>CM073760.1:90164359-92956503 GCA_037127475.1 Arma custos | reverse complement strand
CTGCAATAAAGTTCTACAGTAGAAGGTCTCAAAGCCATCTTTTCAGACGCCTCGGAGGATTATCTATCGGAGGATAGTATGAGAAGCAAGTTGAGAGACTAGCGGATTCAAGTGTGTATGGAGGTTGTCACGGAAGGATTGGTATCTAGTTTGGGCCAAATCAGCAACATATGGGATATTAAGATCATGATGGATGATGGAATAAGGAGCATTGAGGATTTTACGAAGGATTTTGGATTGTAAGGATTGGATACGAGATGAATTGGATGGTTTAGTAGAGCCCCAAAGCTCAACTCCGTATGTCCAAATAGGTCTGATAACTGTCATGTAAATGAGTCTTTTGTAATTAATTGGAAGCTTAGAACGTTTTTCCAGTAAATGTTGAAGTAGGCGAAAACGTCGAGCAGTTTCTTGTCTTTTCAGTCTTGTATGAGGATTCTAAACATTAAAAATATTATTATTGAAAAATAGAATGGCCATTATTTCTAAATATATAATATAATTTATATCTATATATATATATAGAGAACGATTTTTTTATTTTTTTACTTAAAAGTTCCTGCCAGGAAAGAGTTCCTGGTCGGAACTTTTAAGTAAAAAAAAATAGTCATTTAAATCTATAATACTTCAACTATAATTTAAGTGACCATACCTAACTTTTTTTTAAATATAAATATGTTTCTTGTAATTGTATAAATACTGAAAGAGGAAATTTGTTTCAATAAAGCTGGTAAACTGGTGAATGATCAATATTTTTATCACTTTTTCTATCATCAAAATTAAAGCAATATATAATATATAATATAATTAATTAATATAATATAATTATATTAACACGTTGCCGTACACTTTAAATTTGACGATCGTCCTCAGAAACACATTTTTTTTCTTTCTTTCTTTTATAATTTTTTGTTAATTATTTTAATTTTTAAATATTTTTATTTTGAAGAGAAAAGATTTGCCCCGGTAGCTCATTTGGTAGAGTACTGTCACGGAGAGACAGACGAACCGGGTTCGAATCACGGCCGGGGAAAATCTCTTCGAAATAAAAAAAATAAAAATTCAATTGTTTATGACTGCCAGATGAAATCGAGTGTAAGTTGTATGTTTTGAAGTGTGAATTATCACATTTGGTCACAGTTAAAAAAAAAAAAAAACTGTCGACTGTTATAGCCGTCATTTGTCTCTAGATGTTTCGAAGCGATAAAGTATGTGAAAACGCATAAAAGGGCTATAAATATGATATCAGGCATGCTACACCTTTTTTATCGATGTATTACTCAATAATTAACAAGTGTATGAGTCAGTACACTTCGTAATAGCGCTGTTCTTTTTTTTAATGATTAAAATGTGCACGACGGCTATACCCGTCGTTTGCCTACATATCGCCAAAGAGCGGACAGCTGTAGCCGTCATTTGCGGCAATGTGTTAAACTCTAAAGTTGTGATACCTTAACATACAAGTAAAATTTATATAAAGTATATAAAAGAAGGATAAAGCTGAGAAAGAAGCCTCATAAATCATTCTGGTTATGATAGGACTCCCTTAATTCCGTTAGGGATGGTTAGGATTGTGGGAGAAAATATTATAAGGGTTGAAAGAAATGTGAAATAAGAACATCCCAAGAACTATCAAAGGCATTGAAAGAAAGTAAGAAAGTATAATGTTGGATATTACATATAATTAAATCGATTTAAAAAAATTAACCCAAAATCAAAGACAAAATGTTCAAATTAACATAACGGCACAGGGCAAATAGTTGATTTCAACATTTATTTTTGGTAGCGATGTATGTCAAAAACTCTCCAAGAACCTAGTTATAGTTTTTGGAGTTGATACTTAACTCGCCAATATAAGTCATATCCTTATTTTTAAGCCTTCTTTAAACCACGTATTTTTAAAAGTTTTTCTTAAATTTATTGTATGCATGATGTTTTTTAGGGTAAATATTATTTAACTAGATATACTATTTATATATATATATATATATATATATATATATATATATATATATATATATATATATATATATGTATATATATATATATATATATATATATATATATATATATATATATATATATATATATATATATGAAATGGAAAGGCATAGGGATCCTCTCAAGACAATGTAGTGCCGCCCATCTCAGAGAACAAGAGGACGCCATAGAATGACGTTTCTTGATCAAATAGAACGAATAGGGAAATCCAGGAGCAAAACGTTGGATGGAATGAAAAAGCTCGCCGTTAATCGGGAGGAAAGGCAAGCCTGACTAGATGCGCCCCCACCCTGAAAGGCAATAAGGGGTGAAGAAAAAGAAGGGGAAGTTCCCAAAGAACAATGTAGAAATGGTTCGTGCTATGCAAGAGTAACACGGATCGTAAGATTATAGTTACAATCAATAGATAGCATTCATACTATGCCCCAGATTTGAGGAATGTGCCTCTCAGAATCTCAAGTTTGACGGTTATTGTTCAAGCTCAAGGAAATACCCAGCTTCTAGAGGAGAAGGAATTAAAGATTAACCTTCCTTTCATGACAAATAAAAAATAATTGTTATACTTTTCCTTCACTTGTGAAAAGTCTACTTAATGAAGTGTGGATTATCCATTTTTCATAAAAATATATTATTATGAGATATTTGATGAGGCACAATATGTACAATAATTGATGCTATATCTACATTGTTAAGTGCTAAGCATTATGACATGGTAACGTTAGTTATGTATAAAATAAAATTTGTCTGTTGTAAAACTTGGTACTTGATTTTAATCAGCCAAAATCACGTCGATGTTAGTTCTAAGTCAAACGAGTAAAAATCAACAGTATAACTTCAACTGGAGATTTATGATATTGGAGATATATTTCAAATTGAAATATTTCTTATATGTTTTTTAAGAACAAAATTCACTATAATGTTGTTTGTAGGACCTGATTGAGGCTTATTTTCCTAAGAGCCTTATTTCCATCAAGGATGTATCATTTGCAATGGTAATCTTGCTAGCCTTGGAAGAGGGAGCCTACAAGACGGCCTATTGTACCTGATTGCCAATCCCTGATATTAGCCGTTAAGATGCATCTAGGTCGGCTATTGGCGATACATAACACGCTTCGAAACTAGGCACGCTACTCTAATCGGAAACTTGTCTTAGATTAAAAGTTAGAAAATTCACAAGACACGCCATCAAGCTGGATTATAAAAATATACTTCATGCAGGACTTTATCTAGACTTTGTTTGGTAAATAAAAAGTAATTGTACACCTATTTTTAAATATTTATTGCACCATGAGACCTCACCCACTGAATGGTTTCCAATCACTAGATAAGATTAAAATTTAGAACTTTATTGTATGTCTTACGCATAACATAATTGCAATGCAACTTTTTTTTAAATTTATTTATTGATATTTACAACTGTATTACAATAATACAACAAGTAAATAAGATAAGTGATACATAATGCCATGATAATGACAAGTAGAGAAACTACCCACTGGTAGTTCTCAAATCAAAGTTCAACTAAGAAGGTCACGTGGCCATCTTCTTTTCAGACGGCTCAGAGGATTATCGGGAATGGAAGAGGAAGCTAGATTTGAAACTAGAGGGTTTGAGTGGTAATGAAGTTTGTTATGAAAGGATAGATACCCGGTTTGGGCCAAATCAGCAACAAAAGGGACATTAAGGTCGTTATGGATGACTTTATAAAAAAAATAAGGAGCATTGAGGATTTTACGAAGGATTTTGGATTGTAAGGATTGGATACGAGAGGAATTCGATGGCTTAGTAGAGCCTCAAAGCTCTACTCCGTAAGTCCAAATAGGTCGTATGATGGTCATGTAGATGAGTCTTTTGTAGTTAATTGGGAGCTAAGAGCGTTTGTCCAGTAAGTGTTGAAGTAGCCTGAACGTCGAGGGATTTCTTATCTTTTCAGTGTAGTATGAGGATTCCAGGTTAATCGTTTATCAAGGTGCAACCCTAAGTATCGGATCTGTTCTACAGGCACCAGTGGGGTACTATTAAAGGATACTGAAGGGCAGGAAGTCATTGGTTTACGACGTAAGGTAAAAGTGATTTGATACGATTTTTGAGAAATTATTTTAATCCTCCAGGCAATGCAACTTAAAACATAAATAATTATAGAGAAGAAAACGGTCTGGGTGGAGGTCCAAAAATAATTCCTTAAATAGTGATAAGCTATTTATTAGAAACCAACGTTTTGAACCATGTTGCAGGTCTTCAGGGCTGAATAGACAAGATATAAAAGTGTTGATAGCTGAAAAAATTATTATTAAATAATTGTTATTTCAGAAAGGAAATAAACATTATTATATTATTACTATTTATTCTTATTATATTTTTTTCTTTTGCAAATGTCTAATTTTTCATCCTGAAAATGATGTTTGTTTTTTTTTCTTTGATTTGCAGGAAATTTATTAATCGAGTGGGGGCCCGTGGATCATTAAGATTTAGGCCCTTTCTCATCGCAGAACCTATATTATAGAGCAACTTTGGTTAAAAACAGGAAGCATACAACAATTAGTCGAAGTCATTATTTGTTAAATGTTTAAAAAGTTACGTCCATTAAAAATAAAAATAACTGCTATATATTTAGGAGAAAGAGAGGGCTGTATATCAGGATACCTTCGACAATGGAGGAAAGATATCACTGATCCTCAGAATACGATACGATTTTATTTACTATTCACCGGGATTTACACACAGCTACATCTTTGAATTTTGAATAAGAATCTTGGAAAGCCTCGAGACGTAGCAGATATAGAACGTTTTACCTTGTCATTCCTTTCCCTTTTAATATTTTCAAAAAATAGAAGTTATCATAAGCTTTAGTATGAAAAGAGAATGTAATTATGCTAATGTGTACACTTATATACTTCGAAATTTTTGTTTATTTCTTGATGAAATCACTACCGAAATCAACACAGTACCCATAATTACAATTTCTTTTCCATACTAAAGCTCTCGATAGCTTGTATTTTTGGAAAATATTAAAAATGAAACGAATAAGCAGTTAAAACTCAACTCAAAGCGACAACCTGTGGAACAGATACCCCAATTCATAAAATCCAATCACGCATAGAATAGAAATGATATACTCCTCTCTTGATTTTCCCAATATGTTCAAGGAAAATCCCCTAAATCGTGGTCCTGCTCTTAGCCCTTAACTTTGAAACATCATTTCTCTTATTATACTATAGTTATTATACTAAGGGAAGCGGAATCGTGTCATTCCCATTGTGCCTAATAACTAGGTCAGAATATATATATTTAAATATTTATATCCAACTATGGAAAATCAGACTGAACCACGAAAAGTCACAACACATCACTTTTACTCTTAGATGTGAAGCATGCCCTCCCATTTACTTTAATAACACCCACCCCACAGACTGATAAAGTGCAATACCTTGGACTTACGTTTGATAGGAGAATGGCATGGTCCTCACGTTAAGATGAAAGGCATATCACTAAACCACAAACTCGATTTAATGTATTCTATATTCAGGAAAAACTCCAAATTAGACTTAAGACAGAAATTAAAGACTTATACTTAGTAACTAAACCCAGTGTGGACATATGCATAAGAAATTTACGCGATCACTAAACAGACTCACAGAAAACGACAGCTAACTTTTCAGTCGAAAATACTTAGACTTATCACCAAAGCACCTTGGTTTGTAAATAAGAAAACTCTGCATACTGACTTAAAAATACCAACGGTTGACAAACACATACGACCGTACTACAAACGCTTTCAAGAAAAAGTATACGGACCCCCAAACCCATTGGTATAACAAATAGCCACGACTCTCACGCCTGAGAACACTAGGAGGAGATTAAAAAGAACATGGACGATTATAGAAAATTGAATCAGGCCAAGGGAGAGGTACCGCTGGGTACTGTTCTTCTTCATGCCTCTCATGTCATTGTATATTATTTTTCTGGCAGCGAATCTGCTGAATGTCATTGTTTTTATTTGATAGGTGTGGATAAATATATAAAGAGAAAAAAATGTATATCCTTACTCATAATTTATATTACGAATTATTTCATTTTTACTATCCCTTCCTGTATCTGAACTCCATATACTAGAAAATATAAAATTATTTTTCATCTATCGTTTAAGATTTTAGGTATAACAGCACAAAATCTCATTACATGGACTTCCAATGAAGCTAAAGGGCTAAAATGAATTTTCTTCACTCTGGCGATGAAAGGTCAATTTACTTCAAGTCACTCCGCCCCCGAAATATTGTCTTAAATTCATACTTTATAATAATAACCTTCTGGTGATTGGACCTTTTGATGCAAAGGCCATTTGATAGAACCTGCTAATGTTTAGAGTTGTTGTATTACTTAATTTTAATGTATATAAAATTGCATATTATAAAATTTATTTTTAGCATGGTATTCCAGGGAATCAGTTCATAGGTGGATTTCTTAGAGGAAATAAATAGAGATCCTTTTGATCCTGCTGACCCCGTACAGCCATAATCCGGATTTCCAGGCTAATTCTTCACTGTTCTTGTATTTTCGTTTTATATATTATTTTATTAGTTCAAAAATTATCTTTTAAGAAAGCATTTGAACATGATTATTCTCGAGGTTTTGTTAAGGACCAAGAAAGGTTCTTATGGAGAAATAGCGTAACAATTATAATAATAAAAACAACACTTTTCTTGATCCCTTAGTAAACAATAACAATTCAGTGAGGAGATCTATTATAGAACAATTACAATTTTTGTTTCATCAACACAATCAATTGAATAGATTGTGTAAAACTGCACTTGATCTGATTCGATCTGGTAATCATAAAGTTGTTACCAGATTTGATAAAACTGATGTAGAAGAACATGTGAGATGTTTCACTGCACCAAAAATCAATGAGGTTGTCATTTTAATGGTTGGAGAAAATTTGGAAGCCCATCGTTTTAGGGAAATAGGGCATATCTTATCCCTATTTAGAGATATCAAAAGATAAACAAGATTCGTAAATAAGATGCATTGAATGCCAATTTAAGGGAACTTCAATATGCGATACATCCACTCACATTTTAGACGCTTTCAAGTCGGAATGCATACAGTATTTTTAAAAAAACGTTTATTTCTTTATTATGATTTTACCTTATTTCCCTTTTCGCTTTCCTGCTGACTAAATTTCACAAAGGAAATTGTAGGCTGGAGCAAAATTATAAGAGGATTTTTTTTCCATTCTTCACTTTTCCTCCGGTTTTCACTTTCAGATTTCATTAATTTTCGGATTCTTTAATTTTCATTCAATCCAATCTGCGAGTTTATCTTCTTTATTCCACACTTTCACTTCATACGAAATCCCTTTGAACTAATTGGATTCAGCCTCTACTTTTTAGAAGTATGTTCCCGGGTATTTTGGAATTTATGAATAACTTCAAATACAGGAGGCGGTTATACAAGATAAGTATTGCTTAAACATTTTTCTCGGAAGTCAAAATTTCTGCTAAATTTACAAAAATTGTATTAGAAACTGTCCAATATTATGTGCTGAAAGCACATTATTATTATTATAATAATACTCTATATAGAGTATTATATTATTGTTATTATAAAGGGGCTTGTCCTAGAATAAATAAAGATTTTATTATTATTATTATATGGCTAATTTAGCCTAGATTCTAGAGGTTGTGTTGTTCGTGGGTAGTCGATGAATGGGATCAGTTTTCGGTTCATTCACCATTTCAGCCTCTGCTTTGATCTAACTGGAAGGCATTGTTCCGTGTATCTGGTTCATTGAGTACACCACATGGAACATAATGTCACAACTGTTTGTATCTTATTGTTCTAATACAAAGTTAAATAAAGTTTGATATTAGTAACGTAAAATTAATTAAAAATTCCTTTCAATTTCTCTAAAAATAGCTAATATAATGGTAAAAACAAAAAAAAAGTGACCATTAATAAACCTAATAATAGCGAATTTTGTTTTTATTTTAAATTTATTTGAACTTCCCGCTTAAAATTCACTAGTTTCAAAGATAGCTACTTTTTCGATTCCCGATAAGCCTCCGAAGCGTCTGAAAAGAAGATGGCCTCGTAAACGAAGTTGAATTTGTTATTTGAATACTATCACTGGGTAGTTTCTCTCACTACCTTTATCTCATGTCATTATGCATCATTCGTTCTATTTACTTCTGTTATAATACTGTTGTAAATTTCAATAAATAAATATATTTAAACAATTTCAGGATGTTTTAAATTTAATACATCATTATTTGACTATTTGTACTATCTAAAGTTCAGAAATTAAGCATTTCATATCACGCTTTTATCATAGAAAACCTGTACCGCTACAACCCTGGCCAACCATGAAGGGTTAGGGGTTCAGTACATGGTAGAGACTGTAATATTTCTTGGACAACAGTCGTGCAGGGAGGTAATTTGTTCTAGATTAAGCTCAATCCTCAGGATTTTCAGGAAAATTAATAAATATCGTGTTTTGAATAACCAATTATATTATTATTTTTTTTTTTTTTTAATTTCGGTTGTAATAATAAAAGGGTAAATGTAATAAATGGTAAAAATGTATCCATGCATGAAACCAAACTTTTCTAAATTACAGTAGTAAAGTTCACATGTAAAGCTCACATGGATGTTGTAAAAAATAAAATGCACACTTGCAAAAAAAACTAGTTAAAAAAACTAGGAAACTTGGAGTTTCCCATGGGTTTAATAAGTAAACTTTTTAAATTAATTTAGGGGGTTTGGTATAAGTGTGGGATGTACAATTTAGTATTAAATATCTATTCATAATATTTGTCTACTTATATTAATGAATTATAATAACCTTTATGCTTCTTATCATATTAAAGTTATTTCAGATGTCGCATTTTATAGATATCATGCTCACAATCGCGAGTATTATTCTAAAACATTTTTTGGGCTTTAAGTCAAAATTCCGTCAGAAGCACCCCCTAGATAATTTCAGTTGAAAATTAATTTTAAATATATAATTTAAACATAAAATCGATAAACAACTTTAATTAGTAGGAATGGTCACATGCGAGGCAGCAATCACAGGTTTTATGGCATTCCCGAGAAATATGTGGATGGCAGGGAAGAGGTACCATAAACTCAACCACGGCATGGCATTATTATTGTTTTCTACCAAACTCACCCTCTGAATTTACCTTATTGATTTTTAATATCATCATTCATATTTTATATATTTGTTTTTTATAGTTAGTTATGTTGTATTCATACAGGATACCATCCATAAAAGAATTTCAAGCAAGCAACGTGAGGATAGATGAGGTTTTTTTTTTGGCAGGCAAGGTTGAAGAATAAGTCATTAAAATATTCTTAACAATAACAACATCCGAGATGGTAAGACAAGATCTTATAGCCCGATAAAAAGTTTAACTTTTCTAATGGTCCTCAAAATGGAAAATGGGTTGTCGAGTTTCTCGAAAAATCATTTTTTTTTTAAATCCAATCGAATATGTCAATTAATCAAACGGTTACATTCATAAGATGTTAGATATAAACTTTATGAGATGAATATAAAGATTATAAACTGAAAATAACGTTAAAAAAGGGCATTTTCAAGAAAAGGAGATTCCACTACTCTATCAGAAATTTTAGATTTGGTTCCACGAAATCGAGTTTACTAAAGTTGTTGCAGGCAATAATGATTTTGAGATGAAAAAATTGTATTCTTTCAGGAACAACATTTTCAATATAACACGAATAGATAAATTATAGAGTGCATATAAATGTTAAGGATTTTGTTCAATTGATTTCAATGAGATAGAATATTATTTATGATCGAATCATATTAATTAATATTATTATTATTATTATTATCGTATTCTCAGAATAGCGGAAGATATTAAGCAAACGACTCAATCAGGCTTCTTTTGGGTTCTCCTTGTTCTTCCAATAGGCTTTCATTCTCTCTGAGAAGGCTTGTCTACGTTATTCTGACCACTTCGGTCTGCACTGTTTTGCTTTGGTTGTTCTGATGAAACTTTCCACTTGTTGACTTTGTGTCTGAAATCTCTTTCTAAAATGTCTGTTGCATATATGTTTGCGTTTTTTGAGGTCCTTTCGAAGTTCGTCCAGCCAAAGTGTTGAATTATTTTTTCTTTTTTTTCACATCCTCCAAACTTTTATTCACAATATAATACAAATACAATGAATACATGCAAATGCTTATATATAAAAAAGCCTTCTGTTACCTTTCGGTATTGAATTCTTAAGTGAGCTAACATAATTTAATATTCTTTTTGACAGTCGATTTTCTGGTAATCTCAGTAGGTGTCCAAAAAATTTCATTCGTCTTTTCCTAATGTCAATTTCAATGTTTGAAACTTTTTCTGTTGCTTAGATTAGTTGCAGCCTATTACCATCTTGGTTATATCTTGCTCTTGGGATTTTCCTGATAATCTTGGGATAATATGATTTTCCTCTCTTTCTTTTTGATTTCTTATAATTCTTGTTCTCTGTTAAGTGACAAGATATTAGTTAATTAATATGATACCAATTTATTTTAAAAATTCATTTCTAAAACAGGCATGTTACCATTTCCCTTAAAGAATATCCTATGAACGTGCAAGAAATCTGACAATGCAGAAATCCTTGAAACATATTTCAAAATAATATATGAATGAATATATTAAAATTCATATTTTAATTTTTGATGAAAAAATTAAAATATCAAATTATTGAATTTTCAGACTTCAAGGCGGGCTACTAATACGTTTTTGAGGCAGGGAATTTTTTTGTTTAGTCTCTCCTCGTTCATCCTCATCATGTGATTATAAAATCTGAGTCTTCTTCTTTATTTTAAAAATTTACAGGTTAAAGCCGATAGACCACAATACGTTAAAGGTGAGATTTTTTAAATTTTTATTTTAAATACTTCATATCTGTTTTATATATCGGGTATCGACTGCCTCTGTAAAAACCCAAGAATAAGAAGCGGTTTAGGGGTTGCTATTAAAGTTTTCTTGTTGAACAGTTCATATTTTTCCAATTAACCTTTATAAGCAAGAACAGAAGACATCGAGCTCAATTTCTATTCATAAATAAGAAGTTTCAAGAATCGAAATGGAAACTCACTTTCCTTCGTTTACCGTTTTTCATAAAAATTTAAACCGAACCCGTAACAACTGCTCTGAATGTCACTGAAAATAACATTTCCTATTGGGCATGAGCTAATAGCCATAGTAATATTTTAGTACTTCTCAAAAGAGTAATCAATAGTCTTAAGTACGTTCAGAGCCAATGTACTTATAACTTTGGGGGACATCACTGTCCATCCTGGAAGTTTTAAAAAGATTAATGTAGAATGTACTTAATATTCTAATACTGTAATGTTTGGGAATTATGAATACATAACTTCAACTGTTGTAATTGGAGTAACAACTATTTTTAGATAACTTATTATGAGTAGTAAAATTCAGTGAAGAAATATGTGTTATATATAATGTTATAAGTAATATATCGTAGTCAATATAATCACTATACATGTTCTCTAGATGATCCGGGCGAATTTAGGCATGAATCAATCACCCCCCAAAGAAAAGTCACATAAAAAGGACAAATTGTTTCACAAATCACATCGACTGTTCAAACAGACTCATCGAGTAGAGACTGGAATATTGCTCTATAAACTGAGTTGCTTGATGTAGAACGTGTATGTCTTGATGTTGTCTGAAATGGCAAAACGTTCACTTGTTAGTTAGATTTTCCAATATTTTAGAGACTTAAGGCTTTGATTTTGGGTATTTTTCCTATTGCATCATAATTAAATATTTTAAATTCAATTTGTTAACGTCGTAACATGAATTTATATTAAATTTGTTTAA
This sequence comes from Arma custos, assembly GCA_037127475.1. Taxonomy (NCBI): domain Eukaryota; kingdom Metazoa; phylum Arthropoda; class Insecta; order Hemiptera; family Pentatomidae; genus Arma; species Arma custos. Next base: position 92,944,636 of record CM073760.1, on the reverse strand, counting down.
TTATATAGACTTTTTACCATTTTGTGATGTCAGGCGATAACCGAAAACAATAAAATATGTCTTAAACTCCTTTAAAACACTCTTATAATTTGAGTATGAGACTAACCTAGTCCAATATATATATATATATATATATATATATATATATATATATATATATATATATATATATATATATCATGCATTTATTCAAGGATTGTAGGACAAAATCATTATGATTTCCCGTTATTTTATACAGCATGTCCCTTAATCAAATCTTGAACGCTTGAACACATCTATTGCCACAGTAATTTGTATAGGTTTTTGCTTCAAAGGGACAGCCAGCAAATGGCTATTAGACCTCTACATTAAGTGAGACGTGCCCTCCATTTCCTACAACCTCTTCTACCTTCCCACTGTAAAAAACATTCTAATGCTATTATTTTATCATTAATATCATTGATTTTATCATTTTATTCTTTAATTACAATAAATTGAAATAAACTTTTCCAACCATGTATCAGAGTTGTCGAGAAATTATTTTCGTTTTTGAGGTCTTATCCAATATCTAATAACAAGATACTTACCTCAGCAATTATAAATATTCATCATTTTTTTATATAAATTTTAACTGGACTCAATCATATAATATATTCTTTAATTAGGAGAACAAAAAACCTATTTCCAGTGTTATAATTATGGAATTTATGCATGTTTTACAGATGAATGACTTATGGTCAAATTGTTAACCATATAATAAGTATAAAAAAAATGAAACAATTAAAGTAGAAGATTGAGAATGGCCTTGGCCGAAACGTTTCTCGAAAATAAAGAATACAAATTTTTTTACTGGAAATAGGTTTTTTGTTCTCCTAATTAAAGATTATAAATATTAAAAAAGGTATACCACTAAAACTCATGAAGGGTTTCATGTTCAGTAAATGCTAGATACTGTACTGATTTAAGAGAACAATTGTGCAGGGAGGTGATTTGTCTGATATTCCAATCAACCGCCATAATTTCCCCCAATCAAAGATACCAACTTTATTGAGAATTAGTGTTCCCAATACGGCAGTTAGTTAACAGATTAAATAATTTTTTTACCACTGATGGATTCGAAACCGGGCCCTTTACTTCAGCAACTCAGCCCTCCAAACAATGAGCCACCCCGCTTCCTAGTTATATATGCATATATAATTAGGAATTGACATATAATACACAAAATTATTAATAATTATTATTATTATTATTATTAAGCAATATAATCTCCGAATTGTTATCATATAGCAAAGTAAAATTCATCTATTTATAATGATTAGTTAATTTCTTAAAACGGTTAAAAATTTTAAAAAGCCAATATAATAAAAATGAATTTCGTGTACCAATGGAGCGTTGCTTTATCATAAAAAAAGCACTGTTAAAGTTATTTTTTTTGGATAGATAAACATTATTCGGAGTCTGCACCACGAAAATTAACCGTTAAAAAGTGATTCACTAAATATTGTTGCGGTCACAGAGAGAGACGGGCGCGGGGAATTGGCAATTCCTGGAAGAAAATAAAGCCCCTTGTCGGCAGAGATGAAAGAGTCCTTTTCCCGAAAGCTCCAGACCCTTCTACTGCGTGTCGGCCTTGCTATTTAAATAGCATCTCGGCGCGAGTAGAGACAGAGTTTTAAACCACGCGGTACGATGAACATCTGAATCAGTGATAAGCCAGTGTAATAAGTCAGTGACAGTTTGTGAGTGGAATTGTGTGTCAGTTCGTTATATTCAGAGATTCTTACGGTCGATGGACTTTAATGAGTGAACTGTAAATGTTAATTAGTAGTCATTAATTAGTTAAGTAACAGTTGTAATTTTATGTGATTTGTACAAGCTTATGTAAATAGTTAAGCCATTTAGTAATAATAATATCTTATATTATTGTAATAATTAAATAGAAGTTAGGCCTAGATTATAAATATCTAAAATATTGTTATTGTAAATTTATATCAGTTAATAATTTATTTGTTAGTACTTTAATTGTTAACAGTTTAATTGTATTCTTTTATCACTTTTGTAAATAAATATTAGTATCCTTAGTTTAGCAGTAGTTTAATTCATTTTAACACCCAGTAGCCCGTAACAATATAAACTCGGCGAAATGAGTACCGGAGACGATATACGCAGTTGAGGCTCAAAAGAGGCAGTAACTGGCAAAAAGATTAAAAAGTTCAAAAAATAATTAAGAATGCCCATAAATTCACGTTGATCGAGATAGCTGAGACTCTGGATATATCAAAAGAGCGTTTTGAATATACCTTGCATGAATATTTTTACATGCTAAAGCTGCGTGCAAAGTCCCTGCCGCAATTGAGCAAAGGTTTCAACCTGTCGTTCAGCGATATTTCATCGTAATAACAACAGAATTCGTCTTTCGAAATGTGACAATGGCTTCATCACTACACTCCAGAGTCCAATCAAAACTCAGCCGAGAGTACTGCACGCGATAAACCGAATCAATGCTTGGAAAGTCACAACGATCGGCTGACAAGTTATGACATCATCGTTCTGGGATACACGAGGTATATTATACATTGATTAGCTTGAAAAGGGTCAGAACAACAACATCGATTATTACATAGCGCTTTTGGAACATTTGAAGGATCAAATCACCAGAAAAAACGGTTCCTTTTTTAGAAGAAAACGAATTGTTTCATCAAGACAATGCGCCATGTCACATGCCAATGAAAATGATGGCAAAATTGTACGAATTAGACTACAAGTTGCTTTCCCTTCCACCGAATCTAGCCACCAGTGACTCTTTCCTGTTTGTAGATCTGAAAAGAATGATTATTAGACTGGCTTTCAGCAAAAATGAAGAAGTAATCGCTGAGCATGGGGCCTATTTTGAGGCTAAAGAGAAATGATACGATAAAAGTGGTATAAAAAATTGTCGACGTATCGCTCTCGAAGGGAATGATGTCAAATAATAAAATCGAATTTCACCAAAAACACGTATTTTACTATGTTATCTTTCGAACTTATCAGCCCGCCTGGTTAGTATTGCCAAAATATATTATCATTTCTTGCACACTGATCAATTTACTATTGATAGACAATAGATATAAATATATCCGACTAATATTTTATACTTCTCGTCGTGTCAGTTCTCTAGACTCTACTTCAGAGAACAAAACGGTGTCCTTCCTTATTTTTTAAATTTTTTTAAAAATAATTTTCTTCAAAGTTAAACCTTTTTTTTTTTAAATGTATTTATTGAAATTTACAACTGTATATTGAATACATCAAGTAAATATAATCAAAGTTAATAATAATGTCTGGAGATAAAGGCAAGTATAGAAACTACTAAGTTGTAGTAATAAAATAAAAAGTTCAACTTAGAAGGTCACGAGGCCATTTTCTTTAAAGTAATAGTGTTTACGATGAGCGATGAGCGTACTTTCCTTTAAAAGAAACCCTGTTTTACAAAGATACGATTGGATACGAAAAGATCTGGGTTTTTTTCTTTTCAGGTTTATCAAAAATTTGTTATATTTTATAATTAACTTCATCCTAAAAACACATATTGCCATATTATATTTTCTGCTTGCTTAGTGCATGTACTTGGCATTAGTTGTTTTTAAAAATTAATTTGATGATATTAATAATTTATCTCGTTAAAAAGTAATTATTAAAAGTTTATAAAAAATGTTTTTTTCAGGTGAAGGGCTATGAGAAGTGGTAACACCTCGGATAGAAGCAGCAGAGGAGCTATAATACAGTATTACGGGGTAAACTTATTACATTTAGTAGTATCCCTTTAGCATAAAATGTATTTGTAATATTTAATATATTACCGAGTAAATATATATTTTAATTAAATGTTTATTAATGAAGCACCTCCCTGTACACTCGTTGACCTAGAGACAGTACAGATTCTATCATGTACTGCACATCAAAGACCCTTCATTAGCTGTTGTGGAACAGCCATTTGTCCCAAAACAATTAAGTCCAAAGTTGTAAAATTGGTTTAAGTATCTGAAATATAGGCTAGTGACAAAAAAATTGGGAAATTAACAATCTTAAAATATATGATTGTTATAAAGGCTAATGATGATCAAGCATATGAACAATCATCAAATAAAAATATAACAATATTTTTATTTATTACTAAATTAAATAAAACTATTACATACATATAATGGTTTGACAGACGTAGAAAAAAGGCAAGTGGTGTTCACATTACATTTTTTATGATAATGTTAAGAAAAGAAAGAAAGAAAAATTAATATTATTTACCTGTTTTGGTATCTTGCTACTCTATCTTGTTGTCTTGCGCTCTTATTTCTTGACTTCAACCAGATATTTTATCATTAAAGTATAATGTTACTTTGATTGGACTACATTAAACTTTAGAAAATATTTAAATAACGTCTAACAGACTATTCAATAAATTAAAACTATAGAGTTTTTTCATTGAATAAATGAAACACCTACCACAAAGAGCTGTCAATCACTGAATACTGGTGCTCAAAATGTAACATGCCATTATCATTGCTTACAATATAAATTGTATCTAAATCGAATATACATTTGCTGCTGCATTTTGAAATACGTATATACTAATATTCTGTAATTGTTTAAATATTAAAATATGTTAAATTATCATTAATAAGATATTATAAGATAACGCAAGCTGTCTACATAAAATACCCGTCAACCCAAAAGCCCGCCATATGAAATTAGTAATGGACAAGCTAATCAAAGTGTTACTCAGTGTTATGGAGGGATCGGTGGTATTTTTGGTGATTTTAGTTTGGTTTTTGTGCATGTGTGTATGTTTTTTTAGTCTCAAATACTTTAATTGATTAACTAGTTTTGGAAAAGGTATAGATCTGTTATCTTTAGATCAACAATGTCATCATTACTACAAAAAAATAATAAATAGTTGTGCATTATGATTATTTCATAAATCATTATGAACTGAGCAGTAGTTATCATACATAGGAATAAGGTTTATATCAACTGAAGAAAATCTATTAAAATCTTTGATCTTTGTTCAATATAAATTTCAAACACTCATATTTGAATAATAACAATATAAATAGCTTTGAAGTTGAATGAGTTGTGAATTCTGATATTTAATTGTTAATTATTCCGCAGGCTGTCGCTTCGAGTTGAGTCGCGTCAAGTTTTATCTTTTCATTTGTTTCCCTTTTAGTATTTTTCAAAAATACAAGTTATCACGAGCTTTAGTATAAAAAAGAGAATGTAATTAAGGAATATGTATATACTTCGGTAATAATTTCATATAGAAATGAACATTTATCATCAATACTTCAAAGTATTAGTTTAAACTTTTATTTCCTGATGAAATGATTACCGAAATCTCCTCATTACATTCTCTTTTGCATACTCAAGCTTACGATAACTTGCATTTTTGAAAATATATTAAAACTATAACGAATAAACAGTTAAAACTTGTAACTCAACTCAAAGCTATGACCTGCGGATACCATTTAACTATAATTAAGGTTGTTGGACTGGTTATTCATTAAAATATTTTTTTTTTTCAGTTCTTAACACTGGTTGTGGCATCTGGCTTCGGTTTGCTTGCAGTTTTAGCTTGTTGGTTGAGAAGGAATTGCAGGTAGATAACACAAATTAAATATACCATAATTATAAATATCTTTATTTTCACACTCAAGACATATTTTATATTTCTCATATGAATAATTAATTTTTTAAAAAAAGTTTGATACCGCAATTTACAGATATCTGTTCTCATTTGATATCCAATTTAATGATTAATCAATTTTGTTGGAAGAACAAAATATAACTCATTGTTTTTGTTAAAATTTAATGAACAAGGAACATGATTTAAAAAAGTAAATTCCTCCATGTGAACTTCTTATTTATTTTCAGATAAATTTTCTGCAATATGATAGTAAGGAAATTTATATTAGTTTCTTAAAGCATTGAGTTCATTTAATATAAAATTATTGATCCAAAAATTTAAGATATATTTTGAATAATTGTCATTTTCTGTCACAGTAACCATATAACTTATTTTAACATGAAACTTCTATAATTTAAAGAGTTTATTTACAAAAACAACAGTAATTTCAATATATCTGATTAAATGTTGTATGTATTCATCAACTGCATGATTTAAAATGCATAATAAAGCTCATAAATATCTGTTACAGTTAGTTAAATAAATATATCATCATTACGGATGTGATTCGTTAATAATTAAGTATTTAGCTTATAAATTGTTTTGATAATTTCTTAAAATTAGATATTTTAAAAGCCAGGCAGCTTTAAAGACTAGCCAATACTTGATGTATCCATAAAATTAGAATTGAAAGTAAATAATTATATGTATATTTATTCATTTAATGTCATGTTACGAGTATGTTGCTATGGCTAATCAGACGATGCTTCAACGCAAGACCTCAACCAAGATCTTTAACGTGTACCTTTCTTATAATTATTTAATTATTACTACTGTAATTTTAGAGCATTACTATGGAATACTTTTTACAATTTACTAATCAGCAAGGGCTGTAAGTTATCATTCGTATAACTTTCAATAAAGAGCAATATTTTTGAATTTATCAAATCAATTACGCACTTGAACATAAGGGAAACATTTTCAATTTGCTCCATAGCAATTAGGGAAAATGAAAAAATATGTATCCAAATTTAATTTTTTTTTTTACATTTCAATACCACTTGTTTCCATCTTTTTCTTTAATTACATCTTCATGACCAGTCTGGCAATGTATTTTTGCTGGAGGTTATTCAGATCTTCACAAAGAGTCCTTTTACGATTTTAGGTTTCTGGAGTGTATTAGGTGTTGCTTGGCATGCTCTTGTCTTCAGAAAATATCTCATAAGTATTTCTTAGTCTTTATTTCTAGTTTAGTTATGTAGTCATAATGTATGGAGAAGGGACAGGTCAGACTGAGATCCTTATGTTGTGCTATTGAAGAAACATTTGTAATATGGGAGCATCATGTGGCTGGGCGTTATCAGGCATTAAAATAGCCCCTAATATTGTGCTTATAGTGAAAATGCGGAGTTCCAAAATTTCATCTAAATAGCGAGTGGTCACAAAGACCCTCTATGAGTAAAGTCTAAGTATAGTATAAGTAAACTATGTGTGACACTTATCATGGTCTCTGTTAAGGTTTACTATAAATAAAATTACAGGCTACATTCCTTTCATTTTGTATGCTCTAAATTCTTTCCTGCTTTCAAATTAATTTTCTTCGAACATCTGCGTTGAGAAATGTATGCCACCTCAAACTTTCTGGAGTAGAGACATTTTTAAAACAAACAATAGTTACTACTTTTGAAAATCTTTTAAGTCAGAAACGGTTATCCTATGGTTCTATTTTCATATGGCATCCACAGATGAAGATCATGTTTCACAAATTCTTCTAATGGTGTCAAGTAGAGTTTAGTAGTATACTACTATGATGTTACCCACATATACTACATTCATGGAGTACTACCAAAATCCAAATCACTCATATCACCCTTACAGGTATAAATTGTTTATAACTTAATTTATTACAGAATGAAACAATTTTAAATTTATATTTTAATCTTTGATTTAAATAACAGGCCAAATCTTCAGGTCAACCCTCTGTCCAGAAATATACCTCACTCATCAGTACCTTCCTGCCCTTCAAAGGAGAGTTTTTAAAAATAACAACTATATGTTCTATTTGTTTGCATTATCAAAATATTTTCAGCAAATAGTTTTAGAGAACTTTACTCATAAACAATATAAAGTTTTAGGTAGAAATATACCAAATTTGTGAAATTCAGCTAGTTTTTTGTATAAAAAGTTATATTAATTTTTTAAATTGTGTTTCAATTTAAGGTTTAACTGAAATATGTTAGCTTTAAAATGTGTTTTACATAATATAATTTGGGTTTCAATTTTGATAATTACTTTTTCCCTCCTCTTGTTCAATATATCGACGGCTTAGACACAATAGGTCGTATCCCACACAAAATATGTTTTTGCGTTTTTGGCGCCTTTTGATTCTCACAGTCAATATTTTGTCCCTACAATACATCGTAAGCTTCATCACCCTAAAAAAACATCTCTGTTATATTATTTTAATATCTAAAAAAATATCAAATATATCTTGAATATTGTAACTGCCATGTTTTTTGTCTCTCCTGTAAAATTTACTGTTAAAGGGATACAACTTATTGCGCCTAACCCGTTGACATATAATTTATATAAATAATAATGAGGCTGAAATAAAATTAATCATAAATTCTACATTCAAAATCAAGTAAGATATTTTACATTATTCTTAGAATAAATATATTTATAATAAAAGTTACTTTAGAATCAAATTTTATTTATGAAGAGACTATAAGTGAATTGTTACTAGTGATTTGTTTATTTCAAATTTATGAATAAGTGCTGTTATTATTTTTGCATATGAAATACTTTTTTTTTTTTTTTTTAATGCCATTTTGGTCAACATTAAAGAGTCTCAGGTTTAATTAAAATGTGTCAGCTTTAAAATGAATTTTCACAAAATTATCTAATCATTACTTGTACTCCTGAACTACTTACTCTCTCATATATGAAAATTTAGAGGAAAATGTAGAATAAAACAAACTAAATATTATCTCCACTATGCAAAGCCTTATGTTTCAAAAATACACCCACTTACCAGTCGACGTTTCGCCTATTCAGGCATTATCAAGACACAAAAACAAAAAAGAGTTATGTGAATCACATCTCGAAGAAAAAGGTGCAATATATCCCAACGATCATCAGCCCAAACAGGCTCCAAACATGAGACAGTACCCCACCAACAAGACGTTCAACATACAACTGAAAAGAAGGTAATACTTTTTTACTAGGTAATACTTCTTTTCAGTTGTATGTTGAACGTCTTGGTGGGGTGCTGTCTCATGTTTGGAGCCTGTTTGGGCTGATGATCATTGGGATGTATTGCACCTTTTTCTTCGAGATGCGATTCACATAACCCTTTTTTGTTTTTGTGTCTTCATAATGCCTGAATAGGCGAAACGTCGACTGGTAAGTGGGTGTATTTTTGAAACATAAGGCTTTGCATTGTTGTTTTTCCCAATTGCATTATAATAAATAATAGTGTTTCTTTTTGAGTTTTTGGCTCTATTTTAGTGATTATATCTCCACTACATGAAACTGTAATCATACAAAACTATAACTCTTAAAAATTTTTAAAATGTTAGTACCTACAGAATTGAATCTTCAAATATCATTTTTAATTATTTTATTAATGTGATAAAACTTTTTTCCAGTCAAATCTCCTTTATTTTAAAAAAATGTTTCGACTATCTATAGAGTCATTTTCAATTTTTTGCATAAGTATATTTCTACTACTTACAAGTCAATTAATTTGAATTATCATTCTATCAAATCTGTAATTAATAACAAAAACAATATAAAATAACAAAAAATACAATAAATACATAAGTTGTAAAAATTTGTCCTGAAAGACTGAAATTAAGTATAGATACCTCGATATAGTTGTCCATAAATATTTTATCATTTTTATTTCAAATTAGGACTAGTAAATTAGTTTAATTGGATTACTTTTTTTTAATCTTACGTTTATTAAATACTATCCAATTGTTAGTAATCTTTTACAGACATCTTTACTACAGTGTCTGTAGCAGTTTCTTTGATTCTGTTTATATACTCTTTCATTTTCTAAAACTTCTTCTTTTTTTTTTTTTTTTGTACAATTTTGTTTATTTGGTTTTAGTTGAGACTTGCTTATATAATTTCCCTGTCAAGTTTTAGTTTTAGTTTTATAATTGTCAGAAAACTGAATTTTTAAACATTTTTTTTCGCATCAACTCCTAATTCGAATCTCTTAACTATTGTGGCTTATTTTTTAAAAAGATTTTTTGTTTATTCATTAAATAAACAAACTTCAGAAATTAAAATAAAGTCACCTTTTTTATAATTAAAAGTTTAAATAAAGTCACTTTATGCTGCTAAGGCTAATCAGATGATGCTACAGTGGGAGCCCTAAATTTTTCCTATCCAAATATAATTAGGATATGTATCTCTAACTAGTACCTGACATTCTGCAGGTAGTAGTTAAAGTTGGTTGGTAGTTCCAAATTTGAGGCATAAAACCGATTGATTATCAATGCCTTATTTTAGTTTAGTATATATATTATTTATAATAGTTTTTTATAAAACTTGAATAAAAAAAAAATAAATGAAAAAGTATGCTGTTAAGAAAAATAAGAGAAAATAAAAAGTAGAAGATACCTCTGTTAGATATTGTTAATTCATCCTTCTTTTGATAGAAAGGCGATGGATGGCCGTATTAATGTATTTTTCTTCATTTCCTAATACCATGGATACATTGGCAGGTAGTCCTATTTTACGCACTCTATTTTACGCCTTTGAAGATATAGTCTACTGTTAAGCTCTCGTCGCACTTTCGCATGTTGGTGGGTGTTCTTCAGTGATTAGGGGAGCGTGAGTAAGCCTTGTATGTCCTATCCTAATGTTCTGCCAATGCGAGACCCCCATTTTACGTATCATTTACGTATTACTTATTCCGAAGGATTGCATAAGTAAGGATTATTAATTCCCTTTAAACATCCTTGGGCCATCTGCTGGGCTGCGAACCCATGATCATGGCCATAGTTGATTGCTATGCTATTCACTGGACCACAGGTGACCCTAATAATGTGTCTTTAAATGCATACTTTACTAAATTGGTTGCTGCCTTGCCTTTATACATAGTTTTTTTGAGTTTCAAGTATTATGTGTTATTTTTTATTTCATTTCAATAAACTGTCTGCCATGTAATCAAGAACTTAAAAAAATTATGAATATTTCATATCTATTTTCTTTTCAATAAACATTACTTTTCTTTTCAATAAATTAAAAATTCAAAAATTTGCTTTATTCGTCTTTCCAATCCGTTTTTGCATACATTAATTGTTTTTCTCACTTGTGGTATTTAAGTAATTACCTATTAAATAAGATTTAATTTCTTCCAGTTTTTCTTTAATTTGTAATTGTTAACAACTGCATCTTCTTCATTTTCTGGTTAATAAAATGTTAAATATCCTCTGAGCTCACAACTTTTGAGATGAACTATTGTTTTATTTTTATAAATGTTTGCTATTTTCTACTATCAACATTGTTTAGAAGTATGCCTCGTTGTCGAAATAACTATTTTCTGCATCAAAAAGTGTTACTGCTACAGTATACTTACATACATAACAGTGTTTCTGTTACTATAAAGGGACCTGGTCTCAGAATAAAATTATTTTTCTATTCTCTTCTATTCTATATGTATATTAACTTTGATTTAGATCCCATTCTACATGAGCTAAAATGCATGAAGAAAGTTAGCTTACTATGATTTTTTACACAGTATAGCTGCATGATATAAGAAAAATTATTGAGAAGACAGTAGCATATAAAATGCCCATGTATCACCTTTCCATTGATTTCAGATTTATGACACTATCACTCACATATTCAAGGCTTAATTATCATGAACATTGTCATAATTGATAGCTGTGGCAGAGGAGATGGATCTATGCATCAATGAACAAAATAATAAATATATTAGAATATAGTCTGAATATACATCCAACGAAATCTTGTACAAAAATTTCCTTATATTAAAGGATGTTAATTGTTTATATTAAAAAAAGGCCTTGTTAATTCCAGAAAGTGGAATGTTTCACTTTAAAAGGGGAAGGTTATAAAGACTTACAATTATGTAACTGTGGAGATCAAAACATGTAAACCTTATTATCAATGCCAATAAGGTGCGCTTTTGGCTCAGGAGACATCTAGGGAGATAATTTTTATCCAGTCAGTCGGAAATGATGCAATAGAAGAGTCTAATCAGATCATAAATCACATAAACTTCAGAGCAACAGGCTATAAAGACCATGGAAAAATAAATAACTAAAATAACTTTCGAAAGAATATTATGCAGAATTTTTGTAGCTTTAGAATTACATAGTCCTTGAAGGAGATGCATGATCAGGGCATCATGTAAGATCTTTTGAGAAACTGGCATCAAGCCATTTTGACATGGAGGTAATTTTCTTTAAAAGTAAGATGTGATGATTTCTAATAAAGATAATAATAGCAATGCAGCATACATATCTTTATCAGAGAATACTTGGAAATTATACACTACATTTCTGTAAAAAATTGTTAATAACATTGCTCTATAATGACGACATTACATTTTTATTGAATATTGTTCACTGCTGTTGGTAGTCCTTCAAGATTTTTTCAGTATTATAGATACATGTATTTATTGAAGGATATAAAATTATTTTATAACAAATTAATTTATGAATTATTACATATAAGTTAAATAATATGAAAAAAGTAAAATCATTAAAAATTAATTACAATAAACTTAGCTAAAGAATTTTTTTTTTCTCCTCAACTAGTGTAAAAGGCCTTTGTCCTCCCCTTAAGGTTTTTTTTTTTAAATCAACAAAAGGTTTTATTTACATCAAATAATATAGCAAATTTATCTAAATGATGAAATGAAATGATAAGGGTGATTCGAGATCTGCTACACAGTGTTTGGATAAGCAAAACTCTCCCGCATGACTGGTGCATTGGCCTTATCCTCCCTCTTTACAAGAAAGGAAACCAGATGCTTTGTGATGACTACCATGGTATAACAATCCTAACCTCTGCCTACAAAGTACTTTCGAATGTGGTATCCCAAAGACTACTTCCCCATGCCGAGAGAGAGATTGGAATGTACCAGTCCGGATTTATTAATGGTAGATCTTGTACTGATCAAATATTCTCGCTGAGAACTCTTATGGGTAGGACTAGAGAGTACAATATAACGACCCACCACCTTTCCGTGGATTTCAGCAATGCCTATGACTGTATCAGCAGGGGAAAACTGCATCGAAGTATGGAAGAAATGAATGTCCCCAGAGAATTGATAAGCCTCATGGAATTGAGGGAGCCTGATGAGGGAGTCGAGAAGCTAGGTCAAGATCCAGAATGACTTGTCTGAAGAATTCAAGACAACTAGGGGTCTGACACAAGGGGATGGACTCTTGTGCCTGTTATTTAATTTTGCACTAAAAAAGGTCATATGAGATGCAGGGTTACAAGTCACTGGTACGATTCTGACTAAGTCCATTCAAATACTGGCCTATGCAGATGACATAGACATAGTGGGAAGAATAGCGAGAGATCTACAACAGGCTTTTCTTGCATTGGAGAATGCTGGATGGCGTATAGGTCTTCAGGTAAACCAAGTAAAGACTAAGTATATGGTGGCTAACCCTTCAAGACAATCGGAACCCACCATCACGTTTGGTGCCTACACATTCGAAAGTGTTGACAGTTTTGTCTACCTCGGTTCTATGGTCAAAGCAGATAGCTCAACCAGCCCAGAACAGAAGTTCAAAGAAGAATATTTTCCGCTAATAGATGTTATTTTGGGATAGCGAAAATTTTACGAAGTCGTCTGATATCAGGAAGAGCCAAAGGTCATGTGGTAAAAAACAATCATCAGGCCATTTTTAACTTATGGATCGGAAACCTGGCCTCTGTCCAGGACAGATGCCAACAGTTTACTGCTCTTCAAAAGAAAAATATTAAGAAGAATGTTTGGAGCTGTAAGAGTTGGCGATCAATTTAGATTCAGACAAAAAAGCACATAAGAATAGCTAGACTGAGATGGGCTGGACATGTGGCCAGAATGGAGGACAACGCTATCCTGAAAAGACTGCTGTTTGGATTTGTTAATGAAAAAAGAAAACGTGGGCGTCCACGACTTAGATGGTCAGATGAAGTCGAGAGTGATGCAGGCAGCATCATTGGATCCAGAGCTTGGAAGACCTTGGCGCAGGACAGAGAAGAGTGGAGGCGACACCTTGATGCGGCCAGGACCCGTGCTGGGTTGTAGAGCCAGTGATAATAATAATATTCTAATTGATAATACTTGCCTCTTCTGGAATCTTATCCAGTCTTAGTAAAAATTAGTTATTTGTCCTAGATGTCTTATGCAGTTTCTCTAATGGCTGACGATTTTTATCATCAAACATGTCTTTATGTACTTCTACTGTATAAAGGAGTTCTGATCTGACAAATAGCTAGTCAAAATCTTCTGTTTTCTTTTGGCTAGTTTTAATAATACAATTCAATATCTGCCTCTACTATTTGAAAACATAATTTAAAGAATATTAAGTTAATAAGTTTGTTAATTTATACATTGTGGTTTAATATTCCTATACACTCCATATGTTGCCGGAAGGATTAGCTAACCTATAATCTACCAAACATTGTAGTATTTTTAATGATCCCCATAGTCCATAAAGCATAAATGTCAAGTACCTTGCCCTTTGGATTGTGGGTACTTTTTGTTTTTCTGGATCTTAGAATTTTACAAATTTATCTAATAATAATTATCTTTTAAGTGAACTAAAATATTGTTAATATTGAAATAATATTAAAAAGAATGAGTAGTATAATGTTTAATATTATTTATAACGTAACATCTTCTGATGCATATTTAACCATCCTCACTTTAGCAGTAGCTGGGAATTATAAATTCCTACAAAAAGTAATTTGCATGGCATTTGAAAATAAAGATTGCATTGTAAAAAATGGACCTGATATATAACTGTGTATGTTGTTCTCTTCGCATATTTTTGAATATGTTTTTATGGTTCAAATAATAATATTGACAATATCTTCAATAAATTATTAGTTTAAATGTAGTTCAATGTTTTTTTTTTTTTTTTCAAAATGCTACATAATCTCAAGGGAACAGTGAAGTGGAATGCTTTGTAATATTTGAAAATGAAGAGTTATCTATATATCCAGGTTACTGGTAACATGCTTCTTATTATACAAGGCCATATATTTAGGTTGTAATGGTCACTTCATCGAATGACTAATGTCTTGATAGTACTAGGTATGAGTTGGATGAGGAAATGTTGGGTCTCAATAATTTTTTTTCAAATGGTTTATATTTTAAGTTCCTCTATATTGATATTTGTTAAGAATTCAGTCACAATATCTAATTTGATAGGATCTCCAAAGCTCCTTGATACAAGAATTTGTCACATTTGAACATTGACTGTTTTCTATAAGGAATTTGACTGAAAATAGTGAATTCTATAAATGTTAGAGGACCATTAACTTCCATAAACCGCCATAGATCTTCTCCTCTAATAAAGATTTTTGTGGTTCATTACACATACATACATAGATAGATAGATCTACATCCCATGTGGGGACAAGGCCTCCTGCTACATCATCCGCCAGCCATCTCTGTTCATAGCCGCTGCTCTCCAGTTACGGATGCTTAAGATGGTCCGAGCATCTGCAGTCACACCATCCGCCCATCGGAGCCTCGGTCTTCCAACCCTTCTTGTTCCATGCACTTTTTCTTGAAGTAATTTTTTAGAGACTTCATCTGTTCCCATACGTGCGATGTGTCCTGCCCATCGTTGCCTGTTCACCTTTATAAACCTGATAATGTCGGCATCTTTGTATAGTCCAGCTATTTCTAAGTTCTACCGTTGCCTCCACGTGTTATTATGAAACACTGCTCCATAGATTCTCCGTAATATTTTTCGCTCAAACCTCATGATAGCTGTCTCTTGTGCCTTTGTGAGAGTCTAACACTCCGAAGCATATGTCAGGACAGGCCCTATCAGAGTTTTATATATTCTTATCTTTGTGGTCCAGGATAAGGCTATACTTCTGAGGTGCTTTTGCAACCCAAAAAAGCATCTAGTTGCCGCCATTATTCTTCTTTGGATTTCCGGTTGCATTTAATTGTTGGTATTTATCCTGGGTACCCAAATATACAAATTCGTTCACGTTTTGGAAGGTGTAGTTTCCTACTTTGATGTTTGTTTCCCTGTGCTCTTGCTCATTTCTTTGCCTCGCAACCATGTATTTTGTTTTGGATTTGTTGACAATGAGTCCTATTTTAGCGGCTGCATTAGTTAGAGCCAGGAATTCATCTCTCACAGCATTGAAACTTCTTCCTATGATGTCTATATCATCAGCAAATCCAAGAATTTGCAAAGTATTATTAAATATAGAGCCTCCAATTTGTATTCCTGACGTTCTGATTGCACCCTCCAAGGCTAAAAAACAAAAGACATGCCAGGCAGTCATCTTGTCTGAGGCCTTTATGTGTATCGAAACCTTCTGAGAGGCCACCTTGTACTCTGACATTACAATTGACTTGTTTCATTGTTACCGTGATCAGTCACACAAGTTTTGTTGGGATGCCCATTTCCATTAGCTCTTTATAGAGCATTTCCCTATCAATACTATCATATGCTTTCTTAAAATCTATGAATACATGGTGGGTGGTGATGTTGTACTCTCTTGCTTTTTCTAAAATTGTACCTAAGGAGAATATTTGGTCTGTGGTGGCTTTGCTTCTCATGAACCCTACCTGGTAGTATCTTATTTCCCGTTCTGCAAAAGGAAGAAGTCTTAGGAAGATAATCCTTGTGAAAATTTTATAAGCACTTGGTAGCAAGGATATGCCTCGATTGTTTTGGCAATCCAAAACATCGCCTTTCTTGTGTATGGGACATATAATTGTCTGATTCCATTCTTCTGGCATTTGTTCCATTTGCCATACGTCCATAATTATTTTGTCGTGTACCATGGCTACCTCTTCTCCTCCATATTTTAGCAATTCAGAAGGTAGTTCATCTGCTCCCAGTGCCTTGTTATTCTTTGTGGTTCATTAGCAATAGGAATATTTTTATTGGATTATAAAAAAAATTTCTGTGCGAATTTCAGGAAATTTTTTAAAAATGTATTATACTCAATTAACAAATAAATTACAAACAATCATATCCTTTGAGCTATATAATTCCTTAGTGTGTGGCTGTATCTACTTAATTGCACTGATGATTTTGATTCATTGGAAGATAAGAATCTAAATCTCATTCATAGGAATTTAATTGAATGCAGCTTTAAATCCTAAAATATCAAAAATTCCTTCTCCTCTATACCTTACTTTAACAACTATTTTTCTTTGGTTCTTTGAATTGTGTACCAGTTCTGATTAGTGAAATCGGAGGGGCTTGGTAGTATAACAGAATTAAAGAAAATCTAAATATAAGGGCAGTTAATAGACTGCGAGAAGAGCAGCTACTGAATTGCTTTGGTCATGTCTACTGGATGGCTACTAGTATTGAAAGGTCTTTTTGAAATAAACTTATTTTTTTTAAATATACTAACTATAAAAGTTCAAGAAGATAAAATTGACGTGAGACAAGAATATATAGGGAATTTTTTTTTAACCTTTTATTTAGAGCAAGGGCACCAGGTTGTTTTGTTTTAATCAGACTGAATAGATAGGGTTAGTGTATCTATGAAAGCATCTAATCTGCAGTGACTCCTATCTCCAACTGCTACTTGACAATGATTTATTTAATAAATGTGCCGTATGTTTTGTAGAATGGGTTGAAGTTATGTTGCCCCTTTTATAGTATCTATTCCTGTGTCTTTTAGCATTGTTATTATGCTTCATTAATGGTTTGGTTCATAATAATAGAAGAGTTTGATTTAACATCGTCGGTGATCATGCAATTTATAAATATTCATCTATTAGTTGAATGATATTATATTCTGTTGCAATAAGGATGTTGATAATAGCAATTGTAAAGGACAATTACATTATATAATCATGGAATTAGGTTAATGTAGTTAATTTAACTAAGAATAAGATTAAAAATGAAAATGGGTGTTTTATTATCATAATTCTATGAGTTGATTATTGTATGTTAGAACAAAAATGAGTAAGTTTAAGTAAGAGGCATTCCCAGTTGGTTTTAAAATTACATATTACCTTAGCTTAGTAGTTGATAAATAAATTAAGATTAACCCATAAAAAGTCCAAAATGCAAAAGATAGAAGCAGTTCTTGTTTTGTATATTTCCAGTCCACTTGGAGGCAGTTTGGTTACCATTAAACGTTATCCACTCCTTCTTATACATTTTAATTGTAAAGGGGATTAAAAACCTGAATATTTTTAGATATTGTTAGGTTTTAAATTTTTTTTCATATTTTTAATTTAAGGCTCAATATTTTTTCAAAAATAATTTTAAAGTTTCCATAAACGTTTTGTTGAAGCCACTCTGAGATCATCGAGTATTGGTTTGAAAAATATTGCCTAACTTCTACTATTATAGAATCTGGAAATTTTTAGTGCTTTTCTGTCATGATGCCTCACTAGGTCCTCTATAGGTTTACTTAATTTGTTTTCTCATTCACAAATGTCTCTTTAGGAATGAAAACAGCATTATGCAGTTGAAAAGAGTAGTTCAAAAGTTTACATCAAAGAATTTTTTTCTAAAGTGAGATTGTTATTTTCTGTTCAATTCTTTCATAAAAACACTGATCTTTTTTTATCGTTTTCATATTAATTATTGTAAATGACAACAATTATCATCACTCTCAAAATTTCTAAAAAAGTAAGATTTTAAGATCTTTCTTACAGGTGTATAATATTTGGACCAGATCAGAGTAGTAAGTTATGTAAAAATTTAATCACAATTGATTTGTTTGCAGATGGTTGCTTTATGATTTTTAAGAAATTAATTTTTAATTATTACAATCTTTGAAAAACGTTCCATTTTAGAAGATTAAATGTAAATGTAATCATAAAAACACCTTAATAAATTACACTTATTAAGGTTTTTTATTGACTGCACCCTCAACTATTTCTTCCTTATAGTAAATGTAATCAATTTATTTTAGGCCCAATAATTACAATAATTGTAATGTTTTCTTATATTATATTTTATTTTATGTATATTCATATTCACTGTTTTAATACTTTACCATATCAGAAAACGGAAATGTAATAAAATATTACATAAATAAAGTATGTATGGATTAGGAAATGAGAACAAATTAAGTTAATAAATCTAGTGTCTGAAACTTGAACTTCCAGATAGAGTTAAATTAGTGGTAACTTTTAGTTTATAAAATAAGTAAATGTGGATTACAGCTTACAGCTACAAAAAAAGGCAGTGTTATTTTTAATTTTTCTATTTCTTTTCTTTTCTTTTTTAGAGTTCCACCTGCTTTAACTTTTCCCCTTATCAAAACTTTCTGCTGTGTGAGTTTCTTGTTTTTATGCAGTTTACATTTAATTTTAACCCTCTCTTGGTTGACCCTATTTTATAACAACCAGCAGCTAGAGAACCTTCACCTGTTGTTTGTTAGATTTTTTTTTGTATACCCTCTAGACATTTTCTATTGCAATAAGTATGAATTTGGTGTCAATTATTATACTTCAAATGAAATAAATTGACCAATAATTATAAAAAATCAGAAATAAATTTTAATTCATGAGATACCTAAAACTGCACATATTTTTTTTCTTTAATTACTCAAAACTAAAGAGACCATGATGGCTGATGTTAAGGTGATATATATAAATACATTTATTTTTTTTTATTTGGAAATAAAGATTTGTTCATGTTATTAGAAAAAGAATACTACATACAAACTTAAACTTAAATTTTTTTTTTTAAATGGATCTTGAAAATTTAAAAAAATTGATCATATGATATTATAGTATTGTTTATCTGAGATAATTGTTTAAAAATAGAACGTTGTCTGAGGCTTTTAGAAATGATGACAACATAAGTCCATTAGGCAGGACAGTACCCAAGTCCATTTCTCACTTCCCTCTGTCGGAGACTTGGTAAGTATGAACAAGGGGGGTCTAGAAGTGAATTTTTTATTCTCTAACAGTTCTGTGGTGGCATTTTCGATATAAAATCTTCAAATATTCAGGTATTATCGTTCTGTTATTACTCGGTTTTATCAGAGTAATAAATTCTAAGCAATTCAGTATATTTTTAAAAACAGGGTATACTAATTTGCTGCTCTTTCAAATTATCAAAGATAAATTAATTAGAACCTCATGCTTGTAACATCTTGAACTACAATTAGATTCTTCTTTAAAAAATCAACACCTTTTTCAGGAAATGAATTTGTTATAGACTAATCTCAGAGGAACGTTTGGATGCGAAACCCCGAAAATTACATCTTTATTCTTTACCCTCACCTATTATTTTTAAACTGTGTATTAAAACTAAAAAATATTGGTATAATAAATTAAATAACTCTCAATCATACCTACGTCCAATTATAATTCGATTTTGTCTTTTGAAATGATTTTGTTACACTTTATCAAGAACTAATATTTAATAATATTCAGGATCAAAAGGGGATAACTCCTGAATTTCAAAAATTAATTTTTTTACGATTTTCGTTAATTTAGTCAAGCAATTTTGTCTAACTCGACAGTTTGCTGACTTGTTTCTCATGGTTTTGGTCCGGTTATGAATCCTAAGTTTCAGCCGCATAAAACATTGCTTCACTAAACGTGAAAACGTGAATTTTTGAAATTATAAGTTATCCGTTTTTGACAATGAACGCCTCGTATATAATTATATAGTTAGGAAATGGGTTCATTTGAGAAAACAGTATCTGATAATGGTTGCAGAGCATCAAATTCTGAATCCTCTGATTATCATTTAAAATTGGTGTAATTAACTTCCCATTGACAATTTTCAGGATTGAAAAAATATTTTGTAATTTTGGTTTTGAGGTATGTCGTGTGTAATGTTCCTCCCAACATATTGATTCTAGTTTGTTTTTTTATCTTAAAAAAATCAAATCAAGAAGAAGCATTTTTCTAGTTACTCTTCATCACATCATTTCCAGTGCATTTAATCTAAATATGTGCCATTACTAATTTTAAAGAGCTCAAAAGTTCCTGCAAGTTTTGCATGTAACATGTTCAAAAATTTCCGGTTCGTTAGTGAAACATATAACTGCGTTCATATGCCGAACTCTAACAAAAAAAAATAAAAACGAAAAAAGGTAGATTTGTTTCCTCTACAGTTATTTAGGATTTTTTAAGGGAGTAAAAAATCCTTAGTAACGCCGTCCTTCGGAAGGGACGTTAAACGGGGGTCCTGAGCCTGTACGATGCCAGGTACTCGTTAAAAATCCCTATCCGAATTAAACCTGGATAGGCAAAATTAAGAGCTCCCACTGTAGCATCGTCCGATTAGCCACAGCAGCATAAAGTGACGTTAAATGAACAAACAACAAACAAACGGTAGGCGATTTGTAAGAAAGATATACTTGATATGTATTTACTCTGACATTGAACGATATAACATAGATATACATACTCAGCGACTTTCGTATTTGAACTATCTAGGTAGACTTATTAGCTTAATAAGTCAATCTACAATATATATAATATAGTATAACTTAATCACTACTCTAGAACTAACTTGCTGACTACTCTCTTTACATACTAAAGTCTAACCATACCATCTTCTCTCTAGTCTATGCAATAATCATCTCTATATATTAAAGCAGGTAAAAGAAGACGGGAGGTCAAGGAAGTTACATTGCTGATAACACGGAAGATATTTCACAACTTATCGGTTAGGAGCCTACAATTACCTTAGGTCTTCAACCCAATTTTATAATCTTATCAATTTTTTTTTCTTTTTCTTATCAATTACAATCTTATAATCCGTTGACTGTCTTTTTTTACTATTCTTCAGTAGAATTTAAAGAAAAAAATGAATTCTTACCCATATATACTTGTGAAATCCATTACCAGCTATGATGTTCTTTTCCATTTATAAAAATAATAGAATTTTCTTTCCTCAAATAAAAAGACGGGAAAACCCTGGATCGCCGTCATCCATTGAGGGAGGCGACATAATAGGACCCGGCTGCCCAGAGAACTCAATTATTAAACATTTCTTTCATTCTCGACCATTGCCTTCTTGATTTTTAATCAGACCTACAGCGCTTTATGATTCATTGTTTTTAATATTGCGTAAGGGTAATGCTCTGTTGGAACTGTGGTAAGCGATTAACAAACGTATTCGAAAATATATACTTAGGAAAAAGGGGATTAATTATTTTTATTACTGTTAATTTGCAGATAAGCATCATTATCATTGACAAAAACTGACTCATTAGCTGACTAAGCGGTTTTTATTTGTTCAAGATTTTACAGTTATAAATTGGATTATTTCAGGCGTTCAGGATCACCAAAAACTACAAAATTTCCAAAATTGAATTTTTTAGATTTTAGCTAGTCTAGTCAAGGGATGCTCTATGCACCTGAAATTCCATAGTCAGAACGATACTAAAACCATGAGTAATAATTATCGTATTAAAGAAAATTGCCTGACTAAACTAACGAAAAATGAGAAAAAGCCATTTTTTGGAGTTATCCGCTTGTGACCCTTAATGTCTCAAGGTACTGATCACCCAATTAACAAATAATAAAAATAATGAAACTTAGGATAAAAAAATTTACATATATTTAGGTCAATGGTTTTCTCGATTATGATAAAACTCGGAGATCTTCCAGAAAAAAAAACAATCAAGAAATTGGATAATATATTGATATTTTTATGAACCACAATATTTCTTAATAAGATTGATGTTAAATTAATATTTTAATTAATTGCACATCAGTTCCTTTTTAAAATATGATAGTAAAAATATTGTTTGTTTTAAACTTATTTAAGTAAAACCTAAAATTAGAAAGAAAATACGATCTCTAATAGTTTTTATGATCAAATAAAATTTATGAGTCGCATTGATTTGTGAATTAATAGATTTATACATAATAACTTGTCCATAACCTTACATCCAATCAAACGCTGAATCCTTTTTTCGTTTCGTTTTTTAATAAGAAATTATTTTGATGTATAGAAAAATTAAAATAATAAAATAAATAACCCCCACAAATTTCGAAGTTCGATGCTTGCTGCAAGATAACAAAATCCAAATCCGTTAAATAAAAAATAAATCATCGTATAGACGTTGGAAGACGGAACAGACCTTTTTTTTTTCAATCTGGGGAAATTTTTTTTTTCACTATTGATAATTAGAATAATTTCCTAAAATATTTGTTGCATGCTCTCTCCGATAGCATTTTGTGTAAACAATGAAGTTCTGTTTATTCGAATCGCATGAACGGAGAGCCATTGAGTCTTTGGCGTGGTGCCATATGAATAATGACTCCAATAATTTGTCTAAACTTAAAATCGAATTACAATATATTGTATTCAGAAATTAGTTTCTATTATATAAATCGCTGTTGTGATGATAATTGATTATTTATTTATTTTTTTTTTATTTCTTGCACGCCGCATATGGTACTACGTGCATTAATATGTACATAAATTGTGCAATAAAATAAACATACAAAAGTTTACACAATACTTAACAATAATTTCATACAGTGATACTTTATGTACCCAATAATCCTACAACTCGAAACTATACAAAAACTTTACCAATTCTCTAAAGTATTTTTGATAAATTAATGTGTTATAGTCTGGAGGCCAGGTGTCTCCACTCGTCACAAATTCTTTGATCAATGCCGATCTTTGAGGTTCCCTCAAAGAGCAATCATACACCAAGTGTCCAGGAGATTGGGGTATTTTCGCATCACAAGGAAATTTCGGGCTGTTTATTATTTTAAGCTTAAACAAATATTTATTAAATGGTCCTGTAATGAAATGGGTTAGCTTATAATTAATTTCAAAATGTTTCATAGATAATCTATGATGTATTTTAGGAAAGTATTGTTTAGTCAGCAGCCCTTTTGTACATGCCGCCCAATCTCGTTCCCATTAACTATTATTGATTATTAAAACTATATTTCGATAGTAATAAATAAAAATAAATTATTGGATACTTGCCACTACGAGTTAATAACAAACTTGAACTATCCGAAAACATTTATAAATACTTTGCGCCTTAAATTCTATATTACACTCATTAGCCTAAGTTTTAAGATAGCTTAATTAATAATTGTGTATGTGAAGTAAAGTGAGAAGAGAATGAAAATATAATCAGAACTGAAAACACCAACTTAACCCTTGTATACCAATGACAGTAAGAAATTAAAGTTGTAAGACTTTAGGCGGAGTGGATCAAACAACGTATGTACCAAGATTTCGGTTTATCGGGTTTTGAATAATCGAATTGATGCTGAAGTGTTTAGATTGAAGGCAAACTTATTGCCTTAGAATCATTTTGACATTTCAGATATAAAAGTTATGAATGAGAAAACAAGCTTTTGAGCCAATGAATGTACTTTCGTGATGTCAGTCCTTTCGCTTTAAGAAATAAAACCTGTCGAACTCGGAATCGGAATGAAAGATGAAAAGGGGCTAAGGTTATTCAATCCTTTTAGAGAAACTGGATATTTTCTTGAAGTGTACTTTCATATATCCCTTATTTGTATGAGTTCTTCCTTCCTTCCGAATTTATTAAATTATTGAATTTTAGTTAAAATTTTAACCCTCGAGTCATTTCCATTCTTTATTGAATATCTTTATTGAATCCATTCTTTACATTGTTTTCAAGTAAAAATTATTATTATGTTAATTTCTATACTTACAAAAATAAAGAAAATTATTATATATATTTAAGACTCCAGTTGGATTGCACAAACATTGCATTTCTTATCGGAGATACTTGATCAGCCAATAATAGCTTGGCCGCTGGCTGTATCGAAATACTAAATCATCCTCAAAAGACATGAGAAATTGTTGTTTACAACTTCTTACATGCCCATTTCTTTCATTATATTAGTTATTTTTATCAATATTTTATGAATTGGAATAAATAAAATAGTTGAAGAATGTTTTAATAAAATTTTGACATTTCCGCATTTACCGTTTTTTCATATTATTATTGTTGGATTTCAACTTAGCCATTATTAACTATTGTATCGTATTCAAAGTATATGCTCATTTGTTTAAAAGTTTTAAAACTGCATGTAATACATTATTTCTAAATGTAATGCAGAAATAATGATATGGATTGATTGTTGACTTAATTGGAGTAGATACATATAATAAATGGGATAAATCCTGAAAATGCTGTAATATTTTCGTAGGTTCTACACCATTCTTTTGATTACACCTTCCTGGCAAATAATTAATTCAGATTCTTAAAAATGTATATTAGTCCATCATTTGAAATGATAGAATAATTTTTTTTTAATAGTAAAGTAAAAATGTTGACAGTATATTAATAATAAAAAAAAAGTAGATTAATACAATATTAAAATAAAAATAGTAGCATTGTTCATTAAAAATGCTGTCATATGCATCTAATATAATGAAAGGAATGGGCAGGCTTTCTTGAGGTAAAAGTGTTTTTATTGTGGAATGAAGATGTTTTCTTCTTTTTGATGAAAAATAAAGCTTAATTCGGATGTAATAAAAAAAAATTGAAAATAATCGAGTCTTAAGAATCTTTCGTTGTATTTTAGTAGTACCAAAACGAAATTAACTTTCACTACTCCAAAAAGTAGATCGAGTTTACTCTTAGACAATTGTCAAGATTTGATGAAAATCTTGGAAAAAAATTTAATGAGCCTATTTGTTGATTTCCGAGGGCGGAGTGGTTCCGTGGTAGAGCTTCCGTGGTAGAGCGCAGAGTTGCCGTGCCGAAGTTCCCGGGTTTAAATCTGGCTCCAGCCGATTGTATTTAATCTTTTGACAGCCGGGGATGGATCTTCAGGGATCTGGGGCTCTCTGGGACAACCTGCCTCTAAATTTGGGTACCCCAAATAAAAGCAGGTAAATATGGCGGTTATCCGTGATCTAGGAAAAATCATCTCCTTGCAATCTCTACCACATACTGAATCCATGATCTTTCATGGATTGTAATGGTGTAGTTTTTTTTAACTTGATAGGAATGCATGCTTTGGGGTTATTTATTGTTGACAAATCTACGAGCTCCAGGCTTTGATTGAGTTTGACAAGGTATTGCAGTGGATGGAATCAATGAGACAACTCGAGTAGAAAAAAAGAATGAAAAGTTATTGCAATCTTTATCTGAACTACCTCAGATATTTCCTTTCTAAAATTTATTGCTAAGGGGCGGTAATATAAACAATTGCTTTGTGACATAATACAGTATAGCTATAAACTTATACATAAGCGATCTTGATACGGGTAGAGGAAATGGGGTTCTGGAAAGTATTAAAAAGACAATATACGTGATCCAAGTGATTAGAGAAATACTCTAAAGTCACCTTTTGGAATAAAATGTCCACTTTAATACTTCCTTTTATGTCTAACGAATATATGATCAATAAATGGGAAAATGGCTGATATCTCAAAAAAGTTTTTAAGAACGTTTAAATAAAACTATGAAAAGTATTATTATTAATAGCCTTATCTTGGGTTATCAACTCGGCACAGTTTCGGAAATATCATCAATATAACTAGACAAAATTTTAATTTTCACAAGAAATTTCCAACTGATCGCGAACATATACTAAGAAAGGGAAGTGAGAATTTTAATTCTAATAGCTTACAGTCAATAATATTAAACAGATGGTGGAAAAGAAAATTTTAAAATTAATTACTATAGTATAACATTGATGGTTCTCAAGACAGTATTTTTAAAGTGAAGTGAACCTATTAATATTAACCATAGTGTATTGTTAAAATATAAACATATCTAGTTACAACAAATACATATAATACACATATTAAATAGAATATATAGAAGCTTGCTATTGACCGCGTGGTAATCCGAGAAGTCTTGTAGAAATGGGATTACAGACGGAATTGACAAGAGTGGGTGGCGAGTTCCTTAAGCTTCGAGTTGTAACTACCAATATATGGGTATGTTTATAACCTTTATACTTTAAATATATATATATATATATATATATATATATATATATATATATATATATATATATAATAGATTTTTGTGCCTCATTACTAACCTTTCTAGATTTGACTTTAAATTGATGATAAAAGGCAGATTTTCAGAATGGTGATTTTTTCATATAATAGTTATTCATTACGATTCCTTGCTGTGAAGGAATTGATTTAAATATATTAAAATATGTTTGCCATATTGCCTTCAGTCGTTATTTTTACTAAGTGTTGCAATGTGTGAATTGAATTCCTATTAAGTTTTTATTTTCTGGCTTTCAACAACTTTTCGAATTCCAACTGTACACTTGAAACCATTCTAATCACTGGAACACATAACAAACAGTATTTATAAAACTGCAATATTTCTTTCTGTTTTATATGCATGTGATAAATGGATGTTTACATTGAAAGATCAGCCAATTTTGATGGCATTCGAGTTTAAGGTATTGCTTCGATTACTCGGTATGAAAAAGGATGAATCGACTGGAGAATTTAGGAGATTTGGGTGAATCCGGTTGATATAATTAATTTAATAGCATTGTGAATGTGAAGATGGACTTGTTAAGTTTTTTGGGCTTAGTATCGAACGAATAACTTCAAAGTTAGTAAGACTGTTAGTAAACGTTGGGAGAATTGTGTAAACTGTGATATTAAGGATTTTGGTTAGGGTCAATCCGTTGATCCGTAGACGGAAGATTTTAAACAGCGATTGATGTTTCCGGACTTCGGGTTAAGTAAGACATATCCTCTTAGAGCTCTAAATAAACTCTTAAACCAGTTAATTAGGATCAAGCTTAGTTCTGTTCGAAAACATTAGGAAAATATACCTAATTATATTTTTGTTCAGATAGTCCTATCATATTCCCCATTATTTGATGTATGCTCAACACCCATTAAAAAAAAGAAGAAGAAATTTTATTCACATCTGTATGCAGTAAACTAGTTTAAATTACAATTCCCCTGTCTGACTGCTCAACATAATTCATAATTAAGGATTTTTTAATTAATTTTAAATGCATATCTTTAAATTCATTGGTGTAATCCCCCAGCAGTAGATTTAAGCAGCGGCAGGATTTAATTGTGGCTAGAGAAGCCGAGTGCGATGTGGTGAGCCTTCTCCCTCACTAGCTTGTCCCTTGCCTGCAAGGGATTAATGTCCGAGCGCTGAGGCGGCCTAGGACAAATTACTTTTCGGTCGTTTCAGATTGGAATTCTTTCTAGGAAGCTGTCCTCTGGTCTATCCTAGGAGGATCACGGGGAAACTAAAATGTCCTGTTTTAGTTTAGTGTCGTTAAAAGAGCAGTTTAAAATTTTTCAATTTTAAAATTAAAACACAATTACAATAACGAAGAAACTGATCCGGGTGGAGGTCAGAAATTAAACAGACAAATCAAAATGTTATATAGTAAATAATATAAATATACATAGACATCATCAATATCATGTTTTATATAAAATCAACTAATATTATTCAAGTACAATATTAATTAAAGATAATTTAGTTGAAGATAACAATGAAATAATGAAAATATTCCTCGGAGATCCGTATAGAATGAACGAGCCTAGATTGACTCTAAAAATGTTTGAATATTTTTGGAAAAAGAAGATAAAGACACCTTGGACTAAAGAATTAAATAGGGATTTAGAAAAGTTGAACATTACAGAGTCTAACATGCTAGAATGAAGTGAATTTAGAAGCAGAGTGAAAATTCGGAAAGGGTTTCAGGTTAGAGAAAGACAAGAGAAGGTTGGACGAAGCTGGACAGAAGATCTAGAAAGCCGTGCCAGTGAGCACATTACCCAAGAGATTTTAAAATAAGTTAATACATCCACAGTTTAAAAATTTTACTAGTCGCTATGTTTACTTACATGATTTTGTGCAATCATGTTGTTTTTCATTACATTAGAGTAATATCAAAATCATAATATTTTTGAATTTTCATTCAGTTTCCATATCTATTATAATATTTAGAAATAATAATTCTACAATTAATTAACAATTCTATTACAATTCTAGAGGAGATATTAACAATTCAAATTATCAACAAATTCCGAATATAAAGGGGATATTAACAATTGCTATTTAATGTGTCATAATTATTAATTAACTGTTAATAGTTGTTAAATGCTATTCACCTTTGAATATCTGGTTTCTTAA
The DNA here is from genome assembly GCA_037127475.1 of Arma custos. NCBI lineage: Eukaryota > Metazoa > Arthropoda > Insecta > Hemiptera > Pentatomidae > Arma > Arma custos. The sequence goes on along the minus strand of CM073760.1, from coordinate 92,915,712 downwards.
TAATTGAGTTTAATTCCGGGCTAATATTTATTTATTGAATAATTTTATTTTTACTAAATAAATTAGCTTAAGATTAGAAGGAATAAGCTTTCTGATTTTTCTGTAATGTAAAATTTTGTTAGGATTTGTAGGATTAGAAATTTCCATTAATTATTTTGTTATAATTAATTTTATTTTACTGTTGATTTTATTTTATTTTTAGGTTTTTATTAGGAATTATTAATAAATTGTAATTTAATAGTTATAATGATAAAATTAGTAGATTAATAATTAATATATAGTAACTCGGCAAATCTATTTTTTCACATGTTTAACAAAAACGTTTTTTTTTTCATGTATCGAGGAATTTAAGGGTCGAACGAAAGAAATATATAGGGGCGAAGAAATAGGAAAGGCTTGAAGAAAGAGATAGTCAATATTGAATCTGACGTTTTTTCCTGGTTCTAAATTAGATCAAATAATTTAGAACTAAGAGAATACGTCAGTTTAACACTATCAACATTTTAAATCTTATTATGAAATAATAATAATTCAACTAAGAAGGTCACGTGGTCATCTTCTTTTCAGACGCCTCAGAGGATTATTGGGAATTGAAGAGAAAGATAGGTTTGAAACTAGAGGGTTTCAGTGGGAATGAAGTTTGTTATGAAAGGATAGATACCGGGTTCGGGCCAAATCAGTCGTTAAGGTTGTTATGGATAATTTTATTCTTAACAAAATAAGGAGCATTGAGGATTTTACGAAGGATTTTGGATTATAGGGATTGGATATGAGAGGAATTCGATGGCTTATTGGAGCCCCAAAACTCTACTCCGTAAGTCCAAATAGGTCGTATGATGGTCATGTAGATGAGTCTTTTGTAATTAATTGGGAGCATAGAGCGTTTGTCTATTAAGTGTTGAAGTAGCCTGAAACGTCGAGCGGTTTCTTGTCTTTTCAGTCTTGTATGAGGATTCCAGTTTAATCTTTTGTCAAGATGCAACCCTAAGTATCGGATCTGTTCTACAGGTATCAGTGGGATATTATTAAAGGATACTGAAGGACAGGAAGTCATTAGTTTACGACGTAAGGTAAAATTGATTTGATGCTTTTTTGAGAATTTATTTTAATTCTCCAGTTTTGAAACCATTCGTCCAGATCAGTGATATGGGACTTGATGCTTTGGGATGCAATAACTGGATTGGTGTTGATTGATAATACGCATGTATCATCAGCATACGTGGTAAGGATAGTATTTGGATGAGTTGGGATGTCAGCTGTATAAACTGTATAAAGGATTGGGCCAAGGAGACTACATCCACCACACGATGACGTTGCTGAATAATGGAGTGGGATGCTCGGAATCAAAACTGGTGATGTGATATTGTGTGATTTGCATGAAGGATGAGTTTTTCTAGTATTTTAACCATGCGAGGTAAAAGAGAGATAGAACGATAACAGGGTGGGTATTCTGGGTTTTTTTAGGTTTGGGTATCATTTTTACAATGGATAATTTCCAGAGGTCAGAAAAATATGTGTAGCGGAGTACAGCATTATATACCATATATAGGTAAGGAATAGAATGGCTTTTCTAGGAAGGTGTTTTAAGATATGAATTGTGATGAGGTGCTCTAGAGCTTTGCGGGAAGGTAATCTGTGAATAATGTTGGATATTTCTGTAGGATGGATTGCTTTGGGTGGAAGGGACATTTGGAGGGGAACATCTAACTCTTCTTTTATATATTCAATGTGAGTTGGGTCAAATAATAATAATAAAAACAATATTGAAAAAAAAAAAAATGATTTTTTAAGATTCAAACAATAGCTCGATTAACGGCACTAGCAAGTTTGTTTAATATTGTTATTTCTGTGAAATCAAATTTACGATTGTAGTTTTAAATTCCAATTCCAATGCCGGATTCAAAATATATAAATATTAAAAAAAGACCACTTGCAAGATAATCTAAACATATTTAATACAGGAGTATCCCAATACTAAAATTATTTGCAGCATTATTTGGGAATAATTATAAAAGGTGGTGGAAAACACTTAGTTGATACATGTATGATGATTTAACATGAATAATATTAATTTTAGCTCTACTGTAATTTATTTGATTATTTGCTTGTTTTTTCTAGGCATTCAAACTTATTATTAAGCACTCCTTACTGTTTATTTATAAAAGTTTATTTTTATTTTGTACTTATTTATTTTATGCTTCATTTTTAAGGCTTTGAAATGATTTGGATTTGGTTGCAGTTGATAAGGTATCCCTCCGTTTTTTAAATAAGGTTTTTAATTTTAGCTTTACGACTCCTGGCAGCTCTGTTAAGTTGCTCCCAGTTCAACTTTAGGTAAAAGAGTTACAGCTGAATTATTAGACGATCTCGAAAACATATCGGGCACAGGATTTCCAATTTATTGCGTCGAGTGTCTTAAAAGGATTTTAAGCTACATTTTTTGCAATCTAATCTATCAAATAGAGCTTTAATATTCAGTATTTTTTTGTCCCACGATCTCACATGTACTGAGGAACTGGATTATTTAAAAAAAAAAATTACTTTTGCAGTTGTCATCGTCGATTTATTATGGACATAATAAACCTGTTCTTCTGATTATCTTATTGGGCATTTGGAATAACTGAGTTATTTTAATTTGGAAAAACTATGAATTAGGTCAAAATAAGTGTCTTGAATCACTCAAAATGTACAATAAATTTTTTTTTGCATTCAAGTTTTTGTGCATTCAACTTTTTAGCTTTTAGGATTACCAAGTGATTTGGTGTTAATAAAACTTTGAAAAAAACCCAGAAAACTAAATAAAATTAAGGGCTATTAAATGTAAAAGAAAAGTTAAGAAAACATAGATCTACGCTTTAATTTTAATAATAGAACTACTTTAAATCTCTATAGAACTGCTTGAAAACATTATTTTTATTTTCAATTAAAATTTCTTTTTAAAGTAAATCCAAAATATATATGTATTTAACTTATTTTTGTTGAACCGTTATCCTTGAAATAATTTATTTTTAATACGTTGAATAGAACTCAGACTTCTTTATTATATTCTGTTACCAAAGTTTAAACTTAGTCATGCTTTCAATGGCTTTTAATATTTAATTTTTATATCGTATGAGATTTAGAACATCTATAACTGCAATGATGTTCGCATATTATATTTACTTGATCACTTGTTCATTATATTTGCTGATTCGGATCAAATCAAACAAAAATGGTTATTCTGTCGATTTTGTTTCTGAATCAACGATTGTACATAGTGGTGATTTGGCCAGGATCACAAACAACCACCAGGTACTTTCCTCAATTAAGGGTAAATACTTTATAGAGGCTAGGTGAGCCTCAGGAGTGTCCGCAAATCTAACAGGGTTAGGCACAGTTCTTAGCAGAATAAGTAATTCGTCTTCCAAAACCGGTTTCAAACCCGGGACCTACAACTCTGTAACCTAGGTTGGCAAGCAACAATATTTATGTAACGATTAATAGATTGTGAATAAAAAAAAAAATATCAAAAATATATCCGCCTAAATGGTTTGAATATTCAACAACACCGTCGTTCTATCGAAACGTATTTTCATTTCTGATTTGAATAGATAAATTTCTATCTGAAGGAAAGCTCTTCGGGAGTGGCAATCTCTCACTTGTGATTAAATCTATTGAGTATATCTTGGGGATTATTATTGCCCAAATCCTCTTAAGGAGAATTTTCGACCTCAGTAAGTTGGATCCTCGAGAAATTGATTTCACAAATGAAAAGTCACACTTGATGACTGAGATGAAGTGAAGTGGAGTGATAAATGAAACTGAGTGCTGAGATGGAGATCATGGGATTTATTTATTGGCATTGCAGTAATAACGATAATGACTTTATAATGTCTGATTCTTGATGAAGTTTTCTGTCGCCATTGAGACTATTCATGTATTTATTTTATTTTATAGCATTACATAGTTCTCTTCAAGGATCTCCTGGGCGGACAGCTTTAGGGATGTATTCAGGAGGAGAGGAATGGACTGGAACCGAAGGAGAGAGTTGGCTCAGGAAAGAGAGACTTGTTCAGGCGCTGTAAGCAGGATCCTCACACTACACAGTGATAAAAGCAGGAAATGATATGATAATGAACTTTACTTAGAGTGCTATTTACTTGATTTATTGAAATATATTTCAATCTGATTCACAAGAGCTTAGGTGATTCTGGATGCAGCCAGACATTTTGAAAATCCAATATAAGTAAGATAATTACAAAGAATCGGACGTCTATTAACACAAAACATAATGAATGATGTGTTTATTTTATGTAAATAATATACTATTACTTGAAGTCACTTTAGCAAAGTAAGTGATACCAATAGTATTGTCTTCTAATGGGCTAATGCTGAATAATACAACAGAGGGTATAGAATATCTTAGTCTTGAACTTGAAAGCGTTTCTGCTCGGTATGAGTTAGATTATTAGGGAATTTTTAAATAATTACTATTTGCTGAAGTTTTTAAAAATGTTGCTGTTACTCAAGACATCTGAGATAAAGAATAAAATAAAAAATAAACTTAGGAATACCACTGTAATCATACTATATACCCTTCTCGATCAAAGAATCTGAACACCCACATTGAACTACAATTGACAAAACAGAATAGATATTGATTAATAATGAGTAATATCTATAAAATATTCAAATATAAAAAATGTAACACTCTACTTCGAAATATTTTCTTAAATAAATATTTGCCCTTAATTATAATCACTTTAGCAAAGGGAAAGAAAGAAAATTGTATTTGTTTTAGTGACCATTAAAGAAGAAATCAGTTATGGAAGTTATAAAAAGTAGTAGAAAAAAACATTTAATTTATATTAAATATGTAAAAGAAGCAATCCTTGGTTGTATATCAGGTTTTATTATTATTTACAGTTAAATAAATAATTTAAAAAAATCATATGTTTTACATACATAAATACACTTGATACATTTATAGTAGCTTGGAACGATTCAATAGAAGTTATTTTTTATATTACGTTTATTTATTTATTTACATTTTCCTGCACGGAAAAATAAAAATGAGATATGCACTTGTAGAAAAAGGAGCAAATGAAATGTTTTTCTCCTTTGCCCGTTGTATATTCTCCTTGCATCAGCCCTTTTCCCAGTTACTTCCTTAAGGGCTCAGCGGACAATTGCAGTCAACCGTTTGTTTCACTTTAGTGAGAATTGTGAGCTTAATATAAGGCATTGGGTTTATGATAGTATTGTTAATATTACATATAGTGTACGCTATACATGCTAAAACATAACAAACATTACAATATCAGTTTAATTTGGATTTATATATTTGATTTGGATCGTCTACATGGTCCAATATAAATAGTAAATACCAAAAGTATAATACAGATATAATTAATGAAGTCATCAAATAGTTTAATAATTACTCTTCCTTCCGAGAGGTGTATGTATTCCCTTCCTCAAACCTTAAATGAGCACCGTAAGTATTTATAATATTGAAAAAATTCAACAGCCTTTGTAAAAGGGAAACAAGTAATTAAAAATCATATGTATTATTTCTTGTTCTTATTTACAATTATAATTACTTTTACAATAAACTTTCCTTATGTATGTTTTAACGTAATGTAAATAGTTTAAATCGTCATCAAACTTTTCCAATCACCTCTTTCTAAGCCTCGCACTTAGGAGTGGAGTTTATATATTTAATTCGGGAACATGGGGAATGGGGCGCATTGTCATAAAATGGGATAGGGTTCCTTTTAAATTTTTGATGATATTAAGGTCAAGAATAAGTAAAGGCCTTGCAATCGAGCTGCTGCTGTCCATTTTTTATTAATCCGAATCTACTCCACTAGGTTTTAAGTCTATACCTTCTTTGAGTCTGTAATCATTACAACTATACACCGTAAACAAAATGCTAATTTTCTTCTCCCTGTATCAACTATAAATATATAACTATATGTCCTTGGTTATATGGGACTTAGGACTCTTCTGGGGTTCACCCAGCCTGTATATAGTACCCCGATTAAGGAGGAAAAATCAGGCGATTGAACGTAATGTAGGCAATGTAGATATAGACAAATCACTTACCTCCAAAACCGTTGGCCAAGAAACATCACAGTCCCTTTGTACTGAACCCAAGATCCCATGGGCTCTAGTGGTACAAGTAAAAGGTAGTATGAACGGGTAACAGTTGCCACCAGCGAAGCAATACTCCTCGCCAATATGAGTAATTATATGAAGATAGATGTGTACATTTCAGTATGAGCATGCCGATCCATCAACATCAAGGTGAACTATAATATATTATCGCATATATATATATATCTGTTGTGTGTGTGTACTATTCTCTTTGTGTTACTTCGATAGCAGTTACCACTCAAACAGTTCTGACACAGATGTTCCTTGTGTACTTAAAGAAGTAAAACTTTTGAGATGAAAATAAATTTGCTAACCTCGAATTAAAATTAAAATTACATTTTATTTTTAACATTTAAGGAACGTTACAAAAATGTTATAATAATTATAAATACCGTTACAAACAGCCAATTTGACTACAGTATTCTGATTAAAAGGCTGCTAGCTAAAATCCTACAGGTAAAAAAAAATAAAAATTAGGTTAGAGACACCATCGTGGTATGAACGGAATTAAACATAGGATTGCACAATCCATTCTGCAAGAGTCCAAAGATTCCATTGCATTTTTCCTTCACAACCAGCGAATATACCTAACACTCAATTATTCCTGATCTAATTCCTGATTTTTATAGAATTTTTATATGAAACTACAGTTAGGCTTGGAATATATCGCATTACAGTTTATTTAATATATATTTAATATGTTTTATTAGTTATTTTTTCGACAGTCCCTCGGTTCTTTTCCTTAAAACAATTATAGTTTTCCGAACAAACTATATCTTTTGAAAAGATTCTCCTTGAGTTTAAAAGCTGCCCTTGCAAGGTTTTGAAAATAACGATTGCATTCCGGGTTTGAAAATAACGAATAAAGTTGCGGCGAAGTTTTGGGCGTCGGTTGGGTAATTTGAGATTCTAAAAAAAAAAACTGACAGTGGTTTTTCAACTTCATCTCTTATTGAAAAAGTGTAACGTAATCTGGCTATACTTCTTAGACGCCAGTAAAAATAAAAATAACTAGGCCAAAGAAATGAGTTAAAATGAAATTCCTCAGGTTGTCTGGTGTATGAATAAGCTTAGGTCCTCTTCATCATACTTAAACTTTGGGATTTTAGGGTAATTAATGAAAGTATTTTCGCATTCTAAGAGCAATATGCTTTGGATGTTTTCTGAAAAATGAATACTTTGGAGGATATTCCGATTTCAGTAGAAAAAAAACTTGTGACGTAAAGCTTTTGGGGAAAAAAATATGCTCAGGAAAAATGTATAGAATATGCCAAGGTTATTACTTTAACATGGCGATTGTAAACTTGGCATATTTTTATTGTGACAGTCATGAACTGAAAGTGATGTATGTTTTTAATGTAGAAAAACAAGTTTTATTATTTATTTAAGCCATTCATTATAGATTGAAAATTTATCAGGATCTAAACGTGCCAGTCGAATGCTCTAAATATTCTTCTTTGTCTTAATATTTACTATTGTTAGTGATTTTAATGACTTGATGTATAATACAAATGAAACGGTTTACTGTTTATAAAAAATAATAAAAATGGCAAACCAATATGTTGAGATTATCCGACAGAGCTCGAATTTGCCAATAACTCAACCTTGTTTTCTCGTGCAACATACTAAAGAAAAATATATCAAATCTTAATTGGTTTGGTCACTCAATAGACATCTCCAAAAGCTAATTTCCTACTATTTAGAACTTTGAAATATTTACTTATGGAGTTATAAATATGATGGAAATAATTATTAAAACAGATTTTTTTAAACTTTTTATCACAACTATGGAAATAAAAAGCAGATAACTCTAAAATTTCAAAAATTGACTTTTTAAAAATATTTTTTATAGTTTTAACCCAGTTCTGTACCTGAAGTACGCGAACACAAAGCTTGAATAAACTAGCATAAATTGTGAAAAAGTAAATTTTTGAAATTTGGAGTTATCCGCTTTTGATCCTGAAAGCGTAATCTCTAACTGAATACATATTGGTTCTTAATCAAAACTGATAATTTTTTTTTCTATATCGAACTGTAAATCAATAATTTCTTACAAACAGTAAGATTAAGTGTATTGATTTTATTTAGTATTCGTTCATAAACTATATTTTAAACATTTTTATTTGAAATATGGACTGACCATATTTAAAAGATTTGTGCCCGTAAATTCCGCCAGATTAAAATATGTTGAAGGACCTAAAAAGTCGTTTAATAGTTGTGCAATTAAATTCTATAATTCTATTAATAATTTAAAACATCAATACTTGGTTGAGTTTTCATTTTTCCCTATAATAATTTATTTGTTAAATGTCTTGTTTTATGAAATGATTGAAGGTACAAATTATCTAAGTATGCTTGAACTTAGCGATGATAATAATGATGAAAATGAAAATATAATCTATGCAAATACAAATAAAAGTTATAAATAATATTACTGTTGACTAATTATTATTTCAATTAAATCATTAACATTTTGCATTGAGCTTGGGCAGCTCATCATATGTTTTGATTACTAAATAAATCACTTGAGAATGTATATAATTATTGCTCGGAGTGTCAATATCTGTGAAAAACAGACTAATCTTAATGATTTAAATTTACGAATTTGAAATTTATATAATGCTCACAATAATGGATTTAGAAATTCAAAAAATGACGCAGTTATTATAAAGTTTTGAGTTTTCACTTCTGTCAGCAGTCCTCTTTACTGCGTTTTGAATTTTTTTCTAAATTATTTTTCTTTTGGGCAACTTGGGATCACGTTAGAACTTTATTTTATTTTCTGCTGCAAGAGTTTTCTCTGTCTCCAATATTCTATCATGGGGTCACTAGCACGCATCTGTTGATCCTCTGTCCAGCTTCGCCCATCCTTTTCTGTTCTTTCTTCATCCTGAAACCCATCCAGATTAGAAATTTTTAATTACTATATCCATTAACGATATTATTTTATTGGAATTTTATTTCTACATTTAGTAATCAGAACTTTCAGATTTACTGCAAATAAATAAACGGAAGGGAGGATGATAAGTGCTAACCTTACTTCGGGATGCGAAAAGTTGGGGATATAAATCCGAATAGGAAGTGCGGGATCACCTTAAGTGCTGAACTCTGGAGTATCCAGGACTAGGTCAGAAGCTTCTATTGGCCTCATCACGCGAAGCGAAATGCACGAAGTATGTCAAAGAATCGACTTTTAGACACTTAAGTACACTTCGATAAAGTATAAACTCCGTGACTTATTCCCCGGGTTCAGTGGCAGGTAGAGGGGAATTATGCTATGCACTATCATATCTTTACTATATTTAAAACAGACTGGCGCTAATTACTAAACAGAGCACCTTTAAACAGAATATTTCAGTAACGATTATAAATACCTCCATGGCTTAGTGACCGTAATAATTTCCAGATATAATGGAGGCCTAGAGGATATAGTCTTTATACATTCCATAAATTAGCAGGCCTGGTGGCCATAATAATCGTAAAAATGGCTAAAATCATATTTTTAGTTCCAGAGTTATAGTTAAATTCTTTAAAAAGCCAAGATGTATCTCAGTATATTTTACGTAACCATAAAAATAAAATATCTTAATATACCATAGTAATTTTTAAATTACCTAATTAGTTCATTAAACAATTTGCCCTTTTAATTCTAAGTGGTTTCGAAGTTTTCTTAAACATGTCTTATTAAAGTCATTCAACGAAATTCTCTCTAGCCTACCCGCAATTCATTACTGTTATTCAACCAATAATTATTTAGGTATTTATTTAAAAATATGTAGTAATCATTTTATTTATCTATCGAATTGAGTAGCTTTTGCTTTAAACCTTTGCTTTAATTCAAATTTTACAGAGTTTCTTAACTTTTTCTACCTGATTCTAATATTTTGGGTAACCAAATTGTGATAATTATCATAAAAGCACTATTTTTATGAAATCAGAAATATCATTTCAAAAATAGACGGATAAATAAAAGGATATAATATGGATATTTTAGTAATGGTATTCAGACAAAAAAACATTCTATTTGTTTAACAATGATATGTGTAGCAGCTTACTATATTTGAGAAATTAATTAAATTATTGATATTTATGGGTCCAGAATGGCTATTATACGACGGAGGATTCATAAGAGGTAACTATTTAATCCGTTTAGCATCTAATGAATCATACGGAAAATGGATAGGGTTTGGATTTATTTAGAAATTAAAATTGGACTACTTTGCTATTTTTCTGAATTTTCGAACTTGTTTTGTGAAAGCCTAAGTTATGCAATTATTGAATTACATTGCTTTTTTTGTGTTTTTATTTTTATCTTGGAGCATAACATAGTAACTATGATTGCATTTTTCTTGTATTCCATTTGTGTTGTACGTAGCTTGATCCACTCTCAGTATTTGTTCAGTCGTTTGCTAAACAGAGTCTTCACTGTTAATAATCATGGGAACCTAAAGGACTTAAAACCCATGTCCATTTTGTTTGTAGTGTCTAAATAATCCAATTTAAGTTATTGTTATATTATGCTTATATGAATATGAAATTTCATATTTATTGCTTAACCGTTTTCATTCTAATCATCTTCTACTTACATTTAAGTTTAATGTTGCCATTCTTACTTTTTCTTACTTGTTAAAATATAAATATTATAAACATTTAAATTTTGAATAAATTTTTTCATAGAATATAAATACCAACTGTCACTCGTTTTGAATCGCCAAGACTCCTTACTTATGCATTATTTTTTTATGATGTGGAATGCCCCTTGGAATTATTTCTTTAGCTGTAGGTAACCATCCTCAAACATAATATTAAATGTAGGAATCCTATAATTTTGAATGTTGTATAAATAAATCTTTTACCTTCTAAGAATTATTATAGATTTAAACATTGACCTGCGATGTTTTTAATGTTGGATCTACGTATGTTTATTAAATAACGGCGTGTAATTGGTCGGAAGATTTCAAGGGGAGGGGAGAGTGCAAATTTGGATTATTACAGAGCCTTTAATCCACCCCACTCTTGTTCCAGACCTCAGGCAGCCCAGAAGTTCTCTCTCTCTCTAGACCTTTATTCAGGCTTGTATCAGAAATTATATATTATTGTGTATTTGATTTATGAAACTATTGTTTGCACGTGTATATATGTATATTAGTTGAAAAATATATTTTACTTTGTTTCCCTTATTTTTGTAACTGGCTTATTGCTTCTCCTACCTTCGGTCCACGAGCCTATTTGAGCCCATTTTATATATCCAGGGAGAAGGGCCATTACAAACTAACATACTATATTTATCTAAGAATGCTATATATTTAATGTTCTGATAACCGGGACTGTTACATAACTTGAAATTCATAAACGTCTCAGATTTAGTAAAAATGATGTTTGTGTCCCAACAATTAAAATTGATTTTTCAGCCACCCATTTTTCGTGAAACAAGCATGAAAGAAACCTGTGAGGTGTCAAAACCAGATTTTGAATTCAAAAGATATCTAAAACTATCAATAAATATTATGTTTTAACTTAAATAAATGACTAATTGTTTCTTGTTATTAAAATCAGCTCCTATTTTAATAAAATCATTAGTTTAATTTACTTGATTGAAAATATTATTGTAATCCCCTGTTCGAGTCTATTTTATTCCTTCAGCGATATGTATTAACTCATTTATTAACCAAACTATAATTTCTTATAAAAAATTGCATTAATTAAAATTTAAAAAAAAGAAGAAGTAATTCCTAATGTGAAAATTTGGTCACCGGATGTAGGTTAAATGAAAAGTCCATTTGTTTTTAACTTCCACCCTTATTTTATCACTCTTGGCAATTTTCCAGCTTCCTTAGTATATACATTAAATGTGCATGTTGACTTAAAGAATACATTTTTATTTCACCTCATATTAAAAAAAGTGAACAAATTAGTTCATTAAAATAATTTTCTCTTTGCAGAGTATAAAAAGAGGAAATATTTATTTTCATTGTATAATCCCTGATCTCGGATTTTGTGCAGAAAAGAAGTAATTGTGAAGTGTTAAATAAAAAATACAAATCTGCTATTCACCGAATTCTTTAAAATACCACTTGACAGATGCCTTTTGTTTCTAACATAAATTACATTTATTTCAGATAATAAATTAATAATAAGTAAGTTGATGCAATTTCTGAATTCATGAACATTTATACATCCATTTATAGCTGTTTTTTAAATGATATTACATGGGTTGGGCGGTTGATATAAATATGAGGCTTAAGACCCTATTGGTCATCAATGCCTAAATTCAATTTGGTAAATATTATATTATTTTTTTTTTAGTAACAATTTATGGATTAAATAAAATATAAAATGGGAGCAAATGAAACTCAAAAGAATTTGGTACGTGAATTTAAGATAATATTATAGAATATTAATAAAATAAATACAAATATACATAGAGAAAAATAAGAGAAAATAAAAATGAGAAGTTACCCTTATTTTATACTAATGTATTATTACTGTAGCATTACGTATATATACTATAATAAATTAACAGCATTAATGTACATACTAATGTAATTTTTTTTAATTTTTTTTTTATTTTCGGATTGTAACAAGTTTTATTTAATATAGAATTATTCAATTTAATAATTTAATATGCAAGCGATATAATATAGATCTTACACGTTTTAAAAAATTTTAATGCCATATCGAACGGTTGAAAATAATAAAAATGATGTAGAAGGTTGCTATCATACATATTAGTTGACCTGCGTTCAATAAGTTATTAAAAATATTTATTTTTAAATATTTATGGCCGTGAATAATTATTTGTGTTATGTAGATTGTATATTATAGCACATAAAATAAAGAGTAGAATTTTCATTCCGTTATATTAAAGAGAGAAATAAATTAAAACAATTTATATATAGGTGAAAGAAGGGGAAAGAGAGAAAGAGGGGAAATAGAAGGTTTACACAAGTTGAGACAATGAAATATCAAAATTTATTTAGCATTGATCTCGAAATTTTTTTTTGTTTGTACTAGATTAAATTTGAGTGTTTTCTTAAATATAATAAAAATACCTATCTTATTGTATATAAATCGCACCTTGGTGCCTGTTTTCTTCCCGTGTTTTTATTTTATCTAATACCGTTTTGAATATCACGAACAATATATATATAGACCCCCCTGACTCGGAGCTATTAAATGCCATTGTTTTTCCATCGAGGCACTCTCGGCTTTATTGGTCTCTCTTCGGAGACCAGTTTCTCTTGTTTTGCCGGCTGTATTTAGACGGGAATGTGATTCTACTCAGAACTCAGAGGCGTAACTCATTTTGTTCTCAGTTGTTTATATATAAGTTTCCTATGTTATGAGCGAGTTTTGATGTGTTGTTTAACAGCTTAAAGTTTGAAAGAACCCACTCTGACATGACTGATCGGTTTTTGGTTCAGAGTAAAGGAAAATGTAGTTATAAATAACTTATTAAATGCTAGTTATAAATTTACAAAGAAAGAAGAAGAAAAGATTTTTTTTTATACACTTAAGAAATCATAAGAATATTAGTTCACATGTTTAGAAATACTAAATGTTACAATCACTGCAATCAAACTGTACATTGTTTCTTTTTTTGAAAAATATTCACTTTAAAATTCTCTTTCGTTATAATTGTTAATTAAAACAAAAATATAAAATAATGAAAAAGACTGGAAAAATGAATCATTTTTAATCCAAGCCTATTGCTTTCTATCATAACATGAAAGTTGTAGGTAATTAATTTTTCAATTGTCTATGATTATCCAATAATGTTTTTTTATAAGTCTTTTTTTATACTCTTAAGGAACCATGAGAATAATAGAGGAGAGCTATCACTGGAATCAATACACTGTTACATATTTAATTTTTTTTTTAAATATTCGCTTTAAAATTCTTTTTGTTATAATTTTTAATTTCAAAAACAAAAGGATTTAATGAATAGAGCTGGAGAAAAGATAATTGAATTTTTAATGGACAAATGGTCGTTATCATACCATGAAAGTTGTTGATAATTAATTTTCCAATTTTCCAGTTTCTATAAAGTGGGTACCCTTAATTGGAGGAAAAGTCGCGGTTGAGCGTGGTTTAGGACAGATAACCTCCCTACACAACCGCTGAGCAGAGCAGTGACTACCACCTACAGAATCCTTCATGGGTTGTAGTGGTACAGATTTTTTCTTAATTTTCCAATACTCACAACAATGATTTGCCCTAAAGCCTACCTAGCCATAACTTTTTGTAAAAGATAACCTTTTGAACTAGATCTTGCTGGTGCTTAATAACTGGACAATACCTACAACCCATATACAAAATCTCAACTATCTGATATTTCTGTGTAATGCGGGAAACGAATGTTGTACTGCTTCTGTCGTTCCGGTGACCGAGACATAATGGACCAGACGGATATTTCAGTCATAATCTGAAAAAAATAAAAATAAAAATAGTTGTGTACTAGGATGTAAAAATATTCGAAAGAATCATTTTTCAGTCAGTCGCATACAGTTTATAATATAGAGTGCATGCATACAGTAAAGATTCAGTGATAATTACTCTTAGTTTGAAATATTCAACAGTACAAATACTGAATGCAGGATGAATAATTTATCAAGATAATAAACAATAGATATTTTATATTAAATGGCGCAGAAGTCTGCGCTTTCAGTTAACATGTTAAACTCCTTCCGAGGTATTTTTATATTTTTGTTGCCCATATAGAAATAATGTCTGGAATAAAGTGAAAAAAAAGAATTACACGGTATTGCCAATAAATATTATTCTAAATGCCCTTAATTACTTTTTATTACCCTTAAATATATTGTGATCTCCGGACTGAATCCACGATTCAACACTTTGGATTTTTTATAAGAAAATTAAAAAGATTGATGAGGCCCGTCGATTTAATTAAGTTCGACTTGCCTACTTCATTGTCTTCAATTTGAAAGGACTGCCACTTGTATTTCAAATTTTTATTTGTTTCGATCGAAGAAGGGAACTTACTTAAAGCATCCTTAAAAATGATAAGAATGAAAATCAAATAAAAAAAAATAAACTCATCCTGGCATTGTTAAAATATTTATATTGAATGAATTTAAATTAACTTATGATACAAAATATTACCTGGTAATGTTAAAGGAAGATACTAAAATTGTTTTGTATTAGCCTTATTTCTTCTACATTGTAATTATATAAATAAATATGGAGGATGAGAAAAAAAATACAAATATTTAATTATCACTGAAATATTATTTAGGATTGTCGTTAACAATCTGAGGACCTCCAAAAACTCTTATAGCACATCCAGCCTCTATAAAGTGGGTATCCTTCATTGGAGGAAAAACTTGGTGGTTGAGCCTGATCTACGACGTCTCCTCCTTGCACCATCGTTGTCCTTGAAACGGTAGTCTCCACCATTGCTGAAACCGGTATAGTGGAACAAAAACACCTTCAACAATTAATTAATCAGGTACTTGTGTCTTAAAGCAGCTCTGGTTATTTTTGCCTACTACTTCGCATGCGCGAGCAGTTACATTTCTAACAGTTACCTTCTATTTATTGGGATTAAAAAATTATCAACAATTAGAAATCAAAATAATTTATTGAAAAATGGAATATAATAATAATAATGAATAATTAATTAAACAACAATGAACAATTAAGAAATAAAAGTAATGAAAAATCACAACAATGAACAATTATTTTTAAAATGTAATATATGATGAACAATTAATTACACAAGAATGAACAATGAAAAATTAAAACTATAATTAAAACAAACAAGTTATGAAAAATGACAATAGTTTATTATATTTCGCTATTATGTTTTAGAATTCTGCTTTTCTCGACCTAGTTGTCTTCTGAGTCCCACTTTCTCACGACATCGATTTAAATTGCATTTCCAAAAGAAACGTTCATCACAATACAATTTCATTTCATGGGAATTGCTACATTTTCTTTGTTTTGGTAAAATATTTCGCTCCTGCAAACAAATAATAGCTTGTTCTGTTGTCGGCAAATCCCAAATAGGCATTTTACACTAATTAAATAAATAACTAAAATAATAACAATGAAAAATCTATAACAAACTAGCAAACAAACAACAAATAACAAACAATAAACAACAGATAAGAAACAATAAATCAGCAATAATCAAAACTCAGTAAGCAAGAACAATCATCGAACAAATCAGCTGTTAGAAATATAATTGTTACAAAATGTAACTACTGTAACTGAAGTAGTAGGCAAAAATAACCAGGGTTGCGTTAACACACAAGTACCATTAATCGTTATAATTATATCATGGTAATTAATCATTACTACTAATGAACGGTTGAATGAAATGTTATTTTATTTTTTATTAATTGCTATAATTTTTAAATATTTTTATTTTGAAGAGAAAAGATTTGATGAGGCCTGGATTCGAACAAATTGTTATAATTTTTAAATATTTTTATTTTTCCAGGCCGGGATTCGAACAGAGTTGTGGTTCAAATCCTAACCTGGACAAATCTTTTCTTTTCAAAATAAAAATGGGTGAAAGGAATGCTTTTCAATTGCGTCACTTTTTTCTAATTGAAATAATTTTTTTTTTAATCTATTATTTATTTATTTTTTTTATCAAAGGGAAGTCATCTTCCATAGTTACTGAAAATGAAGCATTGATGCATCCTTATTACGGGAAGTAGAAGCTTCTGACGAGAACTGGGAGGAAAGATAATGGAGTAGATGTGTACGTAGTATGGAAGTTTTACTGACACTCCTTGTTATAAGTGGGTGGAGTTAAGAACAACTTTGCTGTTTCCTTTCACTATAATGCAGGGATTTCAAAGAAGTCACAGATCAAAAGACAAAGTTTTTAGTCCGCCAATATTTGTATTAAAATTGTATCCGAGAGTACCTTTATTTATTAATGGCAGTCAAATTAAATGATAATTATATTTGTCATTATTTGATTATTTTAGCCATAACGATCTTATAAATAGTATAGTATGATTGTAATAATAACATGATAACTAATCATAATTTTTTAATATGATAACTAATCATAATTTGTTAATAAATAAATGAAAACACATACAGGTTGCATTGTTTTCATGGAAATCCTGTGATGAAAATTGACCACGAGAACGTGTATGGTTGGTTTTTGGAGTGAAGACATCAGGCTAATTAAACCAAAAATAATTTAAACAATTGATATGAAGATTTTAAACTCTTTCGTCAGAAATAACTTATAAAAAAAATGTTAGCATTTCTCTTTAAAGGTCTTATGTGACTGCATTTCAAGTGTGTCTTTAAAAAAATACTCTATGATCTGATTCATATTCTGACCATTGGTATTTTTTCTAAATAAAAAAATGAAAATATTGATGAAATCGTGACAAGTAAAAGATATCTCTCGGGCTAATTCATGCCATCAAATAATACTGATAATCTTTATTTTTTAGAGAGAAAAGATAGGCCCTCGACCGGGATTTGAACCCGGAACCTTTGTCTCACCGTGACATCGCTCTGCCAATTGAGCTATCCAAGGCCCCTCCCGGTCGAGGACAAACCTTCTCCCACATAGATCCTAAAGCCCCAGTGTGCTCTCGCCATTTTTGCGATGAATATACTAGAACGAAGTTCTTTGAAAATTAATTTTAATTTAGGGTCTTATTGACTTACGTCATATTATTATTTATAATTTTTTATAATTATTGGTCATTTTTTATGAGTTATAAATATTTTTATTTTTTAAAAATGTCCTCGACCGGGAGGGGCCTTGGATAGCTCAATTGGCAGAGCGATGTCACGGTGAGACAAAGGTTCCGGGTTCAGATCCCGGTCGAGGGCTTATCTTTTCTCTTTAAAAAATAAAAATATTTATAACTCATAAAAAATGACCAATAATTATAAAAAATTATAAATACTGATAATCATTTCAAGAAATGGAAGAAAAACACCTTAGTAATGCAAACAATCTTCTTTACGATACATTGGTATTTTAGAAATAGGGATTTGAAATAATTGTTAATTTTTTTTATCTCTCCGAATCTACACATATAAGCTTTGAAGTGACACGGAAAAACGGTAGTCAGATTCTTAGTTTACTGAACTGTTAACTTAATTATTTAATTGGGGACATTTTTTTAAAAACTTTTTGGAACTTGAAAGATCTGTATAAAACTTTACTAAACCCTAATAATATTAACTTTATTAAACCTCTGCTTGTAGTTCATTGTTCCGTCTGCCATTTTTTATTTGTAGCTTTACTTATTTTTATTAACGTCTCCTATTGACAGTTTATTTATTTTGTATATTTGTTATTTTCTGTGTATGAGGAATGATAATGCAACTTAAATATTCGTTGTACAACCAAGAGCTTAGTGTAAGGCACGAGTTCGTAGCGCGGCATCAGAATACTAAATGATTGTCGTTCTAGAATAAGAACGGAGTTTATTCGACTAGAAATAGTAACTATTTAACAATAACTCACATTTTCTGTTCCAGATTACGAATAATTTCTAGCAATAGTTTAAATAAGTAAATATAATATGTCTCCATTAATCACTAGGAAGAAATACCTTAAAAAAGTTTATATTTATTTATTTATTGTATCTATCTATCTACCTATCTGTCTATCTGTCTATATATATATATATATATATATATATATATATATATATATATATATATATATATATATATATATATATATATATATATATATCTGTCTATATATATATATATATATATATATATATATATACATATATCTGTCTATATATATATATATATATATATATATATATATATATATATATATATATATCATAGATAAATAATCATTCGATACTTATGACTACTTTGTTAAATGCGTTCTATCATTAATATAGCTGTTAATTCATCAACTTTTTCATCAAATATAATAATATGAATATAAAAAAGGAAGGT
Organism: Arma custos; assembly: GCA_037127475.1. Lineage (NCBI taxonomy): Eukaryota > Metazoa > Arthropoda > Insecta > Hemiptera > Pentatomidae > Arma > Arma custos. The sequence goes on along the minus strand of CM073760.1, from coordinate 92,896,641 downwards.
TATTTTTCACATAAAATATAGGACATTGGAATTCGTTTTCATCTATTATATTGTTAGTTTATTTGGTACTTTTCCAATCTAAAGCCCATCTACCCCAGCACGCTCCTCTGGCACTTACCTCAACTATTTGGCAGCTGTCAGGTTATGATGCCTCAAATATATTTGAAATAGTAAACAGACAACAGGATTCTTAGGAGATGATATACAGCTAAAATATGATATTTTTTTTGGTTTTATTTGATTTTTACCTATTTTTCTTTGAAAGAGAAACGATTTGCCCGGGCAAATCGTTTCTCTTTCAAAGAAAAATAGGTAAAAATCAAATAAAACCAAAAAAAATATCATATTTTAGCTGTATATCATATTTTCTCTTTAAATTTAAAATATATAAATAATACTGAATAAATAAGAACGTAAAAAATAACATTTATTATAAACAATATTCATTACAAATAAGATTATCACATCAAACAGTGTCGTATATACACAACAATCAAAACAATTAACCATAAAACATCACATTGTAGTTAAATCTAATTTTTTATGTTCAATATTTAAATTACAAAATAAAAATTAACATCTGATAAACATTTATTATAAACAATCTTGATTAAACACAGCAATATATAGGAACAATTATAAACAATATTAATTAAAAATCAGAATATGTTTTCACATTATCACAATATGTTAAATATCACAATTATAAACAATGTTCCCCAGTTGCAGTTTCATATTATGTCCCTTTTTACATGACATTTTGCGGGGAATGACGTTCCGCTCCTGTAGAAATACCACAGCTGAGTTTTCATCAATAACCTCCCGAAAAATCTTCATCAAATTCCAACTCATATTGTATAAATGAAATGGAAACAAATAAACGTCAACTCAACACAAACAATAACAAAGGACTAAGGAAGGTTCGCCTCACACTAGGAGGTAGTTAACCAAACTGCCACTTGGGGCACTGGGGTAGATGGGCTTTAGATTGGAAAAGTACCGTTTATTTTTATAAAGTATCTTATGCACTTTGTCATTTTCGCTAGTAGTTTCTCCCACCTCAAAAAAAAAAATAAGGGGAGTTTTATCATAAAGTCCTTACAACTTACTTGACAACCATTCCCGAATAAGTTCATCACCTAGGCCACGGTGACTGAAGGTTCATAAGCTTTAGGGCTTGGGGTGGGGGCAGCGCAGCGGCAGTGGTAAGTGGGCAGCCGTGGCGAGAGGATGCTCAACCTCTACAAGTTCGGCTCCCTAGGCCGAGGTGCCAAGGAGGAGTACATCGGCCACGACAGGTTCTGCAGGGAGAACCCGGGCTCCAGCTACAAGAGGAGGTCCAACAGGTCCCACTCTTCGGAGGTCAACTTCACCAGCCTCTTCTCCTGCGTTGGTTCCAGGCCCAAGGAGGAACAGAGGTAGGGTAGTGGTTACTTCGAAAATTTTGAAAATAGTAAATATCTTGAATAAAAGATATTAGTTCAGTGTGTGGAATATCCCGAATAAAATCATAATTCGGATGGATCGAAACGTTACATAGTTAATAACAAACATCTATAATGAGAAAATTAAGTTTAATATAATTGCAAGAGTTCAGAGAGTTTTTTTAGTTATATACTACCTCTTGTACGGATTGTCCGTAAACTTAAAGCGTGGAAGTGAGTTTTAGTATTCAGGTTTGTCATTCAATGATGAACTCAACAGCCAGTTTTTGGGTAGCGATTCCTTTTCCTTAGAAACTTTTGAAAAATAGAAGATAGCATGACCAAAAAGATATTGTTTCAGTTTGCAGATTATCCGATAAAATGCCATAATTAGGATGTATCGAAACGTAATTTATTAATATCGAATTCATTAACAAACATATATTGAGAAAATTAGGTTTAATAATATTTCCCACCTCATAATTGCATGCACAAGAGTAACGAGGTTTTTATAAATATACACACTGTTACTAATTCGAAATGTCAACTTGTGTAGTAGTGGATTTTAGTTTTCGGATTTGTAATTCAATGCCAAACTCAACAACCAATTTGTAGCAGTGGTTCCTTTTCCTTCGAATTTTTGAAAAATAGCAGACATTTTGACTAAAAATATATTAGTTTAGTATGAAGAGTATTCGATATAAAGACAACATTGGAATGGATCGAAACGTTATTTAATAGTAGCGAATTCAATAATAACTACATAACGAAAAATTCAAGTTTCATAATATGTTCCACCGTATGATTGCATGGACGAAATTGCTAATATTCTAGTTATATACACCTTCTAGAACACATTGTCAACTTGTGTAGGAGTGTATTTTAGTAATCAGGTTAAATAATCAACAAACATTTTCTTTTTAATATTAAAGAATTTCATGTATTTACTGTTTTAATAAACCCCACTTCAAAAATTATATTTAAAAAAAATATATTTTCTTTAGTACTTATATAGTTCATTTGTCATTTGTATGTACTAATATTTACTGAATTAAGACTACTTTTACATCAACAGCCATCGAAGTACTTAATTCTGTTTACTAATAAAAAGTATTTAAAATGTTATCATTACTATGTATGAATAAAATACGAGAGAAACTCATATTTTATTCTACTAAATTTTTTGTGATCACTCACCTTGTAATAAAATTCGAAGTTAATCTTTTGAAAAAAAAAATAGTTTCACCACAGTTATTAAATCCTCTTATTTATCTGACTTCAGTTAGGTCATATGCCTAGTCATATGCTCGATGGAATATCATGAAAGAATCCCGCAGAAGGTGTGAATGCTCATGTATTGTATAAATATAACAATAAAGAATATTTTTTCCTCAGTATTTTAATAACTACAACTCATCCCTTATATTTAAGAATTATAGCTTTATTTGCCAAATTTGTTATGATAAAATATCAACTTAAGAGGTATAAAAGTCAGGAAGATCCAAAAAAGTTAAATGGGAATTATAGAAATAAATCTATACTTATAAAATGCTTTGTCCTGAATGACTGACTGACGGATCAACGCGAAGCCTAAACCGCTAATCGTTGATACCTTGGAGAATCTTGGAGGGTGTGTTCTTTGTATGACGTAGGCATCCGATAAGAAAGGATTTTCCGAAATTCTACCCCTAAGGGAGTGGAAAAAGGGGGGGAAATTTGTATGTTTCCTCACGTGTTACTTACTCACAAAATCTACATATTTTCGCTGAACAAAACAAATCAAGTAACATAGTTACAGGTATTGCAGTAGATAAGTAGGACCGCCAAAACTAATAAAAAATCATCGATAAATTATCTACATATGTACATTATTCTAATCCTTTCAGTTTTATTTTTTCGCTCCTACCGTACGACAAGTGAAACTATTATACTAAGTAATCCTTTTCGATAACATTACATATAATCCTCGAACAACAGTAAACTCCTGTCCGTTCCGTTTGTTAATCAGTGTCAACGTATGTTTTACGGCTGTGCTGATCCGTCTGTGATGAAATTTGATATGGATAATCTCAAGCCTGGGGAAGGACATAGGCCACTTTTTATCAACACACCACACAGGTGGTTTACATAAAACTATAACCTGATTGACTAACACACCCAGAGGTCAACGCAGAACAGATACCACTGAACTGAGAATCTTGAAATTCGCAGATAGATTCTTTGTATAGCTTAAATGAGCACTAAGAAAGGAATTTGGATAATTCTACCCCCAAAGGTTTCCCCCTTGATATAATAGTGGTTCAAAGATTTTATGGAATCCGTCAGTTTTGAAGTTAGAGATCTGATATTTCGGATGTAGGAGTAACTTGTAGTTAAACGAAATTAAATTTTTTATTTAAAATGATCTGTCACGAAACTTTATGTGGCAGACCAAATTCCACACGTCCGAAGCCGTGGGCAAAAGCTAGTATATAATTTGGTATATAATACTGTCTAATTTGAATTTTCTTATTGATATTTTTTTATCTTACCCTCTACTTTCTTTTTTTCCTCGAGTATTTGCTGGCAAGTTAAATTTGTTTTGTTTTGTTGTTATGGAAATTTACTATTTTTAATTGTTTATTCGCTAACTAGTTCTCTAAATTAAAAAATAATTAAAATTTACCTTCAATCATAAAATAGTGCGATTCAGATATGCTGAGACAAATCATCGAAAAAATTAATTGATAATTCAAATTATAACTATTTTCTTTTCAATATAAATATTATTATTATTTCGTTATATCTTCCCTGCCATTTCCAACTATCGAATGTGAAAATTGGTACTTTTGAAGAGAATTAAAAGCAGTTTCAAGGTTTAATAAAAATTAGTTCCTATAGTCAAAGCATTGTACATTCGTTTTACATTGTTTTTGTGACCGACGATGCCTCTATATGAATTTTATATCAATTATCAATCCTAAAACAACTGCTATAAGTCGAAAACGAAAACTGTGTTTTTTTCACATTTGATACTTGGCGAAGGCAGGGACGATATATACAGTAAATTGGATATTGACCTGGGATTTAAGCGTGTATTTTTCAATAAATTTATAATGATTATAAAATTTAAAGACATTTTTTTCATTCATTTTCCCCTTTACTTATTCATTACCAAAAGCACTTGAATACTTAAACCGTCATATAGGCACAAGTCGGACGTAAGGGCCATTTAGATGCTTGCCACCACTTTACGATTCCATGACTTACTTCAGAGTAATACATTTCTTAGAAAATAAATGATTTTCTAAATTGAAAAATCTTTGGAATATTAATATTTTATTTCAAAATTTGGATTTAATTACTTCTATTGCTTAAAAATTTAAAAATTTTAATGACAAATGTAAATAAATATATTTGTTTAACAAACTAATGTATGCTATTGAGAAGGCAGTATGCCGTAAAGAGCGGTCAAGACAATGCACCCAATATGAGGTTGGCCAGAGCTTTGAAACCATATAATCTTATTAACAATGAAATGCTAAAATCGAATATGTTCTTACTCGCTTGTAGAATGAGAAACTTCATTACAGTGGTGTAATATTCATATTCATTGATACATATATGAATATATATTTTACATACATATTCTGTATGTAATAAGCATAGTTTAATTTCATAAATATCTTAATAAGATCTCGTCATTACCGTCAATTTACAATTTTTTTGTTATCCTTTAATGGAAGAAGTATACATACACATGTATTTATAAGTATACATTGTTTTTTTATTACACGTCTATGAGGAGCTCTTTCCATCCATTTTCCTGATGGGAAAGGTAACATGTACATCGGTGAGGTATTTTTCTTCTAAACTAATGGTGATAAAAATGGATACCTATTTTATCTGTCATATATGACGGCACCGTATTCGTAACTAATAGTTGCCAATATATATTTCTGTTTTATAGCTGTGTACTTTTATTTCCCTGAGGTATGAATTGTTATTGGTTATTGGTTATGGGCAATGTATTGGTTAATAATTTTGATCCGGCATTTTAGTTTTATACCCGTATATTTTTATTTTTATTAATACAATCTAGTTTTCGGCACTGTAGCCGCAACTGTGATTTTACGTTTTGACAGTCCTTTGAATTTGAAGATACAATGAAGGTCTTTATATTGGTATTTTTTCATAATTGACATTTCGTTCTTTACTTATAGCAGTTCTTTTATTTCAGCTTTCATAAACTCTATAGACGAGCTCGTGATTGCTTCAATATTGTTTAAGGAACAGAATAATATCGTATAGAATTTTTTTTTTAAACTTATATAATCTTATTCATTTACTTGGCATTTGTAAGTGGCAATATTTAAAAAAAAAAATATTGCTATATCTATATCTAGACATGAATGGGAAAAACAAAGAAAAGTTCCGGATGTTTCAGTTAAAAAAAAGAATGGTAATTTCTTATTTCCAGCGTAAAATAGGTACCCATTTTTATCACCTTTATTTTATAAGAAATATACTTCATTGATGTACATGTTACTTTTTCTACTCGGAAAATATATAGGAAGAGCAACACAAAGACTTGTAATAAAAAATAATATGTATATTTTTAACCCTCAATCATCTCTAGACATAGTTTGTATGTTATGAACTGTTTGAATGAATGAATGAACAATAACTTTATTGCGGGACTGAAGCCCTTTTAAAACAAATGATTGATTCATTTTTAATGATCAGTTCGTGGTGGGACGGGAAACTTTATAATTGATTTATGTACATTGTTACATACTAATAAAATATTCATCAAACTATAAAATATAAAAAAACAAAAACTATTACAAATGAAAAATATAAAACAGAAAAAAAATATTACAAATGAAAATAGAATAGGATTTAAGTCTATAAGTGTGAAAATAATTGTAATTGGAAGATACAGGTTGATTGAAAAGAAGTATTGTGAACGAAAACCCTTGCTATTGCATTAATAATGGAAGTACAGATTGAGTTCGAGAGAAAGTTTGGAAGGACTTGTCAGACTCAGAAGTGCGGTAGGAAGAAGAACAGAAGTTGGATGGACTGTACTCGGTAGGACGGAATAGAATGAAAAATTTAAATAAAAGGTTCCGAAAGAATACCTGATACAGGAAAGGTGCTCGAAAATACCGATTGCTGTTGGCTTCTTCAACTTGGTATAATTCCTGTATGAGAGGAAAATAGTTGACTGGATGGTAAAATGTAGAACGGAGATAGTTGGGGGGTGCAGTAAAAAAAAAACCACTAAATAAATACTAGACTTATATTTATGTGCTGACGTTTCGACATACAGTGTAGGTCATCTACAAATTTGTTAGCCGGTGCACCCAACGGCTTCTTCTCTCTCCAAATCGCCCTGAAGACGACCTACACTGTAGGTCGAAACGTCGGCACATAAATATAAGTCTAGTACTTATTTAGTGTTGTTTTTTTTACTGCACTCCCCAACTATCTCCGTTCTACATTGGTATAATTCCGTTTATACAATGAGTCGGTAATCTTTCAAACAAATAAGATGTGTATTTTAGGTTCGAATTACCTCAAACTCCACCGTAAGTTATTTAGCAGTAATCCATTTGAAAGGGTGAGTGAAATGTGGTGAGTCGTTAGCTTATAAATGACACTGAGAATGTTTGATGGAAATTGGAAGTCGTTAATGAATATGAAAAAAAAGAGTATGGGATAAAGAGGAACTCTGAGGTAAACTATTGGATAGGGGTAGAGAATCGAAGATGAGATTGTAGGAAATGATATCGTTCTGAAAACTGTTGGTTAAGAAGGGTTAAACTTAGATCAATCCAAGAAAAGGAACGACTTTGAATGTTGATCCTTGGTTGACGGAATCAAAAGCAGTATGGAGTGGAAGGATTGGAATAGTCAGTTTGAACCGGACTGGAAGGGTCCAAGACGTAATTCTGCTCGAAGAAGTAGAGGTTTGAAGGAATTTATACAGTGAGGAAAGTTATAAGGGCGGAAATCATTAAGGGTCTCAGTTTGTCTTGAGTGGACTAAGAACACAAGTTTTGCGACGAGTAAAGGCTAACTGGCGCTTTGTTGTATGTTTATTTTATATATATTTCAGCGGGAATACAGACGGACAGAATTTACCAAGCAACTGTTTGCACAGGATTCTTCACTTTGCTTAGGATTTGAGAGGTAATGGAAATGAATGGCTCGAAATAAAAGCATCTAGCTCGCCATATGTGTCTAACTAAGCCAAATATGTGTCAATCCTTTTTTTATATAATCAATTATATAATTTTTTGTAACTTCTTTATTTTGTAATATATGTGAATAAAACAAGTATATATATTAGTAAAAATGTAGTTCACTGATATAGTAATGGGCCGTTAACCAAGACGAATTTTTTTACCTAACAAGGGCAAAACATACAAGCAGAGGAATGACTGAAAATCGAAGGTTAGAGTGATATGAAAAAAAAGGAAAAAGTGTAGGTTTCACTTTATTTTTATATTTTCCTATGCCATTTTAAAAACTATTTTGGAGTTTAGTGATGAAGGAAAATTAATTAAGCAGAACAAAGGGGCATTAAATTACGTAATTCTAACAATCATGCTATAGAAAATTGAAAAAAAAAAAACTTTGTTTGTTTTTTTCATGCTCCTAATGAGATTTCAACACTAATAAAAATGGTAAAAATATAAAAGATATTTAGTATTAAAGATACAAAAGATCCATACTAAAATAATATGTCGCTTAAGAAATAAAATTTTATGTGATTAATTAGTTGTAGAATAATTAGAAGGCTTAATCATCCAATGTATAATGTTATGGTATATCTCCTTACAGATTTTGTGAAAGTAAACCTCAACGGATAACGGAAAATGAAACAGAAAAACAACTTATCGTGTGATCAATGCATTCAATTGAAATCTAGCAATCTGAGAAAAAAATAATACCAAATATATTTTTAAATATTTTTATTTTGAAGAGAAATTCTGTAACCATCTGACTACCAGGGGTCGTATCCAAGCCAGACAAGTCGATTCTCTTCACCGATCATACATCCCATTGTTCTCGCAAATTTTGCGATGTATACTCGGAGAACAATGTTCATTGAACATTACTTTAGTTAGGATCTTGTTGAATTACGTAAATTTTATATTTATAATTTATTTTTATTTATTGTTCTTTTGATGGTGATTATTTTTCAATATTTTTATTTTGAAGAGAAAAGATTGTCCTAGCAGGGATTCGAACACGGGTCTTCCGCATCTCTAGTGCAGAGCTCTAACCACCTGAGCTACCAGGGTTCGTATCCAAGCCAGACAAATCGATTCTCTTCACCGATCCTACATCCCCGTGTTCTCCCAAATTTTGCGATGTACACTCGCTGAACAATGTTCATTAAACATTACTTAAATTAGGATCTTGTTGAATTACGTCAATTTTATATTTATAATATATTTTTATTTATTGTTCTTTTCATGGTGATTATTTTTAAATATTTTTATTTTGAAGAGAAAAGAATAGTATACACGGGGAAGAATTAAAGTAATGTTCAATGATTCTTCCCCATGTGTACATCGCAAACATTTTTAGAACACGGACATATAGGATCGGTGAAGAGAATGGATTTGTCTGGCTTGGATACGAACCCTGGTAGTTCAGATGGTTAGATCACTGCACAATAGATGCGGACGACCCGGGTTCGAATCCCGGCCAGGGATTTGTCCCTCTACAAAATAAAAATATTTAAAAATAATACCCATAAAAAGAACAATAAATAAAAATAAATATCAAATATATTTTTGGTCTTTTAGATCCAGGAACTTCAAGCTGATCGAAAGCATTCTAGTTTAATTATACGTGGTTTTTACATTGAGTTCATTAATAATTTCGGGTAGTATTTTTTAAATTTTATTTACTTATTCCCTCTTCGTGTTAAACAATTGAAATTGGTGACTCCGCTTTGTAATCTTGGAAATTAGATTGTTTAGATAATAACATATTTAGTGTAATTATTTTAGGCTTTTTTAAAATAGTGTTCTGGGTAACTAAAACAGTAAGTGCGTGGTTTCATAATATCCGTACTGTTTGCAGAATTTGATGGAAATAGGCCAATTGTTAAAGTGCGGCTGCAATCATCAAGTTTTGCAATGGGGTCTCGAGCCCTTACAAGTTGGAAATCCCTTCCCGGCTTATAGTTGGTCTTGACTACAAAAAATGAAGCAGTCTCGTTATTAAATTGGACTACCGAAAAGTTTTCGTATTGCGACATCATATCTGAAGTTAAAACAAATGTTTATTTTTACTCTCTACTTTATTAATAAACATTTGTATTTGCGTAGGATATTACCAGGGTTTTTTTTTATTTAGAAAAGAATTGGTATCATATCCATCTTTTTCAATATAGGATTAGTTCATCCTTCTCATTTTTATATTTAATCTGATTTTCCAGTGTTTAAGATTTTAGGCTATCATTTTTACTCAGTATCAGAAACAAATTGCCTAGTAATCATAATGTATTTATTAAAACATAAATTTATTTTTACTTATGATACTTACTAAAGAAACTAACATTCTAATACGTCTTTTTAACTAAGTAAATTAAAATTATCTGCATAAATTATTATAAGGATCGAAAGCAGTTAGCATCAGTAACATTATAAATTATAAATATTGGCTTAGTGAAACAATTACTCCAGAAACTTCAGGTTTAGACAGGACTAAAACCATGAGAAATAAAGCGGAACCAAAATGCTAACCAAAATGTGAAAAAGTCAAGTTTTGAAACTTTGGAATTATCCCCTTTTTATCCTGAAAACCTCAATTATTGAAATTAAAAAATATACGACTCATAATCAATCTATCATTACACAAACCGGAGCATTTGCATTTTAGTTTATAGTGTCATTCTGGGTCTGATCAGAAAACAAGACCGTAAACAAAAACACAATTTGCAGTTATGTTTTGGAATATAACCGGCAATTGTCGAACGTCTATGTCTTATTTTTGTATTCTTTGGTATCTCCTGTAAGAGGTTTGTGAAGAACTTCGATTTTTGTCATTGTTCTTTCGCAATTACTTGGGGCCGAAAAGTTGATCGTATGTTATTATAGAATCACCAGAACAATTGATATTGTCTATCACCTAAATAATATATTCAGGAGCGTTATTGTATTTTCTTTTAAGAATAACCAGAGTTCATTTCGTCTCATAACGTAGTTTTACAGAAAAAAGAAATAAACCTTAAGAAAGCCGAATATCTTTGAAAGAAAATCGGAGTAAGTAATGGAAATCTGACTAATTTCCCTACATAACATTAAAAATTATAGAACAAATAAAAATATTAATTGATTCTGATAAAGCATTAGATCTTTGGCCTATAATCAATAAAATATAGTCGTGAAGTTTCAAACAAAAAAATTTTTTATTATTCATGTAAACGATAATAATGTATCTTGAATAAGTTAAGTTAGTGTTGTGAGTAGAGTGGACCCCCCCCCCCCCTCCGAATCCTCCTCTCGACAGCGCTGAAAAAGACCTGCAATGTGGGTCGAAACGTTGGCTCTATAATAAACATTTCTCCCTACTTAAGAGAATTTTTTTTACCTCCACCCTGACGATCTTCTTCCACAGATAATTATAGATGTTTAATATTTAGCATACTTTCAGAGAAATCACTTTATTGTGGCGCTGTGTTGGCTGAGATAGTAGACACCACCTTCTAACTTAATGGGAGCCGGTTCGAATTCGGCTATGAGTGAATATAAATTTATTTTTGGGCGGCTGAAGGAATATAGTTCTTGTTACTATCCGGGTTAGAAACTTTGACAACCTTTAGTTTTATCCGTCACATTAACATTAATATAAGAGGATGTTGAATTTAAAAAAAAAAAAAAGATCCGATTGATTGAAATTAATTTACAAATGTATTTTGGGAAAGATCATGTTTATATTTATTTGACTTTTAACCACTTTGAATGTTATGGCTCAACTCCTTTCATGGAAGATTTGTGTTGATGTGATTAGTAAATAAACTGTAATCCTAATTCTAATATAGTAAATTTTATTATTGTTTACAACCGGATATGATTTGGAATTGACATACAATTTTGATGTGTGTGATAGGTAAAATATTAATGTAAATCAACAAAAACTTTAATTTTTAAAATCATTTATGCATTGATAGACTTTATTCTTTATCGTATTCTTATTCTATAACTTTTTATAGTTACATCGTTATAATTCTTCTAATTGCTTTGAAAATAAAATTAATGATTGTACTGTTGTTTTATGATAAACAACAAAAACAAAGGAGATAGAACAGAATAGAAAACAAACTTTATTCTAGGACCAAGTCCCTTTAGAATAACAAACGTGAACAAAAAAAAATTAACATAATATACATCTGGCTAGAAGGCTGCATAATAATACAGATCATGAAGTCATTAGAACATAATACAAATAAAATTAGAAATGAAATAACTAAAATAACTGTACTAGATAATAGCAAGCAAATAGATATTTCTGAAAGTTTTTTTCATAAATATAAGTATTTCATTTATACTTTATGTGTTTGAAAAATATGATCACATCAATTAAATAATTAATGAGCTTATTGAAATCTCAACGATATATCAATAATAGAGAATAATTATAATGTGAGCCGTTTATTCTGAAAGTGGCCTAACTCCGTTTTTCAATTTTTTTCCGGTTACCATGGTCAAATGTACAACTTCAAATTATATATCAGTGAAGCATTTCAGGTTGCTTATATTCCGAGCAAATACGATAAGTTTTCAGAATTAGTTCAATAACCGAACCGTGTAGTTTGAAAGTGGCCTAACTCCATTTATTTTATACTTACATCAAGATGTTTACTATTGATGATGTCTGAAAGCAGTGATGAAGAGTAGGAAAGGTTTCATTTTATTGTAAATGAAATGAGACTAAAAGATATTGTAGAAGACGCAATTTTTAAAAGGGTAAAGAATTCTGATGGAGAATCAGTAAACTGGTTACGAATACGTTGGTTGCGTTTTGTCAGAAATGAACCGCATAAAATTTTCTATAAGACATCAATGAATGAAAATGAAAATTTTAAAGCCCTGAATTTATTACCACGTGGGGGTAGACCAAGAAAATTCGAAAATATTGTATTGACACCACTCTATAAAAATATCGGACAAATTAAAACATCAAAATTCAAGGACATGAAAGTAAATTGTTTTGCAATAAATTTATGTTTGTAATTTTATATGTTCTGTAATTAAAAAAGGTTTTGAATCACATAAATTGGGTTTCCGAAGTGTTTTAAAGATATGTAAAATAAATTGAGTATTGTTTTTTTCAATTGGAAGCATCTTTAATTATGTCGAGTGGACTTGGGTACCTTCCAATTTTATAATGAATCTGGTTGTTAATTTTTAAAGTGGCCTATCTCCATTCTTGCTAAGAAAAAGCACATTATTCACTTAATAATTGTTACTATTTTAATATGAACCATAAATTTAACAGCCTTAGATACACTTAAGCAGTATGACTCATTAGTTTCCTATACGTATATTTTTAAATTCATTGTAACGCAAACCCTTAAATATTTCAATTTGAAAATAAACGGCTAATATTGCTTTCAGCCATGTCGTGTTGTTCTTAACCGCTGGGAAAATTAGGATAAATCCTTGACTTATCAAATTTATCTTCTTAAAAACTGAGTAATAATAAAGAATAAAACAACCTAGTTCCTTAAGTTACTACTTCCTTAAGATACTTAAGAAAAATACATGTTGTTTTCGCGAAGTTGTTATCTAGCCCTTCTGATAGGCAGAAGTCCAACAGCGGACTAGGGAGGATATGGGCCAGCATTGCCACACAAAGGGCTTTGGGCTCATATTTTTTTAACTTATCTGGATATTCTCTATTATGGAATGATATATCTTCCTTTCACTACATTATAAGAGGCTACATTTCGTAGTATGTAATATCATGAACCTACTATTTACTGATGCAATATGTGCCAAATATATATGATTTCTCAAATAAATATTTTTATTATTAAAAAAAAAAACTATTTACCGAAACTAATTGCTCAAAAAGATACCGTAAAAATTGGTGATTATCCCTATTCTATTTTAAATAAAAAATATAATGGATTTAGTAGACTTGAAATTCCTAAGCCAAGGTTGCAGATTGATAATAAAGTAACTTATTGATAAATCAAACTTATTTGAAAATTGATTTATTTTTTTTTTAACAGAAATAGCATATATTTAATTTTGGTACTTTAGTTTGGAACGGATTAGGTAAGTGTATACATTGGTGAGTTTCTATGCTGAATTCTGGATTCAAATCCGACTATGCCAGATACACTACACATGTCTGCAAAAAAAAAACTTTAAAAAAAAATTTAGATTTAGTTAAATGAAAGTTGAAGTTTTTGGAAAAAGTACAAAAACGGAAAATTTTTGATTTGTTTTTATTATTTTAAAATGAAGAAAATACAACAACATCGATACCTAGCTAAAACGAGCATAAAATTGATGTACTGTGTTGTAAAGTTATTGTAAGTCTTTGTAAAAACGTTTTCTTTTTCCACCAAAGCTTCTTTTGGTACTTTTTCGGCTGTGTTTTTGTGAATTTTCCATTTTTAAGATCCAACAGTAGTCTGCCATCATGTTGAAATTCCTTCGACCTTAGAATCTGCGCTCCATTTCTTTTACATATTGATGGAAACGTTCACCTTGTTCCTCACTTACAGCCCCAAGGTTTTCTGGAAAGTAGTCCAGATGTGAGTGAAGAGAATGAACTTCGACACTCATATTACAGCCCAACATTTTGTAATTTTGTAACAATTCAGCAACCAAAGTTTTGTACTTTGGGTCTTTTTTGTTACAAGAAAGCCTGTTACAACAAGTTTAAATGAATTCCAGGCATTTTTTTTCTTCCATTTCCATTTAGTGACAATGATAAAAGCTTTCATCTTTTAATAGTTTTCTGATGTCAGGCCCAACAAAAACTCCGTCTTTCAGCTTAGCATTGGATATCCCTGGGAACTGTTCACAAAGATACTTGAAACACTCTCCTTCTTTGGGCAATGCTTCACAAATGTTTCATTAGCCCCAATTCGATATAACATAAGTGGTGTAAGTAAGATCTTTTTAGGATCACTAAACTTTGTCTTTCAACATTTTTAACTCCAGGAATAAGAGCCTTACTGATTGGCGACGTCTGCTTGACATTGTGTTGTTTCCTGACACGGCTATCCCATTCACAGAGGATACATGGAAACTTTGTGTAACCACTTTGTTGACCTAGTAACATGGAAATGACTTTCCATGATTATGATGATTTATGGTCAGAGTAGCCGAGCTTATTAAGAATAAACTCAAGATATTCGTATTTTTTCAAATGGACTGGCAGGCACAGAAGCATATCGGTTACCATTGGGAAGAAGTACAGCTTTCAAACTCCTTTTTGATGAATCGATGAAAAGTCTCCATTCTTCTGGTTTATACATGATTTTGAACATTTCCAATGGTGGATCCAGGATTTTTTTCTGGGAGGGCACAACGAGTAGACGGAAAAAAATATCAACAATAACATAGAAATAAACTTGTAGTATTTATAGAAAGGTTTTAAAGGTTTATTAAAATATCTAAACAATAGTTTCACTCATGTTCTTTCTGTTATTTTATTCATATATTTTAACAGCTATGGTCATGTGATTTCCCTATAAAGTATGTACTGTAATGGATTCTCCACAGTACACAAAAAAAGTGCTCCCGTGTCCCCCTCCCCTAAATCTGTCCTTGAACATTTCCATGGTTCCAGGTACGTTGAAGAAAACTAGGTCATCCTCTTGTGTAAAAAAAAGGGACAAATTCCTTTTCTCTAAATTGGCACCATTAAAATGAAACACCGGAGGATAACATATGTCTTTCTTTAAGTCTAGACCCCAAAACTTCCGCTGAAATTTGTGAGTTATCTAGGGGTGATGGAATTTTTTCACTATTTTTTCCTTAATCAGCACAAAAAATACTTTTAAACCCACCAGTTAAATATGCTACATTTTTTTTTATCGCAGGCCTGTGTTATTTAATATGTTAACAGCCGAGGATATACTCTATGGGATATTTAGACTCTCCAAAATCCTAGCAGTTTAGTGTCGAACAAATAACCTTAATGTAAACCGTTGTCCTTCATAGGGTACAGTCTCTACCATGCATTGAACCCAAGGCTCTTCATGGGTTGTAGTTGTTAGGTTTTTTTATTTAATGAGCGCTAAAATTTATTTAAGAATAGAAAGTTATTATCATAAACATAATATCATTAATGGGGTATATCAAAATAAATGACGGTTTTTTAACCCAATATCTGTATTATTATTTCTTTGATATAATCTTTCTACACACCATACTTCCTGACAAGTTCGCGAGTTCTTTTGGACGGATTTGACTCAACAGCTTTCTTCAGAACCTGATCAATATCCATTAATGGTCGCCCGGAACCTTCTTCCTTTCCAACGTATCTCCACTGCTAAATTTTTCAAACCAACGCCGCGCAGTGCGCTGATCAAGAACACCTTCCCCTTCATATCTGATCATTTCACGAGTTGCTTCAGCGGCTGTGAATTTTTTTCCCAGTAATGTTTACGAGATATCGTAGGATACTGTCATGTTTTTTCTTTGAAATAAATAAATAAACTGAGGTTTTTTTTTAAGAAGTCCAGTGTTAGTAAAAAAAGCTAGAGAATTCTCTAAAGGAATTATTAAGTGTTGGTAAATAATAAATAACATTAAAATATTTACAGACTTTGAACTCTGGAATTTGATTAAACGGTCATTTTTGTTTTTTATACACCCCATTATTTATATATTTTCTTTTTAATTCTAGAACAAATATGATTTTTTCGAGGATAAGGCCTACTTATTGTTTCCTAGTTAAGGGATACTAGATAGTTTTGTTTTTGGAACCAATCTTTATGTCTGTTTTATTCAAATAGTTTCTCAGTTACTCAAGGTATAGTGATCCAGATTAGTAACATATGTTAAAAAATAAAATTTTCTCTATCTCTCTGTCACTCCTCCTTCTCGCCCTTTCTCACTCTCCCTTTTCGCCCTTTCTCTCTCTCCCTCAATCTTTTCTAAAATATGCCAGATAAACGGTATACGTTCTATACCTGTAGAACCATACCTTTATTGACATTGTACCTTTACTGTATCTATGTATGTATGTATGTACCTTTACTTAGTAGACACTATTTATGAGGCATATGCAGCACTTTGGGGAAAATATGTTCTTATTAATTTTACCTGATATCCTAACTTTCCAAGTAAGTTTGTACATTTTGGTCGTTTCATTCAGAACGAAGCAATCGCAAAATCAACGAAAACCAAAGTAGTTAAAGAAAATCATATTATAGTTTTTATTGTAAATAAAGGCATATTGTAAAAATTGACTATGTAATTTACCTTATTATACAGTGGATATTAACAGATATTAAAATATCTTATAATATAATAATTTAGTCTGTTTGTTTAGTTTGGTGACGTTTTGAGACAATATCGTTCTCATAATCAGGCCCTAATAATAAAAAAAAAATTCCTTTAGTGAATTTATTAAAATATCTGTCATATTATTTTTAATACAAATTAATTTTTTTTTTCATTTATAAATCTTACTATATCAGTTCGTATCTAGAAGTATACCCAATGAGTAGTGATGGAAATTCAATTTTATAATGTTTCAATGTTTTATCATGTGGTCATGAGTTTATATGTTAAAGTTCCCGGGTTCATATCCTGGAGTGACCAATAAATTATTTAATATGTTAACCGATTGACCCTGTGGGATTCACAGACCCTTCTGGGCTCACCTTGGCGCTATGAGGTGGATACACGCTGGTGGATGAGTGTGATCTCGAACAACTGTTAGTTTAGTAACAGTATAATCTTTATCATGTACTGAACTCAGAACCCTACATGGGTTGCAGTGGTACAAATATTTTTGGTTTTCTTTATTTAACCGTGTGGTTTTAGCCAATTACCTTTTTTCTTTTATATGCATACACATTTAATTTTTTGCTATTTTGGAATAAAGTATATTTATGGACATGGATGTGTCATATAGACAATAGCGATACCTTCGAATTTTATTTTTTTACAAACAATAAATATTTTTTATTAAAGTTATATTATTTTTATAAGTTCATTAGAAAATATACACCATTTTTACTTTCAGCTTTTGATATCGAATCTCTTTGTTTAATTTGGTGACATTTTGAGACTATATTGTTCTCATAATCATGACGTCATAGTAAAAAAAATAGCGTTGCCAATATATTTTAAATTATACTAATAAAAATATAAAATTGATAGTTGTACAATGTTAATAAATGTATGGTTCTTATTAGGTAAAAATGAAATGTTTACAACAACATTACAAAAGAAATAATTACTTTATTAACAGGCAAGAAAAGTACATAACAACATTTATAAGTGTGCTTGTTTCTAGTTAGATAAACGCTAAGAATACAGTAATTGTTAAAGTTCAATAACGAATTATTATTATTATTTTGCTTAAACTGTTTGTTTTTATTTCTCCAATCATTCTTATCCGATGGCAAATGACTCTGTCAAGTTTTTCTGAGATCCGCCAAGAAAAAAATGAAATAAGATTCGTCATTTTGCATAATCTTGACCGCGGGAGAAGGTTTGCTTTAATAAGGGAAGGGAGCTTGTTTTCCAGACCAGTGAGGCTTTAGAGAAAAAAGAGTAATTCCTAACCAACAAAAAGTTCCTTTTATGCTCGGACAAATAACTATGACTATTGTAGGAAACTTGCCCCTTGATATTTTGTTATGTTTTTGTATATCACATGTGGCCTCAGGATGATTTGTTCATGTTTTTAATACTTGTCCTTGTTATATTCAAACATATTTCTTGTTGAATTTGAGACTTACTTCTAAAAACATATATTTTTAGAAGTGGTCAGTGGTTGCAGTGCAAAATATGTATATATATTTAAATTGAAAATAAACTATTCATATAATTTTTTTCTCTTAAATTGGTTAAAAGAGGTTACGGGTCTGGGGTTCAGTACATGGTTGAGACTGTACCGTTTCATGGACAACGGTTCTGCAAGGAGGTGACTTGTCCTGGGTCACGCTCAATCAGATTTTTCCCCCTTAATTTGGATACCCTATTTTTTAAATATTTTATAGAGACTGGGTGAGCCCCAGGAGGCCCTCTTAGATCCCATACGACACATCTCAATAGGCTGCAAACAGACTAAATAAAAGTCTTGGACCGCAGCGGGATTCGAACCAGGATTGGTCCCTTAAATTGGTTAATATCTTATAATGATTCGTTCTTTTTAGTTTTATAAAAACTTCATGATTTGTAATAATAGAGTGTATAAAAAAAATGACCGTTTTATCAAATTCCAGAGTTCAAAAGTCTGTAAATATATTAATGCTATTTATTAATGTAGTAAACAAGGGAATCTTAAGTGCTGGTAAATAATAAATAATTATATAATAATAATAATAATAATAAATTCTTTATTGGCTTTAATGTCACTTAATTAAAGTTATTTTTATTTACAGTTACATAACATCTACAATATGTAAATATTTTACAATAATTAAATAATCAACACTCGTTTAATAAATAAATAAACAAAATTTTTTAGTCAGAACAGAACAGTATCAATTATAACAAAAGAATAACAATATTCCAAACAAATAACGCAAATAAGGCATATACCTAAGGAAATAGATAAATAAAATACAATGGAATTAAAGTATTTAGGTACTAACCCGCTGATACTTTATCGTAACAGTTATTCTTTCTATACATTACAATCAAGGTATTGTAGAAGTACCCGAAATCATAAACCACAATTAAAGCCCGGATTCCGAATTTTTACATATAAACTGAAGATAGAAAAAAATGTTGTTTAATTTTTCCACGCTGTCCATAGTGAGTACATTTTGAAGTGATAATTCATCCTCATGCTGGACAATAGATTTTTGCAGAAATTGTTTCCGTGTGTTAACAAAAAATTTACAATGCAATATTATATGCTTCAAACTATTGAATATGGTCCCATGGCACCACTGACATTTTTCATCAGTTCTGAGAAGACAGGTGTTGTTCCTATAAAATATTTTCAGGCATTCAGGGTTTGAAATTCTTATTTGACTCACGGTTCTTAATTTTTCTATGTTTATCTTAAATTTTAAATAGCTTTCAGGTTCAGGGTTGGTTTAGGTGCAAATAGTTCTGTATATTGGATTTGAGTTAAGAGCTCTATCAATATCCTTCGACAGTAAATGATTTGTTACTTTTTCAAGAATAGCATGTTTGTTAGCTAATAAAACATTGGGGTTATGAAAATCTGCAAAATATTCTTCAATATGATGGGTTGTAGCTACCATTTTAAGTTGTGAGATCCAGTTAAAAGTCAAGTCCTTTTTTTTCTTATCTAGCTCCAAAGGTAAATAATAAATACTTAGCATTAAAATATTTACAGATTTTGAATTCTGGAATTTGATAAAACGGTCACTTTTTTTTTCTTTATACACCCTATTATATAGCCTTCTGGCCAGAAAAATATCATGTTTCATTTTTTGTTCATGTTTTTGATTTAAAGGGACATAGGCCCAGAATAAAGTTACTTTTTTATTCTATTCTATTCTATATTAAAAATGTATATATATAGATTACATATTGTTATAACTTTATATTTTAAAAATAGATTAATATTTTAGATGATTATGTACAAAAAAATATAATGTTAACTGATTTTCAAACAAGCATTGCAATTTTTACTCCAGATTACATTAAATTAACGGTGTTCAAACAACCAATTATATTATTTTGTAGCGCTGCATATAGGTTTGATTCAATGGTGAAGTTAATAAACTTAATTGGTTCTTATTTTTACTCAGTAAAGGGAACTATTGCATTCGGGAAATTACTTTTCAGAAATCAACCAAAAAATTCGTTTTTTACTGGTTCCGTCGTGATATTTGTAGGTAAAACCGTTTGTTCGTTCTTTAATTTTTTCATGATTCGAAATGGCCAGTAGTAGATTATAAATTTTGTATATAAAATTGATGTTACATTTAGTTGTGTTCCTTTCTCTTTGACCTCCGTATGATCCACCGGAAGTGGTGTTTTATTTGATTGTCGTGGTGATCTAATCATGTATCCACTAGTGTCTTCATATTTTTTAGTATTTAAATTTTATATAATTATAAAGTAATAATTGTCAATAATTTTACCTTTTTCCTCGGTGCATTACAACATGAACATGTTCATCGTCTATAGTTTAACCTTATTAAAGATTAGTTAACCAAATATGAATAGTTATAGTTCATTGATAGTTTGATTGGATTGAAATAGTATTTGCTATAAAATTTACTATAGACGAAGTATAAACCCGTTGATGCAGTAACTAATGCCGTTAAACCAGAAATTGAGTATATTGAGTATAATCCCAGGTATTAAATTTATGTTATAATTTTATGGATCATTATTTTTAAGATTAAATGGTTTTATATAAGACTAGTATTTTATATATTATGCTATTATGCAATGTTCTTTTTTACTTCTTCGGGCTGTTAAAATGCTATCATATTATTATTTTTTGTGCCTTATGGGCGTTTTCTTTCCTTTCACATTATCTCTCTTCTGGTTTTATTTTTAACTAATTTTATAAATCCTGGTATAGTGTTAGAAGTGATAGTTAAGATTTCTTTTAGTATAATAATAAATCGCAAATATTATGCTAATAAAATCATATTGCTTATTTTAAAGTATATCTTGTATAAAATATCTCAGTTTTAAAATTTTTAAAACTGATATGACGAATGAACGAAGTAAATAACAAAATAAATTACTCAATGGCGATGGAAATCAATTTTAGGCACCTCACTTACGATAATCTAAGCTAAACCATAGATTTATGAAATATTTAAAGTATAAATATTTTAACATTATCCCAATTTATAATTTATATTATATTAGTGATTAAAAAAAAAAATTCTCTCAATTATTGGATAAAGCTGCCAGCCTGATAGTCGTCAATACTTTGCTAATTCTATCTTACCAATTTATCACATGTTACTGAATCTAGGAGAGTTAATTTTGGGTTTATCAGTAAACATTGTATTGATTATTTTTATTACTTTTTAAATAAATAGTTTCAGTAACATGTGATAAATTAGTAGGACACAGTTAGCAAATTATTGACGACTCATGGAACTCATGCACATCCATGAGTGAAAGATATATCGTTACAGATGTAGTTAAAAACTAATTAAGTATGCAGCATCTGAACTCGTAGAATGGAGTTCCAGATGAACATGTTTGATATCGGAGCTCAAACTTTAGTTTACGATTCATTTATTAATATAGTGAATATTGACTTAGAAATTTTATCCAGCGCTAGATAATATGTTAGCATATTAACTTTGCATAATTGGATCTTAACAGTACAAGACTTAATTATATAATATTGAAGATTGTTATATTGATGTTAATTATTTTATTAATTAAAATATCAGCTTATAAAGTAGTAACTTCTTAATCTTCTTCTCTCTATTATTATTCAATTTACAAACTTGTCCTGGTTATTTAACTGATGCTAATTTTCCTTCAAAGAACATGATAGACACGAATTAATTTTATGTTGTACATTATTATTTCTATTATTTAAATCAGTAAAAACTTAGAAATAAACCAATCAAATAAAGAAAGACAGGAGATTACATTTCTCTTTACGACGTTAATCTTTAGACAACTAACTTATACAAAAAATATGAAATTCATAAAACCAAAATATTAAAAAAAGAACATTTAATATTTAACATTTATGTAAGGTCTCTTTTCACTTTTTCCTTTTCAATATCAAAATATTTCAATAAATAAAAAGAGCACGTCATCAGATCAAATGAAAAAAAAATGTCTGTATGTATTGTCTGTTGTATTTTGCAAATTATTTACTTAATTTATGAGCTGTAGATCAGCCCTATGGGAACTGCAGACCATTCTGGGCTCTCTCAGACTCTACAAATTAGCCCGCTTTAACTAGAGAAATACTTGGAAGTTGAGTTTAGTCTCAGAGAAATTATCTCTTTTCATACTGTTGGCTTAGAAACTGTAGTGTATGATTGTACTATTTGCAGCAATGACACTTTGGTGCCAAATCCGAAAAGAAATTAGCATAATAGCTGATGGATGATATTGCATGACGAACAAATATATATTTTTTTAAATTTATATAATAATTTGATTTTTTTTTAATGCGAAACCTGATACATTTAGAAGAAGAAGGCGACTTTGTTTAAAGAGCCTATTAAAAGTCTTTAGCACGTCTTCTCCAATGTTTTATTCCCAGCTGGTGAAGATCGGCCTCCACATCATCTAGCCATCTAGTACGGGGCCTTCCTTTGGGTCTCCTACCACCGAGCTTCCCAAACAACAGTTTTCTGGGCATTCTTGTTTCCGGTATCCTCATCATATGGCCCAACCATCTCAATCGAGCTTTTTTTACGAAAGACACTAAGTCTGGTTCTCCGTAATGTTGTCGGAGTTCTGCGTTAAGGATCCTCCATGCTCCCTGGCCATAGATGGATCCATAAATCCGCCGCAGTATTTTTCTCTCCCAGATATTCACCATTCTTTCTGCTTTTTTATTCAGGACCCAACTTTCACAACCATATGTCGGTCGCTGTTGGCCTGACAATGGTTTAATATAATGTGATTTTGGCCCATTCTGACATATGGCCACTTTTAAGGTCTCGTTTTAATCAAATGTATTGAAAAATTAAAAGATTTTTCACAATCTAAGAAGATTTTACTTCTAAATATTGAGCACTTATAAAAAGTATGTGAGTGCCGCAGATGGTGTAAAAATGAATGCACAGCCTTAATAACACGTGACTTCTTCGTTGATTACTCTATGAAGTTACAAGAGTAGGAAGTTCTCTTCCTGTTTTATGAGACAAACATCCTTCTGGGCGTCACAGCCATGTTGGGCTACAGTGAGTTAAACACAACCATACTTATGCAGAATAAATATACTTATTTACAACCAAGTGAGCTTAGAAGCTACCTTCTTCTCTCAATTATGGAGGTGAAAACAGAACAAGAGATAATTCTCTGTTATTTCTCAAACAATGAAGCGTAGGCTAACTAATATTTTATTTCCTTAGGCTAAGTATGTTTGTTAATATTCTCATTAATTTTTTATAGTCAGGATGTTTATCGTTAAAGTAGCACTCGTTTATTACTGTTTAAGTTTTTCCATCTAAAGCTGTTCTAGACCATATACATAGCTTATAGTAAACATACCAAAGCTTTATTTGTTATCGTTGCCTCTGTTTCCCCTCAATCAAGGAAGTGTAGGGCGATAAAGAGGACCATTAAATGTTCAGTGTTCCTAATTTTAGGGCCGGCTTTGAAGTGAAGCCTGAGCCGGCACTGCCATATCGGCACAGGCAATCTTTCTCTCAACTTTCGCAATTGAGGAGAAACGCTTGTTGGAGATAGTAGCATCCTTTGTTTGCTATCAAGGCAATTTGTCTATATCCTGCTTTAGGGCGAGGTTACGAGGCAAAGTATAATTCTGAGTTTCTGAATTATCATCTTAAGAAAATATGACTCCAGTCCATGATAGTGGGCAATAATGGACAGAATTCAAAGTAAAAACTTAAGAAAAAAAATATTTTTTAATCTTAAATTGGTCGCAGAGTGGAGTAAATAAATTTTACATAAAATATTTTATTTGTGCCTTATGATTGCATATTTAATAATACATGCACATATATATTGTGTACATATATATCTAATACATAATCTTTTAACAATACATACTGAATTTAATAATTTTTTGACCGCACCCCTTCTGGAATATTTTTATATATCCAGCCAATCATATCCGCATAAATAAAAAAAAATTAAGCAATAAATAATAGGTTTTTAACTACAACGAAACAACAGCACTTTCTTTTTCAATTATATTTTCTTAATTTTATGCGTGCTCGTCTGTGGTGGAGACTGAACATCATATTTAATAATAATTTTCTTTTATTCGCATTCGTTATAAATTAAACTGTACTAAATCAACTGTACCGGAAAAGAAAAATTCGATTCCTTTGAAGGAATATCATCAACTTTTATTTTTATGTTCCATGAGGCAATTTTAAAATATTAACCTTTATCCTTAAAGGAGAATTTAATGTTAATTCAAAACGTTATAATTTAAATTAAAAAACAAACTGAACTTTCTTTTGATTTCGCCCTTAATAAAGTTAATTAAAATGCCTGATATACACCTTAAAGGGGAATTGAAATGAATGGGGGTTGGTCTTTTCCAAGCGTTATATACTCTCTTAATAAATGCTTCCTTTTTGGGCTAAATTAAAAGAAACTTAATAAAACGCTAAAAAAAATTAATAAAAAAGGGTGGCGATTTATTTTTACTTACCAAGAATAACAAAATATAAAATAAAATGTGTCTTACACGTATTCAATTTTAATTTTTTTGTTCTCTCTAATCTCCAATGTTTTCAAGAATATTTTTATAATGTGGGGTAAAGGAGATCGTATTTTAATATATTTGTATTATTTACTCCCAGCAGTGGAAATCGCACAAAATACAATATTATATAACTTTTATGATTTAGTGTATGATTATCTCTTAGTTAATGAGATAAATATTCTATATCATTTTTTATACATTTTAATACGTTTATAAACAAATGTATTAGTATTTTTTTATGCCCGTCACCTTTTAATTATTTTTTTTTTAGTGCTGTTAGAGTGTGACATCAAGCTATGAGGTTTCACCTTAAAAAGAAAAGAAAAATCATTTAATTTTCTAAATATTTAAATAAATACAAAACACTATTTGTCTATTACTCAGCTGATACCCCGTAATAGCACATAGGCTAATTGAAAACGTAACGTTAATATTTGATTGGATTTCATTTCTCTCCTGATATGAGATAGTAAAAACGTGGTCACAAAACTCCGTATTCTTTATTTTTACTAAATTGCCGATTTTGATTTGTAACAATTTTTACACCGATTTTTTAATAGAAATGTAATTAAATATGCATCCCATGTATAATAAACAAAAATGCATAAGTTACCCGAAATATTCGTTGAAATGTTTGTTTTGCTTAAGCGATATTTTTTTGTTCTTTTAGTAAAAGTGCTTTTCAAAGGCAGGCTCTTTTCATCACATTCTCTAATATAGCGGACTTAATTAATTAAATTTGGGGTAGAAGACATGCCTTGACAATTGTTCGATGTACCTTAATTTTTTCCATTGTACGCTACCTAATGTTCATTCTTATCCAATGATGTACTCTTATCTATGGGAACCATTGAAATATATCTACACATAATCATCAATTCTCAAACAGAAAAATGCCTAAGAGTTCGTTCACTCTAAGGGTAAAGCCATTGGAAATATATATAAAAAAAAAAATACAATAGGTACTTGGAAATTGCCTAGTAATTTCACCATCCTTTGTAGGGGCGACAATAATGAATCAATATGTCAAAGCCGCTTATGTCACTGAAAACGTAATTTCTTTCCCCAACCAACCCATCTAAAATTAGCACTCCCTGAGGTTATGTTTTCATAGAATTTCTCAAATACGTGTTTCATTAGTTACTAAATAAATATAAATGTATGAATATGAATGAATATATTTTATGAAGAGTGTAAAATGGTCAGAGGATGCAGTTAATAAATTAGTAAATAAATAAAAAAATAGACCTATTATATTTTTTTTTGCAAATAATATATGTTTATTACATAAAAATATTTGTATACGGAACATTCATTATAACTTGTTTTGAAACATTGTCTAGGGAATGCAGATGCCGAGTAAATATTTAGATCTTTTCTTATTTTTTAATTATGTTTACTCAGGGAAAAACTTCCATTTTTGTTTTTTTAATTCGTTAAACCTGTTATATGACTATTGCCGAGGAAGGATCATGAGTTGACAGAAACACACTGTACTGTTTCTAAGACAACGGTTGTTTAGAGAGGTGATTTGTTTGAGACCAAGTCGACCTCTGCTATTTTGCCCCAATTAAGGTTACCCATTTAATAGAGGTTGGGAGAACCTCAGGAAGGTATTCCGATCCCACTCGTACGTGTTTCCGTACCTATTCGGAGTATAATTGAAAATTCCCAGCCAATAATACAGATAACGGTTCAGTTCCTTTCGATTAGGGAGATGTTTCATCCAGTACCATTTTAGTGTCCACCTGGCATTGTATAGCTGACATTCTATACTATTTCTTATGCTGATCCATCGTGGGGATTTTAAACATTATTACTTAGGAAAGATACTTTATTTGTTGCAAGACTGTTGAGTGCATAATTAGCAGACGATTTTTTAATCACGTATAACGTTGTTTTGTTATGTTTTTAACTTTTTTTAATGCGCATAAGATCCTCAGAAGGATTACTGAACCAGTGCCGGTCCCTTGCGCAGTAACCTAGAAATAGGGGACTTTTATCGGGAACCCGTTATAAATAAAGCTAAATTTGTCCTTGGCAAACCACGTTTTTAAGAATGCATATGAGTGAGATTCCTAGGGAATTAGTAGAAGAAAAAATGACCGAACTAGGGGTGTAGGAGTGCCCAAACTAGGGGTGGAGGAATGCCCAAACTAGGGGTGGAGGAGTGCCCGAATTAGGGGTGTAGGAGTGCCCAAACTAGGGGTGGAGGAGTGCCCGACCTAGGGGTGTAGGAGTGCCCAAACTAGGGGTGGAGGAGTGGCCAAATTAGGGGTGGAGGAGTGCCCGACCTAGGGGTGTAGGAGTGCCCAAACTAGGGGTGGAGGAGTGGCCAAATTAGGGGTGGAGGAGTGCCCGAACTGCGCTGGTCTCTTGGTATTGCAGACTTTAATTTCTATTCCGTGTTGGAATTTATATAAATACTACTCCGGATACTAACAACTGGTAAAAGCCTCTATAAAATGGCTGAAGCACCTAATAATACTAATTATTTTAAATTAGAATGTTTGGACTTTATTTAATTAAATTTTTGCTGTACAGAATATTCATGAGGAACATGCCCAAATGTGCTTATACAAATGAATGAACTTAATATCTTTTTATGTAAATAAGTAATTCGGTTCGTTTCTTTAAAATTCTCCATTTCTTTCCGTCATGCTTTGGAAGGCAACGGTAAATAATATCTCTTACAATGAATGAATTATGCAATACTATAATATAATATCTCTGACAATATATAATATAATATCGATGTAAAATAATATCTCTGACAATGAATTTATTAAGAAATAAGCAAAATAAAAATCTTTATATGTAAAGGAGATAGTTGGGGGGTGCAGTCAACAAGAACACAGAATAAGTGAAGTACTTATATTATGTGCCGACGTTTCGACCTACAGTGTAGGTCATCTTCAGGGCGAATGTTGGAAAGCGTGGCCGTTGAGTACATTCCATCCGTTATATGTAACGGCCACGCTTTCCAACATTCGCCCTGAAGATGACCTACACTGTAGGTCGAAACGTCGGCACATAATATAAGTACTTCACTTATTCTGTGTTCTTATTGACTGCACTCCCCCAACTATCTCCTTTACATTAGATCATCCAGTCAACTATTTTCATCTCAAAAATCTTTATAGTTTAAGAATATGAAATAGCTAGGCACCGTTTCATAATAACAATAATGTACAATAGTAGAAGTGGTGAAAACGGCTAGTATAAATCTGGTTTTAGAAGTACATGTTACATATCGTTAAAATAATGTTATTATTCGTTTTAATTTAAAATGTTTTAATCTTTGTATTTTTAATTTTAAAGTTTTTTTATTCATATAATTCATCATCTTCATAGGTTTAATCAGGCATTTATCTTCTTTCACTTCTGAAACTGATTCGTAAAATGTGTATGTTGTCCCTTGTGGTGTAGTGGTTAGCTTCACAAGCTTCTATGCTCAAAATCGCGGTTTAACAGTCTGGCAGGTGGCCTAGGGATTTTCTAAAGAGAGTAAACACAGTTTTTTATGCTCTTCGTCGGAGCGGGAATAAACAGTTGTTACCGAGCATTTGTGGAGTTAGTTACCTATTAAAGATTAAAGGTACCTATCCTAATTTTACCTGGATTGACAAAATTTAGAGCTCCCACTGTAGCATCGTCCGATTACTCATATCAGCATTAAGTAACTTTCTATAAGATATCTTAAAATAGAACTAAACATAAAAATCTTAGAAGTGAAACATTTAATACAGAATAATGAAAGCATGACCACATTAACCTCTATAGATTAGAAATAATCTCTCTAATTTTCTTAATCAAAAGCTTTGGTCCAAGTTCATTGTTTCTTAAAGAGAAAAGGGTTGTTCGTATTTACTTTAAAATAGATTATGCAATCGTCAGAGCATATTATGCTAAATTATGTACGGAATTTCAAACAAGAGGCTTTTTTTCTTTTCTCAAGGGACGGTTTTCAATAAATCGTAATTTAAAAAGAATTCCTAATATCTCGACTTTATAAAAGTCTTGTGTAAACTTTATTAATTTTGTAGGCTTGGTGATTGCTTCGTTTTTTCATCTCTTGCTATTTTAATCAGGCTATAACTTCTATTTTTCTTAAAAGCTTATGCTTTTTTTATTATGATTAGCATACAAAATAATGCTACAATTTTCATTGAAAATCACTAAATCCGGTTAAGAGACAGAGAAATATCAGTGTTTTTTTTTTTTCTATCCAGGAATTCAATACTTTCATTGTATATCAATACTATTGATTGTCAATAGTAATCAATAAATATAGTTGATAAAAGTATTTTCCAACAGCAATAATGGATCAAAGGAAAGACAGAAGACAGTTATATAAATATGATAAAAATTTAAACTAGCTTTTATAAAAACAAATAGAATTATTACTTTTCTTTCTCACATTACCAGGTTAAGGTTTTCTTAATATCTTTAAAGGTTCGGAAAGTATAATGTATATTTTACGACATAGAAAATAAAAAGGTTCTGTAGTATTATTGAAAATTATGTTCCTGTGAAAAAGTATTTCTTAAATCTGTAGGTCAATAATTGGAGATTAGATCTATATGTAGATCACAAAAAAAATCATAGAAAAAGTGGTTTCAATCATATTTCGGAGGGAGTTACTTTTTGTCTTTCTCAGTTAAACTCTTGTATAGACAAGAGCAAAGTCTATGAAAATAATTAACGTTATTGGCTAATAATTATATTCATTAATTATTCTTTTATATATAAATGGTAGGTTACGTATTAAGTGATATTTGGTTCAATTCGTACTGATATATACATATCTTAGCTCCAAAGTAAAATTATCATACCTGAAAATATGTGTAATATTTGTTTAATTATCAGTTCTCTATAAACGCTGGATTTAGGTTTCTCTTTAGGTACGTAACTTATTGATTCATCAAATTGTTTGTATAAGTGATCCTTAATCATGCTTGTGTGTGTGTGCTTAAAATGACTAAAAGTAATCTGAAACTACATTAAATGACTAAAACTACATAGGAAAATAAAATTAAATCTTCAAAATCATTCGTAAATTGTTAAATTAATGCAAAGTATCAAACGATTTTAGTTGCGTGCCATCAGAGAGATCTTTGAGTTTTTATCGAAACATTCGACCAATATTTTACTATTAATTACTATTACTACTATTAAATAATTCTTAGCTTCATTATTCAAAGGTTTACAAACAACTTATTAGCTTTTATAAGAGACTCTTTCAACAGATTTATAAACTTGAAGCTAAAAACCGGATATCATCTTCGGCCGAACGCTCTGAGGCCGGCCTGAAGGAAGACACCCGATATATCTTTCCCCTTTATTCTGCTAACTGATTGAGGTCTCAATCTCGATTGGGTTTGGGTCCTGCCCGCTGATAATATGTACAGCTTCTGATACCAATTCCATTTGTTTTTCCTTTAAAAATTTACTGAACAATATTTAAAAACTCTTTAGACAATTTATTTCATTCGTTTGCATTTAGTAGTTAGGTTAAGATACAAATTCCGTTCTCGATCTGAATTGCTGAAAAAATTCCTGCTAAAGCGTTTGGGTGATGCACACCGTTAGCTCATTTGTGTCTCTTAATTATGTTGATTTGACTCTGCTGAGTGAACAGACTCCCAGAAAGCTCGTGAAGCATTTTTTGAGTATTTGTCGGCTCACAATAAAGAACTCAATCACGTTGATGTAATTTTATGTTCATCTTAACCGAATTTCCTCCTGACTAAAAAGGTATTATGGCATAAAAACACTTAAATATCTTTACGATTCCGCAAGCAGCATTAGAGAAGAAGTACCTTAAATTGTATGCTATTTATAGTATTGTTCCTTCATGAAAAATTTGGATAAATAACAAATAAAAAAAATTGTATCGTGTCATATAGTTTCTATCTGAGGCATAATTAATTAATATTTGCCTTTTTGGGTTACGGCGTCGAGTATCGATTTCAGTTATGCATTTTTGATTAAGTCGGGATCACCTTGACCTTATGTAAAATTTATGATGAAGTTTATTTCTGTATTCATTTTATTTTGGTCTTAAGCAAGGAAATGTGATGAAAATTTGTTGTTGGTTACAAGAGTTTTTTGTTGGTGTTCATTTCGAATTGAGATTGGTTTCGAAATACACGTTAGTATTTCCCACATTCACTTGAAAATTGTCGATAGATAAATGGAATGATTGATGGGGATGTTAACTGCTTCAATAAATCTATCCTAAACACTCCCTCACGTGAAAAATGACATTCAGTTTGACAGATTGGGTCCATGCGGTTTCTCTTCCTTTCATGACGTTAATGATACTCAGAGATACTTAGCTGAAATCGCTACGGCAACCTGCTCTTGAGGAATTAACTTTCAGTCTAAAATATAATCTATATAAAAATATATAATCTATATAAATCTATCATTTACAGTTATTAAAATTATTACAGAAACATTTAATACAGTTTTAAACTGGTCCACATTTGATATTAAAAAAAAAGAAGGTTTTACTTTGTCATTTCTAGAAAAAATGGTAATCGGGTTTCTATTAAACTTTTTTTAATTTTACAAACTAACCTAAAAATTTATATATTTACACATTTTTAAATTTAGTAACTATGAAATCACCATTATTCAGTTTGTTAAAAAAAGTTAGAATGAACAACAAATTTTGATTTAGGACAAAAACAAAACAAAAAAACCTAAGGCTAAATTTCATAACCCAGATAAATGATTGTCATACATCGTTCCTCACAACTTCGTTATCCTTTATTCGTAATAACTACGTTTTTCTAGTCACTTGTCAATTTTTTAATTCTAGCAGTTATTAAATTTTTACTTTGCTTTGTAAGTTTAGTTTTGTTATTGCACTTTCCTTTAAAGAAAAGCTATCATATTTTTGGACGATCTATCGTAAAATGTTATTCGAAAAGCGAATCATGAATAGAAAATATCGAATACATTAAATAAAACCTAAATAGCTTCCCCAAAATATTGGAGTGTATATTAATTAATAATATGCATTAATAGATATAAAATTATATCGGTTCTTAGTTTGTCCAGGATTTAATTAAGCTGGCAAAATACATTTTAAAAAATACCAAAATCTTTTAAAAAAACGAGTTGGAGTTTTACTGATATTGACGACAAAGAAGACACCTTTTGTTGCGTTTGCTAAATTATAAAGTTCCTTTATTTATGATCAGCTGGTAAAGACCAGATAGTTAATAGTGTTTCTAACCTATTTTAGGTAATGTGTACTTGTTTTGTATTTTGATGGAAGTGATTTTTATAACAGAAAATATAAAGATATATAGGCCAAGTCTTACAATAGTATGAAATATTAGGTTATAAAAACTAGGATACTACTGTGAAATCATAATAAATTTGTATTGCAAAACTTATACTTATATTGTAAATTTAATTTTGTTGTGCATTATTAATTGCATGATGAAATTAAAATATTAATAAGATGAAATTTTTGGTTATTAAGAAATAAAAATAAATCAGTCCGTTGGTATTGACTTATAATTAAGAGATACATTGCATATGGCCACTGCGTACAGCTAGTCAGTGGCTTAAAAACACTTAAAAATGAACAATTAATATGTTTTTAAACTTATAATAGCACAAATTGTTGCGACAAGTTTTTACCTGTATTCACCTTGAAATAAGAAAGAGTGGGTGTAATACATAATAATCAATGTAATCTCTATATAAAATTTTTGCATAAATATACAATTTAGGACTATTGACATAGTTTTTTTCTTTATAACCATAAATAAATTCAACCTTGTAAAACATTTTTTCTACAATCAGTTAGATTTTCCACTTTACACCGAAAAATCCATAATCAAGATATTATCGTATCACGCAAAGCAGGCGGTTCTTTGGGTCAAGTTCTTATTCGTTTTAATTTCATGGAATAGGATTGAGATTTTTTCTTTGAGCCAATTAAAAAAAAAGAGGGGATATTATAAAAAGATTATTAAGTAACTATCCGAGTAGGCACAAGTTATAGGTAGTTCATATTAGGAAAACTAATATTTATTATATAATTTCTTAAAATAGTCTTATGTTTTAGAATAGAAAATAATTTAGTTATTCTGAATGAGAATGGCTTTCAAAACCTTATTATCTGCAAGGCCATTCTCCTTCATGTAGGCTTCACAGTGCGATTTGTTTCCTTATAATTTTCTGTTGCAACGGTTTTAAAAAACTTCTATGTCCACCTGAAGAAATCACCGCAGTTGTAAAACCTACTATCCATGTAGGATCTTGAGCTGGTAGAGACTGTACTGGTATGGTATGCTATAGGTATGGTATGGTATAGATGCTGTACTGGTATCAATGCTGGTATGGTAGAGACTGTACTATTTCTTGTGGAAAGGTTGTGCAGGATGGTATTTTTTCTGAGTTCACTCTTAACCTCTAGGTTTTCTAGGTTTTCTCCCAATTTAGGGAATCCGCTTTATAGAGGCAGGGTAAGCATCAAGAGATTCCATAGGTCCTGAATGTCCATCTGTGGTGTTTAGAACTCGAACCTTTAGCATAGCAACTCAATACTTTATAGACACAGCTGAACCGCTCCCTACCGCCGGTATTAACATCATAAGTAATAAACCTAGTTAATAATTGTAATGATTATATTTATTTATTTTTTTAATAAATAAGGATTCTCTTAAAAAAACGGTTCGACCTATCGTCCAATAGTAGTATTCCATTTGGTAATGACTTTAAAAATCCCAGGAAGTTAGTAAGACTATTTTCTAAGTAATTAAGCCCGTGTTATTATTAAATTAGGTTTTCGCCGCCCCAAATACCAACTCCTGTAAGGTACCCTTACAGGCTAGTTTACCTTTGATTAACGACGTTGGACGGGATCGTAGACATAACAAGATGTATAAATTTGCATCCACTTGGGGCTTAATCTACTGAAGCCTCGGCTAAGTCGAGCATAATGAGATTGAAGATGAGCCGGATAAAGCTCTGTCGCTGCTCGAGTTCTGAAGGAGGAGGGAGGGTGTATTTAGTGCCGAGGAGCCACCGCCAATTATTTAGCAGCCATCAAAGGAACGTTATGGTTATTTATTTTATTCGGTATCCGTTTGAGGTTAAATCCTCAAAATAATTTACATTTAATTTTTGATAGACTGGTATAATACGGAAAGGAATAATGACCTTTCTTTAAAATGACATGATTAGAATACGTCATAAAAAAATAGAAAAATCTATTTGAAATAATTAATTCTTAATGATTGTTACTAATCTACTTCTGTAAAATGCAAAATTTTATCAAAAGTTCAGTGAATAACATTCTTAGCTGAATTGAAATGCTTCAATTTTTTATTTTGGTCCTTCGAAGGCTTCATTTTGTGATTGTTTGGATCTATACTTCTAAAGGAATGACTGGATGTGAAATTCAATCAAATAATATAAGCATCCATTTCATCAAAGATAGGCTCAGTCGTAAATCAGTCCTGCTGAGCCTGTAATGAAATGTTGGCAAAGCAATTATAAATATAAGTACCAATAATTTATTTATTTTAAAAAATCTTTGAACTTTCAAGGAAATAGCGTGGAATAATCCCTTATTTATGTAACCTACATCCTTTACTTACTTTACTTTTGCAGGTTTTTTCCCCTCAATCGGTTGCCTGGTTAAGTCAGAGCGTCCCTCCACTTTTCTCTATTCCTCCAGTCATCCTCCTCAAGTCCCCTGTCGGCCATCTCCTCCTCCACGCAGTCCTGTCACATTTCACATAATGTTGATCACGGCTTGTACAACAGTATTTCACTTATTCCGATCCTTGCCCTTGAAGATTAAAATGGTTGTGGCCTCTAAGGCTTTTGTAAATTGTGGACTATTGGGCTCCTAGCAAAGGCTCGCTTCTCTATTCAGGTCCTCAACTGCCTTTCAATTCCACTGACGCGATAGAGAAGCGAAGTCAAGCTTTTTCCCATGTTGGTGGAAAGCTTAGCTCTGCTGAAGGAATTTATATTTATATTTACAACTATGACGTTTTATGTGAATGTTATTTTGCGATTCACGCATTTTATTTGTCAGATGTTTCACTGACAATACCACAATTGACATAATTAACAATCGGTTGCCGAAAGGAACGAGATAATTAAACAGAATAACTATTTCTTACTTGAAAACAGTTGACTGGATAATTTTAATGATTGATTGAATTGATCAGGGGGTGCAATCAATGATAATGCAAAATAAGTTCTGCTTATTTTGTGTTAGCTTTAATTGCATCCCCGGACCAATTCAATCCATCATGAAATAAAACTGAAATTCTAGATTTAATTTAAGTTTATGGTTGTTACAGGAAAAAAAAAGGAAAAAATGGTAGATTTTTTTTTTAATTCTTCATCTACTTCATCAATTTAAGTTTATCTGTGCATCTATTGATGTTAAATTTGTATTTTTAATAGGAATACTTCAAGACGATATTAAACTAATTGCTCACTTCATTAGATTTAATGTGCAATGCTCCATTGCCAAGAATCGCTTAAAGCAGGAGTATGAGCTCCTGCGAAATAGTCGAATCTTTCTATGAGAGCTCCAAAATTAAAATAGGAAAAATAAATTAAAAACAACTTCTGATCCAGTTAATTAGGATAACCTTTCATTTATCTAAGAAAATAAATTTTACTTCTCATATTGAAAATAAAGCTTTTGACCAAAAATTAAATCATTAATTTATTTTGAAAATTGAAATTATGATTTAAGCTCTTGTATAGTAAAATTAATAATAATGAACAAATGTATATTTTAGAAACATAGAAACATTTTAAGAAGATTTAATGACAAATAAAATTTAGTGTTTATCAGTATGATATTAATTAAGTGGTTTGCTGGTATAAAATATTAAAAATTATTTCCTCATTTTTTTTTTTTTTAGAGAATAGAATAATTTATTGATATTTACAACTGTAATTATATTACCTCAAGTAAATCTGCTGTATGAACAGAGGAAATGAAAAAAAAAAACTTGTGGAGAAACTATCCATTGATAGCACTCCAATAAAGTTCTATAGTAGAAGGTCTCGAGGCCATCTTCTTTTCAGACGCCTCGGAAGGTTATCAGGAATATTATGGGAAGCAAGTTGAGACTAGCGGATTCAAGTGTGTATGGAGCTTTTCATGGAAGGATAGGTATCTAGTTTGGACCAAATTAGCAACATATGGAATGTTAAGATCATGATGGATGAGTTTGTGACATAATAAGGAGCACTGAGGATTTTACGAAGGATTTTGGATTGGAAGGATTGGATACAAGATTGAATTGGATGGTTTAGTAGAGCCCCAAAGCTCAACTCCGTATGTACAAATAGGTCTGATAACTGTCATGTAAATGAGTCTTTTGTAATTAATTGGGAGCTTTGATTGAACGTTTGTCCAGTAAATGTTGAAGTAGGCGAAAACGTCGAGCAGTTTCTTGTCTTTTCAGTCTTGTATGAATTTCTTCAAAATGAAAATGTTCTTATCTATATATCTAGATGTAAAGTATCCGATGAGGCGAATTAAATTTTAAAAAAACAATTTCTCTATTTTACACATAAAATATTTCGTTTTTATGATTACAACAAATAAACTAAACTTTACCCTCACACACCATTGACTCCCCCTTCGTTTTGGTCAACTAGTGACCACTTTCCTATTCAATTTCAATTACATCTCCTTTGTTACTTTCTTTTCCTCCAACGCTCTCTCATCATTTCACCATGTCTCTTTTTTTCTTTGTTCCGACCAGCTCGTCCCTGTTTTTTTATTGCTCTATCCTGGAATCCCAAATTTAACACTATCTTTCTGACGGCATCTCTCTATGCTGCTGCTTTTATGTTGTGTATTTCTAAATCTATTTTAATCTCTCGGCTCCTGCCTGTAGTTAATTTCTTTTCCCAGAGATAATTAAAGATCTGTATTGATAGCCTGTGCTCATCCATTCTTTATAAATGTCCAGAAAACACCAGTCTTAATTTCTTATAGTCTAATAGTTTCTGTTATTTTTTCTATCTTTTGATGTATGTGTTAAGGCGTGATTAGACTGAATAAAATTTGATAGAAGCAAATGGAAGTACCTCGGGAATTGAATGAAAGCTCAGATATCAACAAAGCGTTTGATTTATTAATTTAAATAACATGCGAGATTTTCTTAAATACTATTAATATACATGTAAAAGATACAAATTAATAATAGCGTCTACGAAATAACTTAAAACTAAATATGTAACTTAGCGATCTAATGAACAAAGAAATCTTAGACAAAAAAAAAGAAGAAAAAAATTATTAACATGAATGGGAGCGATAATTAAGAATAACAGAAATGTTCCATGCTAGCATAATGGCCAAAGATATAAACAACAAAATGGACGTTATACTAAGAGTTCAATAAGGCGCGAAGATGTGCGAATTATTATTATCTTCGCCAGTGATCACGGCATGACGGAACAATGAGTATGATATCATGAATTAACTTGAACTGTCCGGTTGATACCATGTGATACGTTGATCATCCGGAGAAAATTAGTTGACACTTTGAAGCCTTATGGTAATGAAATGTGACTTACAATTTGTGTGATGTATGCTCAATTATCATCTCAGCATAGCTTCTGGCGAGTGACAATCTTGAAACCTCTGGACTTTCTCATATGAAGAGCGGCTTGAAAGTAGAGTGTGTGATGGTCGTAGCTGCGAATGGTGCGAATGTGATGGTGAGTTAACTGCTCCGCTCGGTGATTTGATGATAAGTGAAGGGCGCTCTGGGCGTCAATCCCCCCTCTCCTTGATTTTGGCGGTACAGTATTTCCGATTCAAGAGGCAAGGATTGGTTGGTTCCATCTGGCAGGTAGTCCAGGTTCGCGACTAAACAGTATGTGTATTTCATCATTGCTTCGTAATTTCCAGATTTCTGATCTTTTTATAGGACTTATTTTTTTTCTCCATTGACCTTATTATGTATTCAAATTTTGCTGTGTATACATTTATTTAATATTTCTATTTTCTTCTATCATTACAAGACATATGATATTATTTTAAAGAAAAAAAAGAAGTAAAATATAGAATGAAATAAATTGTCTATTTTTTAAATACTATTAATTAATTTATAACTTCTTTATGGAATTATTTTATCACAAATGCCATTCCTCCATCAGATTATGTCGTGTCGAAGTAAATTTTGATAGTAACACAGGAATCGTGTTGTTGGATTAGCATTCAAATGCATTTTGCAATGCAAATTGTTGCTGAATTTCCATCGGAATCTAGTTACTCTAGAACTGCAAACAAAAGAAACAGGAGCCTAAAAACTTTTTCCACCAGCTTGGGATTAAATTGACAAGGAGATGCCCCTCCATTCCCAGTTGGTTTTAAGAGTTACACAGCAGTTGTTCTGGAGGGTGTTGGTACTCAACCAACTTATTTAAAGCACCATCTTGCTTATGACTAAAATTATTTAGGTAGAGAATCTCTTTATTTTCAAATAGAACATTTGCACAATATTTCGGCCAACGTTTTACCCAAACCAGTTTATTTACTTTTTGAAAATTAGAATGCAATAGGGAATATCACAAAAAACAAATCATTATGTCTACCATATTGGAAACGTTTTTTTTACAAATCTTATTGTTCTTCGAAACCTCGGTTATCCAAGTTTTTATATCCAAGTTACCAATAATTTGCATTTTCAGTATTCAAGATTCCTGGAAACAATTATTGTAAATACTCTATAATAGAGTAAATGAGATTTTTATAACATAATATTATGGACTGCAACACCATCAATTAAAAAATATAATTAGTTCTGATTTTTACATGGTTTCTATGTATTTTACTGCTACAAACTTTTTAAAAATATGTTTCTAATATCTAATGAGTATAGATCAAAAGAAACCTATATTTCAATTACTGTAAAATATGAAATATGAAATATGAACATATGAAATTACCGCGGTTTATTATTAGGATGGATTATGATACAACAGCCGAACGAACGAACGGCCTAAGGTAATATGAAACCTCAAAGGTAATCAAACCAATTCCAGATCTATCTCTCCCAGCACACCCGATACCATGGAGGTAACAACCAAGAAAAGATTATCAGAACATCGTAGGATGACTTGATAGGACAAATGACTTGGCCTAAAAATATTTCCCATCTCAAGGAAGAGAAAATCGCATATTATGATTTCATCTATCTGCCATGATGTCAATCACTGGTAGAAAATCCTTTTCCATCTGTGACACACGATCGCATCGAGCAAGGATACATTATACACATATCTGTCAAATCCTCCACTACACGAAAGCCCGACTGCTTAAGTATGCGGGAAACCGCAACTCTCATCCATTCTTCCAGGATTAATGCGTACGACAGACTAGTGCAGTAAGTGCCTAATATATCTTCGTAGGCATCGCAAAGAAAAGATGTGCGAACGAAAAGGAATCCATAATTTACATACACTTTTCATTTAGAGTCTAGGATCAAAAGCAGATAACTCCGAAACTTTCCGAAGTTTTCACACTTCTCGCAATTTAGTTAAGCAGTTTAATTCTCCCGAAACTTGACTAAAACCATAATAAATTAGGCGGAACAATGTCGTACTAGACAAAATTACGGTCACCTGTGGTCTAGTGGTTAGCGTAACAAACTACCATGCCCAAGATCGCGGGTTCGTAGCCCGGCAGATAGCTCTAGGATTTTTTTAAGGGAGTAAAAAATCCTTACTTACGCCGTCCTTCGGAAGGGACGTTAAACGGGGGTCCCGAGCCTGTACGATGTCAGGTACTCGTTAAAAATCCCTATCCTAATTAAACCTGGATAGGCAAAATTTAGAGCTCCCACTGTAGCATCGTCCGATTAGCCATAGCAGCAGTGACGTTAAATGAACAAACAAACAAACTTTTCTTAATGGCTCATATACCCTACTGCTTTATTAGTTTATTTCTAAAGAACCATACAACGATCATTATGAATTAATGAAATGAAGATCTTCGGGGTTTTATTGTACTTATGATATATTTTTCTTCACATCCTCTAAGATTTTATTTACAATATATATACAAAATGGAATGATAGGGTTTTTCTAACGGTTTTATATAAAGCGCCGACAACCGGGTTTATAGCAGCCTCATCTTGCCAAGAATAATTGTTTCTAGGGTAGCAATCATTTCTTTGTTCAGCCATGTATCTGCGTTAAAATATAAACAGTTTTCTTTAACGATTCCTTGTCACCGAAAATAATTTACAGCATTATAATCGACTGAGATAAAAAAAAAAAGGGTTTCAAATACCAAAATTTCAAGTATCTAATCTATGGTACTGATTTTTTTTTGAGATTTGAACCACCATGGACCATTTTTGATTCTCGGCATTACTGTGTTCCTAGAAATTGCGGCCAATAAGGAAGTGAAGACCTTCCTTGACATAGTGTCCCATAGCTTCTATGTAAGACACTGCAGGACAACGAGTTTCTCGAGCAGCTGTATACTATCATAAGGTCCTTTCTGACACAACGTTCAATAACGTTACGAGTTGGTGAAGAGCTGTCCAACCCCTATCCACTTACGTGTGGTGTACCTCAAGGGTCTGTATCGCCGGTATTATTCTTAGTTTATACGGCGGAAATCGTTGGTGCCAAATAAAAAAAGCTACTGTGGTGGCGTATGCCGATGACATCGCCATCTACAGTAGCTAATTGAATGCTGAGGGAGCTCTACGGCAGACGGAGGTGGCCTGTGAGGAAATAACTAAAAGACTGGACGGATTGAATATTACAGTTAATCCCAAGAAGACCGACTGTATTATTCTCTCCTTCCAAAAGAATAAACGCCCAACTACCTACGGTTTATAGAGTAGCAGCCAAAGTTAACAAACCTGCGAATAGAATAACCTATCTCGGTGTCACCCTCGACCGGCACTTGACGTTATCACAATATTGCAATAAGAAGATCAGGTCGGTGAGAACCAAATCTTACAGGCATAATCATCTTTTAACCTCACCGAACTTATCAGTCCGCCTCCAAGTAATGATCTATAAGGCAGTTATTAGATCAGCACTCCTTTATGTGGCGCCTATGTTGAATAACATTTCGCCAACAACTTAAAAATGGCTCCAACAATTTCAAAACCGTATGCTGAGGCGTATAGTAAGGCACACTTCTCTACAAAGAAATCTGACATAATACACGAGACTCTCGGACTCCCGACGGTAACGGACTTCATCACTCGGAGGCATATCAAATTCTTGACAGCCTCCAACACTGCACGAACCCACTATTCAACGCACTTACACCGACAGGCCGACCTCAGCGCTGGCAAACACATGTATAGACACTCAACATGGACTGAGTAAACTACTAACTAACTCCAATCAGAAAGAACTAGTGAGCGCCATCACTAGATCCCCCACTCCTACCATCTAATTAATCTTAAGAAAATTCAATGTACAATCCTCTCTTAAACTGCACCTGATGCAGTAAAAGAGATACCGTGTATCATTATTAATATTAATATGTTATTTTCAAAAATTAATAAAAGCCAAAAGGTGAAGAAAGAAAAAATAAAGTGAATACCTTCTATATGGGAGTGGCGTTGTTCAATGGTAGAGCATTGATTTTCCATGACGAAGATCACAGCTTCATCTCCGGCTGTGGTAGGTAATTTATTTATTCTATTAACAACCGGAGATGGATGCAGTGGGATCTGGAGAACCTCAGCTTGCCTCTATGAATAAATCTCGGACATATCAACTACCTGCATAACCGTTAACATAAGCACAGTGCAGTTTCTATCACTCACTATACGCTTGGGCTGTAGTGGTTGTACAGGCACAAGCTATGCATAATAAAAATATTAGAGAACTGAAAACTTTTTGAATACTGAAGTAAAAAATATATAAACTTCAGTGCATATTTTATCATTAAAATGTTTTATGACCCTAAACTAGTCAGCTTTTATAGAAGTCGATGTACAGTGTGCAGTGATAGGTATTAGATAGATTAACCAAAAAATATTATTTTAAAATAGTATTCGTTTATCAGTGTCATAGAAATGGACAAGAACAAAGAGTTTTTACCCTTGGATTCTGTCCCCGGTTGGATTTAACACCACAGGACAATACCCCACCATCCAATGGAATTGGGCCATTGATCGGAATTAGTTGTAACTCAATGACGTCTAACACAGTTGTCTAGGATCTGGTACATGGAGAAAGGAACAGAATATGATCTCCTAAATAAACACTAATTATTTAAATATTCGTCTTCAGGTGAATCGGGAATTTAGGAAAATGTTTTAATTTTAGTAAAATTAAAAAAGAACTTAAGATTATTTTTGTCAAAAATATTGTTGAATAGTATTATGATTTAGTTATAAATTATACAATATTCTATTATACGAATCACATAGACTGTCTTAGTTAAAAGTCTAAGCGAATCCTTTATCCATTTGAATTTAAAGTAAAGAGTATGTAGATTTTTTTCATAGAGAGTGTAGAAAGGAGATAAATTAAAAAGTACCTTATAATAAATATCTATAATCGCCAAACACATGTTGTTTAATTCAGTCTTGTTCGTAATATCATGACCTAATTAATTGGACATGGATCAGATACCACATACTTACATAATATTCTATAGTCTAAAATCAGCAAAAATTTTAATTTGTAAGGGTAGAAATGATAAAACAGAATATACACTTAATTTCCAACTCATTAAACACTGAAACTCATTATACACTTAATATTAATCATTAAACACTGATAAATAATTTATTATAGAAAATAAACTGTGATTAAATAGCAGAAATGTAGAAAAACCTTGTTTGAAACTTTTAAGTTATATTATAATGATGTGAAAGATTTTAAGGTGTTACCTTAAAAATTAGTTCTTTAGAACTTTATTTTCCTCCGCATGATTATTTTAATTCTTAGGCTATTGGTTAAACCCAACAAGAATGAACAATAAAGAAAAACAGTTTTTTAAACACTTGAATTCGTGAATACGAACAACTATCGTAATGATACATTTCAAGAGATTTAAAAATAATTAAATGAAATGAAGGATTTTAAATGGAGTAAACAATTCTTGATTATGCCGTCCTTCGCTTGAGACATCCTATAGGACGACCCATATCTGGATAAGCAAAATTTAGAACTACCAGAGTCGCATCGCCTGATTAGCCATATAAACATAAATTGACGTCAAATGAATAAACACCCAATAATTCCTAAATTTCAAACTCTAGTCAGAACATGGTTTCTTAAACCCAGTATCTATTATTCACAGAGCAATCTTTTAAAAGCCTGTGGTTAAGGTGAGGTTCCAATAGCCGAGACGATTAAATGGCCGACAACACACCACATACCTACTCCTATAGTAATTTTTTATACTGGCAACTCAGCACTCCCTACTTTCATATTATACTTTTTTCAAATTATATTATTATATATTTCTTCTGAATAGTTTTATTAAGAGCAAATAATGAGATATTCGTATTATCTGTTGATAGATTCTTCAGTATACAAAAGCACCATTTTGAAAATCCCCGCTGATACAAGATGGCCTAATCCATACTAATATAGCGAATAATAGGAGAGAGGCGTCCCTATATAGATGAATAATGCAAACTGTGTTCTAAGACCATTTAACCTCCCGTCTTCGTCTCCGATAGTCGGTTATTCAATTCTCGATGAAACATATTGTTTCATCGTACACTTTTGTCATCTCCTTTGATGCGCTTGTTTGTTTAATAATAGGATTTAGTTTGTAATTATGGCTCCATCTTAACATTTATTGCATTCCACTATTTTATTATGAATCACAAAGTGATTCTGAACTAAATACTTAAACCCATATATAAACCAATATAACATGGTATAAATGAAAATACCAATGTCATAAATCCAATTGAAGATATGTCTATAAGACCGAAAAGTACGCCTAAAAATATATAAATTCTTCTTTGTATGTACAAATGTATTACAGGGAAATTCTTGAAAGCGATTGGACTGAATACCTAAGATATTAATTAAATAATTAATTAATTGCTATGTTTTATTGCCTTAAATATATTTTAAATATTCTAATTGATTTTGGGATGCCAAAGTAATCATTTAAGATGATACACTATACATTTTAACATTTTTATAATACTTTTCTTAAGACATCGTTTAATTTTTTTAGATTTTTCATTTGATTTAATTTCCTTAATTTTCGACACGTTTTGTTACTAAAATAAATGATTTTTTGAACAGTATTTAATGTTTATTTAAATCTTAGTGTTTTTTTTTAAATTTGTATGTTCAAAAGATCATTCTCAATAAAAATAATCTTTATATAATTTATGAAAAACAGAATGACCGTGTATTTCTTCACGCAATGTTTTAACAATTTAAATAACTATTGTATCAGATGAGCATATGTGGTTCCCATCTCTTTCAAAACTAACAAAATATTATTTAAGTTCTTTTATAAAATGTCATTTATTCATTTAGATTAAGAACCGAATAAAATCTCCAATTTAAGTTTTTCTAGA
This sequence comes from Arma custos, assembly GCA_037127475.1. Classification (NCBI taxonomy): domain Eukaryota; kingdom Metazoa; phylum Arthropoda; class Insecta; order Hemiptera; family Pentatomidae; genus Arma; species Arma custos. Next base: position 92,852,123 of record CM073760.1, on the reverse strand, counting down.
CACCAGTAATAGTCTTAGTAAGCCACGATTTTTTAAAAGAAACTCTAAGCTCAGAGGTGTAATATCAGTAACGATTAATTGATGGTGAAGTAGACGAAATTCTCGTTTGAAATTATAACTTGCCCTAAGTAAGTCCAGGTTTTTCGAGAGAGGTGAGGCAGAACTTAAGCGGAAATTATTTTTATTTATTCTTCGCTTGCATCTTATTCATTAACGCCTTTTAGATTTTTATGTTTCTTGTTACAACATAATCCGAGACTAACAGATAATAGTTAGAAGACGCGCCCAGACTCGAGGGGGCGGTCTAAAGCCTTCTTAGGCGCCCAAGTCTCTTATGTCAAGTGGTAGGTTGCATAGTTATTTATGGGCAGAAGATTGATCAGGGAATGTGGATGGAAGCTATCTTAACCACATAACTATACTAAGCACTTTTGAACATTGCACTGATTTTGACATTGGATAAATTTGGAAAAGAAAACATCCTTTGTCAAACCACCATTTTCATCTAAATTTGTGTTATTTTTACAATAGGTATAGATAACACGATGAGATGAGTTATTTATGTGCCCAATCACATGGCATAAGTAATTGTGGACAACTAAATATGTAATTATATAGAACTTGAATGCCATATGTTAAGGATTTGCTGGAGGAGAAATTGTAGGCTTAGCAGCGTAAAGAAAATTAGAGTTTTATTCCACACATGGAGTTTTATTTATTTTATCGAATATAAATAAGGGAAAATTTCATAAACATACATTTATAAAACAAGGTGCGGAGTGGCTCAGTAGTAGAGCACTGAGTTACTGTGCCGAAAATCCTCGCTATAATCCTTCTCCTGACAAGATTTATATTCATTCTGTTAGCGGCCGCAGAAAAAACGTATGAGATATAGGATTCCTGGGGCTCACCCAGCCTCTATAAAGTGGATACTCAAAATAACTGGCAGTTGAGCGTGGTTTAGGTCAAATTATCTCTCTGCACAACCGTTTTCCATGAAACAGTTTAGTCTCTACCCTCTCTCGTATGTAACACGGGTTGTGCGATACAGTTTTTTTTTTCATACATTTACTGATATTAGGAAAAAGTTCATGACGCTCAGTTGCAGAGATCTTGATATTAATTTGGGAAAAACTGGTCTATTCTGTCTCGGCCAAATCATAGTCCTGGAGCACCGTTGGCATTGAGCTGTCTATATGTAGTCTCTACCGTATACTGAGCCGAAATCTCTTTGTACAACATATGAAGAACATATTTTATTAATATACATAAAGTTATTCAGTCATGTAAAAGTATATAATGATTAAATGTTGTTATTTTACACTCATGTAGAGTTTAATAACACTATTCCTTCGTAATTCAGGTGTACAGCTAAATTTAAACTTCAATATTTATTCTCCCCGATTCATGTATCAAATTTATTTTATTATATCTTATCACCCTTTTTCTCTCGGTCGTGGATACAAAATAAAAACGATTATTCGTATCTATTATATATCAAAACAAATGGTTAATACATATAAAAATAAAAAATGAGTTATAATAAAAAAAAATTATTTAAAACAGCTTTTTATTTTTTTTAGTCTTTATGTTACAAAAAATTACTAGATTTGATGATTTCCAAAGCCTGAGAATTGATGTTCTGATCCGTGACTGAAAACGGGTACGGGTACTTTTACGTACTCTGGCACATTTACTGGATACGGAACTTTTTTCTCAACAACGTAAGGCACTTTCTTTTCAACGGTGACTGGATAAGGCCTTGGTACTTCGACGGGGTAGGGCTTCTCGACGGGGTACTCAACTTTGACTGGTATCTTCTTCTCGACGACGTAAGGTACTTTCTTTTCCACTGTCACGGGCACATGGTATGGTTTTGGGACTTCATAATATTCCTTCACCGGTACGGGAACTTCCTTGTGGACTGGGTATGGAACTTTCTTCTCTACGACCACTGGATAAGGCTTGGGTACGTGGTACGGTACTGGGTTGTCTACCGGAACCTTTACTGGAACCTTCACTTCTTTGTATACTGGGTATGGTTGTGGTACGTGAACATGGACAGGTACTCTTACTTCTTTAGTGATCTCTACAGGGTACGGTTTTGGTACGTGGTACGGTACTGGGTTGTCCACGTGTACCTTCACGGGATAAGGGACGTGCTTGATGACCTCTACAGGGTAGGGTTGCTCTTCCTTCTTAGTGATGATATCGGTCCTCACGTGAAAGTGGTGACTGTGTCTCGGTTCGTGATCCCATCCGTAGCAGATGGCGATCAAAGCCGTGCACACGATGACAGCTGATGTCCTGAACATGTTGGAGCTCTGTACTGACGACTGTAGTGGCTGTCACGATATATATATACTAAGGGAGTCTGAGGATCTTACTCAATGGAATGGTGTAACATTAATTCTCTTTATGCATTGTTGGTTTTATGAATTATTCTTGATACTATCTGGGTCACATGTCGTAGTGAAATAGCTAAGGACCCTTAGCGTTTCAAACTTCATGCGATAATTAAAATGTTATGATATTGGAACCATCGTGTTTCTTAATATACTTAATCAGCTCATTATTTTCATTAGAAGCATCATCCCATCTTTTACTAATGCACTGTTTATATTAGTTGAATAGTTGACTTCTTGTGAATTTTATTTAATGCCATTTCCGTTAATAATTTAATTTTGTAATTTTATTGATGGAAAAGATGAATATTAACTTCGCTTATAGAATAGAGTTTATCTAACAATCAATGAATATAATATCCGCCATAATCACAACATATATCATTTGGTACTACATATATCATATAAAATTACTTATAAAAATATAGTAAAATAATGATGCTGAATAAAAGGTTCTGTTATTTTTATTCTTTTTATATAGGGTTTGTCAGAAAGAGTTTCTCTGATGTTATTTTTCTACCAAAAATTTCCTTTAACTTATTTTTCCACACTGTTCTATATTGTATATCTTCCTCCCTCAGAACATAGAATGTTTTTGTATTTAATCTATCGAAAAATAAATCCGTACATATATATTGTACTACTGAATTAGTATTATTACAATAGTTTAAGTTATATTTATACATATAGTTTAGTACTTTATACATATTATTTAAATGGAGTAATGTGTCGGGCAAGAAAATAAAAATAGAATGAAATAAAGATATCTATTTTGCATGTGTATCTTTTTTTTTAGATTAATTTATTGATATTTACAACTGTAATATTATTACATCAAGTAAATTTGCTGATATGAACAAATGACATGAAAATAAAAAACACTTGTGGAGAAACTACCCATCGGTAGCACTCCAATAAAGTTCTATAATAGAAGATCTCGAGGCCATCTTCTTTTCAGACGCCTCGGAGGGTTATCAGGAATGATATGGAAAGCAAGTGTAACTAGCGGATTCAAGTGTGTATGGAGCTTGTCATGAAAGGAAAGGTATTTAGTTTGGGCCAAATCAGCAACATTTGGGATATTAAGATCATGATGGATGAGTTTGTTTATGACACAATAAGGAGTATGGAGGATTTTACGTAGATTTTGGATTGCAAGGATTGGATACGAGATGAATTGGATGTTTTAGTAGAGCCCCTAAGCTCAACTCCGTATGTCCAAATAGGTGTGATAACTGTCACGTAAATGAGTCTTTTGTAATTAATTGGGAGCTTAGAACGTTTGTCCAGTAAATGTTGGAGTAGGCTAAAACGTCGAGCAGTTTCTTGTCTTTTCAGTCTTGTATGAGGAGGATGTGTATCTAGACCTCTTTTTAGAATTTAATAAAACCTACACTATCAAAGTTGTAAAAAAACCCAGTTCTGATATCCAATCAATCCAGATATTAATTGTCTAACTATTTGGTGATTGAATATATCTATTTACACCATTAATTGATAAAAATTGTTAATAAGTTGGTGATAATATTGTGAGCGTGAGTTTAAAGTGGGTTTCCAAAAAATAAGAAGCATGTACTTATTTCCCACTGTTAACTAAATATGTTAAAAAACGTTTTTTTGGTTTTTCAGAAAACAAATTTTTAAATAAATTCTGGGAAGAAAGGCATACATATAAATAAATAAAGTAATTTATGTAGAATGACATACATGCTTATAATGGTACAAATGATTGTAATGTAATATTCGTATTTTTCTTTCAGGTAAGAGCAAAGATAAAATATCTCTGGCTGATTTAATGAAATATTGTAAGTAAAGTTTTATCAATTTTTTTTTTATTTTATTGAAATATTTCTAGTATCATTAAATATGAAAGATACTTAATATTTGTTTATCATTCAGTTAAACTTCATTAAAAAGAAAAACTAAAAGGAAATATTTTTATTTTTTAAAGAGAAAAGATAGGCCCTCGACCAGGATTTGAACCCGGAACCTTTGTCTCACCGTGACATCGCTCTGCCAATTGAGCTATCCAAGGCACTTCTCGGTCGAGGACAAAGCTTCTCTCTTTTAGATCCTAAAGCCCCAGTGTGCTCCCGCCATTTTTGCGATGAATACACTAGAACGAAGTTCTTTGAACATTAATTTTAATTTAGGATCTTATTGACTTTCGTCATATTATTATTTATAATTTTTTATAATTATTGGTCATTTTTTATGAGTTATAAATATTTTTATTTTTTAAAGAGAAAAGATAGGCCCTCGACCGGGATTTGAACCCGGAACCTTTGTCTCACCGTGACATCGCTCTGCCAATTGAGCTATCCAAGGCACTTCTCGGTCGAGGACAAAGCTTCTCTCTTTTAGATCCTAAAGCCCCAGTGTGCTCCCGCCATTTTTGCGATGAATACACTAGAACGAAGTTCTTTGAACATTAATTTTAATTTAGGATCTTATTGACTTTCGTCATATTATTATTTATAATTTTTTATAATTATTGGTCATTTTTTATGAGTTATAAATATTTTTATTTTTTAAAGAGAAAAGGCCTATCTTTTCTCTTTAAAAATAAAAATATTTATAACTCATAAAAAATGACCAATAATTATAAAAAATTATAAAAGGAAATATATTTGAATAAAAATCTGTATTTAAAATGTATTGCTTAAAGACTGCCAATTATTGATTTAAATGTTAATCTTATAGATTAATAGGACATGCTGAGTTAAGGAAAAATTTCTTTACATTTCATTTATGATAGATTTCAAATATTTTATATTGTTTATTTTACAGTCATAGTCCCATAATAATACTATACAGTATATGTACGGAATATATTTAATTCTATATTCTATTAGGTAAACAAATAAGAACTCCAGTAAAACCTTCCGATGTCTGTAAATTTATTCAACCAAAAAAAAAAGTTAGTAACAAGTAATATAAATGGAAAATAGGAAACAAATATACCCGAATAAACTTAATTTAGGACTCTTGTTTACAGTTATATTCTCCTGTAATATATTAATCAGCAATAACAGCAGTGACTGTTAAACTATTGAAGGTTTTCTCACATCACACACAGTTGTTGTAGGTTACGCACACACACACACACACACACACACACATACAAATATATTATATGTGAGGAGTACAGTAGCTCAGTAATAGAGCGCTGAGTTGCTGTATTACCGAAGGTCTCGGCAGTGGTAGCTAAATTGCTTGGTCTGTTAGCAGTTACGGATGGGATCTGGAGACCGTCTGGGGCTCGGCTAGCCACTGTAAAATGAGTTCCCTTAATTAGGGGAAAATTTGGAGGTTGAGGCGCTATCTTATTCTGAATCCAAGATCCTTCATGTACTGTAGTAGTAGAGTTTATATATGTTATATACGCTGTCTATATCCCTATAACCAGTCCCTTTGGGATAGATTCTACCGAGCAACATAAACTCATATTCAACGACAATAACAAATCTGTCTGGTTTTACGGCTTATGGCTGTTTAATGTCATCCTCTGATGCTTTCTCGGAAGCTATATTTCAACAATATATAAGAAGCTATATTTTCTCAACGTCTACTTTACATAGCTATACCTTATTCGTTTGGATATATAAAATATTTATTCTTTAAACTTCTTATTTTTTAGCTAAATCCATGTATGACATTTTTCTTCGATTTCGTTTTAGAAGTTCGAACAAAATATGAACTTTGATTACGTTATAGGACGTTTTTAACGGGAAATGCATTTAATTTAGTCAGTATTTTCGTTTAGCCCAACACAAATATTGCTCTTAACGCCCACTAACAAACCAAGAACGTATTGTTGTTTTGTTCGCTCTTACACGTACTCGATGTCAGATGTCAATTTCACTTGCTAACGAACATATCTGTGTTTCGGGACTTGAGGCTTTCCATCAGTGAGGATGTCCTTTCATTTAGCTATTGGGAAATCTGAATGGAAATCGGGACTCGTCAAAGCATAATTAGCGATCGGTTCTGATTTTGATTACAATAGGTTCAGCTTCTGGAGGCTCCAATCTATTGGAGAAACACCAATATTCAATTAACTGTGTTAAATGACTTGTAGGGTGCTTTTAAATAAGCATATTTTCATTAAATATAAAAAATATATTAGCCATTATATTTGTATTCATATTTTTAAAGAGCAAAGAGTAGAGAATCTGTAGACCTCTCAGGGTCGTTCCGTGACTCTTAATAGATAAAACAATTTATTGCTACACACGGAGCTATTAACTATCGATAAATAATTAACAATTATCATAAAAGAAATAAAACTTTACTATTTCTAGTTTTATTCTTTCCTTTGTTTCTGCCTCAACTCATGTTATCCATCAAGTCAATGGTAAACATGGAATTATAACTTTAATTTTTGATGTTGCCATGTCATATTTTTTTTTCTCATAGAAAACTTATTATATAATTCAATTCCAATCAATCCAGCAAAGATGCAATAGTTCCGGAAAATATGATAATAAATGCTCAGGTACTTCTTAAAATGAAATAAAGAAGAAAATTGTCAAAAGTATTACTTACAACAAATTGCTGAAATGGTCTGGTTATTGATATGGTTATCTAAACTGCTTAGTAAGTTGGATTGGTTTATACTCTATGGTGATGAAAATTCTTTTTGTAAAGTCTTTAGTATACTTCGAATAATAATAAATAACCGCATTAACTCTATTTACTGCCTCTTGAGGTTAGTATTTCATCTTCTACGTTTGCAACCTTAGTATAGAACAATAATAATTACAATATTGATTGTAATTAACCTTGATCGCAGGGCGTTTGTGGAGCCGACACGCAGCTCAGTTATCACTTACGCCAATACCTGTGATAACCCGATGCCGTGCAAGGTCTCTCCATCGATTTCTCCCAAATATCTTCAATTTGCCACGACCCACTATATTTCCTAATACCACCTTAGTACATGCTTACTGTTTTGTGCTTATACGTAAACACATATAATGTGTGGGTGACGTGCCTGTTAACTCATAACTCGTGACTTTGTTACTCTTATTTACTAAGTGCATATATGAAAAATCCATACATTTTGGATAAATATTGATCCGATAAATTTACACAAATAGTTATGGACATTGAGGAAAAATTTAGGAACGCTTCATCAAAATAGGTATATAGGTATCAAACCCGTTTTGGGGGTTTATACACTATGATGTATTTGTTTTTAAAATAACTATAATTCAATAATACGTAGTGTGAACATTCACTTGACATCGCTTATTGTTGTGATTCCGGACAATCCAATACTTTTCAAATGAACGTGAGAAACGATTCATTTGAAAAGTTTAATAAATTCCATAATGTTTTATAAAACAATTCTATCTTTAAAGGCAGCAACATGAGTATAAAGGCAAGTAGTAAATAATACAAACACCTGATCCTTCACGAGTGTCAGAAAATGAAAGAATTTAAATTAAATATAAATACAAAAATCATTTGTAAACCTATGGTGCAGAAGTTTGATGTCTGTCCTAAGGTACAAATTTTCTTTTAAGGTGCAATTCATGTCGATCCTAGCAAGAATGAAATGGAGAAAGATGCGAGGAATCCAAGATTCTACTATTGATACTCATGAGGTCGAAGAAACCTGAAACGATAAAAGAAGACTAAAAAATACCATCAATCATCAAAATCCGATATCCCAACTATTATCTACTAGTTCCATTAAAAAAAAAAAAAAATTGTGGACTTCCTCATACAAGACTGAAAAGACAAGAAACTGCTCGACGTTTTCGCCTACTTCAACATTTACTAGACAAACGCTCTATGCTGCATATTTTTTTATATTAACACTTTATTGAAATATTACAATCTGCCACTTGTGGGCAATAAGTAATAGTGCTGTGTAGCTTACAGTCCTTTCATAACAAAACAATAATATAAACAAAATAAAATAAATAAATATATACATGCGGCAACAGAAAGAAATTAATGCGGAAATGATAATAAAATAAAGTAAAAAAAAATAATAAATAATAATAATAATAATAATAAAAATAAAATAAAATGTACACATTCATACAATTTGCTATTTACCTATAGTACATATTTACAATTTGCCTGGGGTCCCCGAACTGAGCTTCTTCCCCAGGAATGAGGGCAAAGCAGGAGTCCGGGAAGCCCCAGCCCCCTTTCCCAGCCGCGTCACTGGCATTAAACGCCAATGGAAGCTGGTTAAGGGCGCAATGCTCCCAATTAATTATAAAAGACTCATTTACATGACAGTTATCAGACCTATTTGGACATAAGGAGTAGAGCTGTGGGGACCTACTAAACCATCTAATCCGTCTAGTATCCAATCCTTTGAATCCAAAATCCTTCGTAAAATCCTTGCTCAATGCCACTTATTATTTCACAAACAAACTCATCCATTATGATCTTAATATCCCATATGTTGCTGATTTGGCCCAAACTAGATAGCTATCCTTCCATGACAAGCTCCATACACTCTTGAATTCGCTAGTAACTCAACTTGCTTCCCATACCATTCCTGATAACCCTCCTCGGCGTCTGAAAAAAAGATGACCTCGAGACCTCCTACTATAGAACTTTTTGGAGTGATACCGATGGATAGTTTCTCCACAAGTTTTTTTTTTCATGACATTTGTTCATATTAGCAAATTTACTTGTTGTAATATCATTACAGTTGTAAATATCAATAAATTAATCTAAAAAAAAATTGTGGAGTATTCGTCTCTAGAAATTTAAAACCATATATTTGCAAGTCAATGTTTAGACTATTTTCCTGGGTTGGATAAAAAAGTACATTACTGATCAAAATTTGATGAAACCATTCAAACCTTCGTTGTTGAAATAGCAGCTTATACTTTTTCCTCCATCTTTTAAAGTATTTGGATTGTATCTATATTACTGCATCATTTGCTCCGCCATTACCAAAAAACATATTCGCAAGAAAAAGTAGAGGAAAACGGCGAATTTCTTGTGTCTTCCAGGGGTAATTTGTGGCTTTGTTGCCTAATTTCAAGAAAATCGTTTCATTAGACTGGAGAAATACATCGAGCGGCATACGGTAGTCTGACAGAGGAATTTAATTTTATTCGATAATCGTATTAATAATACTTCTTTAATATTGAGAGAGAAAAACATGCTTTATTTTCGCAGCAGTGTTGTCAAAATACATTGGATTGCCATAACACACAGCATACTCATCAATCCATCAAAATAAAACCTCAAATTTTTAGAGAATTTTCGAATTTGTTTTCTTTTGTCAACATTGAATGCCCGCTATTGAAAATAGTACATTAAAAAGGAATAGATTTCTCAGTTCAAGATATAATCCATTGTATATTGTATCATTATCATCATGTATATGTTAAATACATGATGACACATTTACAGTGGGTTGAGATGGTTTTTGCTAATGCAGTTTTTCTGGGTACTTTAAGATTTGTAAAAAAAAATTAAAACGTTTTAAGAAAACAGTGGGTTTTCGCTGTTCTTAAACCAGTATTCATAATTATAGCTGATTAGCTATGAATAAATTTCTTTCCAATATGGAGTTATTTTGAATATCAGATCAGTGGTTAAAATTTAGATTAGGTTTAAGTTTTGACGACCTAAGTATACAATTCTGGGGTTAAAAGTGTAACGTAAATAGCACTTCGCTATGAATCGCTATCTGCCAAAATTCGACTATTCCAACGTTGAATGTTTTTGGTTTTAAAACATTAAACTTTTGCCAGCAACAGAAGGCATCGTTTACTACAGAAAGGATACGAATCTTCATCATAGATTGCTTGTATTGTTGCGACGGTATTGAGTTTTCTATGATGTATCCCTGTATTCAATGTATGAAGAACTCGTGCGCTCCGATCAATAAAAATACACTAAAATTCACTTTGGCTCCATGAGCATTCCAATTGTATTATATTAATGAAAAATCCATGAGATTAGCGGCTAGGATTCATGAGCGCATCCTAAGTAGGGCTTCCCTGCCTACGTAACTATAACCTACAAAACCAATTACTCCGAATGGGGCATTATTAGCTTGAATAAAACAGTCGTAGAAATTATTTATCTCAATGAATAATTATAGGTTATTAGGGCAGATGTCTATGTATAGAATGCATGGGACCTGTGTAGGCATTTTAAGACTTACCTGAAATTTGTACGACCTCTTTGCCTGACATAGCTCCTGTTCCTTGTATTAAATGTATTTATAAATAGAAATTATTTATCTCAATGAATAATTATAAGTTATTAGTGCAGGTGTCTGTGTATAGAATGCATGGGGCCTTTGTAGGCATTTTAAGACTTCCACTGCACACACTATCGTTCCTCTGTGCGGAATGTACTGTTGGAGTACAAGTACTGAAATTTGGACGGCCCCTTTGCCTGACATAGCTCCTGGTCCTTCACGCTAATATCCCACAATAAATACATGAGTTCACATTGGTTGGAATGAAATCGCTCATGAACTTCACAATAATAAACAAAATTATGAGAGTATTATGGATAAGAGGTTGCTGGTTTGACACTAGGGTCACATAAAGAAACGTAGAGCAGACTATGTCCGATTCAGACTATGTGATTGTGTTCACGTTTGTATGATTTAGGTCCAAAGGTCCAAATGAAGAAATTAAAAAAAAAAAGTCCATAGAAATCAAGTGTATTATTTCATCATCGTGACTAACAGTTATTTTCTTGTTAAGATCAAGGTAGCAAACTTAACCCAGCATAACATAGTATAGCATTAACTAAAAATAATTCAGAAATAATTAATATTAATTATTCTTAAGAAAAAAACATTATATTCCATAATATTCACTAATGAACATTGGATGCTTACTGCTGTGCCGCAAAATATAAAAAAAAATGTTAAGCTATAGCAATTTTTGTTATTTCGTAGCCAAATATAAACCAAACTGAGGAAGCATACACACGTATCGGTAGTTCACCAGAAAAAGAATTAAAGATGGGCGGTCTTCAAATCACTTAGGTCTACCCCGAAAGGTAGCAGCAACAGACGAACGTGATAAGCGATAAAAAAAGGACTTCGTTACAGGATCAAACTTTGACATAGGCTGAAGCGAATCCAATAGGAGTTCTACTGGAATGGATAAGGTTTGAAGTGAAATTTAAATTGAAAATTGCTCTGAAAAATAAAGTCAAACCTTTGGATGTAGTCTAACAGTTGGCTAAATTTTCGACATACTCATTTTCAAATGTGGAAGTGATAAACCCTCAATGCTCTTTTTCCCCAACGTTTTCTCACTTAATCTTATTTTCTGCTCAAATAGAACTTTCATTTATTTATTAAGAATAACATCCGATGCTTTCTACTATTGTAATTTGGCCTAACATATTTCGTAAACAGTTTTTTTTCGGAAATAGCTGTTACCGTTTATAATTAAGAAAAATTATATTCAAGGGTGAACTTATAATTAAGGGAATTTCATTTCTGTCATAAATTGCGTAAGTAAATGTAAAGTGAAGTGGATCAATTTTAATTACCTTCAAGAAGAAATAAACGATAGAATAACAAAACAAAAATATAAGATGGAATTTCTCAATTTATATAAGATACATTTCATATTTTTTAGAAGGCTTATGCTGTATAAACAATTTTATAGGCAATTTATTGTTACCTTAATACATGCCTGAATTGGTCGCGATCTATAAATCCGCTAAGTGACATTTAAATACCATCAGGGTCAAAAGAAATTAATGACGGAGTTTATTTGAGATCAAATATCATTAAAGGTTTGTTCTATAAGAAAAGTATTTATTGTTTTACAAATAAATATAGACATTGGATGACCAGACGAGAACCATTCACCAAACAATTACCCATGATTCGTTAATTAAAACAAATTAATCACAATCTTGACGTTGAAACAAATTTATTAAATATCTTTATTTGTCAAGAAGCAAAAAAAAAAAAAAGTCGTTGTAATCGGGATGTATTTACTTCGTTTCCATCACGGTTTTGTCGCTGCAAAAGTATTTGATTCGTATGACAAAGCAAATTTGGAAAACCTTCCTCAACCAGCTTTTGTGGGGTACAATACAATAACCGAAAATTAAAAAAACAAGAAGTAGATAAAGGAAAAACATGATAGCTTCATTCCATCAATGTAAGCAAACTATCCTTAAAAATAAAACATCATCAAATCATATTTTAGGTAGTGAAAAGCCAAAGGGCATATAGTTAACAATAGATAATGCTCTTTTATTAACAAAAAGAATTTTATTATTCATTTTTCAAAAGATATTCAGTACAGACATGATATAATTATACGTGTTTTAGATGTCATCAAAATGTCTTTAATTTAAATTTCACACCTACAAAATTATTAATTTCACACTTTTAGTCCTTGGTCTCTCACTCCCTCATATTTATGTAAAGGATGTACAAACTTTATTTAGATATTTAATAATTTCTTAAACTGTGTTTATATTAATATTGAAATGTTGACTGTGAGGGTTACTAGCGCTACCTAGCAGCTGACTGGAGAACTTCTACTCCTCCAGCAGTTGGAGAACTTACCGCTAGATAGCAGGGGCTGTACTAGTTTTATCCTGATTCTCTTAAATTCCTTATCATTACTTAATTTAAATGAAAGTTTTCTTATATAAACAAATATGCTATATTATATTAAGAGATAATGATTATATTTATTATTTTTACTAATTATATTTATGCTGTCATTAAAAGTTATTTAATTTTAGAATAATATACTCATTATGACAGCTTATCAACGGTTTTCATATTAGAAACACCAAAACTTATTTATGAATTATTATATTAAAACGCTTCTGTACGGTTATTGTTATAGGTACATAGTTGATTGGTATAGTTGTAAATTATAGATGAGTAAAAGTAATAATTATTAGAAAATATCTAAGAATCAGAACACATGGATTCCTAATATTCTTTATTACTTTGTTTCTTAATATCCTTTACTGTGCGTTAAATACATTTCCGTCACAAATATATTAATTGGTTTTATATTTTATCTTAAATACCTTAAAGTGCTCTAAGGTTTACAGAAGGTGATTTTATCTTACTAATATTATAAATGTGAAAGTTTGTATGTTTGTCTCTCTATCACGCAAAAACTACTGAACGAATTTAGATGAAACTTTACAGTAACATAGGTTATATAACACTCAGGCTATAGCAAGGCCGGACTTATGAGGGTGGGGGGGGCACGGGAGCATGGGTCCCCTCAGACACTTTTTTAGGTAATATGGAGAATACATTATAGTACCATAATTAAAGGCAAATCAGGAACTTAGCATCTTGAAATTTGCAGATAGGTTCTTTGTTTAATTTACTTTAAGAAAGAAATTTGTATGATTCCACCCCCAAGGGTTCCCCCTTAATTTAATAGGGTTTCAAAGATTGCATGGAATCCATCAGTTTTGGAGTTAGACATCTGAAATTTTGTACGAGTAACTTATAGTTAAAAAACATATTAAATTATTTATTTAAAATGATCTGTTACGTAACTTTATGTGGCAGAGCAAATTCCATGAGAGCGAAGCCGCGGGCAAAAGCTAGTAATAAATAAAACAGAAATCGAAAATGGTTCAATCTTTCATACTGATGATGTATTCTCGTTACTAAACATGGGTGATACTAATAAAAAATCAAACCAATTATTTCTAAATTTTAATAATTTTAACGTTCTGTAAGGTTTTTATTTTTTGTAAATTTTAATTTCCATAATTTCCATAGATTTTATGTATTTTTCATAATCGTTTTGTTATGTTTGTTTTTAGACCACAAGAGTATTGTTGGAGGCTATTTTTATTTGGTAGGTTTGATATTTGATATTAATGGATATCTGATTCACGTTTTTCAGAAATAATAATATTGGAAATTAAACTTAATAAAAGACTTGTTTTGTTAATCTTTATACTTTTCTATTTTTATTATCCGTCTTTCTTCAATATAGAGTCCTAGTTAATGCAATTTCTTCCACAGTTTTCTACCTCTCCAGTCTTCATTTTGGAAACACCTAACTGACATTTCTTTCTCCGATTTTTTACACTATGCCTTTGCTGGACGACTCTTTTTCAGGAGTATACGCCGACCGGGGCCATAACTCTCAGTGGTTTAAAGAGATATTTGGTGTAGATTGTGTTACCAATCAATCAACTCTATAATCATCATACACTATAATGTAACTATTGTGTGGGCATTATGATTTCTATAAAAATAATCCTTGAAAATTAATTTGCCTTGTTTTGTTAGTTTTGGTCAATTGAAAATACTTCTTTTTTAAATGATAGATTTAGTTATGACTTTTAAAGGAATTGGGTGATTTTATATCCTTTATAAAAAAACAATCTTAGTATGAAAATTAAATTTTCTTGTTTTGTTAGTTTTTGCCAGTTCACACAAGGAATACTTTTAATGTTTGAGGTCTATATTTATATTCCTTTAATTTTCTCGGTCTATAAGTAACTTCTTCTGTCCAATGGAACAATTACGAGACTTTGTTGCGCCTTGAATCACAATTAATAAACTAAAGTGAAACTCGCAGTGTAATTCGGCCGAAGGAAGGGAATGCTGGCTGTTATTGCCCTACATTATAGTCTATTTGGCTGTTCTCGCTTCCCTAATTCCCGAGCTTCTCTAATTATTTTAGAACTTATGAGATCGTATTTGTCTTCTTAATAATCTCCGAGTTGAGTTCTGGTTAGTTTTAAAAACTTGGATTCCATAACAGCCCGTTAAGCAAGCTATGCAGTTCTCAGCTTTTACTGGATTAACCATAAAGGTTGTTTGAATACAACTGGAACCAATATCGATTCGTCGTAACTTCCTTCAGTTCAAGACAACTGTTGTTGAATTTGCTATTGTTTTGAAACACTATAGTATTAAAATAATAATAATAATAAATATGAGGACTCCAGTTTTATCCAGTGAAAACTCCAGATTTTGGAATAACTTTATTTATTTATAAATCAATTGTAGTCTGAATTATTTAAATTACAACTTTGTAAATTCAAATTATTATCACAATAATAATCTGTTTTTTCAAATTTATTGCCAGTCCGAACAATACTTATATACATTTTCATTACAT
Source organism: Arma custos (assembly GCA_037127475.1). Lineage (NCBI taxonomy): Eukaryota > Metazoa > Arthropoda > Insecta > Hemiptera > Pentatomidae > Arma > Arma custos. Next base: position 92,836,621 of record CM073760.1, on the reverse strand, counting down.
AAATAAGCACACGATGGGCTGCACAAGCATAAACAAAATATTAATAATTTAATTGAAATAACTGAATTTAAACAATGTGTATGGATGATTCTGTTTAGTTACTAATTAAAAAAAAAAGTGAGTGTGTCAGCTCCGACACGCGACTGCAGTTTACCCCTTATATACACACACTCACACACACAGACACACACATACACTAAAATCACAATTTGTATTAATATAAATTCATATTTATATAACTTTCCAATACGTAAATGATAAAAAAAATTGTATATCATTACCTGTAATTTAATAGTTGAGATTTAATATTGCGAATTTATTTATTTGGTTAAATTTTGTCCTGTTTGTCCTTGAATTTTGGCTGTAAGTTCACATATCATGGAAGTAAATTGTGCCATGAGCTGAGCCATCTGATTGACAAGAGCTGTCATAAGATTCGAATAGTCCGTCTGCGGTGGTTGAGGTATAAAGGCGAAAGTTTTTGGTAGCTCTGATGGTGGTGGATCATGGTTTGACTGGTTGATGGTTGTGGTTCGGTTGTCATTTTGGAACCTTGCAGCAAAGATGCGTATTTTACACATGAGAACTGTCATGCTGTTAGTCATTAGTTTAAGTATGCTTTGGTTAGTACTGATCTGCTTAGATCTCTTTTCTGCCATCCTTTATGTCACTATTTCTTCTTATTATTTCCTGTGAAGGCATTTTATATAAGAAGTGACGTGCGCTCCCTCGCAATTCGGGCATTTTGGTTCGCCTAGTAGCGGACATTCAGAAATGTTATGTGAGCCGCTGCATCTTACACATTTTACGGTGTGGTTGCAGTAGTTTTTTGTGTGCCCAAAAAGCTCACATTTATAGCACTGGGGCGGTCGGATATCCTTTCTTGAGATGCATTCCATGGCCGTGAATATACATCTACTTTGCCTTGTATATCTTTTATTTTATTTCATACAATTTGGAACAGTCATCAGTAAAGGTTTTTCTTTCTTTCCGTCCGGTGCAGAATTTTGCATTCGCCTTGTGTCCGAAACCTTCATAGGTTCAAATGCCTACCTGTCATAAGATGTTGGAATATAAAGATCAAGATTTTTTATCACAAATTTGTTTGAGAATATAGCTTTCTCTGGACTCCAAGTTATATTAAACAAAAGAAGTGATGGAATATATTTATGAGTCTCATGTTGATACAAACATTTTATAAATAGATTGTTTATTGATGACCAGTGTAAACAAACAGTGCAGGACATAAGTACTTATAGAATGGAATCATCCCTATGTCAAGTTTTGCTAGGTCCAATTTAAAAAAAAAAAATTAATAAAGCATATAAAAATATATTTTTTTAAAAGATGGCGAATAGAATTTTAGATACAGAATATACAGCGCAACAATGAATGGATATTGCTAATTTTGTAGTACATAATTTACCTAGCATTTATATTATTATATATTTAATAACTACATTAATATTTAATGTTATATAATCTTTAATAAATAACAATGCTTTTTATAATAAAAATAATATTAAAATTCTATGCAAAGTAAATACAACAAAATTATTGGCAGTTTATACTGAATTAAAGGAAAATAATATACAAGTAAGGGAATTTATTTACGAATAGAAACAGACATGGAATTCCAATATGAAAGAAAAATAAATAGCACGGTAGCAGTTTCTGAGGAGATTGTCTGAAGATCGATTGGTGGTGTTGAAGGTGAAGATGGAAGGCGCGATTTAAGGGGCTCATCATAGCGATATCAGGAGCTTCATTAATGCTCTCAGATTTAAATTCATAGCAACCAAAATGGTATCGCTGGCGGAGAGAAATCTCAAATTCCATAGCGTGTGCTTCAAATTCGAATCTTCAAAATAATTCATAATAAATTTTAAGTTCATCTGAAAGCATTCCGAACATCACACAAATGGAAAGGGGAATATGATGAAACAATAGGGAAAATAAGCCCATTAGGACTTAATTGAGTATAATGAGCATACATTTTATAAAAATTATTTATTTTTTTAATATCACACTACAATATTGGTTTTACTGCCCAAGCTATGATCTCAGGAAAAAATCAGATCTTTTTATCTGAATATATTTAGATACTAAAATGGGATGCCACCCTGAGATCGTTATACTTAATATATATTAATTTTATGTTAATAATAAATAAGAGACATATATACTTTTCTACTACCGTTTCCATATCTGAATTTCCTTATTATTTTATGCCTAATTAATAAATACAAACCATTTTGATTTGAAGCTGCAGCTCTTGTAAAACTATAGACTAATTCACAGTCATTATTTATCTCGTATTCTCGTAACTTTAAAATGTGTCAGATCCTCCCTTGTATTTATCACCTTGCACATAACCTCCTAAATTGAATTCCTAGCAGAAGTATGATTGCTCTTGACTAATGACCTTATGTTATTTGTCTAATAGCAGTTTGATTAATGCTCATTTCCTTCCTGCAAAGTTTAATAAATGTCTGTTTATTATTATTATTCTTTTAGGTTATATTTGCACCTAGGCAATACCGCATCTAGCAAATTTGATCTCAACGATTTGCAGGAATATGACATTTTTGATAATTGATTAATGTTTTTTAAGCAGGTTTCCAGGCCGTTCAATGTTCTCTGTGGAAGTCCTCTTAGGAGATGAGGAAAGAGAAAGAAGATTCCGGTGATGTGTTGCGGAATGAAATTTTGTATTTTTGCTCTGAACATATGATTTTCCCGTGGAAATGTTCAAGCCGTAGTATATAGTGTGATTCGCAATATACCAAGAGCATTTATAATTTTTACGTGTTTTGCACTGTAATGTAAATGTATGGGGTATATGAACTCCATAGTTCAACTTCATATGTTGAAACGGGTAGCTATTTCGTCGTCACTGGCCCAAACTATGGTATAAGGCGAAATTAAGATCCATTGATTTGATTAATTTTCAAAATATTACTACCGAATGCCACCCTGAGATCATTACAACTGGTGTACGGTATTACTACATAGTAACCACCCCTTCTTCTCCAAAGGTATGCGTGGGTGATTGACTGGGAGTTGTTTAATAAATCAACATCGGATTAAATAACATTACTTTCATTATACGTTGTTCATGGTTATTTATAATACATGTCTACTTACACAATAGCCCTTTCTGTTGTATGTGTGTAATACATCAGGAAATTCCTACATGAGATCACCTGAAATCTACTTACAACTGTGCCATTTCCCATTTTCCAGGAACAGACTCAGGGAATCCCTTAAAGGGTTTAATCAACGTGTTTAGGAACCCGTCACAGGCTCATTATAATATTCATAGAGTATTAAAATTATAACATATAATTAGGTTTTAGTATAGAATAGTAGATTGTTCGTATCTTTCACGAGTCAAGTGATGATAATACGAGTATTTTAGGAAAAGCATATGGTGTTAATAATTATCCGAATTTTATTTTAATTAATGGGTTGTATCAAAAAAAGCTGACCGTTTTTTAACCAAATATTTGTATTATTATTTCTATGAAGTATCTTTCGATTTCCAGTGTTAGTAAACAAGCTTAGAGAATGCTCTAAAGAGATTATTAAGTGTTGGTAAATAATAAATAGCATTAAAATATGTACAGAGTTTTTAACTCTGGAATTTGATAAAACGGTCATTTAACCATACAAATATTTTTCAATCAGATTTCTCGAATTCTTAAATTTGTTATAAAATAAACATCTTGCATATATAATTAAAATTAGTAAATCCAATATATGTGAATTCTGCATTAATATATAATATTTGGTGGTGTGTTGACAAGTAAAATGTTGTGTATTTGGTGTGAGTAATATTTAATTTATTCGGAAAGAATTAAAAAAAATATTAAATAGTCAACTAAATTATAGGTTTCAAATCAATAACTGTCTTTGCATGAAACATTATGTATCATACTTAACGATTTCGTCATGGAAAATATAAAAAAGCTGGGTCTATATAATTTGTTGAAAACAAATTTAAATGAGTAGGTCCAAAATGGGTCTTATAATTAGAAAATATATTTCCAAAATCACTTTGTAAATTTTTAAAGCACAAGTCATGATGCCAATGTAGCCCGTACCCCATGCGTTTGCACATATGATTTGCTAACTCCAGAATGGCTAATAGCCTTTGAATACCTTTGAGATTTTGGTTTTTTTAGTCTGTTGACTTCGCCGTTTGAGAAACTTCAACATTTACTAGATAAACACACAGACCTATTTGGACTTATGAAGTAGAGCCTTGGGGTTTAACTAAGCCATTGAATTCCTCTCATATCCAATCCCTAAAATTAAAATCCTTTGTTAAGAACTGAGTTATCTATAGTGACCTCAATGCCCCATTTGTTAATGATTTGGCTAGCATCCGATATCAATCCTTTCCATTGCAAACTTTCTTCCCAATCAAACCCACTAGTTTCAAACCTAGCTACTTCTTCATTTTCTGATAATTTTCCGAGGAAATGGTCTCGTGACCTTTTAAGTTGAATTTGATATTCGTATTCTACCAGGGGTAGGCTCTCTATTTCTCTTTATACCATGCCATTATTTATTATTGTCATTCTATTTGCTCGATTTATTGTTATTATACAATTGTAAATTTCAATAAATAAATTGAAATAAGAAAAAATGGCCAATTTGGGTCCATGTAGATGGGAAAACGTATATAACAGATGAAATCAAATGAATTTTAGACTAAAGGTTTTAGTGTTTTATTACACCCAAGGAAAAATATAATTTTAAAGTCTAGTACCCTAGACAATTAATATTGAAATAAATAAGGTTAAAAAAAAACTTTTAACTGTTACCAGAGCCAGAAAACATAATTCACCCCAAACAGAACACTTGTCCGCTAGATATCACAGTTTTTTCTGCTCTGAACTAACGACATACTTCGCTCAATCCGAACTCAAGGTTGTAATTATTTAAATAACGTCCGCGTAGTTGCTTAATCACCATCATCATTATATTTGCATCTTCTATACTACCTCATCATATTATCAAAATTTATCTTCTCCACTACATAAATTACTACTTAATTAATGAGAATTAATTAGTCATACGTCTTGTGACCTCATGGAATAAGGAAAAAACGGAGATTTTATTAATAACGAAGAGGCATGCTTGATAGTTGCTACTCCTTAATTAAAATGTCTACCAAATAGTTCTTCGTTAGTGAAACAAAAAAAAAACCTAATACAATTTTTTTAAGAATCATACTCGAGACGTTTCTGTCGGATAAAATTTTTACCAACAATTCTAAGAAATGTTTCGTCACTTATAATATATACACATTTTTCAAAGCCCAATATCTTTGAAATGGTAAAACAATTTTTATTTTTACTTAATTAATTATTTTATTTTATTTTTATAAATGAAATTATATTTTATTTTTTATTAAGTATTTCTTATCCTTATATCCCAATCTTTTTTTTCTTGACATTTATTCTATTATCAACTGCAATGTTTCGATTATTAAATGGTAATACATTTAACATATATAAATTATTGTATAATCTCTATTTTATATATTACAAAATATTCTATGAAATAGGAGTTGTTATTTCGCTAACAGCCAGAACTGCAATTAACTTTGTTTCCGCATAGCTTCCTCTTGAATAAACTGTTACTGACTGTTCTAGTTATTGCGTAATTGTTATTAATATTCATGTGCCACATAAAGTTATAACGTAACTCTTTGGTTATAACGTAATGATCGTTTTAATTATGCATCTATATACGAATGAACTGTTTATTTAGTGATGACGCTCATGTTTATTTACATACCCTGTTTATGACCTTTATTTTTTTGGAATAGTTTTATAAATGCTACCAATCTTGGGGCGAAACTTTACTACAAATGTAATAGATTCAATTATGGTATATGTTCCAGTAAATGATTGTCTAGGGTTTCTAAGTTTTGTCTTAGTGCTCTTATAAACTACTCATAATGGCGTAATGCTACTAAATGCATTAGTTTTATCGCTATCTAAAATACCTGCTATACCGAACCTTGCGGATTGGCAGCCCGGTAGATGGGCAAGATTTAAAAGGGAGTAAAAATTATTAGTTGTGCCCCTCCTTTTGAGGGACTTAGAGTCACCGCTTATTGGACCCAGCCCTTGGCTAGCCCAGTCTTTTGGGATCCACGCGTGGAAACTTTTGTCCTCTCTGCACAGATTTCGTGGGCGTGGGTACCATCGTGGTTTCCAAATGAGTTTGCAAAATTAATAGAAATCGTTCGGAGCCATCCCGTTCTATTTGACACTAGTCCTGCCACCTATGTGAGATCCAAAATTAATTTCATTACATCAATGACATACTGCTAACTTTTCTTTAGTCCCAATTGGTTTCTGGGCGTTACATTCCTTTCCAGTGATGTCAATCTTAATGAGTTCATGTTATTCAATGTAATTAAACGATTTGTTAATTGTAAAAAAAAACTAAAATAGAATTTTAAAATATAAAGAAAGGATATCATCATCATATTATGACTATAAATAGTAATCAGGATACATAAACTAACTGTTTGCCATTTCTGCTTTCACGACTATTGGAACCAGATTGTTAGCCTCAAGATGGCACTCCATACGCAGTTAGGCAATCCATTCCATGGATGTGGATCCATTCCCTCCTTCCGAAGATAGGCTCCTCGACTTATCAGATGGCAGCCTAATGTGGTCGGTCCTTTCCACCTATCTCCTCCCTTTATCAGTCCCAAATTCCTCCCCTTCTTCTATCAAATGTTTTCCTCTTACAGGTCCAAGCCCTATAAGGCCTTTAGCTTCATGTAACGGTAGAGTGTGTTCTTTGTTTTATACATAATCGTTTAAATGGAATTACCTGACAAATAAGTTTCAAATTGAATACTTGACTAGCGACAATTATAGTACAATTTAGGTTTTGGCATAGAACATGTTACCAGTAAAAAATCGTGTTTCTATTTTTTTTTCTGTAAAAGGCAGTAATTAATCATACCAATATGATATAAAATTAGAAAGAGGCTTGAAATGGTTTAGTTTCTATGAACGGTGGCAGTTACTATATTTCACTTAAAACATCCATTTTTAATTTTTTAAACTATTTTTTGTTTCTTATAGAAAACTACTTTTTTATGATTTGCCACAGTTGCTATGTCAATACTTAATTTAGTCTTTACGTTCTCCTGCCGTCATTATTATTTAACATATTCGATTACAACCGTTCATTAATTAACGAACAATTAATTGCCTTGTAACATTAACAGAGTGCATAATCATTTAAACACATCCTCTGCTCTGAATGATAATGAGAAGCAATTATGTGTATTTTCTGATGAATGACTAATAACGACTAATAAAAGCTGATTAAAGAGATTACTGCTGAAAGAACTCCACTTGTTTGTAACTTGCTTTTTCTTGTCAAAAAAAAAATAATAATGGCAATATTTTATCTTGAACAAATCACCAAAACTATTAACCCTAATCGCCCTGAAAGAGCCATTTCATGTCGTAGCTAAGATTTAACTTAAATAAATAATTACTAATAGTATTTGAGTCATTATATAAATATATACGTACCTAATTTCTATATTCAAATCGTTTAAATTCATTACTTATTAGTATGAATTAGCTGTACGTTTCATGTGATAGTTTGTATTTATTTATATTACCCATTTGTGTTCCTTTTTTTCGAATTTGTAACTGTTTTTTTTAATAAATAAGATAATATTGTTTTTTATTAGAAAAAAACAGTTCTCCAGTACATATTATATATTTGTGCAGCTAAAAAAATTGCTTTGATAATTTAGATGAAGCTGTTTTTTTCACTGATAATTAGTTTGTCTTGAAACTTATAGAATTTTTGTTATGTAAACATACTGATTTTTATTAATTTATTCCTGTCGTACCTCCATAGCACATAAAAATGAGTTGTATATCTGTAGAAATATCTATCGATAATGGAATTCTAATTTCTATAGAATAAGTAACTTTAAAAAAAATCGCGTTTAGCACTTTTTCATTCGATTATGGTGCATTTGAAAATACCTCTACAACAGGAACGAGCTGTATAGAAAGACGTCACAAAAGGTTTGTACTGAGTTGAAATGTTTGGCTGACATGACAGCTGTGTGTGACATTGGTGTAGGACGTGATGCAGGCGACGTGTTAGGTTTATCAAGATTATAGTTTTCAGGTATCCTACAATTTCAAGTTCTTCAGTAACACAACTTCAAATTAGTGTTTTTTTCTAAACGACAAGAAATAAAAAACACAGAGGCTTATTTAACGCCAATCTAATGTAAAAAAAAATTAAGGTTAACCATTCACAATGTATAGACAATTACGGAACAGCTAGGCCTAAAGAGATAGATATGACACTGCCAGTTAAATCTGACTTCAATTCATAAGTTTCTAATAATAAGCGTCATTGATATTGTGATATAGTTTTATTATTCATTTAATACGGGAAAAAAGTATGGTTGTGTGTAATTAGGGATTAAACTTGAATGAGGATAGTCAGAGGGCTAACCCTATTTTTTCTGAACTTTATTTGAACTTTTTAATTTGAAATAAATTCGACGAGAAAAATATAACAAAAGCTGGTTCTGCTAGAGTTCCCATTATACTATAAAAGTTTTTCAAGGACTTAGGAAAATCCCTCACTCTATTCAATTTACATTGCTTGTTGCTATTAAAAATTATTAAAGACTATGTATAAGTATTAAATAAACCAGCGATATTTTAAAAAACGTGATTTAAAGAGCTCCTTACTTAAAATGCTTATAAAATTTTAATTTCTTATTATAAGGGATGATTTGGACTATACTCACAAAATATATTTTAAAGAATTTAAATCTGTTAATGAATCTACTGAATATTTATTTTTTAAATTATTTATTAATTTGATAAAATGTTACAATAGGTTTTAAGATAGAAAATATATCAATATTGTAACAGATTGTACTTATTTGACATCTTGATGCTTACCACAACTTAATTCTTACTACAAAACTCGCCATTCTGTCGCCAAAACTCTCGGTCTTCCCAATCCCTCTGCCAAGCCTCTTGTTGCCATCACCTCTTTTTCGTCTCTCCTCTGGGATATAGTCCAATATCATTTTTGGCTATCTCTCGGGGTGCATCTCTAGGTCCAACGAACCCCGAACCATAAAGAGTCACACCTTCAAAGAAGGAATGAAAAATGCTCTTTTTGGTTTGTAGCAGGACACTCGGGCTCCGCAGTACGGTGTTTACCATGCCGATAAACTTCTTTCCTATAGTGATCTTTTCCTTTACATCAGTCTCAAGTGACCCCTCGCTATCTATGTACACTCCCAAATACTTAAAGAGAGCACTTCGATCTAGTGACCAAATTTCTAATGGGAGAGAAGATGTAGAAGCGTTGAAGGCCATGCATTCTGTCTTCTCTTTGCTGATTTCTAGACGCCATTTAGATTATAAGCCCTTGCACGTTCCATATAACAAAGTTTATTGTCCGTTTCCGCAGCCTTTGTCGTTTTCCATTTGTTACACCCGGCTTTTTCTTTTGTTTGGATCTGAAAGCGGTATGTAGTTTTTTTTCGAGATACGGGGCGCTAGCCCGTTTCTCAACCCTCTGCCAGGTGGACTCGGTTTGAATTCAGGGTATCCTCCCCTAGACAGGTTACCTTCACTACGGCTTAGGAGTCGTCTACCCCGGAACCCAGAGCGCACTGACAGCGGCACCCTGGGCTACTCTTTTAGTCGCCTCTTACGTCAGAGTTGCCGAAGAAGACTACGGATGTATTCTTCCCATCCCCTGGGGAATAAAAATGTGTTTAATAATAATAAGTAAAGTAAAAATGAACAGATAATAAAAATATATAATAAAGATATATCAGAAAAATATGTGATAAAGATTTATCTTTATATCTTTAAATTAATTGTAACTTATGTGTAGCCGATTGCTGGCGTAGGGAAGTAGCGACCCCATCGCCCGGCCCTAGGGTCGCAATCAGCTACTGGTCCTCCAGGTTGGGGGTTGAGTGGAGCGGCCAGCTACCCCACCCTCAGAAAACATGTATTGCTGTGAAACATCAAGGAATGAGCCTCGGATTTGGACTGTCTTCAAGGAATCGACCCGGCGCACTCAAGGATTTTAAACTAGCCTCATGGAATGTAAGATCATTATATAGACCAGGATCTTTAAAGATGCTACTGGATGAGCTGTCTAAGTATAAGATAGATATAACGGCAAGCCAAGAGATGAGATGGACAGGATCAGGCATTATGGAGATGAAGCATCATACCATATACTACAGTTGTCACAAAGATCAGCATATTTTTGGAACAGGCTTTGTTGTTGGCGGTGGGATGAGACAAATGGTTATTGATTTTAAACCCATTAACCACCGCATCTGTAAGTTACGACTTAAAGGAAGATTCCGAGACTATTCTATAATTTCGTGCCACGCACCAACAGAGGTGGCGGAAGAAGAAGCAAAGGAAAATTTCTATAGCAACCTCGAAAGTGCCTTCGATGAATGTCCTCGTCACGATATAAAAATAGTTTTGGGAGACCATTAATGCACAGATCGGTAGAGATTCAGTTCTTTGGCCCCTAGCTGGAAGACATAGCCTGCACAATATGTCCAATGATAATGGAACTAAGTTGGTCAATTTTGCAGCATCACATAATATGGTTGTTGGGAGTACCATGTTTGATAGGAAAGATATCTACAAGGCAACATGGGTTTCGCCAGACAATAACTTCAGGAACCAGATTGACCATGTTCTTATCAGCAGAAGACAGCGTTCTATACTTATGGCGGTTAGAACATACAGGGGAGCAAATTTAGATATCGATCATTACCTGGTAGTAGCACGTATCCATGCCAAAATTAGCAACGTACATAAGACTAGAGGTACCCGCTCAAGGAGAATAAATACTCGAAAGCTGCAGGAGCCAGAGTACAAACTCCAGTTTGCCCAAAGGTTGGATGTAGCTTTGGAACGTGGATCTGAGGAGAATGGTGTTGATAAAATATGGTGCCAGTGTAGGGATGCTATTAAGCAAATTGCTGAAGAAGTACTGGGCTTAGAGGGGCCGCCTCAGAGGTCTACATGGTTTGATCAAGAATGTCAAGAGGCTACAGACAGGAAAAACAAGGCCTATAGGAAGGTGATAAATGTGCATAGGACTCGCCAGGCTGTTTCTGATTACAGAGTGTTAAGATTGGAGGAGAAACACCTGCATAGGAGAAAAAAGAGGGAGAAAGAAGAAGAAAGAATAAGAGAGATTGAGGTCTTAAGTAGACAAGCTAATACTAGAGCTTTCTACAAGACAATCAATGCCCAGCGAAAAGGATTTAATCCAAGATCCAATACTCGTAGAGGTAAGGACGGTCAATTGATCACAGATAAAGAAGGGATCCTGGAAAGATGGTCCGACCATTTCGGTAGTCTGCTGGGGAGTGTTCGGAACCCTGCCCTAGAAGATAGTTATGGCTCTGACACTATCCAAAATTACAAAGAGTGTGAGCTTCTTGACCCACCAGATGATGAGGAAATTGAGGCTGCAATCCAGAAGCTTAGAAATAATCGAGCACCCGGATGTGATGGCATACCAGCTGAACTTCTGAAGGCTGGTGGAAATGAAATAATAAAGGTAATTCAAGATCTGCTGCACAGTGTATGGATAAGCAAAACTCTCCCGCCTGACTGGTGCATTGGCCTTATCCTCCCTCTTCACAAGAAAGGAGACCAGATGCTTTGTGATAACTACCGTGGTATAACACTCTTGAGCTCTGCCTACAAAGTACTTTCGAATGTGGCATTCCAAAGACTACTTCCCCATGCCCAGAGAGAGATTGGAATGTACCAGTGCGGATTTATTAATGGTAGATCTTGTATTGATCAAATATTCTCCCTGAGAACTCGTATGGAAAGGACTAGAGAGTACAACATAACGACCCACCACCTTTTCGTGGATTTCAGCAATGCCTATGACTGTATCATCAGGGGAAAACTGTTTCAAAGTATGGAAGAAATGAATGTCCCCAGACAATTGATAAGCCTCGTGGAATTGCTGATGAGGGAGTCGAGAAGCCAGGTCAAGATCCAGAATGACTTGCCTGAAGAATTCAAGACAACTAGGGGTCTGAGACAAGGGGATGGACTCTCGTGCCTGTTATTTAATTTTGCACTAGAAAAGGTCATAAGAGACGCAGGGTTACAAGTCACTGGTACGATTCCGACTAAGTCCATCCAAATACTGGCCTATCCAGATGACATAGACATTGTGGGAAGAACACCGAGAGATCTGCAACAGGCTTTTCTTGCATTGGAGAATGCTGGACGGCGTATAGGTCTTCAGGTAAACCAAGTAAAGACTAAGTATATGGTGGCTAACCCTTCAAGACAATCGGATCCCACCATCACGTTTGGTCCCTACACATTTGAAAGTGTCGACAGTTTTGTCTACCTCGGTTCTTTGGTCAAAGCAGATGGCTCAACCAGCCCAGAAGTTCAAAGAAGAATATTGGCCGCTAATAGATGTTATTTTGGGATGGCGAAAATTTTACGAAGTCGTCTGATATCAAGAAGAGCCAAGGTCATGCTGTACAAAACAATCATCAGGCCTGTTTTGACTTATGGATCGGAAACCTGGCCTCTGTCCAGGGCAGATGCCAACAGTTTGCTGCTCTTCGAAAGAAAAATATTAAGAAGAATGTTTGGAGCTGTAAGAGTTGGCGATCAATTTAGACTCAGACAGAAGGCAGAGCTGTATCTTTTGTATCAGGAGCCTGACGTGGTGAAGCACATAAGAATAGATAGATTGAGATGGGCTGGACATGTGGCCAGAATGGAGGACAACGCTATCTTAAAAAGACTTCTGTTTGGATTCGTTGATGGAAAAAGAAAACGTGGGCGTCCACGACTTAGATGGTCAGATGAAGTCGAGAGTGATGCAGGCAGCATCATAGGATCCAGAGCTTGGAAGACCTTGGCCCAGGACAGAGAAGAGTGGAGGCGACGCCTTGATACGGCCAGGACCCGTGCTGGTTTGTAGAGCCAGTGATAATAATAATAATCATTGGTTATTTCTAGCCCAAAAATGTTGTTTATAAACTAACCTGAGTACAATATTCCTTATCTAGATCGGAGGCTTTGTAATACACTATCCGCATAAATTTAAGTCTGATAAATATATTATATCTGAGCCCGAAGGTAAAGGACACCATTTTATACTTTTGTATTAATTAAGGAGAGCCAATTTTGAACTATTAAAATATGGTTCTTAGCTGCTTACAGAATATTGTTCACATCAAACGAGAAAACAATTTTAATTCTTAACCCGGGGTTTTCCGATGGGTGTCTTCTAGATCAATAATCAGTTTTTATGCTAAGCTCTATCAACCCATTTGTGAGCTTTTTAATTCGATAGACATTTAAAAGACATTTTGTAATTACATAAAAATAATTATTTTCGAAAAATAAATGTATTAGAAATTATTGATTTATATTTATGTATGTTTTTATTGCACTTATTTATTTAACCTAATTTTGAAATATTATATTTTATTGATATGAAGTAAGAATTACGAATCTTCTGATGATTAAGGAAAAATTCATACATCACCTCAACATATAGTTAGAGTATAATTTACTGTAGTTAAAATAATAATAATAATATTCAAGTGAGTAAAATAAAACCTTTTTCCGGTCATATATTTTTTCGTTGGATTCGTTGATGGAAAAAGAAAACGTGGGCGTCCACGACTTAGATGGTCAGATGAAGTCGAGAGTGATGCAGGCAGCATCATTGGATCCAGAGCTTGGAAGACCTTGGCGCAGGACAGAGAAGAGTGGAGGCGACTGGCCTTGATACGGCCAGGACCCGTGCTGGGTTGTAGAGCCAGTGATAATAATAATATGTGTAGCCGATTGAAAACAGTTCTACATTATTTTTATTGATAAAAAATAATAGATATTTACATATGATGCGTTTAGGATTAAAAGTATATACTACTAAATTGCAAAATTTTACTTTTTTAAATTTTCTAATAGTTTATTCAATGCTAACAAGACACTTTATCGACTTTTTTCTCACGTTTTTACTATTTATGATTCGAGCATAAAGTATTTTTTGAAAAAACTGACGAAACTGTGGAAAATCGGTTTTTGTAATTTAGAACTACCCGGTTTTGATCCTGAACACCTTATTTGTTCAGTATTATTCCATTCAATGGACATAACTGACATCTACACTAATAGTACCAACTCGCGACGGAAATAGATGATGAATGTTATACTGACGTTTAAATAATTACAATGATTCATAATTTATCTGTTTGGTCTGAATAGTGAGCGATCAATACCATTATTGACTCAAACCCAACCCTTAGTGCCTGTTACAAACTCATTGAATAAAATTAAAATTTTTGCAACTTTTTTCTTCATAACCTGAGTTGCTTAATTTAGTTTTAGATTAATTTATTTGTATTGTAATTTATGCTATTTTTTATTTGTTTTTCCTATACCAACAAATTTCCTAGACCATGATTTCAAATTGGTTCTAAAAATGTGGCTAATCTTAATTATATGTTCTGATTTGATTTCTGAACCTTAAAATCATTATTAATATAGGTAATTAAAGTTTTTTTGTTGTTCATTAATTAATAGAGTTTTGTTGAATAGGAGGCGTTCACGATTTAGCTTAACGAAATTTTATTTCATACTGGAAAACACTCCTTTTTCTTCTTCTGAGATTAGGAATAAGTATACTCAAATAAAACCTTTTATAGCCTTATTATGTATAATATGACTTGAGTTATCGACTTTTATTAGGCAGAAAAACATTTTTTTAAAAATACTATTAGAAAAAAAAATTTTTTAATTTACCAAATAATTAATGAATGTTTATCTAATATCCCAAAAATACAAACACGTACCCCTCCCCACATACACACACACTAGTTGTCTTTTTTAAAGTATAAATTCAGAATTAATAACTTAAACTTTGTGGTTCTTATTTCGTATACACTGAATGCACACTTACACACCCATCAATCATACATATATATATATATATATATATATATATATATATATATATATATATATATATATATATATATATATATTACACCTTTGATAATTTTATCTGCCGTTACTTAATTAAAAATAAATATTCAGATTATTAGTGTAAAATAATTGTATATCGAAGGATTTTTAAAATGATTGCTATCCATGATTAAAACATATAATAATAAATAAAACTGCAGAATTATTTGCTTAGAAACAATATAGTAGACACTATTATTAAATACAGCCTCCTTGTTAAAACTAAATGTTGAGCTTTAATTTTATTTTCCATTTCTCTACGTTATTGCTTAATCCATAAACATTAATGTTATATAACCCTCTTTGCTGAACCTGCTGTGCTACCTGAAACGTGATATATTAAATTTTCAAGGAAATATATGAGGAATGTTGTATTAAAGTAACTTGAGCAGCTGAGGAATATTAATATAAGTAGGAATGTATTTAATTAAGAGGTTTACGTTCTTGGAAATTAAAGAGCGCTAGTTGTAGGCGCTGCTATAAAAGATTTAATATAAATATTTGCCGATCTTTATGAAATGGATTCCTTCCCACTGTCTTTTGTTTGTTTTAAAGAATCTTCTGGATTTTTTTTTTAAATTAAAAATTTTCAAATTTACTATCATGCTCCACTTTTTTTATTATAACAGTAAAAAAATAGGTATCAAAATTATATAATATGTTAAGTTTTTAATTTATCTATTAAACATACAAAATATACAATAAAAATCACACACGCAAGTATTGTATTTTTTTTTTAATTTAATCTTGTTATATGTTTATTTGTGAGATCTTATACGCTCCTGAGGCTCATCCACCCATCTGAAGTGGGTACCCTCAATCGTTACCCCTGGCGTTTGAGCGTGGTGTTATTTATTTATAGCCTGAGAGTTATGTATTTATGGTTATTGAAGATCTATGGATTGGAATGGAACTTTTTTTAAACTTATTTATTTAAAAAAGTAAACGAAATTTGAGATAAATATACTGTTTATTATTATGAGCATTTAGATTTCAAGGTAACACTTTGAGACATTAATGCCAAATTTTCATTTTTGTTGTTAATTTTTCACATTTTTATTTGAATTCATTTGACATATCACCAAAATACTGTTTTAGTCCCTTTGCTTATTTACAATATTATTAAAGCAGAATGCGTCTATTTCATTTAACTAAAATTCTCTCCGATTTTTTTTTCGCATTTGTTAGCATTTGCAGGCCATGGCAGAATAAGCCGGGGATGAATCCTTTGGTATCTGAGACACTCCTGGGGATCACCCAGCCTTTGAAAAGTTGGTAACCAGATAGGGAGGGGGAATTCCGGCGTTGAGCGTGATCTAGGCTAAATCACCTCCCTGCACAACCGTTGTCTAAGAAACAGTGCTGCCTTTATCACTTACTATACCCTAGACCGTTCATGGGTTGTAGTGGTACAGTTTTTTTTTAAGTATTAATATAAAAGAAAATTTTATAATTTTGTTATGTAATTGTTCAGGCTTATGCCTTTTGATACACTAAATGGGAAACTAAATTGATATCTGTAATGTTTTGGTGGTAGATAGGATTTTTAGAACGAAGGAAAGAAAAATACTGAAAATATCTGATAGCGGACCGGGTGGTGTAATGTACACTACCTCTGATAAAATGGCACTTAACTTCTCTGCAGCGGTATCAACGATTTCAACCATTTCGGTCCTTCTTTCACCCTCTCTCTCTTGTGTTATCATATTTCTTCTTAAAACATCCGTTTTAGAACTTGCCTTTATTACGTATTCCATTGTAAATTGAAGCTCTTCGTGTCTATTTTTAAAGCTTAGCAATAAGAATGAATTTTCAGAGAGATTTTCTATTCATGTTTTTCCCAGCTGTTCACCACACAGTGAATAGTGTAAATGGGGAGAAATGTAATAAACCTGCAAGGGTGGGTAATTTTTTTTCAGAATGCAATTGGAAAAACCACAATGTTTAAAAATTCTGGAGTAAAACAAACACTTACCAGTCAACGTGTCACCTATTTAGGCATTATCAAAACAGACAAAAAATAAGGCTTTGCATTATGGTTTTTCCAATTGCATCATAATAAATGTTAATGTTTCTTTTTGAGTTATGGCTTTATTTTTGTGTTTGTTTTCATTTATAAATAAGTGTTACAGTTATTCATGAAAATAAATTTATAATTCATATAATTTTCATTTATATATATATATATATATATATATATATATATATATATATATATATTATGAATATATGTTTCGTTATTTTTAAATTGTATTTAAAAGCGAAAACGATGTATATTTATGGTGAAAAAAATTTAAATAAAAATTATTGATTATAAATAATTTGAACAAACATTTAAAAAAGTACAATTTTAGCTTATCTGTAGTAAAAAAAACAAACTAATATTACAAAAGGACATGAAATTATATTTTAAAAAAAGAAACACATAATACGTGTACAAAATTAAATTGACTTATCTAACAATAAATAAATGAAAGCTTTCTATCATATTAAAAAAATTAGTGACCGTATAATATTTACTTTAATATGTGATATAACTACAATTTAAAATAATACTAATGGAATAAATACTAGAACATTTAATTTACTGCCTACACTGCAATGAAAAAAATAACACAATCTCAACTATAGAATGCATGTAAATTACATTTACATTTATTGAGCAACGAATGTCATAATTAAATAAACTGTTGTATGATTAGTAAAATAGGAGACGGTCCGCCGTTAGGGTGCTCTCGTAGTATTTATTTATTATAATTTTGGAAGTTTGAGATTTTTTCGGATACGTTTTCAGGTGTAAGATCTGATAAAACCAGAGATCCAAGTTTCATATTTAACGATGTAACTTGAATAAAACTTGAATAAACCCCATGATAGTTTTCCTATGCTATATTTTATACTTTACTCTACACTTTATCTCATACCTCACTCTATTCTTTATCTTATACTTTACTTTATACTTTATTCTATACCTTACTCTATTCTTTATCTTATACTTTCTTATATCTATCCACCCATAGCTCACTAATATTATTATGAAGGGCTCTGACATCAACGTTGAACTCTCCTACTGCCGGGTTGTACAATATATTTTAAATTGAAAAATCTTCTAATTTGCTGGATTAACTCACATGATTTCAAAAATATCCTCATTGTTTTTTTCTGTGTTTTTAAAGTAAAAATAATTGCTATTGCTAAATTAGCAAAGTTGTTTAACTTTTTAAAGCATTTTTATTTTTATCGTGAAAAATCTTTTGATGTACTTTTAAAATAAAATTATACCTATTAAAAATAATAGTACTAGAACAGTATCAGTTATATAGCAAATCAGTAATAATAGTTGTCGTTTTATTTATTCATTTTATCATATTTACTTTTTTTCTATCTTTATCTTTATATATATAAACCTAGATCTCTAATACTTATTGCCCATACATATGGCGGATTTTATGATTTTTCTATCCAGAATAATGGTTATAACACTAAGCTCATATTGAGTTTTTTTTTTCTGTTTTTTTTCGCATCCTCCAAGATTTTATTTACAATATAATACAAATATACAATAAATACCTGAAAATGCTTCTATATAAACCAAAATCCTTCTGTTACCTTTCGGTATTTTAAGGCGTTACAATGGGCTGAGTCCGCTGCAGGCGGTTTTTACTCGAACCGGCTCAAAGCCGCTGACTTTATACAACACAAAACAGGGAGGGGCCGTTTAGCGGGATCAAGAAATAGTTGTAGAAAGAAGAAAGGGAAGGAAGTAAGAAGGAAAAGGAAGGAAGGACAAAGACAAGGGAGTGCTTACCCCATCCCTAGATCAAATGTAAGCACATCGACCAAGGGAACACTGCCCTGCCATCTCCCAGGTCTGGGGGATGGTTTTAAGTCCCAAAATAGGAGGTTCGCACAGGTCTTCAGCCCATCCAAAAATTTGATGTGCCTCCGACATATGTGCTCGGGCACTGAGGGAAGCCGAAGCTCCTCCCGGATGGTGGTGTTGAGTCCTCCCTCATATTGAGTTCACTGAAAATAAAGAATTAATCTGAACTGATACGTGGTAAAGATACGAGAATGGAATTATTCCTCTGATTTTTAGTAATCTAGATTCTTGGGGCTGTTTCCCCGGACACAAGATCTGTTAATGATTAGATTTTTAAAAATGTATAATGACATTATGTTAAAAAGTGAATAGAATTGTGCATATATTGCTCCTTCAAAAGAACAATCTCACTACTAAAAAACCTAATTTTTCTTTATAGATATTTCGAAGATTTATGTCTCGTTTGATTTAAGCTACATGAGTTAAAAAAAATAAAGTTTGGGTATTGGTAAGCAAAGCATTCCTTTTGAAATTGCGGTATTGAAATTATTATATTAATCATTATAAAATTTTTAAACGCTTGAAACTTTTTTAAAATTTTAACTTACGAGTATGTCATTATTGCCATAAAACTTCAGATTCAAGCATATGACTATATTATTATTATTATTATTATTACTATTTAATTTTCATTTGCACCTGCGCAATTGCGCATCCAGCAAATTTGATCCAGATGTTTTTCTCTTTGCTATTGTACAGGAACATCGAGTTTTGGAATGAAATATCAATCAAGTAACAGGGAGTAGGAAAGCGGAAGAACGAGTGGGTTTGGGTGATATTGTGTCGATAAGTGGAATGTTATGTATTTGTTATGAATATATGATTTTATAGTAGGAATGTTCATGTCATTGTGTATTGTGTGATTCGAAACATACCACGGTGCATTAAGAATTTTTCTGAGAATTTTGGATTGTGTTATTTGAATCTTGTGTACGTGAACTTTTTTTGCTGAACCCCAAAGTTCTGCTCCATATGTCCAAATAGGTTATAGTATACTATTATAGATAAGTCGTTTGTTCCTCAAGTCAAGTGAAGATCTGTAGTCCAGAAGGTGTGATAGTTGTTTGTACCGTCTAGTCAGTTCTTGTCTTTTTAATTTTGTATGTACGTTCCATGTAAGTCTTTTGTCCAAGTATAGTCCTAGGTAACGTACATAATTTTTGGAAGGTACTTCGTCGTTGTCAATTTGGACTGTTGGACACAAGGCTTTGCGTAGAGAGAAGCTTACATGGCTCGATTTTGAGGCGTTCTTTTTTATTTGCCAATTATAGAACCACTTTTCTAAATCAAATAAATGATTTTGAAGAGCTATAGATGCTAGGTTTGGGTCTCTGTGAGAAGAAATAATGGCTGTATCGTCTGCGAAGGTATAGATGTTGGTGCAAGAGTGCTCGGGAATATCAGAGGTGTATACGGAATAGAGAATGGGGCTTAAAACACTGCCTTGCGGTACACCCCTGTATTGAGGGATGAAGGAGGAAATCGAAGAGTCAACGGAAGTAAAGAAGAATCTGTCTTGGAAATAAGATTGAAGAATTAAAAAGTATGTAGGAGGTAAGTGAGGTTTTATTTTTCAGATAAGGCCCTTGTGCCAGACACTATCAAATGCTTTTTCAATGTCAAGAAAAATCGCAGAGCAATATTCTTAATATGACTATATTAAACAAAAACTATAAGCAATATGACTATATTAAACAAAAAATTAATCATATAATATTATAGAAATGGAATATCAGTATGTCCTTCCTGAATTTAAAAGCTTCCACCAATACCATTGCAACTATAGTTTTCACTGGTATTTTAAGGGAGTGACATGTATACATAGAAACCCCCGGTCGAATCGTGTTAACAATGAAAATATTTTATCGATTGAAGACTGTATACTTCTATGAATCTCCTTCCTAAAATGATTTAATTAGATCAGTTATGCATTTGTAAAAATAATTTTTCAAGTAATCAAACTTATGTGTTCGACTATAAATTTGGATTGACTTTACTAGCCTTGAAGTACCTGATGTTAGATAAGGACTAGGTCTACAACCTTCATGCACGCGATTGCTTTATCTTGGCTGTATCTTGGGCCTATGGGGGAGTTCCTCAACGGTCACGTAATGTTCGCTCCTCCAGAAGTAGGTTAATTATCTAGGAGTGGTCTTGTCGCAATACTAGGTTGCGGTACCTAGTGACAGTGTTTGTCATCTGCAATCTAGTGTAAGGGATATTGTTAAAAAAATAGATATAAATAATTATAAAATAACAACATCCAGTTCAGTAAAATTCGCATAAAAAATACCTACTATACAACACAGTAAGATGCATTTTAAAGACACTTGAATAACTTCAATAATTATAATGTTTATAAAGACTTACATTACATAAAAAATCAAAACAACATAGGCGCTGTTTAAAGTGTTTCACCTCTATACCGAATCTTACGCAGTTGTTTACTACGATGCTTTAAGCAAAACTAATTATACGGTGACGGTTAATAAAAATAAAATTTTATTATGAGATGTGTTTTTCCAGATGTATTGCTCCAGTAAATTTACTCGGGTAACAATGGAGAGATAATTTTGTCAGCCTGACCACATTCGCTCCCTCAGGCTATCGACTCGTATTGTGGTAGCCATATTTCGTGCAATTGACTCCTGTAGAGCCACTATGTGAATTTACTACTGAAGTCAATCTAAAATAAACAAAAAGTGAATTAAGATATTGATAATTTTGCAGTATTAACTTTTATTTTTACTAACCATGGGAAGACATCATCTTTAACCCGAAATTCACAATATTATAGTGAGAATGAGCAACCAAAGTAGCAAACCATTTATTTTAAACCAGATATTTTTCTAAATCCTTTAATTGAATTTTCCTTTATTCAAAAAAAACAATAATATTTCTAATAATTAACATAGTAATAAAAATTCTTGTCAAACTCAATATCACAAAATTAGCAATATCACGATTTTTTTTGTTATGTTTGAGCTCAAAGTTACAACTAATAACTGAATAATAACTTGTTTAACAAAATAAATGTTTTTGTTAACAGCTTGCGGACTTAGATGGGTTTTCTTGGGCGAACTACGTTAAAATTATTTTATGATTTTCAAACTAATCTTTTATTCTAATTTATTTTAACTTTATATTATATAATTTTTTAAATATTTTATTTGAAAAGAAAAGATATGGCCTGGACCGGGATTCGGGACCTTCACCTCTCCTTGGTAACGACTTATCCATCACGGCTATCCTGGCTTCGCTTCACGGCCAGCCTTATCCCCTCTTTTCAATTGATCCTACATCTCCGTGTTCTCGCACTTTGCGATGTATACACGGGGAGAATGTTACTTTAACATTATTTTATTTTGGATCTAGTTAACTTTAAGTCGTTAATATTATTATAATTTATTTTATCTTTATATCATCGCAAATTGCGAGAACGGCAGAATGGCTGGCGTGAAGCAAAGCCAGGATAGCCGAGATGGATAAGGCGTCACCACGGAGAGGTGAAGATCCCGGGTTCGAGTCCCGGTCCTGGCCATATCTTTTCTTTTCAAATAAAATATTTAAATAATCTTTTATTCATTGGATAATACAATATACAATTTAAATACTTTATTTTTAATTTATTCGTATTAATTAGTTGATTGGTTCATAGTTAAACTAACTCATTTGTTAACCCAGCTAACTAATATCCATATTGTGTTAACCCTAGCAAGCTACTATTAACGTTTTAATAGTAATGCATAAAAAAAAATTCCTTTTGTGCAAGACCGAAACTATAGTCGTGGTGACTCATTACAGCTTGAACATAAAATTTAGAGCTAAATTTTCTGATTCAGATTCAGAAATAAAAAATTGCGTCCTCTTTCATTCTGAATTACGTCAGTAAAATAAAATACTTGCCCCTCATTAAGGAAAGTAAATATTAACACTTCATCATTTATCTTCTGAAAAAAACAGACTTTTGCATAAATTATGTAATATATTTATAAATATTCTTTTTAATACCTGTTACCAATGGAACTATTCTTAAAATTGTTCGTGTGTACTTTTTATGTTGAATCACAATTTATATTGTAAGTTGAAAGCTTTGACTATTTATAATTAAAATATAAAGTGTAATTAATTCTTCGTTTGAATCTTTTAAAAAAAGATGTACTGTCAGCAAACTATAAAGTTCAATTGCTTATCTAACTCCACAGATAAAAAGTAAAATAAAAACATAAATAAAGAAATAAATATGCGCACATTAGTTGTTTATATTCGATTTGTAGTAAAGAAAAAATATATTAATAATAAACATATATATATATATATATATATATATATATATATATATATATATATATATATATATATTTCTTCTGAGATTCGTAGTAGTTATTTTACTTACATACTTCACTTTACAAACTTTCGACATTATTACTGAGTTACGCTAATATTTTGTTCGATTTTATCATTATATTTTCATTATTTAATAATAGTAAATAAGTTGACTATTTGGTAAATATGACCAGATTTGCTCATTTAATAGATAATCTCCTACATGTTCCATAAATGTGATAAAGGATGCATTGATTTAAAAAAAAAAAACGGTTTAAGCAATTGAAAACATATTCTATAATTTTTTATCAAATTCTCTAACAAAAAATTAAGTTAAACTATCGAAGGTGCCGGATTCGAATTCAGCTGTGGTAGATAAACTATTTAATCTGTTATCGACCACGGATGTTGAGATCTTCTTGGGTTAACCCAGCCTCTTTTAAGTTGGTACCATTCGTAGTAGGATGTGATTGACGGATGAGCGTGATCTCGATAAAATCATCTCCCACCAAAACTATTGCCTCAAAATGTACTGTAATTTTATAGTATGGTGCATATTTCGGTATAAAATTAAAAAATCTTTCGTTTTTCTATGTATCATACCTTTATTATAAAAATATATATATATTTGCATAAAGAGCAAATTACCGTTTGTAAGAATTACGTCGTTCAAGTAGAATGGTTAGGTGGACCCCCCATTCCAGGTGGTTCAAGAGATACCAAAGAGGGAGGTCCAAGACTCCACCTTGTAAAGACATTCTCTGAAAAGATCCCGAAGAGGAAGTAGCGTGGATACGGAAGAAGGAGCTCGCCAGACGAAGCTGGCGCAGCAGTATCCGAAGGCGGCCAAGCCGAAAACCTAGATATGGACGCAATCTACCCTTGTTTTACAAGATAAGTTGTAATTTAAGTACTGTATGTATTTTATGGCAATCCTATATTATATCTGAATCGTTAATCTTATTTCAAATTGTATTAATAAAGTATATTCATTATAATTCTTTGATGCTTACTTTTGCCAGATGCACTATATACTTATGAATAATATATTAATGGTTTAATTAATTAGTAAATTGGTGAAACAGAATCCAATTAAGAATAAAGTTAGGATGTTTGATGAAATAATAATTTGAGTAATCGTCCCATGATCAATTTGAATATTTAACACCATAAAACATAGCAGTTTAGATATATATATATATGGAAATTATAAACAAATTAACTAAATTAAGTATAAAAGAATTTAATTTAAAATTCTATGGAATGTTCCGGCACTTTACCCCAAGACTTCTTGTTGTATCCTACAGCTATTTGTTTATTTTTTACGATTGCTTAACCTCGTTTTGAAACATAAGATAGGCCGCAAGGAATAAACATCCGATAAAACGAGACGATTCTAAAACCACTTTTCTTGATGAAAATACTTTTCAAGTTCACTGTTTATTATTTTATCCCTTAAAACCGTATTCCCCACCACGAGAGAGTTCATGAATTATTTAAGAATGAGGAACTGTTGTCTGAAGTTTGCGAGCTTATTGGCCTTCGAAAGGAATAGTCCCAAGAGACCGCACTCTAATGGATTGCGATCTCCCAAAGGATCTTAAGACCACTCCTATTATTTTTGAAACTTATTACTCAGATTCGTAATGGGCTCTTCCTGCCTTTGAATAGTTTAAAAAGTCTTTTTATTTGAAAAAAGTGAAAGCGAGATTTATTTTCACTGCGCCATAAAATCCCATTCATATTTATTCGTCCGTTCAATATTGTCAAGTCAATGAATGCTCGACAGAAAAGTGAAAAATATGTACTACCGATGGAGGGCCTTGGGTTCAGTACATGGTAGAGACAGTAATGTTTGTTGTGAGGGGAGGTGATTTTCTCTACATTTTTCCTCGTATTTTTGGTACCTGTTAAAGTTCATTCCCATCATAATCATTCCCTCTTCTACCGCTCTGCTGTGTGAGTTTCCAGTTTATAGATCCTGGACCAAGTATTTCTTTCCTGAGACATTTCTCTCCTTCTCTTACAGTCTATTTCTCTCCTTAACTCTAAAAAACCGTTTTTAATAAATTAGATAAAATCTGCCAGCAGTTAGATTTGAACCTTACATTCTCTACCACTGAACCACTCGGCTCCACGACGGAAAAGAATAGACAGATAATTTCGGAAAAGCCATACTTTGCTTCGGGCATTATGATTAGTTAAAATATGAACATATTAAATGCCGCTGAACTCATGTGAGCATTGGTTTACCCAAAATTGTTAGTATAATCACCATCATTGATATTTCAATTATTTTTTGTATCAGTTTCGGATAAAAAAATAAATATTTTTTTAAATTAGCGAACGGTCTAGGTGATTAAAGAAAAAATGCAGTACACTATATCATAGATTCTAAAAGGATTTTTTTTTTTTATTATGTTTGTCAGTTTGGTGGCCATATACAGATTTCATGTACAGAAAGAAAATTATATTAGAGAATGGCAAAAGCTACTACCACTTTTTTCTTTGCAGGAAAACCGTTTATTATCTTCTCTATATTTCTTTGATCACGAGAAAGAGGAAATTTGAATTTATTTGCGTACCCTAGTAGGTAAACTTACATAGATCCTAAAGTAATTTTATGCAACCGCTTCATTTAAGTATATGATCCTTAATAATCATTACCTTATTTCTGCCTTTGTGAATCTTACTATTCGACAATATAAATTGGCTATTATATTAGTAAGAATATATCGGGATATTTTCCGTTTAATTACTATTTTTGTTTTACTAAATTTGGTTTAATTAGTAATCTTTTCGACAGATACGAAATAAGATATAAAGGAAACTCTCCTTATTTATATATTTCTCCCCTTATTAACCACTAACTGATGAATTCAGAATATTTCTTCCATGCTTTACAAGAGGGATGGCCAGCCAGTAGCCCTGACCAGGCTGGTTGGTTGATTGATTTTTCCGACCCGCGAGATTAATCACACTTTTACAAAATATGTGTATTTTATAATGGCTAAAATAGTGAAAATAATACATTGACAAATACTTTATTTGTCTATCCATGTATTACAAAATTGTTCAAATTGTAAGATAAAATTTTAATTAAAATTATTAGAATGTGTGATTACTATTAAATTATCTGTGTGGACATGTATGGATCATATTCACGAAAATATAGCTCATTATGCTTAAATTTTTTAATCCTAAAAGTGTTTATAGTTGGATTAAATCTAATATAGGGAGATATAATGATCATTTCAAAGTATCCCACAAGATCATTTATTTTGGCCACTCCTGTTCCACTTTATTGTTAATAATTATTTATACTATCATCAAAAGCATTAAAAAAAAATTGAAAATGCAATGCAGTTGGCCATTATCACAAAGGCCACATTTTCGTTTATTGGTCTTGGTTAGGTTACTTAATTAAAACAAAAAAACTGTGCTCAGATTTTTGTTTACAAACTAATCAAATAATATAAAATGAAACTGTTATTTTTAAATTGAACTTACCGGACAGTCAATGCTTGCTATTTCTTGTAGATTTATTTCTACTATTTAAATGACATATCCTTAATTTATAGATTGTCTATACTTGAATGTATTGAATACATACGCCCATTATCATACAAGAGGCTGAGTCCAAAAATAGAAAAAAGCCTAATACTGAATAACTGATTTCATCCTTAGATTTAACGAATATAACGCAACCTATATTTATTTAGTTTTGTTTAGCGAAATGATACAATAAAACACATTTAAGAGCAATAGATAAAAGAAATCTAAGTAATTTCAATACATTCAAACCTAGATGCTACTACTAAACCTAGAATACAGATTAGACATAATTCAATTGACCAAGGAAATTACAATTTTTTTAGGCCAAAACCTGTGATATGTTAAAATATTTTTTTATTCTAATGACTATTTTCTCTTTTATTTTTACAATTGTGCTAATTTACTCACGAATTTTGGTCGGTATAAAGTTCTAGAGTTACTAAACACCACTATCGCCATAAATAAACGATAAAATGACCAGTGTTACATTACAGTCTAATAATACCAAGAGAATCCCGATGGAATCCTTAAAATTATAATTCCATTATACGATAATGCTAGGGAGGAGTGGGGATAGATAGGGGTGGTAGAGGGGGGAAAGGGAGGCGGTGGTGGGGCGAGGAAGATAGAGCAGTGTGCCGCGACATGTTCAAGACGACGGTGGTGAAGCGGCGGGCGACCAGCTCTGCCGAGTATACCGGCCACGACAGGTTCTGCCAGGACAGGCCGGGGAGGAGGAGGCCCAGGTCCCAACCCGTCGTGCCGCCTCTGGCCAAGCTACTGTCCTGTGTCAGCCCCGTGAGGAGGCCGAAGGACAGGCCTCAGACCTGGTGAGTCGGCGGGGAGTAAGTAGGTCTAGATCTATGTTTAAGAGGGCTAGGGAATAGGGTAGGTACTTGCCAGGGGGGTAAATTTTAGGGCGAAAGTTCGATTAGCCTTATCCAATTTAAATATTGGTTTATTCAGTTGATAGTTTCACTCTTTATTATAATATTAGAAAAGGCTTATTGCCAACCAAAAATCTTGTAAAAAGGCGTATTAAGCCGGTATCAACTAATTATATACATTTGTAAGTACTTCATTATAGTTCTTTATTATAGTCGGCTTACTAGTTTTTTAGATCTAGATCCATATTTCCATAGATAGTGAGTATTCTTGGGTAGATCTAGCTACTTTTATACTAAAGACGAGGGCTAAATAAGTTCATTCTTTCATTCATAGTTCATTCTTATTGTCCACTAATTAGTAATTAAATCTACATCTAGGAAGGGAGTGCTCTAGAGTAGATCTAACGAGGGAGCTAATCTTCAGGACGAGGGTTAAATTAGCATGGTTAAATTTTGGTATGAAACATGAATAGTAAATACGAAAAAAATCTATTTTCAACCTATTGCCGCTTTCGCATCTTTTGAAAAGGCATAGTAAACTGACATGAACTAATTCTAAACCCTTGTTTCTACTCCAACCTTATTCCTTATTATACTCCGCTTGCTAGTATTTAGATCTAGACATAGGAAAGTAAGGTAATAGTGGATGATATGGGTAATGTTTAGACGAGGATTCAATTAGAATTATCCGTTTTAGTAATAGGTTTAATTAGTTGATAGTTATATGCTTAAATCCTTTTAGGAAATACTTACAGGCACGAACTGACTATATACCATCATATGTACTTCATTACAGTTACTTATTATACTCCGCTAATTAGTAATTAGATCTTGGAAAGTAAAGGAACAGAGGGGGCTCTAGAGTAGATCTAACTAGGGATTGAATGTTTAGGACGAGGTTTCAATTAGTATTAACCAATAGAAGTACTGGCATATTTATTTTATAGTTTTATCATTTTTTAAACACATTGTAGATTGCTCCTATTGCCAACCTAGTATCTTGTGAAAAAATGTAGTTGGCTTGTATGAATTGACTATCCACTCCCTTCATTATAGTTTCTTATTATAGTTCGCTTCCTAGTATTCAGATCTAGTTAGGGATGGAAACGTGCTCTATTAAAGATCTAAAAAAACTTAGAAGAAAGTTCTTATTGCCAAACAAACTCGTGAAAAAGCGTAGTAATGTGGTTTGAACTAAGTACGTGTATATACTCTCCTTTGCACATCATTCTAGTTACTTATTATAGTCCGCTTATTAGTAATTAGATCTAGATTTAGGAGGGTAAGGGAACATGATAGATGTAGATAGGTTAATATTTAGGACGAAGGTTCAATTAGCATTATCCAATTGGTTTACTTCGTTTATAGTTACGCACATTACGAATAAAAAAAGCTCCTTTTGCCTACCAAGCATCTTATGAAAATACAGATAGTATAAAATGATTAAGAATCTTTGTATGTTCTTTATTATACTTATCCGCTTATGGGGTTAAGTATATTTACTTATTTCTTTGCGGTATTCGAATAAAGGCCATCTGAATATCTTCTTAATACTTTTTCCTGTTTGGTTGGGGATCCGTGGACAGATGTTTGTAAGCTGATATTGAAGGTATCGTCTTCAAGTTTACTAAGTCTTTTTTTATATTACTAATACTCTTTTCCCCAAGATATTTAAGATTATTTTTTATAAATATGTAAAGGTATCCGTGACACAATCAATAAGCAAGGTAACTTGCTTTTTGTAGTATAAAGTGGTTTTCTTTTTCGTATTAAAAAAAAAATGGTTTCTTCTCACTAGGAGAGGATCCAATCCTCCCAAAAAAAAATACCTCCATCAAAGATTCTGTTACATAATACTTCATATACCCTTCTGTACTTTCACTTCTACAAAGGTATTTATTATTAAAAATCCTCTTATTTTTATAACATTTTTTAAAATCATTTTGAAAATTTGTTTATTGAAATTATGATAATACTACAAGTAAATAGAATTAGTGACAATTAATGACATGTTATAAATACAAGTACACAAACTGCCAAATAACAAATTGTATTCAAATAACAAATTCAACTTTAAAGGTAACGAGGTCATCTTCATTTCAGACACCTTTAAATTGAAGAGGTATTCATAGTAGGTTTGAAACTAGTGTGCTAGAGTCATTTATGGATAACATGAATAATATATTTGCCCATAACTTTGTCACTAAAGACATCCTTGTATCCGCTTGTCTCTGAACTGATTTATCACCGTATTTTAATATATATATATATATATATATAATTTATTTCTTAATTAAAGAGTATTTATGATCTCTCTCATATCTGTGATAAATTAGGAAAACTTTATTTTCCATAAACATTTAATTGTAATCCATTGTATATATATATATATATATATATATATATATATTATATAGCCATCATTAGAAACAATGCACACAAAATCCAGTAAGGTGTATTGTTGAAAACAATTTTTTTTAATCATTATTGATTACTATTAACGTAATCATTATGAATTGTAAATCATTAATTATTAAGTATATTGTACACAATTGTAATATCCCTATTAATAATTGGTCCTTCTAAAACTGTTCGAAAAATTTGGGTATCTAATTAAATATATAATAAAACTCTTTTTTTCTTTTTGTTGTTTTTTAAATACATTTCGATCTAAAACTGGTATGTGTGTATTTAATTAATAAATCAATTTTTAAATATTTGTTTAGAGAGCCAAGTCCGTGTATACTAACCCAGTATACCGGACGGTATTGCTGAATAGTATAACCAAAACGCCGGCCTTCCCTTAAAATCCGAGTACCTCTACCTAATATTTTTATTTTTATGCTTGACCTTTTTTGAATAAGAACAACGAAAAATTTATAAATATATTTTATGAAACACACACATAAGTAATTAAGCTAAAAATAAATATTAAAAGGGTGGATATTGTAGCTTTAAGGATAGAATTTTATAGTGACCTCTTTTATTATACTTTCACTTAATAATATAATTAACTTTTATTTTATATTCTACTATTTATTTATTATTTCACTATTACTGCCTAGCATTACAGCTGCAATATTTGCCTTAAAAGTGTTTAAAACAAAACGAAAATAGAATGAACTAACTCCGTAAAACTTTCAGCACGTTAAATCAGTCGTAAACTGTAAATTTACGGCAAGCTTCAAAGGAGACATTGTGTAAATATTTATTGGCGTAGTATAGGAAGACTACAGTATTGCAGAACGATTTACAGCTGACCTTACCGCCGAAGTGAACACTATTAGGTTTTGAGTTAAAGGAAACCATTCATCACGCCTATCTATCTTTGCTGATAAGGAGTAATCTGAAGAGTTAGAAGTGTGGGATGATGTATTGCTATTAATAATTATTATCTATTTTATGCTTTATGCATATCCAATATATCATCTTTATTATCTTGAGATGTTAATTTGGCGCATGTATTAAGTATATATATACCACCATTAAGAAATATTGAAGGAATATCTAAAATGTATGAATTAAATATAAGTTAGTTAATGCCATTTAAATAATACAGTGTAAGGGTTACAGTGTTTTTTAGTTTTAAAACATATATAAGTAAACGTTTGTTTAACTTTTTTTAAAAATTATAGATAATCATTACGTACAATCATTTTTCTTTTATGTTTTTTTTTTCAATTATTAAAATATATTTTTACCACGTCCATATAATCTATCCTATAGTATAAACTCACCACATTGCCATGTATTGAGTAAATCGTAGGCAACATATTCTACAATCTGCCCAAAGTAACCTATTTAATAATAATAATAATAATAATGTCTTTATTTATTCTGGGACGAGTCCCTATAGAATAACAATACAGGCATTGTAAGCTATTAAATCTTAGAGTGTTAAATAATTACTTTTAATTAATTATTACAATTAATTTAATTAGTGAGAACGAATAAAAAAAATGAACAAATAAAAAATGTGAATTACCTACAATAACAGTATTTCAAAAACATATTAGAAGAAAAGAAAGAAAAAAAATTAAAATAAGTTTACAATAATTATATAAGAGAAACAAATTTATGGTCACATATATCAAATTTATGCCAAGAAAAAAAACAAAAAAGAAAGATTAAACAAGATTATCCGAGATTTACCTTTCATCCCTTTTTGTCCTTTTTAATATCTATCTATATGACATTAATAATACATATGTACGTGGTTTAAATTCCACACACTCAAATATATGAATACAAAATAACACACACAAATGTACATCTAAAAACATCATTCATTCATCGATAATAGGTAATAAATTTACCTATTAATGTAAGATATTTACTTTTTAAAAACAACTATTCTTAATGTGAAAGATCAGATCAAATCGCGTTATCGTAAAAGAGGTTCTGTTAAATTATTTTCATTGTGATAAAACCAATTTTAGCATTAAGCGATCCATTGGAACATCAACACATCTCAGCTCACAAAAAACTATTCCACATAATAGCAATTATAACAAGTCTTATTTTTTTAAGAAATTGAATTGAAGCCGGTTGATGGAGCATTGGGAAGCGCAGGCATGAGTGGCACAGTGATCCATAATATTTAATTATATGTAATAATCAGAGAGAGAGAAGAAAACACTTTATTGAAGCATTACAATCTGCCAGTTGTGGGCAATATGTAATGGTGCTATGTAGCTTACAATCATTCCATAAAAAATCAATGATATAAACGAAATAAATGCATAAATAAATATGTAGAAGCGAAAAAATATATACAAAAATAAGGTGAGAACAAAAAAAAAAACATTCGTACTTTATTTACAATTAGCCCGGGGCCCCCGAACTGAGCTTCTTCCTCATGAATGAGGGCAAAGCAGGAGTCCGGGAGGCCCCAGCCCCCTTTCCCAGCCGCGTCACTGGTATTAAACGCCAATGGAAGCTGGTTAAGGGCGCTTCACACACACACACACAGATCGTGAGTGGAGAATCTGGCCAGTGCCAGTAGTCCAAATAACATTATTATATCAGGTCTCGAGGCGATTGCCGATATGTAATAATCAACAAATTAAATACTACCTTTTCTTATGATTAAAACGAGAGATTCTTCAGGAAAATTAACAAAATTAAAATTAGTAATTATATCATTATAATATAAGTATATACAAGTAATTTACTTGTATGATCCTTACCCAGTTTTTAAACATAAACAAAATATATGTTATAAAAATTTCTCTTGTTATGGGATAGTATTATAGAAAAAATGAGTGTCAATAAAAAGCAGTGTTTAGATATCATAGGTACGTTTTTATTCTGAAATGAGCGTATCACTATTAACACTATTATAGTTTTAAATTAAAATATCACCAATTGTTTAATTTATTTCGACGAGAGGGTGTTTATTTAATGAGCTCTAAGAAAGTTATATAGAGCGTTTCATTTCTCACGTCCTAAATAATAAATTGGATTTGCCAGAAGGACTAGCTGATTATTTGATTAAATCGATTTTCGTTCAGATTAAGTAATAATACTATGCAATTTGGTATATTATTGACGCTCACAGGAAGGTTAGGAATATGATAAGGGCTATTGTGGCTTTATAAAACATCAATCTTTCGTGTTAACTTAGTATTAATCTTTCTATGAGATTAATGTATTGTATATACAGTACTTCTACATCTTAAATTATCCGTAAACAAGACTTTTTCTAAATAATTATTGTTTTATATTAATGTTGGTAGTTATTAAATACTACTGCAATGATAGTGAAATATTATTTATTTATTATTTTTAATATAAACGGCTTAAGCTGTCTTAAAAATTCATAAATAAAGATTTTTATTGCCAGCATAAAGGAGAATCCAGAAAAAGGAGCGTGTGTTGTATAAGAATATCTCTGTTGTGAGCAAAAGTCTACGGCATGTTATAAGGACGTTGCAATTGTTGACGGTTGGAGTAGATAGAACTGTGCCCTAGGGCGACCCTGCTTCTTGAGAACTGTAAGATGAAAGAACTTAAGTTCTTAAGCAACAGAAATGTCTCTCAGAAAAGAAAAAACTTAATAATTAAGATGTACAAGACAAGAGTGAACATTGCTTCCAGTGCAACCATAAAAGTCGAATGCATCCTACTAAAAAAAGAAGTAATTTTATTCATACTAAAATTTTTTTTAAATTATTTTTATTTGCTACTGGGAAGAATGCAAAGGAGGACAGTTCTATACATTCAAAAAATGCATAAGCTGTTATTTTTTAATTAAAATTTATTTTTTTTTAATTTTGACTTCTTTCTTTATTTTTACACCCTATTATAATATTACCTATCTCCAACTTTTATCTCTCTATTTCCAAGTATACCTTATACTCAACATTCTCTATCAAATATTTATTAACCTTCTATTGGTATAATTAAACGGTATAAACGCGGGGTATGGTTTGTAAGATCTTCAATAGGATCTATAAGGCTTTCTCCTTATGACGGTCATTGTTTTATTTAATAGGTACCGCAATACTTTTATTAATTTATTTATATGACTGAATTATTTAAACCGTTCCAAATAAAGACGGGGCTTGGACAAGGCGACATCCAGTCATCGATTCTATTTAATGTTATGCTTGACAAGATCATAATTTTCTGGCAAAATAACGATGTGGGTGCAGGGATAGGAACAAAAAGGTACAATGTGAAGGTTAAGTGTTTGGCCTTTGCAGACGATCTAGCCCTGCTAGCAGAAACAGAGGAGGAAGCTATAAAACACGTAAATACTCTGAAAGAAACAGCTGAGTAAACGGGAATACAGATTTCGTATGAGAAGACAGAGACTATGACAACGGATGCCAGCTTTAGCAAGGAAATATTGAACACAAAATATAGGCAAATAAAAGTCACAAAACGGTGTAAATATCTAGGGGAGATAATGTGCAACACCGG
Source organism: Arma custos (assembly GCA_037127475.1). Classification (NCBI taxonomy): domain Eukaryota; kingdom Metazoa; phylum Arthropoda; class Insecta; order Hemiptera; family Pentatomidae; genus Arma; species Arma custos. Next base: position 92,801,933 of record CM073760.1, on the reverse strand, counting down.
AACAGATAGGGCATCCGTGGAAGAAAGAATAGCCAAACTGGAAAGACTGAACTTTGCCACTAGAAACATGTACAGCAAGAGAAATTTATCCTCCAATGCAAAAATAAGGCACTACTGTAGAGTAGTATGACCAGGAATACTGTATGCTATGGAAACAGTCAGCCTTCCTTCCGCGTCTGGAGAAATTCCTGAAGATTGAGAGAAAAATTCTGAGGAGGATTCATCGTCCCAAAGTAACACAAGAGGAGTATAGATGAAAATCCAACGGAGAAATTTACAGAAATTTGGAAGATCTTGAAACAGTCATCAGGAACAGGAGATTGAGGCTCTACGGTCACATGGTCATAATGTGCAATAAGAGGCTGAACAAAAAAAAAATCATAAAGTCTTAAGCTATAAGAGTATATGAGTATATGAGGATATGTGAAATTAATAAAAGAGGAGTTGGATAGGCTAAAAATCAAGGATAAGGACTGCTTGGATAGAGAGCTTTTCGGAAAAAACTAAAAGAAGTTGGGGTTCTTGCAGGAAAGAAGGAGAGACGAGGGAGAAGATAGAATAAGGAAGAGCGAGAGGAACAGTCCAGGAAGATGAGAGAGTATTGGAGTAGAAGGAAGGCGGAGAGAGTGAAGAAGATTATTAAGTGATATTCGCGTGGTCCTTGCTGGCCGATTCGTGTAAAAAAACACACAAAAAAAACCCTGAATTATTTAGCTATTGAAAACAAATTTATTGGAAAATTAAATCACTCTATGACATAAAAAAAGAACATCAGAAGAGGAATAATAAGTATTATATTTTATTTCAAATAACATTCCACGCGTTATACTTCTAGAATGTAAAGAAATAGCAGCTAAATGATTTCATTGGAATGCATTTATGTTAATTATAACATTGTTTCATGTATTATCATATGCATATGACTACCCATTTTTTTTATTACTATCCCCTTATTATCTCAGTATGCTCATAATCATTATGATTCTGTTATATATTCACTTATTATAAAATCATTTTATGACCTCTTATTACCTCGAATTTCGTCTAGAGCCAGAATCTGTGTTGAGAAGAGGAATTGTGACTATCGTAATTTTTGGCTTGAAATTTAGTAAAAGTAAAGCAGAAAATTTGTTTTTTTAACACAATGCTTTAATTAGCACTTATTTGCTGTGATAACACGATTTCATATTCCTACAGGAAACTCATTTTAAAATATCGACCTAACGACTTGTTTACAGGGGCTGTGGATATATATCATACAAATTGTTAACGACTGCAGTATATTGTGCATTAAAGTGCAATCATATACTTTTTTCACTTCATATATAGTTTTAGTATATAGTTTTAATGAATGGAGAGAAACAAGAAACTTTGGTCCTTGCAGGTTTTGTGTTGGTTTACTAGGTCAGGTTGAGGTGCATTGGAGCAGCGAGTTACCCTGACCTGGTCTAACCGCAACCTGGTTTCTCCATAGTTCCCGACGGTCTCATGTTTGCAAACACCATTCTCTTCTGTAGTCCCATTGTTATTAGTTATTTTATTATTAATAACATATGATATAGTTATGTATCATTACGTTAACAAACGGTGGACGACTAATGAGAAATATGCTGGTTTATTGAGTGATGTACAGATATCATGTGATATACAAAATGATATAAAAGATACATTCTTATGAACTATCTACTTATTGCTATGGAATATTATTATAACTTATTGACTATACTACATATAACTTAGAGAGAACTACATACTTATATACCTTATATACTATCAACTGCATCTCTGCTTTCTATTATCCTACCTCCTACCTTCTACCTCCCCGAATCTTATAGCTAGTATATAGTATATCTACATATAAAAATCCTTTGTTACACCGTCTTTCGGAAAGGACGTTAAACGGGGGTCCCGAGCCTATACGATGGCAGTTACTTGTTAAAATCCCTTTCCCAATTAAACCTGGATAGGCAAAATTTAGAGCTCCCACTGTAGCATCCTCCGATTAGCCATAGCAGCATAAAGAACAAACAACAACAAAGAAGAGGGGAGGACTAGGAAGTTTAAATGCTGACAGCAGGGAAGCATTGATGGAACGTTCTTGTTACAAAATATTTTATTACTAACAATCTGCTTAAAGCCATTCACCAGTAACTATTTTCAATCAAAAATGACAAGCATCACCAGAGCTGTAATGATGTTTTCTAATGACTATAAAAAATTTGGGCGCAAAATACTTAGAATTACGGAATTTGAATGGATATAAACTTCATTTAAGTTTCCTTTCTTAAACTGTGACCAGCTCTTTGAAGAGGTGGTTTAGGTGTCAAAGAATCATTTTCCACTTTTTTACCGATTTGGATTATGGAACGCTCTCTCACATGATAAAAACCAGAACGGCGTAATTTATTGAAAAATTTACCAAAACTTTATTCCCACTCAAATAAGCGAGCTTCAAACCTTGCAACCTCTTCAATCCCTGATAATCCTCCGAGACGGCTGAAAAGAAGATGACCTTCTAAGAATTTTTTATTCGAGTACTACCATTGGGTAGTTTCTCTGCTTGCCAATCTCGTGCCATTATTTATCTTTCATTATTTTTACTTGATGTATTCTATTACACAGTAGTAAATTTCAATATATAACTTTTTAAAAAAACATTACTAAACTCCTGAAAAACATTTAGTGTTTTTCACCCATTGTACATGCGATAGTTACCGAAAATGTAAAATTTTCACAAAATAAGCAGGTTTTGAATTAAATCCAAATAATCGAAAATGAAAAAAAAAATAACGAAGAATATGGTCGGGGATATTACATAAAAAACAACAAGAAGAGAAAATGATGATAATAATTATTTTATTTTAAAATTTATAACAACGTTGAGTGCAAACAAAACCAATGTTTAAAATTTATTTGGAACAAGGAAATTTAATGAATAAAAACACGAGATACTATCTCCTATACTTTTATAAAATATCTTTAAAATGCTCTGAACTTGCTGAGAAGCATTTGAAAAATGGAAGAATCATTTATTCGTGAAATGCTGATTAATGGTGTAGACTAGAGTAGTTTAAATAGATAATTCACACAATTTCTTAGAAATTTTGAATTCTCTTGGTACGTGATCATTTACTACATCGTTCTTGAATAGATTTAGCTGCACTAACTCTCTTCAACTTACTAGATTAATGATATCTCTTCAGAAAGCATTAGTGGAATAATATTATTTGATAACGAATTGAGTGTTAAGAAGTTTAGAAGCACCTTATCAGTTCTTTCTATTAACAAAAATAGTTCGCCTTATTGACATTCATATACGATGCATATGAAAATCCAAAAATCTGATAATCCTCGTCTACCTCCTAAGTGATATAGTGTGATGATCTGTTGTTTTTATTCATTTAGCGTCACTTAATTCTGCTATGGCTAATCGGCGATCCTACAGTGGGAGTCCTAAATTTCACCAAGACAGGCGTAATTATGGAAGGGATCTTTAACGAGCAACTGAAAAATACTGGCTCGGGACCCCCATTATACGTCCCTTACGAAGGACGTTATAACTCATGACTGTTTACTTCCTTTAAAAGTAATTCCTTTAAAATATTCTAAGGCCACATGCCGAGCTACGAATTCGCAATCCTGGACATGATAGTTTGTTATGCTAACCACTAGATTACGTATACAAATGTGGGGCTGTTGAGACAAACCATGGTATTTTTTATGCACCAGCTGTTCCACATTAAGATTATGAAAATTATTTTTAGAAAGCCTGTTAACAGTCAAGTAATTTTTTGTTCCAATTCAATAAGAGAACATTAGTTCCATTGTTCTGCCTAAAAAATAGTTATAAATTCCAAAAATCCATAAATATCAGGACTAAATGTTAAAACTCCAGGATAAAAAGTTTCATTTGCCTGTAGTCATTTATCGCTCCTTTTTTCTATTTTCCTAAATTTCTTTTTTGTAGAAATACTAAGGAGGTAGAGTGGTGAAGAATTAAACCTAATAGACCAATTAAATTAATTCAGAGAATAAAACTACTTTAGATTTCTAAGTATTTAGAAAAAAATATCGAATCTAACGTTGTTTCCTTCTTCTAAGTCCTGATTACTTGGAGCAGAGCCAAAGGTACTCAGCATTAAGAAGTTGTATTAATTACCGACTTGACCTTAGCATTGTAAAAACTGTTTAATCCAGTAGCCCTTTGTAGGTTGGATGAGTACTCAATCGTTGGGAAACTTGTTAAGGCGAGGGGTGTGTGCCTTCGAGGGGAGAAAAGCGTTAAACCTTGATACATTTTTTCTTCCCCTTGTTGTTAAAACAACAACAAATTGATTAATTGATAATAAAATACAATATCACCAATATTATATCACTAATTTTGATCAAGACGCAATTGGAAAACTCCTAAGTAACAAGCCAGAAGTCTATACTATACTAGAAAATAACTAGCCTCTCAAAGCTTCACTAATTTATACATCATCAGGACATGCACACACAAAAACATTCGTTCCATACAAAAACCAATGAAGATCAGATGCAGCACATCAACGGCAAAAAAAGACTCATCAATCAGACTGAAATTTCATGTCAAGAGGTTCAATAATATACTAAGACAAATAAAGGTAATGTACCATCAGCAGTGGAGGTTATTTTAAAACAGCTGATCTGTGGGAAACATAGGAAAATAAACTAAACAATATTTATTGATTATTTAAATAGATCAATCTACCCGAATAAGTTTAGTTCCAATGCATAACTTCAATTAACCTTGATCACTGAAAGTTTTTTATGACTAGAAACTTACGAGCCTTAGAGCAGTGTGCTAAAATTGCCATTGAATCTGGAATCTGCAGCTGAAATTTTGATATTGCTTTTAATATTAGTATTGAAAAGTAAAGAAGAGACCTCACATAAATGTTAAGACCGTGGAGAAACTCCAACGAAAAGCCCTTAAGTCTCCGAACTAAAATAGAAAGTGAAATTATCTGTCCGATCCATGATAATTTCATTTTCTGTTTTAGTTTGGAGACTTAAGGGCTTTTCGTTGGAATTTTTCCACGGTCTTAATTTTTAATATTAGATTAAAGATAAATCAGGATTTAGTCTATCAACGACTAAAGTCAGATAATATTGTGGAGTAGAGGATGTTGCAATTTAAAGTCAAATAAAGTCTAATGAAAAATGTAGTAATTAACATGTAATTTCTTCTAGCATTCATAAAGGGGAAAAAAAAGTTTGAATGAAAAAAAAAAACAGAAATATTTTTATATAATGAACAGAATACATCATCAAATATTTTTTTTTTATAAACGATGATTACATTTTGCGTAAAATGTTTAATAATTTCCCACATTAGTGCTCATATTTCGTTCATAATACAAAGCTTTCGTATTTTTTTATGCGATTGAAGTGTTAATATGGAAAAGATAATCCTGTGAAGATAATTTTAGAAGAGAAGAAAATAACTGTTTTGATAAATAAAAATGAAAGTTTCGAACAGATAATAGTAAATATTTCCAATCATAGAAACTAAGCCTTTCCCTTTTATTACTTTCTCCTCATTCCATTTATTGGCGTGATTGTTACAAACTTTTCTATTCAAAATTGGAAAAAAAAATGTTTTCGGACTAATTAAATTTCCCACATCAACGCTTCAATTAATAAGAATGTTCGAATAGTCACTTCGCTTCCATTGCTGTAGGTGTTGCCATGGATGCAGATGAGTAAAATGGTAAGGTCAGATATTACTCCTTAAACAAACAGAAACCAAATTATCGACTAAATATTCTCGGAGCACCTCGGGTACAACCCCCAACCAACCTTCCTTTACCCGTTAATTATCAATATCAAATTCCAGACCCATACCCAGTCCAAATTCAAAACCCAATCGACATAAATTGTATCCTCTCATCCTTCCTGACAGAACTCCAAGAGATTATCAAGCCCCTCATCAACCTGCTCACGAGAATCCTTACCGAAGTCCCTCTTAATTACCCACGATGAGCATAAAGCCCCTAATTATTGTCCTATGGAATGCTAATGGACTGCTTAACCATCGAGACGAACTTGACTTATTTCTTCATGACAATCACATAGACATCGCCCTATTGACTGAAACACACTTCACAAAACGATCATATTTTTACATACGTGACTACATCACTTATAGATCAGATCATCCTGACAATACAGCACATGCCGGTTCTTGTATCCTTATCCATAAATCCATACCTCATTCTCTTATACCTTCTACTCCAACTGACGTCATCCAATCAACTTCAGTAACCATTTCAACTAATCCTTTCCATATAACATTCTCAGCTGTATACTGTCCTCCTGGTAACTCCCTTTCTTATAACCTCCTCGAATCCTTATTCCGATCTCTCGGACCGCGTTTTATTGCTGGAGGAGACTACAACGCCAAACATCAAAGATGGGGTTGTCGAACATCCAATTCCCGTGGTAGCATTTTATCCCGAATTTCAACCTCCAATAGTTTCTCTATCCTTGCACCCATAAACCCTACTTATTGGCCTACATCGCTCAAAAAACGTCCAGATATTCTTGATATATTTGTTTCCTCACAGATTTCCTGCAATCAAACAACTATAAAAACCCTGGATGACCTTTCCTCTGATCACAGTCCAGTTCTACTTCAAGTACATTCAGTTCCCATTCCTAAGCCCTCTCATCCCAGACTGATTACCGGACGAGTAGACTGGGATAAATTTCGATCTAATCTGGAAAAAAATTTAAACCTCAAAATTCCGCTTAAAACAAAAGGAGACATCAATTCTGCAATAGACAAACTTACAGAATCAATACAAACCAATATAATTGATAGCTCCTTACCAAGGAAAAACCATTATCAACAGAATAACTGGCCACTTCATATTTTCGAGTTATTAAAAGAAAAACGACGGGCAAGAGCGAAGTGGCACCGCACCAGATATCCATCGGACAAGAGTCATTATACCAAACTGACAAACAAACTAAAATCAGAGATCAGAACATTCAAAATTCAAAATTTGTGTTACCGTACAGAAAATCTCAGTACTACTGACAAATCCTTATGGAATACCACTAGAAAACTCCTAAAATATAAAAATTTCAACCATCCACTTTTAACCGAATCCCAAACCTGGTCAAGATCTGATGAAGAAAAATCACAAATTTTCGGCCAGCACCTATTCAACACATTTAACCCTCACCCAGATATCCTTAATCCTACCCAGTCTGAATGCATTGAAGCAGAGTTAAGTATTCCTCTTCAGTTGTCTCCTCCTCCTAAAGCATTCCATCCTTCAGAAATAGCAAACATTATTCACAGATTACCCGCCAACAAAGCCCCTGGGTACGACCTAATCACATCTTATATTCTAAAACGCCTTCCTCGGAAAGCGATCCTACTGCTTACATATATATACAATGCCGTATTGCGTACCACTTACTTTCCTGATTCCTGGAAATTATCCATAGTTAAGATGATACCAAAACCTAAAAAACACCAGAACTCCCATCTTCTTACCGTCCTATATTTCTCCTGCCCATAATGGGTAAAATGCTTGAAAAACTCATTCTGAAACGTCTACATCCTATAATAGAATCCAACCAAATAATCCCAGATCACCAATTTGGTTTCAGAACATCGCACTCCACAATCCAGCAATGCCATCGAGTGGTGGACGTTGTCTTATCCGCATTAGAGCGCGGAATGTACTGCACGGGAGCTTTTCTCGATGTAGAGCAGGCTTTTGATCGAGTCTGGTATCCGGGACTGTTGTACAAACTCCGTAAATTCTTACCTTCTACTTACTTCCTTATTTTCAGTTCCTACCTCAGTAATAGAACCTTTAAAGTAAACCATAATTTTTCCTACTCTTGCCTCTTTACCCAGTTAGCTGGTGTTCCTCAAGGTAGTATCCTGGGTCCCATCCTATACACAATATATACAGCTGACATCCCAACCCATCCAAGCACTGTCCTCACTACGTACGCTGATGACACATGTGTGTTATCAGTAAATAACGATCCATTTGTTGCATCCCAATATCTTCAATCCCATATCTCAAACCTTCAAGAATGGTGTCAAAATTGGAGAATTAAAATAAATCCTAACAAATCCCACCAAATTACCTTCACTCTTCGTCGCAAACCTACGAATTCCTGCCCTACTGTATCCTTTAATAACACTCCACTGATCCCTGTCGAACAGATAAGTTACCTAGGACTCCATCTGGACAAACGTCTCACTTGGAATCATCATACAAGAGTGAAAAGACAAGAAACTGCTCGACGATTTCGGCTACTTCAACATTTACTGGACAAACGTTCAAAGCTACCAATTAATTACAAAAGACTCATTTACATGACAGTTATCAGACCTATTTGGACATACGGAGTTGAGCTTTGGGGCTCTACTAAACCATCCAATTCATCTCGCATCCAATCCTTACAATCCAAAATCCTACGTAAAATCCTCAATGCTCCTTATTATGTCACAAACAAACTCATCCATCATGATCTTAATATCCCATATGTTGCTGATTTGGCCCAAACTAGAAACCTATCCTTCCATGAAAAGCTCCATACACACTTAAATCCGCTAGTCTCTCGACTTGCTTCCCATACTATTCCTGATAACCCTCCGAGGCCTCTGAAAAGAAGATGGCCTCGAGACCTTCTACTATAAAACTTCATTGGAGTGCTATCAATGGATAGTTTCTCCACAAGTGATTTTTTTGTTCATGTCCTTTGTTCATACAGCCAATTTACTTGATGTAATGTTATTACAGTTGTAAATATCAATAAAATAAAATAAAAAAAAAATAAAAAATATTCTCGGGGTGCTGCATCATACTTCATCGTAATAATTCCTTATCGAAGCGAATGTCCCATCTGGATCTACTAACTTAATGCTTCTTAAACAAGTTCGAAACCTCTTAAACTTTTTAATAGATTTTATTTAAGTTGTGATAAGAACTTGAGAATCGAATTCGCATCCTCTCCTCTAAATTCCCCCTTTTTTGACACATCATTTGTCAAAGTCACCTCAGCCCAGGCAACCGCTAATTGGTTCCCCTGAAGATGGCCTACACCGTAGGCTCAAATGTTGGGGAAAAAATAATTTCTGCATATTTTGTGTTATCTCTGACTGCAACCATCATTAGAATTAGAACCATCCAGTCGACTATTTTCCACTTAAACAGGCAATTTTTAATGCAGATCGATGCTTTGAATGTTATAGATGAGCAGCGTAAAGAATATTCAGGACATTCAGAATATTCTTTACGGTGCTTTTACTTATATATAATCGAATTCATTAATAAATCAGAGGGAAAAGTATCGCTGACAGAACTGTTACGACAAAATAAATTATAGTATAACTTGTATTTCCGAGAATGTAGAAAAACGTTGAAAATGAATTAAAGAAAATTCCAATTAGTTATTGATGTTTTAACTTATTATTACTATCTATTGCACAACTATTTAGCGTATTTTTTAGTAAAATATTATTAGTCTTATATCAATGGAATTCCAACATTAAAACTAAAGTACCTATATTAAAACAAATTGTATTACTCATACACAGGCCTTTGGTGTCACCAGTCTCTAGTTCATGTCATGTCATGTCGGTGACACGAAGCCGTAAGTTTTTCACCTACCAGAAGTTGCTAAACACGGCAAAAGAAGTCTTCACTTAAAAAAAAAAATTATAGCTTATTTTTTGCTATAAGTTCTTTGAGCAGAAGCATATTTTATAATAGATTACAAAGTATGAATACAGATAATAATAAATGTACTTTTTCAAGAAACATCTTAGAAAGAAGACAGATCGAACTGATTAGGGTGAGTTAGTGTTTGAGTTGTCGCCGGAGCCACTTGAAACGCACTAATTAGATCTCTAATGACTCATTAAAGAATCTTCTACAGAAACAAACAAAAACGGAAGGATTTCCCTACCTAATAACTTCTTTCCTTAATTCAATTCGTTGTATTTAATTATCTTAAGTATATATTTATTTAGTCATTTATAAATTACGCTTAGTTTATTCATCTTATTTATTAGTTGATTCATTTATACTTATTTATTATATATTTTTTAAATTAATAATTCTTTAATTCTATTATAAACTAACATTATTGCATTCTAGCTTTTATAACATTATTAAATTTAGATAAAAGACCTTGAATATAAAACTCTCTGAATTAAGATTTAACAATAGTAAAACTTAATGTCACAGTTCAAAACCTAAACATATTCTTTATCGATTTAATAATTAGTTTAACTTAACATTTTTTTTTCTTTTATATCCAAGACGTTAATATAGGTCTCTTCTTTATTTTTGCTCTTCTATTTTAATAATTAAAATTATTGAATGATCTAAAGTATTCGAATAATTAATGTTTAAAATATCTATTATTTGATCAAACGATGTGTATTAGCAACACTTTCTTATAGTAAAAATACGTAAAGAATTAGGTAGAGTAAAGTAACATTTTCTAACAACGGTCTGCTTCAATGAAAACGATCAAAACGTATGACAAAAAAAAAAACCATAAATGGGTTTTTGCGATTTCGAAAAACACTTTTTTTTTAATGATAAATTAAGTTTTTAATAGTTAAAGGCTATTTAGGAGAATCTTATTTTTTTACTTTATATATCTTTATTTATTGATCTTTGCAGCAATTTTAATGACTCATAAACTACAGTATCATTCTAATACATACGCATGAAGACACTGATGCTTATTTTCACAGCTTCTTTCTGACTTTTTATATCGATTTCAGCTCAAGGCTGAGTATTCCTTAATGTATAAGCTTCATTCATAAAATCGAATGTGTTCAGTGAATCAATTGCCTTGAGGGTGATGCAATCAATTTTGTTCGGATATTCAAAAATGTCGTGTTTATTTTTGTTAAAAGTTTAATAGTATTATATTATTGTGAATAAATTCAAATAATTTAATTTTTCAACTCATCAGAAATTAATTTTCGGCCATTATTTCAACTCTTGGAATTTATGATAAAATATTTTATAAACAAAAAAAAATTATAATAACATAGCATTAATATATAAAAAAAATCTAATATATCTAATTCAATTTCTTTTTCAAAGATCAAATTCCACAAATGATTCAACAATATATTAAAAATAAAGAAAATTATTATTTAATTCGCGAAAAATCAGTGAACCTATTAAAATTTAGCGATTTTCGTATTGTTTAATCTATTTATATCTGTTATCATAATAACATAAACATGTTGCGGTTTTCGAGGTGTTTAATATGTATAAATGTATTTAAAGTATATTGTTAAAATATTTAAATAAACTCTGAAAATTAACAGCCTGTTCAATTAGAAAAAACACTGACATTTTTGATCATTACTTTTGAGAGTTAGAGATATATTGTTTTTGTGCCTTATATATGACACTATGTGATTTTCTCAGTTCTTGCCTTGCGTTACAGTAATTTCTTTAATCATTCTTTGATTTGGCGTTTGAAGTAAGCTACACCGACATTAGCTATATATAGCTAGTAAATGATTGCATTTCGTGTAAAGGATCTAAGAAGGAACTGATAGCTAATAGGAACCATAGATCGTTAAGGATCTCAAATTTATAGGGCAATTACTTCGGGGGAGCTCCTGAGCTTCTGTATCTTATTATCTTCAGCAAATCGATAATAGCTCAATTATCTTTATCATAGGCGCTGGAATTTTAAATTGGGGCAATCTTTGTATTCATCATTTAAATATATTATTATATAAGTCCATATAAAATAATTGCATATAAGACTTGAATAAACCAATGGAGGAATACTCCAGCTACTATTCGTGTTCATTTTTATTATCATTAATGCACCATGCGGTTCAAGTGTAATATTTAATATTAGCATATATGACATTATAGCAAGTCAGTAGATGGCTGAAGGAAAATGAGTAAAGTGTTGAATATGATTGATGTGTTTTAGGGTAGTTTTGATCATATTGAGAACTTATCAAAATTGAAAAAAAATTGCCTTAAGTATTGATAAAAACAAATTGAAGAAGTTATAGTGTGGCGTAGGTCTCCCTGCTAAAATATTTTCCGTATATTCTTTTTTGAATGTACAATAGTTTAATTTAGTATATTTATTTTTTAAAATATTAAATAGTGATTAAATTTTATGTTAAATTCCCATATAAAATGATATTAATATTGCTACATTTAAACACATAATGGTAATGATATATATTATATTAAAATAAAATATATTAACAAGAGCGAAATAATAGAATCTCTGCCGTTAATAATTTAATGAATATTATTATATACATTAATGTACGTATTATCGCATATATGGTGTTATTTCAGAGGTTTCTTCAGTATTCTAGTTCAATCAATTATTTAATTATTATTATACTAAAATTTCTAAAACTTTTTGTAGAAAATAATGTTAAACTCAGATTTATTATCCAATAACAGATATTTTATAGTGATTATTAATATATTTCGCCATTGAATCACACTTTATAAAACTATGTTTTATATTTAAGCCATTTTAAGTTATAATTCTTTTTCATTAGGGGAGAGTAGCCTGTTCTAAACCATTATTTCGAAACATTTTTGTTCCCCAGCAATGTCCGGCAGAACAGAACATTATTCAAGAAAATATCAGAATAAATCTTTCAGGATTAAGTTAAAAAGGACTGTTAGGCGTTTAAGGAATATTAGTTAGGGTCATACTTCTAGTAAGTAGTTTGGAAGTTGGGAGTGGTGGAAGCATATGTTACACATGGCCCTAAACTCTAGTCTAATATCTCCAATAGCTGACCCAACCATCCTTGAAAAAGTTTCTGAAGGTTCTTAAGATACCCAACGGATTTATTCGTTCTTCTTGTTCTATATAACGATTTTTGTCCTTATACATTTCTAATGGTCACGAATTCAAAGTAAAATAGGCGTTAATTAATTAGTAATGATATCAAAATAGTTTACTTCATATTTCTATTGGTATTTAGGTACGAGAGTACGCCTAGCCACCAAACTCTGTCAATTGGGGACGTTATGTCAAATAAAAGAAGAGTATAACATTGCTCGGACCTCTTCGTCGTGGAGTGCCCTATGTAGTGCATCTGCAGTCTCCGGCCTTTGCGAACATGAACTATCGTGAATGTCATTTTAAAAACACTGACTATAGACTTGCATCGATCAGATCCTCCAAAACTATGTTCGTGACTTGTAGGAGTCATAAACGCTTGTAAGCTGTGTAGAACGGAACGTTTCTAAACAATACAGTATCTCGTTCTAAACAGGATATGTTTTAAGCTAGTGTAATACCTATCAAGCCCCCAGCTCTCTCCCCCCCCCCCACAGCTCTGAAGAAGACTTACTAATTATGTCGAAACGTTGGCTACTTAATAAAGTTTTCTCCAATTCTATGAGAAATTTATTGACCTCTACCCGGACCACTTTCTTCCACATATTTTTATAATCACTTGTGTTCAGTAGTATGAAGGCCAACTATGCCAAATGTAGAGGGATATGGACACTTGAATATTGATAACCACTGGACGTCAGCCAAACCGCATCGGGTCCCTAGCAAATAAATTATGAATGACGTACGAACTCATCAGAAATATAAATAGCTGCCAACATCTAAATCATTTACCTCTTTAAATTTCAGGGTTTTTGTTTGTTCAATATTATGCATTTAATGTTTTAAACTAACGGAAAAATTATTAATAATCTCACTGTTACTAGTATCTAAATAGACGTACTTGTACTGTTTATAGATCTTTGAATCACTTCTATTTTTGTGTATATTATTTGACAATCAATATCACTAGAGAAAAGTAAGTAACTTATCGATATTGCAAAAGGTTTAAAAGATAAAATGTTAATAAATAAAAATTTTTAAACTCTACTTTGCAGAATTCATGTATATAGCTTAGTTTTATATTGTAATTTAGTGTTATAGTCTACTCTTATAGCCCTCGTTCTAGTCAACTAAGCTAGGATTATAGTTCTGAACGGAAAATGTTTTTATTGGCTTATGAAACGAGTGCAATTTATTAACCCTTCTAGTAATAAGTCTAGTGAATAAAATATTTTCACATTACATGGTAATATTGTACATCTTGGAAATATTAATTTTAAATTTATATTATACTCATATTCGCTTAACAGACGAAATTAAAAATATTGTTGATTTTTCCGACCAGAATCATGCCACCATCAGGGATAAGATGGAGACTGAAAGAACCATTCTGGAAGTTATTGAGAAAAAACGCCTGAAATGTTATGGACAGTTGAAAATAATACCTGAAGGAAGACTACCCAAAGCAGTCGACCAATGGAAAATTAAGGTAACACGAAGACAATGGAAGACCCGGAATAACGAAGTGGAAGAATCCATGATGGGACATGGACTACGGGAAGAATAGCCCTAAGATAGAACATTATGGAAGGAAGGCATCCAATCAATAAGTTCAGAATACCTAGTACAGTGGAGACTCCTAAAAAAAAAAAAGTGTGGTTTTATGAAACCACGATGCAAGTAAACTTTTTTTCGGTTTGTAGGCATTCAACTGAAAATTTTTGAAAAATTATTCAATTTAGGATATTAAAATTGCGTTTTTAATCTTAACCTAATTATTGAGAAGTGGGAAATTCTTAGTAGACAAAATATTCAATTATAAATTTAATTTCAATTTGCGTATTAAGGTACGGAATACATAATTAATACAATCATATAGATGATAAACGCATATTAAAATGTTAGAGAAATTATTTAAATCATTTAATCGTTGTCAACTTCAATTATTTTATCAATAACTTCATCTTCGACTCGAGTCTCACAGTTTATAAATGTAATTATTGATGATGGTGATTGAATACTTTCCTCAAGTGAAGCAGATTCCTCTTTCTTAAAATCTGTATTGAAATCACCAGATAAAATAATAGGCATTCGCGGATATGTTTCTCGTGAATGGAAAATTGGAGCCAAAGGTGTAGCGAATGGAGCAAGATGAAAACCTAGAAAATCCATGATATAATTTATATTTTGATTCTCTTTAATAGAAATTGCCACGATTACAAGTTTTCTGATGTCATCAAATGTACCTTATTCATTGAAACCCAGCTACACAAAAATCTCCCACGGCAGATACGGATGTAGTTGCTTGACTAGTACTCATGTTAATTATGTATGCTTGTATTCCGATTGCTTGTATTTCAGATTGTCTTGTATATCTTTTATAGTGATACTTTGTGGAACAGTTATCACTACTGGTGATAATTCCATTTTCTTTCCGTCCGGTGTAGTCATGCGTACACCTTGTGTCCGAAACCTTAATTGGTTCAAATGCCTTCCTGTCATCAGATATGGGAATAGAAAGATCAAGATTTTTTTATCACAAATTTGTTTGAGAGTTTTGGGTGCAAAACTATGGTACCCAATTCCGCGAGTTTTTAGATATCTTTCTAATGTGTGTCGGTCGGTCTCTAATTGGTGGTTAATATGGATGTCAGTACTCGTCTGTTTAATAAAATATTGATTAATATTAATTTTATTCATGAAACCACTCACCTCATTAAAGGTGCCGTTTTCTCGGTCCATTATAACTAGAGGAATCTTCTTAGGTGGGGCCGCCGTAGGTTCCTCAGTTGGTGGTAAATTAGCAAGAGCAGTAAAGCTGTTCGATGTCACTTCCAGTGGCGCTTCTTCTGCTTTCCTTTTGTTCCTCTTGGCCGATTTCTTCCCTGTCTTTACTTTTTTTGAAGGGGGTCTCATCTTCAGAGTCTGGTATAGGTGTATTTAAGCCTAGCATGATCACTGCCTCTCCACTTCCTAATACACCGATCCCCTATCCTAGTGGCACTACACACTGTACGCAATTAAATAGTCACTGCACAGCCTTGCTAGATAGCTAGTCAATTTATATTAATGGACCCCCACCAGTTTAAGGCGGAATCTAAATAAGAGTAGTAATAGTGTTTGTTTGGATAGATGTCTTTAAAAAGTCTCCTTTACAAAAATATCGCATTTAAACACTTCGAGAACAAAGCAATAGCTTACACTGTTACCACAGATACCACACTGTTATGCGACATGCGATAGATGAACGAAAAATTTTGGGGCGATAGAAAAAATGTTTCACTTTAAAACTATAGCAATCGATTCCAAAACCGGCTGTTAATAATAAAATCAATCTGTTACAAGCTTTGTATGGACTTAGTGGGATCTGGAGGTCCTCCTTGGGCTCTCTCAGCTGTTCTAAAGTTGGTACCCTAAATTTGGGGAAACCTAGTTAGTGGTTGAGCATGATCTGGTATAAATCATCTCCCTGCACAATCAGTCTCCTAGAAACAGTACAGTTTTTATCAGGCACTAAACTCCATGGATCGTAGTGGTACAGATTTAGTTTAAAATTTATATAAATACAATTGAATTTTGCATGATTTCTATTCTAATTCGTGTTATTTCAAAAGTTATAGCCAAATATCGCACTACATACGACGAATGTGCTATTCATTAACATTAATAAAGATAAATAAATGTAAATAAATAAACCGTTGTCCTTGAAACAGTTGTCTCTACCACGTACTGAATCTGCTCCTTATGGGTTGTAGTGGTGAAGGATTATTTTGATTACTTACAATATCACCTTACCTTTCTTATGATAACTATAAAGGGGTTTGAGGTAAGATACTCAATTTAATGAACAAGGCTGTTGAAGAAGACAGGGTGAAAACCTGAAATATTAGTGTCAGAAACAATTTTTTAAGAAGTTTAAGTTTAAGTCAGTATTCGATCTAGCAACAATCTTTTGCTACTAACTTGTTTTGATTGTTATTTAAAATTGGCTCTACATACTCTAAATATCAAACTGCTGCTCTACTTGTGTAAAAAGACAATCACATGGTCACATTTCAAAAGGACATCACATGGTCTTATCTTGATTTTATTTTAATTCTTCATAGATAAAAAATATATTATGTTTAATATAATAATTTTTTTTTGGAAGAGGGAAAAGCTGTTTAAATTCAGAATGCTTTAGAAGCTTAAATATATTTTAAATATTCTGATTGGTTTTGGGATGCCAGAGTAATCATTTAAGATAATAACTCAAATTATTATTTGTAACTTCAGCCTTAATTGGATTCTTTTCCAGAGGTCTGTTGTGTGTTTACCAATTTACTAATTAGTTAATACTAATACATTATTCATAAATATATAGTGCATCTAGGTTAAGTAAGCACAAAAACAATTATAGTAAATATACTTTATTCATACAACTTGAAATACATATTTCTTGCAAACGGTCATTTGTTCACTGCCCAAATAAATATTTATTTTTATTATAACATCCGGTGCGATATAAATATATATATATATATATATATATATATATATATATATATATAAGTTAAGTGCCATAGCCGGGTAATGGTAGAGCTTAATCCTACTGAGAAGATAAACAACTCCCAGATAGTATATAAGAAGGATTAGTTTATCAATAAAGTCAGTTATAACCGATCTCTCTGTGCGTTCTCATTTCGAAACCTTTCCTTTTTTTTTAGTTTATGTGTCTCGAACTCATTAAGTGGTGCCGAAACCCGGGACACGGATTAAAAGCATAGGAAAGAAATTTTTTTTTCGTTTTCTCGTTCGTTGTGCTATCTTTCCATTCGTTGTGAATAGTACTTAAGTGCGCCAACATGAATGATTAGGCTCCGAGCATCCTGAGGCCTGCGACCTTGACGCTAGATCCCCCACAGGCGGAGCAGATGATCCCTGAACTCCAACCTCAGGTAACTTCCTCCTTAGCATTAGCGCGGGCAGACCTAGCGAGGCAGGAAGCTAATAGAATTGCGCAAGAAACTAATGAATTAGAAAAAATGAAATTACGGAAGGCCAACGCGCAAGACATCAGGAGAGAAATTTCTGATTTGGATAAGTTCAACGGCGATGTCGGCGAACTCAATCATTTTATCAAAGGTGGAGATGGAATCATGGCAAGCATTCAATCCCAGGTGGCAGCGGACTTTCTAGAAGAACTAGATGCAAAGAAATTGCGAGTGGCCCTGGCACGGCGTGTCCGGAGAAGCGTGCTGAACTTAATTCAGGCCGATGAGGAGACTGAATGGGCAGTAATTAAAGAAAGGTTGAAGAAGGCGTATGGAGGAGGGAGATGGACGATCGAGGAGGACATTTTTCAAATGTTCTGTGAACGGAGGCAGAGCCGGCAGACACCGGGTCAATACGCTGCAGTCATGCTGGAGCGGTATCAAAAATTAAATGCAAAAATGAGAGAGATCGTATCAGCGGAAGAGACAGACGCACGAATGCTATTCCTGTCCACGATCTGGAAGGTACAGTTGGCGAGGCAGTTAGGAAAAAAGGAAGGATTTCCTATCGAGAAAACGTTCCTTGAATGCGCTCAGAACCTTGTGGATACAGGGGCCCGAGAAGAGGAGAGCTACAGGATGGAGGTAGATGAGCCTGAGTGGACAAGGGTCTCGGCGAATCGACCAAGAATTTCTGCGACTCCGGGTAGAAGAACGAGTGTCAGAGAAAAACCATTCACGGCTGAAAAAAGAAATTGGCTGCCCAAGTCGAAGAATGGGCCAAGGAAGGATGAGAGGAAGTGCCACGGGTGGGGCAAGGCGGGCCATCTGGTAGCAAAATGTCCACGGTCCAGATGTTACGAGTGCGGGATGGAAGGGCATTTTGCCAGACAATGCCGTACATCTTTCGCAGAAAGGAGGGACATCAAGCAGAACCGATGGAAGTAAATGCACAGGAGCTACGGAAAAGGAGGTACTCGGCCAGACGAGGTGGGTCCCCAAGGGACACATCTAGTGTCTCGGGATCATCAGAGACGGAGGAGGAACCAGGCAGCAGTGGCGAGGGCAGCGTGAGCAGCAGCTGGAATCGTCAACGAACGGCGGGTCAGCGGCGGACGGCGACCACGAGACGGAAGCAGGCGGCCGTATGAGGAGGGTGCTCGCAGAGAGGCGACCGAGCTTGCGTCATAAATAACTTGGAAGGTAAGCTGAAAAATTGGTTGCCTATTATTAAGACGTACGGTGAAGTGAAGTGCCTTGTAGACACAGGGAGCTCGAGTACCTTGTTGTCAAAAACAGCAGCGGAGAAGTTGTGTGGTAAGGGGGAGGCACTTCAGATCCGGAGATGTAAATGTAGGTTGTTAACCTTAGGAGGGCCATGTAGAGTGATGGGCGAAACGGATATGGGATTGAGCGAGTGGGGAAAAACGGGAGCGCGTCTGCAGGTGCATGTAGTAGAGAGTTTGCCCAGGGAGTATCAGGCCATAGTTGGGTGCGACCTGTTAGAGAGGGTGGGCGCGAAGGTAGAGAATAAACGAGGCAGGTGGTTCATTACGTTAGGGGGTAAGTCATACGCGGGGCACCGGGCGGTGCGAGGTCCTCGGGTGGGGGCCGTGACTAGGATAGTTGAGTGGAGGAACCTATTACTAAAGGAATTCCGGGACATCTTTTATAAGGAAGGGGGGGTATTAGGTGTCACGGGAAGGACGGTACACGAAATTCCACTAAAACAGGAGAAGACCACGTACGTGAAGGAGAAGCGGTATCCCCAGGCGCTGAGACAGCACATCCGGGTAGAATTAGATGAATTAAAGCGACAGGGAATCATCGTCGACAGTTCATCCCCGTTTAATAGCCCCCTGTGGGCGGTAAAGAAGAAGAGTGTGACAGGGAACGAGAAATACAGAGTGGTCGTGGACTTCCGTCAGTTAAATGAAAATACGAAGGACGAAGCTTATCCAATTCCCCGGTTCGACGATATCATAGATCGATTAAGCGGTGCTGTAATATTTAGCACGTTGGATTTGAAAGCGGGGTATCACCAAATCAGACTTCATCCTCGGGATCAGGCGAAAACAGCTTTCACGTTCGAGCGGGGACATTACGAGTTTACGAGGATGCCGTTTGGACTAAAGAATGCGCCCCTCACGTTCCAGAGGCTGATGGACGAATTTCTCAGGGGTGTAGATGAGGGGATTTGCCAGGTCTATATGGACGACCTGCTCGTGTTTAGCAAATCGGAGGACGAACATGTGCAACACCTTCGACAGGTCTTCACGAGGGTTCGCGAATTCGGGCTGAAGCTGTCTCCGGAGAAGTCCGTGCTGGGTAAAACGGAGATAAATTTTTTAGGGCACACGGTGTCTCGGGAAGGAGTTAGGCCGGATAAGTCCAAGGTGGAAGCGATCACCAAGATGGCGATACCCCGGGACGTGAAAGGCATTAGAAGACTTCTGGGGGCCCTTAATTACTACAGACGTTTCGTTCCAGACATGGCGCGGTACCTGGTACCCATTAATAACTTGTTAAAAAAGGGAGCGCGCGTAGTTGTCACACCGGTCATGGAGGACAACTTGAAGAAATGTCTGGAGCACCTGACGGGGGAACCGGTGCTAGCGTTCCCAGATTTCACTAAGCAGTTCGTTGTGACTACCGATGCCAGTGAGTACGCCTTAGGGGCGGTCTTGTCTCAGGGGCATGACCAGGGGGACCGGCCGATAGCATACGCGAGCAGGAGATTGTCCGAGGCCGAAGCCAGATATAGTGCGTTGGAGAGGGAGCTACTAGGCATTGTTTGGGCGGTCGACCATTTCAGGCCATATTTGTTTGGCAGAAGATTCCGGGTCCAGACGGATCACCGGCCGTTACAGTGGGTAGGCCAGCTAAAGGAGTCATCCGCTCGAGTGGCTCGCTGGAAAGAGAAGCTCAGCCAGTACTCCATGGATGTCGTCTACAAACCTGGGAAGGAAAATGTAGTCGCCGATTGGTTGTCGCGGGCACTCATGGTGAATGCTATCGAAGAGGATGTCGCAGGGCCATCGGGAGATATCCGGCAGTTTTTGCAGGATTGGTCGCCGGAGGGCGAAGGGGAACAGTCTACCACGGTAGCGGGAAGAGAAGAGGTATCGTCAGAAAGAGAGAGCTCTACAGACGAGAGACCGGGGGATTTAGAAGAAATTGACGAGATTGTTAATGACAAACCGAGGCAGATAATCTGGAAGACGAAGACGTCAGGCATGCTGGCAATAGAGTATCTGCGTTACAGGCGGTCTCGCGTCAATGTCATCTCGTCGCAACCAGGGGTGCGATTGGACCTCGTATGTAAGGCCCTCAAGGACGCTTCTAAGCCGGGACACACCCACCACCTTTACGTGGGTAACGCAGTGATATGGGAAAAAATACGACAGGTGTGGAAAACGGATCAAATCCCGGATCGTGTGTTCATTCGGTGCAGGATCATGGTGGAAACCATCAGGGACGGCGGCCGACAGAAGGAAGTGACAGGGGCCTACCACGTGGGCAAAACCAACCATCGGGGGGTCAATGAAACTCTGCAGGCGCTGAGAAGGCGCTATTATTGGTCGGGTATGCGGCGGACGATCCAAGAAGTTATAGGGGCATGCGAGGTCTGCATGACTACGAAGTACGACCGCCACCCACCGCAAGCTGTACAAGAAGAAACACCTACGGGGGATCGGCCTCTCCGCGATCTGCAGGTGGACACGTTCACCTGGAAGGGTTTTACATGGCTCACTACCATCGACGTTTTCAGTAAGATCGCTATGGCCCGTCTGATTCACTCCAAGGAAGCAGAGTCGGTGTTATCAGCCCTCCGGACATGGTTTATGTTTTATGGGGTACCCGATACCATAACGTCCGATAAAGGGAGGGAGTTCGACAACGCTGTGGTGAGCGAGGAAACGCGTAAGTTGGAGGTCGCGTGGCATTTCAACACTCCGGGACACCCGAAGGGTAGGGGAGGGATAGAGCGGTTGCATAGCACGCTTAGCGATCACCTCAGGGTCTACCACGTCGAGCAGGGTTTGACGCCGGACGTAGCGATGCGGAAAGCGGTTGCGGCGTACAACCATTCTATCCATTCCGTAACGGGGTTCTCTCCCTTTGAAGTGTTGTTTGGGATTCGCGGGCCCAGTCGGGATCCCGAGGGTACGATTGGAGGTAACAACGCAGCGTGTGACATTGTCGCGAACCACGTGCGGGTTCGAGAGGCATGGGAAAAAGCGCGAAGAAGGATCGTGAGGGAAAAACGAACCCGAGTTACTAGAGAAAACGCGAGAGTCCGAGATTGCTCGGGGGCACTCAAAATTGGGGCCATTGTCTACAGGAGAATTGGGTCTAATAGGGGTAAGGAGCCACGGCGATACGAGGGACCATTCCGTGTTGTAGTCATTCGGGAACACAACACAGTCACTATCGAAAGTGTAGGGGACCCCAGGAGGCGGAGGACGGTCCATATTGAACAGCTGAAATTTCCTCTGGGGTCTGGAGTGCCTTCGCCTACTCCAGTGGAGTAATACAATGTGCGGAACAAGAAAGTGGTTGTATTCCTATAAGTGTAAAATTTTGTGTTCTTATTATTATTAGTAGCTATTTTTGTTTTTCCTTTTTCTCATATCTGTTGTGGAGGACAACAATCAGTAGGGTGTGGTTTTGGTTGTTTTATTATCCTTGTGGCTGTATCTTCTTTTTGTTCTATTGTATCATTGTATGGTATTTAATTGTACATACTGTAATTTTGTGTGTCTGGGAGCTGTAGTGTTGTACAGGAGCCAGCTCTGCTATTCGCCTGGACTGGTCCTTCCTTTAGTTTCCAAAAGTGTCTGGAAACTGGAGGGGGGGAGTTAAGTGCCATAGCCGGGTAATGGTAGAGCTTAATCCTACTGAGAAGATAAACAACTCCCAGATAGTATATAAGAAGGATTAGTTTATCAATAAAGTCAGTTATAACCGATCTCTCTGTGCGTTCTCATTTCGAAACCTTTCCTTTTTTTTTAGTTTATGTGTCTCGAACTCATTAAGTTATATATATATATATATCCTCCAATCTTTCCATTGGGTATCGCAAACTACAATGGACTGTAAAACAGACACAGGAACTTGTATCTTGTGAGACACCGTAAAGGAAAAAAAATGGTTTCAGCTGGAAGTGAAGGAAATATTTATCTGATGCGGTTTTGAATTGCATTGAACGATCGATGTAGTTTGGTGCTTAAGAGTTTTATGCTGTAGCTCTCGTGTTTGAGACCGGTTTAGTAGATAAATTACACAAGGGAACAACATTTTTGTTGCATGAAATATTTTGACTAATATTCTACTTCCTCGAGGTGCTGATTTAAGATCTGAAGTCAGTTTGTTTGTATCAGCTTTACTTTTGGGGTTATAATCATAAACTGTTTTTTAAGATGAAAATATTTTTTATTAAGAAAACTATTAAAAAAATTACCACTACATATCAAAAAATTTTCTTTTGTAAGATTTTCTGGCTTGATTCGGTTCACGGGGGCTGTTTTTAATGCTCCAACAATAGTCCGCCATCATGTGAGCATTCCAGTGACCTTGGTAACGTTCCTCCATAGTTCGAATGTCCTGATGGAACCGTTCCCCTTGTTCTTCACTCAGATCACCAAGATTTTCAGGGAAACGGTCCAAATGGCTGTGGAGGAAGTGTACTTTGATGCTCATATTACAACCAAGCTGCTGGAAGTGTAACAACATTAGTTCAATATGCTCCGCATAGCTTTCTTCCTTTTTGTTTCCCAGAAAATTTTGAGCAGTCCAAACGAATTCATTCCAGGCATTTTTTCAATATCAGTCATGTAACTAATAAAGTTTTCATCCTTTATCAACCTTCTTATTTGGGGACCATCAAAAATTCCATTTTTAATTTTTTCTTGGCTCAAATTAAAGAACTTCTTAGAGATGTATTTATAGCAATCACCACCCTTGTTCAAAGCTTTGACAAATTGTTTCATGAGCCCTAGTTTGATATGCAAAGGTGGCAGTATTATTCGATCCGTGGGCACAAGGGGCTCATTTATTACATTCAGTTGTCCCGGAACCATAGATTGCCTGGAAGGCCAATCTTTTCTAATCCAGTGCTCAGACCTAGCTCTGCTGTCCCATAAACAAATAAAACATGGATATTTTGTATATCCACCTTGTTGTCCAAGAAGAAAATTCACCATTTTTAGATCAACACTTATCAACCACTTTTGTTCGTTGTATTTGATTCTATCCATTACAGAAGCTACAGTAGCATATTCTTCTTTGACTGTAGTTGAATGTGCAATCGGTATCGAACCCAGCTTATTGCCGTTATGCATAAGTACACATTTCAGGCTACGTTTAGAGGAGTCAATAAATAAACGCCATTCATTTGGATCATACTTCTGTACTCCCATTGCTTTCAATAAACCAGGAACATCTGAACAAAAAGCAAAGTCGTCATCTTTAGAAAAGAATGACAGCAATTCTGCCTCTCGGTTACGATAGTATGAAATTCTTGTTTCTGGGGTTAAAAGATTTCTTTGCTTTAATCGAGAAGCTAGAATCTCCGATGTCTTTTTAGAAAGACCAAGATCTCTGATTAATGCATTGAGGTCTTCCTGATTAAAGAGCTGGGGCTCAGAAGTAAAATCAGGGTAAGAATCACTTGTCCGACTTTCATCACTTGAAGAATAGTTTTGTTTTTCTATATCATGATCATTTTGTACAGATGAAGAAGCTTGGGGTACTGGTGCATCGCCAGAGAACAAGACTGGTCGAGTAACAGATAACAAGTTTGGATAAGACCATTTCGACCGGTTATTTTTATTAATTCCATTAATATCAATCACACAAAAATAACAATCATCTTGATGATTATTAGGTTCCCGCCAAATCATTGGTGTTTGATACTTAAAATGGGGTCTTTTCTTATTTGCCCATAATCTCAAAGACTCAACACATGTTTTACATACCATATGAGGGATCCAGTACTTGTCACGGATGTCCAAAGCGAATCCAAAGTAATCAAAATATACCTGTGTTATAAACTCTGACACACTTAGCCTACAATTTTTGAATGTATATTCACCACAAATGTTACAGAAATAGTTTGGATCGTTTCTACAGATATTTCTTAACTTGGACATTGTTATTTAACACAAGAGCACAAACTTTTTCACTAAACAACTCAGTTGAATTGAAGTTTGAATGTGACTAGTACAAATATATGTCTATCAGCTGTTTGCCAAAAACAAAAGGTGCTGGAGAAAAACTGAGGCTAGATTTGTAATCACCAACCTCTAATTAGTAAACAACAGGCCTAAAACTCCATGCAACAAAAAATTAATAAAAATTTGTTCCCTTGTGTTATTTATTCTGATGTAAACGAGAAATAGGTTTTGTGAGATCTGAGTGAGCTCTTCTCGGGCTCTAATCGCCTGAAAAACCTGGCGGTTCTAGGTCACTCTAACCCACGGCGTTTATGAAGAAAAATCGCCTTATTTAAAATTGTTCTAATAGCCTACAATGAATACATCAATATTTGTCTTTTGAAAAATTGCTTATTTGAAACATAAATTTAATCAAAGAATAAAATGGGAATTAAGATTAAAAAAGTTTTAAACTTAGGTTTCTCAGAGCAATTTCAGATAACGAAGTAGCTTGATAGTTTGTCATATGGTAGCAAATAAAGAAATAAACAGAAATAATTAATAAAAATAGAAATACCCAACCTTATTTCAAATATCAGACTACCGTATTAAGATCCTTAAAAAGTACAAATTTAGATAGAAAACAAAACCATGGGAAGCATTTGATGAATGGATTCAAAATATTTGGCCATGGACATTTAAGAGATAATTTATAATTTTTTATGTTTATGCCTAACATTAAATAAAGAAAGGGACAATATTATTGATTTATATTGGTAGCCAATCTACATTTAATATTAAGGTATTTTTAGCTATGACGTTTTGTGAAGACTAATTGCCGAATAGGAGCTAATATTGGCTTTGGGCGACCTCAGAGGTCTATCACCTGAGGTAAACTGAGAGGGGGAATGGCGAGGTATTTGTTCTCCTGGGGCCAATCGTCACGACCTAGGGTTCAAATATTTGCAGGAGGGAACAGCTGACGTGCTACATCAGTTCTCTGTTTACCCTCAACTTAGCCAGTTTGGCAGCTCTCATCCCAATCAATGTCCACCAATCAAATTGAATGTATCTCAATGTCACTCTGTATCAAGTTTCATTTTCCTAGATTCAAATCCGGTAGTGGCAGATAAATTACTAAACCTGCAGCACAAAAACCCATGCAGGCTCTTGGATTAAGTAGGGGATGTATAGTTTCTAGGACAACGGTTGTGCAGGGAGGTGAATGGTCCTAGATCACGATCAATCAGATTGTTCCACTAATACTGAGGCTGGGTTAGCCCCAGGAGGATCCCAAGGCAACTGATCGTTGACAACCACTGAGGCACTCCGCTCCCAGATCAAATATTAATTCTGTTAACACGCTGAGATATGTCACACATTTGCACTGCTATGTCATGAGGTCTTCCTGGCACTCGCTTAGCTTCTATAAATTGGATACTCTTAACTAGGGGAGTGTGATATTGGCCTTATCACTTTCCTATAATATTACTGTAAAAGAGGAACAATAAAGTCTCTACTGTGTATTGAACTTCTTCATTGGTTTAGTGGTACAGTTTTTTTAAAACTTATTATTGTATTTGTATATTTTTAGTTCGAAGAATAAATTGTATGTTTGACATAATGTGGTTTTCATTGCCACTTAACTTTCGTTGATAAAGCGGTTCTTTATTGTCCTAGTATTCATCTTTAGGTTTGGCCACAAGCAGGAAAGGATTATAAACAGAAAAAGTGTGATGATTAAACAATAATTTAAACATTATATAAAGGGAGAACAATTTAAAGAGGAAACTGCTGTAGGAAATATTATTTGAATAAAAAATAAAGCGTGGGAGAACACCAGATTTGAAGCAGGAAGAGTCCCAAGAAATCAGAACTTCTTTTATTATTTTAATAATGTTTATCTGGCTATTATGATATATTAGTTGTATGAGGTTTAAATTTGTATGAAACTTCATTTTTAAACGATAGAAGGTTAAAAATCACTATAAGATAGTATAGAGGAAGCAATTATTGATAGGATGCAAAAACATATAAATATATCTAACAGAGAATATATGTAAAAGAAAAGCCTGTGAGAATTTCAGAATGAAGTTTGAAGGAAAACATCCAAGGGAATAAGAATAAATGTATTGTATTATAACTTTTAATTTTATAATGTTTGAATTTGTATATAATTCCTATATATAATTGAAAACATATTTACGTAGTTTATTTCTAATTATGTTTGATAATTTATCGACGTAATGCATTTGGTATGCATTACTTGTTAATAATGTATTTTCCTCTACATAATAAAATTCCATGCAATAATTTGCTGGATAGTGTTCTTGAAAATTGCATGATAGTATTCTTAAAAATTAGTAACAAACTGTAAGAAAGTGGTCAACAATAAAATGTGGCGAATATCACAAAGGTAGAAGAAATTTCTCAATAATAATACTATGTCAAGAAAGATGGAGGTCATAGAAAAATAGGAAATATAATAAATAACTTAAAGGTGGGTATCATCAGGTATTGAGGGTATGAGCAATAGATGAAGAATTCAAATAATTTTTAAAAAAATCAACACAGAAATAGTATTTATTTATTTACTTCAGCTTTTCGTATAAGATTGTGATCTTTGGCAACCTTACGTGATTTGAAGACGTAATCTATAAATGAAATAAAAAAGATGATACAAAACAGTCGGTGGAAACCATCACCGGTCTCTAACTGAACGGTTTGAGTCACGCGATCATAGAAAATGCGCAGATAATCGTACGTTCAAATCTCCAACTAAATATATACTATTAATAATTAACTTGAAATGTTGTAGCATTTACATTTGTAAACCTTTATTTCATTTAGTCGATTCTATCAATGTCACTCTGTATCAAGTTTCATTTTCCTAGGTTCAAATCCGGTAGTGGCAGATAAATTACTAAACCTGCAGCACAAAAATCCATGAAGGCTCTTGGATTAAGTAGGGGATGTATAGTTTCAAGGACAACGGTTGTGCAGAGAGGTGAATTATCCTAGAATCTATCAGCTATTACAATCAATGATCCGCAGTTTATATTACAGTTGTACACTTTAACCAGATCTTGCTTACTTATTGAACAATAATCGTTAACGAATATCTTGTCTTTTTACCGCGCACATCTCACTACTAGTAAAATATTATTCAAGAGACTTATTAAAATAACTATATTTTGCTTCTCCTCAATTTTCATAAATTTCTATAAACATGAAAAGTTCTTAGTAATCTATAATCTTTGTTTCAAGCTATTTTTAATTACTCCATATTGATTTTTGGCAAAATTAAATTTGTACTATATTACAATTGGTATTTTTTTGAAAAATACCAAAATTTCTATCGTTCATTTAACGTCTTCTAGAACACCTTCAAGTGAACGTAGAGTTGATAATGAAAAACTTTTCATTATCAACTCTATGTTCACTGAACACTTTTTTTTTCCTTTCAAAGTAACCCTTTTAAAGGACCGTTTTATTTATTATCAAGTTCCATCCTACAGTATACTATGTGTCTTTAATTAAATTTTAACAATATATGTGATCATTAAAATATATATATATATATATATATATATATATATATATATATATATATATGTATGTTTAACAATAATTTAAATATTAAAGATATACTGTTACAATTAGCAAAATTAAAATTATTATCCATGTATTACATTGAATATTACACAACTGAATACTTTCTACTAATTTCCAAATTAAGAATAAAATAATTTCATCAGAATAGATTACCTAAATCCAAATGATCTTGTCGGTCGCATATAAAAATCCTCATATTTGATTTAGACCATCTTTTTCGTATTTTCTCGGAATGAAAAATTGGAACATTATGAGTTATTAATCTTATGTTAGCAGTTATTTTTAATAGTAACCATAAAAAGCATAACAATTGTGTTACTAAACCAACATTGCAATCACAATAATAACTTTATCATATTATATCTCATAGTCTCAACAGTTAATTTTTAAATAAATTTATATGGATCAAGAAATAATTTTTTAATAGATAGGTTTCAGAACTTGACTCTTATATATTTTGTAGAAACGTAATGAATCTAACAGGCCGCAAAAATGTTCATGTTGGGTCACGGGTTGGCCATCCCTTGATCTAAACACTTATTCAAGTACGTTCTAAAAAATAACAATGAACCCATCAGTATGACAGGAGATAGAACAAAAAAGAATATTCAGTGTTATGATTTATGAAATAAGCTATATGTTAACCAAAAAAGAATGAGCTTGTTTCCTTAAAAATAATTAAATATTGTTCTTCACAAGTGCTGATAACAATGAAACATCATAGCTGTGTCGAAAAAAAAAATAATAATTTGTACAATACTACAAATTTAACCATCATCCATTATGTTTTGTTGTTTTTTCCTTTGCTACAGATCTACCTTTAGAATATAATAAAGGCTGATCCACTTATTTCAACTTTGTGGTCTATCTGCCTATGGCTGATCTGATTTCCTTAGATTGCATTAAATTTTGGTTTTTCATTAAAGTCACATTTAAATTGGAAAAGGTATGGTTTGGATCTTTCTAACTAGATAAAAGTCATAATTTAGCGCTAAATAAATGTTATTGCAGCGATTTTCATTAGAGTATGGAGTTAATAAAAATGACATCTGAAAAAAATTATTTATTATTCAGTGGCCAAAAAATGATTAATGGTTTTAACCTTTATTGTTTGAGAAAGACTTTACTAATATAGAATGACTGTAGCAAGTGCTTTTACACTTAAATTTAAGATTTTTCTAAAATTGGACTTATGTAAATGTGTAATATATGAATGGCTCATATATTACACATTTACTACACCTACCCTTAATTAATGGATATATTTGTTATGGATATACAAAGGTGTACGTTTCTACTTTGTTATCTGTAATTAAGATTTGAAGAGAAGAGGGCGTTGAGGCTGGGTGATAAAGATCCTAAATTCGGACTGTTCTCTATTGGCGACTTAATTGCTAGGAGGTAATTCTGCTCACGTACGATCCGAGCATTTGTCGATGGAGGTCAACTTCTACGGTTCTATCCCGCTACTTCTTATAGAAAAATAAACACCTTCGAGAATTGCATGAGCTCTTGTGGTTCTTGCTAATATAAAAAGTTTCGATCTATAAAGTAGGAGGCATTTTTTTTCATGAGATCACATTTCAATCTATACCAGATCTTCTACTCATTTCACCTGATCTACCTCTTTTATCATAGGCAGTGCCCTCTGTGAATTCATTGGCCAACCACGGGCCCAAAATGGCTGTCTGAGCATTACAGTAATACACCAGCAGCCAGAACAGTACAAGAAGTGGAACCAGGATATGCTCCACAAGCAGCATGGAGAATGAAGTAGCCATTTACAGATTATGCATGAACAGTAAAAATATTTATTTCATTTCATCTTTATACAGTCTACTTTTATCCAGAGGTACCATATCACGTCAAGGGAATACCCCCTTCAAACATAAACCATCCTTATATTAATCAAAGAAGATGCAATTATTCAATTGGATGTAAAATCTGTTCTGCCAAGACCGCGTTTATCTGAGGAATCTGCATAAGTAAAAACTGAAGGATATGAAAAGTGTCGAAATGTGAAATATGTTTTCCAGTTTAAGCCATGAATGTAATTTCATTAAATAATATTTATGGTTTCTGAGACATATTCTAACACAAACGGTCTGTTATTATCGATGTTATTTAAATCATTGCTATGCAAAGATGTGTGTTTAGAAATACAAGGAGTATCGTGCTTATATTTAGTGCAATGTAGTCGAGAGAACTAAACCTTGGTGTACTCCAATAGTAATAGACGAAAAATGCCGATACAAAGGCCTATTTCGGTTGATCCTGAGAATTTTATTTTAGATCCTTGTTTAACAAATCAATTATACCTGATGATTGTTTTTTGGTATTATGATTTTTCCCACAAATCCACATTATGTTTAGCGGATTTACAGTATTGCAACCTACTAAGTAATCCGCTACTAACAATACTGCTATAATACAATTACTACATGCAGTCAATCAAATCCTTATAGGAACCATGACAGAAGAGCCTTGCTTTATTATCAGAAGCAAGCTTTTTATGCTCAATTAATTACAGCACTTTTTTGAGATAGAGTTCACCTTATTATTGAAATGAATCACTTTATCGGAATGGGAGTGACGGGTTTTTCAGAAGTTTTTTATTGTTTCTTTTTCATTGAAAACTACACTTGATGAGCTATGTTCTCTCAAAGTTATCCTGCTCATTATTTATAGTGGAATGGGAAAAAACTCCAAGCGCTCTTGACGATCCCGAGTACTTTACGTAGAGAGTTCTAAAGAGCTTCTTTATCGATGATTTTCATCGAAAACTCTTTTTCTTTTCCATTTTAGTTTCTCTCAAATTATTTCTTCGTTGTCCGTCCATCGAAGAACAACCTTTTCTTAGGATTGCTACAAACGTGTTGTATTATGGGAAACTAGTTTCTATTATGGCTTAAAATTTAATTTTCGTATTGTTGGAATGAATCCTAGGACAAATTTTTCTTACAAATCAATTTCGTATACTGCAGACCCTCATGTGTTATCTTTTTTGATGAAAGCATTAATATGGGATTGAGGCCAAGGGAGCAAAAAATGGGACTTTAAGATCATTATGGATGAATTTATTCGTAACAAAGTAACAAGCATCGAGGTTTTATGAAGAATTTTGGATTGTAAGGATTGGATAAGAGAGGAATTCAAACACAGGGGAACACAAAAAGGCTTTGTGGAGCCTCAAAGCAGTACTCCATACTGTGAAAGCCAAAATAGGTCTTAAATAGCCTTGTATATGAGTGATTTGTAATTATTTATGAAATAGAGCAATTTCTGTTATTTGTTGAAGTAGTATGAAACGGTTGGCAGTCAGCCCAGGATGACACAAGCTTACGACGGTAAAGGTTAATGTACGGGATTTGTGAACTTATTTTAAATTCTTGTTGAAAAATTCTAATTGAACTTATTTTAATCCTCCAGTTTTGATATCATTCTACAAATGAATAGTCGGGAATGTAATAACTAGATGAGTGTTGGCTGGTAACACACATGTATGATCGGCATAGGTGGCTAGGATTATATTAGGATGGGTTGGGATGTCAACTGTATAAACTGTGCAGAGGATTGATCCTAAGGTACTGCCTTAAGGAATACCAGCAAGGTGAGAAAAGAGGGATTATTTGAAATTACTATTTGAAAGATCTTATGGTGAGATAGGATTGTAAAATCAAAAATAATTTAAGGATGTTATATTTAAAATAAGTTATAAGTTTTTATTAAGATAGAGTCCACTCGAAAAATGAAATCTATATCTATGTATCTAATATGAAATTACAGAAAAAAAGCAACAATACCTAACGAAAAACCTCCTTAGATTAGACAAAACATAATTTAATGATTATTCACTGACATCAACAATTTTTGTACCTTAAGTCATTATTGTCCTATTATGATGGTCATTAGTGTGACAATAGCATTTCCTCTAATTCGAAAGTATAATGAGAGAAGCCGGTATAATGAGAGGACTGGGGGAAGGGAAGGAGGTGCTCCCCTCGTCCAGCTTGTGACCTTTCAACTATCCTTCCAAAGGTTAGAGTTCACATTTTCTTGCAATTAATTATATGCAAAAACTATCCAAGTAGCCTAGTTTAGATAACGAATCGTTAAAAGATTCCTTGAGAGAGAACATTTTTTGATGCAATGCTTTCACATTTGATCCACCAACAAAAACGTAAGAATTCCTGAACGTATCACTATTGTTATAGTACCTACTTATCGGATAGAATGAAATCGCTGCATTAACCCAATAAAAACGTTTTTTTATTTTGCGAGGTGATGTATGCTACAACTTCTGTTCCGCTGTCAGGTAGCATGAAACTTTTGTAATGCAGTTTACTTTTAATTGAAATTATCCCATTGAAAAATCGCACAGGAATCAAATTTAGAGCTTTTTAACTCAAAAAAAAAATCCCATATATGTTGTATTATTGTTCTTTTTTATCAATTATTTGCTTTGCAATAATAAGTAATTTTATATATAATAACTCGTAATAGTTCATTACGTTTTTTCTTTTGTTTCAGGTATGTATCCAGAAATCAAGGTTTAGTTTCACTTAAATCAATATAAGGTAAAACATTATAGTTATCATTTATTAAAAATTATTTTTTTAAATTTATTTCTTATCCTTGGACGGTCTTCGGTTGTTCTTTCGATCAATAGATATTTATATGAAGTGCGCTTTATTTGATCTCCTTTGATTTTTTTTTTCCAGCGTGTCTTGATTGTGCTTCGATTGGCGAAACGTTGGCAGTTAATGTTTCCCAGAATTTTATAGAATTAAGTATTTTAAGTAAGTATTTTGTAATTTTCCCATCACAATATGTTTTTTAACGTTTACTCATAATGATCCCAGTTTCATGGCGAGCAATTTTCATTATATATTAGATTCAGTTTTGTGATAAAGCTGGTAAATGACCTATCAAAATTTATTTTAGAAGGTTTTTAATTTATGTTTATTGGATGGCAAAATAATTCAATCTGGTATATTTATGGACTATGAGATCTAGATAGATCTAATTATGGATCTAGCTTTTTATTCATACAGGAGAAAATACATAAAAACAAACATTAATCAACAAATTAAGAACTAGATACTCTTTGATTCTTAGAAACTCAAAGTTCTTAGGAAATATTTGCATCAAGCTTGAAAGAAAAATCAAAATAAACAATTCCGTTCAGAGGATAATGATAATAATGATAAGAATAAATGATATAGTCGTTTATGTGATCTATCTACCTATATAGCGGTGATGTGATCCTTGGGGTCCTCAGTGATCCTCCTCCACTCCGAACTGTCCTCGGCTTCCCTTCTTCATCTGCCGACATCCAGCTTCTGAAGGTCCTCCTCCACATCCTGCAGCCAACGAAGTCTAGGCCTCTCTCTGCTCCTCCTTCCACTAGGGTGTCCCTCGATCATCATTTTTGGTAATCAACTTCTTTCCACTCTTTGTACATGCCCCAGCCATCTTTTCCTAGCACTCTTAATCTTTCTAAGTTCCTCGTTTGTCTTCATCCGCCAGCGATCTCCTTTTTTTTAGGTCCAAAGATCTTTCTTGGGATTTTTCTTTCCCACATGTTTAACAGCCTTTCATCGTTGCGTGTAAGCGTCAAAGACTCACTTCCGTACATGACCACCGATTAAAGGACAGTACGATACACTCTTATTTTGAAAGCTCTGGATATATTTCGGTTTCGAAATATTTTCATTAGAGACCAGTAGCATCGATTGTCGCTGCAATTAATGCAGTTATCCTTGCATTAATTTCTTCACTAATCTTATTATCTTCAGTGGTAACCGTGCCCAAATACTTAAACTGCTGTACTCTTTCGAAACGATCCTGCCCCCTCAATATGCTTGTTCCCTTCTTCTTCTTTGCTGGTCCTCATATATTTAGTTTTCTCCATATTAATTTCCAGTCCTGTTCTACTAGCTGCTACTTCGCATTCGTCGAATGCTCCAAGTAATGCACTGACTGTTCTTCCGGTCATCACAATATCGCTATATGCTGTGTCAGTCTGTGGTAGATATATCCTCCATGCCATGTCCGGATCGACCTCATGACCACTTCTAATACCATATTAAATGCAACTGGGAAAAGAGGATCTTCTTGTTTAACACCTCTCTTCATATCAAATTCCTTTGACAGTGGAGGATGATGTGGAGGATTTTGACAACTCCCTTGCTGTCCTTCAGGGTAAGCCTGATAAGCTTTAAGGGCCATCCTAGATATTTTAACTTTTCATTCATCTCACTTCTGTTCATGCTGTCGTATGCTTGTTAGTAGTCCATAAACAAATGTACAGCACGACGTTCCATCTCCAGCATTTTTCTAGCAACATTCTCTTACAAAAAATGTGGTCCATTGTAGATCTTCCTGGGTGGAAACCGATAATTTCCCAACACCTGTTCTGCTGAACCCGCTTCATTACCAAAGTTCACAGAACCTTATAGGTTATAATTCCTATATAATTGCAACAATCCAATTTTTCTACTTTGTTATGGATTGGAAACATAACATGCACCTTCCACTCACTAGACATTTCCTCTTTCGTCCATATCCGTTGCACCAATTCATATATTTCTCTATGGAATGCCTCATCTCCATATTTAATTGCTTCTGCTGGGATCCCATCTTTGTTGTTTTTTAAGGATGATTTCTTCCACTTTCTCAGGATTTGGTGGTTCCAGCTCTACATCCGGTTCTGAGTTCACAGACTGTCTCTTCAAAGATGAATCACCATCTGTCGATCACTTCGTTTTAGTTCTCCAAGAGTAGCCCTTCCCCGTCTTTACAAAAGGATACACAGGGTTGAATTACTTTTTCTTCACAATTTCTCTTTTTCTTTTGTATTCTTCGCTTGCCTCTTTTGTACACCGTTGAAGCATTGACATGAGCTTTAGACTTCTCCTGCACTGCTACTTCACATGCGCGGTTTTATGTTAAATATATTCTTATGGAATTTAATTGGAAAAATAAAATCATACGACTACATCTATGCACTTTGAATAAAAATAAGAAAGAAAAATTATGCATATAAAAAACAAACATAAACTTCCTTTCAAATCATAAGTAACTGTATACAGTTCGTTCATCAATTATTTAGTTAGCAATAAAAGTTGTATATCGAAAGCAATAAGTCAAGTGAAATAGACATAAAACGAAGGGACGAAACCATAATTGGAGTTAGGTAATTGCTTTGGGTTATTGAAAATTTAGAAATTAAATACTTCAAGATGTTTTCAGTTTTAAAATAATCTTGAAGTATTTAATTTCTTAAATAAGTTCGCATCTACTTTTGCTCTCATTTCAAAGCTAACAATAAAATATGAAAATCAAGAAGAAAGACAATATAATGAATAAACACAATTAAAACAAATATATCTGCACCCAGGAGGCCAATAACACTATGCAACATTTTTTATAATTTGGATCTTTGTCCAGGACAACCAAAGATCCTATCATATTGTTTTTTCATTACTTATAGAAGCATCTTAAAAAAAAGTTTCACATTGTTATTGGTATTGATAAGTAATTGGATGGGTGTATTGATCATAGTATTTATTTATGACAATTTAACTAAAGTATTGAACATTTTGTAGACATGGTATCCGTCTTTCACCCAAAGTACAGATATTATCGTGTGTAAGAAGAGTTATTTACCAGTTATCTCTCTTAAATAATAGGGTTTGAAAAATATCCCATGCATCGCTATGAATCTTAAAATGGAAGTAGAATATACCCTAATCTTTTAAAACACCAAAAAATATTAGTAAGCGGGCATAAACTTGTCAGTAGAAAAAATAGTTTACTTTCATCGAAGAAATCTCTCAAAAAATGAAAGTTTATTCATGAACACGAGTTAACAAGGAAATATTTGTAGAAGCAAGAAGCTGGGACGGGATATTGACTGGGGGATAAGTGAACAAGTCGATAGCTCTTCATCAGATTTTCATCATTCATCATCAATATCCCCTCCCCTCCCATCCGTTAGCCGCCTCACTGTCAAATCCAATCACCCTTCCAGGTATAAAAAGAAAGCCCCATTAGCTTCTGATGGAAAACTGTCTTAAGTAAAATTCTAAATGGCAATGTTTTAAAGTAAATTTATATTGATCGCTCACCCAATATCACCTAAAACAGGGGATAAAAGCAAGTAACTGATTTTTCTGAAAAACTGCTGAGAGTTTTATCTTCAATTACATAGTAATGGGATGCGGAGTTTCTGAGTTAACTCTCGAGGGTAAGAAACCAGCTTAAAAGAAACATTTATGAGAAATATTCTGTTATAAGATGTGTATCAACCCTGTGGTATCAGTAGATCCTCCTGGTGGAACTTCTTTTTTTTTCTTTATATTTGCATCCACACCTGTCAAATAAAACAATGACAATCAGCAGATTGGCTGACAGTAAGGTAAAGTACAATGTCATGAGAGGCATGAAGAAGAACAGTACCCAGCGGTACCTCTCCCTTGGCTTGATTCAATTTCTTATGATAACAAATCCCTCATCCACGTTCTTTTTAATCTCCTCCTAGTTTTCTCTGGCATGAGAGTAGTGGCCATTTGTTCTATTAATGGGTTTGGATGTCCGTGTAGTTTTCCTTGAAAGCGTTTGTAGTATGTTCGTATGTGTTCGTCAACAGTTGGTATTTTTAAGTCAGTATGTAGTTTTGTTATTGACATACCAGCGTGCTTTTGTGATAAGTCTGAGTACTTTTGATTGGAAAGTTTGTAGTCGTTTTCTGTGAGTCTGTTTAGCGATGCCACAAATTTGTAATGCATATGTCCAAACTGGTTTTAGTAAGTAAGTGTACGTGCTTAATTTTTGTCTTGGTTCTAATTTGGAGTTTTTCCTGAATAGAGAATACATTAAGTTCAGTTTGAGATTTAGTGATTGGCGTTTTTTTTTTAATGTGAGGTCCCCATTTCATTCTTCTATCACACCGCTGTCTCTGTTTTTTTAATTTTTTTTTCTTCTAGCTAGAATCTCATTATAGATAATTTACATATTGTTTATGCATTTTTAAACGCTTAGTCTCTCTATGAGTAAATAAACTAAGATTTTATAATGAAAATTAGTGTATTCAGTTCACTAAAGATAAGTGAATATAGTATGTAATATGTATTGCAATATGGTTTGTCAATTACAAATTAAATAATTCGGTACTCAATGTTACTTCAGGAGTACTTTAGCTTTTGTATTTATCAGTAAAATACATAAAACACAATATTTTTGCTTCAGAATTTATATGACCTTTAAACCGAGAAAAATTATCTTTGTATACATTAACTTTCAATTCAATGACATGTTTCTGCAATTTAAAGTATCTAAATGTAACTAGGATGAATGAATCTGCATCTAGTCTTCGTTTTTATCTCACGCTAATGATCCCTCGTTGAATATTGCAGGAATGAATTAAAAAGTAAGTATACGATTTCGAATGTCAAATTTTTTATTCCCTGTAAAAATTAAATACGTTAGTTTCTTTATATAAAATATTTTGAAATATAATTCACGAAGTATTATTAAATGTTTCCACCCTATGCACAAGCTATCCTTTTTCATCTGTCAGAGTTATTCTCAATAAACTTCTTTTTACTACTGGTCTTAATGGAAAGCCGTGGATGCTTACAGCATTGAAATGATCTGTTATACCTCCATTTCTCCACAAAATTATAGTTTTTAAATTGGTAGTATTTAAAGGTGATAGACAATTTACGTTTGTTTTTTGTATATAAAATACTAGCTTTTGCCCGCGGCTTCGCTCGCATGGAATTTGGTCTGCCACATAAAGTTTCACGACAGATCATTTTAAATAAATAATTTCTTTTTTTTAACTATAAGTTACTCGTACATCCAAAATTTCATATGTCTAACTTAAAAACTGATGGATTCCATATATTAAGGGGGAAACCCTTGGGCGTGGAATTATCCAAATTTCTTTCTTAAATTATATAAAGACTCTATCTGCAAATTTCAAGATGCTAAGTTCCTGACTTTCCTTTAATTATGTACTATAATGGCTTCTCCACAGAACAAAAAACTGTCTGGGGCACTTGCTTCCATGCCCCCCTGAATCTTTACTTGCTGTAGCCTATGTATTATTATGATGTATAACCTATATTACTGAAAAGTTTCATCCAAATTCTTTCAGTATTTTTGCGCGAATGAGTAACAAATATACATACAAACTTTCGCATTTATAATATTAGTAGGATTATTGGATATCAAAACAATAGTTTCACTCATGTTCTTTCTATTATTTTAACAACTATTATCATGTAATTTGCCTTTAATTATGTACTATAATGGATTCTCCATAGTACCTAAAAAACTGTCTGGGGGAGGGGCACGTGCCCCCGTGCCCCCTCTAAATCCGCCCTTGCTGTAGTCTATGTGTTATTCTGATGTATAACCTATATTACTGTAAAGTTTCATCCAAATCCGTCCTGTAGTTTTTGCGTGAAAGTGAGACAAACATACAAACTTTCACATTTATAATATTAGTAGGATGCATATAAAATATTAAGATAAGACAGGTAAGTGTACTTTTGAAGCAAATTTCATTTCTCCAAATCTTTTACGGTTTATAGATTGGGGTTGAAAAGGCTTTTATTTTTATTATTCTTGAGATAAGTCGATTTTTATACGCTGTAAGGCAGACTGAAATATTTTTTAGCGAATTACTACCTTAAAATGACGTATTGAAACAAACAAGTTACCGTTGAAGTGACAAAAATCGATAAACCGTTTTAGTAAAATAAGTTAACAACTTATTTAGGAATGCGGTATTAATTTTTAATGAGTTCCTAAGAGAAATATTTAATTCGGCAATCGAATTCCAGGGTGAAATCTACTGTGCGTGTGTTAGGAAATAAAATAAAATAAATAAGTTAATGTGCGTCTATATGTATATTTTAAAGAGCTTGAGTGCAATTACTGATCTCATTTATATTTAACCACAGAATTTAGGTCAAGCGGGTTTAAGTCCAAATTACCACAACTTTCGTTTCAATTATAAATGAAAATGATTAGTACTTACTGTTTATTTATACTGTTTAAATTAATTTTACTAAATAAATAAATAAATTAATTAATACTATAAATTAATTTATAGTTTACCATCAGTATCTAGAAGTGAGATAATGCCGAAATTGTTTTTCTTTATCTATTTAACGATACCTTATGCTACTTATAAATGTTTACTATCCAGATAAAATTAGGATAGGGACCTTTAAAGAGTAGCAACACCACACACTCTCAGGACCACCATTTTATGCCCCACCCCAGAATATAATATCCAAAGATTTTATACTTCTTCTCAAATATTTTAAGGGCTTCAAACCTGCGTCCTCGGGCTTAGGAGGTTGCCCTGGGTCCAAATGAAATGCTGATATCAGTTTTACCCCTGTCATAAATCCTATAAAAAAATAATTTAAATTAATATGATTTACATAATGAAAAAGGAATGGATATCATACCAAATAAATATCTACAACTAAACACTGCACATATGTAAAATATTTTAATATCTATAATGAAATGATCTTATTTAACATTAAATGTAAGCATTGTGCCGAAATTTTGGTAATTCTTTATCAGTATCCAAAATACCAAATTTCCCTTATAAGAATTCAATTCACCAACAGCTAATATGGGAATTTGGCAGTCTATGTACGCAATGTCTTTATTTTCTTTTATTTTTAAAGATTAATATATTTTTTTTAGTCAATTTGTATGACGATACAACGAATATATAATTTGACACACTAAGATTTAATAAAATAAAATAACCCCGTTATGTATTGTTACATAGA
Organism: Arma custos; assembly: GCA_037127475.1. Lineage (NCBI taxonomy): Eukaryota > Metazoa > Arthropoda > Insecta > Hemiptera > Pentatomidae > Arma > Arma custos. The sequence goes on along the minus strand of CM073760.1, from coordinate 92,761,493 downwards.
ATTTATTTACTTCATATATACTTCTAAGTTTACCAGTTACACATAAATGTTTTTCTTTTATAGGTTTCTCTTTTCAGAAGTTATATTTATTTGAAAGTTGACTTTTTAATAGATTTCCGAAGAAAAAAAAAAAAAACTTTTTCTGCCTTCGATTTTCATCCCTTTAATCTAACTTTAATAGGATTGGATAAAAACCCTATCCTTTGAATCACATATGCCTTAAAAGGAAAAAATCCAGGCCTTTATGTTCTCTCTGCTATTAAAAAACAGAATATTTACTTATTTATATTAAATATAGTCTATCGATTCCTGATATTAACTGGGTTAGAATTAACTACCCAATGACTCACTTTTTTCTAATATACTGCACTTATTTAGTTTTGCCTTTGTTCAATATTTGTATGTTCTTAAAATCCAGTCAGTTTGAAGGGGATATTATTAATAATTACTGAAATCAAATTTAGAGGATTTTATATAAATACCATTCTCATTGATATTGCTTCTGTTTATTTATACTGCGGTCCATAAACTTATACAGAAAATAAAGTTTATGTACTCTCTTTTCGAACGTAGACGCTGAATTATGGATGTAACTCCATCCCTAATATTGCTTCTACAATTCAATGAGTCTCTAGCACAGTCGAAGGAACTCGATAGATCGAAGAATATAACAGGGAGAAACACTAGAGGGATTCGATTATTATATTTTTTAGTATTATGTGCATATTTAAATAAATATAAATGATTTTTGTATTCAATTAATTGTATATTGTTATTTAATATTGCAATTGTCATAATGTTTTAATTATCCTTCCTTAACAAATGGAAGCAATAAATAGGACACAGCAAGGGAAAAATTCTAAGTTATCTATTGTAAGAGTTACTTTTCTGACACTCATTCTTGTCAATGTCTTAATTTTGAATAATGAACCTCAGTATTCGAGCTAAGAAAACCATTTTTAACTTCCTCTCTATGTTTTACGTTTCAAGATACGCAGAAACGATGATTTGAAATTAATTCCCGACGGGAGACAACTAACGCTTTTTTCTTCAGATACATAAATGCTATTGTAATTGACCAAGGCCCTCGTTCCATTGTATCAACATACCGACTAAAAAAAAAATATTTAAATAAAATCCTGTCAATCCGAAAAACTTTCTATTTTTTATTTTGGAGTTCTCTACTTGTCTCTTTGGCATTTTTAGCTATCAATTGAACATTGCATAGGCTCTTTCTCCAATTTTTTGGTCTTGGATCCATCCTCCACACTCAGCTGGTTCTATATGTTTCCTTGTTTTCATTCTGAAACACTATAAATGTCCACTAGCATTACAAATAAATTATGTAATTTTAATTTATTTCATTTCCACTACAGTTTTAACCTTCATTGTTGAACTGGGAAGATTTGATTTATGAAATAAATGAAACTGAGTCATTATAAGCTGACTCAACTTTCAATACGACAAGAAGTGTTATGACCCAGTGGATAAGGGGGAAATGTTTTTTGTTTAAAGTGAGTTATTTGTACTGATGGCAGCGGAATTTTGTCATAACTGAACTCTGTGGCTTCAAATGGAGTTACGATATAAGAAATATCTCTATTTGAAGCCAAGGCCTGCCCTAGCCACTGAGAGAATGACACCAACCCACTTCCCTCAGTACAATAAACTCATATTCAACTTAGCCAGCTAATCAAAAGGGACTTCAGATATTTGTTAACTCCGTAACATCTCTTAAAACATCCCTTTCACTCATTAAAATTATAGTATAAATGTTCTGACTCTTAATAAGCGGTGTATAAAGTCGTGCCAAGTTATTTATCAATTATTATTATCATGAAATAACCAATTAACTATGTAATTATTTGCAGCGTATTTCACAAACTTTTTCTTTATTTTAAATATTTTTGTTTTGAAGAGGTAAGATTTGCCCTGGCCGGGATTCGTACCCGTGCACTCCTTCGCAGTGCTCTAAACCACTGAACTACCCAGGGGTCGTATCCCAGGCAGGCAAATCCGCTCTCTTCACCGATTCTATATCCCCGTGTTCTTGCATTTATTGCGATGTAGACACGAGGAAGAATGTTCATTAAACATTACTTTAATTAGGATCTTGTTGACTTACGTCATATTATATATAACTTATTTTTTATTAATTATTATAATTTTTAAATATTTTTATTTTGAAGAGAAAAGATTTGCCCTGGCCTGGGCCTGGACCTCTTAAACCACTGAGTTACCAGGGGTCGTATCCCAGTCAGGCAAATCCGCTTTCTTCACCGATCTTCTTTGTTTATTTCACGCAACTTTATGCTGCTATGGCAAAAAGAACAATGCTACAGTGGAAGCTATAAATTGTGTCTATCCAGGTTTAATGAGGATACGGATTTTTAACAAATTCAACAAATATCGTTCTGGCTCGGGAACTCCTGTTTAACATCCCTTCTTAAGGATGACATAATCAGAGATTTTTTACTTCCTTTGTAAAACCAGCGATCTTGGGCTTAGCAAGTTGTTATAGTAACTACTAGATCACAAGTCACCCCTCATTTTACAAAGCTTTAAAAATACAATAAAATAAAAATAACACTTCTTGATTGCGTTTACTTTTTTTTTTTTACTAAAAATGCAGAGGTTAATTCTTTTATTTAGCACAATGCATAGAATGCATTTGATTACGTTACTATGTGAATGAGTGCCAATGAAGCATTCAAGTTATTGGCGCAATCATTATAGTAATAATAAATCACTAATAATAATAATAATAATATAAATAATAACGCCCGATGGGAATTTTATATTGATGGATGAATAGAGGACTTGTTATGAATGACCTAATGACCCAAGGAATTGTTATGAATAGCTATAGTCATGCGATTCACGCATTGTTTAATCCTAAGTAAACATTATCCAATTATTGATATGACTTTACAAACATGACCTATTGGTATTCGATAGCTAATTCGAACTCGTTGATATAAGCCACTTCTAAATCAATCGTTTAGTTCGAAAGATATACTTTATGTTGAAAATAGTACAACAACCAGTCATAAATAGTAAAAAAAACCAAAAAACCTTAAAAGCAACTACGTCTTGCTTAAGACTCAAAGGCGTCATTCTAAATAAACCTTGATAATTCAAAATTTATTACAATAAATTTCACCAAACTTGTGGAGAATTCAATTTCTAACAATTTTTAAAATTACATCCGGAGCGGATAAAAATCACAGGTTTAAAATAATCCTTTTTTTATCAATTTCATCGACCTTTAAACATTAAATGAAGCATACACAAGACAATTTAAGAGGATTCCAACCAACATTAAAGAAGTGATAGTATTTTTAAGTAAATTTTGAATATATTTCATTCCCTGATCAAACTCTTAGAACTTGTTTGATTTAATTTTGGTGAAAATAGTATCTGACTCAATACTCATAAATTCACCATCATCCTTGGTTTTAAAATATATCATGAAACATTCTCCTACTAGAAGCACAGGCCATCATGAATTTGATGTGCTTGATCATTTTTGTTAGTTTATTCATTTAACGTAAATGTATGATGCTGTAGCTAATCGAACGATACTACAGTGTGACCTGAATTTTGCGTCCAGGTTTGCGTTAGGATAGGGATATTTAACTAGTATTCGTCATTATACATTGCTATTGATGAAAGGGATGCATAGCTTCTCGGCCTTACCTCCCCCGCACCAAGCAATCAACTCCTCATATCATGTTTTGGTATTGCGGCCGCATGTCAGCAAAAATGTTCCATGCCTATCTCACCGACATGCGGACGCAACACCACGTAGATGGGACTACTCACCAACCAGCTTCCAGCCGGTCGGGCCGTCCCCAGTTTCCTGTTTCATTACACTTCAGACTTTCTAACCACGCCACTACGTCTACGACTGGTTAAACCGACCACCACCCACCGGTAGCACCATTTTTGGGCAATGCCCTTGAGGCCTAGAATGGTCACTGGCCCGAGAACCAAAGTCCCCTTCGCTTCCCCTACCTCGTCATCATACAGACTCGAGACTCCCTTTTACGTCCAATTCAAAGAACAGCATAACCGAAGAATTTTTAGCCTCTTTAAAAAGTCCTACAATCACCCGCCGGGCTGCGATCCTGCAATCCTAGGTATAGTAGGTTGTTATAGAAACCACTAAATCATATAAGGTTACCATACTTAATCATTTAAGTTATTTTACCGATGATTTTCGAGGATGTTTATTTATTAAAACAACTTCCAGTCAATCACAAACGTACACCGAAAAGAGAGGAATCTTATTTTGTATTTTAATCAATAACAAAATAGTATTAAGATACCTCAGTTGAAATTATCTCAGGATGACACACCATATTATTATTAAAATTGAATTAGATGAATGAATTTTGTCCCTGCGATCATTGTTTGGACAAGTGAGGACAGCACAGCAGAATAATACCGACGAAGTATTTAAATTAAAACAGAGTTGTTTTCTTAGAGTTATATTTTGGGAATTTTTAAGATGACGGATGGGTTAATTTTTGTTTTTTAATTTAAGTTCCGAAATCTTGGCTGAAGATTGGATGAGGCTGTAGATGGTTCTTCAATCCTTCACATTGGATCCAAGTAAATCGACTCACTGAAAACTATTACTGGATTAGCACTTACTGAACCTTCAAGTTTCCATTCCATCGGCCAGCTGCTCCCTAAAATGGACCCATTAATCGAACTGTAGTTTAGATTGGTTTAATGGACTTTCTACGGGCCCTCTCAGGGAAATTTCAAAATATTTAGGTATTCCGCCCATCTGGGATCGCTTAATAAATGGATATACTAATTGTGTTTTTAATTCAATTTTTTTGAGGGGGAGAGGCAGTATTCATTTCAAATTAGGGTTCTCGTATAACTATTGAATAATTAATGAACCAATGGACAGGTCCCTAATTAATAAAATGGATCTGTGGCTATTGCATAAAATATTTTATTATCTATACACTTTAGGAAGTAAATTAACCATTAAGATTTTCCTTCAAATATTAAAATATAAAAATACTTGACAAATAGAAGAAATTAAAAAAGACTTTTCGCACTATTTTTTAAGTGACATAAGTCAAAAACCTACATTTTGGAAAAATGGGAAAACTATTAATGATCTTAGAATATCATTGTGTACCCAGTAATAAGAATGACACACATTCCTTCAGGAATGCTTGCTCTGCAGCTAAGATTGATAAAGTTTTGATGAGTGATAAAGATATATTTATCTGTTTCCTTCATAACCATAACTTATCACTGAAAAAACACGTATTTTTGAGTTGTATTACTTTTTCGAAATAGTGCGACATGGTTTCAGAAGCTCATAAATAAAGGGAAAATTGGTTGATTTATATTTTATATTACTAGATAAAATCGTTGAGTCGATCACCCAATTACTTACAGAAAATTAGTATGAAAGAACAATAATAAATAAATTTATAGTGTGTCCAGTTGAAATGGTAAGCTGTAAAAACAGGATATATTTTTTTTAATGACCCTCATATATAAAAAAAAAATATGGGCTTGAATAAAATGAAATAGCAAAAAAAAATATGCCTTCGTGGATTAGTTTATTCATTATTTTCCAAAAATTATTATTTCGAAAAATTAGGTTCTACTGTTGAAATTCGCTTTTGCTTCGTTTGGTTAATTGAAACAAGCCCCATTGAAATCAATCCAGGTGTGATATGAGTCTGATTGCCAATTTATCCATAGCTGTGTCCACAACCAAATTTTGCTCAACGTTCTTCAGTTTAACATGGTGCTTTATATGTTTTTCAATTTTTAGGGTCCTAAAAATTCTGTTCTTAATTTGTTTCTGAGACCAATATTACAAAATATAGTTAAGAATAAGGTAAGGGTTTAAAAGTGGGTTAGTTCTCACAGTGAGGTCTTTCAGTAAGAATTTGTATGCATGAGAATAATGCTAAGTTTCCACTTTTTTGTTCTTTACACCACGATTAGACATTATTTCAAACAAGTAGCTAACCAAGATTTGACCATTTTTGGTTAAAATAATGCCTTTTTTTAACGTTCGTTCAGACAGTTGAATGAGAAATTGAAGTCATGAAAAACGATCCTTTAAGTCTCCATTGGTTGGATTTTCACATTTCCTGTTTATATACATAAGATTTTAAAATTTTATTTATTTACTTTCTCATTTTCAGCCTGCACAGATCTTTCTTATACTTTTAGGAGTCGTTTCGATTATTTTTCAAGGTTCAGAAGTGTGTAGGTATTCTTGCTTGAAACACAATTACTTTTGCCCGTGTATATTTCAATATTTCAATATTTCAAAGGGCTGTTAAGCTACGAAGAGCCCAATGTAAGAGTGCCTACACAAGTCCTATCCCAAGTAAAACTAGATTCCAAACCAACATACCTAGATAAGAGAAAACATAAACAGTACACTCAAAAACAAAGTTGTCTGTAATGATGTCATCATCGTAGAAATGTGGAAGTTGCAGCAGAAACAATTATCATCATCATCATGAATTTCTCTACAGCTCTTGCAGATTTAAGGCATCTCGGGCAGAAACCATCTACCACATGAAAGAGTCTGGGAAATTGAAACGATACCGGCTGACTTGAAATGTGCGCTTTAACACCCGTTCCTTAAGAAAGTTAACCGGGCGTACATCAACAACTGCAGAAGGATTTACTTGCGCTCGATTCGGAGTCCAAATACTTTTTTTTTTTGCAAACAATGCAAAAACTGTCTAAAATGACTAAAACATATCCAGGCTACAACGATAAACTTATATAGGCACAGTAATAGATGTAATAATTATAATTATTGATTTATTAAATAAAGAGAACTGTAAATACTGATCACCTTTTTGTCCCTCTTGAAAATGGATCTGTACTAGTTTATTAGGGCTGGAATATATAGGTAACTTGGAGGATAATTCCCAAGGCATAAATTGTACGCGATGTAATAGTGCATCGGAAAAAGGTGACAGTTATTACCGATTTTCGGTTTATTTGGTCCTTTGAATTAGCAAAGATAGTTGAATGAACTTCATTTTACAGAATACCTTTATATTGTAAAGATGTCTTCATATTAATGATCGGCTGGCAAGCGTACTTTCTATGGATAATACTTTAACCAGAAAATTTATATTTGGCCTTTCTAGTAATACATTATAAACGAATGAAGGCTTAGCAACCGCTGTGTTCAGACATATAACCAAGTGCTCCTAAAATTAATTGTTTTATTTTTAAAACTGTAGACATCTACTTAAGATTAAGTTTTCAGTGTGTGTAAATTGAAGTTAGTGGTAACATTTTTAAACTTGATAGACTTAGAGAGAATGCCCCTTCGGGGAATTTAACAATTATGGATAACGCTACTCCAAGCACATCGAAAACAAAAGAAGTTACAGTTCCAAAACGCAAAAGGGGTGATTATATGATTTATAATGTGCCTGTCAAAAATTGTTATTCAATGTTCTCGCACGATGAAGATGACGAAGAGGAATGTAATACAAATGAAAAAGATGCATCGCAAATTAAATTTCCACGTGTGGTAGTAAATATGGAATTAAGGAATCATAAAAATATACTGCTACACTTAAAAACTAAATTAAAAGAAGTAACTATCAAATATGGGGGCAATAAAACTATCTTTTATGTATATAATAACGAAGATTTCGTTAATATAAAAAATGAGTTAAAATCTCTAAAACTAGATTTTCACAATTACACACCAAAACATGAGTTCAAACTAAAAGTGGTACTTAAAGGCATGCCTCCTGAATATCCCATCGAGGACATCATAATCAATTTGAAAAGTCAGGGATTAGAAATCCATAAAATGTTCCAAATGATCAAAAAGTCAGATGGAAAAGAAATTAAACTCCCGTTGTCTATTACTATATTGGAAAATAAGCAACAGCTGGATAAATTAAAAAATATAAAGTACTGCGAAAATATAGTTATCACATGTGAAAAATATAAAAGCAAAAAACCTTAACTCAATGTTACCTTTGCCAAGAATTCAATCAAGTTGTGAGAAATTGTTTTGAAAAACCAAAATGTTTAAAATGCTCAGAAAAACATTTATCCAAAGATTGTCCGAATATTTTAGTAGTTGGTTAAAACAAAATTCAGTAACTGCCAAGAAAAACACTTCTCAAATTATGAAAAATGCCCTAAGCTGATACGAAATCTACTAATTCAACAGAGCAAACAGAGGCCAAGAATAAACCCCTCCGACAGGATAATTTATAAAGCTAAATCTATAGAATTTCCAGTTTTACCAAAATCCAATTCGAAATGGTTTTAGGAAACGTTTGTAAGCCAAGAACAACCAATAAAGTAAAATAATGAACCTTCTCTAATGGATTGATTTAAAGAAATTAAGAATATGTTTAGCACATTCAATTCTAAGAAAATTTTAACTAAATTTAAAAGTATTATGTCAGAAGTGAAAAACGCTGACGATAGTATGTCAAAAATATTCATTATAATAGAAGGTTTACACGTATTATCATTATTTGATTAATGGACAACTTTAAAATATTTCATAACGTATCTAAACTCGTTTATTTTACTACCAAAAATTATACTTATTTTAATTTATCTCATCATTTTTTTCTATTTTGTGTAGGTTTTTTCTTTCCTTTTTCCTACTGTTATAAATATATTACAGCTTTTATTTATTATGTTAATTCAGCTTGCGGTGTAAATTATTTACTTCAACATGTATTAAGTAATATGTTACAAAATTGTAAATTGTTAAATTCATTGTAATAAAACTCTTTATTATTATTTATTATAAACGAATTTGGTTAATATTCTTTCGAAGTACCGATCTCTCCAACTAGTTAAATAAGTACTTTTGTTAATGGATGGTAAGCTCCTTTTTACAAATTGGATTATTGATTTATTGATCAGAACTGTTGACAGAAATATTTTGTTTGAATATATTTATACGAAACAATATTGATAGAAATTTGATAACAATGTTTGAGTTGTGTGTTCTAGCAGTTTGAGTCCTTTCTTTACCAAATCAATAATACGCATAAACTATCTTGACAAAGTATGAATGAGAAGTTTGGAGCATCATATTAGTCACGTTGAAATCAAACATGATTTATTAAATTATATAAAAATAATATATATATATATATATATATATATATATATATATATATATATAAGCCATAATCTCTATTCCCTTTCTATTTATCTAGAGGAATTTTGGTAGTCCTTATTTATTTTTATAAGTTACGACATCCCAAATTATTTCGCTTTACTGTAAACATAATTAATTATTCCAGGAATCATTCGATTCGATGATAGTTTTATGGTAAGTATTAGAATTATATTTGGCGGGTTCTGCTGATGCCATTCGCAATTTCGGTTCATATCGTCTAGGTCTATTAACTTAAATATGCCTATAAAAAATCGAATCGATTGACATTTAATCAAAATCCTTAGGTGTATTGTTCCTATTCATTGGTCCTAGAATCCTCCAAGAAAAATAATTTTCTAACTAGAAGCTGGGTTATCATTGTATCCGTGAGTTAAAAACCTGCATTGGGTATTCTGTCAACCACGAACACTTTTTAGATTTCCTCTGCGGTATTTTCTTTCCAGAATACGCAATCATCCAATAAAATTCAGCGAACAAAAGAAGAAGAAAATAGGTTAATAGGAAGCAGTAGAGCGATTTTTGGATTCTCGCCAGTATATTGTGGACTTGGCAGTGAAAACAACAAGTACTCTTATTGGACCTTTCACGATATATTTCTCTGTTCGATCTGAATATGGGAGAAAGAATTGCGGAGCTGGATAGCGCATAGTTTTCCTCATCCCTACCATTTTTATCGTTTTTGTCTATGTATTAAAAAAAAACTAGGAGTTTTATTTTCAATTTTTATCTGTTTATTATTTATATCCGCGGTTCTCAACATTTCTTTTAGCATTATTTTCTTTATTCAAGTTATCTTCATTAAGTCACATGGTGATTTTAATTCTTAAAATCTGCAACAAGTGACATATTGTTACTATATGACTAGTAACAATATGTCACTTCATATTTTTTAAGTGAGTTACAATAGGTAAAACGCTTTGGGAATGCTTGTAAAGCGATTTAGAACAGGCTCTACCCCACAACTATAATGTAATAAAACAAAATAATTATAACTGCATTCTTTTCACTAGTGACGAAGATCCTTTAAAGTGAATCGGTTATTCTTAATAATACTTAAGTTCTTTAGGCATTATACTGAAAATTTTGATTACTTTATAGTAAATTTTCGTGGTTAACCTAGGAATTTGTTAAACATACAAATACATTATTCTTAGCAGAGATGTTTTCTTTATGTCCGATTTAAGAGATTGAGATGGGCTAAGATAATTTCTTAATATTTAAGCATTATCAATACTAAAAATGTGTGAGAAATAGCTCAGCGTATAGAGTGCCTAGTTGCCATGCTTAAGGTCCCGAGTTCCAATTCAGCTGTTGATTATAAATCATGCAATCTCTTAAAAGCCATAAATGAACCATGTGGTATCTTACATAAGCTCCCTGGGGTTTATCCAGACACAAATAGCCGTATTCCTACTGGTTTCCTGACATTGTCCTGTTTCTCTAAAGATTTTTGGTTGTTATTTTATGCGGTCTCTTGTCTAAAGTACTTATTGTTTATTAGTATTATTTATTTGGTTTTCTCCTGTTGTTTTTCTAGATGTTCGGTGAGTGTCTTTGCATTTTCTATTTAGTATCAGTTGTTTTTATCTAACCTTTCCAACTGAGATATAATAACCTTTCTTATGACTCAGAAGTTACATTTGAACCTTAGGGTTTGGAGGGGTTGGGATGTTTAGTGTCTTACTGCACTTTGAGATTAGGATGTACTTTATATGTTTTTTCCTATACTATTATCCTCTTTCAGTCTTGATGATCCCTGAATGGGTGAAATATTTACAGATTTTTTTTCCTGTTTTAGTTTAGTGCATTGAGCCTTTAAGTTGAAAATCCATTAATGTTTTAAAATGTATTTTATGTCCCTTTTGAGCTTTTTCTCTTCAATAAGTTTTTAAAATTTACGACTGTATTATAACAATAAAACAAGTAAATATAATGGTATGAATGAAAAATAGTGACATGGACATAGGCAAGTAAGAAACTACCGTTTCTACTTTCAACAGTTGTACTCAGATAACAAATTCAGCTTACAAAGTAAGGAGCATTAAGGATTTTTTGGCCATTGGGTTGTAAAGATTGGATACGAGAGGAATTCGAAGGCTCAATGGAGCCCCTAAGCTGTACTCCATGAGTCCAAGTAGGTCTTACAATAGTCTGAAACGGCCTTCAATAATAATAAAATATATTATATATATATATATATATATATATATATATATATATATATATATATATACACACGTATATATATATCTATTTATAAGTTTGAGTTTAATTAATCAAAATAGACTTATACGAAAGCAATTCCATTTATAAAACGTGTAATGTAATAATAACTAAATAAGAAATAAGATTATTCCTCTATTATCAGCTGGAAGAATGCCCCCTGGCCAGGCTAGACGGGCCAAGATAAGACTAGCCGAGGGACAGAAGTTGGCCAGAACTACCGCGATTAAGAAATTATGTGCACTTAGGAACTGAATGGGTTCCAACTAGCCACTCCTTATCTCCTCTCTATTGGGACCTCGAGGACACGGATTACGCTGCCTAAGTAATCACTTCGCCCATAGTTTGTCCCAACATTAGTGTTGTAATTGCCGGATTTAATGGTCATTGTAATTAAGACCTTTTTTTAAAACTATGTTTAAGCTTGTAGTGTTATTTTTTCGCGTAAACCTAAAAATTCTACACAAAAATACAAATAGAAGATAAGGCTAATTTATTTGTGTGTTCTATATTCTTTTTACATCTTCATCCTATGTACCATAGGTATATAGGATGAAGTATATAGGTAGCACTACATCTAATTAAGGATCTTGGTCTCGGTGCATGATAGAATCTATGCTGTTTCCAGGAAATTAAAGGCAGTAGCTATTATTACTTTTGTAATAGTAAAATGGTATATTTAAAAATAAAGTACGATCTAAAATACCCTTGTTCTTGTTCTTGTTCTGGTTCTTGCATAGTTCATCTGTAATACGTAGTCAATGATGCATTAAAAATCATACAATTAGCGCTTACCAAGGTCTTCAATTATTTTTATTAAGATGTATATCTGGATGAAATTAAGCGTTTAATTCTTTTCGTGACTCCTGGTAATAAAATAGCATTATTCGTTTTAGCTTCTTATCTTTCAATTCCATTATAACCATTGATGTTATCATTTGACATTTAATTCTTTTGTTTGATTTATTACTGTCTATTGCATGATTTTTCATGACGGGTGCACTTGATTTTAAAAACAAAATTATGTGATTCTCATAACAGAAAATAAAAGGAAAGTGCTTGTGAATGTATTACACACAGGCTCCATTATATCGAGTGCTTGTTTGATCTTGTATTCTCGTTCGTGAATATATCATCCATCTTACTCCGGGATTCTTTTATCTTCACTAAGACGTCTTTTTTTTATCTTAGAGGTGAATTTAAGTACAATAGACAGACTTTGAAGCTCATGGAAACGCTGTAATCTATTAAATCCAAAGACATGAACGTCAGGAGTGACACCAAAAACTGAAATCTTTTATGGGTACCAAGTGATTTTTGGGTAATTAACGAGTATTTTATTAAACTTCTTGGAGTAAACTTGCTGTATTTGATTGATAAATCTGTTTGGGCTGTTTATATGAGATTTAATATATTTGGCCTTCATTGATGTGAATTTTGTTGGATGTACGTATTTCCTGATGATGCCTAAATTAGCTGGACATGGCTGGATAGTTATTTTTCAGTGTTTTAGAGATTTAAGGCTTTGGTGTTTGCAGTTTTTCGATTGCATTACATTAAAAATTGTATTTCTATTTTTTTTGGTTTATGCTTATTTTTATTGATTAACGATCACCTTTGTCCTGTGATAATACATAATCGCTACTATCCAACGTTTCTTCAAAGAATTTTAAAATTGTCAGTATTTATATTATACACTGAATCCATAAAAAACGGTAATTAATTTTAGATAATAAAATTTGCTTTCCCAGAGTTTCCAGCTGTTATTTCTAATATCTCTGCTCGTTGGCGAAAAGAAGTGTAAAATACAATAAGAAGTCTCTATAACATCGAACCCCACAAAACAAGTCATTCCTTCGAGCTACTTCTCCTTTAAAGTAAACTTTTCGATGATGAGTATACTATGGAGTGGAAATTATAGTTTTATTTATTTATTTTTTTATAGATTTATAAAATGATTAATTTATTATCTGATTCAGAAAAGCCGCCGGTATAGATAGTTGTCTCTTTTGGTACATAGAAATATATGCGTTAATTGAGAGATATACGAAAATAGCATAAATACTCTATAAAACCCCATTATAACAATCTATTATATTATCCTGTGTATTGTATCGCTATGCTAGTTATCGTTCCCAGTTATTGTAGATTTTGAAATATGGCAAAAATATGTAAAAATGTCGTTTTTTAACTTAACTACACTTAATTCAATTATTTTAAAATTGCAATCCTTACACGATTCTCTAATAATAACTTTTTCTTGTTTTCTTATTTTAAAAAAGCAGATATAAGTTATTCATGGAAAAACAGTAATTGTTTTAAGAAAATGTAGGTCATTGGTAGTAGGTAAATCCTTAATATGGCTTCTACTTGTGTAAATATAATTATGCTGTTGGATAACTAAGAAAGAAAGCTGTTTTTTTATTATACCTTCTCCGAAGTCATAAAACTGTTTCTTGTTGCATTTTAAAAAATCATTAATAATTATAACAATTAAACACTCTCGAATTCTGTTAATTTACTATTGCAGATATAGAATAATACAATTTTATTGCATATTTTTTGTTTTAATTACCTTATAGTTGGAGAAGGTCTTATTGTGGCTTTGGTTCTTAAAATAGGAAAGCACTTCCTCTGAGAAAATCTACTTTTCGGAATCTCTCATTTTTAGACTTCCCAACCCTCCAACATGTAGTCGACGTTTATCTTGGCCCTTAGCTCAAACGGGTTTCCCGCCGGTTATTAATACATTTGTCCATATTAATTTATTTTAATATTATTAAAATGATTAATTGATTATAATTTATTCTATTGTTATAAGATATAATTTTTTTAATATTTTATTTGAAAAGAAAAGATACGGCCAGGACCGGGACTCAAACCTGGATCTCTCACCTCTCCGTGGTGGTGCCTTAACCATCTCGGCCATCCTGCTTCGCTTCTCGGTCAGTCATATCCCTTCTTTTCACTGATCCTATATCTGCCTGTTCTCGCAATTTGCGATGTATACATGGGGAGAATGTTAATTGAACATTACTTTATTTTTGGATCTTGTTGACTTTAAGTTATTAATATCATTATAATTTATTTTATTGTTATATGATATAATTTTTTAAATATTTTATTTGAAAATGTGTTTACATCACGGATATATAGGATCAGTGGAAAGTAGGGATATTTCTGACCGAGAAGCGAACCAGGATGGCCGAGATGGTTAAGGCACCACCACGGAGAGGTGGGAGACCCGGATTCGAGTCCCGGTCCTGGTCATATCTTTTATTTTCAAATAAAATATTTTAAAAAATAATTAATTAATTTACATTTTGTGAATAATTTCAAATAATACTTATCGTAGCTTCATTTAAAACCAGGCATTATCAATATTTTGAACAAGGATATTGGGAGGGAAAAATATTGAAACATAATCAATGGTTCATAATAATTTCCCTAGGATGATACGGTATGTTTAATATTTTATTTTTATACAGAAGACAAATGCATATTTTTATTTAACAAATATTATATCATTTTTATTTATTTATTTTTTTAATTTTGAAGAGAAAAGATTATGTCTTGGCCGGGATCCCGGTATTTTGGTATAACATATTTTTTCGGACCGTTATTTTTATATTTTATATTTTTATGGTCTTCAATTGAATATCATATATCATCTTTGAAAAAATAATGGAAGTTAATACGGTAATAGTTTATTAAGGTTTATTAATTAAGCTGATAAGCGGATATTCTTATTATTGAATGTTAGCATGAGTATGTGATATCTAAAAGATTAAATTGTATTTTTAATTTATATTTATAAGGTATACGTGTAAGATCTCATGTATTTACAAAGACCGCACTGACGTACCTGCTATCGCATTGTCCACTGCGACAGTCTTAGTCGGCACTCTCATCCGGAATAAATCAGGAAACCTCTGCAATGCTTTCTCGAGGAAACCTCCGGGATCAATATGTGGCAATCTTGAAGGATCTCGGGCCGATGAAATATTTATTGCTCCCAGGTCATTGTATTGTATAATCGTCATTGTTATGCATTGGGATCTTCTCTTGGGGCTTTTCATGGCCCATTTTTTTCATCCTAATACTTGGAATAATGATTCCTTTTCTCATCCCTACGTGAGTCAGAACTCGATGCATTTATGCATTTTTAATAACTATTAGAACTCATAACACATTATTAACCTTAAATTCATCTCGTTAATTACCGTAATACCGTCTTTAGAAATATATATAGTATGAATTGTTTTAATTTATTTGATGGATAATTGAGTGGATGAATTGGGAAGTGGTACAATTCCATTTCGATTTAAAAAAAAATCGTTTATTATTTTCAATTGTTTTAATGATTATTATTTCATAATCAAATTTAAAAGTCGCAAAAGGTTTAAAATGTCACTCTCTGCCAAGTGCTAAGTGAAAAAACATTTGCCGTTTGCCCGTATTTTTAAAGTAATTCAAATGGAAACCTTAACTTATCGCGAACATGAAAAAATGGACCACTTTCAAATATAACATCTCAATTAATACTCTCATCATTAAGTCGTAATTACGCTTTAGTGAGTGTTTTGTTGTAAATGGCATTACATAGCAAAAATATTGTGTAGGAGATTAGTTAGAGGAATAAAACTTTATACTTCTCAATGATTCCTTTTTTTTTTATAAATTAATAAATAAATAAATTATGAGACTTACATTCCAATTCTCTAAATAAAAAAATAATTCGTGTCTCAAAGTAAATATTTTAAACTATTCTTACTACAATAAATAAAAAAGATTTTTTTTTAAATTTTATACACCACAATCTTTAAATTACTAGAACTGAAATCGTTTATTGGGACTATTTTGCTATAGAATTTGTATGTATTTTGGATGAAGAAAAAAGATTATATCAGATTTAAGGCGTCTATCTTCATCCATCTTCTCGAACGACAGGATCGTAACTTTTGACGTTTATCTGTATTCTTTAAATATTTTACATACAATATTATTTACCTACTTAATATTAATCCTTTATGTATTACGATTATAATCGCATGACTAAATAGTTATGCTTTCTGATTTCTGGTTTTGGTAGGTTTGTTATTAATAAAGAACTGCTCTGGGATTGGGAAAGAGAGCTGATACTCGAAGCTCACGCTTTGAAAGCATATTTGATTTCCCTGTTTTATGTATAAATTTAGATATGCATATTGATTATAATTATGTGTATGTTGATTCTATGACGCACGAAATGAAGTTGACATTACATGATTTAAATAATTTAAATATCTTTGATCAGTTGGTTAATTATGACTCAAGGTCGCCTGAAGATTATGATTGGCATGTTAATTGTCAGCACTAAACAGCCTCAGCAGGTTGAGCTAACAGCGCTCAGCAAGCCCGGGTTAATTAACAGATGTAATGTAAATTAGCTTAGGGATCGGCCTTGCGATCGCTATCAGTTGCTTTGCTCAACTGCTCAACAAATATTGCTCCAGTCCTCAACAAACTCCTATCATAAATCAAACATTCTGCCGAAGTTTCAATAATCAATGTATTAATTGGTAAGTCATGATATTTTGCCTAAGAATGCAAGCTAACTTATTTTGGGCAAATTATCCAGTTATCCATATCATGTTTTTTTTTTTTAAATTAATACTTCTTTAGCCGCGTTTAGCGATTATTGGTTGAAGAAAAACTTATATGAGTTCGCTTCATCGACATGCTCTTGACATATTGCGCGAGATTGACGACGCTTATCGGCCTGTGCATTAGTTACACATTTGGTTTTAATCAATGTTAGTTAAGGGGTCAGAATTAGATTGATGTCAGTGTAATAATATTTAACTAACAGGTTAATACAAATTATAAATTAAAACATCAATTGAGTGAGCCATGTATTGAAACCAAGACTGACCACCCTTCACGGGTTGTAGTGACATAGTTTATTTTATGTAGTTATTAATAAATTTATGACACACCAATCAACCTGTTAAACGGGCAATCCATTTTTAATTACGCAGTATATAACGGGCGCGAGCTCTTTCACTAGACGTGCTAGTACATCACCCCCGGAGAAAACCTAATTTCATACTATTATTTTTTTTTATTTATGCTTAAAATAAATGAAAAGACTATGAAATCTATACGTTTTAGTTTATTTATATATCTAGCACAAATGAAAATACGTCCCTCCCGGTTAACAGGTCAAAGATGAATTATACATGAAGGATAACAATCTAGTAAATAATATTTTTTCAGATGGTAGTTAAATTCAAATAATTCTATTAAAATATTAGACGGGTATATTTAATTATTATTTTATACAAACGGGCAAAAATCGAGTCAGCCTAAATAATGTATTTGTATATATGTATTTGAAATAAAACATAAAAATTTGTTTTTAAAAGAAAATTTGATCTTCCTCAATTCGATTGGTCTTGTGAGGATTATATAGAAATATGAAGATGCATATCCACGGTAAAAAGGCCATAGGTTTATTTTTAAAAAGTATTGGGAACTTGTAATAAATTACACAAAGCATGTATTAGGTATAATATTTTATTCTCGTTCATTTTATTTTATCCAGACTTTTACGAGGAGTTCGATAGTTATGAGGGCCTCTAATAATGAAATAAATAAATCTGCTTCTTTTATTCGCAACAGAAAAGACTTGGCATTTGTCCAGTAAGCAGTTATCTTCTATTCAGGACCAAATATGGCAGTAGTTTATTAAATCTGTTACATCAGCAGTGACAAAATATATTAAACTAAGATAAAAATTGAATTATCTCCAAAAGAATTATTAAAGCAATATTTACGAGAAAAAGTTTCACAGTTAAGAACAGTTAGACATTGAATTAAATTGCTCAGCATGGACGAAAAAATGAGGAAGAGGAAGTAAATTAAATTAAAGATCAGTTTATTAATAATCATATTAACCTATTATTAATATTTTTGTAAAATAAAATATTAATGATTGAAAAAAGAAGAATTATACCAATGGTAGTACTATTCCAATGTTACCACTATTAAAAAAAAAATAATTTCAACTACGTATTAGGCGTTAGACAAGTAAAACATCACTCGTGCGATAGCGATAACTATGGAAGCTATGATAATTTTACCAGAATACTTTAATGTATTTAGTAATAAATCGTGTATGTATGATATATATTGCATATAATATGATGTTAACTTATTAATAAAGGCTTCAGATAAAAGCTTTTGAATAGGCTGACGAAAAACCTCTATAAAAAAAAATCTGTAAGTATTTATGCCAGGAGAAAAAATCAATGTAGAACGCATCCATCATCGCTTTGTAAACAACAATGTTATGAAAACTTCGGCCATCGAAAGCCACGGGTTACCGGAGCATCTTCATTCTCGATCCAGCCTTGAAGAAGCCATTAGCATGTCTGGCGAAACATTGGCGAAGATAAGTTTAACAACACGGTCTTAACCAGAAATCACATAAGTTTTGTATATAAATTGTCGCCGTAGAAACCTGAAAGAGTATTTAAAATATATAATGTTATCGTATCCCCTGTATATTTATAAAAACGGTTTAATATGATCAAACTGTATAGCTTAAGTTAATTAATCATTGATATTTGAATGAAAACGTTCTCTTGCAACACACCCTTCATCGTTTGATAACACGATAACCTTGACAGTAGCTGTAGGCCTAATCACATTATTTTGCAACCATTGGTGTAGAAATGGAACTTTCTTAAAAATTAATTTTCATATAGCAAACTTATATGTTTTAGATGTACAGTCTTTTTTGCTTGTATTCTTAAATTTCGACTTTTTATCTATTTTCGCCAGATCGATCTAAGATGGTGACATAGACTAGCCATCTCCTCAACATTGCGGGTCCTCCTCCCAGACCTGAAGTGAGTTCAATGCTCCTCATTGCCTCCACCCTATTATTCAGGACCTAAGTTCCTATCACAATTCACACCACGTACTACCTTGTTTTTGTGATTTAAGTCTAAGCTTTGTAATTCCTTACAAGAAGAAAGACTCTTTTTTATTTATATTGGAGAATTCCAGATTTACAGCCCCACTGTAAAAAAATACAATTAAATTGTTTTAATTATCCTTAAAATTTAGGCATCAGAATAATTTTATTGTGTCAAATTGTTTTTTAATTAAGTGAGAATAAAAGAAAAAAACGTAATTTTTTATTATTTCCAACATATTTTTAAAAAATAGGTATTATGCAAAATCCAATTAGCACATATTTCATTTGAGTTTCTTTCGAAAAAAAATTCCTTAGACATTCACATGGAAGCATAGTTGGAAAATTATTTTTACATAATTATATTTCTAATTCTTTAAGATTTTTATGTACAACTAAAATTCAAAATCTCCGAATAATTATAGGGGTTGATAACCTTAGGTCTAAGCAAAAAGTGACCTAAAACTTTTTAAAAATTAATGATAAAATGGTTTTAAACCTTTCCTAATGTTTTTTCGTGAATTTTTTACTTTGAAATTTTCCCGGAACTATATTTTATTCACTTATTTGCTACGACTCATACTCAAGTAATATCCAAATACTCATATCTAAAAAATTAAAGAAAGAATTTGGCAACTCTAATATGTCCACATAATACTTGAAGAAAATAGTGTTGAAACATTTCTGAATGAAATTTGATGATTATAAAACATGTGCCCAAAATTTTTCGATCAATTTCTTCCTGATCGCCATTGAAGTGCACTTATAATAGAATAAGTACTCTTCGGCACCTTATAAAAATTATAAAAACCATATTTCAGATAATTTTCTACATCTAAAATTTATTAGACGTTAGTGTTGTTGTTAATGTTTACTTTTTTAATTTTAATGTTAGATAAAACCAATAAAGACGAATATCATGGGTTTTTTGCAACTTTTTATATGTTTCGGAAAAAAAGTCGAGTTGCTGGTGACTATTATATGTAATAACACCCTATAATATATATAAACACATTTGTTTCTAAATCTATCCAGATTTAAGAACCGTTGCTCTAGACAATCAAACAATTAATTTGCAAGAACAGAGCAATCTCAAATTCTGATTTAATATCAAGCAATAAATGGAAACTTCGTCGAACTGAGTTCTGGTTCCTTGATAACACCGACTTACATTTTTCTCAATTCCTTATTCACTTCCAACCGAATAATCAGCCATGAAAATGAAATGAAGGTTATGAAATCGTAATGCTGCGTGTAGTCCAATATTGAGCGGGGCATTGGTTTGCTTACATCTCAGTTATTTCTTCTTGTTTTTTTGTTTATTGCCCAATATTTTCCCTGACCTCGATTCGAAAACATTTGTCGTCGAGACCTAAAAAGATTTCCCTTTGTTTACCGATTCATCCCCAGCCCTTATTATTTACCCATAAATCACAGCCCGTAATGGATTTTTTCCTGTTTAGGAGCTGTTCATGATTGTTTCGATTTTAATATTATTAGTTCCCAAACGGTTTTTTTTTGTTTATTCATTTAGTAATTAGAATCCTTTTATTATTACATTAATTGAAAAAAAATTGAAATTTCTTCGTTTAAATTAAGTAATTTATAATTATGAAAAATAAGGTGATATACAGGGTGTCCCGAATATAAATGGCAAAACTTCAGGAACTTATAGGGGACCGAAAAACTAAGACAAAAAGTCCTTTAGAGATTTGCTAGTTTTTACTTAGTTTTAGAGAAAATCGCAAAAAAAAAAAAAAAAAAAAAAGATGTTACAGGTAGCGATTATCACCTTACAAAGTTCGTCAGGCTAGGCAGTGAGATATGTAAACACTTAATGTTATCCTTTATATTCTTTTTTTGTTTACATTTTGGCTTCCTTAATTCCTAAATCAGTCTTCAGTCAGTTACACAGATATTTTTGTGTGAATGGCATCAGCCACAATGCCGCATACATATTCTAATGTTCAATACGCTGATATGATTTTTGTGTATGGTTTCTGTAACGGTAATGCTTTAGAAGGGGTGCAGGAGTATGCGCGCCAATTTACAAATAGAAGATTGTCTAATCGACGAGTCTTTTCGTTAAATTTTAATAGACTACGAGAGACTGGGACATTCTTAATACGTAATGAAGGCGACCAATTCCAGGCAGCGGTAAGAGCAGATTATCGTAGAACAAATTGTGCCCAAAGCCACTTCGATAACAATCCTGAGACTAGCATCCGAAGGGCATCTGCTGCATTAGCAATATCGCGGCAAGCAATATGGCGAACTTTGAAAGGTGATAATCGCTACCCATACCATCTTCAAAAAGTTCAGAATTTATTACCTCAAGGTTATGTCAAGAGATTGAATTTTAGTAACTGGTTTCTTGAAAAAATTTGCGATGATAATTTATTTCCATTAAAAATTATGTGGTCCGATGAAGCTACCTTTACAAGAGGAGGAATTGTTAATCAAAGAAATTATCATGTATGGGCTCTTCAAAATCCTTGAGCTATTGGAGAGAATAGGTTTCAGCATGAATTTGCTATTAACGTTTGGCTTGGAATTTGGAACGGATTACTGGTGGGACCATATTTTTTAATTGGAAGATTGAATGGTATCACATTTACACATTTTTGGAGAACGACTTTTCTAATTATAATTAGAGGATAAGGGATAAGGGAATGTCATCTAAATAATTATTTAGATGACATTCCCTTACAACAGCGGATTGGAAAGTGGTTCCAACTCGATGGATGTCCAGCTCATTATAGCAGAGTTGCACGAGCTTGGCTGGATATAAATTATCCACAACGATGGATTGGACGTGGAGGAGTAGTACCTTGGCCAACCAGATCACCTGATACGACACCCATGGATTTTTTCGTATGAAGAACCTTGAAGCAGAAAGTTTATTCGGTTTATTCGGTGTCAATCGACTCAAGAGAGCAATTAAGAGACCGAATCATAGATGCAGTGCACCAAATATCATCAGAACAATGTTTAGTTGCAATTTATCAAGTGAGTGCTAGATGTAATTGCATTGGTGCAAGAGGACAACATTTTGAGCAATATTTACATTAAAAAGAACATAACATAAATATAAATGTAAATAAATAAGTATAAAAATGAAAACTTGTTTTGTCTCTTTATTTTGTGATTTTCTCTAAAGCTAAGCAAAAACGAGCAAATCTAAAGGACTTTTGGTCCCCTATAAGTTCCTGAAGTTTTGCCATTTAAATTCGGTACACCCAATATAATGACAGCCACTTATACAGGAAGGCATACTTATTTCTCAAGACATTTTGCCTTTTCATCCTCTTTATTTATCATTCCTTCTGTACCCTAATACTTTTTAATATTCGAATATTAAACATTGTCACTGCTTTTTAAGTTTATTTTATTTATATCCTCTTGTAAGAACATCACAAAAAATTCTATCAGCTTGCACCAACAAAAGACAGTATTTAGCCGAACGGATTCATCCCTCCGATTAAAATCGTTCCTCATGTTTAGAGTTCATTTAAAACATCAACACTGTCTGATTCCATATAATCAAAAGTTGTTTTTTTCTACCAATAATTTCGTTTTGCAAAATGAACTGACCATAGAAAAATCGTGACTAAGTACTTTGTTAAATTTTCAATGTATTGTTTACCACATACGTTAATCTATATATACCATCGATACTATGTGGTAACAAAAATTAATTAAAATGGTTTATGATTATTGAAATTAATTTATTAGCTTTAGCTTCATCGGGCTCAAAATAATTATAAATGTATTTGACTAATAATAGGAGAAATTCAATTTTTAATCCATTCAATGTACGAGGTAATAATATGTTATTTCTGTGCATTGACCATATTATATATGCTATATCAAGTTTTGTTTAACCTTTAATGCTAACATCAGTTACAATTTGTTCAAACTTTCCGTTTTCGTCTGTTCGTGTTATTTATTCATTTAAAGTTTATGTTGTTATAGCTAATTGAAGAATGGTACAGTGTGTTCAAATTTAGGGGGTCCCTTTGAGCTGGGGACATTACCAATAATTCTGTTAGCTGGTTGTGTTTTCAATTGATGATAAATGGACTGTATGAAATTGAACATTATTCTTTTTATTGAGGTAATTATGACTATGGTAACAAAAAATGATAATTAAAATGGCATTACATATTTAAGGTCGGTATTGTTCATATTTTTCTTCTTTATCCGGCCTTCTTCTCTGCTCTCCATTCTCCGGTCTGGGTAGCCCTGGGCTTACTCACAATTCATCATCATATCTTGGGTCGAACAACTCAGCGACTCTACTTGGGGTGCCATCTTCTCGACCAGAAATTTCCTGATCTCCGCCTTCTAGATACAGTTTACGGCGTGCCGTAAACAAGACACATGAACAACATAACTTAACCTAGGCTAATTTATACAAAGAAAAAAAAAGGAACTATCTTAAATTAAATAACATTTTAAATTAAATAAACCTTTTCAAACATACCCCCAACCGTGAAATGCCTCATTTCACCTAAATTTGGAGTGAATGGAAAGCAAACTCATAAAAAAAATATTATAAAAAAAAAACAAATACATACAAGTAAGAAACTAACTCTTCTAAAAGAAAATAACCTGAATAACTTCAGTGATCATGTCCCTCTGGGAGAGAAACGATCTTGTGTACTGGACGTACAAGGACAGAATTAGCAGTTCGAAGCTTTACTACTCGAACTACTCCATCGGGTCCTGGCATGACTTCAGTTACTCGTCCGAGAATCCACTGCTGAGGAGATGTATCTCTTTCTCTTAGCAAGACGAGAATACCTTCCGTTATGTTAGGGCGGGAGGAAGTCCATTTCGAACGAGTATTGAGGGTGTGCAAGTACTCCTGAGACCAACGTTTCCAGAAGTGGCGCAAAGAACGCGTAACTAACTCCCAACGCGTATTCAAAGGAAATCGTTTCACTTCGGTACTTTCAGGAAGAGTGAGAAGGGGCTGTCCAATCAGGAAGTGGCCTGGGGACAAATAATCCAAGTTATCAACCGGAGAATTTGTAATAGAACATAGGGGTCGAGAATTCAGGACAGATTCGATCCGATTTAACAAAGTGGTAAACTCTTCATAGGTGAGGGCTTGGTCTTGCAGAACGGCATGGAGATGGTGTTTTGTAGACCTAATAGCCGCTTCCCACAAGCCTCCGAAGTGAG
This sequence comes from Arma custos, assembly GCA_037127475.1. NCBI lineage: Eukaryota > Metazoa > Arthropoda > Insecta > Hemiptera > Pentatomidae > Arma > Arma custos. The sequence continues at coordinate 92,736,930 of CM073760.1, read as the reverse complement.
GGGTAGAAGGAGGATTGAAGCGCCATTCAATCTGAGACGAAGTCAGGTGGTCTGAGATCTCTTGCTGATGGAGGGAGAGGAAAGCATAAAGTTCTCTCAACTTCCTTGCTGCTCCTAGGAAGTTGGAGCCCTGGTCGCTGTAGATACGTATAGGAAGGCCTCGTCGAGCTATAAAGCGGTCCAGAGCTGAGAAGAAGGCATTAGTGCTCAGGGAAGTAACCAACTCTAAGTGGACGGCTTTAGTGCACATGCAGACAAAAAGTGCTATCCAAGCTTTGGACTTAGCAGAATTGCGCCGGCGAGACTCCCTGAGTAAAAACGGACCTCCGTAGTCGACCCCAACCTCCAGAAAGGCGCGAGCTGGAGTAACACGACTGGCGGGAAGATCTGACATGAGAGGTGCTTTAGGTTTTGCTTTCGACTTGTAGCATGGTAAACAATGGAATACACTTTTCCTAATTAGTTGCCGCAAGGAAGGAATCCAATAATGTCTGTGGATCAGAGATTGCATCAGAAGAGGACCACCGTGAAGTGTATACCTGTGATAATAATCACAAAGTAGACCTGCCAAATGGGACCTTTTTGGGATCAATATGGGATGTTTGGTGTTTTCAGGGAGGAGAGCATTTTTTAATCTTCCCCCCACCTTGATAAGTCCATCGTTAGAAAGGAAAGGGTTAAGCTTGCTCAGCTCGCCCTCAATCTGTTGACCTTTTTCTAAAGAAGAAATCACATCCGAGAAGTAATGTCGTTGTTCCAGAGAGATGTACCTATGCAGGGCATTCTTGAGTTCTTCACAGGAGAGGGGATTGCTTGCGTTGGATGATGAACTGCCTTTGATCTTGTATTTTAGAACCAAAATGAAACGTAGAGCATAAGCCATGACCCTTTGAAGTTTGAGAAGAGAGGAGAATTTGTCAAAATATTTCCACGTCTCATTAACCATCGGTGTTGAGAGAAATGATAGGGATTTAACTTCAGATAGAGAGGCTGGTGGATCTAAAACTCTGAGAGGCCATTCGTCAATAGACAACTGCAAGAAGGAAGGTCCTTTCCAATAAATCTCCTTGTCAATTATTTCCTTGGGTGTGAGGCCTCTGCTAACGCAGTCCGCGGGATTTTCCTTCGTTGATACATAGTGCCAACGTGCGTTATCAATATTTTCGTGGATTTGGACTACTCGATTTGCAACATATGTTTTGAGTTGATGTGGAGGCGTCTGCAGCCACCACAGGACGTTGAGAGAATCAGAAAAACAATATATCTGTTGAATCTGTATGCGACGGAAGAAAACTTGAAGAGTAGACAAAACCTTAGATAATAAGAGAGCAGCGTTTAACTCTAAGCGTGGAATGCTAAGAACCTTTAGGGGAGCGACTTTGCTTTTAGCTCTGACGAGTTGAGTATCCACCAGTCCACCGGAGTCTTCCTTCCGGAGATACACTACACATCCGTATCCTTTGTCTGAGGCGTCGGCAAATGAAACTATCTGAAGAGAAGAATGAGAATGACTGAGATAACGTGGCAATGTCACCTGTGAGAGGAGAGGGAGCTCTTGGATGAATGATGACCACAATCTTCTTAGGTCGGAGGGGATGTCATCATCCCAGTCAGAGTGCAACAACCACAATCTTTGGAGAAGACATTTTATCCAAAATATTACGGGAGAAATATATCCGTTTACGTCAAAGATACGTGCAGCAATAGAAAGAATTCCTCGCTTGGTATACGCAGCTTCGAACACATTTACGGCATAACCAAGCTGATCAGATTGAGGATTCCACTTTAGGCCTAGTACCTTTACCGTCTGCGAGTAATCTAAATGTAGAGGTATCTCATGATGTTCCCGTGGAATATGGCTTAACACTTCAGGGCTGTTAGTGGAGAATTTGCGTAGGTCAAAGCCGCCAGAGGAAAATAACAAAACTAACTGATTGTAAAATTCTAGGGCGTCTTCTACTGTAGCTGCACCTGAGACTATATTGTCCATGTAAATCTCATTCAGAGCTTGAACGGCTCTAGGAAACTTATGACCTTCATCCTTAAAGAGTTGAATCACAGTTCTAATTGCTAGAAATGGAGAAGTTTTGAGACCAAACGGCAAAGTAGTCAATTCCCACTCTTGAACTGGTTGGGAAGGATCAAACCTCCAGAAGAAATGTACGAACTTCCTATCCCTCTCGTTCAGCCCGATACACCTAAACATCTGCTTTACATCACAAGTAAGTGCGATAGGATATGTACGAAAATTATCTATAAGCTGGCCTATATCTGTCTGAAGAACTGGACCAGCAGGCAGGAAATCGTTCAAAGAGAGTGATCCGGGAGCATGTTCTGAGCCGTTGAATACCACTCGAAGCTTAGTGGAACTGCTATCTTTAAGGACTCCATGATGAGTAAGCACGTATTCAGCGGGAGAGGATGCAGTTTGTACGTGGTCAGATTGGATGTAGTCTTCCATTTGAGCATGGTAGAGATCTCGATATTCAGAATTCTTAAGGAATCTTCTTTCCAATTTATCTAGTCTTTGCAAAGCAATATCTCTGGTACAGTTCAACGTAAGACCTTGAGTCTTCTTGAAGGGAAGAGAAACTACATAACGACCAAGAGAATCTCGTTGAATTGTTTCTTTATAATGATTCTCGCAGTACTGGTCTTCGGGACTTTCAGGAATTACTGCAGTAACTTCCTCCGTTTCCCAAAATCTTCTAACCTCATCCTGGAGAGTGGGTTGCGCCAAACAGGAGACTGCCAAAGTTTGAACTGCGGACTGGGTAGGAACTTTGCCAAACAGAATCCAGCCCAATGATGTGAGAAGAGCGGATGGCTCACCCTTGATCAATGCCGGAGGATCGTTTAGAATTTCTGAATAAACTTGAGACCCAATCAGTAAATCCACGGAGCTTGGCTTATCAAAGTCAGGATCTGCTAGGCTGATACTAGAGAGTCCTCCTTTTACCTTTGCGCAGATTGAGAGGGAAGGACACTTAGAGACAATCTTAGGTAGAACTAAAGACGTGAATTTAAAGACTTCAGAAGTGGACTTCTTGGGACATATCGTACAATCGACTTCAGCAAGAGAGACAGGAAGAGAAGTGTCACCGACTCCAGAGACAGGAACTGATGAACTACAACGTGGTAGTCCGAGCCGATGAGCGAGAGAATTCGTGATGAAATTGACAGTCGACCCATTGTCCACCAAGAGCCTGCAAGGTACCCATATGCCATCTCGAGAGAGAATCCTGGCACGAGCCGTGCTGAGAAGAACTTGCTGATTTGAAGAGGTAGCGCAGGAATGGGACAATGTGCAGGACTCTGCAGCAGAATGATCTTGAGATGAACCTTCCTGTGACTTTGTAGGAGGAGGAGTACTAGCCGTAGGCGTGGATGTATTATTCCTATCTAGATGGATGAGAGTGTTGTGCTTAGTGCTACCACAATGCTGACAACGACCTTTACTCTTACACGAGTCCTGTCTATGGGCTCCGGCACAAGCAAAACACTTTCTGTATTTTTTCAAGAGTTCATATCTAGCTGGAACGTTAGCAGTCAAAAATGAAGAGCAACGTAAAATATTGTGAGGTCCTGAGCAGATTGGGCATTTAATATTCATGGGCTTTTCGTTTTTTGGACTAGTCCGAGGCTGTGATTTGTAATTAATTCCAGAGAAAAAGTTCTGACCACTTTTGGTTCGAATTTGTCCCTTAACATTACGGGAAGTATTATCTTTGCAAAGCTCAGCAACTCTGCACTGAGACTTCATAAAAGTACACAGTTCTTCGAAAGTGGGGATTTTATCATCAGTATATTGTCGTTCAAACAACCTCTGAGAATTTTTATCAATAACATTTAAGGCCATATGAAGCATCATAAAGTCGGACAGATCGGGAATTTTAAGCGCCTTCATAGCTTTAAAATTGTCATCAAAGGTGTCTAGAAAAGCTCTGAAACTATTAAGACTGTCTGTGGTAAGTGGAGGAAATTTAAGGATTTTATTAAACAAGAGACCAGCAACAATCCTTTTGTTCGAGAATCTATCCACTAATTTATCGTAAGCGGTCAAATAGTTTTCCGCTCTAAATTCAATAGAACTAATAGCATTGGAGGCTGGAGGCTCGAGAAGTGTCTTAAGGTGAGAAAACTTAACAATATCCGGCAATTTACTTTCATGAATTAGGGTATTAAACAAAGAAATGAAAGTCGGAAATTGTTCTATGTCTCCTTTAAACATAGGAATATTAATTTGTGGTAAATTAAATCTCGTATCTACATTAGAACCAGCTACATTAATTTTAGAATCATCTTTCTTAAGAGGTGTAGGAGTTGAAACGCCAATAAGACGGTTTTAGCTGCAATGATGGCAAAATACAAGTCTTCAAATGAAGCCGTAACTTGGGAAACATTTATTTGTTCTTCTGTAGAAACAGTTGCATTAAGTTCTGATATCTTTAAAATAACTTGGTCGAACTCTTTGAACGTATCCTCTAGTTTTGACACTCTAGCCATAAAAACATCTTGATTATTGGGTAAACTCTTAGTCATGTCATAAGTGATTTGTAACCGTGAAAAGAGACGTTCCTTTTGAGTATTATAAACTTCAAGAGATCCTTTAACTGGAGCCATTGTGAATAATAACAATAACAGGCAAAGGGGTAATTAGCAAAAATTATTCTAACTTTGTATATATAAATATATATATAAATATTATATAATAATGAGATAAATAGCCTGCCAGACCGAAGGGGAAAGCAGGAAAAGAAGGGCAGAACCAAAAAGATAAAAGACGCGAATATACCAAGAATAAAACTAACTCACAATGCAGATAGACATAAAATGGAAAGGTAGAAGAAAAAAAAAAACATTAACAAACATTATTAAAGAAGAGAAAATCACTCAAAACCATGCGTGAAACACAAAAACAGAAAAAAGCTTAAGTGACAATTCCCAGAAAATTCCCATGATGCATGAACAGCTGGCTAGTGGAGTGGGGAGAACGGTAACCTGTTCATAACCTACACTCCAAATGAAGGCGAGGCTAACTGATGTGATTGAAGTTAATGTTTTGTTACAATATTGTGAAATGTGTCCTAATATGATGCTAAAGAGTGATGAGATTTCTTAGTGTACCTAAAGTAACATAACTTATTTAAATTTAAAAGGTATACATGCCTGTAAAATACAATTACTATTGAAACACAGTATTAATATTATTCATCATTAGTATCACATATTAAAAGAGTTATTTAGAGATAAACTTCATGTTAAACTATACCTTCAACGTTATGAATCTTTTTTAACAAGTTATTCTTACAGTGGACTTAAAACAATTGAACTATTACATTTTGTAACTATGATATCTTCAATGCAGACAGAGAATTAAATGAAACATAAGTATCTACTAGTGAATTAAATACACATTTTAAACAATTAACTTCTTAAATTCTGTAATTATGATAACTTAAATGCAGATAGAGAATTAAATGAAACTTAAGTATCTGCAAGTGAATTAAATCCTCATTAGAAACATTCAAACTCTTAACAATTTAGAAATCAATAGGTAAACCAGTGCATTGTGTCCATATGAGATTTGATTGTACAAAACCTGAATACATTTTCAACCTTATCCTTTATGCTTGTTGTCATTTACCTTATCTTTAGAACTTACAAGGTGAGTATTTCAGTCATCCCATCCTATTCAAAAATATAAACTTACTCATGAGAAATATCACAACACTATTTATGAGAAGTATGATTGTTAAGGTGCTGTATTTCTAAGAATCTCTCTCAAGCCTATCAACACTTTTAAATGTTAATTGAACACACATAAGACTCTCAAGCACATGTGAGAGTGAGAAAATTGTTGAGAGAAAAAAATAAAAATGAAAAGATACAGTATTTTTACTAATTTTCTCAAGAGAATTAACACTTTTAAATGTCAATTAAACATACATAAAACTCAAGCACATGTGAGAGCGAGAAAATAGTTGAGAAAAAGAAATGAAAATGAAAAGGTACAGTATTTTAAATAATTTTTCTCAAGAGAATTAACACTTTTAAATGTTAATTAAACATACATAAGACTCAAGCACATGTGAGAGCGAGAAAATAGTTGAGAAAAAGAAATAAAATTGAAAAGGTACAGTATTTTAAACCATTTTTCTCAAGAGAATTAACACTTTTAAATGTTAATTAAACATACATAAGACTCTGGCACATGTGAGAGCGAGAAAATTGTTGAGAAAAAGAAATAAAAATGAAAAGGTACAGTTTATAGGATGGGATGAGTGAATTAATTAACAAAGTTATAGAATGAGCCTTCACATGAACATAATTATTTCATTTTGAAAGTTTAGAAAAATACGGCTCGCTAAGATCAATGTTCAAAATTTTGAAAATATCCGGCCCGTTAGGACCAATGTTCAAATTTAGGGAAATATCCGGCCCGTTAGGACCAATGTTCAAATTTAGGGGGTCCCTTTGAGCTGGGGACATTACCAATAATTCTGTTAGCTGGTTGTGTTTTCAATTGATGATAAATGGACTGTATGAAATTGAACATTATTCTTTTTATTGAGGTAATTATGACTATGGTAACAAAAAATGATAATTAAAATGGCATTACATATTTAAGGTCGGTATTGTTCATATTTTTCTTCTTTATCCGGCCTTCTTCTCTGCTCTCCATTCTCCGGTCTGGGTAGCCCTGGGCTTACTCACAATTCATCATCATATCTTGGGTCGAACAACTCAGCGACTCTACGTGGGGTGCCATCTTCTCGACCAGAAATTCCCTGATCTCCGCCTTCTAGATACAGTTTACGGCGTGCCGTAAACAAGACACATGAACAACATAACTTAACCTAGGCTAATTTATACAAAGAAAAAAAAAGGAACTATCTTAAATTAAATAACATTTTAAATTAAATAAACCTTTTCAAACACAGTGAGAGTCCTAAATTATTTCTACCAGGTATAACTAGGAAAGCCTTCTTAACCTGACGCCATACATGCTCCGGACACACAATTTACGTACCTTCCGAAGGGACCATAACCAAGATTTTTTTCTCCCTTACCATCTGCCGCTCTAAGATCCTGTGGCCTTGGTTATAGATATTTGTTATGCTTACTACTGCACTACATTTTTTTTAATCAATAACTTATATACTAAAAATTCGATTACAATGTAAAATAATAATAATCATTTGTATTCGATAATCGGTTAGGTATTGATTATTTATTGGGGTTTCGCTAAAGAAAAAAAGTAGTTTGGTCTCCAAATTTTTCCACTGAAAACTGAATGACATAATTCAGTTTTGGCTGTCTAAGTCTTGAAGACCGCCAGTAAAAACGACCCTACTATTTCTGAAAAGTGGACCATAGGGTAGAACTATCTTTCTTCGGAGCTGAAGTAAGTTTTTCAATAATGTAATGGAATTGAGGCATCCTATACCTCGGAGGGCCTCGTAATAAAGTTCTCCTTCAAGAAATGTTCTTGTAGGTGGAACCTCTTGGCCTAAAATAGTACCATCACTTCCGTTTATTATGGCAATATATCGTTCGTATACGATGTTCTTTATTATTTATCCTTTAACTGCTTCGTATAATTGGTGCAAATAAGGTTATATTTACAATGCCTGGATCAGAAAATTCGAAAATTATTATCCAAGAACATAATTATTTTTCTTATGTCGGATGATTATATTTATACATTCCCGAACTTACTATCTCTAATGTTCAATTCCTTTTGTTCTATTACTTCACCAATTTTAGAATATTAACAATGATGTAATGAGTACAGTAAAATAAAAATTATATTTTTAATAAAAATGGTGATGAACACCTTTCCAAATTACTAATTCATTTGTATATACTGGATAGTTTTGATTTTGTTTGTTTTGAATAAACTTTCAAATCCGCTCAAATCGTATTATATATTTTGCTTTTAAGCATTTATTGGACCATTATTATTATTATTTTCCTCACGCTAACCTGGAAAAGAGTTTCTTTTTTTTTTAATGAAAATCAGCAGCTAAGGTCTGAGTCTTATGTGATGTTTTAGAACTTGAGATACTTTTTTTACTAAGTTATGTCTTTTCGTTTTTTTAATATATGTGTGTGTGTATTTGTGTGTGTGTGTGTGTGAGTTCTGCTTCTTGAGTTCCAGTCAGTTCGTAAATTTAAGTAGCCAAAATAAATTTCACTGGAATTCAAGAACCAGAACATATAATTTTCATAACAGTCAAGATATGTAGAAACCAATATATATATATATATATATATATATATATATATATATATATATATATATATATATATATTATTTACTGTTCCTTTGATTATTTTTTTTAAATATTTAAGAATAAAATATATATATTTTTTAATATCATCATAAATATTATAACCATTATAATCCTCGTCCTAAATTACTTATAAAGAACTTTAAAAAAGGACGTGATATAAGGTGAATATAACCAAGTCGATTAGAAGGATTTGAGTCGATGAAAGGTCCAAAGAAAAAAAATTAACAGATCTTCTTAAAACGGAAAGGCCCTCAGAGTCATCTATTCTATTCGTTTTTAAGATCCGAATATATTACTGTCACGTTTTGAAAGGATATTAATCATTTAGATATATGTGTTAATAAATGATGTTCTTTTTGCTTTCCTTTTCCTGAATTCTTTATAGCTTAACAATGCGCACTACGCTTTTCGCCAGTGACGAGGCCTAGAGCCCGCTAAAGAGGTACCTGACGTCAGGGGAGTAATGCGGCGGGCACTTGATGTATGGTTGCGAAGGACTTGTCGGATGTCTACCATTATTCATTGGAGTTTGGGATTCCTGCTAATTGCTTAGCTCGAGGGACGGCAACTGACAAGGGATGTCTACTTGACTTAAGTTATATAAGTCGCATTCTTTCCGGTTTCGTATCGTCAAATTCTTTGCTCCCGTTCCGCTTGTCATTCTGCTAGCTTCCTCAATCAGACTGAAAATGAATTTTTTTTTTTTATTCCTCCAAAATAGATTTACAATGTATACCTACTATACAAATAAAATAAATAAATGTAATACTTCTACACAATTCAAAGCCTTCTATTACCCATACTTCTATACCTTCGATACTTATAGCTTTTCGGGTCCGGTAGAGGAGCATAGTTTTCCATTCATGGTTTGATTCTCTGATGGCTTCTAATTGGTTTATCTTTTTTATCAGGACTTAGCCACTTGTATGTTTGGAAGCCATAATTTGCCTAATTTATATCCATCTCCTCTGTTCAATTTTATTGGGATGATTCAATATTTCTATTACTTCTAATATCATATTTCTGTCGTGTTATTTTAATTTTTAACCGTAAATATTGTATCCGTCAAATATGCCATTTAATGAACTAGTTTGGAATTATTACTAACCTCCTCCTAGTATTTTGTAGTTAGTCTTACTAAAGAACCTTCTCTGATTTCTATATACACTGAACATAAACACCAGGAGAAATATTTGGCTGATTTTATATTGTTGAGACAATATTTTAGCAAATAGACCCTGAATTCTTCTTAATATCTTTCGTCTAGTTTATGTAGAATTCATTACTTTTCTTCAAATAATAAGTACATCATTAATGCCATTGGTTTTGTCATATAGTATACGCGGCGTCCAGGATCGAAAGCTAACTTCAAAATTCTAAATTTGAATTTTTACAATTTTCGTTTATTCAATAAATCTCGTCTAACACGACACTATACCCTCTTAATTCTCATGGTATTGGTCTGGTTCTTAACTAGAAGATTCGGGAGCATAATGTTTTAAATTATGTATTTAAATATTAAATATATACTTTTAATTTATAAATTAAAATTAGTGTTTTTTAATTTATAAATTAAATTATATATTTATAATTCTATATTATCTATATTAAATTATAAATTTATAGTTATATACTTTTGATACTGAAGGCCTCATATATTTGGTTCAGACTCAATTCAATACTTCAGTGATGATTGAAAGACTGAATAAAACTATATTGCTAACCAATCTTTGTAAATAACACGAATTATGTTTTGTACAACCAAAAATATTTATATTTTTCCAGTTTGAAAAACTGCATTACGAAGGAATATAAACTTGCTGTGCATACTATAAAACGCATATTTTAATAGGCAGTGAATGAATGCTTATTTAGCGGGAATCATTAGGTTGTCTATGACTTACTAATTTGTTTCTTCAATTTTGTTTGTTATTAGCTCTTTTCGATGTTAGTCTGCGATAATTGGATTCTCTTGTAGGGAGTAAAACTTATTCAGAAAAGCGATATTATTTGAAAAATTATTGACTATTATTTCGCATAGTTACCTTTTCTTTTTTTTACGTACCAGTTCAAATATATTTACTCTCTTTCCTAAAATTTCCTGAAAACGATCATGTATGGAGTCGAGACACGAGGCTTCCGGTCAAATGGCTTCATTGCACGCTCGATTAAGTTTTAAGTTTCGCCTTTGAAGTGGCCATTCCAAAATCTCCAACGCTCCCAGCTCCAAATACGTTCCAACTTGTGCCGACGTTCAACAATTTTTACGATTTCAGAGTTGATTTCAGTTTATAAATGTAAGCCCTTTTAATTTTGGCTTTTTTGGGTGGAACATAGTTCTATTATTTCTCTCCGTACATGGCTCAACCGATAAAGTTTTTTGATCATATCGCAATATATATATATATATATATATATATATATATATATATATATATATATATATATTTATACATGGCACATTATTCAAGCCTTTAGTAACTTGCAAGGTATATATTGTCTTTATGTAGATTGTCACAGATAGCAAGAATGTAAAGTATAAAATAATCCAACTCAACTTTTCAAGTCGAAAATTAATAATTGAATCTTGGCGAATGCTGCTACAACCTATGAAGGAGGAAAAGATAAATAGATTTTGGGAGTCGTCCGTATGAAGGAGATGACAGCAATAAAGGATCGATCTGTAAAAATTCATTATTATAGCAACTGAAATACGTAAAAAGCCTCTGGACAGCCCCTGAGGACAGAATAAGATAAGGGTTCATTAATGTTTACCTGAACTTATGTATTTGTGTGATTGTGGGTGTATTTCAATTTATTTTTATTATAAACTGCATAAATATTTTATAATATATTTATTATATTCAATCTCATTTTCTCGATTGTTTTTTTATATTTTTTATTAGTTTTAATGAATTTTTAATCACTCACAGTTGTCTTATTAATTTATATTATATATTATATAATATAGAAATAAATAAATAATAAATATATATATTATTTATATATTTCTATTACAACCATTTTTTCATGGTCAGGTCGCTGTGCTAAATTGAAATTCATGAAACCAGTTATCTCGATGGAGAAAGCAGTTGAATACAGAAAGGACCGCCAAGTCTTCGCTCATGAGCGACCCAGTTTCCCAACGATTGCACAGAATTTCATATGAGACGATCGATTAGGGGTACCATTTCCCTTAGTGTTTTCTTATTTTAATTTTATTATTTGTCTTCCTAACGTAATTGTTATTACGCTATTTTTTAGGGTAAACCGAATTTCATTGTTCCTGTAATAGTGTGGAAAGTTCGTTATTAGAACATGGGCGTTTAAGAAAAATAAATACTGCTTTATAATATATTGAGATGCTTATATCATAATTATTTTCTATGGTAGAGAGGGATTAGGTCGACTTTCCTTTCGTTAAATAAATTTTAATTTTAAAAAGGATAAATTTTACCTTCCCATTCTTGGCTAATGGGAAGAAGAACTTTAGAGTAGTAATTTTTTTTTTTGTAAATGACTTGAAAATGAACAAAAAAGAACAGACAATTAACCAGACCAAACTTTGTAATTACCTCTTGACTACTACTAGATTTTACAAGGAAAATGCAAATGAAAACATAATAAATAGATTAATTATAATAAATAAATAGATTAATTATACGGTGACTAGCTATTTATTGTTGTTATTCCAGAATAATGTGGTTATAAGGGAATACCTTGAGCATTGAAAATTGTGAACTACTTTCAGAAATGTCTAACCTGGTATTTATACCATGTAACAATAATGTCATTGTGTTATATTTCCTTATATATGATTATCAGAAAGAAAGTATCGAAAATGTTAAAAAATCATTAAATATTTATAGATACATACATGACGATTTTGTAACCGCTTTGAAATTAGTTCTAGATTTTTTTTTTTAAATTGCATTTTTTGGCCGGTGAAGTTTTATTGTGATTTATGGGATGTTCCGAGTCCTTGCGAATTTTCTCCTGTAGCCTGACGGATCTCGCATGCCCGAGGGAGATAATCTGTAATGTACTGATACACAGTCCCTGGCCATATTAATGCGACCACTAGATAGATTCGTTCTTGTTACATGTTTGCATTATCTTTTTGTATGCGTAATGACGTAAATCGAGTTTAAATATTACTTTTTAGGGTAAGCTAGTTATCTGATAATAATATGAATTTGAAAAAAATAGTTTCGAAAATAAATCTTTATTTTTTAAAAATACTTTGTGGTGTCACCCTTCGCTTCGATAACCGCCTTTACTCTTCGTGGCATGCTGTCAATGCAATTTAAAGTATTTTGCTTAAATTAATAATAAACTTACCGAATCCGACCTGTATTTAATAAAAAAGAAACAATAAATCCACAAAAATTTCAAACACAAATTATGCATGCCGTCACTCGTAAAACAAAATGGCTGTAATAAAACCAATGCTGCCATTACTAAAAAAAAAACTTTCAAAAACTTATAACAGTGTTGCCATTACTTAAAACAGCAATTTATTAAGACACGCGAAAGTATTTTATAAAAACAATTAGGAAAAAATAAAAATAAAATAATCTTTCTTGGCGGTCACATTAATATGGCCAGGGACTGTATACATTATATTGTTAGACGCATACATGTAGTCGGGGGCAACTTTAACTAGGCTATTTTATTCTCAGAAAAAATAAATAAAATACGTTTTATTTTTTTATTTTTTTTTATAAAAATAACCATACCCCGGCAGTATTCTCTTTTCTCTGGTAAGCTCCCATTTAACTAGTTTCATAAGCGATTAAAATTTTTTTTATGGCCAACACATTATTTTTAAAGCTATTATATCTTTGAAAGCACGGAGAACAACAAAGCCTCTATAAGGAAGGGATTAGCCCGGGTCCCAGTATCTGGGCTCTGTGGCGGACAGTATCGCCCAGGTGGAGATAGTAGCACTAAAAGCAGAGCTGAAAATCCCTATTGTTCTCCTAGTTTACTCTGTTAACGGATAAAACGAGCCTAATTATTGAAAGTTTAATGATTCAAATTATTTTTTTTAAACTAAAGTATCTAAAGATGTATTGTTTTCCTTTTATAGCACTCAGTTATAAACGGAAGATCTATATGCTGTAATCAATTCCTATTCGTAAAAAGAAATATTTTGTTTTAACGTAGAAGTTTGCCACACAAGTTAACTAGGTAATAATGCTGTGATAACCATTTGCCGCCGAATTTCGTGCTCTTTAATTTTAACATACCATATAATTATAGCCCTCAACATTCATTTTCTTTTCATTTAATGTTATGGTATTTTCCTTCATCTAGTACACTTATAACGATTGGTTGGAAGACGTTCATTCTTATTCTCATGTCTTTGAATATGTATATTTTATATATCCAAACCAATTTACGGAATAAGTCATCATTAATGCAATTGTTTCTTACGTAAGAACTATTGCTTATTTTATATTATGTATTGAAATAACTTGTGAAATTTAATGAAATGATGTTTCTTCCTGGAATTTTTGTGTTAATAAGGTATTTCTTGCATTGCGTTTCACAACATTCCAGAATAGTTATATCTACATGAGCATAATAAAAAAATAAATCTCAATTAATTACAATAAAAAACTTATTGTAAAAAAATAATTCAATAATAATTAAAAATTCAAATAATAACTTCAATTAATAAAAACTATAACGTGTATTCTGTTGGTTTTAATAACAGTATATTGATGACTGACAGGTCGATGAAATGTAAATAATAGTATCCAATAATAAATGTGATCATTTCCTAATTATTTGTACACTTTTAAATTGTTTTAAATAGCGTTTACCAATAAAATTAAAATGAAATGAATCGTAGCTAATGCCCATAATTATGCATAAACAAGTGCTTTTCTATCATGATACCAAAAAGCAAGAATTCTGTACGATAAAGACTATAATTGTTAAGCTTGTATATTTTTTGAAAATCAATAAATTAAAAGGCAATCGTCTTATTTTGTAATTCAACGACTGTTTTGAAGCTGTAATGATTCCCTAAAACGTGAAAAAATTGTATGAAATATTTTGGTAAAACAAAGATTCAGGAATTAATTTGACTTAATAAACGATTCCAATTCGAAAATAAAAACATTATTTAATTTTTTAATAAAAATTAATAAGTTATTGAGTGCAATAAGTCAATAGAAACAAAGCAAAAATTATGTATGTATTTTTTTTTGACGTGGGCAGGTGGAAATCTTCAAAAGACGCGGATAGGCCCGTACCTATCCGTGTGTGGGATTTTTACCCTCTAAAACCACCTCCCTACGACTGTTTTCCACACTCCACGGGACCGCCGCTAGGCATTACTTCTTGGATGAGAATGGCTATTACCGCAACACGTCCATTTCCATCTTTTAGCTTCTTAGTCTAAATTCGTCTTCTTCAAGAAGGCACCAGTCTTTGCTGATTTTTTCTCTTTGTTCTTTCCTCCTCTCTCAGTCTTTTGAGGACCCCTATGGTCAATTTTTTCACCACTGTTCATCCGACTTAAGCATGCAGCTCACTAAATTTCCAGGAGTCACCTTCTTTCTGCAGGCCAGCTCCAATTCTCTTCTCTCGTCAGTAATGCGAGTAAATTCAAAAAACACATGTTCCGCTGTTTCCTCCACCGCCGTACACGTTGGGCATTCAGCACTGTCATCTAGTTTGAACCTGAACTGATAGGCTCTAAAGCATCCATGTCCAGACAATAGTTGTATAAGGTGCAAATCCACCTCCCCATGCCGACGATCATACCACGAACCTATGTCAGGCACCAACCTGTAGGTCCATCTCCCAGCATTAGCCGAATTCCAACGCAGTTGCCAACGTACGATGGTGGTTTTCCTCTCTTCGTCTCTTGACACTCGAGAACTACGATTGTACATTCTGTTTCTTTCTTCCACTAACATCTCGATTGGAGGCATGCGCGCAATTACGCATACAGCCTCGTAGGAAACAGTCCGAAAAGCACATGTCACTCCCAATAAACCTCTTCGATACCCTGAGACCATCTGTCTCCTGTACGATGCGGTAGACATGGCTTCTTTCCAGATTGGAGCTCCATATAAAAGGATTGAGGAGACAACAGTTGTCAGGAGCTTTCTGCGACTCTCTTTGGGTCCTCCAATATTCGGCATAAGGCGCGTCAATAATGAAGTAATTCTTGCCGCTTTGGTGCTAATATACTCCGTATGTACGTTAAATTGGAGACGTGCATCGATGACAACTCCCAGGTATTTCAAGTGTGGCTGGGAATGAATTTCGTGCCCACCCACTGTGAGAGTAACAGTTTCAATTTTCTTCCTGCTACTGACCAGGAGCGCCTCACTCTTATGGTCCGCAAGCTGCAACCCCATAGAAGTTAGCCATCTTCGAATATTAGCAACAGCCTGGTTGGCAATTAGGGTAATCTTCTCAATATATTTTGCCACGACCACAACTGCCACATCATCGGCGAAACCAACAACTGTAACACCATCCGGCATGGGTAACCTAAAAACTCCATCGTACATAACGTTCCATAAGAGAGGGCCACCAGTGACCTCATACCTCCTGAAACCACTATCCGAAGCATAAAATAGTACCCTATCTTAATAATAGTCATTGATAACCCTCCTTAGATACAATGGGACCACCATCGTCCGTAGGGCATCCAATATGCAGGCCCAGTTCGCCATGTTAAATGCGTTTTTAACATCCAAGGTGACGATAGCTGCATAATTCTTCGCACCCCTCTTCCACCTCACTCCTGCAATCGCTTTTCGGACAATCTCGGTGACTAGTCCAATAGCTTCTATCGTAGATCGCTGTTTACGGAATCCGTATTGAGCCTTTGAGAGGTCTCTTTCACCTTCCGTAAATTCTTGAAGCCTGAGAAATAAGATCTTCTCAAACGCCATTCCTAAAGTATCCAACAAACAGATTGGGCGATAGATCGACGGATCCTCGAAGCTTCCTTTACCCTTTGGAATCAGAACGAGACGCTGTCTCTTCCAAGGAGCCGGTAACAACCCTTCATGAAAGAAGGAATCGAATACCTCCTTAAAAAGGTCTGAACGCTTTCTGAGAGCCACCTTAAGGGCTAAATTGGGAATGCCGTCCAAACCAGGTGCTTTCCAGGTTTTATATCTGAGGCAATATCCTCCAATTCTACCTCTGTGACGAGTGGAAAATCGGGTGTGTGTGTGTGTTTGTGTTTGTGTATTAATGCACAAACCGAAATGAATAAAAAAATAGGAATAGTCAATCAATCAATAATGTAATGAATCGTTGCATATCGTGGCAAGCATTGTCCAATTCTGTCCAATAAATAAAAAAAATAGAGTTATGTTAATGGAATAGAAACATATTTTTTTAAGAATAACAAGATTTACAAAGTTTAATAAATGTATATCTAGCCAAAGGGCTACATTATAAGAATAATACAATTTTTAAATAACAACATGAAAAGAAATGTATATCAAAAGGTATGTTCTGGTAGAAAAAAATAGAATAAAACCTAATATAACAAGATGTAAGCTGAGGTAGGAAAAATAAATATATGAAACACATAATAATATCAAAAATAATAACTTTATGAGTGAAGAATTCTTGCATTGATACACCTACCACTTCTGATGGATATGAGCTATTAATTCTCACAGATTAGAGAAAATCTGTTTGTGAATAGAGAATTTTTTTTAAGAAAACTATAATAATTTTAATATAATCTATTACCTAAGGAAATTCAACCCATTAAACTAAATAAGTTTATCTAAAAGTCATCCATCTATTCTTGAAAAATTAAATGAAATATTTAACTTGGAAAGATGACTAAATGCCTCACCTGTGAAGAATTATCTTCTGCCCCGGCGGGACACTCTTCAATCTGGAAAGTTTTAAATTATACAAGTTAAATAACGTCAAGGAGCAACGACTGTATCTTAAAGAAACTGTCAGGTCTCCCTTCACTGAGCAGCCAACTTTCAAGAATATTTAGTAACTTGTGTCACTCTAAGACACTCTAAGGAATCATAATATCCACCTTCAACCAAGATCTTCCAGCAACTGTTGCTGTAACCTTATCCAACATTGGGGACACCTTATTAACAATATTGGTTATTGGTAATTTTATTGTTTAAATTTTAATAAGTTCTTGAGATTATTCGTTCGTAAAACCAATAGCGTTCGTTCACATTGATTATTTGATGTGCCATGTTTAAATTTTAAAAAATGTGTGGGCCTTTTTTTTCCATATTGGCCTACCAAGGATCACGTCATTTCAACTGTCTCTATAAAAATGCATGGTAATTCTATGTATAAATACTTTTAATGTAAGGAAGAAATAATTGGGAGTGCAGTCAATAAAAACACCTTAATAAGTGTATACTTATTAAGGTGTTTTTATTGACTGCACCTCCAACTATTTCTTCCTTACATTAGAAGTTACAGTCAACCAATTCTTCTCTAATATAAATACTTTTATTTATTCTTTCAAGTTATTTATTTATTTCGGGCCATGAGTAATTATTGATTACTCATACTTATTATTCACTTAAGAATTATTTTTATAATTTTTAGAGTCGATTTTTTCTCGTAGGTTAATTGTCTGTTTGCTAATATCCTCACCAGTCAAACTTAATACCCTCTTAAATTATTTGTAGTATAGTAATGGATTTATAGTTAATAAAGAATTATATAAAAAGTTCAATCATTAAAACAAATATAACTTTAGATATTATTCTGGATTAATACATACATTGAGACATTACTATTATTAACCCTCCTCCACTACCCATTTATCCTATGACAAATTCGCTAATCCTGGATCGTGTACGATCCATGGCCTTGAAATTCGCCCTATCATTAAAAAATCAATCATTTAGGGTTTAAAATAAAAAGTACAAGACTTTTAATTGTAGAAACATAATAATTATTTTAAACAGGCAAACAATAGTAAACAAAAGTAATAAATTGAACTATTGAGTAATAAAAACCAAAACAAAATTCATGAACAGATAAATATTACTTAAAAATTAAATTATAGTATTGCTATGTTTTATACTCTTCAATATATTTTAAATATTCTGATTCATTTTGGAATGCCAAAGTAATTATTTAAGATGATTACTCAAATTACTAATTCTAACTTTAGTCTTAATTGGATTATTTTCCAGAAGTCCTTTGTGTGTTAACCAATTTATGGTACTCAGTATTTAAACCTTCAATATGTTATTCATAAATAAATAGTGCATCTGGGGTAAGTAAGCACCAGCAGAATTATAATGACTATAATTTATTAATTCAATTTGAAATAACATTTGTAATGGCCCTTCTCCCTGGATATATAAAATGGGCTCAAATAGGCTCGTGGACCGAAGGTAAGAGAAGCAAAAACCAGTACAAAAATAAGGGACCCAAAGTAAAATATATTTTACAAATAATATACATATATACACATGCAAACAATAGTTTCATAAATCAAAGCACAATAATTATATAATTTCTTATACAAGCCTGAATAAGGTCTAGAGAGAGAGAGAGAGGGAGCACGTCTATGCTGCCTGAGGTCTGGAACAAAAGTGTCTCTACTTAAAAGCTCTGAATATAATCCAAATCTCTCCACTCTCCCCTCTCCTTGACATCGTCCAATTATACGCCGTTATTTAATAAACATAAGTAGATCTAACCTTAACAACATCGCAGGTCAATGTTTAAACCTATAATGATTCTTAGAAGGTACAAGTTAACAATAAATCTCTAACGATTCAATAATAAATCATACAGATCACCACATTACCCCCCCTCTTGAGAAAAAAAAATTGATGACTTCAATTTTTGATAGAACATATGCGATGAAAACAAAGATAAATTGGACAGCAACCAAAATTCGATGTGCAAATTGCCTTGTCTATATGCTATAAGTTCTATATCTATGGTAGACACACACACCAAAAATATGTATATATATATCATCCCAACATAAAATTTTTATCATGTCGTCAATGTGTGTCAATGTCGAGGGTGGACAAGGGTGGAGTCGTGTCGCACGCCTACCCCAGGAAGGGTATGGAAAATGGCCACCAGATCCATAGACCAGGACCATCTTCCGACAGGATCAGGCCAACAGGATTAACCTCATGAATGGGTCTGCCATTCATTCAGTTAGCCCGTGCCATCTATAGGAAGGACACAAATACTCCACAGATCCTTTCCACGCCACAGAAGGGACCCAAGGTCAAATTAAACATCAAAATGCAGGAAGAAGCACATCGGAATAAAATGTGGGACCCTTAATTTATGGAAACTAACCATCAAAATTTCTGCCCATAACATAGAAAGTGTGGGGGTGTAATATGTGGTGATTTCTAATTATTATTTGATTTATATATACATATCACCCAATACAAACACAAATTATTCTAAATTAATAGTACTAAACTTATCTTAAATCTAGAGACCACATCCACATTTTCACACGAAGACGCATATGAATCAATTACTGAATTAAAATCCATCATCAAAATTTTTCTTTACAATTCAAGATCTCTCTGTAATATATACTTAATATACCAATACTCTATACAACTCAAATAATTTCAAATTCAAAATATTCATCATATTCAATTCACTTTTCCAAAAAAAAAATTTTCAAAAAAATTTTTTTTAACTCTCAACAAAATAAAGTATCCAATTACTAAATTTTAATTAATATTCGTAGACAATTCAATTCATTCTAAATTTCAATTATCCATAAATTCAATTCAATTATACACAATTCAAAACTTCAATTTATTATATAATTCAGTCCCTTTTAATTCTTTATTAATTAATATTTTATTTTATTATATTTTTTTTTCTACTGAAACAAAAAAACATCTATATAAGTTGATCTTGCTTTTGGCAAAGCCGAAAATCAACTTAAATACATGTGAAAAAAACTTCAGTTTTATTTATTTTCTCTTTCTTTTTTTTTTGTTTTTAATGATTCTCATATTAATTTTCAATCAATATCTTAAAAAATTTTTTACAATTTTCTACATTTATCAATTAGTAAAAATAAAACTTATTTAACTTTGCCCATATTAATTATTGAATTTATACAAATACTAAATAATTTACAAATACTTGTGTCTTCTTGATGTGAAGTATTGGTCCCTGAAGTCCAGTCTCGACGTTTTCTGGCTCGCAGTTTTTCTTTTCTTGAGACGTTCCTGCAAGATCTCTGGATTGATGAATGAGGATCGAGAATCTCAACATTTTTCTTATTCTCAAATCCAAAAAAAAATTATGTATATATATATATTTCCTATCAATGTTTAATACTCTATAATTGGGACACAAGAGCAAATTAAAAATAACACTCAAATTTGGGACCTCTAATTTGGGACACTAGGGACACAAATCGGGACACATATACGTTAATACCAAATTCATCTGACTCAATGGTCAATAATCACCCAAGGGACGTCGGTGATCAATCTTGGGACTCAAATGGGGACCGAATATTCATAATATAATTCACGACAATAATTATTATTAACTCGAAGTAATACATTAATTCTCATAAATTTATTCTTCACTAATATTTAACGACGACACAATTTTTTTTATTATCAACATATAACGACGACACTTTATATTATTAATATTAATATAGTCCCATTTAAATATTAATTAATTTTCAAAATTTTTCTCAATAGCTAAACGACGACAAAATTTTTTATATTTCTATTATTAATATTAGTCCCATATAAATCTTAATCATTATCAATAGTTAACGACGATAATTTATTTTTCATTATTATTATAGTCCCTTATAAATATAATTATTTTTCATAATTTACAAAGACAAAAATTTTTTATTATTAATAGCGTCCCATATAAATCTTCATTATTTTTCAAAATTTTTATCAATAGTAGACACGATATTTTACACGACGATATTTTATTTGTTTATTGTTAATAGAGTCCCATAAAAATATTAATTATTTTTTTCCATTATTAACGACGATATTTTATTTTTATTATAATATTAATTAAATTTCAAAATCTTTATCAACCTTAACGACGATCAAATTTTTTTTTATTATTAATGCAGTCCCATTTAACATTAATTTAATTTTTTTAACATAAACATTAATTATGCCCGGTTCGAGTTTTTAAATACATATACGTAGATTAATTATTTGAAGCCGTTGGACTCTCCATAATCTTTAGTTTATTGGGCGATGTTTTTACGTGAGCCAAGAATTTATAATTTTTCTCCTTCCAAGGGTTCCTATTATAATTATAATGATTTTTAAGACGTCCCCTCTTATAATTACAGTGGTTATTTTTACGCCCCATATTATAATTGCGATTATTTTTTATATTACGCCCGTAGTTATAGTTTCTATTATTACGCCCTTTAACATAATTTGTATTCTTATGCCCTTTGTTATATTTTTTATTATTAACCTTAGTTAGCCCGAATTGATGATTATAATGATACTTTTTATTTTTATTATTTCCAAAATTATTATTATAATTTTTTCCATAAATGCCGCTTCTTTTAATTTTATTAAAATTATTCTTATTTCGTCGATGTGGTGATTTACATTTCTTAGGCTTGTTATGCTTTGACGCATTTAACTTATTCCTAGTAGGGACTCGTATAGGATTACCTTTAGGCTTAAGCGGTCCAAGTTTATCTTTATCTTTCAAATATTTATTTAACCGGCGATTCTCTTCTTTAAATTTAACATTGTCTAAATTAATGGGCAATTTTAAAGTGGCGTTTAACAGGCTTGTATCATTTTCTTCTAATTCATTACTATTATTCTTATAATTATTCTCCTCTCTCTCAGTTATATTAATACTTATTTCGCCCGAGTCACAAGATTTATCACCGACGCCTTGGTATTTATTGAATATATCTAACATTTTATCTAATTTTTCGTTCAATTCTTCTTGAAATATTAAAAGTTGATTTTTAAATTCTTCGAAATTTGCCATTTTATAATATTCAAAATATTACCCACAAAAATTAATTTATACAAATTCAATCACCACGAATTATTATATTTAAATTTAAACACCACCAATTAATTTTTCCAGAACCACGCTCTGCTACCAATTTGTAATGGCCCTTCTCCCTGGTTATATAAAATTGGGCTCAAATAGGCTCGTGGACCGAAGGTAGGAGAAGCAAAAACCAGTACAAAAATAAGGGACCCAAAGTAAAATATATTTTACAAATAATATACATATATACACATGCAAACAATAGTTTCATAAATCAAAGCACAATAATTATATAATTTCTTATACAAGCCTGAATAAGGTCTAGAGAGAGAGAGAGAGAGAGAGGGAGCACGTCTATGCTGCCTGAGGTCTGGAACAAAAGTGTCTCTACTTAAAAGCTCTGAATATAATCCAAATCTCTCCACTCTCCCCTCTCCTTGACATCGTCCAATTATACGCCGTTATTTAATAAACATAAGTAGATCTAACCTTAACAACATCGCAGGTCAATGTTTAAACCTATAATGATTCTTAGAAGGTACAAGTTAACAATAAATCTCTAACGATTCAATAATAAATCATACAGATCACCACACATTAATGATTTAATATATACATTAATAAGTACAGTTAGGTAGTTCATTTGTGCATTGATAAGTTACTATAGGTAGGTCTTCGCCTGGCCTCGTCCAGATCTTCTGTCTGCGCCTTGCATCGTCCGCCGGCTTCCGTCCTCCGCGTCTTCCTCGCAGAATATTAGAGGGCCAAGAGTAGTTTGAAACTACTCATCTGTAGACAATCCACCACTTTTTAGAACTCCGGCCATAAGCAACAAGCCCAAGAGAGCTGAGATCTCGATTTGATCAGTCCATCCTATATAAGATTGCTTAGGGTTAAGCTTAGATGCTTTCATATCAATCTCTTCTTGGAATATTTTACAATTAGCTCTATCATTTTCTCACTTATAAAGAGAGAGAAAAAACTTTTTTCTCGTCCACGAGCCCTTTAGCCTTCCCTTTTGGGCCTGGGAAATCTGCAATTATGTTTTTATTGGGAGTTCTAGAGTACTTACTGCTAATAGATTTATCAGTCTAGATGGTTTCCAGGTCCTTCGCAGGGACCAAATTTACGCCATTCCTGTCTTCCTCACAGTGAAAAGGTATAAAATCATCTCTCTGTTAGGAAATATAGTCATCATCGTCGGCTACATCGTCATCATTGTGGATAATTTCGTCAGGCTCTCACTGCTTACTGCTAAACCATCTTCTTCCTCCTCCATTTGACGGATTCCACCCGAATTTCATCTTCTGTGAAAAACAAGTGACGTTTGGCCATATTTACTACAAATCAAAACAAAATAATTAGACCAGACATACGAAATAGTTAAGAATATTCATGATACATAAGCTACCCCTGGGTCATACGCTACCCACACATGAAGTGTTCCAGAAAAAAATAGTATAGGAGTATAGGTTCGAAAAGGCAACGGGTTACATTCCTTATCGCAAGGACAGCTCCGGGAAGACATGCTTGTAGTGTCCCTCCCACCTCACCTCCTCACTTAAGAAAGCGTAAGTGCCGACAAAGCAGTCGCTAGTCGCTCACGATCCAGTGGGTAGTGGAGGAGGGCCAATTATTTATTATTAGCTTTCTATAAAATGTATATTTTAGTTAACACTTATTTGGAATAGGGCTCTTATTTAGAAAGATTTGTTGTAAAGGCATTTCCTCTTGTGTCTTATCAAGGAATCCTTTGGACTGTCCCATTCTGCAGGCACTTCGCTCCTTCCTAGGATCTATAGTATTCCTACCTGCTTACGTAACCTGGTTGTATAACCATTATTTCTGAAAATTCTTATTTTTTAAATTCATAATTTTTGTTCAGCTCAATATGACTTATACCATACTTACAGATGATATTAATTCACCACACCTATATATTCAATTATCCTATAATTTAGAAATGTACTTAGTACTAAGCTTTATTTGTGTATGTTTACTTTAAGCTGTGATGGAATTTACTTGTATGTACTAAAACTGTAGTTACTACACCACGGTAAACAAGGACGTTCCAGTTGGTTTAAGAACTATAACCAAAATGCAATTCAATAAGATCAAATTATATTGAAAAAAATATTATTTAACATATCAATTATAAGTCGGATAAGTATATATGTATGTTTAATAAAAATAATTCAAGATCGCTGTTGTCCTAAAGAAGATATTATTGAATGTTGAAGATTACTTAATTATCATGTATCTAGGCTCTAGTGATCTTAACTCTAAATTACTGATTGAATACTAATATTTTTACAACTAAAACATATTAATACTTTTCTTTGGAGTATCCAAATTTTTTTTTTATTAGTGTATGTTTAACTATACAATTTTTCGTTTATTCTCACTGCTCTGCTGTTGATTATTTCCCTGAGCTAATTTGTTAGCTAATATATAATATAGAATACAGACAATGTTCGATGGCGCTGTTGAAGAATTAAACGCAAAAGGCAACATTATTTATTAATTGGCCACGTTTCTAATAATTTGGATGTTTTAAATGCTAATTTGATTTTGTTATTAATTCACAAAAGTCTCTAAATTAATCACCTAATGGATCAATGCATTATTCACGTTTTATAAATTGAATGTATCCAGTGAAGGATAAAATGCTATAACAAATTGAAAGTAAATAACGTACTACATGCGAATAAATAATGTATGATTTAATAAAATAATGGAACCGAAAAATAAATTATTACGAAAATGGATATATGAATAAGTAATGCACTGAAAAATTCATAACCTTCATGTTGAAGATGGGTGTAGATTTATAGAATGATATAACAAATAAATAATTAAATAACTCAGTGCCAATGAGTGTCACTGGTATAAATAGAATATATTTAGAGCCCAGTTTAACCAGAGTAACCTCTCTGTTTAACCAGTGTGCTAAAAACAGTACAGTCTCGAGACTCCTTATGGGTTGTAATAATAAGTTCTTTATTTTAATCAAAATTGTATCTGATTCAATTTTAGTCCTTAAGATGATCAACATATTCAGTTAGAATCGCCGGTTAGAACAGTAAGAAATTAATGTCTGATTTACTGTTATATCTGCAGCCCTGGTGAATAAGTTGTCAGGTCAAATTTAGTACCTAGTTTTTGGCTTCGAATGGAGTTGTGATAGAAGCAGCAACTCCTTTTCAAGTCAATGTCTGACATTACCCCTATATTCATTTCGAAAATAACAGAATTCTACTTTCTAAAGCACATAAGACCTATTTTGGTGAAAATTCTACTTTATTTAGTCGAAACATTTATTCGACGGGGCTGTAGGTATAATATCTGTTAAAAATACCTACAAAGAATTTCTTTTTAGGGTAGAAAGAAATTCATTTATTGTACCGATTTTATTTATTTACTTTACGTTACTTATAATTTTATTGGATAATATTACATTAAGTTGGCAAGTATGAAAATTAATCTACTTTTATAATTCTCCCTCTCTTTATGCCACAGCCGTGATATACCTCATGCTGTAATTTTCTGTTATCTAAATACTTTTCTTTTTTTAATAAAATGACGTTTCATATTACACATGTGCACTTCTTATTGAAGAAAGTTCATCGGAATCACGTTGAAATTTGAGATCGCCGTTTAAATGCAACTTTACAGTTCAGCGTTAGACAGCTGGGGGTTGCCAAGGTTAGGGTTGAGCCGGTGTTAACAAGACTAATCCTGGTAAGTCCGGGGGCGAGGCAGAGCCGGCCAACTTAATCACTCGATTTGGACGTCTTTCCCGGACAAAACCTAGTCCGCTCGATAATTTGTTAATCTGCTTTGGTCGATTGAACTTCTTTTGATGAAGGCTGTATTGAGCTTACTAAAGATCGAATAGAGTAGCTGAATAGGTTTAGGGAGTGAGCAATGGGGCTGCACTGCGGCAGGATTAGATTCCGAAATCCAACAGAGATTTTTTTTTCCATTTTCTATTAATTATTACTACTTTAATTCTGTGTTTTAAAATAAAATTAAGAGCATGACTAAAGAAAATTGGTATTTGAAAGTAAAATAAGAGCATAGTTTTGAAGAAATATAATTATTCTACTCAAGAATCTATATAAACATATACATAAGAAGGTACGGTTAAGGATACATGTCGTAAACTTGGGGTAAATACGAACCCAAAACATAATAAAATCTCAAAAAAAACGACTTTATTCAAACAAAAGATACTCCCAACAACTGTCAATAATAATAACTGTAATGGCACTAATAACAATAATTACATCAATCCAATACTCGATTAGCAAGATTCACAATCTTGTCATTCACAATCAGCAGCTCAGTTCGGGACACTTATCTTAAGTACCAGGATTCAAACTTTATTTTAATGGAATAAATGAGCTTATTATATATGCTTCATTTAGCAAGCGTGAACATATCCAGACTGGTCCCTGTACATACTAAGCTCTTTCGAAGCCAAACTTCTCACATCTTCATCAAAAAACGAAAGTAGATCCATTCTTTTGCATGTGTCTACCACCTCTGTAAACATTTAGGATGGGAACTGATTTGGTTGCTACGCCAGGATCACTCTCACGATTTTTTTCCTTAATATTATGATGTACCTAAATATCAATATCCTTATCATAATTCTAATATTAGCTTTTACATCATTACTTATTTATATTATATTTGTATTGTCCTTGATTTGAGTACAATAAACGGAAGCCTGTAAATAAAAATGGAAGAGATGGAATACGTTAGGCATATCTTTTAGGTTCATCCTTTCAGTCTCACCATATCCGAACATATCGATAAAATAATTTCAGTTCGTTGCCACTGCATAATACTTTATTAAAATTAAACTAATAAATCTTCTTAAAATTTATTGGAACACATTTTACAACAGAAACTTTCTTTTAAAATTCAGTGATTGTCTGGTCTAGTTTCCATTTACGAACAATTTAAAGTTTCATATGTAGTTGGGAACCGCCTTGGAGAAATGTGACTGATAAAACTCAATCAAAACTTCAGGGTACCATTTTTAATGTCATTTACGCTCTTTAAATTATTATCGAGCAATGCTGTTGGTGGAATACGTTTCTTGGGATAACAGTTCTTTAGATGATTTGCTATCTTTAATTTATATAGTTAAATATCACGATGGTAAACATCCTGATAGTTATAAGTAAGTGCACTTTAATCATTACAGGACTTTATTCAAGATTGGAAACTGTTGGACAAGATCTAAGTACACTACTTACCTAAATATATGATGGAAGTTTTATTACAAGAGAAATGCATTCACCATCTCCAAATTCTTCCTATCCTGTCTTGGTGTAGCTCATTCACTCCTTCCCAAGAAATAGTTTTTGCAGCGACTTTATTCTTCTTCTAGACACAAAGTTAATAAAATGTGGGTAACTTTCAGAAATCGCTCTCAGCTCAGGACAAGAGCCCTGTCTCCCTCAGCAGCTTGACCTTAACTGCTTCATAATGGTGCAAGTCACGACGACGTTCGCGGCGGTCTCCTGTACACCGCAATTCGAAAAAGTTTTGTTCTCAATCCTACATGACCCGTGAGAACTTGCGGGATCCAGTAGTCCTGAGGACCTTTTTAGGTTCTGGTCGGATCTGACTGAAAAGTAGTCTTCATTTGGTCTCCGGCCGATGTTCCATTCTACTTCTGTATTATCCCGGAATATCCTTGTCCATCGTCTAGGCTCTCTACTGATCTGTGATTGAAGATTAACCAGAATATCCGCCGGGCACTCCTGGTTTACTTTGTTCTGGAAGTGGTCTCGCGGCAATGGGTCGAGAGGTGTTTTTCCTGTTATGAATGTGACACATTCTTCCTTTTTCCTGTGCCGCATCATGTGACACAGTTCTGTACGACCTAATTGGTCGAAGCAGAGCCATAGTCTAGATGGTCACCAACTTGTTTTCCTTTCTATTCGAGATATTCTCGTTATTGCCAGGAGACGCATCTATAAATGATTATTGTTCCTGGTTATCTAAAAACCCCAAACGTGCCTCCGATACGACTGTGCCCATTAATTATTATGTTCACTCTATTTCTCAAATAGTCCAAGTGAGACCACACGTTGAAATTTCTTCCGATTCTAACTCCAAGGTAGATCACTACCTCACTTGGACGTATTCTTGATCCTTGATAGGACGTGGTCATAGATTGAGCACTATCAGAGGATGGCATAGATCTTGGAACCCGCCTTCATCAGCTTCATGATTCAATCTTGCTCAGCAATCCGAAACCACTTCAACAACTAGGTCAGCTAACCCAATAAAACAGCTACCCAATTTATTCGTTTCAATTTACTAATAAATAAGTTTAAAAGTGGCACGTATTAAATTAAAAAAATTCTCTGTTTATTGTTTTAAATGAATAACCAGTTTCGTTAAAAGTTATAGTGTCTTATAGATCTTTCTCTATGATATAATCCAAATATAATTGTCTGGCCAGAGACACCGTCCTGTACACATCGTATTATCTCCTAATTTCTTCTGCTCTTTGTTCCGTGTTTTTGTAGTGTTGTGTTTAGTTTTGTCTCTTTTCTTCTCTCTATATATTTATCGGTTATTATTTATTATTTATTATACTATAAACTTATTCAAAAAAAAGCAGAGAGAAGATTTTCATTCGATAAATTAAGCTAAGTTCGACGACCTTGAAGACGGTGAAGCTTTCGGTCCTAATACCAACAGCATTAGGCATTATCCCGAACATACAAACAATTGTGAGTTATTTATTTACTTACGTAATTATTTTTTCTCTTCTTATTCATTATGGTTCACTGCACTATTTGCAACGGAGTTATTACCCGAGATGACAAAATCAATATAAGTTGCTCTAAATGCAATCTCATATTTCACGGGCGATGCATTAACCTCACTGATAAAGATTTAGAGGCCCTTAAATCTGTCAAAAAAAATCTGTGGTTATGCTCTCAGTGTGACCAGGCGAAAAAGAATACGGCGACGGGAGAAAAACTTAAAGCTGAACTCTCTTTATCAGATGTTCTAACGGCCGTGAAACAAATTGACACCAGTATTAAAGATGAGATTAAAAATATCAAAACAGCCATTGATAAACAAGGGGACCTCACCTTTGAGTTTAGTGATAAACTAACCACAATAGAAAAACATCTAGAGGGCCAATCAAGATTCATAGAAGAGATATTGGCGGAAAATAAAGCTTTAAAGGCCCGGGTAGGAGAGCTCGAAGTGCGGGTAAACAAAAGTGAGCAGGGCATGTTATCTAACTCCCTGGAGATCCGGGGGATCCCAGTCCGAGCCGGTGAGACCCCTTCCGGCCTATTAACTAGTATCGGTGCGGGCCTAGGCATAAAGTTAAATCTAGAGGATCTGGACACAGTGCAACGACGGAGAGCAAGAAATGATGACCCGCGACCCCCACCTATCATAGCACGCTTCGTGAGGAAATCAGTGAGGGATGACTTGTTACATAAAAGAAAAGTCAAAAGAGATTTCTCTACGCGAGATTTAGGTTGGCAGGGAAATGACTGCCACCGTATCTATCTGAGCGAGGAGATGACAAAAGGTAACAAGCACCTCTACTGGCTAGCCCGTCAGAAGAAGGCAGCGGGAAAGATAAAGTATGTGTGGTTCTCTGGGGGCAGAGTGCGCTGTAGAAAAGAAGATGGTCACCAGGTGGTCTTCATAGATCAGGCCCAAGATCTAGACGTCTTCGGGTGACTACTAAAGTTTTGTTTCCCCGCTAGCTCTATGACAACCTATGGCGCTCACCACGGAATTTTGGATTTTGCCCACGCCCTCTCTATACAGTTAATTTCTTTTTATTGGTCCATATTTTTAGTTCTTAGGATCTTTTGTTCTATATTTTTAAGTTTGTTCATGTTCAAGCAGCTATATATATTCTATTACTTTGCTTCTCTCATTATTAATTCATTATTTTCTCTTTTTACATATTTTAACAGTATTATCATTTCTATACTATTAATATTCTTATATGTTTTTTGTTTTATCTTGCATGTCTTCAACTATCTGGAACATTTCATAGCTTTTTACCTAATCTACCTGCTAAAATTAATTGCACACAGCATCTTCTCCTCTTATACGGGGATCTTCTCTCCTACCTCACCATCATGTCCAGTATCCTGACATCCTGTCACGTCAACACCCAATCCTTACCTGCCCATTATGACGAATTCCTTCAATATTTTACCCAAAACTTTTATCATACCATTGGAATTTCCGAAACATGGCTAAAACCCCACATCCCCTCCTCTGCAATATCCTTACCAGACTATTCATTCCTTCGCCACGACCGGGTAGACCGGACTGGTGGAGGAGTAGGTCTTTACGTACACAACTCCCTAAAATCACGTATCCTTGATTCCTCACCCGCAACTGGTTATCCTCACACAGAATTCCTTCTGGTTGAAATCTCTTTTAACCCAAACCCTCTCCTTTATGTCGTAGTATATCGCCCTCCTTTGGCCCCTCTTGATTCAATTTTTGAATCTACCCTTTACGACTACATTCCTCTCTATAACCATATCATTATCTCCGGTGATTTTAATGCCAATCTCCTTGTCCAATCCTACGATCAACTATACCTGGAAAATCTCTTTTACTCTCTACACCTTTCCATTGTCCCATTTTCTCCCACCCATCACACCTTTCAATCCGACACATGGTTAGACCTGTTTGTCATTGATTCACGGCAGAACCTCCTTTCTTCCTCTCAATTACCCGTTCCATTTCTGTCCTCTCATGATCTCATCCATATTTCATACAATATCCAAACTCCTGTTATACTACCTAAAACCGTAACCTTTCGCAACTTAGATGCTCTCACCCCAGAGAACATCTCACCCTCTCTTGAAGCCTTGGATTGGAGAGAGATTTATTCTTGTGCCTCTATTGATTCGATGGTTGACATACTTACTTCCAATCTCAAATATATCCTTGACACCCATGCCCCACTGAAAACCTCAACCTTCCGTCACCAGCCTGCTCCCTGGTTGTGTCAAAAAATTAAAGATCTTCAAAGGAAGCGTGATGCGGCCCGAAGACGCTTTAGACGGACAAGGTTAACTGACGACTATCAAGCGTTTAGGGCCCTCCGCAATCTGACACAGTCGGCAATCAGGCAGGCAAAAACCAAATACTTCCACGAAGCCCTTTCATCTGCTCCCGATTCTAAATCCAAATGGCATCTCCTTCGAAAGCTTTCTCTTCTTAACCCATCTTGTTCTAGGCCCTTTCCAGCCTCTCCCAATGAAATAAACTCATATTTTTTGTCCACCTCAGTTAATACTTCTAAATCATTCTCTCCCGTATTTTCCCTACCACCATCTTTCAACCCTGACAACTTTTACTTCGCTGACATTTCACCCAATGACATTATTTCCTCTGTTCTGAAATCCCACTCCATCTCCACAGGCTTCGATGGGATTCCTGTCAAACTGCTAAAATCCTGCCTTATCGATATTATACCTGTCCTACTCTTTATATACAATTTTTCACTGCAAAACGGAGTATTCCCAGCCTCCTGGAAAAAAGCCATAGTCCATCCTATTAATAAATCCTCTAACCCTGTCTCACTCAAAGACTACCGCCCAATCTCAATCCTCTCAAACCTTTCCAAGCCTCTAGAAAGAATAGTCCAGTCACAAATGTCAAATTTCCTCGAACAGTCCAACCTCCTTGACCCACTTCAATCTGGTTTCCGTCCCGGTTTCTCCACACAATCGGCACTTACCAAAATCACCAATGACATACATACCGCTATGGACGACAAAAAACTAACTGTGCTTATCCTTCTTGATTTTACTAAAGCTTTTGATTCCTTGGACCATTCTATCCTTTTTAGCAAACTCAAATCAATGTCCTTTTCTAACAGTTCCATCCGATGGTTCCAATCCTTCCTCTCTGATAGATCTCAAGCAGTTTCTATACCTAATCATCCCCTTTCCTCTTTCCTCACTCTTTCCTCAGGCGTGGCACAGGGCTCAAGTATCTCTCCTCTTCTTTTCAACTGCTATATCAATGATCTCCCTAAATCTGTTCACCACTGTTCCCATCATCTATATGCTGACGATTTCCAAATATATCTGTCCTTTCCCCCTTCCGAGCTATTTTTTGCGTTCGCTAGTATTCAGGAAGACCTGGATAGGATCTGTGCCTGGGCAAAGCTGAACAAACTGGAATTGAACGCATTGAAAACTCAGGCCATTGTTTTAGGTTCCAATTCCCTCCTTACATCCATCCACACCCTCCCAACATTACTCCTAAACGATAATCCTATCACGTTTACCTCCTCGGTGAAAAACCTAGGCATCACCATCGACCAAAACCTTTCCTGGAAATCCCACATCGCCCAAATATCCCGACGGACAATTAGTTCCCTGAAGTTGTTCCATCGTTCTCGTCATCTCCTTACACAATCTTCCCGTAAGCTTCTCGTATCTTCTCTCATCTTCCCCCACTTTGACTATTGTAGCGTGGTATATGGAGGCCTCTCTAAAATGCTTGAAGACAGATTAAAGAGAATAATGAATTGCTCTCTAAGATTTGTGCTTGGTACTCCGAAGCGATCGCGCGTCTCCCACCTCTATGATGGGTTAAAGTGGCTCTTCCCTCCCTTCCGAAGACAATATTTCCTCTGTTCATTCTTATACCAATCCATTCACTCTCAACACCCTTCATATATCTACAGTCTCCTCCAATTCAAATCATCAGTGCAACACCATAAAACAAGATCCCGCCTTTCTGATCTCTATATACGTTCACACAGAACTAAAGCATTCGAACGTTCCTTTCTCGCCCGCTCCACCACAATGTGGAACTCAATCCCTCCTAATATCCGTCATACTCCCTCTCTATCATTATTCAAATCCTGGTTGTTTCAACATCTATTAGCTTCCCAGAAGGATAGTCTCTAGGTAGGTTAGTCATTTGCTTAGAATACAATGTATATAATAACAAACTGTGTTATCTAGTTCTTTTAATTCTGCTCTTTGAAAAGCTGTACATCATGTAAACAAATTATTGAATGCTAGCTCATGCATTCAATTTCAAAAGCTTTGGATTTATCTATTCTCTGTAATTGCTTAATATCCTGTCAAGATCTGTAATATTTATTTACTTACTATTATTTTTGTTTATATATTTCTTTTTAAATTGTTTTCTGTCATGTTTTCACGCTTTATGATTTGTAACATTTAGCCTTCTGGCCAGATAAATATTATGTTTTTATTCCTGTTCATATCTGTTATTCTAAAGGGACTTTGTCCCAGAATAAAGTTACTTTTCTATTCTATTCTATTCTATAAGCTTTTGGTGTTGTGCATAAGAGAGATTCCTGAAAGATAAACGAATCCCTTTGGAAGGACATATATCTGCTTATCGGGAAAACAAACATTCGCTCTTCCAAAACACTTAATCCGATGAAGACTACCGCAACCTTCGATCGATATATTTCTTTATCCCAAAACCAATCTCCGAACCCTTCTGTTTCTAAAATAAATTTATTTTGTTTGGACACCTGGATGGATATTCTTACTCATTAGAATTAAACAGAGTATGCCATAATAATAATAGATAATCGGGTGGCATGTTCTATGTGAAGTAGGCGTATAAAGTATACTCCTACTATCACATTTTCCTGAAATATGCTAAAATGGCCTTCACTTAAAAGTAAAAAACTATTATTTTCTGCGAATTCCATTGGCAGATTAGTGATTCAACTATGTATCTTAAATTTCAAAGAGTTACTTTGAAAGGAAATAAAAGCATAAAAAGAAAGAAAATGTATATTTATAATCATAATAGGCATCTGCTATATACAGGGTGTCCCGAATTTAAATGGCAAAACATCAGGAACATATAGGGGACCGAAAAACTAAGACAAAAGGTCCTTTAGAGATTTGCTCGTTTTTGCTTAATTGTAGAGAAAATCGCAAAAAAAGAAACAAAATAAAAACGCAGTGTTACAGATAGCGATTACCACCTTTCAAAGTTCGTCAGGCTAGGCAGTGAGATATGAAAACATTTAATGTTATCCTTTACATTTTGGCTTCCTTCAAGGATTACAATTCCTAAATCAGTCTTCAGTCAGTTACTCAGATATTTTTGTGTGAATAGCATCAGCCACAATGCCGCATACATATTCTAATGTTGAATACGCTGATATGATTTTTGTGTATGGTTTCTGTAACGGTAATGCTTTAAAAGCGATGCGGGAGTATGCGCGCCGATTTCCAAATAGAAGAGTGCCTAATCGACGAGTCTTTTCGTTAACTTTTAATAGACTACGAGAGACTGGGTCATTCTTAATACGTAATGAAGGCGACCAATTCCAGGCAGCAGTAGGAGCAGATTATTAGAGAAGAAATTGTGTCCTAACGCCACTTCGATATCAATCCTGAGACTAGCATCCGAAGAAAAGGAAAGGTGATAATCGCTACCCATAACATCTTCAAAAAGTTCAGAATTTATTACCTCAATATTATGCCAAGAGATTGAATTTTAGTAACTGGTTTCTTGAAAAAATTCGCGATGATAATTTATTTCCATTAAAAATTATATGGACTGATGAAGCTACCTTTACAAGAGGAGAAATTGTTGATCAAAGAAATTATCATGTATGGGCTCTTAAAAATCCCAGAGCTATTAGAGCGAATAGGTTTCAGCATGAATTTGCTATTAACGTTTGGCTTGGAACTTGGAACGGATTACTGGTGGGACCATATTTTTTACCTGGAAGATTGAATGGTATCACATTTACCCATTTTTCGGAGAACGACTTTTCTAATTATTTAGATGATATTCCCTTACAACAGTGGATTGAAATGTGGTTCCAACTCGATGGATGTCCAGCTCATTATAGCAGAGCTGCTCGAGCTTGGCTGGATATAAATTATCCACAACGATGGATAGGACGTGGAGGAGTAGTACTTTGGCCAACCAGATCACCTGATACGACACCCATGGATTTCTTCGTATGAGGAACCTTGAAGCAGAAAGTTTATTCGGTTTATTCGGTGTCAATCAACTCAAGAGAGCAATTAAGAGACCGAATCATAGATGCAGTGCACCAAATATCATCAGAACAATGTTTAGCTGCAATTTATCAAGTGAGTGCTAGATGTAATTGCATTGGTGCAAGAGGATAACATTTTGAGCAAAGCTAGAATCACAACAGAAGCCATTCATTAATTAAGTAATAAGTATATAATGAATGAATTATATACATTTTTTTTCTACATGATTTACAGGTAGAGGAGCAAAACAGGAACCTAGGATGAAACTATGGAGTTGAATCTAATACTTTCTTAATTGTCTTATATTAGTACAATCATGAAAAAACAAAATAAAATATATATGTAAGAACCATGTCAGAACTCAGGAAAAATTGTAGGGCCAAAACCCCAGCAATCTTTGTCTTTTTTCAGCCAATATTTTCCAAGCAGTGTGTTCAATCTACGATTCGTTGCATGATTGTTAAACGAAATTAAATTTCGAGTAGAAAGAGTATCAAATAATTTGATTTAGTGGTGTGGTTTGTTTGTTTATTTAACGTCACTTTTTGCTGCTAATGGGACGATGCTACAGTGGGAGCTCTAAATTTTGTCTATCCAGGTTTAATTAGGATATGGATTTTTAACGAGTACCTGACATCATACAGGCTCGGGACCCCCGTTTAACGTCCCTTCCGAAGGACGGCGTAACTAAGGATTTTTTACTCCCTTTAAAAAATCCTAGGCTCAGTGGTGTGGTATAAAACCACCTTGTGACGAGGTTTGTTAAATTTAGATCCAATGAGTAATTTTAGAAAAAAAAAGTCCACAGAATCTAAGTTGCATAAATTCATCTACGTGATAAACTGATCTTTTCTTGTTAAGATCAATATAACATATTGTAGCACCAAATAAAATTAATTAAGAAATAATTAATCTTAAGTAAAACTAAAAATACGAGTACATTCAATAATATTCACTTGCTATTCACATAGGATGCTTATTTCTGAGCCACAAAAAAAAAAAATCTGTTAAAATAAGGAAAATTTTGAATACTTCTTGGCCAAATGTAAATTAAACTGAGGAAAGGTATCCATCTATGAATAACGATAGTTCACCATAAAATGGATTAAAGATGGTGGGCTACCAATCTCATAGTTCTGTCCCGGTCGGTTGCAGCACCGGACGGACGAAATAAGCAATGAAAAAAAAATGTCGTTACAACCTTCATATAAGAGTAATTTACTCTCAATTTTACTTTGTCCAAACTTGGACCGATAAAAAAAAAACCCTTAATTAAGCAGGAACTTTGAAAGGAAACATATCGATCTTTTTTTTGTTATGAAGTATTACTAGTAGATGTATATTGTTAGACTTACACATCGATAAGTGCTTACACATCGATTTACCGATTTTTTCATTCCAGTATTTTATTATACTACGAATATAGCCATTAGGAGTGACATTTTTTAATTTGCTAGACACTTGAAAGGACACTAGGGCTCGTTATGATTCTTTAAACATTCAAAAACGAAGCTTCTTACACGAGAAAGAGAGAGAGAGAGAGAGAGAGAGAGAGTGAGAGAGAGAGAGGGAGGGAGAGAGGGAGATAGAGGAATGAGTGACCTTTAGTAGTGTGACAGTAATTCTTTTCGCTGGTTAACCCTCTCCGTGTTCCACGACACAAATCTAGCCAAGGGCTCCGGGCTGCCACACAAATTATAGATACTGTGAAGATTGGCCCTTTTCGTGACCCAAGCCCATTACTCTCTCAGGTCCACCGTTGATGGCCGTCCGCTCTGTTCTCTTTGATATTAATCTTTTCCCGATCAAATATGTTTTCGTTCTCTCCTTTTCCCCATTTCCTCTATTCAAGCCTCATCTTTATCTCTTAATTTATGAAGTTTTTGTTTCATGAAAAAATATTATTACAGCCCCCTGTAAATCCAATGTTAATCAAAAATAAACTTCCTTTTCGTACACATCAAAATAAAGTAAACCAAACCCACCTGATGGGTTTCAGTAAGTGTAAATATGAAT
This sequence comes from Arma custos, assembly GCA_037127475.1. Classification (NCBI taxonomy): domain Eukaryota; kingdom Metazoa; phylum Arthropoda; class Insecta; order Hemiptera; family Pentatomidae; genus Arma; species Arma custos. The sequence goes on along the minus strand of CM073760.1, from coordinate 92,699,549 downwards.
TTATTATTCTCGAAGCATTAAAAAGACACTGCCATAAGATGGGGTAACTTTAGCTGTTATAGTTTTAAGCTGTCTCTACCTTTATTCTCAAAATTAATAATCTGAAAAATATTTATATTTAGAGTCAGTCTTCCTCGAACAAAATGTAGCAAAAAATTAATTCTAGAAACATGAGTATTTAATTAATAAAAAGTCAATTATCATAATCTTACTCCATTGATTGAAGTTACATTGGGACGGTGAATTATTCCATTAGAAACAGCAGGAAATATGGTTTTTCACCAAACAACAAGAAAAATTAATGTGTATTTTTGTGATTAGTATTTTTTGTATTATTTTCCAAAGTTACCCACTCTGACCCAAATTAGCGTATCTCAAAATAGTTTGGGAGAACATATAGTTACAGTCCCTGACAATGCATAACATTAATCACAAAACTGTACTAAAAGTAAATATTTAAAAGCCTCTGTTTTGTTGTCATAGTAACAGTATGGTATCGACAAGAATCTTAATGGGGCAACCTGTGTTGTAGTGTTTAGGTGGCCTTCCATGCGTAAGGTCGAAGGTTCACAGTCCCACAGTGATCTTTTAAAGGAAGTAAAATAGATATTTGTTCTTCGGCGGATATTTAAAATTGGTCCTGATTCAGTGCAGTGTCAGGAACTCCTTAAAGATCTCTATCCTAATTATTACTAGCGGATAATATTTAGGACTCCCACTGTAAAATCGTCTGAATATCTATAGTAGCATAAAGTGAAATAAATAAATAAGCAAACAAAATCCTTTACGGGTTATGGTTGACAATCAGATCTCCTTAGACACTCTTAAATTGCCACCACCAATATTTTTAATCCATTCATCACGTATTTCATCTAGTTTCGACCATGTCTTTAAATTCTTTTCCGACTTTTCGCAGGCCATCCCTGAGGAAGCTTGCAGAATGGTCAGCAAAACGTCGGTAGAGAATTAGGCAACATGGTCGAAACCAGAAGAAATACGTGGTGTAAAGTTTCTATTTGTTGATAATTTTTTTGAAAATTTATTTATTAAAATTTACAACTGTATACAGAATACATCAAGTGAAATGTAATGAAATGAAAGGTACTTAAATCATGTCCAGATACAAAGGCAAGTAGGGAAACTACCCAATGGTTAATTCAAAAATAACATTTGATACGTTGAAGAGTACTCAAATTAATAATTTTAAATTATTGGTTTACATTAAATTAATTAATTAAATTATTTCTTACTGCACAGTTCGTAAGATTATTACACTAGTAATATATAACATCAAATTTCATCCAGATATTTAACACAGATACTTGACATTGCTTTTTGAAACAAACAACCAAATGCTTAAATAAAAGCTGAGAATGTTTAAACAAGCGATATGGCACAAACACGAGTAACCTCGCCCTCCTCCGCTGTTCCTTACGCAGGGTAGCCAATAACTCAGGAAGGGGTAGAACGTAACAAACGGTGGAAGATGGGAGATGTGACTGCCGCGACCTTCCATAAAAAGGAAGGTCCTGGGACCCGGCCAAGAGAGCTCTTGTACCAATGCCAGCTCCTTGCCCCAATACACAACTGCCCTTTATTTGAGTATGTTTTTCGCTCCAGGTTTTCCCTACAAGGCTCCATTGCTTTCTATTGTAGTAACTACTTGACAACTGCTTCCGGATCGTCTGGTATGTTCTTACAATCGTTCTTCTAGGATAGTTTACTTCTTTAACAGCAGGTCCTTAATGGAGTGTGCGGAATTAGGTGCATTGAGTCCGTTGGATCCGTACACTAAAAAATAATAAGTGTTATGTTAGTTTATATAAAAAATATCAGTTCTACAGGTTGTAGCTTCTTGTTAAGTCTAAGGGGATAATGTTCATTGAACATTACTTTAATTAGGATTTGTCTGACCGAGGTACGAGGCAGGCTGTCTCAGGTGGCAGAGCACTACAACAGATAGGTGAGAGACCCGGGTTAGAATCCTGGCCCTGGACAAATCTTTTCTTTTCGAAATAAAAATATTTAAAAATTATAATGATTAATAAAAAAATGAAATAAAATAAATTATAAATAATATAATGACGTAACTCGACAAGATCCTTATTAAAGTAATGTCCAATGAACATTCTTCCCCTTGTATTCATCGCAAATTGCGAGAGCGAGGGGATTTGGGATCGTTGAAGAGAATGGATTTGTCTGACCGAGGTACAAACCAGGTTAGCTCAGGTGGCAGAGCACCATGGCGGATACGTGGGAGACCCGGGTTCGAATCCCGGCTCTGGAAAAATCTTTTCTCTTCAAAATAAAAATATTTTCGAAATGTTTACACTCTTCTTTCCTTACTAAAATTCAGCATTACTATTATTTTCGAGAATATTAAAAAGGAAATTAATGAAAAGTTTGTGAGAACGATTGTGAGAACGTACTAGGCGACCCGGAAGCAGTTGTCAAGTAGTTAGTGCAATAGAAAACTATGGAGCCTTGTAGGGAAAACCTGAGATCAATTAGGATCTTGTTGAATTACGTCATTATATCATTTACAGTTCATTTTATTTTATTTTTTTATTAATAGTTATAATTTTTAAATATTTTTATTCTGAAGAGAAAGATTTGTCCAGGACCGGGATTCGAACCCGGGTCTCCCACATATCCGTCCTAATGCTCTGCCACATGAGCTAGCCTGGCTCGTACCTCGGTCAGACAAATCCTAATTAAAGTAATGTTCAATGAGCATTATTCCCATTGTATAGGGGAATAATGCATTCTCATTATTCCCAATTGCGAGAGCGCGGAGATGAGGGATCGGTGAAGAGAATGAATTTGTCTCTTATATATCTTAATTACTCATCAAAACTTTATCGGCTTGACTGCCAGAAGGCACTTGTGTCACTCTTCGAGTCCTAATACTATTCTATTGAACCAAATTAGTTTAAAAGTGAATTATTTCGAATTTCGACATTTTACTGTATTTGAATCCGAGAAGTTGTTGTTCTACTTCTAATAGTTTTTCCTGTTTTTTTTCAAAACTGAAATTGACTTGTCACACTTTAGAAACATTAGTGACATACATTAATAACAAAACCTTGCAGTCCGGCAAAAAAACACAAACGGTCGAACATTTACAAACGTTTTCAAGAAAAACCATAGGACACCCAAACGCTTTGGGAGAACAAATGGCCGCGACTATCTTGCCTGACTGGACAAGAACGTTACTAAAAAGAACACAGATGAGGAATTTGTTGTCATAAAATATAAATCAAAGGAGAGGTACTGCTAGGATAAGTTCTTCATACCTATTATTCAACTTTTCTTAGTACTGCAGATAAAGAATCCGGTTATTGTTATTTTTTTCATTTTAAATGTCTAGATAGAAATATAAAAAGAAAAATCAATGCTTTTATAACTCAATGCATAGACAGAATACAGAGTTTTGTTTTAATAATTCTAACAAACTGGATTTTCACAACTAACAAGGCCAGTTCATATTACTTGCATTAAGAGTAGTAGTAACTCTTTCGAGTTACTAAATAAATAAATTGCGCATTCTGAACTCAAACCGCCGAAAAACAATAATTAAAGAATAAATTGGAAATAGGATAAGGTTATAATATACCATTCAATACACAACCCCTGAAAAGAGTTTTATAACACTTCCCTTGTGGCAAGTGTTATAAACGTGGCAATAAGCAAAGTGGGAATCATCATGCCTGTTGCCAAAGTGATGATGGCATATATTCATAGAGTTTATGATACGGTTCAGACCTTTTCTCTCATCTTGCTATTGTGTGAGGATTCTCTTGTTTATTCCAACATCGTATTATTTTCATAAGGCGGAATTCGGTTATCAAATTATGACATTTATTTTTTTTTAAGATCAGTAATAAAAATGTCTCAATCAAGGATGAGAATTGCGGAAAACAAAGACGACTGGAAGAAGTTGGTAGAGGTGGCCAGGTCTCGTCGCCGATTTGTAGAATAAATAAAAACCAAAAAGTATGATATGAACCTTGACTTACGATCCAAAATATAAAGACCAGTTGAACATTTTTATTCAGTTGAAAAGATAAGAACTTTCCATTCATTTATTTCTTCAGTCAGATTTTTCGATTAGTTTAGTTTATATTTTTTTTTATCACAATTTCTGAAGGTTTGCTCCTTTAATGGCGGGGAACTTAGAATTGATTTCATTTGTTAATTTAACATAATAAATAACAAATAGGTGAATTGATTCAACATGATGAACCGTATTTATTAAAAGTATTATGAATAAAACTTTTAATTGTAATTTTATATTTAAAGATTCTCTATAGTTTATTTTGATATTGGCTCACCATGGCATTTTATCCTTACTTAAGGATTCAGGATACTCATCACAGAACTCGCAACGAATATCGTGTTCTAAATTGGTACAAGGCTACATGAAGTCTAAAATTTTAATGAAGGTCTTTCAGTTTACTCAAAGAGGAAAGAGCTTTCCAGCTTAAACATTTTCTCTGCCTACTTCTGTATATAGAAAAACAGTTGTCCGAAAAAAGTAATTAAAAAAGCATAATTACCCTCTTTTTTCATTTTTATATTTATTTTTCTACGATCGTTTGGTCGTTAGTACTTGCATGGGCTGAAACATGACTGGAGAAAGAAATGTTGTCACACAGTCTATAAATATATACGATCTAGTTAATTCTCAACTATAGCAGGTAACGACAGGGACATAAATGTCTCATGTTTAATGGTCATTTTTTCATAGTCTTTAATCTGAAGAGAACTGTTTATACAAGAAAACTATATTATCCAACCATTTTTCGGGAACCTTTTGTTATTATCTTCTATTCTTGCCTAAAGAACTTTAAAGGGTACAATTTTCAATTATAGTTATTTGGTACATCTATTGGTATAAAATATTATTCAAGAAAGCGTTCTTGTTTTTCTTTATCAGTCAAATTCGATCATTTATGATCTTTATTTATATTTTAAATAAAGGTTTATTTTTTTGTTGTTTTTTTTAAGAAAGTCTTTTCACACTCCACAGAATAATGATAATAATTAATCTACAGCAGATTTGGAACCTATTAAAACATATATAAAAAAACAAGAGAAAGGAAAATACATATATAAACCGAAGTATAATATACATTAAAATTAGTATAAAAAATAAGGGGCGTATACTTGGTTAAACCATATCGTACGACTTATTAATATACGTATTTGATATATATTTGTTCATTACGTTACATTTTTCTGTATATTTTAACAATAATTTATTGAGATCATTTGTATTAACCATTCCTAAAATCAATTCTTCCTTGCAAACCATATACTGGTTACTAAAACCTACATACAAAGGAGCATTGCCCTTTTGGCTAGAAGGCAAATCTATCTTCTCATAGGGCACTATTTCTATAATAAAATTTCCATGCTCGAAATGTCAACAACTAAATGGCAGAATATATTCCACTTTCTACTATAATATAAGGGTCGTAGTCTGGCATTTCAACGACCCCATAATGTATGGTTATATCCCTAAGAGAAGGGTACATTTATTTCTCCAGTCGGAATGGAGAATATTTTAATTCTAAGCTAAGGGCTATTTCTAGTACAGATAGGTCATTGCGTGGAAGCTTTAGTTTCTGTTATATCAAGAAGTGCTAGTGACGCACAGTGTTTCGATTAGTTGGAGCTAGCCGGACAAAATTCATGTTTAAAATTCTAAATTTTTTTATTAGAATATTAGGGTGCGCGGGCACTGAGCTACCAAATGCCCTTTCTCGCTACACTCATGACACTTCCACTCTTCCTATCCGAGAATTGCCTCTTTTCTTTTGGAGGTACCGAAATCTCCGTCTCTCCTTCTTCCAATGTCTTGTCTGGGTCGATTTCTTTGACCTTCAGGACTATTGTAATGAATAGCATCCATTCCTCTCCTGCTCCCGTATCCATCACTTCTCGCAATTTTTCGTTGATGTTGTTTATCTCCCGAAACGTCTGTAACATATCTTCCTCTGGAGTCCCCTTCCGCCCCCTTCCATATGCCTTTTTCAGTCTCTCTTTAATTACTTGCGATGAAGTATCCTCATCAGACTGGATCAGGTTCAGCACGCTTCTTTTTACTCAACGTGCAGCCCGTAGTGATCGTGTTTTCGAGAAGAGAGAAAAAGAAAAAAACATAGTATCACTGCGAACTTTTCTAAATGTCCCGGGTTCCGGCACCACTTAAGAGCTTCCTCGAGCAAAATAACAAAAATATAATAAATTGGAATAAAATGATACTCACGAAAGCTGATTTAACACTGACTTTATTTAATAATAATAATTATTAGAAAACTATTAACATTTTTATGAAACGGTTTAGGATTAGTGGCTATAAAATCATAAGTCCCCACTTAACTTATATATATATATATATATATATATATATATATATATATATATATATATATATATATATATAAGTTAAGACAAGACGATGATCGCAAAGTCGCTAATAACAGCTGTTGGAATCAATAAATAGAGGTTCAAGATGGCAATAAAGTCAGTGTTTAACCAGCCGTCAAGTGTGTTGTTTATCTTCCTACTTATTCTTTTGTTTATGTTTTGTGAGGTGAAGTGCTTAAGTTATATATTTATATATATATATATATATATATATATATATATATATGTTTATATTGTTACGGTCACAGACAGGAAGACGGAAGCAATAGATTAGGGGCTTAAATCCGTCGGCAGGAGAAGTTAAAATAGGATTAGGACCTTCTCGATCGTTTTCTTTTGTCGGAAGTGATTAAGAATGTTCTAGACATTCCCGGAACAGCTTCCCCTACTTCCGTGTTCTGGAATGTTCGGCCTTGCCTATTTAAATACCTCCCTCGCCTCGAGCGAGTCAGTCTGAGAGTAGACCACGCATGGTGACGATCTGTAGTAAGTGAGTGTCAGTGTGATAAACTAGTCAGTGTTGAACCGGCCCGTGTAATAAGTGTATCAGTGAACTTTGATAGTCTCGCGAGTGTAATTAACTGTTTCTGTTTGTTACTGTGTGTCAGTTTGTCATACTTGGAGAATCTTACGGTCGGTGCACTAGTGAACTGTAAGTGTTAATTAGTAATTAATAATTGTATAATAATATATATATATATATATATATATATATATATATACTAACACTTATTTTTAAAATAATTATAGTTTTTTGTTTCTTTAAATTCTTAAATTATTTTGTTTTCCATAAAACTTGTATATACGTTAATATTTATAGTTATCTTTCTTTATAATTATTCTTATGGTATTTATATTTTTTCTTTCGTTTAATTCATTATTGCGAGCTAACTCCTAATTTATAGTTATTAATGTTTTATTATCATTCATTAATTAAATTGTAATTTTATTCTACTCTAAGACATTATAGTTTATATTATATTTTCCGTATCGTTATTCTCCACATTAAATACGGATTTTTATCAGTTGTCTTAATTATACATTGTTTTTATTTAATTTATCTAATTATTATCCTATCAATCCTCTTAAATTCAGTAGATAATTAATTAAAAAACATGTTTTTATAATTACAATACTTATTTGGTCGAAAGAAATGCAAAAATGCCGAAAAATAATTTGGTCCACCTAGCTGCAACTGATCGAAACACTGTTGTCCATGAAAATTCAAGTTATTTCCCATTCCAACATTCAATTGCTCTCTTATGCTATATTAAATACGGATATAACTATTTTATGTCCATTACTTTTTGTTCAGTAAATGATAGAGGCTGTACTGTTTCAAATGCAACGGTTGTGCAGAGGCTGTTCGTCCGAGATTACGCTCAATTTCCAGGTTTTTCTCCCAATTAAAGGGAATCTGTAGATCATACTGTAGTTCATCCGTGGCAAAATTATTTATCTGCCACATCCGGATTTGAAACCGGAACCTTCATACAATATACAATTCAACATAACTACTCAGCACTCTTCCACCTGAGCTGCCTCTCTCCAGTTGATAGTATGCAGTTGAAAACATTAACGTCAATAATTAATTATGCTAATGCTTATATAATCAGTCTCCATTTTGTATTGAGACATAGTACGTGAGATATTAATTCTATCTCATCTCACTCAATTCTTAGCACCTTCTTCCTGACAATTCGTTGATCAGTATTACATGCCATCCTTCGGAAATATATCATTAGTGTGTATGGCTTTTTTTTATTGAATTTAAGATAAATAAGGATATGCCGAAGTAGTTAACTGCGTTGTGATGTTTGTTATGGTTTAATGTACCTCTTCACTTGGATTATTTGTGTAATAGATAAGCAACTCATCAGTAAAATCAGTAAAAGTCTTGTTAAGTCTTATTAACTATGATCCTTTTCTTATTTAGAAGTTTTAGTATTTAGATTTATTGGAAAAGGTAAATATGTAATTATATATGTAATTGAACACACAAAATATTTTTAAAAAACACTTAAATATAAAATCAAAAGTTGACCAATGCCATTTCAAGTATGAGTAAAGATAATTTTTTTTTTATAAAACTTTCGTTTACATAAAACACTGATAATTTCTTCTTTTTTTCAGGTGAGTTTCTTATGACTTCACAAAGCTTACCTTTTAGTCAAAGACGTAAGTGGGGATAAAGAATAAACTTTTGAAACACCTTTTAGACAATTCATTCAATAAAAAAAACTACTGAGGTACAAACAGATATTCCTAATTAATTACAGCAATCATCAATGTTTAAACATTCATTTTTATATTATCTTTGTTAAATGATAATATAAACCTTAAATTAGAATTAAACCGTATACACCAGGGCTTAAGCCTTTGAAAATGGTAAAAAATGAAAATAAAATAATAATAGTATGAAATCCATTGGAAAAGGAAGAGAATATAACATTTTTTTCACGAAATTTGCTGAAAACTTACATTTTTATATTCCAAACACACTGTATTTTTTTAAAATTTAAAATATTCATTTTTTTCACCTTATTTTGAATTAATATCGAAAAGCCCCCTAATTTTCAATTGAAAATTCTCACGTCAAAATATCTGCTTTTTTAAAAAAGACGGTGGGCTTTTTGTGCGTTGAAATCTCTACTTTCTGATTGTGTAAATAAAATATACATTATTATGGTAATAACTGATTTTTTCAGCCTATATAAAATATTATAAAATTAGGGTACCCAAAATAAGGGGGTCACCTTCTTGCAGAACTGTTGTCCATGAAACAGTACAGTCTGTATCATGTACTGAACCCCAGACTCGTTCACGGGTCGTAAAGGTTGCATGTTCAGGTTTAGGTAAAAATCCAGCTGCGAAAAAAGTATTAAACAACAAAAGTTTGTTTTCACAATGATTTTTTTTTCTTTTTTTTTTAAATAACATTGCCCGTAGGCCCAAATTTTCAATTATAGTGAACCCATTCAAACTAGAGATATTACCATTGATTTGTAATCAGCCAGTTATGTTTAAAATCTGATGGGCTTATTGAAAAACATAACAGTTTATTTAAATAAAAACAAAATTATTGGTTAACAAATATATAACTAGAGATAAATATGGCACATAACGTATGTGCGTTGACATAGAGATGTTCAGATAGATAGATCTTGATTCTTTTGGAATATTCTTAGGCTTGCCCTCCTGTCCCCTAGCTTAAGTCTGGGAAGCCCTAAAGCTGCTGCTCCCTTGATGCAGATGTGGCGAACAAATATCCGATTTTATGGAAAAATATCTTTCAAAAACTCCCTATTTTGACTTAAAACAGGGACTACTTAACAAATTTGAGGAAACTCAGGGAAGAAAAGCAAAAATCCTCTGAAAAGAAAAAAGGCCTGAATGTCATGAAGGCCAGGGCCAGAAACGGGACGGAGGCACCTCCACGCTGAAGGCTCAAGGAGGAAGAAGAAGGAATAACATGATGAAGGTTGTAAATATAACGAAATTGGCAAATAGCACATACATATATCATTTTTATAAAACGAAATTGGCAAATAGCACATACATATATCATTTTTACATATAAATTAAAAAAAAAAAATGTTTTATATTAATTTAGAATATTTTTTGAACCTTCATAATGGACTATTCTTTTTTTTATTTTTGGAAATGGAGGCATTTACTAATATATTGGAGACCGCGAGTATCCGAAATATTTCTGGTGATGAAAAGGTTTCCGCAACGCTGTTGGAATAGTCCGGAGTCTTTATGCCATTCCTTGACAGCCTCCGAGTCCACCATATTTTCAAAATATTTACTTTCATAATATTGCGAATTCCTTTTCACTTACCAATTCAAAAAATGTCATTTCGAAATAGCATTCCGAGAGCTGTGAAAATATCTTTGAAGAGATCGTGGATATATTTACGATTTAAAAAAAATAATTTGTCTATCAATGTCGGTATCGAACTCCTGACCTTGTATCCCAAAACCATACGGGCAGAGCTACTATGTTCCACATTATTAATAAAATAAACAGTAAATATTTACGAAAAGCTCAACTTAAAAATTTATATTTGATCGGTTCACAGCCGATTGGGAGTAGGAACTATACTTATTAAACAAAACCCATCACAAATTAATAATGTTTTTAAACTCATCGGACATCATCTATTTTATTCAATCTTTATTTTGTTACATTTTTGATTTTTCCGATAATTTTGTTTCCGAAATCAATATGATGAATTTAAAAAAAATAAAAATCTTGTTCTTATATTTCTGATGTTGGAAATCTTTTGAAATTATCAAACACAGTTATTTATGAGGATCAATTTAACACTTCTTGAATTATCATATGTAGTTTGTTGTTACCATTTCGATCACGCCTCATTATAAGAATACTAGCTTATGCCCGCGGCTTCGCTCGCGTCTTTATTTGGTCTGCCACATAAAGTTTCGTGAAAGATCATTTAAAATAAATAATTTAATTATTTTTTTAAAATATAAGTTACTCTTACATCCAAAATTTCAGATGTCTAACTTAATTAAAAGGGAAACCCTTGGGGTGCAATTATCCAACTTTCTTTCTTAAACTAGACAAAGAACCTATCAAAAAATTTCAAGATGCTGAGTTCCTGATTTGCCTTTAATTATGTACTACAATAGGGGGGCACATGACCTCGTGGCCCCACATAAATATGCTCTTGCTGTAGCCTATGATATATAACCTATTTTACTCAATAATTGTTATCCAAATTCGTCCAGTAGTTTTGGGTGAAAGAGAGACAAACATACAAACTTTCACATTTATAATATGATTTATAATATTAGTAAGATTAGTAGGATATCAAAACAAATAGTTTCATTCATGTTCTCTCTGTTACTGTAACAACTATTATCATGTGATTTCCCTTTATTTATGTCCTATAATGGATTTTCCACAGTACCTAACAAAACAGTCGGGGGGCACGTGCACTCGTCCCCCCCCCCTAAATCCGCGCTTACTATAGCCTATGTGTTATTCTGATGTATAAACTATATTACTGTAAAGTTTCATCTAAACCAGTTCAGTAGTTTTTACGTGAAAGAGAGACAAACATTCAAACTTTCATATTTATAATATTAGTAAGATTAATGATACAAGTTTATGTTTTAAAACTTGTATATATCAGTAAATTCAATTATAGCCGAATACAGAATAATGTGAGACATGTTAAAGCATTTAAACGAAGGAAAATTACAGTCTGATGCAACTATTAGTGTTCTTACTCAACGTAGAATAAGTTAGAAAGAAATTGATCCTTGGATTAATTAAATACATTTAATAGCTCGTAATCCAAGGCCAGCGCAAGAGACGAATTATCGTATAATATTACTTCCATGATCAATTGTAGAGCTCTGAGTTGCCGTGCCGAAAGTTCTTGGTTCAAACCGATTCCGCTGGCAGAGTGTTAAATAAACTGTTAGCGACCGAAGATGGGACATAGGACCCTTCTGGGGCTCATCCAGCCTCTATAAAGTTGCTACCCAAAATAAGGGGGGAAAATCTTGCGGTTGAGCATGATTCCTTGCACAACTATTGTCCAAAAAACAGTACTGTCTGTTCTATGTACTGAACCCAATAACTCTCATGGGTTGTAGTGGAGCGTTTTTTTTATTATATTAATTAAAATAATACAACTTTGTATTAACATAATATTTAAAGATAACGTAGGATCATTTAAGTTGCATAATTTATGAATTATCTTCCTGGCTCTTCATAGTAGCTAAACTATTCTCTAAGATCGTTAATTAAGATAATATATATATAATTAATGTTAAGATAATAATTCATTGAGATGCAAACTATTGTTATATTTCGTGACTAAACAGTATCATGGTAGAATTCGCTGTTTTTTTATAACAATACAAAATAAAAATGGCTTTTATAATGTTCTTTAGTGCTTTTTTCATACCAGCCATTTAATGAATGTTGTATGTTTGTTGTTTGTTCATTTAACGTCACTTTATGCTGCTATGGCTAATCGGACGATAGAATGCTACAGTCCATGCTACGGACGATGCTACAGTGGGAATGTTGTATGTTTAATATTGTTATTAATTAGATTTCTTAAATAGTTTGTTTTTTATATTTGTTATCTTTAAATAATAGAAATAATCTAGATCATGTTCTTTCTTCCCAATGGTTGGCCATGACCCGATTTTTACTGCTATAGTTTATAATATTAGTCCTACTTCTTTGTAATCATCCATCTCGATTGAAAACTTTTTTCATTGAAAGCTGCAGTAAAGAATATAGCTAGGCTACCTTCTAATCTAAAGCAATCATCGAACAATTACTGATCACCAGCTTCTACCTAGTTATTTTCAGTGGTATACTTCTCGCCAATTTATTTTATTTTTTTATTTTAAGCATAATATTAGATAAGCGTTCAAATATTATAGAACCACGACCGAAATTTCCTTTTGTAAATATATACTAGTGCTGTAGTCATACTACTAAAAACCGAGACAATCCAAAAGTGCACAAAATTTTATATCAACTATTATATCCATATAATAGAGGTAATGAAAAAAATATATATTTATTAAATACTATTTTAGTTTCCACAGCTACTATTTATACACAAAACTTTAGTGGTTTCTGGTTAAGGCCGTGGTGTTATATTTATCTTCGCCAATGTTTCGCCAGACATGCTGCTGGCTTCTTCAAGGCTGTATCGAGAATGAAGATGTTCCGGTAACCGTGGCTTTATATAGACGTCGTTCGGGTTCGCTCGGGTCCGTCTATCTTGGATAGATATTGGAGAAGTCAAGAAGGAAGAAAACGAGTTACCCGACGAACTACGAGTGGTGGACCTGAACGACGTCTATATAAAGCCACGGGTTACCGGAGCATCTACATTCTCGATCCAGCCTTGAAGAAGCCAAGCAGCATGTCCGGCGAAACGTTGGCAAAGATAAATTTAACAACACGGTCTTAAGCAGAAACCACCAAAGTTTTGTGTATAAATAGTGGCCGTGGAAACTTGAAAGAGTATTTAATTAGCCTCTATGAAGAGGATATAACTCGAAGAGTGAAGATATTGGAGAAGTCTAGAAGGAAGAAAACGAGTTACCCGACGAACTACGAGTGGTGGACCCGAACGACGTCTATATAAAGCCACGGGTTACCGGAGCATCTACATTCTCGATCCAGCCTTGAAGAAGCCAAGCAGCATGTCCGGCGAAACGTTGGCAAAGATAAATTTAACAACACAGTCTTAGCGAGAAACCACTAAAGTTTTGTGCATATATATTTATTGTTTTTAAAATAACCTGACACTAATTAATTATTTTTACATGTTTACCAATGCGCTACGTTCACACTGTTCTTTTGTAAAAAAATAAATTGAAATGCTTAATTTAAAAAATAATGTTTGATCTGTATTTAAACATTATTTTTTAAGTTTTAAACAACATTCATTACATTTTTATTATTAAAAATCTTTTCACTGAAGTACTTAACTCCATCCACAACAGCATACAATTATCCTCATTTTTTTTTTAATAATAACAGTTTATTCCTGTCTATTCATTATCATGAACGTACATTAGTTTCTGCCAACACACATTTTTGCATCTACTGCTGGTCATATTCTTAATGGAAGTTATATAAGTATTTGGTATTCGATGGTCGATGTTTGATGTAAGCACTAATTACGAGGGACTTTTAAAGAGGCAATGTTTATAACTCCTAGATTTTGACAAAATATGTGTGGGTATATTATTTCAAGAATTATCCATTTAAATACCTTAATTCATGTGAAATATTTTTCGTGTTCCATCTTTAAGTTTATGAACCCCCAGCGTTGAAGGCTAAATTTGATGACTAGACCAACACCTGACCATGATAGATACTAAGGAGAGTGTGTAGACTTTGATAAGTACAGAGGGGCATAAATATTGGTCAGGAAGCCTTCCATTACACGTGATTTATTGCCGCTTTGTACGCCAGCCAAATAATTACTCACTCAACTGAGTGAATTTTGTATTCTACTGTGGACAGAATTTTATTTCACGTATACTTAGTGAATGAGTTTTCCTGTAAGAGAATTCACTCCTGCCATAGTGAAACTTTTACTTTCCTTAACCTAAATAGTTAAGTGGTATGGAAATGGTTGACTGGATATACCTTAGAAGAGTGTGAAATAGTCAAAAGGTCCAGTCAGTGAATTTTTCCCACAAAATACGTTTAATTTATTTTATTTGTGCCTATTTTTCAGCCCGATTTTTAGATAGTTGAATTTTTTTGATTGTAAAATATTAAATAAAAAAAACAAGAAACGCCTTGTCGTTCGATTTACTTGTTGTATTAGTATCATACAGTTGTTCACGGCACGCCGTGAAATATATCTAGAAGGCTGAGGACAGGAAACATCAAGTTGAGAAACTAGCAACCCCACGAGGAGTCTAAGTTGTCTAAGTTGTTCGTCACATGTAATGAGAGTAAGTGGGCAGCATCTTAAAAGATGTATTGTGAGTAAGTCCAGGGCTATCCAGACTTAAGGCCAGCTTAAGAAAACACTATGAACAATGTAGACCCATCTCAAAATATGAAATGTAGTTTTATATCTCATATCATTGAATTGTGTGTGAATTAGATAAATGAAATGTTACGTTTCATGTTCAATACAGTCCACCACTTGATTTTCATACAGTTTACTAAATATTTCTTTAATGCAGAACCAGCAATCAAAATTAATGGTAATATCCCAATCTTAAAGGGAATATCTTAACAACATTTGTCAATTTCATTTAATCAATTATTTAAAATAAATATTTGTTTACTCTCCACCTTGAGAGAATTAAAACACACAATTATTAATTATATTAGGGGCTATTCTTATTATTTAATGCTCATTATCTTTTGAATTTACCCAAGATGCGCACAAAACATGAATGGTTCCATTTACCTCGGTAATTGTCCAAATAGTCCGTTGTTATATTTACTTTTTCGTGAGATTTCTTGCTCTGGTCCAAAATATTTACTAATTCGGATTACGCCTTCGGTGTATTTGATAGGAGTGCGGACAGAATGTCAATATATATATATATATATATATATATATATATATATATATATATATATATTTATAGTTTCCTTTTTTATTTTTAAGTTTCATTCTTTCCAAATATGAACCTTCGTGATCGTATAATAAAATAATACGTTGTAAAAATCTTAGTTGCTCATAGTACACGAACTGAAACTCTTCAGCGTTTCATCGCTGGACGATAAGATGTAAGATATATCTTTATATACAGGAGTTCTTCCTGACTAAAAGGCCATTGCAGAGCAAAAACGGCATAAGCTAAAGACTTGAAATTCGGACAGTAAGTACATTTTATAAAGCCAACGCACTATGAAATTTTAGACTTAGCTTGTAAATGAAAATAAAGAAATATTTGTTTTTAATTTTTTGAAAATCGATCCGTAAAAAAAGAAAATACGTAGCATGTGACTTGAAATTTGGACAGTAGGTACATTTTCTAAGGCCAGCGCACTGAGAAAGGATTTTTGAAAATTCGTCCTCTAAGAGGATCAAAAGGGTGCCAAACGTTTGTAATAAAAATAAAATTCATTTTTAAAGCGTGCACCAAGAAATTTTGATTTAGCTCTATTATTATCCTTCTTCTTCTTCTTCTTCTTTGGCGCTACAATCCTGGGTGGGTTTTGGCCTCCTCAATGAGCCGCCGCCATTCGGCTCTATCTTGTGCGACCGCCTTCCAGTTCTTGATCCCAAGTAGGCTTCGAGCATCAGCTGCCACACCATCGGCCCACCTCAGCCTGGGCCTTCCAGCTCTTCGGGTTCGATGTAGTGTCTCCTCAAGTACCCTCCTCGGGATTTCTTGCTCATTCATTCTGGTCAAATGGCCTGCCCAACCAAGCCTTCCTAACTTCAAAAACTCAACCACATCCGGTTCACCATAAATGCCATATAGCTCCTTGTTCTTCCTTATTCTCCATTCAGCCGCATCCCTGACTGGTCCAATAATACGACGTAGAACTTTCCTTTCAAAGATCATCAGATTCCTTTCGTCGTGCTTGGAAATGGTCCAGGTCTGCGAGGCATAAGTTAATACAGGCCGGACAAGAGTCTTATAAATAATCATCTTGGTTTAGCCTGCTGATGAACCTACTGCGAAAGATCTTGAGAAGGCCAAAATAGCATCTGTTGGCTGCAGTGAGGCGCTTCTTAATCTCAGCAGCCATATCATTTCCTGAAGTAACAAGTGATCCTAGGTAGGTAAATTCCTTAACCTGCTGGAATTTGTAGGATCCCACTACTAAAGGACTGTTATCACCAGCTCCGGTGTACATGTACTGGGACTTAGTCTGGTTAATTGAAAGTCCCAGCGCTGCCCTGATGAGGTTTGTGGTGGCTTCGACTAAAGCTGATCTGGACCTGGCTACTATATCTAGATCATCGGCAAAACCAAGAACCTGCACTTGTCGGGAAAATATCGTTGCTTGAGTTTGGATTCCTGAATCCCTTACTACTTTCTCTAATGCTAAATTAAAGAGAAGACAGGCAAGTCCATCTCCTTGCCTTAATCCCTTATCAGATGGGAACTCCCGGGAACACTCAGATTGTATCCGGGCCTGGCACCTTACCTCACTCATCGTTAACTTCACAAGGCGAATCAATTTTGCGGGGATGTTCATTTCCTCTAATGCTTCGTACAGTTTTCCCCTCTTAATATTGTCATATGCACTTCTGAAGTCCACGAAAAGATGGTGTGTGGGTAGCTTGTATTCATGGCCTTTTTCCAGAATGGTTCTCAAGGTGAAGATTTGATCCACCGTGGATCTGCCTCGACGAAAGCCAGCCTGATACCCTCCAATCTCCTGCTTGAGAATGGTGTTAACCTGTTGAAGAGGATGATTGAGAAAATCTTGTAGGCACATGAAAGTAATGAAATTCCCCGATAATTAGAGCAGTCCAGTTGGTCTCCTTTCTTATGTAAGGGACATATGACAGACTTACCCCATTGCCCTGGGATTCTCTCTTCTATCCATATGCTCATGATTAACTCATGTATGGTCTTGTGTAGCTCCTCGCCTCCATACTTGAAAAATTCTATTATTATCCGTCACTCTATTTACCGTCACTCTCTGTTAACCGTCACCTCAGTTTGAGAAAAAAAAAAATGTATATATATTGTTTGGTTGCTAACGTGATAGGCGCCGGCTAACAATCAATCGTTGTGTCTTGACAAATTCGTTTTCTAGAATCTGTTGTTAACTCTAAACCTTGGCATCCTCCCACATATTTCTCTGAAATATTCTCATCTCTAACTAGTGTAGCTTCCGGAGTTGGACTATCTTCAGTCTTCATTCTTGTCTTACGGGTACTCGTCGTTTTCTAAAAAGTACTTACAATAATGCCGGGAAAAAGACAAAGGAAGAGTTTAGATCTCGCTATTAAGTTAGAAATTGTAAAACGTTTACGAAAAGGTGAAAGTGCTTCAATCTTTAAGCCAAAATATAGGACATTCCTCGGACGACAGTTAATGATATAAAACGTGCGGGGGACCCCTAAAATATGTCCCTTCTATATAATCATTTAATGATTATTAAGAACGGGCATACGTAGTTTGTGCACGAAGAAAGAGCTAAACTCCACATTTAGATTGATATTAATTTCTCAAGAGGGAAAAATTGGACATACAATGATTGTGTTTTTAGCCATTGATGTACGTAATTATTATTATTTTTTTTTAAATATTTTTACTACATATGTGTACCTTATTAGTAAGTAAATATGTTACGAGTGCATGTATAACGTCGAATGTTTGAAATATATTGTTCAATTTATGTGTGTATATATATATATATATATATATATATATATATATATATATATATAGGACATATGACTCACTCCCATATCCGTCTATTTCCCAAATCCGTCACCATCTTGGTCCCATACCCTGACGGATAATCGAGGTTCTACTGTGTGTGTATATATATATATATATATATATATATATATAAACACATATGTGTGTGTGTGTATATATATATATATATATATATATATATATATATATATATATATATATATATATAAATACACATATAAACTACACATCATACATCCATATATGAGCTGTAAATGAACTCAGGAAAGGATGATCTCATCAAAAATTGGTTTCCATTAAATCCTGTTTATATATTTTCCCTCTTTAGCTCCTTTCTGCTTTATCAACTAGGAATTTTAAATAAAATAAAATCGTTGAAGATTCAGCTTCCACCCGTTCAATTTCGAGACGGCTTCCGCGTTTTTTATAGGCAGAATTGGGCAACCTTTAAATCAGATTTTTTTTAGTTTTTCCTTTTATTTCATAATACCACATATTTATATATTTCTTTGGCAATTTTGAAAATTAGAAGTTGCTATAGAAAGTCCTGTTAAAACAAATTCGAAAGATTGCATTCGAAAGATGCAATTTAAGATTGTGATTGAAGTAATTGGTTACGAAATAGTTGAGAGAGTGCTAATTGTACTAATTGGTAATTTTATTTTGCAAAAAAGAATTTCGGTTAAAGTGCGTTTAATATTTTTATCAGATAACTTTACCGAACCTTAATATTTGATACTGAATTTTACGTTTTGGATTTGGATTCCACAGATTATTTTACGAAATAGTAAAAGAAATTGAATTCTAAAATTTGTCTAATAATAAAAAAATTCTAAAATTAATGTTTTGGAATGCATGCATACAATGCAGTAGAAACGTCTCCAATTTAATTATAGCTGTGCACTTCTTCCCTCTATCTGTCACTATTATTTAGTGCTAATGGTTCTGTTGCAATGACTTTTCAGTATTTTCAGCAAGATTAAGTTTAAATTATAGAGGCGACTTCGAATTGTTTTTGTCTAATGCGTCAATAAAGTTCATTTGATTTTATTTGAAAGAGATATGTTCAAAAATCCCTAGGTCATGAGTGTAGTCAATATAAGTATAATTTATTTTTATTTTGAAGATAAAAGAATTGCACCGGCCGAGATTCTAGCCAGTCCTTCGCTCCGTGACAGTGCTCTACCAATGCGAGCTACCGTAGTCGCCTCTCAGTATTCTCTTCAAAATAAAAATATTTAAAATTAAAACAATTACCAAAAAATTATAAATAGTAATATGACGTAAGTCAACAAGATACTAAAATTAAAGTAATGTTCAAAGAGCATTCGTCCTCGTGTATACATCGCAAAAATTTCGAGAACGCGGGGACATGGGATCAGATAAGAGAATGGATTTGTCCCTCCTGAGAGGCGACTCCGTTAGCTCGATTGGTAGAGTGCTGTTCCGGAGAGACGGACGACCCGGGTTCGAATCCCGGCCGGGGCTAATCTTTTCGCTTCAAAATAAAAATATTTAAAAATTGAAACAATCAACAAAAAATTATATAAAAAATGGTATCATTTAGTTAGAAACAAATTACTAGAAAATTATTTTATTTTATATTTATTATTCTTATGATGGTGATAATGTTTAAGTATTTTATTTTGTGATAATGCAATTGGGAAAAACCACAATGCAAAGCCTTCTGTTTCAAATTTCTCCAGTAATACACCCACCTACCGGTCGACGTTTCGCCTATTCAGGCATTATCAAGACACAAAAGCAAAAAAAGGTTATATGAATCACATCTCGAAGAAAAGGTGCAATATATCCCAAAGATGAACAGCCCAAACAGGCTCCAAACATGAGACAGCTCCCAACATCAAGACGTTCAACATACAACTATTGGAGTTGTATTGTTGGAGTTGTAATACTGACTCATTTGGTTAGAGTACCGCGCTAGAGACAAGGGCGACCCGGATTCGAATCGACGGGGGTCACGAACCTATAAGATGTTAGATACTCGTTAAACATCCCTACCCTAATTAAGTATGGATTGGCAAAATTAGGGCTCCCACTGTAGCATCGTCTGATTAGCCATAGCAGCATCATGGTCACATCATCATAACGACAGTTAAATAGAAAAACAAACAACTTTGATACCTACACTTAATAATGATAATAAATAATATATTTATCATAAATAATAATTTAATAGTAATGAGTAATGCTAACTTTAATAATAATAAGTCATGGTCATTGCAATACTGGTCTTTACATCTTAAGCAATTATCTATTATACGAACCTATGTATATCATTATTTCCTTACGTGTGATCAGAATGATAAGGTGTAAGTATGTTATAAAACAAACGATTTCACGGTTTATTTGTCAATTCGATCCTCCCATTTCCATTAGCGAAGTGGATTCTTAGTAACGGCCGTAATTATATTGACCCTGCGAACCCTCTCGTCGCCTTCCGTTGAGTGCTGTCGATCAGTACTAATTGTTATACTAACAAGTCGAATTAACTAGTAATAGTGATGGATTCGGGTCGCGAATTAATTGGACCCTAACGAGAACAGCCGTCTTGGGAAGAAGAGTCTGGGGTCTACATGTCCCAATTATCTGAGGGCTCCTGCCACCTCGAGGTCAGGGTTGCCCGCGCCCAATCCATACTACCCTCCTAGCACCCACTACTGTAGTGGCGGCTCTGTCTTTATGGTTAAGTTTGGATGTCGTTCTCAACGCGCGCTTTAATAGAAAAGTGGTAATTATAAAAAATGAATTTATATGGTTCGCGTACTATAATCAGAATAAATGGATTTTCACTTTTAAAGAGATCTAACTAAACAATGGCAGACTGCTAATAGCTTGGGCCTATTGGTGAATCATCATCTATCTATTTTTTTGTGACTTTGATCAGAAATTTGCAGCTAAAACTTGAGGATTGCAAATGACCTACTTCTTCGCTGATCTGCAGTCATTAAACATCTGATATATCCAAACCAAGGAAACCTATGTTTACTACTTTCGGGGAATACTGATTCATTTTTTTTTCTATACCTCGCTAAGCTTTGCTTCAATTTTTATGCTTATTTTTTAATTTGTTTTTTTTTTCGATCCTTGATTTTGAGAAAATTTCTTTGATTTCGTTTTTCATAACATCTTCCTGCCCAGACCATGGCCGGGCATACTTTCCTCAATTCCTTCCATCCAACTTTTCCGTGGCCTTCCTCATCGTTTCCTCCCTTCAGCATTCAGTTTGAAAATTAAATTGGGGAGCCCTCCCTATTTCATTCTTCTGAGTAATTTTTGGCTTATCTGATCTGTTTCTGTAGTGCCTAGTTACAGAGAGTAAAAAAACAGAACTATTCTGGACTAGTTATTAGTGAGAAATGTACTGAAGACTTAATAAAACATGACTATAACATTGAATGCAAGATATAGTTGACAATACTGGTACTATTTAAATGTTTTTTTTCTTAAAAAAATTAAATTTGGATACGAAAAGATAAACCTTAACTTTTCTTATATATATATATATATATATATATATATATATATATATATATATATATATATATGTATGTATATATATATATATACATATATATATATATATATATATGTATATATATATATATATATATATATATATATATATATATATATATATATATATATATATATAAAACTCGCTCTTCCTACTCACACATAGAACACTGATTTTGGAACTCAGAAACCTTCTAAATTACAGTCCCTAAATAAGTTTCTTGTTGATGTTGAAGTTGTTCTTATTGAAAAAAGTGGGATCTATTGAATGATTTAAAAAAATTTATTACTTTAAAAATAGAAACTTTGACTTTAATATATAAATTATTGCTTTTAATCTGTCTTGAAAGAAAAACGTTCTTTGTGAAATATGGTAATTATTATTTAAAAAGGATGATCTCATCAAAAATTGGTTTCCATTAAATCCTGTTTATATATTTTCCCTCTTTAGCTCCTTTCTGCTTTATCAACTAGGAATTTTAAATAAAATAAAATCGTTGAAGATTCAGCTTCCACCCGTTCAATTTCGAGACGGCTTCCGCGTTTTTTATAGGCAGAATTGGGCAACCTTTAAATCAGATTTTTTTTAGTTTTTCCTTTTATTTCATAATACCACATATTTATATATTTCTTTAGCAATTTTGAAAATTAGAAGTTGCTATAGAAAGTCCTGTTAAAACAAATTCGAAAGATTGCATTCGAAAGATGCAATTTAAGATTGTGATTGAAGTAATTGGTTACGAAATAGTTGAGAGAGTGCTAATTGTACTAAATCAAGCGTCTATTCTAAATAAAATCACAAGCGGCCTCTTCTAAACACTTGATATTATTTCAGATTATTGAAACGACCATGCAGTAATAACCATTTAATTCACCATATAAAACCTTATTATATTATATGTCTAATTATATATATATATATATATATATATATATATATATATATATATATATATATATATATATAATTAGATATATAATATAATTTTGAGGTGAAGTGAACCTTTAAGGTGAAGTGAACTTTGAATGTAATAAATCAACTGAGTTAACATCTAATGAAGGCCGGGAATGCAGATTGAGTGGCGGTGTAGGAAGTTGTAGATCACCAGCTTATCTGCGTTAATGGCCGCTTCAGTCGGCGCACCATCCTCCCACTGATAGCTCCACCAATGTTTCGGTTTATATTTATATATTTCTAACGATATACATGGACCATGTTTATTTTCTCGATAATCCTCGTTTTTAACTCTGTTCTCATATTCTCCTATCCCTCACTCTCTATCTCTCTCACCCTCTCTCTCTGACATATTTCAACTAAATTGCAAGTGACAAACGGCAACTAAACCTCAGCCATTAGTTCGCGCAATGGTTGGACGATAATCAGATCGAGTGATGCCACGTGAAGTTGCTCTTAGGCGACCATTGCGTGCTTAGCGACAATAAAGCAATCGGACTAGAAGCCCTGAGTGATTGCGGCCGGCCTAGCTTCGTAATGCACTGATTGCATCGACACTATCATGTAATTTGTAGAGGACCACTAAGAAATATATATTACGATACATTAAGGATAAGCTTTCTGTTTTTTAATTGATTTGTAATTTTTCAGGAATAGTTCAATTAATTAATGTTCTGTTCCACATCATAGTCGTTTATGTTTCTGATATAATGCTGCAATGCAATTTATAGTTTTATTTTGGATTGCATTAAAAAAGGAAAGTATATATTGAAAAATAAATAATTTGTAATGATCGGGTACAAAAATTATAATTGTATGCAACTTTGATTATTCCTAACCAAAGTGTATGGTTTTAAAACACAAGATATGTTATCTCAAGCATTGTCTGATCTGTTTTCAATGCAAGGAAATATTTCATAGTTAGTTATGATACTTTGTTATATACTGCGCAAAAATTAATTGGGATATTGCTAATTTTGTAGTATATTATATATTATATAATTATATTATATTATATATTTTGTATTATATTATATATATTTAATAAAGTATATCTAGTAAATATTACAATATTTATATTTATAATAAAAATAATATGAAAGTGCCAGACAAAGTAAATACAACAAAATTAGTGATATCTCCATTCAAGAGGCGATTTATTATTTTTTTTTTTTAAATTGAAGTAAACATTAGGTTATTTGTTAAGGCTGAATTAAAGAAATGAATTAAACCTGCCTTAAACTTGTGATATTTGATTATATATTGATGTGACTAGCTTCATCATAATTGATACTCTAATTCTACAAAAAAATGCCAATTTTAGATTTTAGCTGAAAAGTTTCCGTTAAATCTCTGCTATATATTGATATTTATTATTTAATTCAACCGAAGAGTGAAGGTAATAAATGGGTTTTAACAACTAAAATCCTTTTTCTAATGAAAATTACTTCATTTTGATGTTTTCTATAGTTGATGTCTTCAATTTGTATGATACTATTAGGGAATTAGGATTATCCTATTGTGTACGGTTACTATAATTGTTATTTGTATTATTTTATGATATTACCTGAAACTTTAATGAGAAAATTTTTAACTAGTCAACTTATATAGTATTAAAAATTTGAGTTGATAATATCAAATTATAAGCTCATTTTTTCTTGAAGAAGACAACTTTCATGAAAACTTTTCTTGAATATTTAAGATCGTTGTAGTAGTATTTTCTTCTTTCCTTTCGACATTAAGACTGTAAGTTTAAATGCTTCAAACACTTTAAATATTTTGTAGAACACAGTAATTCTAAAAACTATTTAGTTTTTATGATGTTGCTTTGCCAATTACCAAGTCAGTAGATATATCCATTCATCTGCTTCCATTTTATATAAATTAAAAATAATAATAATATTTAATCAGTAATCTTCCTATCTATTAGACCATCTTTCATCCGTCCCCAATCTATTTCCTTTATGCTGGGAATAGTTTTTTATTATTATAATTTTTTTTTGACTTGCTGGTCAACCCCACAAATTGAATGGTGAACCCCATCCACTTTAAAAGGAATCAATAATCATTCCACTAGAGAGGAAAAAGAATGGACGATCTTTTTTTGAAATTATATTTTTTATATAAAGGATTAAAACGATGGATCCAAACATTGAAAAACAATTTTTTTTTAAGTGAATTTTTTTCCCTCACTGATTGAAATTTATTTACGGTTTTTAGCATTCATGTGATTTTTTTCGATCGATTTTACTTTTTGAATATTTTTTTTAAAATATTAAAAGTAAATTTGTTCCCTAATTTTCTTCAAAAGTTCGATACAACTACAATTTAATAATGCGTATATGAATATATAAACTTGGCAGCAGACATTAGAAAGCAATGATTCCAATTTTATGGACATTTTACTTGGAAAGACTCAGTAATAGAAATCCTCATTTGTGGAACGAAATGGATAGAGGAGAGAAAATGAATACATGGAGCAAAGATGTATGAAAGAAACGGCGCGGGAATGATTTTCGTTATCCTCCTAGACCCATTTGCAATAAATAAATAATAACGAGCTAAGAAGTCCAAGGTGATTAATACCTGGACTGAAGACCTTTATTTAGACCATTCCTCCATTGCTCTCTGTTATTCCTCATTCACATTCTGGTGTAAGGCGCAAGTTTAGGTAGAATATCGAGATCCTCTGCAACTGCTTGGACTCATTCAATGGGAATTTCCTCAGGTATTTCCTTTTTGCAGGATCCTCGAATTGCTGCTGTTATATTTTAATGGCAAAAAACTAATGGTTATCATTGCCCTCACCACTTGATGATATATTAAATACAATTCATATATATATATATATATATATATATATATATATATATATATATATTTATATATATTGATACAATATACACACAATATTTACCTTATAGCACAAAATAAACACTTAAAACTTACACCTATACATTGCTTATCCATTTATACTTGTGGCATTAATGCATAGTAAAATTATTATTACATATTTAAATAGATATTAAACACATACTATACTGTATTAAAATATAATAGAAAGATAAATTAATAATAATAGAATATAAAGTTATTTACATTCTAGTAAAACTTTATACATAATACACATTTATAATTATTTTTCTTATACATATATCTTATACAGCCATTATGCATACTTGTGACATTGACAAACAATTAAATATGGTTACATTGTATAATATGAAATACACATATACTAGAAATATAGTTATAAATAAATAATTATATTTAAATATAACTATTATATACATATTTATATAACTATTTCAGTATGTAAAGGAGATAGTTGGGGGGTGCAGTCAATAAGTACACAGAATAAGTGATGAACTTATATTATGTGCCGACGTTTCGACCTACAGTGTAGGTCATCTTCAGGGCGATTAGGAGCGCGTGGCCGTTGGATTTCAACGGAATTCACATTCTGGTGTAAGGCGCAAGTTTAGGTAGAATATCGAGATCCTCTACAACTGCTTGGACT
Organism: Arma custos; assembly: GCA_037127475.1. NCBI lineage: Eukaryota > Metazoa > Arthropoda > Insecta > Hemiptera > Pentatomidae > Arma > Arma custos. The sequence goes on along the minus strand of CM073760.1, from coordinate 92,673,204 downwards.
CATTCAATGGGAATTTCCTCAGGTATTTCCTTTTTGCAGGATCCAATCCAACAAAAAAAATCCAACGGCCACGCGCTCCTAATCGCCCTGAAGATGACCTACACTGTAGGTCGAAACGTCGGCACATAATATAAGTTCATCACTTATTCTGTGTACTTATTGACTGCACCCCCCAACTATCTCCTTTACATTAGATCATCCAGTCAACTATTTTCATCTCAAACTATTTCAGTAATTTATTATTTTATTCAATTATTATATAATTATTGTAAACCGGTTAAAATACATAGATTTATAGTTAATTGATAATACTATAGGAATACTTAGTACGCCAGATATTAATATGTCAAATGAACTGCAATATCTTGATATGTTTAATAAATTTTAATGTATTATTGATACATTGTTCGTTATCGGTCAATCTCTTAACGATCGGTCGAGGCACACCTCATCATTCCACCTCACTAGTGTAGATCCTCCAATAAATCACATAAATAAATAAATAAAACTGTAATGAAAAATGTAAATCCCCCCTTAATAAATAAAATAAATCTCAAATCACAATCCTCTTAAGAATCATTGACCTTGTGGAATGGGGTTATCAATCCTTAACTAAAGTGATAATATTTATTTCCTTTAGTAGGATTGGTCGAATGTTATTAGACCGTTTATTTTAGGAAATCACAAAAATAATTTATTCATATTAATATCAGAACTGTTTCTTTTTTTTAATATATATATATATATATATATATATATATATATATATATATATATATATATATATATATATATATATATATATCGTCCTACTGGCTTGGCAACTTCGGCACAAAAACTTGTGTCTGTGTATACACACACACACACACACACACACGCGCGAGTTTTTGTGCCGAAGTCGCCAAGCCAGTAGGACGGTTTATACTTAAGCCGATTTGGGACTATTCATTGCAAGCTTTTCAGTATAGGAGTACAAGGGTTTCCAAATTCAAGGGAAATTGGATTTCTCTCTGTCTGCCTTTCAGTCCGCTCAGAATTTACCTCTTACCGGCGTGAATCTAATTTAACCCAAGGGTTAAAAAAAAAATAGGAAGAAAAAAAAGAGAAAATAAAAACCCTGGACATGATAAACGCAAGGGTTTTCAATTACCGGTTCTCAAGGTAGAGGTAGCTAGTGAGTGGCAGACAATTACTATTTAAAACTTCTTACCAGATGGAAAATTATATTTTAATAAGAAATCATAACAGTTCATGACTGTGTTTCGAAATTTGGTAAAAACTTTAAATAATTGTATAATAATTTATTGAAAAGGTAAAGGTAAAAAGAGACCTTAGATAGATGTTAAGGCCCTGGAAAAATTTCAACTAAAAGCCCTTAAGTCTCCAACCTATTGAAATTATCTGTCCAATATTTCGCCTATTCAGGCATCCTCAGGGTATAAAGATAATAACAGCAAACAAAACATGAATAATGTATCCAAGAAACATCCCACCACCTCCAAGGCTCAAATGCAACTAATGAATCATAGTGTATCTTTTTTTTTTAAACGCATGAAGGATTTTTCCTTACTTTGAAACTTTTAAGAAACGAAAATGACTTGCATCCGGTTGTATCCGGCTAAATTTTATATGTTTCGTATCTTCATCTCTCCCAATTATAATAAGATGCATTATAGCCCGCACATTCGAGTACAACATTTTCGAGAAAGGTTTTTTTTTTTTTGAAAAATGGTTTTATTATATATAGAGAATTTTTTTTCATTTTATAGTTCTTTTCAACCAAATTAAATGTTAGAAACCTTGCAGAGGACTCTAAAAGGAAAATTAAAACAAGATTGGCTAACTATTCCTCCTAATTTTTTTATAAATGGCGGGAAAATTAAAGCAGCGTCCAGTGTTTCGATTAGTACAAGTTTGGACAAAAGTCAGGTTTAGAAATCGGAAATATGGTGTTGGAATATTGCAAACAACACTTCAAAAAGGGGGTAATCTAATATTTGTTTATGTCTGGCACACTGTACAGATTAAGATTTAGGGCCCAAAGTATATATATATATATATATATATATATATATATATATATATATATATATATATACAGACATACACCCACACACACATTATGTTTTTAAAATAATTTGTTTTTTTGTTTCATTAGTTTCTTAAATTATATTGTCGTTGTTTGGTTTTCCTTCTACAACTTGTATATATGTAAACAGTAATATTTTTCTTTCTTTATAATTATTGTTATCGTATTTATATTTTTCCTTCATTTAATTCGTAATTTCGATATAACTCCTAATTTATATTAATTTTTTTTCATTTATTAATTAAATTGTAATTGCATTCTACTCTAAGACATTATAGTTTATATTTTATTTTCCGTTTCACTATTCTAAGGGAACTTGTCTCAGAATAAATATGGATTTCTATCAGTTTTATTATTATATATTGTCTTAATTATACATTGCTTTTATTTTAATTTTTCTAATTGTTATACAAGAAATATTTTTAAATTCAGTTGGTAATTAATTAAAAACCATGTTTTTTTATAATTACGAAACTTAATTTTTCGAAAGTAAGGCAAAAATGCCGAAAAATAATTTTGTCCAGCTAGCTTCTACTAATCGAAACACTGTGCGACGGTTATGCGCGCTCAACTAAACAGGCTTTTCTCGTGTCAAGGGTACTCACTTTATAGGGGGTGGTTAAGCCTAAGAAGCACCTCCAGAACCCACAGAGTCGATTCACGCTTGCTAACATAAAAAATATATCAGCCAATCTTCTATTGGATCGTTGTATAAAAATATCCGCTTTTATTATTTTTATTATTATTATTTAATTTCCATTTGCACCTGCGCAATTTCGCATCCAGCAAGTTTTATTGAAGTATCTTTCTCTTCGCTTTTCTCCATGATCATCCAGTTATTTTGGAAAAAAAAATATATATATATATATATATATATATATATAAATATATATATATATATATATATATATATATATATATATATATATATATATCAATTGTTGAGTAGGTCTCTTGGCCAATGTCTTTTTAATCTTTTTTTATCAAGTCCAGATAACAGGGAGTAGGAAAGCGGAAGAACGAGTGGGTTTGGGTGATATTGTGTCGATGAGTGGAATGTTATGTATTTGTTATGAATATATGAATTTATAGTATAGGAATGATCATGTCGTTGTATATAGTGTGATTCGAAACATACCATTATTATTTTTAAAATTCAAAGTCGAATTAGTGGATGTCTATTGTTTCCTCTGCTTATTTTTACAGATTGTAATGAGCTGTTATTAATCTTATCTTTTTTAATGATATATACTATCACTTCAATTCAACGAACATTAATTAGTATGCCATCAAATATTACCATAAAAACACGCTATTTTCGTGAAATGTTTTTCTTTAATGAATATAAACTTGGAAACTCGGCAGCCCAAGTTACAGGGAACATTACAACACTCACCGTGTACGGGAAGGAGTATTGTAACGAACGGACCATTCTTCGTTGGTTTGAGAAATTTTCTACCTGGTGACAAAGATTAATTCATAAACGATTCATCTCTTGTTTCCATACAGAGGTTGAAACCATTGTACCTGCATCGTACTGTAGGGATATGTCACAAATCTTAACTCAACCTGCAAAAAAAAACAACCTGCATTGGTTAATCTGAAGGACCTTTATTTTTAAACGACAACACTGAACCTCATGTTTCACGACACATAGTGAAGAAACTAAACGAGCGGATTACGAAGTCTTCCCACACCCACCCTATTCACCAGACTTATCTCCAACAGATTTTGATCTGTTCAGAAATAAGAACATTTTCCTTAACGGTAACTGTTTTTAAACTTCAGGCCGTATTTCATTAAAACTACATGAATTTTTCATTTCTGGGATTGAAAATTTGATAATAATTGGGGGTGGTTAGGGAAGGATATTTACAGAAAATGAGAGTAAATATTAGGAGCAAAATTGTTTGATTTCATAAACTTGTCCTTAAAAACGATTATTTGACAAGAAATGACCCAATATAAGTTTTATTATTTCTCTAATTCTCTGATACAGATCATTTAATATACTATTCTCAGACCATAAACTGTGTAAATAAAAAGTGTAAAGATTCGATGAACTCATTTTGTTCCGGTAAACTAAATAACAAATGTTATGACCAGGCCGGCCAAAAGATTGGATGCGAGATCGTATTAAGAATTAATATGACCTAGAACTCTTGCGCGCGTTTCCTGGCTCAGCGTATAGATCTTTTTAATTTTCTATACCTCAAAAATTCTATTCTACTCGATAGATTAAGTAGAATTGTTCAAAAACTAATAACAATAATGAACTAAATGCTTAGATACAATATTCTATATCTTTGTTCTTTGTACACTAATATAATTACAATAATAATAAAATAAATGACTAAAATGAAAAATTTAATATCATTACTCACGGTTGGAGTAGGGTGAGGGTTGTTATTTTTTAATGCTTCGCTGGAAGTAGTTTATTTTTATTGGTTTGAACAAAGATGGTTACCACGACTCATAGAGTTTGAGCTTCTCCATTTTTCTTTTCTATTATTATTCCTAAGTGAGCTAACCTTTCTTGTTATATTTCGGCAAATTGTTCGTAGAAAGACGAATAGGCTGTCGCCGATTTTCTAGTTTATTTTTCTCCCTTGGAAGTGGCATGATGTACTGAGACACATTGATGCAGGTGTACGATGGAAAGTGTCTCGCGAGAAATAAAGCGATCCTAACCGGACCAACATCGATTTCCTAGGCAGCCTTCTACCTCCGCTGCAACTGGGGCCCTGGCTATATCCTAAGGAATACACATCTTATCTCTTCTAGTCGGTCATTGATGTGTTTATTTATGAATAATATTATTTCTTATCATTAAATAATTTATTTTTCTATAAATAGTTAAACCTTCGTTTAAATTTAAAAAAAAAAACCGATATATTTTATATTGAATCTGGACTGGAAGAACAGTTAGTTTTATCTCACCAAGCGTTCATTAAAGTAAATTACTGAGGAATATATATCGAATCATGTTTTTTTTTTTTAGGATATTTCAAGTATCAACTATCGTATTCATCTTGGTAAATTATGTGTAATCTCCTAGAAAATAAATTTAATATTTTTCTAATATAAAGCAAACGTAACCTATCGTAGCATAGGACATGGACACAGTAGCAATTGAATATTATAATATTTATAGAACTCTCCATGTCAATGTCTTAATCTTGGGGAGAGAAAATGTTTTATATGTAACATACAAATAAATTATTTCATTGATAATGGATTATTTTATATCATTGAAATTCATTTACTTTTTTAAATAATCATACTCTACTACATTATTCAACTAACTTTTATTTTCCTAACCATAGTTATTATTCCAACCAAAAATGATTTTATTTTATTTTTAAACAACAAATACTACAGAATAACTATATTTTTATATATTATAAATTCATAGGTAAAGTCAATATTAGAAATCCAGATAAAAATGGACGGATTTCTAAGCTTCTTCTTATAAGCCATTGATCCTATCTTGTTATGATGAACAATAAATAATCATTTTAACAGTTTTTTCTTAGTCTTTTTAGAAAACATACAAATAAATTATCTATATTTAAATATATTATCTTAAAATATAGATATATTCTACATATATATTTATTTGTTTTTCTATTATACCTGCTTATTAAGGTCTAGATTCCTATATAGGAAAGTTTTGAAGTTAGTTTTCTTGGCCAATATATCTATTGTATGAATTTAAATGTTACTTTCTCAAAATGTTATTGAATTGATATTCATAGAGTTCTTAATATTGTGATGAAAATATATTTCTACGAACTGTATAACTGTAGTGAAATAATCATTTTTCTCAGTTTTTTGTAGTCTCCAATATTACTGAATAGAATACCAACCTTTGAATATATACTCCAGAAACATTCTTTGAATTTCCTGAAACTCTAAAAGGATTTGCATATATTATTCCTTATTGGCATTAGCTTTTAAATTGATGAAGATGCCGCAACAAAAAGTTCTTTTATTGCACTTTCGCCCGAATCCAGTTCAATCTCCGTTTCCCAAAACAGTTTCTGTTAAACGAAGAAACCACGATAATGATCAGGACTAAAGGAGGCTTACCCCAGAAAAAAAAGGTCTTGCGGCAGAAAAGAATAGAAGTCTTGAAGTTGCGAGCCTTATATCACGACCATCTATTGCTTTTGTTTTTTCCAATATCCCCCAACCACTATCTTCTCAACTACATCCCCTATTTCGTTTTTAGGAAGGACCTAGTCCAGAGGAAACTGGGTTATTGGACCATCCTCCGCGCTAATTGTTAAGCTCCTTAACTGTCCCCTTGTCTTTCTTTTGTTTTTCGCATGGCTTACTATCCTCTAAATTGTACAAGACATTGTATTTTGCAATGAAAAATGTTGAATTTTCTGCCTTGTACCCCACAATTTTTTTTTTAAGTAAAACTTCTTTTGTAATATTTTATTATTATTGTAACATTTTTAATAATAGATTTGTTATACTTTTAAATTTATCCCTATGTTATAAGTATACCTAGGCCATATCACTTAGGTAGTAACTACATAGATTGTAATTTTTAAAAAATAATCTTATGATTTTAATGGTAAATAAACTTGTCGCACATCCTTATGGGTGGCAGTAGAATAAGAGGGCCTCCAATAACTTTCTAATAGTTAAAAAGTTATAAATACAACTAAAATCTTAATTTATAATTATATTTAAAAATTCCCTAAGTAAATAATGATCATTTATTTTTGAGTTGAATTTGTATAATATATATTTTACAAAATACTCTTATATACAGTTACTATTTATCTGATAAATGAGGGGAACATCTTTTTTAAAGTCTACTCGTTCACTACTTTATAGATGGTCCTGCTAATATTTTATTTTTAAATCATTTATTTAACTTTTTTATTATTAAATTGTAACAATACAAGAAGTAAATATAATTAATGGTACATAATGGCATGGAGAAAAGCAAGTAAAGAAATTGCACAGAGGTAGAATTCAAATAAGTTAAATTTAATATTAATGAATTCCGTAAATAAAGAACTATCATTCGTTTCAGAGTTCAATTTGTATAATTTAAACTTTGAAAAATATAAACTGTCACTATTCTTCAAATGAATGAACTGAACGTCATTTTTCAAGTCTATTCTTTAAACTATTTTATAAGTGGCTGTGCGATTTAACATGCCTGATTTACATTTAATATTAATGAATTCCCTAAGTAAATAATTATTATTTATTTTATGAATAACTATAATTTATGTTTAAAAAAGATATATACAGTTACTATTTCTCTTATAAATGAGGAAAACATTTTTTTCAAATCTACTTTTTGACATTTTTATAAATAGCTTTACGCCTGAGCTACATTTAATTTACTGGATTAAATTTAAAAGTATGTATGAACAATATTGTTTATAGTTATTTCTCATTTCTAGAAAATATTTTTAAGCCACAGTATTTATTAGCGACAATATTACAAAAAAATGTATGCAGTTTATTTACAGCTTATTGTTCTCTATATAAAACCTAATCTCTGTGCTATATACACATTAGGGTAGAATGTTAACAAAATAATAAAATGAAATAATGTTTTAATTTATGTAGTGATATCCCCTTCTGCGATACAGTGATACGGCGCGCTGTGATACCCTTCTGCCTGACCTCACTGTATTGCGGGTCTGAGTAGCTCTAAGTTCAGGGGTCATGTATATCTTATCTCTGGAAAATATGCAAAAGTATTTATTAATGTCCTTGTAATATATGATTTCATTATACACATTAAATATTTTAATATGTGTGTAATATATTATGCTAGAGTACTAAAAACTATTGTTTAACGTTTAGTTAAAATTATTAAAAACGTATTTCGTGAAAAAATAACAAACTACTTATAATCCTGAATACATACCAAAGTTCATTCAAATAATTTATATTCTATGATCGATCTCAACTGACGATCATATTTATATTGCTCGAGCAAATAAAACTACAAAATAGTTGTAATTTTAATAATGATCTAATTTAGGAATAAGCATTACAATTAGTAGCAAAAATTGTTACTTGTGAATTAATAGATAATAAAAGACAACTATTCTTTCCAAATACAATACATACAATCTTCCATAGTTATTGCATCAATAAACCGAATCTATTCATGTCATTACTTGGCGTAAGCCAAAATAAGAAATTCTAAATAATTATTTAAAAAATGTAATAATGTAAAACATTCATATAAAACGTAGCATTCTAGGATTGTATCCCGAATCTATCAATTCAGAAAAATATTTCTCTAAACAATTAATGGAATTTTCAAACCTGCTGTATCAGTTATATATAATGAAATAAGATATGTAAGTCTATGCACATGTACACAAATCTCCATGTGATACATTTACATATTCATAGCGTGAAATTTATAAATGCAGGCAATATTAAATTCTGTCACTTACGTAGAATGAGAACGATATTTTATTTTGAGAATTTTCTATTCACTAAGGAAAAAAGAAATAAGTTTAATATTGTTCTGAAAGTTATATATTAATAATAATAATTAGGATATATATTTAATAATAATAATAATAAATATATTAATAATAATAATTAGGTATCAATAATTTCCTGGCAAAAACAGAAAATGTATTTGTTATTCTTTTTAACGAATCTTTAATTAAAGAAAAAAAAAGGAATGCTCTGATTCTATAAAAATATAATTTTAAAATGGAACATTAAAGATGAACATTAAAATGAAATGGGAAATTTCGCGCATTATTCACTGAATAACTTTAGACGAAGGATTTCCTGTCCTTACTAGTAAATTTTGAATACTGCTGTACTAAATTCCCTCTATTTCGTCAAGTCACTAATGTAAGTTACAATAACTTGATTTTGTTTATTACAGATTTAGATGAAACTGTAATTTAAAAAAGTATAAATGGTTAAATAAATAAGTACAAAATTGTTAAATTAATTAATTTTATTAATATACGATATACCGCTTAAATACCCCCAAATTCTCCTAAACGCAGTACCGCCTCCGTGAAAGCTGTCAGGTCCCTGGAGAGAGAGAGAGAGAGCAGTGTCGCCCACAACATGACCGATTGCTGATAGGAAATTCCGAACATACATCGGAGAGTATTTTATAATTTACTGATGTTTGTATTTTGAAAAAAAACATACCAGATCAATAAAATATTTATTAGTTAGCCAAAATGATCTCAGTTAAAACAGGTTCAGGCGCGTGAATTACGAGTGCATAAACCTCCTTCCCCCCCATACATAAGAAACAACGAATTATTTATTGCATGTGGGATATGAGGACCCTCCTTGTGCTCACCCGGCCTCTATAAAATAGGTACTATAAACTGAAAGGGTAACCTCGCGTTTGAGCGCGATCTCTAGCAAATTACCTCCCTGCACAATCATAGTCCTAGAAATAGCACTGTATCTACTATGTACTGAACCCAAAACTCTCCATGGGTTGTATCGGTAAAGGTTTATTTAGAAATTTTAACTAAAACAATTGAATTTTGAATGACCTATTATAATTAGTGTGCTTTCAACAGTTCTCGCCAGACATAACTGTTCACACTACATACAATGAATGCCTTATTCTTTAAGATAAAATGAATAACCTTAAATAACGAACTAGTTTATGTAATAATGATATTTTTAATTATGTGGTAGGATAGCATTCAGCAGCACCTCCTTCCCGCACGATCACCGTAATTTAACAGAGATCTCTTATCCAGCGTCTTTTTAGTCGAGTCCTGGTAAAGATGATAGGATGTCAGCTCTAGGAGTACCGCTCATCAATTTTTTTCGATCGTGTTGTTTTATGAAGAATGTGGAGATAAAGAACCTATATTTATATAATAAAAAAAAGGATAAGTTTCTGAAGTCTAGGGCCTTAGGATAGAAAATATATAATATTTGATTATCTATTTATATTTGATTATATATTTAACAAATATATATAATATCTTCTATTGAATACTATTATTTCATTGTATTGATATTATGGAATTAAAACTAATAGATAATACCATTAGGTATTGAATTTCAAATTTACGAATTTATACGTGAAGATAGAGCAATTTTAATTTGCAATGTTTAAAAGGTTGCCTGAATAAGAAATAGGTGATATTTGAAATAAAAATGCTATTAAAGTATACGATGGTTAACGGTAATATATGTAGATTAAATCTTTTGAATTAATTATTCCTGTATAAATAAAATATGTAAACATTTTCTTAAGCATACGTAAAACAAAAATATTTTAAATAGTTTAAATTAAAAGGCTTAATCATATAAATATGTCTTGGGGTCTGTATCAGAAAATAAGTATGCTAAATTTAAATGCAAGACAATTAGAGGAACAGCTGATTAAATATAAATTATTGATAATATTTTATTCCTTTTCAATCTTTTTCCAAATAAGAAAAACTTCTTTTAAATAAAATTAAACATTCTAATATTATTCCGCCTTCTTTCATTAGTGGAAATGTAGAGATAAGATACCATTGAAGAAGACCTCTAAGGAAGTTCTGGCCTGTTCGGAGCGGAACTTGTGAATGGGATGAAGGCGGGCCCACTCGAAGATGAATTCCGAGTGCATTTGGTAGCTACAAACTTTTGAACCAACTAAGTCGGGGAATGGTTAATAAGCACACCTTACTTTTTTATTGAATTCAATGCTTAATAAGTATAAGTCTATTTTATCAGTTTAATTTGTTTAAAAATAGGTTAGTTTTAGATGAGTAACATGGTACTTTAATGACTATAATTTTGTTTAATTTCATGATGAAAATAATATTATTTCTTTCTTTTATTTGAAAGTTTTTTTTCAACTCCCGCAGATAGTCTTTATAGTTAATTACATCACCTTAAAAAATAATTAATCGAAAATAAATTTTAAAAAGCAATTACGACCACTTATTAATGACTCCCTTCTTTAGCATATCATTCAGGATATGTTGGATTCTACGAAATAGGCCATACCACAACCGAATTTGGTCGGTTTTAAAAAAGAAACTATAATGAACAAGAATGTCTTTAGAAGTAGAACTTGGTTCTTTTTATTTTAAGCAATTTTTACTTAACAATTTTTCCTAATTAATTGTCATTGTATTAAAATTATTCATTCATCCTGTTCCAAGATATTTGCCAAACTTTTGAACACTATTGTAGAATATGACGGAATGAATAATAATATAATCAAGAGTAAATAATATTTTTTATTGTGAATACCGACGTTCGGAACCTACTGGCATGTCTGGTTTTAATTAAGACGAATGTTCAAATAGTAATTGTTTCTAATATATACTTAATATGTAAGTTACAATTTTATATATAATCTTGTTACTTACATACTATGTAATTATATTTTATGGATATAAACATCCATTGATGACCCAAAAATTACTCAAATAAAAATATGAAAGCGCATAACATCTCCTGTTTTCTTCTGAAGTTATATTTTGAGAGGAGTATATTTCTCAATGAAAATAACCATCACTCTTTTTTAAATTGAAATTATTTACACTTGTTTTCCCAATATTTAAAATTGGTTTTTTGCATTTGTATTTATTTACAATGTGTACTCTTTTTAATTATTTTACTTATTAGTATAAAATTATTGGGGTATATTATACTCCTGACTACAGCATCTCCTACTGCTTCATCTTTTTCCAAAATATATGAATAGTTTTACTTAATTACATTAAAGGCGTTCCGACAAGTGTTGCCTCAGTGTTACAACTTGTCAGAGCAGAGCTCCATGTCTCCCGATCCATCCAATTTTCTTCCTGGATACCTCGACCAGCCATCTCCTTCTGGACTTCCTCCATCCACCCGTTTCTGGGCTCGTCCTCTCCTCCCTGGTGACTTGGTTTGGCCAACGTTCGAACGCCATTCTCTGCATATTACCGTACAATCTTGGGTGGCCTGCCCCGATCTGTAGATATTACCACCTCCAACCCCTGTCGAATTTCTTCGTTTTACTTAATCCAACACGGAGATACCTCCTCCAGAAATCCATCTCAATCACCTGCATCTTTGTGTACAAACGGGGGCTCATAGTCCAGGTTTCCGAGGAATATGTCAGTATGGTTTCCACTATGGTTGTGAAAATACGGTGTTTATTTTCTTTAGATATCTCAGATGCCTCAGATGCAGTATTCGAGTAGCCTATCGGGCTTGCTACATCTTTCATGTTCGGACGATCCGGTAGCATCCAAATAAGAGACCAGGTACTTGAATACATTTACTTTTTTATAGGCCTTCCTGTCAATGAGAATACCCGGTCTTTTCAAAGTTAGTTTTTAAGCCCACCGTTTCGTAGCACATCTTTAGGGCATACACCATCATTTCAAGGTAAACCTTCCGCCTCGCAAACACTACCTGGTCGTCATCGAAGAACAAGGACAGTAGGTAGTTGTTCGCCATCAATGAACGGTTCAACATCGCCATACTGGTTGTACCATAGTTTCATAGTCTCGTGAAGGTATATCCTGAATAGAGTGGGTGACACGCTACAACCTTGCTTCAATCCCTTAGTACCATGAAAGGGGTCCGAAAGCTTGTTCCCAAATCCATCAGATACCCTATTATGCCTGCTTCTTTAAGTGCCACCCACAATCTCTCTCTTGGCACATTGTCATATGCTTGTTCCAGGTCTACAAAAGGCCATGTATAGTTCCTGCTTCGGTTACTGATTTCTCAATGAGTTGGCGAACAAAAATATATTTTCCGTGCATGACCGTCCCACCGTAAAACCTGCTTGCTCCTGACGGGTAGAGTACGTTTCCTCTAATTTGTCCCGCAGCAGCCTACCAATAATTGTCAACGGAACTTTGCACGCAGATACCGCGGTAGTTCCTGCACACTTGCCTATCATCCTTATTGAATATAGACGATATGTACCCAGCACTCAGGTCATCCGGAATATCATCTCCTCTGAGAACAAGGTTAATCAAATCCGTCAAAAAGGTTATCAGTTTTGTGCTTCCAGCTTCCAGTAGCTCCATAGCATTTCCGCCTGGTTCCGGTGATGTGCCAGTCTTCGCCTTTGATAGAGCCCGCTGGACATCACTCTCCTCCACTTCTACCAGTTTCTTCTCCTCTTCATGCTCGGTATAATTTTTCTTGGACGCGAACTGAGGTATATCTTCACTTTGGAGAGTTCTGTAGTGAGATTCTTCCACTCCTTTTCTTTTCTCCTTCCGGGAGATATTAAATTTCCTTTCTATTTGTAAATTACATAAAAATCTAGTATTTTAGAATAATTTAAATTAAATGCTGATATATTTTCTTTGTATGTATAATTAATACATATATCGCTTTTACATATATAGATAGATGGAGGGGTATATAAACATAAAAATAAAACATTTAATAAAATCAAAAATGAAATGTTAAGTTAAAAAATTAAAGTATACATATGAAAAATGTAAGATAAATCATAAGTATCCTACTTCCGGCAGGTGGACTTAGTATTTTCTGAAAGGGAGAAAAAATCCTTGGTTATGCCTTCCTACGGAAATAATGTAAAATGGGACAAAAATTAGAACTATTGCATATTTTGGTTATCCATTGCAGCAAAAAGTATAATTAAATGAGTAAACAAACATAGGTTAACTCTAATTTTTAATCAGGAGTAAATAGAATCCAAGTTAAACAGTTCATAGTAAAACCTAAAAATGTACAATACAAACAACTTAAAAAATAATAAATAATTAAAATTGAAAGGACAGCATAATATTCGAGAATTAAACACAAGCTGAATGAAATCTGAAATATAAAGTGTATGTACTGAGGTAAAGTGTACGTATAAATGCGAGTAAATTTAAATGTAAAGCTGTATTTACCCTCTCCGTTTGAGCGTACTGTTAAGAGCTAACGCAGCAGGATCGTTTTGAATAGCCGTATGAAAGGGGCGTACTGGAGCTTCTCGGATTGGAAGTGAGGTGGAGAAAATGGTGAAGCGGACAACAAAAGAGTGTTGAAACGAGGTAGGTACGTGAAATGGAGTAAGAATCGAGATCTTGTGGCAAGAGAGTGGATAGAGGACTTGGAGGCGAGGAGAGTATTTATTATCTATGGAAAGAGAGAAAACCCTGTTCAACTCGTAGTAGAGTGAGAGAGATGAGGATACAAGGATGCTACGTTATGTAAGTTTAGGTGAGATATAGCGGAAGCGATATAAATCTAAATGACTAGTATGTATGCATGTATAGATATATTATATATTCTATATTATACTGTTAATAATAAGTCCTTCTTCTTGGTTTTATTCAAATGTAGTATACTGAAATAAATGATAGAGCAGGAAAAAAGAAATATCTGATTTGAACTAGGGAAAACCTAGCCTTTTTAGAATAATAGGATTAGAATCACTATTATTCTTTCTAAACTTGACTAAATTGAAATTATTATTGAGATTATCCTTATCCAATTATTATAGGGATTTACGTAGCGGAATAACTCAGTAGTAGAGCGCTTAGTTGCTATTACGAAGGCCACAGGTTCACATCCGGTTGTTGCGATGTATTTATTCTGTTAACGGCAGAGGATGGATCCTTCTTGGGCTCGCACAGACCCTATAAAGTGGGTACCCTTTATTGGGAGATAAACCTGGTGGTGGAGCGTTATAATGGGCAAATCACCTCCCTGCACAACCATTGTTTGCGCAGTCCTTACCACGTACTGAACCCAAGATCCTTTATTGCTTGTAGTGGTACAGGTTTATTTTATTTTAACTTTCCTGTAATATAGTTAAGGAGCATTATCGATATATGCAAACTACACAAACTTATCAAAGGATACTGCATTACTCTGATTTACCTGCAGCATAAATAAGAAATCTTTGTTTTGTTTTATTAAAAATAGATATTAAAGATTATTTAATTTTTATACTTGAATAACTGAAATCAAATAATAAATATAAAGTAGTATTGATTTTTTTTTCTTATTACTACTGATGAATAATTATTATTTTGTTTATTATCCAATGAAGAAACATAAAAAAAGGAAATATAACATACATTAAACATAACAAGAATGTTGGCATTATTACTTAGATATTTAAATAACGTACTTCCTCCTAAATCTTATTTTCTCGAATTACGGTCCTATTTTTTAATATCTATAAGTAAAGAACTGTGACTATAGATATTTCCAGGGAGCTAAAAAAGAAATTTATAGTTTTTATTTCAATTTTCCTACTGCTTATAGTATTTATAGCACACGGCCTTTTTAGTTCTCTGAATCCTCGATTTATTTGTATCAGATTTTATTTCACAAATATGCTGATATTAAATTGAATAAATTACAACCTCCGAAAAATGTGACCTTTCTTTTACTGAAACGTTGCTATTTTAAAGCAATAATAAATTTTATTTCTTTGAAGCTCCTAGTGTGTTTCTCTGAAATACTCTTTTTTTTTATATTGATCGAAAACTTACAGTTAATTTGTATAGCTTGTAACGAAATATATAGCACGATTTAGTTCCTATAAATGATACTGGTAGATATTCGATGCAAAGCACACCGGGTTCCCAGAAAATGGCTTCTCTTGCCAACCTCTTGTCGGATATAGGGAAAGAAAGACTAAAACCTAAGGAATCGTGTCTTGTTTCCAAGCATCTTCCAAGAAAAACACTTTTTGTAAGTAGAAAGAAAAGGAATGGTTTATTTCAGGGAAATGATGGACTATTTCTCTAGGTATATAAATGAACTTTTTATTAAAAAATATGACTTGGCATAAATAGCTTCAGAATTAATGAAAATCATGTTTATGTCATGTATTTATTTTAATTACCATTGTAATTAAAATAATTACATGAATAAAATATTTATTTTAATATGATATTTTAATATAATAAAATGTTTATTTTAATATTTATTTAATATTTATGAATAAAATATGAATATATAATTAATTTATATTTGCTCTCATGTCAAGCATTAAAACTAAACTATAACTAAGATTGTGATTGCTGCATCCCTGCTTTAAATTAACTTTAAATTAAACTCAAATATTGATTTGAGAAATTAGAAATTATAAAACTAACATCTATAGTGATTTATTAAAACAAAAATTGTTATAGTATTAGAAATGATAAAAGGAATGGTTTATTTCATTAATATGTTGTTATTTATTAATACAAAATGGGCTCCTCACACTTCTTGGGCGGTTGACAAGAAGAGATTATGATGGTGATGGGCCAAAATGAACGTACGTCTCTGAAATTAATATACTCGTAAAAAAAAACCATGTTAAAATTATAGATAGTAAATAAATCACATTCGTACCTACATTTAATTATATTCTAGGCTAAAGATGCGTATATAAAAATTAAAAAAATATATATAAGTCAGAGATGAGTAATCAAATGTTTTGTAATTAAATTATTTCTGAAGAGTTTTTCTATCTTTTATGCTTAAGTATAAAGATTACTATTTGTGTAAATAACTAAAAGAATAAAAAAAAATGTGAAAACTCTACTTTTTCAATAACACTATATCTGTCATGACAGAGGATCCGGGTTCGAATTCCGGCCTGGGGAATAAGAGAATAGATCAGTCTCATGGTAAGCGACTCAGGTGGCTCAAATGGTTAGAGCGCTATCATGGAGAGACAGAGGATCCGGGTTCGAATCCCGGCCGGGGGCACCTTTTCTCTTTAAAAAAATAAGTGTATATATGTCGATTGGCATGTGAACTTTATTTTATTTGGAACATAAAAACCGAGCTAAAAGTTTAATTTCATCAGAGTTCAATTACATTTTTTTATTAATTGATTGTATTACATAAATTTGTTATTTATTTATGGAAATAGATAACAAATTAATTTAATCTTCGTGCAATCCTTCTTAACACCCTACAACCGTTTATACAAGTTGGTTTATATGCTCCTATCGTTAAGGTGTACTAAAATTTCAAATTCCAGATGGAGTATAATTATTGAGAAATTACTTTTGACGTTAGTAAAACTTTTAGGTTATTCTGAAATAGATTTAGAATAGTCAATTCCAATACAGATAGAAAGGGGTGGGGACCGCGGCTAAGTTAACAAACTACACAACGGGACTTAGACACAGTCAACTTAAAAGTTCGTTACCTACTTCGGTCATTGAACCCATTACTGTATCAGTGAGTTATAGGACTTTGGAAGAAAACCCAATACACCTTCTGTCGATAACTGTTGTTATGTTAGTGGTTGTTTCCCCTACTTCAACAAAGATTGGGTAAAATGTTTGTATTGAAAAGTGCAGAAGCATTTCAATAAATTATTTATTGTAATGGATTTTGATAAGTGACTTTATTATAAACAAGTTATTCATAATAATAACAATAAAAACTAAAAAATGCTGAAGAAAAATAATAAAAAAGATATACTATCATGCACGATAAACAAATACATTGTTGAAAAGCAAAATATAGTACGTAAATATAGTAGAAAAAAAAGTGAAGATCAATGATGTGGATTAAATGATGGATCCAACTAAACGCAAAGTAATTGAAAAGTGGAAATCAGAAATGCAAGATTAAATGTAATCACAATCCTATTTCAATATATTAAATTTGTTTACGATTGAATATTATAGATAAAAAAACTTTTTGTTTATGTTTGATCGAGGAGGTTTGATTGAGGAGATTCATATTTATTTCTAATTAATGAGTTAAATATATATTTAACGTACCTTATTCATAAGTGTGAGAGTGTGTTTTTCAATTGCATTATCTTATTTTACAGTAATACCTCGAAAATATTTGAATAATAAATAAAATATCAGTGTTTAAGGTAAAATAGCGTATCAGAATTTAATTTAAGTAATTGAAAATATTTTTTAACAAATTAAACTATGTTGTAGTTATATGTAAAAAAACTTTAAACGGAAAAATCGAAAAAGTAATTACTAATCACCCGATTTATTGTTTATTTTTTTTTGACAATACCGGAGTTATTTTTATGTTGCAAATTCGTATGAAGTACATTAAAATAGTTTATATTTGCTACTGATGTTAAAATGTAATTAAATGGCATTACTCGCTTTTAATCGAGAATTCTGCATGAATTTCATTTCTCGAAATTGTTGTGAACCCTGCTACTTATTTTTTTATTGAATTAATGATTATTCATATTTTTATAATATTTAATACGTTATGAATGTTACGGATATTTAACTTCAAATAATATTTTTTTCTATTCTATAGATTTTTTTTAAGGCATGACCCCAAGTTAAAAATTCTACTACTGACCTACCTATACTCATCTCCAATAATTGAAAACCTATCATTTCTTTACTAAGCCCCTTATCATACACGGTCTGGAGCACAAGTCAGTATCTATTGTGTACTCTATATTCAGGATTATCGGAAATCAAGTATATGGACTCTGGTCTGGACGATTCTATTTTCAAAGATAAATTCAGTCTAGTTCCCCGTCAAAAGATTAATTTCCACTATGTTTTTCTTTTAATGTTTTTTAAATATGTGTCATTCTTTTATAGAATTAGGGAGCTCAGTGTGCAGAGCGCTGAGATACTGTGCCGAAGAATCCGGCGGTGACGTTAAATTATTTAATATTTTAACAGCTACGAATAGATCTTACGGTATCTGCAGATACTCCTGGTGCTGACCCAACTTTTATGAAGTTGGTAAGCTTAATCGAACGTGATCTCAAACAAATCACCTCCCCGCACAACCGTTGTGTTTAGTCAAAGAATAGCAAATACTTTATCATATATTTTAATGTATAAACCTTAAGTATGTATATCAAAACTCATCCAATAGTTTTATAAAATCATTCAAACTAGATCGGGTTATTATTATTAATATTATTTATATAAACAATAGACTTATACAAAATAAAATATAAAATATAATTTATTTATATAATATAAAATTTAATTATTTAATTAATTTTTAAATTTTTAAATTTTTAAAATTTTAAAATTTATTTATATAATATAAAATTTAATTTATATAATAATTTATATAAATATAAAATGAATAATGAGTTTAAAATTATTCTGATATTAATGTGCAAATTTGGTACAAGGTTAATAAGATAATAATAAAATAATTATTGGAATAGTGAAAATAAAGAAAATTCTCAATACTGAATCATTATTCATTGTTTTGATTTTACACCTAAAAATCCTCAATTTATTTCAATTTCATTTTTTTTTTAATATAATATTTATTACACATTTTGCAGATTTTATTATTCTTCTCATGTACCTGAACTAATTTTTATTTTTATCATTTCCTTATTTCTTGTAACAGCAAGGAATGAGCTTCTAGAAGAAAATATAACAAGAGTAGCTACAGTTTAAATGTCAGTTAAGCTCTTAATAAGGCAATGAAGTCCCGACGAGTTCAATTCTAAACTTAATGTGGAGGAAGGTAAGGAAGTATCTAGAAGAAATGGCTGTAATGAAATTAATGAAGTCATTAATGAAACTATACAGTTAAAAATAAATGCATATTTAAAAATAAACAAACCAATATAGTATCCAAAGTCAAATTAAAACAAATAAATTAAATTACAGTCTCTTTTAACATTTTAAAATGTTTTTAAAAATTCTTATTAAAAAAATTATTATGAATAACACCATTTTTACTTAGTGTCATATTTGGATATAATGTCTAATTTGAATGCGCTACAATAATTTCTTTTTTAATCTTATCATTTCTCGTCTACAATACAAGTGATGACTTACTTTTCTTATATTGGATAATAAAATCTTACTAATATTATAAATGTGAAAGTTTGTATGTTTGTCTCTCTTTCACGCAAAAACTACTGAACGGATTTGAATGAAACTTTACAGTAATATAGGTTATACATCTGAATAACACATAGACTATAGCAAGCGCTGTTTTAAAGGGGGCGCACGGGGGCACGTGCCCCCCGACAGTTTTTTCGGTTCTGTGGGGGATTCATTATAGTACATAATTAAGGGCAAATCACATGATAATGGTTGTTAAAATAACAGAAATAATAAGAGAGAAACTATTGTTTTTATTTCCTACTAATATTATAAATGTGAAAGTTTGTATCTTTGACTCTCTTTCACGCAAAAACTACTGAACGGATTTGGATAAAACTTTTCAGTAATATAGGTTATACATCAGAATAACATAAAGACTAGAGCAAGGGCTGATTTAGGGGGAGGGCACGGTCGCACTAGCTCCACATGCAGTTTTTTGTGTTCTGTGGAGAATTCATTATAGTACACAATTAAAGGCAAATCAGGAACTTAGCATCTTGAAATTTGCAGATAGGTTCTTTGTATAATTTAAGAAGGAATTTTGGATAATTCCACCCCCAAGGGTTTCCCCTTAAATATAATAGGGGTTCAAAAATTGTATAGAATCCGTCAGTTTTGAAGTTAGACATCTGAAATTTTGGATGTATGAGTAACTTATAGTTAAATAAAAAATAAAATTATTCATTTAAAATGATCTTTCACGAAACTTTATGTGGCAGACCAAATTCCATGTGAGCGAAGCCGCGGGCAAAAGGTAGTATTATATAAATCCAAAAAAACAATCTAGAAGAATGGCGGGTAATGATGGAGACACGTGACCAGAACGCCATTGCCGTAAGGACAGAGGTCCGTGACTGATGGCAGCTGCCACCAGAGGACAAATGCGAGGACATCTCCTGCAGCGCCCAGGCAGGCGCGCCCCCACCGCTAATAAGGAGCTCTCGGGTAATCGACAGCCAAGATGGATGGGGCCTCTTACCATATCTACGTTATCAATCACCAATATGTCTGAGCTTGGCAATAAAACCTGATCCAATATTAGAGTAAGAAAAAATCTGCTATCAGAATAAAATATATATCGAACAGAACTATCTCTACCATGTACTGAACCCCAGACCCGTTCACGGGTTGTAGTGGCGCAGGTTAGGTTTATATATATATATATATATATATAAACTCCCCGTCAAAAGTATTGCAACACCCATTGGTTTCGACCTGAATCCATACTTTGTTCATATTTACAGTAATATTATTTACTAAATGAGATACATTAGTGACTAGACACTTCATTCTTATTCACTGTTTACCAACAAATGATAAGATTTTGGATTATTCATTTCAAATTTCCTTTCAGTCCAAGTTTATCTTTCGTGTGTCTCAAGTCTGTTTTCTCTTTTCTCTTTAGTCTAGTTGAAAGAATTAATTTTATCCACAATGAATCGTTTAAGCCGGTCAGAATCATCACTCTCTCTGAAGATGGCAAATCATTGCGTTACATCGCTAATCGCCTAGGGATTCACTATTCTTCCGTTTCAGGGACCATAAGAAGGTACAGGGACAGGGAGACTAGTAGTCAATCGAGGCGACCAACGTCAGGGCGTCTCAAGATTTCTAATCCCATAGATGGCCGCTTCATTAAAATGCAAGCTCTTCGGAAGCGTAATTCTACAGCTTCAATTCCATTAAAAACTTGATCGCTGGTGTTCGAGGGATATCAATCTCGGATTCAACGGTCATTAGAAGACTGAGGGAGTCAAACTTCAGCCCAAGAAGGCCAGTGAAAGGTCCTCTTCTCACCGCAGAACACCGCGTAAAGAGATTGAGATTTGCAAGACAACACTAATCTTGGACTGTGGTGGAGTGGAAAAAAGTTGTATTCACTGATGAGACGAGAGTGGCCCTTAACAGACAAGATGGACGTGAAAAAGTTTGGAGAAGGCCTGGAGAACGGTTTAGTCAATGCTTCACGTAAGAAACTGAGTCATTTGGAGGTGGGCCTATCATGTTCTGGGGCGGCATATTTTAGGAGGCACATACCGAGTTAGTGCCAATCCAAGGAGGGGCCTTGAATGATTTGAGGTATGTAGAAATGATTCTTCATGATCATGTTGTGCCTTTTATGTCGTACATAGGCTCTGAATCGTTGCTCATGCATGATAATGCCCGCCCTCACGAGGAAAGATGTGTTTCTGAGTACCTGAACACCACAAATATCCACACCATTGATTGGCCAGCAAGAAGTCCTGCCCTTAGCCCAATCGAGCACGTTTGGGATCATCTCAAAAGAAAGGTTCGGTCACGAGATTCACCTCCTACTACCCTTGAAATGCTAAAGACAGCTGTACTGAAGGAGTGGGACAATATACCACAAGATTTTCTTCAAAACCTTTTTACAACTATGCCAAGACGAGTGGAAGCAGTCATTCAAGCCCGAGTGGGCAATACGTCTTATTAAATGTAAAATAAAAATTTAAATTGTGATTTAAAAGTTAAAATGGCAGAAATTAAAAGTTTAGAAAGTAAGTTATCTAACTTTTTTGTTTATTGGAATAGATATTGTAATTTATTTTAATAAAACTTGTTTATGTCCAGTTTAAAAATGCTTAATACAGACTTCAGAACCTTTCTTTATTTTGAAAAAACAGACGTTTTTGTAAAATTTAAATATTTCAAAGTGTTGCGATACTTTTGACGGGGAGTATATATATATATATATATATATATATATATATATATATATATATTTCTAACTACGATTCCACTATTTCATTAACTGCGGTCGTATCGAAAATTGCATTAATTTTAATTTTTTTAAAAGTTATCTCACATCAAGTAATTTGACAACTACATTAATTTAAGATGTTCAAATGTATCACGGTTCCAGATCTTCCAAAAAAATAATTTGTCTGAGTGAATGTATTTAGTTGATTTATCCAAATCTTAAGTTCAGAAATTATCTTCAAAATAGTAGTTTACTTTAGATTTAAAAAAATATATTATCCATATTCTATAAATGCTATAACTCATTACACATTCCAATTATAAATAAAGGATTCAATTAATAATATTTACTTTATATATGATTTTTTTGTTGTGAAAAATCTTCATCACAACATTATTTTATTAATATAAGTGATAACTCTTGTTTAAAGTAAGTACTTCGATATTCAAACCTCCAATGAGAACTAAATCTTAGTTAAACCGAAGTACTAATTGCAGAAATAGTTTAGTAAATAAATACAGCAGAGCGACAATTATCTAAACTATATCATCAGATATTTTTCGGGTAGTTAAAAATTCTGATTATTGATTTAAATTTTAAAATATGGAAGGGGCCATTCATCATGTTTGTATAAAAAATCTTTATTTTATTGAATATTTTTATTTGAAAAGAAAAGATACGTTCAGGACCGAGATTCAAACTCGGGTCGCCCACGTTTCCACGTCACCACGTGGTGCTCTTCCAACTAAGCTAACTTGGCTCGCATCTCGGTCACCACGCTGGCTCGGAGAGCACCACGCTAGAGACGGGGGCGACCTATATCGAATAATATATAATGACGTAAGTCAACAATATCCTAATTTATGTAATGTTCAAATAACATTCTTCCCCTTGTATATGTTGCAAATTGCGTGAACATAGGATTGCAACGGGGATATAGGATCAGTGAAAAGAAAGGATGTGTCTGACTGAGATGCGAGCCAGGTTAGCTCAGTTGGAAGAACACCGCGCTAGACGTAAGCGACCCGCTAGCGCGTCCCGGTCCTGGTCATATCTTTTCTTTTCAAATAAATATATTTAAATATTATAACAATAAATAAAACAAAATACTTTATTTTAAATAATAAAATAAAGTAATAAAAATAAAGTAAATAAAATTTTAAAGATAATACTTTTTAAACTGATTATCTAGGAATGGGAATTTCGACGCTTTCTTGTATCTTTTTCTGCATAGCTATCACGGATAATTTAAAGTTCGGATAATTTACAATCTTCTGTATATGTGTAGGTATATACAACAACTGGAAACATTTATTTACATAGCTCAATGTTCCTAATTCCAATTTCAGTCTGTTGGTCCTCTAGGAACTATCAACATCTCATCAAACACTAATCTAAACTTGCAACAAAGAAGCTTGTTTGACTCGAATTTAATTGGACCAGGTTCCTTTACAGTTGATCCCACGAAATCATCTATGGCGCTTCCTCAGGGCTCCAATTTCCGGCGTAAGACCCAATCCCTGTGAGTGGCGTATTCAAACGAAAGAGCACACAAAGGTTTCCGTTGTGTGCTATCCCTTCGTGAGTGGAATTGGGTCGAAGGAAAGCTTTTGTGAGACCGCTCGCTGGACTCCTACTGGAAGCCAGGTTGTTAAAGAAGAAGTAATCAACTTCATTCAAAATAAATACATTTAGAGAGTAGATATAATGATTAAATGATGGGCTACAAGAAATTATAATGATTTTTACAGTTACGTCATGTCGCTAGAAACTTTTTAAACTTTATCTTACATTGTAGAATATTTTTTTGTATATATTATAATATATAGAGAGAGCGGAATGTCGCCGAATGTCCTGGGTTCTAATCCCGCTGCAGGCAAATTTTATTTGATATCTGGGTGGGATCCTATTAGATCTAGAACCCTCCTGGAGCTAGCCCATCATCTGTAATGTGGATACCCAAAATAAAGGGGAAATGTGGCGGTTGAGCATGATCTAGGACAAATCCCCTCTCGGCACAGCCGTAGTACAAGAAACTGAACAGCCTCTACCACATCCTGAACCCAAGACCCTCTACGGAGGGTACCTCTTGTAGTGGTACAGGTTTTATATATATTATATTCAGGTCACAGTCATAATTTTGGATAGGTAGCAAGCATACATTAAATTATCGGTGGAGGTTATTATATTATACTTTAGAGTTCATACATGACTTTTTTATAACAACAATAGAAAGGAACTTTTATTCTATTTGTAATTGTTGGAGAAAATATACTGTAAATGATTGCTAAAGCATTAGTTTAGTAGTGTCAATATAATGTTATAGAGATATTATATAAAATATATATATATGTGTTAGCTGCTTAAGATAAATTATGAATACACATACACACATATCGCTCCTTCAAAAGAACGACATTACTGAAATATTGGTATTTTTTAGTTAAGCCTATTATACCAATAGTATTGTTTGAAGATTTTCAATTCATGAATATATCTGATATTCTATTCCCATGACATGATATGTTGACTTTTTTTTTTATAAAGTCATATTTAGAGTTGTATCATGTTTAAATCTGATGTTTAATGGGAACAAATACAGATGTTAAAATTAAAAAAAGCTTTTAAAATTGTTCTAATGATTGATAAAATAATTTCAGTGTATATATTCCAGGAATGCTTTCATCTAGAACTCATCTAGTTTAATTTTGACAACTAGGTTTTTGAGTGCAATGTTTTTTGAAGGTGCGTAATATTATATTATTATACATATAGAGCAAAATAATTTAACAAGACAAATGCATTTACATAATTAGTAAAATAAAATCTAAATAAAACAGCATACGATTTTATTATTTTGAATTTCCTTAATTATTATTAAATATTATTGTTATTTAAACGCAAAAAAAAATATAAACTTATTTTGAACTGAAATATTATCTTGATAGCTTGTTAATAAAGGCATTAATTGCCTGTCTTGGTCGGTGGGTTGAGAGAAACTTTCTCATTTCGGAGTTCGATTGGAGTGTTTCCCACAAACGAATTGTTCAAGCGAAGTACCACATAACGAAAGCGAAGCAAAACTGTCAGGCGGCGAGAATGATCTGGCCAATTACTGCTGCTGCTGCATTGCCGCGTAGTGGGCTCCCTATCAACATCAAGCCAGCATTAAAAAAACAATGTAATATATTTGACATAAAACTTAATTCCTGAATGATACAACGGATTCAGATACAATAGAAATAATTTTATTAACCGATTAAATATATATCTTAAATTTTTTATTTACATACTTTTTGGCCATCGCGCAGCCGCCATAGTGTACAAAATGCTGGAATGGCTAAAATGATATAGCTGGACCACACTCTAAATATTAATAAAGAAAGTAAGAAAATCAGTTTACATATTCAAATGATAATCATGGAAAAGTCTAAAACTAATGAGCAAAGACTTGATGAAAACATAGGTAAACACTCTGTGTTTTAAGTACTTCTATGCGACTACACATCATACTGTAAAAGAAACTTTCAGATCAATTATTAAACTAGGTTTTTGTTAATATTTACTATGGAGAAGTTGTTTTTCAATTTACAATCTGACCAGCATTCGGTGAAAAAAGTTTATTTATTTTTAAATTTGGTACTGTCGATTTTTATGTTACTGAGAATAATGTTTTAATTTCCTGCAACAAGCGATAAGTTCTAAAAATGTCTACAAGTTCCCATATACCACAAAAATAAGTTTTCCGGATAACCATATATTAATGGTAAACTATCACTAATAGCTTATTACAATATCCAACAAAACCTATTAAAACGACAAAGAAGAAGACAATAGGTACGATTACTAAATTTAGATTAATTAATTTACTATATACCTAACCGGTACTTTACTTTTCAGCATCAAACCAATTTCTGCTAAAGATGTTTTTAAATGTAAATATTTTTTTCAAATTTAATATTTAACCTTCTTTTGTATGAATAACTTATTTATTTTTTAGTTATTTTTGATTTGGGATTTAGTTGAACTGGAAATGATGTTTTATCTAATTTCTTAACTGCTTTTACTGTCAACCATGTGTTAAGTGAGATGCGGGAATAGTGATAAAAATCATCCATCCAAAATTTTTCATTTAGTAACCATACCTATTATTTTCTTTTTTTTCTTTCTATTATGTTTTGTAGGATTATTCGGAAATTTTAATTTGTCCAGGATCGATTTTATATTTCAGCTGCAGGTATGATAAGGTAAACAGTTTAGATTGAATAACTCTTTGAAGGAGCAGCTATTGATTCGAATAACTCTTTGTTTATCGTCAATGCTTTTTATTCTTTTTAAATTTGTCTTTTATCGAGACTCATAAAATCTGCCAACTTCTTGACAATAAACTTTACTACACTTTATCACGGTACCACTCTTTTTCCTTTTTCCTCAGTCTTTCATAAATTTATCGTGCGAACGAATTTTCGGACTCATTTCCATTGTGAACTTGGTCCTTGCCTCGTCATACCCCATATCACTTAGTTGTCAGTTTTTAATTAAAAATATATCGATTATTGGCTATGATTTGTTTGTTTTTAGTTTTTCGAGATATTTCAAGTTTATTCACTTACAAATAATAATAGATTTTCAATATGTATTGTGTTTAAGAATTACTCAGTCCAATTCTGCAGTTAACAAACGGTGGACGACTTGTAAGAAAGTTATTGGATTTGTTGAGATATTGAGCAGATATAATATGTATACACGAGAGACATATCATGTGAAATGACGAAGTGACTTATTGACTATGGGCTACATTTAACTTAATTAATGTAGGAAAATTAAGGATAAATTGTTTTTAGAGGGAGATTAAAATCTTATTTCTGTTTTTTTTGTTTTGTTTTTTGTAATGTTCTCTCTCTGCCTCCCTAAAGATTTTTTTGCAAAAATATTGGTTATTCAAAATTGTTATTTTTTTTTAGTCCTCAAGAACAGTTCATAAAATGTTTGTTGAAAATTCTTTATGATTGTTAACTTTATTTTAATTTGTAATGCTTTGAATACACTGATGGTGTTTCGTTAATAATTCCCTTATCTTCAGACACAATGTTTTGTGTTTATTAATATGCTATGAAATATTAAACATAAAAAGAAGTACACTCTAAAGTTATAAGATTTAGTTGTATGCATTTATTTTTTCTCATTAAGTCTTGTTTAAAAAACTTTGGTCCCAGGACAAAGGTATTATTATGTTGATGTTTTTAATATTAATAAATTGTATCAAATATTCCGGCTATACTCCTAACTTAAAATTATGTCAGTCTAACCTTATGATGGAAAATAGTCTTGAAGATATCATTGGTCACTGGCCGAAATGATTTAAGTTTTTTTTCAATAAAGAATAATGCTATGAATAATGTAGTATTCTAATTATATTTAGAAAAGAAAATAAACTCAGAATTGAGCCAAGTGCAGAGAAATTTCCCTATAAATGTTTCTACCTCGGAATGAACTTGTAAAGGTTAATTTGCAACTTGAAGCGCTTACAGAATGTTGATCCCTACTTTAATATTCTTTTAAATTAAAAGTCTCCGAGTTGGATTCTTATGAATAATTGTTTTTAATAAACATTTGTATTCACTAAGCTATGGTAATATGACGTAATAATTTCCAATATTTAGTCAATTTTATTTATTGAGATACTTCGGCGTTTCTACTAAAGCCACTTAAGTTTTAATTTGTTTTGTTTTTTTTGAGGTCTAAAGGTCTTAGTCTAAAATATAAGTATATCTCGAAAAAACGTATTCAATAAAATACTTCGTAATATACCTTTTAATGCATGCGCTTCCATGTTTTTTATAGCATGTATTTAAGGATTGTAAATTACTGTGTGATAAATTAGTCGGTATCATATATAAGTGCGGACACTTATTATTTTTATTTTTAAATCCATATGTTTCGGCTTAGGATTGTGGGCCATCTTAAAATATAAATTTTATTCTTTACATACTCCTGAAAGAAACAAGATGCCAAAAATAATAAACACGTTCATATTTGTAGGGTGTAATGGTTAATTAAGAACTAATCTACAACACCAGATTAGATATCAAGCATAGTTAAATTTTCTTGGATAATGTTCCTCCCATAAAAATATATATTTGATGTACAAACATTTAAGTATTACTATTTATATATTATATTTTTAAAAAAATGATATTTGTCCTATGATAAGTGTTAAAGTAATTTTAGCTTTTAAATAAGAGATATTAAAATAATTTCAGTTCAAGCCTAAAACGTTTGCACTAAATATATTTGGCTGACATTGTCAGCTTTGAAAGGTATTATGCAGCAAAGCTTAAGCAAATTCGTTCCAATGATATTATAACAAATAATGAAAGTATTTACTTCAATTTAACTGTTTAAGTCCATATGGATCTTTAAAAAAGCATTTATTCTTTTAAAGTGTTTTAAAGGTTGTTATTTTATAATGAAATTTAAAAAGTGTGTAGTGGTTAAAACATCACTCTTTCATATGTGCTAAGTGATAAAAAATTTGCCCGTTTCCCCATATTTTTAAAATAATTAAAATGGTAACCTTTAGATATCACGAATATGAAAAATGGACTTATACCATTTTAAAATATAAAGATCAATTTATAATGGATGACATGCACACATAGTAATATTCCCAGTATTCTAGCACTATATATGAAATTTTAGAATTTTATTGGACTACTTGCTCAACTGGTTATTGGCTACGAGTTAGATGAGATATGAAAGTCAGGATAGAAAGATATAAAAGACAAAATATTATAAAATAATAAATAATAATAATTATAATGATAAAATAAAATTCTTTTACTTTAGAATTGGCATAGAACTGCTCTAATAATCATGGAGAAAAAGCACTTGATCGGAGTTTATAGGAGTGAGTTATGGGATAAGGGCAATAATTGAAAATCTAGAACATCAAAGCTGTTTATCTATTGTTCCAGATGATCAAACTTAGCATCTTTCTGATAAACACAGGGCAATAGTGTACAATGAAATTATATGACTAAACTATTGACCATAATAATATTTTATTGTATATAATCAGAATAGTAGAAACAGTAGAATTGTTATATACTTTTTGTTATTCCTTAAGTATTATTAGAAATTATTGTAAAACTAGACATAGAGACCCAGTCCCCATCCCTACTGAACCTTCACCATCCTCAATAATTGTGAATCCTTCCTGAAGATTGATTTTATAATGTTGTTAGACTTGAGCAAGTAAATCAATAACTAATTTTGATAATAATAACAAAACATATATATACAGCCCCCATGAATAAATGGTTAAAACTAATTGTTTCTAGTTAAGTCTAATCTTACTAATATTATAAATGTGAAAGTTTGTATGTTTGTCTCTCTTTCACGCAAAAACTACTGAACGGATTTGGATGAAACTTTACAGTAATATAGTTTATACATCAGAATAACACATAGGCTATAGCAAGCGCGGATTTAGGGGGGGCGCACGAGGGCACGTGACCCCCCCCCCCCCCCGACTGTATTTTAGGTATTGTGAAGAATCCATAATAGGGCATAATTAAAGGTAAATCACATGATAATAGTAGTTAAAATAACCGAAAGAACATGAGTGAAACAATTTTTTTGATATCCTACTAATCTTACTAATATTATAAATGTGAAAGTTTGTATGTTTGTCTCTCTTTCACGCAAAAACTACTGAACGGATTTGGATTAAACATTATAGTAATATAGTTTATACATCAGAATAACACATAGGCTATAGCATGCCCGGATTTATGGGGAGCGTACAGGTACACGTGCTCCCTCCACCCGACAGTTTTTTGGTATTGTGAAGAATCCATTATAGTACATAATTAAGGACAGATCACATGATCATATTTGTGAAAATAACAGAAAGAAGATGAATGAAACTATTTGTTTTGATATCCTACTAATCTTACTAATATTATAAATGTGAAAGTTTGTATGTTTGTCTCTCTTTAACGGAAAAACTAATGGACGGATATGGATGAAAATTATTGAGTAAAATAGGTTATACATCATAGGCTATATAAAGCTTTATTGCTATATACAGCAAAGGCAGATTTATGTGGGAGCACGGGGGCATGTACCCCCCTCTTATAGTACATAATTAAAGGCAAATCAGGAACTTAGCATCTTGAAATTTGCAGATAGGTTCTTTGTATAGTTTAAAAAAGAAATTTGGATAATTCCACCCCAAGGGCTTCTTCTTTAATATAATAGGGATTCAAAGGTTGTATAGAATCCGTCAGTTTTGAAGTTAGGCATCTGAAATTTTGGATGTGCGAGTAACTTATATTTTAAAAAAATAATTAAATTATTTATTTCAAATGATCTTTCAGGAAACTTTATGTGGCAGACCAAATTCCACGCGAGCGAAGCCGCGGGCATAAGCTAGTTATTAATATAAATGTTTCGTTACTTAAATAAAATGTCCGCAATATTTTACTCTTCCTCAAGTATCATGTTAAATATATCTACAGCCCCAGTGAATAAGTGGTTAAGTGTATTTTCCTCTAAAATGAGTTTCTTGTACTTAAGTAAGTGGAATCGAGTCATTTTCTTAGTGAATAAGAAGCTAAGTAAGTCATTGGCTTCAAAAGGAGTTACTGCTTATATTACAACTCCATTATAAGCCAAAAACTACGAGAATGATACGATCTCGGTTTTCTGAAAGCAGTTAACACTCTCTGGACAAAATCCGACTTAACCACCCGGCCTGTAGATATATTAAAACAAAATGATCGGGTAATGATAGGGTAAGTGTTAATAGATAAAAATATTATTCATTTAAAAATTCAATTTTTTTAAGGAGGCTCCCTAATAATATCTTAAAGCATCCGAACATTAGATTATTTTGATACGAAAATAAATAGGTTGAGATATAATTAGGATTAACATAATTTTTATTATTGAATTATTTATTTTATTGGAAGTCAGTCATAGTGCAATATTCCATAAATGTTTGTCTCACAATATTCTGTATTTTGTAATACTTGAGCTTATGTATTATGTATTACGTATACTTAACTGTAATAATCTCGATAAAGAATAAGAAATACTTAAAAAATTAATTTTAGGATAATTGTTAATTTATATCTTAATATTTCTTTAGTTTCATTCAAAAGTTCCGTTTATTGAAGAAGTGTCTTAAATAATCCCCTCAGAGCCCGAACATTTGATTATTATGTTATAAAAAATAAATAAGTTGAAATATAAATAGGATTGTTATAATTTTTATTAATGAATTATTTGTTATATTTGAAGTCATTCATCGTTTTACAATACTCCACAGAACTTTTCTTACAATAATCCGTATTTTGTATTGTTCTAAGAGTTGAGCATGTAAATATATCTTAATATTAATATTGAAAAAGTAAATGAAATATTAAAACAAATTAATAATAGGCTAATCGTGAATTTATAGCTTAGTATTTCTTTAGTTCCATTTTAGAGAACCGTTTGTTGGGAGTGTTCGTCTAAAGGGACCAAACACTGGATTATTTTGATTTGAAAAATAAATAAGTTGAGATAAAATTAGAATTGCCGTTCATCGTGCAATACACTGTAAAACATTATTTTACACTATTCCGCACTTTTATTCTTCTCAAAGAGTCCTTAACTTTTTTTGTTATAGTTGTTTTAGGTATCTTTATGTCTGCCATTTCTGTTGATTCTATATATTGTTCATTGTAATCAGTGGTTGTCAGTGGCCACTGACAGTTTTGAATTAAATAATAAAGGTAGCAAAATGTCGTTATGGGCAGTTTTATTTTATATAACTTTGGATAATAATTATAACTCCATAGGCTTTTTTTTAGGCTCGGGATGTAGATGTGATTCCAGGGGGATCTGAGAGGGAAAAAAATACAAATAAAGATACTAATAAATGAGCATCGGGAATCCTCTCTTTGGAAGGGGTTGATTATTTTCCAAGTTGGGAACTTCAAACTATCTCTGCTGCTCCATTTTAAATTTTCCCGATATCCGAGGAAGGGGAGTTTAATAAGTATGGCTTTGGAAAATGTATGAATTTTATCAATTGGATTCCTGCCGAAGATAAGTTAGAAGTGTTTCGGGTCAGTTGGGAGGATTACCCAAAGTTTTTCCCTTATTTCTTCGCCACTCGGCGTAAGCTCTTCTGATAAAGGGAGGGTAAGAACACTGCAGCCCTTCTCCAAGGATATATGTGAACTGCCTTCGTCTTAGCTGTTGACCTGAAAAACTTTCCTTATACCGCCCTCCATTTCCATAATCCATAAGCATTTCGACGATCTAATGATCTGCAGTCGTGGTGCAACCAGGCCCATTCTGCAAAGTGTTCACTGCAGTCGTGAACATCGTTATGGTGGAGGTACGGTATTGCCTATCCCGCTCCTAATAACAATTCCGGGAAAAAATGAGAAATTTTATATATTATATATTTTTTTATATTACTTAACATTAAATTTTTGTTGTTGATATAATGGAATGCTGAATGCTAAACGGTGAGGAAGACCGCTAAAAAGATGGATTGAGGAATTGAGGAAAGTATTCATAGTCAAGTTCTGGGGGAAGATGTACAAGATTGAATAACATTTTTGGTTGAAAGAAACATATACCTGAGAAGGCCCTTAATAGAAAATATAAACTGGAAATTTCACTCGTCCTTTCATTCGCCGAACCCCAATTCTTCTCCGATCGTTCTCGAGATCATCCGGCCATTTTTAGCGAGGCTTCCCTCGTTTTCTAGCTCATCCTGATACATAAGTTGCTTGGGGAGTCCAAACTAGTTCATCCTTTCTACATTACCAAGCCAGCCTTATGTTATTGATGAACGCAATTATGTCGGGCTCTGTAAAAAAACTCCGTTATCTCAACATTTTTTTCTCATTCTTAATGCGTTCGCCATAATTGACCAGCCCATAAACTTTCCTAGTTTTCTTTTCTTTTTTTTCTTAGGGAGTTTATCTCTCCCTAACTCTCTGATCTATAAAACATAAATTTATTTTATTCCTATTTTATTTATAAATAGTAGGATTTATGGTTTCTGGGTCGCTTTAGAATATATATAAGTAGTTAAATAAATTCATAATATCGTTAACTAATAAAACTATTGCAACAGTTACCCTAAATATCCCTTTTGATCTTCGCCGTTAATGTTTTTGCTCTTTATTAGAGATACATGGTGCAACCGTTGGATTAATGTCTCAAATACAAGAACTATACTACAACTTCAATACCAAAGTGCTGTATAAAATTTCAGATTTTCTGTATTACATACACCTCATTGAGCTTACTGTACAGTCGAATCATAGAGAACAAAAGGCAGAACTTCTGGGTTTATCGAAGACTTCTACGTAAATATAATAAAAACAATTATTAAAAAAATGAAATAATAAATAATGATTATAATGCAATTGGGAAAAACCACAATGCAAAGCCTTATTTTTCAAAAATACACCTACTTACCAGTCGACGTGGTGTTCTGTCTCATGTTTGGAGCCTGTTTGAGCTGATCATTGGGATGTATTGCACCTTTTTCTTCCAGATGTGATTCATACAACCTTTTATTGTTTTTGTTTCTTGATAATGCCTGAATAGGCGAAACGTCGACTGGTAAGTAGGTGTATTTTTGAAAAATAAGGCTTTGCTTTGTGGTTTTTCCCAATTGCATTATAATAAATAATAGTGTTTCTTTTTGAGTGTTTGGCTATATTTTAGTAATAAATAATGATCCAATATATTAATTTTAAAACCCAGCTAAAAATACCCTTGGCTGTGGAATGTTCTGTGGTGAAGGAAAACCAATATAGGTCCTATCCCTTGACAAATATGAGCTTGCTTCAACTTACAGGTTCCAAGGAACTAGTTTCATTAGTGGCTCCTTGAAATTTAATTTACTATTGTGTTTGTCGTTGTAATGTTTTATTACTATGGGCTATCTGTGATGACAGTTAAGTAGTTAACTGTATGAAATAATTCTTGTTTGTAATATTTATTGAATAATCTTTAGTAGGTGAATTATTGTATTATCATAATGATTTGACCACTGAAGGCATCTATGGTATATGTATATGTAATGTTTAAGTTCAATGTAGATTTTTAATCAATTTTAATGTTTTAATTTATTTAATGATGGAAGTATTTTAGTTTACTATTATCTATGTTATTTTTTACAACTAAATTCTAAAATTACTGATAAATTTGAGTATGTTAAGTAAGAAAATCGTGCATTCGTTTTGAATATATATTAAGTAAGTCTAATATATATTTTTTTATTTATTTTTTTTACACTTATTTTTTCATTAATACCTATTATACAATGGTTGAACATATCTACTCTTCTTTGGGCATACGTATTTAAATAAATTATTTAGTATGCATTATTTTATTTAGTTATCTAAAATTAATTCATTGGATTCATAAAAGTCCTTAATGCTGTTGACAAAAATCATTGTACATTTCTAATATTATGGGAAGAAAAGATATGAATAAATATATATACATTATAATATGGATTCCACTGGACTATACTATATATTAATTTATGAAGTAAAAAACCATTTTCCAGTCAGTTTTTTAATTTCTACAAAACGATTTAATTTCGACTTTCTTAGTCATTTTCAATTTCTTAATTCCTTACTTGGATTTTCATAATAGGTCTGTAATTCAACAATATAAAAATAATCAACATCAACAACAATAAAAACATAATTACAACCAATTGTCCTAAAAAAACTGAAATATTTAAGTATAGATACCTCATTATGAATGTCTATAATTTAAAAATTACTTGGAGATACATTTTTCTCAATGGTCATTTCTGCTCTGCATTATACTTTGGACTGTACTTATTTATATATACCTTGATACCATTTGAAAAGTAAAATGTAAATTTATAAGAGTTTAACATTACGAATGTTTTAATTTATTTTATTTATTTAAATTATTTTACTTATAATATATATTAATTGGTTTTAATATTTTATATCTGAATCTTATTATATGGGAGTATTAGACAAAATGTATATGAGGTTATGTGTGAGAAGTTATACTAGAGTTATCTATAAGTGTAGGCCATTTTTTATTTATTTCTTTTTTAATTTCAATAAAACAGATGAATATAATTTATTGATTTCATTAGATTCCTTTCTATCGTTAACTACATTATCTATGTCTTCATTGATATACATAGCTTCTAAACATCTTCTTGTTACTTTATCTTTTTCTCTATGTAAAATTGTTGATTTATCGAAATTGAATGTATGTAATTCTTTTTTGCAATATGGATAGTGCAGTGTTTGTTTTGGCATTTGGTCTTAAATTATTTTTGTGATGATAAATTCTATTTTTTAAATGTGTGCTTGTATGTCCTATATATTGTTTATTGCAATTATTGCAGTTAAGGTTATACACTATATTTTTATTTTCTAATAGTGGTATTTTATCTTTTTTACTATGTATTATGTTTTTGATTGGATTTGTAGTTTTATGTGTGTGATGATTTATTATCAATTATAACCTATTGTAACCTTTTAAAAATATTCATTTGATCATTGTGAATAATAAAGCCTAGATTTTCGTAAAAAGGTTTCTTTTCATTACAATTTATTATTCACAATGGACAAATTTCTGAAACCGGAGAAGTTCGACGGAGATCCAAACTCCCCTGCAGCTGCTCAGGAGTGGAATTACTGGCTGAAGACGTTCGAAAATTTCATCGCGGCTTTAGGAACGATTGATGATCGAGGTAAGTTGAGCTTGCTTACTAATCACATCTCACATACTGTTTACCAATTGATTGCCGATAAGGGCATGTACGCGACAGCTATTGAAACACTAAAAGCTACGTACGTGAAACCAATAAACGAAATTTTCTCAAGACATAAACTGGCTTCCCGTAAGCAGTCTCCAGATGAGACAATTGACCAATACCACCAAGCATTGCAACAGTTGAATAAAAACTGTGAGTTTGCGGACGTTGATGCAGAAACACATCGGAAAACATATGTCCATGACTCGTTCATTCGCGGCCTCAGTTCAAACCAGATAAGGCTGCGACTATTGGAATTTAACAAGCTAACTCTAGATGAGGCTGTTGAAAAAGCTCGAGCTCTAGAATCAGCCAAAAATCAATCTGCATCATACACCTCTGAGCTAACCCTTAACGCTTCTTCATTTATCCCTCTGGAAAGTGATAATTCGTCGGAAGATATAGTAAAATTTGGCAGCAACTAGCCCCAGGGACTCGAATTTCAAAAATAAAAAATGCTATTTTTGTGGTCGGCAGCGACATAATACTCGTCAGCAGTGCCCCGCTTTAAATGATACATGCGAAAGATGCCAGAAGACGGGCCATTGGAAATCTGTCTGCAGATCAACTAAAAAAGCACCCTCATCAGCCGCACTCGTTGCAGCCTCTACTGTCCTCGACAAAGCTAAAGTGCAAGTTCTGGTAAATTCCACCCCTACCTTTGCTTTGATTGATACAGGGAGCTCCGAGACATTTATATCACAGTGTTTTGCGAAAAGCTGTAACCTGAAAATGTACCCTACAATTGGTAGAGTCTCCATGGCTTCAACATCTCTCAGCAAGCCTATTTCTAATTACTGTGTAGCTCATTTGGAGTTGTTGGGTCACCGTTATCCTAAAACAAAATTCAGTGTATTACCCGATTTGTGTGCTAATGTTATTGTTGGACATGATCTACTAAAACAACACTCTGAACTCAAGGTTACCTTTGGGGGAATCAAACCTCCATTGACTATCAGTTATCTGGCTCCAGCAAAGATAGAGCCTCCTCCCCTTTTTGAATTTCTAACTAACGACGTCGAACCCATCCCACATCACCAAATCTCGGAAGCACTCTTTAGAAGACGCCGATTTCATGAAGAAAGAAATTGAAAAACTGCTTGCTGATG
This sequence comes from Arma custos, assembly GCA_037127475.1. Classification (NCBI taxonomy): domain Eukaryota; kingdom Metazoa; phylum Arthropoda; class Insecta; order Hemiptera; family Pentatomidae; genus Arma; species Arma custos. The sequence continues at coordinate 92,635,670 of CM073760.1, read as the reverse complement.
GGATTATTGAAGAAAGTAGGTCTCCCTGGAGGGCACAAGCGTTCTTTGTAAAAAACGAGAGTCATAAAAAGCGAATGGTTGTAGATTATTCCCAAACCATTAATCGGTTCACGCACCTTGACGCATATCCCCTCCCAAGTCTCGAGGATATTGTTTCCAAGGTTTCAAAAAATTCTATGTTTAGCACAATCGACTTAAAAAGCGCTTATCACCAGGTACCTTTACGAGAAAAAGATCGGCCTTTCACCGCGTTTGAGGCATGTGGCCGTTTGTATCAATTTCGACGCCTAGCTTTTGGATTGACAGATGGAGTACCCACCTTTCAGCGGGTGATGGATGACTTTATTACTTACGAAAAACTTAAGAAAACGTATGCTTACCTGAATGATGTAACGGTGTGTGGTCGGAATAGGGAGGAACACGATAAAAATCTCAAGCGCTTCACTGATGCAGTCAAAAAATATGGGTTCACAATCAATCAAGAAAAAAGCAAGTACTCACTAACTTCAATAAATTTGCTTGGTTACAAAATCGGAAGTGGGACCATATCTCCTGACCCTGAACGTCTAAAGCCACTGCTCAATCTTCCACCTCAAGACAGTCGGAAGGCCCTTGAGCGGACAATCGGAATGCTCGCGCACTATTCTAGATGGGTCCCTAACTATTCGGACAAAGTCAAACGGCTTCTTAACTCAAAAACCTTCCCCTTGACTCCTGAAGCTATATCTGACTTCGACCAACTCAAAACTGAGATCTCTAAGGCAATAGTGAGTACGATTGATGACTTGGAGCCATTCTTAGTTGAAACGGATGCCTCTGATTTCTCAATTTCAGCTGTTCTATCGCAGTGTGGAGGGCCAGTTGCATTCTTTTCTCAAAAACTGAGCAACAGCGAGCGTAAACATTCAGCCGTTGAGAAGGAGGCTTATGCTGTTGTCAGTGCCCTTAAAAAATTGAGACATTTCTTACTCGGAAGGTTTTTCAAAATTATTACGGACCAGCGCTGTATCGTTCATGTTTGTTATGAAACATCAGAATAAAATAAAAAATGAGAAGATACAGAGGTGGCGGTTGGAGATGTCATGTTACAATTATGAAATAATTTACAGGCCGGGAAAATATAATCAAGTAGCAGATACATTCTCCAGGGTATGTAACGCAACCCAAATTGAAAAATTATATTCACTACACTGCGACTTATGCCACCCTGGGGTGACTAGAATGATCCACTGGGTAAGAACTCACAATTTACCCTATTCAGTAGAGGATGTCAAAAGGATGACGGCATCGTGCCCGTCCTGCAATGTCTTAAAACCTCAATTTTACAAAACTCGAAGTCTACTCTCGTTAAGGCGACGCATCCGTTCGAGAGAATCAGCATGGACTTCAAGGGCCCTCTTCCGTCAAAATCAAGGAACAAATACCTCTTAACGATTGTCGATGAATACTCTAGGTTTCCATTCGCCTACCCGTGCCCCAATATGACCTCATCAACAGTAATTGACTCCCTTGTTGACTTATTCACCACATTTGGTCTACCTTCGTATGTGCACACTGACCGAGGAACCTCATTTGCATCCAGGGAGCTACAACAATTTCTTCACAGTAGGGGAGTAGCCACTTTCATGTCGTCGCCTTATAACCCTACAGGAAATGGCCAAATTGAACGAGAAAATGGCACAATTTGGCGCACTGTATCTCTTACTCTTGAACATAGGAAGCTGGATCCATCGAATTGGGAATTGGTGCTCCCTGATGCTCTTCACTCAATTCGATCACTGTTGTGCACAGCAACCAACGAGACACCTCATGAGAGAATGTTTCGGCACAACAGACGATCTTCTAACGGCATTTCACTCCCGACTTGGCTTTCACCTTCACAGAAAGCTTTGATGAAAAAACAGATACGAAGAAGTAAATTCGATCCATTGGTTGAGGAAGTTGACATTCTTGACGTCAATCCACAGTATGCCAGGGTACGCCTCGGAGACGGGCGAGAGACAACAGTATCGTTGAAACATTTAGCACCTCAAGGTGGGACGATCACTGAGACAGAACCAGAGGAAATTGAGATTTTAAGACATTGCAGGACGGGCACGATGCCGTCATCCTTTTGACATCCTCTACTGAATAGGGTAAATTGTGAGTTTTTACCCAGTGGATCATTCTAGTCACCCGCAGTGTAGTGAATATAATTTTTCAATTTGGGTTGCGTTACATACCCTGGAGAATGTATCTGCTACTTGATTATATTTATACTCAAGGTGGGACGATCACTGAGACAGAACCAGAGGAAATTGAGCCGGAGCTCGAGCCAACTGGGCAACAGGAGTCGGAACCTGCAAGAACCCCTCAACATCAAGATACCCAGGATACAGGACACAGTATAAACAAAGAGGCTCAGCCTCATGAAAATTCTCTGCGACGCTCTACTAGAGAGCACCGCGCGCCTTCCCGATTGAAGGACTATGAATTAAAATTTTAATAGGACGGAAGAATGTGATGATTTATTATCAATTATAACCTATTGTAACCTTTTAAAAATATTCATATGATCATTGTGAATAATAAAGCCTAGATTTTCGTAAAAAGGTTTATTTTCATTACAATGTGCTATTTTAATTTCTGGTATGTCAAAATTTCTGAAAGTAGGTTCTATATTTTTTTCAGATAGGTTTTTGATATAGGTAAGTTACGCTTCTATATTTTATTTCGTTCTGTTTAATTGATTATGTGATTTTGTGACTATTTGAGTTGTGCAATTATTTGTTTGGGGTCTTTTTTATTATTATCTACTAGTTTGAAAAAAATAGTTAATTTAGATTGGAATGGTTTGATTGTTGATTTTATGCTACTTCCCTGGTCTATTTTTTCATTATTACCAGATTCATTATTAGAGTCATTATCTATATCTATTGTTATGCAACTACTTCTTTTATTTTAATTAAGTTATTTTGTTACGCCATAATTCCTTAATCAGTTTGATTGGAAACGCATTGCTAAGAAGAATTTTGTAAATTTTATTTTTTATTTCTGTTGATGCATTATATGTAAATAGTTCAGCTGTTCTATTATCTAAAAATGATACTTTTTAAAAATACATTATTATTGATTTTGCTTTGCTTAATCAAGCCTAATTAATTATTTAAGTTAATAAAATAATAGACATAAACATGGTGTCAGGTATATAAATCAGGCAGAGAAGAAGATGTCTCAGATCCCAGTTCCAGAAAAACTTGAGGTCAATGGAAATCTCCAAGAAAACTGGAAACTCTTTAAAGAGATGTGGGCAAGCTATGCCGTGGTCACAGGAGTTGACAAGAAAGGAAAAAGGGTTCAAGTGGCAACCTTCCTCTCAATCCTAGGTATGGATGGATTTAAAATTTTTCAATCTTTTAATAAGCCTCAGGATGAGTTTACATTAGATTCACTCATTGAAGCCTTTGACGAATATTTTCTACCACAGGCTAATGTTACTTATGAAAGATTTGTGTTCAGCTCCCTCAGGCAACAGTGTGGGGAGTCTGTTGTTGATTTTGTAAGGAGGCTCAAATTGCAAGCAGCCTACTGTGACTTTCATAATATTACAGAAGATGAAATTTTACGAGATCAATTAATATCAGGAATGCAAAACCAGCAGATTCAAAAGATGTTATTAACTAAGCCTAACCTTTCAATGGCAAAAGCCTTAAATAGGTGTAGGGTGAGTGAGGAGGCAACTCACCAGGCTTCTAGAATAAATCTAGGGTGTAAGAAAGAGGAGTGTGTCCATAAAGTTAAAAATAAATCTAAAAGAGATTGCATCACCCAGGACGATACACCAACTGATGTTCAATGCAAATTTTGTGGTCTGAAACATAAGTGGGATAGGGCGGCATGTCCAGCTTTTGGCAAAGTGTGTAGCAAATGTAAAAAGAAGAACCACTTTGCCAAAATGTGTAAGGTAAAAGCAGTTAGGCAAGTAGCTGACAACGAGGAAACTACATCTTCAGATGAATCTGAAACAGTCTACTGGGTGAATGCTCTTGTCAAAATAGTCAATAGGCAGTTTATATCTAACTTGTACCTAAAATGTTCTTCTAAGAACGATTTTCATGAATGTCAGGTGCAATTAGACACTGGTGCCACTTGCAATGTCATAGGGCTCTCACATGTTTGCAAGATTACTAAGTCTACCAATCCCCGGCTCCAACCCTCTAATGCTAAGCTAAAGTTTTACAACGGGGAGTCAATTCAATCCTTAGGTAAAATTGAGTTTATTTGCCAAACAGACTCAGGAAAAACCACCCTTCAGTTTGAAGTAATTAAAAGTGATGAAATGCCACTTGTTGGAGCAGACGATTGTGTACGTCTAGGCCTAGTCCATGTTAAGGTTGCATCAGTGAAGTCCGTCTCAGGCTTTGATAGTAAGGAAATAATTTTAAAAGAATTTGAAGATGTATTTTCTGGCCTAGGCTGCCTCCCAGGTAAACTTGATTTGTGGGTGGATAAATACATAAAACCAACTGTAGTTCAACCCCGAAGGTATCCCGTCTCATTAGTGGAACAAATTAAAGACGAAGTTAAGCTTTTAGAGAAACAAGGAATCATCACTCGGGTTAAAGAACCTACTGACTGGGTTAATTCTATGGTCGTCGTTCAGAAACCGAATAAGACGTTACGCTTATGCCTCAATCCCAAATTTAAATTTAGCACTTAAAAGAGCTCATTATCGGGCACCCACTATAGAGGAGATACTGCCAGACCTTAAGAATGCGCGTGTTTTCTCTGTTCTTGATGCAAAAAATGGTTTATGGCAAGTCCAGCTTTCAGAAGAGGCATCTAAATTTACTACGTTTTGGACTCCACTCGGTCGGTATAAATGGTTGAGAATGCCCTTCGGTATAAAGAACGCTCCAGAAGAGTTCCAGAGAAGAATGAATGAAGTCACAGAGGGTTTAAGGGGAGTCAAGGTCATTGCTGATGATTTTCTAGTGTTCGGATCTGGCAGTACTGATGAAGAAGCTGATAAAGACCACGATAATAATTTAAGGAGGTTGCTAGTACAAGCCCGAAAAGTTAATTTAAAGTTCAATAGGGAAAAGCTTAAATTCAAGTTACCCGAAGTTAGGTATATGGGGCATGTGTTTAGTAAGGATGGGTTAAAATCAGATCCACAGAAAGTGGAAGCCATAAAATTGGTGCCCACGCCTCAGAAGAAAGAAGATGTTCAGGGATTTCTCGGGATGGTCAACTATCTTTCGAAGTTCATCCCGAAAATTTCAGAGTACACTGAACCATTAAGACGACTTCTGATCAACGGAAATGAATGGGCTTGGCAGAAACCCCAGGAAGAAGCCTTCACTCACTTGAAGAGACTCATCACATGTTCTCCAGTTTTGAAATATTACGATGCAGCGGCTCCAGTAACTCTCCAGTGTGACGCCAGCCAAGTGGGATTAGGAGCGACTCTCCTTCAAGGCGGGCAACCTGTGGCCTTCGCCTCCAGGGCATTAACAAGGACTGAAGAGAACTATGCTCAAATAGAGAAGGAGTGCTTAGCCATTGTTTTTGGTTGTGAAAAATTTCAAACTTACCTATATAGCCGAGATATCATTCAAGTGGAGTCCGATCACAAACCTTTAGAAATTATTTTCAAGAAAAATCTAACAGCAGCTCCTAAGAGACTTTAGCGCATGCTTCTTAGATTACAGAAGTTCAATTTGACTGTCACTTATAAGCCTGGTAGGCTGATGTTTATTGCAGACTATTTGTCTCGAGCAATTGAACCAGAGTCCCCTGCAAAGGACAAGAATAAGTGGACAACAGAAAATGTTTTTAATCATGACAGCGAACAATTTTTCAAAGAACTAGAGTCAATAAACGTGTTAAACTATGTTAACCTTACTATAAAAAGAATAGAAGAAATTAAGGAAGCAATGTTTCGAGATTCTGACTTGCAGGGACTGGTTGACTTCATTCAAAACGGTTGGCCAGAGAAGCGATCTGCACTTAAGAAAGAACTGCAAGCTTATTGGAGTTTTAAGGAAGAACTTACAATTCAAGAAGGGGTTATATTAAAGGGTGAACGATTAGTGATTCCAAAAGCTATCCGGCCTGCTTTATTGGAGAGAATTTACTCATGACATATTGGGGCAGAATCATGCATCAGACAAGCAAAGGAAATAGTATATTGGCCGGCAATGAAGAATGAGATTCGAGAGAAAGTTCAAAAATGTAATGTTTGCCAGAAACTGGGACCTTCACAACCCAAGGAACCTCTTGTTTCCCATCCAACACCAACAAGACCATGGCAGAGAGTTGCTATTGACATATTTGATTTTAATAAGCAAAACTATTTATTGATAACAGATTATTTTTCTTCTTTTTTTGAAGTTTACCACCTTTCTAAAATATCAAGCTCTAGTGTCATCAACGCCCTTAAAAGGCAATTCAGCAGATATGGCGTTCCTGAGGTTGTGATCATGGACAGTGGTACCCAGTTGGTCAGTGCTGAGCTGAAGAATTTTTCAGAAGATTGGGGATTTGAAATGGCAAGCTCTTCACCTTACCACCATCAGAGTAATGGGAAAGCAGAGAGCAGTGTCAAGATTGCTAAAAGATTGATGAAAACTTGCAAAGAAGACAAGACGGATTTCCATTTAGCACTACTTAATTGGAGAAATACCCCAACCCAACTTATGGATAGCAGTCCGGCACAAAGGTTAATGTCACGCCGATTGAAATCAACACTACCAGTAGTGGCCCAGAAATTAGAACCTTACATACCCATCGGAGTAACTGAACAAATAGATAGAAAGAAAGCAATACAGAAGAGGTACTACGACAGGACAGCCCAGCGTCTCCCTCCCCTTCGGCAAGGTTAGGCAGTATTGGTGCAGTTGAGACCTGATAGGAGAGGTGAACGTTGGGTCTCAGGCCAAGTTGTTGAGGTTCACTCCCCAAGATCATATATAGTTGATGTTGGTGGAAAGAGGTATCGACGGAACAGAGTTTACATCAAGCCTTCACACAAAGGAAGAGCAGAAGAGGATGGCGAACCTAAGAAGAAAGAAGTAACCACTCCTCTGAGATTCGATCCACTCATTCACAGAGGTTAACTCATCTTTCTGGAAGAAGGAAGATGTTGATGCATTATATGTAAATAGTTCAGCTGTTCTATTATCTAAAAATCATACTTTTTAAAAATACATTATTATTGATTTTTCTTTGCTTAATCAAGCCTAATTAATTATTTAAGTTAATAAAATAATAGTCCTAAACAATTTCATTAATATATTCATCGTCAGTTACTTTAATAGATCTTCTTATTAAGTTTTGAGCTTTATTTTTTATTTGATGTTTAGGGTGGTTAGAGTAATAATTTAGTAATTTATTAGAAATTAAATCTTTTTTAAACCATTTAGTTTTTATTATGTTATTATTAAGGTTTCTTATGATGGTCATATCTAAAAAGTTTAGTGAGTGATTTTTTTCCAATTCTTTTGTGAAATTAGTGTTTTTGTTTTGTTCATTTACGATTGTGTTAAATTTGTTTAAATTGAGCTCTTAGTCACAAAAATTTATAAAATAATAATTATTAGTATTAGGAGTTTTTATCTTTAAACCATATATGGATTTAATAATTACATAATAATTTTATGTAATAAACAAATTATTATATTAAATTATTTTCGAATTAATTATTCACCTCTAAAAGGTTTGGTTTCGAAACATTACAATGGAATATTTTTTTTTTAATACCTTTTTTGGATTAAAAACGCCTTATAGTTTATGCATTATTTAGTCTACTTATTTTCAGATGTAAGTTATTTAATGAGGACCAATTAAGTCTGAGGATGTTTAATCAGGATTTTTCTTTATTCTTTGTACTCAATCAACTTTTTTGTACAGGCTCTTTCTTGCTTGTTTTGTGCTTCGTTTGTTACGATGTTTGGAGCTTGTTATTTTTATTTTTGACAACTATTCTACATAATAAAAACAATGACAACGTCACATTTCCGAGCTCGAGAGCCCTTATCCATGAAAATGCAAATAGCCTGGCGTGGTTACCATGGTTACACCAGGACGCTATGATTAATTCATAAGACCAGCGGTGGGGGTTGAGTGGACTCAGTGAGGATACAGTGTGTGTTGTGTTTTGTTCGAACGGTGTTCGTTCCTGTGTTGTCTGTACAAAACATTTATTCAATCATACATAAAGATAAATTATGTTTATATAAATAACTTTTTCAATGTAAATATTGTTTATATAATCGTAGATAAACGTTATTATTGCCTTTGCTATATAGTCATAATCGGCTGTATTGAATAAGCTCCTGAAGTATTAGCCTACGCATTAGCTTTGTGTTTACATCGTGGTATCTTCTTCCTCGCCTTGTTTACCCTAATGCATCTATTTATAACCATGACGCTTCGGAAAAGGCAGATGTTTCTCGACCACAGGAATTAGTCTTCGGCACTTCAGAATGGAGATGGAGTCTGCCATGGTGCCAGAGCCCACTGGAGGACACCCCATATGGAAATTTTTCAAAAAGAAGAAGTATCCGTTGAATGTTCAGAGGTAATGCTTTGTTTCTGTTTTGAGTGTGGGAGATTAGGACAAGGGGAGGCTGTAGTTATATGATCTTGAAAACTTTTCCTGCCGGTCGTCAAAGGAAATTCGTGTACCTTGATGAAATGAAATCATTGGAAATGATAGGGTTTCCTTTTCTTAAGTTGAGGTGAAAATCTATATCTATTTTCATTTTATTTTTTAATGCTATATTTATTTACATTCTAGCTATCACTAACCTTATAAAAAAGGTCTCGTCCCAATGCAAAGTAAACCAAAATTACGAATAATTTATATTGTACTTATTAAGGTTATTAAGGTTAATTTATATTGTACTTATTAAGGTTATTAAATAAAAGTGAGGTTATGACTTATATCTACATTTTACAGAATTTCAAAATTAAACTAAAATTAAATAATGAAAAATATACGTCATAAAGAAAATAAAGTTAAAAGCAATATCAATGATAAATGATATATAAATGGAAAAGTAGGGCGAATATAGGAGCAATGGACAATTTTAGAAATATTAGATTAAAGCGTTTGCCATTATAATTATATTAAGACCGAAATAATTCTTTGTAAGATAAACTTCCAGGGAAAACTTTGTTGGAGGTGAATTGAAAAATAAATTCAGTAAACTGTTTGTTTAGTAACTAAATGCATATTTTGTTTATTTCTGTTAATGAACCCAAGTTCAGAAATATATTTAGTGATAAGGAGAATAATTTAGCAAAAGAATTTTTCTTCGGATCTTTTCGTTATTATTAAGGTGTGTCAAGCAAATAAAAATTAGTAATGACGACTCTAAAGATTAATATTTGTATAATTACATATTTTAATGCTCATGTTAATGAAACCAATACCTAAAATATTATAAACTAATGATACTGTTGTATTTTATTAATTGTTGAAGAAAATGGTCCGGGTACAGATCGGAAAAATGATTTCCTAAATGGGGTTGAGCTATTTTTTTGAAAATCAACGTTTCTAACCACATTGCAGGTCTTCTTCAGGGCTAGATATAAAAGACATAGAAACAAATTAAATTGATCTATAAAAATTGTGTTGTGTGGGGAATGACATTAATCAAAATTATAATTTAATTTAATTATTGAGTCATCTATCTGGTTTACTCAATAGCATCATTTCTATATTTCACTTTATTTATTTTTAATTTTAACAACTTTTATGTATTATTTTAATTTATTTGTATATTTTATATCTAGCTCCGAAGAAAGCCTGCATTGTGGGTCGAAAAGTTGGTTTTCAAATAAATAGTTCAACTCTATTTAAGAAATTATTTCTCTGACCACAGAGGAATAATTCCGGACCATTTTCTCCCCCATGTATATTTAAGGTCTGTTAATAATGTTATTAAATTAAATTATTATTCAAGATTTTTATTTAATATTTACCTGGCATTAAAACTTTATTTTTTAGAGCGATTCATTTTCACCGATAAATTCGTTTTTTGTATCATGTATTTTGGATGCTAGTAATAAGCCTTTACCTTAAGCGGTTATACGCTCCTTGTGGGGAACAACATAGGTTCCGTAGTACAGCGATGAGACTTTTCAGTTAGAACTAATTATACAAAAGTCATGTAAGTGGAAAAGTTTCGGAAATTAGGTTTCCTTCAGTGTTTGTGTTTATTCACTCACTTGAGGCAACTTGAATAAATTTTCGATATAGCTGCTCCCTTACAAGTTAATTGTTGTTTTACTTTCTCCTGAAATTTATCTTTAAACTCTTGTTTCGAACTTCATAAACGGTCCTGGGAAGCACATCATTACCAAGATAAAGCATTATTTCGCCCTTAAGGATAAGTTTATAACATGTAATCTGTATGTATATTTATTTACACTATTTATCTGTATAGTCAGAGCCTATTATCCTATGTTTATTAGTAAATAAGCACACTTTTATAAAGCAAAATTCTAGCATTTATTAGCAAAATTATACTATATTGATTTATTTTATTTTTTTCATTCTTATATATTTGTAAACTGTTATGCGTTATTTTGTGAGATCATTTTTCCTGTATATATCAATCGAAGGAAGGTATTGTATATATATATATATATATATATATATATATATATATATATATATATATATATATATATATATATACATCAGGATTAGCGATTTTTTATAGAGAAAATAATATTTTACTCCATTATAATCGAAGAATTAACACAACAAGACGATAATATGTTTTATTTTAATCTTTTAGTCATTTATATTTTTTTTATTCTGTCGTTAATTTTGTTTTAATTCTCTGTAACACATTATTTATGGTTATACCATTTAGCTAGTCAGATTACCTTTATATTATGTAAAATTGGCGTATCATAACATTATCAGTATCATAACTTTTGTAATGACTGTGGAGAAGGTTCGAAGCATAGAATTTAATAATCAGGATATAACGAAATTGCTTTGCATAGGTAGCAAAGTTTATAACCTGTGAAGCATATCTTTGCTAATCATACTCCCTATAATTCTATATAGCTTGAAATGTGTAAATCATAAACATCAATATGTTAACAACAAAAGCTTTATCAACTTTTTGTTACATAAAAATGGAGCTAGTAACAGTTCGATGTAGACACACCTTTATTTATAAAAATAAATATAAAATGCATTTCTTGAATAATCATATAATAGTAACATTGCAACTTGCTATTCACACGCCCAATTAATCATTATCTCTAATCCGGCTCATATGAAGGCCGTACTGTTTTCTATATTTAGACGCTTATCGCGATGGAATGAACGCTTGAGTTCATACTTGCATCACTGTACTCAGGACCACTTCTAGAATTCTGCTCTATTTCTGAATATTCTCCTTCACCTCAGGACCCTCGAAGGACAGTCTTTTAGGAGGCTGAGGTCCTGGGTGATGAATGATCGGTGGGGGGAGCCATCAGGCTAATGAAAGGGTTTTGCATATTATTAACTCAATTAGCCGAAGCGGGTCGTCCTGGGGTTTAAGGGTTTAGGGCCCTCACCGCCATGTAAAAACAACCATTAGCTTGCCTCTTCCCATTAGCGCTGTATTTCAAGGGCTCTGGATTGATGGCTCTCTTGCCCTTTATTTATTTTTCATGAATGGGCTCACACAAACTCATGTAAAAAATGTATCAACTTGTTAGTTTAAAGGCTTTGGTAAAGTAGCCTATCACATAGGCTACTTTTATCATATAGCCGATCACATATCGAACCTCATTATTAACAGAAATTACACTTCTGCAACTACATCTTCCCGTTCATGAAAATCGAGTTTTAGTTGTGTGTATCATGTTAAACTGTTTGGTAACTAGCATCATAGTTGCAAATATGTTAAAGTTTATATGAGGCGTTCAGGATCAAAAGCTGATAACTCTAAATTTCTCAAATTGGCTTTTTCATATTTTTGCTTGTTTAGTCAAGCAATGCTTTATGTTGCCGAAGTTTCAGATTCAGAACCGGACTAAAGCCATGACCAATATGACGGCAAAGTGTCGCTCAGACAAAATCGCTTGCCTGAACTAGCGAAAATTCTTTATAGGTCAACTTTTGAAATTTTGGATTTACCCGCTTTTGATCCTGAACGCCTCAAGAATTATTGATGTATTTCTATATTTTAGATTATAGACTGATTAAATAATATTTCATAATAAATATCATACTATTCGAAGCCATCAACAGAAGAATTTTCTAATAAAACTATTGAAAAAGTTTTGTTAAGACTGGTGTTTGATATTCCCACATTTCATGAAAAAAATCAGTCCAAATTTATTATATTTATGAAGTATAATATATTTTGCGAAGTAAAAGATAAAAATTTATAAGTAAAAAATTACATAGTAAGTTTCTAAGTCATTGATTGTTTTCAATGCTATTTTGTGTATTTGATTAAATGGATTATATATATTTTTATAATTATTGTTATTATTTTATTTGATTTATATTAACAGCATTGGTTGTGGTCTCTTATGTTATTTTTCAATTAATACTTAAACCACTGAGTTCTTAATAATATTGTAAAGATAACTAAGACAAACGCACTAAGTTCCCAATTAATTACAAAAGACTCATATACATGATAATCATTAGACCCATCTGGACTTACGGAATAGAGCTGTAGGGCTCCACTAAACCATCGAATTCCAATTCGAATGTATCAATCCTTACAATTCAAAATCCTTCGTAAAATCCTCAATGCTCCTTACTTTGTTACGAACAAAGTAGTTCATAATGACGTTCATTCATCAATCTTTTCATGACAAACTTCATTTCTACTCTCGCCCACTAGTTTCAAACCTCGCAACCTCTTCAATTCCAGATAATCCTCCGAGGCGTCTGAAAATAAGATGGCCTCGTGACCTTCTAAGCTGAACTTTTTATTTGTGCACTACCACTGGGTAGTTTCTCTACTTGCCTGTGTCTGTCTGTGGACATGATTTATCTTCCATTATATGTACTTGATGTATTCTGTATACAGCTATAAATTTCAATAAATATATTTTTTTTAAATAACTAAAATCAATCGAAATGGATTATCTGATAAAAGTATTCTAGTTTGTTGCTGCAAGATAAAAAAATTAAAAAATTATATTAAGACACCTCCACATTAAGGCATTATAAAATGCCTTATCTTTCCCTTACTTGGAACTACGTAGATTGGCTATTAAGTTGAACTGTTAAGATAGCCCATGTCTTGTACGAGCGCTGTTGAACCCGTTAAATTACGCTATTAGGCCTCCTGAAACCGTTTAGTGTCAATAAATTATGTCATTACATTATGCAATAACATTATGATACCCTGTCATCTCTCATTTCTCTAAATAATTTATTTTTAAAGTTATAAATAATTTAAATACATTGATATGGAAAATAGCATTCAAAGTTTGTCAAGCATATGAAAAAGGATGAAGGAAACCAGGTAGAAAAACAGATACTCAACAGTGATGAAACTAAGAAACATCAGATGAAACAGTATTACATGAAAAAAATACCATGGCAAAAAGATATTCAAAAGCTCCTTGTAGTGGAAAAGAGGAGGAAAGAGGGGAAAACCGGACAGACGAACGTAGGAAAGAGATGATTTAGAAGATGAAGGGAATACAGACTAATATCAAAGCCAAGACATGATATAATCTTAAGTCCTCTTAATCCTAAGACGGCCAATATCGCAAAAAAATAATTAAATTAGATGAAAACCTTGTTGTGTCGAGGTGAAAGATACATTTAACCTTAAGTGATATTCAAAATCTATTTAGTGGATAATGTAATGCAAACATGGAAGCGGAACAGCTCAGTGGTAGAGCGCTGAGTTCCGTGCCGAAGGCCCCTGGTTCAAATCAGGCTGCTGGTAGCTTTAATTTAATGTATTTGCAGCCAAGGATGAATCATTTGAGATCTGGGACTCTCTTGGGGCTCACCCAGCCTCTATAAGGTACTCAAAATATGGGGAAAACCTGGGTGGTAAGCGTGATATAGCAGAAATGATCTCCCTGCACAATCGTTGTTCCAGAATCAGTACCTACAGTCTCTACCACGTACTGAACACAAGACACTTCATGGTTTGTAAACAAATGGTTGTTTTTTTTTTAATAATGTGAACCCTTGTTCGTTCTTCAAGCAACATAAAAAAAGAAAAAATCATTAATTACTATACTTTAAGACTAAGTAAATAAAATTGTATTCTGATTCTGCCCATGTAGTTTATTTTTAATGGGTGTCATATAGTTTTAATTAAAAGTCAAGTGCCGCATCACTGGTGGCGAATTAAATTGAACTTCTTGAATCAATTTTAAAATCCATTGGCAGTTAATGCCAATGGAGCCAAAATATAAAAATCTATCAATTGGTACAACAATTTTTTTTTTCACGGCAAAGACGAATTATCATTATGATTTTGTAAATTTTAATTAAAATAAATAGATAATAATGAATTAAAGTATAAGTTGTATTTTCTTTCACCAATTTTTTCCTTCTGGCTAATATAAGTATTTTGCCAAATAAATTAAGCGCAATGAATGCAAATGGTTTTAGCTCAAAAGGAACAATTAGTTCTTCTTTTTTCTTAAGGACGACTATTGATCAAAATTGATGCAGGTTGTTTAACAAATCGATAATTATTTTTTCAGCATTATTATAATTTTTAAATTCTGAAATTTACTATGTTCCTATATATTCATAATTATTATTCGTTACATCATTTTGCTTAGTTTCTTTTCTATACTACAAAAATGATAGCCACTCTCGCACACTCTTCCTTCTTTCGCTATGATCCGTAAATCGGGCGCTCTTTTCCACACTAAAGCTCAAAAACTAAAGTGAGGTAATCGGTTCAGTAGAATACATTACTGTATTTAATTAATCAATGGAGTAAAGTAATCAGTTCGGATTATCAATTTAAACTTGGCATGAACTTGATAATTAGCTACACTGTCTATATGCAAATGGAAGAGATAAATAAATAATTTGGCAGGGCTGGTCAAACGGAGGATAGCAAAAACATTAGGAACTCGTTAGGTCAGAAAGAGACCATTATGTGAATCCACCTTTGGTCGAATGAAGAGAATAATCTATTTCCACTACCATATCGAGAATGGATTAATTTAAAATAATTTCGTCGATTAGTATTAGCCATTTTAAATGTTCGAATGATGATTAACTGTATTTTATAATCATGCGCGTGTTTATCTCCGTATTAATATTTATAAATCTTGAGAGCAGAATGACTTTTTTTTAATAACAAAAAATCGCTTTAAAAAGAGTCACATTAGTTACCGTAATAAATGTAATTTTTTTTTTAAATGACCAGAATAATTTCATTTTTATTTTTCATGCATATGTTATTATTATATTTCAATCTTAATCTACACATGAAATGTGTTTTATTTCACTTTCAGTTTGTGAAACAATTGGAAAACTTTTATCTTCCGTCTGATTTTTTTTTTTTTTATTTTAAATATCTATATTAATATTTAGACAGCATAATATGTTAATCGGATACTCTCCCCACAGTTATAAGTGGCGAAATTTCTTCTTCATTTGAAAACGGTTAAAATTTCTTCTTTTGACTAAAAATGAAAATATTCCTCAAAATTTTGATTTGTTTTCTTATTTAAGTTATAAAATAATCTAATTTTTTTTTTATTTGTACTTATGCTCAATTTATTTCCTATCATAAAGGGTAACACAATCATTCTGAATGTCAATGTCTCTAAATGTGAACTATGTTCAAGTACTTCTCTCATCTTCTCATCTTGCTATCATCATCATTTAATTTTAAGTATCATAAAATAAAATTGCTAAGCCTGATAAAAAAAATAAGTTGAAATAATAATAATCTAAAATAATCATAACCTAAAATAAAAACAAGCCTAAAAAAAGAAGGAAAGGTTTTATTTTGTTCCCGTGTTTAGTTTTATCCCTCCTCTTCATAAGAAGGATAAGACTAAAACGGACCAGACACATGTCGCGAAGCCCACTTCAACGAATTTGCAAGGTAAAGCTAGTCACGTCCCTTTATTGTTTGCATTACCACAGGCTTTATCATATCTTTGAAGCATATTTCCTTCATTATTTCTTAGCCTTACGTTGTATATACAATATATATATGTAATAGTCATGTATTGTATCAATAAAGAATTCGCATTGCAAAAAACTAACAATCAGTTTCAGGTAGTAGTTGGTCCGAAAGGTTTCATTATTGTACAAGTATATTCTAGTATATTAATTTTATATTTGTATAGATATTGCTGCCGGTTAAAACTACGTTACGCCTTGACAATTAGTTGCAGAGCCATCCGTAATGATGATGATGCTAAAAATTGGAATATGTCGGCTTTGGAGAAAACTAATGCTGGGAAAAATAATTCTGGGAATAAGAAGTTGGGTATCTCCGTTACGGCTCGTTCCTCTTTACAGCTGTAAATTATGATGTAATGTAATATATTCACCTATACCCTTCGTCGGAAACCATTGACTTCCTGTCCTCCAATATCCTTTAATAGTATCTTACTGACTCCTGTAGAACGGCTTTGTTACATAGGACTACATCTTGACAAACGGTTAAGCTGGAATTCTCATACTAGACTGAGGACCTATTCAATTCCCGATAATCCTCCGAGAACTTTAAAAAGAAGATGGCTTCATAACCATCTAAGACGGATTTCTTATTTGAGTAATGTGCAGTTTCTCTACTTCCCTTTATGCGAAATCACAATACACTCGTTTCAATAAATATTAAATATATATATTGCATCAAAAAATTTTCAATATGCAAGAATCACCTTTATAAGTCTTCAATTTACAAGCTTGAAAGTTCTCAGAAGAAGATTACTGGCTTTTAGTGTTCTATTGAAAAGAAATGAAAAGACAATTTTCCTTCCCAAGGAAGGATTTACGACGTAGACAATCGGAGCTTAAAACTTTGCGTGATTCATTAGCTTCTATCTACTCTCGGCATCCCCACGCTACACGCCAATTGTTATAATCGCCAGGCAACCACGGAATGTGCAATCTGTTCTGGGATTCCGGCTGTTGATTTGCATACTTGGTCATAATTTAATTATACCCTCTATATTCGAGAATCATGGCGCTTGTTATTAATTCATTTGTTTAATTGTAATTTAATCCTTTAGTCACGGAAGATCAGTTGCAATGCGAATCATACCAACGTATACAATTTTATATGAAAAAAATCCAATTCCTTATTCCTTTTTCAATGTCTTTTTTAACTTACTGAGAAGAAATGGTCCAGGTGGAGGTCAGAGAAATAATTCCTTAAATAGGATTGAAGTATCTATTCGAAAGTCAACGTTTCGACCCTCGTTACTGGTCTTCTACAGGACTGGTAACTCGGTCAAAGGAAAAAATGAACTAATCGTTAAAACATATGCAATAGTTTTTTTTTTTTTAAGTTACTCTTTCATACAACCCTGAAAAGACAAGAAACTGCTCGACGTTTTCGCCTACTTCAACATTTACTGGACAAACCTTCAAAACTCCAAATTAATTACAAAAGACTCATTTGCATGACAGTTATCAGACCTATTTGGACATAAGGAGTCGAGCTTTGGGGCTCTACAAAAACCATCCAATTCATCTCGTATCCAATCCTTACAATCCAAAAATCCTTCGTAAAATCCTCAATGCGCCTCATTATGTTACAAACCGACTCATCCATCATGATCTTAATATCCCATAAGTTGCTGATTGTGCCTAAACTAGGTACCTATCCTTCCATGAAAAGCTCCATACCAACTTGAATCCGCTAGTCTCTCTTGCTTGACTTGCTTCCGATAATATTCCTGATAACCCTCCGAGGCGTCTGAAAAGAAGATGGCCTCGAAATATTCTACTGTAGAACTTTGGAGTGCTATCAATGTGTAGTTTCTCCACAAGTGTTTTTTTTTTTTTTCATGTCCTCTGTTCATACAGCAGATTTACTTGATGTAATTTTAATGTAAGTTTAAGAACCAACAAAAAGTACTTCAAAATAGCAACTTTTCCTTAAACATTTTTTTTTTTTTAATTCACTAACGAACTTGAGAAACCATCAAAAATTGGAAATAAACAAGTTGTCCGAATTCACTTTTTTCATAAAATAAAAAAATATATTTGTTCCCCGTTTAATTTTTTTTAATTTTAACTTTCCATGTTTTATTTAATTACCTCTAAAACTTTTTCATAGAACAGCTTTAATTTATATTACAAACCATGATTAAAAATTTCAAACAAAAAGCCCGATGTTTCTATAACATCAGAAAACTTGTCAGTATTTCGCCAATTGTTCATCATCAAATTGGCTTAAAGGCTTCTAATACATCATAATTCCTTATTTATTCCTTATTTCTAATTATTCCGCTCATGTCATACATAATTTCTGCTGGATATTAGTCTGGTAATATTCAATTATTCTTATCCATAATGAGTTGCTCAGAAACTAATATATCTGTAATTTATTCTTTAACTGTTAATTTTAATTAAATTAGTCAATATATCTAGTATTATTTGGTTCAAACGGAAACCACAAACCGAAGAACAAAACAACTGTTAATCTTTTTTATTAAATAACGAACTTTCTTATGAATAGTAAACGTAAAGATTACTTGTATTCTAATTAAATAACATTTCTAGCCGTTTCTCTATTTTAATTCAGTTGTATTATCATTAACCATGGAATGGCATAACCTTTAACCCGAAATGGAAAAAAATGCAAATAAATCCTTTTATTTTGTTATTTTTCAAAATCCCTTGTCAAATTTTCCTGCAGAAAGATATATAATAAATAATATCTAATAAATATTAATGCAGTTTATAATAAAAAATATACCACCAAATTGCCATTTTCCTATTCCTGTTAGTGCAGTTTATAATGAATTTTATGTAAATATAATGAATACTTAAAGTAAGCAAGTAGTAAAACACAATAACTCTTTTCAATATTAAATTAGAACTTAAAAGATTAAAAACTAAGCAATAGAATCTCAGTATTTAGTTATCCTGACCTACCGCTATAACATCACGTAAAGAATAATCTGACGAGCTACGGAAAATCCATTTCCAACATAGACCCAACATCATGGGCTTTCAACCATCATTTTCGAAATAACATTGGAAGAGTATATTAATGATCGTACAAAAACATTGATTGGTATTGTGGTTTTCTTGTCTACGGGAAATGTTTCACATATTATTTTGCTTTTTCTAAAAATTGGAATTCTTTTATTATACCAGATGATGTAAGCTCATTAAGAAATAATGACAAGAAGGTCAGTTCTCAAAATATTAGCCTAAATCATGCCTACATTTTATTATAGAGCCGATCGATGGAACTTGGCGAGACCCGCAATCAAAACTTGACCGAACGTACCGGCATTTCAAGTCTGAAGTCCAAGTCAAAAGTTATACTACGCCAAAATTATAAAAGTTGACGCAGCAAACTAGATTATTATGCAAATTTACTGGTCGGGGTTCTTTTGGAAGTTTCGGACTAAAAACTTTCGCAATATAACGAGTTGACCTAGAAATCGAATCATCATAAAATTCAAACATAAAATTTAATCACACTGCATCGAAATGCAGCAAAGATAATAATAAATTATTTATCTGTTATAGGCAAGTCTCTTAAGAAAAAAAGCATGTGACATTGAAGGATAACATTATTTTCAATGCGTTTGATTAAACGAAATTATGACATTATTATAAATACTGTAAGATATTTCTTAAGGTTTGCTACCATATCAATTATGTTCATTTCTGATATATTAGGGTATTAAAACACAATGTCAAAAGTAGTATGCTAATGATTGAACGTTATCATTAATAAACCTCTACAGTTAATAAATCAATTAGGTTCCATAGATAATCAATAAATGTCAAGAATTAACAGTTCCAATACGTATAAAAGCGTAGCTCATATAGATTCGATTAGAAACTTGGGTGTTTAAGTTCAACAAATTTAATTGTTGTAACCTTATTTATTAAACGTTACTACTTTATTATAATAATACAACAACTAAACGTTATAAAAGCCAGTAACAGATTTAAGGAAGTGGTAACGAGGCCACCTTCTTTTCATATGCTTCGGAGTATGAAACTAGCGTAAGGAAGTTTGTCATGTATGGATTGATATTCGGGTGAAATCAAGAACCAACTGAACATTAAGGTCATTATAGATAATTTTATTCATAACAAAGAAAGAATTTACGAAGGGATTTGGATTGTAAGGATTGGATACAAGAGGAATTCAATGGCTTATTGGAGTCCCAAAGCTCTACTACGTAAGTTCAACTAGGTTTTATGATAGTCAAGCTTACGAGGAGCGTATAGCATTTGGCTAGTAAGTGTGTAGCGGTGTAACCTGAAACGGCGAGCTGTTTCTTGTCGTTTCAGTCTTGTAAGAGAATTCCAAGATAAAAGTTTGTTAAGATGTAGCCTTGGATCTGTT
Source organism: Arma custos (assembly GCA_037127475.1). NCBI lineage: Eukaryota > Metazoa > Arthropoda > Insecta > Hemiptera > Pentatomidae > Arma > Arma custos. The sequence goes on along the minus strand of CM073760.1, from coordinate 92,615,160 downwards.
ATGTTCTTATGGATCTGTTTGACAGGAATAAGTGGGGCATGCTTAAGCGATACTGCAGGACAGGAAGTCAATGTGTACAGATAATTTGACGTGATTAGTGGGAATTTATTTTAGTCTTCCAGTTTTTACAGAATACTTCAAGGTCAATAGTAATATACTAACATAAATTCAAAATGTATTGTCCAGTAACCAATCACATGGAATTAATTCCTTTACCACACCATAAACATATCTATTTAAAAAATCATCTACGGCTACAAACCATAGAAGGGTCTTGGGCTCAGTACATGGAAGAAATTGCGTTGTTCCTAAATCAACGGCTGTGTGGAGATGTGATTTGGCCGAGTTCAACCATGAGGTTTTTAGGCAATGTAGAGTACCCACTTTATAGAGGCTGGGTGAGCCCCAGTAAGGGCTGCAGATCCCTTCCATCTGTGACTGTCGGATTTGAAGCCAGAACTATCAGCAAAGAAACTCGTTTTTACACACACATTGATATATCCAATTACATGTATTAATTGATAATAAATCCTTTAATGGAAAGGTTGAAATATTAGGCTGAATAAATTGTAGCACTTATCATTATGCATAATTTATAACTAATCAATCAAATTACAATGAGAAAAGGCTATGAAAGACATCCGTTCTTGTTGTTGACTCGCGCTGGTCCTGAGTTGACAAGTAGGTCTATGAAGATCGATTGGTTGCAACTGTCTATACAATCTAAGGTTCCCGATTAATGAATCGAGTCTTGTCCCCGCTTGGGATGTCGCACATTATCGTCCAATAAAGGGTTTTATTTGTCCGATTTCTTTCACTTAGGAAAAGGGCATGTGTCAACGAAAGCGATTAGTATTTTGTATGTGTGTCAAGTTTGATTCAATGAAATTATTACATTATACTGCAAGATATATTGATTTTACCTTATCGATTTATTGTTCATCAATTGAACGTATCGAAAAAGTATTTAATTAATGAATGTTTCGATTCAATTTTATTTCGCAGCTTATGAGATAAGGGCCGCTTGTACTAAGACTACTAATATATTGTTATTCTAGAATGTACCCTTTACTATTACAAGGTCAGTAGAACATTTAATTAAATAGAAATCCATTTTAAATAAAGCGATGTCGTTTTAACGAGCTAAATCGAACAATTTGAATGATTAAGAAAAGCGTCAGTTTATTGATTTTTTTAATTTATTTTACTTATTAAACAATCGACGTAGAACTAAATTTACTTCACCCTAGCTAGTTAAAGGATACAATAAAGCTAGTTTTTAATTGGAAATGTTAAGAATTTTTTCGACTTCATTTTGTATAATTACTTCCCTTCATACTTCAATGAAGGTGTTTGTTCTTTCTTAATAATTAGACTCATCATCCTTATAATTCTGTGAGTTGAAATTTATAAAAAAAAAATGCTCCTTAGGTTAAGGAAAGCGCTGTCTCTTTGCTTTACTACAAAGTTAACCGTCCTCAAAAACAGCCCTATTAAAAAAGTTTGTATAGTTTAGGAGAGAAGAGGGACCTGTACGACTACAACCCATCAAGTCTTGGGTTGAGTTCTTCGTAGGAACTGCACTGTTTCTAAAACGAAGGTTCTGCAAGGAGATGCACGCTCGATGATCCCACTTAAGAGTAATCACTTTATTGAGGCTGAGTGAGCCCCAGGAGAGTCTGCAGATCCCAAAGGACACATGCGTGCTTTTAACAGATTAAACAATTAACCTGTCTCAGATGGATTTGAAACAGGCACCTTTAGTACTGCAACTCAACACAAAACATTCTGAGCTACCTCGCTCTCTATATTACATACTTAATTTGCTTTATAATACTCGATTTTACATAAGGTGAAATGTAACTTTTATCTTTATGTTTCAAAGTGTTGATAATTTTTTTTCCTAGGGATGATGGCTTCTGTCTAAGGACCACGCTTCTTCTAACTCATACTTTTTCTTGCCTCGCCTGTCCATTGTTTCCCTTCTTTTCCATTAAAATGCCCTCAATGTATTTTCTAAATATTTCTCTGTTATTCTGTTTCTGTTAAACCGTCTTGTTACTTCCTCTTTCATCTGACAGGGGTATGATGTTTTCTTATTTCCACCACTTTGATGAATATCTGCTTCTCCAACCTGTTTTCATTCATTCTGTTCATATGCCTGAAACATTTGAGTCTCCTTTTTCTTATTGCTGTATTTAGTTATTGATTACTATAAAAATTAATTTTTTCCTAAAACTAGAGATGACAAGGTGACATAATGCTATGGTATAATATAGTGACATAATTTAGTTACACTAAACTGCCTTGGTAGGCCTAATAGCGTAATTTAACTGGTTCCACAGCGATAGTACAAGGCATGGGCTATCTTAAAAGCTCAACTTAATAGCCAATATAGGTCCGTTTAAGGAAAAGATAAGGCGTTTTATAAAGCGAGTTGTTCAAGAGATCTAATACATAGTAAAATCTATACTCTTTCAAAAACATAATTTAACGATTATTGAATATTTTGTCTTTTTTGAACAATTATAAAAGAATTTAACATGTAAACTATACTGAAGCAAATCTCATCTTATTACTTCCATAAGTTATATACATAGCATTTGTATTGATATGTATAAAATCCATGGAATATCTGTATATGATATATTAAATTGTTTAAACTCATTAATTAAAGAAGGTAATCATTTCTATAATAAATAAGACATTATGAAGAAAACTTCATAGACATTATTCAATAATATTAAAGTATATTTTGTTCAATAATATTATATATATTTTTAATTATTATTATTTTTAATTATATATATTTTGTTCAATAATATTATATATATTGTTGAATAATATTAAAGTATATTCAAAATATACTTTAATATTATTGAATATTTATATGTGTCATTAAATGGCTAGAGATAATTTTTAGTGGAGATATTTTTTCGTATAATCCCCCATTGCACTGACGATTGCAGGCATGGCGGCCGCTACGAGTACACCGCCCTGGAGGCGGAGGGCGGCGGCCAGGAGCGGCTGGAGCTGGAGAGGAAGGCCAAGGAAGAAGCCAGCAGCGCCTGCAGCCATTACCTCAAGGGCAGCACTCGCTACACCCTCATCCACCACCTCAAGGACATAGGTCAGTTGTTTTAATTAATAGCGTAGTTATTTTTTAATTAATAGGTTAGTTAAATTGATTAATAGGTTAGTTAGTTTGTTCAATGGGTAAGGTAATTTGATTAATATGTCAGATAGTTTGATAAGTAGGTTAGTTAATTTAGAAAGTCCTCATGATATACACAGCGTGGTACTCAATCCCTTCTATCATCCGGCATGCTTTTTAACCATCCTCATTTTAATCCTTGCTTTCCCAACATCTTTCCAAAAAGATGCTCTCTAAGCAAGTTAATCATATGCTTAAATGAATCAGTATTGAATAACTGTTTTTTCTCTTTACTTGTTTTTTTTTTCAAAGATAATATTCATCATGTAAGGAAATTATTGCAGGTTATAGTTTTTTACAGATATCTTTGTTAAATAATTGATTTTAATAATTAATTATTCTTCACACCGAATCTGTAAAATACAGAGGTATTTAAGGGGTAGTTAAAAGTCTCATTTTATTGGTCATATTTATTTAATTGTAAAATTGTTGTAGTAATTGACTAATTTTGTGTATTAAATAATATTAACTAAGGTTAAATATTTGATTATTTATTACTACCTAACCATATAAATTACAAAATTGAATAATAATATTATTATTAATATTATTTATTAATAATAATAAAAAATAAAAAAAAAGTTTTTAATAGAAAGATAATAAAGAAAGAATAAATTTATATGTAAAAACAAAAAAAAATAGGTAACGTAAAATTGATCTAATCTTAAAAATGTAAGACCTTCATCTATTTATACAACTTCGAAGCACATTATGTTAATAAATATAAGATTTGCGTTTATTTATTTATTTATACAGTTTAGGAATTAATAATCAACAAACTTCGAATATTAATAATTCATGTAATGTTTATTTATTTTGGCAAAGTATTGTGTACTCTCTTGCTGTAGAAAAATACAAAAATGAAAACAAGAAAACATTTAATTTTTAAATACTTAGCAAAATCAATATTTTCCTATTTGTTCAATGAACAAATTTGTATTAACGATCCATAAAACATTTTTTAATCTGCCACTTGTAGGCAATAAGTAATAGCGCTAAGCAGCTATACAGTCCACAAATTATGAGCTGATTTCTGTAACGCACATGGTGTTAGCTTTTCGGAAAAAAATATTGAAGATATTATAATAACTAGTAAAAAGTGTTAAAACTAAGCAAAGTCGTTGAAGAATATGATAATAGCAATGTACCATACTGCGACAGAAACTTTCACTTTTTCTCATTGATTTCTGTGACATCTTTTGTTTTTAAAAACCAGGAGCAGTAAGGCAACACTGATGGACTTCAGAGTATCGTATCGTGTTTCTATCGACCTATGTTCTGGCCTGTGTAAACCTTTCTCCTCGTTCGTTGTTAACCTAGGAATGGAAAAAAATTGCTTTTTTAAATAACTGTATAATATACAGTTATTATAAAAAACAATTGAAAATCAATCAAATATACACTATATATTTGATTAGCTTTCAAAACTTTATCATTTAGATTTACTTATTTTACAATTTTTTCGTAACAAAGAAATCTGACAAATATTTTTCTTTTAATTTTTTAATATCAAGGTCATCAATAGTTTCCATGCTTGTTTTTTTTTCACATATACTTCTTGTTTTTTCTCATTATTTATTTGGATAAATACTTCTTATTCTTATTTATAACCTTCTTTATAAAGTTTTCCATTAGTCCAAACATCATGGAAAGCAGTGCCTGTTTTGGGCTTACAATGGTGGGAGCATATTTTATGGTCGAAATACCTGTTTTCAAAAATACGGAATACCCGAAGAGGATGTAGTAAAAAGTACCAGAGATGAAAGAAAAGCTGAAGACACGCTCAGGTCAGTACTCCGGAGTAATTCCATCCTAAAAACCACAGAAAAGAATAATTTTCCATGCTATTGTAGTGTCAACAATGTGATATGGCTGGGCCACCTGAAATAGCCTAGGCGTGACAGGATACCCAATATTGTAGTTCGAAAAATAATAGGTACCCATAGTATATTCTCTAAAAATCACCATGAAGCGATTAGATGGGTTAGGACATCTACTGAGAACGGAAGATAGAAGGATATAACAAATCAAACTGCACCGGTGCCTTGTAGGAAGAAGAAGAAGAAGAGACCGCTAAAGAATCTCACGGATTTACTAAGTTCAGGAAGAGATTGAAAAAAATACTGTCTTAAGATTTGGTTTGTGAAAACCCCAACTTTGGGGAAACTCGATCTAATTTACTAACATCGATAGTGTTACATAATTAAACGTTTTCCATTCCGAGAGCTCGATGTTTGTTAACGTACTGGATTGGTTGGGCCATCGACGACCCTTCCAAATTGCTAGGTTGTTATAGGGGTTGGAGGCGGGGAGCTATGGATGGTAAGTTACTTTAATTGCCTAAAATTTCCTGTTCCAATCCCAGAGGGTTGCTTTCCAGGTCATGGGACCTTCTCGAGGAGCTTATTTTGTCAAGCGAGCTAACTGCCTCCAGAATCCACATGATGACACCCCAATCATGGTTGCTGGAATCGTTAAATGTAAAATCGTTAAGTAATGTTATTTTGAACTATAACGTTATAACGAGAAAGGAACTTCTAGTTCATATAACAACTACAATAACTGGTGTTGTAATAAAATCATAGTAGAAAAATAAAAATAATAAGATCTTAGAAAGTACTAAGAAGTCTTAGGACGAGGTGGAACTATCGAAGTCTTTAAAGTGGGTACCCTTAATAGGGTGAAAGTTGAGTCAAGGATAAACCACCGCCCTGGTTGCACAACCATTGTCCAAGAAACAGTACAGTCTCTATCACGTGCTCAACGCAGGTCCCTTCATGGGTTGTAATAGTAGAGGATTTCTTTTATCTTGCCTATCAAAGTATGGATCTTAATTGGTTTTGTTTTTTTCTATTTTATGTTATTATTTCTTAAGGAAGAAGATTGATACTATTTTCTAAAATAATAATACATTAAATCTTTTATTTGATGTTACTTTAGTTTTAATGGCCCCAAGAGCTCAAAATACTTAAATTAATATTCTATTTACTTGAAACGTGTGTATCGATCCAAATTATTCTATATTATAAAATAAAAGGTAGAAAACGCAAATTGTGACGTATATGATAGTGTAAAAGTGAGTTTTTTTCAAAAATTAAGAGCACGGTTTTGTGTAATCGATGCATATTCAGTGTTTTTAAAAACTTTTTATTGCTCGTAAATATTACCACCAATATAATTTAAATTAAACGAAGATTAAAATTCAAAGTTCCAATAACTTCAAAAAGGCTCCAACAATTTCAAAACCGTATACTGAGGCGTATAGTAGGGCACACTTCTCTACAAAGGACGAAATCAGACAATACTCGAGACCCTCGGACTCTCGACGGTAACGGACTTCATCACACGGAGGCATATCAAATTCTTCGATAGCCTCCAACACTGCCCCCGCCCGAACCCAGTATTCAACACACTTACACCGACAGGCCGACCTCAGCGCTGGCAAACACATGTACAGGCACTCAACATGGACTGATTAAACTACTAACTCTAATCAGAAAGAACTAGTGAGCCCCTTCAATAGATCCCCATCCCTACCATCTAATTAATCTTAAGAAAATTCAATGTACAATCCTCTCTTAAAATGCACCTGGTACAGTAAAAGAGATACCATCATTATTAATATTATTATGTAATTGTCAAAAATTAATAAAATCCAAAGGCTTAAGAAAGAAAGAAAAAAAAATTCAAAGTTAACCTAACGAGGTCGGGAGTAAACGAACTCATCATTCACCCACAAAGAGCAAAACTGTTTCGGACAATAGCGTTATTGTTGCTACTTTAAATCATTTTTTCACGTCAATTTACCAATACAAACCATAATAAATTAACTGCTCAATAAGTCTGAAGTCCAATGACCTGACGTTTCAGCGCCTTACCACAATCGGAAATGAGAAAATATCTGATTTAATTAGACCATAATTTTTTTAAAAAATGTAATATAAGTCATCTACGTAAGAGTAAAATAAAAAAGAAGTAATTATTACTATTTTGTTGAGGGATTGGGGACACTTCCACACCGTGACCCATCCACATCAATTATTTGTGCAAACCCTTTATGAAGTGTCATATAAGTAATGTTTTATATATTTTAAAAAAAGAAGTATCGACAATAAATAAAGATATTTTTTTTATTGCTATTTATCTTAAATAGCGACAGAAAATATTTTAGGTACAGTAAATAGCAAATTTTCTCCCTTACTGTACATTTCATGTAAAATTAAGTAAAAGTAAAAATTCAAAAAAAAAAAATCGCAGTAGTAATTCGGCTATTGCAATGAAACGAATCTACAACATGGAGCGACATACGCAAATGATTAAGCGTGACATACTCTTTATGATAGTGTGAGAAACCAAGAGATAAAAGTTACTTTTTTCAAATATAGAGTACAATTTTGAATAATGGGTGCATATTCAATGCTTTTAAAAGCTTTTTATTTACAAATATATAAGGGATGTACACACGGAGGAGCGATAATATAAGTGTCATAATAGCTAAACGTTTAGGTTCCGTATTAATGAACCTATAAAAATCTAACTATTTCAACTATAAAAAGCATTGTCACAAACTTATTAAATAGTCTCTTGCACACCCTCCCATTGTGAATTTTTGAGGTTTGATTGTTTACATACGTATATAATTACAATTTATACTTACTGATGTGTTATCCATTCCATAGGCAATTTGTTGATATTAAATTTAAATTATTCCCTGAAGCCTTTGGGACTCAGCCTTGAATTTAAATTCAGGGAGGAATTCGATTTAGAGGAAAGTTTGAAGAATCGATGTGCGTGCTATTAACTTATTAAACTTTTAGCAGTTTAATGGGCTTTTAATAATGAACTTTGGAAACTACTACTATCGACTTTGCTTTGCTCAGTGATTTAGATATTTAAAAAAAAAAAAAAATATATATATATATATATATATTTAATTATATACTGACTAATAAACTGTTAATAATTCAGTTCTTTTTAATATCTTTTGCTATATTGGCTTTACTGCCCAAGCTATGATCTCAGGGAAAATTCAGATCCTTTGATCTGAATATATTTAAATACTAAAATGGGATGATCTTTATACTTTATATATAGTAATTTTATGTTATTAACAAATAAGAGGCATAAATACTCTAAGGTTAACTTGGTTGACTGAGCAGGAGTTGTTTATTAAATAAGAATAATTATAGAATAACATTATATTTATTGGTGCTGATCATGGTTACTGACTTAATAAAACTTATACACTACTTACAATGAAAAGCGGAAGCTATAGGTGACTTAGGTGATACATGTGGCTTCATTCTTCATTCTCCTCCTTAAATCTTGACTTGACTGCTCCTTACCGATAACTCCCTCTCTTGAAAGTAAAGTTAATAAACCCTAAGGGTCATTTTACTCTACCTGGCCCAGGCTCCCTACCATACTCACCTATAGCACTTTATGCTTTAATTTTTGGTGTTTTCTCTAACTCTGGATGGTTTTTTACCCAATTTCTTCGTATTAAGTTCACATTAACATTGATTTGATTGATTGAATTTCATATTCAATTTTTAAAAATGCTGAAATGTAATTAAATTATTATATGATTTGATGCCTATATGTATTCTCATTCTTTACTAAGAATCATTTTAATTCATATGTTTCTAGTATATTTAGCCCTAAAGAAGATCTGCAATGTGTGTCGAAACTTTGGTTTTAAAATAAGTAATTCTCCTTATTTAAGAGAATTTTTCTGAACTCCAACCATTTTCTTTCTAAAATAATTCTGGTTTATTGTTTCTTCAACTGATTTTATTATGTTAAAAAAAATCACCACTATAACCCATGAAGGGTCTTAACTTCAGTACGTGGTAGAGACTGGACTGTTTCTTGGACAACGTGAGGGAGTGAGGTGCTTTGTCCTAGGTCACGCTCAACCGCCAGATTCCCCTTGTTTATGGTACCCATTTAATAGAGGCTTGGCGAGCTCCAGGGGAGTCCCAGATATAAAATCTGCCAGCAGCCGGATATGAATCCAGGACAATCGGCACGGCAACTCAGCGCTCTACTACTGAGCCACTCCGCTCCTTTTTTTATTAATAATTAACGTAATATACCAAAACTAACTAAATAAGTATGGATATAGAAAAAAAGTAGAGTTTTGTAAAAATCTTCATTACCTCGTAAGTTGTTTAAAATATTCTTTTCCAGCACCTTTCATGTGTAGTTTATATACTAAAGGAAGTTTAAATAGAGTCGAGAAGTCCATTGAAATTAATATAGTAAATCTTGCTAATGAAAATTTTCTGATAGTACTTGAAATTATTGCTATTTCAAAAACAGTTTCCCCTGCTATAGGAAAACGAGCAGGTCGATAAGAGAGTCTTCATGAAGTTCTTTTTGGTGTGTACTTTGAGGCACTAAGCCTCCCGTTATTAGCTTTTCCTCGATCAAGTCGAAAATAAATATAGTCCTTCTTCGGTATCAAAGGTCAAATCTGTATATTTAATTTTGATAAATTTACAATGAACCAATCTAGAAAAGTTACATTTATAGTGGGTATGTCGCTCCTTCAAAAAACAATGTCATAACTCGAAAAATCTAATATTTCAATAGAGGTAGGTATTTGAAAGTTCCATGAGAGTTTGGTAAAGCAAAGCATTCCTATCGTAATGATTGTATTGAAACTCTTAACCATTAGATTTTTTTTTTAATTTTAACTTATCTCATCATTCTCAAAAAACTTCAAGCTCAAACATATAAATCAAAATATGAGTTTATTAAAAAAAATTATGGAAATGGAATATCAGATTTGTCGTTCCTGAACTGAAAAACTTCAACCAATACAATTGCTACTGAAGGAAGGTTTAACTCAAATTTGCCAATGTTTTAGTTTAGTTTCTTTTGAAGAATTGGTATGAATAGTAAGAGTGGCTACTTAATAATAAAGAAAGCTCATTTTCATTAAAGTTTTGATTAAATATAATCTTTTATGCTGGTATTAAAATTACAGTGGAACGTCGATTATCTGAATTAATGTTGTCAAGGGTGGTTAGGATAATCAAAAATTCGGATAAACGAAATTCACTAAAAAATAAATACCAACCAAAGAATAGGAAGGGATTCAGAGAAACAAATGAAATTACATAATTAGGTTTAGAATAAATTACATAATTAGGTCGAGAAATAATTAGGCCCCTCTTATTGACGTTCATGGAAAAAATCATGTTATTTTTCATCAAATTTTATTTAAAACTGCATTTCGAATAACTGACTCTGTAACTAAAATGAGCAAAAGTGGGCTAAGACTACAACCCTACCAAATTCTCATGATGGTTTCAATTTCTTGAAAACAGTTGGCAAATCTTTCCACGCTTCTAGTTTTCTTGTATAGACTTTCAACCGCCATTATATGACCTTGATCGATTCCTTCTTCTCTTAAAGCCTCAAAGATTTCAGTCTTCCTTACTAGGTCAAAGGTTTTTGCAAGGGCAATAAAGTACAACGACATATTTTCTTTTTTAATACTTATTCAATTGTCTGTTTAATTTTCTTATCGTTAATGCATTTAATGTGTAAATTGTAATTTGATGTTTGGTTTGTTGATTGAAATAAACATTCCATCATTATTATGAAGTACAAGTCCAGATTTTACATTTGATAGATATCTTTGATTTATATGTAATGGCCAATAAAATAAAAATGGTAATAAAAATAATGGCCAATAAAAAAGTAAAACATGTGAATTCGGTGGAATAAGAACGCCAAGAACGCGTTTTGAGAAAGAAAGGGCGAAACAATGGTAGTCGGTCCTGCGCTAGGAGGTCACTAGGATAAACTCCTAGTTTTGATAATATTTAGTTAAATCTAAATTACCTAGTTGAAAGAATAAGTTTTGGCTTTACTACGCTCATGAAAATCTAAAAATGTCTTTCCATAACTTTTGGAGTTATAATACTGAACCAATACTAAATAATATGAATAAGGTTTATAAATCGGTAGTAAAAGGGGTTTAGGGTGCTGAGTTACAATGCTGAACGTTCCTGGTCCAAAAATGATTCATGCCATCAAATCCTTTCCATCTGTGGCAGATAAACTATTTGAGCTGTTAACCGGCATGCATATATAGAACCTGCGGGATCTACAGACCCTCCTCGGGGTCACACCGCCTAAAGTACTCTTAATTGTGGCAAAAATCTGGTGGTTGAAGTTGATCTCGAAAAATTCACCTCTCTGTACCTGCTTTCCAACCTAAACCATGTACTAAACCCAAGATCTTTCATGGGATCGACATCGGTTTTAGTGGTACAGGTTTTCTTAATGTATAAATAAGAATAATATCTTAAGAACTGGATTACTGAAATATCTCATCCTGAGCATCAAGACCTTCCAAAATGATTAGCAGAAAGAATTTTAAAGATACTGGAGCCTTCCTTAGCTGCTGAAGCTGTGTTGCTGGATTTCCACCATTGTCGCCTGTAGTGTAGATACTCGTATTATACGCTGGCGATAAATAATTGCTGTTGTCAGCTAGCTCTGCTGCATCTACGGCTCAAGCTCTGCTCATAAATTTGGTAGGATTATTGTCGTTTGTGTTTTCATTTTGCGAGGGAGGATTTTGGTGATTTACGGTCCTCATATCGGCAAAATCGTTTGGGCATTTCTTTATATCAGAAATAGAATTTATAAAAAATGCACTAAAAAAAACCGAAAGGAAATTGTAATCCTCAGCCATCCGTACTATGGATCGCAGGAAATAAACAATAATTGTTAATAGTCTTCCAAGAGAATTGAACAAATCATAAATATTACAAGCTGTTATGTAACATGAGTCATCACATTATTTGATTTAGATAAATAAATAGTTATAGTTTATTAATCGTGTTGCTTCCCAAGATCGAGAGTTCGTAGCCCGGCAGGTGACCCCAGGATTTTTTTAAGGGAGTGAAAAATCCTTAGTTACGACGTCCTTCGGAAGAGACGTTATACGGTGGTCCCGAGCCTTTACGATGTCAGGTACTCGTTAAAAATCCCTATCCTAATTAAACATGGATAGGCAAAATTTAGAGCTCCCACTGTAGCATCGTCCAATTAGCCATAGCAGCATAAAGTGACATTAAATGAACAAACATCAATCGTGTTGCTTATCAAAAACGTGATGAATTATTCTTGTACAATAGACATCGGATACAACAGCGAATCGGTCTCAGTCAATGACTATTGACGAAAAGAGATATTACGACAAAATACGATGTTGTTGGCGTAAACGCATTATTGCTCACACAAGCGCGTCATCAGCGTGTCTATAGGGCGTTACTTAATCTTTTAAAACTTAATCTCTTTTCTTTTAAAATGTGTTTACATATTGAGCCCTAAATATTCCGATGTACTTTTCTGTCCTTGTGTATTTGCCTGAATGGATGAGCCATTGGCTGGTCAGTTTTTTACTGCTATATTTGCAGACATTTGTTTTTTGTTTTTTTTCTAGTTATGTACATTTAGTAATAAAATATTAAGTATCTTCTTTTAACAGAAAAACGTTTTTTCCTTGTCCAGGTTCGAGAGTGGACAAACACTGGTTCGTGGTGAGGGACACCTCTGTGAAGACGGAGCGGTTGCTCACACTGACCCCTCGAAGCCCAGCTTGCCCCATCCGGACAGACTCCTCGAACCGGGGTATCGTCTTGGACCTTTTGACGAACCTCCAGCACCCCTATATCTACCCGGTCCTTGATCTAGAGTTCAGGGAAACGGCGGGAGAGGTCTACATACTCCTCGTCATACCTTACAATTCCAAGGGTAGCCTTAAGGACCTTATTTATAAGGTATGTGTAATGGTTTAAGATACAGTTCAAAGCCTAGTTAGGATGTTATTGTTTACCTTTAATCTCTTCTGCAGTCGGTGTGGTCGGAGGACTGGGGGGACAAGTACGGGCAGCGGTCGGAGGGCCTGCCGGGGACCCAGGTCCAGAGGCTGGGGCGGCAGATCCTCGAGGCCCTCTTCTTCTTGAAGGAGCGGGGCTTTCCTTCGTCCTCACACCTCCACTCGGGCAACATCATCATACAGAATGGTGTAGCGAGGTAACCTAGCAAATATACCATAATTACTTCGTTTATGTAGTCTACTATGCTTAGTTTATATTCACCTTAATTGTTAGTTCTATAAATTAATTAACAGTTTGCCATAAAGTAACCTTCCTTGGAACTAGCATTATCCTACTGCACTTGCTTAGATTACCGATCCATTTCAATTTTAAGGACTCATCTGTAGCTCTCAGGAACTAGTCTAAATGCCAGGCTAATAGGGACTAACGAACTTATTCGTTATTTGTCGAGTACATTCGACAATTATTCTGACATAAGGTAACATACAGTACCCACCTAGGGTACACCTTTCCTGGTAAGACCCAAGTTTGGGGGTATAATTAAACAACCAGTTGTTCCAAGGAAATGGGCATTTCTTGCATGGCTAATCACCCTAAGTCTTTGATTGGAGAAATTATATTTGATTCAAAGAAATTCAGTGAATATCCTCAGAATGATCAGGCATGGAAAGGAGTCTTGGCTGAACACTCCCTGAAGCTAAAAGACCTATGAAAGGATGTGGCCAAAGAAGAAGGACTCTGCCAGAGAGGTTTAACTGACCAAATTAAAAATCTTCAATGGACGCAGATATTGATGCTATAAACTTTGATTCCACTAATTTTATATATATATATATATATATATATATATATATATATATATATATATATATATATATATATAGTATGCTCATTCCCAAACCGCAGATGCATTTACTGTCTTAGGTTTTGACAGTCTTCATAGTTTTTTCCCCTGGTTTTCGACTCACTACTTAATTTTTACGCAGTGTTCGTTAAATGTGAACTTTTATTTCCTTACATTTAATATACCATAACTGTTTCAATACCATCTGCTGTTTAAGATTCACAGGTAAAAAACCTTAATAGGCCCCAGCTTTTTTAGCCACCATTTTTGCAGGTATTTTATATTTACCATTTTATCCAATAGGCAGACTTGTTTTTCTAATGTCAATCTTATATGGTTCCAAAAATTGCCATGAAAATGTCTTCACCTTTCTATGCATGGGCTCTCAGTCCAATACCAGTCCCCAACATTCCAACCATTTCTGAACTAATCACCTAAACTATACCCATTTCTAATATATTATCCTTGGAATTATGGGTATGTCTAGGTAAACTACTGGGTGGAATTTGATGACTTTTTTATTACACATTTTACATTAACCTTCAACTTCCCTCTTACTTTAGATCATATTTTTAGAGCAATGCTTACATTTTAGGCCTGCCAAAGAAATTTTTTTTCTCACCTGAAGTTTTAATTAGCTGATAGAAGTTAGTGAATTTAATAAAGTGGAACCACCCAAATATAAAATTGTCCTAACCCTAGTAATGTAGTGGCATCAAAATGCAATTAACAATAGTAGGTCTTATGAATTTGACTAAAGAAGAACTGACACAAGACCAAATTTATTCCTTGGTGTCTAAATATATAGCTGATGGTGAAATACTTACTATTTATGATTATTTTATTGTAATATTTAAAAATAATGCTAAAAAAACATTATTAAACGTTCAAATTCTATCCACATCATCCCCACATTAACTAAACGATCACCCCATCAATTTCAGTTCAACTGTAAAAACCAAAGCATCACTATTGAACAAGCCCTTTTCTGGAAAACCCACAGTGCAAGTACCATCTGATCTTTATTATACAGTATTTTTGTCAGTAAATATATGTAGAAAGATAGATGTTTGATATTCTAAAGAGACTAAATCCCAAAATAAAATTATTTATCTATTCTATTCTATTCCATCTACTGTTAACTATATTTCCACAAATGTAAAGTATTTTTTAAATTTAATTAAATGACTCATACAAGAATGAAAAGACAAGAAGAAGGAAACTGCTCGACGTTTCCGCCTACTTCGGCATTTACTGGACAAACACTCTAAGCTCCCTATTAATTACAAAAGACTCATTTACATGACAGTTATCAGACCTATTTGGACATACGGAGTTAAGCTTTAGGGCTCTACTAAACCATCCAATTCATCTCGTATCCAACCCTAACAATCCAAAATCCTTCGTAAAATCCTCAATGCTCCTTTTATTATGTCACAAACAAACTCATCCATCATAATCTTAATATCCCATATGTTGCTGATTTGGCCCAAACTAGATACCTATCCTAATGTGCCAAGCTCCATAAACACTTGAATCCGCTAGTCACTCAACTTGTTTCCCATAATATTCCTGATATCCCTCCGAGGCGTCTGAAAATAAGATGACCTCGAGACCTTCCACTATAGAACTTTATTGGAGTGCTAATGATGGGCAGTTTCTCCACAAGTTTTTTTTTTTCATGTCATTTGTTCATATTAGCAAATTTACAAGTTGTAATATTATTAAAATTGTAAATATCAATAAATTAAAAAAAATTAAATTAAATTAATATTAAATGTTAATTTAAAAACAAAAAATTTTTGTCAAAGAATCAAAGAATTTGTATAACCTTACATTTACTTCAGATAATTTTCTTTTCAAATAAAAAAATAATTGCATTAATAAATTAAATAAAAGTTGTATGTCCTTATCAATCAAAGTACGATAGGATAGACTTATACTTAAATTCTAACCACAAGAGTATAAATTGGTGAAGTTGTGTAGCAGCAGTCCTTGGAGTGAAGGGAATTACTAATAAAGTCATTGAGCCCAGAACTATCTAATTACTTGGAAGACACTTTCTGGTCTTAACTCTTCATGATCAATACTCTTAAGTTCCAGAGTTATTGGCTTTGTTTAAGTTCTAGAACTTAACTAGACTAAAGGAAGAATGAAGATAATTTGAGTAATGGAACATCAGAGCATTTTTTAACTTAACTTGTACATTAATAAATATTGCTTTTCATGGCAACACAAATAAAAGTAACAAAATTTAGACATGTAAAAAATTAAAATTGTATAGAAACTAATTACCTGAGTAATTTGTTAATTTTTTTCCTTTCTAAGTAATTTGTAGCTAGTTATGTATTACAAACACAATTTCTGAGTGTTTTCTTTTCTTTGCTTCTCTACTTCAGTAGTGCCAAATATATTTATGAGTCTGTGTTCTTTGAGACGAAAAGTTTATCAAACTGTGATGTATTCATTGTTTATTTTAATATTCCCACAATTACTAAACTTTCTGAGATGTTGAAGGAAAAATTATATTATGATTCATTATTAATTATATTTTAGAATTAATTTTATAATTAATTAATTAATAAATAAAATTATATTATATAAAACACCCTTCACTTTATCATAACCTAAGATAGTTATGCTTTTCTAATGAATATGAAAATAACCTTAATCATGATTATATTTAAAACACATCCATTTCATACAATTCTCTTCTCTGTTACAGGTTGAGTGGCCTTGAAAATGTCCTGTTCGGTTATACTTCTCGCATCTATCCCATCATCGCTAAAGCTTTTCGATCTGAATCTTCAGTTGTAGATGTGATTCTATTCGGTAATTACTGAATTATTTTTTGTTTGTTTTTTCAAATCATTTCTTTTAATTATATTCCTATGAAAGAAAATTTTATTTTAATAATCCAATTATACACTCTTTCCATAAATAGTTGCATACTTCATTAAGCATACTTTCATTATTAATTTTGTAATTTATTAAGTAATATTTTGATTACTGTAGTTCAAAAGACTTCCGTAGCTTTAAATATCTCCAACTTGTCAATAATCAAAACAGGTCAATTAAAAGTTACATGTTTAAATAGAGATCAAATTGTAAATAAATTTCACAAAATTGCACAAAAGGGTTGCTATCTATTCTATCACATTTACAGGGTTGCTAGAATGGTTTTAGACAATAAATTTGAATGTCAAGTCCACAAAACGTTTTTAACAGTCTGGAATAGAAGCTTAAATTTATCACAGAGAAACATAAGAGCTGATTAGTTGGTGAAAAAACAAAAA
Source organism: Arma custos (assembly GCA_037127475.1). Classification (NCBI taxonomy): domain Eukaryota; kingdom Metazoa; phylum Arthropoda; class Insecta; order Hemiptera; family Pentatomidae; genus Arma; species Arma custos. Next base: position 92,597,940 of record CM073760.1, on the reverse strand, counting down.
AACAGATGTATATCCATAACAAAGAAATATTTGGTAGAGCTAAATGTATCAAATTGGAAAACATATAGATGAAAATCTGTGACAAATTATTTTTTGTGGATTTTTAAATATATTTTACCCATTAGATCAATTTTATATTTAATTTATAAAAAAATAATGATATATCTACTTTACTGAATAATTTTTAAATATTTTTTTCAGGTCACGTGCTTTTTGAAATGTGCGCTGGTTATGAACTTACTGTAGCTGTACCTACTCCGGCCAATTTACTTGATATTGTAAATTATCCTCAGGTAATTACTTAAAATTCATTATCCCCATTACATAATTTATTAATCAATATATATATTGTTAATTTTTGAACATATTGATTCGAAATTAATGTTGTTGTTTTTTTATTTATTGTTTGTCTTTATTTTAAATTATAATTATAATTATATTTTGTAAAAGTGTGATGAATCTCGCAGGTGAGAAAAATGGTCAAGTTTGGCCGTAAGTTAACCACCCTTCTAATAGAACGCCCCCTAACTGTAGGGAAACGGTCTTTTAGAGTTCCAACAATAAGAGTATTGATTACAATATTTTTCTCTCTGCAAAATGATATTTGAAATAAGAATAAAATATATTATTACCAAAAGGATGTGGAAAAATATAAAAAATATTACTTAATTAATTTTTTAAATGTAAGGAAGAAATAGTTGGGGGTGCAGTCAATAAAAACACCTTAATAACAATGTATTATTATTAAGGTGTTTTTATTGACTGCACCCCCAACTATTTCTTCCTTATATTAGAAGTTACAGTCAACCAATTCTTCTCTAACATAATTTTTTTAATGTTTAATTGATAAAGTAAATAAAAAATAATGACGTAAAAATATTTCACTTACTTGGGCTAGCCTTACAGTTGTCTGTTCCAATACACTGTCTCTAAAATTCCACATCAGCAATGCAGAACTGATTAGTGATCAAGATGTTCAGTTGTGGTCTCTATATTGTGATTCAGTAGTACTTGAAAATTACTTTGAATATAGCCAAAAAATATAAAATTTATTTAATTATTAATTAATGTTAAATCATTAAATAACGGTTGTGGCTGATTTTGAATATTGAAAAATAAATAGGGTGCTAATAATAGATTGTAGGTATAGATAGTAGAGATGGATCCAATGTTTTTCAAACTACTGTCTATATCAGTTATTTAATAATGGCCTAATCTATGAATATAGTAATAAAATTTAGTAACTATAGTTGTTTATATTTTACAAATGTCTTGTATTTGTTGTAGGTAGTTGAAGTTTTGGAATTTATATTCAACAACCCGAAACAAAGGGTTCCGTCCATAGAAGAGCTTCTCCTATGTGAATTCTTCCGGAATATTGATTTAAGAGAAATGAGAGCTACTTCTTTGCCAGTGAGTTTAATAATTTTTTTTTTAATATTGAATAATTTGTTTATTACCTACCTATATTTACATTTTGTTTTCGTGTTCAAGAATGTATTGAAAGATATTAGAGTAAGGTTTAGAATTATATGAGCATTTTAAAAAACAAATTTATTTTTAAAAAATAGGAGTACTTCCTTTCCTTTCTTTTTTTTATTTAGTAAATTGTTTAAATGTTTTATTGAATAAAAGTCTAATCCTGTGGAGGTAGGAATCTTTAATATGCTATGAAAAACAGAACCATTAGCACCATATGAAAAATATTAAAAAATGAAATATATAACTAAGTTTAAGAAAAGAGAATAGCCTGGGAGAAGGTCAAAGAATTAAAGAATTTCGACCCACATTGCAGGTCTTATAATTTAGGTCAAAAATATGGATTCTGCGTACTTTGTTATTCATATACTATTTATTAAAGATATTATCACCTTTTTTAATTAGTTTAATTGTATTTCATCATTAATTTAAATAAATAATATTTTTTATTAAAAATGTCAATGTCCAGCAGGTGTATCATGCCCACTTGACAGCTTCTACTCTTGCGTTACTTACGGAAGTCAAGAGACAACAGAAAACTAGAAGGTAAAAATAGCAAATGAATCACTAGCTATTATCTATGTGAAGAAAGAAATATGCTAAATAAAATATAGGTTTTGAATTATATCATTTTATGTAAAGTGAATTAAGTAATATTATTATTCTCTTTAATAGATAAAATAAATATGTTGTAAAATTTAAAAAAGGAGAAGTAAGGAATAAATAGATAGGATAGGTGAATGGAAAAAAGAAAAATAGAAAACTGTATTTTAAAAGTAAAAAAAATATAAGTTAGACAGCAGCAACATAATTTTTCTGGGCTATATTGCTTTGTAAATAAAGCTTTTTTCTATTGTTAATAAGTCCTAATTTAACTTATAGGGGAAGGAGATCACATTCTACTTCAACTGACAATACCTCACCTGCTCCATCTCACAAGGAACACAGGTAAGGTTAACGTTAATGGTACTGTTTTTTTGTTTTTGTTCTCTTAGCTACTAATTCATGTCCTATTTCTGCTTAACTGAAATGCACTCACAGCACCAACTTTTAACACTGCTTTCGAACTTGCCAATGTTAGGAAATGAACATACACAAGAGTTATCACACCGCGTTGAGCACTCTCTCAGAGAAAAAAAAAAAAAAAAAGAAATATATATTTTCTTTACTATTGAATAGACTAAAATGGGTTTTCGTTTTATCTGCTTCCAGATATAATGAAGCAGGCTGTTTGGATGATAGACTAAATGAGGGATTTGATTCTAGAGGAGCTTCTAAATTTGAGTGGGAAACAAGAGTTTGAGCTACTTTATTACACACATTTTGTTTTATTTTTTAATTATAATAATCGAATCTTTCTCCAAATCGCTTAATCATATACGAACAGCAATTAAAAATTGTAATCTGTCACTTTTTTAATACATTGCATTCATTTTATTTTATTTTCAATAAAGAAAAACAATAAACCTTACAAATAAAATGTACTCTAAACTAGCTAAGTATAGGGTATTGAAGAAATAATTATGTACAATAAAAAATAAAATTAATAAAATCTAAGGATAAATACTTTAGCTTTTGGTTGGAAGCTAAAAGGTTTCCAACCCTTCATGTGTTCAAATGTCAAGTGACCTAACATAAATTTGATACTACAATGTTCAGCAAAATTAGGGCTTAAGTTTGTACTTGGTGGATATTCACACTGCGTTATCTGGGATGGAACTGATTTTCACTATCCATGGTTGCTTTAACAATTTATAATTTAAAAGCGCCTTTATAGATTTTTACTTTGTTAAAATTCTGACTGAAAGTATTGTGATAGTATTCATAATGTGAATAATATTCAAGATCCTGAGAAATTTAAAACTTTACTAGCAACTTATCATAGTTATTATTTGCATAAACTTTTTTAAACATTTTATTAGAACTCTTTATCTTAAGAATAAAAATATTTTTGTTTTTATTTTATCTTTATATCTCTTTGATAATGCTTAACGTTTTTTGTTTTTTTTTAACCTTCATCTAAAGCATTCATTTCATATAAGACTGTGGTATTGCTTACTATAATGTTTTGCAGGATTGACCAATAAGTTATTCTAAATTACCTATTGTTATAAGGAATGAGATAGCCTGCCTATTGAATATATATTTCACAAAACTTCAAATTGAAAGTGTAAGTATAATCCGGAGCTAAAACAAAGAATGTTTATCCTCACATATAATATTTGTTCAAAATATTTTTTTTTAAAATAATGTGTGTAAACAAATAATAACGCATATAAGTAATGTTAATCTGTGGTTTCAGATCTTCTATCATCTGGTTAAGATGTTGAGAAACCATCCAGTTTATCATCAGAATTAACAAATTGGCATTCTGGCTCTCAGTTATTTCTCTAATTTGAAACCTCTCTTCACATTAACTACTAATTAAATTAAATTTAATCACCTAACAGGTGGAATAATTTGGCTCTTTCTAATTAAATTAATGGATGGGAAATTTATATTTTAAAATATTACTGTTTAGGATCGAGCTGTCTACTATACCTGGAAAATTGAATGAGTTTGAACAATCTGAATTTTGAAAGTACATCCTTTATATGTTTAATTATTCTTAATTAATTAATTATTGACATTAACTTTTTAATTTATGACTAGAGCGGAAAATTAATCTTTAATGAAGTAATTTAATAATTTGTGTAATATATCTTTTCTATTTAATAACATTATTTTATTTATTAATGAAGTAATTTAATAGTTTGTGTAATATATCTTTTCTATTTAATTTTATGATTTGAAACCACAAAATCCGATCTCAAAAGTATATTTTCAAATTTTGGAACGAAAATCTGAATGTCTTAATGTGATTTACCATGAAATCCACAGTCAGATAATTTATCTCTCAGTTCTTTAGGATTTATTCTCATCATTTTAATCCATAAAATTTTGTCATAAATTTTTGGAACTCAAGTATTTTTTTTTTAGTTTTTACAAAACCAAATTAATTATCTCTTTTGAATACTCACTATTTAATAAAAGACTGGTTAGGCTATAATTTTGCTGATTGGTGTAGTACAATAGACTTACATAACATAATATAGAGCACTACCGTATTTTTAAACTGTACCTATACAAAAAAAATAGCTCATGTATTCATTATAGTAATGATACATATCTTGTATAGATTATATTTTTATGATATTTATGATATAAATGTTGCTATTAAAAAAAAATATGAGTATTGCGCAAATATATACAAGTAATTATTATTTGTTAAATGTAAATTATATATATATATTAAATATTTATACCATAATAGCTTTTATTTGTATACCTGTATTGTAAAATCTACTGTTTTATAAATTTGTATATTTTAGCATTTAATTATAAAATGTATTTATAAATCTACAATTAAAGAATAGTTAAATATTTTAATTTTCTTTTGTTTTATTAATTTGATATGAAAGTATCCCAACTAAGTATTCCAAATGTAGAAGCGCTGTTCTTTAGTGAATTATTTTTATCTTGTTTAGTGTATAAAGAACAAAAAGAAATAGGCGTAATAGGGTAGACAGTAACAATAAAAATAGCAGACATCTAAACGCTGATAAAATACAATTAAAAAAAAATCAGCAGTTTTGTAGAATTAGGGTTAGTATTTACGTAGCAAAAGAGAGATTAGTTAAAATATAAATACACACACAATTAACTATTAGAAAGCTTTTTTTCCTAGTGCTTCTTGATCTTAATAGTTCATAGTTTTAGCTAAAATAAATAGTGCTATTGTTAGTGAAGGAAATGAATTGCTAATCACCGTAGAGTTTAATGTTTTATCTTTCTTTGTTTTTTTCTTGTGTTTTCCAAAATAAACCTGCATGTTAAAATCATCTAACTATGCTTGCATTTGTAATGGATTTCTTTTAAATTACTAAACAGGATTAAGCTCATGATATGAAAATTCTAAAATGATAATTTGTTCGCATGGAAAATAAATGATTTTAGCATGATTTCAAATAAGACAAATAATATAGAACAAAAGTTAACACAAATATGACATTAACATTACATTTTAAAAATTAAAAGAGGAGAAGAAAAATAACCACAACCTATTAGCTATGCATGTTTAACGCTCTTTTTCTGCACCAGCCGCAGTACTGATGATGATGATGATGATTGGGGGATATGGTGTGCATGAAGGTAAAATCTGATATGTATATTCCATATATAATGTTTTAAGGAAAATAATAAGTTAAGTTATTACACATCTATATTTTTTTATTAATATTATTTTCTTCTTTCACTGTAATATTGAAGTATCTGATATAATCATTATATTATATCAATATCTGATGAATAAAATTTGATTTCTATGGAAAGAGGGTACATCCTGTAAAAAACACAATGCAAAAACACTTACTATCTATGAGCTGATGAATGATAGATCTATTTCTTAAATATTTATCCTGAATAATTGATTTAATTCAGCTATTATTGAAATAGTTCAAAGAACCTATTAGAATTTTTGTTGTAAAGGATTAATTTGTGGAATAGATATATTGAACCTCATGAATATTCATTGGTTACTGATAATAATTCAAAATGTTTGAAATGAACAAGAAGATGGTAACGGATTCATTACCTTTTTATCAGCAATAGAAAATGGAAAATCATTTTTCTTCTATCCCCCTAAAAAAAGTTAACAAATAAATAACATAATTAATTAAGACAAAAATCAACAAAAAATAAATATAATGAGTAAAAAATAATGTGTGTGTCAGCTCCGACGTACGACTGGAGTTTACTCCTTAAGAACTATTATTGTGTAGATTATGTAAAAAGAGGGTAAATGAAAACATCTTAAAAAATAATCATACCCTCTATAAATATTTATTCATATTATTTACGTCATTCCAATAATATATATATCTATATATATATATATATATATATATATATATATATATATATATATGTATATATATAACAATGTTTATAACATCAACTATTTCACATAACAATAATAATTTTTAATATTTTTATATAAGTCATTCTTGAGAAGATTCATTTGTTCTATCATGAATATTTGACATTTAGCATGATTTTGAACAGTACTTAGACCGTGAATTATCATCATTATTAAATACTATGACAAAAGGTTTGTGATAATTATCTAGTCGTCCCAAGTAATCTGCCAGAAATAAAGTTTAAATTAAGTTCATTTTTCAAGAATTGTACTAAGTGTAAACTTTCATCTTTACTTAGAGAAAATTTAATTTACTGTTCACTATAAAAATTTGACTTCGTGAAGTTAAGTGAATAAACAAATATCGACTGTTTCTTTATCTTTGAAAGAACCAACGATAAATTATTTCATACTAAAGTTTCGCAGTAAGTAAGTATTTTTCAATTTAAAGGCAATCTTGATGAAGCTTAGAAAGAAGTTCAATCAGTGATAAAGATATTTGACTTTTTTTGAAAAATTTGAATCTGATGATTTTGAAGCTATATATGAAAGCTATATCGGGGGTTGCATTCAATATATTTATATTTTACTGTAAAGTTTATCGACTAAATCTTCTCCCTGATCATTTAAAACATTTGTAAACCTATTCTCATAATAACAAAACATAAAAGACATCTAAGCTTAAAGGTAACATTGAGGTTATATATTTATTTTCTTAACTAGTTCAAACGAAGCTTTTAACCTTAATTTAAGGTTTTATATTAAATTTAAACCATCCCGTCTACAATTATCCTTCTTTATAGCATTCACGGGCTGGTTTAATATGAACAAAGCAAGCATTAATAGCATTTTTACTTTATTTTTGAACAATAAACACAATTTTATTGATTTTCACAGTAAATTTACCAAGTGCAGATAGATATTCTGTATTGTCTTAATAATCTGAACAATACCAACTAAGATATTAAATTATTATTATTAATTTAACTGGAATTTAACTTTTAATTTCTATTTGTTATGTAAAACAAATAATACAATCTTATCGAGAAAGAAGTGAAAGGTGCGCAAAGGAACATAAAGGACCAAACGCTCGTTTTTACTCCTCATAAAAAAATCATTCCGCGCGCAAAATATGAAAATCGTTTCTTAAGGAGTAAACTCCAAAAAAGTAATGGATTGCCGTCATAGTGACATTCATTAAAACACTAAATATACCACATTTGGTGTAGAGTATAGATACAACAAAAAATATGGAGTTGTTGGAAATTGATATTTATATATTCTTTTAGCTTTCCACGGACACTATTATTACAAAAGACTTTGTTAATTTCTTCTGGTTTAGACCGTGTACATAAATTTTTTTGCCGACATTGAATGATCATTCTCATCTCAGCCCTGAGGAAGTCAGCAGCATGGTTGGCGAAACGTCGGCAAAAAATTTATGTACACGGTCTAAACCAGAAGAAATTAACAAAGTCTTTTATAATGATATTTATAGTTTTTTTTCTCTATAAGTTTGAATATTTTAATTTTTCTTTGATTATTCTTATTCCATACTTTTTTTGTTCTATCCTAACTCTTAAATCAAAAGACTTTTAAAGTTTTTTCCTGTTTGTCCAGGATAGCTTGCAGTTTTGACAATGGGTTTCTATAAACTATAAAAGTCAATATATTCCTGTTTAATGAAAAAATTTGTAATCTTTTGAATATTGCCTTTTTTGCGCTTACAGTATATGACTTTTAAGAACACATAGAGTATTCAAACAAGTCTTAAATTCTTGTTAAAAATGCTGAAGTGTATTGAATGCATTTCAATCATTTAACTGGTAGAGAAGATTATTTCAAAATATTCACTGTATAAAATTAAAACTGTTTTTGTTTTCATATAATTATTTTTCAATTATGGTCAAGGGGTGAGATTATTCGCTGTTACTTGGATTTTTCTCCTTCATAACACAACATTATACTTTTTTTTTAAGTCTAGTTATTACAAAAATATTGTATTAATTTATGTCTTAGCAGTTCTCATCCAATTAAAAAATAGTACATTTATAATATAAGTATTTCTGTTATTTTGAATATTGAAAAATTTACAAATACAAACGGATTTTTAGATTTATTTATTAAAATCTAATCTCTTTTGATTTTTTAATTTGATTGAATATTTAATATATTAATAGTAACAATTAATAAATTATGATATATTGAAGGCAGAATAGATTGACAATAATGTAGATATTAGATTGAAAATACAATCACGAGTCTTAAAGGCCCTCGTTCTTAAAGGGGTATTGAAAGTTTTCTGGTCAAAGGCTTAAGCAGAAAGGATATATTTTACTAATACGAGGAATATCAGAGAAAGAAAATTTGAGACTTATTTTTTATATACACAACAAAATAGATTAAAGTAGTATATTATATAATACTTCAGCAGAATGTTCATAACAATTCAAGTCTTTCTTAATTTCTAATTTTCTTTTCTCAATCCACTACTTGTAGTGTAAAGGTATTTATGCAAGATGAAGAACCCTGTGTCTTATTTACTCTCTTGACAATTTTTAATATATCCTTAAAATACTTTGATAATTATGCAGAATGCAAAGGATAACATGTCTTGTGCAGCTTGAGTAAAGACAGACAATCCATGGAGATCCCTTTTACAATGCTAACTTGATCAAATCAAACTTTTTCATCAGAATTCTTTTTATTTTTTATATAATAATTTAATTTTCTTATAAATTTTAATTTAGGAATCATTTACTTACAGCGTCTTTAAAGTAGACGGTGAACACATTTTATCTACTTTATTGTGCTTTTTACTTTAAAAAAAAAATATTTCATAATTTATATTGAGTAGCAATTAATGTAATTTTTTCAGCATACATCATCATTTTTCCATCTATTTTACATGTTTGTAATGGAAAAAATCCCTATTTATAATTTTTGTGGATATACCGAACAAGAATAAATTTATATCTTTTTAGTATTACTATGGTTCAAAAATTTAAAATGATATATTTGACAAAAATTTTGCTTTTTTTAAATTTAATTTTCAATTTTATAATAATTAATGTTACACTGAACCCTATAGATGCATCATATTACCACAAAGCATTGGTTCCATTTTAGAAAATTCAATGAAATAGTAAAAAATATGTGTTCACAGTTATCTTAAAGACATATTTTTTTTTCCAGGTAAACTTTGATTGTATATTTATTTTCATGTCAAATTTATGAAAATTGTGAATAGCAATCGTTTCTTTGCTGATGAGTACTTTAAATCCCGGCCGAGGACCTACATTTCTCTTTAAAAATAAAAATATTTAAAACTCAAAAAAATTGACCAACAATTATAAAAAATTAAAAATTAAATACAGTAGACAAGGACGGATCCAGGATTATTTTCTGGGGGCACAACGGGCAGATGGGCAAAATAATCAACAATAACTTAGAAATAAACTTGTAGTATTTATAGAAAGGTTTCAAAGGCTTATTAAAATATCTAAACAATAGTTTTACTCATGTTATTTCTGTTATTTTATTAAGATATTTTCACAACTATCTTCACATGATTTGCCTATAAGTATGTACTGTAATGGATTCTACACAGTACACAAAAAACCATCTGGGGGGGAGGGGCACGTGCGCCGCCTATGACAGTTTTTTAATGTTTAAGTACTATCTGTATGTATAATAAATTTAATTTATTTTAATGATTTTACTAATTTCTAAGGTCAGATCTAATATGAGATCAGATCAGATCTAATCTAATATAATATTTTGTATTTAATTTATATTTCGTAAAATCTAATAGACCAAAAACTACAGAATAGGACATTGAAGACCTTAAACGTTAAGTGTCCATAAATGACCAACCTAACCTAATCTAATATGAGAAATTGTTTTTATAAAATATATTAAATTAGTAAATTTTGTTGATATTAATATTCAATTTCTTTGAGTTCTTGCCTCTGAAATTGTCTCATTATTTTTCCAAAACTTATATCTTAAATTCAATGAATATTTTTAATTAACAATGAATATTTAAATCATGAAAAGTTTGTACAAATTAATATTACTTCAATAAACTACATAATATTTCGCATCTTATTGAACTTTGCATGTATAATTCTTTGCTGTTTTAAAATATTTAAATAAACTTAAAAGTAGATAGATAACTGAAATAACTTTAACTGGATAATAATTAAGATTAAAAAGCATTTTAGTGAGCAGGTATGTAGTGATGCAGAAAAATGATTTTCTTAACCAATTGGCTGTTTGTTTCATGTTGTTGCTTATGTGGGCCTGCATTTTTAAGAACGTAATCGTTACTTTTTTAAAAAATCATTTAAATAATTAACATTCAATATCATCTGATAAATTACCTTTAATATCAATCATTAACATTTCATGGTAGACTCCCAATAATTTGTAATTATTGGCATTGTAATGTACTGTTACGGGCTACTGGGTACTAAAATGAATTAAACAATTCCTTAATCAAAGATACTAATATTTATTTACAAAAGTGATAAAAGAATACAATTAAACTATTAACAATTACTAACAAAGAAACTAAACAAAGCAATTACTAACAAATTGATTATTAACTGAAATAAATTTACAATAACAATATTTTAGATATTTATAATCTAGGCCTAACTTCTATTTAATTATTACAATAATATAAGATATTATTATTACTAAATAGCTTAACTATTTACATAAGCTTGTACAAAGCACATAAAATTACAACTGCTACTTAACTAATTAATTACTACTAATTAACACTTACAGTTCATTAATTAAAGTCCACCGACCGTAAGAATCTCTGAATATAACAAACTGTCACACAATTACTCTCACAAACTGTCACTGTCTTATTACACTGGCTTATCACTTATCACTGTTTCCGATGTTAACCGTACCGTGTGCTTTAACACTCTGACTCTACTCGCGCTGAGATGCTGATTATATACAGAATGACAGATCTAGATCATACGCGACGGATCGCGAAGTTTCCGGAAAGGCCCTCTTTCATCTCTGCCGACAAGGGGGCTTTGTTCTCTTCCAGGAATCGCCAATTCCCGCGCTCGTAACACTGCTCCCTCCTTAAAAGTGCTCTGCCCCAGAGCATAGTCCGGAGAAATCAGGAAGTTATGAGCTTCTGCCGATGGAGACGCTTTTTCTTTCCAGGGGTTAAATGTGCACACCAATATGACAACTCCGGAGTTGGCGAATGTCTGTTCAATCAGGCCCCTGACAACCTTCCACTCCAGGCCGTCATATCCACAGCCCAACTTCGGAATGGCGAGCCTGGTGTCACGCAGTCTCAGAAGCTTACTCCGCAGGTCGTCCAGACTTCGCCGCAGTGCGTCATATGTTGGCTTCTGATCACTGGCACGCTTGGTAACCAAGTAAAACAGATGTCGTCCTTCGTGCATGTGGTGGAGTGTCTTCCCGACACTTGGTCCTTGGCGTTCTAGCTCCTCAGTTCCGCCGAACTTCTTCCTGAAGACCGTTGCTATCCCTCGAGAAGTCCTTAGATCCTCGGCAACGTAATGGGCCAGAGAATAGTCCGCTGGTAACGAGAAGATATCCTTGTAGATTATCTGAGTTACCCTACGGGAACCTGGTACCTTAATATGTGCAACTGAATCATTATTTCTCTCCACGTTGTTCAGGTACCTGACCTGCTGGTCTTCTGTCGGACCATGGTCTCCTTTGATGGGGCCAGTCTATTGAAATGGACTACCTTGGGTTTTCCTTTGGGCTGCTTCCTGATCCTATAGATGACGTCGTTGATCCTCTTGACGATCCCAAACGGGCCGTGTCAGGAGTTCTGCAGTTTAGGTGAGTAGCCTCGCTTTCTTCGAGGATCATATAGCCTGCATTATTCTCCAGGTCGGAAGCCACCTTTCTCAGCCTTTATGTCGTAACGCTCCTTCATTCTGTCACTTGCACCCTGGATGTTTGTGCGAACCTTCTCGTGGATATCATCCATTCGCTTCCGTAGATCAGTGACGTACTCTTCTCCGGCAACTTCCTCTTTAGGCTTGAACCCGAATTTCAGATCACAAGGCAACCAAAGTTCTCTGCCGAACACCACATTTGCAGGAGTCTGCCCCGTTGCCTCACTGACTGAACTGCGGTAGAACAGCAGGAACAGGTGAAGATACTGGTCTCAGTCTCGCTGATGGTCGGAGACCACTTTGGACAAATATCGACCCATAGTCCTGTTCATGCGCTCCACCATGCCATCGGATTGAGGGTGAAGAGGTGTCGTCCTGGTCTTCCGTATTCCCAGTGCTTCGCACATCCCGGAGAAGACTGCAGACTCGAAATTTCGTCCCTGGTCAGAGTGAAGTTCCATGGGTACTCCAAACCTACTGACGAGCTGCTTCACAAGGACGTCCGCAACCGTGACTGCCTCCTGATTCGGAAGGGCATAAGCTTCCACCCACTTAGAAAAATAGTCCATGGCCACGAGGATATATCGGTTACCTTCGTCCGTCACAGGGAAAGGGCCAGCGATGTCGATCGCTATTCTCTCAAACGGTGCTCCCATGTTGTACTTCTTCATAGGGGCCTTCTTTCTTCTTGTGGGTCCGTTAGAAGCCGCACAAGTCGCACAACGCCTGCACCAGTCCAACACATCGTCCTTGAGGTTTGCCCAGTAAAAGCGTTCCCGAACCTTTTCTAATGTACGGTGAACTCCAAGGTGGCCGCTAGATGCTCCGTCATGTAGTTCCCTGAGTACTTCGGGCACTTTACTCTTTGGAACGATGAGCTGTAGTCTGCGCTGATCTCCTTCCGTGTTCTCCAATGCCCGTTTCAGCAGCCCGTTGTCCACTAGAATGGAGTCCCATTGAGTCCAGTACGTTTTTACATTCTTCGACATTGGGGCAACATCCTGCCAGGGTGGTCTTCCTTGCCCTGATAGTTTCCATTGCTTCATTTGTTTCAGGTCCGGGTCCTTGTCCTGTTCCTTTGAAACCTCTGCATCCTGCCAACTGTCGATGACAACCGTTGTCCTCAACACTGTTGCCTGTTTCTCCTCATGTCGAGAACAATGCCTGCATTATTCGTCACAAGGCCTCCTTGAAAGCGCATCCGCATTTCTATGACTCGTTCCAGCACGATGCGCAGATTCAAAGTCATACTCTTGAAGGCGCTCTATCCACCTCGCCACTTGCCCCTCTGGTGACTTGAATCGCTGTAGCCACATTAGAGCCGCGTGGTCCGTTCTCAGGAGGAACCTTCTTCCATATAGGTACTTATGGAAATGTTCTATGGATTTTACTACTGCCAGAAGCTCTTTCCTTGTGACACAGTAGTTGCGTTCCGGAGCTGAGAGTGCTTTGCTGAAGTATCCAATCACCCTTTCTTCTCCGTCTTGTAGCTAAGAGAGAACGCTTCCAATAGCGGTGTTGCTGGCATCTGTGTCAAGTATGAACTTGCCCTCGGGACGTGGATAGCTCAGAATAGGCGCACTACTCAATTTGTTCTTCAACTCCTCGAAGGATGCCTGACACTCATGATCCCAATGGAAAGTCCGCTTTTCCTCGGTAAGCCTGGTAAGAGGTTTTGCGATGTTAGCAAATCCTTTCACATACCTCCTGTAGTAGGTGCAGAGCCCGAGAAAACTTCTCACTTGATGTTTATCTCGAGGTACTGGCCAGTTGGTGATAGCCGTAATCTTTCCTGGGTCAACAGCAACTCCGTTGCCTGACACAACATGCCCCAGGTAGTTAACTTGCCTTCAGAAGAGATGACACTTCTTCGGATTCAATTTAAGGTTCGCTGCACGCAGTCGTTCGAAGATCTCCAGATTCTTCAAATGGTGAGTGAAGGACTTTCCCAGCACAATGATGTCGTCTAAGTAAACCAGGCATATTTCCCAAGAGAGACCTCTTAACACGCTTTCCATCAGCCTCTCAAATGTTGCAGGAGCATTGCAAAGCCCGAATGGCATTACTGTAAATTGCCATAGTCCAGTTCCAATCGAGAACGCCGTCTTCTCTTTATCCTCAGGTGCCAATCCAACCTGCCAATATCCACTGCGCAGATCCAATGTAGAGAAAAGTTTACACCCCTCTAGGGTGTCCAGCGTATCGTCAATTCTGGGAAGCGGATAACTGTCTTTCTTGGTGACGTTGTTCAGAAGGCGGTAGTCTATGACACCTCTTGTCATATCCAGCTTGATCCCGTATGCGATCATCAAGTCCATGCCCAATATGACATCTTCATCTATTTCTGCCACGAGAGCGCGGTGCTTCAGATGTTGATATCCGATGATGAAGGTGGCAACTGTCTCCCCGTAGACCTTGGCTGGCTCTCCTGTGGCAGTCCGTAATGTCCAAGTCGTTGGTATAATCTCTTTAGCGGGAACTGTCTTCGAGTTCAAGATAGTCATAGTTGCGCCGGTATCCAGTAGAAGATTTCGCAGCTGCCCATTCACCACTCCATCAATGTAGAAGCTGTTTGTTCTGCTCCCTAATGACACCACTCTACTGGTCTTCCTGGGGACTCTGACGTTACGGGTTGACAGTTGTCCCTTCCCATCAGCCCTACTTAGTTCTTGTGGCTTTTCTTGCTTCTTGGATGGACACTTGCTTCTAGGGTGTCCAAGTTGGCCGCAGCTCCAACAGCGTATCTCCTTCTTACTCCTAGAGCCTCCTTAACCTTTCTCACTATGTCCTCGACGCTAGGGACCACATTAGGCTCCGCTTCTGCTGCTCGAACTCGCACGTGGCCCCGTACTGACTGTCTGACAGCCTCGAACTCCATGGCCTGAGATAATGCGTCGCCTAGAGTTTTTGGCCAGGCGAGCTTCACTGCTTGTTGCGTCTCGGGGTCCCGAAGTCCATCCAGGAATTTGTCGACAGCCAGGCTCTCGTAGACATCATCGGTGACCGATGGTTCCTCACCAGCCGGGCGATGTCCGCTTCAAATTCCTGCAGCGTCTCGTTGGTCTTCTGGATCCTAGTTCTCAGCTGTGAGCGATAAAGCTGGTCCATGTGTCGGTGGCCGAAACGCATCTCCAGTCTTCTAATCAGCTCCCCGTAGTTAGACCGCTCCGAGAGTGGCATCCCCTGCAGTACTCCCAAGGCGTCTCCACGCAAGGCCAGGCACAAAGCTGAAGCTTGAGTCTCTTTCGACCACCCGTGGATCGAAGCCGCAGTCTCGAAGAGAGTCATGTAGTCCTCCCACGGCGTCTTTCCGTCGAATACTCGAATGGTGTTGTGATTTGGTGGCGTCCCAGCATTGGCGGGCATAATGGTGCTATGAAGGCTGCCCTTGGAGGAACGGTCGGTGGCGATCGTTGGTGGGTTGCTCATACGTCCCTCGAGAGCTTCTACTCTTAACCTAAGTTCGTTTTTAATTGAATTCAGTTCTTCTCCTAATCTAGATTCTACATTAGCTACTTTATTATTTACATCAATTAACTTATTCTCAACATTTTCCATTATCTTAGTCTCTAATGTGCCTAACTTAGACTCTAATGTATCCAATAAATCACTTTTTACAGTACCTAATTCATTCTGTACATTACCTAGCTTATTTTCTACATTGCTTAGCTCATTTTTGACAGTACCTAATTCATTACCTAACCTGTTTTCTACATTGCTTAACTCATTTTTAACAGTACCTAATTCATTTTTAAAAGTTGCAGACAATTTGCTTAAATCGGTTTCAAACAGAACGTCATCTGGATTTTCCCCTAAATCTACAAAACATTGACGCAACCTCTGTTGCAGTACACTTTTAGTTCCATTAGAATCAAGATCACGTTCTTCTAACTCCTGTTTCAAATCCGCAACTTTTAAATCAATTAATTTAACACTTTTAGAAGCCATTCTACATACAGTAGCCCAATAATTACAAAATACAAGACAAAATGCAAAATAATAGCAAATACACAAATACCCCACACCTGACACCAATTTGTTACGGGCTACTGAGTACTAAAATGAATTAAACAATTCCTTAATCAAAGATACTAATATTTATTTACAAAAGTGATAAAAGAATACAATTAAACTATTAACAATTACTAACAAAGAAACTAAACAAAGCAATTACTAACAAATTGATTATTAACTGAAATAAATTTACAATAACAATATTTTAGATATTTATAATCTAGGCCTAACTTCTATTTAATTATTACAATAATATAAGATATTATTATTACTAAATAGCTTAACTATTTACATAAGCTTGTACAAAGCACATAAAATTACAACTGCTACTTAACTAATTAATTACTACTAATTAACACTTACAGTTCATTAATTAAAGTCCACCGACCGTAAGAATCTCTGAATATAACAAACTGTCACACAATTACTCTCACAAACTGTCACTGTCTTATTACACTGGCTTATCACTTATCACTGTTTCCGATGTTAACCGTACCGTGTGCTTTAACACTCTGACTCTACTCGCGCTGAGATGCTGAATATATACAGAATGACAGATCTAGATCATACGCGACGGATCGCGAAGTTTCCGGAAAGGCTCTCTTTCATCTCTGCCGACAAGGGGGCTTTGTTCTCTTCCAGGAATCGCCAATTCCCGCGCTCGTAACAGTACATTAATTTTTACTAATTACAAACAGATTTAAAATTAGAGTAAAATGTATTAAATGGTTCTAGTGCTTTACTTTTTTCATAATATACACTAATGAAAATAAATAAATTATGGCTTATTTGCTGTTTGTATTCACATCTGTGAATATGGAGAGAGGTCAAGGGTTTAATATAGGAGAGTCATTTAGATTTTATGAGGCAAGTCTGAAAAATTAGATTTCTATTATTCTTTTCTTGTGTTTTTAGAAAAGTGTTTACTATTGATGCCAATGCTTAGTGGTATGGAGAATTCATCTAAACAAACAAACTAACTTTGATAGTAAGAATATTTGTCTTTCAGTAATTTTGTTTTTTTGTGTATGTGAAATTTGTTCATGTGCTATTCTGAAATCTTCATCCATACAATCAAAGGTTTGGATGAACATCCAATTTGAAAGGGATTTCATTTCATTGGGAGATGGTAAATGCAACAGAATACTTTGAGACTCTATAAGTATTAACAAGGCAACACTTAACATTACTCTGCCAGCACCACTGATATGGTATTTGTATGACACTTTCAATCACCACTCTACTGAATTGACGGCTTTAGACTTACATCTTTTCTCCTCTCTGAACATTTGTATGGGCCAAAAAATCTTTTACCTACCATAAGGTGAAGCAAGTGGTCATAACTTGAAAGAAGCATACAGCTCTAGAATTCCTTGAGCTTATCCATAATACAGAATGAAAAGGCAATTGTGTCGAGAAATAACTGAGATATTTATCAACAGAGTCCTGCATTTTATTTAAAAATACAATTTATTAAAAAAAAATAATTCTCTTACTTTATGGATATACTTTATTTGTGGTAGATGTTCTTACGTCACCACAAGCAAGGAAGAAATTAAAGCAATCTTTATGGGATCCTGTTAAATGATTGAATAAGGCCAAAAACATTGTCTTGTCTCATTCCTTAGGAGTCTATGTGACTAAAAAGTTAAAAATTCCATGACCGAAAGTAGTTTTTTGTATACTTTATGAAATCCTCTTGTTTTTGATCTAAAATATATATGTTCCTTATGAATAAGGTTGTGAGAGCTAAGTCTAACATGTAGCACAGCCATGTAAATTATGGCAGGTATAGAAAAAAATTATAGGGAGTCTGCTGTTATTCCAACTGAACCACTACCAACATATTGTAAATTGTATTTATTCATAATTAAAACAGTTTCAAGTTGCCAACCATTGCAGTTTTTTGATAGATCTATTTCAAATTTCTAATTAAATTTTATTTTGTATTTAAATTATTTGATTTAATAAAAATATTATTGAATTAATTGCCAAAAAAAAATTCATATTAAAATTTCAAACCAAATGGAAAGCTAATTTTTATTAATTTGAAAATTATAATTTGTCTTAAATGTGAAAACTGTACTTAAAGAAAGTTATTTTTCTAAATTTTCATTTCCCTTATTTTATTGATAAAAGCCCCTAGCTTATTGATAAAAATATTCAATTCTGAGTTCAGTTGTTCAATTATAGGTTAACTATATATTCTATATAAATATATTAATGAATTTATTTGAAATTAAAATTACAGAAAATAATCATCAAGCCAGATTTGTCAACAATGTATTTGTTACCAGCTTTTATGTTCAACAAAACTGGAGTTAACTACCCTGATTGACACCTGTTTTATTGTAGGTAGTGTTTTAACATGCAGTACATAATGGATTAATTTTTTAATTATATATAAGTAATCATTAAAATAATGGTAGATTTTATTTCCAAACCAAACTTATTTCTGAATCTGAAGTACCAAAATAATTTAGAATCATGGTTTGTTTTTTAAAATAATCTGATCATAAACATATTTCATCAAGCTGAACTAAAGTTTGGACAAGCTAACTTATCATGAGTGTGTCAAACTACAACTCTTCATATATTTATTTATGTTTCAATTAAAGAAAAAATTTAGGAGGGTACTAAGTGCGGCTATTGGTGATTTCCAATGCAGGAACATACCATTAAGAATTTAAGAAAAATATGAAATAAATATGCCATAGACCATATGTCAATATTTCTTCATTATATTCTAATTATAATAATAAATATAATCTAAGATTATATGATTTCTTATAGAGTAAGGAGAAAGCGAGTTTTTTTGTCAAACTACATTTTTTCACACTTTTATTTCCGATTGAATAACTGTCTTATTTTGGGAAGGCACTATGGTGGCTGCTAATTCCAATATTACATGCACATGTTGCCGACTATCCTAAGCCCAATCGATTCAAGCCTGAACAAGTTGAAATTAAATTACACCCACAATATTAAACTTCACCTTTCCATTCTGGTTAGAATAGGTCAGCTACCTATATTGGCCAAAAAAGGATGAGACCACTGGGGAATATAGGAGATTACATAAGGTGGAATTGTGAAGCATGCATCCAATAAATATTATTCAAGTGATACCATCACGAAGATTAAGATGGACCTGTAAAGTTGCTGGGCTTAGTAACGAATGAATGAATAAGCGCTGTGCCAACTGGGTAGCGTCTGAGGGTTAGACCGAGGTGTAGATGGGTGTATTGTGTTAAGAGTGATCTGGCGGATTTGGGTTTGGGTACTGTTCCGTGGACAGAAGTTTGTAAGCAGAGATTGGTGGTATCGGCATAGAGCCTTCGAGTTCGCTAAGCCTTATTATTAATATTATTAGAAAAATTTGTTTGTTTTCTACAGCCCATAGCAATAAATATTTCATTAATTTCTGCCCCAGACAGTTAATTTATAATAATTGCTATAGCAAACTTAACTTAAATTTTAAAACAAGGACTTTCATGAATTGATTTGTGTCAATTCACAAAAATATTTAAAGATTGAGTCTTAGCTAAATAATGAATAATTTTATTTCATTAAAATAACCTCTCTTTAGTTTTCTTATTGAAATACTAAAATTTTAAAGAAGAATAAAAAAAAAATATTTTGAGCATAAATCTTTTTCTAGTTGAATTCTATTAATTCAAAATATTTTAGATTTCTTGAACAAATAATAACAATATGGTCCAGAGTTTTGATGCAAATTGTTTAATCATCAAACCAGCATATTTCCACTTTTCAGGCCAAATATTTTATGCAATCTTCCAAACTATTAGTATATTTTTTCTGATTATACGTGGCAACATTTATTTTCATGGCAGATGTAATTTCTTAACTTTAGGTTTCCGGATAGTTTGAACAAGGTGAATAGATTTACAAAAAAAAAAAAGTTATTTTGCTATTTTTAACCATGCTTTCAATTCTTATAGATATATATATTAAACATCACTTATTTAAATGTCTTTATTTATTGAATCTAAGATTAGTTTTTATTTTAATGTATTCATCAGCAAAGAAATAAAACATATTCATTTTTTTTTTTCCGAAAATCTAATATTGATAATACAATAGAACTATATTAAAGATTAATGATGTTATTAATCTGCAAGTTGACAACAATCTTACATTATAGACAACAACTAAGGGAGACTCTTGTTACTCTTCTTATATTTAAAAACTTCATAGAGAGTAGCAACGTTCTTTTTAAGAACAACATTTTTTATCAGTGCTAAAAAAGAAATTAAAAAAAAAAGTGGGTATAGATAACCCCTCAATGTTTAACAGTGTAACTTATCTGTGGATTCATAAAAAAATTTTTTATTAATATTTTCTGCATGTTTTCAAATTTTGTCTATTTTTTTGTTATTCATGTCAATTTGGCATCTTATAATAATAGACATTCCTTCCTTCTAAATCTTCGAAATCATTTTTTTTTAAATACTGTTAAACAACATTCAAGCTATTTTTTAAATAATTCCATTACCCAAAGAAATGAGCATTCACATTTAATAGGTTAGGAATTTCTTCTTCTGAATGATGTAGAACAGAAGTCTAATCATTATACAAAAATTATATCTGAAATCTAATACTGCGAAAATTTAGTTAAGATGGCTAAATCTTTGCATCTTTTTAGATAATATTTAATTAATGCCCAATTATTTAATTTCTTTTATTAATAAATATAATAAGAATTAATTATGAAATCGATATCAATAACAAATTATTTGTGTATATTATTCTTTAACTAAGACTGAAATGTTATAGTGATTCTGAAGAAGCCAAAGAGAGTGGCGAAGAATCAGAAGAAGATGTTACAGGAGGATCACATGAAGACTCAGACACAGATACTGGACAAGAATTTGTTGTAAGAAAATGAATATTCCCTTCTTAGAAATATATTCATCATTTAAAGTAAATGTTGATAAAAAAGCGTGTTCCAAAAATTTCCAAACTAATATGAATTCAAAGGAGTTAAGATGGATTAAAAGTTTAGTGAACTACCCAATCCACATGCTGCTATTATAACTTTTATCGGCTGTTAATTTCAATTTAAACTATTATTGGAGTTATGGTTTAATAAATGTTGTATAATATAATATTGTAAATACGCATTTAGGTCTTTCAAAGTAGAAACCGTCATTCTAATGCACTTGGCCTATTCCACTTTAAAAATTGAAATTATTACCACATTTTGAGTAAAATTAGGACTAGAGATTCATTGATGAAGAGTATTTATACATTATGTTAAAAATATCTTGTAGGAGAGGAATTTCTGCACTAATTTTATGTTATAAACTGATTGCAGTCAAAATTTGTTCTGTAACAAATGAAGTTATGGAAGAAGAAATACACACTTTTAGAAATGGTTGGCAACATTATTTTAACTTTTTTCCAAAAAAAAAAAAAAAGAAGTAATGTTATAAGTGAAAGAATGATTAACAGCCTCTTTTAATTTTTTTTTTTAATATAAGATTCTTTTTTCATGAAACTCTTAGTAATATTTTTTTTCATTTGATACAATCTAAGTTTTGATATCTCTTGTTATCACTCTTTTTCCTGAATTACTGTTATTACTAATTCTTAGGTATGAGCATAATCTTTAATTCTTATACTAATTTTTTCCTAAAGTTTCATAGTTAAGTTGATTTTGGAATAAGTATATCCTGAACAACAAATATAAAATCTTATTTTTTTTTGATACTTGTGAGTAATAGGTCTGATGATTTATGTTAGGAACACCGTCACCTGAGCCTCCACCTCTACCAAAACCTGAGCCCAGTGAAACTAGAAGACGAAGACCTGCTCAGATAGCAAGTGCAGAACAACGAGGGATCACTCCTTCGGACTTTATTAACTAAAAACATTATACAACAGATCAAAAACCTGCTTGCTAAATGTATTAAAAAACTAATTGCGTTTCTCATGAACTTATCATCATGATATATGCCTAGTGTGGACAAAATTCCTCTAAAACCTGATGTCTAAATTAAACAACTTAATTATTTTAGTCTTAACTATAAAACTGATTACTTGGCAATTTAACTCAAGGAGTTTTTATCTCATATTCTTATTAGAACTCAAAATAAATCTAATTATACTACGTCTTTCTAATTTTTTCTTATAATAAACAATAAATTTGTATATGTATATATTATTATATGATGTACATAATGACACCTGGCTAAAGTTTAGCTCTTAAGGATAATATATATATTTTTTTTTTATATCTTTTTATAGACATGTAAAACTCGTTCAGTATGATTGAACTATAATTTATTGATATCGGCATTCTTTCTGTAAAATAAGATAGATAATAAAGATGTAATGTTATTAAATTAATATTTTGATGCCTTCGGTACGGTTTGAGTTGTTTGTATGAATTCTGATATATAAGTCAATATTTTAGTAATTAGAAAATCATATATATTCTTTTATAAATACCAAAGAAACAATTTATTGAATCCTCAATGTATTGTTAACATGATTCAAATGGACTATATGGCATGAACATCTTTCAAGTGGTTAAGTAGTTACTATAATAAAAAAATTTCAAGAACAAGCATTGATAATAAAATCATCTTCTAAAATTAGTAAAACTAATTCAAATCAATAATTTGCTTAGCTGCTGACATACCATTACAATTATCCGGCTTGAAACTATGACCTTTAATTGAATTCGGCTTGGCTGTGCACAGGAGGCAAAAGGCAAGTTCATTATCTTTTACTGTATAATAAATTTTGAAATTTCAGCTTTATGATAAAAAGACAATTTTAAAATGTTACATACTGAAATTCTTCCAAATTTAAAAGATTCATATATACTTCGCATAATGGATACAATATTCGCATGATGGATATATTGTAAGGAAAGCTAGTTTGAAAATGAAAACTGGAAAAATAAAAACTAGTGTTGTATAGCACACGCAACTCATTAAAATGACTATTTTTTGTGTGTTTTCATAAATAAAATTGGTTGAGAAAATTAAGGAAATACCCAAATTTTGTCATTATCCGTCTATTGGGTAGTTTGCCATTAATGTTAATTTGAATCATTTTAGAGGAAACTAATTAAATTTATATAAAATCTAACAATTATCTTTTAGAAACATTGTACAATACAGAAAAGTGATCAGGTGTCATTGTAGAGCTTATGAGAACTAGAATGCTCTCTGATTAGGTTCCAAATAATTCCTGTCCTCAAATTATAGGAAGTACGTCAGGGTTCCATTGCTTAATGAAATGAATAAATGGTGATTGGTCAAACTGTTCATTTTTTTTGTCAGCAGAAAGCATGTTAGTGGAATAAGAACTGCAGTAAAAGAGGAGTGCTTAATGTAAAATTTTTGAATTAGTTATCGTCCTATTTGTTCTGTTTCAGATTATGATACCCAATTAATTCTTCAAGCATCAGTTGGTCATATTAGTAGCAGTAAATAAATTTACTTTGAAATATTGCTTTACAATTTTAGCAGAAAACTTATACTTTTATGTTATAATCTTCTATCATATTTCCATTAACACATTTCTTTAATTTATCATATTGCCTTCTAGGCAAAACATCTACACATTTTACCAGATAGTGTTTCCATAGGGTGGTGCTTGTTAGATTCTTAAAGCCTCCATACAACGGCCTCACACTGCAGCAAAAATCACCATTTATGGAGGAACTTGGATAGACAGAAAAAGATTGGGTTTGTCCTTTTTAATAGTAAATGGTCATGCCACTGAGTCATAGCTTAGCATTATTCCATATGAAACAAATCATTAAGTTTTATTCCGGCTTTGCTCACCACAAGATCTTGCGCAATCCCCCTTTTATTATTTATACAACTATCTTTAATTTAGGTTAGAGAAGAATTGGTCGACTGTATCTTCTAATTTAAGGAAGAAATAGTTGGGGGTGCAGTCAAAGAAAACACCAAAATAAGAAAAACTTATTTATTATGTGCCGACGTTTCGGCCTACAATGTAGGCCATCATCAGGGCTAAGAGAGAGAAACAAACAAAAATATATAAAAACGTAGCAGTAACAAGAATATATAAAAAGTAGTACAGGAGTGAAAAAATAAAAGTAGTGACTAGATATGATGAAATAGTGAAAAGATAAAATAGTGAATAGATAAAAATAGTGACTAGATATGATGAAATGGTGAATATATATATGATAAATAAGAAACAATATAAGACTGGTTACAGAATATAAGAAAGAATAAAGAATAAAAAAGAAAGAATATAAGACTGGTTACAGAATATAATAAACTTAAAAAAGTGATAGATAAAAATAAAATTGTAGATGATGAAAAGAAATAATAATGGTGACAGATATAAAAAACAAGAATACGAATATAAAATATAAAAAATACAAGTCAAGAAAGGATAAAATGTAAACAATAATATAAAGGGAAAGAAAAATGAGGAGGTAAACGGAAATATACAAGAAGAGAATTTGTTTGGCCGTCAGAATTCGCCTGGATCGCTTCCTCCAGCGGACCTAACGTATTTTTATAACGTATTATTGCTCTCACTGCATTCTAAGCTCTCCTAGCTGCCTCGTGTTTTATTCCGTTAGTACATACCTTGGTATTTATCTTATCTCCATCCTTTTCACATTCACCTTTCTTCTCACCTGTTCTCACACCTTCTTTTGGCATCCATCATTTGTTAATGTATAGAGTTCATTATTATTTAGCCTCATATTTTTCATCCTCTGTATTTCTTTACCTATTTTCTACATGTTTATGTTATATTCACATCTTATTTTGCATTAATGCCACTGCTTCCTACTGTATACAGTTACATATTAACTTCCCTTACTTATATTTTCTTTTTCTTTTCATTCCTCATAGTGCATAGTTATAAATACCACTATGTTCAATGTTTCATTTTTGAAATTTATCAAGCTTTTATTTCTATATATGCTTATATTATTACACTTTACCTATGTAACCCCCCCCTTTTTCTATAATTTTAATCTTCTCTTCTTGTATATTTCCGTTTACCTCCTCATTTTTCTTTCCCTTTATATTATTGTTTACATTTTATCCTTTCTTGACTTGTATTTTTTATATTTTATATTCGTATTCTTGTTTTTTATATCTGTCACCATTTCATCATATCTAGTCACTATTTTTATCTATTCACTATTTTATCTTTTCACTATTTCATCATATCTAGTCACTACTTTTATTTTTTCACTCCTGTACTACTTTTTATATATTCTTGTTACTGCTACGTTTTTATATATTTTTGTTTGTTTCTCTCTCTTAGCCCTGATGATGGCCTACATTGTAGGCCGAAACGTCGGCACATAATAAATAAGTTTTTCTTATTTTGGTGTTTTCTTTGACTGCACCCCCAACTATTTCTTCCTTAAATATCTTTAATTTAGTTTTTAAAAAAAAGTTTCGGATGCTCTAGATTTAACAGAAAAAATATTTTTAAAAACCTATTTTTTGTGGCTGGTAACATGATAATCACGCGACTATTATAATTAAATTAAAAGAAATCGTTGAGGACTATTTACTGGGAATATTCAGAACAAACGGCCCCAATCCCTACAGAGAAACTGTTCTAATGCTTGTTACTAATCAGTTTGGTGTGGTCATGGATCCCTCAACTGTTGAACCTTGCGTCAGTTTTGTTGGAATACTATCAGACATATATTTTTTCGTGAGTTTTATTCTCAGCAATTAGGA
The DNA here is from genome assembly GCA_037127475.1 of Arma custos. NCBI lineage: Eukaryota > Metazoa > Arthropoda > Insecta > Hemiptera > Pentatomidae > Arma > Arma custos. The sequence continues at coordinate 92,571,853 of CM073760.1, read as the reverse complement.
AATCAACAATATTCTTTATAATACAAAGGACAGAAATTTTGTGGCACCTAATACCTTGTACCTTAAGTTTTTCTCATAAAAATATTTTTTTTTACAAAGTAAATTTAAAATAATGCCCTTTAAGGCATGAAATCACAATCATAAGAGCATTAGAATACAACTTTCTATTTTTTCTGAAAACAGAGAAATTGGTGAAAGGGGAGTTATTTTCAACTGAAATGTTTGTTCTGATATTTTTGTTAATAATGGAACATGGTTTGTAATGAAATAATTATTATATGATAAACAATTCACAACACCGTTAATGAATAAATAATACATTATCAGCATTGAGTATAATGAGGAAAACTGTGAAGTTTTTAAGAAAGTTTATTTTGATGAATGTCAATTTATTAAACTTGAATTTTATTTAAACTGATAAATTAGTAAAGCTTTTATATAGTAGATAGATTTTATCACAGCATATAAAGCAGAAGACATTTGCAGTCATTGTCAACATATGCTGCAGTAAACCAACATAATTCTGCCTGTTTTGAATTATTCTTTTCTAATTCCTGTGCAAACACTCATTCTGCCTTCAGAAGCTTTAATAAAAATTAATAATAACATAATTATTGTATTATATATTACTAATGTTTAAGCAATAATAAGTAGTAAAAATGAAATGCTCTGAATATTGAGGTCATCGAGTGAATTGCAGAGGGAGTGCAGAAAATGTAATATTGGGTTAAGGCTAAGTGATTATCTTCAATTAAGTTGGAAACATGTCCATGCCGAATTCATTCTACAAACTGAAATAGATTACAATCATTAATTGTGTGTAATTAAAAAAAAAATCATTTATGAAACTGGTTAAAATAGTAGGTTTGCCACACCAAATTTCTCTTGATGGAAGAAAATAAGTATGCTTTGTCTAAGTTTAAATTGAATTTTGTAGAGCCCAAATAATTTCCAAAACATGGGTAGTTAAGATGAGGCAGGTTTTTATCCTATTATAAAATAGGGACAAAGATTTGATGCTCTAATATTTATAATACAAAGAGATTATATTCACTTCTATTATCATGCCACTCAGTTACTCAGACTTATATTTTATACAACCAGATGTGATGCATCCAGTGGTCGGGGCATGTGCTGATGATTAAATATGTATTTTTATAAATAAAAAATTGACATATGTTATACGACCTCTATATAAAAACAATGTTACTACACTTTTTGGACAGAAGCATTCGGACCAGATCAACATTTTTTATTTTTGCTGTAAATAAAGTGTAATAACTAATGTAAAAAACTAAAAATACATGTTTTTGCAGTACTGTTTATTGAACGAATATAATAATTTTGAATTAAAAATTAAATTGTTAAGACCAGTTTAGTTTAGTCTTTATATAATTATCATTATTATAAATCTATTAAAATAAAGATTCAATGCAATTTTGTGAGATTGCTAATGGGAGAGCTAATATATTATCTAATTGTAAGAACAAGAATCTGATAATAAGAAACAGCATAAATTAATGCAGCAACTGTGCAAATTACAAGAAGTGAAATATGTCTAGTATCGAAATCCCAAGCAATTGTTGGTCAATACCATCTAGATAATATATCTGCATACACATATATACATATATAAGTAAAAAGATTTTGAATTAATTGAATAAATTAGTTACAATTTACTGTGAATAAGGAATGTGCAAGTCACTTTCAGCTAAATATTTAAAGGTAATCACATAGTCTTAAATTTATGAGTGCGATTAGGAAGCGTATGAGCAGAAACACAAATAACAATCTTGAATCAAGTAAAACCACTTAAGCACAATGTACTGACAAAAAGGATTTTAAAAATATTGGAGGCTATGAAAACTTCTTAATTGTTACATTAATGACCTAGTAATACTAAGGATTGCACTAAATATAGATTCAAATAAAATAATACTCTTTATAAGGCTATAATAGTTTTAAATGCATATTAGATTATAATTCTTTCTTTTAGCTATTACCTAAGCTTTCCGTCCAGTTTTATTTTTCATAAATTTATTTTCATGTAATCGTCCAATTTGATGACATTAATCATATGAATAACTCAAGTGAATACAGAGGCACATAAATAAAATAACTATGTAATTTTCAATTATTGTAATAAACTTGAAATGCTTTAGCTAATTTATATATGATGAACTGTTTATCTTTATTTTATTATTTATTTTGTTTAAGGAATAAGGCACTAAAACTTATTTTAAAGCTTCCATGTATTTATTGATCCTGCAATAATTATTTCTCTAAAATTTATAAATTCTTTTATGTAAATGTAGATTTACTACATTAGACTGCTATTTTAACATATAAAGTTTAGGTGCTAAAATATTTGTAAATTGTACATTTTTAAAATTTCATGAGCTATTATATTACATGGTTATGATTGTTTATGCTACAATGAAAAGATGAATGCCTTAATAAAGTGTTAATTACAGATAAAGTTTATACATCTTTAAATATTATCCTATGAAAATTTCTATTTTTTCAAATCTGGAGGTAATTCTTCATCTGAGTCAAACTCTGCGTTCATGTCTTTTACCCAATTTCCATCCTTGTCCTTGATCCACCCGGACCTTGTTTGGAAAAAAAAAAAATTAGATTGAAATATATTGAGCAGGAACATCAGTCATAATTTTAACTTAACTGAAAAGGTGTTATAATCAATCAATTAAATTATTAATATTAAATATTAGATACCTTTTTGTTAAAATATTGTATCTATTATTCAGATAAAAATTAGGCTATTCATGGGTTATACCTTTAATGATTTAACAGCTTAAAGCCAAAGAAAATGTACAATTCAGTGTTTGTGAAAACCCCTTTTTTTCTTCTAGTTATAAAATATTAATAAAACTAGATTTATAAGATTCCAAAAAAATATTAGTTTTTGAGCTCCCGCGAAATAGTTGGACCTTCCGATGCGAGCTCTGAGATGGACAAGGAAAAAATAAAATTTTATACTCAATTATTCCAAATCGCATGTCATTTGAATGTAACCTTTTATGAAACTAATAACTTTATAAATTAAATAATTAATATTTTTGATAATGATATAAAAAACTAAATGACTGAATTAAGTGAAGTTATAATTTAAACGTTATATAAAGAGAAAATAAATTATTTATACTAACCAAATTATAAAATTACAACTAATTAATAACAAAAAGGGAAAAATAAACAATTTATTATTTAATCTTATGATAATAAATCTTTAGTTACAAATAAATAAAATGAATAAATGTTTGTCTGTTTGGCTAGTTGAAATATTATAAACAAAAAACTCTTATCTATTTGTCGATAGTAAATTCTCGGCAGGGCGAGAGAGGATGTTGAGATGTCAGAGGATTCTCGTCGGTAGAGCGAGCGAGGATGTTGAGATGTCAAATATTGAAACGACAGACTAGGTCAATTTGAGTTGATCGAATCAATGAAGAGGTTAAAACTAATTACACCAGCAGGTGGGCAGCAACTTAGTACCTCTTCAAGTCCAAAATCAACTCTGAGGTATAGCTTAAGAAGTGCACGTTAAGAAGCTCGTGCCAACAGTTTATCACTAGATGTAACCAGAGCGAACAAAAGCCAATCGACTCCACTTTTGTTTTTCTTTCTTCACTTTCGTAACATGTGTTTTTAAACTTATGACAAATATTAGACTTATCACAGAACAAATGAATAATTAATTACCTTTTAAATTAAATTATTGTAAACAATTATGGAATAAACGTTTAAATTATAATATTTACAAAAGGTGAAAAACAATTTAAAATATTAAAATATTTTTTCTTTTACACAAAAATAATTTAATTGTTGATTATATTGTAATACAGTTGTAAATATCAATAAATAAATTTTAAAAAAAAATTGTTGATAATTAAAACAGAATTAATAAAAAAACTTTTTTAAGATTATTAAATTACGTGGCCTTAACAATCAGAATAAATACAATATTGATAAAGTAATACATAGAACATGATTGGGATAACTTACAAATTTAAGGAAAACTCAGCATCCATCGGTAAAGATTTAGAACACTTATTAACATTTTCCTTCAAAGGCGCAACGTTAATAGTAACTTCTTTTATTTCGGTGATCGATGTGTTTTGCTCAGTTCTCGATAACTCCCCATAATTTCCTCTTTTCTTTTCCACAACACTTTCTAAAGATCTTTTTCTGTGTAAAGTCTTCAGATACCTGCGCACTTGTGAAGCACTTGATTGAGAAGGGGAAGTTTCTAAAACACACAATAATAACACAATAATTTAAAAACAAAATAAACATTCCTTACAAATACAAATTGTATTAAGTACACAAAGTATAATTTAAAATATCATTTGGTACTTGTATATCAACGCAGCCACCGTTATTTTCGCCTACTTGTTCGCATGAGCAAGCAGTTACATTTTGTAACAGTTATCTTTTATATCAGCTATCTTGCATAATGTTTTTAAATCTAATTTATTGGGGTTAGGAGTGGTTTGTGTTAGAAATATAATGTATAAAATAATCATCTGTTAGAAATATAACTGTTACAAAATTTTACTGCTCCTCCATGCGGACAAGTAGGCAAAAATAACGGTGGCTGCGTTAACACACAAGTACCAATCATTTTTTACAACATAAGAAAATTAGGAACTTAGAATAGAGTATCATTAATGACAATTTGTCATTAGATTGTGGAAATGGTAGTGAATTACAGCTATAGTACTATAAAACAACCTACAGTAAAACTAGTACATAAAGAAAAAATAAAACATCTTTAAAATTTTGAGGTAGCAAATAGTTTCAAGTAATTCAAAATAGAACATTTCATACTCTCTGGTTATTATTACTTTTTTGATGCAAAAGTCAAGTCAATAAACATAATTTTTTTTTGTAGAATTATACTAGATCAATATATAGTGAACAAAATTTCAGGAAATTTAATAATAATTGTAATCAAAGTAATGTTTTTAAGATTAACAATTGTTTCTAGATATATTTAATTCTTGAAATACACCTTTATATTACAGGAAATCTAAAGTGAGGATCGTTCCTTCCTCTGAAGTTTTGGTTTAATTTTAAAAATAAAAAAAGATTACTATACAAAAGTTACTTGCAATGATTAATGTAAAAACAAAAGCCAAAACAAATTAAATGTTCTGTGTTTATTTTCAAAAACTATTAGTATTAGAAAATTAAAAATTTCCCTGTTGTATTTTTCTATACAAATTACTTCTATTTGCAAGTATTTATTTTCGATGTAATGCCTTTAACTCGTGGGCACATATAACTTGACAAGATATTTATTTATTTGATATAAAAACACTAATACTTATTCAGATAAATCAAAGTTATCAGATAAATCAAAATTAAAAGCAAAGCAGATTAAATAAGAAATTTTTTATTTTATTTTATTTTATTGATATTTACAACTGTAATAACATTACATCAAGTAAATTGGCTGTATGAACAAAGGACATGAACAAAAAAAATCACTTGTGGAGAAACTATCCATTGATAGCACTCCAATAAATAAGAAATTAAATAAACAAAAATGATCTATCAACTCAAAAAGAGACATAAAACAATTATTAAAATGTTATTGGAATAATAAATAAATATAAAACCTTAAGTCCTTAAAATACTAGCAAAAACTAAGCGGTCAATGTTTTACCAATCATGCATTAGAACATATGTCAAAAGAAATTCACACATTTCAACATGAATAGTTCAAATAAAGACAGCAACCTCACTCCAACAAGTTCAATCAAATTCCGTTTTGGTATAAGTTCTGATCATGTCTGAATTGACAACATGTTGACTGGCTAGTTTTTTACACCTTTATTTCAGAGACCTCAGGCATACTTTTTTTTTTTAATTTACCAGTTGCATTCTAATAAGAAAATAAATTTAAAATATAAAAAAAGGAAAATAAATTATGGACAACTAAATAAATAAGTTAAACATTGATCTTTTTACTTCAAAAGTTTAAATTTAACTGAAAAGAGTTAAGAATAAAGATAAAACAAATATCATTACTAAACATAAATTCTAACAAGAAAAGGGATAGACAGCAATTTACCCGAAGCTGTTAATAGGAGTCCTGGTCTTTGATCTTTGAAAATAGGAAGCTCTAAAGATTTACGACGACTATATTCACTATGATGATCTCTTCCACCAAGTGATCGAGAGCATATAATAGACTGGATAGACATTTCTGTGCCTAGGGCTTTAACAGCATCTAGCTGCTGCTTTTTTAAAGATTCATACTCTAATTCTTGTTTGTGCTTTATATATCTGCTTAGTTCTGCAAATAAAAAATAACAATTGAAAAACTTAAACGCACAAAATAAATAGCAGTTTTTACTAGAAAATATTAAACAACAATTAACCAAATAAAAATGAAATCACCGCACCTAACAGATGCTTCTTCCCCTTTCTATGTTTTCCTAACATAGCAACGGTATCAAATATAGGTCGATGAAGGCAAATCAAACAGGTAAATCTGAGGAATAATAAAATATATAAGTAAGGTAAAATGGATCAATCTAATTCAAAAGCAAAAATAAGGAACTCATTCACCTGCCATTGCTTAAAAGTTTGGCCTCATCTTCTGGTATGTAGCTTCCCAACAGTTCTGAGACTCTCTGGTGCTATTAGTAAAAAAATTGCAGCATATGAAAAAAATTCAAAATTTACAAAATGAAAAAAATATCATATTCAACATCCAATGCTTATAGATCAATATTTGAAAATGTTTCAAATTCTGCAGCATCAGACAAAAACTGTACTTGTGTATTGACCATTGTTTGACAGACTTAAATTGTTTAAATAATGTATACAGCAAAATATAAGTAATGAGCCATAAGTAATGTATATGTATAAAGTAAGTTCAAATTAAAAATTCAAATAAATTGTAAGATATCTTGAGTTAAAACAATAATAACAATGAAAAATATACAAAACATGTAAAATTTTAAACACCTCTTTCTTTTAATTGTAATCATAGGTTTGGGCTCAGTTTTAACCATGCCATATTCCTTCTTTGTTTCGTCAAATTCTACAGACATTACTAAAAAATAAATTTTTTAAAAATATCTAATATATGCATAAAAACTTTAACTTTTCATACCATAAGACCTATTAAAATACTAATATAATGAAATGTTCTTTCATAAATATATTAAGAAACAGAACCGATACCCACTATGCATGAACCTAAAAACACACTACTAAACAAAGGCTTACAAATAGTGAATACAATTTTTTTAGAAACACCTAAGTTCAATTAACCATCTTAATACCTGGTGAAAAAAGTTACATGTAATTGGTATTACACTGGTGTGTTCGCTGGAAGACCCCACCTTTTTCTGCCATAAGCTATGATGATAGAATCCATCTAAGAGTCATTATTTATGATGCTGATAGAAAGGGATTGTAGAAAAGCAATAGCAGTCATTTTTGAATTCTTAAAATGTATAATTTTATTTATTTTGAAAATAACTCACTTTAGTGAACAAAAAACATGTTCAAAGAGCAACCCGATGAATGCATATATTTCTGTTTCATCAACATCAATCTACTACCTTTTCTCTCCCTTTGTTTTTTCAATGAATTTTGCAATTTTGTACACACCTCTTTGATTAGTGCATTTTAAAATACTAGCAACAATAGGGGATAAAAATAATTTTAAAAAATATAGAAAGTATCCACTTTTAATAACAACATTAGAGGGAACACCAGGGAGTGTAATATTGGATGATCTAGACCCTCTTCGAACAAATGATCTAAAGATAAATGCCCTAGACCCTAGTGAACATAACTTTGTTTTTGAGTTAGGGAGGATCAAAAACATGAGCTTTTGACAACCCCACCCCCTTTTATGAGGGTTAAAGAAAAATACTGCAGAACAAAACGATTACTTTAAATATTTTTGTTCAAGTTAAAAAACTCAGAACAAAAGATCTGTCTTGACATATGAAAAAGTCTACAAATCTAGATCAATGAACTACATTAAAACATCAACCAGAAATGTTTTAAGAAAAGTACATAACTTAAAATTTTAAATGAAAGATTGTGAACCGTTTATACAACATATAACTGAACTTATTATTCACACACACATCACAAGTCATAACATGTTGGCACAATAGATCCTGCAGTTACATAATATGAAACAATAACGATTCCTAAAATATAAAGCAATAAAGAAAGTTTTAACAATCATGAACTTACCTTTAATTTGTTCAGGAGACTTAAATCGTCTCCATCTCGCTTAAAAGACATGCTTCTGCTCTTTTAAAAATAAATAAACAACATAAACAAACCCGCGTTCAGAACCTACAGGGGTAGGTAGCAATTGTGTTTCAGCAGCTTGTCCAACATAGCAGTTATATTGAGGTAGCAGTAATTTATTAAAGTTACCAAAACTGAATTTAAAAAATACTAATTTCAATAATTTAATTTTTTTATTTTTTATTTAAAGCTAAAATGAGAAATAACAGGTGAATGTGTTGAGAAAAAAATGTGTTGGCAGAATTGTAGTGCATCACCTCGGCGCGGTTATGAATTCAGTTGAAGCTCAGCCGGTGTTTTAACTCGAGGTGTTCTTCTCTGTTATAGATAAAAAAGGCTGAATTATTTGGAAGCAGTAGCGAAATCCACTGAGAAGAAATTTAGTTTGGTTCCGAATTTCCTTCTAACAACCTACAGGTTTGTTTTACTTCATTATTGCTTATTTTACATACAGTTGTAGCTTTTGGAACAGTCTATGAGCTGATTGCTTGTTTAAGCTATATATTATATATAAATAGATAATTTATAATAATAAGCTATATAAATAGATAACTTTATATATATACATATAAAATTATCTACAGTCTATTGTTTCTTGAAATAGGAATCGTTAGTGTACTGTCACTCAATTTTCTTTCAAAATTTGATAGGTTGAGTACTAAGTAATTATTGAATTTCCATATTAATAGAGTCTTTCTGAGAATTTTCACTTGATTTTGCCTCCTGTTCAAGACTGGAGCCTATATTCAGCTTCTGTATATGCGTAAATACTAAAAAAAATATTATAAATTAAAAACATTCTAATTTATTGGGAAAAATTTTAATACAATAAAAAAAAAAGATTATACGGTATATTTATTAGATACTGAATTCTAATCAAGAAATTACAATCTGTACCAAACTACAAAAATCCATAACCACATTTATCGATCTAATTTTTATTAATTATAATCCATATACTTATTTTTTCATTTTAAAAACCTTATTTTTTATATTAAATCTAATAGCAATTGAAAAAATTATTTACAGCTAAATATTGAATATTTCCATGGATTAATATTCATTAACCTGTTAACAGGGCGTAATTTTGTATTTTCTTTTGTGCAATATATATAAATAAACGAAAACGTATGTTTCTTTTATTTATGCTTAAAATAAATTAAAATACTATGAAATAATACGTTTTCGTTTATTTTTATATATATAGCACAAAGGAAAATGCAAAATTACTTGGGACGTATTTATACATCCCGCCCGGTTAACAGGTTAACGCTCATGATAAATAATCATTATCATCTGCCCTAATTTACTATTCTAAAAATGTTTCTTATTAAATTATCCTGCATTCAATTACATAATTTTTAAAAATAAATTTATAGAACTAAATAAAAATTAAGTATTAATTGTAATTGATTTTATAAAAAAGATTAAACAATTTATCAACTCTTAGTAATAAAAAATGATAATTAATTTTATAATTTTAATTGTTGAAGATAGTTGCAAAAATTACAAAAACATTTTATTTTTATTCATAACTGAAATGTATTTTCAGTCTTATTTTCGTCTTTATTATATCAGAAATGTGTCACTTTTTTTTATGAAATATTTTTTTCAGGCTGTAATTTATTTTCCGTGCAAAGCTACCAGATAATTTAATTTACAATCATTCCATTCCTATAATTTATTAGAAGAGGTACATGCATGCAAATAAATAATAAATCATATCATTAATCAATTCAATCATTAAAATGAGCTAGTAACTTTGATACATTACAAGGGATAATACCTGCATAATTATCTAATTCTTCATTTATTGCAAACCAGAATGAGATAATTACTCGATTTACAAATCGCGATTTTCTAACAGGTGGGTGCCGGCTGATCTATAGCTTAAAATTTGAAAATTGTCTACCATTCTTTTTCCAAGATTTTTAAGTATATTGAATTATTACGACTTGATATACGTAAAGACGATAACTTGATCTAAAGACGGCATCTTTGTTGAATTTATAACTTTGAACAGAGGCAAAAATTTGGATATTATCCAGAATGAATAAAGTCTATATAATGTTAGTTTCTTCCTCTGTACCTGACCTTTTACTATGCTTACTTGTATACTTGTCATCATATTTATTTGCTTCTATGAATGTATTAATTTATTTTCGCACAGGTATGTAGTATATATATCCCCTCCTTTACTTCTTAATTTTCAAGAGCGTTTCTAAGATTAAGTAGGCCACATCCCATCATAATAATGTTGAATCGTAATTTTTATTATTCGTTTTTTTTTCTGATTAACCCATTAATCGTAACGTATCAATCCACCCACACTTTTCCTTTATTTTTTAAAACTATTTTAAAACATAATTCATTATATCATATGTTCATATCGCCTTTTAAACTAAACATGTTTTTAAAGAGTTGAATTGTATTTTAGTTCAGTTATCCAGTTGGCTGAATTCACAAAAATCCTGTAAAATTATTGTTTTCAATCGCTAAAATTCCTTTAGATTTAAGATATACACATGTAGAGTAGAAACTCAGATTGTTCAACATGTGAGTGAGCAACAGGTGTTCGAAAAAGATAGATGTTCGACCAAGGACATTTAAACATCCTGGTCTACTTTTGATTTATTTATGAAATCAGAAATTTCAAAAGCACACTAATAAATTATGTTTTATAAATCTCTTTTTGGTTGTTACTCTGTTTAGTTTTTATTTATTATTTTTTTTTTCAAGCTTGATCTTGTAATGGATCATATTATCTCATTTAAAATGGTAATAAATAATTATCAGATATGTGCACGTAAAAATTAAAAAAACAAACAACTAAATTGGTCAATCCAGTTTTATTCGTGAATTACATAGAGAATTATTATGACTGGCATTCAATTCTCACTAAAATTACTTTTGGTGCACTAATGGCTTTTTATTCATTACATCAGTAAATAAGAAATAAATACATAATCACCTAAAAGTGAATAAATACAAATAAAATATTTAACTGCTACAGTACTGAAATAAAAGGGGAAATGTGAACGTTATTTAGGTATAGAGTTGCAGTTCTCTGAGTCTGGATCGTGTTAACACCTCAAAATGAAAAAAAAATTCTTTATTATGTTTTTTCTATGTATTTTAAATTTATAATTTATTTTTTATTTATTATTCTTTTTATGGTGATTATTTTTATATTGAAGAGAAAATATTTGTCTTGGCCGGGTTTCGAACCCGGGTCGTCCGCATCTCTAGCGCGGTGCTCTAACCATCTGAGCTACCAAGGTTCGTAACCAAGCCAAACAAATCCATTCTCTTCACTGATTCCATATCCTCGTGTTTTTTTATTAATTTATTATATATTTTTTATTTTATTTATTATTATAGGATCAGTGAAGAGAATGGATTTGTTTGGCTTGGTTAGGAGCCTTGGTAAGCTCAGATTGTTAGAGCACTTCGCTAGAGATGTGACGACCGGGTTCGAATCCCGGTCAAGACAAATCGTTTCTTTTCAAAATAAAAGTAATCCTCAACAAAAGAATAACAAATAAATTATTAATATAAATTATACGTCAGTCAACTAGATCCTAATTAAAGTAATGCTCAGTGAACATTCTTCCCCGTGTATACATCGCAAAAATTGCGAGAACAAGGGGATATAGGATCAGTTAAGAGAATGGATTTGTCTGGCTTGTTTACGTGCCTTGGTAGCTCAGATGTTTAGAGCACCGTGCTAGAGTTGCGGACGATCAGGGTTCAAATCCCGGTCAAGACAAGACAAATCTTTTTTCTTCAAAATAAAAATATTTCATTAATTTAAAAATAATAAGTTTGATTATATAAATCCATTTGTATACTATGTATAAAAGTATTGTTAATTGCAATGCATAATGAAATAAAAGTTGATCGATTTGAATAACCTTAAGAATCATCTAATTGGAATTTAGGTATTCATTCATATTCTCTGTCTTACACTTAATGTTATGTTCGTTCTTAGCCAGTTTTCACTGTTCAGTTAGGTTATCAACCTAAGTTGAAAGTTCGAGATTCAATCCGTGATTCCACAACGAAATAAATTAATTCTTGTTCAAGCCGGATTCGAACTGGCTCTGGAGTAGACTCGAGATGGGTAAGTTGATCTCTTAACACACTTGGCCACCTCCACCAAAACTGAAACATTTGAAGTTTTAGAAAGGATGGTTTTGATAATTGAAATATTCATAGAAAACAGAGAGTTTCGTTAGAAAAAAAAATACCAAAAAAAATACTGCTTGTATAACTGGTTTCTACTCCAAGGACGGATAGACATTTAATAATATATAAAAAACAAATATATTGGACTGCTAGGTAGTTTGATCAACAGCCTAAACTTGCAATCGAGTTTCTATTATCCGGTAAAATAAGATATTGGAACATCGCACGCTTCTAAGGCGCCCAACAGTAAAAATACGCCACTTTCAAAGAAGATTGATTTGGAATCCACAACCCCTTGCGGTTCGCATACGGTTTCCTTAGTGTTTGGCTAATGTTCCTATGTAAAACCAGTGGCAACATCATTTAAAATATAAAAAGAAATAAGGGATACTAAGAGGACACTTCAATTAATATTTAAGAAGAAAAAAAGCCTTAATTACTAATACAATTAATTTTTAAATAAAAAATATAATTTTTGTCCCAGTTTCTTCTCATTTGTCTATTTAGTTTTTACAGCCATGATTCGATGGAATTCCAATATAAATTCTAAAACAACAAAATAAGAAATAAATCCTTGAATCTAATCAGTTTGTTTATATAGAAAAACTAATGCAAGACAGTCAACTCTTGCATCATGGAAATAGGATATATTTGAAGGACTGTTTCTATGTAAAACAAAAGGCTGGCTAGTAGCTAATATATTTTATGAAAAGATATCTTGAAAATTAACAATTAATTTACAATCCCTGACAGTGCTGTTGTTGAGATGTTAGACTTCAATTAGTGTATATTTTTAAGGTTATGATTTTGAATGAGCTGATCTGCGATTGTTTTCACTTAAATAGGCTTTTTCATTGTTTAAACTTATGTATATTGAAATTTTCTTCTTCTTTTTTTATAGCTTTTAGTTTATTTTTAATTAATATGAACAGTTTTTGTTTTATATGTTCGTAAAAATATAACTTCTGTAATATCTCTAGTAATTCATTCCTTGATCATTTTCTGTTATCCATGTTATCAGCTATAAATTGCGGAAAGAGTTTGAAGAAGATTACAAAATATTGAAAAATAGTTCAAACATATTCTACATTTATACATATATAGTAAGCAATATTATATAATATATTACTGCTGTAATGTAATATATATATATATATATATATATATATATATATATATATATATATATATATATATATTTTATATCTATAAAAATATCTTAAATATCAATATCTCTTCGATTGACTTTCAGTTATTTTACTTCTCGAAAAGAATAATTGTTTTTATGTTACGAGCCCATCGTTTTTGCCTAATCAATGGGATTTTCGTATTCTTTACATTTGATTTTTCATTATTATTATTTTTGTACTTTTTCACGATACATATCCATTCATTGCTTTTCCAAAGTGAAGATAATGAAAATCGTGTTTCCTCGTCTTCGACAGTTTGATAATGATGATGTGATATAATATATTCCTCAGACTTCTAAATTCCAATTATTTAACAAGCATTTGAAAAACAAGGTTCACGTTTTAATAAAATAACTCCAATCCTTTGATTAACTAGAGTCCAATCCACAAGATCAAAGAAAACGAGTTATTAGTAGAATAATGTTCAATCTCACTTCTAATACGCACTGTAATTCTGCTGCAATATGTGTAGAAATATTCGAGTTATTGGAATGTATAGCCGGATAATGCTTAAATATGTGGCAGAAAGAGAGAAAGTGATTTTACTTTACCTATTAAATTTGGTATGGAAAAAGAAGAGGATGATTCCATGGCACTGGGAAGTTGCCACTTTAATTCCCATATTCAGAAAATGTGATAATATAGAATGTCGGAATCATGGGACATATCTCTTTAAAGCATTCCTATTAAAATATACTTCAAGATCTTGAAGAAAAAAAAAAGGGTAAGGGAAAAAGTGGAACCACAACTCCAGGAGGAACAATGTGGTCCGGAACGTACAAGATTAGATCTTCACCATGAGACAATTCACTGAAAAAGTAATTAAAAAATGCAAAGAGCTTGCACAGTTAACTTAGTAGACCTCACAAAACTGCTTGAATGAATACGATTAGAGGACATCTTCAAGGTTCTAACAGAAAGAGGAATTAACACATTAATGCTGGCAATAATGAGCCTCTATAGGAACATCCAACATCCAACATCCAAGTAACTCCAAAGAATTCAGAACCAAAATTGGTACAAGATTGGATTGCAGCTTGAGCCCTCTTCTTTTTATTCATTTCCTCAATTCTACTATAGCTCAAACCAAAGCCCAAAAAGTTTCCATTTGAGTTTTGGATATTTGAATAAAGTTACCTACTCGCTGATAGGCTTCGCTGACGACATAGTAATCCTTGCCAATAACGATAGAGAACTAATACACAATATCCGGGTTCTTCAAGATGAACTAGATCTACGTGTATAAACATAGATCGATATTCAAATAAACCCTGATAAAATAATGTTCATGAGAATTGGCAGTATGCTTCAGGGAAATATGAGAATGATAATAATCAAGGTTAAGCCCATCGAACAGGTGACAAGCTTTAGAATAAAAGTTTTACTTTAAAAATAAAACAAAAAAAAAATTTATTATAGTAATAAAAAGAATAGAAAGAAAAAAAGAATATACATATACTGCTATATTAAAAGTTTAATATAAAAAAAAAAAATTGTTAAAGTTCTTATCTGGCGGAGATAGTCCGGGAAGGTCTTATCTCTTCTAATACCAAACACAGACTCAAAATGTTGTATTTCTGTCAACGTTGTCTATAAAAGAACTTTATTTTCCCACTGTTTTTTGGATAGATTGGAAAGGGTGTTAAGTAGTAACGTGATACTAAGCGCAAGAGCCTGATTAACGTATACATTTCAATACAAAAGTAAGAGAAGTAAAACGAAATCTGGGTCTCGTTTGCCTGGAATTAGAAAGACGAGTGGTTGATTTAGAAAGTGGAAGACATTGCCAATCATTAGAATTCAACGCCTAATATTTAGATCCTGCGATATTCAAATACAGTTTTTAAAGAAATGACAAATTTTAACTATCTTGTACCAAAGAAGTTCGATGCAATTTTATTGAAGTAGTGTTTAATTTGCATTATAATCGAATGATGTTTATAATTATTTACGTTTGTGATAATGATTGAAACTTCAAGAAAATATTTAACTGTCTAACCGAATTCGCTTTTTAATAAAATAATAAGTATTACTTTTTCACTAGTATTTTAAAATTAGTTCTAGGTTCATACAATCAGTGTGAAAATCCTAAATTTTTAAAAATACTATTATTTTATTAAACATATACATAATATACAACCACTTAACTCAAATTTATCCAGTTATCAGCTGTCAGAAAAAATATTCCCTAAATATTATTAATTAATTTAATTGTATAGATCAATATTTATTTATAATTGTTACATTATTGAATAACAAGAAAGATTGTAATAGCGATCAAAAAAGTCATTAATGGCATATAATTGTACCAATAGACAATTAATGATTCACTTTATGGATGTACTAATAGAGCCTATTATACATATGATGTCAGTTGCAGTCTAGGGTCGAATATATGACATCATAGACATAATGAGATTTTTGGAGGTCTTCAATCCAATTAATAATCTTTTTTTTTTTTAAATAATTGTATATGCGTGTATGAAATATGCATCTAAAAATATCTGTACGAATACAACACATATTGTCTTGGATTCAGTTCGGGGTAGAGTCTATACTGTTTCTAGAACAACGGTTGTGCAGGGAGGTGATCTGTGCATCCGCGTTTTTACCCCCAAATAATGGTGCCCCTTTTGTAGAAGCTGGTTGAGCCCAGGAGGGTCTCTAGATTCAACATGATTTATCAGTGGCTGTTAACAAACTATGTAAATTAATGCCAGCCATTATAAAATTAATTTATAAAAAAAAGGTTAATAATAATTATTTATTAGAGAATGTTAAACAATGATTTTGTGGCACATATTGAATTTCGCTCTTTTTTTTTGAAAACCTCCCCTAAGGGATGCACGTGGAAAGGTGTGTGGAGAAACCTACCATTGAAGGCACTCTGTAGTGGAGTGCATGGTGGTTCATCTCTCTGTAGTAAATCCCTGCTCCAGAGACGTTTCAGTCTCCTAGTCGGATACTGTGACAGTGTGTCTGTTAGTGACGTACCGGTAAGTTAGGACGTTCATCAACTGATTAACGAATTTTGATGTAGTGTTGGGTCAGTAACAAATGTAAATCTATCTCATTGTGAGACGATTTGTTTATAAAAGGATCAATTCCGTTTGAATAATAATCGTGATAAAGAGGAATTATTAGTGGGATCGTGAATTTATTAGTTCCTTCTGAATTAGTATTCTGGCAAAGTGCCTGAATGATATGATTATTCTCAATAATCTCGATAGGTTTCGTTTTCATTAGTCTAAGCAAGTCCTAATGATTAATTTAAGTATTTGGATAGGGCTTCATTACGAATTCTAATCTACGTCAAGTTAAGGTTTCTTTCCTTCGATCGCTTGAATACATATCCCATCAACGTTATTGAGTCAACTTTTTAAGGGATATTTCATGTAATGTATTATATAAAAAAATCAAGATGATACAATATATTATAATTATAAATTTTAATGTTATATAATTTTTTTTTTTTATTATTATATAACAAAGATAGGGTCAGGACTAGTGGAAGGCAAAGGGGAAAACTTGCAGTGGGCGGCAGAATTCGATAGACTGTAGGATATGGAGACTCTCATTGGGCTCACCCAACCTCTATAAATGTTCCCTTAATTGGGAAAGACCTGGTGGTTGAGCGTGGTATAGGTCACAAATCCTATCCATGCCAGAAACAGTAAAGTCTCTATTACGTGCTGAACCCAAGACCTTTCATGGTATTTTTTTTTTAATATGCGTTCTATTGATTCCCCTCTAAAACTGTTTGAACATTCTATATTTTTATCATCCTCAATATTTTACATATTTTCCACCAATCTACTCATTTTCATTAAAACCAGACGTTCTGTAGCGCTCGTAAAACCCCTTTCGGAATTTTCACTCTTTCAAACCAGTTAAAAATATACAATTCTAAAGAGCATAAAGGAATGCTTAGATAAAAAGATAAAATGGAATATTTACAGCGTCCAACAGAATATTTCCGGAATTTTAATTATGGTTTTGGGAATATAATCGATATAAATTCAGAACTGGGCTGTTATTAAGAATTAATAACAAGGATTTGATAAAATTTTTCAAAAACCAAATCAAGGTGGATTGAAAATCCCAAGATAGCAAGATGATTTTGGTATTGGGAACACTGATGTAGTATCACGTGTTATTAGTCGCATAGCCAATAGACCTTGCATCAATTTTTTGCGAATGCTATCGAACCAACTGGATCGAAAAAATTAAATAAAAAGTGTTTTATCACCAACTGCGAAAAAAAAAATCATTTTCAAAGAGAAAATCCCCTAAATAAGTTAATATTGTTTGCTGGGAATCTGTTTAACTTCAAAAAAAATTTGTATGGTATTGGATTGTCCGGAAAGAATTTTATTTTATTTATAATTGTTTATGTTTTCTTTAAAATACCCATCAAAACAGTGAACCGTTTAGGTTTGTTGGTCTTTTGGAGTTGAAACTCCTAAAACAAAATTATGCTAAAATCACTGACTGCCATCTTATTTCCAACCGAATTATTTCCAAGTAGCCAAAGTTTACAGAAGTAAACAGACATTTTTGTTTGAAAGAGGATTAAAAAGTGTTTACATTTATAAAAACCAAATGTTCAACAAACAGAAACCTAAGAAAACCTAAAATCCTGCATTTTTTTCCAGACAACACAATATAGTATATAAAATTTCACTAAGAACTTTGTAAGTGCTATCGATTATTTCTGTTTGGATAGCACTGCTCTCTGAGTTTTCCCGAGTCAGAGCGTTAAAAATTTCTATCAAATCCCTAATAGGAATGGCATTTCTTTATTACTAGTACTCCTATTACTAGACTAATGTTCTTTTTAATTTAAGTCATAGAGAGGACCACGCATTTTAAAATACGTGAAAGATATGGTGTAAGGGTTCAGTGACCTTTGGCAGAGTTCCATTCGGTCCGAGGTCGCCGGTGATTGCAAGTCCTTTTGCTATTTCTTGTTACTAAAAATAAACAACTACGGTCAGGGTCAATTATTTATAAATAAGAACTAAACAATAAGCGTAGCTAAGCAAATGTTCTTGAAGTGAGAGAAGTTATTCACGTGAGGTGGGAGCTCCAGGATATAAAAGTCTTTAAAAAAAATTATCTAACGGTCAATACTAATTATTAATTTTTTTAAATATCCGAGTGGCAAAATAATGATAATTTTGTTTATACTTCTAAGCTTTATTTTTATTATATCGGACAATTTTCTAAATAGAGTGTGGTTTATTTTCCGAGATATTTATCTACGACCATAAACTTACTTTATAATCATTACTTCTCTGCTTTTTCGTTATTACTTTAAATAATAGTTTTCTTAAATAAACCAATGTTATAATTTGTAATTAATTAAATCACTAACAAATATGGAGTATCATCACGTTCAATAGGTACTTGATATTTTGAAGTACTGTTTCTTGACCAACATTTATGAAAAAAGATTTTTTTTTAATGAGTTGTGAATCCTTGACATAATAATTTCGATTCCTGTGGAAGCATTGGGTCACATTTCCACTATTAAATTGAATGTTTTAATGTTTAATTTTATTACAACATTTTTATGTATTTATAATTTGTAGTTGGATGATATTAAATTGTTCGCCCAAAACCGGCACTTAATTAACACTTTAGCAATCTATTGGACAGAAAATACTTTAGCAATTGCCCTCTTTAAAAGAAGATGCTGTAAAATATTTCTAGAAGTGCGGAATAAAACCAAAGTTGAAATTATGTGAAAAAGGCCAAGATGTTTTTGTCGAAAGTGAAGAGAAACATTTATATAAGTAGAGAACGGAGATAGTTGGGGGGTGCAGTCAAAAAAACACCAAATAAGTACTAGACTCATATTTAGTAAGTGCCAAAGTTTCGACCTACAATGTAGGCCATCTTCAGGACTATGAGAGAGAAACAAACAGAACAAAAAATATATATAAAAGCGTTACAGTACCTAACAAGAATATTGTGACATGTAATGTAGAAAATTAAAATAGTGACAGATATGAAAATTAAGGATAACGAATATTAAAATAGTGACAGAATATAATACATACAATTAAAATATTGACAGATATAATAAAATTAAAGGTAATGAATAATAATATATTATTTATAGAATAATATTATTATAGAATAATATAACATTATTATATATTATTGTTCGAATATATGTCTGTATATGTTCTTTAAACTGAACCATTCCTCTTCCGTTATTCAGTAATAATTGAAAACAGTAGCGTCCCCACTAACTACGACTACGCTGGGGAGGAAATGACGTTCGGTTTCCTTTCTGTAGTTCTAAAACTATTCCCGATTGTAGCTGAATCATTTTTAACATATACAAACTTTGCCCTTAAAGCAGTTACACTTAACAAACGTTGCTCAAAGCGATCTTAAGATCGCCTATGATAAATGTTAATTCTAGGATTGTTTTTTATATCGGGAGCATCTGCGATATCCTTTTAAATTTAAATTAATAATTTAATAATAATTTGACAGCACTATGAACTAGCGTGATGTTATTTCTGATTTTATCATTATTAAAGAATTCCGTTTCACAAATTCTATCGGTTCTGCACGTGATAGTTGAACGATTTTCGACGGTCAGTTGAAGGTTCTAAAAAAAACTAGGAAAAATACAAGGTACAGCTTCTCTGACGATACAATTGTTTTTCCTCTCTAAATTCTACCATATCAACTCTTTCCCTCCAAATTCGTCCCTTTGATTTGGGAAAATTAATATTTATACTACTAAATCGAACAAATTCAGCTTCTATATCATACTGCAAAAATATTAACTACTCTGTTGGTACCTACCAAAAACTGTTGTAAGTCACGGTATCAACTACAACATTAATATACATAAATCATTGCAAGAATAAACATAGACGCCCCTCAGACACTCATTGACTGGACAAATAAAGTAAGGATCAGATGTTGTCTTTGAACTTTGGCGTGGTGCCATCTCAACCTATGTTAAGAATTTCTTCAACATCGGATCAGTCATCTGATGGTTATAAAAAAAAGGTTTTCGGTAAACTTTTAGTTTGGGATATTTACATCAGTATTATATTATTGGGATATTCGTTATACTAAATAGCTGAAAACATTAAAAGTCTCAATACTGAAATCGATAAACTGTATACTAAATTCATTTAATAAAATTAACCAGTGGTCATGGATGTAATTGTATTTATATTTGTTATCTTATTTGTAATTCTATAAAGTGACTCAAATGAAAGACTTATTCACAATTTGATTAATATTTGAAAAAAATAAACAGTAATTTAGGTAATGGAATGCACTATACAAATGGTTGTTTTTTGTTTTTTTTTTATTTGATTTTATTTAACGTCGCTTCAACTTCTGAGGCCATTAGCGACGACTGCTCTTATTATATTTCATTAATTAACTTTGTTTGCTTCAGGTACATCAGAGTCCTCTGCAGCTCTTTATCATTTTTGAAAGGTTGGCACGTTTCAATTTTTAAATTTTTTCTTATTATTACATATTTCTTGCATTCAAACAGATGCTCGACTGTAATTTGAACATTATTGCAGCTTTGGCAGGTTGGTTGGTACTGCCCTAAAAGTAGGTGGAGATGTGTCAGCTTAGTATGACCAATTCTTAACCTGCTTATAATACTGCACTCTTTTGGCGTTAGGCCGTTTGGAGGGATCCAGGCGGTGTTTTTTCCTTTTATCTGACGGAGATGGTTTTGAGGGAGGCTCTCCCACTTTTCATCCCAATTTTCTTTAATTTTATTTTTTATCACTGCCAGCCACTCGGATAAAAAAACGGATCTTACTAAGGGAACGTCACTTTTTGCAGCTGCTTTAGCCCCCGCATCAGCTCGTTCGTTGCCGCTTATTCCTACATGCGAAGGGACCCACAACAGTGAAACTGTTTTATTGTTCTCCTTTAAGGCCATATTCATGCTCTGAACCTTCTGTAAAGTTATGTTTCCTGTCCAAAGCTGTTCCAATGCGTTTATCACTGATAGTGAGTCAGTTACTATGACCGATTTCTCAAAGCCGTTTTTTATTATATGTTCGTATGCTTTTAGTATTGCCCATGCTTCACACGAAAATATTGAGTTTAGCTCGTTCATTTGCCATTGGTATGTGCTTGCTTCCGTCACTATACAACAGCCTGCACTGTTCTCATATTTAGATCCGTCAGTGAAAATGAATTTGTGATTAGGGAATTGGTTGAATATGATTTCACTGTACCTATATTTTATCAATTCTGGTGTAGAGTTCTTCGAAATTGGTAGTAGGTCTTTGTTATTTCTAATAGGTGGCATTGTCCATGGTGGTGAATGACCGATCGTTAAGGGTTCAATGTCCGCTTGTACGGAAATTTTAAAGTCATAGAGATAGGCTGCGATTCGGTTGCAAAGCTCTTCTCTATTTGAAACGCCATTTCTATTATTTCGGTTTTCACTGTTAAGTGAAACAAAATGATTTATGCCCTAACGCAGAGTATCGCTGTAACAGTGATCTGGCATTTGTAAAATTTTGGCTGCGTACCGAAGTGCCAGAAGTTTCCTTCTATGATTTAGGGGCAATTCTCCAGCCTCACTAAGTATTGAAGACGCAGGGCTTGTTCTGAAAGCTCCGACAGCAATTCTTAAGGCAGTATTCTGTATCGAATCGAGCTTTTTTAACAGGCTACTGCAAGCTGATGAGTATACAATGCAACCATAATCAAGCTTAGACCTTATAAGAGTTCTATATGTTGTCAGCATTATTTTTCTGTCTGCTCCCCAGCTGTGGTGGGAAAGTATTTTTAAGATGTTTAACCTTTTGATACAGTCCTGTTTTAATTTTTCAATCTGGCCTTTCCATTTTAATTTCTGATCCAATGACAGCCCAACAATTTTGATTTCTTCATAAAATTTAATCTCGCTACTGTTTATCAAAAAATTACTTAGTCTTTCGGATTTATGTTTTCTTGAAAAAATGATAGCCTGTGATTTTTCAGCAGAAAATCCAAAGCCAGTCTCTCTTCCCCATTCTTCTAGTTGTAAAATCGTCGATTGCATGATCTGTCGCGTGAGATTTAGATCTCTTCCTTTGCAACTGAGTAATAAATCATCGGCGTAAAGGAACCCTTTAACTGGGAGAGTTATACGATCTGCGATATCATTTATAGCAATAAGAAATAGGGATACACTAAGAACTGAACCTTGAGGTACACCATTCTCTAGTTCCACTTCGTCTGAGTAAACTTCATTTACTTTCACCTGCATTACTCTATTGTTGAGAAAATTCTTGTTTCACATTGAAAAATGGTTGTTTCACAGAGAGAATTGTTTACGAAGTAAGATATTTATTATTAATTATGTGTCTAAATCAGAATTTTTTAAAAATTGTACTCAACTTTTTGTACTAGTTATAATTCTTATTGATCTTACATAACGAAAGCGAACATATCAAAATTATGGTGAGCACAAAAAATAACTTATTACATGAAATATAAGTTATTCGGTGAAGGTTTAGTAGATTTTCAAAAAAATTTAAACAGTAACTTTCATCTGTACAGTTTAATTTGTATTTATTGAATTTAAATTAGAAATTATGAAATTCACCAAATATTATTGTTGATTTTCCGTTTTAGGGACAAACATTAAGAGTACATAAGTAAATTAATTGTTATATAAATTAAGCAGTATACCTCTGCAAGTTGACCACATCGCCCGGTCAAATATCTTTATACGGTCTTCTTCTTCTCTTCTTCTTTCGCATCACCCTTATGGTGCCTTTCAGCGTAGGGGAGCGTTTAACCAGGACTGCCACTCTTTCCTATTCTTAGCTAGGTTCCTCGCCTGGCGGATATTTTTGCCTCTTTTCCTGCACAACCGCTCGACATATTCCAGATAGGACATTCTAGGGCGTCCTCGTGGTCTTCTACCTTCAGGGATGTAGTCCATCGTCTTCAATGGGTCCCTGCAGTCCTCCATCCTCAGAACATGCCCAAACCATTTTAATTGGCGGGCCTCGAGCATCTCCTTCATTGCCACGATCCTGAGTTCCTCCCTGATCGTTTCATTGCGGATACAATCTCTTTTTGTTTTTCCTGAGATTCTTCTAAGAAATTTCCTCTCTGCAGCCGTGATTCTACTCTCCAGCCTGTCCGTTAATATCCAACTTTCGGCACCATACAGGAGCACAGGTAGATATACCGACTTGAAGATGTTGAGCTTCACTTTTCTGCCTACTTCTCGCTTCCCAACAACAGCATTACAGATCTGGTAGTAGACCGAGTTTGCTTTTTTTATCCTATTTGAGATTTCAAAGTCTAATTTTCCAGTACCGTTCATTACTGCTCCGAGGTAGGTGAAGTCCGTGACCGCTTCCATCTCTCCTCCGTTGCAGTATATATGGATTTCTTCCTGTACTCTTCCTACTTGCAAGATCTTGCTCTTGCCGGTATTGATCTGCATGCCTTTCCTACGGAGCTCTTCATCCCATTCATTCACGGCTTGCTGTAACTTTTCTGTGGAGTCTGCAATGAGGACAATATCATCTGCATAAAGCAGAAACTGAATCACTACAGGCAGGAGGTTTCTTCGGCCCAGGAACGTCCTTTCAGTTCGTCTTTTGCATATTGCTGCTATTTCATCCATATAAAGTATAAATAGCAACGGGCTTAAGCTGTCACCCTGCTTTACTCCTTTTGCCATATCAAAGTGCCCAGACTCCTTCCCATTCAGTCTAATGATACCTTTTGGGTTTTGATATATAGACTTTACAGCATCCACCAGGCTTTTTGGGATGTTCTTAACTCTGAGTGATTCCCATATTTCGTTTCTTGGTACAGAGTCAAATGCTGCTTTAAGATCGAGAAAGGCGAAGTACATGTTCTTGTCTCGTTCCCAGGATTTTTGTATGACATTTCTTAGAGAGAATATATGGTCTTGAGTTTGTCTTCCTGGCCTGAAGCCGGCCTGTTCCTCTCCGATGTGCCGCTCAACTATATTTCTTAATCTACTTTCTAAAATGGAAGTATATAGTTTGTAGATAACTGGAGAGAGACATATGGGTCTATAATTGGAACACTCAGTCTGGCTACCCTTTTTGTGTATGGGGATTATAATATTGTATTCCCATTCTTTTGGTATCCTCTTCTTCTCCCAAGCTTTTTGAAAAAGCATTTGAAGAGACCTGACTAGTTCCATGCCTCCATACTTTACAAACTCTCCGACTATGTTATCCCGTCCTGGAGCTTTCCCCAGCTTCATCCTTTCGATAGCCTGCTCAACCTCCTCCTCCTCTATCACCTCATCAAACTCTGTCTCATTCCATTGTCCATCTTGGTTATTCATATGGTTCAGAAACTCATCACTGAATTGCCTCTCATAATGCCTTCTCCAGACCTCCAGAATGCCTTTATCATCTGTGACCGTTTCACCTTCCTCCTTTTTGATATTCCTGATTTCTTTACTTTTGCAGCCCCTTAGTGATTTTATTTTACTCCAAAAGAGCTTTATGTTTTCACCATGTTCCTGGTTAAGCTTCTCTCCAAATTCCTCCCATGATTTCCTCTTAGCCTCCTTTACAGCTTCCTTCGTCCGGTTCCTGACCATCACATATAACTGCCATTTTTCAGGAGTTTTTTCCCGGCAGTAATCCTTCCAGGCTGTCTTCTTTTCTTTTATCTGTGTCCTCAGTTCTTCATTCCACCATGATGTACGTTTGTCTTTCTTGATTATCCTTTTCACTCCACAGACTATTGCAGCTGACTCTAAGACGCTGTTTTTTTATATGTGTCCACATATCATCTAGGCTTGCATCTCCGTCTAATTCCTGTAATCTTCCTCGCAGTTCCTCTTCATACTGGGATTTTTTCTCAGGGTCCTGTAGCTTTTTCACCTCGATCCTATCATAAGCCTTTGACTTTATCTTGCGTTCCTTTAATACTTTTGTGTCTGCTACCAGTAGCAAATGGTCGCTTCCTATCTCCGCTCCTCGAATAACTTTTAAATCAGTAAAATATCTCCTGATGTCCCGCCCATAGATGAAGTAGTCAATAATACTATTTACATTCCTTTCTGGGGCCGAGAAAGTTATCTTATGTACTAACTTGTGCGGAAAGTAGGAATTCCCTATGAGTAGGTCATTATCTATGCAGAATTCAATTAAGCGTTGCCCACTGTCATTCTTTGTACTTTGACCTCCATGTGGACCCATCGCTCCATGTGCTCTCATGTAGTCATTACCTATTCGTGCATTGAGGTCTCCCAAAATCAGGATGCTCCTATTATCATTCCTGTATTTATTTACTATTCGCTCAAGGTCACTATAGAACTGCTCTTTATCCAGGGTGTTGGCATCGTTTGTAGGGGCATATACTTGTATTAGGGTCCACTTCCCAATCTGCATATTTATATTGACTGCAAGGATTCGTGAGTTTACAGGCTCCCAGTCTACGACTTGCCTAAAAATTTCGTCTTTCATTATTACTCCTACACCCTCTACAGCTCTGTTTCCTGGAAGGACTCCTGAGTAAATCAGTGTGTGGCCTCGGTCTAACTTTATATCTCCAGTTCCCTTCTTTTTCATTTCGCTAATCCCAAGAATGTCTACCCTATATGTCGTCATTTCTTCAATAATTTCTACTTCTTTACCTGTGAAAGATCTTATATTCCAGGTTCCTAGCCGTATGTCCTTTTCCATGCCGGGTCGTTTCCCTATTTTACGTCCATATCCGAGGCTATTCGCTAAGTTACTTTGAATCGATTATACTCCCTTGCGGGTGATTAGCCCAGCAAGAAAGGCCCCGTATCCTCGGGACAACTGGTTGTTTGGCTAAACCCCCAAACTTGGGTCTTCCCAGGGAAGGTAGCCCTGAGGTGGATACTGTATGTGACCTGATGTCTGAATTAGTGTTGAGTGTACTGTTCTGTGTTGTGTGGTTGCCATGTACTGAACTCGGTTATCCGGGGGGTCGTTAAATCCCCACTAGCCTGGCTTTTGGACTAGTCCCTGCGGATACGGTCAAAGATGTATATTGTGAAACTATAATTCACAAACACGACTTTGGATTTCATTTTGTTTATAATACAATGTAGGTTTTGACATGGTAATCAGCTTTTTTTGACAACTTTTGACAAACGGTGGCGGCCGTCTGCCTTTCGCAAATTAAAAGGTTGAGCACGAACCGTCAAATAAATGTTGTGTTAAAGTGGCTGGATAGTCCAATGGGCTCTTCATGGAAATAAAATAATGAGATTTATAAATAAAATAAAAAAATAACAAAATATTTATTGCCTATTCAAAATAAATGATGTCTTGTGAGAAAACCAAAAATGAAAATAATAATAATATCTCACACACACATACTAATGACAAAAAAAAAAAAAAAACAATGCTAATGATCATAAATTGCAAAAAAAAGCATAATAATTGCAATGAAATAGAAAAGACAACCAAAATAAAAATATTCTATACAAAAAAAAATGTTAATAAAAATAAAAATGTATTTTGAAAATAGTAATAATAATGATAAAACCGTTTACAGTAGTTTATGAGTCCAGACAAAATCACATCACTACCAGAATCGCATCGAGTGTTCCTACACGGAAAGATGCTTCAGTGATGAACGGTCCCAATATTATGCCACTGTGTGGACACTGCGAATGGAACTGCAGAACTGAGAGGAACTCTGCACCGTGTGTTAATCCCGTCTGGCGGTGCGAGTTGCCGTAATAAATAAGCAATTCTGTTTACGCATCGGCTGCTCAGCTCGTGCATAAACAAACTTGATATACTTTGTACATATTAATTTATACACTATGTACAAATTTAAGAGTAAACATATTTAAATTAAATAAAAATACACTTGTAAGAAAAGAAAATCAAAAATGACTAAATAAGTCGACACGTATTTTTAAATAACGAAGAACAATTTAAAAATCTCAAAACATAATTATAACATTTTAAAACATTCTGGCATTGTGGCCTCAACAATCAGCAAGTTATTAATTTGCATTAAAGTGGCCGAGTAGATGTTATTTATTATTCATTGTTCAGGGAGAGTGATATTTTCTCTGCAGAAGGTTATGTAATTTATTGATTTGTTTACTAATCTAGACCTCACAATTGAAATGGTGGTGTTTAATAAAGCTCAAAAGCATTTGTCTTGTTACCCGTATCTTTGAAACTTGGGGGAAAACATAATTTTGTAAACTATTAGAATTTTCCAGAATGTCTATTGTTTTATTTCATAATCACCGTCTTTGAGTTGTGCAAAATTTAAATGTGTAATATCATTTTCGGATTTATCAAGCTTGTCTACACATCTTTTGCAAAAAGTAGATGGATGGAAAATAAATGAGAATTTTGCGGACTGATTACTATGATAACAATAATCTGGTCTGTATTGTCCAGTATCAGGGTTACTAGATACCTACTTTCGGTTTTAACTTTAAGCTTTACTTTACAAAAAACATTAAAAATTGTTTGTTTTGTTTAATTTCATTAAATAATTTTTTCAACCTTAAAAACAGTTTATGTGTAAATTGGACTATTTACTATCGAGAATGCATCACCGTCATTCTTGTGGAATGAAAGATACACAATCGCACGAGATAAAGACAAGAGTAGAGAAACTAACTGGTAGTACTCGAATAACAAATCCATCTTATAAGGTCACAAGGTCATCTTCTTTTCAGACGCATCGGAAGATAATCAGGAATTGAAGAGGTTGTCAGGATAAAAAATAGTGGGTTTGAGTGGTTATAAAGTTTGTCATGAAATGATTTATATCTGATTCGGGCCAAATCAATAAAAAATGGAACATTGCGGATTGGATACGAGAGGAATTTGACGGCTTAGTGAAGCCTCTGAGCTCTAATCCGTAAGTCTAAATAGGTCTTATAATAATCATATATGAGACGTAATTAATTAGGAGCTTAGATCGTCTAATAAATGTTGAATAAGCCTGAAACGGCGAGCAGTAATTGTATTAATAGGCAAAATTAAATGGATGAATACGGGGTAAGTGTTGGAGCTCACATATAGTCTAGCATAGGATCACTTTCCTATTTGAATTCATTCAAGATATTTCGTTGGCAATGTCATAGGTGAAAGTAGGCTGTTCGTGCGTCCTCCGATGCAGTTGTATATCGCCTATGAAAGAGTTACTTTATCATTACATATTCAATTGGTTGTCCTGACTGTGTGATGCAGTGTATAATACTATGTGTTGACATCCCCATTGTCAATGTGCAAATCAGTAAAGAAGAACAATGTACTATTTTTTAACCCTAAATTGCCAACGACATATGGGACATGATTTTCTCCTTCTTCCTATGTGATTTCCAATGAGAAAGTCAACATATTTAAAAAATTGGGGGAAACATTATTGAAATTGGATTGTTTAGTTTGTACCTTCGTGCTAACCAAGTATTTTTTCTGAATCGACACACTGTTTGGAGAGGGGTGAGGTAAAACGCAATGTAGATAGTGGTATTATGGATTTAACTAATATTGTGCTTTCTGCGATTTGAAAAGTATAAACGAATGCGGATAGTAGCTGAAATGATTATTATCTGTTCAGATGATTATCTGAAATGATTATTTGTGCAAAACTAATTGCTTTATTTTCCTCTTAAGAGTTATTTTATTGTTATTTTTTGTATCTTTTTATTTTATTTCAATAGGATTTAATTTTAAATGTTTGAAATTATATTCTTTTTGGCGCACCAATTCTAACTTAATCGATTCGACTACCTTAACTAGCTTAGACGGATCCAGGGGGGGGGGGCACGGGGGCACGACATGAGTGAAACTATTGTTTAGATATTTTAATAACCCTGCGAAACCTTTCTACAAATACTACAAGTTTATTTCTAAGCTAACGCTGATTTTTTTGCCCGTCTGCCCGTTGTGCCCCTCCCCAGAACAAATCCTGGATCCGCCCTTGTTAACTAGTCATTAAAAGACTAATAATTCAACAATTGATGTTCATTCGTGAACTATGTAGTAACTCAGCTTATTCCGTTTCACAAGGTCATTGAAAAAGTACATAGCTGGCACCAACAGGTTAAATCCAGTTGTTGCCAATCCAGCGTTAAGGACAAATAAATGAGTTCCTATATTAGAATTATTGAATTTGCTATTTTATATTTGAATAGCGTAATTGCAAAAAAAATAAATAATTAATTTCAATTATTTTTAAATTATCATTACTAATAACAACATTCACTATTGTAGGAAGCAATGATACGTCATTGTCCTTAGGTGTCTTTCTTCATAAAATAAATTCTTAGTTTTGATATGGACATCTAGAATCTTTATTTTCAACGTCTAATTTATTTCAAAAAGCCGATATTCATAGGCTTGTTTAAGCATGACAGCTTTGGTATTATGCCAAACCTGCAAATTTCTCTTGAATTAAATCCTTTCAGTCTCGAGAAACCCTTCGTGTTCCTTTTTCTAACATTGATAAAGTGACCCATAAAGACACTTTTTCTGTTACCATTTTTTATGTGTTTACGTTTCCCATTGTCCATGAACGTAGCTTTAGAAAAAAAATAACAAAATAATGTTCAAACGCCTGGTCACGTGTCACATGACGTGATGAACTGCTAGGAACTTAACGGCGTGTGCGTGCGTGTTTATCTGTGTAGTCCAGGTGCATTTGTATTCTTTAATCTGTCCTCAGCTTGCCGTCTAGTTATGATCGTATTTAATTTATATATAGAAGTATTTAAATAAGAAATTCCTTATAAATATATAATCACCTTTATTTAATAATTTACACATCTATGTGTCTAATAATTACAAAGCATATGTATCAATAAGCCTTCAAATTTATTTGAAGTCCATTCTAACAGTGCCAAGTTTTAATTAATTTTTAAAGTTTATACTATCTCTTGTGTTAAAAGAAGTCTTACGAAGTGAAAATATTGACAGTTCTTTTAGATGAAGGATGTTGTACTTACTCCTTACATAATAAATGTTAATATACAACTGTTAAATCAGGATTTAATTATTATTTACTGCTCTTGAACTTCTTTCCAACATACCCCTGCGATATGTGGCTCTAGAATAGGTATATTTTACGCAGCATTTTTTCTCATTAATTCAAAAATCACTTCCTAAAAAATTAATCACTTCGTCTAAAACTGATACTGTATGCTATAATATATGGTTGATTTATGTGAAAATAAATTTACTTAGAAACTTTCCATAATTCTCCAAAAGAACTGCTGAAAACTTCTTACGCGAGGAACTAATTTTACAGGGGCTATGTAAACAATTACATAATGGCAACGGAGGTGTACATTACCTAGTCTCATTTCCTACCTGTTGTACGGTACATTAATGACATGTAACTGAGACAAGCTTGCTAGAACACTGTTTACAAGATGTACATATATACACGATGGATATAGTATTCAATACATATATTTTTGCATTTAATAATATCTTTATAACACATAAATTTTTTAATCTTGAATGGATGAAAAATAAAGCTAATAATACAATACACACACCAGTAATACCATATTTATAAATAATATCGGTTAGTTATTAGATGAATGTGGATTAATTTGTGAAGAAAAAACTAAATAGATAGATATAATTAATTGTCGTACATGTGCTTGTTGACGATGAAATTCGATCAATGCTAATCGAAAAACATTTTACATCATTAATATGTTGCCTCGACATTGAACTGCTTTCTTTCTTATTCTTATTTGATTCATGAAGGCAGTGATGCTGTTTCTCCATGTGCGTCGAAATGTTTAAACGAAATAAAAATAAAAATTGACATCATGATTAACAAGTTTGTTATTGCTTCAGAATAAAACTAATGAATGTTATTTTGTAGGATTTATGATACAATGTAATTATTATTTATTTGTTTATTCATTTAACATCACTTCAAGCTGCTATGGCTAACCGCGATCTTGGGTATAATAGGTTGATACCACTACACCTCAGTTGACCCCAACCTTTGGATCTTTTTTCTCACTATTTGCTCCTTATACATCAGAAATTATTTCATAAAGCTATTACAGATGAATGTTTTTTATTTTACAATAAAAATTAGTTAGGAATGCTTTTTATTTACAGTTGAAATGAGTAAAAAACCGTTTTTATTTCAAAATTAAAATTATTAGAAACATTTTTTGGATTTAATAATGTTTTAAAGATATCTATGTACTTATAACTATATATTTACTATATTAGGCTTTGTAGAAGTTCAATTTCGTCTTTTTACTTATCTCCTGGCCTCCTAATTGAAGGAAGAAAGTAAAGCAGCAAGTCTGCACAATCGCATGGCCTCCAAGAGATTGCTGATTATTTTCCCAACTTTCACATTGCTCTTTCGATAGAGCTTTTCCTTTGATATCGATTATTCTAATGATTTGAATGGAGTTGCAATCTTGTAGATTCTATCGTTGCAATCACTCTTTATCGAGTATAAGTAACTTAATTAAAAGAGAAAGTGACTTAAAAAGGTGTAACAATAAAACCTATTAAGGGTTGAGTATTTGATGTTTCAGTATGTTGGATCAATACATGATAAACGTAGAAAAAAAAGTTTTCCATGCCAAAGTTCGGCAGATTTGCGGCGACCACACTCCACCATTAGGTTCCTCCCAATTGTTGAACTCCTCTTTGCTTTAAAGATGATGGGTGTGCACAGTAGGGTCTCCAGACCTCATAGGGTTGATTGGTGGTAACAAGTATTTTTTTAAATAACATCACAACCAATGAAGTATCTTGAGCTCAAGTACATACTGTTTCTAGCTCAACGATTGTGCAAAGAGGTGATTTGACCGAGGTCACGATAAACCGTCAGGTTTTTTACTAATTAAGTTTACCCACTTTATAGAGGCAGGATGAGTTCCAGGAGGGTCTGTACGGTAGGAAGGTCTTTCCAAGGCTATTAGCAAATTAAATAATTTATCTGCTACTCCTGGATTTGAACCCAGGACCTTCAGCACAGCAACTCAGCGCTCTACAAACTGAGCAAAACTTCTCCTAGTCAGAATTAGTTCCTCATTCTAATCACTTTTTAAAGCCTATAATCAATATTTTAATGTGCTTGACTAGAAGTTATTTAATTTTTACTATACTAAATAAAAATAATTATATAACATGTTTAATTGCATCACCTATTATTAAATGAATGATTAGGTTGTATAACTTCCTTCAGCCTCTTCTTATTATCGTATTCTCTCTCCAATGTTTCCTCTTCCTCTGTCTGAACGTCATTATACTATCATTTTCGAGGTTCCTATTCATGTTCATGAACTAGCTATCTCATTCTTCACTTTTTACAACAGTTATTTCTGTTTCGTATATTTCATGGCCTTCAAGTTCTTTGCTATCACAGAAAAATAACAAAATCAGTTTACCGCTAAGGATCGTTTTTTTTTACGTCTAATTATTTCTCCAAGCCTAACTGCGAAATTTTAACATGTTTTAATTTATATTTTGCAGTAAAAAAATAATAATACTTTCAAGAAAATTCTGTATTGCTTTCTGGTACATATTAAAAATATTTTTAGCTTATTTAATTTTAATGTTGTTGCTTCCGAAAAGAAAAATGAAAAAAAAAATCACGTAGAGTATTGTATCTAAATTTCATTATAAAGGAAAATTGCGAAGAAAATGAAAACATAAGTGTTGTAACTAATTACAAGGTTCGTAATTTGTTTTTAATAATAATTAAAAAAATAGAGCATTTGGTTGGTGCTTTAAGTGTTAAAATTTAAATAGTTTCCAATTAATTTAGGAGGATATCGTATGTGCTCACGTTCATTTTGTGCTCTTTCACTATTATGATTTATTTTTAATTTATTATTTCTTACCAATAAAAGATTAATAAGAAAAAACTTGCAATAATGAAACAAGTGAATAGTTTCAAATTATATTGTACTCTTATATTATACTCTTAAATAAATAAATAAGCTAGTAATGTTCATTACTATTACTTATAAATATTTTTATAAGGAAACTTGGTTAGATGTAGTCGGTTAATTTTTTTATTTTTTATTATTAGTTCTGTATGTTATTTCCTGCTCTCAAGTCAAATAAATTCGTAAATGGTAACCAGGAACTGCGGCTATGAACTTTGAGGTACCCTATGACATTACTTCCTGAATGGTGGAAGCTGGCCTATTGTCCATTAGGTACTATTGTAATGGCAGTTTGGGTTCCATACAACAGTCTATTGTACCTCAAGTTAATATTAAAAAAATGTTAAAGCAAAAAGAAATAAAAGTTACTGTCTAAAATATGGATTTGTTTGGTACATGATTTACTTCAAGCGACCTGGAATATGCCTGTTAATAGATAATTTCCCTGTTCCTCAAGCGAGATCAATTGAATCAATGAAAACATAAATGTTTAAATGAAAATACTAAGAATTTAATTTAAGAAGTTCTTATATAATTTTACCTCTTTGCTTTCCTTACCTTTGTTGATAATTTCGAGAAAATAATAAATCATTGAGCTTGTTTTCCTTCATCGGTTTAAGTCTAATATTTTCCAAAATGAGTCTCTTGTACTTAAGGAATCGAATTATTTTCGTATTGAAAAAGGGGCTAAGTTAGGCATTGGCTTGAAAAGGAGTTATTTTTTATATTACAACTCAATTTCAGACCAAAAACTACGAGAATGGTACGATTCCGGTTATTCGAAAGCAGTTTACTCTCTCTGGGCTAAGTCTGACTTATTCACCGTGGCTGACTATTGACATTCAATAGAATTATACTTTTTAGCTTTTAATTCCGTGTCATATACATGTCAGTTGCTGGTTTAATTGAAGTATATTCCATTTTTTTTTTTTTTTATAGGTGAGGTAGGTGATATGATAGTTTGTAGTTGTACAGAAACCTGTATATTAATTAGGAGCGGATTCGAATCTATTATACTAGCTTTTGTTCTTGAAAATCCAATTTAGTTTAATTTCCTTTTTGTTCATTTTTGGTGAAGTACCTCGAAGGATATTGTGTATTGGATAGAGAAGATTTAAATAGGATGATTTTACAGATCATTTCGGATAGTCAGATAATCCAAATAGATAATAAAATTAGAAGTATTGAGTTAGTTTATGGCAACAGTTCATTATGATTAATTTCCGAGGATGGGCAGTTTCCAGGTTATTCGCCAAAATATAATTAACATAATAACCTTGTCTTGGAAACTCTCAAATGTAAAGAATTCTATAAGGGTTAACATTTTACCAAACTGTTACTTTGAAAAGGTACTTAAATCTCTTTTGTTGTGTTGGAAGCTTACGAAATTCTGAGTACAGAATGAATAAAATTAGCCAACAACTGGTAACATTTTTCTCCTTCCATACCCTATTTTTTCTAAGGTATTTTAACACCATTTCATTTTTTGATATAGTCCTTTCTCGGATTTCTAGTTTATTAATCCCCGATAGTCTTCATTCCTACCTATGATGGCCTTGTTATCATACAGGTTACAATTTGTTTTTCTTCTTTCCAAAAGAATTTCCTTTCCTTGGAGAATGCTCAGGTGCGGTCGATATTATCTTCTGCAGTGCGCTTTGGTCTGTTTTGCATTCATTGATCAAGGATGAGACAAAAAGTCTTGTATATATTTTTGATCTTTAAGATGATAATATTATCGTTCTCTATTATCCTTTCCGTTTTAACTTGTTATAGGCTTAAAGACTGTTTAAATAGCGATATGAGATCAGATTTTACCCACAATTATGGAGATTACTTGTGTATCTTTTGATTAACAGAGCATGATCATTCTGATTTGCAATTCTACCAACCTAGGAGGCCCATTTATCCTTGTGTATTCGATTTTAAATTAGTATGCTGCCAAATGTGAATCGGAAGGATGCACTAAAAGTGGTCAACCTTAATTGGACTTTAGGCTTAAGCTGCAACAGGCTTAAGATCTATGTATATTTTGTACATGCATACTCCGTTTGTATATCGGAAATTATAAGGATATTGATCTGTTGATATTTATGGTCTATTGCCATCAATGCTCATTTTCTCTTGATATTATTCAAGAATGTTAATTTATTTTATTGATTCGTACACTTTTCTTCAATACTTTCATCGTGAATGCGAAAAGAGTATTTTCAGTTCTGTTGATAACAACCTAATTAAATATTTGTTCATGTTCTGACTTCCTCTGTAATAATCTCTTACATTCATGCTTGAACTTAAACATACTACCTTGTAAATGATATTCTTTTTCATGATTATACATTCCCGCTATCATCTCGCAATAATTTATGATGTAGCCTTTGCACCTAACAATTGGCCTGAACATCTTGCTCCTCTGACCCCTATTAGGGAAAGAGGGGATATCACAAGGCAGTACGTGGTAGTATCTTCTGTCAACCGGCTCTTCCTCAGGTTTTTTTAACCATGGTTCCAGGTTTGTCGTTTTTAATACATATAAATATATTTTCTGACTTCGAACCTAGAAAATCCTGAATATATTTATTTAAATAAGACTATTTTGTTGTTTTTTTACTACTAGTAGTCCTTGAAACGTGGAATCTACGTAAGTTGTTTTACAAAGTTGGTAAGAAGCTTTTCTTTTTGTATAAACGTGGAATACAGTTGTTGGAAAATATGTATAATTAATGATACCTTGAATTTTTCTTTTTATCTTTCTTTTATAATATTAATTCACAAATGGTTGTAACTATAACCTTTGTCGGACTAGTTCTAAGTTCTTTTTTAAAATTTCCAATAATTATTCCGCAGGTTTCTTTTCATTCGTTTCTCTTTTAATATTTTTCAAAAATAAAAGTTATAATGAGATTTAGTAAGGAAACGAGAGTGTAATTGTTGGAAATGTGTATACTTCGGTAATCATTTCATCTGGAAATAAACGTTTCGGCAAATATATATAATCTATTCTCCGTATGTTCATTTTCTGGGATGGACCGTGTGGTGCTAGTTTTGTTACTACAAATTCCGGAAAATGGACATACGTACAATAATGAAGACCATGGAAGCCTACGTGAACATATATCATCTATATTTCTATTTTGATAAAAAGAGATGCGGAGGAACCGGGTTCGAATCCCGGCCAGGACAAATCTCTTCTCTTCAAAATAAAATAAAAATATATCATCTATACTTAGAAATGTTAGCTGAAACTTTTATTTCTTGATGAAATGACTATCGAAATCTACTTATTACCCATGATTCTATTCCCTTTTTTTATGTACAAGTTTACGGTTTATTGGTATTTTTTGTAAAATATTGAAAATAACACGAATAAACAGTTAAAACTTGTTGTAACTCAACTCGAAGCGACGACCTGCGGGACAGGTTCTAAAATTCGTGCAAAAAAGAAGGTTGGCAAGTTAATGTTGTGTGATACATGCACCATAGATATTTTGCTATGTTACGTTTTATTTATTCAAAATTTTATATCATTCCTTATGTTCAATGTTGCTTTGTGCTACCCGACAATTACATGCTCTTTGTTGATCCCTAGGTAGACAGGACCTATGATAGGTCGTGCTGATTATTATTCATTAGCCACAAAGGGCAATCGAATAATCAATATTGTTGAATAGACTCCATTGTTGTACTTTGATCTGGATTAAGGTTCAAAATAAATCTCGCTGGTTCTTTCCTACGAGAGCAGGCAGCTTCTGGATCCGATCCTCGACAGCTAATGTGTCTTGATTAACATCTGTCAATATTTAATAAGGCGAGGATAATTAGCGTTGTCATTCGATGCTCATCTTGTCAGGAAATGCTTCATCATCGTCATTTGTATTAATTGGACTCTGCATGCAAGTTAGATTAATCCTCACCCAGCTGAATATCTTCTCCAAAACTCATATTTTCCCTCTGTTTTTTAAAAATCACGTTACTGGTGTTTCCATTTTGCAATATAGTTTTTAAATAGTCATCACATTTTATTTGATAGATATAAATAATTAGTTATTATCCTAAATTTAATTTATATATACGATGGGAATAGACCCTGTCTGCGTAAACGCGGACCATCTCCTAGTGTTACAATTCTATGATATATTGTATATCTTTCTGTCTGTGGAAAGTAAAAACAAAATCAAAATCATTTATTCCATTATTTGTCTTTTTTAAAAAATAAATTTGAACAGGGGATACATAGATAAGGGACACATAAGCCTAACCAAATGCCAAGTCAAGATTATTTTTATAATTATTGTACAATAATGCTGCAATACAAATACCGCTGTATAAAATGTAAAGAAATAATAAAAAAACAATTCCATGAAAATAATCATTATTAGCCATACTAAAAGGTGCATTAAACTAGTTCTAAAGTTCTTTAGAAAGACATCGACGTCAATTTATCTTAGATACCATACATCCTGGGATAAAGTCTTAAAGAAATAAAACACAAAAGTTTATCCCCGAATAAATAGAAATCGCCATTTTTTTAATATATTTTGCCAAATATCAAAGAACTTGTTCTTCCTAATAAGATAGCCTATATAAACTACATTATGAGACATTTAACTATGTCCAAGCGGAGTGGCTCAGTGGTAGAGCACTGAGTTGCCATGCCGGAAATCCTGGTTCAAATCCCGCTACAGGCATGACTTTTATGTAGTCTGTTTGCAGCGGGAGATGGATCATATAGGATCTAGGACCCTCCTGGAGCCCACCCCTGTATAATATATAAATATTATAAATATAGGGTTACCCAAAATAAGGGGAAAAAATCTGGCGGTTGAGCGTGACCTAGGACAAGTCACCTCCTTGCAGAACCGTTATTCATGAAACAGTACAGTCTCTATCATGTGCTGAACCCCATACTCTAGTTGTAGTGGTACAGTTTTTTTTTAACTATGTCCAAAATTTGCTTGTAAGACACCTCTCTCCATGAACATAGTTTTCGGGATGCAAATTTTTTTTTAAACAACAAAAATTTTAAATATTTTTATTTTAAAGAGAAAAAATATGCTCCCGGACGGGATTCGAACCCGAATCTCTGTCTCTCCGCGACAGTGCTCCAACCAATTGGCCACCAGGGTTGCCAGCCGGCAAGATCCAAAAATTAAAAGTAATGTTAAAAGAACACTCGTTCTCGTTCCCGTGTTTACATCGCAAAAAAAAAAAATGCGAGAACACGGGGACATGGGATCGGATAAGAGAAAGGATTTGTCCCTTGCCGGTAGGCGACCCTGGTGGCTCAATTAGTTGGAGCACTGCCACGGAGAGACAGAGGTTCCGGGTTCGAATCCCGACCAGGCATATCTTTTCTCTTTGAAATAAAAATATTTAAAAATCAAAATAGGTGACCAATAATTATAAAAAACAACAATTTTACTTTCGCAAACACTCTTCCTTTGAAAATATTCATTATAAACTATTTCATCGTGCCAATTTCAGTGATGTCGTGAAATTGTTCCAAAATTTTTAATACACATTGCGTCCTATACCTGTAATTTAGGGATAACGTAGATCCCTACTCTTAATAGATGATTAGTTAAGCGTAAATAGGAAATTATGCTGTCTGCAACAACAAGCAGTGAAGTTATTTTTAGTGATCAGTCATTGTTTATAAATCATTAATGTGTCATTGCTTTTTAAAGATTTTTCAAGAGGTCAAGAAGTCTCACGTGGTATCATATTATAACTCAGTTTTCATGAATCAGGCATACGTATACATTTTATTTAAAACGAATATCATGTACAAAATTATAATTTTAAAATGTTGGTTGAATAAGTGTAAAATTTATTCGAATATTTTTAATTGAAGAATTAAAAGATTCCTTGTAAAAATTCAGGGTTTTGTGTTTTGTGGAGATATATTCAATCCAACTTTGAGTTAATACAGAATCTGTTTATCTGCGTCATCTCTCTTTAAGTGGCTAAATTGCTACTAATACCACGTGGCATAATTGAAATTTGCCACAACTGTCACAACCCATTGATTCATGAAGCTCTCTCTATACCACTATCCGTTTTTTTTTTCAAAATGGCGGTCGATCAGATGTTTCAAACACCCGTGATCTCTTTCTATTTTATTGTATTGTTTATATATTCGTTTTGTTTTTTTAAGAAAAAAAAACTGAAAATAATCAGTCCCCTAAAATATAAATCATGGAAATACTACGGAAATTGTACAGTGCAGACATTTATTAAAATATTTAAAAAAGTGTCAAATTCTTGTAACGGTTTTCTAATATAGAATGTCTATTGCTTTCTGTCTGTTTATAGTTTTCTGAAACACAGTGACTGCCATACACTTTTAAAGTAAAAATTTTAACAGATTTGTACTTAATAAAGCCGAATCGTGTTATTTTCGTAGTTGATAAGGGCTAAGTTAGGCATTGACTTGAAAAGGAGTTAATGCTTTTATGACGACCCAATTCAAGTCAAAAACTAAAAGGCACGATCCAGCTTCCATCAATACAATTAACTCTCTGAACAAAACCACTTATACACCGGGGCTGTATATATGTACTACTACTACCTAGCCTGATATTGGAGTGAAGTTTGACTCGGAGGTTAAGAACATATTGGTGGATAGATAGCGGAATTTATAGTGCGTGGCAATAGCAATTGCTGATAATCTAGGCCAAGTTTGGCGAAATAGTGTTTATACAGGTGTGTGTACGATTAATCTGAGATTGATAGTTGGAACTTTTAGGCTTGAAGATTGCGCGATATCTAGATATCTAGTGCCGATATCTAGGGGATACGTGCTTGACACGAGGAACTTTCTATAAAAAAGAAACAAGAAAAAAAAAAGCAGGAGGTGTGGAAAATCAGACATCTACTAAAATAAGTGCCCTACAGTCCCTATACGGTATGCCCTTAAGCTTATATGCTATGAATACGTAGCTATATTGCTAAGACGGAATCGGATTATGTTAAGGTGGTTTCATAGAGGTCGATGAAGTGCGATCTATAAGGAACGAAAGAGTAAACTCATTCCGCACACTTTCTTCAGGATAAAAAGACGTGCTGGGTGGAAACGATTGTCCACTTGGTATGGAATTATCTCTCATGTATACTTTATATTATACACGATTAAGTACTAAAATAAGAGATAATTAACCTACAGAAAGTGGTGCATTCTTCTATCTGTAATATATCCTTGAAAGTCTAATGGTTTCTGTCGGTTACTATGGCTTTAAAAAACGAAAATACTAGAAAATTAAAAATTGTGTTTCAACATCATTGAGAATCTTCCTGAAGATGTTCAACAGAATCGGTTTCAGGAGAATCTGAAAACCCACTGAACAAAACGAGACAAGGGCGTGGATAAGAACTTGCTTCTCTATTCGGATGGCAATGGCCTGAAAAGAGAAGCCCAAAAGGGCGTGGGTGCACTTCTCCCAAGTCCATATGGTTGTAAGAATAAGAATCTTAATATTTAATAAAAAATTTCCAGGGGGTTAACCTTGGATTTCAGTTGCTACCGTAACCCTTCTGTATACTTCAAGTTTCAATGCTCAGTCTCAATGTAAAAAAAATATTTTCGTGCAGGTGGTATGGCAAGGATGAACATATTGCATATCCCCTGGAACAATCCAAGTAGGAATGTTTTCACATTGCATTGGATCATTACAAGCATACCGCCAGTTATGGAGGGGAAGATCCTTCCATAACGATCTGGTCTGAAAAGAGAAACAGGGATATGGTGACAAGCTAAAGAGGGCGGAGAAATAAATAATGGTGGTTTATTCGTATTTTGTTTTTGCTGAAGATAGTGTCTAGTGGGTTTATAAAGTCAAGGTATCTGATAACATAGAGAAGTGTTTTCTTGCCGTCCACTCTTGAATAGCTGACTACTCCTGAAATAGGCCCACCTAGATTACTGGTCATTAAAGATTCTGAAGGCCCAATTTCCAGAGGTTTGTTTATGTGGGTAACTCCCCCTTAGTGATGACACAAAATTAGAATAACTTTTTACAGTCTGAAATAAAACATTACCCGAAAGAGTCGATTTTTACCTGTATTTGTTAGCCTGGATTATTAATCGGAGATGTGACTTGCAGGGTTAAAAGTTTGAGAACCCCTTCCATTGGGTTATGTAATATTAAAAAGTATTTATATTTATGATTAATAAGATAGTAATTAACTTTACTAAGAAGAACAATTACGTAGGATAGCAATTAATTACAGAAACAAGTATTTCAGTAACCATTAGATATCATTTCGATACTCTTATTTGTTAAAATAATTGTTTTGAGCTCCAACAAAATATATATCGAAAATCCTCCATGAAATAAACAAGAGAAGTCATTCTGGTGTTTCACTTAGAGAGGAGCTTATCGCAAGTAGCCTAATATAGCGGGCAACCCTAATCCACTTTATCAGCTGTTATCAGCTAGCAATTCACTGGAGTGGGCCAAAACACCATCCACTCTCTTCGGCGAGGGATTTATTTTCCTGTTATTATTCTCGATAACATCCAACTCGATTAAATGTTTGTTGCTGCTAATTGTTTACGAACTTAACCTTTATAAAATTTTGTTTTATCCTATTTATAAATTCCTGTATAGTTTCCTTTGAAGGAGTGTGAAATGGTAAAATTTATTGACTGCACCCCCTGACCATTTTATATTCTTCTAAGAACCAATCATTTCCATATGAATAGTTTCATTTGATGCATGGAAATATCAATGTAAAGAATAATATTATTTCTAAAATCGGTGACAACCATGCTTGAAATTTCGTTATTTAAAATTTTATCACTCGCTTAAAATGTTTGTGACAATCTTGGAAAAGTAAAAAAAAAATTAGAATTTAATATTGTACTGATTGTAGATTAGAAAACACAATAAAAATATAGTAGAAATTATAAATTTTTGTAAGAAATAAGTCACAGTTACTCCTAATAACCTGAATCCTTGTATGAGGATGCTCAGGTTAAAAGGGAATAACTCTGAAATTTCAAAAATTCACTTTTACACGTTTTTTTCCTGTTCAGTTCAGTTGGTAACGACATATTTCTCATGGTTATGGTCCGGTTCTGAACCTGAAGTTTCAGAAGCATAAAAATACTTAATGTTTTCACTTAAAATGTGAAAAAATTACGGAGATATCCGCTTTTGATCCCAAACGCCTCATATTATTCATACCAAAGTTCCACCATCAACAAATTTAGAATTAATAAATAATCGAAGATTAAAAACAAATATGTGATAAAAATATCATGGCAATGATGATGACACTAGACATGAATTACAATTAAAGTTATAATAAACAATTTAAATTTGTGATTAAATATTCATTATTCAAATAAAATCAGGACAATGGCCTCGTGAAATATTTATCTATAGTTTTATTTCATTCATTATTTACCTAATTCAGAAATGAATAAAAAATGGTTCTCCCTGTATATCAGGAAAATATACCCAAAATTATTTGAAGTGTTAATTGAACAACGTGAATGGACATTAGGTGTGATTGCATATTAATTCCAACATTTCTTTTTTGTTTTGATAATGATAATCCATTCATTATCTTACCCAAACACTAATTAGTAACTTAGATAATACGATTTGTAAACGTATGAGTTATTTCAAGGAAAAAACTTTTTGAGAAATATCCTAAAAGCGGAATGTGCGGTAGTGGTTATATAAATAATTCTTGGCATATATTACTTATATTAATCCTTTTCTAGTTTTATTTTATTACATGTTTGCATGTTATTTCTTCCTGCA
Organism: Arma custos; assembly: GCA_037127475.1. Lineage (NCBI taxonomy): Eukaryota > Metazoa > Arthropoda > Insecta > Hemiptera > Pentatomidae > Arma > Arma custos. The sequence goes on along the minus strand of CM073760.1, from coordinate 92,528,492 downwards.
TTGCTCTTCTTCTTCTTTATCTCCCTCTTTCAGCGTCGAGGTACCGCATCAACCCAAGATCGCCATCTCTCACCATAATACTCTGATTCTGCATATTCTTCCCTCTTGCTTGTCCCAACTTGGAAATGTAGTTAGACTATATAGTACAGCCCCATATAAGAGAACTGACAAATATACACTTTTTAATATACGGAGTTTCACGTCCTTTCCTACTTCTGTTTTGCCTACAATAGTGTTGCAGATCTGGTAGTAAACATTATTTGCTTTTGTAATCCTGTTCGAAATCTCTTGTTCTACTTTCCCGTTTCTGCTAAACATTGTGCCCAGGTACAGGAGATACTGCTGTTAAAAATCAAGATTTTTTAATATTCCAAATTATTGGTTAAATTTTATTTATGAAAAGAATCCTTTTTTCAGAGAAATCGTATATACAACCAAAATCATAAGACTTACAAATCTTAATCACTGATTGTTCTGAAGGTATCTCTTACTTACTTAGTATGTGAATTCCTCTACGACTTCCATTTCTTGTTAATTGCATATCTTCAGGATTTCTTCCCAGTTGCAATATTTTACTTTTATTAACATTTATGATCATGCCTTCTTCTTGCATTCAAAAATTACAAAATTGAAATACTGGTTTACAATTAGCATACTCTCAAATGATTTTGTATTGATCTCCAGTACGAATCAACCTTAAGTGTCTAGATCTTTTCTGGTCATTACAGTGTACAATTAATGTTCTTTAAAACGATCTTCTTTTTTTTTCATACGTGAATTACCTTTCCGTTGACAATTTTTTTTCGGAAACCTTGAATTTCCTGGTCTTCAAATCTATTCCACAAAAATAAAACATAAAAACACAGGTTTAAACATGATGATTTTGATGAAATGTTGATACAAATACCAAAGAAAAACGGGTCTGGCTAGTAAATATTTATTAAGACCTTGTTATCCAAACATTTTTATTTGTATTTTCAAAACTCAAACTCAAATGTTTTTGTACGATCAAACTGACAGCGAATTGCCAAAAGTGCGAAAAGACTATCTAGTATTTAAAATCGAATATTTTCTTACGGTAATTTTTTTAAATACAATCTAATGGCTGTTTGGCAACTTGGAAAATTTCGTACACAATCACATGGACACAATCACAAAATCAATTGCAATAACGCCTAATTCTAGGAGCTCCCTGAAGTTCAATCTTTTGAATAATTCCGTTTGAATTTCTCCACGGAAAATAATCACGATGAACGGATTGAATTTTATCTTTAATTTTAATTTTAACAGTTAGTTCAAATTCTGAGAATGGCAAGAGCGTAGTGGAGATTTTAATTCCACAATATGTTGATTGCCTCCTTTGTAATAAAAAAACAAAAAAAAACATGGAAAATATAATTAAATCTTATGATGACTATCAAGGTCTACAAAACTTATTACTATTTCTTCGAAGAGAGCGAAATCGTTGGGGAGGGGGGTGCAGACAATGAATTTCATAGAAAATATTATTATTATTATTATTATTTTATTTGTGTCAATTTATTTTCGGCCTAATTTTTAGACCATCATCAGTCAATAATGATAAAATGAAAAGAATAAAATATAACTGAATAATTATATTAACAATGCAGTACCAAAGTAAATATTGCAGATTATATAAACAGAAATGAGAGGAATGATAAGAAAGAAACGCAGACATAGTTCTGAAATATTGATGAAAAAAACAGTTATGGAAATAAATCTAGAGGATAGTAAAACATATTAAAATGTTATGTTCCATTTTGTCATTAAATGGTAATTTCTATTCTGTTATTACAATTGTATTCCCTCATTCATTCTCTCTTATTAATTTAATTTTTTTTTAAGTTTATCAATTTAATATACAACTATCACATGTCTTCATGTTATTTTTAATACGAGTAGTACCTATTTCCAATTCACTTTACCTTCACCAATGGCATTGTACTAATTAGATTTTGTAATTAAATCAATTCTCATGTGATTTTGCTATTTCTGCTTATTGGCCTAATTTGTTCATCATGATCTCCTTTCTAGTTAGTCTTTTTCGCAAGGAACTTACGATTCCATTACCTGTATCTAGGATGACAGTTCTCTTATACAGAGAATGCTACTATCTATTCCTTTCTGATCGGTTTCCAACGTGCGGGTCTACCTGGGACAGGAGTGGGTCAAGGCTGGCTGGGAATACGCCTCTCGGGTCATTGGCTTTCCGAGGACGGGATTGTTGATTACTTTCTGAAGGTCAATTTCAAATTATGTAGATTTTTTATTGTAAACTTTCTTGAGCCAAGGCTTGGTACGTGGCTCTTCCGATCCTCCGATCGAATCCCACGAGAGACAACTGTTTTTTTTTTTTTAAATCAATTAATTTAATTTAACTATTATTTAATTATGTTTAGTACAGGATGTATGTATATAATTTAGGGTTAAGATTTTATTTTTAATTATTTATATATATCTTTATATGTATATATTTATATATTTTTTTCTTTCTCTCCTTTTATTATTAATTAATAGACAATGGATGTTGATAATTCGTGTAGTGATGTGTCGGAGGAAGAGACTCCTTTCTCTGAAATAAGTGAGACGGACTCACAGTATTTAAAAAGACGAAACCTACAGAAGAGAGAGAGAAAGTCTGCACCGGGCTCGGCCGGGAACTCTCCCAATAAAAAAAAAAAACAGGACAACTTTAAAAAAGACACCCGCACAAAACAAAAAATTGAGGTATCAGTGCGTCCTAAAACTCGCAGTAAAACAACTGCAGCCAACAAATCTACTAACAGCCTGGAAAATAAACCACCAATAGCCTCAACTAGCGGTAATTCTACAAATAATCCAGCTCCTAAACAGGAAAACCAGGGATGCGTTGACCCGAAGCCACCACCAATCTACGTATCAAAAATAAATAATTTCTATGCCTTCGGCCAAGAAATTGCTGAATTGATTTCCCAGACAAATTTTAGTTGTTATTCCAGAGGGAATGACATCAAAATAAACACTAATAACAAAGACATTTACAGAAAACTCATAGATCATCTGACTGTGAAACAAAATGATTTTCACTGTTATCAATTGAAACAGGACAAATCATACAGAGTGGTGTTGAGAGGGTTGCACTCATCCACCCCTACGTCAGCAATTAAGAAAGACCTAGAAGAAATAGGTCACAACGTGAGAATTGTCTCATGCGTATTACATCCCATAGAGAAATATCCACTACCATTATTCTTCGTGGATTTGGAACCAGCTCACAATAATGAGGAAATTTTTCAAGTCTCAAGACTCGTATATTCTATCGTTCAATTCGAACAGCCGAAACGAAGAACACCAACACCAAACCTTGGGCCATACTAAGAGGTATTGCCACCACGAAGCCAGGTGCGTCAAGTGTGCAGGTCCACACCCAACTGACACAATCCAACGCCGAACCTGCAAAATGTGCCCTCTGTGGCGGAGATCATCCCGCTAACTATAGAGGCTGTGCGGTCTATAAAAACGTTCATCGCCAGAGAACTCTTAAAATAGAAGATAGTAGATTAGAGAGGACTACTACTCAGGCACCTGAAGTTGGCAACGTCAAAATCTTCCCTGAAATGCCAAAAACGTCATTGCAACTACAACAATCTACTAACACAACGTCCACAGAGCAACGAAAAGACAACATCACTACAACTAATCTGCAGCAGCCTCGGAGTCGGGCGCCTCAAACCTCTCAACTCAAGCCTCAGACGTCCCTTAACAAGACTCAGACCTCCCAATCCAAGCTCCGGGAATCCCAACCTCAATTCCAGACATCCCATCCTACAACTGAACCTCCACGTCAGCAAATTCCTCCCTATCATCTACCTTTACGGGTCAAATAGCCGCCGCAACAAAAAAATCCGGTCCCATCCAGTCAGAACCCTCAAATGAATTCCCTAAATCAAAATAGAACAAAAATAAATCCAGCTCCACAGATTCAACTCCCAGCCAACCCTCCTTTCCAGATAAATTATCCACCCCAACCTCCAGATGTAAATTCAGTCCACCATCCAACAGACATAAACTTTATCCTTTCCTCCTTCCTGAGAAATCTTCAGGACACCATCAAACCACTCATCCTTAAGAACTTTCCAAGTAAACCATAACAATGTCTAATTTAAGGAAGAAATAGTTGGGGGTGAAGTCAATCAAAACACCAAAATAAGCATAACTTATTTATTATGTGCCGACGTTTCGGCCTACAATGTAGGCCATCTTCAGGGCTAAGAGAGAGAAACAAACAGAAATATATAAAAACGTAGCAGTAACAAGAATATATAAAGTGGTACAGGAGTGGAAATAAAAATAGTGACTAGATATGATGAAATAGTGAATAGATATATGATAAATAAGAAAGAATATAAGACTGGTTACAGAATATAATAAACTTAAAATAGTGATAGATAAAAATAAAATTGTAGATGATGAACAGAAATTCTAATAGTGACAGATAAAATAATACAAGAATAAGAATATAAAATAGAAAAAATACATGTCAAGAAAGGATAAAATGTAAACAATAATATAAAGGGAAAGAAAAATGAGGAGGTAAACGAAAAGATACAAAAAGAGAAGATTAAAATATAGAAAAAGGGGGGTTGAGTATGAAGGATTTAGAAAAAACTAGTTTAATTATAGATATGGATAAGATACCAGACATGAGGGGTTACATAGGTAAAGTGTAATAATACAAGCATAAATAGAAAGAAAAGCTTGATAAATTTCAAAAATTAAACATTGAAAATAGTGGTATTATATCTACGAACTATGAAGAATGAAAAGAAAAAGAAAAACATAACAATGTCTTCTCTAACAATATAACAATGTGTTCTCTAACATAACAATGTCTATTCGTCCCTCTTTTTCCCAATCTGCTGGTGTTCCTCAAGGTAGTATCCTTGGTCCAATCCTATACACAGTTTATACAGTTGACATCCCAACTCATCCTAATACTATCCTTACCACGTATGCTGATGATACATGTGTATTATTAGTCAACACCAATCCAGTTATTGCATCCCAAAGCCTCCAATCCCATATCACTGATCTTAAAGAATGGTGTCAAAACTGGAGAATTAAAATAAATTCTCAAAAGTCGCATCAAATCACTTTTACATTACGTGGTAAACCAATGACTTCCTTCAGCATCACAAGAAAACGCACGACGTTTCAGGCTAATTCAACACTTCCTAGACGAACGCTCTAAGCTCCCAATTAACTACAAAAGACTCATCTACATGACCATCATACGACCTATTTGGACTTACGGAGTAGAGCTTTGGGGCTCCACTAAGCCATCGAATTCCGCTCGTATCCAATCCTTACAGTCCAAAATCCTTCGTAAAATCCTCAATGCTCCTTATTTTGTTGAGAATAAAGTCATCCATAACGATCTTAATGTCCGTTTTGTTGCTGATTTGGCCCGAACCCGGTATCTATCCTTTCATAACAAACTTCATTACCACTCAAACCCTCTAGTTTCAAAGCTAGCTTCCTCTTCAATTCCCGATAATCCTCCGAGGCGTCTGAAAAGAAGATGGCCACGTGACCTCCTTATTTGAACTTTGATTTGAGTACTACTAATGGGTAGTTTCTCTACTTGTCATTATCATGTCATTATATATCACTTAGCCTATTTACTTGTTGTATTATTTTAAAACGGTTGTAGACATCAATAAATAAATTAAAAAAAAAAAAAAAAAAAACTTTCTTGAGAAAATATTTAATCTGGGAAATAGGTATGTTGAGCAATGCTATTTGTGTACTGCAATTATGACATTTACTGACTTATTTCTACTGAAATTGTTATTTTATTTTTCTGTACAGTATAATATATATATATATATATATATATATATATATATATATATATATATATATATATATATATATATTAATCTGATTAAATAAAAAATTTTTTTTCTGTTTTCCACTTCCGATTATATCTGCATTCCCGATGAATAAGTGGTTAAGTCAACTTTTGTTGCAAATGATAAAAGAACTGAGGCTAAGTCAAGTGTGATAAGTGGCTAAGTCAGACCTATATTATAATTTTATAATTAATATTAAATAATGTTAAATCAAAGACTAGTAAAGTGATACGATTCCGCTTCCATTATTATAATTCACTCATTATGGACAAAATTTGACTTGACTAAGGCTGCAGATATTTTTCCAATTAACGCATAAACCTAGTTTATATTTTAAATTATTCAGTTATCAACGTCACATTACATTGTGACGCACAACGTATTTAGTGTTGTGTAAGAAGTATTTAATAAAATAAAAATAATTAATAACTATCGAAGACACTATCCGGCGGTTTATCACTATTATATATTAATAGGATACTTTTGATTAAAGAGGTTATCAAAGGAATGGATTCCTATTTCGCAACTTATAGACTTATTAAAACTTTGATAAAGTTAAATTTAATAAAAAATTAAAATATCGGATATAGGGATGACTGTTATGAATAAAAAATTAAATTAAGACAACCCTATTTGTCCTAAGGTACGGAATTCTCTTAAATATTTAATTTCAATATAATCTACCGAACGATGTGCATATTTAAGATTGTTAGTTTTTTTTTTTTTATAAATTTGGGGTCTATATATGTTGAAACATGAAACAACATATTTCTTAGTTCCCCCAATGAAAAAACACTTCTTCTTTTCTGAATATATTAGTTTACTTTCTCTATTTTTTTTTGCACATATGCAGGAACCGTTCATAATTATGACATGCACAGAGGCATGGGTCATAATGTGTAGGAAATAACGGAATGCTAGAAGTAGCAGTGAAGACTTAGCATTTAGCAGAAAGCACACGACTATTCTTTCTACTACTGAATATTCATGAACTTAACAAACATTTCAACTATTTGTGTGATATGCGATGTTTAACCTATTTGCAATGATATGCAAGTAACTTCCGTATCTTATGATGAATGCAATTGCAAGGCATTAAAGAAACAAGAATTAGCATGTTTATTAATTTTAAGACTAATTATAAATGGATTATTTGTACACTAATACCTAACTTTTCTGGACGAAACCTAATGGTATTATATTATATGATATCCTAATGAATCTTGTTATAGCAGTTTAGTCGTCCTTAGATTATACCTATAAAACACAACTATTTTGTATATTTACTAGGGAAGTATCACTAGTGCGCCTGATGACGAACCCCCCCCCCCCCTCAGAACTATGCAAGACTCAGGTCCACGGAATTCACGGATTCCGATCTGATTATCTGCAGATGATGAAAAACCCTTGACTGGTTAGTTATGAATATAGGGGAGGCCTAATATATTTTTTTTTTTCATTTCCCCAAATGTACAACAAACAAAATTTTTTAAGAGTATATGTTTTCATAAAGGTATTGAATTTATCGGCTAATTATATAAATACGTTATATTTTAAGGCCGTTTTCTTGTGATGCAACATTTTGTTTTTTTACATTTGAATTTTACAAGGTTATGAAAGCTGATAGGGCCCACCCATTTTTTCAATTCGTGTCTGTCTTACTGACTATTAAAATCTAATGTAAGGAAGAAATAGTTGGGGGTGCAGTCAATAAACATTTTTATTGACTGCACCCCCAACTATTTCTTATAGAATGAGATTTCAGCGAATCCAAGCATATAATGTGTCATTTCCAGGTGAATTTGTCAATCTTAGCTAGTTCAAATCATTTATGAAGTTCTTCAACAGTTGTTTTAAAGATGAAGAATGAGCCATCTTCTGTAGCATACTATCATGGAACCGCTGAAGGTGTTCGTACTTTGTCAGCCGTATATGTGGATAATAGGAGAGGATATATAATAGACCTCTGCGAAACACCCCAAATGATGGGAGTTGTGATGGAATGTTATAGGAATTCGAGGCCCACGAGATTCCATCAAAAATGTTGTCGGCACAGAATGGAATACCTCCGAAATCTCTATTCTGATAGCAGTCCTCGGATTTTCGTTAAAACTTTGCCAGACCTCAACCTGTTTTTTTAATTATTTGTGATGAATTGAAGAAAAGTAAAAATAAACATAACGTTTTTCTTTGAAACTAACTTATATTCACAAATCAGCGATTAATCGTAATAATTGATTACCAAATTGTAAATTGTATTATTCGCCAACACCCCCAGTGCAAATTTGGTTTTTAGGTCACCGACTAATATAGGCGTAGGTAGGGCGCTTTCTTGCAGAACCTTAACCTGTTTACCAACGCTAAGTCTGTATTTCAAACCACAAGGAGCTGGTATTTTAGGATATATAATTACAGACGTATAGATTAATCCTTGATATCATTTAATTACTTTGAATCATATAAAGCTTGACAAGGTCGAAAAACATTTCCGAAATGGAGAATGAATGTAAAAATAAATAATAGCCTGTACTACTACAACCCATTACGGGTATGGGGTCCAGTGCATGGTAGTACATTCTCTTTCATGTACTGAAAACTGCTACTAGAATAACGGTTGTGAAGGAAGATAAAAAATAATAATAAGATAAATAAAATTTAAAAAAGTTATGGCAGTAAAAGTTGGCTCCTGATAAAAAAAACAGATACCTATCCTTTCTTAGCAGACTGTAGAAGCAACGCAATTAAGGTATTTATTAATTGATACATTAATTTTGGTTTAAGTAAAAAATAGTGGTTGAAAACCTCATGAAAAATACTCGGGAAAAATCATAATATTATAAAATATAAATATATAAAAAAGTCAGATAAATATAAAAACTTACTTGAGGTTTTATTGATCTCAGATTGATTAACCAAAGCTTGATATGGAATCTGTTTTATGGTACACATCTAAAATTTGACTTCAAATTCAAAATTGTTGAATGAACTCGAAAAGATTCAGTCCAAAGTAATGTTTTTGTGTGTGTGTGTGTGTTTAAGGTTGCTACATCAATGTTTTAAACTTTTGACAAGACACATGTGTTCTAAAGTTTGATCAGTTCATTTTGTTGTGTTCAAATACTAATTTAAAAGGACGTGTAATTTAATTCCTTAATAAATAAAGAATAAAATCACGTCAAAACAATCTTAATTAACGGCAGAGTTGGTAAAGGAAGTAGCATTATACAATCATGAAATATTATTGTTTTCAACCAATTAATTTTGAGAAAAGCTACTTCTTATTATTAAAAACAAATGAGCAGTTTTGTTTTAAAATTTAATGCAAAACTCTGTCGGAAAATTATTGCAAACAAAGTTCCAAGAGATATGGAGATAATGCAAACTTTTATGAATATGTTGATGGAAATTATGTATTATAAAAAGTATGAGATTTTTATTTTACCATTAAGATGAAATTATCCACTAAACCACATATTTTGCGGTTTATTTTTCCGGAATTCTGTTTAGATATTAGTATTTCATATTTTCTTGATTTGCTTTAATGCTTGTTTGTTTTTAACGATACATTAGTAAATGATTTATTTTTCTTCAGCTTGTCATTCAGTTGTAATAGACAGACAAACGTCAGAATCCATCTAGTACGATATAATTATTACTGAGGCAGCTGATCTTCAAAATAGATTAATGACATCGAATGAAGATAGCTTTGAATCAACTAATTATCCCTAGTGAAGATGTAAATGAGTGTGGCGACTGAGAGACCGTTTATAGGAACCATTTTTGGCGCCGAGGCCGTCTCATTGGAGGATTTACTGACGGTAATTTAATGAATGGTAAAATGTGCAGCTTATTTTGTATATAAACCCGAAACATACTACCAGAGCTGGTAATGATTAACAAATCATTAGTTATTATAATCAAGTACGCCAAGAGTTCCGACCTGAATATGTCTGAATATGTCTCTGGTTATATGTTTGTAAATTACCTGCTGGTTTTCCTAAACATATACAAAAGCACATATAAGTATTCGTGACATCTTGTTGAAATGGAGTTACACATACCAATATTTTCAGATAAAAAAATTAGGATTTACAAACTTCGATAGCTCTCTCGATTTCTTTCTGAACGGTTTCATTACTAGCTATCCCACCTCTCATATTTTCTTAGACTGTAGATGTCTGTAAATTAACAAAAAATCGGTATATTATGTGATTATAGGGCCGCTTGGTTGTAGAACATAAAGTATTTTATTCTATATGTGGAAGAAAATGGTGGTGGTCAATAAATATATGTATTATGTATTTTATTTATTATATAAATATATTTTATTTTATCCCTTAGTCTGCTTTAGACTAGGTCATACCAGCAATACATTGCTTGCTCTTGGACAATATCACCTAAAGGTCTCTTTCTTTGATGCTGTGTAACGATACTTTTTGTAGTTTTAAAAATTATTTTTAGTACGAGACTCTAATCTATTGGTCCATCTCCGCTGTGCTTCTTGGCAAAGTACCTCTCTGCCCACCTCACCTTTGCAATCATCATAACATTGTGTATACCTTCTGGTTAGTCCCTTATTCCGTTCTGATCTACTAGATCCGTCTAAAGATTCCTGCTCACAAGACCGATAAGTATCTGCGGTTTCACAGTCTAGGTATCTGCACAGTAGGAACTGTTTTGTAATTTGAAACACTTACCTAACCTTGTTCATTTTATGCATCATTAGATTTATGAGCTTACTTAATTTTTTTTATTACTATAAATAGTTCTTCCCTATTCAAACTACCGTAAACTGCCTAAAAACAAAAGCAGGTGAAAGTTTTGATGCAGCATTCTCCTGTTAGTTTTCGTTTGAGGACTATTTAGTTCTTCTTCATTTTGTTGGTTTTATTTTGACTTTCTTACGTATTAGAAATTCAGGATCAAAAGTGGATAACGCCTAGTTGCAATTCTTAACTTTTTCGCTTTTTTCGCTAGATTAGGCAACGCATTTTGCTCCTGAAACTTCAGGTTCAGAACTGGACCTAAGCCATGAGAAATAATGCGGCAAAATATCATTTTAGATTTAATTGCTTGAAAAAAATCAATTTTTGAAATTTCAGAGTTATCCATTTGGTTCCAAATAATGCAAAGCACATCCAAAACAGATAACTCCGAAATATGAAATATACTATTACGGGGAGAATTGCATGATGTGTTTCTAATCCGTTATTTTCAACAGTAATATCCCTTTTAAAGTTTGTATGTATGCTTTTAATTTTAAGTCTAACTTAAAAAGGAAAGGAAGATTAAAATAACTTATTTAGGACAGGTGTATGCCTGGCAATCTATGTATTACACCATATTACACAAACTCTTAATACATAAAACAACATATTACACTTTCTTACGTGTTTTTTTTTTCGAAAACATCTTAACTTTGTTTCTTTGAAGTAATCAACAGTATCGTATTGTCAATCGTAATAAAAACGGATAAACATAAACTATTAAAAGAATATTGTTGTTAGCTAAAGAGAAAATATTTTGTCTGATTGAAAACAAATTTTCAAGAGTATACTTCGCGCTGGGAATTAACAAGCGCTATTATTCATCATCTGATGATTACATCACGTCTAAATCATAGATTGATTATGAACTGTTTAATATAGATTGTTGTTGGTCACCATTTGCGAAACGAGGTGAACAGATCATGGTCAGCCTCGCTTCGTAGAAATTTGTTTGCAGCAATTTGTACAACGAGCGAAAAAGAATGTAAATAAATACATATTATTTACTACAGTGCCGAGATGGGAACTGTTGTGTTCCAACGAGTTCTGCTTTGTGGCGGAAGTCGCCCCCCTTGCGTTCTTTACCTCCTCTACTGCTACGTAGATAAATCTTCCTATTCCATTAGTCGAACCGTTCTTTTCCATTAGAACTTGAGGAAAGGCAATTAAATAATATTTATGCTTGAGTGGAAAATAGTTGAGTGGTTATGTGCAATTCTACGGACCCATATCAGGACCACTTAGCTCTGAAGATGGCCTACATCTTAGGCCGTAACGTTGGCACATTAAAATAAGCTTTGCCTGGGGTGTAGAAAACCTTTGTGGACTAAAGGTTTTATCACCCCAGGCAAAGCTTCTACACCCCAGGAAAAATATATAATTATAGTCCAGTACCCTTGACACTAAATAAGTTTTGCTTATTTTGTGTTTTCTTTGACTGCACCCTCCTGACCAATTCAATCCACTATTAAATAATATGTAGGGTGTCCACTTTACGAATTTTGGAACATTTAACTGGCTGCCACGGTGGAAGAAACATGAAATAGCTCCTAGCACAGAAAGGGTCAGGGAAAATGTAACCCGAATTCAAAAATATTTTCTTGACAAATTTTGCCGCAAGGCTTATTTTTGGGCCTAAGTTATATTTTTATGGCGCACAGTGTTTCGATTAGTAAGAGCTAGGTGGACAAAATTATTTTTCCGCATATTTCTTTCGACTAATTAAGTAATGTAATTATAAAAAATGTTCTAATTAGAACATTTTTAAGTAATTAGAACATTTTTTATAATTACATTACTTACTTACCAACTCAATTTAAGAACATAATAATTAGTAAAATTTTAAAAAAATAGGTATTAAGAACATTTATAATAATAATAAAAATCCGTATTTATTTTGGGTTAAGTCCCTTTAGAATAGTGATACACAAAACAAATATTAGCTATAATATCTTAGAGTAGAATAGAATTAAATTTTAATTATAAATGGAAATAAAAAATTAATGAAAATAAATTACGTGTTATTACTCAATAAAGAATTAAATAAAAGAAAACATATAAAAAGTACAATAATTACAAAGATATATAAATATTTCATGAAAAACAAAGCAACAACAAAATAACTAAAGAAACAAAAAAAAAAACCATAACTCATCATTCTTCCATCCATTAAAATTTTTTAATCATATAAGAAGAATTGCTTGACAAAATCATTTTTCTTTTCTCTTAACTTTTGTTTTCAAAATTAATTTTGGTCAAAAGAAACTCTAATATAAAAGAGTTTCTATCTTCCTTTGAGTCCATTCTTCAACAAAATCTCTTCTCAAAATAAATTGCTCTAAAAAAAAATGTGGTAAATATAGACATAGTGTGTATAAATATAGATATATAGTGTGCTAAATATAGAAAAATTAGCCTGGATACAATAGATTCAAAGTTTCAAAATGAGGAAAAATTCACCGCCCATTAAAAATAAAACAATTTGATATAGTTTGATTATCAGAAGATTTGTTAATTTCGAGTACTTGCCAGTACAAATAATATCCATATTTAACAATTGGTTCAATAAAATTAGTTGGATTATAATTTTCAGAGGTTAAAATGATGGCTTGAATACAACTGGTTTATTCTATTGCTGTGATTACTTACATTTGGGCCCTAATTCCCAAGCAGTGAAGTTTGTCAGGCTTAAACAAATATTAGATTACCATGATTTAAACTATTGCTCACAATATTCCAATACCGTATTTCATAATTCTAAACATGACTTTTGTCCTAGCTTGTACTAATCAAAACATCGTGCACTACTTTGATTTTCCAGCCATTTATCAGAAATTTTGGAGGAGTAGTAAGCCAACCTCATTTTAATTTTTCGGAGTCCTCAGTAAGGTTTTCAACATTTAATTTGGTCGAAAAGAACTATCAAAGAAAAAAGACCTTTCTTGAAAATAAGTACTCTTAATTAAAAAAAAAAGTATGTACTATAGTGTGCAGGGTATAATGCATCTTATTATTGATGGAAGAGACGCAGCTATGAAATATATAAAATTTAGCCCGGATACAACCGGATACAAATCATAACCATAACTTAAAAATTTCAAAATGAGAAAAATCCTTCATGCATTTTAAAAAAACAAATTTATATAGTTTGATTATCAGAAGATTTTATTAATTGGAAAAAACAGCACCTATGAGGGCATATATCATCGATATTCAACAATGGATTCATATAAAATTAGTAGCACTTTAATTTTGTGCGGTTGAAAAGAAGCTTTGAATACAACTGATTTAGTCTATTAAATCTCTATTAAATCTAATGGACTCATTAGTTTGAACCCTATTACTGACCAGATGGAGTGTGCCAGGCATAAACAAATATTAGATTAATATGTTTTGAAGAATTGTTTACAATATTCCAATAAAATATTTTAGAATTTTGAATTTTGTCCACCTAGCTTGTAATAATCGAAACACTTTGTGGTGGTTTTAGTATTACGAAAATATAGTTGTTTCCATTCTAACATTTGTAAATGATAATAAATGAAATTTGTATATCAATATGATCCATATGGTTCATATTTCATTACTTCTATAGATTTTTTTTAAAATCTATTTATTGATACAACTGTATTACAATAATACAACAAGTAAATAGGATAAGTGATAGATAATGACACGAGAATGACAAGTACTGGTAGTATTCAAATCAAAGTTCAACTAAGAAAGTCACGTGACCATCTTCTTTTCAGACGCCTCGGATTATGGGGAATTGAAGAGGAAGCTAGGTTTGAAACTAGAGGGTTTGAGTGGCAATGAAGTTTGTTATGAATGGATAGATACCGGGTTCGGGCCAAATCAGCAACAAAACGGACATTAAGGTCGTTATGGATGACTATATTCTCAACAAAATAAGGAGCATTGAGGATTTTCCGAAGGATTTTGGATTGTAAGGATTGGATACGAGAGGAATTCGATGCCTTAGTGGAGCCCCAAAGCTCTACTCCATAAGTCCAAATAGATCGTATGATGGTCATGTAGATTATCAGAAATGTTGGCAAAAGAATAGTCGCCTGAGAAGTTTCATCGAAGACGGTGCCTAATATCTCTGATCTATCTATTCATATTATAAAACAAGATCCTTGGCCGTTTCTTTCTGTCTGTTCACGTTAATCTCAATAACTACTGCATGGATTTTCATGCGGTTTTCACCAATAGATAGAGTGATAGATCAGAAAAGTTTAGGTATATAATTTGTTGAGGTTTTGTGTAAATGGGCTGGATTATAACGATAATTGTCAGAAATGTTGGGAAAAGTAGAGCCACCAGGGAGGTTTCAGTGTAGGTGCTGGCTAATACCTCTTATCTATCTATCTATGCATATTATAAAACAAAGCCCATGGCCGTGTCTGTCTGTCTGTTCGCGGTAATCTGTTTTGTTTATAAAAGCTACATAATAAACTACGTTAGGCAGACAAACATATAGGCATAATATGTCATCCTACCCGTGCAAAGAAGGAGCGGGTCGCTAATCTTATAATATTACCTGCAATCCAGAGAAAATTTAAAGTTTGCCACTTAAATGCCAGAACCGTGTCGCTATTCATTTTTTTGTTCACAATAAATGATCCAGAATAATTAATCCCCAAATCTTAATGTTCATTTCATAATTTCTCAGAAGCATTGTTTGTAAATTTATTTTATAGTAATTGTAAAATGCACGCATAAATAAACGCTATTTTCATTCATTCATTCATAGAGTAATAATAAACATTAAAAAACTAAAAAAAGTATAATTATAGACTTTTTAAAAAAAAGTTTAAACAATTTTAATAGAAAAAGTAACAGAACAGAATCACCCATGCATTCTTATTTACATTTTTGAAAGTTTCAAACTTCATGGACTCTACTGATACTAAAATTCATTATCCAATTCATAATAAAATTCATTATCAAACCAAATACATTATCATATCAACTATAGCCAATAAGACTACGCCCATTGTTTTCTAGGATTTTGTGTTCCAAATCAAAGTGCTGAAACGCAAAACCTTTCGAGGACGAAATAAGAAAACCCTGGCGAGGCCGGTCCCTTCCAGAGATCTCATACCAGAAACTGGTTATCCGGTGACAAATACTGAAATAGCTCACTTTCCTTGCCAGGTGTTGTTGACTCCATTCTACTGCTTCATACCATTTAAGTTCATTACATTGTTTAATTTGATTATTATTATAATCAAGATAATATGTACTACAGATTGGTTAACACTTGGCTGTGATAATTGATGAGATGAGGATAGTAGTTTGGCTTAGGCTACTATCCTTATTGACCCGTGATTCTGACGAAAAAATTAGTAAACGTGTGTTAGTTGTACATTTTTACAATTGAATAAAGCAAAAATATTTCTTAATCGTGATCAGCATGTTTTTTTTTTTTTTTGTTTAGTTAGTAAACAATTGTTTGTTGAGGAAGAAAACGGTCCGGGTGGAGGTCAGAAAAAATCCTCTGACAGTTTATCTTTTCTTTTTACTAAAGAGAATTTTTCCTGACCTCCACCCGGACTATCTTCTTCCTTATATATATAAGGTCAATATTATTACTCAACATAACTTTTTTATTATTTATTTTTCCCTTTAAACAGTAACTCTACGAGAAATGCTGCTGCATGTTCCTCCATGGGAAGTATCCTTCCATTCATGGTGCAGTAAACATTGGGCGAATAATTAATTTTTAAAAATACTAATAATATTTTTGACATTAAAAAATAAATAAATTTAATTATAAAAAAATTAAATAAATCAGAAATTAACAAATATATAAAATAAGCCATGCATAAGCATGTAATAAGATTAGAACACTAAAACAATTTTTTACAAAGTTTAAGTTTAAGAATAATATTACTAATAAAAAATTTTTTTAAATAAATGTCTCCATGTAAAGAAAGAAAGCTTCTTCATTGACAAGATCTGAATTATAAGTATTTAGATAAATTAAGGTTTAAGTTGTTAATTTATTATTATTGGCATTATAACAGATTGAAAAAACATAGAATTTTTACAATTCTGAATGTTAAAAAGTTGTTGGGTTACTGTCTTCAGGCTTTAGGAAAAAAATTGCTTTCTGATCAAAATTTCTCTAAATTTCACTTTTACAGGCCTGAATACTTAATATTAAAAACAAAATACGTATTGATATTTTTAATTTTAGATTAAATTTTCGTAGTAAACCAAATAAGTAGAAAGTTATAAATAATCTCTTCTTAAATACAAACAAATAAATAAAATAATAGTGTTTTTTTAATTGAATGAAAGGTAAGACTGAACCTTGAAAAAGAGCCTTTAAGCTTTAAAAATATAAATATACATTCGGTCACCTGTAAATATCGATAAACAATATTTTACATTTCATGCATTTATTTTTCTGCAATTTAAAAAATTAATTTGTTACTATAACTAAAAAAGTAAATATATTGTTATCTTTTCTCTGTTTAAAGTAAAATATTTGAGGAATTTAAACTGCTGAGGTAATATATTTTTCGTAGAAATTAAACGAATGCTGGACCTTCGAAAGATTCTCATATATAATTATTATTATATGTAATATAAATATATATATATATATATATATATATATATATATAGATATATATATATATATATATATTATATTATATATTATTATTATTATTATTATTGTTTATTATAAAAAAATGTTTTTTAAGTACTATATTTCCGTATGTTGGAAGTAATTTACCCCGTGTCCACATTCCAGTTTACTCGAGTTTTGCATTTTTTTTCTATTTTTTTTATTATTGTTCTCTAATATAATATAAATAATGGTGCTTATTTCTTCCCTCCTCTCTATAAAATAAAATATTTGTGGAATTTAAATTGTTTAGGCAATTCATAGGAATTAAAGAATGGTGAACCTTTGAAAGAATTTCATTTATAACTATTATTTTATGAAAATGTTTTGTCAGTATTATATTACTATCTGATTGAAGTAATACTTACCCCATGGTCACATAGCTTTATAGCACTCGAGTAGTTTTTCTATTTTTTTTTTTATTATTCTCTTAATTTCTTGATGATGTTTGAATTAGCGAAACATCGGTAAGTTTTTTTCTATTAGCATTTGAAAAATCTCAAGACTTTGGAACAACTGTGCTCTTCTTTGAATTTCTAAATCAATTATAACCTTAATTATTTAAATTTCAAATTTTTAAATTAATTTATTAGCATCAGTTTGGTTTTCACATTTATTGACTCTCCGAACAATAATTATATACAAAACATCAATTAGTACTTTGTACTTATATAGATTTTATTTTCATTTTTTGCATTATTATGACCGTTATGCTGTATAAGATCATTTGTACTTACGATCATTTCATAAAACAAAATATTTAACTAATATTAAGTTATTATCATGAGTATCAATTGCACAACTTTTTAGATAATTATTATTATATCAATAGGATTCTAACCTTTAAACTTAAGTTGATTAAGAGTAATTATATAACTCTTGTATAGGCCGTTAGGTTTAAGAAGTTAAGAAGTTTAAACGCGGCTTAAGAAGTTTCCACTTCTAAAAAGTAATTCATTGTTATTTTTTTTTGTCTTTAGGGTTTTGTTCTGAATTTTTCATAACATGTGTATCTCTTTTGAGCTTTTACTCTTCTGTAATTATAGGGCTGCTAGTTTTAAATGTTTCTATGACGAATTTGATGCGAGCATATTGTTGGTACATTACTCGTTGTAGGCGCATGTGCAAGAAGGAACGAAAGTATCTGCTATCAGTTGCAAGTTTATGGTCCATTAGGTAGTTACGTTGGAAGACTAAATGAGCGAAGTCTATAATTATCTTGGTGCGGTTGGATAAGGTTACTACGCCTCTGCTGGGAGTTGATTCACTGGGACAAGCCCCCACTGACGTCACGGACACGTAGCTGTACTCGCGGCGAGGTCGAACCCGCTCGCCTTGGAACACTATGTCGTCTCTCCTCCGATACCTTTCTTAAACATGCTGTAGTAGTTTGTATATTATATTTTTATAATTTACATGATTATATTAAATAATTGTTAATTTCCCTTATAAATATGGAGAAGAAAATGTCCTGGATAGAGTTAAAGAATTATTGGTATATGTTCCGCAGGTTGTCGCTTCGAGTTGAGTCACAACAAGTTTTAACTTTTTATTCGTTTCACTGATAATGCTTTCCAATTTTTTTTTTTCTCATTCTCCAAAATTTTATTTACAATATAATACCAATTTACAAAAAATGCCTGAAAATGCTTCTATGTAAACCAAAAGCCTTCTGTTACCTTTCGGTATTTTAAGGCGTTACAATGGGCTGAGTCCGCTGAAGGCGGTTTTTACTCGAACCGGCTCAAAGCCGCTGACTTTCATTTCATTTCATCTTAGATGAACGTTCCAAGAAACATATTTCATCTATACTTCGAAATGTTAGTTGAAACTTCGATTTCTTGAAGGGGTGGAAATCTACTCATTGCCCTTCATTATTCTTCTAATATAATATTTAAATAATTATATTGGATAATTATTAGTTAATCGTATAAATATAGGGAAGAAAATGGTCCAAAAGGAGGTAAAATATATCTAAAGCAATATTGGTATCTGTTCCGCAGGTTGTCACTTCGAGTTTTAGTCACAAGTTTTAACTGTTTATTCGTTTCATATTTAATATTTTCCAAAAATACAAGTTATCGTGAGCTTTATTATGGAAAAGCGAATGCAATTGTGGGTATGAGTAAATTTCGGCAATCATTTCATCAATAGATAAAAGTTTCAACTAACATTTCGAACTATAGATGATATATCTACAGCCCCGGTGAATAAGTGCTTGATTTTCTCCAGAGAGAGTTAGCTGCTTTAAGATAACCGGAATCGTACCATTCTCTTAGTTTTTGGCTTTGAATGGAGTTGTAATATAAACAATATTTACTTTTCAAGCCAATGCTTTACTTAGCCCCTTATTCACTACGAAAATAACTCGATCGCGCATCCCTAAGTACAAGAAACTCATTTTAGAGAAAATTAGACTTCACCACTTATTCACCAGAGCTGTAGATATGTTTGTTGGAACGTTCATTTCTAGATGAAATAGTTACCAAAATCTACACATTGCCATAGTTATATTCTCTTTTCCATAATAAAGATCATGATAATTTGTATTTCCGGAAAACAAAATTTTATGTAACCTTCCTAGCGCTGTTACTGTCGTGTTGGATATTCTGTTAGCCACGTTTTCTAGTGTACCTTATAGAATGTTTCATAGTAATAAATCTGTTAGTGTGTTTATATCTATATATATATATATATATATATATATATATATATATATATATATATATATATATATATATATATATCTTCTTTTTATTTCAATTACATGGGTTGTGGGCCCAGGACGTATGAACTTTTAATATCTAAAAAGAAAATAATTCTGAGTGAGTAACCTCTGTGTGTTTTTAAATATTCACGATGGGAGATAGTGCACGTATACCTAGTATAGAATTATTAGAAGGAGTTTCAAATTATAATAATTGGAAATTTGCAATGCGAATGTGTTTAATTCATGAAGATTTATGGACTTGTATAGAGCCAGAATTAAATGAAAATGGTATTCCTAAAACAGAAAGTAGTTCAAAACTTCAAAAAGCTTTGGCAAAAATTTGTCTTTTTGATAAACCCTATTGTTACCCACATGTAAGGGATGCAAAAACACCAAAAGAAGCGTGGAATAATTTGAAGGGAGCTTTTGAAGATAAGGGTCTAGTCAGAAGATTGGGTTTATTAAGAATACTTTTTAATATTAGACTAAATCATTCTAAAAATATGGAGGATTATGTAAAAAAAATAATGTCAACTGCACAACAAATAGCTGACATTAGCAAACCTATTGATGATGAATTTCTTGCTATTTTAATGCTTAATGGTTTACCAAGTAGTTATGATCCTATGGTAATGGCATTGTAAAACTCTGGTGTTGATTTGACTAGTGAATTAGTTAAAGCTAAATTATTGCAGGAAGACATAAGATTAGAAGTTTCAGAAGGTGGAAACTCTTCAGATTCAGCGTTAGCAATAAAAAGTTTGAAAGGTAAGAATAAATTTATTTTCAAATATTATAAATGCCATAAAACCGACCATAAAGCTTCTGAATGTCACAGTAGAAATGAAAATAAAAATAAAAACAATTCGAAGAAAATAATTCTCAGTCCCAAGATTGGTGTTTATTCTCAGCCATGACTATGAAACAAGATACTATTAATTGGTATGTAGATTCAGCATGTACAGATCACATGACTGGATTGAAAGATTGTCTTAAAAATTACCAAGAAGGTCCAAGTTTAGAAATTTCAATGGCCACTAACCAAAAGGTACAAAGTCAAGGTAAAGGTGATACTTTTGTGAAAATTAAAAATCATGAAAGAAAAATTTCTGATGTTATTTATGTTCCTGATTTAGGTTTAAATTTGCTTTCAGTGCATAAAATGGTTAACAAAGGTCTTGTAATTGTATTTTCTGAAAATGGTTGTGATTTTTATCATTAAAATGAGTGTTATATAAAAGGAAAAATTAAAGCTCATGCAGATTGTTTAGGTGGACTTTATAAGTTAGATATTGATAATAAACATGTAGCAAAAACAATGGTTGAAGAAAACAATAATGATAAGTTTAAATCAGATAATTCTACTTCAGAGAAAAATAATGAAGAAGTATGGCACCGAAGATTAGGGCATTTAAATAGAAAATCAATGGGACTTTTAAGAGATAAACTAGCAGATGGTTTAAAATTCAACGGAAAAGGTGACGCTTGTATTACATGTATTAAAGGAAAACAGACTAGAACATCCTTTACAAAAGACAAGATAGGTACACGAACTACAAAAACCATGGAGTTGGTTCATTCGGAACTGTGTGGACCAATGAGTGTAAGCTCTCATGGAGGTGCTCGTTACTTATTCATGATAACTGATGATTTCTCAAGAAAGAGTTTTGGATATTTCCTGAAAAATAAAAATGAGGTTCTTTCTAAATTTAAAGAATGAAAGGCCTTGGCAGAGAATGAATCAGGAAATCGTCTGAAAGCTATTTGTACCGATAACGGTACATAATACGTAAATAATGAATTTTCTGATTTTCTAAAAACAAATGGCATAAAGAGTGCCCCATATACTCCAGAGCAAAATGGCGTTGCTGAAAGGGCCAACCGTACAGTTATTGAAAAAACAAGAACATTAATAGAGGATGCTAAGCTTGACAAAAAATATTGGGTTGAAGCTGCAAATACTTATTTGAAAAATCATTCGCCTACGAAAGCAGTGAAAAATAAAACATCTGAAGAAGCCTGGTCTAAGCGTAAAATAAATTTACAACATCTCAGAATATTTGGATGTACTGCCTACGCCCATATTCCAAAACAGATGAGACGTAAATTGGATCAAAAAAGTAAAAAATTAATTTTTGTTGGGTACAGTAGTGATTCAAAAGCTTATCGTCTATTAGATCCTGAAAATCCATCAAGAATTATTATTTCAAGAGACGTTAAATTTATTGAACATCATGAAAACCATTGCAATGAAGATGATGATAAAGAAATAAATTTTGAAGATAAGCGAAATAAAATAAAACTTGAGTTACTAAATGGAGATTGTGAACCAGAAAATACTCCAGATAAAGATGTTCCAGACAATTCAAGAGAAGATGATGAAGACAGCTCTAAAGGGAATTCACGCTATCCGATTAGAATAAGAAAATCAAAACAATTTCCTGACTACATGGTCTATAATGTTAGCAGTGAAAGTTGCGAACCACAAAGCGTCGAATAAGCAATGGCTAGTGATGACGCGGAATTATGGAAAGAAGCAATGAAAGAAGAGTATCTCTCATTCAAAGAAAACAATGCCTGGAAATTAGTGGATCTTCCTCCTGATCAAAAAACTGTCAAATGTAAGTGGGTGCTCAAAATAAAAATGAACAAAAAAAATGCGAAACAATATAAAGCTCGCTTGGTGGCTAAAGGTTTCACTCAGAGATATGGCATAGATTATACCGAAACTTTCTCACCAGTTGTCAGAAATTCGAGTATCAGAATGCTGTTAGCATTGTCAGTGGAGCTTGATTTAGACATTTCTCACTTAGATGTTTCTACAGCATTTCTCAATGGTGAATTAAAAGAAAAGATATACATGGAGCAACCAAAGAACTTTGTTGTAAAAAGAAGAGAAGATAAGGTCTGTCTATTGCAACGTGCTGTGTATGGTCTAAAACAGTCATCAAGATCCTGGAATGAAAAAGTTAATAAAGTTCTGAACTCTCTGAAATTTGAAAGGTCTAAAACAGAACCTTGCGTTTATTACAGAAATCAAAATGGAAAAATCTTCATATTTGTCATATATGTTGATGATTTTTTCCTTTTTAGCAATGATGTAGAAGAAACGGCTCGAATTAAGGGAGAGCTTATGAGCTTTTTTAAAATGAAGGATTTAGGAGAAGCTCAACAAGTGCTTGGTATGAGTATCAGAAGAAAAAAAGATAAATTATTCCTGGACCAAGCTGAATAAATTGATAAAATCTTTAAAAGATTTAATATGTCTGATGCCAAGACATGCACTACACCTGGAGAACCTGGTTTATCATTTACAAAACCAAAAGACAAAAGAACCAATGATAATTCCTACCCTTATAGAGAATTAATCGGTTGCCTGATGTATCTAGCTATGACCAGCAGACCAGACATTGGTCATATAGCTAGTGCCCTGAGTCAATACAATAACGATCACAGCGAAGAGCATTGGAAGGCGGCAAAACGTGTTCTGAAATATTTGAAAGGATCAAAGGACTTATGCCTATGTTATTCAAAAAGCTGCACCAACTTAGTTGGATATGTTGACGCTGATTGGGGAAATGATAAAGAAGACCGAAGATCATACAGTGGTTTTGTATTTAAGCTAGGGGAAAGTACTATAACCTGGGAAAGCAGGAAGCAGAGAACAGTTGCCCTTTCCAGTACTGAGGCGGAATATTTAGCTTTGAGTGATGGCGCAAAGGAAGCTAAGTATTTGAAGGCTCTACTTTCGGAACTGATTCAAAAAAACAATCCTGTGATCCTACATAATGACAATCAGTCAGCCCAAAAATTGTCAGAAAACCACATCCTCAATAAGAGGACTAAACATATAGATATTAGGTATCATTTTTTGAGAGAAGCAGTTGAAGAAGGATCCATCCTCCTTGAGTACCTGCCAACAGACGACATGATTGCTGAGGTAATGACAAAAACGCTTCCAGGCCCCAAGCACAGCAAGTTTGTAGATCTGCTAGGATTGAAGAATGCAAGTTGCATTAAGGGAGAGTGATAGAAATATCGATTCTAATGCCAACTTTTATGTAACCTTCCTAGCGCTGTTACTGTCGTGTCGGATATTCTGTTAGCCACGTTTTCTAGTGTACCTTATAGAATGTTTCATAGTAATAAATCTGTTTAGTGTGTTTATATCTATATATATATCTTCTTTTTATTTCAATTACATCCTAATAAAGAAGATTTCAGTATTGTCTCGCCCCTTCCGTGTTCTAGAATGTTCGGCCTTGCCTATTTAAATACTTCCCTCATCTCGAGCGAGTCAGTCTTAGCCTGAGAGTAGACCACGCACGGTGAAGATCTGTGATAAGTGAGTGTCAGTTTGATAAACTAGTCAGTGTTGAACCGGCCAGTGTAATAAGTGTGTCAGTGAACTGTGACAGTCTCGCGAGTGTAATAAACTGTTTCTGTTTGTTACTGTGTGTCAGTTTGTCATACTTGGAGAATCTTACGGTCGGTGGACTAGTGAACTGTAAGTGCTAACTATTAGTTATAAATTGTAGTGTAATTTTATAATATTCATAGAAGCTATTGTAACTAGTTTAGCTATCTAGAATTAGTAATATCTTATATTATTGTAATAATTAAATAGGCCTAGGTTATAATAAATATTTAGAATATTGTCATTATAAATTTATACTAGTTTAATAATTTAAGTGTTTGTAACTTAATTGTATTCTTTTTATCACTTTTGTTAATAAATATTAGTATCTTTAATTAAGGAATTGTTTAATTCATTTTTAATACCCAGTAGCCCGTAACAGTATCAATTGCACAACATTTAAATCACCTTTTAGTTTAATATAATTATTCTTATATCAATAGAATTTCTAACCTTTAACTATTGTTGATTAAAAACAAATTATATAACTCGTGTTTAGGCCGCTAGTTGTCACTTCACGTGCATCTAGGCAACGCGAACTCATTAGTTTTCGCATACTTATAGACGTTAAATGCGGCAAAAGAAGTTTTCACTTCAATAAATTAATAATAAAATACCATTTTGAATATAAAAAACAACAAACTAATGAACGATTTAAATGGCATTAGCTATTTAAGGAAAGCAGATTGTCAGTAGGAACGAGCCCAACTAAGATTTTACGACGCTATTTTCCTTGACACAGTTTAATGATCTTTTAAATAACCTGTTGTTTACATATCATACGGTCACCTGTGGTCTAGTGGTTAACGTAACAAACTACTAAGCCCAAGATCGCGGGTTCGTAACCCGGCAGGTGGCCCTAGGATTTTTTAAGGGAGTAAAAAATCTTTAGTTACGCCGTCCTTCGGAAGGGACGTTAAACGGGGTCCCGAGCCTGTACGATGTCAGGTACTCGTTAAAAATCCCTGTCCTAATTAAACCTGTATGGGCAAAATTACTAGCCATAGCAGCATAAAGTGACGTTAAATGAACAAACAAATTTCATTTAATACAACTTTTTTTTCATTTCTTATTCAGCAAACTTCAATCGAAATTTTAAAAATCTCTATCTAATATTTAACAATTATGTATGGGAAAATTCACTTCTGTTTTAAAAAAATATAATACCTATTTATCAAGAATTCCAAGTAATACTTGCCAAATATAAACAAAACTTTAGATTATATTACTATAAATAAAGCTTTATATATAATTAAAAACTTCATAAACAGATAAAATTGTACTGAAATAAATAAAGAAAGGAATAAAATAAGAAAGGAACACAATGTTTTTTTTAATACTTTAGGTTTATTTTTTCAATTATTAACGTTTTTATCATTAACGTATAATTAAGGTCACCGTAGGTGGTCTAGTGGTTAGCGTAACAAACTACTAAACCCAAGATCGCGGGTTCGTAGCCCGGCAGGTGGCCCTAGGATTTTTTTAAGGAAGTAAAAAATCCTTAGTTACGCCGTCCTTCGGAAGGGACGTTAATCGGGGGTCCCGAGCCTGTACGATGTCAGGTACTCGTTAAAAATCCCTATCCTAATTAAACCTGGATAGGCAAAATTTAGAGCTCCCACTGTAGCATCGTCCGATTAGCCCTAGCAGCATAAAGTGACGATAAATGAACAAACAAACAAACATTAACGTATAGTCACACAGGGAAGTAACATTTAACGATTATCTTGAATGAACCTTGAAACTTTTTCACTTTTCAGAAAACTGTTGTTTTTCTCTTTCGATACTCTGTATTTTTATCGACGATATATCTTCATTTTTTCCTAAAGTACTGCATTAAATTTCTCAAAGGACAGGAATAGATTACTATAGATTACCAAAATTGTCTCTGGAAGGCTTTTTTTGTTAAATTGAAACATTACCTAACACAAAAATTAGTGAATATTTTATGAAAATGTTATAACCTTATATAATTCCTTATAACTAAATGCTTTACGTCTCCATTGACGTAAATCAATTAAAAAATATCTAGTATCCTTGTTCAGTTAGTGGTTGAATGCTATTCCATCTGATATCTGACAGTATGTAACATTTCTTATCTAATTGTTGTTTATTGCAAAAGAAAATATTTTTTACAATGAATGGATTGATAAATATTCACCAGTGACGTAAATCATTTATATTGAGATCGACGAATACGGCTATAACCTGATTATTAACATTATCGAAAACACATGGCAGTAATGACTTGCGTTTATCCATGCCATGGCAGTCATAGATTAGATATGAATCGGCAGCTGGCAAGAGGAGTAAATAATTAGGTGTTATTTCTGAGGTGTTTGGATAAAATCATTGTTAAAGGCGTATCATTTTCACAGGATATAACGAGCTTTTATAATATTTTGTTCTTGAAAAATAACTAAAATAAATGTTTGAGAAAAAAATATAATTGGAACAAAAATATTATTTAGAGTATGGAACAAGAATACCGCACAATTTACAAAAAATTACAAGTAGTAATATGACGTAAGTCAACAAGATCCTAAAATTAAAAGTAATTTTCAAAGAACATTCATTCTCATTTATACACCGCAAATATTGCGAGAACACAGGGACATGGGAACAGATTTGTCCCGACTGGAAGGCGACTCCGGTAGCTCATTTAGTAGAGTGCAGTGTAGGGAGTCATGGAGATACAGACGATCCGGGTACGAATCCCGACCGGGGCAAATCGTTTCTCTTCGAAATAAAAATATAAAATT
The DNA here is from genome assembly GCA_037127475.1 of Arma custos. NCBI lineage: Eukaryota > Metazoa > Arthropoda > Insecta > Hemiptera > Pentatomidae > Arma > Arma custos. Next base: position 92,501,279 of record CM073760.1, on the reverse strand, counting down.
CATGTTTGAAAAATGAGATAAATTATAAAAATGTTGATGCTCTTTGATTACGACATATGATGGATGCCATGAGATGAAGGGAGAAATGAATCTTTGACACGGGTATAAATATTGGAGAGAGGGAGTGGTGTTGGTATACGGTAGACAACGCTCACACCTTAATACGTGTGAGCGTTGTCTACCGTATCCCCTGCTCTACTCACAATTGCAGCTCTTTCAATTACAACTCTTCCTCCTTCGATGAAACAAAAAACTTCCTTAAAGATCATATTACCCAACACGGATACGCCATTTCCTCTCATAACTTAACCGCTTCTAAATTCTCCGAACATGCCCTATCTTTAAAACACATTTTCGACTTCGAAAATACGTCTATCCTAGCTTCTGTTCCCAACCTTGATAAACACATCCTCTCTGAAACGTCAATTTAGAATCCTCCGCTATCAATCTTAAGACCGACTCACATAACCTATCCTCAACCTATTCCCAAAATTTTAATTTACTCAAAAAACCTGAAATTCTTTTACTTTGTTACTGCTTCCCATATTTATTCCGTTATATTTATATATACTCTCTCCACTTTTAATGACAAATTATGATTTACGTGTCATTAAATTCACCTATTTATTCATTTTCCCTCTTTTTCCTATATCCTCCTTCTTTAGTTATATTTTTGGGCGTTAGAGATCGCTGCTAGTTCTTCCTCTTGCTTTTTAACCTATTTAACGTATTTGTATATTGCTTACAAGGATAACAAATGGCCGTCGGAACCTGCGTCAGCTTAGGTGATTACAATACTAGGCAATTAGGCTAATTAGAAATGTAATGGAACTAGGAATAACAAGTAGCGCCTTAAAATTCAATCTGTAATACACCCAAGTCCAGTAACCTATTTTCGAAAAGTTACAGGAAAAAATATATTATCAATAAAAAAAAAGTTATTGTCTTATATAACCCATCTATCAACTTACTTAAGCATGAAGGTTTTTCATAACTGTTAATTTTAAATTGCATTGATTACGATTTGTAGATGACGATCCATTTATAGCGCAATAAACTTTGATTCAAGAATATACCTAAGGAATAATGGACTGAAAATAATTTTAATTTGTTATATTTTTTTAGGCATTTGGGGATCATAATTTTTATTATTACATAAAGCCCTTCCTTACAAATTTAATATGCAATCTTCCACTGGGTCATCCGGCAAAAATTAAAATAGATACAGGAAGATCATGGACTACACGTTTTCATTATTTTCTTGAGTCTAAATTTGTTCACTGTCATTTTTAAGCGCATAGATTCTGAAATAAATATTTTGAAGTAAACTCTGTAATGAAACTGACTAAGGCAGGGAGAGTGTAATATTTGTAGGTTATCAACCTATTCCAACCAGGTTTTAACGAAGTATTAAAAGCCATCCATCATAGTAATGAGTCGAATTTGATAAAAATATCTGCGTAATTCTAACGCCATCAAACACCTCTTATGTAATGTTTTATTAATGATGTTAATGGTTTTTAGAGTTAATAATTAATTAACTCCAATTGATTTTGATTGAAAAATGAATATTAAAAAAATATCGTTAACTGTATTTAATATTTTTTAGGTTTGCGGTTTCCAAATTCCATGTCGCTGCGAACCACTTCAACATTTCAGATGATTACTGGGCGTACAATTGCCTGATCTGAAGATATTAGTACAGAAAATTCGATCCTATATTCTTCCTTTAAGGAAAAACATAAAATGTCTAAAGTGCATTTGCTATCATCTTCAGCAAATAACAGGAATGGAATCAGGCTAGTTTATGACGTTTGATATGCTTTCGCATTGTATTCTACAGAGAAATTTTTTTAAATCGTTGTTTTCTGGACGTAGTAATCTTACTTGAGATTAAAATTGGTTCAAAGACGCCTTCAAAAAGTTGTAAAAAGTAATAATAAATACTCCCAAAAATATCGTAAAAATCAACAAGATCGGCCTTTAAACGATTTGTAAGCCACATTTATTGTCTTTTGGGCATTTGCATGCTTGTTTAACAAAAAATAACGTTTTAGGGATTCATTCATAACGAAGTTTAACAACTTAGCTTGTTTATTTCAGCCTAGTGACTTAAATCAATATGATTCCTTAAAACATTTTGTGATTATTCGGATAACCTGAAGTGTTACTTAAACAGATGAAAGAAACCGCGAATTAATCCAATGAATGAATGTGTTGTTAAGAGCTTTTAATAATTTCAGTTCAGTGCGATTTGCGTTGGATTGCTTATTGTATCAGCTAATATTGATTTATGGTTTATTAAACATGTTGTTTGCAAGTGTGGTTTGTTTTTTACTCAATTGAATGTCGTTCTAATTTATTACACGATGATTTAGTATTTCCTACATAAGAGGGTATGATATTTTAAGATCATGCTCTGTCTGTTGAAGAGAGTTTTTTTTTTTTAAATCAACAATAAATGAACATCCTACATTTTATGTATATTAATGGCCTATTTAAGTATTTAAACTCTAATAAACTGTTTATGTTTGTTACTGTGTGGCAGTTTGTCATACTTGAAGAATCTTATGGTCGGTGGACTAGTGAACTGTAAGTGTTTATTATTAGTTACAAATTGTAGTGTAATATATTCATAGAAACTATTGTAAATAGTTAAGTCATTTAGAATTAGTAATATCTTGTACTATTGTAGTAATTAAATAGGAGTTAGGCCTAGATTAAAATATTTAGAATATTGTCATTATAAATTTATATTAGTTTAATAATTTAATTGTTAATAGTTTAATTTATCCTTTTTATCATTTTGTTAATAAATATTAGTATCTTTAATTGAGGAATTGTTTAATTCATTTTAATACCCAGTAGCCCGTAACATTATATAACTACCTTATAACACCAATAGTCACACATGAAGCGGAAACATGGTGATTCCTCAAAAAAGATTGCCCATAATTTTTTAGAAAGATTTTTTTTTATGTATCCTCAGAATAGAGGATAAAATAACACAAAAGTTGGGATTTCACTAGAAGGAATAGAGCGGCGGCTTAGAACAAAGTGAATGGAAAATGAAAACTCTACACACAATTTATAAATATTTTTTTCTTCTTGTGTATCCCCAATCTTAACTAGCGAGTAGTTCTGTTCTCTGTCTATTTTCTGATTCTCATTATTCATATTATTTATTTTATATGGGTTTTATTTCATCTTAATTTATTAATAATTAATATTAAGAATTCTTCATAAAAAAACATTTGAAAAATAATTTTGAAAGATTAGATTTTTTTCAAAGGTTCTTTTTTTGAATTGGTATTTAAGGGGTAGTACTTTATTAATGAACATCTTCCAATGTCCAATAAATAAAAAAATGTCTTAAGTTATTCCTCTTCTGTCCACCTCTTCCACGAGAATAAGGAACTGATTTTCATGAGACACAGCCATAATGCTACATATAGCACCAACGTCTCAGAAAGATAATCTGAACTCAACATTTACTATTCCCATTTATATATCATGTTGGCGGCCAATTAGAGATTTAGTATACCTATGACTAGGTAACACATATACATAAACTGTAGTCTGTTCATTTATTGTTTATTTAAAAAAGCCAAAAACTCTCCTCAACAGACAGTGAGTGAGCTTAGGATACCATACCCTCTTCGCTTATTTAATTTGTTAATTGAATTTAGTTTCTCATTTATAAATTTTTAGGATTCAAAATAATTGTTATGCTCGACTTTTTTTATAAAATGTAGCAGACTATTTTGGATGTATTTCACGAAGGACTGTTAATGAAAGAGTATTTTGCAATTACTATGTATTATTTTGACAATTGCGTAATGAAACATAGATATTTGTTTGTACAAACACCAATGTCATCTTAGACTCATTGTTAGTTATTTCATTTCCTTACTTTGTTTCGTTTATTCATTTATTTTTCTAATTTTTTTTTTTCACGAGTTAACTTTATGCTATTGCTATATATTTCTCCACATCAGCCAACATATCAACTTCACATCTGCACTAATTGTGAAACCAGTTATTTTATTTTTCATCGTAATATGGAAATTAATTCTCAGTCCCATCAATATGTATGTATATACTGGACAAGGTACCTTGCATTGCATTACATAAGTTTCATATTTATGTAATGCCATGTTCTTAAAATAATTTAAAATTTATGATCATCTGGTAAAACCAATCGAATAGAATTCCATATCATTTTTTTTTTTTTAATATTAGAATGATAAAAATACAAATAAATATTTCATTCCAATACCAAATGAATGAATGATGTTATTCATTTTAAAGGGATTGTGATAGTAAGTTGCTATCTGGAATTCATGTTGGCCAAAAAGCTATTGAAAACACAATCTTGACATGTTCTCATAGTTTCTTACCCTTATTAAGTAAATCAGACTGCATGGTAGCCAGGATTTTACTTTTGTGGGTATTAATCTTACTAATATTATAAATGTGAGTTTGTATGTTTGTCCCTCTTTCACGCAACAACTACTGAACGGATTTGGATGAAACTTTACAGTAATATAGTTTATACATCAGAATAACACATAGGCTATAGCAAGTGCGAATTTATCGGGGTGGGGGGGGCGCACGGGTGCATATGCCCCCCTACTGTTTTTTAGTTACTGTGTAGAATCCATTATAGTATATAATTAAAGGCAAATTATATTTTAACAACTATGATCATGAGATTTGCCTTTAATTATGTACTATAAAGGATTCTCCACAGTACCTAAAAAACTGTAGGATGGGACGTGTCCCATGTGCCCCCCTAAATTTGCGCTTGCTATAGCCTATGTGTTATTCTGATGTATAAACTATATTACTGTAAAGCTTCATCCATATCAGTTCAGTAGTTTTTGCGTGAAAGAGAGTCAAACATACAAACTTTCACATTTATAATATTAGTAAGATTAGTAGGATATCAAAACAAATAGTTTCACTCATGTTATTTCTGTTATTTTAACAACTGTGATCATGGTATTTGCCTTTAATTATGTACTTTACCACTTTTGATTGATTCCCCACAGTACCTAAAAAACTGTAGGGGGGCACGTGTCCCCGTGCGCCCTCCCCCATAAATCCGCGCTTGCTATAGCCTATGTGTTATTCTGATGTATAAACTATATTACTGTTACCGAGCTACTGGGTATTAAATATGACTTAAACACTCCTTAATTAATGATACTAATATTGATTTACAAAAGTGATAAAAGAATACAATTAAACTATTAACAATTAAATTACTAACAAAGACATTACTAACAAATAAATTTAAAAAAAAAATTATAAACTGAAATAAATTTACAATAACAATATTTTAGATATTTATAATCTAGGCCTAACTTCTATTTAATTATTACAATAATATAAGATATTATTATTACTAAATAGCTTAACTATTTACATAAGCTTGAACGAATCACATAAAATTACAACTGCTACTTAACTCATTAATTACTACTAATTAACACATACAGTTCACTAATTAAATTCCACCGACCGTAAGAATCTCTGAATATAACACAATTACACTCATAAACTGTCACTGACTTATTACAATGCCTTATCACTGGTTCCGATATTCACCATACCGCGTGCTTTAACACTCTCTGTCCCTACTCGCGCCGAGAGGGTATTTAAATAGCAAGGCCGACACGGAGTCGAAGGATCTGGAACCTCCCCGAACAGTGTATATGATTTCTGCCGACAAAGGGGCGTAATCCTTTCCAGGAAAGTTAATTCCGTAGGCCGTATTTCTCTCTGAGACCGTAACACTGCCCCCTCCTTAAAAGTGCTCTGCCCCAGAGTGTAGTCCAGAGGAATCCGGCAGTCATGAGCCTCTACCGATGGAGATGCTTTTTCTTTCCAGGTGTTGAATGTGCACACCAATATGGCAACTCCAGAGTTGGCGAATGTCTGTTCAATCAGGCTCCTGATAACCTTCCACTCCAGGCCGTCGTATCCACAGCCCAACTTCGGAATGGCGAGCTTGGTGACACGGAGTCTCAGAAGCTTTCTCCGCAGGTCGTCTAGGCTTCGCTTAGGTATATGACGGTGCGTCACATGTCGGCTTCTGATCAATAATATGTCGCTTGGTAACCAAGTAAAACAGATGTCGTCCTTCGTGCTTATGGTGGAGTGCCTTCCCGAAACTTGGTCTTGGCGTTCTAGCTCCTCAGTTCCGCCGAACTTCTTCCTGAAGACCGTTGCAACCAACCCCACGAGAAGTCCTCAGATCCTCGGAAACGCAATGGACCAGAGAATAGTCCACTGGTAACGAGAAGATATCCCTGTAGATTATCTGAGTTACTCTACGGGAACCTGGTATCTTAGTATGTGCAACTGAGTCATTATTTGTCTCCACGTGGTCAGGTACCTGACCTGCTGGTCTTCTGTCAGACATGGTCTCCTTTGTATGGGGCCAGTCTATTGAAATGGACTACCTTGGGTTTTCCTTTGGGCTGCTTCCTGATCCTATAGATAACGTCGTTTATCCTCTTGATGATCTCAAACGGGCCGTCCCAGGAATTCTGAAGTTTAGGTGAATAGCCCCGCCTTCTTCGAGGATAATGCAGCCAGACCTAGTCTCCAGGTCGGAAGCCACCTTTCTCAGCCCTGATGTCGTAACGCTCATCATTCTGTCACTGGTTCCCTGGATGTTTGCACGAACCTTCTCGTGGATATTATCCATTCGCTTCCGTAGATCCGTGACGTACTCTTCTCCGACAATTTCCTCGTCAGGCTTGAACCCGAATTACAGATCACACGGCAAACGAAATTCTCTGCCTAACACGACATTTGCGGGGGTCTGCCCCGTTGCCTCATTGACTGAACTGTGGTAGACCAGCAGGAACAGGTGAAGATACTGGTCCCAGTCACGCTGATGGTCGGAGACCACCTTAGACAAATATCGACCCATTGTCCTGTTCATGCGCTCCACCATGCCATCGGATTGAGGGTGAAGAGGTGACGTCCTGGTCTTCCGTATTCCCAGTGCTTCGCACATCCTGGAAAAGACTGCAGACTCAAAGTTTCGTCCCTGGTCACAAAAACGTCTGCAACCGTGACTGCCTCCTGGTTCGGAAGGGCATAAGCCTTCCACCCACTTAGGAAAATAGTCCATGGCCACGAGGATATTTCCCAAGAGAGACCTCAAATGTTGCAGGTGCATTGCAAAGCCCGAATGGCATTACTGTAAATTGCCATAGTCCAGTTCCAATCGAGAACGCCGTCTTCTCTTTATCCTCAGGTGCCAATTCAATCTGCCAATATCCACTGCGGAGATCCAAGTTAGAGAAAAGTTTACATCCCTCTAGGGTGTCCAGCGTATCGTCAATTCTGGGAAGCGGATAACTGTCTTTCTTGGCGACGTTGTTCAGAAGCCGGTAATCTACGCTATTCTACGTTATTCTGATGTATAAACTATAGGGTTGGCAACTAAGTCATTGCCGATTTCAAATAAGAAGGCAAATTCAGAATTTTTGTTTAAAAATATAACTTTATTCAATTAGATATTGCCCGTTCTTGTCGATGACCTTTTTCCATCGTTCTGGCAGCGTAAAAATTCCCCGTTCGTAAAGTGTCTGGTCTTTGCTATTAAAAAACTGAATTAGGTGTGATCTGACATCATCCGCGTTGTTAAAAATTTTAACATTTAAAGAGTTTTGCAAGGGCTATATGGTGGGTGTGACAAAACATCCCAACCCAGTTCCAATAATTTTTGCCGAGTAACCAAAGATGTGTGGGGCCTTGCGTTATCATGATGTAAAACAACACCCTTCCGATTTGATAATACCGGCCGCTTTTCTTCAATTGCATCCCTCAGTTTGTCGAGTTGTTCAACATACACATTTGAATTTATCGTTTGGTTCTGCGGCATGAGTTCAAAATACAAAATTCCTTTGTGATCCCACCAGACTGACAGCATAATCTTTTTTTGGTGAATATCTGCTTTTGATGCTGTTTGGGCTGGTTGATCTTGCTTCACCCACGATCTCTTGCGAGTAACATTGTTATAAACTATCCACTTTTCGTCGCCAGTAACTAGGTTCTTCTGAAATGGATCATTTTCATTGCGTTTCAGTAGCGAATCACAGATGCTAATCCGTTGCGTCAAATGAATTTCCTTTAGCTGGTGAGGGATCCATAAACCAAGTTTCTTGACATAACCAAGGGTTTTTAATTTTTTTTCAATGCATGTATGCGACACATTGAGCTTCTTTGCAATGTCTCGTGTTGTGCTGTGACGATCTGAATCGATAATGGCCTTGATATGGGTTTCATCCACTTCCACTGGGCGGCCAGATCGTTGTGCATTTTTCAGTGAAAAATCACCGGAACGAAATCTTTCAAACCAATTTCGACACTGCCTTTCTTTTAAGGCTTTATCTCCATATACGGCACATAACTTCTTTTGTGCTTGCGATGCGTTCTTGCCTTTTCGGAAGTAATACAATAAAATGTGTCGGAAGTGCACGTCCTGTTCTTCCATTTTTAAATTGGGATAAAAACAAAACTAAAGAACTAATCAAAACAATTTTTTTACTAATTAAACGTAGAAGTCCATACAGTAAGAAAAAAATATAGGTTAGATGCTCTGGCCACGTTAACAAAACAAAAGAAAGTGTAGAGTGAATCTATCGACAAAAACGGCAATGACTTAGTTGCCAACCCTATATATTACTGTGAAGTTTCATCCATATCAGTTCAGTAGTTTTTGCGTGAAAGAGAGACAAACATACAAACTTTCACATTTATAATATTAGTAAGATATCCTACTAATCTTACTAATATCGAAACAAATAGTTTTACTCAGGTTCTTTCCGTTATTTTAACAACTATGATCATGAGATTTGCCTTTAATTATGTATTCTCCTTTAATAATGGATTCTCCACAGTACCTAAAAAACTGTAGGGGGCACGTGTCCCCGTGCGCCCCCCCCCTAAATCCGCGCTTGCTATAGCCTATGTGTTATTCTGATAAATAACCTATACTACTGTAAAGTTTCATCCAAATCCTGTTCAGTAGTTTTTGCGTGAAAGAGAGACAAACATACAAACTTTCAAATTTATAATATTAGTAAGAAGTAAGATTAGTACTCTATCAAAACAAATAGTTTCACTCATGTTCTTTCTGTTATTGTAACAACTATGATCATGTGATTTGCCTTTAATTATGTACTATAATGGATTTTCCACAATACCTAAAAAACTGTCGGGGGGACATATCACCCCGTGCGCCCCTCCCTAAATCCGCGCTTGCTATCGCCTATGTCGTTTTATTTTGTCTTTACATGTTTCTCATTTATTTCATTTCCTAAAAATCTGTTCTATGATAATGAAAGTCAATACTATTTGAAATAAATTGTAGGCAGTATAACCTGACATGGTCCAAATAGTTGAAGTAAGTGTCAGAGGAGCGTGCTGGGGTCAAAGGACGTTAAAACAGACGAGTACCAAAAAAAGTTTCGAATTGTCTGCACTAAATATTTGAAATAAAAACCAGTAGCACTATAACCCTTGGGTTCAGAACATGGTAGAGATCGTACTGTTTTGTGGGGTGATTTGTCCTACACAGGTTTTTCTTCCTATGAATGTTATGTTCAACAATGTGATAAGACTAAGACACGTCAGAGGATACCATTAATATTAAAGAGGAAATACCAAGTCTAGGATTAGCTGGAAAACAATTCAAGGAAAGAAAAATATTCATAAAATACAGTAGTCCTGGAAAAAAGAGAAAAATGGACAGATAAGCGATGATGAGTTAGAAGAGGAGTATATGCATATTTAAATAAAAAACTACACCACCACAACCCACGGAAGGCCTTGGTTTCATTATATGTATGACGGAGACTGTACTTCTTCTTGGATCAAGCTCAAACGCCAGGTTTTCTCTTATTTATAGTACCAACTTAAACTGGTGATCGGGGAATTTTGTTTAACTCGTTTTTACAATGGTACTCGTTTTTACAATTTTTTTATTCATGACTATAAGTAATATAAATCACAAAATCACAAATCAAGTATTAAAAGGAGTTTCATCCAATTTTTAAATTATTGATTTTATTTATTTCGACAAACTATTTTACTATAACATATATGAATTATGTCATTCCGAAAATCCTGGTTCTAATCCCGCTACTGGAAATACTTTTATCCAGGTTGTTAGTAGCCGGAGATGGATCATAAGGCATCTAGGACTCTCCGGGGGTTCAGCCAGCCTTTATAAAGTGGGTACCCAAAATAAGGGGGAAAATAAAGCGGTTGAGCGTGATCTAGGACGAATCACCTCCCTGCACAACCACTGTCGATGAGTACAGTACATGTACTGAACTGAAGTCTTTACCATGTACTGAACCTGTGGAAGAAGGGGCTCCTAATAATAATTCGCTAACATTCTATCCGAGCGAATTTGCCGGTTGTGAATTCAATAAAAAAACGTAATAGTTTGATTGGGTGACAATTTCCCCAAATAAATATAGTTGAAGCTATTAAAGGAAAGAAAAGAAATTCATCAAGTAATTACAAATAAAAAAACATCCAAAAATGATAAATATATAATGTAAAAATAGAAAAGAACAATTATAAAAATAATAATGTGCACAAGTAAACCTAAGAAAATACAAAGAAAGTTATTTAAAAGTAAATAAAAAAAGTTATGAAAAAAGAAAATGCACTAAGCTATTATTTACAATTATTTACATAAAAAATGAATTAACTTATTTACTAAAGAGAGATGAGTCTTGAAACAAAAATATTACTGGTCTGTGAATCAATGAAAAACTGAGAAATGAATTGATTTCTTGAAAAGTGTTGAGTTCTTGATAGCGATGACTTGATGATTCGAAATGATGATGAGTAGAAAAATTAAATGTCTCTTACCGTTAAGTCCAAAATTAGATCAAAATAGCGAGAGGTGAGAGTTGACAAAATTCAAGTTGAAGAAGATGTGAAAGTGATGAAGAAGTGGCGACAAAATAAGTGTAGAGTAGCAAGCAACCTTCTCACAGGGCAACTGTCTTGAGACTGATCTTGTTTTATTTTTTCGAACATTACACTTAATATTAAAACATATGTTTTTAAAATTACTCTCTAAATTCTTTTGTTTCCTTTTAATAAATTTTATTAATGTTAGAATTATATAAAACAAACAAAAAAAAAACATCTAGCTTTTAATGCAATAAAATATTCATTTGGAAATAAAAAACATAAAATAAAAAATTAGTTATTGATACCCGACAGAACCCCAGATCCGTTCACAGGGTGTTGATGTTAAGTGTTGCAGGTTTTTGATATATAAATAGTTAAATAGAAATATTTCGTCCTATTAACAGGTTAATAGTGCCTGAGTGAGTCTCAGAGTGGTGTGCAGATCTTATAAAGCACACCTATGTTAACAGATTAAATCTAGAGCCCCGGTGAATAAGTTGTGAATAAGTCGTATTATGTCGAGAGAGGGTTAACTGCTTTCAGATAACCGGAATCGTATCATTCTTGTAGTTTTTGGCTTGAAATGGAGTTGTAATATAAACAATAACTCCTTTTCAATAACTTTTTTATCCGTATTTAATAGCTTTTTTAAGTAAGAGATTTTTAAAAGTGAAAGCATACTTGTCGATGGGCAAAGGGAACTAGAGCCCTCTGATCTTCAACAGATTCACGAATATAAAAAATAAGTATGTAAGAGAAGAACAGCAAGTGTATCGATTGGTAATTGAGAAGACTCCAGGGTACGACAAGGATGGGGAGGGAGGGACATTATATATATGAGATGCTAAGCTGACAGCTATTGATGCAAGAGATATTTAGCCTCTCGGCCTTACCTCTCCCACATCAAGGCAAACCAACTTCTCATATCATGTTTTGGTATTTGCGGCCGCATGCCAGCAAAGATGTGTCCATAGCATCTCACAACCGCGAACGCGATTATTTCTTTTCGGGGCTTCGGGTCTTTCCCCGTAACCCACGATTCGCACACTCCTGAACTCTCTCTTCTCCAGAGTTCTTGACATATTCATTCGCTCATGCACATCTCGCCAGCATGCGGACGCAAATCCACGGAGATAGGACTACCCACCATCCAGCTTCCAGCCGGTCGAGCCGTCACCAGTTTCCTGGATTACTGCTCTTCCGACCTTCTAACCACGCCACTACGTCTGCGACCGGCTAAACCGGCCACCACCCTCCCGTAGTACCATTTTGGGGCATAGCCCCTGAGGCCTAGAATGGTCACTGGCCCGGGAACCAAAGTCCCCTACGCCTGTACTTCCTCGGAAGTACACTTGGGCTGATGCACCTCCAGGGAGAGAGGGACAGAGAAAAATAAAGATCCTGGGGTAGAACAACTCAAAGCAGAAAGGAAGGAGAAAATAAAATAAGAAGAAAATACTTAGATAGGCACCTTTCCTAAACCACCCTTGAGGTTGTGCCTGTGGTTTCGTTACCCATTTTTATAGTGGATGGTTCGCCGCACTGAATCCAGTAGCAGGAATGGCTACCTGCTAATGCAATCAGTGTAGCCCTATGAAACCACTGGACTTGTGGAAAAATGATTCTGTATAATAGATACGTCAAATTATGATGAGATAAATTATGTTATCTTGTAAATGCTGAAAAATGATAAAATTTAAAATATACGTTTAAAAGGTTTCCCTCTTGACTCCAAAATAAGTTTTCTTTTAATATTTTCTTCAAATAATTGAATAAATTCTATGTTCACAAGACGGCTGCTCAACGAATTTTGAATAACAAATGTTAGGAATGTTTATTCTATCACCTAGATACGTCAAATTAAGATGAGATAGATTTCGTTATTCTGATAATGCAGAATAAGGTTGAAAATGCTAAAATGTTAAATATACGCTCTAAAGGTCGCCCTTTTGACTCCAAAATAAGTTTTCTTTTATAACCTTCTGAGATATATTCCAAAATCTTGGAAAAGAGAATCAGAAGACGAGTCGATGGATTGCTCTAAGAGGAACAATACGACTTTCGTGAAAATGCGAGCACACAAGACCTGATTTTTGCTATGAGACAGATTTTTTTTAAAAGTCCATGACATGGACCTCCGGCATTACCTAGTATTAATTTAATTTATTAATAAAATGAATTAAATCGTTGAGGCTGTTGCAAATCCATTTCACACAAATCCTCATTGGTCACCCGGCTGTTAATAACCTTCACTAAATTTATTTCAGTTGGCCTCTGACTTCGATAGAGTGCAGTTATATTGTGAAGTGAATTTTACGTACATTTTTACTAACTCTTCATAACTGTCTTTTGTTTATTTTTTTTACTTATATGGCTAATGAATCATAATTAATGATGAAGGACGATGAGGAAGGTGATCGACATCCTTTTCTCAGACCGATGCTTCTAAACCAGATGACGAGTTGCATGAGACGAAACCAACATTTTTACCTCATGCTAAAATTTAAAATTCATTATTAAAAAAAAAGAAAAGTATAACGCTAGAAATAGCCGATCTGGAAATAAAGAATAAATTAAAAAAAAAGCTATATTATTTCAATCCCGTCACTGTAGTTTGTATCACTGTAATTAATATAATCATTTTTCTGTGCAAATGAATTAAGGATACTGTATGTTCTTTTGAAAGAATTTTTTTAAACGTATTTTGATTGATTTTTCTTATGAAAAACAATTTTTGTAAATGTATTTAAAAATACGTTATAATTAATCAACAAATTAATTAGAAAAGAAATTGAGAACTGGCTAATAAGAGAAAATAAGGTAGAAAAATTCGAGAGAGCTTTAAAGGCGGGAGGAAAATTAAAAGAGGGAGGAATTGCTAAAAAAAAATTACTGTTATTTTAAAGAAAAAAGGACAAGAATTACTGATAACTTGGAGATAATTAATAGAATAAAAGAATATTATGAAAAACTATATTACGACAGAAGAAGTGATAAAATAAGGGAGAGGAATACAGAATGCTGGGACACAAAAAAGAAATTATGATCGAAGAAGTGTAAGAATGAGTGTAATTGATAGCTGCAAGGGAAAAACAGCAGGAGGTGTTGACGGTCTGTCAATGACACTTATAAAAGCTGGAGGACAGATTCTAGCGCAGGCCCTCACTCATTTTTCCGTGCAAATTTATTAAAGTATCTGTTCTTTTTATTATTACCTCAATATATTTTGTAAACGTATTTACATATTCAAAAAAAGCAAACAGGAAATCCGACAAAAAAGAAAGGAGATAAGAGGAGATATAATAATTATCGCCCATTAAGTTTGCTCTCAGTTGAGTACAAAATATTCTCTAAAATTATACTTAGAAGAATGGAAGATAAATTAGATGTAGAACTCGAAAAACATCAAGCAGACTTTAGGAAGAACTATTCTACTGTAGACCATATTTTTGTGATCAGAAACTTATTAAACAAGCGAATGATTATAATTTGTATAGATTATGAAAAAGGATTATTAATATGTTGAAGAAGAGGACCATCAGTCCAAGAATATGCAAGATGTTGGAAGAAATGTACTCAAGATTCGACCCGGAATATAAATTAGGGAACAGAAAAGTAAAAATAAAAATTTGCAAAGGTATACAACAGTGATAATACCGCCAATTTATTTACATAATGCAAATAATTATCAAGCATTGTTAAATGACCTAAAATTTCTATGTTTAAACCCTTTAACTAGAAAATTAGCCAGCAAAGGCACTCAAATTATGCTTTCATCTATCGAAGGTTTATGGAGAATAACTAAGTACTATGATGATGAACAAATTGAATATCTACATTAAATTTTAAATGTTCTTCCGTCCTAACGCCTGATCAAAAAAATAATCAAGAAACTAACACCGAAAGTAATAGCACTGAAAACGTTTTATACAAAATCGTGAACATTATTTTAGAGGCGATAAAACCTTACTTTTCACAAATAATTAGCTAGTTAGCTTAAATATTTATACATTAAAAAAATTTTTTTTTACTTACGTGAATTAGCTTCGTGATGGAGTTGTAACTTCTTTCTGCAATGCTTAAACTCAAAAAGACTCTTCAACCATTCGCGCCAAGGATTCTTTGATATTTCACAAAATTCACTTATATTAATTTTCTTATTTTAAATTGACTATTTCATCAGAAAACCAGTTAACAAATGAGAAAAAAAGTCGGTATTTCTTTTATCTAAATATACTCAAGTATCATAGCAACAGAATAATCGTTATTCGCTTAACAAATTTTGAAAGAAAATGTTAGGAATATCCTCAGCAGTATGGCCCATTGGTGGCAGATCTGGGGATATATATGAACAAGACTGTACTTTTCCTCACAACGAAAACGGCCGTACATATATACTAGGCTTTTCCTCTATTAAGGGTACACACTTTATAGTGACTAGGTGAGCCCCAGAACCCACGGGTTCCATCTCCGACTGTTATCCGATCAAATAAAATCTGCCACAGACGGATTTGAACCTAATTCGACGCAGCGACTGAGAGCTCTGCCCTGAGAGAGGCTAGCCTATTTATATATCTTACCAATACATATTATAAATGTGAAAGTTTGTATGTTTGTCTCTCTTTCATGTAAAAACTACTGAATGGATTTGGATGAAACTTTACAGTAATATAGGTTATACATCAGAATAAAACATAGGCTACTGCAAGAGCGGATTTAGGGGGGTGGCGCACGGGGGTACGTGCCCCCCTACAGTTTTTTAGGTACTGTGGAGAATTCATTATAGTACATAATTAAAGGCAAATCACATGATAATGGTGGTTAAAATAACAGAAAGAACATGAGTGAAACTATTGTTTTGATATCCTATTAATATTATAAATGCGAATGTTTGTATTTATGTTTGTTACTTATTCACGCAAAAACCACTGAACGGATTTGGATGAAACTTATTGAGTAAAATAGGTTATACATCATAGGCTACAAGGGCAGATTTATGTGGGGGCACGGGGGCATGCCCCCCCCTTTATAGAACAAAGGCAAATCAGGAGCTTAGCATCTTGAAATTTGTAGATAGGTTCTTTGTATAGTTTAAGAAAGAAATTTGGATAATTCTACCCCAAGGGTTTCCCCTTTAATATAATAGGGGTTCAAGGTTGTATAGAATCCGTCAGTTTTGAAGTTAGACATCTGAAATTTTGGATGAACGAGTAACTTACATTTTAAAAAGATAATTAAATTATTTATTTAAAATGATCCTAAACGAAACTTTATGTGGGAGACCAAATTCCACGCGAGTGAATCCGCGGGCATAAGCTAGTAATTTTATATTTTTAATAGTTTTTGCTTTCTGTTTAATTTTGAAAAGAACTCAACTCAATAATTATTCATCACTATTTAACAGCAGTTAATCCCTTTCCAAAATTCTTTTTTGTTTGAGGAGCAAATGTGTGTTTTATGAAGTTATTTTTTAAAAAAAAATCACTTTTGGAACGAGCTGAAACCACCTTAAGCCTACTCCCCTGTCTGAATTAGTGAAACATAGTTTTTGCTGTAAGTTATGGAAATGAGGGGAAATTTAAAACATCCATAAAAAAGTTTGACCAAATTTTCCAACTTGGTCAAACTGGTAAATGAACTTAGAAATAAAACTTTACTTTCACACCGCATTTTGTATTTAACTTTTTCACTTACCTCTTAAAAAGCAATAATTTCTCTTTAGTAAATTAATCCATTACACACTAAGCAAATATTAAGAAACAAGAAACATTAAGTTAATAAAAACTAAACAAAATGCAGAAGCATAATAGATTATAGTGTATGACCACCAAGTATAGATAATACATGGACATCAACAAATCTAAACACAAAAACTATCAAAACTTTACACTTTTGTTTCTAACCCTCATGAAGAGATATATTTTTTGTGAATTCATAGCACATCAGTGCCACAAGAACACTAAAAAAAAGTGGATTTATTTCAAGTTATTATTCTTTAACTTAATACAAAATGGAGTTCAATATTAAAATCTTATTATTTATATTTATGTATTGGTAAATATATTTTATTGAATTTGATGAGAAACGGATTTTCTTTCAGTTGGTAGACACTTTAAAATGAAATTTTATGAGAAATAATTTCATAAGTGTGCTTTAAGAATAAATAATATCTTTTTTTAAATATTTTTGTTTTGAAGAGAAAAGATTTGTCCTGGCCGGGATTCAACCGCTCTACCAAAACCAGCTCTAAACAAACCCATGCACTGGGGTTGCAGACGACCCGGGTTCGAATCCCGGTCAGGACAAATCTTTTCTCTTCAAAACAAAAATATTTAAAAATTATCACCATCAAAATAACAATTAATAAAAATAAATTATTTTTTTTTAGTATGATCAGATTTTTTTTTCTATAAAAATGGTGAAATTAGGCACTGATAGGTAGCAGGGGAAAAAAGGAAACTGCCTTCTACCCTGTGGATGTGGCATATTATGCCTTAATTGACAAACTGAGGATAATCTAAAAAATGCTATTTTCCTAAAACAAAAAAACTAGGTCCCTTCCTCAAGAGAGTTTGGCATAAGATGTAACCGAGTGAGAAGTCTTGATGATTATCTCTCGTAATAGGTTGTTGTGGTATAACAAATAGATCATTAGACCACAGATGACCTCAAATTATAATTTTAGTTGTTTATTGTTTATTCATTTGACATCACTTTATGTTGTGATGGCTAATCAAACGATGCAACAGTGGGATTCTTAAATTTTACCTATCCAGGTATATTTAAGATAGGAATTTTTAACAAGTACCTGACATCATACAACTATTACATCCTTTAAAAAATCTTAAGGCCACATGCTTTTATAATTAGTTTTTTTATAATTAATTTTTTATAACATTAGTATTCAATATTATTAAGTTGCTAATGAGGGATACAATAATTTTCTTTATTCACTATCTTTTTTAATATTTTCATATTCAAAAGAGACTCTACAGCTCTCTTCTCCTGAATGAAGTTATATTTTAAATATTGGATATCTAAATCTATTCACATCACTAAAATAGAGCCAAAAACTCAAAAAGAAACACTATTATTTATTATAATGCAATTGGGAAAAAACACAATGCAAAGCCTTATGTTTCAAAAATACACCTACTTACCAGTCGACGTTTCGCCTATTCAGGCATTATCAAGACAAGTTTTATGTTGAACGTCTTTGTGGTGGGGTGCTGTCTCATGTTTGGAGCCTGTTTGGGCTGTTGATCGTTGGGATGTATTGCACCTTTTTCTTCGAGATGCGATTCACATAACCCCCTTTTTGATTTTGTTGTCTTGGGCGAAACGGCGACTGGTAAGTAGGTGTATTTTTGAAACATAAGGCTTTGCATTGTGGTTTTTCCCAATTGCATTATAATAAATCTATTCACTGTAAGGATTTAAAAAATAATATTTTTAAACCACTATAAATTGAAAAAAAAATTGTAAAATTATTTCCTTGTAGATTAAAGTATAAATCAACCTCTTACATAATATCCACCATGTTAAAAAAAATGTAGTTATAGGAGCAACCAAAGTATTTTTAATAACTCATTTAGATTGTGTTTATTTATATTCCACTAAGTATATGAAGGTATTTTGCATGATTTACTTATAATGTAAAAAAGGTATTTTTGTATACCTGATTACATGATTGTGATTTAAATTAATTAAAAAAATCAATTATCCTTTTTTATATGTTTCAGCATATTTGAAATCACCAATGGCAGGCAGAGAGAAGGGGTTCTTTGAAAAGCTAAATGGTAATATACAATTAAAATACAACAAAATAACATTTCTTTATTGATATTAGTATAAAACATTTATTTTTAAAGTCGATAAATACGGATAGTTTAAATAATTTAATTCGTTTTAATTTATTAGTAACTGATGATTACTCCAAATATATAGCTAACTACATTTATTTTTGTGCTTCATACTAAGCAACCATGTCTGTGCTTTAAAACATACAAATTATATTATAAAGGCATGTATAGTATGTTCATATTCCTTAAAACAAATACCTGGGATTTAGAAACAAATTGTTATAATTTTAATTATCAAAGTAACTGTTAACAATACGTGGCCCTAGGATTTTTTTAAGGGAGTAAAAAAAATCCTTAGTTACGCCGTCCTTCGGAAGGGACGTTAAACGGGGTCCCGAGCCTGTATGATGTCAGGTACTCGTTAAAAATCCCTACCCTAATTAAACCTGGATAGGCAAAATTTAGAGCTCCCACTGTAGCTTCGTCCGATTAGCCATAGCAGCATAATGAGACGTTAAATGAACTAACAATAACAACAACAACTGTTAACAACACTAGTTATACTCAATTCAGATACTAGTCATATCTCTGAATGACAGAAGATTTTATTATTGATTTGAGCAATACTCGAGGGTTCAAATACCAATATAATTGGCCCAAATTGATTATTTATTTTTTCAAGCTAATTAATTACTGAAACAGACTTTTGAATTTTAATTTTAATGCTCATATGTATAATATATTTAAATGTTTTTAGTCTTCCATGAGGCTTGCTAAAATCCATGACATCGCCAAGTTAACAACATACTAAATATGCTACTCTTATTATCTTTTTAAAATTACACAAAACTATCTTATTATTACACAACTGATTATTTAGTTGTGAGCAGTAAAAACAGCTTAATAAAAAAATATACAAATTTGTAATTAATAGAAACAAAAAATGAATTATATAAAAATTTCATGTTACAAATAAGTATCATTGTTCCAACTAAAGTATCCATTTTTCAATAATTGAGTAATGCTTTCCTGAGGTTTACTCTATATGTCTACTATATATGCTATTGAGTGAAAAGTTTCTATAAATTCCAAAATGATAGGCATGATATTCGTAATTGAAGTATTTGAAAAATTACTGAAGTACATAAACAAAATAAATGGATATTTCATAGTATTACAAGTTATATCTTTTCTTTTCAAATAAAATATTTAAAAATTATTATTATTATTATTTAATTTTCATTTGTTTCTCTTCGCTTTTCTACCTGATCATCCAGTTATATTGGAAAATATATATATATATATATATATATATATATATATATATATATATATATATATATATATATCAATTGTTGAGTAGGCCTCTTGGCCAATGTCTTTTTAACTTTTTTTTATCAAGTCCAGGTAACAGGGATTAGGAAAGCGGAAGAACGAGTGGGTTTGGGTGATATTGTGTCGATGAGTGGAATGTTACGTATTTGTTATGTATATATGATTTTATAGTGGGAATGTTCATGTTGTGTATAGTGTGATTCGAAATATACCATGGTGCATTAATAATTTTTCTAAGAATTTTGGACTGTGTTGTTTGTATCTTGTGTATGTGAACTTTTTTTGCTGAACCCCAAAGTTCTGCTCCATATGTCCAAATAGGTTTTAGTATACTATTATAGATAAGTCGTTTGTTCCTCAAGTCAAGTGAAGATCTGTAGTCCAGAAGATTCGATAGTTTTTTGTACCGTCTAGTAAGTTCTTGTCTTTTTAATTTTGTCTGTACATTCCATGTAAGTCTTTTGTCCAAGTAGAGTCCGAAATAACGGACATAGTTTTTGGAAGGTACTTCGTCGTCAATTTTGACTGCTGGACACGAAGCTTTGCATAGAGAGAAGCTTACATGGCTCAATTTTGAGGCGTTTATTCTGATTTGCCATTTATAGAACCACTTTTCTAAATTAAATAAATGATTTTGAAGAGCTATAGATGCTAGGTTTGGCTCTCTTTGAGAAGAAATAATAGCTGTATCGTCTGCGAAGGTATAGATATTGGTGCAAGGGTGCTCGGGAATATCAGAGGTGTATACAGAATAGAGAATGGGGCTTAAAACACTGCCTTGCGGTACACCCCTGTATTGAGGAATGAAGGAGGAAATTGAAAAGTCAACGGAAGTACAGAAGAATCTCTCTTGGAAATAAGATTGAAGAATCAAAAAGTATGTAGGAGGTAAGTGAGATTTTATTTTCCATAGAAGACCCTTGTGCCAGACACTATCAAGTGCTTTTTCAATGTCAAGAAAAATCGCAGAGCAATATTCTTTTTTCTCATATTTAAACAAATTATAACATCTAACTATAAAATAAAATAAGTAAATTATATTAATATATAATGATGTAGGTCAACAAGATCCGAAAATAAAAGTAATGTTTAATTAACATTCTCCCGGTGTATACATAGCAAATTACGAGAACATGGAGATATAGGATCATTGAAAAGAAGGGATATGCCTGACCGATAAGCGAACCAGGATGGCTGAGGTGGCTAAGCACCACCACGGATAGGTGGGAGATCCGGGTTCGAGTCCCGGTCCTGGTCTTATCTTTCCTTTTCAAATAAAATATTTAAAAAAATATAACATCTAACTACAAAATCTAATGTATATTATAAAATGCTTTGTTAGTACATAAATACACAGTTTTATTTATCACCACCAACCCCAATCAACTTCCCTTTAAAGTGGTAAATACCCCTTGGTCTCCAAGTGGTAATAAGGGAGTTTGGTCGTGGTGGGTGGAAGTGGATGGTTGTGGGTGGCGAAAAAGTGAAAATAAGTATTATAAATGTGAAAGTTTGTATGTTTGTCTCTCTTTCACGCAAAAACTACTGAACGGATTTGGATAAAACATTACAGTAATATAGGTTATACATCAGAATAACATATAGGCTACAGCAAGGGCATATTTAGCGGGGCACGTGCCCCCCCCCCTAAATACGCCTTCCAGACAGTTTTTTAGGTACTGTGGAGAATCCATTGTAGTACACAATTAAAGGCAAATCTAATCTGCTTTTCCTACTAATATTATAGATGCAAAAGATTCAGGGCACGGGGGCAGGTGCCAGATAGTTTTTGTATTTTGTGGATAATCCATTATAGTACATAATTAAAGGCAAATCAGGAACTCAGCATTTTGAAATTTACAGATAGGTTCTTTGTATGATTTAAGAAAGAAATTTGGATAATTCCACCCCCAAGGGTTTCCACTTTAATATAATTGGATTTCAAAGATTGTATGGAATCCGTCAGTTTTGAAGTTAGACATCTGAAATTTTGGATATACAAGTAACTTAAAGTTAAAAAAAAATTAAATTATTTATAAAATGATCTGTCACGAAACTTCATGTGGCAGATCAAATTCCACGCAAGCGAAGCCGCGGGCAATAGCTAGTAAATTATAATATTATTATTTAAAATTCAGAATATCCTAGAAAAAGAAATATAGGTCAAATATTTAATTTTAAAGGTTATAAATATTTATACAAACAAAATTAATGTTTGATCAGCTTACTCTATTCTCTATTCCTAGTAATTAATTCACTTGATAAATTATTATTCACATGAAAAGAGAACAAAGGCTGTGGCACAATCAAAACATGACTCACCAATTGTCATTTCACATCACTCTACTTGGTTGAAAAATTTGCCTCATTCATGAATGCCTTTAAATTATTTTTAAAAATTCACTTTCAGTAATTGAAGTTCATGATTAGTATTCACTGATGGGTTAAATACAGAAGAAGGGGTTAGTTGTACAGTAATAATTGGTTGAGAAATCACTCTATATTCCTAACCAAATATTTTTACATTAAACTCTTAGGAGATGTACACTTTAAAATTAGTGTAATGTTCAATAGCATTAATCAGCAACCATAATGAATTTCTAATCTCTCAGATTGTCAGTTGACTCTCATTAGTTTTTGCCATACATACTAATAACAACTACATTAAAGAAAATATTATTATTCTCTTAGATTTTACTACAAATAATTATAGTACTAATAGTAAGTATTACTAAAATAATTTAAAACAATAAATTTCATGTGGACCCCAGATTTCGCAAGTACGTAGAATTACGATTAAGCTGGCACAGTTGCAAAGAAGCTTGCTTCTCTTTTCAAATCCCCAGATTTCAAATCCTAAATTAAATCTTAAACGATACAGAATAGAAAATGAGTCCTCGTTAGATAGAGCTAACAAACTATAAGCAATTATGAAGACAGAAAACTCATGGAGTGTTATTACTAAAACAAGATTAGAAGAAGTTACAGTTAAAAGATTGAGAATAGTAAGCATGTACACATCTCACAAATCTCATGTATATCTGCTTAATGGAAGGAAATCCATCTCTAACATTTGACTTGGTTTGTATTCTGCAAAAGAAAGTAAGAACAAAAAATTGAATCAATAATGAAGACATAGCATAGCTAATTGAAAAGGCCTCAAAATCATAACCGAGTTATTAAGATAATTTTTTTAGATATCTAAAATTAAATTAATTTTTTAAATAGTTATGAATGGAAATTAAAATAAAACACTACAGTAATGTAACAATAATCTATTGTGAATATTGTAAAACAATACAATGACAGTGTTATACGATTTTAGATAGAAAATATTATATTATACAACTAATTAGATAAAAAATATTAGAATCTATAAGCATTTGTAATATATCATAGAATGGCACAACTTAACTAAATAAGCAACTATAAAGTGGGTAATTCTTACTAGTATGATAATATGACAATTAACAGAATATTAATTACTTCTAAGAATGTTTATGCCATTAAAATTTGAAAAAATACTATGGCACTTTAATGGGAAAATATTATATCTCCAAGTTTTATAATTACTTTATTTGAAAATGTGCCTAAATAAAATGAAATAATAAAAATAAATATAATTTAATTATTACAACATAGCCCATACAGGTAGCACTATTATTATTAAAAAAGGCAGAAAGTCTTGGAAGTAGCCTAAGCAATATTTGTTTGATACAGTTATTATTATTTTTAAACTTCTTTATTAAAAACCATTTAATCCATTGATATAGCTATTTTTAAATTTTTATTATTATTATTTATTAATTTTTAAATTTTTTGGGGGCACTCTTCAGTTTTCTTCACATTTAATGAAGATTTGAAAAAAAAAAAAAAAGGAAGTGTATATTATATCTGTCTTGAATTTTTTTTTTAGATTTTTTAAATTTACTAGATGAACAATTTAAAAATATTCGATACTGAATATTGCTAGAGAAGTTATAGATGCTGTGAATTTTTTCAGATCCAATAAGCAGCTGTTATAAAATATCAAGAATTCTCTCGCCTACTCAAAAAAAAAAATACTAAACTGCCTTTCTTACAACATACTCGTATATATTTTTATTTAAAGAAGTTGTAGTATTGAAAGAATGTGATGAAGAAAATGGTCTGGGTTAAGGTCGAGAAAATTCTCTTACAGAGGGAGAATTTTTATTAGTAAGCCAACGTTTCGACCCACATTGCAAGTTGCATGTTAAAAAATCCTAATTTTTATGTTAAAAAATTATAATTTAAAATAAATAATTAAATGATCATTGATGGATAATGATTACAACAAAATTATTTAATATTGTATATTCAACTGATTTCCATTCTCAATGCAAGAGGGTGCTGCTATAGGATATTACAAAGTTCCCCATAGATTTTACTCTCATTCTCCAATAATTTATTTTTAAATACCCAATAAAATCACTGTCCTTAATAACTAATATTTTTTTATTGCATTAAAATATTGTTTTAAATCCACAAAAAAATGATATATGTAAATATTATAAATGATGTAAAATAAGCGAACAATAACAAAAAAAAAAGCAATAAACATATTTTTTCAAATAAACCAAATAAGTTTTAAAATATATTAATATAAATTACCCCTGAAATGCATTACGTTTGTTGTCACACTTATATTCTGTTTTATTTTATATATGCTAATAAATATAAATTATAACATACTAGGGTGAGCCCCCTGTCTGCATAGCTGTGGATCAATCCCCATTGTTCCAATTGTATAATTGTTCAAATCGCTCAAACTTCCATTGTTGTATCATTGTTTTAAAATTTATTTTGTACTGGCCACTTAGGACTTAAGTTTTTTCTTTTACTCTGCTGGAGTTCTCTCTGTATCCAATATTTCTTCATGTGTTCACTGACTTATTTTCTTTGATCTTCTGTCCAACTTCATTCAACCCTCTCTGGTCTTTCTTCATCCTGAAACCCGTTCAGATATCTCACTTTGCTCCTAAATTCACTGCCTTCTATATAAGTCTCTGTGATGTTCAACTTTTCTAAATATTTTCTTACTTCTTATATACCAGTTATAGTGTCTTCACCTATACCTAATATATTCTTCCTCCAGAAATAGTTGAATATTTGCTTAGCCAATCTATGCTTGTTCATTCTGTATAGATGTCCGAGGAATGTCAGCCTCTTCTTCTGCACAACATTCGAGATTCTTTTCACTTTCTGGTAGATTCCTCTGTTACTTCGCAGTTTCTTCAGTCTGAACTATATCCATAATTCTTCTTTCCAGAGCCATTATTGTAAAATTGTTATATAGTATATTTTTCTGTATATTGAAAGTACAAATAATTAAATTCAAGTATTTCTTACCCTTTAATTCCATGTTTTATGACCCATTTTATTTTTTCCCATCTTATTTATAAAATAGAATATTACAGCGTGATCAGTAAAAACTTTTTTATATAGTATTGGCAATGTTTTATGTGATGTACCATTCTTCGATAGATTCCACTGAATCTTCTAATTATTAGTATCAATTAGTTTTACTACTAAATGAGAACAAAATTAAATTCTTTGTTTAGCTTGCTGTTCAGCAGTAGTATGTGAATTACCTTCCTATAGTCATCAAGATCACATATCAAATAAATATTTGTTCTTACTTTTCTGGAGTTTGTTTATTGTTATGAAGTATATAAAGTCATTTTTAAAAATATCTATGTTAATAATCATTAGTTATGAAAGTTTATTATTCTTTTGTCCAAACTGACTGCCCTTTCTGTCTTCCACAATTGAGAGATGGTATGCAGGATATTCATGTTAACCTCAGACCTTCAACAATCAATTCCTTCCACCTTCCCTTAGTCTTCTATAAGGTATGCATTTTCTTGGTATACTTAGGCTGGTTGTCCATCATTCTTCTCACCATATGCCATTTGATATCATTAGATGAGTAAATTTGTAAATTAAAATTAGAAAAGGCACTTTTGGTGGATACAGAGATGTAGATGATTTAGTAAGTATTAAATTCGAAAATGACAAATTTTAAGTATTGATTATCATTATTTTTATATATTGGGTGAGAATTTAAGTTTACAAATAGGTACATTCTGAGAGGATTTCTTCATTATCCTTGAGTGTTGTGAATAGAATGGAGAATTTTAAAGTGAAAGGATTGGTTTAAGAGCAAGGAGTTTTTGAAAAATTAGGTGGTAAGGTTTTGGAAGGGTCCTTAGATATAGAAATATTTATTTTAATCTGTACTTAAACCAAAATTTCTACAACCTTTAATCTATTTTTTCGTATTTTCTCTCTTGACCCCTCTCTCTGCCAACTTCTTGATAATAGAAGTCAATTATTTTAATATAAAAACTTCTTTTGCTTATTACATTATAATCTTTATTAAAATGAGTTTTAAGAAATCATTAGTTAATTAATTAAAACTTTCTTTAAAGTCGAAATTATTAAAATTTTAAAACAAGAAAATATTGGTTTTGTTGTTAACTTTTTGAATTATTTTTAATGTTGATAATTTTCATAACATTTTCTCAAGGTGCTAATGAAATAGAGATATCCTAATTTTTCAAATTAGTTCAAACTTGTATGAATGTTGTGTGCACAGTATATCCTAGGAGCACAGGGTACTACCATTATGATAAAATGGGTGTGCTAAAATTTGTGCCATTTCCTCTCTTGAATTGGTAAATCACCAATGATATTTTTCATAACTGAAATAAACTGTATATTTCATTCAATTCGTTTATAATCATCCTGATTATGAAGTAATTTCAGCCCTATGTTTTAAATGCTTGTAAAGGAAAAAAGTATGTCTATGGAGAGGCAAGTCTGTTCCTCCTGACAACAAACGTAGTTTTTTTTTTTTAATAATCTAAATATGGCCAGAAAATAAGTTAATTATTTTTGAAAGGGACCATACTCATGGCACAGGATCACCATGATATCAACAAAAAAGGAATCTGGAATTGCTTCTAGTTTGTTTTGTAATCATTTCTAGTATTTGTTTAAAGAAGATTTCATGTGTTAAAACTTAATATATTGTAGGTAAATTTGTAACTCCATTATTCAGTTCATATGAACAACTTCCATCATCACAATTAAAAATTGTTTGTCTAAGCTACATTTTTGTATCTTCTTTTATTTTGAACTTTCTTATTTCATATTGAATTCAATGATTAATTAAATTGAATGCAATACTATTTGGGTCTCATGAGATATATTTGAAGAAAAGGTTTGTTTGTTCATTTAACGTCACTTTATGCTGCTATGGCTAATCGGACGATGCTAAATTGAGAATTATAAATTTGGCCTATCAAGGTTTAATTAGGATAGGGATTTTTAATGAGTACGTGACATCGTACAGGCTTGGGGCCCCCGTTTAACGTCCCTTCCGAAGGACGGCATAACCAAGGATTTTTTACTAGGCCCACCTGCCGTGCTACGAACCCGCGATCTTAGGCTTAGTAGTTTGTTATGCTAACCACTACTTGAAGAAAAGGTTTTCTTACTTCTTTTCTATCATGTGGAAAAATATTATTTGTTTTAACTGATTTAAATCCAATCTTCCTCCACTTCAGCAACCCTGTGTTGTCTCAGTTCCATAATAACTGACATAAACTGTCTTCTTATTGTATTTATGAAGTATATTCAGTCTATTTAAGTTAAACTAAAACGCTATTTCTATTTAACGAAATAGCTCTTAATGAGAAGATTAGGTTTTTCTGTTTAAGTAGTAACCTTTCATTTTAGAAATGGTCAGTACTTTCTTTACCCCCTGAATGACGGTTTGGGATTTCCCTGGTCAAACTAGTTTAGATGGTCGGGCGTTCCAGTGAAAGTTTTAGCTAACAAAAATATTTCAAGTAAAGGCTAAAGGAAAACGTAACTAAAATCTTGAAGAGATCTCTAATTGGTGGCGTATCAATCGAGAAACCTATGAAACTAAAAAAAGATTAGAATTGAACGAGAACATGAAAGATCGCCAGTGATTCTCCTCAGTGTTCTGTTATCAAAATGCCGGTCATTGCCACAAAACCGAATTTAATCAGAAAGGGTCATATTTTTTCCTCATTAAGCAATAATAATCTTTTTATTAGCTACTGCACAGATACTCTATATTTTTACCATATTCTGTAATGTTTTGATAAAGGGATTGATTTTTTGATCGGAAAATCCTATTTTTGCTTGGTAGAAAAATTGATTTTCTTACTGCTGGTCGACCAAAAATTAATTAATTAAAATATAAAATAGGTATTTTTTATATAATTTCCACCGTCAAAAAATACTTAATTTCTGTTGCAAAGGCTAAGGAGGTGATAAATCTGAAATTTTTATCAAGCATTCCAACAGAAATAGCAATAATTTTTTTCCTGAAAACAACTATTATAACCTTCAATGACGGGACTATTATTGATTCAATTTTGTTATTCTTCTATCTCTGCCTATGCTATCAAATTAATTAACGATTCATTTGTCATTCCTCATTTAATTTCTTACGCAATTATATAATTATATAATAATTATATTATTTTACCGGCAAAAGTGGTTATCTAGCTTACGACAACAATATCGATTTATCAACTAGTTGCCTTAAGTTAAGCTTAATCTTAAGATTGTGAAGTTATTCGAATAGAAATTTATTTTTATAACATTGTTATAGGCAATTATTACCATATGCAATTTATTTTGCCTCGAAGATGAATAAACAAATATGCCCTTCTTTATCAGATTTGGACGATATCACATTAAAAAATTGCGGCGGAATGTAAAAGTCACATGTCTGTATTTCAATTGATTGTTTTCTACAGTCTATCGGATGTAACATTGTTCGACCTGGGAAAACTGAATTACCATAATTATTAAGGTTAATTAATGTGAGTAAGCGGTCTGGAACTTATTAATTTATGTGAAAACCCGATGAAATCAACACTACTTAAAGTGTTATTCACAGAAACTGTCTCAGTCGTTGTTGAGGATTTTAAAGTAATCCTGTTTTATATAATACCTCCAACTATCGGTAACAATATGCCCTGCTACTTAAATTTCACGAAGACTTGGACTGCTCCATGGATTTAGCTTTCAACGAAATATCTAGCAGATCGTCGATTATTTCATGATAATTCTTATTAATATATTTCGCTGAATAATAAGAAAAAATATTTTGTGATTCTCAGTTTTCTTGTTGTGTGTATAATACCCTATATTCTATTATTACAATATGTAAAGCATATTAGAAAAATATTTAATTTCATATTTTTCTCATTCCATTTATTCATAAGTTTTAGATTTAAATAAATAAATTCTGAGTCTAGAGATTTGACTATAAGCATATTATAAATTGTTATTTTTTTTTTTTAAATATTTGTATCCCCGCCTCTCAAGTTCAAAAATTGACAATCAGCACATTGGTTGTCAATAAAATAAAAATAAAACAAAACGACACGAGAGGCGTGAAGAGGAACATACTCGTTTTTATAGTCTCATCTTTGTGTCCTCAGGCATGAGATCCGTCACCATTAGTTTTATCAGTGGGTTTGGATGTCAGCGTTATTTTTCTTGAAAACGTTGTAGTATGTTCGTGTGTGTTCGTCGACTATTGGTAATTTCAATTCAGAATATAAATTTCATTTGCTAATAAAATTAATTTCATAGTCGCATAGTGTCCTAGTCGTAACATTCGTGGCCATTTGTTTTATCAATGGCTTTGGGTATCCGTACAGTTTTTTTTAAAAGCATTTGTAGTATTTTCGCCGTCAACCGTTGGTAGTTTTTAAGTCAGTATGTGATGTTTTGTTACTGACGTATCATGACACTTTGGGATGTCTCAGTATTTTGATTGGAATGTTTGTAGTCGTTTTCTGAGGATCTGTATAGGGATGCCGTGTTAGTAATGTATAGTTTTAAAATTTAAGTATTGTTTTGAATAAATTTGGAGAATCGGCTTTAATTGAACTTAAATTCAATTTATTTAAATTTGATTTGATTTATCGATAAACATAGTATCAAATAACCTAAAATCTCAATGAATATAATAATAGGTAGTTTACGAGTAGACTTAATCCATACAAACGTTTCCCAAAGTATGGACTAGAAAATGTTAATGAGAACCGAGTTTTGAAATAACTGGGAATCTGAAGTTTTAATAATAAAGCTCAGATAAACCTGTCTGTTTACGTCAAACCCTTTTCAGTTTTCTTAAAACTGTTTCAGTTTTCAATTCACAGTAAGTAATAAACATTATTTTCATCGAGGAATAAAATAAAGAGACTCAAAATCGATTTTGGGGCATCCTCTTTGACTAATTTTATGTATTAGAAATTTATAAATTCAAACATTTGAAAAATATAAAGTAATTGAAAATGAAAATTTTTACACAATGGCTTAATATGAATTATCGTTTGTTAAATGTATTAGTTATTTATTTATATATACATATATATATATATATATATATATATATATATATATATATATATATATACATATATATATATATATATATATATATATATATATATATATATATATATATTTTAGTTTTCAGGAGGTATAATTATTCCAAAACAGTTTATAGCTTTTCTGAATTATTATTGGCAAATGGCTTATGAATTATTTAATCTACCAGCATTTGTTATGAAATGACTAAGGTAATATTTTGGAAAACCCTTGAGATCCTGAATTATTTACGTGGCAACACTTAAAAATATTTCTTTTTATTATTTTTTATAATTATTGGTCATTTTTTATGAGTTATAAATATTTTTATTTTTTAAAGAGAAGAGATAGGCCCTCGACCGGGATTTGAACCCGGAACCTTTGTCTCACCGTGACATCGCTCTGCCAATTGAGCTATCCAAGGCACTTCTCGGTCGAGGACAAAGCTTCTCTCTTTTAGATCCTAAAGCCCAAGTGTGCTCCCGCCATTTTTTTTTTTTTTTTTTTTTTTTTTTTTTTTTTTTTTTTTTTTTTTGCGATGAATACACTAGAACGAAGTTCTTTGAACATTAATTTTAATTTAGGATCTTATTGACTTTCGTCATATTATTATTTATAATTTTTTATAATTATTGGTCATTTTTTATGAGTTATAAATATTTTTATTTTTTAAAGAGAAAAGATAGGCCCTCGACCGGGATTTGAACCCGGAACCTTTGTCTCAGCGTGACATCGCTCTGCCAATTGAGCTCTTATCTTTTCTCTTTAAAAAATAAAAATATTTATAACTCATAAAAAATGACCAATAATTATAAAAAATTATAAATAATAATATGACGAAAGTCAATAAGATCCTAAATTAAAATTAATGTTCAAAGAACTTCGTTCTAGTGTATTCATCGCAAAAAAAAAAAAAAAAAAAATGGCGGGAGCACACTTGGGCTTTAGGATCTAAAAGAGAGAAGCTTTGTCCTCGACCGAGAAGTGCCTTGGATAGCTCAATTGGCAGAGCGATGTCACGGTGAGACAAAGGTTCCGGGTTCAAATCCCGGTCGAGGGCCTATCTTTTCTCTTTAAAAAATAAAAATATTTCTTTTTATATTTATTATTTTTATGATGGTGATAATTTTTAAATATTTTTATTTTGAAGAGAAAATATTTGTCCAGGCCGGGATTTGAACCCGGGATTTGTCTAGCCTGGACATCCGTTTCTCTTAAAAATAAAAATATTTAAAAATGATCACCATCATAAAAATAATAAATATAAAATAAATTATAATATAGAGTTGACGTAAGTCAACGAGATCCTAATTAAAGGAATGATCAATGAGCATTCTTCCCCTTGCATAAGTCACAAATTGCGAGAACACGAGGATATAGGATCGGTGAAGAGAATGGATTTGTCTGGCCGTGTTACGAGCCAGGATAGCTCAGTTGGTTCGAATCCCGGCCTGGACAAATCTTTTCTCTTCAAAATAAAAATATTTAAAAACATTTGGAGTCGCAGTCTCATTATCTATTATCAAATTCAACTTATGTAAATATTTGTTAGTAGTTCAACTTGATTGTAGTGTATGAAATCAAGTTATTTTTTTATTCAAAATCATTAAAATTATTTTTTTTAAATCTTTATCGATTCAAGTTACAATATTTTATTTTATAAAAAATTAAATCAGTCAGTACGATTAGAAACATTAAATTAAAATTAAAAACTAAGATCAATATTGACACATTTGGATGGGTCTATTTATAGGTACTTTTATAACCTTCAGACATCTAATTACCTTGAGTAAAATTATTTAATAATTTATTTAATTTTTTTAATTAAAAATAAAATATTGTAAAAAAATAACACTATACCTAAAGAGATGTAAACATTTTTCTTCCTTCAAAATAAATACCTTATTGATTTTTTTTAAAACCATATTTTGGAGTTTTTAATTAGTTTTCTTTAGTGATATTAAATTTATCCTGAGCTTATAAATTTGAACGGATTTACTAATAAAATAATTTTAAAGACTGTCTATTATGGGATTAATTTTACCATTAAGAAGATTTTTTTATGAGATAGAAGTATATATGTATTGTTTTGTGTGTATTCTTATTATTATTGCTAAACTGAAGTTTAAGTCAAGTATATATATTACAATGCTAACATATTAACTGACGATTCATAAAAAATTGAAATAACATGAAGATTTATTCATTAAAATGTAGCATGGCTGATAATAGCCTCAAAAAATTTGATAGTGTTATCAGTAGTTTAATATGAGGAAGTGACTAAAGCAATGATATAATGGGAATTATCAAATAAAATATTTATGAGGTGAACATCATCAATAAGATTTATAATAGTCAATGATAAAGGATTGAAAAAAACTTAAAATACCAATAACCATAAAAACACTACGCGTTGGCCTTATAGAGGAACTTGAGGATAGGCTACCCCCGCCAGCTGGTGGTAGTCCTGTGGAGGAGCGAGAGTGCACCGGCTTTCACTCAGTCAGCGCTCGTCATGACGGAGGGTTCGTTGAAGGAGGCCGGGTCCAGTTCGGAACAGGGGTCGAAAGAGGAAGTATGTCTGCCTCAAGAAGAGCAAGACATGCAGGGTCATACTGAGAAGAATAATTTCCAAGAGGAAGCACCTCAAGTAAACGACACGCCAGTAGAGCCTAAATCGGAAGAACCCAAAACTGAAGAAGTGAAGACTTCGGAACACGAAACGGAAGAAGCCAAGACTCAAGAAACTCCATCAGAAACCCTGAAAGACCCGCAAGATGAAAACAACGTCGAAGTAAATCCGGAACAGGAAATCGTGGAAGTTTTGAAAATTAATGGGAGCATACCTAAAGTAGAAGTGCTTTCGACTGAACCGGAAGATGCTAAGAAGCAAGATGTTCCAGCTTCCGATGGTGATTTACAAGAAGTCCCACTGCAGACCCTGGCGGAAACACAGATCACGATCAGTCCAGAAATAACGGATTCCGAACATCCTACAGCGAATGGAAAAGCAGATCCAAACGCTAATGCACCTGCGACTACAGAATCCAAAGGTAAGGCAAATTATTAAATTCAACAATTACAAATGTTTTAATATGAATTACTCCGACAGATGAACTCTTTTATTTTTATTATATTTTTTAATTTTTGATTTGCCGATTCAACTACATATTGAACACAAACACAGCATTCATTTAAATGTATGTTCGACTAATTTCCTTTCATTTCTGTGTTATAGAAAGATATAAATAAATTTAGTGTACTCTTCAAGTACATACAACTAATAACTGTCAAGCTGTCAAAGATATTTTACTCTTATTATCTACTACCTAACGTAGAGGATTATGACTGATTTTTATAAACCCGCATGTTAATAATGTTTATCAATGAGTCAAATCTAAATCATTTAATGACTTTTATTTTTGTCAATAGGCAATTCACGATCATACGGTTTTTATTATTATAATTATAATTAGAAACCAGTAATTAATTTTTAATTTTACGTTGTAATAGCAAATTTAAGGTGTATTCTATACATCTTCTTTTTCAATGTGTTTTGTTTATTGATCTTCTATATATTTATTTCGTTGGAGCATCATCACCTATAATTAAAATATGAATATCCAGTCGTTTTTATTGTTGTTATATCACAAGAATGTAAATTTTAGTTTATTTGATTCCGGATTACATCAAACTTGCCATATTTTATTCAATCATAAAATCTGTTATTAGAGTTAGAATCTACATTATTAAAATAACAAAATTCCTTTCAAACTTAACGATTATGTTAAAGATAATTAATATTTAATTGCCAACGTAAATTCTATTTTATAAATTTCATAAAACTTAATAAGTTGAAAGGAAATATATAAATGCTCATAGTTTATAATTATTTTTTTAATGTATGTGATTAATATTTTTTTAAATAATGGATCACTTATTTCTTGAAACTATAAAAAAATATGTTAACCTTTAGTAACTGATTTATTTTCTATAAACGGTTTGAATTAAAGGAAACATTGCTTTAATACCTTCGACTTTTCCTGAATTTCCACAACTAACTTTTTTTTCCTCATCTCTTCCCACGAGTAATCCGATGAAACAATGAATATAATTTAGAACAACTGTTCGTGGTAAATTATATCCTGTAAGGACGACACGAATTGGTTTTAAACGTGCCGAATCGGACAAGCTGAATGGTAAACTAACAATTTTCATCGAGCATTGGTAGCGTATGTATTGTTATTTTTAGCTTGGTGTCCTGCTATATAGCCGGTATCTAGTTGAATGATACGGACATAAGTTTTATTCCATTGAGAATTAAGGATTTGTTTTCACAACTATTTTCTCGGTACATCTATATATACAGAGAAGATAATTCAGTATCAGCGTGTCGAAAAAAGTATTACATCACTCTCAGATATGAAGAATAAAATGTTTACTGAATTCAGCATGTTAGAATGAAGACGGAATTGGTTTTAATTCTAACCGTGATTAAACAATCAAACTAATTTGATTCATAGAACAAACTCAGATACACCCTCTACTTTAAATTTATTATTATCATTAATATGCAATTTTTTGAGGATTATTATTACTATTGACCAAGGGCTGATCCAGGATTTTTTTCTGGGGAGGCACAATGGGCAGATGGGCAAAAAAATCAACTGTAATTTAGAAATAAACTTGTAGTATTTATAGAAAGGCTTCAAAGGTTTATTAAACTTTCAAAAGAATAGTTACACACATGTTCTTTCTGTTATTTTATTCATATATTTTAACAACTATGGTCATGTGATTTGCATATAAGTATGTACTGTAATGGATTCCCCATAGAACACAAAAAGCTTATATATTTCACTTTAAAAGAAGAGGCAATTCGTAACAACTTTCATGAACATTACTTTTTATCCATGTAAAATCATGCCCGGTACAGAAATGTATTTATGTAAGTAATATTTTTTGTTAGCATTATAAATAACATCGAAGATAATTATTTAGAAATATAGCATCTTGATTAATATTTGTTGGCCTTTTATACATAAATATACCTTATAGAAACCTTCCTAAATATAATAGTTTAAATCTAACTTCTTCTTAACATCTAATTCTTATTATAGTTCTACTGTCCATGCTAAATTCTTCAACCTTTCCTTACAGATTTCTTCCGTAATGAGCATTCCTTGAAAATAAAATAAACGAGCTAAGAGTAACTTAGCTCATGTTTTTAAAACTTGTTTCTTTAGATTTTAATTATTTTAAATTTCAACTGCCAATACCTCGGTATCAAATATTTAAAAAACAATGTTATATAGATCTTAACAAGCTTTAGTGATTTAGAGAATTGCTAGGGGGTACTACAATAATAAAAATCTTGTACCCATGTTTCCATGTTCCTCTTCTTTAGGTTGGTAAGGAAGGAAATCGCTTTCTTCCTAGTGGAAGTCGTATCCAAGCTTGTGGTGTCTGTCCAGACGCTTATGGATATAAGAACCAGTTAAGGATGGAGAAGGTTTATTGTGCCACTTCCAAGGCAGCATCTCTCGGTTTCTAACCTAATCTGTTATCTCCCTATAGATGTTTAACGAGATTTCCAGTCCAGCCAATCATGAGGAACTAACTATTTTAATCTTCTAATGACGATCCAATATTTCTCTAACCATTTGGTGGGCGGTATAAAGCAGTTAAGAGTTTCAAATAAAGTATTATATTATTTCTGGTTCATTGGGTGTATTAAACTTTAATATGTTATGTTTATTTGGTACTAGTATGTTTAAGGGCCTGCTGACATCAGCGCGCTCAGGTGTCACTTTTCTTAACCATCTCCTACTGTTATAGTAACCTTTCTATTGTTTTATTATTGTTTATGCCAAGTTAAACGTGAATGTGTTTTTGATTATTTTCTTCAAATATGACTTGGAATTTGAAGAAGATTTTTCGCACGGTGAACGATGAAAAATCAGCTGTTAGGTTTCTTCAGGAGCGGAATGTCATTCCGCAGAAAATGCGTTGTGGAAATGGACATGATAAGAAACTGCAAGTAGGGAATAAAATTAAATGGAGATGCCAGAAAAAAGGATGCAACAAGACCCTGGGTATTCGATTAAATACGTGGTTGAGGAATAGTACATTACTTTTGGAGACTATTGTCCATTTTATACAACGAAGTTAGAGGGAAGAGACCCTTTTGATGCAATTTTTGAAGATATTGTTCTTTTTAATGAGTATTGTTTGGAATAAATCTTTCATTGTTTATCATAACATCATATTTTAAATATTTCTATTTTAAACATTAAATAATGCCCGGGCAAATCTTTTCTCTTTAAAATAAAAACATTTAAAAATTAAAAAAATTATCATGTTTTAGTTACAAATTGTTATTTAATGAATATTGCTTGTAATAAATGTTTTATTATTTCTAGTTTAATTTTGTCTACATGTTTCTCATTTATTTCATTTCCTATAAATCTATTGTATCATAATGAAAGGCAATGTCTATTTAAAATTCATGCATAACCTGACAAGGTCCAAATAGTTAAGGTAAGTGACACCTGAGCGCGCTGATGTCAGCAGGCACTTAAACATACTAGTACCGTTTATTTATATAGAAATGTTAGACAAATATTTTTAAAACTCGTTTATAATTTAACCATTCGTTTTTCGTACAGAGATAAGTTTCAATAAAATTCATTCAAGTGTTACTATGGTAACTGTCTGCGGTTAACAGTTTTCGAGTTATACGAGAAGCAGGAATGTCAAACGCCACATCGAAACTAAGTAGAATGGAAAAATCAGTAAAAATCTGATATTAATTTACTCTTTTAAAGTTAAAATAGATTTACAAAAAGAGAAAAAAGAAGTATGGGGTGTTATAAACGGGAGAAAAAAATGGAAACAAGGTAAAAAAGTAGACAATATTGTTAGAGAAGGAAGTGTTATATAAAACCTGGGACAAAGGAGAGAAAAAGAATACATAGAGAAAAGGTAAAGGAAGCAAGGAAGAAACATCAGAGTGCTTTACGTGATCCTCTTTGTTCCATTTGCAATAAATAAAATGTATATTTTCATTTATTTATCGAATTGGCGCTTATAAATATACAAAACAAACCTCTTATTTAATACGCCACACATTAAATAATCACTATGTTGTACTAAATCAAAATACGTGTCATAAAAAGTTCAAGTATTTAAATTGAAAGAAAATATTTTAATAAGAATTCCCGGTTATTTAAATACTAATTCAAAAGAATCATCCAATTGCCGTGTGGTACATAATTGCTTCAATAATGTTTAGTTAAATTGTTACTACCGATTTCCTGCTGTTAAAAAACAACTTTTTGTTCCATCAGAAGCAATCGCTTCAAGAGTAAGATTAGGTAACCACAATTCCCGAGTGTAGTGGTGAGGAAAGATGTTTAATTCTTCGTCAATAAGATTCGAGCAGCCTTCTTTTTATCTGAATCATTATTCGCGTGATTATTTTTATTGTTTTACAGCAAATTGTAGCTTTAAATTAGTGTGAATAAAAAATTATACCTAGTGAATAAGGAATTAAACCCAATGACTGTATGGGTCACTTTATTTCTTTCATTTTTACAAGGAAATCGACCTTATTTCCTCAACGAAAATTGAGAATGAACAAACGGACTTTTAATTTAGTTGTAATCTGAGCATCGGATAAAGTAAACGAATAGGAAACAACCATCAAAATTTCGGTAAACATTTTTTAATCACACGCCAAGAGATTTGAATTAAAGGCATGTGCCAACTAACTATTAGGACAGAAGAGTTAAATAAATAAAATAAGATATATGTAAATCTTTTATATTAAAAGAAAATTTGAAAATGTTTTCTACATGCCTTGACGCATTAGAACATACACTTCATGCTTCCTGAGGATTTTCGTCTAAGTTTTTTCTGTCATTTCATTATTTAAAGTAGTGGTTATTTGCTACTGTATTAGTCAATTAATATAAAATTAAAAAAAAAAATATTATAATATAGATTAATAAGTTGGTAACACTAGAAAAAACATTTCCTGTTTGTTTAGTTATTCTTAGTCTCTACACTCCTCTGATGTGTATTAGTTTTTGTCATATATTTTTTCTCCTCCAAACTCATTTCTTTCTCCCCTTTATTTTCCCATATACGATACTATTATGGTATATTATTTTTAATTTATTACATGACTTTAACCTAAAACATATTGCACTAAAATTGTAACTAATTTTATTCTTATAATTTATTTTATTGTTATATGATATAGTTTTTTAAATATTTTATTTGAAAAGAAAAGATATGACCAGGACCGAGACTCGAACCCGGGTCTCCCACCTGTCCGTGGCGGTGCTTTAACCATCTCAGCCATCCTGGTTCGCTTTTCGGTCAGTCATATCCCCTCTTTCCACTGATCCTACATCTCCGTGTTCTCGCAGTTTGCGATGTATACACGGGGAGAATGTTAATTGAACATCACTTTTATTTTTGGATCTTGTTGATTTTAAGTCATTAATATTATTATAATATATTTTATTGTTATATGATATAATTTTTTAAATATTTTATTTGAAAAGAAAAGATATGACCAGTCCCGGTCCTGTTCATATCTTTTCTTTTCAAATAAAATATTAAAAAAATTATATCATATAACAATAAAATAGATTATAATAATATTAATGACTTAAAGTCAACAAGATCCAAAAATAAAAGTAATGCTCAAAAACAAAAGTAATGTTCAAATAAAATATTTAAATAATTTTATTCTTATTTGGATTTCACATGTCATACATTATAGATTGTAATATTGTCTTTTATGTAATTTTTTTATGTTTTCATTTCTTTATAGATTTCATTTCACGCTTGTTATCGATTAATTGTTCATTTATTATCTAATAGTTAAACCTTTTTTTCATTGTATTTTATAGATTTTCATGGCTATGGTTTCTATCTATAAAATTGTTTCATTTTTCTTTGGTACTGCCCTGTTGATACTGGTTGAAACGTTCGCACTAAATAAATAAATTTCACTTTTTTGCGTAAAGTTCATTGACCGCCTTACTAATTTATACTACGCCCAAATTACGTACAACCATTTCATCATAAGTAAATTTTTTATAGTTTCACTCAATGGCTACATAAATTGTTATCCTTTACCTAATATTTGTTCAACTAGATCTGCATACATTTTTAAATTTAATTCAGCCCTTTTTCGACATATGCAGGGGGATTACCTATGTTCCACTTGTGACATAAGTGAGGGAGTACTTTCTCAAACTAACAACTCATTTCCTTCGGTTTGCCTGTAGGATTCTTGTCATCCCGAAGGGTCGACTCGGAACAGATCGGCTGCCTTCCTGTACCTCACGAAAACAGCCAGTTCCCCGAACTCTGTAAATTCCCCACAGCAGGTTCGGGGAAGAGGCCGTCTGCATACTGTAGAAGTGGCTCGACGAACTGTTGTTAGCGAACCATTGTTCTCAAGTATAGCGGGCTTCTGTGACCTTGCTGAAGAACTTCAATCACTTTTCTTTGTAACTACAATTTGAGCTACCGAAAATTACTTGCTGAGTTCAATGGGAAATTTCTGATTGTGAGGATTCCAATAAAAATAATCTTGTAATTAAAATCGATTGCACTAAGCGATATAATAAATAATATTAACTAATTTTAAATCATCATTTATTTTTAAAATAAAAATAGGGTAATTATTCCGCAGGTTGTCGTTTCGAGTTGACCTACAACAAGTTTTAACTGTTTATTCGTTTCATTTTTAATATTTTCCAAAAATACAAGTTATTCTGATCTTTAGTGTGGAAAAGAGGATGCAATCCTCAGTAATGTTTGGATTTTGGTAGTCATTTCATCTCGAAATAATAGTTTCATCCAAATTTCGTAGTATAGATGATATATGTGTGTTGAAACGTTCATTTATAGAGAAATAAATACCAAACCGTACACATTTCGTATAATTATATTCTCTTTTCCATACTAGAGCTAATGATAAACTCGTATTTCTGGAAAATATTAAAAGGGAAACGAATAAAACAGTTAAACCTTATCGTAACTAAACTCGAAGCAACAACCTGCAGAACAAATACCAAATATAGCCTACCAAAAACCTAAATATATGTTTACATTATATCACTTCTTCAGGATTAATAGTGGATAGCTCCAAATTTCAAAAATTGACTTTTTCACATTTTTCGCCAACTTATTCTTAGTCAATTTTGGCTAACTCGACACTGATGTCATGATTTTAGTTCGATTCTGAACCGAAAGTTCCTGGGACATGAAGCATTCCTTAATTAAGCTAGTGAAAAATGTAAAAAAAAATTTGAAATTATTACTTAAATTTTTCTAAGAAAACTTATCGGACTGTAAGAATACAGCTTCATTTTATTTCATTTTTTTCATAATTACTGTATAATATTTTTTAAAAACCATTAAACATATGCCTTTATCATTAGTATTCTCTATATTCTACGAAAATTATTTCATTGAAAAAAAAAAGTTTATATATACTAATATTTTTTAATGATTTTGAATTAAAAGAATTGAAAGAAAGACGAAATTATTTTCGTTCACTTTAAAAATAAAATAATCTTCGAATTTTATTACCGAATTGTTTTTTTGTGCATTTTTATAACTATGTCAGATTATCTGAGGATTAAGATGTTATCATTATCGCGGTCGTTAACTAATTTTCATATCTTTTAATAGGCATTTTTATTCCTGACAATTTATACTGATAATTTTTATGGTGATCTGTAAGTTGGACAAATTCTTTATAACTATTTTATAAAAAAAAAATAGTATGAATTTGTAGGTTTGTTTATAAAAAGATAATATAGAAGCCGTTGTTAAGATAATTCAGGTAGAGTCTGTTACGGCCTCATTTCTATACCATGAACTTCATTTTCTTATTTCATCGACGCAATTTATTTTCCGGTGCACTAATCTTAGCTTTTTTCTCAATTTTTAACCGTATGGCATATTCATTTATTATAATTTTTTTAAAAACATTTTAATGACATTTAGCACTGTAACATGACTTCCACTTATGATTTTTCTAGATTTCCCCGATTTTTTTGTAGTTTTTGTCATTTTTTAATATTATTTTCACGAATTTTAAATGTAGAATCTTTACCTAAACCCATTTTCAATACAAAAACCAACACTCGTATTGAAATAAACATTATAGAAATAGAAATCGATCCATGAATGACATTGAAAGTTTGTAAGCAAAGAATTATTACTATTTATATGTGAGTGTTTAAATAATAAGATATTTACTGTGTGTTTCTTTTAATGATTTGATTTATTTTACTTTTTTCCTTCAATAATTTAATTTTATCTCCTACCCAACAATTAGCAATACCTTATTTATCAGATCTTACATTAAAAAAAAATAAGGTAAGAAACATTTATAATAAAGTGGAGCAAAAAAATTAGAATAACTGTAAGTGTACGATACCAAAATAACTATCATTAATTTATTTTTTCTTATCAGAATTTTCAGAGATATTGTTGAGAAAATATAAGTTTAAACGTCCTTCATGACTGGAATTAATTATTAATTTTAAATATCAACTGACGGTTTGATTTATAAGATCCTTGAATTGTAGTTTTAGTTATCTCTTATTTTTCCTACTTGTCTTTTCCTTCCAGGAATCTTAAGTAATGAGGATTCTAGGAAGGGAGAATTGTCGATCAGCTGGTTGTTCATTGGTTATGTAAAAAAATAATCTATTTTAATGAATACAAATTAATTCAGAATTTTTTATTTTATGTTTAACGGTTCTAGCCTCAGTATTTATTTTTAATGTCATTTTGCTCCTTTTTTTATACGATTGTTATCCATTTCTGCAGAATAATTACCCTATATATAATGAAAAAATAAATAATGATTTAAATTGAGCTATCATTTATTATGTCATTTGATGTAATATGGTTCTTATTTTTAATTTCTTCTTATTAATTTTTAATTATTTTTAAGTTCTTATTATTTTTTTTTTGACCCTAAGGAAGAGCCACTTGTATGATTGGCCGCATCGGATTATATACAAACAAAATTGAAGTTCACTGATTCTATTTAATGTCATTTAAATTATATCTTTATAAACTAAACTATAGTCGGGACGACAAGAGAAGGTGCATGGAGCATCCCCCTCCACGCCTCTCCACGAGCTCCGCCCTCTTTCCCCCACCCTAGTCCCACTTCCCCTCCACCCCTCTCGGGCCAGCTATCCAGTGACTATTGTGGATATTTTCAATGTTTCGTAATACAAATTGTCTTAAAATGATACATTACTTTGGGCCCTGGCTGCTGGTCTATAAAGAATGAAAAGCGAGTAAGAGCTGTAGTACAATTGTCGGCTCCAGGCGGAGTCAGGTTAGGGGAGGGGGGAAGGAACAGCTTCAGGCCTCCCCACTCCCCGTGCACCTTCTCTTGTCGTCCCGACTATAGCTGTGACCGCGACTTCGTCCGACAGCATTTTTAATTTTTTTGCAAATAAAATACATACATACATTAAAATAAGTTTTTTACTGCAAACAGTTTAAGTACCTTTTTATAAACAACGTTTTTTTGTATCCCCATCTTTTGCCAAAACATAGAGATTTTGTGGGTTTGATACACGTGAGCATGCCACATAGAGTTGCCCATGGGAAAAACATTTTTTTTCTAAATGAACATCTGCAACTTTAATCGTCTGTTCTT
This sequence comes from Arma custos, assembly GCA_037127475.1. Lineage (NCBI taxonomy): Eukaryota > Metazoa > Arthropoda > Insecta > Hemiptera > Pentatomidae > Arma > Arma custos. The sequence goes on along the minus strand of CM073760.1, from coordinate 92,458,016 downwards.
GAGCTTGATTTATTGTTATTGAAAATGGTCTTTTCAGAGAAAACTGTACTCTTTTAACCTTTTATAATGTTGTGTCCAAGGTGTGTAATTTGTACCATTACATAGCCTTGTCGCGTCAAGATTTCTCATCAATAGGACTGGAACACCAACTTTCAGCCTCAAGTTATGAGAAGGCGCTCCTGATAATTCTAAAGAGTTGAGAAACTCTATAGAGTAAGTATGATGTGACTGGTTCAGTGTCCATAACATTGTCCATTGAGAGGTATTGGACAACATCCACCTTCACGACCGACAAGTTCAATGATTTGTTCATTTATTTGTTTAACTATCTCATTAGTCGGCACCAAAATTGCCTTTTCACACAGCCATTCTCGAATGCCCATACTTATTTGAAGATCAGAATAGACATTATTTTTTAGATCATCTGTTATCGACAATTTGACAGAATTCATTTCTCAGTGTAATCATGTTGTTACTGTTTGTTAGCATACAATCTTCTCCGATTTTTAGAAAAACAGCTGCATATTGCCCTGCTTGAGAATCGTTGTGAAGTTTTCCTCGCATATTTGTAGTGAAACAAATATTTTTGCCCATTATGCAGATGCTTTAAAACAGACATTTATTTCATCTGCCGGCGTACCTCTAGTAATAACCGGAAGAGACTGTCTAAAGTCACCAGCTAAAAGTACCACCATCCCTCCCATGATACCCTGGTTGCCTTTGATATCTTTCATTGTGCAATCTAGTGCTTCGATTGTTTTTTTATGGGGCATCGTATGTTCACCCCAAACCAACAGCTTACACTAATGTAACAATCTTCCGCGCTCACTGCTTTTGCTAATGTTACATACTGGTATTTCCTCATGAGCTAAGTTCAATGGTAGTTTTAGAACTGAGCTTTAGAACTTCTCCAATTCTTTGTGGTCTGCTCATTCCCAAATCGGATACATTTTTTCCAGTAATAGTAATCACTTGGTCGCTAACTTATCGAATTTCGCTAACTAAATGTTGAAAATTCTTCAACCTTTGTTAGCGCGTCATTGTAAATTAAATCATTGTATGAAGCATTCCGATTTTGTTTTTGTAATCTGTGTAAAATATCATCGGCCATTTCATTTTTATACTTTTCCCACAATTCTTGAGGGTTTGAAAGTCCACATAGCGAACAGCTCTCTCACCTTGGGCGCAGATTTGCATTGTGCAGCCTCTTCCAGAGTTGTATCCCAATGATTATCATTGTCTAATAAATCTCATGCCTCATATCTCTCTAAATGTTGAAAATTCTTGATTATAGAGCTTTATGAGATCACTGAAAGAGGTTGGCCCACGCACTTGGTGTAAAATCATTAAAACATATGTTTATTATTTATTTCAAATTAAATGAATTATATTAAATTATCCCCTATTTCAACCCCTTACAACCATTTTTTCCATTAAAAAGTAGCCAATGTTCTTTCTCAGGCTCTAGACTATCTCTGTACCAAATTTCATCACCATCGACCCAGCGATTTGGCCGTGATAACGTCTGTGATAGACAGACAGAGTTACTTTCGCATTTATAATATTAAAGTATAGGTTGGAACGTCTCTGGAGAAGGGATCTACTTCAGTGAGATGAACCAATGAGAAGAAACACTTCAATGAGGTTTCTCCATACACGCTTCCACGAGAAGGTTTTATGCGCCACATGAGAGGAAATACAATATGGCAATGCCAAATGCCAAATGGCATTTGTATGATTTCTCAAATAAATATTTCCATTATTATTATGTATTAAATTATAAGCCGCACAATAAAATTACATATTATTTATAATAACGTATTGCGTATAATGACTGTTGTTTTTTTAACAAAGGCTTTGAAAATAAATAAAATTTTGCTAATAACGGCAACGTAAAATATTGTTGTAAAATAGGTAAATATTGCTAAATCTGTTTTTTGGAAGGGGAATGGTTCCTCAAAATTTAACCAATAGCAGGCCCTAAAAAGCCCAGGTCGCCAATGATTACATAAAACCATATTATTATTGTTATTTACAACTAATTAAAATAATTTTCGATTCTTTTTTTTCTCTTCTTTCATGTCAGTAAACAGGTTATTAATAGCTAAACCTCTTATACCAACCAACAATTTTTATCGCAACCTAGTAGTCGTCACAAAATTATTTCTTCAAATTTACTCTTCATCCTTTCTAGATCAAGTCTTAATACGTTCCATTTAAGTTTCTAGGTATCTGTTCCACAGGTTGTCGCTTCGAGTTGACCTACAACAAATTTTAACTGTTTATTCGTTTAATTTTTAATATTTTCCAAAAATCCAAGTCATCGTGAGCTTTAGTATGGAAAAAAGAATGTAATTATGGGTATGGAGTAGATTTCTGTAATCATTTCATCAAGAAGTACAAATTTCAACTGGCATTTCGAAGTATAGATGGTACATGTTGTTGAAACGTTCATTTCTATAGTCGACGTCATGAAATTAGGCGGCTCAACGAAAATGCGGTGTTGCCGCTTGTAACGAGAATGTGGCCGTGGTTTTACTCAAAACTGCCAATATTTAACAACAATGTGCTAGCAATGTTGCCTAGATTTCCCGGTTTCAGTTATTTGGTTTTTACCCTTAGTACGCTAGTGTAGGTCGATTTGGCAACACCGCATTTTCTTTGAGCCGCCTAATTTCATATCGTCAATTATAGACGAAATTATTACCGAAATATGCACATTTTTCATAGTTACATTCTCTTTTCCATACTAAAACTCATGATAACTTCTATTTTTTGGATATATTAAAAAAGAAACGATTGAAAAGTTAAAACTTGTGACACAACTCGAAGCGACAACTTGCGGAATAATTGCCGAAGTGACTAATTAATATAAAATTCCAAAGGAATTTGAATTCCAAATGAGAGATAATATATAGTTCGGGTTTATTGTTGTTATATAGTTATATTATATAGTTGGCGCTCTATGAAATAAAATTTACGAAGTCATCGTAAAAGTATACATTTATTGTCTATGCGAAATCCTTTTTATTGACGTATTGAGTACTGCAATCACAATCAGTCCATATTTGAAGATACCGCATGTTCGAATAAGAAAGGTTTAAAAGGGCCATTAAAACGTTGATAATATTATGGTCATCTGACAGGTCATAAAAACTTCAAACAGGTTAAAATGACACGAGACTACGTGTTTCCTACCTGTCATATATAAAATTGCTTAATATTAATTTAAATTTATTCTAAGCTATTTTAATTTTGCATAGGTATGAGTGACTTTATTTCATTTGTAATATGGTTATAAGTCGTGTGTGTCTTGTTTATGTTTTGTTAAGAATGAAAATGTTTGGATCACAAATGCATTAAGAAATAAAATTTATTTTATAATTAAACCAACGGGTATTATAATATAACATAATTAATAAGTTATTAAGGGCAGTCGGTGAGGTTTAAACCTTGACCTGCGGATTCAGTTGAGGAAGTGTTTTCTTACCGCAACTCTACGATTTCGGTTAGCAGAAGTAGATATAATGAATCAAAACCTGTTTGTACTAAACAATGACATTATACGGTATCCTAAACACATATTAATACAGTAAATAATACCGCAATTTATTGTTAATTCTATCGGATTAGATTATTCATTCTTTTGTTTAATCTTTACACGTAAAGAACGCCCATAGCCCTTATAAAGTGTTGAAGGATTAAGAAGGATATACTATCCATAACGTATTTAGGTGTAGTTAATGCTGTTTGGTTTTAAAAGAATGAGGAACAGAAATTTATATTGTTATTATTAGTAATAATTAATAAATTATTATTATTTGTAATAACCAGGCCCATAGCCAGGATTTTATTTCGGTTTGAATTGTAATAGTACTTAAACAGAAGTAGATTTCATAAATATTTTTTAGAACTAAGGAGATGGAAACTTTATTACTTAAAGTCATAAATACAAAAAAAGTCATTACGTACCATTACATATTTACTATTTTTGGGTCGGAGATTAGTCTGATGAAATTAAGACTGAATTTTTTGTTAGCCAACCCGAAATGATCTGATCTATTTAATCTTATCAATTATTATAAGCAACCCGTTGTCCATTAATACCCAACAGCTTCGATAAGTGCAATCATGCCTGATATCCTGTTTAGATATTAAATCTTTTATTGTTTTGTAATGCTATTCCGTCAGTGCGATATATTGTAGATGACCTTGTCTTCACGTTTTAAGATACTGACTGACCAGTTTCATAATTAATTCTAAACTCCTCGATTGATGTCTACTCCCTGAGCGGTTTGCTTGCGTGCTTTAGCGAGTACCTGCCACCATATTGACTCGGTACTCGAACCTAAGACCTTAAGCCTACAAAGTTTTTAAGCTCACCACTAAACCACAAATGGCCCCATTTTTTAGATTTGTTTTCATTTTCTTAGGTTCTGAAGAACTGTCGACCCTTCCCTATGGTTCAATCTCCATCTAATATTCCCTGTAGTTACCCTAACAGTTGCAATTATTGAAAAATCAACAAACTAGCTTTTTCCTGCGGCTTCGCTCGCGTGGAATTTGGTCTGCCATATAAAGTTTCGTGACAGATCATTTTAAATAAATAATTTAATTTTTTTTAAACTATAAATTACTCGTACATCTAAAATTTTAGATGACTAACTAAAAAACTGACGGATACCATACAATCGTTGAACCCCTATTATATTAGGGGGAAGCGCTTGAGGGTGGAATTATCCAAATTTCTTTCTTAAATTATACAAAGAACTTTTCTGCAAATTTCAAGTTACTTTAATTATGCTCTATAATGGATTCCCCACAGTACCTAAAAAACTGTCTGGAAAGGCACGGGGGCACGTGTCCCTCCCTAAATCTGCCCTTGCTGTAGCCTGTGTTATTATGATGTATAACCTATATTACTGTAAAGTTTCATCCAAATTCTTTCAGTAGTTTTTGCGTGAATGAGTAACAAACATACATACAAACTTTCGCATTTATAATATTAGTAGGATATCAAAACAATAGTTTCACTCATGTTCTTTCTGTTATTTTAACAACTATTAAAATGTGATTTGCCTTTAATTATGTACATTTAATGGATTCTCCACTGTATATAAAAAACTGTCGGGGGGGGGCACTTGTCTCCCCCTCTAAATCATCCCTTGCTGTAGCCCATGTGTTATTCTGATGTATAACCTATATTACTGTAGTGTTCCGTATCCGTATCCGTTCAGTAGTTTTCACGTGAAAGAGAGACAAACATACAAACTTTCGCATTTATAATATTAGCAGGATAATTAAAACAAGAATTAAAGTCATAATTAAAAAAATATGCAGATCCCTCTTTACAGGTCTGGATAAGTCAATAGTTTCTCAAAAATCAAAAAAACCTGGACTGCCCCATTCATATTTTTTTACCAGTTAATCAGAAAGTCTTTTCTGAAAGCGCAATAACATTTCTTAATATATGAGAAGAAAATTAATCTTACATTCATACATTTGAATTATATGAACAATCAAATTGTTAACTCAAAGTAGTCACAGGTTTTAAAAAGCCAACTCTTTGCACTATTCTCCTCAATTGTATTAAATTGAAGGTTACAGGTATAAAACGTTTATTCTCTTTTTATGGATCAAATCTGAAACTAATGTGGTGATAATCCTCAACAATATTTGTAGATTATCGTCAAACATTTGTTACTCCTCCAAGCTCAAGTATTGTATAAGTTAATAAACATTTTAAAATAATATTCTTGATGAATTCAACAGGAGGTAGTCAACTATCAACACTTGACCCCAATATAAGCCCTGAAGAAGCCCTGCAATATGGTTCGAAACGTTGGCTTTAAAATGTATAATTCTCTCTATTTAAGAGAACTTTTTCTGACCTCGACCCGGACCATTTTCTTCCTCATTGTAATATATTCATTATTATGCTAGGTATGTTTAATATTTGTACAATCGCTCAATCATAAAAAGAGTTTTAAAAAAAAACAAAAGTTTTTTTTTACCTAGTGACGAACGAATCCCTAAAAAGTAAAGCGTTTAGACGTCCGTCCCGAGATTTTGTTATTGTGCATAACACTTGTGTTAGGGCGAACGCATTTTGTAATGAAATTTTCGGATTCTAATTAATATTTAATGATCCTTTCATTGTTATTATGTTTACGAATAATATTAGCATTAATTTCTTAAAAATGTTAAAATCTTCTTTAGAATCTTTGTTCATTTTATTGTTAATTCTATTAATATTTTTAATAATTTAAGTAAAAAAGTAATATTCTTTCGTTTTAAAAGCAAGCAATTATTCATTAACACCTGAACTAAAAAAACATAATACGAAAATAAAATCAGTAAATTAAATATGACAATGCGGTGCTCAACCAGCCAACGGCATTGGAAAAATTATACCAACAATCATTGGCGTAACTAGAGATGACTCAATGGTTAACCCCCACCAGTCAACCACTCCAACATATTGCTCCCAAAAGATATCTCGTAATACAGGTATAATATGTATTATACTATAAACCATGTAGCTTCAAATTAAATAAATAGAGTATAATTTTTTATAAATGTTATTTTGGAAGTTATAAATGTTATTTTTGGAAGGGAAATCAAGAAGTAGCTTTTAAATACAAGTAACCCTATTTATTGGTTACAATAACTTACTAAACTTAATTGCATAGGGAACTTTCTAGACCCATCCAGACTTTACTTCTAGATTCTAAGAACTGTCTAAACTGCCCTTCTCACATTTGAGATCTTATTGTTGCCGCTAGATGCCACTACTGCCGCTATAATAATATAATTAATTGTAAATAAGCAGCATTACGTTTTGGTTTGTCATTTTAGTGTACCTTTTATTCATTAAAATAACTGTGTTTGCACAAGATGAAACGCACTTTCTTTGTTGTTTTTGGCATTATTGACCCTTACTTCTGTAATCCCACAGTAATAAATTTGAAAAAGTAAAATCCCTCAAAGATTTATTTTTTAAATTTCTTCTAAGCAATAACCCACCTCGTTACGCCACTGCCAACAATTTATTTTGTTTTAAAACCTTGGAAATATATACTATAATTACTGATTTTTGCTTAATTGTTCATTTCATGACCGACAATACTAGCAATAATTGCTTGTGCAATGAAGCAAGGAGTCTTAACGTCTATGAAAAAAAGCGCATGAGATAAAAAAAAGTCCATAGAAGTACGAACTTCTTTTTCTAAGAATTATATGACAATTATTGCTACTGAAATATGAAATAGGGTTGAATGTAGAACTAATAAATTGCAATTCACGTGAAGTATATAAATCAAAGCGCAAAATAACAGTTAAGTTTAAAATTTGTGCATTTAGTAACTCCCTTTGAAGATGCTCATCAATATAGAAGATCAAGATGAAGTTATTGTTTTACGATTAAAGATCGATTCGATTGTAAAAAGAAATTAGATCATGGCCCCTGGAACGACTTGGAGGATCAAACTTGCTGGATTGCGTTTTAACCTTGAAGTCTTGAACCTTACAGAAATAAGAAGTAGCAGAGGAATCTTACTCATCAATTTTCAGTAGAAGCCTGCAGAGGAACTGGCCCAATGCGACAGAAGTGTATTCGGCGGAAGATAATATATAGAGAAGATTCTGTTCTCGTATTAAGTCATTTCAAGATTTCTTACAAAGAAGAAATTTTCCAAATTAGCTGTAATCTAGAAAAAAAAATTGAGCATTTTAAAGAACACTATTCCTCCTGAACACCACATATTATTAACCACAGAGACATTAAGAATAAAAAAATGATAATTAATTGTGGAAACATTTTACTTAATTAAAATACAATAATATATATTTTGTTTCAAAATATACATACTTTTTAAAAAGTATTTCCCCAAAAATAAAATAGAAGACGAGGACAATACCTTCTTTTTTTTTTGAGTTCCTATAAAACAAACGGATACCTGGACTGCCTAGCCCCTAAAAGATATCCATTCCCGCTTCTGAAAGAGTGTTGATGACATGTATTACGATTTTGGAATGTCATTGATGCATCACGTGCGGGGATTTGGCTTCTCTGTACATGCTTGTAATGGTATACATCACTACGTTTGTAAACATAGTGAAGCAAAGGTCTACTGATAACATGACAGTTTAAGTATAGTTGTATTTATTATTTAGTTTAGTTCATTTTCTCTGCTCAGTTTTGATTATTCGATCATTTTTTCCCTCGCATACTAATCATCACCTGTCAAGAATAACAATTTGACAATCAGCAGATTTCTTGATAGTGAAATAAAACAAAACGACATGAACATGAATAGTACCCAGCGGTACCTCTCCCATGGCTTTATTTAATATTCTTATTACAGATCTCTAATCCACGTTCTTTTGAGTCTCCTCCTTGTGTCCTCTTTAGGTGCCCTTGTAATTTTTCTTGAAAACGTTTCTGGTATGTTGATATCAACATAAAGTGTTCGTCAACCGTTGCTATTCTTAAGTCTGAATGCAAAGTTCATTTCATAATGTAATAAATTTTATTAAGATGAAAATGCAGTCCGACGGACATTATTTTATGGTGATTTAAATAAATTTATGTTTACATTTTCTTATGTTTCCTAGAACTCAGAATAACTTGTATTTTTGGAAAATATTAGAAGTGAAACGAATAAACAGTTAAGATTTTTTGTAACTCAACTCGAAGCAGCAACCTGCGAAACAGATACCAAATACATGAGAAGGAGGGAGAGAATGCTGTTCCAGTTCGCAGAAGCGTCTCTCCTCCGGAGTTAATAAGGAATACTTTCATGAAGTTCGATGAACCGTGCGCAAACATCCTTCTCATTAAGCTAATTACACGCTACTTCATATCATTTGTTGTCTAGCCGCTTCTGTTAAATCGCGCCTTAGGTCGCGCCTAATGTAACGGGTAAACATTAGAACAATGTCTAATTTTGAATTTTGGAAATTGTTTAGTTTGCATAAGTCATTATCCGTTTTTTCTAAGACAACCTTGAGCATACCCTTTTTCATTTTTTAGATACATAATACGTAATTTTGAAACAAGTAGACAATAACATATAAATTAAATATCTGCATAATTTTATTTGCAATATCGAATTGTAAGACACGAATTACATCCATTACAGCGATTAATTAATTAATTTCAGTTTTAATGGTTTTCGGCTCATTGTACTCTCAAGGCGAATCAGGAAGAGTACGGAGCTCGATAACTTCATAGGACATGAGGAGCCTATATTTGTGAACTCAAGATGATTAAGTAGTCTTGGGCATATTGAAAGGTTGCTAGAGGGACATATAATAAAGGATGTAAATCAAGATCTCTACAAACTTGAAGTCACTGTGTGGAGGGCGTTGGCGGTGAATCGGGATGGCTTGAGGTTGATTGTAAGGGAAGACTGTCGGATGAAGAATTTATAGTTTTAGTGGCATGAATGAATACGATACAGTATACAAATAATATTAACAGTTACGTTAATGGTTCGTACCTTTTGATGGTGTATAAGTGCAGCAAATGGATCAGGAAAGAATACCAAGAAGGATGACCTACAGCTACTGGAAGTGAGAAGATGGAGGAAAATTGTTGAGGAGGCCAAGGTTTTTCAGGCGCCGTCAGACATAAATAAGAATAATATGTAACATATATATGTTTTTGAAAGTCTTAAAGGTTTTCCTTTTTTCTATTTATTAATACATGGAATGCTGTCTTAAAGACAATACAAATGAGAGTTATTTGTTTGACTTTCAACAGCCTAAAAAGAGAATAAATAAATAATTTTTCTGCAAAAAAAAATAGAATTGCTTAATTTTAGTCTATTAAGGTAAGTGAAGTCTTAACTTGGTTGAAATAGCTTAATCTTACTAGCTTCTTTTATTTTCTTGTTTTTCGTCGGTTACCGTATTAAAGTAATTTTAAAGCTTCTTTCGTCATTCATTTCTCTTTGATTACGTTTTGTTTGACCTTGATGCCTTATTCTTTGTTACTATTATTTCAGATTCGTTCCTTTTTTTCCGCTTCAAGTATTGTGAAATACCTCCACCACAACAGTCAGCTTATTTTGAATTAAAATTTCTATAAGGAAATCAATTAAATAATGTATAGATAGCAATTACTTTGTGTGTGTGTATGTATGTGTTTTAGCGCACTTAGACTTTCAATTTAAAGTCTGATATTTTTTAAGCACTGCACCAGTTATTTTAAACTTGGTTATATTATAATTTAATAGTAAGTACTGCCATATTAAACACCTTCATGATGTTATATAAATTCCATGAATTGGCGCTAACGCAAATATGCATGAAATTCATAAAATGCCCCGCATGAAAGTCTAGACCCGCAGTTGCATTATATTGACCTGAAATATCTTACAAAGACCCCATTGCAGATCTAGCCTCTTTAAAAACAATCATTAGGGACATGGGAATGAGACCCCCTAGTGTCATCTTTTACAAATCTGAAAGGTCACTGGAGTAAGTGAAACCGGGTTGGCAGATTGAATAACAAAGGACATTTGGATTATTGAGATCATAGAATATTGCTTGTTGCTTAAAAACTATAAATAGAGCTAGTTTAGACTTTTTCTTTTTTCAAATGGTAGCTATGAACGTCAATGCAGCCATATAAAATGTATGATGTTTTAAAATATTTTTATTATTTTTCACCATGGAATGTCAGTAACAAAGTAAAGATTCAGCATAATGATGTTATACATACTTAGATCTCACGTAGAAGACGCCTAAGCAAAACTTACATTCAAATTGCCATTTTAAAATTTCATGGTCTTGATAGTGACAACGTGAACTAAAAAAAAAATCAGAAAAAAGTTGGGCTAAGGATCATTTGGTAGGAGACCGTTTTAAAATTCTGACCGTCTTGGAATAGAGTTGAATTAAATGCGGAAGAGTTAATTTTAAATTCACTTAGACATGGAGGGTTTATCTTTGATCTACAAGACTATTAGCATAGTGTTAAGCAAAATTGCTTGATTAGCGTATGTAAAAAAGTCAAAAGCGTTTGACTTATACGTTTCGATGCTCAACGAATTTCCTTCTTTTTCTGCCGCCAACTAATCATGACTGTATAGTGTGAGTACTATTAATTTAACATGGACATTAATTAATGCAATTAATTGATCCCTGTTTTACCGCTGGTCTAGAAGTATTAAGCCCATAACATTGGACCCTAGACCCTTTTTATTATTCCTTAAAACAGTTTTTACTGAAAAATAACCATTGAAATTACTTGATTAATGATGTATTTATACCTCAGAAACTAAAATGTTCTTTTCTGATTTCTCAGGAGCTAATGATTAGATGGGAAACATGATGAAAAATGATTTCAGGTCACACCATTAACGATCATTAGCCATGCAGCTTCTCATTGTAATGAGAGGAACTGCATGATAACATTTTATTGGTCCTGTACTTCGCCGATAATAATTAATTGGAAAGGGGTTTTTAATGGGTTGTAGTGTCATGTAAATTCAAAATATTTGATCTAGTGGTTTTTATTTCATTTTGATGATTAGAGTCTCCGTGACATAATAAACTTTTGATCCACTTTAATTTTAGAATTTGTATATTGCTTCATAAAGAGTAAATTAATATATTGACATAAAACTTGAAAATACTAAGGACATTTATAAATCAAAATTTCTTATGATATAATTTTAAACTTTAAACATATAGTCACACATTTATATAATATGCAAAATGATTCTCGTGGCTATAAAAGCCTTTTTACCTATCATGGTCGTCGTCAAGTAGTTTCATTAGTAGTTTTCATTTAAAAATTCTTGAGGGTTTTCTCGCACTGTTTCTATAACAGACAATGATATATACAATCTAATTTAAAATAACACCCGTACGTTTCCGAATTCTCCAGCTTAAATGCTTGCTGCATTATTAACAAAACATCCGATATCTGTTTGCAGTTATCTTAACATACCCCAGACGTCTAGAGTTGTCCCGTACCATCTATGTCATTGCTACGCGATATTTTTTCTTTCTCGGAACACCAACGTTTTTTCTGCAGTTCAAAAAAACGCTTCGCCACACTAGTTAAAGCTTAAAAATATCCAAAAAATAATTACATGTATATACGAGTATTTAGAAAACAAAATGAGTTATAAGTAAACAAATATTTATCTACTTGTATTCGAGTTAGTTGATTTTTAGTGCAATCGGGGATATATATATATATTTTAAACTAATTTTTAACGTGCAGGTTTAAGTAGTCCATGTCCACAAGTCTATCTTGGAACTTATTGTCATATATGGTAAACGTCAGTAGCGTACGCTGATTTTGTTAGAGGTGAATCGACAAGAAGTAGGGAGCTAATATATGTGTATATGATCGCCAAATTGCCGTTGATGCTTCATTTCTATAAAATATACTTTATTTCGATAAATTATCAACACAAATTTATTTCTATGAAATATCAACAATAAGTTAATTTTCTTTTTTTATGATCTCTTTTTATTTATTATTTTTCTTTTCATTATACCTACAAAAATATTACTTACTCTGCATCCAGAACCCTACGTACACGCTCATTGTGGATCGAAATTTTGGCTTTGAAGACATATTTTTTACCCTTTTAAGGTACTTTTGACACAACTCTGACCATCTTATTCCTTAGTAACCCTGTGTGTTTACAGACTTGGAAGAAAAACAGCAAGTGTTTGAGCTTTCAAACTGATGCACTAGTACTTCCCATAGGAATTTCAATCGTTCCTTGTTTCGAACTTCTAACTTTCAATTTCCTGTCAGGGAATTCCAATCCAAATTAGTGTTACATAAATTGAAATGAAGACGTGAATCAGGTGAAATCTATTAATTATAGGAAATTAGAAATTGGCAATACCCAACCTCTTTATAGAGGAAATAATAAGCTAGATACAAGATGGTATACCAGGAATCAAAAATAAATTATTCCACTACCTGTTAGAAAGTATTGATCTCTCTACTTTAATGTTTTCCTACTTTTCACTGATACGTTTTCATTCTGTCATCAATTTCTACTTTTAGTATGAAGAACTGTTGGATGACATGCTTAATTAATTCCACACTAGACGACAACTCCGAGGAAATCGCTGTGACAGACGCGGTAACGTTCTCGGCACTTGTCTATGATTCTGTGTAAAGGGTGTCAATCAATGACAAGAAGAGGAAAGTCCAACATTGCACTCCTTCAGTTCTGAAGAAGTCGTAAAAAAAAAGGTAAGGCGATTTGTCCGTTGATGCAACGAAACTACTGGGGTGTGAAATAAATGATGGAGTCCTGAGTTGAGGCGCAGAAATCTGTTCCTGAACTCACCGGTTCTTTTCTGGTGATATTTCAAAAGAGAAAAGTACATCCATGTCCGTGGTTCTTACGAATGGACAAATGCAATCGCATCTAGTAATACTTTTCGAAAAACTTGCTCTGTATTTCAGACGGAAAGTATTTTGAGGAATCATTATTATCCGATGAATTTTACGAAATATAAATTTAAAACCAGCATTCTTCATTAGGCTACTTTTTCATCGATGGTAGATTTACAGCTCAATAAATTGCATTGGATTTATACCATTTGATTGACTGAATTATAACAAAAAACAAATTATCTACTTCATCCTTATATCCTAGGATAATGTAATGCTTTACCTCCATAATTTTTTTAACTCCCTTCTAATCAGGTCTTAATTGTGCTCACTAAGAATAAATAAAAATAAATTTTCTTTTCATTTGGTTGAAATATTTTTCAGTACATCCGTTTATACACTACGTGTCTCCATACACAGCATCACATCGGTTGCATTTGCATTATCTACGCCAGTGGTTCGGAAACTGGTTTCTTTACACCTGGCATAACCTGAATAGTAAAATAACAAAATTGATTTCTAAGATGTCATTTAAGTCGAAATTTTTAGGATGGTTCCTTACCAAATTCTCATAGTTTAATCATTATCTAAATCACTGGTTTGCAATACATATTTTTTCCCCCATAAACGGAGGAATATCAATAAAAAATCAGTATTGCGTTTTCAAATCGTAACAGACGTCTTCACGCAAATGTTTCGAAGGCACGAAAATGTTTTATATATTTCTTTGCAAAGGTTTAAAACTTGTTTATCCGATTTCAATAAACTCCTCCAAAAAAGGATTATGTCACATTTTATAACTTGCTAACATCCTAAAGTTGTAGTATGCAGGAAATGGCCTTGCTTAAAGATGTCTGGATAATAACCGGTAATCTTCTGAACTTGAGAATTTGTTTATTCCATTGGGCTTAGCCAATCTTATGTTTTATTTATTGATTTCTAATGACGCAGGGAAGTTTTGGAAGCTTGACTACTGCCAATTGTTTTTTGTACTATACCGCAATAATTCACTTTTCTTTGAAAGTACAATAAGTCTTGATGCTTAAGGCTGTTGAAATCCCCTTTAGAATCGAAAATTTCTTCTGACAAATTATTCTGAAAGCATAATTATTACTCTTCTTAAAGCACGAAGTCTACAAGGATGAACTTAAGTATGCTATAATTCATTAATTGTGCACACACGTTTGATATCTGTTTTTTCACTTCAGGGGATTTCCCATCCTTCAAATCATTTTTAAAATTTTCTTTATAATAATCTTGTGAAAAATAAACAAGAACAAAACTCCTTCCTGTCAACCTACTTGCAGTCAATTGACTGAGGAAAAAAATATACTCCAAGACGTGGTAAAGACGAAATCGCGGGCATATTTCGACAGTGGAAGATCTTTTTGCGGTTGTTTATAAATACATACAGACATGTAGGGGTCCCTGCAGCCAATGTAGAGTAAAAATAAAATCCCGACATCAAGTTATAGGCAGGGTTTGTGTGAAAAAATAAAAAATATAGTAATCAAATAAAATAAAATCAAAATAATAATAAAAAAAAGAAAAACAAATATTATGCTTTCTTATTAATATTAAACATTATTATTAATGATATATATATTTAAGCAATATATGTAGGTATTTTTTATGTTATTAGTATAATATAATAATATAAAATATAAATAATTTTACCATATTTTTCGGTGTGATATAAAATATATAAATTAAATAAATAGTAAAAAAGTAACATTGAAAATATAAAGAGCGGTCAATATCATTTATTCTTGATAAACCTGAAACTGTTCCTATACCTTTCCTCTGACATTTAGACTTGGTATTCAACAAATACCATCTTTAAATATATCTTATTTATTTTTATTCCTGGTTCACCAATATTAATTTAGATATTACGAAAAACTGGCAAGATGCTATGAACAATTATCACACCTGTTGCAGAAGAGAAAAATCAACGGCATATCTACAATGTTATTTGGATTATTAAGACTTATTCGGATCTATGGCAACACGATAGAAATTTTTAAGAATAATTGTAAATGCTCCTTGGTTTATTACGAATCATATCATAAACATCGATATGAAAAGTATAACAGTAAAATCTTATACTACTTTTCACACGGTAATACAACAACTATAATAATCTCGTTCTTCATCTTTCTTCTTACATTTTACGCGGACTTCCTATAAAAAGATTGAAAAGGCAATGACCTAGATACCTGCTCAGGAACCATTAATTAGTCATTGAATAATTCATATCCAGAAAATCGAGGGGAAAATTAATAATTCCGAATTTGCTGTATGTGGTTACTATGCGCTATACAGTTGCAAGTATAACATACCTAAATGAATAATAAATAGAAATATATAAATAAAAACAAATGCTGATGATTAGATTAGTCACTGTCACCATTTTCAATTATCTAAAACCAGTTTTGGGAAGCTAAAGGCAAAAAAGGACTTCCTTGAAGTCCTTAAGGTCTTTGGTACCGTTATCCGTTGCAGTCTAACTGTGATGCAACATTGATGAAGTTCAATGAAGTTATAAGATAAATGATCCTACCGCTCTATACAGTCACTAATATTACAGTTTAATCGATTTTACTGGTTAATGATACTTATGGATTTTGAAGTGGTATTCATTAGTTCAGGAAAAAAACCCGGTCATTTTCTGTTTTCATCTTATCTGATGATTTTGAAAAAAATTTTATTTATATTTAAAAAATCTGTACTACTACAAGGGTCTCTACGTGATAGAGAATGTACTGTATCTTGGACAATAGTTTTGGAGGGAGATGATTTGTCGTAGATCACACTCAACCACCAAGCTACAATATACTTATATATCAATTGCCATGTTTTTACTCTTAAATATATCTTGAATACATACATTGATATTTGGAATGCCAGAGTCTCATTTAGGATGAGTACTCAAATTATTATTTATATGCCTTTATCTTAATTGGTTTCCTCTCCAAAGGTCTGTTCTTGTGTTTACCAATTTACTCATCTATTATACCTTCAATATATTATTTATAAATAAATAGTGTACCTGGGGTATGTAAGCACCAAAAGAATTACAATAAGGATCGTTTATTTATTCAATTTCAAACAAGGTTAATGATTCAGATTTTAAATAGATAAAAGGATTGCCATAAAATGCCTTACAGGAAATAAATTAAACTTATCTGTGAACGTACATTAAACTTTATTAATAATTTATTTAACTAATTAAACTTATCTGAACAGGGGTAGATTGGGTTAAAGGTCGGTCCACTACTTGTCGCCTTCAGGACTCTCCATCTTCTGCAAGGTCTCTCTTCCTTGCTGTACGTCTCCAGAGAACCTCCTTCCTTCTCTGTGTCTATCTCAAGAGTATTCTCTGCCCCCTCTCTCCTTCCTTCTCAGGAACTTGGCCCTCAAGGGGAGCAAAAGGTCTGTTCTTTGTCCAAAACATATTCTCTTTCATGTGTCCTGACATGACACATTTTCCCCGCTCCGTATCCCTTTCATGGTGCCGGCAATACACAGCACAATGATATATCTGTGAACTGTTTGTGTGTTGCGTTTAACGTCACTTTATTCTGCAATGGCTAATGATAGAATAGGAATCTTTAACGAGTACCTTTCATCGCACAGGCTCAGGACCTCCATTTTACGTCCCTTTCGAAGCACGGCATAATCAAGGATTTTTTACTCTCTTAAAAAGTTCCTAGGGCCAGATGCCGGGCATCCAAGCCGCGACTTTGGCATGGAAAGTTGTTACGCAGCGCGCTGGCAACTACACAATAAGCAACCTCTCTGTAATTTGTGATTTTGTAAATTTTGATTTTATAATTATAATGCAATTGGGAAAAACCACAATGCAAAGCCTTATGTTTCAAAAAATACACCTACTTACCATAAGTATAATATAAATAATAGTGTTTCTTTTTGAGTTTTTGGCTCTATTTTAGTGATTTGATTTTATAATCTTATTTCCACAATTCTGGTCACACAAAGAAAGTTTTAAAATGCAATAGTTCAAACTATCGAAAACATACAATGTACATAAGTGTATATTATCAATCTACGCAAAAAATTAAGGTCATTGACCCGCCTAGCATAGACTTTTTGTTTAATAGCACCGAAGATGGATAATTAAATCTTGTGAAACAATAACACATATCCAGCCGTTCTGCCACTGCTGCTGTTGAAGCAAGATACCGTGCATATCTTACTGTTCAAAGAAATCATTTTGAACAACATTTAACTCTAGAACTACGAAGATTTACCATATACCTATTTCTACCGACCGGTAAAAATGACCAGTTTGTTTGCTTAATTTAAAAAATAGTAGAATTCAAGAAATAAAGCTATAAATTCACATGACAATTTAATTTTAAATAAAATAAAATACATTTCATTAAAATATTGTAATTACATAACATAAAGAGTAGAATCAACATAGCATAAAGGAGTAGTGCGTGTTACAACTTGCAACTATACACGGCAAACAAGAATACTAAATGGAAATTTTATATATTACATATTCACTAATTTAGGCATAGTAAATTGAAAACGTAGAATGTTTGAATACCGGGAATTTCCCGGAATTACAAATGTAAAAAAATTCCGGGGATACACAACATGTATTGATGATATTTTCATGACCGGTAAAAACGACAGGTTCGTATATTTAGGTATAACACATAAATATCTGAAAATTAGAAGTGGAAGAACGAAATAATTTATAATATTATAGTATACACAAATTTTATAAAAATCATGACATTATCGTAAAATATTAAATTAAACTTAAAAAGGAAATGTTATAAATAAATTATGTAACCGGTCATTTTGACCGTTTCGTAATTCTGGTGTTAATATGAGCTAATGTTTACATTTAATGAATAAAGTAGTTAGAACAGTTTTATTTATTTACCATGCCTAAATAATTATAACAATGAAAATCTTTGTGAATTTCTCCTAACAAAGCGTTTCCGGTATACATAATTTTTTTTCTTGTTTTGAGGTCCTTAGTTAAAATTTTCAATTTGGCTACTTGTCCCTTAAACTAAAATCTAAAAAATTATTAAAATGAAAAATATGTAATCTAAAATCAATATTTCTATTTTTGTTTCAGAAAGGATATCATGCGTCCAAGTGCTCAACGCTATGGTATTCTTGGCATTCATGGTGAACTACATGTTGCGAGTCAACCTTACCATAGCCATTGTAGACATGATAGAGATCAATGGAACAGCAGATAACTCTACGATTATTGATGTGAGTAGTCTCTATTCAGTTTCTGTCAACAGTGCAATTAATTCTGAATACTTTCATATTTCGCTGTCACATAAGTTTATGTGAGCTGATGGTTAAAGCAATCGGACTATGCTATTTTTAGAGCAAGTTGACAGAAAATAAATTCCCCTGAAGTTTAAGGCCGTGTATACACTCCTGCCCCGTTAAGAGCCAACAGTGACTGCTATTGTTTAATCAGCCAAAGTTTATGTCTATTTCAATAAGCTAGGTTGAACCAGGCTACCTGGTCAAGTTCGTCTCTCATTCCTGACCAGAATTGCGTGTGAATATACTGAAATGGACGTTTTGCCTATTTATAATATGTCAATTAATTGAGGCGCACTAAAAAAAAAAGTATTTAACCTATGTCATTGAATTAAAGTACATTCTCAGATAAATTACAAATTTAGTCACTATTCTTTTTTAATACTTACTTATACTATATGCTGGTCTAGCAATATTTTTTAGATTGTCTGTACATTTCATGATTATTATTTACTTTATATACTTTATTTGCCGGTTTACCTTATCATTAAGATTTTGAATTGATTACCCCTATGTATTACCCCTGGGGCGACCTGTGGTCTAGTGGTTAGCAGTAGTATATAAGTAGTAACAAACTACTAAGCCCAAGATCGTGGGTTCGTAGCCCGGCAGGTGATTTTTTAAAGGGAGTAAAAAATCCTTAGTTACGCCGTCCTTCGGAAGGGACGTTTAATGGGGGTCCCGAGCCTGTACGATGTCAGGTACTCGTTATCCTAATTAAATCTGGGTAGGCAAAATTTAGAGCTCCCAATGTAGCATCGTCCGATTAGTCATAGCAGCAAAAAGTGATGTTAAATGAACAAACAACAACAACATCATTATAGTAATTTATCCGATGCATTTCGGATTTGTTTTTTGCATAATTTAAATGTTTAACTTTATTTATTTATATGACGTATTTTTATTTATGATATCTATTGAAATTGTTTATTTTAGACCACCAGAGCTCATTTTTTCAATTATCTTTGTTTATTTGCTGATTGTTTATTGTTTATTCATTTAACGTCACTTTATGATGCTATGGATAATCGGATGAAGCTATAGTAGAAGCCTTAAGTTTTGCATATCCAGGAGGGGTATGAATGATTAAGATATGGAACTTTAACGAGAACCTGAGACACAGTAGAGGGATACCGATTTTACTTACCTTCCGAAGACTATTGTTTATATTCCGGCCTGCGAACCCGCGAACATGGGCATAGAAGATTGTCATGTTAACCACTTTTTTTCTCATTTAGTTGAACAACAAACAAAAACACTAGGCAATGGTAATTCGTTTGTTGAGGTCTGTGATAGACATTATTATTTATTTTTCTTACCGCTAAAGTGTGTATATATATATATATATATATATATATATATATATATATATATATATATATATATATATATATATATATATAAATATATATAAATTTATATAATTATCTCTTTTAGTTATGTTGTTATTAGTACATAAAATTTAATTTCCATTCGCTTTAGATATTTATTTGCTCTTATTTTTTTTAATAATATGATTGATAATGGTAACTTCTTAATATAAGATTTTATTGGAACAGTTTGTTTTAATATTTTTATATTTCATAACTCATTCACGCCTGTTATAATTATTTTGTGGAGATGAAAAGAAATAAAATGTTTTATAGTTCGTTTGAATTTGTTATCTAAAAGGAATTTTTAAGGATGTGCAATCTAAAAATCATCCCCCCTGGACTTGAAGTACATTGTCATGATTCTCCGTCTTTTTAAAATTCAAAATCTAAACAATTTAAGAAATTTTGAAATATTTACACTATGTATATTAAGGATGAGAAATGATGCAAAAACGGACTATGGTGCAAACAAGAATTTCTTGGAATGAGAGAAAAGAGGGCATATCTAAATTATAGATGTCTTGAAATGATGGGGATCACCTTGGATTTATTATTTATATCAGTGGTGAATTGCTTCGGGCCAAATTTTAACAACGGAAGTTTCAGCCATATTGTATTTATTTATTGCGTACGGCGATTCTTCTAGAAAAAATAATAATACAAATAAAACATTGTCAAATAAACTATTTTCTTGAATCTTTAAACTTAAAATTGAATACTCTCATTTCATATATTTTTTAAAATCTTTTGTATAACAGTCATTCACGATTCGTTTCTAAGTTGCAACGCTTCCGTAACGACTTCGGCGAAGCATCGAGATTCCCTGATGACCTGCAGTTCTGCACTGGACAAGTACCGTAAATTCCTCAATGGGTACTCGTACAATGATGAATACCATTACAATACTGTACAGCACCGAACTAATCGATTTGAAGAGAAACTTTATCGACACCGGGATAGTTAGAATCGCGTGGCTTATTTAAAAGGAATCACCAGTTGAGCTTTCACGTACATTTCCCAGTCCGATTTTTTTTTTTTTTTGTTAGAAAGGATAACACCTTTCCCAGCAGTAATGAGCCTGAAACAGAAGTTTCTCAGATATTGTTCTCATTAGAATGGCCCTAGGAGTTAAGTTAGTCTGGGTCAGAGAATGGCTAGGTTTTATTTTTTTTTTTGCTTTGTAAAAATAACTTAGCTCACATGTTCATGTATTTGAATTACTATTTTCGAGAGTAAAAGTTATTTGAGTTAATGTTTTCGAGAGTAAAAGTTATTTGAGTTACTCTTTTCAAATTTGTTTTGAGAGTGATGAAACAAATTTGAGTTTTTGTTTTCGAAAGTATCAAAATATTTTTTATTTTTTGTTTTCGAAAGAATTAATGTACACATATTTGAGTTTCTGTTTTTTACGATAATTAAATTCTTGCCATTTCATGGATAAATGAATTTGATACCACTGCAATAATTAAAGCAAATTACAGTTAAAACTTTAATAAAGCAAAGCCCGAAAATGGTCTCACCCTATTTGTTAATGCCAAGGCAAAGGCTAAGCCACATAATATGTAAACTCCCGCAGCTACAGCAGAACGAGCATAATCACCTTAAAACACCCAAGGGTAAAAGAAGGTTGTTAGTTTTAAGTTTATAAGTGTTAGATTGTAAGGCATGTATTGTATATGTTTGTAGTTTTAAAAAAATTAGGAAGAAGGTTAATTGATAACCTGGGTCCACTATTAAACAAATTTTATAGTTTTAGGTTAATAAGAAAAAAATAATAAAACTTTAAATTGAAAAATACACAATAATAAAAAAAGCAGAATGGTACAGTAGTCGTATTAAAAATAGTTTTTATTAAAGTCTACTTTTACTATAAACATTTTAGTTTACTGTAATATTTCATAATTTTATCATAATTTTTTTTTTTTGATAATTTGTGAGTCTTTTATTCAGCTCTTGTTAAATTTTTATATAAGTTAAAAACAAACATCAAAACTGGAACTAGACATTCTTGTTGAAGGTTTAAAGTTAGTGATGTCTCCGAAAGCCAGATCGATTGTGTTGTATTATGTCCATGATTGCAAATATTTCAGTATGTCCATAATAAAAAGTTTTGAAAAATATCAAGCAGAGGAGAAAAAGGTGATTACTCTCTATGACGAAAAAGTGTTTTTATTCTAGGTCGGTTTGTGAGTTGTATACTGAATATACACATGTGAATGCCTCTGTTGTAACTGTAATTTTATGTCCTCGATGTCGCATTATAAAAAATAGTGACATTTGTCAGATATCTCGGAACTATTACTAGATCCTATTCTTTCATGAAACTTTTTGGTTTCTCACTGATGTGGATGATGTGGGGAAAAAAAAGGTGACGTCGATTGTATGGATTCATGCAAATTGTTGACTCTATTACTGTATTGAATGTTTTTGATGAAAACGCAAAATAAAACAGTTTAGGATATCTCTGTCTCAGGAATCATTCTCTATTGTGTATAGGTATTTCACGATTTTGAAGTTTTTGTAGTCTTCTAGAAGCTCCAGGTCACTTCAGTTCGTAAAAAAGTCTGTTGTAAGCTCGTTTATCGGATAGAAATCTGCCAATTTGCCATTTTTGCCAAGGTTTTCTCTTGGTTCTGGTTAAGGCAGTTATTTTATTTCCTTGTTCTGGGCACTAAATGCTAATCCCATCGAAAACATTGTGTAGAAACATCCCTAAGATCCTTCTCGTTCTAAACAAGCAAATAAATAGAAAGAGCTTGATAAGTATCCCAAACCTTTATGCAGTTTATGAAGGACACTTGTTTCTTCACATGGCTATTTAAGAAATATCAACTTAGTAATAATAATAAGCATTTATTATTATAACAGCTTTTACCTGAGGTGTTATTTGGAGTCATTCAATAATGAAAAAAATCAATTTTTTCCATCTGAAAATTGGCTTTTAAGTCAGCTGAAGATCTGTTTGCAGCTATCAAGACTATATTTCATTGGAAAGAAATGGTGGAAATAACTTCACAATCAATATGATAACTTTTGGCATCTATCTTTTTAATGAGTTGTTTTTGGTTTTTATTGTGTTTTTTTAAGTTGTTTTTATCCTTATCTTGCCCTTTTTTCTACTAATATGTATTACTGGGGCATTGATTATAATGGGGTTTTTTTTTTGTTCTAAAATTAACTTTTAACAAAAAATTTAAAAAAATGTATCACTGCACACCTACTATACAACCCATGAAGGATCTTGTGTTCAGTATGTGGTAGAGATAATGTTGGACAATGGTTCTCCAAGGAAGTGATTTGTCCTAAATCTTGCTCACTGCCAAAAGTTTCCACTATAGAGAGGCTGGGTGTGCCCCAAGAGGATCCTACATCCTATTTAAGTTAAAATATAGTAGAAAAATTAGTGAATAGTAAAGATTTACTAAAACTTTCTTGGCAAGACCTATGATTTATCTTTAAATTACTAAAATAACTAGGTAAAGTACGAAGGTTAATTGATAAACCTGGGTCCACTATTAAGCAAATTTTATAGTTTTAGGTTAATTAGAATCTAACTTGTGTGAGTTCAACTCAGATGTGCCACAGTTAAGAAAGCTCTAGGAGAAGCAAACAAAATAAAATATATCCTCAATGCAATATGCATTTTATAATTTTATCTGCTACAAGCAATTCATGGATTAACACAAAAAATAATAAGTATTTTTATAACTAAAATATTGCATATGGTACCTACACAGGCACATGGGAACTGCCAAAGCGAGAGGGAGGACAATAAGGAGTGGAATTGCAAAAGTTGTAGAAGTTGTGAAAATGAGAAGCATTGCCAAAATAGAAATTGTAGATTTTATATACTCTTATATACACTTGATAATCTTACATGGCTTTGCTTTTGATTAAAAAATGGTAAAATAAATATCAATTATAACTAGGTTGTAGATTATAGCACATCTCAGGTCTATATTTCAAACACTACGCTATGTACAGTACATACCTTGTTTATGTTTAATGTTTATACTATAGCTTCATTCTCATTTTATTTTATTTTTAGGAACCAAGATTTGCATGGAACACATACCAAAAGAATCTAATACTTGGATGCTTTTTCTGGGGTTATGTTTTAACTGAGTTGCCTGGTGGAAGAATGTCAGAGGTATTCGGACCACGGAGAGTATATGGATACAGCATGATCATAGCTTCACTTGTCACCTTTTTCACTCCCTTTGCAGCATTGAATTTCGACTACATGGGGGTTGTAGTACTGAGGATTATAGTTGGATTCATGCTGGTATGTTTGAATAACAATTTATTATATATATTATAATAAATTTGTTATTTATTAAATATTATAAATACAGTATGTTTTTACATAATTTAGATGTGTTTTCTGTAATAATACTTTACAGATAAATCGGATTTTTATTTTTATGAACTAATTTTTTGTTAGTAAACGATAATTTAAGAATAAAGTTGGAACGCTTCCATAATTCTATTTAACTTTTTCCAGGGTGTAACATTTCCTGCTATGCAGCCCATTGCATCCAAATGGATTCCTCCAAAAGACAGAACAAAGTTTGTGTCCAACATGATGGGTAAGTTAGCTTGATTAATTATAAGTAGTTAATAGATTATAACTTTCATTTACTATTGTTAATAATATATTAATTATAACTATAGTGTATTAAATACATTATGCTATATTTAATTTACAAAAACATAAAATTAAATAGTGATTTTTTTTGGATGGCTCATTAAAATTAAGATGATCAGTACTTGTGAACACAATTTATTACAATGATAACTAACTCACATGGTTAAAGACAGTTAATTTGAGGTTAAAAGTCAGTGTTACTAAACATTGATTGAATTAGATTTATTTATTTTCTATTTTTCAATGTTTCATTGATTTTACTATTATTTTTTATTTTTCCCCAGCTTCATCGCTTGGTGCTGCAGTTACATTGCCTGTATGTGGGTATCTGATCAGTTCATATGGCTGGCAATCAGTGTTCTATGTTACTGGCGTCCTTGGTACGATTTTAAGTGTTTCATGGTTCCTGTTTATCTATGACACTCCTTCTCAACATCCTCGAATCACAAGAGAGGAGAGAGAATACTTAGAAAAAGAAATTGGAGCTTCCAGTAAAGTTCGCAAGGTATGAATACTAATTTTGCATAATTTGTCATTAATATTAATGTAATATTAATTGTATAATCAAGAACCCAATTTGTAAGAAAACCCAACTTTGTGTTTGTTCCTGAGATACTCAATTTTAAAAAGTATCTAATTTTATTTTAAAAGTTTAAAAGTTTCAATTTTCTTTACATCATTTATTATTTTCAGGTTTCATCTTATTATGGTTTTGTTGATTCAAAGTGGAATAATTCCTATCCAGCATGTCTGAAATAAAATTTAACTAAACAAATAAACTAATTTTGACCAATTTTAACTTGTGGATATTATTTTATTTTATTATATATATTAATTTTACTTCTATTGATTTATAAAAAATTAAATTAAATTATTTAAACCCATGATTTATTTATTTATTTTTAGGCTCCTAAAGTACCCTGGGGTGCTTTATTAACCTCAATGCCAGTTTGGGCCATTGTAGTTACTCACGCATGCAGTGTCTTTTGCTATTTCACTTTCTTAAATCAAATGCCAACTTACATGAAGCATGTTCTAGGCACCGACATCAAGAAGGTAAATAATACAATTTATATTTATGTAATAAAAAATATTCTTTGACATAATATTGCTTCATGATTTGTAAATATGTCATTGTTAAATTCTCAATTATTTGATAATAATAAAGTAAGGTGGTGTGGGGCACGATTGATTTCAGGATGTGCTTAATTTTCCTCTTAAATTGAATCCTGAGCCTGTATGAACATCCTTTTTGGAAACCATATTCCCCTAGAAAATGTGCATATTATATAAAAAATAAATTAAATTTTAAAAAAATGTACTATAAATGTTATTAAAATAAATATAATTTAAATTTGAAATTATACATAAATATCATAATACAATTGTATCATTAGAAGAATAACAGGATTATGTAATTTATGTAACAATAAAATTATTTAATTAATCTTTTTTATTTTTAGAATGGTATTCTCTCTAGTTTTCCATATATTGGAAAATATGCTATGGCTCTTATAACAAGCTACATAGCTGATTATATTAGAGCAAAAGGAAAATTATCTACAACTCTCGTTAGAAAATGTTTTACTACTTTTGGTAAGTATGATTTAATTCTTCATTAGTATTATTATATCAATTATTGTTTTGATTCAAAAGTTGCAAGCTGAATATGTTGCAGTCTTATAGAAATCCTATTATTTGCTTTCAACAGTAGGCATACCTCCTACCTTTTAAACCCTACATTCATACAGTTTATACCTTATATTCATCCATACAAGCATTTAATATTATGTTTCTTAAATTCACAATCTTACTTGTAAAGTTATTTATCTTAAATATCATGCTATAACAAGTATCTTAACTTTGAATAATTTTTTTTTATATGATTAATCTATCTATTATGCACAATTCACTTGGAGAAATCTTTTAAAAAACACGTAACAATTAAAATTTATACTAATATGATATTCATAAATTTTTTTATAGCTGTTGGTCTTCCTGGTTTACTGATGGTGGCTCAGGTTTATCTCGGAGACAGCACATTCTGGACTGTGTCAATATTCACATTTGCTCTGACCCTAAATGGTGCAGTCACAGCTGGTTATCTTGGAAATGGTCTTGATATTGCTCCAAACTATTCAGGTATACTTTTATTTTTTTTAGTTTTACTGTGGTTTTGTAATGTTTCTTCTTTAATAGGCACATCACATTATTATAAGTAGTGTTTATTAATTCATATATTCAAAAATGAAATATTTATTGAAATATAATACTAACTTCTACATGAGAGTAACTTTTTAAATTTCTTATCATTTTGAAATCAAAATTAGCTACTCATAAGTTTTAAATAATGATATTATACCAATACTATTTCAAATAAATTTTAAAATTTACTTTTAGTTTATATGGAAAAAATTAGCTTTAGTTTCTATGGAAATTTTAATTTCTATTAAATAATATTAGAGTATTAATTAACTGCGGAAATGGTTAGTTATTTTGCCTATTTCTTTTATTTCTAGATATTTTTTTTAATCCTGGAAAAATATTTGTCTTTAAGTCTACTTTAGTAGACTGTAGAAATACTAAAGTATTTCATAAGTTACATTGCTATATCTCAATTCCTATCAAAGAATTTGATTTTTTTTTTATTATTGTATGAAAAAAACTTGTACCACTACAACCCGTGAAAGGTCTGGGGTTCGGTATTGGTAGAGACAGTTTTCATGGACAACGGTTGTGCAGGGAGGTGATTTGTCTTAAGATCATGCTTTTTTTTTTGGGTACTCACTTTTAGAGGCTGGGTGAGCCCCAGGAGGGTCCTAGATCCTATATGATCCATCTCAGACTGCTAACAGACTAAATAAAAGTCTTGCCTGCAGCAGGATTTGAACCAGGATTTTCGGCATGGCAACTCAGTGCTCTACCACTGAGTACTCCGCTCCCTTATTATCTTATTGGGACACCTTATATTTACATTTGGGGGTATTAACTCGAAACATAATTATTTTTATCTTTGAAAAAATACCCTGTGTGTCCATTAAAGTTGTGAAATAGTTCCATTTCCAGAGGCAGTTGGTGTATTTCAAATTTGCTTGTTTTATTAATAATCCACTCAAATTTTATAGCAACCCTGCTGAAGTGAGCAATTATATGAATTTACATAATAATAGTGAGGGAATACTAATTTCTTCTTCTGGTAGAGACCAGTTAGTTTTTTTCTTTTTCTACTTCTCAAACTTCTCTAAGATTCCACTAATCTTTTAGTCTACTAATATTGAGCTACAAGTCTCTTAAATTGGCAGCTGTATTCCTATGTGTTTTTTTTTTTATATTAATAGTTCTTATATATTGCCCTATAGGCCTACTGTATTATAGTATGTCTATGTATACAGGCCTACTGTATACAGGCTGTCACCTCTCTTTAAATATGAATTACCTCAATCATATTATCAGTTTAGGTTTTTTTTTTTTTAATAATGGTAAAATGGTGAAAATAATAATGGTAAAAGTACACCAATTTTGTTCCAATACATCCATTACACAGTTTTGTAATATCACAGAAAGGAGTTTATTATTATTTAATTATTTTCCTTATTATATAATTATTATTCATTAATTGTTTTTATTCTTTAATCCTAATTAGACGGTATTTTTGTTTCTAGATTACTCTTTGAATTAGGCTCGGTTCATTACTTTATCTTATTTTCTTTATCTACTACAATTTTTATAGCATTGTTTTTACCAGCTAGCAGATCTATACTTAATTTCTTGAAAAATATTTTGATTGGTTAATTTAGCAAAGCTCCTATTAAAATTCCATTTTTATCTTATATAATTACTTGATTATCTTTTTTTTTATTTGCGTAGTCAATATTTTATATTATTTCTCTTGGATTTTGTTTTGCTCATTTATTTTTTATATTTTTTGTATATTTATGGATATTTTTTTTTAATTTCAAACAATATAAATGTGAAGTTTATCTCTATTTGTTCTTATCGTTTCCATTAATACGTAAAAAATTATTAGCACTGGTAGTTGAAAATACAAAGCCTTAGTAAAGGCTTTAAATTTTTGTCTATTCTGCAGAAAAGAACTAGATGACAAACGAACTATATGTTTGGTCATCAGGAAAAATAATTGAGGAATTGAGCAATATATTGATTTTATATTGCTCATTAATCCTCATTAACAATATACTAGTCAAAAAGGCTTAATTTGGAGAGACCCGTAGGTGAGTTTGAAATTGTTGCAGTTGTGAGAAATAAGACGTTCTGTTCTAATAAATATGGCTTAAAATATATATATAAAATTACATTAGACAATCTCTTTACTTAAATTTGTTCAAACAATTAATGATTATTGGATACTGATTATTATTGTTTTGTTTCAGGTACCATATTTGGAATCGCAAACACCCTTTCATCAATGGGAGGCTTCCTGTCAACCTATGTTGTGGCAGATATAACTTTCCAAAATGTAATTATGTTTATTACTTATTCTCACTATGACAATCAGTATTCTATTTTGTCTGTTATCACTTTGGCCAGTATTTTTATTTTGGTTTTCTAGTTTAAGGAGGGAAACTGCTGACTTTAAATGCTCAATTTTCAATTTAAAACAAATTTATTATCCCTCTGTGTGTGAATGCTTGCAGGTTTCTCAGAACAGAGCTTTTCCGAAATTAATTCAAATAATGTAAAAAAAAAAAAATTTATAGTCAATCATTTATCATTTTTACTTAAAGTTTTTCTATTTTGTTTGTAGGAAACATACGAAAGGTTCCAGATAGTGTTTTGGATACTAGCCGTTACTTATTTCTTAGGATGTATAATGTACTTAACATTTGGAACTGGTGAATTATTGGAGTGGAACAGTGTGGAAGAAAATAAAACACGAGATGTAGAAATGGTTGAAAAACAGCCTCTTAAAAATGACACAATTAATGAAAAACTGTGATCGGACAGTCTTAGAATACAAGTTATGCCAATTAAAATGGCATGTTTAATTTTAAACTTTTATATATTTGTTCATACCATTTGTCATGTACATTCCAAACAAAC
The DNA here is from genome assembly GCA_037127475.1 of Arma custos. Lineage (NCBI taxonomy): Eukaryota > Metazoa > Arthropoda > Insecta > Hemiptera > Pentatomidae > Arma > Arma custos. Next base: position 92,428,222 of record CM073760.1, on the reverse strand, counting down.
AGAATATCAGGAAAAGATACCATGATTTTATTTTATTTAATTTTACATTTCAACATGGTATGTCTGATTTTCATGAGTGATTCCATATAAATTTGTTTGTAGTAAAACAAACTTCATAAATATTTTTGTTTTGAATTTAAAATAATTCAAATTAAAGGAATATTAAAACTTACAGCAATTCAGAGGTTTTACTAAGTATCTAAAAAAGACACAAATGTATATTTCCAATGTTTATTTTTATATAACAATTGTAGTAAGAGTAAGTATATTACTTACTTTACAGCATGCATGTTAGATATTTTTATACTTGTACATTTTTTAAATTATGATTAGGTATTTATATTTAGTAATTTGGCCATTGGATGGAATTTATCTATCAGCTGTTTGCTATAGATAAAAAAATTTGGTTGTGTAGTATTTGTTAATGAAACAACATGTAATATGATGCATTGGATAAATATATGTATCAAGTCTGATTCATCCATGTTTTTAAAATAAAATTAAAAATGATCTAAGAAAAGCAGATTTAGGTAGCACTATATTGTGGTATCATCAATTATTAATATTCCAAATCTCAATTATTTATGGATTATATCTCAATTCCAATGACCAATTTTATTGCATGATATTCAATGCAGTATCTCCAGCTTAGTTATTTGCATATTTTTGTAAGTCAAGTTTTTTTTATATTTTGTCATATGTTAAATGCTGGTATAAAATATTAAAATCTTTAAGATCTTTGAAATGCATTGTCATAATAAAAACATTATCAAATTAATATTAGTTTGTTAATAACATTAGTTAAAGAATAAACTGAAGGCATAACCAGTTAAATAATAACATTGAAAAGCTCTATACTCGAATTTTCTATTTATATTTAACTCCTAAGCCTATGATAGTTATATTTGTAATAGCTTTGTTTTTAGAAAACTTGGATATTTAAATTTTATATACTTACAAAAGACTGCTGAATATTCTTTATATTTTAGATATTAAATGAAACCATCCTTCATTATTTCAAATATATATATTGGTATTTATTATTTAATAAAGCGCTGTAAATAATCATGTTTGGAGTTTTATTTTATTATACCTTTTTATAAACTACAATTTAATATAAAATTTATGAATAAAACACACCCACACCAAACAATCAAAATTAGTTGATGACACTTAAATTCCTTCAGCTTTTAGGTATATTAAAAGTGAAATTAATGTAGTACTGTTTCTTGGACAACAATTGGGCTGGGAGATGATTTGTCCAAGATCACTCTAAACAGCCAGATTTCCCCCCTATTTTTGTTACCGACTTTATAGAGGCTGGATGAGCACTGGAGATTCCCAGGTCATAAAAATGCCACTGCCGGATTTATTCCCGAAGACCTTCGTCATGGCAACTGAGTCTTATACTACGGAGCCACTCTGTTCCTTCTGTTTATTCAAGAAATATACAAACCTCCAAGTAGCCCTTTCAGTGGGGCGGTGTAATTCAAATAATTACTGCTTTAGGTAAATTCTCCAAACCTTCCGGAAGTCAGCAGCAATAATTTTAATTAATACCAAATTATGTCAGTAATATAATTTATTTTATTGTTATATGATATAATTTTTTAAATATTTTATTTGAAAAGAAAAGATATGGCCAGGACCGGGACTCGAACCCTGGTCTCTCACCTCTCCGTGGTGATGCCTCAACCATCTCGGCCACTCTGGCTCGCTTCACGGCCACCACGGAGAGTTGAGAGACCTGGGTTTGAATCCCGGTCCTGGCCATATCTTTTCTTTTCAAATAAAATATATCAGTAATAACTTGTAATAACGTTTGCAACCTAGTTTTAGCGTCTGATGAATATTCTTTGGAGAAACTTGGATTAATATGTACTTTGGCAGGAATGATAAACCCTTACAAACTTAGTACATCTGGAGTCACACTCTCTTAAGCATTTAACAGTCTGATTGGAAATCTTTTAGATAGCTCACCACTGAAACTGACCTAGGACATTTTGTTTCACACAGTAGCTTGGATTAATCTGAGGTTACTCCCATACTAACCAAGTTTCTGTAGAAAAGAGAAAAGTGTGTCTTTGTCCATAAAGTCATAGACCTTCTGAAATTTGACTAGGACAACCACCCAGAGATATCCACTTTGGCTACTATTTGTGAGGATTATCTGATAGCCTTTGTATCTGATCTGGACAAGATCCATTGAAGCAGAAAGCGACCTAATATTCACCTAATTTTGGGTCTAGCTTACTCTAATCAGCAGTGCTTCATAGAGGATGTTGTTGAAAATCTGTAATAAGGATACACTTCTGTAATTGTTGAGGTCCATCATACTTCCCTCCTTGTAGAAGGGTGAGTCAAAGCAGATGCCCATCCATACATGAATCAGTTGTCCATATGTCCTGTATGATTTGATGGATGATCTGGTAGAATTGATCATTTGTTTCCGCATCTCAATTACTATGCCTTTCTCATCTGGAGCCTGGTTGAACTTAGGCTCTTAATTATGTCTTCTAGTTCTTCCCTTGTAGGACGTTGAAAATCAGGGTTTCTGATTGAAGATTCATGGAAGGTAACTTTCTCTTCAGACATCTCTTCTTTTAGGAGCTGCTATAAATAAGACACCAGGATTTTGTTGCACTCCTTATTGTTCAATGGAAGTTTCTTATCAGGTCAGTGGAGAATGAGGGTAGGCCATGCGTACTAGATTATCTGCTTTTTAAGTCCTTAGGACTTGTATTGCTTCTCTGAAAGTTTTCTTCACCCTGTTGCATTTAACTCCTGAGGTAATTTCTCTTGGTTGTAGTGAATGGTGTTGCTGCTAGTTTTCCTTTGCTTGAGGAAGGCTTCATAATTGGATTCATTCTTATGCTGGTTCCATCTGATCCAGTCATTATGTCTTTTTTCTATGGCTCAATCACACTCTGCATTCCATCATGGGTGTCTGCCTTTGTTGTATGATACAAAGATTACTAATAAATTAATCAACGATAAACTCAAATAATGAAATTCAAGAGATCTAAAAGACAATTATGTCCACAAACAAATTTAATTTTGAGCTATAAAAGTATTAAGGGGGAAAGAAATTTGTGAAACCATTGATGCACAAATATATAAGACATTGATAAAAGATGTCTTGATTGATGCTTCTGAAGGTTGAGTATTATTTGGTACACATAGTGCTCATCTCAGTAGGCTTAACGCAATACTGAAGACAATGTATTATCCATTTTGCACCTATAGAAATTTTAAGGTACACAATTGTAAATCCTAATGGAAAGGAGAGTAGGAAGACCTCGGCTTCATTGGGTATAGCAGTGTATCAGCAACTGGAAAGTGGCAGCAACCAGCATATGAACCAGCACAAAGAGTGGGTAGTCAAATAGAACTCTTCTTGTCTTAAATGTACATTAATATTGTTCTAATATGATCAGTTTTTCTTTAATAAGATAAAAAATAAAATATCCATAAAATACAAAACCGTTTGTTGACTAGGGAACAATAATCCTTTCTGAAAATAAATTATTAAATATTTCCTTAATAAGCTTTAATGTCTCTAACATAAAACATTAATCAAAATATCTTGAAAAGGTTTGGAAAATATTTTGTAACCAAGAAATTAGCTAACTTGACATTAATTTAAATTAAGTTTGAGTTTCATCAATATTATTTAAAATAATTTATTTACATTAACAAACAAAAAGATAAATACAAGATTAAGACAGGTTACGGTAATAAACCCTTAATTAATGATAATTACGGAGTGGTAGGAATGATTATAATTTAGAGGTAATGTATGATGACAGAAATTAGGATTTAAATTAATATTATTCTGACTTAATTTGGCATGAGATCTCATTTTAGTCAAAACTACTAACTATGTATGTTAGATACGTTTTGTTGTGTAGCCATTTTTTATTTATTTATTTGTTATTGTTTTTTTTTATAGATGGAATAGTTCTAAATGCAATTTGGAGAAATATAGAATCCAAAAGAGTGTGTTTTTTTTCGTTTAAGCATGGACCATTGCTCATCAAGCAATAAAAAGATAAATATATACCTAAAATTTAGCATCTTTCATTTCTTGGCTTGATAGACTCGTTTTAAAATGATCCTTTAATAATGCAACAAATAAGTTTTCTTAGTAACCGGAAATTACTAGTCCCAGAAAAGTAACTTTGCAGCAGAGAGAACTTCATTTACCTTGAGGTTCGCTTACAGTTGGTCAAAATGTTACGATTTTCGTTCCTGTTTCGGTTTTAGTTAATTATAGCTTTTCTTTAATTCAGGAATCTGGATTACAGTGGCTATATATATTAAATGATAGAGGGAGGTAGCAAAAGATAGTTCGTGTACCTAAGGTTGATGCAGAATATGTAATTATCTGGGAAGGTCACTTTTGAACGGTGCCATTAATACTGCCGTTTATGGAGGGCAGTTGTGTCCCGTCTTCGTTCCCGATAACTTCATTCTTGTTGAGGTAAACCGATCGAATTTTTAATAATATTTTTTTTTTTACATTTAAATAAATTTGAAGTTGGGAAGTCCGTAGACTAATTAGAATTTAGTTCAGTCAACTAATTTCGGTATATAGACATGTGTATAAAATCAGAGATGATAGACTGTTGTATTATATGAAGTATATCTGGTTTATAGATCCTAAGGGGCAGTATCAATAAAAAACTGAGTTTTTCAAGATTGAAGCTGATTTTTTTATGGGTTCAAGTGTTTTGGAACAAAACGTAATCTGCCTTGAAGGAAAAATATGTAAAATCTATAATCACTAAATATTCTCTTACCACCCTGTTTTATAATCCACTTTTTAGAATAATTTCAAGAAAGTTCATTTAAACACTACTAAATATTCTCATCAACATTCTCGTCTTCGTCTTCTAGAAAAGTGTAATAAAATAGATTATGATAATGTCTTCTTTAGGCTTAATTTTATCGGGCAAAAGTGACAGTCTTAACAAATAAATAAATCCGACTAATTACTAAATTCCATTAAGCCTGTTCTTTTATGAAATAAAAACATTTCGACATCAATGTGAAGACTTCTAGACGATAACATAATTCTGTATTTAAATTAATTTTATTGCGATTAAGCACATTAAGTTGTTTTTCAGCAAACGAATACTATTCTTGTCTGACAATTAGATGGCGCCTTCTGATTTGGCTGGCAACTTGGAACCTGCAATGGTGGAGGCCGTTCTTCATAACCAGAATCAAGAATCTGCTATCCGAAGGGTGTTGAAGTGCGAGTCCCAACCTGCCATACCAAAGGGTGAGAACTACATGTCCAAGGTCAGTAGGCTAACACTGGAAGTGGTTCTAGGCAATGGAAAGATATCCCACAAGAACCTGATCTTGAAGGAAGTACCCCCTGAAGAAAACAATCGGGAATTCGTGCGAAATCTAGGTGTTTTCAAAACAGAAACTGATGTAAGTATATATTATCAAATAGGCAATAGTGTATCGAAAATAAATAAACTTCTTCGGAATCGTTTAAGAAGATCGATCTCGCTAACGGCACTATAAGTCCAACCAAGGAACGTTTAAGAAACAAGTATACATATGAAGTATCTTTGTCGGTAACAATAACCATAATTAAATACTCTCTTAAATTGTCACGGCCAATATTTTTAATCAATTCATTACGAATTTCTTCTAGTTTCGACCGTTTCGTCCAATTCTTTACCAACGTTTCGCCGGCTATACGGCTAGCTTCCTCAGGGCTTAGTCTGAGAATGAGTTTTAGATTAAGCCCTGATGAAGCTACCGAAACGTTGGCAAAAAATTTGATGACACAGTCAAAACCCGAAGAGACAGTTGATGAGTGGATTCAATAATCGTAATATATTTTAAACAATGCTATCTATGTATATCTTACCATTGTATTGCTGTTAATACTTATTTCAGGAAAGTAGTATAGGAAAGTATGTATAAGAATGTAAAAAAATCTTATTTATAAAGGTTATATACATTCCTCAGAGGATAGTTTTTGAATATAAGCGTCGTTCGATATATCGATACTTATCAATATTTTAAAATACGGTGCCTCGACAGTTTTAACTTTTAAAACCCTCCCTATTAAAAACTTAAAAGATAGATTTATCAGTATTTTTCAAATATTCTGAGAAATAACATTTCTCGTGTAACAGAAAATATCCTCGTCTTGTTGAACTTTCAATTAGGTCGAAGCACCAATAAAACATTTCGTTAGAACACAATAAAGATAGTTATAAGTTGCACCTCGTATTTACTCTTTTTTTTTTATTCTATCCCAATAATAAGATATACAATATACAAGGTATCCGTGCGGAAATTTAAGTAATCAAGGAAGGGATAATATAATAAAAACACCATTACGTGACGTTAACTGCAGCTAATTTCTCGAAAAATGATTGGCACATTTTCGAGATATAATTTTTTTAAGGATTTTGGTAGAAGTTCATAAACATCTCTACTGTATACTTTTGTTACCACTTTTAAATTCTATTATTAACTCTTGTTAACTAAGATAGTAACTAACGTCTATAAAAGTCCCTTTCCGACAAAAGCTACAGATTATTTATTATGTATTATATTATTTATTTACTCATTTGCGAATAACAACAAAGGGAAAGGCGAATGATGAATTTTGTATGGTTCCTAACGACATCAAGAAAGTAATGGGATCTAATAGACAGTAGTCTATCAAAAATAAATAAACTTCATCGGAATCTTTAAAGAATATCGACCTCGTTAATGACACCAGAAATCAACCTAGCAACATGTAATAAACAAAAATTGTTTGAAAAAGATAAATAATAATTGCAACATATATATATATCGCTCCACTACAGTGTGGAACTCAATCCCTTCTTTATTCCGCTATGTTTCTTCACTGACTTTATTTAAATCCTTGCTTTTCCTACATCTACTGACCTCACAAAATTATGCTCTTTATGCATATCAATCATTTGCTTAAATAAATCATATTTAATAACACAGGCCAACGATGAAAAAACTTTTTTAATGAAAATACCTTATTCTTATGTTGTTTAGGTTGCTGAATCCAAATATGATGCTTAAAAAGTTGTATCACCCACCATTTATTCACATTTTATAGTTAAATTCATGAAATAAAGAAATATTTTTAGAATTTAACAGCTTTTTCATAGTTAAGATAACATGAAAAAATAGGTCTAATGAACAAAGATGATGTTGGCAGCACTGCTGAAACACATGCTAAACAGCTGATGTTTTGTTTATTTTCAACATAACCTCACTTTTACGTTTCCTGTACATGTGCTCAGTGCAATGTCTCATCGCGGCTGTAAAAACTATGCTGACAGTTTTTGTTATATTTGTGGTGAGTTTGTTATTAAAAAGCACCAAAGAAACATTACAGACTTTGTGAAAAAGGTTTATCTAGCATACTTTGGAACCAAACTTGGAGACCAGGATAAACCTTGGGCACCGCATAAGGTATGTTATGTATGTGTTGAAGACCTCAGGAAATGGTCAAAAAAAGAGAAAAAACACTTTAAATTTGCTGTTCCCATGATATGGAGGGAACCAAAAAATCATTCCGATGACTGTTACTTTTGCAGTGTAGATATTACTGGTCATAACTCTAAGAACAAGAAGGTAATAAGCTACCCTAACCTTCCGTCCGCCATCCGACCAGTAGGGCACGGTGTAGATTTGCCAATCCCGGAACCACCAGAGGACTTAAATTCTATTGAAACAGAAGTATTTTCTGATGTACAGTCGGAGTTAGATGAACACGATGAAGAATTCCAATGTGTTACAGAAAATGTAGAGCCTAAATTGTTCACTCAGGTCGAGCTTAATGACTTAGTTAGGGATCTGGGCTTAACAAAAGAAAAAGCTGAACTGCTTGGCTCTAGGCTAAAAGAAAAGAACTTGCTGGCGGCTGGAACCAGCATTCATGTGTATAGGAAGAGAGAACAACAATTTTCGAAGTATTTTGAACAAGAGGGTGATTTGGTGTACTGCTCAGACATTCATGGTTTAATGAATGAGTTTGGAATTGAATACAAAACAGAAGATTGGAGGTTGTTTATTGATTCATCCAAAAATAGTTTGAAGGCAGTTTTAGCACACAACGGTAACATGTATGCCTCTGTACCTGTCGGTCATTCTGTACATATGAAAGAGAGTTACGAAAATCTAGAAATAGTGTTAAATAAAATAGGTTATTCTGCACACGGTTGGATGATATGTGGTGATTTGAAAGTTACGTGCATGCTCCTTGGTCAGCAAGGGGGTTTTACCAAATTTCCATGTTTCTTGTGTGAATGGGACAGTAGAGCTCGGAATCAACATTGGTGCAGAAAGAACTGGCCTGCTAGGGAGTCTTTAAAGCCTGGCGAGAAGAACATTTTACGCAAAAACCTTGTAGATCCAAAAAACGTGCTCCTACCACCACTACATATTAAGTTAGGTCTCATGAAACAGTTTGTAAAGGCTTTGCCTAAAGATGGGCTTTGTTTCAAATATCTCTGTCAGAAGTTTCCACACCTTTCAGAAGCTAAACTGAAAGAAGGCGTCTTTACCGGGCCTGATATTAGAAAAATGATGTTTGACGTTAACTTTGAATCCACAATGACCTCAAATGAAAAGGAAGCATGGGTTTCATTCAAGCAAGTTGTCACCAAGTTTTTGGGAAATGAAAAAGACCCAGAATATAAGGCTATTGTTGCTAACATGTTAAAAAAATTTGAACAGTTAGGATGTTTGATGAGCCTGAAAGTTCACTTTTTGAGCAGCCACCTCGATTACTTCCCGGAAAATTTAGGAGATGTTAGTGAGGAGCAAGGTGAGCGTTTTCACCAGGACGTTAAAGTGATGGAAAAACGTTACCAGGGCCGCTGGAATACCAACATGATGGGGGATTACTGTTGGTCACTTCACCGGGAAGTTCAGCAAGCTATTCATCGCAGGAAAAGCTACACAAGAAGCTTCAAGGAAAAAAGGGAAAGAAAATATAAACCAATTCCAGTTGACAAGTGAACCTTGTATCATCACATAAAATTACTATTCCAAGTATTTTACTGTAAATACAAACCATTTTTACGATTCTACAGTGTTTCATTGATTTCCCTATATACTGTAAATGGGTATTAGACTATATAATAAAATACATTTTGCTTGGAAACTAAGGGTGATACATAAAAACTACGAGCAGATTTGGATTCAGCACATAAAAATCTATCAAGATCAGCTATTAAAATTAAAAAAGTTTTCAAAAAGGTTTTTTTTGTTGGCCTGTGTAATCGATTTTGTTGCTTACGCGTTTTTGCTACTTTTTCATTAAGAAGATATACACTATATAAAGAATTTATTCCATGCTATCCCATTCATTTATTTTATTAAGAAACTTATTTTTTATCAATTTTTAAATACTTCATTATTTGTACTATTATGTAGCCTTCTATCCCCCGACAGTGTGAACTCAGAAACCGGTGAATCAGGGCACCACAAGAACCCACAACAGAATGTTAATCAGGAAATATTCAGAAAAAACAAAAAGCACTATTTCGGCACATACAACATAAATTCACTAACTCAGGCTGGAAAATTGAAACTACTAACATCAGAACATTACAGGTTGAAAATCTCAATAACGGCCCTACAAGAAACCAGGTACACAGGTGCAGAAAGTTTTGAGTCTGACGGATACAAAATTCTAAAGGGAAAACCCGGTGGAAAAGACCGACTGAGAACTGGCTTTCTAGTTGATAAAAAATTCCTCAGAAGCATAGTAGTTTTTAAAATCACCAGCAGCCGTCTATCTATTCTCACATTAAAATCCACTAATAAAAATGCACTGTAATTAATGCACACGTCCCCATTAATAACAAAATTAAAAAAAAAACTGGTTAAGGTAGAAATCTTCTGGAAAAAACTAGAAGACGAAATTAACAGAATTCCTCCAAACCATGCGAAAATTCTCCTGGGTGACTTTAACGCCCAACTCGGGCGGGAAAAGGAAAACAGGGGTATTGGGGGATTATATATATCACATTGAACACACCGGTTCCCGTCCGATCACCGAAGTTAAGCAACGTCGGACGTGGTTAATACTTGAATGGGTGACTGCCTGAGAAAAACAGGCGGTAACCATCTGGGAAAAACCGCGTGCTGTTGGCATCAACCTTATCAGTTAACCAAATAAATACATATCTGGCTGTATAGAGGAAAACATCCAATGCCATTAAAAAATAAATAAATAAAAATCCGGCGCATGAGAGAACCTAAAGGAACAGTCTTAGACTAGTAAACCTCTGCAAAAGCGCGGGACTGAGAATTATATCTACTTTCTACAGGGAAACTCCAGTAAAAAAAAGACCTGGATGTCACCTGGTAATAACGTGGGGGAGCTCCAGTTGGACCATGTGGCGATATCCAAAAGGAACTATCGAGAAATTCAAAATGTCAGAGTAAAAAGAGGAGTCAACGTAACATCAGACCATTTCCCCTCCCAAATCAAGATGAATTTTGTACTGGCTAAAACAATCATAAAAACTACAAGAATTAAAGCAATTAGAATCGACAGGAAATTTTGAGAGAAAAAAAGACAGGAATTCAGTGAAAAACTCAAGGTACCAAGAAACTGGGAAGAGGTGACGAGCTTACTGACAGAAACAGCGATAGAAATTGCTCCTGAGAAAATCCACAAGAAACATCCTTGATGGAACATAGAATGCGAAAACGCTGTTAAAACGCGTCTGGAGAAATGGAGAAAATGGAATCGACAGAAAACCCTTGAGAAAAGAGGACAATGCCAAATACAGAGAAAAATAGTACAGAAAATAATCAGAGAAACAAAGAGAAAATTCAACAACTGGTGGAAATGGGAGAAAACTTCAAGAACAACACCAGACTTTTCCACAAAGCCTTTGAGGGAAGACTGAGGGGATTTCGCCCCAGAGGACTTGAAGAAAAGAGACGGCACCCTGGCACTGACAGACGAAGAAAACTGCGAAATTCTGGCTGAGTATTTCCAAGAGCTTCTAAAATTTGAGGAACCTATTGAAAATCTGGAAATAAGAGAAAACACCCCGCAAAATATAGTCTCGGATCCACCTGACGAAGAAGAAATAGAGGTAATTATCGCGGGAATAAAAAACAAAAAAACATCTTCTGGTGAAGACGTCGAACTAGCAGAAATGTGGAAATACTCCAGTGAGGAATTCAAGAGAAAAGTCACAGAAATACTAATGGACGTCTGGGAACAAGAGGAAATATCAGGAAAATGAAAAACCGCTCTAATCCACCCTCTTGAATACCGGAGAAAAAAGGAGCGAAAACCGATGTGAAGAACTACAGGGGAATTTCTCTCTTGCCGGTGACCTACAAAATTTTCTCTAAGACCCTATTGAATAGGTTAGAACCACACATTGACGACAAAATAGGAGAATACCCTGGAGGATTCAGGAAAGAAAGATCCTGCCAAGAACAGATAGCCTAAAACTTCTGATAAAATATTATCTAACTAGGCCACAAAAAAAACTTTACATCTCTTGTGTTGACTTTGAAAAAGCATACGACTCCTTAGAGAAACCCTACTGAAAACCATAAGGGAATACGGAGTCGATCAAAAGACCATAAGCCTAATAAAAGAAACATTAACAGAGACCAAATAAAAAATAAAATTAAGAGGGAATATCAGCGAAGCCTTTCAGATAAAAACAGGTGTGAGACAAGAGGACGGACTTTCACTTGTTCTCTTCAACGTTGTTCTTGAAAAAGTTATGACGACATTATGGGAAAAAGAAACATCAGGAGCTAAAGTATTCTGGTAAAGTGTCTGGCTTAGACCTGGACAGAAGAAAGAAAAAAAGCCTTCAGTGAAACCATGAGGAAAAGATGGGCCGAGAAAAAACTGAAAAAAAAAACCTGCATCATAGTCGCGTAGTGTTTCATGGCTGTTTCGCGTCAAATGAATAATAAAAATATATATATATATATATATATATATATATATATATATATATATATATATATAAATTATTTTTTTTAATGACGTTAAAATTAAAAACTTGTGATGAAATTTTTAATTTTGTGAAACTACTAATTTCTAGAAAGTAAACCTTTTGTTTACTGTGATTCATTCAGTGTAGATATTACTGGTCATAACTCTAAGAACAAGAAGGTAATAAGCTACCCTAACCTTCCGTCCGCCATCCGACCAGTAGGGCACGGTGTAGATTTGCCAATCCCGGAACCACCAGAGGACTTAAATTCTATTGAAACAGAAGTATTTTCTGATGTACAGTCGGAGTTAGATGAACACGATGAAGAATTCCAATGTGTTACAGAAAATGTAGAGCCTAAATTGTTCACTCAGGTCGAGCTTAATGACTTAGTTAGGGATCTGGGCTTAACAAAAGAAAAAGCTGAACTGCTTGGCTCTAGGCTAAAAGAAAAGAACTTGCTGGCGGCTGGAACCAGCATTCATGTGTATAGGAAGAGAGAACAACAATTTTCGAAGTATTTTGAACAAGAGGGTGATTTGGTGTACTGCTCAGACATTCATGGTTTAATGAATGAGTTTGGAATTGAATACAAAACAGAAGATTGGAGGTTGTTTATTGATTCATCCAAAAATAGTTTGAAGGCAGTTTTAGCACACAACGGTAACATGTATGCCTCTGTACCTGTCGGTCATTCTGTACATATGAAAGAGAGTTACGAAAATCTAGAAATAGTGTTAAATAAAATAGGTTATTCTGCACACGGTTGGATGATATGTGGTGATTTGAAAGTTACGTGCATGCTCCTTGGTCAGCAAGGGGGTTTTACCAAATTTCCATGTTTCTTGTGTGAATGGGACAGTAGAGCTCGGAATCAACATTGGTGCAGAAAGAACTGGCCTGCTAGGGAGTCTTTAAAGCCTGGCGAGAAGAACATTTTACGCAAAAACCTTGTAGATCCAAAAAACGTGCTCCTACCACCACTACATATTAAGTTAGGTCTCATGAAACAGTTTGTAAAGGCTTTGCCTAAAGATGGGCTTTGTTTCAAATATCTCTGTCAGAAGTTTCCACACCTTTCAGAAGCTAAACTGAAAGAAGGCGTCTTTACCGGGTCTGATATTAGAAAAATGATGTTTGACGTTAACTTTGAATCCACAATGACCTCAAATGAAAAGGAAGCATGGGTTTCATTCAAGCAAGTTGTGTCCTACAAAATTTTCTCTAAGACCCTATTGAACAGGTTAGAACCACACATTGACGACAAAATAGGAGAATACCCTGGAGGATTCAGGAAAGAAAGATCCTGCCAAGAACAGATAGCCTAAAACTTCTGATAAAATATTATCTAACTAGGCCACAAAAAAAACTTTACATCTCTTGTGTTGACTTTGAAAAAGCATACGACTCCTTAGAGAAACCCTACTGAAAACCATAAGGGAATACGGAGTCGATCAAAAGACCATAAGCCTAATAAAAGAAACATTAACAGAGACCAAATAAAAAATAAAATTAAGAGGGAATATCAGCGAAGCCTTTCAGATAAAAACAGGTGTGAGACAAGAGGACGGACTTTCACTTGTTCTCTTCAACGTTGTTCTTGAAAAAGTTATGACGACATTATGGGAAAAAGAAACATCAGGAGCTAAAGTATTCTGGTAAAGTGTCTGGCTTAGACCTGGACAGAAGAAAGAAAAAAAGCCTTCAGTGAAACCATGAGGAAAAGATGGGCCGAGAAAAAACTGAAAAAAAAAACCTGCATCATAGTCGCGTAGTGTTTCATGGCTGTTTCGCGTCAAATGAATAATAAATATATATATATATATATATATATATATATATATATATATATATATATATATAAATTATTTTTTTTAATGACGTTAAAATTAAAAACTTGTGATGAAATTTTTAATTTTGTGAAACTACTAATTTCTAGAAAGTAAACCTTTTGTTTACTGTGATTCATTATTATTATTTATAAAACAAATATCATTATGTTTATATTGTTTTAATCGGATATTTGTTAAAATTATTGATTTTGGCAGGATATTCACTACTTGATTAGTATTTCAAATTAATAAATGTTATTAGGAACTGAATGATTTCTTAGCGTATTCCTTTAATACCCCAAAGGGGAATTTATTGATCAGTTCATTGTTAAGCCAAATGTAGAAATCGTGAAATCTAACCTAATGAAAATAAAAAATAAGTAGCAAAATATTAAAAATGCATTTTCACTAAATGTGTCCTTCTTTAAATTAAAGATCTACTTTTTCTTTAGAATATTTAAGACTTTGCAAAATGTTTATAATACAAAATTTTGATGTTTATATTAAGTATGGAAAATGTATAAAAAATTAGGGTAAATTTCTAAAAATACAGTAATAAAATTTTTGGATTTATGGTTGACAAAACGTTTTTAAAATTCCACTGAAACTTTAAAATGATAAATAAATATTTATAATTTATAAATGAACAAAGAATTTGGTTTAGCCTATTTTATATAACTTAAAGGTAATTTCAAATTACATGGACGCCATAACAGATAAGGGTAGAGAATATAACAATCTTGTAACCTTTTGACCAAAACTCTCAAAAAGAGGCGCTAGCGTCGGAATGTAAGATAAAGCAGTCTTATCAGTGGCGCCCATATAAGAGGAAAGTACCCAAGTGAAAATACTACACATAGCTAATTGATGTACCATTCATTAATTTAAATATAAATTCAAAACTAAATGGAATTGATGGGGTTAAAAACATGCATATATGACATATTGGAGATTATGGAAAACTATCCCTTAACCTTGTATCCAAACAAATTTCTGTGATTACTTAGATAAAATAATCACATATAAACTCTTCGCTAATATAATAATTTTACAATCCATTTAATCAAAATTATGATTTGTTATTAGATGTACTTACGAATCCTCAAACAGATGGAGGAACTAATGAATGAATATCAGGAAACGGAAGAGTTGCTATGGGGGAGGCTAATATTTTATCAGCCCTACACATTTCTTCTTTTTGAGGATCTCAAGGTATCTAGGCATTTGCAAAGGTTTCTGTTCTTAAAATATGTACGTTATGATTATCTAGTACTAATATGTTATTCTATAAACTTTAATATTGAGTATACAAAAAAAAGGAGGTGATACTTGTGTATTAGCCCGCCTGCACGTCTGTTATTCACTACTGTTTATAACCTGAATACTGATAATTCTGATACTGATAGCACCTATCTTCTTATTCATATTAATGAAAATTGAAATATACAGCATATAATAATAATAAAATGCTAATTCTATAACCCTCTTGTCACGTTCCTCTTCTTACATAAATGTTTTCCCTACACTTTCGACAAAAAAATCTCCATTTCTATGCTTTTCAAAACCCACTTGATGACCTTTATCACTTAATTTAGTCTTTGGAATTATTTATAAGTTAATACTCCTTTAGGTTTCCACGGCCACAATTATTACAAAAGACTTTGTTGATTTCTTCTGCTTTAGTTCGTGTTAATAAATTTTTTGCCAACGTTTCCCCAGCCATGCAGGGCATACTGAAAAAGTCAGTAGCATGACTGGCGAAACGTTGGCGAAAAATTTATCAACAAGATTTAAACCAGAAGAAATCAGCAAAGTCTTTTGTATTTATATATATTTTCTTCTTTTAAAGACGGTTATTCCCTAAGTGTTATTCTGTTCATTTTTAATAAACAATACAGAAATTTAAATAGATAATACAGAAATTTAAATAGATAATACAGAAATTTAAATAGACAATACAGAAAATTAACAAGACAAGGACACTAGAAAACCATCTAATAACGCATACACAAATAACTCAAATGAGACCAATGATAAGAAGAGGTTACAGGAGATAAGGAGATAGGTTTCATGTAGGCCAGCTAATGCACAAGTACCAAAGTGATTACAAAACTGGATGATTTATGAAAGAAGGTATAGAAACATTAGAAATTAAATGTAATTTTTTTCGATGTAGCACTTTTTCTATCAATTTTACATTTATATCTGTTTTAATAGTTAATGTTCTCAATTTTATTTCGACTCTTTATTTAGGCTCAAGGGTTCTTAATGACTCGTCGTCAATCCTGCTTGAACCTGGAGCATGCACACCTAGTGCTAAATGGCTTGGGTAGATTACATGGCATGTCCAAAGTCCTTGAGGAGCGAGGAATTATTAATGGTAAAGACTTTAAGCCCTACGCAGTGGCCAGTGACAAGCAACTTATCGAAGTGTTCCTTCACAGCGGTCTTGGGACTCTTAGTGAAACAATGTTTGAATCCTGGGGACCATCCTGGTATGAAAATATTTAAAATATAATTTACCACTGGTTGTCTATTATGAAAATTAATTTTGAATTAATAGTGTTATTTATGAGTTAGCTCTTGGACTGCTCACTGGTATATACAAAGAGAGGATTAGGGAGTTATATCTTCCTTTACCTGAATTTTTTTTAAAAACATTATTTTCAATTCCATCATCATAATGTCTGTATTCTTACCAATATCCACTTTATAGAGGCTGAGTGAGCCCCAGAAGGGTCTGTAGGCCCCATAGGTCATTGCCTGAATTACTCTCAAGTTACAAAGAGCCAAAAACAAATGTTCTGTTATATTCTAATTTTCTATACAGATTGATCAACTTCAGGTACTTTTCAAGTGTAAGTTTCAAGTAAATCTTCATCACAACTTAACCAATAAGTTTGGCTTAAAATTTCGAAAATAAATTCACCTACATATCTTTGTATTAGTAAACTATTTGGCAGATTATTATTAGATTATAAAAATAATTTACTAATCATCTATATATTTCAGGCACAATTTGGCTGAAAAAGTTAATATGCCTTTGGAAGTTTTACAGGAAAAGATTATAGAGATTGGGAAAATAGATGAATCTAGATTTAATGTTGTAAACCATGGTGATTGTTGGTCAAACAATATGCTATTCAAGTACGACTGGAATGAGCGCCCAATATCTGTCAGGTTGGTCTTGCTTTAGTTTATGATTTTTGTTACTTACTATTATTTTATAGTTAGTTCCTACTGTTTTCTTTATGGATATGAATCAACAGCAACAAGGCTGCAGACATTTTTGAAGTACTTGAGTAAAGGTATTTGACAATACTAAATTATAAAATTTTATTTATTTTTTCCAACAAAAGAAAAATTATTTTGTAGTGGAGAAAAATGAAATGAAATAATTTTATCTGAACTGCACAGAAATTAATGCGGATATTTGTAATTTATCCTTTATGTGTTAATTATATTTAAATTAACAAATATGCATAGCATTAGTTGGTTCTAAATAAATAGAAACTTCAATCCAAAAACAAAACAATACCAACTTTGTTTTTCAATAACAAATTTTCTTAAGAATGGTAAACATGAAGGTTGCTCATTTTGTAAACAAACAACTTTTCTTGTGTTTTATGTATTTTAATCCAGTTGTATTTTCATTTTGAATTTGAAGTTTGCTCTATTATTGTGAGAACGAGCAATCAATGTCACTAGTACATTGATATTGCAAAGGCGTTTCTCAGACCATTGTCTTACAGACTTCAGTCCAATACGGAGAGATTGGGGATGGCAATATGAGGCTGGATAGTGGATAGACAGTAGAGTTTAGTAATATTTCCATTGTTTCCGGAAGGAACCCTCTTCACAATGCCCACCAGATCCTCAAATCAGGATTCTCATTGTTCGTAATTTTCAATTTCTTGATGACAATGCTCAAATTCAAACAGGAAGAGTCATTCATAAAATATTATAAAACATGGGAATTCACCATCTGCCCTTTCCCCTATGGTCTGCAGCTTGAATCCTGAATACATGGTGGGTGCTTTGCAGAGAAGGCTCTTCAATCACCATCTGCAGCCAGTTGACTTTCAACAATTGAGTGCTGCATTGAAACATCTATGGAGTGAAATTAAAGAATCTAGTGACACTCAAGAAACTAGTGGCAACGTTATTAACAATATGCATAATGGGTGCACACAGGTTCTGGCTAGGACATTATTCAAGGAGGACTAAATAAGGTCTTATTTTTCAAAATCCGTTAATTTAATTTTCTGGATTAAAAAATATAAAAATAATTATTTCTGTTAAACATTAATGCAGTTTGTAATAAAAATACTATAAAAATGCTAGGCAAAGGAATTGCCACAAAATTTGCAATTTGCTTCCTCATTTTTGCACAGTTTATTTATATAATGCCTAAGTTTTGATCCACATTATAGGTCTTCTTGAGGATATTAAGGCTTGGTGAAGACTTATAGTATGGGCCGAAGCTTCTAGTTATATTCTTGACAGCCATCTCAACCCTCTTTATTGATCTATAATAATCACATGTTGCTCTACCTTAATTATTAGAATAATTTTATTAAACCAACAGATTATAATAATGATTCTTCTGTTAAAGGTTCCTTGACTTCCAGATCAGTCATTACAACTCACCAAGTTGGGATGTAACCTATTTCATGTATGCCTCTGTCGAAGCGGATGTCCGGCGTGAGCACTATGATAGCCTTCTGAGGACATATACAAATAGTCTGTTATCCACACTTCAGAAGTATTACTATTCCGGAAAGATACCGACCCATGAGGAAATAGAAGAGGAAATGGAGAGGATTGCTTTTTTCAGACTTATTGTTATGGGAGTGTTTCATGCGATCATGACTGCTGAGGGAGCTGATGCCTTGAACATGGAAGAAGCCTTAGGCACTGAAGGTTCAACTGGCTACAGTAAAGATACATATGCATCTGAAATATATCAACAGAGGGTTGGTCCTGAGTTGCTGAAGCTTGAAGAAAAAGATCTTATATAGACAAGTGCACTTAAATTAATACACTTTTATTAACATTATTATTTAGCTTTTTCACAGTGCATTTTGTCATGATTACTCATCTAAACTGTTTCATTATTTAATTACTTGCTTAATATATGAAACGCCAATTTTTTGAGATTGTATCGAATAAGTTGATATAATGAAAGTTGTTCCTTAATCTCTAATTATTCATAAGTTATATATAATATACTACAGAATAAATTGCTATTATATTATCTCATATTTTATCAATGTTACCGATAAAACTGATATATCATTTAGAAAACAACTGGATTATAATAAAGATATAAATTTAACATATCTACTAAATAAATTAAAAATAATTCATATTGAATGATAATAGTTGACCTTGATAATATATGTGGAAGAAAGTGGTCCGGGTAGAGGTCAATGAATTTTTCTTAGAATTGGAGAAAAGTTTATTAAGTAGCCAATGTTTTACAATTATTTTATTTCTTACTGTATTTCTCATCATTTTCTATTTTTAATTTTGATTTTACTACTGATACCTGATACCTAAGATACCTGATGCCCAGGTATTTTAAATTTTATATTTACCCATTTTAATATTACATTTTTATTTTTTATCTTTATTAGCTTATTCTTTATTTTTCAACACTTTCTGTTTTATTCTTGTTTTATTTTTTATTATGTATTTTACTACCTTCCTGGCACTTCGTTGTTAATACTATGCACTCATACATTTTAACCTTTATATTTACTAGGCTGTGCAATTTTAAACAATTTTATTTTCAGTTGCCTGTATTCACCATACTTTTGTTTATTTATATTTACTATGTTTAAAATATATTTGTACCACTTTTTAATACTCAATTGTCTGTATTTTGCATATAGTCCTGAAGAACACCTACAAAGTAGGTTCAAACATTGGCTACTTAATAAACTTTTCTCCAATTCTAAGAGAAATTCATTGACCTCTACCCGGTCCATTATCTTCCACATAAAAATAATTTAATTTCTCAACAGGGATATTTGGGCAAATTTCTAATGATTAATAGTAATTTATGTTTATACTGTTACGGACTATTGGGTATGAAAAATGAAACTACTCCTTAATTAAAGATATTAATATTTATTAACAAATTGATAAAAAGAATACAATGAAGTTACGTTCAATCGAATTATTAAACTAATATAAATTTACAATAAAAATATTCTAAATATTTACTATAACCTAGGCCTATTTAATTACTAAAATAATATAAGATATTACTCCTACGAAATAGCTTAACTATTGGCATAAATTTGTACAAATACAATAAAATTATGCTAGAGCTTATAACTACAAATTAACAGTTACAGTTCATTAATTAAAGTCCTCCGACCGTAAGAATCTTCAAATATAACAAATTGACACACAGTAATAACCAGAAACGGTTTATTACACTCACAAGACTGTCACAGTCCACTGATACACTTATTACACTGGGCGGTTCAACACTGAATAGTTTATCACACTGACACTCACTTATTACAAGTTCATTACAGTGCCTGGTCTACTCACTCGAGGGGAGAGGGGTATTTAAATAGGCAAGGCCGAACATTCTAGAATACGGAAGTAGGGGGAGACAGTTCTGGGATTGTCGAGAACCTTCTTAATCTCTTCCGACAAAGGAGAGGCAGTTCTAGTATGTTCGAGAAGGTTCTAATCCAATCTTAACTTCTCCAGCCGAAGGGCTTAAGACGCTAATCCCTTGTTTCTTCAAGTCTTTCTCCATGTGACCGTAACAATACCCTCATATTCAATTAAGTGCTTTTTTATAAATAAAATTTTGAATATATGTTAAGATTAATTTGTATAAAAATGTAAATTATTTGAGTTATATACTAGAATTGGGAGAGCAGTTTATTGGAAATCTCAAGTTTCGACCCACATTGCAGGTCTTCTTCAGGACCATTAGGAATAGGAGTTGACACTGGACAGTGTATATATACTATATACTATAGTATATACTGTAAAGTTCACAAAATGGGGTCTCCATCAGCACTCATTGATTATGGATTATTTGATTATGGAGGGTATAGTGTCTCAATAAAGTATAGCTAAGACATTAACGCTACCAACAAATTTTGAGATATATAGAAGTAAAAAACCCAAATAAATAACAAACACGAAATTCAGGAAGAAATCTCACAATCCAAAAATTACTAAGAGCAAAAATCCAAGCAGTTAAAGATAATTCCCATTTATTCATAGATTTTTTTTATGTTATCATTAAAAACATAATGTAGTAAATAAATAAATAATAAATTTAAAAATAAAATTCCTAGTCTTGTAAACTTCCTACAGTTTTCAATAACCTTATTCCTTATATTGTATATTAAATAAAGATTATAGAAGATTACACACACACACACATATATATATATATATATATATATATATATATATATATATATATATATATATATATATACATATATATATATAATAAAATATAAATTAATAAATAATAAATTTAAAAATAAAATTCCTACAGTTTTCAATAACCTTATTCCTTACATTATATACTAAATAAAGATTATAGAGATTATAGATTACATATAAAAAAATATATATATATATGTATAAAATGGACTATATGTAAAACTATTCTTTATATAAAATCAACAAATATATAACTTTAAGCATAGAATACTAATCTTTATGAGATTAACAAAGTCAGGAGACAATGGGATGGATGTAATGGTTAAACCATTACTGAAAGTAAGGAAGTTTGGAAAATATCACTATATTATAGGCCTTGTTCTCCTAATATAACACAATTATAGTATCAAAAAACGATATTTTATCATTAAAAAAAAAAAAGAAATATATATATATATTTTTTATTTATGGTTCTTTTTAATTATTTAAATATATATTTTTTTTTTTTTTTTTTTTTTAATTTTGAAGAGAAAAGATTATGTCTTGGCCGGGATTCGAACCCGGGTCGCCCGCGTTTCTAGCGCGGTGCTCTAACCACTGAGCTACCAAGGCACGCATTCCAGCTAGACAAATCCTTTCTCTTCACTGATCCTATATCCCTGTGATCTCGCAATTTTTCGAGGTATACACGGGGAAGTATGTTCATTGAACATTACTTTAATCGGGATCTCGCTGACTTACGTTTGTCAGTTTGAATATAAATTTGACGTAAGTCAGCGAGATCCCGATTAAAGTAATGTTCAATGAACATACTTCCCCGTGTATACCTCGAAAAATTGCGAGATCACAGGGATATAGGATCAGTGAAGAGAAAGGATTTGTCTAGCTGGAATGCGTGCCTTGGTAGCTCAGTGGTTAGAGCACCGCGCTAGAAACGCAGGCGACCCGGGTTCGAATCCCGGCCAAGACATAATCTTTTCTCTTCAAAATTAAAAAAAAAAAAAAAAAAAAAAAAAAAAATATATATATATATATATATATATATATATATATATATATATATATATTTATTTATTTATTTATATTTATATAAAATTATAATTTATAAAAAATTATAATCTATTTATTTAATTTGAAGCTATATGATTATAGTATAATATAAATTATACCTATATTACGAGGCATCTTTCTTGAAGGGGTAATATGATGGA
The DNA here is from genome assembly GCA_037127475.1 of Arma custos. NCBI lineage: Eukaryota > Metazoa > Arthropoda > Insecta > Hemiptera > Pentatomidae > Arma > Arma custos. The sequence goes on along the minus strand of CM073760.1, from coordinate 92,405,758 downwards.
GTGGTTGACTGGTGGGGGTTAACCCCCCATGATCAACTCTAGTTAGGTTAATGCATATCACTGGTTTAATGCAATTTAACTTGTATATATAAATGTAGGTTCATCATATCTAGCAAGTTTAGTCAAATACATCTCCACTGAGATAAAGCTATTCTATTTATCTTTACTTTACCACCTTTGCAAACATGGGCAATATAAAAATGATATAGTGGGAAAATAAAAAAGTCTTTACCACTACAACTCATGAAGGGTGTTTGATTCAATACGTAGTAGAGACTATAGTGTTTCTTGGATAATGGTAGTACAGGGAGTTAAATACACTCAACTGCCGGATGTCCCCCAATTGAAGGTATTCATTTCAAAGAGGCCGGTGTGCCCCAGGAGGGTCTCCAGATCCTACAAGGTCCATCACCGGTTATTAGCATATTTAATAAATTATCTGATAAGTCAAATTTGAATGCTGGACCTTCAGCACGGAAACTTAGCAGCACTCTACCACTCCAGGAACCATGGTAGCAGTCCGTCTGAATGGAACATTTTCAGTAACATAGTGAGTATTCAGAATTCCGTCTGCATTGTTCAGCACTTCATCAATAGTAGAATAACAAAAAATAAATAGGTTCTATATTTCTATTTTTACCTCTACCTTGAAAACAGGTTACAGGGAAAGGATTTTTAATTAAATAAGACAAACATCAGTTAATTAATATATATATATTTCATTTCTTGGGATGAAATAAATACAACTGGAATTATTCACGATATAAATATTTTATTACTTATTGTTTTTTTAAATGTTTCTACTGTACATAAAAACTTTTTTTCCATTTTCTTGAATTTAAGGTACAGTTCGCTAATCGTGAATATTATTTCGATGCTAGCGGACACTAGCTATGGAATTATTAACAATATTCTTAAATTACATATTTCAAAATAAATACATAATTGTGTTTGGGTTTGTTTTGCGTAGCTATCATAAATAATATTTAAAAGTCATCCTGGTGTAGGTCGAATCGTGGTGGAAAAGCTGAGCCATCCAGCTGGGGCCTCATCGGGTTGCGATTCTGGAAAATATTTATCAAATATTAGTTTTGAATTAATTAAATTGAAGAAGGTCAAAAGCTTTCCCATAAAAGGCTTCAGAGAATTTTTTTTTTCCAAAATTTGTATGTTCACTAATTCTTTTCCATTATTACAAATAATCATAATACTTTTGATCTCATTTATTATGATTTTATTATGACTTACCGACATTGTATATTTATGTTATCCATTTGTGAAGCTAAAACTTGTTAATAAATTATTCGGCCTCAGTCCGTTAATTAATTTAACCTAGTAAAACAAAATTGATAATAGTTAAAATTAACATATAATTAGAAATAGTTTAACGTTGAATATTTTATTCCCTTTAATGGTAGATAGCAAAAATAATCTTTTATCCCCCCTCCCTTCACCCCAAATTGTTATTAATTGAGGAAAATATCCTAGCTCGTAGATCATAAAAATAATACTGTACGTTTTGTAGTTGATGTAGGGAACATTCCATTCACATCAAAATTTTAAAGTAATTTTTTAACAGCTCTTTAATTGGAATGGATAGTTCTTATTTCTAAAAAAAAAAATCATCCAAAATTGTTTAAAAAACGACAATAAGAATCATCTATTCAATTAATCAAAACTTTTTACCACTTCCATGTGATATTCTGAATTGTTCCAGTACTATTTTATACACAAAATTATTTCTGTCATAGTTTTCGCCCTTTCAAACACAAAATAATCATATTAATTTATTTAGTTAATTCAAGTAATTGAATTAATAACATTCAATGAGTGATGGGCTAGATTTATTGATGATGGTTAAGTAACATAACACAGTCTTTTGCGTTTTAAATACAATGACATCTAAGTTGATCTGACTCAATGATCTATGATGAGTTAAATAGATGAATAAAGGCATGAGGTTAAAGATAAAAGCATAATTAAAAATGAATGAGGAAGGATGATATAAACTATGATTAAAAAAACATCTGCTCTCCAGTTTAGTGTGGATCAAGCATCCAATGAACTATTTACTAGCAGGCCTTAAATTGATGCCCACTTACGAAATTTTTAAGTTACTCCATATCAATTGGTACTCTCCTTTGTTTCTGGCCCTGTTAAAAAGTTAGCGCAATCATTTAGTATGATAAAGTGAAATAGAAAATTTTCTATAAAGTTTGGCTGGTTTTGTGAAAGTGTCAGATGCTTCTCAACGTCTTTGTTTCTTCAACTAAAATGGCTATTTAAGGTTGGATCATTGAAGTGTTAGTGTTGGTGAAGAAACCAGCTGAAGCTTCGAAACTGTTAGTAAGTATAATAGTAATTGATATTAAATAAATAGTAATTTGAATAAACGTACAGAAAAAATTAAATTTGGCTACTGCTGAAGTTTTTAATAATGTCAAGCAAAATATTTAATCCTAGTTATTAGTAGTAATTTACTGTTGTATGGTTTATCTCTTAGTTTATTTTTTTTTAATTTTATTTGAATGTTGAAATTATCTGATGGAATACTGACCACTGGGCTCATGGCTCTTGCAGTTGATCCAGCTCTGCCTCCAGTTTTCGTTCTCAGCTTAGTAACAGCCTGTTCGGCAAGGTCTGCTCTCTCCTCAGCTTCTTCAAGTTCCTGTTGGGCTTTGCGGAATTTGGCGAGGTTCAAGGCAGCGATTTCTTCCTGTAGGTGCAGGTATGTTTTTTTTATTAATATATATAAATGAAAACAACTTATTTAAGGTAATTATTAAACAAGATCAGCACAATGAATAACTTACGGCTTCTTCAATCTGCCTCTTGTAAGTCTTGATCTTCTGTTGGAGTTTGTCTACAAGGTCTTGCATGCGTTCGTGGTTCTTCCTATCTTCATCAGATTGGAAGCTGAGCTCCTTAATCCTGCGTTCAGATTTGCGGAGGTTCTTCTGGGCATCAGCATGTCTCCTCTGTTCTCCGTCAAGCTCGTTTTCGAGTTCCCTGACTCTCTGTTCCAACTTGGCAATAGCCTTCTTGCCTCCCTTGAGGGCGTTGTTTTCGGCTTCGTCCAGTCTGACTTGGAGTTCCTTTATCTGTGTCTCGAGGGCCTTTCGGAGTTTCTCCTGGGTCTGGGCATGGTCTTGTTCAGCCCTGAGTTCATCTGCTAACCTCGCAGCATCAACCATAGCCTTCTTAGCCTTCTCTTCTGAGTTCTTGGCTTCGTTGAGAAGTTCGTCGAGGTCGGCCTGGAATAAAAAGTCAAGTGATTATTACTAAATATTGTTTTTTACATTATATAATAAAATATCATACCTACATTTGATATTTTAATTATTTTATATTAATTATAAAGAACATTTACTTACATGGAGTGTCTGCAACTCTCCTTCGAGCTTGCGCTTGGCAGCAGAAGCGCTAGTGGCTTGAGCTGCGAGTTCGTTGATTTGTTCGTGAGCATCGGTAAGTTCCTGTTCTGCCTGGCGACGGCCGCGGTCTGCCTGTTCCAGGAGAGTTCTGGATTCTTCGAGTTCGTTTCCAAGAGCGTTGGCTCGCCTTTCAGCAATACCCAATTGTTCTCGGGCATCATCCCTGGCTCTTTGTTCTTCCTCGAGTGCGGTCTGGACATCCTTAAGTTGTTGCTGGTATTTCTTGATGGATTTTTGAGCTTCAGCATTAGCCTTGTTGGCGTGATCGAGGGCAATTTCGAGCTCGTTGATGTCAGCTTCCAGTTTCTTCTTCATCCTGAGTGCCTCAGCCTTACCCTTGGCTTCTGCTTCCAAACTGGCTTGCATGGAGTCGAGGGCACGTTGGTGATTTTTCCTGTTAGAAATATAAATGAGTATTAGTTTAGTTTTCCCATATTATGATTTGCATAGACATGTTTTTAATATCTGAATGAATATACCTGGTATTTTCGAATTCTTCTTCCTTCTCTTGGATGCGACGGTCAATTTCTTGCCTGACCTGGCTAAGTTCAAGTTGGGCCCTGAGAACCTTGTTTTCTTCCTGTTCAAGGGCGGCTTCAGCTTCCTCGAGAGCAGCTTGGAGTTCATCCTTTTCAACTTCAAGCCTCTTTCTCTGTTTCTCAATTTCGTGGATGTTGCGTCCACCTTCACCAATTTGATCAAGGAGATCCTTGACTTCATCTGGAAAAACACAACAAAATATTGCCTTAAAATTCCTTATGCACATCGTCTGATATATGTTATGAAATTTGGAAATGTTCTTTTTATAATTGGCAATTTATATAAATGAGTGGAGAACTCACCAGCGAGATTCTTGTTCTCCCTGCGGACAGCTTCAAGTTGTTCTTGTCCTTCCTCATAAGCTCCCTTAAGCCTAAAGAGCTCAGTTGAGTAGTTCCTGCATTCCTTTTGGCTGGCATCAAGTTCAGCAGCAAGGTCATCAACCTTAAGCTTCCATTCACCAATGATTTTGTCGATAGCCTTGGCCTTCTTTTCGGCAGCATTGGCAATAGCATTAGCACGGTCAACCTCCAGTTGAAGATCTTCGACTTCGGTGGCAAGTCTCTGCTTGGTCTTCTCAAGAGCAATGACTTTCTGGTTAAGAGATTCAATAGTTTCCTCAGCCTCAGCGAGCCTGGCCTGGAGTTTTCTCTTGGCTTCTTCGAGTTCCTCAGCCCTGGCAACACCTTCGCTCTCGTACTTGTGTCTCCAGAGTTGAGCCTCAGCATTAGCCTTGCTCAATTGTCTCTGGATGTCTGCCTTGGCTTCAGATTCTTCCTCAACCTGTTCTCTGAGGTTGTCTAGGTCGTGTTCCAAGTTGCGGAACTTGCCCAGAAGGGTAGCCCTTTCCTGGAATAACATTTTAAATTAATTTTCTGTCAAAAACAGCATATTCAATCATAAGTTAATTTAGTAAAAAAATAGTAAGAATAACTTGCCCTAGCCTCTTCGTCGGCAAGCCTCTTGGTGTCTTCCAATTGTGTGGTGAGGGAGATCTTGATCTTGCTCAGTTGAGATACTTGGCTCTCAGCCTCCTCAAGTTGTCTGAGGAGATCTGAGTTCTCAATTGACAACTTCTTCTTGGCAGCATCAAAGTCATTGAGAGACCTGTTGGCTTCATCCAATTTTCCTTGGACTTCGTTGAGCTGATGTTGAAGTTGCTTGGCAATCTTTTCAGTGGCAGCCTAAATAAAACAGTTCGATTTAAAACTAATTCATTGTCATGATACTTCTTAGTTATTCAGTCAAATCAGGTTAAAGTTTCAATGGTTTAAAAACTTAAAAGTTTTGGTTAGTTATACATGGGTAAATATCTTGCTGGTACTTAGTTGTATTCGATTGGTAAATGAGGACATACTGTATTGGGTTAGGGAATAAATTGTTATTGTTAATAAGGAAATCAAATACGATAATCAAAAACACAAACACTGTTATAACAATACATAATTGACTGACGGATATTCGGAAGATGTTTTCGAACACTTTTTTCCGAAGATATTTTCTCAATAAGTATTGTAAGAAAATTATATTAAAGTTACTAGTAACTGGAAATAATCAATAAGCGTAAGCTTTAGTTTGATTCATTTTTATTATTTGTTTGCATTTGCAAAGCTGGTTTTCATTTGTGTTCGACAAACCTTCTCGTTGGTCAAGTGGTCGATGGAGGCACGGAGGTCGTTCAACTCACACAGGTATTGGCATTTTTCTTTCTCAACCCTGGGAAAAACATTTCAAAAAGGTTTACAACTCTGATAAACATAAATTATTCAATGTGCGGGATTTTCACATAAGAAATCCAGACAAAATTACAACAACAACAAAAACAAGCACAGAATAAACAACGTGCTTTGGGTACGAATTGTACCTTTTCTCGGCACATTTGGTCTAAAGCGCTTCTTGTGTTGTTCAAATCGTTATTTGTATGGTTACGGTCATGTTCAGCCCTATATATTAAAATTTCATTTAAATTTTAAATTTTAATTGTAAATTTTAATTTAGTTTGGTGTAACTGTATGTGAATATTTTATTTTTAATTATTCTGATTACTCACTTGGTCTTGAGTTTGTTGAGCTGGTCGATTTGGTCACCCATTTCGCTGACGGCATCGTTGTGCTTCTTGCGGAGATTGGCGAGGGTGCTTTCGTGTTGGATGTTGGCTTCTTCCAAGTCCCGCCTGAGTTTGCTCATCTCAGCTTCTCGCTTCTTGTTGAGCTCGATTTGGGCGGAAGTAGCGCCACCAGCTTCTTCCAATCTCTCACCAAGCTCTTCAAGTTCGCGGGCGAGGTCGGCACGTTGTTTCTCGGCCTATGTTATTTTACCATTTATTATTCCGACTAAACAATAGCTTTTATAAATCTTTGAAGATTTTTTTTTCTTTCTGCTTACCTTTCCACGGGCTTGCCTCTCGGCCTCAACTTCTTCCTCAAGTTCTTCAATGCGGGCCTGGAGTTCCTTGATCTGTTTGCTGGTCTTGTTAACAATGCCTTGCTCGTCTTCAAGCTTGGCAGTGAGGGAAGCCATTTCCTTGTCCTTCCTCTGGATGGTCTGTTCAAGCTCCTTCTTGTTCCTTTCGAGGTCAGCAACAGCTTCCTGGGTGAGTTTGAGGTCTCCTTCAGTCTTCCTCTTGGCCTTTTCAACATCTCCACTGTAAAGAAATGTATTAAATTATAACTGTATTCAGTAACTTAAGTAAGTAAAGTAGAAAATATCTAATATAATACCAACCGAAGTTTCTTCTCTCTTTCGAGGGAGTCTTCGAGTTCATCCAAAGTCTGTTCGAGTTTCGCTTTGACTTTGGTGAGGTGGTTGATTTTGTCTTCAGCGGCTTGGAGTTCCTCAGCAGTCTTCTGGCTGTGTTCACTCTGGATCTTCTTTTCTTTGTTGAGTTTGTTGATGAGTTCATCTTGGTGGGCGATCTCATCATTGAGGTTCCTGATCTGGTGCTCTTTGCTAGCCTTGTCTTGGTCGCTCTGAGTAATGAAAAATAAAGTTTCAATGAAAGATACATTTACTTAATAATTTACCGATAACAATAATTAGTTAACGAATTCATTCACAAATTGTATACTGTTCTGTTACCTTGGTGACGGAAAGCTCAAGGTCCTCAATGTCCTTCTTGAGACTGCCGTTTTCTTGTTCAAGTTTCTTCTTTTGTTGGAAGAGTTGGTTCCTGGCGTCTTCTTCTTGCTGAAGTCTTTCTTGTGTGTCCTAAAGAAATATTTCAACTATGTATATTCCAGCCAACAACAATGAATAAAATCTCTTTTATGTTTTAAAAAAAGATATAAAATCCATATATAAGTTTTGTCTAATGCTGACCTTTTTAATTTCAATGGAATAATTCTACGTTTTCATTTAAGTCAATCGTTTCAAAAGTCGCACTATTTATTTCCTTTAATGATAAATTTGATTTCTGAAATATTTCAAAGACAGTAAATTGTGAAAAAGGATTTTATATATTCCGTGTAAATGCACATATGAAATGATTTTTTAAAATAATAATAACAGTTATCTTTATTTGTATGTTTGTAGATTCTCAATAATGCCATGTGCGTTTCCAGAAATAATTAGGTTTTCATTGCAATCGGCAATGTTCTGGCTATAAGATATTTCCAGAAGGCAGGGGAGCTAGAGCATTATATTTCCAGGGTCTATTCCAGGGAGTTCTCCCGAGGGGTCATATTTGGTCTCCTCGGGGAAGATTATTAGTCAGAGGTCTATTTGGGTGAGCTGGCCTAAGTCCAGGCAATCCCCGCTTCTCCACTTTCCGTGCCTAAATAGGAATCCATCTCAATGTCATCCACCGAATCATCGTAGCGTGAGCCCGCTGCCAAACTTCACGGCCGGTTGAGCAGACGTACCGATGAATCAAAATGTTTATCGAGCAAGTTCAAGGCTCCTTGGATAAACAATAGGCTTTGTTTTGCTTTCTTGTATTGTGCTACTGGAATCCGTCTTAAAATATCTCGCTGGATAACGAAATTATTCCCAACAATTGGGGAAACACGTTTCGTAGAGCACCTGCGGTACAATATTTATACTTGTCGCCTTGCGTGTAATTTTAAATTTTGCACTCTCGGAATAAATTTAGATTGAAGGAGATCCGACCATCCGGCCTAGATGCCTCACTTGATGAAATTAAACTCAACAGATGAGACAGGTTTCCAACATGTGCCGGAAATTAGAAGAGACTTCGTACGTATTAGATCACGTCATTAGGACCGTAATTGAAAGTTAGTCTTTAAATACACTTTTAAAAATGTAAAAAAAATATTATAGATTTATATTATAACCATTTTCTCAATTTTTCATCGGATTTTCGTAAAACCATTCGCTCCGAAATAAAAAGCGTTCCACACTGCAAACGTTTTCTATAGCAAGCAAAATCCATTCACGTCTGACTTAAATCAAATAGATAGCTACATATTTGAATTTATCTTTAACAGTTTTCTGGTAGTTTTAGTTATGAAAGAGTTTTAGTATTGCAAAGCGGATGAAAAAACACAATATCCAACTTATATTTTATATATATTATATTTTGATATAAGTATGATGATAAAATGGATCCGGCAGTGTTTGTGACTGAACGATACATATATGATGAAATGTATCATGATATATAATATTATGGCTATTAAAAATACATTGACGATTAATAATTCAAAATTGTATTCTTTGTAATTTCCGAATGATTCCCAATTTAAATTATCCTTAATTAATTTAAGATTTCATAAAAAATATCATTGATTCGTAATATACAAATCTAAAATATAAATAACATATAAAATTGTAAGTTTTGTAATGCTGAATAATTCCCAATTTAAACATCCCTCCAGTAATTTAATAATTCGTGAAATATATCACTGATCCGCAATATTTTTATTTGCACTAGGATTTGTTTAAACAACTTATTTAATTAAAATTATATTCTAAATAATATAAATAGAATATTTTTTTACGAGTTGATTTATTATTAAATGGTTGTTGGAATAAATCTGTTAAGTTCTGTAAATGACTTCAAAAATGACATTTCTTGAAATTTAAAATGGTCAGTATTTCATAAAAGTATATATATCTATATATATATATATATATATATATATATACATATTTAAATTTAGCCTAGTTACTTTATGCCTTAATAGTCGTTTTTTCGAATCTTCTTAGGTCAAGAATTTTTATCTGTCTAAATTATACACTATGGTTATAATAAAATAATTATGTGATGTATTTTTTTGTAATATTAGAACTCAGTATCTACCTCTTGTGTTTATTTTGGAAGATTTCTTTAAGTTTTAAATATTTCTGGAATCCGTGTTATTTCTTGTGTTATAAATAGAATTTAGGTTCGTATTTTTTCTAGTGAATTCGGTTTCCTGTATATTCCAAAAATAAAAGTCCCCGAAATATAAAGGTATTTCTTCGTAGCTAATATTAAATGTTGTTTTAAAATATCACTTAGAAAATATCTTAATTATTATGATTCTGCACATTGGTGTCATTAGAGGAAATTTCAAAATGGGCATGGGTAATTTTATGTATATCACGAAAAGTTTTAAAATATATTTATTTCAGGGAACGAACTTCATCAAGTTTAAGCAAGAAAACTGAATTTAATTTGATTCAGGGCATCAAAGATTTTAAATTTCCTTTTTACTTCATTGAATCCTAAATTTGTCTTTAAAGAATTACTTTTAAAATAATGGGAGATTCAACTGTAAGTAAGCTGGAGATTAAACTGTTCACATTCCTTACTTAGACGTGGGGGTAGTGTCAAAGCAACAAATGGGTTACGTTGAATAAAAGTAATTAATTCCTCATAAAAGGTTATATTGAGCTGTTAGTCCAAATTTTATTTACTTGTTTTTATTTTTACTGAAAATATCAGTATTAATTAAAACTATAAATTTAAATTTCATTGAATATAAGGCTTGAAACTTTTTTTTATAATTATTTGTCAACTGTTATGATTTTTAAATATTTTTATTTTAAGAGAAAAGATATGCCCCCGGCCGGGATTCGAACCCGGAACCTCTTTGAAATTTTCTCTTTAAAATAAAAATAAGGCTTGAAACGTTGAAATTCTCTTTAAAAACGGCATACTGAGTTAAATAAAAATGGATGAATCATAACTAACTTGGAATGCAAAAAAGGATAGGATGCCGAATAGACAGATTATTGAACGGATGGTTTATCTAACGCTTTCAGAATTTAATTACTTGAAGTTGTGTGCAAAGATTCTCAAACAAATCGGAAATATTATTGATATAAGCCTTACTTTAAGTAAACCTAAGCATAATTATAATAAGAACTACTCACCATAAGTTGGGACTCCAAGTCAGCCTTCTGGGCCTGGAGCTTGGCTGCCCTTTCTTGGAGGCTTCCAAGAGAGCCCTTCTCTCCTTCGAGGTTCCTCAACAGCTCAGTCTTCTCCTGGAGAAGCTTGGCATTGAGGGCCTCAACCTCCTTCCTTGCTTTCTCTTCCTTCTCGAGGGCGGCTTGGGTTTGGGCGACCAACTCCTCCAGTTTCTGCAATTGCTCGCGTTTAGCTGGCGGTAACAAGTCTAAGTTAATCTTATCCATTACTTTATCCATCATTGTGGTTTCTTAGGAGTCCGGACCGCGACTGAGACCCCCAAGTCCTCCAGTATCCTCGACGAGGACCCACCGCCCCACCCCGAAGTGGGAGGGGTCACCCCGGAGGATATTTCGGGCGAACCGCAACTCCACACCCACTGGATTAAAATCCATTTTTAGGTTTTTTTTTATTTTAAAGATTAATATCCTCCCTTCCACTTTGTGAAATCCTCGGGATTATTTCTTATAAATTCAGGTCAGAAGGTGTCTGAAATTACTCATATCAGTAGGTAGATACCTCCAAAACAATTTCCATTTCGAAAAAAATTAATTTAATATAAATTTTTAATACCCAAGACTTGTGATGCATTGTAATATTATTTAAATAAATTAAATGTTAAAACTATGAGAAAGATTAACCATGATGCATATTCAACGACAAACACCAACAATCAACTTCACCAACAACCACTCTTATTACGTCTCGTATTACGGGGCGATTTCAAAACCCACAATGACTGGATAAATATAAATATTTCATTTTGAAAATTGTAATGTACCCTCATTTCTTCCTCTACGTTGGCTACATTGAGCAGAGGCTTGACTTTGGACCACATCTTCCACCAGTTCCATGTTCTCAAAGCGAGGTACCTTCTCAAGTTCCTCTGGACGATCTGGAGGGCGAGTCTGCAATTGTAACGGTCATTTCAGTAATCTGAGTCGTTAAAGACCAAATCATCAAAGACAAACTGTTGTAGCGTGGTTCCTATTACTCAATATGCAGAAAGCGATTATTTCAAAAGCAGAACTCATGCATGAAGTATAACTTGATTTTTCTTAGTTCGCATTATAACATAGTTATGTTTATGATTATTTTATGATTTTAAAATAATTATTTGGTTTTCTTATATGATATTTCTGCCCAACAGAATGTTTATGTCGATCCAAAAATGTAAGTATTAAAGGAAAGTAAAGAGGATTCAAGGAACATGAGCTATGCCAAATAAGAACTATTTTTACCACTAAGGAATCCATTTAAATAAGGACATTAAGAAGGGAATGAAAGAGAGGGAAAAAAGGAATCACAAATTGTTTCTATCGAATCCCTAACTTGTTCCAAAATTAACACCTCCCTGAACACCAGGAATTCCTTGCAACGAAAATAAACGCTCTGGTGACTCACACTCCGAGACCGCCGACCAGAAAAGACGAGGATCATGTTTTCAGACCCTGAAGAAGGGAACGCGGTAGGAGCAGAAACGTTTTGCTTGATCTATTGCCTTGGATATCTAGTTTCTCCAAAGAAAAAAAGCATTCTACAAATAGTGGCGAATAGTGAATTTGAACAACCATTTTCCGATTTCGAGAAAAAAAATTAGTTACTGCTTTCAGATATTAGCCGTAAGACGAGTACTCATTTGCTGTTGGATGTTTAGCTTTGCCGGAGATATAATTTTTGCGAAAAAGTTTACATTCCCATTAAATAACAGTAACTGAATCATCGCTTCACGGTTTATAAAAAGAACGAAAAGTTTTCCCCCTTTGATTGAATCACGATCTAAAAATGAAAAACAACTCGAGTCAAGTTATCAAGTAACCAGTTTTATCGCTTAGGATATTCCGGAATTCCCAGAAAGATGGCACGTGAAACTAAAGCTTTACAAACAATCGCATATTTCACAAACAAATTTATGCTCGAACTTATAATAGTCTGTTAAAGTTATTCTTATGCTGAATGTAGAAAAAAAAAGATTCTATAAAATACAAATGAAAAACTTTTTAATTATACTATTTAGAAAACCTAGAAATTCCACCTTAAATTTCCACATTAAAATAGTGATCTTGTTTATAAAAAGTGTTTCAAAATTTATAAAAGAGAATTAACATATAAATGATAAAATGACATAAATAATTTGTTATTTATTCTATTCTACAGAATATCATCATCAGAATGTTAAATCACTGAGAATATTATATTTAAATTGTTAAATTGAAAGTAGTTAATATATTGTTTTCTTATGAAAGATTATATATAAAGATAAGACAATGATACCATCATAAAAACAATATTATTATTGTTTTCATAATGGCATCATTGTATCATTAAAGTAGTCTTTTGGTCGATAAGGCAATTAGAAAAAAATTTAAAACATAAATCACCACATACCTCTGTTCCTGGAGTTTCTTGAATTCCTTTCTGCAGAGGTAACCACGAATGTATGACTGCATCCAGGAGATGATCCTGCTGAGCCTCTCATCACGAAGTTCCTCCATCTGACCCAGGACACCGGCCCTGAAGAAGACCTGTATCCACCCCGAGAAAATTTATAAGTCAAAGTATTCCTCAAAAGCAGTAAGTCAGTCATAGAAGTGTATATTGATCGATATTGCACAAAAGTAGTCTGTTTTATTTAGTCAGTTAGTTATTGTAAAAAGCTTAGTTTTTTCCTGATTTGAGAGAGATTTCTAGATAGAAGATGAATAAGAATGATAAGTCCCCCGTAAATAAAATTGGCTTCGTCGAGAGCCTAAATTTTTTGGCTTTTCGTTGATCTTCTAAGTGTGCACCGGCTGGGCCTATTAAGGGCAGCAACACCTGATCCAAACATACACCCGATCCTTATCGAGGAATAGGTCTATTTAGAACTGCACGTTCGGCAACAACCATCTCACTTGTTTCCTTCGAGAATAAACTCACACGAACAAGGGTTTAGCTATTCCCTTTATTATGACGATTTGATCAAATATATCAGTGGCGCCGTTATTTCTGAAATAGAAATGTCTTTGCATCAAAAATGTATTTTGGAAGCCACACGCGGTTTTTGAACGATTTCTCCAAATATAATATTTATTTAACAATACTTTATACTTTAAGATGTTCATTGGAGCTAATTTAGTTTTAAATATCCATTTTTGGTTTAATTAAGAACCACTTTCTTCGGGTAAAAAAAACAAACAAATTCCTGAAAAAGAAAGTCAGCATTAAAGTATTCTAGTAAGCCAAACTGAGTCAGCCACCTTTAAAACAATATCTTTAAAATAAAATTTTAAAAATATTGAAAAAATTAAAAATAAATATACAAAAATCAAAACAGGTGACCAATAATTATAAAAAATAAATCAGCCACCGTTTAGTGATTTTGAAATCCTGCCTTTGAAATTTATTTATGAAGTTTATAGATTTATTCGTTTTGATTTTTATTTGAATCAAATTCTAGGTGAATGGGACTTCAATTAAAAATGGGGCGAATCAATTTTTTAATTATTTTCTTGAATCGTATTCTCCTTTTTTTTTATTTCTTCAAATCTTCGTTCTTTGAATTTTCGTTTGACTAACTGATATAGTTCTAAAATTTATTTAAACAAGAATATTTAATAGTAATAATTAAATTATTTGTAATGTATAATAATAAGCTCCACTTATTTCTACAGATTGATGTCAGAACATTAAGCAACTATGCTAATTTTTCAGTTTTCAACGAGCAATGAGTCATAAGTACATTTTGGTTCCGCATAACATCGTGAAAAATCTTTTTTATAATTACTACCATAAAATACAAATGAAAAAACTTTTTAATTATATTATTTAGAAAAAAACTAGAAATATAGTGATCTTGTTTATAAATAGTGTTTCAAAATTTATAATAGAGAATTAACATATAGATGATAAACTGACATAAATAATTTATTATTTATTCTAAGGCAAATGCCTTCATCAGTAGATGTTGATATTTTATTTTTATTTTTAATTTTTAACGACTTTAGGAGTGTTATCCACCTTATTAAAGAACGTCAATTATACTTGTCATTATTTTTAGAAAAATAGTTAACTCAAGTGTCCATATCTCCTTCAAAACTAAAGCAAAAAGGGCTGAATGAATCATAATTCAAATCCATGACATTTATTTTAATCGTCCTAAACATATATAGATCCTAACGTGGCCTTTTCCATATATATTATCGGTATGTTTGGATATTCGTCCCCTGATTTTTTAATGTAAAATAGTTTGTTTTTTTTAATTTAAATTTATATTAAATAAATAACAAAATAAAAATATGAAGTCCCTTTGTTTTTAGCTATTTATTATTAGCTATTTTTTTCATGTAAATTGTAAATTATGAATCCATTCATTTAAGTAAGTATTATTTCTGGTTTTGACTGATTCATCGAATTCTTTAGGCACACTAGCTTACTCAGGGTTTAATTAGAGTGACAATTAAAGATAGTATTGACAAATTTGTTTCTATTTATTATATTTAATTACTTTCAATCAAGAAATAGAATAGTGAGTTTTAATAAATGTTAAAATTAAAACGATTTTTTTTTTAAAGTTTTACCCTACTTTGGAATATTTCGAAGTGAACGCTCTGTGCATGTGCCTTTTTCTCGACCCAACTTTATTACTATATATATATATATATATATATATATATATATATATGTATATATATATATATATATATATATAATTTTTGAACAAATCAGTTGACCTAGTAATACATTAATACAGAATGATAGCATGTCAAATTTTTTTTAAAGTTATGTTTACCTCTTTTCGGTAATTTTTATAATTTTCCTGCGAGAGATTTGCCAATTTTTTTTATTAGACATTTTTTAATCTAGAGGATTAAAATGTCCTTGAAGGGAATTCGTTTAGATTTTCGAAAATAACCCCGGCCGACTTATTTTGAATCGCTGAGATTTAACACGGTTTCTGTTTAGACATTTCTCTCACTAGTTATTAATCGTGTCCCTCTCGTTCGAAGTTGCCTTAAATAAACTTGTCAGTACGCTCTCCCCTCCGTCTCTCTCCAGCTCCCAGTAAATATGTCACTCAGCAGACTGTGGGATTAATGCTATTGCAAATATTCTATTTTCGATTCCGGTTTTCCCGTTCGCCAGAAACGGCGTTACTCCCTGGCCCTTTGCCTAGCACCTGCCATCGATTATTTCTTCCATCTCTAATTAAAATTAAATGCCATCAACGGCCCTCATTCATGGCCCAGATCTAAAATTATTGTCTATAAACGTTCGGTCATTTCTTCCTAAACGCCTCCCTGAAATCCTGCCAGGTAGCGCTAATGACGTGAATCAACACGTAAGCGAAGTTAATCGAGCGATGTGATGCTTAATGACTCAAAATAATCGTATGTAAATAAGAGATTATTTATTAACTCAGGAATCAGCTTGGTAACAAGACATCCCCATCTTAAACTCCCATCCCCATCTTTAAAATTGGATCAAAATTTTGTTGTCCATACGTGGATGTATATAAAAAGAAAAACAAAACCGTACCACTACAACCCATAAATAGTCTTGGTTTCAGTAAGTGGTAAAGACTATACTGTTTTAAGGACAACAGTAGTGCAGAGAGGTGATTTGTCCTAGATTTCGTTCAACCGATAGGTTTATCCCATTTTATAGAGGCTGCGTGAGCCCAAAGAGGTTCCCCAGATCCCATGGGCTCCATCCCCGGCTGTTCACAGATTAAATAAATTATCTGCAACAGCCGGGATTTGAACCTGTGAATTTAGCACAGCAACTCAGTGCTCTACCGCAGACCAATCCCGCTCTCTTTATATAACTGAAATATGACTGTTATATACAAACAGATTTTGTTTTTTACTTTATCTGGTGCGGAATGCATCGATGATCTTAAATATATAAATATATCCAATGAGCTAAGGATTTTTTTAAATTTCCTTTGTAGAATGGAATTCAAATTAAAAAAAAACGTTCGTTAAGTCTCATATTAATTTACCAGCTATATGACACAGGGATTAAAAACTCCTTGGTTTTGCCATCCTTCGAAAGGGTTGTAACATGAGGTCCTGGTAATGTGCAAGGTTAATGATGCCTATCCTACTTATAGTCGGATTAGCCATAGCAGCATAAAAGTCACGTTAAATTAATAAACAAACAAACAAAATGACATAAAATGTAATTCTTCAAAAATATATTAACGATGGAAAATCATACGTGATAACTGATCAGGTGAATGGCTGAGTATTTTTTTTACTTTATCTGCAGCGGAATATATCTTAAATAAACACCTAATAAGGAAGAGCAACTAATGTAAAAACTAATTGTAATATAAAATTTGCATCAAGTGCAATGTTAACTAGTAAACTAATAAACATCGTTTATAAGTCAGCCTTAAGAAATGAACCCTCCATTAATCTTAGATTTTAAATAACCATCATTTAAAAAAAAAAATAGATACTTGTTGAAACCAATTTCAATGCAATATTTGATTTTATTGCTTAAAAATCCAATCATTTTTTCAAAATAGGTCAAAATAAAAAAAGTACTATTAAGATTATCTAAATATACTTTTTCATATAAAAAAATTCTGTGAATTTACATGTAAAATAAAATGCTATTAAGCACTTGAAATATTTTACGAAATCGTATGTTATGCGGAATAGTAGCCCCAATGCGGCATTCGTAGTCCATACAGTTTTATTGAAATATGATAAAGTTACATACTTCTCTCTGTCTAGTTGTGTATTATCTAGATTGTCTATGAATATACTGTTATAATCAGAGTTAATTCTTAAAAAATGCAATCACTATGTTCTTTTCTACCGATATCTACTGAATCACTCTAGTTGAAATTTTAATTTTCAATTATATATCTAGAAAGGAGAATCTAAGGGGCACAAGTGATTTTTTAATTTTTTAAGGAAAATTGACGGTCATACTTAAAACCATCATGTGATTTTCACAGCAACTTAAATGTTATGTATTTCAAATTTGTTTTCACAAATTTAAAAAAATGTTAATTGTACCCTTTGGCTTCTCAACTTTTCACATTATTTTGTTACTCTAAACTATTATAACTACAAAGAGTGAATTTAGTAAACAATGCAAGAAAACAAATCATGTAATAATTCAGTTAAGAAATTATCTATGAATATATATATATATAGTTTCCTTTTATATATATATATATAAAAGGAAACTATAAAGGCATGCAGCCTAATTAACATTTTTTAATTATCTATTCTAATCATGCAGGATTTTGTTTTTTTTTATTGACATGCATCTACAATCTAGACATGCGCTGAAAAATATATTTCCATGCAAAGACGTTTGGCACCTGAGCACAGACGACAGTGGGTGAGGATTTTGTGTTAAATCGACTTCTTAAGTGCATCAGATGAATTGAAGAATGAAATGGATGAGAATTCGTATTAGCTGTAGTAATAGAATGATTTCGTTTGTTTAAAATTATTAAATATTTCTTTATATGATTATGAATTGTCATATAATACCAAGAAATCAAACATTGAGACCAAATAATACTTTTTAAACTTAATTTATTCGGTATAAACTACTCAATGCAAGTAAAAGAAAAAAAATGTCAAGAATAGATCTGTGTCTTATTTTTTTAGTTATTTTAAACAAACTATTATTAGACATTAGCAATTTACTTAACATTTTTTCGAATCATTTAGATAAATAATATTTTTTTTTTCGTATGTAATATTATTCTAATAATTTAAAGATTGATTTTGAAATACAAATTTATATGCACAAACGTATTAAATATATTAATTTTTAAAAATCTATACAAAGAATCATTCTATTTTACGTTTTTTTAATACAGATTGTTTTAATTTTTTATACATCAGGTTAAAACATTGCGAAGATTATTTACAGTGATTAATGTTTTCTTTATTTTTTTTTGTTTATTGATTTTTTTATATTTGCAGAGGTAGCTAGGTAGACTACCTTTGTGTGGCCCATCCTGTATTGTTCCGGGTCGACATTTATATTCTCCAGGATCACCTTGGCGGCTTCCTCTTGGCTCATCCAATCCTTGACTCCTTTGGCGTTGAGGATTTTGTATCTACGTCATAGAAAAATCATGCAAAAACACATTGGACAAAAATCCAATGATCTATGATGCTTTAAAAGCAACTATTTTTGTAATTGGCATCTGTTCTACGATCTACTATAGCTTTCTAAAAGCCAAATGTTCTAACTACAATACTGATCTACTTCTAGAACTACTTGGCCGATACTACGGTAAGGCTACGGTAGCGGGACGGTTCCGAACTGTACATGCCTTAGTGTGTCCGAGCCTGTACAAGTCTGGGTTCAGGTTAACAGCTTCGAGAATGAGCTTGGCTGCGTCTACCGGATTGGCGGATTGCTCCACTGCCTTCGCGTTCAGAACTTTGTATCTAATTCAAACATGCAAAACACTCTAGTCACAAGTCTGTTGGTGACTATATTGGAAATAAAGCATCTTTAATAAATCCGGTATCTGATTCGTTGTACCGGTAAGTTCTTCTAAAACTGTAAGCAGAAAAAAAGAAAATCAAATTAAAAATTCGTTCAATAACTCCAACATGGCTGCCACCCGCCTGGTGGCAGTGACTGGCCGAACAGTGCTTGCCGAGTTAGTTTTCTATAGAATAGGTTACATGCCTTGGTGTGGCCAAGCCTGTACATGTCGGGATCGAGCCCTGTGGATTCCAAGATGACTCCGGCCATCTCTTTCTCGTCGGTCAATTTCTCAACGGCAGCTGGGTTAAGGATCTTGTATCTAAAGGAGAAATGGGGTCACTCAATGAAAAAGTAACTTTCATCAAATATACACTACAGTGCGATTGTACTCTTGTGTTGTGAAGGTGTTTTGGATGGTGATCTACAAGGGTCTATAATACTAAGTGGGTTTGTAATACTACATAATTGTGCATACATTCCATTACTAACTAATGACAAAACGTTTCGTGCAACAAAGTATGTCATATTCAAGATGCTAGGTTCCATACAATACAATGGATGTATCAAGATGGATGCAAACTTCTTCGGATATTCTTTGCACGAGCCTAAGAAGAGTGTAGAGCATCTTAAACGATATTACAAAAAAAACTTGAAAAACTAAATTGCTATGTGGTCATGATGCGTATTCAGGGTAAAGTGCTAGGATGTTTTAAAGGTTCTACAAATCATCTAAAAAATTATCTAAGGGAAAACGTATGCATTTGCTCGGGCTGTGATGTTCGAACCTTAGTGTGTCCTATCCTGTAACTCTCGGGGTCCAATTCGACTTCTTTGAGACATTTGGCGGCTGCTATTTTGGGGTCAGCTTCTTTAGCCATGGTCGCAGGAGCCAGAATCATATATCTTCATCAATACAGAATATGTTAGATATAATTTTCTTTACTAGATTTTTTCAGTTTCCAGGAATATATACCAGAAAAAAAGTGGTAAGTTCCCTTACAGGGAACAAATAATTGGTGAATTGCTAAGGATCAAATTACAATAATGTATTAAATGAAAAAAATAAGAGTGTTCGAATTGATTTAACTATTTAAAAAATATATCATTGATAAGTTCATAGTAAGTGATTAAATCTTTTAAGAAGACAATGTTTATTCCTCTACTAGTTGATAAACATTTTTTTATAGCTATGTCATAAAAACAATAATCTTAAGGAGGTTCTGTGGAATCAAACTAGAAGTTTATTAAAGTTTTTTTTTTTAACCACTTATTTATCAGGAAAAAGATATGTGAAATAATTATAGTTGTATTGAATTGATGGTATAGTTTGGTTCAAATTGTATATACTTTTTGTTTCACCAGAAATTATATTTACCGGAGCTTGAAGTCGGGGTAGGCCATCCTGTTGGGGAAACCTTTACGACAGATACGGATACCTTCAAGTACACCGTTACAAGTCAGTTGGTGCATGACCAAGTGAGAGTCGATGACACCTGCAAACAGAAGAAGTCTTGAGTCTCCCTAAGATCTTCGGAAGGTAAATTATTTAGATTTACAACTACTTTAGCAATACATTCATAGAACATAAACAGTGTCATGAAAATATAGCTAAATAAATCATAAAACGCCAAGTTATAATACATTTTTCCCCGATAATAGTTTTTTATTTTTTTAAATAATATTGTATCAATGAACCATCGGATGTAATATCAAGGTGCAACTATCATGTTAAATAAAAGGTGCTTATAATGGTTCTATAAATGAACCCATTATTTTCAACTTTTAAGAGTTAATACACCGTTCAATAACGAATTAAAATTTTATTGCTATAAGTTTCATGTTTTATTATTTTATTTACCTGGCTGTTTCAATTCATTAGGAATGATACAACGGACAAAGTGAGGCTGTGTGCTCTTCAGTGTGGTCATCAAGTTGTTCAATTGTTCCTGAAATCACATAAAGGAGAATAATTATAAAGATAATGACAGTATGAAACCGGTTTTTATGAAGAAACTTTGATAAAAATTTTACTAAACGAAATAATAAACTAAATTTTTTTACAAAATTATATACAAAGTCATACAAAAAATTGATTTTATTAGCAAATAAGGCAATTTTGCTTTAAAGAATAATTATTAGACTCGAAATAATTTACTAACGAAGGTGGAGGGGGGATAAATGTATTCTTGGGATTAGTGCACAATATATTTATCATATTTTAATATATGATTAAATAAATAACAGCTTCTGGAGATTTTAGCAATCTTATTTGACAAATTCCAGTTTTTGTCTGTGTACATATCCCATGAACGCACTTACTACCCTAACTTCACCGAATTGATGCATAGAAATATAATTTTTTCGTATAATTGAACATATCAAGCAACAAATAGGAACGTTCAGTATTTTATTTTTTTTTAATATTGCTTAGTTAAAAAATCTAGATACTGCAGTTCCCATTTGTTAGTTAAAAAAGAAAAATCTTAAAAGTACTCTCACTGACCACTCACACATTTATTAAAATAGTTCATAATTTTGGCCGATTATATTCGGCAGTAATTATGCTACGAAATATAAGTGAACTGCTCAGCTGTGGCTATAACTACATAACCATGTGACTGTAACATTGATCTGCATTATAACCGCTAGCTGGAGATCACGGATTTTAATCTAATGTGTCTAGCACCATTTCTTATCTGGGTAGATCACAAGGAAATATGAAAAGATGTACTTGCTGTCATTCATGCAAGTTTTTAAATGTTATGATTTGTGATTTCGGGTACTAAGGGATTAATTTGTTATTTGGTATGAAAAGTCGATGTTTTCCTTTCGATTGATATCTTCTGTGTCAATAAGGAAAACTGTCTTAGATGTCAAGAATTGTGTTTAAAATATATTGACATGCTGGATTTTTGTTTTCAAACAAGGAAAAATTCTGAATAATATATATGGATTATCAATCATTGGTATCTCGCTTAAGTGCAATTTTTTCTTTGGTTTATCACTTTTTGAATTATGCTACCAACAGGGGTCTAGTGGGTTTATGTTACTTCTACAGATACGTATGGCTGTCGTTAGTGAAGTATAATGGGTATAGATAAGAAAAAAAATTAAAAAATGTTGCAGGAAATTTCGTGCAGAGAGCTTCCTGTTTTCGGAATACTCCCGGGTCATTAGATTTTCAAATACCTTGTAGGAGGAAGATACGGTGGCGAAGCCACCACCCTTCTTTCCACGGCCACCTATATTAATGAAAACAGAAGAAAACCCATAATTTAGTTAACTGTTGATAATGTCCGTTCATCACTGACTCTCTCACTCACTTATAACCTTACCTACCGTTCCTCTCTCTTGCTTCTACGATCTCACTTTATCGATTTCAACATTATTTTTTTTTATGAAACAATAAAAAAAGGGTGACGTAAAGAAGAAGAGAGAAGAATGGTTGGATCACATTATACTAAAATAAAATGGTAAGGTGGAAGGAAGGGATAGTGTTAGGGAAGTTTTTCCTTCACTTTATGGGAAGGGATTCTATTCACCTTATAAAGGGCTGAAACAGTCATGAATGCTGACCCTTTGGTTCTCTTGGCTCCTGGAAAAGAGATTTCTTGTCAATCTTGTATTTCTGCTTGTTGACACTTGTTATACGTTACAGTTCGGCTCCAATAAACACAGACGTGTATTAGTTGCGTTCTGAAGGTGGTTAGAAGTGAAAGTTTTTGATTCGTTAGAAAACGGATTTAAAAATCTCTATTATTTGCAAGATTTGTATAAAATTTGGATTAAAAAGCAATGATCCACGTTGAAGCAAGAATGTTAGAGAAAAAAAGAAGTAACAAGTAGCAACATTTCTATGAGACGCTGAAAACAATTATTTGATAATAAATTTTTAGTTAAGTTAGCAAAGATTCAGCTTATTTGTTGCTGATAAAAAGATGGATTAATGCATCTTTAATACAAAATTAATCGGAGTAATGCACAACAGAAATTTGAGTAAAGCATAATGTACCAAAATACAAAAGAACAAGATGGAGTTAAAATAAATCATATCTGAATTATATTAATTAATGAATCAGCCTGAAGAAATAAGCAGAGAATGACAAAGCAAAGAGGAATCTAAAGTCTATATTGCATGATTTAGGAATTAAATGGATTTGATAAGGAAAAAGCATATGCCTCAAACAATAGCAACATACACACACATTTATACATATCTGTAAATATAATAATAAACAATCAATACATCTTCATCTTAAGAATAAGTTAAGTGAAGCATGTTTACAGAACTTCACCATTCACCATAAGTTCGATGGATTGTACAAATTTACAATACCGAAACAGTTTCTATTAAAACATAAAACTGATGTAGTTATACTATGGATAATATTTGTTAATATTGAATAGTCAACAAAAAAAGGGGTGGGGAGAATCATCCGAAATAATTAGGTCGGAAAATTTTAAAGATGACCACTTTTCTCAAGTCTATGGGTTTTCTTCCAAAGTTTTCCAAAAAAATTGAAAAACCATAGGAATAACCATATTTTTCTAATCAACTATATGAAATATTGATATGAGCAATTCATTTCGGAAAAAAAGTCTTCTTTCATTTGTTGTCTCTTCAATTTAAATAAATTCAGTGTTATATTGTATCCATGCTTCACTAATGTATTCTAAAATAATATATTTTTTTCAAATGAATAATTCCAGATATTTTTTGTTTATTTTTAAAGAATTAAATGTATTTTAAAATAAAAAAAAGTGAAATTGTTCTCAATCATTTAAAATTATTTAAGTACAACTTAAATACAAAATAGAAATAAATAAGTATGAATGATTTTCAATAAAATTTTCATCTGTAAGCATCATGGATCATGACTTTATGTGTTTTTTTTATGGTTTGGTAATTATCGTTGTTATTTTTTAAACAACATTAAAATTGAACTTATTTTCTCTTCATTACTAATTAATTAAAGCCTATTTTTCCTTGGTCTTGAACTCGATACGTACCCTTGCCACCAGCATCAGCACCAGCGGCACCAGACTGTCCTGGGTGATCAGCGAAGATTTCGCACAACAGTTTATTGGAACCCTTCTTGTATTGGTCAACGACAGTGTCGTTCAAGGGATCCTTGTTCTTCTCCAGCCATCCGGTGATGTTGTAGGATACCTGAGTGCGACAGGATATTTGTAAGTATCACTTGGATCATGACTTTAAAAGACCCAGAAAATAGGTAATTATTTTTAAACAGGATACAATGAGAATAAGTACTTACAACACCAGCGTAGTGGCCGATGGCGAAGTGAGCAGGCTGGCAACCTGGCTTTGGTGGTTTGGGTTTCTGGAAGTTGGGGGACTTGCCGAGATGGTTGGTATTCAACTTGTCCTCAAAGGTCTTGTCGGTGGCCTTGGGGAACATAGACTCTTCCTCAAGAATTGAGAGGATGCCCATGGGCTGAAATATGCAAATGGTAAATGAGCGAAAATTTCATGGTACGGGATAACTGGATTTCCTACTATATTAAACGTTTCTTTGAATTTAAAAAGAAAAATTCGATTGAAATTAAAGTGATTAAAAAAACTACATTACATTA
This sequence comes from Arma custos, assembly GCA_037127475.1. Taxonomy (NCBI): domain Eukaryota; kingdom Metazoa; phylum Arthropoda; class Insecta; order Hemiptera; family Pentatomidae; genus Arma; species Arma custos. The sequence continues at coordinate 92,381,374 of CM073760.1, read as the reverse complement.
AAACATAAAAAACAATGAATACTAGCATGAATAAAATCCTTAAATCAATTCAAAAGTTAAAAAGAAACTACAAAATTAATTTACATATAGAAAATAAATAAATTCTATACAAAACACAAAGGATTAAAACACATACGTGACAAAGTGTATCATACATGTATCTATCTATATACAAAGGAAACGTCTACTCAATATCTACTCAAAATTTTGAAGAAAAAAATACAAACATTTAATTTTTTTGTTTAAAGAAAGTAGAACTATTAGGAAGGTAAACAGATAGACATAGATTGGTATAACTAAGACTACTCTAAACAAAAATGTAAAAACACAACATAAATATATAAAAGTAACTTGTACTATAACAATGATAATATAAAACAAAGCCACAGTACCTTCAGTCTGATGATGAAGCAAAGCTGATGAAGTTAGTAGCTGAGTTGCAGCCAACAAAATAAATAATTAGTCGAGTTAATCACCAGGTGCGAATTTTATCTGTCTTTACATCCATGTTGGAAAATCGTTAATATTTGAACATATTGAAAGTGTATTTTAAAATATATAAAATATTTTATGTTACGTCAACTGAATGAAATAGCTGTTTGATTTGTTTTTTATTTAAATAAAAATTATGAAATAATGGTGTAAAGAGAGTTTTATTATTAGTTACGATATTAGAACGTGAATTAATTGGAGGGGTCTGGGGTCACCTTCTCGATGAGCTCAATACAGGCCGCAAGGTCCATTCCGAAATCGATGAAGGCCCATTCAATACCCTCCCTAGCGTACTCTTCCTGTTCCAACACGAACATGTGGTGGTTGAAGAACTGCTGCAGCTTCTCGTTTGTGAAGTTAATGCAGAGTTGTTCGAAGCCGTTATACTATATTGGAGCAATCCAAAGCGGTGTTTGTAGCAAAAAAAAAGCAAAATAGTGAAAAGCGATGGCAACTCCGCGCCCGGGCCCACGGGGTACCCGAGGGTGGAGCTCCCATCTTGGACAAAAGTACCTTTTCAATGAGCTCAATGCAGGCGGCCAAGTCCATGCCGAAATCGATGAAGGCCCATTCGATTCCTTCCCTGGTGTATTCCTCTTGTTCCAACACAAACATGTGGTGGTTGAAAAACTGTTGGAGTTTCTCGTTGGTAAAGTTGATGCAAAGTTGCTCAAAACCGTTGAACTATAAACGGCGTAAAAGACATAGAAGGGAAAAAACACATAGATGAGAGAGCTTTCTCAAATTTTGACTTAAAAGTCAGTTTATTCAAGAAAGAGAAGTGGAAGAAGGTAAACAATTGTCTTTTTAATGTTTTGTGTTGTTTGTCAGGAATTCCAATTCCTTGACAAAAATAAAAATGGTTAAGAATGGATGATTAGTTACGAGCCAGACATGTTAGGTTGGGTTAAATATCATGTCAACCATTTGTTTTTCAAAGCAATATGGTTGCACAAATCCATTTATCAATTTTGACCAGGATTTGTTTAAAGGATGGACGAGAAGAAATAAGAAAATGGTTCTGTTTCAATTGAACTCTAATATGTTGGACATTTTCAAATGCCCTTGATTATTATATGGGTACGATACCGTTTCTGCAAGTCGACTGGAAGATCTAGAAAGATAATAGAAGGGCCCACAACAAAAATTGAGATTCAGAAAGATTCTGCATAGAAATTGACGAAAGAAAATGAGAAACGGTCTGTCTCATTGACCATAATAACCTTAGAGACCATCGCAAGACCTGGAGCCCGACTTATATTTGACAACAGTTTTTCTTGGATTTGGTACCTTTTCGATCAATTCGATACAGGCGAGCAAGTCCATTCCGAAATCAATGAAGGCCCAGTTGATACCTTCCTTCTTGTATTCCTCCTGTTCCAGGACGAACATGTGGTGGTTGAAGAACTGCTGCAACTTCTCATTTGTGAAGTTGATGCAGAGCTGCTCGAAGCCGTTGTACTAGGGGAAAATACAGAATTGTTATGTAGGTGTTATTGGAGGCAAGGGAGAGGTTGGGATTTGTTACCTTCGCTTCGTGTTGTCCTTCCTGCATTGATTTAAAAGAGCTCTGTAACCTGAAAGGGGCTACGGATTATAAAATGGATCGAACATTAGGTCGGTTGCGTGGAAGTTGCATTCTTCGGACGGACATGGGGAATACAAAAGTAAACGAGTTTTGGCAGCATTCCGGGGATGAAAAGGGACTGAGATACCTTTTCGATCAATTCGATACAGGCGAGCAAGTCCATGCCGAAATCAATGAAAGCCCAATTGATACCCTCTCTTTTGTATTCTTCTTGTTCCAGTACGAACATGTGATGGTTGAAGAACTGTTGTAATTTCTCATTTGTAAAGTTAATACACAACTGTTCGAAGCCATTGTACTAAATGAACAAACAAAAATTTAAAAAATAAATTTTTGAATTTATCTTTTTTTTTTTGCTTTTTTGAGGAGGTAAGCGTGGGTTAGAACTGACGAACTGAAAAGCATTAAGGGTTAAGCAATTTGTACGGTTTCTTGATTTCTTACACTGACAATTGTCCTTTCTCCGATTACCCCTTCTAAAATTTACTATGGAAAATATACACATTTTTTGTATATACTTTCCAAAAATAGCAATGATAACCTGCTAAATTAAAATAATATTTCTAAGCTCATTGAATCAGGTACAAATAATAAAATATATAAGATTACAGATAAGATAATAAATAAGATTACAGAACTTCAATAATTCAATTTATATGCTAATAATATAATTGAAATAACGAAAAAATTTAATAATTCTAAAATAAATGACTGTTCTATAACAGTTATTTAGCTGATAATGAACATTGTCAGTTCTATAACCTTTTAAGAATTAAAACCAAAGTTATTTTAAGAAAAAATTAAATAAATGAAATGATTTTAAAAAAGTATATATCATTTATAATAATTGATTTCATTGGTTGATAAATTGAAGTAATATATTTTGATTGAAATTTTTATGTTGTTACGTCAATATCAGTATATCTTTTTTAAATAAATAATATATTACTAGAAAAGATAAATTTTACAATGTATACATAGCGATTATCGCCGAATAGTATATTAATTTATGTTCTGAAGTCTTCAAAAAAATTTATATTTTTTGCTGTTATTTTTTCTTTTTTGGAACTTACGTCGAAAATTTCAAAACCGGCAATATCCAGTACACCGATGAAGTGCTGCCTCTTCTGTTTTGTGTCCAGAGTCTCGTTACATTTCTTGACCAAAAATTTGAAGAGACGATCGAACATACCCTTGGACATGGCACCGACTGAGTATGTTACCTAAAAGTTGATAATCGGAGTGATGATTAGCTTGAGATTGTGACATAGTCATTCAAGTTGAATTACTAGAAGTTAAATAGTTTCCTTACCTGAGATACATTCCTACCCTGGGTGACGAATTCGTTACCGACCTTGATCTTGGGCTTCAGCAAGTTCTTGTAAAGTTCTTCACCGTCGACTCCGAGGAGTTTACCAACCCTGATACCGTCCTATTACAGACCAGAAAAACCTTCAGTGTCGTAACGCAACATCGGACATTAATGACTTCGATAAATATTGAAAGATACTTACTTCCATTCCATCAGCTTCAGCCTGTTCTTCACGACCCCTCTGCTTGAACTTCATGCAACCCATGTGCATTACAGCAGCGGTGATCTTGTAAATGTCATCCTTCTCTTGTTGGGTGAAACCCAAGACGTTAAAGGCTTCCTGTATGTCACAGAATAATAAGTATATCTTCCGGCTAAAGAACAATTCGGTAACTAATTTGACCTGACAAATCTGATATTTGTTTTCATACAAATTTATATTTTAACTCAAATTCGTAATTTACAGTTAATGATTCTAATAAAAAAAAGAAATAATGTCATACAATATTTCTTGTTTCAAAGAGAAGTATATATAGTAAAGAAACTACAATAAAGAAATCAATAAAGAATAAAGAATATCTTCCAATACAATAAAGTATATCTTCCAAACAACATACATATAAATATAAAAACTTGCTGTATTCGCAAAAAACAAATTCTATTCTATACTATTCTATTAACACTTATTAAACAGTTAAATAGAAAATGAGGGTATTATGTATGACATTACAGTAGGAATCGATTGAATGATCAAAACACAAAAACATGACACAAAAAAGGAAAAAGAAGTTGGATTACAAAAAACACACATATTTCTAAACACGTAACTAAACTACAAAACACAAAAATAATAAAAATTACTTACCAAAAATTGTCAAAAAACAAACAAAAATATTTTTTAAAAATCCAGTGGCCCATAAATACCTTCATTGTATAGTTGTACAAATACTGATGATAGGATGGAGCGATTTGTGAAATAAGCCTTTATCTTTTTTTTTTAAGCATAGTTGTCGTTTTTAAACTGAGTGTTTTTTAAAGTAAATTTGTTAATATGTTCTTTAAGATTGATATGTTGTCGGGTTAGTATCAAGCTGTCATTGAATATTTGTTATTAATGTTATAGAATATTTTATTAATTTTGCTGACGTTGTCAAAAATGTCTGTCTATATGTGTCAAGATAGAGAGCACAACATATTTCCCCCTATTCAAACTACTTTCATATACGAAGAATATGTTTTTAGTTCGTGGAATAAAGGGAGATTAAATCTATTTGGAATGAAAAAGAGGAAATACTTGATCTGAATTTTTTCAGTATAATAATTGCCAAGTAATAAAAAGTTCGCTGCACTAAAAAAAAAAATCTCTACTAACTTAAAATAAATACTGTTATGTGTAAAGAAATGTAAGACCAAAATAGGTTTTTCGTTTATTAAATTTTGAAATTGAATTTCATTATGAAATAGTTTCATTACTGGTAAAAAATAAGTTTTTAGACATTCACAAACCTAAAAGTGATCCGAAAAGGTGATCATTTTGTTCATGTTTTGAATATTATTCAATGATCATTTTTATATTTTAATAAAAGGGGATAATACAAAGAGCATATCGATTTTTTTTTCTTTTGGTAAAGTGGATGCCATCGAAATGATTCCCATCATAAGGGAGGAGATCTCTGATAATATTCATAATAAACACAACACAATGGAACTGAACGAAAAAATTCTTCTTTCAAATATTCCAAAATACTGTGGGATACAATACAAGGGTTCATGCAAGTGGGGATAATTCTTGACGTGACGCTCAACAACTGAAAAGGGGGACCAAACATGTCCGGAGAACATTCAGAACCTTACGTCTGTCATCTCGAATTCCTCAGCATCGTCTACACCCGGGATAGTGACTTTACCCTGGGAGATGAAGTTGTACTCGTAAATGTCGTCAGAAAGCAAGCATTTGGCTATAAAAAAAAAAAAAAAATGTTGTCAAAGATTGTTAGTAGTTTTATTAGACATTTGATAAAATAAAATAAATAAAATAATGCGGCTGAGCTTGAAGGGCTGCGATGATATGATCAAGTTTTTAGTTGGTGATTTCTTTTGTTAGTCGAACTTACATCGGTAAGAAGAAACTCCTCAGAGTCGTTTACTCCCGGGATTCTCGTTTTCCCTTGGTTAATATAGTTATAGTCTTCAATCCTGTTACTCAACAGAGTCATTTCTGTAGAAAATTAAATTGCTTGGATTATAACAACGACAACATTATATATTTTGTGTTATTTCTTTTTAGACAGTGGTCGGTTCTATGGGTTTTTCAAAACTGAGTAAATGCCATTAGTATCAGCTAGAAAAGTTCTTCTATTTCTATAAAAAAAAAAAATGTTTATAACCGGCATTCATTTAAATTGAATCTACCCGCTATAATAAACAAATTTTCTAAAAACGAAATCATCTACCCCATACTTGAAAAATATAAATTTTTATGGTGCTTGATATGTGAAGATGAATAGCTTAGACCAATCAAGACTTAGAATAAAGAACATCGGGGATTGTACCATTCAAGCATTTACTCAGTTTTCATTTGAGTGAACTATTTATAGACATTGACTGTAAGCGATGGTTGCCTGTTTGTTTCTGTTCTGACTTACGTCGGTGATGAGGAACTCTTCGCGATCATCAACACCTGGGATGGATGTCTTGCCCTGAGAGACGAAGTGATAGTCCAAGATGTTATTCGACAGCAGGCACATTTCTATATTTCACACACACATTGAGGTTAATAGCCAAGACCAAGTTCCAAATGGTTTTTGGCTTGTCCTGTTCTGCTTTACTAAACCAGAACTACTTTGTATTGGTTTTTTTTTTCTCTTAAAAATTATATTTCACATTCTATTCTATGTACCAAAGCTATTCTATTCTAATTCAAAGCGTTTTCTTCAGCTCAGTAACATATATCATGAATATACATAAAAAAATACAAGAAAACAAAGATAACTCTTTCGAACCATAGTAAACCAAAAAAAAAAAAAAAAACCCAGTCATTAAAGGGTATTATTTGATGCAAGTTTTGCGGATGTTCTTACATCGGTCAACTCCATTTCCTCTCCATCATCTACACCGGCGATGGTCGTTTTTCCTTGGGCGATGAAGTAATAGTCTTGGATGTTATTCGACAGCAAACACATTTCTGTATTACAGATAGAGAGAGAGTTAATTGGCAATCCCAGCTCTTAAGGATTTTGGCCTTTATGAACCTTATTGAAGGACCGAGTACCTGCCTGTTGTCCTTATTCGGAAGAAGGGATAAGATACTAAATACATACTCAATAGCTTCTATGTATATTTATCTAAACTATTGATTCTTCACTATCTAATAGATAAAAATTCTAAAGACTAGCATGTCCCTTTGATGAAGGTGTGAAGAGGAATATATACAATATATCTGTATATACATAAGTAGAAGAAAGAGAGAAAAGAGAAGAAAAAGGTATAGAAAATACCCTGAGAGAAGAAGTGGAAAGATATAGAAAATACCCTGTCTTACTGGGTCGTATCTAACTGTATAGTCATTATTGGAAGTTGATCAAAAACGTCTACGTCATATCTACTCAATTTGTTTCGGGACTTTTTTTTTTAAGTCTTACATCTGTCAACTGCATTTCCTCTCCGTCATCAACTCCTGCAATTGTAATTTTTCCCTGGCTGACGTAGTTGTATTCATAAATGTCGTTGGACAGCAGACATAATTCTAAATATTAAATAACAGTTTTAATGTTCTAAGTTACTAAGAAATCATCTAAAATTTGTCTACCTTTCAATTGCGATTTTTATATTTAGTATCTAATAAGTAGTCATTAATACAGAATTAAATAATTAAACGTGAATCATGAAATCATTATGAACCAAAATATATTACAATATTTTAATATATGTAAATAAATTTTACATAAATATACTTATACATGTACTATTTTTAGTAAAATAAAAAATTAAAAAAATATTATAATTAGTTTTGATTCGAAATTTTATTATGATTATTATGATGATTATCTCTACATCATTAAATAAAATTTTAAAAGAAATTATATAACTACATATTTATTTATTTATGTATATATTACACTTTAAGGGAAGAAACATTAACTCACCCTTGACTCCCTTAACGGCACCAGACATGATCTGGTAGAAAATATGGTATGATCTTTCCAGGGTCTGTTGGGAGATGACACGAGCCTTTTCCAATAGATCTGTAATCAGATGGAATCCATTATATTGCAATTATTAAAACTATCAGTAGCGTTTTACATAAAATATGATGATCATTCGTTTAGATAATAAATTTTACAGTAAAAATAAAATAGAAGTTAAATCTCTAAAAAAAAATTTTTTAGTTATGTAATGAGTTTTGATTTTTCCAATTAAGTTTGTAAGTAAATCAGCTTTAGTTAAATCTAAACTATTATTAAACTTAATATTTTAATAAATTTATTGAAATTTACAACTGTAATAATATTACAAATAAATCTGCAAATATGAACAAATGACATGAAAAAAAACACTTATGGAGAAACTACCCATCGGTAGCACTACAAATTTCCTTTTTAAAATATTAATAGTTAAGGAAATTAGTCGTAAACAAAATAAAAAAATTATTACGCTGAGGACCTTATTTTTTTCATCAAGTGAAGAGAAAACTTTATTAAGCTCTGTGATAATATATTTAATTTTTGAAAAGTAAAATTGAATAGGATATGGAATTTAGCAAAGTATATTTTTTAAATGATGTTGAAACTCATAAAATAAAAAAAAACAATTGCGAGTTATTAAAGCCTTAAAATAAAAGTCAAATTTTAATTTAATTTTTATGAATTTTAAATTTTCGAAAATATTAAATCAATAATAAAGGATTAATATTTAATTATTTGTTTAATTGGATTTAGATAAAGGTAATATTCGTCTATGTTAGTACATCTACATAGGACATTGAAATATATATCCAAAGTACCTATGTAGAGAGTCTATAGTAATATAACTTTGTTACTTGAATTTTTCATAAAATGATATTTACCATTATCATTATTTTTATTTTTATTATATTTTTTTTATTAAAGTCCATATTGAAAATTTGACTTACAGGTCTCAATATCAGCTCCGGCCAGTTTTCCTGATGGTCCGAAGTGGATACGGATGAACTTACCCTGGGACAGACAAAAATTATTATGTTCCACTCTACTTATATTTCAACAAAGACTTATTAAAAAAGAAGTTAAAGTATACTTACGAAACGAGAGGAGTTATCGTTACGGACTGTCTTGGCATTACCGAAGGCTTCTAGTACAGGGTTAGTTTGGACGACTTGATCTTCTAGGGTACCCTGTGGAAAAGAAAAAAAATAGTAAGTGGAGGAAAAGCCCTTGTCAGCTAACTTTGAGTAAAATGGTCTTGGAATAAATATAAATTAATATATTAGTTTACCTTCTTTTCTGATTGGCCTTCTTCCTTCTTTGTGCTGGCACCGACGGTGGCGAAGTACGCAATTACCTTCTTCGTGTTTTCAGTCTTTCCGGCACCAGACTCACCGCTGTGTGTCAAAAGATGAATTTTATTAATTCAACTAACTTACACCGAGCGGTCCACACAAACATGCCTTAATTTTATCGCTATGTTCATCTAATAGCAAGCTCCACAATGTGAGAAAGATGGCCCTTTGTTAAATTAAAAAATACATATTTTAAAACTGCACAAAAGACGTTTAAAAATAAATAAACGTAAATATGCTCATCTAGCAGTTTGCGGTAAAAGAAAAATAGAAGATTTAGATTTTTTACTAAATATTATTATTTTATTCAATTTTCATGTTGACGATTATTTTAGTTCGTATATATAATTATGATTTTCGTTTGACCACATATTTAGCCGACTGTTAATATTTTTAAGAAATGACATTTAAATTATTTTAATTTACATCACACTAACAACGAAGTTAGGCAAAACATTCGGAGAGGATCAAACTGGCTCAAAATGCACTGACAGAATGATTTTTTAAGCTCCTTAAATACGAAAGAAAATGTCTTTCCTTTATCTGATAGATTTCCTGAATGATATATCTACAGTCTCGGTGAATAAGTGGTAAAGTCTAATTTTCTACAAAATGAGTTTCTTGTACTCAGAGAAGCTTAATCATGTTATTTTCGTAGTGAATATTGATCTAAGTCAGGCATTGGATTGAAAAGGAGTATTTGCTTACATTAAAACTCCATTTTAAGCCAATAACTACGAGAATAATACGATTCTACTTCCCTCAATACAACTAACTTACTCTGAGAAAAAATTGACTCAGGGGCTGTAGATATAACCACCTTATAACTATTAACTACTTGATAATTTCAAAGAAATATTATTTATATTATTACGAGGCTTTAAATCCAATAACCACCAATGTATTAATCAATTATTTCAATACGGTATCAATTCCATTGAACGCCAAAATATATTATAATAAAATATCCAGTTTATAGTTTTTATTGCTACTTTTAGGTATTTAAAATCGAAATTCACAAGAATATATTTACTAAAACTACTCATTATAGAAATCAAATATTTTTCCCACGATTTATTTATTTATTTATTTAATTTTAAGAGTCTTGTACGCTGAATATTTTATTCTTTATAGTTGCGTTAATTATAGATTATTGTTTGAATTTTTCTTTTACACAACTATTTATCACAAGTCATTAAAATATTTGAAACAAATTCTCTCTTTAATGAATTTAAATCAATATATATTAATGATATAGATCGAATCATACTTACGTAATCAACATAGATTGATTTTCCTTGTCTGAAAAGGAAAAAAGAATAGACATTAAATTAAATGAAAAAAAATTGTTTATTGAATTAAATAAAAGATTTTAATATTTTTTAAAAATGTAATTGATAAAAATACAACACTGATACATCACAAAAAACAAGTTTGTAGTACCTAATTGAAAAGAAGTAATACTTAAGTTTTATAATTTTTTTTTTTTACTGGTTTGTGTACTAATTTTAAAGATATAAAAATAATAAAATACTTACTTGTCAACATGTTTACGTAGGCACCGTCAGAGATGGCAAAGATGTGAGGTGGGACTTCGTTCCTCCTCTTACCTCTGTACAACTTGGCGCACCTCATGGTGTATACGGGGAATCTTTTGTAGGGATTGATAGCAACGCAAAACAGGCCGGAGTATGTCTGTAGGAAGTGAATAAAGCATTAATTATTATATGATCTAGGAGACAGAGTATCATTAATTACCTTCATCTCAGCTAGTTGAATAGAATTATCAAAAAATAAGTTAGGCAACTGAAGCTCATCATAAAGTGAATATAATAAAAGTCTATACGTAGTAATCTCTATACTTAGTAAGTATTCACAAAGTATATCTCTGTACGATCATCTGTAAGATGAACTTTCAATACTTCCCATATGTTATATATAATTGTAATCATTTTGATCGTTCTTTGTTGAGATAAAGATAATTCATAACTATAGTAAACCAACACTAAGGGAATACATATATAACATATACAATGGGGTCACATACATAGCATAGATATAAATAAAGGTATATTTCATTCAAAGAGAAATAAGATAGGTCACAAAGGGTGTAGTGATTGGTGTTCATGCCCTTTTTTCACTACTGATATCATACCCAAATAACAAAGTATTAATATTGTATAAGGAGGTTAGAGATTTTCTTTCTAGCTGACCAGAAAGTGTTGGACAATCGAACTCGGGTTGCTTCAAAACAGGTAAGTCTCGAATAAGTTTACTTTCAAAGAATTATATGATGAATTTATTTGACTAAAAACATTTGTCAAGACTTGCTAGTTTTGATGCCTGTCCATTTTTTAAAGTTTTTTCAGGATAAAAGAAGAAACAAAGAAAGTAATAGAGAGGATCTAAGTGGTAAGACGGTTGATGCCAGTGTTCGTCTTCATTCAATGGATTCACCATACTCGTCAAGTTGCAGGTTATCCAAGGCATGCGCAATGAGGGAAGGTTTGGTGCATTCCTTCCAACTGGGGTCATTCTAACTTACGTAAATTAGCTTATGATAGTATCTCTGCTTAAGGTTATACAGGACAGAAGCGTCGTTGAGGTAGGTCAAGTTGGACATATCCTCGCATTTCTCGAACTTGGGTGGGTTCACTTGGCCGACCAGATCTTTCTTGAAGTCTTTTGTCTGTCAAAATCAAAGACAATTATTAAATATGAGATAAAAATAATAACAAAATTGACTTACATAAATTAGTTTGGCATAATATCTCTGCTTCAGGTTATACAGGACAGATGCGTCGTTTAAGTAGGTGAGATCTGCCATGTCTTCGACTTTCTCGAATTTCGGGGGATTTACTTGGAATACTTGTTCCTTCTTGAAGTTCTTTTCCTGCTCAACGTAAGTAATAATGTTTAATAATCAAGATAATCAGTTGAACTACCAAATACATCTCCATTCTTGCAGCAAATTGAACTTTTGGACATATAATTCTCCAACGAAGGAAAAAGAACAATCTGAGCCATAACCATGAAATCATGTCCTGCTGATTTTTAGAACTATAGGAACTAATGCAGACTGCGCCCAAAACACAATCAAAACAATAATTTGTTAAATATAAATAATGTAGGAGGCATTATCAATTCGTCAACTTAATCATATCATGAGGCATCTGAAGGGAATGATAACGTGATACAAAGAATATAGAAATCATTCACATTACCACTTACACATCTGAGTAAAAAAATATTTTCCGTTAAACAATTTTTTTTTAGCAAAATTTATAAAACTAACACAACAAATTGTAATTTGTACAAGGAAATACTAACAAAAATTAAAATCCTCTGAAGTTGGATAACAATAAAACAGGAAACAGTGAGCTACAACATTCATCTTCCCTACTAGACAATAGATATTCATCGTCTTTATTAACCTAACCTATTTTATTTATTTTATTTGAGCCCCTGGTGGATTTAATTTAACAAATACCAAACTACCACGTACGAGACTAGAAGAACAAGATGATAATAATAAAAAAAACTTGACACTAACATGAACAAAATGTTTAATTCACCAATTTTCACTATTCGACAAAGTATTCATCTATCTATTATTTTATACTATCTATTATCAGAAAAAAATCCTTGTTACTTTTTCTACTTAATAAGAGCTTAGATTATATTATAGGATAAAATCCGAACAAAGTTTAAATACGACTGGATAATAATCAAATCAATGAACGATTTATTTTGTTTTTTCATTTAATAGAAAAGCATTATAATTTTAAAAATTTGTGTTATAATTATTATGAAATAGCAAAAGTATATCTATCATATCTGTCAAAACCATTCATTTTGACAGATAAAAAAAATCTATTTTGGTTTATTTTATTTATTTATTTTTTCAATGAGCTCATTATTTTTCTCAAATACTTAAATAAACAATATTTATTGCATAAAAGGGTTTATTTCTTTTGTTACAATAAACAAAATTTTCATAGTTCTTTCATTAAAATAAATAATTGCAAAATATAAATAAAAACTAAAAGAATAAAGCTAATAGTTTGTTACATTATTTAGTTTTTTCAAAGTGCTGGCAAGTTTCTTTGGTTTTGGTCATAAGACATTCGTCATAATGAGAAATTATAGTTTTTAATTCTTTTGTGGTTTATTGAAATGACAATTTAATATTAAACATTAATATTATTCATTCTTTTTGTTGATGGGCACAAATACCGCACTTGGACATTGATAACTGGTATCTTTAATCCTAATTCCAGTTTTGTAATTCTGTTTAGGCTGTAATAGTTTGTTTTTAATGCATTTATGGATTTCAATTATCAGTTAATTTATTAAATTAACTATCTAATATTAAATATTAAAATTATTCATCCATTTTTAATTTTTTTTTCCTACTTAAGTTCACCATCCACTTAATATACTTACTTCACCATTGGGGAGCTTGACAGAGACAATATCTCCCTTAGTTCCTTGGATTTCTCCCAGGAGGAAACCCTCGGCTTCATCTGGGACCCAGCAAGCCTTCTTGGCATCGTATGGTTTCGTTTGGTCGATTCTCTTCTGTTCCAGGGATACGAAGAGATAGGGGGTTGGATCGGGGTCATCAGCCCCTACTTGCATACCTGCAGGTCCTTTCGACGCCATTCTGTCCTTGTCCTGTCTGCAGCGGGCTTAAAAGATATAGGACAGCCCTTCTGGAACAAAGGGAAACGCTATTAAACTTTCAAATAAAGTAAACTATAATAAATAATATACTGTTATATGAAACAAAATTATCATAAAAGTAATAGATACATGCAAAGTAGAAATTACATTTTTATTAATAAAGCGAATTTCCTAAGCAAATTTCTCTAGCACATGATTGATGGGTAACTTATTTTGCGACATAACTAAATCTCCATTCAAATAGAAAAGTTTATGTTAGTGTATTTGGCTCGTGCAACCGTGAGTAATAAACCATCTCAGCAACATTAAACAGACTACATTATAAACAACACTTAATTGTTCGGTTTAAAAATACCAAATGAGAATTCACACTTTTAGAAGGTAATCTCTGACTAAATAAAATATGTTATTTATTTTTTTAATAAACCCAATGATTATATGGAAATATAATTTTAGATAAAGAAACAATTACCACTTTATTTTTTCATTTATTTTAATTACTGATTTTAAAAAAAATCTAATTGCTTATTATTGACAAATAAGTACATAGTTGAATTTAAACAAACGAAATACGCTTTATTCGAAAACATCAAGCACAATAACAAGATGATTCTAAGTAATTTTATTATTTTACTTTTATTTTAGTACGATATTACGATGCGAAATATATGAATTTGAAAAAAATAATCATTTATAGTAAATTTCGTTCTTGTTTATGATGGTAACTAATTAAACCCTCCCTTATTATCGTATTTATAATAACATTTATTTCAGATATTTTGGTTATCAATTTCAATTTACTTTGAAACGAAAATAAGTATTAGCTAATCTCTTCAAAGCTCTCTATAGAATAATTTTATTATTATTATTAAATATTTATAACTATTTATCTTATAAGGTACGACAGCTAATGTATTTAAGTAAATGACATTTTTGGAAATGTGCCACAAGAGAAAAAAAATCTTGCAGAGGAATAGTGTTATGTAACTTATTTATAGATATACAAAAATATGTATTCGCATATATATTTATATATCACTTAATTTTCACAAAAAAAATCTCCGAAAATAAATTAATTCCAGTAATTATTGAAGCAATGAATATTTTTATCTAATTTGTCTTAGAGAAATCGGAAAAAGTTTAAACTTGTAAAACATAATTTATCATACAAAGTTTTTATTTTTTAATAATGATTTTAAATTTAATTTAATAACGTTTATTTATTGTTATGGTAATTTATTGGACACGCTTTTATATAAAATTTTCCAATTGTTTTCATATCCAATCCCAGATGTTTCTGAATACAAAAAAGTTAGCTAAGTCAATTTATTAATTGTAACTCCCAATTTGAGGTAGATTAAAATAATAGATTTATTATTATTGATTTTTTTTATATAGTGTACTTCTAAAAAATCATGATTGTTTAGGTTGAATATAAATTTTTATTACTGTGTTCATTAAAGGAGGGGAGTGGCTCGGTAGTAGAGCGCTAAGTTGCCGTGCCGAAGATGCGGCTGAGGAAGATTTTATTTAATCTGTTAACAGTGAGGTATAGGTTCCTTAGTATCGGGGATCCTCCTTGGGCTTACCCATCCTCTATCCAAAAATGGGGGAAAATCTGGCGGTTGAGCATGGTCTAGGACTAATCACCTCCCTACACAACCGTTGCCCTAAAAACAGTACAGTCTATACCACTTAATGAACCCAAGACCTTTCATGAGTTGTGTACCGTTTTTTTTTTTTTTTTTTTTATTCATAGAAATTATCTCATTTTATTTAAATATCGATATTAAGCTTAACTTATAAATGAATTTTAATAAATACCTGATTATATTACTTCCTCAATCTAGATCTTATAGTTGAGAATTAAAATATGCTTATATTCATTTTAATATTTCAGCTCTGTATATAGGAAAAAAATAATTTGTATTAACAAATTTCGTTAACAGTAACCATTTTGTTTTCGTATCTTTTCTGAGATTATTATAGTTTACTCGTAATTGAACTTATTATTCGTTTTATATATTATATTTTACTTTTAATTAGTTAATGCCTTTTAAATTTTTATATAGGTACTATGGCAGTTCCAATTCGATGCCTCCACAGTTTTTATAAGACGTTACTATTCAAGAATATTTCGTCAAATGACTAATGGTCTTTTAGTAATATTTATTACTACCATTACAATTTATTAATACAGCTAATATATAAAGACAGAGTTATTATAGGCCTGACTGGCTAATTATTCTTAACCGGGGTCCCTAAAGGGGTTGGCACGGGTGCGCTGGCACCATCACGAGCTTTCGACCGTCTGGCCCTTTTTAGGATCCCCGGATCGCCTCTCTTCTCTTTTTATTTCTTCTTCTATTTCTTTTCTTTCAATTTTCTTTTTTAGTTCGATTTTTTCCTATCACCCTTGACATTCTTTTACTGTTATATTATTTTTAAACGACCTATTTTCATAACAGAGCTACTTATTTTAATAAATGTGCATACCTATTATGTTTTTAAATGATCATCTTAAAAAATCAAGTTAAAATATTTTTATAAATGTACTCTTTGTTTTTGTTATTTTTTAGTCAAGACTTTGAGTGACGTGCGTAATGCTTAAGTTAAAGTTTTCAGTTTTTTAGTTTTATTCAATAAATAAAATTTAAACAAAAAATATAATCGAAATATAAAAATGATATTTTTATTCAATGGGCACTAAATAAAATTTTCGGAAATTTAATTCATATTAGAAATGAAATACAGAATATATACTTTATTTGAAATAAAACTTCATGTGACATTAATAAATTATTTTTACAAATTATTAAAATTACAAATAAATATACAACCTATTATACTAATATTCTTTCTGTAACATAGTTTTCAATTTTAAACAATTCTAAATTTATATTCATTAAATCAGTTAGTTACATTAATAACGAGTAATATAATGCAATTTTAAATTTTTAAGTTTAGTTTTGTAGTAGGTATGTTTTTTTTTTTTTTTATGAATGTTAAATTAGGCGGTTAAAAATGTCTGAAAGTGAAAAGAACAAAAATCATAACTTCTAAAAAATTTAAATGAAATTATTTGAAGCTAAAAAAAACATTATTTTTACCAAAATATAATAGTTTTTTTTTTAAAATAACTATTATCGATTTTTGCTACGCATGTTTTCAGCAAGAATTACGATGCAATTATTTTCCTTCTAATCTTCTTTTTTAATAATAGTTTATACAAAATGGAATTACTTGCAACAAAAATATGTTGTATCAGGATTTAATTATTAACGATTTAAAAATAAAACCTAATTATACTGGTGGTATTCGTTAATATGATTTTATATGATCCTTTATTACGATTCTGGATGATTAAAATTTTGTTCTTACAATAAATTAATATTCATGTATCTCTGAAGTACACTTTCTGAAGAAAGTAATGTTTCAAATATAATTAAATCCTATCTATATTCAATAACGTCCTAATTGTTGAAAGCCTGAATATTCACATAGAAGATAATTTTATAACTAAATTATATACAAAATATTACATAATATTCATTCAAAAAAGGATTAGTAACTACCATATCATTCACTCAAATCACTAATCTTATTAAATGTTCCATTCATATAAATCTGCGTTATTCCACTGATAATTTTCATTTAAATTAGAGATTTTAATGTTTGGTCTATCAACCGAGTTGTATAAGAGAAATTGGTAAAATAGATAGTTTCTTTTCTGGGTCTGTTATTCGCGTTCTGTGCAGAGCACTGACGCAGGAGGTCCCGAAATAGCTAGCCAGTGGAATGCCAAACCCTGGCTACTGGATTTGAACAGAAATCGATACCTTCAATCGATCTTCACAAATTTGATTTTTTTTAGCATAATAGAATAATTTTTTGAATATTTTTTACAAGTACACATTTATTTTTATTTTATTAGAACATTAGTCATTCTCTGATTTACAAATCACAACCTAAATAAAAAATGAATATTTTTACATTCATTAACTTTATTTTTATTCATAATACAAATTTTTATTGAGTTCAATGATGAAAACTTTTTTTTTTTATTTGATTGAATTTATTTAATTCAGTATCAGGGGTTCCATTTGCTTCAATAAATTATAAGAGGTTAAAAAAAATTGCTGATATATTAATTAAATCTAAATATAGTTTTGCTTTAATCCTGTTTTAATGACTGCATCATCAATTTATTTATTTACTATTAAGTGAAGTCTTAAATTCAATTTGAAATCATTTGGATTAATATATTCACTGGATACTACAATTTTTTTTTTTATGATTCCATAAGGTATTTATTGAATCAAATCTTCTATGAAGTATTTAAAAGGCAAGCATTGGAACTACAAGGAAGCTTAAATTCAAGATGGTCGCACGCCCGTTAGTTGGCAAGAAGTGGGCCTTCTATATCCGTAGCCAGAGCCTTGTTTATCGTATTATAATATCCGAGATGCCATCTCTGCTAACTGAAGTTGGATGTGTAATGTCTATATTTAGAAAGCACTATTGTCCATCAGCTTATACGGTATAGAGCTGACAAGTTTGAATTTCCATAGCCCATTTCAGATTTTTTTTTATTGTTAAGAATTAAGTTTCAGAAAATAATTAGAAAAGCTGGTACAATGTTTATAAAAACGAATTTAAAACTACGAGCCTCTAAGTTGATTTACGGTTCTCTAAACATCAGTTTTCTACTGAAAGCAGACGAATGCCAAAAGAAGTTGAAGAGTATTGAACACATCCCACATTTTTAAAAAATATTCCCACTCAACTACTTGACTCTATAGAGTTAGTTATTACAATTAAACACACTTTTATGTTAGTATCAACTACTAATCACAGGTAAGTTTGCCTGGGTATTAAAGAAAAATTATTTGACAAACAAAAATTTGTGCAACGCCTTTCAAAAAAAAAAAATATGATAATGAATGAAAAATAAATCTATTCTTGAAACTTTTAATAAGAATTTACATTCAAGTTAAATAGTAAAATACTTTGTTTTACTTTTTAACGGTTAGGATAGCATTGTTAAGTGCAACATTCTAACAATCTAGTACACGTTATTTAAAATTTTGGCAACAAATTGTTAACCTTCTCAGCCCTCTATTATCATATAGTTTCATTAATTCTTTTTTTTTATGGTTATAATATCAATTGTGATTTCATCGAAAATTTAACAAATGATTTCTGTTTCTATATGAGACCAATTTATTTAAATTCTAATGTTATTTATTGTTAACGATTAATGAAAAAAATCAAAAAACTTTTGAAATTCTTTTAAAAAAAAATTCCAAAAGCTTTCGAAATTCTTTAATTTGATTTAGAAAAATGACAATTATGGCTATATGATGAAGAAGGACAATGCATACCTGTATGACAGACAGCCTATGGAAGACTGATCCAGTCTCAGATTGAACCCTATGAATAGTTCATCCCCTCCACTCCTCACCCCCACCCTTCCACTTGTATAATTGATATGGGTCACTCTTTTGAATTTCAATCTCTTCTTGTCCCACTCCCGCCCTTAATCATATCTCCATCTCCGCCGGCACAATGGTTAGGTACCGCTCAGCCAGGTTAGTCTACCAAAGCTTTATAAACAACACCTTCAAAATTGAGCTTTCTTTTTTCAAAAATCTCTATCCATTAAATAAAAATAAAGAGAAATAATAATCACTGTAATAAAATGAGAATTGAATTTACAATTATACAACCCCATTTAAATTTGAAGTATAATACTACTTAACTGATTAAAAAGTTGCACAAATTTATGGCTCCTTCACAGTTTTGGATCACTTAACAATCAATAAAGATTTGAAATCACTTAAAACAACTTTAATTACTTTTTAATTCAAGAATCTGCAACCATAAACTGTGACAGAAGCATTGTCAAAAATCACTTACCGTTCTGATATGGTCCAAAACAAAACTAAAATACCCAGGCAATCAGTTTGTGTTAATCCCAACTGGAGTGTTGTCACTACGATAGGCGTGGCTTCTCACACAAATAAATGCGGTATACAGTCGTTTCTCAATACCGACTCAATTGTTTTTTTTAATGTAAAAATTAATGCAATAAAAAAATGAATTAATTCTTATGGTAATAACTCTAACAATCACAGAACAGATCGTAACGCACTTACTTGCAGTGGTCTAGTGTCGCGGAGGGGATGGTCCGCCCGGGTTATAAGTGTAGGACACACGATATGGGGATCTAAGGCGGGCTCTGATTGGCCGATCCTCTCCACCAATTAGAAAGCGCCTCTCACAGTAGACATTTTTAGCCAGGCGGGGACTCTTGAAGTACTCATTCGACCCACGTCTTCTGCCATCGTTACATATCTCCCATTGTTATGGGGAGATTCAATTGAAATTTTGTAAATACATATCTACAAAGTTGGAAAAAAATAAAAAAAGAGAAAATAAATAAAAAATAAACAATAAAGGCTATTAAAATGGAAATTTTAAATTTTTATTTTACCATCTACTTTTCAATCAAGATAGTGACCGACTACAGTAACAATATGCTTATAATCCGAATGCTTATATTTATGGTAATGAATAGTATTTATTGTAATAAATAGTATATTATAGTATATTTTTCTACACAACAATAAATGATAGGCACTGAACCATATTTCTGATCCTTGACAGTAGCCTCCAAAGAAGATGGAGTATGTCATTCTATACCCATAAAAGAAATGACAATAAAAAAAAATATCTGAAATATTCAGATTTTTAAAAAACAGCAGTTATTTCATGCAGCATTCAAATTCAATTTATCTATTTTAAATGTTTAAACTATAATTAAAACAAGAAATTTCTAGCAACTTATGGCCATAATAATAATTTTTTTTCATTACTACGTTTTGTGTCATGATTCGATAAAAAAATGTATGTATAATTTTAGTTGTGAAACGGGGTGATATTTTATTTTGGCACTAATCTTGACAATCATCTTGTTTTGTTCTTGGCCTAGAAAACAAGGATAGAAACGACCTATGAGACCTATCTCTGGTTTCAGATTGAATCAGAGCGTAATTTATACTTGGGATCCCAATATTGTCCTATTATTCTATCATTGTACAAAATATACCAATATATATATATATATATATATATATATATATATATATATATATATATATGTATATATATATACGATACACAGGGTGTCCCGAATTTAAATGGCAAAACATCAGGAACTTATAGGGGACCGAAAAACTAAGACAAAAAGTCCTTTAGAGATTTGCTCATTTTTGCTTAGTTTTACAGAAAATCACAAAAAAAGAAACAATACAAAAATGCTACAGGTAGCGATTATCATCTTTCAAAATTCGTCAGGATTGGCAGTGAGATATGTAAACACTTAATGTTATCCTTTACATTCTTTTATTTGTTTACATTTTGGCTTCCTTCTAGGATTATAATTCCTAAATCAGTCTTCAGTCAGTTACTCAGATATTTTTGTGTGAATAGCATCAGCCACAATGCCGCATACAATGCCGCTGATATGATTTTTATGTATGGTTTCTGTAACGATAATGTTTTAAAAGCGGTGCTTCCAAATAGAAGAGTGCCTAATCGACGAGTCTTTTCGTTAACTTTTAATAGACTACGAGAGACTGTGTCATTCTTAACACGTAATGAAGGCGACCAATTCCAGGAAGCAGTAAGAGCAGATTATCGGAGAAGAAATTGTGTCCAACGCCACTTCGATAACAATCCTGAGACTAGCATCCGAAGAGCATCTGCTGCATTAGCAATATCGCGGCTAGCAATATGGCGAACTTTGAAAGGTGATAATCGCAACCCATACCATCTTCAAAAAGTTCAGAATTTATTACCTCAATATCATGTCAAGAGATTGAATTTTAGTAACTGGTTTCTTGAAAAAAATCGCGATGATAATTTATTTCCATTAAAAATTATATGGACCGATGAAGCTACCTTTACAAGAGGAGGAATTATTAATCAAAGAAATTATCATGTATGGGCTCTTGAAAATCCCAGAGCTATTAGAGAGAATAGGTTTCAGCATGAATTTTCTATTAACGTTTGGCTTGGAATTTGGAACGGATTACTGGTTGGATTATATATTTTACCTTGAAGATTGAATGGGATCACATTTACACATTTTTTGGAGAACGACTTTTCTAATTATTTAGATGACATTCCCTTACAACAGCGGATTGAAATGTGGTTCCAACTCGATGGATGTCCAGCTCATTATAGCAGAGTTGCTCGAGCTTGGCTGGATATAAATTATCCACAACGATGGATTGGACGTGGAGGAGTAGTACCTTGGCCACCCAGATCACCTGATATGACACCCATTGATTTCTTCGTATGGGGAACCTTGAAGCAGAAAGTTTATTCGGTGTCAATCAACTCGATAGAGTAATTAAGAGACCGAATCATAGATGCAGTGCACCAAATATCATCAGAACAATGTTTAGCTGCAATTTATCAAGTGAGTGCTAAATTTAATGCTTGCATTGGTGCAAGAGGATAACATTTTGAGCAATATTGACATTAATAAGAACATAACATAAATATAAATGTAAATAAATAAGTATAAAAATGAAAACTTGTTTTGTTTCTTTTTTTGCGATTTTCTCTAAAACTAAGCAAAAACGAGCAAATCTCTAAAGGACTTTTTGTCTTAGTTTTTCGGTCCCCTATAAGTTCCTGAAGTTTTGCCATTTAAATTCGGGACACCCTGTATATATATATATATATATATATATATATATAGAGAGAGAGAGAGAGAGAGAGAGAGAGAGAGAGAGAGAGTTGTATGTGAACGTCATGGTGGTGGGGTGCTGTCTCATGTTTGGAGCCTGTTTGGGCTGTTGATCGTTGGGATATATTGTACTTTTTTCTTCGAGATGTGATTCACATAATATTTTTTTGTTGTGTCTTGATAATGCCTGAATAGGCGAAATGTCGACCGGTAAGTGGGAGTATTTCTGGAGAAATTTGAAACATAAGGCTTTGCATTGTGGATTTCCCAATTGCATTATAATATAATATATATATATATATATATAAAACTATATATATAAATATATATATATATATATATATATATATATATGTGTATATATATAGTTTTTTGGCAAAGAATTTTATAAATAGATTTTTTATAAGAGCTCGTTTTATATTTTGTTAATTTTTTTTCTAGTTCCCTTATATATATTAGTAAACCGGATCCAATGAGAAAAAGCCTTATATAATTTAATTTAAATATTTAGCGATATCTTTTTCATCTCGATAACATTTTTTATCATATTGGTATCCTTATAGGAATTGAGGTTGGTCCCCTATGTATCATCTTATTTAGGTCAATTGAGTAATGTGTTGTTTTTATTTAATATTTGATAAGTATTTTTGTATTGATCTGAACGAATATGTTCTTAGATTCTTATCACGATCCCATAATCAGAAACTCAAAATAGAATCATGGAAGTGGTAACAGACAATGGGGAACAAAATTGTATTATTGTAAGAAATTTACTTTACCAACGAAAAAAGAAATATTGTGTACTTAAATTAATTTTAAATTAAAATTAATTAAAATAAATTTTAATTGGCAATTTATTTTTTCTTGCAGTCATATAAAAATTCCTTAGCCTATTAGTTGTAGGTCCTAAAAATCCACTCCATACCCCAGTCGTTGGTGGATCTAAATTTGAATATAAGCTATTCTTAGTATAATATATGGTAAAAATGAAGTTGGAGGGACATTTGTTTGGTTATCTGTGTTCAATTAGACGGCCATGAGAACCTTCCCAACCTTAATATCATTATGATCGAAAAAAAAAAACTGAAAATTATTGAATATTTTTAATTGCCAGGAGAAAAAAGAACAATGCTTGGATGAGAAGGAATGGATCGCCTTACATAAGTAATGGCTAACCTCTCGTTTGTGTCTTGGAAACTTGACAACGTTTTAATGGCGATAAAATAAGCTGACTGATTAGTTTTTTGACCTCATTGTTCTTATTTCTTTTGTTATAAATATATATTTATTCTTTTAATTATAAAAAAAGCTTCAATACCCTATAGTAAGCTAATGTGCAGAAATCGTCATTGAAAATTACTCCTATATATTTTAATATAAATAAGCAAAAAATCTTCACTAATGAATCACAATCCTATCTTTTATACTCCCATCTGAACATTTTAAAGACCCAGCATGTTATGTATCTGTTAGGCAAAACGATAGATTGCGAAAGTCTGGTACTTTATAAATGCTTATTTGCTCTGCTCATTTCCTTATTTTTTTTCATTTTAATTGAGCCACTATGGAATGAAAATCAAGAATCAATTTTATTTTCCGTGTCTGGATCTTATTCTTCTACCAGCTTCGATGTCCTGCCAGCAACTCTTGAGCCGATCTGTTCCGTGCCTTCTTCCGTTGCTCTGATAGTCTTCCGGCTTGACAAAAAAAACCTCCGTCTTTTGACTTCATCTCCCAACTTAGTATTCATTTCTAATATACAGTAGTTAACAATTTTTTTTAACGACTCCTTAACACTAATCGTCTGATTAAATATAGCAGCATAAAGTGATTTTAATCGAAACAAACGTTCCCTTAAATAAATAGATTGAATATGGATTCTTTCCGGCGAATAGACGTTGATTTACCTGCATAGAAAACGTCAAAGAGTTCTAAAGAAAAAAAAATATCAAGATTAACAGCCCTTGAAATCCAATTCAAATCCAAAGTGAAGGGATAATATTTGTTATATAAAAGATATAGACCCTTAAGTAACATTATGGTTGTACAAAATACATAAACATTATTTTCCTCAAGAATAAAGAACAATTCCTTTTTATTGTTAAAACATATCATCACCGATCATCAATTAATTATTCTCTTTGTGTTGGTTATAATGTATCGGAGGATCACCTGTAACTGACATCAAAGCTGGAAGGTGCCTTGAAGGATGTGACAGAAGTGAGTACTAGATTAAATAGATAAATTAATAAAATATCCGGTAAATAGCGCAGCAGGTTCCAGCAGTTGGCATCAAGTCAACAAGTCTCAGTCGATTAGTATGTCAGAGGGTTAGTTAGCCTCCTACTTTTTCTTGGGAGATTTTATATCCTGTAATTATATTAATGTTAATATTATATATAATTAACATTATTGAAACTGCTTTCTTGATATCGAAAAATATTTAGTTTTTTTGTCTGCATTCTATCTAGTTTATAGGTAGGTATTGCTATGTTTCTACTCTCTCTGTATATATATATACAGGGTGTTCCGAATTTAAATGACAAATCTTCAAGAACTTATAGGGGACCGAAAAACTAAGACAAAAAGGCCAAAGAAACAAAACAAGTTTTCATTTTTATACTTATTTATTTATACTTATTAACAAGTTTTTATTTTTATATTTATGTTATGTTCTTTTTAATGTAAATATTGCTCAAAATGTTGTCCTCTTGCACCAATGCAAGCATTACATCTAGCACTCACTTGATAAATTGCAGCTAAACATTGCCGACAATATATAGCAGTGTATTTCACTGTTGTTGATCGTGTTGAGTTTTAGCAGATTATTCATATTTCCTTATCGAATCTCATAAGGTGAATAATCGTCCTGCTATTGTATTAATTAAGTTTATTGGCATGCGACCAACAGTTTGTAAGAATTAAGGTTTGTAACTCAACGATGTACTTTCATTAAAATTACCCAGAACAGTTGGAGCTCGATGCAACAAATTTTCCTTTGTTTGAATGAACGGTGGATCATTTTGATTGATTGAAACAAATTCAAAATCGTTTGACTTGGCCACTGTTCAAATGGAATTAATACATATGATATTATTAGTGGAAGAATAAAAATAGTTAATCTCTGAATATTAATATTAAAGGGTATGAAAAACAATAGATATTTTTTATAATAAATATTACATTTTTATTACTTTAAAAAAAATTAAAGTAATATAAATCAATTATTATGCAGTAAGCAACAGGAAAATACTTAGAGTTTCAGCAAAAATGAGTAACTTAAATTGGAGTTACTCCCTAGAGACTTAATGAAATAATCTAAGAATTCAAACAAATTTAGTGGTCAACTAATTAGAAAAAATAATTATATCGTTTAGTTTTTTAAATAAATTTGCAGAACAAAAGCTAGAATATTTTGAAACTTTCTGTCAATAATTAATAAAAAGAAATTCTTTGGGCACTTATCCATTCAATCAATTCTCGCCCCAAAGTAAACTAACCAATGTCAAGCCATGGATGAGACTGTTTAATGAAATAGGTATGGAGAAAAAAAAATACGGTTAGTCCGAAATTTAACAATCAGGTTAAATTTGGAGCCTAAGCCGGTAGAAGATATTATTGAAGAACATGTTCCTTGCATGACAAAAAGTATAATGGCCAGCATAATAAGCGAAACAAAAGTTACAAAGAAGAGCAAAGGCCAAAGAAGAATCAGAAAAGAAATGTGAAGGCACGATTCAGGAGGTCTTGGATTGTTAGAATAATGAACGAGTAAGGTTCCTGGGTCAATCCTGGGTGATCCTCAGTCTGTTTAGGTAAGAATTTAAGTATTTATAAGTTCCTGCCAATATGTGTGGTATATATTTGTGTGTTTGAAGCGTTCAGGATTGTAAGCGGATAACTAAAAAATTTAAAATTATTTTTAATTTAAGCCAAGTAATTTTGCCTAACAATTTGCACCTCATTTCTCATATTTTTAGTTCGGTTATCAAAATAAAGATTCATAGCATAAAACTAGCGAGTGTGAGGAGAAAAAGTCAAATCTTGAAATTTGGAGGCATCCGCTTTTGGCCCTGGACGCCTCATTAATACACACCCACACTCGCAGGAAATGCAAAAACTTAATAATTCTTTCATTCTGATTAACGACTTTTCTTTTAATTAATTACTCCCTGTCAAGTTAAAAAAACGAAGACATTGCTCCAGTCGTGTTACAGCCATGACATCAAATTTAAACACTCGTCTGACTGTAAGGATAGCCCTTCCAACTCCTGAGTAGATGCGATAAGAGTCTAATTTGTGTATTTTTAGCGGGAGATGTTTGATCCGGAGCCTCACACCTGCCAGTTAGATTATATCAGGCAATTATAACTGACAAATCGTATTTACCTTAATTTATCTGCAGGGATGTTCTACCAACGTTCGTGCAAAAAAAATATTTTCTGACATATTAATAGCTCAGCTCCTATAAAATTGCTGGTGATGGGAGCGGTTAGTCCACTTTAACTGTGTAAATGTTTCGATTAGTCCCAATTAGTTTTGAGTCTAGAGAGATTTTTTATTATAAATTAAGGTCGTGGGAAAATTAATACCTGCATCATTACAACCACGAAGGGTCTTGGGTTCAATACTTGGTAGAGGCTGAACCGGTTCTTCGACAAGGATTGTGCAGTGAGGTGATTGGTCGTATATCACGCTCAACCCCAAGATTTTCCCCTTTATTTTGGGTACTCACTTTAAAGAGACTGGGTGAGCCCCATGAGGTCCATAGATCCCATAGGATCCATCTCCAGTCGCTAAAATATTAATTATACACTGGTAAGAACTGGAGAGCATGTAGAGCCATTTATGTACGTATGTAATTACTTGATAGAGCATAGTACGAGTATATTAAAATGACTGTTATACAAAATTACTTTTTTATTAATGATTCTGGATGATGGCTTATATTTTATATAAATATAGCTTATATTTATTATTGACAGTTTTTTTAAGTACTTGTCTGTGAATCAACTAGGCATAATTTATCAGGTATAATTGCAAATTTCTGTTATGTGAATAGCACCAAACGCAGCGCAATGGGTTTCTAATAGTCTGAGACCTTCATTAGCCATGATTCTTGTTGGCAGTTTTATCCTCACATACTACCTTTCAACCAGGTCGAAACATCGTTCACCTTCCACCTTAAATACGGCTCCCGCTGCCTAATCCTCGTAACGTACGTAATCGTCAACGTATGGTGTATGGTGTGACAACCACTGTCTCTCAAAGACCAGTTTCCAAGAAGCGTGACCAGGGGCAGAAGAACAGTGAACCACTTGTTTTTTTTATTATTACCACTTGAACCTGCTGGAAAACAGATTGCTGGAAATTGCGAGGATTGCTCAATAACTTTCAGATTTGTTTTCAGAACACATCATGTTAGTGGTGAAGAAAGCAGCAAATAAAATTGATATATAACGAACCCTTCTGTGCTCACTTATGGCTCATTCACAGATTATTATTTCATAAGATACGTTGCTCACACGATACACGCACTCACACATAAATCACTGTATTGGGATATATAAATCTAACTGAGACAACAACTAGACTCTTAAGTTTTTAACTGAGCCAATACTGAAACTTGGAATGACTCTGGATGCAAAATCAAAATCAGTATGAGACAGCCATAATATAGAGTTACATGCATCAAATAATGGTACAATTACGAACTAGTTGGGTCTGTCACAGAATTTGTGTTGTATTGAGTTATTAAAATTATAATTTTTCACTTAGTACCTCTTGAGATATTCCGCATAGAACGCTGGAGATTAAAAAGACAAAACCATTATGAAATAACAAAAAAAATTATTGTATTCCTCAATATCATTATACTGAGTTAAAAGCGTAATTTTATGTCACTTCGGGAATTTCAATCAATTTTTGTTAATTGGCTGAGAGGTAAACATGTAAATCATAGTTTAATTATAATTTCAACTTTTAATTTTCCAAACACCTTGGAATGACTCTAGATGCAAAACTCCGATGGAAAGAATACGTTAAAAAAAACTAATACAACTCAATTTGAGTTATAAAAGTTATATTGGCTTCTAGGCTGACAGTCCACACTGTAAAATATAAACTATTAATTTATAACCAAGTCCTGAAGCCAATCGGGACAATATGGAATCCAGCTGTGGAGATGCACAAGGGACTCCAACAGAAAAATAATTCAAAGATTCCAAAATAAAGTGTTTAGGGGCATCGTAAATGCACATTGGTACATCAGAAATGATGATCTCAACAGATCTTCGGGTGCGGACCGAAGAGGAGGTAATCCAAAAATTCGCCCAGACCCATCAGGGTCGCCTGCAAGACCACGTCAACGCCGAGGCCGCCTATCTCCTCGACTTCAATGCACTAGTAAGAAGGCTAAAGAGAAGGAAGCCCCATTAACTAATATAAAGTTGTGTTTTACGTTCAGAGCTAGCGACATTTGAAGCTCCTTAATCGTGAAAATAAAACTATATTATGTATATATGTTTTAAGTGTGATATTATTATTATTATTATCATAAAACAATTGCTAATAAGCTCGTCAAGAGCTTGATTGTAATATAAATAAATTAAAAAAAATTAAAAATAATAAATAAAAAAATGTTTTTAATTTTCAATTTATATTTTTTAATGCATGTAAGATCTAGGATAACGTCTGATAAATTGCAGATAATTCGTTATCAAGCTTTAATAAGCAATTGGGCCAAAACTTGCTGGTCTTGGAAATTCATTTGAATTTATTTTAATTGTTGAAGAAATGATGTGTCAAAATTTGGTAACTAAGAGTTCATAAACAATATATAGTAATAAACATCCTAATAGAATGTCCGCAATACAATGTACAGTTATCAGATAAAGTGATTATAACTTTTATTGTAAAGATATAACAATTGTATGAATTGCTCAATATTTGTGTTCATAACAAATCGTCTTACTAGTGAATAAAGCGGCAATCAAAATTGATATATATCGAAACTTTCTGAGTTCATTTATGGAAACATTTACAGAGGAATATCTTATATGAGCTAATAACAAGAAACTGATGTTCCGAAAAGAATTTTTTTGATACTCGAGGTATGACGAATAGGTAACGAGTAAACTTACTGGATGTTGCCTAGAGCACACTAACAAATATTTGAGTGAGTCAGAGGTGAATCATGGAGGCTTAGATTAAACACCTTCCCCCGCCAAATATATAAATAAATTCACCATACTATCCCACGAACTAAGTTCTCTGAGACAGAAATTAATTGACTTGCTTTATAGAAATATATTTAAAACAGTATATTAGTTGTCTAGGTTCTGGTTGACGTCTTCAGATACAGGTTACATACAATGCTGTACAAACATACAAACTGCACTACCAATATTACCTGATTCCTTTGAATTATCAAATCCATTCAACAAATTTCGCCTACGTATTTGTGAGATGTGATCTCTCTCTTTTATTTTTTATATTTCTTTCACGTGAGCGTAATAGTAATAGAAGTTAATAAGTTTTCATTTTGGATGATTATTATTTTTAAACTAAATTTGTTACGATTCAATTAAATTTTACTGACAATTATTTTCTCTATCTGAGTTTCCAGAAAAGCTCCCTTCATTGAAAACATTATATTGATTGTCTTGAAGTTATGCTTGTGAAACTTTCGTAATGTCAAAATGATAGGTTGACACTTATATGTCCATGTCTCATTCGTTGAAGTTTGTTTCTCTAAATTAAAGGTTATTTTTTAAAATTGAGAAGCCAAGATACCGAGTTCATAATTTTTCACAATATTGATTGGGGGTATCTTTTTAATGCCTCTTTTTAGAACTAGAATTTTAAAGATATTTCAGGAGCTAGAGATCTTCAATCTTACATCTATAGATAGAGAAGTCATTTTGTTCAAAAGTTTTATTATGTTTCTCTTCAGAACTATAGGTAGCTTACCTCTGGGAAGGGTTTAAACTATTTATATAGTCTACAAAAACACGAAATCTATAAGATAATCATTAATAATTTTCTGATATGAAGACATTTGATTCACGCAAACCAAAAAATACGTATATACGTAAGACCTGGAGTTGAAAAAGAATCTGGATTCAGTGGCATACGTAAACAGTTAATACGCCTTTCTTCTACTGATAATTACTACTTTTTGGTATAATTTAATTAATTATGATTATTTTTTCAAAAGAAAATTAGATCAAAAATAAGGTTTCCCATGCTTTCGACATACGACGATCCCATAGTGAGGTATATTGTTGATTTTACATAATTAAACATTTTTAAACATAAAATGTTTATTTTTAACAGCCACTTGGAGTACGAGGAGGCTATCACAAACACCAGAGCGTGCAGGTTGGCTTGGATCCCGCTCAAGCAACGGCCTGTCATTTATTTCCGTACCTGGTTTCGAAACTGCGGTTGCACGTTCGAAAATTCCATTCACTATTCAGTCCTCAATTGACTTCAACGCTACGCACGATACTAATCCAATTCATTCAAGCAATTACTGCTCCCCACATCAAAGCAAAGTTAACCTAGGTTTAATATTATTTAAAACATTATAGTTTATTTATAACTATGAATGAATTCATTGTTATTTATTTTTATAGCATCAGATTATGCTACTATGGCTATTCGGGTGATGCTACGGTGGTAATCCTAAATTTTGACTATCAAGGTTAAAATTAAGATTTTTAACCAGTTCTTGACTCTGAACAGGCTGGATACCGCTATTTTTCAACCGAAGGACGCCATAACAATCATTTTTTACTCCCTTCAAAAAATCTCGAAGCCACCACTAGGGCTGCGATCCCACGACCTTGTAGTTATTATGCTGCACCACCGGCTATTCCTGATTTAAATCATAATAATATCGGTTTCAATAATTTTTTATATTAATAGGTCTGCTACGGGGAACTAAATAATATTCTCGGAAATCTTCTTGAGCCAATTTTTTCTATACCAAACCCAAAAACCACAGAAATATAAATAACATTATGTGTTGTTTTTTTTGTTTTTTTTTTTAAATGAAAACTTCTTTAGCCGCGTGTAGCTACTTTTGGTAGCGGAAAAACTTCTGGGTTCGCGTCAGGAATATGAGCGACATGCTCGAAAAGTATTTTGACAGACTTGAGACACCTAGTGGCCTGTGCATAAGTTATACGATTTGTTTTAATGTACTTTAGTTTAAAGGTTAAAATTCCGTTGACACAAAAATAATATTTGACTCAAAGGTCGTTTAATAATTGTGCAATAATACTACTTAAAATACCATAATAATACTTAAAATATCAATAATTAGTTGAACTTTTCGTTTTCCCCAAAAGATTTATTTGTCTTAGTTAAATGTTTTGTTGAAAAATTAAAATAACTTTTATTATTTTCTATGTAAATACAAATAAATGGAATAAGTAATATAATATAAACATAGTAATTGTTATTTCAATTACATTATTGATATGGCGTATTGTGAATTTAGAACTACTAATAAATAAACTATTTGAAAATGTATATCATTATTGTCCGGAGTCACTGGCGGATCTAGAAGAATTTTCAGAGGGGCCATGGGTCAATGTGAATTTGTTATCAATGTATACGATCCATATATGAATTAATATACATAAAATATCAATTTTTAATTTAAGACAACTGAGGCCATAAAACAATAACATTGATAAAATAAGCTCCTTGATCTCAAAGCGGTAGCTATCTATATGCGAATGAAAAACATAAAAGGGTTCGGAATCGCCGATTTTGGATGCACCCATTGAGAAAACATTCGATACAATGAATAATTTTGGTGTGTAAAACGTGCTTTTTTTTGTTGAAAACCAACTAAAATTCAGATCAATATCAACTAATGAGAACTAGGTGGGACCCCCTCAAATCCGCCAATGTCCGGAGTGTCAATATATGAAAATCAGACTAATATTAATAATTTAAATTTACAAATAATTCAGAGTATGATTGATAAAACAAGATACTTATTCCAAATTTTTATGTTTTTACCTCTGTCAGCAGTCCTCATGACTACCTATTCAAATTTTGTTGGCAATGGATAAACGGTTCTTAAATTGTTAAATTGGCACTGAATATATAAATGTCGGAATTATCCTAAAACAATATTGTTTTTTCAAACACAATTTCCTACCTTGGTATATGAAAAAACTCTTGGTACATGTCTACAATAAAATAAGGTTCTTAGGATTTAACCGTCTACAGTCTGAGTTACTTCCCCGATATTCTCGCACAAACAATCACATTGTATACACTGAAGTATTACGTCCAACATCTTCATCAGTCTCAAAACAGCTGAAAGAATCACTCAGGCTATGTGATCGACATCAATGAAGGAAATTGAAGACAGACAGCTGCACAATTCATTACGACAATAAATACAAAATGCAAAAAAAAAGTTATCTCTTCAACTGTAATTTTATTCTTAAACTATTTACATGGAAACAACATCAGTCTAATTATTCAGACCATCACTAATCATTCTTTACTTAGGTGTTAAAATATTCCTATTCTCGGTTACAGGAAAAAGTGTTCAAAATAATAATTTCTTTTATCCTGATATAAATTTACACTTTATATAAATATAAGATTTTATAAAAAGCAACAAAGCATTATTCGGTCTTTACTCAGCAATTTTTAGACAAATGGTCGTTGGGTTTTTACATTGAATGTGCCCCTCCAGCATTTTGCTCCAGTATGTGCTCCTCCAATTTTCTCCAACACTGCCTATGGCTACATGTTCTAAAGTTAAATCTCAGGTGAATTTGAATGTAAAAATATGATTTGGTAGCTTCGTTAGAGTGGTTTTACCCCCTTCACAATTACAATTTAGTATTTTAAATTACTTATTTTTGTGTAAATATTTATTTACTTCTATAAAACAACAAAAGATTCGAGTTTTTGAAAATAATATGAGTAATACCCATTACTGTGTATACCTAACTTGACGCACATACGTGGGCTATATGGGTACTCGACTACTTCCACTCGTATACTGTTTGAAAGAAAATGTAAATATTGCAAGAACTAGCTATAATGATAAACAATCCTAACTGACTAAAGCTATTGGCAGCCGTTCAACAGATTCCAGTAAAGGGTTTTAGACTGCCTCATCCACTTTTCACAGCGAACTCTTTGCCAAACCTGACGGTGAACATTTTCTTCGATCCCACTTCATCTCTCTCTTGGATTTATTTGATCATTCACTCTGTAACATACTCCAAATTTCTGAAGTATTTATACCTCTTTATGTTGGAATCGGTCATTATTGGTTATTTTTATTTTATTAAAACTAAATATTGGAGTCTACTAAACCATCCAATTCATCTCGTATCCAATCCTAGCAATCCAAAATCATTCGTAACATCCTCAATGCTCCATATTATTTCACAAACAAACTCATCCATCATGATCTCAATATCCCATATGTTACTGATTTGGCCCAAACTTGATACCTAACCTTCCATGACAAGCTCCATACACACTTGAATCCGCTAGTCTCTCAACTTGTTCCCCATACTATTCCTGATAACCCTCCGAGGCGTCTCAAAAGAAGATGGCCTCGAGACCATCTACTATAGAACTTTATTGGAGTGCTACCGATAGGTAGTTTCTCCACAATTGTTTTTCATGTCATATGGTACATATTAGGAGATTTACTTATTGTAATATTATTATAGTTGTAAATTTCAATAAATTAAAAATTAAAAATAAAAATATAAATATTTGAGTTATTGATGATAAAATACAACCAGAGGACAGTCCTTAAGTAGATAAACTGTAGTCCATAAGAAGAAATGACTCCTGCAGGGATTACACGAAAAAAGCCAAGTTGCCTTTGGTTGAAAAATAGATACCTGAGATTATTACTTGTACCTATCTAGAAGTGCAAGTGATAAAAACATATTACATAATTTACAGTGTCCTATATCCCCTTCATGGATCTCGGGGAGGCATTCCGTATTGCTCTTATTACAACAAATAATTTATATTAATTAATCATTGGTCAATAGTAATTAATGGTTAATTAATGATAAATTATTATTTATTTTCCCTTAGATCATTAGTTGGTTCAACCAAGGACAGCTTAGCAATGCAGACAGAATAAATAAGTTGAATCATTGATCGTCACTGATGGCCCTAGAAAATGTCTAGGAAGTAGATTGTTTATTTATTCATAAAAAATTATTCTTGTTTATTAGCCCTTGTTTTGCCTTTTGTATAAATTTGTATTAAGTACTGTCGCTAATCATAAAGTTCTATATTTATCTATCAAATTATTCATTGATGTATTTAGTTGTATAAATTATATTTTAAACCTTCTTGCTGTGCTTAAAATATTAATTTTATTTCATTTTTGTTTATTTTTATATTTTTTAAATTTACTTACTTTTACTTTTACAGGTTTTTTCCCTCAATGGGTTGCCTGGTTAAGTCAGAGCGTATCTCCACTTTTCTCTGTTCCACCAGTCATCCTCCTCAAGTCCCCTGCCGGCCATCTCCTCCTCCACGCAGTCCTTCCACCGGGTTCGGGGTCTTCCTCTTCTTCGTCTGCCTGGCTGTTCCCACAGCAAAAGTCTCTTCGGCCATCTACGTTCTGGCATCCGCTGGCAGGGTCCGTACCATCGCAGCCTGTTCCTTCCAATCCTCTCCGCAACTCCTTCGGTCACGCCCAGCCTGTCTCTAACATCTTCATTTCTGATTCTATCCAGGCGGGTGATCCTCAGGCATCTCCTCCAAAAGTCCATCTCTGCAGCTTGTAATCTGGAGTAGAGCTCCGGGTTCAGTGTCCAGGTCTCTGAGGCGTAGCTGAGGGAGGGCTCAACAATGCTTCTGAAAATACGCCTTTTGTTGTCCATTGAGATGACTGTGTTCCAAAGAACTGGGTGCAACATTCTAGTCACTCTTCTTGCCAGGCCAACTCTCCTCCTAACTTCGGGTTCCGACTTGCCGTTTCCATCTATTGTTGACCCTAAGTACTTGAAAGAGTCCACCCGCTTGCATATTTTCCCACTAATATGAAGGTCTGTGGCTTCTCTGCAGTTCACTGCCAGGTATTCGGTCTTATCAAAATTTATTCGTAGACCCCATAGACTGTATTCTTTTTCCAGGGCCATCAGCGACTCTTCCAGACCATCTCTGTTATATGTGACCACTGCCTGGTCATCGGCAAAGAAAAGAGAGAAAAGCATATGTCCATTTATGTCTATGCCCTTTCCTCTCCAACGTGCGCTCCACTCCTTTACAGCCTGCTGTACATAAATTTTAAACAGGGTCGGGGACATACTGCATCCCTGCTTAAGGCCCTTTGAGGCAGAAAAAGGCTCAGATAAGCGAAAGCCGAGCTTCAATCTGTACTCTTCTTCCCTGTACAGACGTCTCACGGTATTTATTAAGGCATCGCTAATGCCCGCACTCTTAAGGGATTCCCACATCTTTTGTCTTGGCACACTGTCATAAGCCTGTTCTAGGTCTATGAAAGCTATATGCACAGCTCTTCCTTTCTCTATTCGCTTTTCTATGAGCTGCCTTAGAACAAATATGCTGTCTGTGCAAGACCTGGCTGCAGTGAAACCAAACTGTTCCTCTGGGGTGACAAACTCCTCTTCTAATCTTTGCTTCAGAATTCTGCCCACTATTCTTGATACCGAACTCTGGACACAAAACCTCTATAATTTCGGCATACATTTCTGTCTCCTTTTTTATGGATAGGTGTAAGAAATCCTGTCTTAAGGTCCTTTGGTAGCTCTTGCCCTTGTATTATCAGATTTATAAGCTTTGTAAGGGCTTTTAACAATGCAGGCCCCCCTGCCTTTAACAGCTCTACTGAAATACCTCCAGGTCCTGCAGCTTTCCCACATTTTGCATTTCTGAGTGCAGCAAGAACTTCATCTTCTTTTACAATAATATTTCCTTGTGCATGGTTCTCAGTTGGATATGAACCGGACCATTCTGGCCTTGATTCGGTCAGCAATTTCTCGTAATGGTCCACCCAGGTCTTCTCACCTATCAGAGGAATCACGTTTCCCTTCCCTTGTGTCCTGAGCGCCTTCAGTACTCTCCATGATTCGCGCTTTTTTAAATTTTATTATTTTTTATTATATAATTTATGACCATAAATTTAATTTTAATTTTATTCACACATGTAAATTACACAAGGGAACAACATTTTTGTTGCATGAAATATTTTGACTAATATTCTACTTCCTCGAGGTGCTGATTTAAGATCTGAAGTCAGTTTGTTTGTATCAGCTTTACTTTTGGGGTTATAATTATAAACTGTTTTTTAAGATGAAAATATTTTTTATTAAGAAAACTATTAAAAAAATTACCACTACATATAAAAAAATTTTCTTTTGTAAGATTTTCTGGCTTGATTCGGTTCACGGGGGCTGTTTTTAATGCTCCAACAA
Organism: Arma custos; assembly: GCA_037127475.1. Taxonomy (NCBI): domain Eukaryota; kingdom Metazoa; phylum Arthropoda; class Insecta; order Hemiptera; family Pentatomidae; genus Arma; species Arma custos. The sequence continues at coordinate 92,344,540 of CM073760.1, read as the reverse complement.
TAGTCCGCCATCATGTGAGCATTCCAGTGACCTTGGTAACGTTCCTCCATAGTTGGAATGTCCTGATGGAACCGTTCCCCTTGTTCTTCACTCAGATCACCAAGATTTTCAGGGAAACGGTCCAAATGGCTGTGGAGGAAGTGTACTTTGATGCTCATATTACAACCAAGCTGCTGGAAGTGTAACAACATTAGTTCAATATGCTCCGCATAGCTTTCTTCCTTTTTGTTTCCCAGAAAATTTTGAGCAGTCCAAACGAATTCATTCCAGGCATTTTTTTCAATATCAGTCATGTAACTAATAAAGTTTTCATCCTTTATCAACCTTCTTATTTGGGGACCATCAAAAATTCCATTTTTAATTTTTTCTTGGCTCAAATTAAAGAACTTCTTAGAGATGTATTTATAGCAATCACCACCCTTGTTCAAAGCTTTGACAAATTGTTTCATGAGCCCTAGTTTGATATGCAAAGGTGGCAGTATTATTCGATCCGTGGGCACAAGGGGCTCATTTATTACATTCAGTTGTCCCGGAACCATAGATTGCCTGGAAGGCCAATCTTTTCTAATCCAGTGCTCAGACCTAGCTCTGCTGTCCCATAAACAAATAAAACATGGATATTTTGTATATCCACCTTGTTGTCCAAGAAGAAAATTCACCATTTTTAGATCAACACTTATCAACCACTTTTGTTCGTTGTATTTGATTCTATCCATTACAGAAGCTACAGTAGCATATTCTTCTTTGACTGTAGTTGAATGTGCAATCGGTATCGAACCCAGCTTATTGCCGTTATGCATAAGTACACATTTCAGGCTACGTTTAGAGGAGTCAATAAATAAACGCCATTCATTTGGATCATACTTCTGTACTCCCATTGCTTTCAATAAACCAGGAACATCTGAACAAAAAGCAAAGTCGTCATCTTTAGAAAAGAATGACAGCAATTCTGCCTCTCGGTTACGATAGTATGAAATTCTTGTTTCTGGGGTTAAAAGATTTCTTTGCTTTAATCGAGAAGCTAGAATCTCCGATGTCTTTTTAGAAAGACCAAGATCTCTGATTAATGCATTGAGGTCTTCCTGATTAAAGAGCTGGGGCTCAGAAGTAAAATCAGAGTAAGAATCACTTGTCCGACTTTCATCACTTGAAGAATAGTTTTGTTTTTCTATATCATGATCATTTTGTACAGATGAAGAAGCTTGGGGTACTGGTGCATCGCCAGAGAACAAGACTGGTCGAGTAACAGATAACAAGTTTGGATAAGACCATTTCGACCGGTTATTTTTATTAATTCCATTAATATCAATCACACAAAAATAACAATCATCTTGATGATTATTAGGTTCCCGCCAAATCATTGGTGTTTGATACTTAAAATGGGGTCTTTTCTTATTTGCCCATAATCTCAAAGACTCAACACATGTTTTACATACCATATGAGGGATCCAGTACTTGTCACGGATGTCCAAAGCGAATCCAAAGTAATCAAAATATACCTGTGTTATAAACTCTGACACACTTAGCCTACAATTTTTGAATGTATATTCACCACAAATGTTACAGAAATAGTTTGGATCGTTTCTACAGATATTTCTTAACTTGGACATTGTTATTTAACACAAGAGCACAAACTTTTTCACTAAACAACTCAGTTGAATTGAAGTTTGAATGTGACTAGTACAAATATATGTCTATCAGCTGTTTGCCAAAAACAAAAGGTGCTGGAGAAAAACTGAGGCTAGATTTGTAATCACCAACCTCTAATTAGTAAACAACAGGCCTAAAACTCCATGCAACAAAAAATTAATAAAAATTTGTTCCCTTGTGTTATCAATTTAGTCAATCTGTAAATTTTTAATTTCTTATATTGTTAACCTACACTAATATGTATTATGTAATAATTATAATACTAAATTGAACTGTAACTATTAAAATCACATGTAATCACTATGTCATTACATAATCATTAGTCACATGTAATGACTAAATTGATGATTTACATGTGTGAATAAAATTAAAATTAAATTTATAGTCATAAATTATATAATAAAAAATAATAAAATAAACTAAAATTTAAAAAATATAAAAATAAACAGAAATGAAATAAAATTAATATTTTAAGCACAGCAAGAAGGTTTAAAATATAATTTATATAACTAAATACATCAATGAATAAGTTGTAAATATAGAACATGTAATATATTTATTTAAGCATGGAGCATGTCCTAATATTAATAAACGGTCCCTACATTGGGTTACCATTGGGGAAAAAAAGAGAGAAAAAACATAATTCTTCTAGTCAGCTTCGTCAAGTAATGTTATACTTAGTTTAAAAAAGTACAAATTACTTAGACTTATGCCTATTTTTATAATACGAAAATCCCTATTAACTAAGCAAAGTTAGTACTAAATTGATCCTTTTTAATGCAGCTGACTAAACGTTTAATCATCCACTGAGACTTTTCAAAACAATAATTCATTCTACGTTCACCTGAAATCCACGAATTTTATTTTATCTAGGTGTAGTTGGTTTAATTTATTTATTGAAAAAGCCACAACTACCAATAGAATCCGAATCATAAACTTGGTAAAATGAGCATCGCAAGCAACTAGAGGAAGAAGGAGGTGAGGTAATGACAACAATAAGCAAAAATATCGATTAATTTATATAATTATATCGGTTAAGTCGAATTCTCTCCTAAATTAGTTTCCTGTACGCTAGAAAGTACAGTTGTGTGAATAGGGGCTAAGTAAAGCATTCGCTTGAGAAGTCGTTATTCCCCAAACGTTTATACAACTCTATTCAAAAACCACAAGTGTGACACGATTTCGGTTTCCTCAGTATTCTCTCTGGGAAAAAATCGACTTGAACACTTATTCATTGGGCTGTAGATGTAATACCGTACATTTTATAATACGAAGACGTGATTCACTTCTAGATAAAAGGAGCTCTTTCATCATCAGCAATTCATCAGGAATATTTTAGTCCTGTGAATACTTGTAAAGTTAGATCTATAAATGTTTAAAATAAATAAGTCCTCTGTCCTATAATAGCAGTAATGTATCTAATAACAAGACATTGACCAAAAATTACATTCTTGATGGGTAAAAAAGTTGGATTTTTGGGCCAAATCAGAACCATTGATGGATTTATAGTTGTTCTTATTCTAGTAATAATAATGATTATAAAGAGTTTTATTAAAATGAATTTAACAATTTACAATTTTGTAACATATTACTTTTTGAATAAAACAGTTTACTCTGAAAGTTGGATTAACATAATAAGTAAAAAGAAGTATACATTTATAACAGTAGGAAAAAGGAAAGAAAAAACCTACACAAAATAGAAAAAATAAAATAAAATAAAAGTAAAATATTAATTGATTTATTTATATAAATAATTAAGTATAATATAAAGTATAGTATAAGTTAAATAAGTATAATTTAAATAAACGAGTTTAGATACGTTATGAAATATTTCAAAGTTTCCATTAATCAAATAATGATAATAAACCTTCTATTATTATGAATATTTTTGACATACTAGCGTCAGCGTTTTTCACTTCTGACATAATACTTTTAAATTTGGTTAAAATTTTATTAGAATTGAATGTGCTAAACATATTCTTAATTTCTTTAAATCAATCCAATATAGAAGGTTCATTATTTGACTTTATTGGTTGTTCTTGGCTTATAAACGTTTTCTCAAACCACTTCGAACTGGATTTGGGTAAAACTGGAAAGTCTGTAGGTTTAGCTTTATAAATTATTCTGTCTATTTTAGTAATATCATCATTATAATTATAATGGTATGATGATACTATGATGATAGAGCCACGGCACAAGCTCGCGATGAAGAAAATAGTGATAAGATAGCAATTGGATGACCCCATAGATTAATCAAAGGATATATTTTTGACACCTAGACCTGAGGTAGTGCCTAGCCCTGAAATAGCGGTAGTGGACCCTATATAGCCGATCCATCCTTAATTAAACGCCAAGAAAAACAACCTCTTCTGCCCTCAGCTGACTAAATTTATTCGGTGAGTGCACACGCGGCGAAGTATTATGCACTCCCATCAGCTTGACAAAACGGACCGCATTATCACGATGAAAACATTTTCATAAATATATTACATTGTGTACTTATTACATTATAGTTTTGAGACTTGTTACTGTGTCACATTACTAATTAATACTCCCTCACAATGCATTACTGTGCGAAGTCGTTCCCTGGCAGGGTTCAATGTTCCGTTAACAAAGATTTTGTAGTAACTTTCACTTATTAGTTAATGGAGACCTCTTTCCAGGTTAGGTTTTTTATATCTCATTAGCGGTGCAGTCTCATGTCCACCGCACCTTGCTCTATATGGTGTACTATATCATCGGTCGATATCCTCACCATATTGCAGGAGCAGAGCACGGAATCTCCTATGCCCTGTGAAGAGCTGAAGCGTGTTAACACCCAGTATTTCATGAGGTAGTTGTAAAGGGGACCAGACTGTCATTTCTTTCGCTGAGTAGCCCTTTTGTACATAACTGCCAATTCCATTCCTTAGTTTTATCCAAGATAATTTTTTTTCTATTCCTACTATCTTCATAGATTCTCACACGGATGTTAGTAGGTGGTCCTGCTGAGCCTTGAATCTTCATGTCAGATATCATGTATACATGAACATATCATGGCTTTTTCTCACAAGTGATCGATAGTTATTCTTCCGTCGGACATCAACGCCTAATCAGACAAATCTATTCGCATTGGTGACCAGGAGCAAAGCTGATCGTTGGATTCTCGCCAGCTCTTTCATATGTCAGCGTTGGGGATTCGAGTATCAAGTAGGATATGCATATCAGAGGATACCCTCACACACTTGCAGGTTGTTACGATTGCTGGGTAACTATGACTCCAAAAAGAACCTTACGTGCGAGTCAAACCATTTATCTATAGAAGACCATTTTTCCTAATTTTTAAGCAATTCTTTCATATCCTGATGACATAAGCCTATTACAGGACGTCGCAAAACCTCGCTTGTTACCGTGAAATCTAACAACACACACTGTTGGTATGTACTCCGTATGATAGGAATGAGATACGATAGATGCAAGTGGGGTAGGAGTGTCATTCTCATTGGCTTTTTGATTATCGTTAGTTGGCCTTGAATGATCATTGTCATCCACGCCTTATTTTTGTGTGATAGAACTCAATATCTTTTATAGTATATATGAAAATTCATTCGTTTCAATATACACAACTCGTTTGTTATCCTAACTGGGTCCTAACTTATGGGACTGCATTAACTCATTTCTATATTTTTAGAAGTAACCGTAAGGGAGTTCTGTTGAAGACTATCATAAATAGCACTAAAAGACAATTTGTGTAGTAGATGGACCGGAAACTACATACATCCCTTATTATTCTTGGCTCTGGGAGGTTAAATATAATGGCGATACGCCAAGAATTTGAGAATGGTCCGCTAGTCGATTTTTTTTTTCATGAAATTCAAAAGAAAACAGAACCGATTAAACCGAATAAAGCGTTAAGATCCGCTATAATTGTGTAAGTAAACAAAAACGCGTTTTTATGGTAAGTGCTAATTAGGCACTCGACATCTAGTTATAACTTAACACTTGCACCAACCAGATGGCATAAATCTGAATCCATAATGTCAATATATTTCAAACACTCGTTTTCACTTTCGAATCTAACCGAATCCCAAATTACAATATATAGAGATAGGGTATTATTTTTTTCCTAGGTGGATAATATTGGTTCCTTAACAATCCAAAAGCATTAAAGTTAAGTGAACCAGTAGTAGATAATGCCTACTAATCGACTTAATTATGTCTACTATCGACAACTACTAATTATCTATTGTCGCTATTAATCATGTATTAAAACCAAAGACGAATAGAAAGAATTCAGGCGTGTAACTTAAGTTCTGTATCTCAAGAAAATTGGTTCATAAATAGCCTCAGAGAAAAACTGTTGGCGGCGAACGGATTGGTTTTTTATACTATATTTAGATTTTCTTTATCTTAAAACTTTATCAAATTTTGACTATTTTTTTTTTTATCTTGATTGATCACTATGAGACCCGAAAAATTTCAGGTTTGATTACTAGGCTCTAATAACAGTTAATTATTGAGCTGTTAATTTATTTGATGAAATTCATGAAATATATATTTCGTAAAGAATTCTGAACCGGTTCAGAATAAACCCATAGTTTAAAAAAAAATTAATTTTTCAAATTTTGGAAAATTCTTGATGCTTATTTGAAAGATAAATTCAATTCCCATACTTTGGATGTGAGCAAAAGGGAAAAAAGTCAAAAATGAGCTCATTAGGAATTCCTGAATTAATATGCCGTAGAATAGTATTTTTTAGTGTGTTTGCTTACTATTTCTTTTAATTGGAAATTAATTTTTTATTTAATTGTAGGTAATTAATAATTTTAAGCCAATTATATTGCCGTACTTGTTTGTTACTTATAAAAATACTGGGATAATGTTTTATAATTACATTGTGAATTAACAATATCGTCAATACCATTGCAAAGTATCGAAAATGAAATAAGAAAAGTTCGTTTTAAATCAGTTTGTTTCGTCAAATGTATTTTACCTTTGTCTGCATACATCGTTTTTGTGCCTTGCATTACTTTATATGAATTTTACATCAATCATCAATCTGAAGCGAACTCTATGTAGACCATTTGTATCGATTTTATATGGGCCACGATTATGAAGATAAGAGGGCGAATTATTTTAGTGACTCGGCGACTGAATTTTATTCTAAGATACTCCTGTGTTAGTCCTCCTTTCATTAGGTGCAATAACAAGAAAAACTGATTTAAAAACAAAAAAAAATAATCGCCGGTAATATAATTGTTTCATAGTGAGCAGCAGCGTAACGGAGCTTTATGTTTCAAATGATTAGTGCAGACTATTGAACGCATGGGGACAGTAGCTAGAAGATCCCGATAAAGAAAGAGTGTAAATGGAGCAAGGCGTTTGCTGTATCTAACAATAGTCCCTATCTGGGTCAGCCTCCTGGCAGCGCCTGGCTACAAGTCCTCTCAAGGGACTGTCTTCCCAAAGCTAGGTATTATCTGATCTTTAATAGCCGCCGTGAGTTAAGATATATGACAGTCTAAGAAAATGCTCTTGAGTAGTTCCTATGTACCAAGGATTTAGTCAGTTCAGCAACCAAACTGCCAGTATAAGGTAGTTTCCAACGGCCCTTATTATTTTAGCGAGTGAAGAGTACGAGGTTGAAACGAATTTGTGGAACGAGTTTTCGCAATGCCTCAATTTTTCAGACCCGCCTCATTACGCGAACAGGTAATATAGTGTACTGTAGCCTCTGGTCTTTAAAGAAATAGAGAATCCTAACTTACTTAGAAATAATAAACCTCCACAAAAGCCAATTAACAAAAACACATTTTAACGAAAACACTCATCCAAAATTTCCTCTAAATCCATATTAATATTTACTTTAGGGCAATTGGTGGAAGTGTCTTCAAAACTGTATATAAAATTTAAAGAAGTTATATCCTTTTTTGCTTTAGCCAGTTAAAAATATTAAAAATAGTGCTATCTAATGTATACGATTTTTTTCTTGTTGACAACATAGCTGTTATATTTTCTTTAAATTTTTCTTTAAAAATTATTAAGTTCTTACTAGAACAATAGACTCCGCCCCCAGATCTGAACAGGTATAAATACTGAAGGATTGAAGGACATTTTCAGCCCCGATTATGCACTGAGGAAGTTAGCAGCGAAAGACGTTCAGAGCCAAAGAATTTTATGACACGTTCGAAACCAAAAGAAACATTTGATAAATGGATTCAAAATATTGGCCGTTGCAATTTAAAAAAGTATTCAATTTCAAATATTAAGGAATAAACCTAGCAACAGTATGTTTTTTTGTACAAAGATCCTTAAGTAAGTAAGTAAACTGATCACTGAGTTTTCCCAGGTAACTGAATCCACCATTAAAAATAATATCACATCTTCTACCAGCATAAGTACCTTTTTTTACATTTATATTACCGCCTTGTGCTAGCCAAGATTATTTTAATGTTTTATACATATTTACAAAGTCCACTAAGTGCGGTTTTATAATTTAAGCTTTTATCAACTATTTATGCACGGTCATAATGGGAGGGATCATTAGACGGGATTAAGAAGAAGGAAAAGATGAAACGGGCTCAGACAGCTGAGTCCAGATTCCTTAAGTGCATACGTCAACCAAGTGGACAGTACCATGCAACTTCAAAGGCCTCTGAACGGGGGATTGGCACAGGCCTTCAGCCCATCGAAGATTTTGTTACATTGTTCCACGTCATGCAATGCTAACAGAAAAAAAGTGTTATACATTCTGATTCTATTTCCCTTCTGATGGTATTCACCAAAATTTCCTCTCAATACATATGGACTGTATCAATACAGAAAGTTCAAGTTTACACAACCATGATTAGAAATTTTAAGTATAGTTTTTGTTTAAAGAATATCGCATATACATATTAAGAGGAATAAAGATGGAGATGGACCAAGGTAGATGCATTATTATCATTATATTTAGGAAGACTGCTCTATTATCATTATATTTTATGATCATTAGATATGACTTATATCAACATCAGGTCATATATGCTAAATAAATTCCAATAACCAACTTAAATAAAACTCTTAGATCAGATATGGGTGCTCCATATGTACTTATTCCTATAGTTTTAGGGTGCTGAATCAGGATCTGATCAGGATAAATCTTGGGCCCCGCATAAGGTATGTTATGTATGTGTCGAAGATCTAAGAAAATGGTCGAAAAAGGAAAAAAAAACTCTTAAAATTTGCTGTTTCTATGATATGGATGGAGTTCACGTTTTGAACAGCTACCTTGTTCACTTCCCGGACAATTTGTAAGATGTTAGTGAGAAGCATGGTGAGCGTTTTCACCAGGACGTTAAAGTGATGGTCAATTAACCGAGAAATTCAACAAACGACTCATGGTAGAAACAGCTGCACAAGAAGCTTCAAAGAAAAAAAGAGAAAGAAAGTATAGACCAATTCCAGTTGACAAGTGAAACCTGTATTAGCAAATTATATCACTGTTTTAAGTAGTCACTGTAAATACAAACCATGCTTATGATGTAATATAGTGTTTCATTAATTCCCCCGTATTCCGTATAGGGGTTTAGTTAGGGGTTTATACTATAAAATACAAAGCTTATTGCTGGAAATCTATGGTTGATACAAAAAAACTAAGGTCAGATTTAGATTCAGCACTTAAAAATCTATAGAGATCAACTATTAAAGTTAAAAAAGTTTTCAAAAAATTTTTTTGTTGGCCTGTGTAATTAATGTGGATATTTCTAATTTGTTATCCAAACTGTTAATTTACTTTTGGAAGATTATTAATTTTTTTCTTATTTTGAGACATTTTTCTAGCTACCTATAAAAGAAGTGAAAGCCAGACTAAAAAATTAAAATTATCTACAAGTCAACGACCATGGCGGCGCCTATCGCCCTTGCCTGCCTTATCTTTGTCCCACGGGTTTTATTTACTTTTTAAAGTTATTTGTGATTTCTAGAAACATGAACGAATGTTCGGAAGAAAGAACAATAGCAATTTAATAGCCGTGTTTTATTTATATCAACTCATCTGTAAATCATTTCATAAAGCTCTATAAGTTATTAGAAAACTAAATCCTTAATGAAAAAAAAATCGGCAAAACGAAACGAAATCAAGCAGTGAGCTATTATATAAGTTAGAGTTACTTAATTATAATTATTATTCTCATAGTGTTTTTTTTAATTTAGTAATTTTTAAATTTAACTTTTAACATTTTAATATAAAATTACATTCGATTGATTATGATTAGATTTCTTTATTTAATTACTTTTACTTTTCAACACATTTTTTTATTTATTTTGTCCTGTCTATTTTCCCTTTCTAAATCAACGATCTTCCTAAATTAATCCACCACTTTTCCAACCTCTCCAATCTATCAGAGGACGACTTACATATGTATCTATTTATAATTTCCTCCTTATAAGGTTTCGAATGCTAGAAAGGAGCAGGACAAATCTGAATAGATTAAGTCTATAAAAAGTCAGTTCACTGTCAGTGGTTCCTAGTTTCCTCATTAGATCCAACGAAACCTTCCCACATTAATCTTAAATACACACTCCATAATTTTCAGCTTGCCTAGCAAAAATCTATGTTCTACCTTTGATCAATGCCTTTTGACTAGAAACTCCTAACCTCTCCCTAAAAATTGCGACTATCAACAATTTCCTTAACGTTATCCTATCATTCTCAATACCTTCGTGCATAACATAACCGTCAGCTTCTCATAAGATGCATAACAATCTAAAATAATGCATAACATTCCCCCACTTTGCTGTGTAGTACACGGAGTTGTTGATCACCAATAAAGTGGCTTTTCCCTTCAATGCCTATTTCCTCGGTTCTTTCATATTCCAATCCATCAACACTCAGCATCCTTCTCATAGCTATATTCTCGTAAATTTTAAATTCTCTGTCCGATCGTTGACATTAAAAACCTGGCTTTCTGACCTTTACATATATTTCCACTAAATTAAAACGTCACACTGTTCTTGCCCGCTCTTCTGGGGAAGTCATTCCCATCAGATATCCGCCATGGTTCTTAACTAATCCTCTTTCAAATCTATAATTTTCCAACATTTCCTCGATTTCAAAGCATATTCTTAACAATCCAATTATTAAAATTATTGATTTACATAAATTTCATTCAAATAATAGATTTTATTTTCTATGACAATGTTATTATTACTTTTCTTACTAATTACTTTTTTATATTGTTTACTTGATACGATTCGTTTATATTGATTTTATTTACTTTTTGTAGCATTATGTTTTTTTTTCTTGATATGGCATTATTGTTGTACTACTTACGTCAACACAAACTGATTTTTTGAATGTATGTTTAAAATTAATAATATTACGAAATATTTATATTTAAAGAATAAGAGTTAATTCAAAATAATACGTTGGAGATGACCATTCCGAGATGAGGACGACTACTATCTCCCTCAGGGGATTGAAATACCAACCACAAGGACAAAAGGCACAAGTTTATTAATACACGTTTGAGTACTACCATTGGGTAGTTTCTCTACTTGCCTTTATCTCGGGACATGATTTATCTTTTATTATATTTACTAGATGCATTCAGTTAACAGTTGTAAATTTTAATATATAAATTTTAAAAAAAAATAATACAACACTTCTTACTCAACACTTACTTATGGTGTTAAAAATCTGAATAATGCAATTTCACAGTGCCTACCTAAAACAAGTATCCCAACAATCCCTTGTAGCCTTTTATTTAAAATTATCTATTTAACTATATCTTCAGATGAAGTCATCCAAATTCTTCTTGTACCAGGTCTGCAAGTTTAAAATGTCGTTTATTTCTTAAAATATAATTTAATTTAAAAAAAAAAGTATAATATATTTTATTCAAAGTACTGGCCCTCGCTTTCTACACATTTTGTCCATCTCTCGGGCAATTTATGGATACCATTCCAAAAGAATGCTTCATCTTTATTTGAAATCATTTCATCGAGCCATTTTCTTACATCCTCCAAATTGTTAAAGTGTTGCTCAGCCAATGAGTGTCCCATCGATGAGAATAGGTGATAATCAGAAGGCGCCAGGTCAGGTGAATACGGCGGGTGGGGTAGGAGTTCCCAACCAAGCGAAGAAATCGTTTCCTTAGTCAATCTGGCTGAATGTGCAGGAGCGTTATCATGCTGAAGAATGACTTTGGCGTGCCTGTGAGCCCATTCTGAGCGTTTTTCGATCAATGCGTGACTCAAATTGATCATTTGTTGTCGGTAGCGGTCGGTATTGACTGTTTCGCCGGGTTTGAGAAGCTCGTAGTAGACTACTCCCTTCTGATCCCACCACACACACAGCATTGTCTTCTTCCCAAAACGATCCGGTCTTGCACTCGATGTGGATGGTTGTCCTGGCGTTACCCATGATTTTATTCGTTTGGGATTCTGAAAATAAATCCATTTTTCATCGCCAGTTACAACTCGATGCAAAAAACCCTTTCTTTCGTGGCGTAAAAGCAGCATTTCGCACACAATTTTTCGTTTTTCCATCTGTCGTTCGTCCAATTCATGTGGAACCCATTTTCCAACCTTTTGAATTTTTCCCATAGCTCTCAGGCGATCGGAAATGGCTTGTCTAGTGACATTCAACTGTTCTGCCATCATTTGTTGGGTTTGGGTATTGTCTTCATATAATAAAGATTGCAATTCGACGTCCTCAAACTTTTTTGGTCGATTTTCTCGTATTTTATCAGTAACATCAAAATCACCACGTTTGAAACTTTGAAACCAACGTTCACATGTCTTGACGGTTGGAGCAAGATCGCCATAAGTCTCAACAAGAATTCGATGACATTCAGATGCCTTTTTCTTTGGATTGAATAAGAAAATCATGACATGCCGCAAATGCTCTTTATTTGGCTTAAAATTAGACATTTTTAACACCAAAGAAAGGTATGATACGTCCACGTAAACGACTTAAAAACAACTGACTTTTGTAAACAAATGACTAACAAACAAAATAGCGTTTAGAGATAAGCAAATCCTTCAATAGGCTAAGGGCGCATTCTATTGGAATTAAAACGACATTTTAAACTTGCAGACCTGGTATACATTTATTCCGTCGAAAACCCTCTCTTGGTGTTTAAGGTAGGATGAGGCCCCTTTGCAACGGTCTAATTAGCATGCATCAATTCTTATGGCTCTTTCCCAAAATTTCAGCGTATTTTCTCTCTTCTGATATTGAGTGGTTCAATGCCAGTTTGAAGCCTAATCGCTGTTATTGGGGTTGATTTTGCAGCACCTGTTATTATTAGAAGAGCATTGTTTTGCACTACTTCTACTTTTGTTCAGGTTAATGTCTGAGGCCAGGACACGTTCTGCAGTGTATTCTGTAACTGGTCGTACGTATGTCTTATATGCAGTTGCTAATACATCTTGGTTGGCACCCCATTTTACAGCAGTAAAACGCTTAAGAAGATATGTTCTATTTGGAGCTTTTTCATCTGTTTGAACGATATGTTGTGACCAATTCAGTTTGTGGTCCGATAAGACACCCAAATATTTTGCGTCATATGCTCTGCTTAATACTATCCCATCGAAGAGTAGCTATATTTCTAGTTGTTTCGTGGAAAGAGTAAACAGTTCAAACATTGTTTTCTCTGCGTTTACAATCATTTTATTGCTGGTACACCAGACAGCAATGTTTTTTAGTGCTTGAAACATAATGTTCACTAAACTAACTACGTTGCTGCTATTAGCCGAAATGGCATCGTCTGCGAAGAAGATTATTAAAAGAACAGCCCCTTGTGATAAGCCCTGACCGGTTTGTCTGTAGCTTGAGGTTGAGGTTTGGAACTTTGTTCGAATGAATGTTTGGGAGAGAAACTGTTTGATCCATTTTAATATTCGTCCGTTAATGTCTGCTTCTTTTAGTTTATTCAGGAGAATATCCAGCCACTTTTTGTCGTAAGTGGCCTTAAAACCTAAAAATACGGCTAAAGTATTGCCTGCAGCACAAATACGGATTGCTTGCAGTGAAATCCATCTTTTATCGCTTAATCAAAGTTCACTACTTGATCGGTAGTCGAGTGATGTCTGAATCCAGCTCGAATGTCACTGATTAGATTGTTGGATTCAAGGTATTCTCTCCCACGTTTTTCTATCATTTTTTCTCCAGTTTTACAGATAACGCTTGTTAGTGAGATAGATCTGAAACTTGTTAGGCTGTTGCCAGGTTTGCCTTTCTTTAGTAGTGCAATTACTTCAGCCTTTTTCCAGTGATGTGGGATATGAACATTCTATGATAGATTGATAAGCTTCAGTAGCGCATTGCAAGACTTTCTTCACATATTTATTTTAAATTCTGGAAATATCTTATCAGGAGCAGCAGGCATTCCTTTTTTTAAGAATTGTATTGCGATATGATGTTCATTTAATGTAAATTTCCTGTTGAAAATCTAAAGTAAATGGTTTCGATTACAACAGGTTGCTTTCCTAGTTTCTTCTCAGCAGTACTCAAGTGTAGACTGATGAAAAATATTTGAAAAGATCAAGAGCAATATCTTTTGCAAATCCCAATGGTGACCTTCTTTTTTTCATTTTTTAGGCCAGAAATAAAATTGTGAGCCTTGGTACCGTCCTTTCTAAAATCAAGTTTAGAAGCAAAGCTCCTTTACGTGTTCCATTCTTCCTGAACGATTGCTTATGTCAGCTGTGCTTTTGCTCTCTTAAGGTTGATGCAGTGCTCATGGCTCGAGTTTTTCGTGCACTTCAATTTAGCCAAATTAGCGTTCCAGAAGGGCTTATATTGCTTTACGTGTCCCCTTGGGTTGGTTTTTTTGCTGCTTGGAGAAATATTGCCACGAATCTATCTGTCGATTTGAGAGGGTTGTGATCAATTTACTACTCAATCACTAATTCGTGGGATACCTTTGAAAAAGTTTCCAGTTCTCCATCTTTAGATTCGATAGGTAGAGTTTTTTACTGTATCTAATTGGCCTCTTCGACCGTATATTCAGAATTAGCAAGCGGTGACCACATCCTTCATAGGCGTCACCCAGGCTGAGTTTTGTTCTTCCGCTGAGATTGGACGGAGGACCACTCATAATGTGCTCGAGATTTGAGTTGTATAGCAGTTCTTCTGTTTGCTTACCAGGTCCAATGCAAGCAATTACGACGCAGACAAAATATACAGGACAATAGAAGAGCTCTCCAAAATCAAAACCGGAAAAAGCCGTTTTGCTAGTAGATTCGCAAGGCGCATAATAGCCCTCTCCAATAACTCTCCGACTAATTGTAATCCTGTCGGATAGCTATATCGAAAATGATTGTTAAAGGCTCGGAGCTTACACTGCAGTGGATACCAAGTCACGTAGTGGTAATGGGAAACGAACGGGCAGACCAATTTACCAAGCAAGGCGCAGCACTACTTCAACCTGGCCACCCCGTTTCGTTATCCTCAGCCAAGAATAAGATCGAAACTTTGTTTTCCCTACCTGCTATTGCTGGCATACGGGGTTCGGCCGTGACGGGTTGGTGCTTTGGGCTTACGCACGCTACTGGCAATAATCAACACTTTATTTTTTTATTTATTCATAAATACATAATACGGGGAGGGTACCCATATATTTAATGGGTACAAGTTAACTTAATTATTCTGTGGTGCTGCCCGGTGCATGGATGTCTACCTTACTGTTGGGGCAGCATCTTTATGCCTCCTGGCCGGTCTGCATCCGTCCGGTTGTCATCCAGCCTTCCTGGTCCGCCACATCAGTCCGGTCTTGAGCATCCGGCCAGCCCGTATCTGTCCGGTCCGCTCCTCATCAGGTGGCTCGCCGTCGGGTTGCCGGATCCTGCCAAGGGTGAAGTGTGCAGGCCCGACCACGTCTTTCCAAATTCCTTGAAGAAGGGATAATTGTCCTATTCCATTAGGCGGGGGAGTCTTCCTCAGTGAGGGTGAAAATACCGGTTTTTCTCGGTATCCTTCAATTGCGGTGCAGGAGACCACTACGTGATCTGGTGGGTCAGGGACTCCACAAATGGGGCACCGAGAGTCGATCTCTCTCCTATACTTACTGAGCTTTCCCCGGAATCCTCAGTGTCCGGGAGGACCTGTCTTGACTGGACTTGCCAATTTTGACTGTACGGAAGGGAAGAACTTCCTCAAGTATCCCAGGTGGCGTCGAACCCTCTACTAAACTTCATTCCTAGGTACGTCACCTCCTCACCCAGTCTAACTCTCTCTCATTGGATCTCCAATATGATAGGGTGATCCCTGTCCGTGGAGCCTCTGAGGAGTATGGCCTTGGTCTTGGCTGCGGCCATTTCAACTTCCTCCTCACGCACCACTCCGTCACGAGACCACGAGACCACTGCCAGGTCGTCGACGTAGGCAAGGAACCCTTCCTCTTCTAGCTCTCCCAACAATTGGTCAAAGACCAGCTTCCACAGGGCCGGTCCAAGGACCAACCCTTGTGGGCATCCTCTTTCTATCCTTCTCTCCATCTCGTAGTAGATACCTCTAATCCTGATGCTTCTATCACTAAGGTAGCCACTGACGAGAGTCAGTGGAGATCGAAACAACAATTAGAAGCTACTACTAAGGCAAGGAACCTACTCTACAACGCTATCAGAGGGGGGGAAATGGGAATGCCGTGCACATGAGTAGCTCCCTCGAGATCTTCCGAGAGGCGCAGCAGTTGCGAGGTTCAGACACATCACAGGCCATGATTACCTCCAGGCACATCTGTACAGAATGGGTATCACAGAATGCGATAATGGCCTTATTTGACTTTCTGGTGTAATGGACGGTGCACACTTACGACATTGCAGTGGTCTTAAGGATGTTCCATGCAATGTTGACGACGCATGTCTTCATTGGGAGGCTCGGCGGCGAATGGCAGAAATGCCACGTGCTGGCATTGGATAAATAAAAAAAGTACCTTGCCCCAGATAATATTGATACTTATTCTTCCCGTTTTGCACTACTGAACAAAAGGTAGTTAACAAAAAAAAAATAATAATAAGAATACTAACAAATTTTTTGGCGTGTTTTCTATTTCTTAATATTGAACAAATTTTTAAAATCGCATTTAAAAAGACGTTTTAAATAATGACAATTTTATTCATATGGTTCTCCAGTTACGCGATTGTACTATAGTTGTTTTAGTCGGATAATTTATTTGCAATTAGTATTTGAGGTGAGGTATTATGACTTTATATCTTCTTTACTATTTAATTTCTTTTTAGCTATAAAGCAGATTTACTTTTAATATTTTGACAATGTTTTCAACAAAACAAAATACCGCAAGAGGCAGTGAGGAAGAGGCCCCAGGCCCCGAAATAGCGATCCATATCGAATATTCGAAGAGTTGGAGAAGGCGCTTATTGGATCTATTTCCAGCCGCGCTCTCTGGAACTTGTGTGTGGATCGGTTTGATAAATATGGCCCAGTTTGGAGCACGGCTTCTTCGCCTTCCTAATTGTATAGTTTGATAAAAATGCAATTTTGCCTAAATTCCCCAAGCTCAAGAAGGAGAAAATAAAAACTTACTGTAAGGCCTTACATAACATCTCGCAGCGTCAGTTTAAGATGACCGGATATAAACGTGGAAACCATAAATCTGGGTATGCACGCAGACTTGCGTAGACGATCCCAGAGCACAGCATCAATACTCAGTATAACACTGAGACAGACAAACCATTAATACGTAATACGTTATTAAGAATATACGAATCATTGGCAAATGTTGGAGGTCTAAACACCTCCTCATCAGGTTATAGTTGGGGGAAATGAACAGAAGAGATAAGGAAACATCGAAGCACAAGTAAAAAAAAATGGAAAAATTGACAAAAGGTGGGGGGGCAAGCTGGTTTATATGGAACTAAATATAAGGTTTACAGATTTTTCTTTTACAATTAGCTGATAAGATCTAGATGTAATAATTAGC
Organism: Arma custos; assembly: GCA_037127475.1. Taxonomy (NCBI): domain Eukaryota; kingdom Metazoa; phylum Arthropoda; class Insecta; order Hemiptera; family Pentatomidae; genus Arma; species Arma custos. The sequence continues at coordinate 92,326,982 of CM073760.1, read as the reverse complement.
TACTTATATAGAACTACCCATACAGAACCACCCAATAGTTCTATTTTACTGAATCCCATAAATAACTCCTTGCACCTGCATTTATATCATTAAAGGCTATCATAAAGTATTAAATTGTTGGGTTATTTTTAATACCAAAGAAACTTTCCCCAAGAAGCTGCACAAACAACTCGTTAGTTGTACCTAGAGTAAGTCTGTCTTTCTGTCTCAGTTTGATGAGTCTGTTTGGGCAGTTAGTGTGAGATGTACTTTGTCTTATTTCATGAGATTTTCTTGTGATGTGGCCTTGTTTAGGCCGGAATAGGTGAAACATCGCCTGAATGTTTTCGTTCCAGTACTTCGGAGAGTCAAGCCTTTTTTTTCCTAATGAACTCTTCCTAGTCTTCCTTTTACTTTATTTTTTTTAAACAGTATATTCATTAAACAACAGGGAGAAAAAATATCTAAGACAATCTCCCGAGTTCGGAAGCACTTGCAGATAGTATAGTACGTGCTTCCTCTACTAAAAGATAATCATCCTCAATGCATGCCTAAGATAGGTAATCAAGTAAAGTCATCATAGATCAGATCTCGAAGAAGAATCTATAATAACATTCAAAGGAACTGAACTTTCAATAAAAGAATCATGGAAACCTAGCGCCAAATGAAATGGCGAATGAGTTGGAAGGCCGATTAATGATCATCCCTTTGGAACTCTATACCTTCTTCCAATCGTCGTTCCAATAATCTTTCAACCTTCAAATCCTATATATTCAATCACCTTATATCCTTACAATTCCCAAAAAATCGGTTATAACATACTCAGTTTTCAGATTAATATTTTCTAACTGATAAATGAATGATGTGTTTTTATTTATATATAAATATATTAATATCACTATTTATATATATTTATATTATTGACGCTTCACTCATCCAGTTAGATATTTTTAAAAACTAGTTGTATTAGTTCATATTTTTGTTTCATTTTCCGCTTTCTTAGTTTCTACTTAACTTTGTAATTTTCATACATATGTAATTATCTATTGTTTATCTTTATATAATTATTTTAATCTTATTTCTGTTTTTTTATTTCTTGTACTCTGTTTTTTTTTTTCTTTTTAAATGTTATCACTGTAAGTAATTCGCAACTTTTTTTTTCCCATTAATTCTTTCTCACTTAATAAGACATAATAATATCCTGTATTAATATACTCTAAGAAGTAATAATACCCTATATACCTGTATTGTTATTCTAAAGGGACTTGTCCCAGAATAAATAAAAAATTTATTATTATTATTATTATTATTATTATTAATGAAGTATGGATGGAATTAAATTAATAAAGGTTGACGGAGCCCAAACCTTTGAATCCCGAACGAGACCGTTGAATACGGATTATAAAACAAGGTTCAAAAGAGGATTGTCATCTCAAGGAAATGAGCGATTTGAGGAATAATTCCGAAAATTGTCAAAGTTGGGTTAATAGCCAACCTTCATGTCTTAAGACATCTTAGAAGTAAAGAAGGAACTATAATAGCATACCGATGTACAAATTACTTCATTACTTAAAGTACTTCTGCAAATAATGTGTTTAATTCTGGCATCGCATTATTTAATGAAACCTTAAATACCATAAATATTATGATTTTCCTATTTAGAAATAATAGTGAAAGCTGCAATAAAGGAGACAAAACATAATCGATCTGGTTCCAAAATATAAATGTTGATATACTTCGTCGTTGTTCACTATCTAAGAGTAAGCATCTTGGTCGATTATCAGCTCTTTTTGGAATTGTTTTGAAGAACTATTTAATATCTTCTCTGAAAACGGAATTCATCTTTTTGTTTAACCTGGATTACGTACAGGCGCACCATTTCGTATTTCAAGTTATAGATACATGTCACAATTCTTGTAGCTACTCCAAAACGTAAAATTCGCCTAAAGAGCAATATCCCCGACAGCCAAGTGCCATAGCTGGCCCAAGAACAATTCTTAGACAAATTTAAACCCTCCTTGTTGTCCACAGGCGCTGTTACATAAGCCCTAACTAGTCGATTAGATTTAAGAGCCAAACTTGGAATGTATCAATGCTTGGCTCCCATCTAATCCACTAGTTAGCGCAGCAGGTTTCCTACCGATACCGGATACGTCTTCGTTGTTTGCATCACTGAATTCAAGACAACATTGTTTTCAATAACAAACAATAATGTCTCCTTTTTTATTTTATTATGACTATTTAATAATATTCTTGATAATGTCTCCTTTTTTTATAAATTTAGCTTGTTTTTTTTTGCATTTTCAAAATCTGAAAACAAAGAAATTATGGTATTTTATATATTTATACAATATTATACTATATTTTATAGTATAATCTGATTGACTAGGTTATTCGGTAACGTTATACTAGCCCAAATCAAACTTATGGACAGATGCAACAATGCCTACAAAGATTGCGTTGTATATGCACATACAATTAATGCAGTATATATATGCATTAACAGATAGATAGATTTATAACAATTACATGTCTACCTTAAGTGAGCCAGGTTTTAATATTTTCCTATAATAAGCATTTATCGCTTAAAAAATAGTTTTCTATCTTAAAAAATCATAATCATAAGTAATAATTTGTTCAGTGATAACTGCATCAGTGTCTAGATATCCTGCTTAAGTGAATGTTGTACATCTATACAAATACTAATTTATTATTTATTCATTCTTTAATTTTCATTTCCACCTGCGCAAACACGCATCCACCAAATTTGATCCAAGTGTTATTTATACAGCAACGGTGGTTAAGTCTAATTTTTTCCAAAAGGAGTTTCTTTTACTTAAGTGAGTGGAATCGAGTTATTTTCATAGTGAATACGGGGCTAAGTCAGTCATTGGTTTGAAAAGGAGTTATTGCTTATATTACAACTCCATTTAAAGCCAAAAAATACGAGAATGATATGATGAAACGGGGCTGTAGATATAGTCTCTTTACTTTTCTACAGGAACATCAAGTTTAGGAATGGAAATATCAATAATTGAGTAGGTCTCTTGAGCATTGTCTTTTTAATCTATCCTATCAAGTCCGGGTAACAGGGAATAGGAATGAGAAAGAACAAGTGGATTTGGGTGATTTGGTGTCAATGTTATGTATTTGTTGTGAATATATAATTTTATAGTGGGAATGTTCATGTCCTGTATTGTGTGATTCGAAATATACCATGGAGCATTAACAATTTTTTTGAGAATAATGTTATAATAATAATAAATAATAGGTTTGCATACGAAATTTTTTTTTATTTTGAACGGTACTTTCTTTTCTATTATCATTATTTTTATTAAAGAGTAAAGAAACGATTTAACAAGATGAATGTTATAATCATAATATTATAGTAGAATCTCAGTTTTAATTATAAGCCAATTTTAATTATAAAATAACTTTATTTTTTTATTGTTTACTTTTTTTAATCTTCTAGATTAAATAGTTAACATATGTACAATTTATTTCACTTTTAAATTTTCCAAACCGTTTCTGACTGAGGATCCATACGTGCCTACAATGCAAATAAAATCACCTTCAGTAAACTTGGGCGAAATTTATACAGATTCCAGCGTAGGAGTTGCTCGGCGATTTTTCACTATACAGTTTGTAATGTTTAAAATAATATTTATAACGAAAGAGTATTAGGACGGGTGCCAAGAATTCAGTAATCTGTGCTGGTCACCAGACTCACTATGTCAGTAGAGTTCCCTTTTGGTGACTAAGCAGCATTTTTTATTATAATTCTGGGGATATTTATATTCGCGGGACCGTTTTGCCCAATTAAAGTTATTAAAACCTTATACATTTTTATTCTTAGGTATGTAGGTCGGTAGTTAGCAACTAATTCAGTTTCTTAATGATACTGAAAATTTTTGATGTGTTTACTAAGGGAGTGAGTATCTGTCCAAAGTGGCGCTGACATAGAGAATGGAACTAGAAACACGCCATTCTTCCTGGTCCAGCGTGAAGATCTTGGGTAGAGGCTTTTTTGCGTACTGAAAAAACAGCACTCTGTTACCCTCAGTAATCCTTATGACATTCAGCTTCACGATAATCGATCGTCTTGGCCTAAGCGTAGGTGCCTGAAGGCTATTAGCTGCTGTAAACTGCTTTGATTTTTACATAGCCCTTCGTAGCATCACTGAAAACGTGAAAACGACACTAAACATTACAGAGAATAAGAACAAACATTAAAGAGAATAAGAAATCTGTACTATCCCACCTGTGTAAAACATACTGCATGATAATTTCTTTGTAATAATTTTTCGAATAAGCCAAAAAACCAATTTCGCTATTGACAATCATTAAAAAAATTAATTAAATGAATTTAATTTTGACTTTTTTCTCAATGAATTACCGCAAACAAAATTATATATTTTTTATTTCTTCAACACTTTGGTAACAGAATTCACTTTGGTTTCCCCGATCTGAATCATATCACCTTCACTACTATAACTCCATAAATTAAAATTGTGAAATTTTCCATTAGGAATGGCGTTGAGAATAATTATGATTAGTTTATATATATGATATTAAAAAGAATAGTTGACTGTTGTTTCATCTTGAATTATTTTGAGCAATAGACCTTTCACTTAATAGAGATCCTAAATCAAATCTCTCTTTCATTGAACAGTGAAATCACAGATGAAGTTACTACGGATGACCGTAATCGAATTACTTAATTATTCTAATGTAATAAAATTTAACAATTTAGCACGAGTTAAAATATAGTGGCAGGCTATTTTAGAACGATGAAGCCGCCATGTGTGCGCAAGCGGGTTATTTTTGCAATGGGCTTATATAGAAACTTTTTTTTTTTTTTGTAAAAGAGCATTTACATGTCAGATTTAATTAGCTATAGTATTTATCAGCTATAAAAATTACTTACATAAACATGAACTGAATAAGACATAATTTTGGAATAAGATTTTTTTATTCAATTTCAAAATTGGTAGCAATACCCAACGTAGGGTCTCAAAAAAATTAAAAAAAAAAAAAGAAGTAAAAATCATTCCATCCTTCATTAACAATTGAAGACTTCTCGATTTTTCCAATAATGACATTTTATATACCTCCTCCTATCACTTTAAATTCCTAATTTCGCATCTAGATCAATAGACATGAATTACTAATGCATAATATTAAATAAGCCGTAGAAACTATTAAATCAACCTCCAATTAAAATTATATCGACCAAGATAAATGTTTTCCTGGTCGATTCCTTCTTATTTTCTGATGCAGGTAATTAAGGAATCCTATTCTTGTTGGTATGTTATTTTAATATTAACATTTAATATTGAATATGTGTTAATATTAAATACCAATATAATACTCATTATATTAACACATGTGCCCGCGCGAGCTACATGCAGCAGTGTATTTTTTAGGCAGGTTCACCCATTACTTAATATGGAAACGAATATAAATTATTACAAATATCACTGTCTCAACATTTTTTTACATTAATGATAATTTAAGATAATCATACTTCTTAATTCACATCCTAATTTCAACACGTTTACAACGTGTAATTCAAAAATATTTTATTTAATTGATCTCTTTTCATAGGAGTTTTTATTTCATTCTGGACATGTAAAATCTTTTTTCTGATGTTGTACTAAAATTCCCGACCCGTCTTAAAAAAAATCCGATTAAGTCCCTACGAAAAGGAGACGCATCATTTGCCTTTTACATAAGTATTGAGCCCATGATTCAACAGAAATCCTCTGTTTATTTTATTAATTATTATTTATTTGAAATATATTCATCTCCCGATTCCTTTCAGATCATTTGAAAGATAATAACCTATCAAGTTGAACAAAAAAACAAACAAAAATAAAAACATAATTTGTCGAATATCAGCCAATATAGCTCAAATAATTTATATATTTTTATAAATATATTAGGTAGATATTAAATATTTAAGTATATTAGAAGTCGGAAGATATTAAAAGTGTTACGTGAGGGCACACCGTATATTTTATATAAACATACATCTACTGTTGAAAGCCATAAGCATCTGTACACAAAAGATAGAACATGTAAATAAATTCTCTCGATCATTAACGTTCCAGTAGATAGTAAATGCCTTATTCAACGGATATAAATAAGTCAATCCAAAACGAATAAAATTGTTTGAAGGACAAATTGTTACATTTTAAAAATGTATTCTATAGTTCTATCGAAAATCGAACCTCCCTACATAATTTATAAGCCTGTGGAAATAAGAAAAACTATCTTTTTGAATAAACTAAATGAAAATACTTTCATTTACGATTGCTGAGTCATCCAGTTTATATTGCTCAAACAAGACTGATCGGGAATATCAACAAAGTTTGTTAAATATCCTAGACTGATTTACAACTCTTGGGGATAACTCGTATTTGTTATTTAAAAAAGTATAATTCAAATTACATTGAAGGAATACATTATTTAAGAATAAAACAAATCAACTCTACAATTCGTTTTAAAGCAGAAAAAACACCATTATGATGACCTAATGACCTTAGGTTGGCATGCCAAAAAAAAAAGCATAAAAAATTATTATTTTGGCCTGAATTTGTTTTATTTTCGCAGCATTACAGTAGTACTGTACAATTGATGCTGTCATGACTTATCGACATACAACAGCATCAATATATGACTACAATCATTATAAAAATATTATTAAATGAGTACAATGGGAGTAAAAATGTTTGTCTATCCAGCTATAATTACGATAGTACGATAGTACAGTTATTAGTTATTAGTATTTATGATTTTACTTTTGAGGAAAGTTCTACCGACTCTTTTTAATATTTTTGTTTTATCAATGAATTATTTTGATTAAATTGAAAATATAAAAGTATGTATAGTATTTTTATCTTAATTCAACCTCAAGATTGGAGCAGATAAGGCATTACTCTGAGAACTAAATATGATGCTCCAACTGATGTTATCCAACAAAAAACACCTTGAAGCGGAAACTCCTTCAAAACGCAACGCTACTGACGCATGTTCACCTGGGCATTTTGACAAAATATTATTCAAGCCATATTTATCATATAATACATTAAGTGAACTAGTTTTCTGCATTTTATCTTATTTATTTACATATACTATTTTAGGAACGACATCCGCTACAGTATTTACGGAAGTGAAGCTGAGCAGTTATTTGATTAGTGGAATGACTCAAAATTGTATTGATTCTTAATCAAGTCTCATTCTTCTTAGTGCTCGACCACAGTCCAAGAAGAACTTGTGAATAATATAAATGGGGCATAGATAATATAAAACAACAAAGTAGATTTTAAACCCATCACGGTAACTAACGTGCCTTTTTTATTGATTTCTCCTTTACTTAAAAAAAAATATTACCCAACGACAAATAGATTATCCTCAATGATAATGAAATTTATTATGGTAATAATGTAACAAATAATAAAAAAAATACACAATATACTTTTATAAGACAATCTTAGAAGAAATCTAAAGGCTTCTGTTCATTTCAAAATAATAATGAAGGTGAAAGATTACACTCTTCTGGTGAGGCTTAGCACTTTCTTAGCCATCTCACTGAATTAGTGTTACCGCGGGAGAGAGAATCATAGCCGCCACGAGGGGTTAATACGGTATAATCAAGCTCTTTAAAACAAAAGCAATAAATAAAGACACAAATGCTACACTCTACAAGACCCTCATCAGACCCATTATGACATACGGTTGTGAATGCTGGATCCTAAAGAAAGTCGATGAGCAGAAAAAAGGATTTACGGACCCATCAAAGAAAATGGCACCTGGAGAATAAGGCCCAACCGGGAACTGGACGAAAAGTATAAGGATGTCACAGCAGTAAAATTTATGCGGATCAGCAGGTTTCGTTGGGCTGGTCATGTGCAAAGGATGGCTAAAGATAGCACTTCCAGGAGGATAATGAACAATGCACAAGTGGGAAAAAGGAAAGTAGGATGTCCGAAGTCATCAAATGGTTAGACCAGGTTGGAAGGGATGCGGTGCGGCTGGGGGCGTCAAGCTAGTGGACGATGGCCGGGGACAGAGACCGGTGGGGACAGTTTCTTCTGAAGACCAGGGCCCGGACTGGGCTATAGAGCCGAAGATGTATGTATGTACGTATGTGCTGCCGCGGGATCAATAACTAATGTGATTTTACTTCTTGGACAAATCTGTAGAAAAATGTTTTCCTGAGAACTATATCTTAAACACTGAAGAAGGAATACCCCTTACAAATACTACGTACCTCCAAGTATTCCAATAAAAAAATGGTGATTGGGAGAATTTAAAATGTTATTCAGTACTAAATCGCTGTTTCGAAAATTGGAAGTAGCTTTGGGACCGTTACTAATGGGACAAAATTATGATATCACGCTTGAACAAATTTCTTCATCCATCAGCTGGGAGCAATTTGAGTACATTATATTTATGGGTCAGATGTGTAGTTTACTCAGCCAGTTTAATTTTTTGGAAATAAGTACTATTAACTGAGAAATTAAGGTTGGTAAGGTTGGATTCAATAGTTCTGAACAAGGGTGGATCCAGGATTTTTTTCTTGGAGGGCACAACGGGCAGACGAGCAAAAAAATCAACAATAATACACTTGCAGTATTTATAGAAAGGTTTATTAAAATATCTAAACAATAGTTTCACTCATGTTATTTTAACAACTATCATCACATGATTTGCCTATAACTATATCTCCACAGTACTCCACAGTACACAAAAAACCGTCTACCTTACCGTACCCCACCTCCTGGATACGCCTATGGTTCTAAACGAACCAAAACTTAATGAACCAACTTGTCAGACATCTTAACATTCATTTTCTGTCAGTAATTTACTAATGTATGATTAGTAAACAGATATTTTAATATATAATAAATTTACTTCATTTTTAATTTCAAATTCAACATCAAGTATTTCCAACACGAGGTTAGATTCCTTTGAAGCAACAATTGGCTCTTTGAAAAAGCAGTCTAAGTTATAAGCTATGGAATTTATGTTAATTCTTAACTCAGTCACTTGCAGTTACTAAAGTTGCCTATTACTTTACTAACGATTACAAGATGAGCCGGTCTATAAGTTAAATTTGACTTTGTCTTTGTTGGCAGGTTTAAGATTTTTGTCATCAAATGTTAATTCTCTTGAGGTAGAAATATTGCCTCCACACCATTTAAACTACAAAACAATCTAAACAAATATCTCCAAGAAACCCACCTCCAAGAAACAGGACTAACAGATTATTATGAAGCGTAAGCAAAAGCAGAAAACAGGTTTTCTTAAACCCATTTGTTTCCCCATTAGATGTAAATCACCGAATTTCCTAGCTGAATAGCCTAGGTGATAAATATCCCTCGGACTCTGTTCCAATTTATGTTCCCCAGAGGAAGAAATAGATGGCCTTCGGAAATATCTGGATAATGGAAAACCAGAAGAATGGTCCAATTGTTATTTAAAAAGCCGTGAAGGCTAGCTTCTTCTCTCCTGAGCTAATGGAAATCAATTTACAAACTCTGAGAGAAATATATACAGATTAGAAATAAACCACGTTTAAATGAAGCATATAAACAAATATTTCTACTTTCCAAGCATATGCGCAATAAGGCTTTTGAAATTAAACATTACACAAACAAGGTTACCAGATGACTCACACAGATTGTTACAAAAAATCAATATTGCCAATTTTATTTTGAATACTACTATAATAATGTGTTCACTTTCATTCTCCCTTATCTTCATTTCTCAGTTATTATTGCTTATTTCCAAACAAATAAACTTACTGATTAAACAATATATCTGACACATAAATATCGTGTGCCCAGATCGCTCTCAGCCGATTAGTGAGGAAAAGCTGCTACAAGATTTTCTTCATAATTATGTCCCATTAGTTACTCTCCTAGTACTACTACCACTTTTTCAAATAGTGATTTAGAGCTGAATAACTACCTTTTAAAATTGAACGGTCATTTCTCTTTTGGAATATATAGCTACATAGTATTTGAAAGGAGCAATCCTATTCGTATAGTTAAAGTTTAAAATAACGATTCCTAAAAAAAAAAATTGTCCTCAGATTTATCTAAATAGTTACATCAAACAAGTTATTGATCCCAGAGAACACTGATTCAGTGAAACTGCGGTATAAGTGGCAGATGTCATGAAGTTAATGTAACGTTTTACCCCCATTATTATTTCGGAGAGAAAAAAAGTCTTTTAATTACCCTTGAGGCCAATCGTATTATCGTTTGGCGAACACATGTTTCGTGTACTCGTTCATGTACTTACTCCCAGCTTTAAATCAATGAGGGTAGAATGACATTTATTTATTTAATTAAAAAGAAATCGTTTAAAAAAAGATATTCACGTTAGTTACCCTAAGAAGTTTAAAATGATTTTTTTTTTCAATCACCCAACCTCTTTTTACAACTTATAATATACCGCTTAGAACCGGATCTAAATTGTAGATTTTTTTCCATTTATTCCACCAGTATTTGAATCAATTGGCAGAACTAATGCTCAAGATTCTTATTTTTTAATTTATCTTTTTTCTTTGATATTCTCTAAATAAAAACTATTTTGGTCGGAAAACCAGGTCCATATCATTTTCCGAACTCGAGGCATAATATAAAGGGTGTTATAATATTTTTGTTTCAGGTCCCAGGATCCATTATTTTTGAATTTAGAATAGAAATATTGGTTAACCCATTGACGTTTTAATTTCAACGTTACCGTTCTAGGTACATTACTGTATTTACTAATCAAATATATTGGTGGAAATGGAATAATGTATTCTGGAATGTATTTTAAGGGAATGATACTAATTGCCTGATATTAGGTATTAAGTTTCTTTCAGATTGAGAGTTTGAACAATATTGCTCCTTCAAAAGAACAACGATATAACACATAAATTGGCATTTTTTAAGCCTTCACTAGGCATTGTATTGGTTGAAGGTTTTTAATTCAGGAACGAAATATGAGATATTCCATTTCCAACATTTTATAATATTATTAAATGTTTTTTTAATGAAGTCATATTTTGAGTTGAATCATGTTTGAACTTTGAAGTTTTATGGGACTAATAAAATAACTTAAAAACAATAACGTTCCAGTGGTTAATAAAATCATTTCAATACCAACATTACGATAGGAATGCTTTACCAATGCCAATTTTATTATTTTTATAACACCATGGAACTTTCAAATACCTCTATTGAAAAATTTTTTTTTTTTTTGAGTTATGACATTGTTCTAGTGTAGGAGCGATATCTTTCGCATACTGCGAGTAAAAATAAACGTTATTTGACCAAATATAAATCTGTACCACTAAGGCCCATGAGAGGTCTTGAGTTCAGAACGTGGTACAGACTGTACTGTTTCTTGGATAACGGTTGTGCAGGGAGGTGATTTGTCCTAGAGCACTCTCAACCGCCAGATTTTCCCCCTATTTCGGGTAGTCACGATCAAGTATACTTAAGTAACTGTGTAAAAGTCCAACATCCCACTATAATTCTATACTCCACTCTTCACTTATATATCTGTAGAATAATATTTAAATTTATTTATTTTTGGGTTAAGAGCCGAAATTATTGTGCTGTTTTTGTGTGTTTCACCGTACATTATCACTAATTTATCAGTATTATTACCCATAAAATAATGATTGTTTTATAGGCATTGCTCTAATAAAAAGCTTCTAGTGAGATAATGAATAATAGGAGAGAACTATAGAGGATGCAGGCGGAAGGTATAGATTGCGAATAGGAGAAGCAGAGGGCATTGTGCCATCCGCCTTATTTAGCAACGGGATCGGCGGTAGCACCTGCCCTTGGACCCCCTCCACCGCGGTCCGTCTGTGCTAGGGTACGCTGAGTTCAGTACCACGGTACAGGCTTATCGAGTACCATAGTACTCTAAGGGATTGAGGTACTGAGTACCCATTCCTGTATAAGATATTAGTACTACACGTGGGTAAATTCTGTTGTAGAAACAATTTGAAATACATCATCTTATGTAAAGAAAATGTAACTGTATGATCCATGACTGAATGTATGCACAGGTAAATAAATGTCTTCTGGTGACTACCATGAACTCTTTTATAGAGATTCATTTCTACGACACATATAAGCGGGAACATATTCATAGACTTACTTAGAATATTTCCTATATTAAGTAGCTAGTGGCGAAATTGTTATTTTTCAAAATTTAAAATCTTAGAATCTTAAAATCTTAGAATCTTAAAAGTAAAAGAGCATTAATAATTTTCAGTGATCTTTTTTATTATTCTTTTTCAATATAACTGTTGAAGTATTAGATAAAGACATCAATTGAAAATCACAAGACAAGATATTTTTATAGCGTCAAACTCCAATATAAATTTCAGCTTTCCTTAAAAAAAAAATGGTATAAGATATTAATAATTAAAGGTAGTTGTGCCATTGACACTATCTCCAACAAAATTAATGAAAAACAAGTTTGAGTGCCTAAAAAAATATTTTCTGTGATGACTTTTTTAAATATAATTAATAATATCACTTATAATAACATCATTGCGTAATTATTTAAATTTACAAGTAAATTGTATAGTCATTAAATGTTTATTAGTTCAGTTATTATTAGGCTTTTGCAAATGACTGAGGAACAGAGCTCACTGGCAGCCGTCCCGACTATCAGACCTACATCGGGGAATATTATACGCTCTGTGAAGCTATTACACAATCAGATGTACTGCACTTAGTACCAATTATAGGATTTTAATTTCTATATGAGTGTGTATTTGGCGGAACATAACAAGGTTGCAGAGGATCTCTATCTCTCTAAAAGGTTACTTGCAAATCAATATATAACAATATACATATAAAAGAAAAGTAAATACCACATTTTTTTTATTATACACTTCATTGAAATATTACAGTCTACCACTTATGGGCAATAAGAAATAATACTAAGGATCTTACAATCATTCCATAAAAGAAACAAATGCAATAAAAATATATATATGCGGAAAAATGTATATATGCGGTAATAAAAACAAAATCAATGCGAAAATGCATAAAAATAAATATAATTGCTTACATTCATACCATAATTACCCTATTTGCAATTTACCTTGAGTCTTCAAACTAAGCTTCTTCCCCAGGAATGAGGGCAAAGCAGGAGTCCGGGAGGCCCCTCCACCCTTTCCCAGGCGCGTCACTGGCATTAAACGCCAATGGAAGCTGGGCCACAAAACTAACAATATCTCTATTAATTTTTACGCAATTTATATTATAAAAATATTATGGTGCATAGAATTCTCTGATTCCATTCTATTAGTTTGCAGTTAGAAATCTATTAGTTTGGTACATCAAATCATTACAATATATTAATCCAATTGATGTTCAATTTAGTCTCCTTGAGAGTGTTATGCGAGTATAGTTGTGTAGAGAGATGAATATAGTTGTTTAATTAGTATTTTAAAAATTTAAAACTTCATAAATATATGTAATCATCTAACAAAATAAATTAGCATAATAGGTTCTTTGGGGTATATGCACAGGATGCAAACTTGACTGTAAAAGCTGTAAAGGCTACTCTTTCCCTCTTTTCTAATTTATTTTATTTTTTCTGTTTTTATTATATAGACACTAATGTTCAATTTACTTATTCAAGCCCATGCTTCAACCACATCCGATTCTTAGTGGTCGATTATTTAATTTAAGAATACTTTGTGTTGACTTTTGGAGATTTAAGGACAATTCAAGGTCCAAGAAGTAGTGGTAGTAAACATTTTGGAAATCATTTAAACGAATCATCATCACTCTTAGTTTCAGTATTGTTATTTCCTCCTTTTAATAAATTATTATTCGTAGATGTTGAGAAATTGTTTAAAATATTTATTTATTAAACGAATAAAAACCATTTATATAATTACTTAAACGCATAGAAGCTGCTTTTACAAGTAACATTCTATAAAAAAAACTGGAATACATAAGTCTATTTAATAACAGCGTACAGCCCACATATTTTATCAGAACATCCTCCCATTATTAAAGGTTTTTAATATGTTTGCATAATATGTAGATAATATGCTTATGTTGAATCTGTAGATTCGCCTTCAAGTACTAACTTGTTTAACGTTAGGTAAAGTCTTAACGTTTGAACGTTTTAAAAAAACTATTTCAGCAACTGCTTATCGTTTAAGGCGCAATAGTATGTCTATCCCACATAACGTTCCCGTCTTGCATGTCGTTTTCGCCTTGCATAATGGCCAATTGTTTTCCAGATTGATTGAATTTTATTTTTACAACTAATATTATTTTCCTTTAGATCTTGGTGTGGTGTTACATGACCTAATGCTTTCCACTCCAAATGTTTTCCAAAACACAAAAGGGATTTTTCATATCAGATGTATGCGCATATTATAAGTAAATAAAATTAATTATAACGTGAGATGATTTATTACATGTAATATCTATTATGTGCGTACATAAACATGCAGAAAAATGTATGGTAGAACATATTTGTACAGCACCAGCTACAGAACAGATATATTTATATTTTTTTATGGAAATAAATCAACAATTATATCTTTAGACTCTTAATGAAGTATTTAATTTCATAATTGTTTTTCTTTTTCTAAAGGAAACAGTAAAATAGTGGATACGGTTGTACAAAATATTTAGGATGCTGTATTAGAAAGCTGAGGAGAGTATAAAAGAAAGATTATCTAATATTTAATTGATGAGGTAAACCATTTTACAGCCATAATTTTTATTTTTTATTTTTTACAAAGACGTTTCGACTATATAGATAGCTCTAGTATAACCTGTCACATATAACCTTATAACATTGTTTCTAATACTCCCATTATATAATGATTTAGATATAAAATATTAAAACAAATTAATATATATTATAAATAAAATAATTTTATAAAAAAAAAAAAAAAAAAAAAAAAAAAATAAATTAAAACATTCCTATTGTTAAACTCTTATAAATTTATATTTTAATTTTAAATAGTATCAAGGGATATATAAATAAGTACAGGCCAAAGTATAATCATGCAGAGTAGAAATGACCATGGAGAAAAATGTATCTCCAAGTAGTTTTAAATTATAGACATTCACATAAGCTTAAATGTTTCAGTTATTTTAGGACAATGGTGTAATTGTGATTTTATTGTTATTGTTTGTTTTTTTTATATTATTAAATTACAGACCTATTAGTATGAAAATTCCAGGAATGACTTGTGAAATTGAAAATGACTATATAGTTGAAACGTCTTTGTAAAAAATAAAAATTATGACTGGAAAATGGTTTACCTCATCAATTAAATATTATATAAATTAGTCCAGTTGAATCCATATTGTAATGCAGAAAGATTATCTTACATTTATATAATGAAATTAACGAAACAAAAAAATCTCTAAATCTGAACAACTTTATAAATGCCTGGGGTGATAAAAGTTCGCAACACTAAGCATGAAGCCTATTAAGCCAGAAGTTTCAAAATTACAACCGATATAAATCTTCAACGCCTTTAAGATTATCCCTGTCAACACAAAGAGGGAATGCCTGGCTTTGTACCAGTTTCTTAGTCATGTTCAACACCATTCTCTTTTCCAATGCTTTACGTAAAAGTGGCATCAAGTAGAACTTTTAGAACTAGGATGTTATTATTTTTTAACTTAGCCTAAAAATGTACCAAACTTGTATCTCTGTAAGAGTAATAAGAAGTTAAATTACTATTTTTATCAGAATTAGTTTACCTTATCTCCTAAGACTACGTCTAAATAAAAGGTTTCCCTACTAGAAAAAATAATATATATATATATATACACAAATATATACCGGCTTAAGCTGAGTTAGTGTACTCAGTCCAATACGAGTACATCCTCAATATGAAAAATTTCTCAAGCTTTAGTTAATTTCGAATTCATATCTTCTCTTATATTCGTATATTATATTTCATTGGGACATAAGTATTATATCATACATTTCTATTTTTGCTACTACTTCTTTGTCTGTCAAGTAATTCATTTTATTTTTCGATCAACCAACCGAACAAGAGGGAAGCGGAGTGGCTCAGTGGTAGAGCACTAAGCTGTCATGCCGAAAATCCTAGTTCAAATCCCGCCGCAGGCATGACTTTGTAGTCTGCTAACAGCTGGAGATGGATCATATACGATCAGGACCCTCCAGTTGCTCACCCAGCTTCTGAAAGTAGATACCCAAAATAAGGGGGGAAATTTGGCGGTTGAGCGTGATCTAGGACAAATCACCTCCCTGCACAAACCATCATGAAACAGTACTCTCTCTACCATATACTGGAACCCCAGACCCTTCACGGGTTGTAGTGGTACAGGATTGTTGTTTTTTGTTTAACCGAACAAGAGATTGGCGACTTTATACAGGTCTTCTGATTTCATTTTTATAAATCATAATGATGCTATACTTAATTAAAGGCAATAATACTTAAGTTTTAAGTAAACCATCCATACCACAAAAATATACAGTAAAAAAGAAAGAAACGAAAAATTAGGATTGAAGGTAAATAAAGTAAAACAAATCATAAGTAACACATTCACACGTGAGTACGAAATTTACATTAGAGAGAAATTATTAATATTATACCATTATTTTATCGACGCTGTGGTCCATGGTGGACCTTGGCCTCAACAATTTATCGCTACTCCGCGGCTATTCTCCAAGTTCGCCGCTAGAAGCTTTATGTCTGCTTCCACAACCTCCAGCCATCGCGATCTAGGCCTGCCTCTTCTTCTTCCTCCATTTGGACGTCCATCCAATAATTGATTTCAGAGCCTTTATCTACACATTCCATGTACGTATCCCAAAATCTTATTGTAATTACCGAGTTACTCTTTCAAGGGAAGAATATATGTGTCCCAAAATCATCAATATAATAATAAAATACCATTGTTTATATTAGAAGTTTAGAATAAATAACCTTAACTTCTATAATCGTTTTGTTAAGAAACCGATATCATTCTTAGGTTGGGCCTACTCTTTTAACAATCTTTCTCTTCCAAGTAATCAGTAATCTGCTTGGTTAGGGTTCATGCCTCCCCACAATACATGACATCTGAACTAAGTATAATGTCTTTTATACTCTTTGGGGTTATGCTGAAATACATTTTATAATAATTTAAATACATATTTGTAATTTTGATATGATGTACACTTTTTTGTAAGCTATTGATCGAAACCCAGCGTGCAAACTTATTTTGGTAATAAGTATCCCAGTATACTTTTTTTTTGCGAACCAGCGAACGAAAGACCACGGAGATATCATGTTTTTAGATCCTTATTTCTTCTCCCCCAATAATCCTTCATTTTCTCTGAGTGTTGCCTTCTTCTTTCCTTCATGCTGTTCTCTCCTCCACAAGAACAGTAATATCTTTCAGTCGGCTCCTATCTCTGTTTCTCCAGGCAGTCATCATCGGTAATTCCAAGTCTTTTCGATTCTTCTTTCATTTTCTTTGCATAACCACTTTGGCTTTTCAGACCGCATATCTTATTAAATATTTGCTTATTCTACTTTGTAGAATCCATCTTGACCATTTGCCCGTAGAAAGTTAGTAGTCTTTTCCTCTGTACTTTTATACATTTCTTTATTCTATCTCAACCTGTATCTCTCTCTGATATCCTAGGGTCATGTATTCTGCTTAATATTCGCCTTTCGATTTTAAGGAGCTTGAGAAATTTGTTATATAAATTACTAGCCTTATTATAGTATTGTAGTGCCATAATTATGCATTGGTGGATTCTTTTCATGATAAATGTCTTTTCTGAAGAAATTTATTTTTTCAAATGAGAGGCACTTGTCTTCCTAGCAGGCATCTCCAATCCATTTCTGCTGATGATTGTGAATTTTATGTTTATTGTTTTCTTATTATACTTTGCATTAAATTGCTTATCCAACAAATCTCACTTTGCTGCGCAGAGGTATAAATCTGAGAGATTAATATGTTGATGGTTTGATGTTGACAGGAACACAGTTTACTGTGCAACTACTTTACTGTGAAGTGGTCTGGTAGCGGGTGGCTCTAATAAAGTTCTGATGTAAACAACAGTTTGCCTCCAATCTGAAGTCTGTCCATACGTTAGCAAATACATTTCAAATTCGATCCAACGCTACACACTTATGAAAAGCATATATTTTTTTCAATGAAAAACCAATAAATTCTCTGCAAACAACCGTCGTTTTATACAACATGAATACAGGAGCCAAGCCACCACCCCCACGAATCTGATCCTGAATTTCGCTGTTTAGACTTTACTAAATTTAAGAGGGGGTATATTTGGATGATCAAACACAGAACATGTGCGGGATCCGGTAAACAAATTCTCTACACATGTTTATCCTGGTCTACACATCGCTGATATATGCAGTCTAGTCATAGTGCGGTCAGTAGAGAGGGTCTTCTAAGAACTGCATTACGACAGCAGTAAGAGCCAGCAGCGAGATTTGCTCATCATTAAATAACTTAAGAGGATAAATACATATTTACTTTGTGTCATAGTAATCATTTAACCAATAAATTGCATATGGGATGGGCAATTCCCTTGGTTGCTGCTCTCTCAGACGACAATCTCTCAAAGCTGTTCGTTAGATATTATTTTTACTAACGTGCAAGCAGATATATATTATCATTATCCATGTAATTTTATGAATTGGGGCGTTCTTCGAAAGAAAGGCCAAGGGAAAAATACTTTTTATAAATAAATTAAAAATTTCGTTAGATTTAATTTCAAGCCTGTTTCTATTTTAGGGTAGCAGAAAAAATGTTTTGTGAAATTGAAAATATACAAAAATATTGGTGCGAAAATCTCCCCATTCATCGGACAGTTAAGCCTCGTGACCCTAATGGAGGTAACTTACAATGATCGGTCATAGAAATGATGGCTTTTCCCAATGTACTTTGAGGTTGGGTGAGCCCCTTCAGGCTGTCCAATTTTCCGCAAGAATGGTATGACTATATTAAGAGAACATCGAGCAGCCAAGATCAAGATCGAGAAAGAGAGATAGGTGGAGATGGATGGGCAAGAACATAATAATGTTTCCAGGTTATAAGGTTAGAATGCAAAACGTTTATTTTGTACTTGTTAGTGTGCTAAGCAATAATCAAATTTGGTACATAACGCTCCTCCCAAAGAACTACGACATAAAAACAATTTGGTATTTTTGAGTCATCTCCGATAATCCGCAGTATGGTGATCCTATGTTTGGTCCAAATATCAAAATCAAAGTAGCAAAATCCAAACAGCGGTTGGTCTCATATAATTATCAATGATTTCTTCTTCAATCCATATTTTGATGCAGAGGTTTAAGCACTCGTAAACAAATATTTAAGAACTAAATTTTCTATAAAACTAACAATGGTTATCCGGGTTTAGGCGACAACCATTTCGCGCCTTCAAAAAAAACAACGACATAACTCTAAATTTGATATTTTTGAGTTAAGTATTCAATTGTAATGGTTAAAGGCTTTTTAATTCGAGATCGACATATCTGATATTCCATTTTCAACTTGGGTTTTTTTTTTAATGGTCATATATAGAGTTGTATCGTGTTTGATCTTGCTTTAAGAGAATAATAACACAAAAGTTAAAATAAAAAAAGTTTTAAGCATTTAAAAATTTTCTAATAGTTAAAAAAAGAATTTCAATATCATCTTTATAATAGGATTACTTTGCTATACCAACACCATTTTTTTTTAACTCACCTGGAACTTTCAAATACCCTTATTGAAAATTAGTTTTTTTGATTTATGGTGTTGTTCTTTTGAAAAAGTGACCAAAAATGTCACCGGCAAAAGAATATCCCTGATGATGTTGAGGCCTATCATATTAGGAGCTGATGAGAAATTGAAACAGAGCTAATACAATTGGGCCATAGCGTTTAGTTTTAAAAATGCTGAGGCCTCCTCCCCGAGCTAGTTACTGCCAAGCAACGGCTGCCAAGAATCCGATCCCACTCGTCGAGGAGCCCAGGACGCTACGAACGGCCGCAGTTTTCATTATCGCCATCCCAGAACTATAGGGAGGTGCTGCGGTCAGCCCACTCCTTCCTGAAGGCCTACTCATCAGCTAGTCGTCCCGGCCTTGGACAAAACTGTTCTTGGCTCCTCATTGGTTCTAACTCACGATTAATACTCTTTTATACGCCTTGGCATTCCTCTTGTGCCGACACCATTAATTAACGTTATACAGCGCCTGAGGTGGATTATAGTAGCAACCAATATTTCTTTCTGGGATTATCTTCTTGGCACGTGGCTTTGCAGAAAGTAATAACTTTTTATTTCGATACTTTCGTTTTTTTCTCTTTTATACAGGCCAAATATCATCATATTCTCTTCGGTGAATGCTGGGGTACTGCGAACTCGACCCATCAAAAACAAAACCAGAAGGAAAAAAAATTAAGCAGGCAATGTTTCGGTTAGTAGGAGCTAGCTGGACAAAATCATTTTCCCGTATTATTGCATTTGTTTCGTCTAATTAAGTATTGTAATTATAAAAATGTTTTTAATTAATTACTAACTGAAGTTAAGAGGATTGCTACGATAATAATTAGAAAAATTAAAAAAACAATGTTTAATTAAGACGATATAGAATAATAAAGCTGATAAAAATCCGTATTTATTCTGGGACAAGTACCTTTAGAATAGTAATAAGGAAAATAAAATGTAAACTGTAATGTCTTAGAGGAGAATACAATTACAATTTAATTAATACATTAAAATAAAAAATTAATGAATATAAATTAGGAGATAGTTCGCATTAACAAATTAAATGAAATATAAAAACGATAACAATAATTATTAAGAAAGAAAACTATTAATATTTACATATTATACAAGCTTTATGGAAAATAGAACACATCAAAATAATTTAAGAAATTAAAGAAACAAAAAAACTATAATTATTATAAAAATAAGTGTCTAAGTATATATACTCCCTTACATACACACACACACACTACATATTTATAAAACTACTCATCATTCATCCATCCAAAAATTTTTAATCAAATAAATAATTAAAGTTGTTTCGTGGTAAATAAATGCTAAATAAGATATATAATAAATTGGAAGAATTGCTTGCCAAAATATTTTTTATTTTCCTTTCCAAGTCCTCTGTAATGTCTTCAAAAAAATCTGTAGTTGGTTTTGGTAGAAAAAAACTCTAAGAGATGAGAGTTTCTTTCTTCCTTTGGGTGCATAAACCATTCTTCAACAAAATATCTTCTCGAAATAAAGTACTCTAAAACAAATGTTGTACTCGAGCGTTCAGGCTAAAATGTGTCTTATTATTCACAGGAAAGGTGTAGCTATTAAATATAGAAAAATTAGCTCGGATGAAAATGGGTAAAAGGCTTTTTCATCACTTTAATGTTTCAAAATAAGGAAAAATTGTTCGACCAATTAAAAAAACAAAATATAACAAAAGACTTTGTTTATTTCTTCTGGTTTAGACCGTGTAGATAAATTTTTCGCCAACGTTTCGTCAACCTTGCTGGTGACTTCCTCAGGGCTGAGATGAGAATGATTGCTCATATGCTCAATAAATTTTTGATGCTGAAATGATGCGTGGAATTCCACTGATTTATTCTATTGCTATGATTATTTAGGGTCCCAACCCTCAAGCTGTGAAGTGTGTCTGACTTAAACAAATATTAGATTACCATGTTTTGAAGTATTGCTTACTATATTTCAATACCATATTTCAGATTTCTAAACATGACTGTTGTCCAAGTTTGTATTAATCGAAACACTGCACTCCTTTGATTTTCCCACCATTTTGGAGAAAATTCTCAGAAATTTTGGAGGAATAAATAGATAATCTTATTTCAATTTTCTTTTCAGAGTCCTCTGCAAGGTTTCTAGCATTTATTTTGGTCAAAAAGAACTATAACATAAAAAAATAATTTAAAAAAAAAACTTTCTTGAAAATAAGTACTCTAAAATAAAAAATAAAAATGTTTTACTCGAGTATGCAGGCTATAATGGATCGTATTATTAATGGGAGAGATACAGCTATGAAATATATAACATTTAGTCCGGATACAAACGGATACAAGTCATTTTCATCACTTATAAGTTTCAAAATGAGGGAAAATTCTTCATGAATTTTTAACAAAAAAAAAGATACAGTCTGATTATCAGAAGTTTTTTTTTATTGGAAAAAAATAGCACCTTTGAGTACATTTATTATCGATATTCAACAATTGATTCATATAAAATTAGTAACATTTTAATTTTGTGCGGTTGAAATGAAGCTTTGATTACAACTGATTTAGTCTATTTCTATGGATTCACTACTTCGGACTCTATTACTGACGAGATGAAGTGTGCCAGGCATAAACAAATATTAGATTTCTAGGTTTTGAACAATTGTTTACAATATTGCAATAATTTTTTTAGAATTTTAAACATGAATTTTATCCAGCTCCTACTAATCAACGAAACAGAGGACTGCCGACATAAGTGTAAGCTCAAATTTAGGAGTAACTTCTTTCTTTTTTGAATTCGCTGTTTTTTTAATATAGTTGAACAACTTATAAAATATCAGCACGACTTAATTGAAATAATAATTTCTGTACTTTGTGATATAGTTTGTATCATCCGGATTCTTGTGTACTTGCATCCATCATAAACGTAACCATGATATTTAAATATGACGATAAAATTTTTGGAGGGGAAATGAAAAATAAACTACTTATTGGTGCTGTAGGTTATGAATTTCGCTTCGATTAAACGACTTTTTAGTTGAATATTATTATTCTTATATCAATCGAATTCTCTCATTCACAGGCTGCAGTCTCGCTTAACATGTCACAAGTACGTCGCTCATATCGGTGACGCGAACCAAAACGTTTTTTTTTTTCCTATCGTAAATTGCTCAACGCGGTTAATGACGCTTTCACTTCAAAAACAATAAGAAAAACAAGTTTGGAAAGACATCCATGTTTTTTTTTGAGACACGAATTAACTTTTTTTTTAATAGATTAATCAATTGGTACAAGCGATATTATTAGAACCACAGGATTTTGTGATGCCGTTCGAAAGACTCAACCTAATTTCCATTTATGATGGAAGTTGTATCAACAAATTTAACGAAAAATTTTACAGTGTATTTTATAAAAATTTTATTCAGGCAGACGACTTTACCTTAAGGGAAAAAACAGCTGTGAACGACTTTCTACGTGAACTTGTGCAAAGATCACGATAATAAAAATGAAAACATTCTGAAAATAAAACGCCCTGAATTCTGCTCTAGATTTTCTTGGAAAATAATATACTACACAGAGCTATACTGTGTTCCAAAAATATTTTTAATGCTATAAGTTGTGACTAATTCTGTCCATGAAAATCGTGAAATAAATAATAAATAAACGTGAAAAATATAATGAGCTGAACACTACGTAATAATTCTCAAAACTCACGAATTTTCATCTGAGTTTTTAAAAATGTAGATTTTTATAAATCTTGGAAACCAATTTATAAAAGTTGAATTTTTATATATCTAAAGGCGAATGGTCCGTACGTTCCAGAAACCTTCCCCAAACGCGGTGGTAATGTTTCTTGCAGCTTGTGCTGGCAAGGTTCCTGGCCGAAGCTCGGAAAAAAAACAAAATCGCGTGTTTCCATGATCATACTTGATGGCATCTGATCCGACTGATTTTTTTTATAAATAAAATTAACATTATAAAAAGGTTTTTTATTGCTAACAATAAACAATAAAGATAAATATATGTTTAAAATCTCCTTCTCCTTATATAAGTTCCTTTCAGCCACAGAATAGTGAAGAGTCTTTTGTATATTGAGCCTGCCCTATAATTCTCCAGCCTGTACTAGTTGGCCACGTCCATTCCTATCTATAATTCTCTCTCAATCGAACTTCTGCATCTTACCAAGGGTTTCTTGTTCTACCTAGGCCTAAATCCATCATCTTTCTTTTCGAACGTAGTTATTAACATTTGTTCAGCAATTATAGTAATAGATTATACATATCAATACTTTGGTCAGCGACCATAGTAATTATAATTAAAATCGCACACGATGAAGAAAGAAACTGTAGATTTGACTTATAAGAAAGAATGCTGTTTATTGTCAAATGGGATGATATATCTTATTTATACAAACTATTTTTTTATATGAAATTCCAAGATTGATTATAAACTATAGATTAAACTTAAACCTCGTGGCCTAACATAGTGACTACCCACTTACCTACACTCTTAATTATTCATACCCTGACATACCATCTTCTCGCTCTTCTCTTTTCTACCTCTACCTTATAGTATTTCAGATGTGGTAAATGCACTTTTATAAGAGGAGGAAAGGTTACATTGCTGATAACAAGGAAGCAACGTCACAAATTAGAGGTTACAGACCTAAATTATAAACATTCCTTATTCATTATAGAATAAATTCAAGCAAGTACTCGATCGATTGATATCAGTTAAAAAACTTTATTGTTTAATTCTATTGCGTTACATAATAGAATAACAGTTACTTCAGCCAGGCAAAATTTTCTGTCTAATCTTTTCTGTATTACATTTTATTTATTTTATTATATTCAAGCCCGAGTAGCAGTGAGTAGGATAGGGGAGGAATAAATGGATTTTGGCGGTTTAGTGTTGATCACTGGAATTTTGTGTATTTTTTATGAATATATGATTTTACTGTGGGAACGTTCATGTCGTTGTGTGATTCAAAATAAACCAAGGAGCATTAATAATTTTTCTTAAAATTTTAGACTATGTTGTTTGTATTTTATACAGACAGAATAAAAAAAAAAATCAAAGTTGAATTTTTAATGTACGAAACAACAGGAAATAAACTGATATCTAATGCATCGTCCGAACGGGTAGTTTTCGACGAACTTCGACAAACTTTGAACGTCAACAAAAGTGACCGTCGATTAATTACTACCAGGATTTTCTACTACTATTACTACGAACCTAGGATTTTCATGGTATTATTTTTATGTATAACACCATGGTAACATGAAATATTAATAAACAGTGATAGCTAATATTGTAAGGTAGACATAAATAAACACGACTCGGGTTAGGGATCATTGCCCTCTCTCCGGATGAAGTGCAAAGAAAACAACCAACTATAGATCTTACCTCGTCTTCCTCTACCAAATCCCTGGTTTTGCCTTTAGAAGAAAAACATTGGCAAAATATCATCCATTGTGTTAGGATTATCCACTAAGCATTTTCACTAACCAAAGGCGTGTGATTGAAATAAAAAAAAAGAGAATAGAAATTGAAGTGTCATATGAAGAATTAAAATTGGGCATTTCAGGAGTACCAAAGTACTTGAAATGAACAGTTTTCCTGAATAAAAGAAGAGACAGGATTGAAATGAAGATGACTGCTAAGAATCAAGGAACTCAGTAACGATATCTTAATGTCCGTTGAAGCTACGAGATTCAAGTAAAAATGCGATAATAACCTCCAAGCGGAGGAGACATCCTCTCTGCACTAACATACTGCAGAC
The DNA here is from genome assembly GCA_037127475.1 of Arma custos. NCBI lineage: Eukaryota > Metazoa > Arthropoda > Insecta > Hemiptera > Pentatomidae > Arma > Arma custos. Next base: position 92,301,465 of record CM073760.1, on the reverse strand, counting down.
TGGTAAGAACAAGACATTACCGAAAGACAAGGGAAACATATTTTTGCAGGGGATGCGTGTCTTTAGGGAATGTCTTCAGTGAATGTTTTTATTGTAACAGAATTTTGGTTTTATATAAAAAACTGATGAAATTAACCTTTCTGTGCGTACTTATAAAATTAAGTAGCCATAAATCTCGTGTTAAAAGAAATCCCAACCCTCAACATTGAATTGTGATTGGATACCATTGGGTAAAGGAATAGATTTCATTTATTTGCAATATGAAATTTTAGCTCAATATGACTGAATAAAATTGAGCTTGAAATATATTTTGGTAAATTTATTTTTGTTGTTTATTATTATAAAAAAATACGCCAAAAAACTTTATTACTGAACCAAAGATCACTTGATTGGTTGGTGTGAGATCGCCGTATAATGGTTGGTTAACATCTTTCAAATCTGAACCACTACAACCCATGAAGGGTTGTAGAGAGACTGTTTGTAGAGGTTGTCTCATGTTAGAGACTGTACTGTTTCTTAAGGAACGGTTGTGCAGGGAAGTGATTGGTCCCAGATCATTATTTGATTCTAATTTTCTAGATATTCTGTTTATTTAAATTCAATAGAAGAAAATAGTGCTGAACCAGTTTTCAAGCTAACAAAATAAAGCCTGTACCACTACAATCCAGGAAGGGTCTTGGGTTGAGAACGTAGTAGAGACTGTCTCGGACTGTAGAGAGTGTCTAGGACATCAGTTGTGCTGGGAGGTGATTTGTCCCAAACCGCAAAATTCTCTTCCCCCTCCCCCCGATTAAGGATACCCACTTTACCGAGGCTACGTGAGCGCTAGGAGGGATTTTAGATCCCGCAGCGTCCATCCGTGACCGCTAACAGATTAAACAATTTACCTCCCACCCGAATTATGAACCCGGAACCTTCAACATAGCAACCAAGCACTCTACACACTGGCCTACCTCTAACATCTTTTAGATTAAGTTAAGTTTAAAATAACTTAATTTTTAAGTTATAAAATTGATGAACACACAAAGTAAATCAAAATGGATTCCTGATATAATCATAGGAAATCCGAACATTTTCTTGATTTTAATACTTATGTATAAGGAAATTAAAATTTATAGATATTCGTTTACAAATTATTGATCATAGCAATATTTAATTTAATAAAAAAGAATTCTAGACGCATAGCAATCTCTTAAAATCAATAGCTCCCTAGTTCTTACCTTGAAAATGTATTATTACTTTCAAGAAAAAAATATTTCTAAGAAATTACAGACCCTGTCACATAACCTTCAATTGTTTACAAAAACGTTAAAAGTTTTATTTTACGAAGGTAGAGAGAGGTGACTACTTTAAAAAAACATTTATAAATAGAAATAAGGCGCCGGGAGGATCTATTGAGGAGCGGGCGATATATTTCAACTGAAAGGAGCATGATAAGTCATTAAAACAAGACGTTTCAAACATTTCAGGAAGATATAGTAATGCTAGTAGTACGCTTCTACTATTACTCCTTCAAGGGTATTATAGAACGACGCAATAAAAAGCCACTAAAATGTGACGTTTAAAGGGATTATTTGTTCAAAGTGGATTGGGAATATGTTTTGATTGCATGCTGTAGACGGCGATGGGAATAGATATTCTCGAGACTCGGGAGTTGCAGATATCCATAAGGCAGCGATAGGAAGAGCGTTGAGATATATCTATATATACTGGGACGGGAGCTGCTAACCTGGCAGCCGGCCACCGGGGCAAACCATTATAGATCTCCAACACAGGAATAAGCAGTCCTCTTTCACAACCCTACAAGTCCTCTCTTCGTTCTGTCGGCAAATGTCACCCCCTCGGCTTAGGACCTGTCTGTATGTCGGTCTCGTCCGGGCGGCCGGAATATGGGGGAGTGGATCATGAGGTCAGGAGTCTGTATAAATGGGACTTGTAGCGAAACACACCTAGACAATCAGTTTTTTTTTTTTTTACACTGATCCGAGAGACCAACTAGTAACAAATGCTAATTTTACAGGAAAATATGTTCATTTAGGATACAATACAATTTTATTGTATTTTATTGAATAAAATGCCTGCGGGAACAATTCTTTACATGTTAAATGTTTCCCGGGCTAGACATTTTTTGAACCATATTGGCGTATCCTCTTCTAAAAAAAAAGATAACTGTTGTTTTTATTGAAAATATTTTTAACTTATTGAGAAATCTCTGTATAACAATATAGATCAAAATTCACATCGTTGATAATTATGTGAGGCCATCAAACATGGAATCCACTGGGAATCATGGCATAGCACTTTTGCGGGGTGATATATATTTATGTCAATTTTAATGTACTGATCATCAATAAAATTAATAAATTTATTTTCTAATATCGATAATCAATGGTCTAAATAAGTAAAAGATGTTATCAATTAATGAGAGCAACATATAAAAAAATAATATTGTTTAGACATCATTGGGCGGTTATAAGATATTAAACAAGCAATAGCGGTTATAAGTTAAACGTTCGCCAGTTCCATATTCCCTAATCCTAAATAAATACAAATAAATTTTTAAAGACTAATAATTTCGAATTATTTTTATTACCTAATGGTATTTTACATTTAATATTCCACTATTTTTAGTACTACCATTGGGTAATTTCTCTACTTGCTTTATCTCATGTCATTATATAACTTTCATTATATTTACTCGACTTATTACTGTTTTTTTTAAATACTGCATTGTGGTGATTCGTTCATAGAAATGTCCATATTTTAACATATTAAAGTAATATAATTAAAATAAGTTTTAATTGTTTTAAATTACATAAATAGTCAGAAAAAATTGTTGTTTTTTTTTCAGTTTTGTTTTTCTCTTTTGTTTATACCCATCTATTTTAGAAATGTATTATAATGAGTTATAATAATCATAATAGATTATTTCATGTTGTTATTTCATATATTATTTAACTGCATTTAAACGAAAAATGAGTCGAAAACAATTTTTTAATAAATTAGATAATGATTGATTGAATTTAAGTATGTTTTATATATGAAAATAAATTTTAATTCATTGTTATTGTTTATTTATTATTATTGGAATTTTATGGATATCATATAAGTGAATGTACTTATGTTCATAAATATAAATTACATATAATTTATTTCATGAACAAACTTCTAAATTAAATGATGCCATCTAACTCTCTACTAAATCTTTCACTAATCGAGATATCAAAAATTGCAATGAAAATGAAAACAAAATCTGTGTGAAAACGTTTCCAAAAAAAGTAACAAATAATTTATTTTATAATTATAGAGGAATGAATATTGAAATAATTAATGGATGCAGGAAGATAAAATTTAAAATAATGAATGATTCATAAAAGGAATAAAAAAAATGTAGGCCAAATTTAGTTTTTTAACCATTATATTTAATCGAAATTCGAAAAAAGAGTATTTGAAGAATTTTAAAGAGCAATCAAAACTTACTATAACCGCTGGCAACTAAACAACATTTTTAATATAGGCCTATCATAATTTTTCATTTTCCAGGCACACATTAATCATTTAAATTATTCTTGTAAATTATAGGCCTAGAAGTGAGACGATCGCAGAGATTTATAACTGTAATAATTACGGTAGCTATCTATTCGATAAATGATGTCAAGTCATGTAGAAAACTGGATTTTGTCCATCCAACCTAAAGAATAATATAAAGAATATTGAATAATACGGTTTCAATATTTGAAATATTAACTATTTACAATTTGCGTAAAATTAACAGTTATGGACTTTTATACATAAAAATCCTATATTTGCAAGAAATGTAAACGAAACGATAATTGTTAACCATCGTAACCAATAACTTTTAGAATTCATGACTTTATAATGATTTTATAAAGGCCAAAAAGTAGTTTTTTCACTGACCTGAATTAAAATACTTTAATTATATAAATAATTTAATTTTGTAGATATTATTCCTATCATTCCTATTTGTAGATAGTATATTTCTTTTAACCATTATTATTTCAATATATAGTTCTGAATTAATTTTTCCAATTTTTGTATATATAATTTTCGTCAATTTTACTGATATGTCCATTATACAGGATTTTTCGGAACTGCACGGCACTACTTTAGGTATGTGTTCACTAACATAAAATAAGCAAAAAAGTTCATATTAACATGTATCTCAAACTCATTTTTCAACACATATCAAAGGTTAAAGATTTATTATTTATTATTATTACAACACTTAGAGTAACTGTTCAAAGGGGCCTCCGTTTTGTTGAATGCAACATTCAACGACGAATCCATGCTTCTCTGGCTCTTCGTATAGCATCAGGATGGTACTTGATAGTTACTGCGGCTTCCACGGTCCGACTTCTTAGCTCTTCTTGCGAGCCAACTGCCGCAGAATAAACCATAGACTTCATCCAGCCCTGCGCAAAATAATCTAATAGCGTTAAATCAGGATTTAATTTAATTCATAGGCATATAACAGCTTCGTTTCGACCAACCCATCGGTCTCCATAAGTTGCATTTAAATAATCAGCGACACTATGAGAAAAGTTAGCTGGACCACCGTCATGGATAAGCCCAGCCTTTGCCTAATGCCTAGCGGAATATCTTCTAGGAGTTCATGAAGATTATTTTGCAAAAAAATGCAAGTAAGATATACCTGACAGCCTAGGTGGCAAAAAGAAGGGGCCTAGATGATGATGTCACCTAGAAGACCACACAGATATTTAAAGAAAAGGTATGTTGGTAATGTCCAACAGCAGTCGTATGAGGGTTTTCTTCAGCCCATGTAGGGGTATTTCGAAAATTAAGAAACCCGTTTCCTGTAAAGCAAGATTCATCAGTAACCAAAATTCAGTTCAGGAAGTTAGGATCTCGTGTGCATTGTCGAATTAACAATTGGGAGAAATTTCTGCGCTTGTTATTATCAAATTGTGGTAATAAATCTTGCCAACTCAATCCGTGAAATGGATACAACTGTTGTTCGCGTTAAGTTCACCATACGCTAGTAGAGGAAACATCGAAACGACGTGACAATCTTCTGGTGTAGTAGAAGACAACTGAACAGCATCCAGTATTTCTTCTTCAACGTTTGCAGTTCGTCGAAATCTTTGTCGACCGGCGTTTACTCGTATAGGTTTTAGCGTGCCATTATCCCTAAGGCGTCTTTCAATGGCCTCAAATGTTTTACGATTTGGTACTCTTCGGTTAGGAAATTTTTCACAATATCTTCGAACAGCAGTAGCACTTTTTCTGTCTACATCGCCATAAGTTAAAAGCATGTCTGTTTGTTCTGCAAAAGTGAATACATTTGTGGTGTCTCCCATGATAATCATAAAGTAAACTGTCTCACAGCATTCACTCACACTAAAACACACAGAACTAGACAAACAGATGAGCAACTACTGCCATTGCTTATCGCCAATTTGTCTATCAGGTGATTAAAACCTGTAATAGTATTAAACACGCTAAACTTTGTACAGTCAGTCTTAAAGTAGTAAATAAATAATAAATCTTTAACTTTTGATATCGGTTTAATAAATTAGTTTGAGATATATGTTAATCTGAACTTTTTTGATTATTCTGTGTTAGAGAACACATAACTAAAATAGTGTCGTGCAATTCCGAAACACCCTGTATATTTCGTGTTCAGGTAGTTGAATATGTATAAACAAATTTTTTTTCTGGGCTTCTAGGGCACATTGGTTATGTTTCCAACTTCAATGGACCTTTTTTGAACTAGTGAAACAAAAAAAATCAACCACGTTCGTTGTCACCCTTCATTCGATTTTATACTACTATATATATTTGTGTATATTTGTTTTCGTTTATTTCATTTACTGAGATGTCCAAGCGAATAACTTGGAAACCAATCCAAAGACTAGACATGAAACAATATCCCGGCCTAAACCCAAGAGCAATTACTATGCAGTGTCATACCCAACTTACCTTAATTGATGTAATTTATGTCTTTTATCTTCTTGGCTTGATGAAGCAACTAACGCTGCCAGAAGTCCATGTCATTGCTAAGATAAATTGCGACCAACTAATTTGGTAAAGTATTCTGTCTGGCATTGTTTAATAAATAGCTCCTTCTGTCATAATTGTGGAAACGGGATTTTATTCATAAAATGAGATTAAATTATAAACCTTGTTCCTTGAAGCTTGCCAAACATGATATTTAAATAAATCAATGGATTCATATAATGTCTACTAAAATGCAGTATATGTGTGGAATAACATGTACAAATTTTTACAGTGATATAATATTGTAATAAATACCAATTTCACTTTTGACCATTTCAAGTATTAAATAAAAAGTAGATTAGATAGATGGAAATTTTATTTATCTTTGGGGGCTCCCCCATAGAAATAGAGTCCAGCTTGGCTATAAATTACATTATTATGATTTTAACAATTTATGTACATATCATTTCAAAATGAAAATAAAAATAAAATATAATAAAATTTACAAACAGATTCTGGTTTTCAAAACATAAATAACAGATTAAAGGATAAACAATGTCTGGTGCTATGATGGAAACAATAAAAATAAATAAACGAAATAACACTTTAAAGATAAACTAAAAACAAACACTTAATAGAAAATGGCCTGTGATAAACAATTTAGTACTTTTTGAACTCCCATCATGTAATAATACACTTTATGTAACTTATCTACACTGTCAATATTGAGTATAGCTTGGATACTTTGGTTATCAGAAGATTCTAAGAAGAAGTGTTGAAGAAATTATTGTCTATATTCATTGTGTGCTGGGCAGTGAAGGAGAATGTGATGTAGACTATTGTAGATAAATTGATTGCAGGATATACAGGTTTCTTGTGACTTGAACAAAAAAGTTTAGTTTTTTCCATAGATTTTGATTTTTTCTGGATTAGCAACTCTTAATTGGCTGATACATTTCAATTTCTTTATATGAACTTTGAATGTGAGGTAAGTTTCGGGGTAGGAAGCATTGTAACTGCATAGGATTCTATATAAAGGGTAGTTAGTTGAATTTCGAGTTCTTTGAATGTCGGCTGAGAAATATTGGTTATATTAAATAAAAAGTATCACGCTTTAAAATGAATATTTTTTTCATTTATCATTCGATTCCAAATTTCTCTAATAAACGTTCAAACAATGAGTTTTACCACGAGAGGCCGAGGGTGTTTTGGATTTTGCTGGAGTCCATTATTGTCTCCAACAAACGATAACTTTCAATAACCATTTCAGTCAGCTTTCTGAATTTAGAAATAATTGTAGGATAAACTATAAAGTAAGATAAATCATAAAATTCGCTTGGAAAATTATTTATTTCTTATTATTGGTATTGAATAATGAGTGAACTGTCTCAAAAATGGCCTGTGACCAAAGTTAATCCCATACAATAAGCAGATTATATGACGGAAAAGTTATTTACTGCCTAAGGAAGCTAAAATACTAGATGAATTACTATCATTATTAATCTTGAGTAATAAATAATGTGGACATCGCCAAAGCGCTAATGTCCTAGCGCATCTAAATCTGGGATCTTTGATATTTAATACGAAAGGGAACGTTTAAAGAGTATGCAATTTAGTGGAGGAGGGAAAGTTGGTATTTTTAAAGATATTTTTATATATTAAAAGATAATACATCTCCGAGGGTCATTGTACCAACGAAGGAAAGATGTGCATTTGTTTCAATTATTATGTCTTTTAGTGATGCCTTTCATGCATCAAAATTAATTGTTTACTAAAAATATAAATGATAAGTATGATATTTCTCATTTCTTTCGGTCTGCATTAATGTTGTTTTTGTTTTTTTAATTTGTTTATAAATAGTTTATGGTTACTTTTATTTTATTTTTTGTGCACATAATTTGTTGTAGTGTATATATGTATCTGTAAATAAATTTTATACCTTTATTACTAAAAGCAGCCCTCTCACTTGAGCTACTATGGAGCTTTTTGTTTTATTATGGTCAGCTATGGTATAAACTTTCTATAATCTATAGTCAAATTGCTAGTAATAATCGTTTACAAAAAAGGATAAGATTCATTAAAGAAAAAAGGCTGAATAGCCTGACGCTCAACAATAATAATTATTTATCTTATTTGTTAACTTAATTTCTGTAATAAAAAAAGAATTATTTTTGCTTATAACTATAATAAAATAATAATTTTACTAATAGGCTATGTTAAACTGAATAACCTGCCTGCCCAAGGCTCATTGATGGGAAGTCCTGACCAGAACTTGTAGTTGCCTAGGTTGCTGGAAGAAGTCACCTCTGCAGAGTCCGGCGAGTCTATCCTCAAGAAGCGTACTGAAGGGATTTCTCCTCTTACAGGAGGCCAACGCACGCCCTTCAAGAATACTGGTTTCCTATATCATTAATTAATCTTAAAGTTAATTGTTTTTATACATTTAATTTTAATTTTGTTGGTCATTCAAATCATTCAGCTGTAATTACTTCGTAACATTGTACGTTGTCCTACATAACTATTAAATCATTGCATAAAGAATGCATAGTCATGGGCTGAGTTGCCCTCCCAGTTGCCCTGAAGATGGCCTATTTGGTAGGTCGAAACGTCAGCACACATTAAATATAAGTCTTGTTTTATAGCATATTTGGTAATTTTTTGACTGCACCCCCCCAACTATCTCCGTTCTCCATTGTATCATCCAGTCAACTATTTTCCTCTCATACTTGTTAAACATTTATACATATTGATTTATATATATAATAAAATAAATGCACGAATACTACAAAACCAAAAAAAAAATTATATATAGCCTTTTTTCTTTATATATTGATTTTTTTCGAAGACTATGACTAAGGAGGATAACTAATGGTCAAGAAGTGAACTCCATTTCGGGACGAGCTATTTCCAGACACAGAGAATAATTAGCCAAGGTTGGCCTCTGTTAGAGCTGTAATATTTCCAGTCTAAGAATGTAGTATCTTCTATTTAAATGTTCGAAGGCGTTTCTTTAATACGCTATGTAGTCTCTCTTCTACAAACAACTCGTAAAACATTTATAATTCAGCTTGATTACGGATCACACGCACATAATAAATACGATCTGTTGGTTGGAATATCATGAGAATAGAACACAAACGATCAATTAAAAAACATATTGAACTTTCTAAATACCTTTTTAATTTTTGAGTAACCTTCATTATATTTAACCATCCAAATATCCATAAACTAATTATAAAGTTCAGAAAGTAAGGTTGCTTTATTATTTAAAAATTCAGGTTTTAATGTCTTATAAACAAATAGGCGATAACAAAATTATATGTATTAAGGAAAGAAGACGTATATGTCTACGAAACAACGTGATATGAGCAGGATAACAAAATAATAATAATAATAAAGGCATAATGATGCTTTTAACACGTTATGTTAGCTTGAGTGTTTATTTTGGTGTATTAATTTTGGTTACTGAAAAACATACATGTTCACGTGGAAACATATGATGTAGTGATTACAATCTTTTAAAAAAAATCCATAAATTCTGTCAAAAGTGGAAACTAAAAATCAATCCAATAAAATCAGCAGGCACAATCTTCACAAAGCGCAGACCTAACATAGATCAGCACATCATCTTAAATTGCGAGCACATCCCCTGGGCTAAATCCGTAACATACATCGGTTTAATTCTAGCCCTAATAAGTCCTTAACATTCACAGAGCACATCAACAGAAAACCGAAAAAGCGAAAAAAAACCATCTACAAAATGTTTCCCTATTTTAATAAAAACTCCAGCCTAAGCCCCAAAAACAAACTAATCCGCTCATTGATAACCTATGCCTTACCTCTCTGGAGTTCAACCTGCGCCACAAATTATAGCAAGTTTGAAAGAGTACAAAACCTATACATGAGGATTATTAATAATCATCACCTCTACACGAAAATATCGACTATGCTTAGAGATCTTGAACTTCCCACTGTAAAACAATATGTTTCAGCTCAAGCAAAATCATACTTCGTAAAACCTCCAGCTTCCGAAAACCCATTAACCCGAGCATTCGGTAACTATGATAAACATTCGCAACGACGGTACACGCACAAAAGAACATATACTTCTTACTTAAAAAATCACTATTAGCAGGTATTATAATCCAGTTATATGTATTTATTTTATAGTTATTTAATCATTATTATTATATTTATTTACTTTATTATTATTATTTTTATTTTATTTTTTTAAGTGAGATTTTTACACATTTTCCATGCTATTGTAAAACTTATTTATAAAAGTTAACTTTAATTAATTAAAAGCACTGTTCTTTAAACATGTAAAGGAAGTCCGGAACATATATTTACACTTATGCTGCTTGTAAATGTAAAATTGTAAATAAAGTTGTTGTTTTTTTGTTTTTTTATGATGGAATAATAGTCGATTAATAACTTTATATGCAGTAGGCCAGGCTTAAAAGATCGCGATGAATTAGGTTTTGATAACGGATAAATATTAATTTAATTGGAGATTGATAAGATAACAAATATCGGAATTTATTAGTAAAAAATTAAATTACATTAAATTAAATATGCAATATAATTATATTCATTTATGAAATGTCTAGTCTAATTATTTATATTTTTTTCATTTGTTTATATCCATTTTAGAAGTGAGAGAAAAACAAATGAACTTAAACAAACAACACGGACCTCGACGGACGGATTGTCCATTGTCTAATGATATTGTATAATTTTAATGTATTTTAATGTATTTATATTTTTTGGATATCTTTAAATAATCACGTTCATTCATTCATTCATTCATAATAGTCGATTATTATTTTCAAAACAGAATTTATACAGAACGATTACTGCCAGAAGTAATTTAAATAAGAAAAACATAAAAGTATTAGTTTGAAAAGAGTATATTTCAGAATCCATAACAAATAAAATACCAAGTATCAACTTGTTCGAAATATAACTCTGATTTTTGTTTTGGCTTTTAAGCTGCGATCTCATATTTTGAAGTTTAAACAAAAAACCCAAAAATGTGACCTTATTCCTCTGTTCCAGATTCCAAGAATTTTGTTTAGTTCACCTCTGAACTAGCCCAAACAAAGTTCTGAAGTCAATTCCGTCATTCCCGTCCATGCCCCCATTTTCAATATTCTTTGGCTGAACTTGACTCGTGTTATTTGTTTCATATTAAATGAATACTTGTGAAATTCGGCGTTCAAAGTGTCTCCAAACTGTTTATCATTGCATTAACCCTACGTAAAGGGCAACCTTTTCTTTTCTTTATTACAGTTAAGTATAAAGCTTAGCCATCACACCATAATACAGCACACCTAACGTTTGTCTGTTGAATAGTTTAAGCGCTAAATGTAATATTAAAAAAAAAACTGCAAATGTAACAAATAGAATGGTAAATGACAGATTTTTACATGTTTACAATAAAAGATAATGATTTTGCAATAAATAGTGATTTGCAAAATATAAACTAGGAAAAAGAAACAATAGTATTGTAATATTCAAGGGGCACCTTCTATAATGGACCGTTGAAGACAGCCTTCGAATGGTATTTAACTAGTTTCATTTATAATCTAATTTAAATTCATAATTACCCAGTTTTAGCGAATTTATAGAACATTTCCGTCATGGAATCAATCATTTTAAGCCCAGTATTTTCCTTTTCAATAGGCTCTGTAATGGACTGGTTCACGAGGTAATATGTATCATCAATGTGAGAAACACCTGCAAAAACAGTAAGTATTTTTTATTCATAACATATATTATTTATATATATATATATATATATATATATATATATATATATATATATATATATATGTATGTATATATGTGTGTGTGTATGTATGCATAAATATATATTTTAAAGGGAGTAAAAAATCCTTGGTTGTTAAAAAATCCTTCGGAAGGGACGTTAAACGGGGGTCCCGAGCCTATACGATGTCGGTACTCGTTAAAAATCCCTATCCTAATTAAACCTGGATAGGCAAAATTTAGAGTTCCCACTGTAGCATCGTCCGATTAGCCATAGCAACATAAAGTGACCTTAAATGAACAAACAAATTTAACTTGTCCTGAATATTTTAAAATTGCAATAGTTATACTAAGTAACTTTTAATAAAAAATTATATTTAGATATTATTTTAGTCTTAGTTGTCTTAAAACGAAGCAGTTATTCAACTTTGCAATTACTTTAATAATATCAAAATAAATTGAATGTGAAGCGCTTTGAGGGTTTTCCATTATAACCTATATTAAAATTACTGATATTTAGCTGTAGGATTACCTATTGAATAAGTGCAATGCTTATGTACATAATGATTGAGTGAACCTAAGAAAAAATGATTTATTATTATTTTTTTTATTATATTTACACTTTATTGAAATATTACAAGCCGCCACATTTATGCAATAAGTAATAACGCTAAATAGCTATACAATCATTCAATAAAAAAAATAATAATAAATAAATAAATAAAATAAAATTAATAAATACAATAAAAATATAAATAATAATAAAAAAATAAAATATCATTAATAAATAAAATAAAAAATATAGATCTATTGTAATGATTATTTTTCAGAACTCTTATACGCTGGCCACGTCCTAACAAAATTTTAATAAGATCCATGTCAGAAGCAATACAAGCTTGGAGTGGATACCGAACACTAAATTGCTTTTTGACGCCTTTCACTAAAAACTAAAGTCATTTCAATTTATGTATTTCTATCATAATGGTTAAGATTAACAAAAAATAGCAACCCACCATAATTGGTTTCAGTGCCAGATAGTGAGTCAGAACTGCTTTTGGCACCACGATAGTTAAACATGTAGAAATATATTCTGGGGTTCACTGTGGCATGAACTGATAAGGATCTTCCGATGTCTGCCTGGTACAGCCGGTCTGTCGCAACCTAGAATCGTGTATATATGTATACATGATTAGTATAATATCAACATGTATATGTAAGAAAAAAAAAATACAAATTACCTTGATTAAGGCTGATCTGTTTTGTATTAACGATTGTCCTCTAAAATAAAATGAACGTATTCGTTCCAAAGTCCAATTTTGAAATTCGGGAGAAACAGTGTCTTCTGTGTCTAAAAAGTACGAACCTAATCCTTCCCAGTTGTCGTCTAGTTTTTGCAAGATATCATCGCGTTCAATGAACTCTAGAAAAAAATAGTTATGGAGAGGAAATCAGCATAATCCTAATGATCATGACACATATCGTCCCTACCATTTCCAACTATCGAATGTGAAAATCGGTACTTTTGAGGAGAATTTAAAAATAGCAGTTTCAAGGTTTAATAAAAATTAGTGCCTACCAACCTTGTTATTATTAAAGTAATTGCAAACCAATGACATTCGTTTTAATTTTTTTTTTTTTGTGACTGATAGATGCCCCTCTATGAATTTTATATCAATTATCAATCATACAGCAACTGCTAAAAGTCGAAAACGAAAATTTTTTTCACATTCGATAGTTGGAAATGGTAGGGACGATATGTACTCATTAATTAATTATTAAATGTAATCAGGAGTGGGAGAGGAGAACGAAATGTTGAATGAACGAATTTTTTTTTCTCTGTCCAAACGTTACCAAGGTGTTACCATTTTCTCGAAAACGACTCTAACGATTTAATTTTAGTATCTTAGGGTAAGATAAGAAACAGTAAACGAAATAAAAATACTCAGAACTATTTTTAACTATTGCATTATTTTATAAAAATGTTACTTTTAAAAGTGAAGATATGATTAGTGAATAAATTGTATATTTTCCAGTTTTATTGAAGAGAATATTGGCACATAAGTATCAGTATCAGATGAAGTAAATAATGGAAAATATAGAATCTAGAAATATGCACAGCCTCGTTCGTTTTTTTCAGCATTTATGCGTACATATGTCAGAGATATTAAAGGCATGTTCCTTATTTTGGGCTGAAAATATAGAATTTAAATTCTTAAGGAACATGAATATTTTAAGTAAAATCAAACAATTTATTTATCATATCGCTCCTATCAAAAGAACAATGAAATAACTATAAAATTGGTTTTCTTGAATTAAGCCTTCCATTTCCAACATGTTTTCTGTTGTTTTTTAAAATACTTTGTAGTCATATTTTGACTTATATCTTTTTGAACTTAAAGTTTTGTTTATATAATGACATAAGTTAAAATAAAATAAATATCAAGCTTCTAAAAGTTTCCTAATGGTTGATAAAAGAATTTCAATAACACAGCTTTCAATAGCTTTTACACGGCCCAATACAATACCTAAATTTTTATTTGTTTAACTCACATGGAGCTTTCAAATACCTTATTGAAAAATTAGGTTTTTGAGTTATGACTTTGTTCTTTTGAATGTGCGATATAATGTTAATTGACTAAACTGTATTAACTAGCAATGTACTGTTATTTGATGAAATACTATTAATTTACAAAACTATTTATTCGGTAAAATATTTAAAAATATACTAGTAGTTTAGACTGATACCTGCAACAGGGAAAAGTCCTGAAAGCATGGCTTCGCTTGCAACCAGTGGAACGTTATAATGTCTGTTGGCGAGTATCGACTGTATCGGGTACTCCAGTAGGAACGGATTTCTGGACCACTTGTCGACTACAGGGCCCCATGGGCATAACGGAGTGTTCAGGAACTTCTGAGTAATCAAATATATATATCCATAATAACACGTTTAAAAAAGTATTAATTATTTTATAATATATAGCACAAGAAAGCCTTTTTTTTTTTTTTTGTTGTACCAACTTCACTGCTTAATAAACCGTAAGTAAATTAATGTTAAATACACTGGGAATTTTTATCAAATCTATCTGATGAATCTACCGGAACATATATTGAATTAAACTTGTGAGATATTTTTGATTTTTTCTACATTTGATGTATCTGAATGGTTAAAATTGTTTTCATCTTTGAAAAAATACCTTAACAAACAAAAGTAAAGGAAATAGTAAAATTCTGAATAGTACAATACAGGATTCAATAAGATGATTTAATCTTTGTATTAAAGATCTATTTAGTAATTTCATAGATTAAGACGGTGACATGAAAACGCAGCAACCCGCGAAAAGATAATTTTAAAGGAGAAGAAAAAAAAAATGTTTTGGCAATTGAAAATATCAGCTTCATTTGGTAAATAGTAACTACCATTGTTCAAAGAAACTAAACCATTACCAATTTTGACTTATTCCTCTATCTTACATCATTCTTATTGGCATGATTAATCGATTGGTATAACCTTTTCTTGAAAAAAAAAGAAAATTGTTATTTTACATACTACCTTTTCCATGACTATACCTCAATTATTAAAAATATGAAGAGAGGCGTTCAGAATCAAAAGTGTATAGATCCAAAAAATTAAAAAAAACTGCCTTTTTCACATTTTACGCTTGTTAGTTCCCGAAACCTCAGATCCGGAACCGAACTAAAATCATGAGAAAAATTTCAGAGAAATGTCGTGTTGGATAAAATTGATTGATTACACAAGTTAATCAGTCGGTTTGATCTCGTATTTAGAAGAAATAAAAATAATCACTTTCCGAAACAAGTAAAGTACAGTTTTTGTTTGTTTATTTTTTAATGTTATTTATTTATAATTTTTATTATAGTAAATGACAATTATTCAATCTAATTTAAAATACAGGCGAGATTTGAGATGAGGACACCGCTCAGCCATTTCCCAACCATCCTTAGGGAGGGAATAATTTGGCATGCTTCTAGCCAATCTAAATCTTGAAGCTCCTCTCCATTTTTTATTGCATAAACAAAATTAGAGGGACACTGAAGAAAACATGTAATTTGTCATAGTGTCCATCACGCTGACCGTGTAGGATTTTATACTGGATTTATAATGGTTAATTAAATTTAATGGCTTGGTTATTTAGGTATAATATTGTTACTTTATTTTCCTTATACTGAGATGTATAGTTTTGTGGATTTTCGGCATGATTTCCACATAGCTTATAAAAATCTCGTACCCTTTTCTAATTTTAATTAATTAAAGATACTATTAAAAATTCGAAAAATTTATTATCTCATACCACCGATCGCAATCATAAAAAAAATATAAGCATAAAAATATCATGGATGTTCCACAAAAAAATATCTACCTAAAAGTCTAGTGAGTGCTTGTTTTTAAATTTGCTCGGTTTCTATAGATTTTTTGGTATCAATTCCGCAGGTTATCACTTCGAGTTAAGTCACAACACGTTTTAACTTTTCAACTCTCAACTGTTTTGGTTGCCCTGAAGATAGCCTACGTCGTAAGGACAAAACGTTGGCACAATTAAAAATTAAGTTCTACTTATTTTGTGCTTGTGTTGGGGTCTTTGACTGCACCCCCTAAACAACTCAATACATCATCGTTTTCACTTGTCATTCGTTTCCTTTCTAATATTCTCGAAAATAATAATTACCGTGAGTTTTAGTATGAAAAAAAAAAGTGTAGATATGGGAAATATGTATATTTTTGTAACCATTTAATCAAGAAATGAACGTTTCAATGAACAATGTGAAGTAAAGATAATGACATAACCTTTACAGTATGTCTTTAATCAGTAGGTTCTTTAATATCCATACAGTCAGTAACAGTTACCATATACAGTCAATAGTAATTACAATATACAGTCTGTAATAAAATTATTTTTATTTTCGAGGATATTAAAAAGGGAACAATGAAATATTGTGACTTGACTCGAAGTGACAACCTGCGGAACTGATACCATTTTTCCCCAGTTATTCCATACTTATTTCTATTCCGGATCCCTTCATTACAGTTGACTGTGTGTTAATTAATTTAATTAATGAAAGAATTTATTTTAGATCATAAAACTAACATCTTTGTAAAGCAAACTAAATTGTTATTTTTCTCTTTTCGCACTCACTGACCATCCATGACTATTTTCCATGATACAAAAAAAAACTAAAAAAATTTTCGTAAAATGAAATTGTTAGTAAAGGCCTTATCAATAAACATTAATCGGTTTTATGTTACTTACAAGAAATAAAAATGTGGATGACGCTAATTTATCAGAAGGTACCTTTTTCAGACAGCTCACCATCTTAAGAACAGAGGATGTTGGACAGCCAATGGACTCTGCGTAAGCTATCGCCTTTTTAAGGCTGTTCTTCTGGACTGCCCAACTGTTGAAGGCAGTACCTCCCATGATGTAGCCTCTGTGAAACAGACCTTTCAAAAACCAAATTTTAATAGCAACTTGATATTTTTTTAAATACGCAATTAATTCCAATTATTTGATCAAT
Source organism: Arma custos (assembly GCA_037127475.1). Lineage (NCBI taxonomy): Eukaryota > Metazoa > Arthropoda > Insecta > Hemiptera > Pentatomidae > Arma > Arma custos. The sequence continues at coordinate 92,284,185 of CM073760.1, read as the reverse complement.
ATATTTGAACTAAATGGATATTTTCTTGCTATTTTATAATTTCTTCATGACATTTAACGTCCTCATGTGAGTACATGTCGTACATTCCACATATTGTTGGATATTTCCCGTTCTTCTCGTAGTAATTAGAATCAAGAAGAACGGGTTATCTACCAGTTTATAAGGGTGTACCAATATTCATTGCACACATAGAGATATCCTTTGATCATCCCCAATATTGATTGAGAATAAACGGTGTAAAACATATTTCGGATCTTAATCAGTTACAATAATCACAGTTATTTCAAAATAAAGACAGTAAAAATAACACAGGAATTGTAAACATTTATATTTATTAATCTCTCTAAGTTCCCAAAACGTCCGGATTTCTTTAAACAGATTCTTTAAGTATGAATTAGTCAATTTTCTTACGAAAATTCAATTGTTTTGTCAATATATTTAAAAGGTTCATATAAATATAAATATTGTCGTTATTCATATAAATATTGTCGATAATATAAATATTGTCGTCATATAAATATAAAATATAAATATTGTCGTTATTTTAGAGTAACTGGTTAGGTTCAGCGACTATAACCTGAAATATCCCGTATTTCATTTTTTTTTTTAATTAAACCAAAAGAAAAGGCGATTAGCAAGCAACAATATACCTGCATAATCCTAATAGTTCTCTCAATCGATTGTTTTGTAAAAAAAACTGATAAAGGTGGTGTTTACTTTTTTGTCCATTTTATTAATTCTTTGACGAACACTGGTAGTTCATCAAAGAATAAAATGACATGAAATGCATTTTATAAATACCTCTGGACAGGGCAGAAAAATAATGGTAGTGTATCGAGACTGCACCCGCAGAAAAGCCGAGTAGTGTCACAGATGTGGCGTCCCCCCCGAAGTAGCCTATATTCCTCTGGACCCAGCCTAGTGCCATCACCTGATCCTTCAGTCCGTTGTTACCTGGCACTACCTCGTCCTCAGTGCACAGGAAGCCTAAGCATTGCGAGAGTAATATTGAAGGCGATTCCAAAGTAATGTTGGAAAATGGGTTCAATATGGAGCAGCATCTGCCTTTGATAAACTGAAAACTTACCAAAAATTCCGATGCGATAGTTGATTGTGACCATTATGATATCCTTATCAAGGAGGTAACGAGGGCCGAACGTTGTCGAGGAAAAGAAGTAAAACGCACCGCCATGGATAAATACGACCACGGGTAAGAGACTGCTGTTCTTCAAGTTCTTTAAAAAGTCAAACAACGTTTATTTATAAGTTTTTTGTACGAGGTTGTTTCAGTATAGTATAACTTTAGATTATTTAATTCTTTCATTTATTACAATTAATATATTCATAATAATAATGACAAAATACTAAGCAACTAAAGCCAATAAATAACAGCGAATAGAAAAATAAAATGTGAAGAAACTACAAGAAAAACGATTAAACTACACAAACCATTATTTACTGCTGATCTGTTTAAGCAAATAACTAAACTATTTGAACCTGCTTAAAGAGTATCTGCTTGGAAACTGAAGAGATGTTATAAAAGGAAAGGATTAATTGAGGGTGAGGTGCCACTTCTAATTTATCGATTGTAGCGGAAAATTCAAGTGTTATTTCCATTAAATTATATAATGCCAGAGGATATAAACAAAGTCGACTATTCCATTCGATTTTAATGTATTTCTAGTAACATACCTTTCTTTAAAGCATGTTGAATTAAAAAAAAAATATTATAAAGTAATGTACTATACCAAAACATTAAAACAAAATAGATCTAAGACCATTTTTTAATTTATATATTCATTATGTTCATAGATTATCAGGCATAAAAGTGTCGATAAATGGATATGAGCATAGTTGGTTGGAAACCATACCTCATAAGAAACAAAATTATATAAAAATGTCAAAATTAGAAATATTGTTAATCATCGATATAATAACAGGTGATAAGAATTAAACCCTTTAAACTTACAGTAGGTGAGAAGATATTTAGGTAGAGACAATCTTCACTTCCAATGATTCTGTCTTTTATGAACTGCTTGCAGGCTGGTGGAGGTGCTGTGGCGTCTAGAGGTTTTGTCCAAGATTTCGGTTCTTGCGCTTCCTAATTAAATTCAGTACAAATTATTTCAATATTCAGTGTAAGAGAACATGATTTAATAAAAAGAGGTAGTCTCTGAATCACTACACTGATCTACCCTCGCTCATCTCTCAATAAACCAAGTTACGAAAGTAGGAAAGAGAGGCATTGATTTTTTATTATTTCTTTCTTACTAACCTTCTTTCTCAACGTTTCAATTTAAAAACTATCACTTTTCCATACTCCCCCGGAGGAAATACGCTATATTGATTCATTAAAATAACTTAAGTGGTTCGATTATTTGCTGAGTTAATACGTGCTATTAAAAATACGATCCTTACCATATTTACTTCGTGCATACGAGTACATACTAAATATCCCAGGTTCATCAAAGACTTCGTTTGTTGGTTTTAAGAAAAAGGCCTCCTGGTAAAGTAAGAAGTAAACTATGTTATAATTTTTTTTTAAATTAATACCTGGAACCTTTCCGGCTTTTCGGCGTAAGGAATGGAATAGAATGAGTTATATCGTCTGCCTTTAAGAGTAGTTCCATGACTGCCGAATACCTCACCGTAGTCGGTCTCAACCCGAGGATTTTCAAAACCACCACTTGTCGATGAAAATATCAAGACTAAGAAGAGCCTTACTAACATAGCATTGAGCTTGTATGAACTGCAAAACTGGCCAGAAACCAGGGCTACGTCCTCAAGAATGGTCTATCTGATAGCGAAGAATTTAGCACTTTTCTAAATAGGTCAATATCAGCAGAAACACATTCTGTGATTTTATAAATAATTTTTGAGGTCGCTTCCGCTGATATTTGAAAAGAATTTCAGATAAGATACAAATTTAAATTTTTAAAAAAATGTTACCTGCTCAAGTAAAATTAATTGTTGAACTGGCTTTAGTTGAATGTAAGCCTTTATTACTTATTGATTTTTTGAAATTAAACTTATTTTATTTATTTTGTTAAGGTAAATTCAAGCTGCACTAGCAGTTATCTTCTTTTCATGAAAACACCACCAATTAGTGCAGAATGTTCCATTCAAATATAATTTTTTCCCTTAGGCCATGCCTTCAAATCAGTTTCTTAATAATTTTTAACTATAATCATTCTTGTAAATCCGATAAAATATCTCTCAAGACTGTTGAACTTAATCCTTCAACACTGCCAGGAAAGAGAAATAATACATATAATGCATGTATACTACCGGTTACCAAGGGTGACCTGTTGAAAAAATAAAAATCACTCCATTTGTGATTGCAAACTGAAACAACTGAAGGATTTTTTACTTTTACTTCATTATAACCAGTCTTCAAAACTTAGCAAAGGGAGTGTTGTGATCAAAGTCCCCTTCATTATAGGATTACCTTTCCCCAAAAGTCTTTTTCCTATTATAGTTTTTTGGTTCAGAGTCCATCACCTGTAGTAAAATGGAAGGACCAGGAATGAAGAGGAAAAATAAAAGTTGAATTAATTTAAAGAATACTTTCACAAACTTTTTATATGTCCTAATTAAGCATTTAAACGAGTACTAATTTGAAAGGAAGAAGGTAACTCAGTACATAAAATGCTCAGTTGCTCATCTCTAGATTTTGAATTGAAAACCAGCTACGACAAATAAATGACTTATGCTGTAGACAGCTGTTAATTGACTGTGAAATATAGAGACCCTCCTAGGGCTCACCTATCCTCTATTAAGTAGTTACGTTAATAAGGGACTAAAACTGATAGCTAACCATGTTCATCTACAAATCACCATTCACTACTGGTGGGAAGGAAACATTGTGGTACGAATACTACACATATGGGTTATAGTGGTACAGTTTTTTTTTGTTTTGTTAATACGGTAAAATCAGACTTATAAAATAATAATAATAACGCATGGTCCAAAGAAAACCTTTAATATATATGTCAATAAAATATAAACACGCTTTACAAATTATGATTATATTACGATTGAAACAGGCACAACTTAAAATTGTATTAATTAGATCATTATCACCTGATACATCCATCAGCTCTCAAATATCTAGGGGATAAAGTATATGAATGAAAACTACTACAGGAGCGTGTGTAAGAGGAAACATCCTGGAAGTTTTTCTGTCTAATTTTTACTCCAACAAAGCAAATTAAATTATTTATATTCTTTGATTTTCTTTAAATAAATGTATTCAAAATCATATTTAAAAAAATCTTAACCTGAGTGTATAGATGATTTACTTAAACCAATTATTCAACTATTAGAAATATGCTGGGAGAATTAGGAAGTAAATCTTCTAAGCATAATTAGTAACAGTTATATATTATTTACAAATATATACATATACAATTATTCAGACTTAGCAAAAATACCTTTGGTAATTTATATAAATTTTAAGTTAAACAATAGGCATAAAAATCTTATCTCAATTACAAAATAAAACACTTTTCATAAATGGCTGTAAATAAAAACAATGAATATTTCTTCTTAGCACAAAATGATAAAGTAACAGCAGCTCACTGTACTTGTTCATTCCACCCCAATCACCAAAGAATTAAGCCTCAAGGGCAATTTTTTGAGCTTTTTTCTTTTCTGAAATCCTTTTCTCTTTTTCTTCAACTTCTAAAAACAAAGAATTTTTATATGAGACAAGGGAAATTTGAATAAAACATGATATTTCTTAATGAACAAACTTGAGGGAGTACAACATAAGTACATTTTGAAAATACAAATCAGGGTCATTAGAAACTAGGACTAATTGACCACTTGTCACCTTTAAACTGCTAATGTCTCTGGCCTCTTTAAAAATGTGTAAAAATATTAATAAAAATATCCATATTCTACAAAATATTTAGGACTAAGATCTTTAAGAGCTGAATTTATAAACCAAACTGAATACTTTTTTAAATTAATTTATTTATTGAAATTTACTACAGTAATATAAGAACACAACAAGTAAATGGCAGGCATCGATGAAGATAAGTAGAGAAACTACCCATTGGTAATCCTCAAATATAAAATTCAACTAAGAAGGTCACGAGGCCATATTCTTTTTTAGTGGCCTTGGACGATTATCGGGAATTGAAGAAGTAACTAGGTTTGAAGCAAATTGATTTGAGTGGGAATAGAGGTTGTCATGAAAGGTACCTAGATAAATGTGAGCTAGGAATAGCATAACTGTTAGTAAAGTCACATATGGGATCTAGTCACATATATTGAGTTTGGGCCAAATCAGTAAAAAATGGGACTTTAAGGTCATTATGGATAACTTTGTTTGTAACAAAGTAAGGATAAAAGTTAATACTAGATCTGAAAATGAATTTCTTTTTTTTTTTAAATTGGTTTAATAATTATAAACATTTTAGGCCATATCCTGCCCTCTTTCCCCACTAATAAATCTTATTAAACTTTTAGTATTTTTCAATAATGTTGATGGTAAACCACCTTTACCACGCTTAATTGGCTGTATTTTATTATTATGATTAATTTATTTATGTCTTCAATATCTGATGCAATGAGCACATTTCTTTACCTATTTCATTTGACACAATTGAACATTTCTGTTGAAGGCATGTAAAGTTAGTTTTCAATCTCTCAGTATCATCGTTTCAAACCATCTATTTCTTTTCCTCTAGACAATTTCATTCCTCATTGTCATTTTCTTTGTTCATAATTTTTCTATCTTGTAAATATGCAATTATTTTTTAATATGTCATTCTGACCAATCATTTTAGTATGTTTCCCATTTCTTTTATCCTCAGTGCACTTTTGGAAAAATATAACTTAGGCACCGAAATATTATTTATTTCATTTTTAGAAATGTAAAACATTTGTAGCAGTTTGTATATATAACCACCTGTGGTCTAGTGGTTAGCGTAACAAACTGCTAAACCCAAGATCGCAGGTTCGTAGCCCGGCAGGTGGCCCTAGGATTTTTTTAAGGGAGTAAAAAATCCTTAGTTACGCCGTCCTTCCGAAGGGACGTTAAACGGGGGTCCCGAGCCTGTACGATGTCAGGTACTCGTTAAAAATCCCTATCCTAATTAAACCTGGATAGGCAAAATTTAGAGCTCCCACTGTAGCATCGTCCGATTAGCCATAGCAGCATAAAGCGACGTTAAATGAACAAACAAACATTTGTAGCATTTCTCTTAATTGTTATAAAGATCTAAGTAAAGCTTTTGTAAACCCAAAATTGAAAAATATCATTTTAAAATATTTGATTCACAAAAATAATAAAGTCAAAAAAAAAGGTAATAAGTCCTAAAATAGTTTTTATCTGAGAAATTGGCTACAGCTGATTTTATACTTCAAAGCCCAAATTCTAGAAAGACAAAAAAAGAACACATCCCAGTGTTCTTTCCACAGTTCCCAAACAAGCCATCGAGAAAAACACAAAATACAATTCATTACTCAAGAAAAAAAATTAATTACTAAATAAAATACTGATATCTGATGGATGTATAAACTATTAAAAAGTTTATACCTAGAAAAGTCCCTTTAGAATAACAAACTTATTAAGCTGAAAGCATCCCCAACATGTTTAAGTAACCAAATAGAAATCAAATGTTTCAAATTTATTAAAAGCACTTCTAGAAAAGAAAATCTTACTAACACAAAATTAGAGCTCAGAAAATAAATATACCAAGAGATGAAAATAAAAATAATATTTGTAGTAGAATGTCCATCTACTACCATCAATACAATGCCCATACGATGCTGCTACCTGTTGGGATAGACTAAAGGGATTTGAAGCCCACCTACTTTAATTAATTTTCTAATGAGCTATCGTTACATGTGAATGGTTACCAAAGTTTAATAAGTTAGCTGAGTATTGTAAACTGTGGAACCTTACCCTTAATCTGGATAAGTCTAATATTATGATTTTCCAAGATGGAGGTAGGCATGCCAGGTCTGAACGTTGGAAATTTAACGGCATCAATATTAATATTATAAATAAATATGAGTATCTTGGAGTTATTTTGACACCAAAACTTTCATTCAAAACCCATTTCGATCAGAAATTGAGTGTAGCGAAATTTGGTATTATGTCTACTTATAAAAATACTTTAATAAAAAATAATATTCCTTTTTCGGATAAATTAGAAATTTCCAATTCAGTTTCCAGAAATATAATTTCCTATGCTGCCCAGGCTTGGGGATTTTTACGCTTTGATGCAGTGGATAAGCTGCTATTATTTGTCATTAAAAGAATACTACACTTGCCATACAACACACCAAATTATATTATATATTTAGAAACTGGCTTAACTCTGATTTGTATTTATGCTCTCCGTTTGCATTTTAATTACATTAGAAGAGTTTTAAATTGTCTAATATCCTAGCCAGAGCAGTAATTAGAAATAATAAAATTTGGTACAAGGAGCTCATAAGTACTTGAGATCTTTTGTAGTTTGGAGGTTTTGATTATTTAAACAAAGAAAAAGTAAATTTGTTATTAGAAAAAATTAAACAAGAATTTAAAAATGATCAAAGGCAAAAAGCACAATAATCTATCTTTCATAGTTTGTATAAGGATCTAAATTCCCAACTAGGGGACAACCAATATATTTCCGATAATAATAGTTTCAATTTTATCACTGCTATTTATAAACGTTGGGGACAATTATTGTGTTTGAATTATAATGTGAACAATTCTGAAGAAAGACATTTATGTTCTATGTGTAATAAAAGGGAAATAGAGGATCTGTATCATTATGTGGCGGTGTCCTATCTTAGGGGAGTTCAAAATCAGATGGTTTGGCAAAAATACATTAGAAAAGAAGGAATTGATTGAGCTCCTAAAAGGTTCGAACTTTAACAGTTTATATAATTATCACATAGGGGCCAGTAGGCATAGAGACTTTTTAGTTGAGCAATTGAAGTACTCACCTTCACTTGTAAATATAAATTTGTTTAGGATTGATTTAAATCAAGTTAATTTCAGTAATAAGGTTTTAGTTTATTTTAATTTATATTTTATTTACAGACGAACTTATATAGATGGGCTCTGTCCATGTATTAGTGTTCCTGAATAGCATTGTATTTATTTATATGTTTGTATATATTTGAATAAACACATTTATTATTATTATTATTATTAATATAACCAGTAATATTAAGACAGCAAATTATTAATAACAAACCTGGTTCAAGCTCCTCAGATGGCACTTCAGGTAAAATAATTTGTTTTTCATCATGCTCTCTTTCAAGTCTCATCAATTCTTCATATTCTAGGTCAACTGCCTCTTCATCTTCTTCCGAAAGTTTACCATTAAGGAGGTCATTTATTTCCTATAAAATAAGAAATAAAAATTGTACACTTCAATCAGTAGAACTTAACAGGTACTATTAGGAATGGCAATAAAAATTACTGATACGTGTATAATGCCATTTCAAAGGGATTGCAAATTGATTTTTTTGTTTCCAAATAGTTCGATTTCAGAACTATCTAGCATATAATTTTTTATGACTTTCCTTACTATTTGATTAAGAGTAAAAAAATAACAAAATAAAACAAAAAATTGTATCTAAGTATTTTTTCTTTAAGATGTGAAAGTGGAGTATTTCGAAAATTTGTGAAATTCAGATTCAAATTTTTTATTAAATTGATTATATTTTGGATCCATTATTATTAACATAACAAATTAGGTACTTTTGTTATTCTGAAGGAAATAGATAAAATACATGTTACATGTACATGTTATAATAAAATATAGCTTAAAAATAGCAAGATTTGCAGAAACACCACTTTAGCTTTGGTGCACTGACAAAAGATTCATATAATATCTACATGACATTAAAATCTACAAAGAAGTAAAAATTCAGAGTATTTTCATTTATATTGCTGTGATAAACAAAAATGTTTAAATATTTAAAAAATGCTAAATCCGCCAAGTTGGAAAAATCACAATATTAGAAAATATGGCTACTTCTTTTTTTTTTATTATATTAAATGTGTCTGGACCTTATCAACCTCGAGTCTCTGCTCTAAATGCTTCCTTCTCAAAAACTCATCTTTATCTCCCTTCAATTATCATTTTACAAAATCTAAAGGAATAACCATTAACTATAAATAACCGTTTTCTACTGATCATTTTTTTTTTTTTTGGTCAAACATTCAAAATAAACACCCAAAATATTTACTATACTATGCATAAATATTTATTACTTTAAAAGACAATCATATAAAACTCATAAATGAGCTCTATTGTCATTTTTCAGAAACAGTTTGCTTGTTTAAAAAAGGTCCAGTCCTTATAATCCTAATATTCGTTTGTTGCTGGTTGTTCATTGGAAACGGAAACAGTAAGAAAGTTACACTGATTTCTAATTTTATGAACTACATACAATATCTATAATATTATAATATTATTGTATTACATATGATTTTTTTTTTAAAGATTTTTTAAAGATCTATATTTAAGACCCATCAACTAATTCAATGACGGGTAACCTTTAATCATGGTATCTTAGAATAGGCTCAATGCTAATATGTTCTTTATACTTTCAAAGGCTGCTTCCTGATCTTTTTCCCAGTGCCATTCTACCTCTCTTCCTAGCAAAGGGCTCTAGAGAGCAGGAATTTGGATGAACTGTTTTAATAACTTTCCCTGTTAATTAAACATACTTAAAAAAAAAATTCTAGAATTTAGAAGTGCCGTGTCCTCTATCACTGTTCCTTTCTCTTCATCAGGTTAAATATCCTTAGCTGACAGAAGAGAACTTCCCTTAAGCTAAATTTTCATTGTTTCCAATAAAATCTTATAGTTTCCTTTCTATCTCTATTAAGTAATAGGGTGTATAAAAAAAAAGATGACCATTTTATCAAATTCCAGAGTTCAAAAGTCTGTAAATATTTTAATGCTATTTATTATTTACTAACACTTAATAATGTTATTTAGAGTATTCTCTAAGTTTGTTTACTAACACTGAACTTCTTCAAAAAAAGCCTCAGTTTAGTTATTTATTTCAAAGAAGAAACATGACAGTGTCCTACAAAATTCTCGTAATGTTAAGATATTACTGAAAAAAAAATTTCACAGCCACTGAAGCAACTCGTGAAATTATTAAATATGAAGGGGAAGGTGTCCTTGACTAGCGCACGGTGCGGCCTTGGTTTGAAAATTTTAGCAGTGGAGTTATGACGTTGGAAAGGAAGATGGACTCTGGGCGACCATTAATGGATATTCATGAGGTTCTGAAGGAAGCTGTTGAGTCAAATCAGTCCACAAGTATTCGCGAACTTGCCTGGGAGTGATGGTGCCACATAGAAAAAATAATACAAATATTTGGTTAAAAACAGTTATTTTTTTTATACACCCCATTATATCCTTCAAATCAGCATCATGCTCCTCTCAAGATCTGCCTCATACCAATCTGTCATCATCAAAAAAATCACATCTCTTCAAATGTCTTTAAATCGAACATTACAGTGACTGTTCTACAGTAACAAAACTTTACCTAAGGGCAAATTATTCTATGCCAGCAATGTTTCTCTAAAAACATTGTTTCTAATAGCAGAACTAAATGTTAGTATCTCAGTTACATCTTTAAACTCACAGCCTGGTGTAAATTTACATCATTGTCTCCATTAGATTTGTGTTTTAAATGATCAAAAAAAAATGTATACCCAATGTAGTTTACATTTCTTTGAGATATCAAATATTCCTCTAAGTATTTTACAATGTCCTTTACGTTTTCAAGGTTATTCGGTATTACAATACCATCACCTGGTACATGCTTAAAGGAGCACATTTCTCTTTTGAACTGGCTCATCTGCTCCATTAATTAAGGTTTAATGAAAGCATCAGTTATTTTCTTTACATTTTTAAGAAAGATTACCTAAACTGTCCTTAGCATCATGTTATGTCAATAAAGGTCTTCCTTCAAAATGTCTTTTATAGTACATTTGCTAGTGTTGCAAATTAAAACATATATCCTCAAATATGTAGTAATTTTTTACCATACTACGTATTTCTTAACAACTGCTGTCAAAAGAATATGACAGACAAAGAGACTATGTAAGATTTATTCAGAAATAATCTTACTTTAAAAATAAGTTTCATTGATCGTATGTAATTAAATAATACATACATTTTTTTGGAGGGGCTGAACACTTTAAATGGCTAACTCAAAGAAACCATAAAAGAACAAATATGAACAAAACGTATAGGTCAAAGATAGATTGCAGTACTTACCCTCTGTTTATCAATACCCTCAGCAGTTTCCTCCATTATCCTTTCGATTTCATCAATATTCATGGCCTCGTTCATTTTCTTCAAAGCCTCATTTCCAACTTTAAGGCCTTCCAAAATCTAAAATATACATTTAATTAAGTAAGTAAATATACAATATTCATTGTATTGTTTAAACAATTTTAATAAACAATATTAAAGTGTTCAAGTTTGAAAAGGTCAAGTGGGATTCACACACAGATTAATAGCATTCCTAAATTTTTACAAATACTTTAAACTTATTCCAAATAAAAACTTTGATTCTGGAAACCTTTAAACAAAATACCATGCAATTAAAGGTTAAAATGAAATTGATTGATAGCTATCTTACTCTCATTTCAACTTTAGAATACTCAAGATCTTGAATCATTTTTTCCAAATTCTCCAGTTGTCCATCAGTTTGTAGCAATAATTGTTCCTGATACCGTTTCTTTCTTAGTAATAATTTTGCACGCCTAAAAAATAAACTCAAATGAACTAACTCATTTAAAAAAAAAATCAAAACACATATATATAAGAGAACTTACTCCTTTTGCCCATTACTCAACAGTTTCTTTGCAAGATTCCTGTCAGATTCAAGTTTACTTTCGATCCTAATTTGATACTGTTTAAGTTTATCCCTCTGCTGCTTAATTTGCTGAAATTAATTAATTTTAGAAGAAATTTAGACAATAACATGATAAAAATAATGTTTATTGATACAAAGATAAAAAAACACTTACTAACACTGCTTTATCATGGTCAGTAACTCTACTGACTCTTTGTTTTTTGCCAAATAAATTGCCCATGGTATAAAAATAAAGAAATATTTTAAAATGAAGGATGTAATTTAATTAATTCATTGACAGTCTGCTCAAGTCCGATGAGATAACTTATCATGACAACTTAACCTTCCTCTTCCTAAAACATTGACAGCTTAGAGGTTGAAAAGTATATAAATAACAAAAGCAAAAACATATCCAAAAAAAATTGTATTTCATAATGCTGCCGTAAGAAAATATATCTAATAACGAGCAAATATAACCATGTGCACAAATATTTATAATATTCTTCTTTTAAAGGGACCACTATCGATCACCCAAAATGGAACGGTAGGAATAAGTTCAATTAAAGTAATGATTTCATTGGCTCCTGATTGCATTGTGTAAATTGGCTGATGATCATTCCTTTCATTTGTTCCATGTTTTTTACGGACAGGTAGTGATGAAGAATATCTCCATTATAAACGTCGTCAGATTCTCATATATAAAGTTAAACAGAGAGGCTGACTGAGATCTTTTTTTTTACTGTCGTGATGGATTACAAATCTATATTAATTATATTTATTTTTTAAAGAGAAAAGATAGGCCCTCGACCGGGATTTGAACCCGGAACCTTTGTCTTACCGTGACATGTCACGGTAAGACAAAGGTTCCGGGTTCAAATCCCGGTCGAGGGCCTATCTTTTCTCTTTAAAAAATAAAAATATTTATAACTCATAAAAAATGACCAATAATTATAAAAAATTATATTAATTATAGTTATAGATGTCGCTGAGGAGAGGTAGGCAAGCAAACTAACAATTTTAAAATCAGTCACAGAGAGGGTCATTGTGTCCAGCAACTCAGCTTGGAGAGCACGGGTTCTGCTTGTAAGTGGGAAGCATAAAATGGTGCTCGTAACAGACTATTAGAAGACTGTAAAGTAGGTAAAAACACTCGCTGACTTACATATGTGATTAAGTTAATAGTAGTATGTATGTATTAGATATTTAAGCGCAATCTATCTCAGAAATGCTTATCAACAAACCCCAATCCGGGAAGAAAATTAGAAATTCACTTTATACTCGAAGTGGCATTGGAGTACCTTATTTCAAATGTATTCTTTACGGAAATGTAACTGATGAGAACCTCATGGAGTACAGTTGTGGTCATAGAAATTGCATCACCTATGATTGTTACCTTTTTGATCCTAAATGTGTAAACAAATAGTAATATTGTATTTGTTTACCTACTAGTATTATAGTGAGATGGAATCAGTGACTCATAGTTTAGTTGTGTGCAGAGTATCCAATATCAAACACGTATTTCTTATTATTATGTCCAATAGACTCAGTATCAAACAAATGTCTAACGAGGAAAAAGTTACAATAGTGACGTTTGCTGAAACTGTACTTTCTTCGCGTATGATAGCAAGGAGGGTGAGGTGCAACCAATCCACTGTGGTATGAATAATAAACAAAAATCTTTCCTAGGGATCAACCGAGCGAAAGGAAGAGACTGGAAGTAAAAGGAAGGCAGATGAGTGTTTAGATTGAATGATGATGAGATTATCCATAGAAAATCGCTTCAAAACTGCTAATGAAATATCTAGAGATTTAGCAGATAGCAATTTAGCAGAAGTAAGTCGAGAAACAGTTGGCAGAAGATCAAGAGAAAAAGGTTTATGGGCAAGAAAACCATCCAAAAAGCCATTTCTTAACAAAAAATAAAACAATCTCGCCTAAATTGGGCACAGAATTTTAAAAATTGGACATCTGATGACTGATGAAAGTGATGTTTTCAGATGAGAGTAAATTCAATATATTCAGTTCTGACGGTGCTCCATATGACGTCGGCCAAATGAAAGATTTGACGAATCCTGTACTATCAAACAGTTTTTATAAGGTCGGTTAATGCAGAAAAATATTATAAACAATTTGGAAGATAGTTTGATTCCCTCAATGAATTCCCATCTTACACACTGCGGAGACTTCATTTTTTAAGATGATTCTGCTCCATGCCATAGAGCCAAACCGGCAAGTTGATTATTTATTTATTTAAAAAAATGTATTAGCTGTAAGATACATTATTTTTTATAGCCTTTACCATTGTGTTTTTGGATAGGTAAAGCAGTTCTTAACAGAAAACGAGATATCCACGCTGCCATGGCCAGGCAATAGTCCTGATTTAAATCCTACACAAAACTTTTGGATGATCATGAAAAAACAAATTAATATTGCGAAGCCTAAGAATAAAGATGAGCTAAAACAGGCAATCAAAAAGGTGTGGAATGAGGAGATTAGTGACGAAATCATAAAAATTTGATCGACTCGATGCCAAACAGGATCGGCTCAGCTATCAGGGTTAATGAAGGTTCGAAAAAATACTAGTTTATATTAATATTTCAATGAATATATTTTTAATGTTTCTATACAATTTTTCCAAATAAATTCACATGAGTACGTAAAAAACAATTTTTTTTCTTAAATTCCTCGTTAACACTAAAAATTGTATTTATCATTTAATGAATATTATTTATTTTCTGTTTGGGTGTTAACCATTTTTCACGCCTAATAAAATACTCTTTTCCTTTGCCAAATATATTGAAATTATCAAAAGGTAAGAACAACATTTGTTTAAGGAGATCCTCCATTATTTTTAAGTGATGCAATTTCTATGACCACGACTGTATATCTTATCTTGAAGACAATAATTTCTGCAGTTGATAAACTAGACCGCCATCGAAAACAAAACTAGCAGCTGTGATATAAGGATTCCATTAATCAATTAACCAACAGGTACAAGTGTAACTTCATGACTGGCCTTTATTCAATCCCACCCACATAACGTTACAAGGGAGTTTATCCCCTCCATTACATTACATTACAGCAGCTAATGTTTTTTTTAAATATAAATTTGGCATTAATATTACAAAGAAAAGAGTAAATTTTACCTAAGTATTACACACCTTCTTGAAAACCTGTTCTAGAAAAGGAGGCAGCATCATCGATCCTATCAGGAGAATAATTGAGACACCGGTGGTCGTTCCTGCTAAGGAGATATTTCCAATAAGTCATTGACAATTAACTCATAAAAAAAGAAAAGAAGTAAATAAGTAGAGCTAGAGAATATTTACGTCAGAAGCAATCAACAGAATATGAATCACATGTAAATAATGAAAAATGAACTAATTCTAAAAATAATTTTGCTTACCGTAAATGTGCATATTAAAATGTTTGAATGTTTTACTCTCAGAAGAAAACGGAGAGTTATTTTAACTGGATGTGGTTCCCTTAAAAAAAAGTCAGTTACTTATTTATTTGAACGAAAGTTCGTGAAGGGCTGAGTTTGTTGTGCTCCTTTAAAAGTTGTAACGGAGCAATGACATTTTTCTACTGCATTTTAAACATTTAGTAAATTATATTTATATTTTATTATTTATTTATTATTTATTCGTGCATACTGTTGTTTTTATTAATGATTAATTCATAAATCAGATGCTGCATTGATTTTGAATTTTGTATTTTTAAGCAATGAATTTTTTGGTACTTAGAAAAAGAAAATATTAAAAACTACATATTTAACATCGATGAGAACACCTATGTAAAAGACAGATATGGCTGATACTTACAAGAAAGACTGGTTAAGCCGAGCTACAGATTTTCTGGAGCAAAATATAGTTGGTGTTAAATTAGGAATTTATGGCATTGGACTGCTAGGTCTAGGGATTGCAGTCAGAAGTGTTCGGCCTTTCAAGAAATTTACTTCTCCCAAGAATATTCCAAAATCTTTTGTTGATAGTCATCTGAAACTTAACGGAAAAGTCATAGGAATAGCATACTCTCCAAAAACTCTCTTGGTGATAGATCATCATCCAATCTTCCTGAGCAGTTTCAGAAAACCTAATGGATTACTTGTTGATATAGAAGGTGTAAATATATCTGGTAATGGATTATCATGGCTTAACACAATTGTTGTTGGTACTAACGTTGAATTCGTTTTGCTACATAAACAACCAGAGTATGTAAGCTGTATGGTTTATCAACAGAAGAGAAATGTTGGGAAACACTTAGTTTCTCTCGGATTTGCCAGTGTTACACCTTACAATTTCTCATTAGAAAATTACAAGTTATATACTAAATATTATAAAAGCCTACTTTCAGAAGAAGACATGGCAGAGAAAAAAGGAGCTGGTTTATGGTGGGACAAACAAAGAAAATCATCCTTGTTTGACTTTATACTATCGAAAATTGCTGCACTAAATCCCAGCAAACACTTACTGAGACTTAAATAGAGTGATAATAAAATGTAGATATGCACTGAGGGGTTATAAAAGGCTTTAAAAGAAAATATATTTTGTAATAGTATATATATATATATTTTTTAGACAATATAAGTATTTTTTGAAGTATTTGAGTATTTATATTTCCTGATTGCTGGTAATTATTATAGTTTATCAAAAAAGTTAAAAATCATTTAAATTTTAGTTGTCTTGGCCAACAATTACCAAAAGGTAATCCATAAATGATTTCAGAAAGTAGGTATAGGGCTGGTAAAAATACATAATGTCCAATTTTCTTAGTAAAAATAAAACAGTTTGTATTAAGATAAAAATAAAAGAATATCAATGGTGAATAGAACAGAAAATAAAATTTATTATCTATATTGCTGAGTACAGCTTGTCAGCTTTTGGGGAGTTCTTCTGATAAGGTGAAATTTAAATTATTTACTTCAACCATCATTCTGGTCTCTAGCATTTACTATCCTCACTATATATACATGTATCTACATCCCCGGTGAATAAGTGATTAAGTCGGAATTCGTTCAGAGAGAGTTAACTGCTCTCTGACAACCGGAATCTTACCATTCTCGTAGTTTTTGGCGTGAAATGGAGTCGTAATATAAACAATAACTCCTGTTTAAGCCAATGCCTTACTTAACCCCTTATTCACTACAAAAATAACTCAATTCCGCTTACTTAAGTACAAGAAACTTATTTTGAAGAAAATTAGACTTAGCCACTTATTCACCGGGCTGTAGATATATTGGGGTATAGTTGACAGTAGATGCAACTTGAAAAAGTTGATAAAGAGGTCTAAGAAGCATTTATATTTTATATATTTTTGTTTTGAAGAGAAAAGATTTGTCCTGACCAGAATTCGAATAGTGAAGTGCTCTAAACCACTGAGCTACCAGGGGTTGTATCCAAGTCAGACAAATCCGTTCTCTTCACCATCCTATATCGGTGAACCTATCCTATATAGGATCAGTGAAGAGAACGGATTTGTCTGACTTGGATACAACCCCTGGTAGCTCAGTAGTTTAGAGCACTGCATCGGAGATTCAAAGTTCAAATCCCGGCCTGGACAAATCTTTTCTCTTCAAAACAAAAAATTTATATTTTATCTTACAAGCTTTAACTAATCCTCTATTTCCCATTTATTATCAGTGATCTAAAATTTTAAAATTAAACTAATAATTTTTTTTTCTGAGGCAAACAAATTCCTTAAAAAGGATGTGAAGACCCTTCTAGGGCTCAATCACTTCTTTATAAAATGATTAACCTTGATGTGGGAAAAATCTGGCAGTGGAGAGTGATTAGCCAAATCATCAAATAACGTGTAGGGTACATTAGGCTTGTAAACATTGCAAATATAATCAAGTATATGCTGAATGCATCGTGGATTTAAGTGTAACATATAGTTTTTATACTATAAATTTTTATCTTAGGATAAATGTAGATCTTGTACAAGATTTTCATTGTTGTTAAGAGTATTTGCCATAGTAGTTAGCAAAAAATTTCTTTTTTTCATTTTAAGGATCATTATAAAGCCCTCTGAGGGTTATTAAAGAACCCTGCACAACAATCCTATCTCTGGCCAACCTTATCTACATCTTCTTGCTAACAACCTTGGTCCAACTATTTCTGTTTGCCCTTTATGAAAGTAGGAATTCTGTTCTTCATTCTCTCTGCACATAATCTAACAATCTCATCCTCTCCTTCCATAACTAATGGTGAATTATATTATCCAATCAACTCTAGATTCATTCTCATCTTTCGTTGATTTCCCTCTCAAGTCAAGCCATGTACCCTATCCTGGGCAGAATCTTTCTTTCTTGCGCTCATTTTTTAAGGTTAGTGTCTAGGTTTTTTTTCTGTCAAGAGCCATTAACCTTAAGGTTTTCTCAAGCACTTTCTGGCCTCTTGTTGTTTAGTATATTTTTTAATTATGGATTTAATTTCCTCTTCTATTTCATTAATCCTAGAGATAGTGGTTTCCAGATTTTTAAATATAGCTGCTATCTCAAGATATTTTTTTACACCATCTTAGGTAGTTATTTGAGGAGCAGAGTGGCTCAGTGGTAAAGTGCTGAGTTGCCATATTGAAGTTCGAATCCAGCTGTTGCAAATTTTATTTAATCTACTAACAACCTGAAATCGGACTAACCACTATAATGTGTGTACCCAAAATAAGGTGAAACCTGGCGGTTGAGGTGAAACCTGCACAACCGGTGTCCAAGAAACAGTGCAGTCTCTACCATATACTGAACCCAAGACCCTTCATGGGTTGTTGTGGTACCAGTTAAGGCAGTTATTTCCATCTCTATAATGTGAAGCTGCCTTGTACTTGCTGTTAGGAGATAATTTTTTTTATTTATCATTTCTTTCTAAGAAAAAAGGATTGATTATGTTACAATATTTATACTAAAATACATTGCGTTTTTTTTCAAAGCTCCTTTTGGTCTTGTTACGCAGTGATACTGGGAATCGTGTCTCCTTTTGCAAGTAGTGAATAACAAAGAATTCATGTAGTTAGAATAATTGTGAATCAAGGGTAATATTTGTTTTGTATTCTAGAGAATACATTTAAATTTTAAGATTATGTAAGTTAGTCCCAGACTTTTGTCACCACTTATTACTTCCACTTTTCACCTAACCTTATGATAAAAATGTTGGAGTCATCTTTATAAAAAAAATATAAGCATTTGCTTAACGAACGAAATAACATATACTACATTTAATGTGCTTACACAATTAATAACTTGAAAATTGTACCATCAGTGTAAAATATGTATCATTAGTTTGATTGAAATCACAGTTTGTTTGGCAATTTCCTCACCATCCCAAACAGTGGCAGGATAGTGTCAGCTACTACAAATAGTTTTATTCGTATTCGCATCTACCACTACTTACGCCTCATACCAAGTTTTGTCGGTTTCAGCTAGGTGATCCTTCAGACCCTGTATAGACCTGTGATGTAAGAGATAGGAAGTACCAATATAACTTCTAACAAAACATTAATGGGAACAAGCACAAGGGAAATCTTTCATGAATTGTCTACTATACCTACCTTTACATGAAATTGTCAATGCAACAACCATTTACAATGGGCATCAGCTAGAAGTTCTATCCACTTGGACCAGTTTATTTTATAAAACTTTTAACCTTTTGCTATTAGAGGAAGAATAAATGGAATTGAACTACAGTGGAAAGTCAATTATCCGAACTAATGCCAGGTGTGGTTCGGATAATCTAAATTCACTAAAAAAAAATACCAACCAAATGAATAGGAAGTGATTCAGAGAAGCAAAGGAAATTACCTAATTAGGTTTACAGTTCTTAGTAAACAAAGAATTGAAGTCTATGTTCATTTTTATGCTGTTTCCGAGAAATGATAGATATGATAAATGAGAAATGATTCCTTATTGATACTCAGGGAAAAATCATTTTATTTAAAATAACAATAATTTTAACAATACAAATAAGTAACTGGATGAGCTGATCAAATTAATTAAAATTGCATATGAAAAAACCAAACAGTTCCATTATTCGGATAATCAACGCTCCACTGTACCAAGAGATCAAGAGGTTAAGACAGTTGTATACTACTCAGTTTCATAACATTACATAACTGCTTTTATTAACAGCAGTTACATCACCTTGCAAAACTGTTTTAAACACAATTTTAAAATGTAAATGGTTTATTCATCATAGAGGAATGAAATAATTATTTTCACTATCTCATTCATCAAAAAATGAGGTATTTTGGGTACATGTTAACCTTAATTTTTAACAGTTCATATGGCAGCTTATGAACACATTTAAATGATGATAACGAGTCTCACAAAAATATAGCTAAAGACTAAATCTAATATCAAACAAAAAAACAAAACAAATGAAATATCAAATCACTGACTATCTAGAATAAAAATTAAAATAAAACAATTCTAAAACAAATTACATTGTAATCTTCAGAACAATACTTTGGTAAAATAACTAAATACTACAAAATCTAAATATGGAGCATTAAAAACAATGTAGATATAAAAATGGCAAAAACCTAAAAGAAGCAAATCTTAACTTAGCCTAAGGTATTCTTGGTTCTTCAACTTACCAGAATAATATCATTAGAACTTATTTCCTAACAATAAAAGTAATTGTTTTCACTAAAACAAAGGCACATTTCTTGAAATTGGATATCGTCTTTAACATGGCAACAAATGTCTTATTTTCTAATACAACTCTTAACAAATAGATAAACAAGTAACACTTACTATTAACTTTATAATGTTCATTACTTCCATTATCAGATCAAATATAAAAGTCAATACAACACAAAATAGCGCTAACAATACTAACTACTTGTACTAATACAATTAACAAATATGGAATGAAACATTTTTTTTTTCAAAAAAATAAAAGTTATTCATTTCAAAACATTTTTAATAATGGTCAACAACTTTATTGCAGACAATGAAGTTAATTAGGTAATCAGCTTACAGGCAATGTTGAACAAAGTGAAGAAAAACAATTTTGTTTCAAATTAGCTCCAATAATGCTTCATTAATTTTCTTCAGAAGTATATAAGAACAAAGAAGGAGATGATACAGACTATGATCAAGAATAAAATAAAATAAAATGGAGATAACTATATTCTTTTATCCTTAACCCACTGTTCAAACCATATCCTTGACCTTAATTTACCATAGCATTGAACATTAATACACAAAAAAAGAAAAATGATTAGTATTAATTATATCAAAATAACTCAATGTGAGCTTATTATCATCAGAAGCTCACATTAGTCGGTAACTATAATAGAGATCTCAGAATTTCTTAGACTAATCATGCATGTTAGCAATAAGATGATCAAAATAAAAACCTGCAATAGAAGTGTTGAGCACCATTAAATTCTTAAAATAAATTTTAGTTCTAAACTTAAAAAAATATTTTTTTATATTATAAAAAACTATGATATGTTTCAAATTTTCCATTAAAAATTAAATCTACAGAAAGAAACTACAATGAAAAAAAAAGATATATGGCAATCTTACAAAATTTCTTTGTACTGCATATTTATAAATAAAATTAATTCAAAGGTTGCCATCAGGAGATCCATTTGGAGAGTCTGTATTACTTTCCTGAGAAATAGAGTATGTGCTGTCTCTGAAATAGGGATGTTGTAGGGCTTCATAAGCACCAATGCGTTTTCGAGGATCGAACTCAAGCATTTGCTAAAAAATAAAGTGCAATAATAATAACAAAGTATATTTATTTATAACATAAAAAATGAAGTGTAATTATTATTAATAATAATAATAAGGCTAAGCAAACCCGAAGGCTCGATGCCGATTGCACCACTCTCTGATTACAAACTTCTGTCCATGGGCCATTACCCAAACCCAAATCACTATTAACACAATCCTCCCACCTACGCTTCGGTCTACCCCTCAGATGCTTCCCAGTCAGCGCAGCTTTTATTAACATCTTAGGAATTCGTTTGTTGCAGTGTAAATATTAATAAAACTAATTATTTAAGTATTAACTATTTTCAAAATAAGGAAATATTTTACATTCAAGCACTGAAGTACAAAATTTAATAATTCTTCTAATAACATATGAGCTGTCTATATCCTTCTATAAAAAGGAAACATAAACTTTGCTTACTATTTATCTTCTGTTCAGTAGCCTGTAAGACATCTGGTTTGGTGGCATGGTTTACACATAATCCAACCAATAAATTTAATGAGACATGATGAACTAACAATTACATGATGATGTAATCATTATTCTGGTTTCCACCATATAGTCAAAATCACTACTAGCTTCAGACAGCTGGCGAAACGTTTACATCTTAGAATCTCAGATTAAGTCCTTAGGAATCTAGAAGTATGTCTAGCGAAAACCTGGTGAATGGATTAAAAATATTGACCGTGGCAATTTAAGAGAGTATTGAACTACATGATTTATTCACACTGATACTATTTAACTTGCATGATAATAGTTGACCTTGATTATATAAGTGGAAGAAAATGGTCCGGGTGGAGGTCAGTAAATTTCTCTTAGATAGGGAGAAAAGTTTATTAAACAGCTAACGTTTCGACTCACGTTGCAGGTAGCAAAAAGAGGAGAGTTATTGTACATTTCTCCCATAATACAGCCAGGAGACCAGCTGTCTACATAGCTCTGAAGAAGACCTGCAATGTGGGTCGAAATGTTGGCTATTTAATAAACGTTTCTCCCTATCCAAGAGAAATTTATTGACCTCCACCTGGACCATTTTCTTCCACTGATACTATTTAAGATACAATTTCTTAGGACTTATGACGCTTTCTAAAAAGTTCTAGTAAAATAATGCAACTATTTTACACACCAGCTTCAGTACTAGAAAATATGAACATAAATAAAAAATAATATTTTACCTCCAGTAAGTCCTTGCCTTCAGGGCAAATTTCAGGAATGATAGCTCTGATGTCTCGAGGCAAGTGGCGAGCAAAACTGTTGAGTGAAACTGATACCTCTTCAGGCCATTCACATTCCAATGGAGTCCCAATGGTCCTATAAAATAAAAAACATAGTAGGACATATAAGTTATGTAAACTAGAAATAATAGACAAAAAATCAATGATGATATAAATATAGATCAACAACTTTGAACGGTTGTATTACATATTGTTCCCTTAAAAAGGTGCATTATAAATAAGAACAAGTTATACAATTACGTTTACCCAAAAACTTTTTAATGGCCTGGTACAAAAGTTGTACTATGATAACCAGATAGTTCATGTTAGGGCAAATAGTAAAAAGCAGGGACAACAGAAATAATAAAATTAACTCAGCTTTCAACACCATTAAGAAGGCAGTTAATAAATTGAACAACCTAAAAATTCGATCAAGCTGATCCCCTTCTGAAGAACCAGCAAAAAGAGGAGAGTTCTTGTACATTTCTCCCATAATACAGCCAAGAGACCAGATGTCTACAGGTGTTGCATAAGGACATCCGAGAAGAACTTCAGGGCTTCTGTACCACAGAGTAACAACCTTACAAAAGAAAAGTAAATTATTTTATTAAATTAGTGTTTCTTTCATTCATGTTTCATTAGATTAAATACTTACCACAGATGTTAGCCTCATCTCAAAATCATAAGTCTTAGCTAAACCAAAGTCAGCAAGCTTCACAATTCCATCATTTGTGATCAATAAATTCTGAGGTTTTAAATCACGATGAAGAATTCGATGACTATGAAGGAAATCTATTCCATGAAGGATCTGATGCATAAGGTTCTAAAAAAATAAAAATATAAATAATAATATTTTTTTTTTTCTCAAATGTTATATAGCATAAGTTTTTTAGGTTCTTGAGATTTAATCTTTCTGTACCATTACAACCCATGAAGGGTCTGGGGTTCATTACATGGTAGAGATTGTACTGTTTCTTGGACAATGGTAAGCAGGGAGGTGATTTGTCCTAGATCACACTAAACTGCCAGATTTTTCCCCTTATTTTAGGTACCCACTTAATAGAAGCTGGGTGAGCCCTAGGAGGGTTTTAGATCCGATAGGATTCCTCTCTGGCCCCTAATAGCAAATTAATAGATTAAATAAAAGTTTGCCCGCGAGCGACATTTGAATTTCCGGCATGGCAACTCAGCGATCTACCACTGAGCTCACTCAATCAATGAATACAATTATCTTTTGGTGACATTTCCAAAATTAACTGTTCTCATATTCATGCTTTGACAGTGAAAAAACAGGCTTTTAATGAATAACAGTAAATAGTTTCTTATATTAAGACTACATTAGTCTCAGCATAAAATTAACACTAATATATACATTGTAGTTATACAAGATTAAAATACAATGTTAATGCATGAATTGTACTTAAAAATTGATGTCTCAATTTCAGGTTCTACATCACATACTATAACTGTGTTGAACTGATATATTTCTCTTAAACTTTCCACAAAGCTGGTTGAGAGATAGTGAAGGTTAGTTTACTTGTATTTTTAAGGACTTGTCCAGATGATCTGCATAAGGATCCGCAGGTATCTAGTTCGGCAGAAATGCCATCTTCTGGCATTGGATAAATAAAAAAGTTTTATGGTTGTTTATATATTATCATTTTTTTGGTAATTGTTTAGAAAAGGTCTCCCTTATAACCTCCAGCATCCAGGGTGGCGTGCCTTAGGCGATAACCAGCGCCCTCTACATTTCGCTACCGGCACTTCTCACTCGCCACGCAGTGTTTGGACTAGTAGGACCTAGCTGGAAAATTTTTTTCTCGGCATTTTTGCATTTCTTTCGACTAATTAAGTATTATAATTATAAAAATGGTTTTTAATTAATTATCAACTGAATTTAAGAGGATTGCTAGGATAATAATTAGAAAATTTAAAAAAACATGTATAATGAAGACAATATATAACGATTAAACTGATAAAAATCCATAGTTATTCTGGGACAAGTTTCTTTATAATAGTGATACGGAACATAAAATATAAACTATAATGCCTTACAGTACACAATTACAATTTAATAAATACATGAAAATAGAAAAATAATGAATATAAATTAGGAGTTACCTCGCAATAACGAATTAAATGAATACCATAACAATAATTATAAAGAAGAAGAAAGGATTAATATTCACACATATACAAATTTTATGGAAAAAAAAAACTACAAAATAATTTAAGAACTTAAATAATTTAAGAAACAAAAAACTATAATTATTTTAAAAATAAGTGTGTGCGTGTGTGTGTATATATACTCCCTTAAATATGTATATAAATATATATATATATATATATATATATATATATATATATATATATATATATACACATATATACTACTGCTCATCATTCATGGAGTTGTTGAAATGTGTAAGGTTGAAAAACAAGGCGAGTAAGGCCCTGAAAAAAGAATGCAAATAAAGAATAAGAAAAATTTGTCCAGCTAGCTCCTTCTAGTCCAAACACTGTGTGGTGAGTGAGAAGTGCCGGTAGCGAAATGTAGAGGGCGCTGGTTATCGCCTAATGGCAGTGGATCGAAGGGAGACCTTTTCTAAACAATTGCCTTTTTTTAATGGAGTTTTTTATTTATACATCACTTTTCTAATAATAATTAATAAATTTAACACAAGTAAAATATGTTTAATTATTTGTGTAAAATACAATGACAACACCCCCTGACCATTCTCAACATTGCTCAAGATATATTAGGCCAACCCATTTCCTCACCAATAAATATTAATAAACTGTGATATTGTAAGTCCCTTTAATATCAGGCATTCTCTAAAAAGTGAGTCAAAACAAACTTTCATTTGAATAAGTTACAAGTTTCCAGTCTTATAATTTTCTCTAGCCCTAGCTACCAGTTTATTTACGTTTTTGTACAATAATTTTACACTTGAAAAGTTTGCGCAGTGAACTTGCTGACATTGGTATGACATATACAAAGGTATCATTACTGCTTTATTCTTATGGGTTGAATGATGTAAGGCTTAAAATCTTCTGCAATAAACACCCTATTTATCACCAAGGTAATTTTTCATATCTTCTATGTAGTTTCTGTAATTAGCATGTTCATACATACATTCATACAAACTCTATAGTTTTATATAATAGTGTAGTTTTGCCTAACAGTTACTCCAACAGTAAAGGTTTTTTTTGTTTTTTTCTGCTAGCTTTACATTGAAAAACTAATACAATCTGAACAGCAGAATACATAAAAATTACAGTTTTACTATTTGAGACGTACAATTAAAAGAACATTTGTACAATTTGAAAAATGGGAGTTGGCTCATCATTTGGAGGACATGGGTTACCAACCCCCTTGGTAAAATAAAAAATAAAAATAAAAGTAAAATAAAAAATCCTACCACTATGAAGTAATCCTTTAAGTAAAAAATACCTTCACAGTGTCAGAAGGTAATCCAGGAGGAGGACAATTTTGCATGTACTCAGATAAATCTTGGTCAACATGTTCAAAAACCAAAAACAATACCAGTTGCTGTTCCTTTTCTAATCTTCTTCCATGACACACATCTAATAATCTAAAATTAAATTAAAATAAAACTATTAGTAAAAACAAAATTTCTTTTCAAGCAATTTAAAGAAACAAATTGAAGTTACAAAAAAAAAAAATTTGAATCTTTATAGCTCAACATTCATCATTCCAGTGCATCTAGTTATCATTAAATAATAAATGGTAAGCATAAGTGGAAATATCCATTTTTAGAAATTATAATCACTTATTATCTTTAGATAATAATAATTGTATTAAATTCTTTAAATACAACAATTTTAAATGTCATAATGAGGTTTGATGATGGACGGTGAGGTGTTTGCGTGTCCATGAGGAATAAATAGTCAGGGTGTAGCTAATTTATTATTCTGAAAGCCAAGATAAAGATCTTATAACAGTAATAAGTAAAAGTGTTGGCCTGCTGCAATCGAATGAGCTCTACTTTTCACTGTAATGTATTTGTTTATATTTTATACTTCTTTTTTTTTTTTTATAAAAAGTTTCCCTGCTAAATACAATCTCAAAATTTCTTGTATTTGACAAAACAAGTACATTTCGGCACATTGTACTATATTAATTTCCCAATTTGTGATCTAGTTAATTGTATCTTGTAACTTTTCATAAAAATATTTTCCTATCAACAAATTTGGTCATGTTACATTTTTGTAATTAAGACTCTTAAGTGGGAAACAAGGTCACCTGTGGTCTAGTGGTAAGCGTAACAAACTACTAAGCCCAAGATCGCGGGTTCGTAGCCCGGCAGGTGATCCTAGGATTTTTTAAAGGGAGTAAAAAATCCTTAGTTAAACGTCCTTAATTAATCAATTAATAGTCAACAATTTTTAACTTTCAGGAAGTTTTATTGATTATTTTTTTTATTTTAGGAGGAATACTAAATTCAGAAAGAAGACAAGATGAGAGTTGATTATTTTAAAAAAGTATTACTGGTGAGTGGATAACTAATTAATCCTTCGGAAGGGACGTTAAACGGGGGTCCCGAGCCTGAACGATGTCAGGTACTCGTTAAAAAATCCCTATCCTAATTAAACCTGGATAGGCAAAATTTAGAGCTCCCAATGTAGTATCGTCCGATTAGCCATAGCAGCAAAAAGTGACGTTAAATGAACAAACAAACAATTCTCCAAGGCTATTGGAGAGAACCAGGATCA
Source organism: Arma custos (assembly GCA_037127475.1). Taxonomy (NCBI): domain Eukaryota; kingdom Metazoa; phylum Arthropoda; class Insecta; order Hemiptera; family Pentatomidae; genus Arma; species Arma custos. The sequence continues at coordinate 92,256,668 of CM073760.1, read as the reverse complement.
TAAACGTAATCAAGGAATTTATTAAGAAAATTCTCTTGAAATATTTACCGTTCAAAAGGTATTGAAACAAAAAATATTTTAACCGTACGGTAGCAGCATATAGTTTCACTATTCAGTGTCTTAACATAACCACTGTTTATATTAAAATATTAAAAGACCAAGACCAGATGAATACACTAAGTAAATTAAAGAATTCATTTAATCCTTTACAGAAAATTAGAAAGGAGTTAGACCACGTTCTATAAGACAAAAATGATTTGTAAGTTCTACACAGCACAAGTATTAAATAAACAATACTGTTGTTTTTCTGCATTAATTAGGGCAATAAGTTAAATTTACATCCGTGTGGACTCTGATAAAGACAGGAAATATCACTTCAAATAGGAAAAGAAAGGTTGGTCAACAATCAATAATCAATCTGTAATGTGTTATGTTGGAAGTTTGAGATATTAATAGTGAGATAACTAATTACCATGAAATTAATGCTTGCTCACATGAGAGTTTAATCAAACGGCCACCAAATTTAGTAATTTCGGTAAGACCACATATTCCAATAAACTTGGTTTTAAAGCAGAAGTGAATTAATTCAATCATCATGAGAAGAGAACGCTCTCAACTTCAAATTCTGTTCTTACAACATAATTGTCTTCTTAATCAAAATTTAAATAGTTAAATGTTTATAAGATTATTACTAAAACCATCCAGTATCATCCATATAACTATTTATATAATTATGTACCATAATTTTGGAAATTGGAATGAAGAGGATAAATGATCAATAAATGAAAAATAATACAATAGAATAACTAAAATACAAACCGAATAATATTAGGATGAGCATATTGATCAAGAAGCTTTAATGTAGAGATTTCTCTCAACATTGACATTGGAATACCTTCTTCCGTTAGAGGCACTTTAATTTTCTTAAGAGCAACAAATGTGTTTTCATTTGTTCTGTGGCAAGCTTTGTAAACAGTCCCATAAGCACCTGAAATATAATAATAAAATAATAGTATCGATATGAATAGACCACTATACTAAGACACAAATACAGTGATTAAAATTAAAATACCATTGCCTATGACATTCAGTTGTATATAATGGTCAGGAGAGGTGACAGACTCGAGACCAAACTCTCCACCACGTAAACCTGGTGTTATTCTCATTTTATATTAGCTGAAAAAAAATTAGGTTACATTCATTAATTCAAAAACCTGATTACTCATAAAGATTTAATGACCAGTAAGTTAATGCTTCCAACTTATCAGAGAAATAAACAATTTTAAAGAGGAAAGAATAAAAAGAGGTCACACATATTTAAATTATTCTAGGAAACAGCAACACACTTGAGATATTATTTAAACTTAGCCATGGTCCCAAGGCCATTGACTCCTATTTAACACTGAGAGGGTTATGACACCAATAACTCAGTATTATTTGATTAATCTTAAATAGAATCTTATCTATAATATAAAAGCTAAATTACAATATTTTGAGCAAAGGGACAAAAAATTATAGCAAGGCATGGGGATGATACGTTAAGAAAAACAAATATACAATATTCCCTATTTTATAAAAAGAAAAAGAATTAATTTCGAAGCTGAAGAACATAACACAGTAAAAATAAATTTCACAATTAAGATACATGGGAAATAAAACTTATCAAAATTACTACATACAAGCAACAGGTGTTCCTCCTTAGAAATAATAACCATTCTTCCATATCTGTTAAATATATCAAATATGTACCAGGAACAAAATAAAATATGACACTATTATTAATATTAATCAAATAAAATAAAATGCATAGCAAAAGCAATGGTATAACAAAACAATCCAGAAATTGAAAAAAATTGTATCACTGGGAATGAGATTAATCCTGACATTTAAATTAATGTTAAACTTCAAATAGGTCTGTTGTTAAAAGATAATAATCACAGAAAGTAGTAACTTACCGATAAGAAATGCTTCAATGCCAAAAATGATCGAGAAAATGTTATCCTTAATAGTTATTCAGAACCTACTTTAACAAATACATGGGATTGGTAATGTATATACCAACACAAAGAAATCAACTTAAAATAAAAAAACAAATGTTCTAGAAAAAAATTAATGAAGCAAAATATTAAAGTCAGAACCGGTTGTGTACAACTGTTGTTACCAGGAGCGGGACACTTGTTGATGCTTTGGCTCAATGAATGAATGTAAACGGCAGTTCATCCAATCTCAACTTCATCATAATTATAATAAAAAATAATTATTACTGGATTTTGATTTCTTCGAATATTGCTTGAAACAAAAAATATTTCATAAAAAATATCTGGAATAATTATTGTAAATAAAATAATTACATGTTAAGAAATATTTTAGAAATCTACACACTAATAGGTTGTGAGTATAATTTTCCATTAATTTTTTATTTGATCAATCTTTTACTTTGAAGGAAAGTAGTGTATTGCTGAATTCGTAAAACTCTGAGAAAAAATTAGGAATGCGTTTTAAAAGAACATTAAACGATTTTGTCCTCTTTTAAAAAATAGCAGGGTGTAGCTAAAAAAATTCAGTATGTAGTTCTCTGTTTTGCTGTGTGTGAAAGTCTCTGGTTCAAATCCGGCTACGGTAGATAAATTATCTAATCTGTTAACACCCACAGATAGATCCCGTGTTATCTAAAGACGCTCCCAAGGCTCACCGAACATCTGTAAAGTGGTAACCTTTAACTGGGAAGAAAACCAGGCGGTTGATTGTGACTACTGCCCAATCACTTCCCTCCGCGACCGTAGGCTTCGCAACAGTAAAGCATATACCAAATACTGAATTCAATTCGTTGGTTGTAGTGGTACACACTTTTAAAAATGAGTCTTATTAGTTGGTAGATACTAAACTCGTGTTTCTTTCTGGGACGATATGGAGTTAATAAGGGTTTTAAGTGATGTAAAAAATAAAACAAACAGTATATTTTCAGTTGTGTGCCAAGTTCTTTGTGCAAGGCCCACTTCTCTCCAGTGTTATACAATACTCCACTAAATATCGGATGTAAATTTGGTACATCCTAGTTGAATGGAATTTCCTATTGGTAAATGTTCCACAGATTGTCGCTTCGAACTGAGTTAAAAGAAGTTTTAACTGTTTATTCGTTTCATTTTTAATATTTTCCAAAGATATAAGTTATCGTTTAGTATGGAAAATAATGTAATTTTAGGTAATGAGTAGATTTCGGTAATCATTTCAACAAGAAATAAAAACCTCAACTAAGGTTTTAAAGTATAGATTTCTACTCCTATTTCTATCCTTTCATATAATTACATTATATTTTCCGTAACAAACCTCATGGTAACTAGCATTTTTGGAAAATATTAAAAGAGAAACGAATGGAAAGTTAAAACTTGCTGTGACTCAACTAGAAACGGCAACCTGCGAAATAATTACCATTGAAGTTAACTTCATTTAATCCTCCAAAAGAGCGATAAAAAAATGGAAAAAACTCTCAAAAATTGATTTCATGTTTCAATTACATTAGGAAAGATGCCGAAGAAACAATCGTAATGGAGAGAAGAGATAGCTGCTTTGATGAGGAACGCAGAAGAGTCATAGACATCAAGAGTCAGGCATATAAATACATGATCCAAAAGAGACCCACAAGATACCTTCGCCTTAAATCAGGATTTTGTGTTAGGTGGTTGAAATTAGGTATAGGTTCTTAGAATGTTATCCATATTTCATTATTACAACACCAATTGGATTGGTCCTACCTGGAATGAGATATTAAAGTTAACCATTTAATCACCGATTATGTGAAACCTACTTGATCAATCATTAACTTATTAATATGAAAAGTAATTATAATAATTATGACATAATGATAATATAATATACTACATAATGACGTAAGTCAACAAGATCCAAATTAAAATAATGTTCAATGAACATTCTCCCTCTGTAAACATCGCAAATAGCGAGAACACGGGGATATAGGATCAGTTAAGAGAAAGGATGTGTCTGACCGAGAAGCGAACCAGGATCGCTCAGTTGGTAGAGTACCTTGACGGATACATGGGATACCCGGGTTCGAATCCCGGTCCTGGACATATCTTTTCTTTTCAAATAAAAATATTTAAAAATGGACAAAAATTTTTATTTCTCAGTGTTATTTGATGACTAACACTACAGCCTTCAGTCTCTCTATAGCGACTGCTGTTTTCAGACATATCTGTGGCACCTGTGCATAGTGGGCTAAGTCGAATTTTGTGAATTTCAAGCTATCTGTTTAGAATCGTATTTTTTTTCTCTTTCCTTGTGTCTAACACGCCAAGTGTTTCGTCCATTGCAATGAAGGATATTCCTTTGTGAATCGTGGGCTGATACTCCAATCTTGAACTTAAAATAAGTTCAGAAAAATTACGATTCTAAGTAGATACCTAGTGCTCCAAAAATTAATTGTTTTTTTTTTTAAACTGTAGACTTCTACTTAAGGATAAGTTTTCAGTGTGTAAACTGAAGTTAGTGGTAACATATTTAAACTTGATAGACTTAGGGAGAATGTCCCTTCGGGGAATATAACAATATGGATGACGCTACTCCAAGCACATCGAAAACAAAAGAAGTTACAACTCCAAAACGCAAAAGGGGTGAGTACACCATTTTTAATGTGCCTGTCAAAAATTATAAATTATTCAATGTTTTCGGAGGAGGAAGATGACGAAGGAGAGAGAGAAATGCTTTATTTGCAGCAATACTGTCCAACTATATTGGATTTCCGGACTACACAGCATACTGACACAGCATATAAATGAAAAAGATGCATCGCAAATTAAAATGGTAGTAAATATGGAATTAAAGAATCATAAAAATATACTGGCACACTTAAAATCTAAATTAAAAAAAGTAACTATCAGATATGGGGACAATAAAACTATCTTTTATGTATATAATAACGAAGATTTCTTTAATATAAAAAATGAGTTAAAACACCAAAACATGAGATCAAACTAAAAGTGGTACTTAAAGGCATGCCTCCCGAATATCCGATCGAGGGCATCATAATCAATTTGAAAAGTCAGGGATTAGAAATCCATAAAATGTTCCAAATGATCAAAAAATCAGATGGAAAAGAAATTAAACTCTCGCTGTATATTATCATATTGGAAAATAAGCAACAGCTAGATAAATTAAAAAACATAAAGTACTGTGAAAATATAGTTATCACATGGGAAAAATATAAAAGAAAAAAAACCTTAACTCAACGTTATCATTGCCAAGAATTCAATCATGTGGCGAGAAATTGTTTTAAAAAACCAAAATGTTTAAAATGCTCAGAGGAACATTTATCCAAAGACTGTCCGAATATTTTAATAGTTGATTTTAAACCAAAATGCAGTAACTGCCAAGAAGAACACTTCTCAAATTATGAAAAATGCCCTAAGCTGATACGAAATCTACTAATTCAACAGAGCAAATAGACGCCAAGAATAAACCCTTCCGACAGATTAATTTATAAAGCTAAATCTACAGACTTTCCAGTTTTACCCAAATCCAATTCGAAATGGTTTAATAATATTTTTATAATTATATAATATAATATATAATTATATAATTTTAATAATTTAATAATGAACCTTCTATAATGTATTGCTTTAAATAAATTAAAAATATGTTTAGCACGTTCAATTCTAAGAAAATTTTAACTAAATTTTAATGTCAGAAGTAAAAAACGCTGATGATAGTATGTCAAAAATATTCATAATAATAGAAGGTAAATAGTATTTCCCATACTCAATATATATCTTGGATCAAAGTACGCTGTAATAATAATAATCATGTAATTCATACAGTGTGATTTAAAATAATAGTCGGTAGGGAATTATCTTTAAGAATCATTCCACTACAACAAATAAGGACAACAATGCAATATACAAGTTAAGCAATAGTATTGTTTATTGCTTACATCTTACCTCGTCTAAATGACATTTCTTAAGACGATACATACACAATCGAACTAGACATAAACTATTAGAATAAATATAATTAATTTATTATATTATAATAATTTGTCAATGATAAGTTAATTTATTACTCAAATATAAAAAATGATTGTACTAAATTCGCTTTATTTTACTACCAAAAATTATATTTATTTTACTTTTCTATTTTGTGTAGGTTTTTTCTTTTGTTTTTCCTGCTGTTTCCTGTATACTGCTATTATAACTTATTAATTCAACTTGCAGCGTAAATTGTTTTATTAAAAACATGTATTAAATAATATGTTACAAAATTGTAAATTGTTAAATTCATTGTAATAAAACTCTTTATTATTATTAAAACAATAGAAATCTCAGAAGAAAAAGATTACTTAAAAATGTAATATTACGTTTAAGAACTTTAAGACCCATCAACACATTATTGACAATGCAAAAAAAGAAAAATATTTTCATTATAATTTAAAGTAATGTGAAAATCATTTTAAGTATAGGGAATCAAAATAACGTGAATATTTATTTTAATGGTTAAGAAAAAAAGTGAAAATATGATTAAAAGGACAAACTTCGAAAATGTACAATATTGCTTACTTGGCTTGTACATAATTATTTTCTTCGTCTGGATCCCAATCAATCAAATCAGGGCCTCTTGGATGATAATCTCTTGATCTTATATTTAAATACATTTATGGAATGGTCATCTATCAGTCGTAACAGAGTAAATTTATATTCTCTTTTCGATTGATATCGCTAACTGGTCAATGGGCGTATTTGGTAATGAAATATAATCTAAATGGCTTGTCCGTGTGAAATTAATTGCTCTAAAGATTCTTATTCGTCTGAAGAATAATTGATAGAAAGCTGTCCCCCTCCCGTTCCTTTTTGTAACCATTGGTACTAGTTACAAGAATCAGACTCTGTTATCATCCTTCATTTAATAACATTAGGACCTTGAATAGAACTAATTTTTTCTAATCTACCTCCTGAATTTCTTAACAAGTGGTAATGGCGGGAGACAATGTAACAATGGGCCTTATCGCATTTGAAAGTTTTAACAAACTGAAAATTTCAAAGTCGACGCTTATTTAAGAAAACTGGTGGTTTATTATGACAGGTCGAAAGGTATTGCTGTAAATCAAATGCAAATGCGGCTTTGGTCTGATCTTATGCGAAAATTTCATCTTTTTTATTTTGTTCATATGCAGGTTTTGCAATTGCGTGTTGTTCTTCTCTTTCAGCCTAAAATTCAATTTTCGTATCTTTAAATTTGGCATCAAAGAGGTCGCATTTATGATACATTTTGTTCATGTTGTTTGTTGTTAAAGTTGTTTAAATGATATATCTAAACCATGTAAACATTGGGTATACGTAGTCACACAAACAGGATTTTTATGTTTCTCCTTACATAAATCATACATAACAATGATTCTAGGATTTTTTTTTCTTAGTAATTCCTGTGGTTTATATCTGTGGAGCAAAAACTAATCATTATAGCTTTTTGAAAACTCTTGTTTTTATAAGACCTCTAAAAACTGACATCGGGAAGATAGTTTGCAGCTGCCTCGTCAAAGATCAAAACTATACTGGACCTGTGGGGATTTCAACAGAACACTCATCTTGTTCTATGGATTCGTTCAAAGAGAAAATTCTAGAAATGAACTTAGGCACAGAAAAGAAAGAGTCAGAAGACATCATTACTCATATTATGGTAAAACCCCTAGAGAATATGGCATAAATAAGCATCATCTGTTTATAAACTTCCGAGGTGCCTACAACAACGTATCACGTGACTTTCTGCTTTAAGCTATGAGCGAACTAATTATTTCGTTGAAATTAGTTCGATTGTTCAAATTAACAACGACCTGTACATGGTGCGTGTACCCGGCGAACTGTTGGATATGGGCTCTACAACGAAAGTTGTGAGACAGGGAGATGAACTAGCATGCCTGCTCTTTAATATTGCATTAGAAAATGCGGTGCGACAACAGGCACTACCTGATGATTGCTATGATTCTGAACTGCCTACAGTTGCAAGTACCAAAACTAATCCCTGGTAGTTCGAAGACTGTCGACTCCTAGAAATCAACAATTTGAATATGTCAAAGTCCAATATATGGATATAATAAAACATTTGTTTGTATTACTTTAATTATTTTAAAAAAATTAAATAAACATATTAAAGACTCATACATATGTTTTAGTATGTAATAACAAAAATACTTAAATTGGATATGAAAATGCTGTCTACCGGCGTGTCACATAACTATTTTGTAAAATGTTAGTCAGTAATTACCTTCTGTGAAGGTTATGTCACTCATGGACCACAAAAGCCTTCTAATTTTTCTGTGATTTATTTATATCTTATCTGTTACCAAGTGTATGGAGAATGTACAGGTGCATATCCAGAAACAATCTTTTCAGAAGAAGTGCATACAATGAGTTCATCTGTTAGATATGTTATATTTTTGCTATGGCTTTCTTATCTTCTTGTTTGTGCTATATTATTGTTTACTAGAGGCTTTCTTCTTAATAGAAATGTACTTGATAAGAAAGCCTCCTGCAAGTTTTCTCCGTCATGTGCTAATATTAGTGATAATGAACTACTTGATGACTTGAACACTGCACAAGTACAATACTGTAACAAGGAAAAACACAAGCTCAAAGCGATTGTAGTTATTATAGATGCCTTGAGGTATGATTTTGTAAAATATGTACATAACATCAGTGAAATAGAGCCTTATCAGAATAAGTTGAATATTATAAATGATATATCACCTAAAAATTCACGCCTTTATAAATTTATAGCACATCCTCCCACTACTACTTATCAAAGAATTCATGGATTTACGACTGGAAGTCTTCCAACATTCATCGATATTGGTAATAATTTTGGAACTACTACGATTGAAGAAGATAATATTATAGATCAATTTAGAACTCAGGGAATGAATGCTGTTTTTATGGGTGATGATACTTGGACAAAAATATATCCTAATAAATTTTATCGTGCCTTTCCATATCCTTCATTTAATGTTTGGGATTTGGACACTGTAGACAATGGTGTTAAGAAACATTTGTTTCCTGAAATGAAAAGTTCAGACTGGGATGTAATAATAGCTCATTTTCTAGGTGTTGATCATTGTGGACATATGTACGGAGCAAAGCATCCACAAATGGCAAGAAAGTTAACTGAAATGAATGATGTTATTAGTCAAGTTATTGCCGAAATGGACAATTCTACCGTTTTGTTTGTTTTTGGAGATCATGGTATGACTGATCATGGAGACCATGGAGGTGATAGTGCAAATGAAGTTACTTCTGCCCTTTTTTTGTATTCGAAGAATGAAGAGATTATGTCTCAATTTGTAGATGAAGAAGAAATGTATCAAATAGACTTAGTGCCTACCCTTGCCAATTTCTTAGGTATACCTATTCCATACTCCAACCTTGGTCGAACTTTTTATATTACCTTTAGTGAAAGTGTCAAATGTTCTTTATTAGATGTGTGGTCTAATATAAATCAAGTTACTGAATATATTAAAGACTATTCTTCTAAAAATCGATCACCATTCCCAAAGAGTGTTGTTGGGACTTTGCTCCATTCTTATGACTTACTAAAATTGAAATTTAATTCAAACACTTTGGACCAGGAAGCTTTTTTGCACGAAGCTAGAGAATATCTAAAATCAATCAGAGAAATGTGCCAAAGTGTTTGGATTCAATTTGATACATATTCGATGTCCAGGGGCTTAGTTTTAATGTTCCTCACATTAGCTTTAGGATATATTATTGTAGATGGTCTACAAGCTATGCTATTTAAAGACATTCTGGAAGGAAGCTTTTTATGGATTGTTTTTATTGGATTTTGTTTTTCATTTATTTCAACTTTTGTTCTTTATTACTTTAATCTGGTTTCAAATTTTGATTTAACTCTATATTTTATAACATGTTCTATTTCCATTGGAATTCTTTCCTGTATTATTGTATTCAATTGGTATTCTGTTGCAGAAAACTGGTACAAACTTAGTAAAAGCAAAGATGCTCTTAGTATTTTTAGCAGACTTGTTGCCCTACTAGCAGTAATCATTATGTTTTCGAATAGTTATGTTGTTGAAGAATCATCGGTAGTTTCTTTTCTTCTATTAAGTCTGTTATGGGTTTCATTTTATGAAATGAAGCCTGCTGAGGTTGTTTCTAAGAAATCAGGCAGACACGATGCAACATTAAAAAGTTTTATTTCTTCAGTGAGAGGTAAAGTTTTCTTATTAACTGTTATTACTAGTATATTAGTCAGGTTGTCATTTTTTTATTGGCAATGTCGGGAAGAACAGTATCCAAAATGTGTCTCGGATAAAAACATATCAAAAACTGTAGTTTGTGTTGCAACAATATTTTGTTTAGCTTTATACATTACAGTTGTCAGGATATCTTTACGGAATCTTGGAAATTTATGCGGATTATCTCCAGCTGTTTTTATAGGACGTTACTGTCCAACAGTTTGTGTTGTATGCTGTGGTTGTTACTGGGTTCTTAATTCACTCCCTCCAGATATTAAACCAAGAATATTTCTTCCATGGCAGCTACACCTGTTTCCAGAAATAGTATTTTTTACTTGTGTCCTGTGTTTAGCATTCATTTATCGTCAGCCATTATTTGTGTATGTTAAAAGAGATTATGCCTCTGATAATGCCATTCCAACTCTCTTTAATAAACTTAAATCTGTGATGACACCTAGTTACGACAATTATAATAAAGAAAATCCAATAGTTTATGGCCTAGCTACAGTGTATAGCGCAACATTTATTAATATTTCAGTATTTGTGACGTTAATATTTGCTATTCTTCTGGGTGGAAATAGAGCTCTTGTTGTAGTGATTATGGTTATCACAGTAGCATTACAGGCAATGATTTTAGCAGTTGTAAAGGTTGACAAACAGAATAACAGAGGCCTCCTAGCTGTACCTTGGTTTTCTGTTTTGTGTTGGGCACTATCTAGTTCACTTTTTTTTTACGGAACAGGTCACCAAGCAACATTTTTGTCCATTCAATGGGACTCTGCAGGAATTTTTGGAGACATTACGTCTACTTTTTTTCCTGGAATTCTAGTCATCCTTAACACTTTTGCTTCACAATTATTTCATGCATTGCTTCTTCCAATGCTTTTTATCATGCCTTATACTTTGAATATTATTTGGCCTGATTTAGTTGCCAATTGCTCCGATTTAAGGAAAGGAGAAATAGTAGTTTATTTAAAAGAAGATATAAGGCTGCATAGTATTTTCTCGTTGATTGCTAGATATATTTTATTTACAGGTTTTAGAGTATTTATGTCAATGTTTTCCGCCTGTATTCATTCGAGACACTTAATGGTTTGGAAAATATTTGCTCCAAAGTTCATATTTGAAGGAGTTGCCTTTTTAATATCGTTACCATTTCTTTTACTTGGGTTTTTATTTGTGGAAAGGATATCTTACCGAGTGAATCAAATGTTGAAAGAGATAGATACAGGCTTAATGAAACCTTAACTAATGTAGATTTAAAAGTGTTCATTAGCTCTAAGATTGTTGTATTTGAACTGTGATAGATTTTTTACATATTTATGATTAATGTACAAATTGCTAATTAAGGAAATCACGTCTTTTTGGAGAGTTTTTTAAATACTGTAGGCTGGAATAACTAAAGGTTTTTTAAAACAAAACAGTTTCAGTGTCATAATTACCTCTTGTCAAAATGTGATAATAAAATTAATAATCTATTTACCCACCCAGCTTGTTATTTAATTATATTATTTTCACTGCCAGTAGGTTGTAAATAACTGCTAAGATAACTTAATTTTGTGCTGCAAAAGTCAGTTATTATTGAAATTAGTTTTTTAATTGTAGTGTTGCAATAAGTTTGTACTTGTTTTTAGGCCCATTTATTTCTACCTTATTAAAAATATCTCACTGTTGTTTTTCAATTTATAATAATATTATTAGTCCTCATATTTTTTATTAGGGCTATTTGATCACATTTTTTCTGCATAACCTAAAATAATTGGCCTATATAGATAGATATACATTGTATATAGTAGTAATGTTAATAGATAAAAATAGTTATGTTGCTGTATTTTATTGTATAAACTAATTTATTCTTGTTTTTCAAAGTAATTTATTAATAAAATATAAGTATTGTAGACTTTAATTTATACGATTGTTACAGTCTTTTGTCCAATATTATGTATTATTAGAAAATGTTTGTAAATGCTTTTTTTCAGCATTTCAATTGAATATTTGTTTATATTTAAGTTGTAAAGTGTTTTTCGAATTTGTTTCAAGATGTATTAAACGATTAGTTACAACAGTAAAAAATTGTAATTCCGCCTTACATATTTTATAAGGTGAGATTTGTTGTTTGTTTTTTCAATTTACATTACTGTTTGTAACACTTTATGTTAATTCTAAAATTATATTGCTGTTTGAATTATAAATTTAAGTGACCTGATAATATATTATTTCACTTAGTTAAATTAGTATCCTGCTTGATGTAGTTCTAGAAGAAATATCTAAATTTTTAGTTTAACATAAGAGGATTTTATTCAACTGCATGTTTGATTCAGAAGAATCGTTGATTTACAAAAGGAATTTTATTTTATAAATTTCAATTCCTGTTTATTTTTGAGAATGCAATGTCCTATTAAAAATTAATGAATCATCAGAAATCTTGTACCTCTCCTTGTCTTCATTCCTTTATGTATATGATTATCTTGTCTGAAAATGTTTGCTTTATTAAGAAAGTAAATTATCAAAGATTTTTTTTTTTTACTTATGTAACAATATAATATTACTATTATATGTATAGTCCCGGTGAATAATTGATTATTCAATTCAAAAGTCTAATTTTATCCAAAATGAATTTCTTGTACTCAGAGAAGCTTAATCATGTTATTTTCGTAGGATCTAAGTCAGGCATTGGCTTGAAAAGGAGTTTTTGCTTACATTACAACTCCATTTTAAGCTAAAAACTACGAGAATAACACGATTCTGCTTCCCTCAATAGAACTAACTCACTCAGGGAAAAAAAATTGACTTTCACTTATTCACTGGGGCTGTAGATTTCGTTTTGCCAGTTATTTAATTATTAAAATGCATTGGTATGTTAACAAATTAAAGTAACTAAAAAAAACAAAACACTAACAATGAAAGTGCAAACACTTAAAGTAAATTAATTGTTAGGATATGACAAGAAGGATCCTGGGATCTAAAATAAGGCGAAAACTATTAACCAGTTAATGTTTTCCCATTCAAAACAGAATGATTAATCTGCAAATCAAATACAGATTTTACTTGCGCTAAAGAGCACATTACTCAGAGTCATCCCAATCTAATACGTAATCAAGTACTTTAGGTTTCAAAATTAAGTTTCTTTTATTATTTTTATATTTACAAGAAAGCACTTAAATGTGTTAAACCGTGTTTAATTGAATAGGAATTCTTTTTTATGATTCTGGATTTACAGAATCAGTTAGGAAAAGGCCGAAATTAGTCATAGTGGCTCTTATTTGTTTGGGCACTAAAAAATATTACCACTAGTCCAACTGTTCCTATTAAAATGAAATAGCAGCTTGCTGATAACTATGGTGGACTTCAAATTATTGATATGAAAGATGTAAGGACAAGATGATATTGTGGTCTCATGTTGAGTTCAGACTAGAATGAATGATACTGGACAACATTTATTAGATATAAAGAGTTCCTACTATCTGCACAAACTAGTAGTAAGAAAAAATAATTCACATCTTGAAGGGATTATAAATAATATTATTTAATGATTCATTTATTTATTGATTAATTTACTTAATTTATTAATTAACTTCAAAGTTATACTAGAAAATACAAATATGAGTTGAGAAATACAAAGTTAACAAGGATAAAACAGAGTTTGATGAATTTACATTGGAAAAAGAAACTGGACAGTGCCTTGTAAATAGGTAGAGTAAAAAATAATAACTCAGATTTTAAACTGCTTGGTAATATTAATTTTCCTATTTATAAACATGTATGATAAGGAGTGGTAAAGTAGATTTTAAAAGTTTCCTACAATAGCAAATTGTTTTATTACATCTCTTGTACAATTTTTGGGGTGAGTAAGATAAGCAGAAAAGCTCCACATCTTCAAGTCAATACATCCATCTTTGTTGTTACCCTGTAAGTAAGAAAAATGAATAATATTAGGGAGTCCTGAGGAGTTCCTAAAGTTTCACTATGTTCTATGATTGAATACCATTGTAGCTTAATTCCATTTGTGCATATGAAGGAATGTTATATTAAGCAATCAGCAATGTACAGAAGATAGATAATTTGGACAGAGTATCTAATAGCAAGGTTGCTTACGTAGATGAGGAAAACATTTGCGTAATGTTGCCAGTAAAACACTGTTTATTAAGTGGAGATAGAAATAAATTTAGAATGATTGAAGACTGAAGATAATTGTACTGTTAGAAACTTAAAATGAAGCATGATCTGATGTGTGAAGTTTAGTTTTTTAATTAGACTCAATACACTATGATAGTTAATTAATTATCTGTATTTACTCTTATGATAATAACAAAATAACTAAACTGCACTGGGTATTTCTCCAGGTATCAAGGAATTAAGTTGCACAAACACTAGTTACAAGTTGTGGAAGATCATAAAATGCAAGATATTAGCTTATTACTGGCTATCTTCGGGTACCAAAAATACAAACAGGCAAACATAACCGTGGGGTTCTGTTTATTTATAATGTATTATTAATTATTAAACAAGGCTTCATTACACAGATTAGTGACATTAGTTAAGTAAATTTGCTAAATTAATTGCTATTAAAATGCTAATAATCAAGTTATTAGTTGCTGTTCTGTAATTAATTTTTCTATAGTTAAATTTGGTTTAGTTGTGTGGGAAAAATAATTTGTTTAGTCTTAATAAATGAATTAATGAAAACTAAAAGTTTTATAAGGGAAGTGGAGTAGCTTAGTGGTAGAGCACTGAGTTGCCATGAAGAACGTCCTGGGTTCAAATTTCGCTCGCAGGCAGACTTTTATTTAATCTGATAGGGACCGGAAATGTCATCTAGGATCTTCCTGGGGCTCACCCAGCCTCGATAAAGTGACTACCCTAAATGAGGAGGAAAATCTGGCGGTTGAGGGTGACAAATCACCTCTCTGCACAACCGCTTTCCAAGAAACAGTACAGTCTCTACCATTTATTGGACTTCATACTCTTCAAGAGTTTTAGCGGTACCGTTTTTTTAAAAATAAGTTTTATCAGTAGTTATTAAATAACAATTTATATTTTGTTCACTTGTTTAATTTTGATCTCAAGATCCATGCTGCCAGTGAACATGTCTCCTCTCTTACCAGGCTTGGCACTGTTCATTTGAAATAAAACTTCAATTATGAAAAAAATATATTTCTTCAATTTATTATTCTATTATTAGAAACAAATTTTTTTTTACGAAAATAATTTGTAAAGGAAAAATTATTTGTAATGATCAAATTAATTTGGCAATTCTGTAGTCATTTCAGAAATGAATGATTATTTCTTAATTACGTGAAATAATTTTTCACAAAGAATTGTTTGGTTGTTGCATAATTATAGCTAATCCTTATTATCAATTGTCTAAAATAATTTATGACTTTTTGAAGGGATGTTTAATAAATAGTTATCAGATAAACAATACATAGTTTTACATATCTATGTATACTTATAGTATGTATATTTATAAACAAAATATACCATAATTCCTATGACACAAATAAAGAAGAATAAAAAGTGGATCAGATTAAACTCATTGTTTTGTTAAAACAAGCCCTTTGAACATTAAATAAATTTGTATAACTAATTTAATAATGTTTTAAAATTCCACCAAAAGTTTATTTAAAGCATACCTTTTCCTTTTCTTCTGACTAAGTTTCATTTCTTCTAGGCATACTAGATTTTGCTTTTCTTAATGTTTTAATAATTTGTAATAATTGATGGGTCCATTATACTGGCAACAAATTTAAATTTTTGAAGTAAAATTCATTAAATCAGATGCATATTGTTTTGAAGTCCTTAATCTGAAAATGATAAACTTATTAATGCAACATTCACAGCTTGTTACAGAGGATGGGTTGTGGCTAGAAAAAATGTGACAACATATTTTTAAAATGTCGTGAATTTGTACTAAAAACAAGTAATCATAATAAAAACATATAGCGTGAGATGTTATATCGCAAAAATCTCTGGTTTCTTGTTTCCACCAGCTTGATGTCCTGGTGTAAACCCCAGACTTTTGACAAAGTTACTACTTATCTCTTATTTTATATTGAGATGCGGGAGATACATTATTTTTGCATTTACAAGGGTGGTATTTATTACTTCTGAAGTACTTTGCTCAAAAGGAGAGGCAGTCTTCATTATTTCAAAATTCTTATGTCCCTTAGAAACGAAAAACTGCAATTCTTTGTAAAACCTAAAAATCTTAGCAATAAACATACTTTTAATATACTATTACCCCCATCAATTTGTTACGATTTTTTTCTTATTGAAGTGAGTTTGATCTTAATAATTGTTTTTTTTTTAATATAAAGCCAGAATAAGATTATTTTGTCAAATAAATGCGATCTAGAAAGTAGTTCTATCTATCAAAATTTATGAGAACTAACTGCTATGTCTTCAAGTGTAGAATTCCAAATTATTGGAACCAATGTTACTTTAAATTCCGCTAGTTAACCAATGCCAAACCTTCTGATCTGATGATGTGCTCTTTTTAGGTATCGTTTTCTGATTGAGATAAAATTGTTCCAGAACACTGGAAATCAACAGCAATAATAACTTTCAAAAATCAAGCTAAATTGTATATTTAACAAAATATACTTTTTTTAACCAATGGATGAGTGCGACCTAAAGTCTTACCTACTGTACTATAGAGTTGGCAACTAAGTCATTGCCGATTTCAAATAAGAAGGCAAATTCAGAATTTTTGTTTAAAAATATAACTTTATTCAATTAGATATTGCCCGTTCTTGTCGATGACCTTTTTCCATCGTTCTGGCAGCGTAAAAATTCCCCGTTTACATTAAAAAACTGAATTAGGTGTGATCTGACATCATCCGCGTTGTTAAAAATTTTACCATTTAAAGAGTTTTGCATGGAACGAAACAAATGGTAATCCGAAGGCGCAAGGTCAGGGCTATATGGTGGGTGTGACAAAACATCCCAACCCAGTTCCACTAATTTTTGCCGAGTAACCAAAGATGTTTGGGGCCTTGCGTTATCATGATGGAAAACAACACCCTTCCGATTTGATAATACCGGCCGCTTTTCTTCAATTGCATCCTTCAGTTTGTCGAGTTGTTCAACATACACATTTGAATTTATCGTTTGGTTCTGCGGCATGAGTTCAAAATACAAAATTCCTTTGTGATCCCACCAGACTGACAGCATAATCTTGTTTTGGTGAATATCTGCTTTTGATGCTGTTTGGGCTGGTTGATCTTGCTTCACCCACGATCTCTTGCGAGTAACATTGTTATAAACTATCCACTTTTCGTCGCCAGTAACTAGGTTCTTCAGAAATGGATCATTTTCATTGCGTTTCAGTAGCGAATCACAGATGCTAATCCGTTGCGTCAAATGAATTTCCTTTAGCTGGTGAGGGATCCATAAATCAAGTTTCTTGACATAACCAAGGGTTTTTAATTTGTTTTCAATGCATGTATGCGACACATTGAGCTTCTCTGCAATGTCTCGTGTTGTGCTGTGACGATCTGAATCGATAATGGCCTTGATAAGGGTTTCATCCACTTCGACTGGGCGGCCAGATCGTTGTGCATTTTTCAGTGAAAAATCACCGGAACGAAATCTTTCAAACCAATTTCGACACTGCCTTTCTTTTAAGGCTTTATCTCCATATACGGCACATAACTTCTTTTGTGCTTGCGATGCGTTCTTGCCTTTTCGGAAGTAATACAATAAAATGTGTCGGAAGTGCATGTCCTGTTCTTCCATTTTTAAATTGGGATAAAAATAAAACTAAAGAACTAATCAAAAAATTTTTTTTACTAATTAAACGTAGAAGTTCATACAGTAAGAAAAAAATATAGGTTAGATGCTCTGGCCACGTTAACAAAACAAAAGAAAGTGTAGAGTGAATCTATCGACAAAACCGGCAATGACTTAGTTGCCAACCCTATATTTTACCTATTGGACTAAGAGCTTTTAATTAAAGCAAAATGAAAAATACACCAATTCCTCCAACCTTCAACATCTATCATCCTCAGTCTATTATTAACATTTGTTGTGGTTATTCACTCTACTTAGGGAGAAGGGTTGAAGGATTTTGGGATCAGTACATTCGAACCTGTACTGCTTCTAAGAAAAAGGCTGTCCAAGGATGTAATTTGTCCCAGACCATGCTCAACCACCGGGTTTTTATCCCCAATCATAGGTATTCTTAATTTATAGATGCTGAGTGAACACCAGGAGGGTCTGCAGATCCCACATGGTCTATCCATTGCTATTAACAGATTAAACGATTTATCTGCCACAGCCAGAGTTGAACATGGATCCTTAAAGCACAGTGCTCTACAAACTCAACTACTCTGCACCAATAAAATCCCAAGAAAAATGAGAAAGTTAGAAAGGAATTTTTTGTTTTTAAGCAATATTTTCGAATTTACTATCCAAGTGTGTTAGTACCGTTATGTTTGTGACCTCATCCATCGTCAACATGCTTGAACCTTCGAGTCTGCTAAGATTTACTTTCGCAATGCCCACGTCTCCATTAAGTATGGTGTCGGAAGTAATTTAGACCTGATTAGTCAGATTTGAAGTTCTTTGCTGCACAGCTCATGAATGTGCTCGGTTTTTCCATGCCCTTTTATTTTTTTTGTTTTTTTTTTTATTTTTTGTAGTTTTTTATTTCTATTGAGCTATTTACGTTATTCTCATTTACATAGGTGCTTAATTAATTAATTTATTACTCTAAATGATTTGAGTGTGAATGTAGAAGTTATTGGTCTTCCATATATAGATGTTATTTTGTTATTATGTTAACTAAGCCAATACTCCTTGCTGATTTCTAATCTTTTGTTTAGTAGGACTTGCAGAGTTGAGTTTAGAGTTTCTGCTATGAGGACCTTGTCCTCAGAATATCTTACATTTGTTTTTATATAAGGATCGAGCATTATTTTGAAGTATTACATCTGTATTCATTAAAGAATTTTCATTTTGGCAAGCACATTTCACTAATATTGTGAAGTTTTCTTTAAGGCTCGTTTACTAGGTGATTTAAGGTTCTGAATTAGGATTTTTAACTAGCAATCATTTTGTATTATCATTATCATAATCGTTGTTTATAAGTTTTTCGAGGAAGATATTTTTGAATGTGTAGGTAATAACATTTTTTATCGCGAATGCCTATTTTGCGTTACCATTAACAGTTGAAATTCTCTTTGAGAAAGAAGTAGTTAAATATATTTCTAAGGATCCAGATTCTATTTTGTGAATTTTTATAAGGAGCATTTGTATTTCGAATTACCATTATATTGGACTAAATTATACTAACAGTCACAATAAATTAAAATAATAAAAATTAAATCTAAAAAATTTCAACTGTAATGATAATTTGAAACTTGCTTGCTAAATAAAAATTCATTTAAAAAAGTAAATCGGAACCCTCAGAAACATAATTAACGATCCCTTTATTAAAAAAACACGAGCAAACTCTCAAAAGAAAGAGTAAATATAATGTGTGCATGTACAATACCATATTTGAAAAGTTAAGAATCTGTATAAAGTATCATTTGTAATGATAATTCGAAATGCACATGCTTGATCCAATATAAAAAAATGGTTTCAGAATCATCTAATAATTGTTTGTAAATAATTCCTATGTACAATATATGACCTATTATATTCGAAAGTGGTATAAGCACACTTTTCCATATTCGAGATATCTTAAGGTTTCCATTTGAATTACTTTAGAAATATGGGATGACCTGCAAATGTTGTTATCACTTAGCACTTAGTAAAGAGTCCTGTTTTAAACTCTACACATTTTTAAAATTTAATTATGAAATAATAATCAATAAAACCATTTATATGAATAAACGATCTTTTAAAATTCAAATGGACTTTAAAATATCACTTTCAAATACATAACTGATATATTCCTTTGATTTGGTATAGCCCATCTACTCCTGTCTAGTATAGAGCTTACCAAATCTCTTACTAGCCTTGTGTCAATAAATTAGTTTATTTAAACTTGAATTGACTAGTAAGCAGTATTCCAGTAGGAGACTAGAAAATCTTGAGAATCTATTATCAGAAGTAGACTTATCTATATTGATAAGTTATTAATAAGTAAAATGCTATTATAAAACGTATTTTCTTACTAGAAAAGCAAAAAAACATTAACAAAACAATATTGAGAAATAAGACATTGAACAACCTAATTACCTCCTTCTAGTTTTATTTTTATAGCTAATAAGGCTGCAGACTCGGTTCTATCGTCATCTATCTTATCGGCAATAGTATCTGATAGAAATATAAGAGGATTATTACTGATTAGTCAAATATATTTTGCTGAGTGAGTGAAACTGAGGTGCTCACTCATCTCCTCAGCATACCTACTTGATTCATGGGCCAACACAGGCAATTGGTTAGAGACATAAGGTTTGTTAATAAGGGCAGGATGTTGTTTCTACAACGTTTAAGCTTCCAAGACAGTGCAGTGAGAAATTAAAGAGATACAAGGTCTTTCTTTATAGTTTTTATTTTTATTGATGTGGAAGCTCTGAACTTATTTGATGAAGTGAGACAGGAAGAGCTATGTTTTATAAAAAAATATTGTTGTTTGTTATTTATATTAATTGTTGTCAATTTTTTTTTATCCTCCTCCCCAGAAGATAATTTGAATATTTATGAAAAGACTGAGAGACTCACCCAGATGCCCCACTATCAGATCATTCCATCAAAACTGTGGAAATAGGGTGTTCAAAACTATGCAGCGGTTGATAGTTTATTTTTTACATCCCTTTTCTTGGCCAGTATTCCGCACTGGCATTGAGCTGTTTCAAATGACTTCATTAGGAGAGTTGGTGACAGTAAGGGCAATCTTTCTGATTGCTTTTAGAGAAAATTATACTTTAAATTATCGTTTTAAGAATTTTAATTCTAGGAGGAATGGTAAAACCGATCTTCTCTCTTTACTAATGGTCTTATTAGTTGTAGAAATATTGTTAATTTTATGTTTTGCTTTAAATCAGCACAATTCGAATTCATACTTTTCGAATCTGTTTTGGAATGTTCTCTTGTATATTTTTGTCCCTTAATTTAGTATCTTATTCTGAAATCGTTATTCATTTTACAAAAATCGTTTTTATAAGAAATACTTACTTTCTCCCGTAGGACTACAATCCGTGATAGGTCTTGGCCTCCTCAATAATTCTCCGCATGAGACTCTATTTTGTGCAGGCATTCTCCAGGCAACTTTGGTCCCAAGCAGGCTATCATCAGTTGCCACCCTATCCATCCAACGTAGCTACGGACGTCCGGCTCTCCTTGTGCGAAGTAGAACTTCTCGGAATCTCAGAAGTCTTGCCCAGCTCAGTCTCCCGAGCTTAATGGCTCTAACCACATCGATATCATTGTATAGAGCATGGAACTCCAGATTCTTTCTACTTCACCACATAACTCCATCCGTCATAGGGCAATATTTTCTATATGATCTTCCTCTCAAATGCAAGTAGATCCTTCCCATCGTTCCTTGTCACAGTTCAAATCTGTGAGGCGTATGTAAGGAAGCCTGTACAAAGGTTTTATACAGCTGAAATTTGGTCTGCTTCGTGATGAGCTTGCCCGCATGCACTTAAGCAGGCCGAAATAGCATCTACTTGCTGCTGCTAACCTTCTTATAATGTCTGCAGAGATATCATTTGTGGCAGTGAACTGTGGTATGTGAACTCCATGACACTCTCAAAGATTCTGGTCATGATTCGATCTAACGATACTGTGCCTATTCACGTGAACATATATTTTGATTTTTCCTTGTTCACGAAGAGAATCATAGCTTGTACAACCCTCTGCAGATCGAGAAAGGAACTCTCTAGAACTGTAAAGGATCTTGTAATCATATCTCAACCATACGCCTATCCAAGCTATTTAACCATTCTAGAGTATACCAGCCAGAATATATTGCCTTAACTGCGTATGTAAAATATTTCTGTCTTATAATTTAATCCAGTTATTTTTTTTTTGAATGAAAAATATATCTTGTGCTATATTAGTGCATTGCCCAAGTTTTTCGTGATTGTACATAAGTGTTTCGGAGTAATGGTGAAAAAAAATATAATGAACGGACTGTTGAATTGCATAAACATATAATGCATAGTACAAACGTGCTGAATTGTTAAAAAAAAACAATTAGACTGTTACAATAATGGGTCTTTCCTCCTTTAGGATCGCCAGTTACTTTTTAGTAACGCCTAATATCACCTAGGTTACTTTACATTAATAAATATAAACTAAAATTTGATAAGAAAATATATAAACACGTTAGTGCAATATAAAAACAAATTCTGAAGTAGAATAGAATAAAAAACAAAATTTATTCTGGGACCAAGTCCCGTTAAATAACAATCATGAACAAAAAAAAATGAACATAATGTCTACGAATGGGAGGAAAGAGCCACTTTAACTTATCATAGTGATGTGACACCCGGGATCGCCTCGAAGTATCAAGGACAAATCTTAGAGCGCAGTTCATTATTCACTTTAAACGACACTCAGCATTTTCGAAAGGCCCCCGTATACCTCACTACAGTATTCAAAGTGAAGGAAGATGAGGAATGATACGATAAGCTTACGGGTAGATTGTGTAAGGAAATGCTGAGATTGGTGGAATAATTTCAGGGAACTAATTGACCGTCGGAATATTTGGGTTGTATGGGGTTCCCAGGAAAGGGTTTGGTCAATAGTAATGCCTTGGTTTTTGACAGAGGAGTTGAAACTGTTGTGGTGGTCGTTTAGGATTAATGTTGGGAGGGTGGGGATAGCTGTAAGGAGGGAATTGGAACGTAGAACAATGGTCTGAGTTATCATTGCGTTCAACTCCAGTTTGTTCAGCTTTGCCCGAGCACTGATCTTATCTAGGTCTTGCTGAATACTGGCGAACGCAAGTAATAGCTCCGTCGTCAGCATATAGATAGTAGGAACAGCGGTGAACAGATTTAGGAAGATCGTTGATGTAACATTTGAAAAGGAGAGGAGAGATGCTTGAGCCCTGTGCCACAACTGAGGAAAGAGGAAAGGGGTTGAATTGGGCATGGAAACCGCTTGGGACCTGTCAGAGAGGAAACAATTGGAACCATAGAATAGAGCTGTTGGTAGAATAGGACAATGGCTTTACTTTGGTAAAAAAAGATAGAATGGTCCAAGGAATCGAAAGCTTTAGAAAAGTCAAGTAGGATTAGCACGGTTAGTTGTATGTTGTCCATGGCTGTACTTATGTCAGTG
The DNA here is from genome assembly GCA_037127475.1 of Arma custos. Classification (NCBI taxonomy): domain Eukaryota; kingdom Metazoa; phylum Arthropoda; class Insecta; order Hemiptera; family Pentatomidae; genus Arma; species Arma custos. The sequence continues at coordinate 92,233,171 of CM073760.1, read as the reverse complement.
GTGATTTTGGTAAGGGCAGATTGTGTAGAGACACCAGGACGGAAGACTGATTGAAGTGGATTAAGGTTATGGTCGAGAAAATTTGATGTTTGAGACTGGACTATTCTTTCGGGAGGTTTGGAAAGGTTGGAAATTAGGGAGATTGGCCGGTAGTCTTTGGGAGATACTGGGATAGAGGTCTTGTTTATAGGATGGACTAGGATTTTTTCTAATAAGTCAGGAATACTGCGTTTTATAGTGAAAAATTATAAATGAAGAGTAGGACAGGTAGGATATCGATGAGGCATAATTTGAGTAATGAAATACTTTGGTGAATATGTAACAAATAACATTTAAGACAGGAAAAAATACATCATTGTTATTATTCCTCTGACGCTACAAAAATTCACATCATTAGATTTGTAACTGAATCACTTCTGTTTGTTTTAATTTATTTAACGCCGCTTCATGCTGTTATGGCTGATCGGACGATGCTCCAGTGGCAGTCCTAACTTTTTTCTACCCAGGTATAATTAGGATAGGGATCTTTAACGAGTACCTGACGTTGCACAGATTCGGGACCGTCATGTTACGCCCCTTCCGAGGGACGGCGTAACCAAGGATTTTTTACTCCCTTTAAAAGATCCCAGGCCATCTGTAGGTCTGCGAACACGTGATCTTGATCATAATATGTTGTCATGCTAACCACTAAACCTCGGGTGATCCACAAAACCACTTTGGTTTAGTATTAACATAGTTTATTTCATGGCCTCATTTGCAGTCTTGTCTTGGGTATTACATTTCTTTCCTGTTGAAAGTCAATGTTATTTGTATTATGTTATCAAGTTGTAATATGTATATCAAGTTGGCCTCTGCTAACTATTGTAACCTACCAGTTGGTATAAATAAAATGTGTGTGTTAGTTCTATTACCAAATGTTTCTTCACAATATTATAACAAAGGTTATGGGCCCAGGTCATTAAGTTAAAGTGTTTCGTTTTGTTTTTCTTTGAAAAACCCGGAATCGTCATGTTACAAAGCGGTCAGGTATTCCCGCAACTCACGGCAGTAAACTTTTCTAATTGGTTATGGCGAGTTGAGTTGTTGTTGGAGAAAGAAGGTGTTAAAGACGTATTGAATCACAAGTGTAAGGCCAAAGATGTGAACAAATTTGAGGAGAAGGATAGGAAAGCTAGGTGGATCATTGTCCAGTGCGTAAGTGATAAACACTTAGAAATTGTTAAAGGTGCTGAAACGGCGAGTGATATGATTGTTTCGCTGAAGAGTGTTTTTGCCCGAAAAAGCCCGATTTCCAAGCTATTTATCATGAAGAAATTATTAAGGATAAAGTTTCAACGAGAAAGTGACCTACAGGATCATTTCGTTGGGGTTGAGTCACTGCTACGTGAGTTGGAGGCTGCGGGAGCCAAGTTAGATGATACTGACAAAGTGTGCTACCTATTGCTTACTATGCCAGACTGTTTTGACAACGTAATCACCGCAATCGAAACTATGACGGAGGATATCTCTATGGACTTTGTTAAAGGCCGTCTTTTAGATGCTTAACTTCGAATGAAGGAGGAACCAACACCAATAGTTGATAAACCTCAAGAAAATTGCTCTTTCTATAGCAAAAAGACATTCAGGTGCTATGAATGTAATGAGTTGGGTCATACAAAAAGGTTTTGTCCCAAACTTAAACGATCTACTCCATCAAGAGGACGAGGTGGCGCCTGGAGATCAAGAGATGGAGCTGCAACAAGTAGGAGCAGGGAAGCTTATGTCGTGGATGAAGATTCTTCAGTGATTTTCACAGCCAACGCTTTTAAAGGTGGTGTCAGTGAGTGTTCATTAAAACTTTCTTTTGTTTGTGATTCGGGTGCTTCGGAACACATGGTAAATTCTTCTTTAAAATCAATTATGAAAGATGTTTTTAGTTTAGACAAACCTGTCTCAATAATCGTAGCAGACGGTACATCAAATTTGGTTGCTAGAGAGAAGGGTACCATTGTTTTCAGGGAATGCAGTTTAGTAAATGTATTAATTGTTGAGAATTTAAAATATAATTTATTGTCTGTACCAAAGATTAGTGAGGCAGGTTATGACATAATTTTTAAAAAAAATACCATGGAAATATCAGGGAACGGAAAAAATATTCTGGCTGGTCGTAAGGTAGGCAAACTTTATCTTGCTGATTTTATGTGCCCTTCCGGATCCTTTGCAAGTGTAACGCTCCATGAAAGGATGGGGCATCCAGGCTTGGATGCAATGAAAAAGCTAGGAAAATTGACCGGTGAAACAAATTTGGATGGGGTTAGCAGCTGTGATATTTGCACAAAATCGAAAATGGTTAGAAAACCGTTTAGTTCATCTTTACCTAAGGGTAGAAATTTCCTTTCCATAATCTGTACAGATTTATGTGGACCTGTTACTCCAGAGACTTTTGATGGGTACAGGTATTTTCAAACTGTGATGGACACTTTTTCGAATTTTACCACAGTCTATCTTTTAAGGAACAAAAGTGAGGCTTGTAATAATCTGAAAAATTATATAAATAGTGTAGAAAGGCACTTTTCAGATGATAATTTGAAGGTTAGTACAATTAGATGTGATAATGGGGGGGAGTTTTCATCTGCGGAGTTTAAAAACTGGTGTTTTAGTCTAGGTATTCAAATTGAATATACTCCTCCATATACCCCACAATTAAATGGCCAAAGTGAACGCATGAATGGGTCCATTTTAGAAAAAGCCAGGTGCATGATAGGAGATGGTCTGCCCAGATTTTTATGGGGGGAAGCAGTTAGGGCTGCGGCATATTTGTATAATAGAACTCCTCGTTATAATGGAAGTATTCCAGCAGAGATGTGGTTTAATATAAAAATAAATTATTCAAAAATTAAAAAATTCGGCTGTAGAGCATTCGTAAAAGATAATAGACCTTCCGTTACTAAACTTGACAACCGATGTAATGAGGTTATCATGGTTGGCTATGCCACAAATGCTTACAGGTTTTTTGATATTACTACTAATAAGATAATAATATCCCGAGATGTTAAGTTCATTGAAGATGAGCGTCGTAATGTAATCACATCGGAGACTCCTAAACTAGAATACATTGACAATATTGTAGAAGGTAATCAGGATTTAGGTCAGATAGAAAATAGGACTGACGATGGGACCAATAAAAGAATTAGAAAAAAACCAGGTTGGCATAATGATTATGTTTTAGAATTTAACAATGGTGTAGGATCAGAAGAAGAAATGTTATTTGCCTTACAGGTCCAGTCGGAAATAGATGTTCCTTCAAAATTTGAAGACATTAAATCTCATAGTGACAGACATCAGTGGGAAAGGGCGGTAGAGGAAGAATTATCTTCGCTCAAAGAAAATAATACTTGGGAGGTTGTTAAGAGGCCGGGGTGTGCATCACTGATAGATACCAAATGGGTTTTTACAAAAAAGATTGTTTGCGGATCTGTCATACATAAGGCACGATTAGTTGCTCGAGGTTTCTTACAAAAGGATGTTGATGATACATACTCACCCGTTGCGAAATTAGAAACATTGCGAATTTTATTAGCAGTTGCGGTTCAAAAGAATTTTTCTATCCATCAAATGGATGTGAAAAGTGCATTTCTCTATGGGGAGATTAAGGAGAATGTTTTTCTGACACCACCTCCTGGAGTAAATATTGAAGGAGATTCGGTGTTAAGGTTGAAAAGGTCCCTATATGGTTTGAAAAATTCTCCAAAATACTGGTATGAGAAATTTAATAATAAAATTAAAAGTTTTGGTTTTCAGAGATCTGAAAATGATTATTGTTTATACATTAAGGACGATTTATATGTATTGCTATACGTTGATGACTTGCTAATTTTTTGCCATGACTTATCTGAAATAAATAAGCTAAAGAGTTTTCTTAGCTCCAACTTTAAAATGAAAGATCTTGGGTCAAATAAGTTGAAATATTTAGGAATTAATATTGAAAAGATTAATGATTGTTTGTACATTGATCAAGCAGATTATTTAAAAAATGTTTTGAACAAATTTGATATGTTGAATTGTAGATCAGTGGATGTCCCTATGGACCATAATTTTAAAATAGATAAGGACTTTGTCATTAACCCAGATAAAGAAAGACTATGTAGATCATGTATTGGTTCTCTCTTGTATGCAACTATTGGCTCAAGACCTGATTTAGCTTTTTCATTGTCTTATTTAAGTCGATTTCAGGACAAACCATCGGATAATTTATGGTTGGCCTTAAAACGAGTCCTCCGTTATGTTAAAGGTAGTTTAAATTTAAAATTGAAGTATTGTAAATCAAAAAATACAAATGTTTTGGTTGGTTATGCTGACTCAGATTATGCTAGGGAACTAGACAGAAAGTCCACTTCCGGGTTTGTTTTTAAAGTTTTTAATAACACTGTGGTTTGGAGATCAAAAAAACAAAGTGTTGTCGCTCTCAGCACTGCTGAGGCTGAACTTATTTCTCTGTGTCAAGCAACAGAGAAAGCTATGTTTCTAAAGAAAATTTTATTCGACCTACAGCTTAATACAGGCTGTATTACTATTTATGAGGATAACCAGAGTACTATAAAAATAGTTAACAACCCTGACCAGAAGCGTGTTAAACACCTAGATATTAAGTACAATTATGTAAAACATCAAGTGGAAGATAAAAATATTCTTGTGGAATATGTAGAAACACAAAAGCAACTGGCTGACATATTGACAAAGCCTGTCGGATGTAATATATTTGGTAGATTTATTTTTAATCTGAATTTGGTGAAATGTTAAAAAAAAAAATATAATAAAAATATAATTAAGCACCTTAGGTTGTAAATGCTATTATGCTTCGACTTGATGTAAAGAATTAAAGCTGTAATTTTAGCTGAGTGTTTTATTCTATAATTCTTTCATTTTTATGTTAAACATTTTTTTATGTTGAAATATGTATCATTCTTATAAATGTGATTTGTATTAAGGGAATAACATTTAGGGGGGAGTGTTGAAAGTCAATGTTATTTGTATTATGTTATCAAGTTGTAATATGTATATCAAGTTGGCCTCTGCTAACTATTGTAACCTACCAGTTGGTATAAATAAAATGTGTGTGTTAGTTCTATTACCAAATGTTTCTTCACAATATTATAACATTTCCTGTAAAAAAATTATACAACTATCCTCTTCTTAGCAGTAGTTAAACAGTTCTATTAAATTAATATTGTCAATTAACAATATAGAAAATAGAACTGACCTGTCTACGCATATTAATGATAATTGTCATATGATATATTCAGTTACTGAAAAATAACAAAAAAAAGTTGACATATATGTCAATAAATGTTTTATGCCAATAAAACGTAACTGGTAGTCCTAAAGTAGAAAAGACCCGATTATTGTAGAGTAGCAAGAGGAATCGGATTAGAACGCGGTTCGTACCAGAATTTTTAATTTTTTTTTGTCTATTTTATATTTGATATTTAATAAAAAGGTTTTACAAGCTACAACAATAACTAGGCCTAAACTTGAAGTTAGAGTTGGGACGCCACCTGTTGTAGAGAGAGGGGGCAAAGGCGGAGGGGTTGAAGCCAGAACTCTGGGCGCTCAGTGTGAGTCGTGCAGTGAGTGTGTCCATTGTACGTCCAGATCTTGTTTAGCTGCTTCTGCGAGTCCGCGGGGTATGCCATCATATATACTAAATATTTGGCAGTTTTATTTTTTCTAAATTGATAAAAAAATTAAGGTTTTTAGGTTTATATTTGGAAGGAAAATTAAATGAAAATGGTGAAGTGAGCTTGAAACTAATCAAACAACCAATGAATAGATAGATTAAAGAAGAGGCTACAGGCCATCATAGATCTTAATGATTTTTTTTTTGTGAAATATTAGACCGATTTCGTGAGTTTTTTCTAATGCAAAAAAAAAAATCAAAGTATAGATGATTCCTAATAGTATTTATTGCCCTGTATTGTTTACTCTCACAGGTCATCCGTTAACAATCAATCTATAATTTTTTATACCAATATGATACTTTTTTCTTGCTGTCCAGAGAAAACTTACAGTTCATCACTTAAATGTCAGTACTCTGTCATGTCTATTTCTAGAATTTACTTATGTATTCATTTTTATTTTGTCACAATAAATGATCCAAACTAATTAATCAACAAATCTTAATGTTCAATTGATAAATAAATTTAATAAATGTTCTGAAGAATGTCTATCAAATTTAGTTAGTTATTGTTAGTAACGAAAATTCTAAATTTTATTATAATTCAGGATATTTTGAAGTTTTAGCGTAATCCTTTCGGACATTATAAAATTTTAATTATAGAATTAAAAATGTTTAATAAAAAAAGTAACAGAACAGAAACATCCTTAAACTTTTTTTATCTTCTGTTTCACCGAACGATTTTTAGGTGTTTTTGATTATGAAACTCATTTTATACAATTGGTAATATTTTTTCATATTTTCTGAAAAAACTATGACTTGTATATAAGAACTTTGAATCATTTTGTGTTTAGTGTCATTGTAGTTTTATTTATCTTCGTACTTATTATTGTTGAAAATATTTTTAACAATTATCATCCGTTAGCTTGTAGAACTGTACTGCTACGGAAAAAAATATATACTATATAGAAAATCTTATTCTTTTTAAAGTCAACATCTTTTTTTTTTGTTTAAAAAGTGAACTCATGAAATTAGCATGTAATAATAAACTTGTGTTGAATTTCCAAACTTTTTTTAATGAAAAATTCATCTAGAAATTAAAATTCAATAACGATATTATACGCAGAAGACAATTCAATTTAATGTTATTCTTGTGAAATTCAAGTTACGTAAAGTTTTAACTAAAAACTTCAACCCAATGCTAACCTAACATTCTGATCATTAAGTCCAATAAGTCGGCGTGAAAATGTCTGATGTACGTTACAATTCGTTAATGTAATAAGTGAGGAAGGAAGTAAAAAACGGTCGATTAATTAGCTCACTTAATTGAGATACTAGATGATTATTACTTCATTTGTCAACGAAATACTCTTTTGCTAAAAATTGAAAAATAACAATTCATTTTAGAGTTTACTTTATGAATCCATTTTATTTTTATACTTGGCTCATACAATGAATAATGAAATGTATAAATAAACGAAAACCTAAAAGAAATTTAAATCAGACCAAAATTCCATCTTCTACAATATACATATTTTAAATAGATTTATGCGAAGTTTAAGTTGAGCAACAAATAATTTTTTCTTTAGAAATATTATAATGTCATAGGAATTTGAAAGAATGATGTCCGCTTGAGTTTAATGAAATACTAATATACAGATAGAAACTATTTTTTTAAAGGTTTCTAATATGTCTTCCTTTGTTGTATCGATATTTCCGTAGACAAGTACGTTTTTCTGTTTCTTTAACACCACATTTTGCTGCTATGGCTAATCTGATGATACTACAGTGGGAGTATTAAATTCTTCCTCTCCTGGTATACTTACAATTAGAATCTTTTACGAGAACCGGACATAGCACATGCTCGAGTTCTCCATTTTGCGTCCCATCCAAAGGACGGCATAACTTTGAACATTTTACTCCCTTTACAAAATCCTAAGGCTGCCTGCCTGTCTGACGACCCGTGATCTTGGTAGACAAGCACATGCATGTCTCTTACTTTTGTTTCTCCATCCTCTTCATCATTCCAGTCAATTTTCACTACATAACTATTTTATTGGTTTAGGGAAACATTTTTAAAGAACATAAAGATAGCGGACAAATCGGCTTATATATATTATAGTATTTATCGAATGTATTTTATTACTATTAGAAATGATTTAAATACACGTTGCTTATATTTTCGTAATTTTAAACATCGATCAATAAGGTTGTTTGTTTACACTTATTCAAAAGTAAAATATACATATTTTAATGTTCTTACAGATCCAATATCGTAAGGAAGTGCTTGGAATGCACTTATACAGGAAACATCCAGTCATATGTCGCCCTCTTTACATTCTCCAAAATTTCTTTGTTGCTTCTTAACAATGACTTTATTGCCTCAACAAAGATCAGACTTATCTTCCTTACACCTTCGATTTATAAACTTATTATGATTCCTTGCAACAAGTTGTTATTACATCATTCGTAAAATGGTTTGTGTCTATTTCTAAAATAAAACATGAGTCAATAATGCGTTACTTAAACTAGCAATGTCAGTGGATATTATCATATTACATCCGTGCAAGGTATCGAAGTGGTTCAGTGGTTGAGCGCTGAGTTGCTGTGCCTAAGATTCTGGGTTCAAATCCCACAGCTGGGCAGACTTTTATATAATTAATTAGCAGCCGGAGATGGATCGAATGGGATCTAGGACCCTCCTGGTGTCCCCAGCATCTATAAAATGGGTACCCAAAATAGGAGGACAGCTCACCAGCTAATATAGGGTGAGCATGATCTAGGACAAATCACCTTACAGCACAAACGGTGTCGAAGAATCTGAACAGTCTCTACCACTGACTCCAAGAGCTGTAGCGGTACCGGTATGATACTCATCTGTCCAAAATCGGCAATTTTTCGTATAAAATATTGATTTTGACATTATTAATAGGGACGGTAGTAACTGGAATGAGACTGTTGGATGTGAATCATTATTTAAAACTAAAGATTTTAGGAATATACTTGTAGATCAGCTGTCCAAAGTAAAATCCTATTGCCTCAATAATCTGGGTGAGATGGGTATATGTCACTTGTTGAAAGTGACAGAGAACATATCTAACGGCCAGTAAATCAAAGTTTTACTGGATAAAGCAAATAACGTTGAAGAGATTCAATGACCATTTAATAGACCAAATTAGATAAAATTTAATTATTCTGAAAAGTAAAGAGAAAATTAGTCTCCCTAGAATGGGCTAAGTCACATTAAGTGTTAAGGAAAATGAACGGACCAATTACCTCGGGAAAGAAACGGCTAAAAGAGATTTATTTTCATGCCATAAGTCCACTTACTTTATTATAGAAAAGTATATTAAAGAAAAGTTGATTTTATTAAAAGATGGGACCAAATGTGGATATCCTCTACCAAATCATCGCGTTTGCGTAGATTTATTCCACATAATGCTGTACACGACTATAGTTGAATAAACAGCAACGGTTACTAATTAAAATGGCTTCTGATAGAACATGGTAACACAAAACAGTATCTTAAGAGGTTCAAAGTTATACAAATAGATTGAAAAGACAAGGCTGACAAGTAAAATGATTTAAACTTAGTGACAGACAACGATGTTATTTAATAATATATGTACTTCTTAAAAATGGAAATTAGTCTAAGATGAATCAATGTTGTTTTCTGACTTTGGTAAACTTTGATTCACTGATGAGAGCTTACCCATAACTAGGTAGTTTTTAATTTTATTGGATTATTTTCCGATTTTGTAATTCATAATTAAATTCTAAATTTATTCTATTAGAGAAATAACATTGTTTTATGTAAATTTTGAGTGCTAATATTATATTAGCCATTATGGTCATGCAACCAATATCTTGCAGACTTACCATTAGCATGCCTTATTGAACAGGGACTTCATTCTCTGCTCAACCTTTGAATAATAGTGAGGTAGAATTAATATGTATTGTCTCGGTGAATTACTTATTATATCCCCTTAATATTTTAATTGATAAATAAATTATCAAGTAATCTAGGTCAAACTGAACAAATTAGGATAATAATTTACAAATCTCTGAACGTGTGTTTAACATACGAGTTATAAGCATCCAGTTGTATTGATGATACTATATTATTCTTATGATAATATGCTATATTTGGGTTAAAGTAATACTATTAACCAATATTTTACTGCCAAAGTATTTTTGTATTTTTATGATAGCAGGATTGCCTGAAGGGCGATCTTACGGATTGGAATTGGGTGGTAAACCCGTGGATGAAGTTAGCAAGCATCGATTTTGAAGATGAAGTAATTAAACTATCGATTGATAGTATCGAAATCGAGTCCATGCTGTTCACTAAGCTTTTTATTATTATTATATTTAATAAATAAAAACTTTTGGAAGAACCTGCAACTAAATGTTAAACAATTCGTCTATTTTAATTTGTTAGGAAGCTGATCTTCATAGAAGAGAGAAAAAAGGTTGAGTATTAACTTTTTGTGATTCCAAGGAGTCTCCATCATCACAACAGATCACAATAGAATTCGTTTATCATTCTTTCAACTTAAATACTTTATATTAAGGTAACTATTCCGGTGGGCGATACCCTCCTACTGTGAAGTGGTTTTTTTTAACTGCTAGGGAACAATTTTTAGCCCATCATATTCTAGTAAAATATTATTAAATTTTGTTTTATATTTAGTATATAAGTATATTTTATTAAGAATGAAAAAAAAAAAAAAAAGAAGACTCCTACAACCTATGAAGTGCCTTCGCGTCATTACTTGATGAGACTGTAATGTTCCCAGGACGGTTGTGCTGGATGATCATTTGTGTGATATCAACTCTCAAACGCCAAATTTTCCCATTTAACAATGGTACCCACTTTATAGATGCTGGGTGAGATCCAACCGTGGCCGTTTATTTATCCATTTAGCACCACTTTATGCTGGTATGGCTAATCGGACGATGCTACAATGGGAGTCTTAAATTCTGCCTATCCAGCTATAACTAGGATAGAGATCTTTAGCGAGTAACTTTCATCGTATAGATTCGGGACCTCTATTTAATATCCCTTCCGAAGGATGGCATAACTAAGGATTTTTTGCTCCATTTAAAAAATTCTAACGCTACAGGCCGAGCTACAAACCCGTACCCTTACATCTTGGCCATAGTAGTTTTTTATGCCAGCCATTAGATATAGACACACCATAGCAACCGTGGCTGTTAACAGATTAAATCATCTATCTGCCACAGCTTGATTTGAACCCGGAACCTTCAGCATAGCAGCTCGCCACTCTATACACTGAGCTACCTCGCTCCTTTAAGACTAAAAAAAGTTAAAAAAATTATGTCCTAATGTTCGAGAAATTATTCGAAACGTTGAAAAATACGTAATAGATACTTGTTATTAGCAATGAGAATTTTCTGAGAATAAATTTATTTCAAGAGAATTCTCTGGATTATACAGAGAATCCTTCTAGAAATATCAAAAAATATCACCAATCTGAATAAATAATGAATGAATACTTCCACAAAGGATACTGGCCTGATTTTCCTTGTGATTTTGGTAGATGATTGAGATCTAAGACAGAAGTCTCCCCAGAATAGTACATGGAATTCTAAATTAGTATCCGCCATATCGCATAGAAAGCAGTTTAATAGCGTATTAAATGAACGTAAATAAATTCATTTATTGATTGGTGAAACATGTATTTTGGAATCAGTATACAAAGACTTTTAAAAAAGGATAAATTAAAGTTTCTTCTTTAATATTTCTAACAACAAACCTTTATAATCGCTCAAGACAAAAAAAAAAAAAACTCTTGCAGTTAGGTTTCCTTTTGTACTTCTTTCTAGTATAAGGTTCATCGTAAAAAACGTTCGATAAAATAAATTTTGCTAGTACAACATGGCCTCTACTAATCTTTTTATTAAATATTTCTCTACCTCTTCCCTTGATATTAATTTTAGGAATGTTATCAAAATAGTTGTGGCTATTCTTTATTCCAAGTTAAACTGGCTTTAATAAATAACTTTACAAAAACTAATAAATCAATATTTTCAACATACCATTGATATTGTATATATATAACTAATTAATTCATCACATTGTAATAAATCTGAAAAACTGTACAACTACAACCTATTAAGGGTCTGGGGGTTCAGTACATGGTTGTGACTGTACTGTTTCTTGGATAACGGTTTCTTCTTGTTCTAAGCTGTGCCTTCAACAAAAAAGGTTAAAGGAATCGCATTATTTTTTCTTTTCCATTTTCATAACTTTTCATGGTAGGAGCCTTTCTGAAGGATTTACTTTCAGAAGCTAAATGGATTCTTAATCGGTCTCATAGAGATAATGGAAACTTAATTTTATTAAAAAACGTTTTTGATGTCAAAACTTTCTCATCAAATGATTATAATTGATATAATATAATTTTAGTTTCTTCTAAATTACCTTGATACCACCTTCTATAAAACCTTGATAATAGACTGATAATCAATGTTGCTTTAGGAATCTAAAGTAGTTCTAGTAAGGGCGTTAGGAATCTAAGGGCTTACTATAGTAAATAAATAAATTAATTAAAAATTATTATTTTTTCTAATTGCCAGATATATAATTGAGAGAGGGGCCATACTGCACGCACGAATCGCCAGATTTTTTAAAATATGTAATTTTATTATTTTTCTGTAAGAAGCTAAAAAATTCCTTAATTTGAAATTTCCTACAAAAATTTTTCTATTTTTCAAAAATTACAAAAATTTTTCGACTTGACGTCTTTGAAAGATTTTATTAATTTTAAATTCTTCTTAAATTTTCAAAAAAACATTATAATTTATTGGAGAAGAAATGATGTATATTATGTAGGCATAATATGCCTTATTACCCGAGCAAAGCTGGGGTGGGTCGCTAGTTTCATATACATTAAAGTATATATAAGATGTATGTAAATTCGAAAAAATGGCGTTCAAAATTTAGGTCACCGTAAGAGCTAACTAAATCTCTCCTCCGACATGAAAATGAGCCTCATAAGATGAAGCTTTTGGCTGCTTCCTTTGAAATGTAACCTAAGGAAGTAGCCAAAAGCTTCATCTTATGAGGCTTATTTTCATGTCGTAGGGGAGATTTAGTTAGGAAATTAAAATCGAAATTGGACCTCATGATAGCACACAATATTATATTACTCCTATGACCTAAAAAGACAAAATTGTATTGGTTCTTTAAATATTAATTATTAGAGACAGGATAAAATTAGTTTTCTTAAATGCATCCAAATTAATGAAATTATGAAAATAAAACATTTCAGATGACGAGAGTAGAATTTATAAAATTTGAAGGCTAACATGGATCCTTCTGTTTTCGTATTCATATATCTATTTTTTTTTTATATTTGATCAGGATGTTTATAATTTATATTGTTCATAATAATAATTTTCTTTTTTTATGGGGAAGAAAATGAAGGAAGACCAGGTGGATGTTAATGAAATAATTTCTTAAATAGGGTTTAACGATTAATTTTAAATCAATGTTTTGAAACCCCATGTCTGGTTTTCTTCAGGGCTGGATAGAAAAGATAAAAAAAAATTTAAATAATATATAACAAATTGTAAAGAATAAAAATAAATAAAGTAAAATATAGAAATAATGATATTGGAGTAAACCGGATACATAAATAGGTATGATTTGAATTATAGTTTTTTAAATAATTATATATGAGGTAAATTAATATCATTCAAGATTATATGTTTTATAACAATTAGTTTATACGTTATTTATTGCTAATAAACAAGTCCTCAATTATTCCAAGTTAATTCGAATTATTTGTTTTATAGTCTCTAATATGTATGAAGAATCGTGTCATGCATTGTCTTATAACCTTTCTTTTCTTCTTTTCAAACGTTTCTTACTAAGTGTATAAAGCCTGTAAATATTACAGTTTTCACGATTTTCTCTCTTTTTTTATCAAACAGAATAATATTAACATGTGTTGCAGTTTTGGAGCTAAATAACAATAAATAATCTAAATTTGGTAAATTAAAGTACTTACAGGGAAATTGTCCGATTTGGACTTGGCTTCTAGGACTAATAATCATAAATTATTGTAGATACTGTGGACATTGTCAGTGAAACTGCGGAGCTTGCCTTTCACGAGTAATGCAATGCGACAGAAAGCAGCTGTAGGTTTTACACGTTTTTCTTGTCATGGATACATTTCAAATGTATAATCACTTGTTATTTAAACTTTTGATAAAATAAATTTCTGATTTGTATTTCGACTTACTAATGCTAACATTAATTTATTTAAATAATTTTAACTGCTTGAAAATTAATTGCACAAGGCTTAACAATCAAAATTGTTATAAGAAGATTTGAAATTATGAACCTTTTTAAATCAAGCCATAAAAATACAAATGTAAAGACATATTTCTTCTTATTGATTACATAATAGATTTTTATATATTTATACAGATAGATAATTAACAAACTTAATTTACTGTTAAAAAACCGTATCAGCAGATATTTGAATATATATTTTATACCCAATAAAACGAAAAATTTTACATGGCTTGGTGACGGAAAGTTTGGAGAGTCCTTGACACTTGACGTGAATTCGGACGAGTATAATTTTTTTCACATTTTTTTCTTTAAAACTTTTCGTTTTTTGTAGATTTGGGAATATCAGCCTTGTGGTGTTTCAGTTAAATGTATAACAATTTGGAGACAATGTTAGAACGATGTGTAGATGTCTAAAACTCTGGCTCTTATACAAAAGGGGCGATAATACGAAATATTTGATAAACCAAATTATTCCATTTTTCAGAAAAGCGAAATGATATTTTTATTGGACTATTTTATCTGTTAGAGGCATTAGATGGATCCTATGGGATCTAGGATCCTCCTTGAGTTCATCCAGCCTCTATAAAGTGTGCACCCAAAACCAGGGGGAAAATCAAGAGGTTGAGCATCATCTTGTACACGCTCTAGCCCTCACAACTAGAGAATATACATATTTACTTTACCTACATAATTACAAATAGACATTCTTGTTACATTAGTACTTAGTAAAAATATTAACATACTATACTATATTAAACATATAATAGAAACATATTAATATATTAAACATAAAATGTTTTACGAGGATATCTATTTATTTTGTTTTAGTTATTTATAAGTATAAAGGAAAGGAAGCCAAAGGAACAATTAATATTTAAATAATAAAATAAACCAATATTATAATAATAGTCAAATTGATGGACCGGCTGGGGATCATGGTTCGCGAGGTAAAAATATTTCATCAAAGAAAGTTTATCAGCACTGTTCTCTACATTGCTTGTTTAATATCATATGGTCATTATAGATTTATGTCAAAATTTTCTGCATAGTTGAATGCAAACATATATACTATCAATCCAGGTTTTGAAGGTAATTCGCTCACCATCTACTAGCTGTCATACCATTATGGAGTCCACGCCATTACATTTATTCATAGCTGGGTGTATAAAAAAATGACCGTTTTTACCAAATTCAAGATTTCAAAGAACTGTAAATATTTTAATCCTATTTAATACTTACTAATAGTCAATAATATATACTTAATAATAATACTTTCGAGCATACTCTAACCTTGTTTAATTTCATTCTACTTCTTAAAAAAAAAAAGTCCTATGAAATTCTCGTATTGTACGGCTTTGGTTTGAAAAATTTAGTAGTGGAGATAAGACGTTTGAAAGGAAGAAGGGCTCCGTACGACCATTAATGTATATTGATGATGTTCAGCAGGAAGCTGTTTGGTCAAATCCATGCACAAGTACTCGCTAACTTGCCAGGGAGTGTTGTGTGTCGAAAGATACTGTTAGTCGCCATCTGCGCTCCATTAAGAAGGTGAACAATTGCTGTAGACTGGTCCCTCACAAGCTTACTCTTCTGCAATCAGCTAAGAGGTTAGAAATCTGTGAAAATTTATTGAAAATCCCATATGATTATGACATTTTTTTATACACCCTATTAATGTAATTGGATAGCTCGGTAGCAAATTAGAGGAAACTCATTCTATTTTTTTTTAATCTGTTGTCTTTCTATAATCTGTATCCGATTTTTATATTTATATATAAATTATATTATCCTATTATATTCATATTCTCTTGAACTCCACCCCTAAGTTCTCTGAGCATATACTACTTTGAGACTGAGCATTGTTTATGCTGGGATAAGATAAACTAAGCAGGGTATATAAATCCATTCTTTGAAACAAAGGAGATGTTAAATAAAAGGGGGGAGATGAATGTAAATAGGCAAGGGTTCTTTTCTACCTCTGAAGATTCCATTCGGAGCGAGAGGTTTACCTGTAATATGAAAGAAAAACAGGTTAATAGATTTAGTATTGATTTCAAATTATGGAGAATTTACTATTTATCTTATTTAAAATTTCATGTGGCGTAAAATGTAAAATGTTCATATATTTAACATCATTATAAATAAAAATTATTTTAAAAAAGGGGTCACTAAGTTTATTTTATTTATTTAGTTTAGTTTGAACTGCAATTATAACATTGGTAATAAGGTTTTATCATTGAGTAAAGTTTTCTTGATTAAAAAAATGAGGAGCTCTAAAGAAATGTTACAAATTTATTTTTATAGATTCATTTAAATTTATTAATAGTAATAATTGGTGTTTTATGATAACAAATTTATATCCGTATAATACGGAAATTTAATCTTAATATCCTTTGATTTTCGAACTTCGAATGTGGTGTTACCCAAAATTACAATATTCTGATAAGTTCTTCTCCGAGCTCCTGAATCATGCAGGAAGGAAATCAAGCGGAAAATGTTATGTAAATTTTCTTATGTTCCCGTTTAATAAAAAAACTTTATTATCTTGCTTTTGGAAAACCTTTTAACGACTAAGTAATGAACAGAAAATGATTTTAAATAAAATGTTACCTGAAATATAGTCAAGAAGCTTAGTAATCGGTCACTTCTCCCTTATTTCTAATATTCGAGGGGATTTAGCTACTCTTTTTTTTAAATGAATAAAATCCTTATTCTTTAGTTTTGTTGTGTTCAGCTCCCTCAATTTCAAATATTGATTTTTATTTTGTTTTATAATTAATCTGGTAGGAAATGTTCCTTGTGTATTTATTATTTTTTAACAATGTTCTTTCCGATTTACCTCATCTTCGGAATTTCCTTAATATGCTTTTTTTAAAAAAAGTATTGTTTAACTCATTAATCCTTAAAATTTTCTCCATCATTCTTGTATTAATGAGCCATCGTTAACATTTCAGTCAAAAATGTTCCATTCATTACATTTCATCCGGATGAGAAAAATGACATACCTAATATCCAATTTCCATGGTATTATATGATGAAATATGATATATATGTATATGTATAAACATTTTTCATTTTAATAAAACTATATTTTGAGCTGTATCATGTTTAAATGTATGGGATCAATGGCATCAGTTAAAATAAAAAAAAAACTTTCAATCTTTGAAAAATTGTCGAATGGTTAATAAAAGAATTTCAATACTATTATTCCAATAGGAATCCTTTGCTTTCCCAATAACCATATTTTTATTTTTCTTACTCATCTTTTTCAATATTGACAAGAGATGGAACTTTCAATTACCTCAATTGAAAAAAGAATTTTTTTGAATTGTGTCATTGGTCTTTTGAAGGAGCGATATTTATTGATTAAATATTAAAAACTTTTTTAACAATTTTCTGAAGATATAAAGATTTATGATAATAATTATTTCATTTTACTTATTATATGAATTTCAGATTATTTTGTTTTACTAAACTAAAAAATTACCCAGATTACGTTAAATCTCTGCGAGCTGATCACTCGAAGATGTATCTTCTACACATTAATCAAGGACTAAGCCTTCGTGATTATTTTAGTTTTTTGCAGATATAAGCGTCGCAGAAATAAGGTTGGAAGTTAAATAAAATTAACCCTCTTTGAAAAAGATATGAGAAGTCTCATACTATAAAACTCATGTTCTGCATTCCCTGTAAATTAAGCTTCATGAAACCAAGTAACTCGAAGGAAAGAGAAATAATTTTATATTTATTATTTTTATGATGGAGATAATTTTTAAATATTTTTATTTTGAAGAGAAAAGATTTGTCCAAGCCGGGATTCGAAAACGGGTCGCCCGCGTCACTAGCGCGGTGCTAGTGAAAGAGAAACGATATTGACTTCATAGGGTTTGATGTGTATATTATTTTATTTATTTTTTTTTATCTAGACTTCATGTTATTATCATTTCTGCATTAATTTCCTTTTATTCCCGCATGTATATATTTTATTACATTCACTTATTTAATTTTGTTTATATCATTTTTTGTTTTGTTATGGAATGATTGTAGCTACATAGCACCATTACTTATTGCCCACAAGTGGCAGATTGTAATGTTTCAATAAAGTGTTTAATAAAAAAATAAAAATAAATATTGACTTCATCGAAAGTCATCTATGGTAAAAATATGGTTTTGCTTGAAATAAAAATATGCCGTGCAGGAATCCATGTTCTATTTAGATCCTGGAATACGTTAGAATGAATGGGGTATAAAGGAGACCACAGTTTTGCATTGGCGATTAATATTCGATATTAAGAATTCGTAGGTATATAAAATTAAATACAAAAAAGATAACTTCAAGTAAATCATGATAGAAGTCAGTTATACAATAGCATGGCGCTTGGTGTTGGAGGAGGCCAGGACTCGCTTGCAGGTTATAGTGCCAGTATAATAATAATAAGTAATAAATATACGAATACAATTGTAGTAAGCAAAAATAAATATCACTTACTTTTATAAATAATCCTGTTCTACGAATTAATAAACGTTCTCTCCGATAAAGGAATTTTATAAAATTTTATTTATTTATGGTTTTGAAATGACAGATAACTTTTTTGAAATTAATTATATTTCTCATCTAATTGTATCAATTTTATTATCTTCACAGATTTATTTTCACCCTTGTTATTTATTTATTTTGTTTTTTTATTTTTAATTACTATTTATTTATTTTGTTCATCATATTCCAGTCTTCTCTGTCCATATGAGTGCATTTTATTGCCTTTGGTACTGGACTTTTGTTTTATTTTTTTAACTCAACCCTGATAGTTACCTTCAAGCAAGGCAGAAATTTTGGGACGTAATAAACACTGACCACTTTCAGAACTCTTCATGAGTTTTTGTTTTACAGTTTTTTTTTATTTAATAAATAGGTTTGGCTAATTTATGGACAATTCTTTTGCTGTACCTCCTAGGCATTTCTACAACAATTAAAATGCTAGAGAATGCTTCCTAGTATATTTTATTAAAACCTATTTTTGTTGAATAATATTATTATCCATCCCAATGAGAACGATGGTAATGGAGGTAAAATTCTCGATGATTGAAAGTTATGTTTTTGATTGGGATATCTATGGACATTCCGAAATGAAATTATTCTCTCTAAACTAATTGATTGTTGAAGTGCCCTTTTTGCATTTACAGCATCAATTTACAATTTATCACTTTGTTAATTAAATTACTTCCCACGTTAAAACTTAATCGTTAGTTAATTAATTTTAAATGTCGACAGCGTTATCTGAGAAATACGTTTGGTATATTGGAGACGCCTTGACCTAGCGTTCCCATTCCACCTGGATGGGCATAAAAACTTAATAAGTGATGGCACATCCAGCGGTGATTCTAGAGATTAACGTTATAACAGGTAAGCAGCCTATAGCTCTATATAAATTCCTTCTCGTGTTACAAGAAAAAAATATATTTATCGACAAGGTTTACAAATACGTACGTGTGTAAAACTATATTTGTATGCCTCTAACTCACTACAGATCTGTTTAATCAATAGTTTCTAACGATATAAAAAAAAACTGCACCATTACAACCCGTGAAGGGTACGGGGTCGAGCACATGATAAAGGCTGTATTGTTTCTTGGACAACGGTTTGCACAACCGTCTGTCTGCACTATCACGCTCATGATTTTTTCCACTTATTTTGGTTATCCACTTTTTAGAGGCTTGGTGAGCCCCAGAAGTGTCCTAGATACCATAGGATCCATCTCCAGGCGCTAATAGATTGAATAAAAGTCTTGCCACATACGGGATTTGAACCCACTCCTTCGGCTTGGGAACTCATCACTCTACCACTAGATAGATTGGTAAAAGGAATATTCATAAGTATATAGTACTTCACAGTTCGGTAATACTTCCAAATTAATCATAATTAAATTAAAATATCTTTAACAAATATCCGGATAATTGGGATCCGAGTCTTAAGTCCTTTCTTTAACTCTGGTTCTTTTAAAATACTAAGCACTTCGCCATGGTATGGATACTGATTATTTGAAAAAACAAATATCTGTACCCCTCAGGTAAAGAACACCATGTCACATTTTTGTATTTTTTTAGGAGAGCCAATTTCCATAAGTTTAAACAATTAAATTATGTTTCTTCGTTACTAATAGAAACATCATCATAGGTAATGATAAGTAATTGGAAGTATCATCATCATAGGTAATGATTAGTAATTGGAAGTATTGATCGTAGTATTAATGTATGACAATTGACCTAAAATATTACCTATTTTGTGTACATGGTTTACTTTACCTCAGTTAAAATTGGGGCTCGGCAGATAAATATTAAAAAAATTAAACATTTTGTTGTTCAACAGTGACATTTTTGTACCCAATGTCAAGCTGTACAACCCTACCAGTATCAAATAAATGCAGATATTGATTTAGTGGACAGAACTGTGGAATCTTGAAAAACTGAAATGAAACTTCATTTTAAGGAACAGTGTTTTTAATTCCGAAATCATTAATGTTTCTGAAAAGATTTCGATTGTTGATGGGGAAGAAAATTCCAAATGGAGAAGAATGCACACACAACTTATGAAATTAATATTTAACGTAGATTGCTTTCATATGAGACTAATTCGTCACCATTATCATCGAACTTACCCGTTTATAGGTCGAAGTAAGTGACAATACTTCCAAATAAGTTTTTGGAAAAAAAATAGAGATGATCCTATATCTTCCATAGTTGAAGATTAATCGCCAATCTTAAAATGATCACCCTTTTTTTCTTTATAAGGAATGAAAAGGAAAAAGTTAAGGAATTGATGACCCATTGTGAATTAATGACGCTCATTAGTGAGAACTGACGAATTGATGTAAAATGTTACTGAGTGCCATATTTTCCCTATCCACTCACTGATACCAAAGCACCACAGTCCACTTAGCTCTACATATTGTAAGTACTTATTTAAAAAAAATCTATGTCTTTAAATTTTAATGTTTATTAATTATTCAATTGTCGATTAAATATTAGCTTTATTAACTAGTAATTTGTTTATTTTTGTCTTAACAAGATGCATCAAGTAATTGATAGGAAATAACTGGTACATTGAGTCTCTATCGGTTCACTAATAGCTGATCAATATTTCACCAACTAAGAAATCATCAGAAATGATCTAAGATCACATCTATGTAGATAAAATACTCTACAAACCACATAAAGAAAAATGTTCTCGCGTTTTATTGATTACTATTAAATTTACTTCAGAGAGCGGAGTGGCTCGGTGGTAGAGCGGTTAGTTGCAATGGCGAAGATCCTGTTTTAAACCCGCTCGCTTTCAGACTTTTATTTAATATTTTAGAGGCTGGATTTGGAACCTATGAGATTTAGGATCCTCCTGTGGCTCGACCAGTCTGTATAAAGCGCTTACCCAATATAAGGGGGAAATATGACGAATGAGCGTGATTAAAGGCAAATCACCTCCCTGCACAACCATCGCCCAAGAAAATGTACCGTCTCTACCATTTACTGAACCTAGACCCTTCACGGATTGTACTGGTACAGGATTCATCGTGAGAATGAAGAAATGATGTTTTTGAACTGCTTGTGCATTCTATGTACATCTGTATGAAATGCTGTCTTACTGACTTACCTTGGAGGGTTTATTTCATTCTTCACCTTTATCTTTATCGGTTAAATACAAACTAATCAATTACAAAACACGTCAATAAAAGTAATGTTCGCAGTTATTTCAGTGTTGCTTTCTATATCTTTAAATTTGGTGCTAAATCTTGACCTAGTTTCTGACCGTCCAAAACGCTCTGATTGTTTTGGCATGAGTTGCCTACACCTCTAGACTACACAACTCAACACTATACCTTGGGAAGCAGTTATTGTGATCATATAGTTGGTGTGTTAGGTTATTTGAAAATATGTTCCTTGGAGTTGAAACAACTTTTTTAATTTGTAAATACAAATTAACATCGTAAAATTAAAACTTTTCCTTGGACCCTGAATATAAATCACTGTTGAGGAGTTTATTTTCACTCATTCTGATGGTTGGAAATTAATCAAAGATTACCATCAATGGTTAATAGTGTACAAATGAACTTAAAAATATTAGAAAGTTGAAAATTGTTCAGATATCAATCCTGTTTATGCTTGTATCGGTTTGAGTGATTATAAAAAATATATGAGTATCCAGTTTTTATACCGATATTGTGCCTTTCCGGATCAATGACAGAACCGAGGTTTAACTTCTTCATTAATCGTTCAGCTGAATAATCATTGATAATAATACCACAATCTCATACCACATTCTTCTTGGCGTTTATCATTTAAAAACCGTGGATAGTTAAGTTATTTTAAGTTAACTAACATAGGAACCATTAGTAGATAAATTTATTTTTTCTTTACTTGCTTTGCCTGACGAATTTTGTCTTATTTATCATTAAATGCGATGTTATTTGTTAAAATAATCTAGTTTTATTTTTTGAATGAGTTTTTTTAAATATTAAGAAACAAATTTGAAATAATAAAATAATTTTTGGTTTTGTTATTATTTAAGGCAAACATGGAAATATAAAATTCTCCACACTGTTTAAATGTTCAAATTAATAATAGTGTTTTACCTTCAAGTCACTGTAACTAATAAACATTGCATATAAAAACGAAAATAAATTCAACACGACTAAAACAAATACAAATTCTTTCAACTATCCATGAAATCGGTTCATGAATTGGCAAGAACTTGTGGAAAGAAAGCACCACATGACTACATAATGTTTTTATGGAAGCCAATATGGTTTAAGGTTTTCCGGTTTTGAGAAAGAAAAAGTTTGCTGTTAATTTTTCCGAATACTTTGTTACAAAACAGTGAGAGTAGTTTTAAGACTGCCTTAGTTAAAAGTTTTAAATTAATTTTATAGTGTAGGTATGTTAATTTTTTCTCGCAACATTGTGTACTCCATTAAATATTATTCAAAATATAGCAATGGAAAGTGTTGACCCAGTGTTTAAAACATTTGTATCCTTATTAGTACAAACCAGTCCTTTATATCCATATTTGAATGTGAGTGCAGAAATCGTTCTCGCAATAATCGTTGTTCCCGATTTAATTATTTATTTAATGTTGTAATTTATTATAACATCCTGTTTGGTTAGCATGATTTTACCATTAGAAATACTATCTTCAAGAACGAAAAAATGGCTATCTCTAATTCCCTTATTTCCCTCCAACAAATTAGCTTTTTCCTATTGGGATTATTTGACAGCTTCAAATGTATTTATTTTTATAATAATCATTTAATTTTCCCAATGTCATTTTTATAAAGGAATACACATTGAAAACTTTTCTTAAAGAGGTAAAAGAATCAACTGTTATTTCAAATATTTTCTTAAACAACGTATTTTAGAATAAATTAAAAAATAAATATAGTAAAAATACAAAAAATAAAATATTGCTACCCTCTCCACTTTTGGACAGAAAATATATGCCCAGGGAACACCATTATGCCTTTACCACGAATAAGAATTATTAGCGTTTTATTCTTAGTATTTTTGAAATATGCTGGTTAAATTACGTTGGTAGCTATTACTAAAAGGACACTATTAAGCTAATAAATGTTAATACCATTATTCTAATATTTATTTAATAATTAAACTTGTACTGTACGGTGGGTTCTTATTTATTTATTAATCATGCGTAATTTATTTATTACTTATAATTCGTGCAAATTCGCGCGTTCAAAATTAATCTTAAATTTTAATTTATGCTTAGAAAAAAATACTGTGATCGGTCTTATTTGTCTAAGAAAAAGAAATGGGTAAAAAAAAATTATAAAATCGATTAAGAACACCTCTAAAAATCCACCGATATTCAGGATAGGTATTTTATCTTTGTAGCAGCATTTTAGGATTGCAAAAAAGGGAGTTATTTGGGTTTACTTGAAACGTCTCTGGAGCAGGAATCTACTATAGTGAGATGAACCACGCTAAGAGTGCCTTCAATGGGAGGTTTTCCCATACATGCTTTCACGAGAATCCCTTAGGGGAGGTTTACCAAATGAAGATCGAAAATAAAATATATGCAAAATGGTATTTGTATGATTTCTCAAATAAATATTTTTATTATTATTATTACTTGCTTGCCCTCCCCACCCTTTTTTAGGGAACCTATAGCTCTAGGTAACAGGCGGGTCTGTTGGCTGATAGCGCAATGTCCTGTTTTCGCCGACAGGATAGCTGGAAATATGATGAATACCAGCCCCGGATGATGAGCGGCCGAGTCTAGGGCGGGGAGACATGGTTAGTGGCGTGGCCATGTTCATTAAATACCCCAGCGGGCCCTGAGACGACTTCGGAGACGTGGCGAGGAGCGCCGCCACTAAATAGGCGCTGCCCCTTAGTGCGGGACTCTGCCTAGGAGAAGGACAACTCCGAAGAAAAACCCGGGTGGATAAAATTCGTAAACCAGGTGACGGTAGTCTGTATAAGGGAAGGAAAACCCTGAAAGAAAACCCTGGTCCTCCAGGTTGGGGGTTTTCGCCAGGGTTAGCTTCTCAACGATGTAAAATCTACTTTGCTAAAACAGTCAACAGAGAGCCTCGGATTCGAATGGATTACATGGGAAAAGGCTTTGGAAACGGACACGGACTCTTCATTTTGGAACATGGAATGTACAGAGCGTATCAAATAAGAAAGAGGAGGCACAAAGAGAGATTTCGGCTTCCCAGCTGGAGGTAGTTGTGCTAACTGAAACTAAGCTTAAAGGAAAAGGGCAAGAATGGATGAGGGAGTATGTTGACCTGTGGAGTGATGTACCAAAAGAGGAAAGGGCCAAAGCCGGGGTTTCTATAATGGTAAAAAAAAAAAAAGTTAAAAAGCAGGATCACACATTCCGACGAAATTTCCGAAAGGTTGATGAGAGTGGATCTCTACCTCTGGGGAAGGTGCGTTGTGATCATAGGGGTGTATGCGCCAGGAAACCACGTGCCGCACGCGAGTAAAGATGAATTTGAAGAGAGCTTGAGAGGAGCTTTGGAAAAAGTGCAGCCCAATTCAGAAATCATCCTTGCAGGCGATTTCAATGCGAGAGTGGGACGGGAAGTTGGCAGCCGGGTGGTCGGACGATTTGGTGAGGAATTTTTGACAGACAATGGTCGGAGGTTCACAGACATCTGCGAGTCGTTCGATCTTAAAATACAAAACACTTTCTTCCAACATAAACAGATCCATCAAAGAACGTGGAGCAAGCCGGGATTCCAGTCCTCTATGATTGATTATTGCATCACTAGAAAAGATGCTCATTTAAGGTCGAAGATGTGAGGGTTTTCAGGGGATGGGAGTGTGGTAGTGACCACTACATGCTGAGAGCCAAATTTCTCTTCCCTTGGAGGATGTCTATAAAAAAACCCGGAGAAACGGAACGAAAGTATTTTGGACAAGCAGAAATATAAGTTGCAGCTTCTGGGTGATGTGAGTGTAAGGACTCTCTACAAATGGAGGTTAGAGGAGAAGATTGACCTTTCATATGGGCAAACGGTGAAAGAAAAATATGGGCATCTTAAGGAATGTGTCCACTTGGCAGCTAGAGAGGTTCTCGGTGAAGAGGAGGAGAGGCGTCTGCCAAATTGGTGGACTCAGGAAATAGCCCAAATAGTAAGGGTAAAGAAGTTGGCCTATAGGTATCTCTCTTCCACCAGGAATGATGACTGGATGATATATAGAACCCTGAGCCGAAAGGTTAAAGAACAGGTGACAAAAGCAAAAAACGACTCATGGGAGAGATGCTGCCAGAGAATCGATTGTACCTTAGGGTTTAATCGAATCCGGGAGTCCTGGAGAGTGCTTAGAACGTTGGGGACAGCAAGAAAGGGAAATTTATTATCTCCCATGAAGGAAAAGGAGTGGGAGAATCATTACAGAACCCTCCTAAGCGAAAATAGACCTCAGTTTGCGTCCCAGGAAAATGACACTGAACATGTAGAAGCGGAGGAACCGGTAGAAGTGGAGGAGAGTGATGTTCAGCGGGCCCTATCAAAGTCTAAGACTGGCACTTCTCCGGGACCGGGCGGAATTGCTATGGAGCTCCTGAAAGCTGGTAGCGCGAAACTGATAACGCTTTTGTCGGAGGTGATCAACCTTGCCCTCAGGGGGGATGATATCCCGGATGACCTGAGGGCTGGATACATATCATCAATATATAAGAAGGGTGACAGAAAAGTTTGTCGAAATTATCGCGGGATCTGCGTACAAAGTTCGGTTGCCAGGTTTATTGGTAGGCTGCTCCGGGACAACTTAGAACAAGCATACTCTACCCCTCAAGAACAAGCGGGATTCACGGCTGGAAGGTCATGTACGAACTATATTTTTGTCAATCGTCAACTAATTGAGAAGTCCCAGGAAAGGAAGCAGGAACTTCACATGGCCTTTATAGACCTAGAACAAGCTTATGCTAATGTCCCTAGAGAGAGGTTATGGATAGCACTTGAAGACGCAGGCATTAGTAGGGCTCTGATAAAGGCGGTGAGACAGCTATACAATAACGACATATATCAGATAAAATGCGGTAACCACCTTTCGGACCCTTTTCATGGTACTAAGGGATTGAAGCAAGGGTGTAGCATGTCACCCACTCTCTTCACGAAGCAGTGAAACCGTGGTAGAGGCAATAAGGGGATGTTGGAACGTACATTGATGACGAACAGCTACTGTCCTTGTTCTTCGCTGACGATCAGGTCGTGTTTGCAAGACGGAAGCTCTACCTTGAAATGATGGTGTATGCTCTAAAGATGTGCTACGAAACGGCGGGCTTAAGAATTAACTTCGAGAAGACCGAGTATATGGCCGTTGGAGATCCTGATACAAATGCGCTTCTGGTGGACAGGGAGGCTTGTAAGAAAGTAAATATAGTTAAGTACTTGGGGTCTTATTTGGATACTACCGGGTCATCTGAGTATGAAGTCAGGAAAAAGGTGGAGCAAGCCCGAAAACCTACTAGAATGCTACATTCGGTCCTATGGAATACAGAGATATCCACAGATAATAAACGCTGTATTTTCACAACCATTGTCGAATCTATTCTGACTTATTCTTCGGAAACCTGGACTATGAGCTCTCGTACTCAAAGGTGCAGGCGGTTGAAATGGATTTCTGGAGGAGGTGTCTCCGTGTCACTAGGCTGGATAGACTTAGAAATGAAGAGATTCGACATAACTGTCTAGAGGATTAAAAATATTATTTAATTTTTTTTCAGAACATCAATAATGCAGTATATGTCAAATTGTCTTTGTATTATTTCTGTCCATAAATTGATTATTATTTTTGGCTTGTTAATGATAATCTATTATTCTCACATTTATTATTAGCTGACTACAAGAAACAATATTTTATCATATTTATAATAGTTGTATATTTAATTTAAAATTGTTATGATTTATTTACACGGATTTCTAATGTTATACCAAACTATAAGTAGTTAATGTAGGCTAACCTACAATTCTAATATTACTATTAATGTTTTTTTTTTAAATTTTATTTGTTTTTATATATTAAAGTTTTAAAATTAAAATATGCAATTATTACAACAACGAAATATTTTAATCTGAATATTTTCTTGCGTTCTTTTGATTCGATCGGATTATGCAACTAAATTACAACTTAGATTCACAGTACAAAAATCTTGATTCTGGACACTCGGTTATTTGTTAATCTCGTGATTGATCGATTGTACCAAATAAAGAGTTGATAGGATTGGTTTTGTCCAGCGTTGATCAAACAACAAAGGTAAACTGGATGGTATTTGTACAAGATTCACCTTGTTGTATTTATTATATTTTTAGCGGATGACCTCGAAAAAAATACTCTTTCCCACTCCAAATCACATCATATCATTTGTTTAAAAGAGGGTATTATATAATAATTTAATGGATCCAAAATTTCCATTTCCTCTTTTGTTTAAGTGCCGCGATTTACTCGAGGTTCATTATTCAACTAACCCAGTTAGACTCAGGCCCCGATGACGGCCCCTGTCACGTCTTCTTCAACTCGTAAACATGAAAAGAGAAAGTGAAAAACATAAAAAAAAATAACCATAGTAAGAAAGATTAAGTATTAATTGTTATACCATATTTGATGATATATCACTGATTAAATGATATACCATGTTTCATAAACTTTATAGAAACATTTTATTTTGAAAATAGGAAATACTACCTGATCCAGCTTAATAATATATAAACTTAAAAATGTAAAATTGTTGAAAGAAATATTAATATTTTTATGCCGTAAATTTATATTTTTATTCGGTAAATAAGCATTAAAGGACTGAAAAAATAACTTTTGATCAAAAGTTTCAAGAAGGCCTTGAATTTTGATTTAATGCATCATTAACTTGATTTTGATCATTATTTCTTAATTTTCTTTTGTTAATAACTCTTTTTAATAATAAACGGCTATACTTTTTTTTTTTAATTTTAAGGTTTTTAACGGCTATAATTTTTTTTTATTAATTTATTTAATATCAATTATGTTTCTTATTCAATATTATATTTTTTTTTAAATATTTATATTTAATTTAAATATTTTTCCTCTCTAGGTCCTAGTAATAATCTATTTTTTATGGCCAATTAGTAAAATAAATGATACTTTTGTTTTGTTATTTTTAATAAGGAACTACTGTAATTAATAAAAAAAAAATATCATCATCCCTCCATCTGGTGTTGTCAGCTGTATTTTTGTTCCAAAATGGTGGCAATATTACAATAACAGTCTATATAACTGTAGAAAGGAAGTGGAAATTGTTTTAGGATGTTTTTAGCGAAACCTTAAGTAAAGGAAAATAGTCCATCTAAATATATATGACTAGGTATTTGATATTATAGATTATAATATGATGTTTAATATGATGTATGAATTGTTGAAAACATAATATACCCGACAACATTTGGGAGTAACGAATATGAAAAGCTATATTTTTCAATATTGTTCTCGGTTCCATTGCACTTTGCTTTATGCTAATTGAAAGGATGATAAAAAACCCGGAACCTAAAGTATCATTTCTGCATACTTCTAAATTTGCTCTATATTTATATGACAAATGAAGAAATCTGACTATGATTAAAAATATTTATGGTCTTAGATTTCAACTTTCTGTACTCTAAACTGAAAGAATGAATACATTTATTCTCTTTTCGTAACTCTATTTATACAAGGACAGACTTAAAGAATATGTTTAAAGATCTGAGATTTTTTTTACTTTTATTGGATGTTCCGTTTAGCAGTTTATGTTCCTGATTTGTTTACTAATGTAACTCTACATAGTAATGTAACATATAAGTATATCGATATTTTTTTTTCGAGGTTTTTCCAGGTTATCAAAACATTGTACAATTCAGTGCTCAATAAAAACAAATTCGCCTCCTATAATATTTATATTTAGTATTCTAGATGCAGATATCAAATTCACCGCAAACATTGCTATTTTTTGTCCAGAGGTGGGATTTCTGAAAAAAAAGAAGGCCTTTATGATAATGTATTCATTCCTAACACGTCTTTTCATACACGTCTACGCCTGATTTGTTCCGTCTTTTATCTGAGGAAGCGAGCTATGATAAAACGCTAGTTAGTAGTCGTTACACGGGGAGATAAGTTAAGCACTGGATTTGTTCTCTTATGTTCTTGGTCTAAGGTAAACTTTTATTTTTGATTTTAGATTCGTTATTTATTATTATTATTTTATTTGTCTGCGCATCATGTCTTCAAGGACATCCTTTATAATTTAAAGGTTGTCAAACCTACAAAAATATAAAATCACGCACGTTCTGGCAGCGACAAAGCGAGAACGTCAAGAACTCATACCAGACTGAAAAAAACTGGAACCTTTTTCACCAGTTTTTTGACCTCAGAGTTTCCCTAAAAACACCCCAGTAGTTAAATGATGCAGTCGATTCCTTTACCAATTTGATCCATTAAGCAGTTTGGACTGCATCTTCACCTCGTTCTTCCTTCAAATTCCGCAAGATCTTAGGGATCTTATCCTTATCAAACGCCGTTACCGATCCCTTTGGCAGAGAAATTTGAAATTTGGTGTAAGCAATGGCGGATCAAAGTCAACGAGGGAAAATGCAAACACGTGACTCTTACCCTTCACCGGGGAACATGTCCTACCTATTTCCGACAGTACGATATCTTGGCTTCTTCCTAGACAAAAGACTTACATGGAATCCTCATACCAGACTCAAAAGACAAGAACTTAACAGACGATTCAGCCAACTATACAGAATGCTATGTAGGGCCTCCATTGTTCCAATAGGCAATAAACTACTGATATACAAGACGATCATCAAACCTATCTGGACCTATGTACTGGAACTGTAGGGGACTGCAAAAAAATATCAGACGCATTCAATCCTTTCAATCCAAAGTTCTGAGAACTATTGTCAACGCTCCTTATTATGACTCCAACAAAACCCTCCATATTGATCTCAACATTCCTTTCGTCCTTGGCCTCATCCATAATAAATTCTCAAAATTTCATCAAAACCTTGCCTGTCATCCCAACCCCTTAGCTCAGTCATTATCCAGTTCCACACATCCATACAATCCATCCCACCGTCTAAACCGTAATGGCCCCGAGACTTGTTATAATATTGTTATTTGGAGTACTCGCACTGGCCAGATTATCCACTCATGACCTGTGTGTGTGTCTGTGTGAAGCACTCTTAACCAGCTTCCTGGATTTTAATTCCAGTGACGCGGCTGGGAAAGGGGCAGAGGCCTTCCAAGCTCCTGCTTTGCCCTCATTCCTGGGGAAGAAGCTTAGTTCGGGGACCCCAGGCAAATTGTAAATAGGGTTTGAATGTGTACATTATTTTATTTATTTTTACTTTTTTTATCTAGTATAATATATATATATATATATATATATATATATATATATATATATATATATATATATAATTTTTTTTCCACATGTTTATATTTTATTACATTCACTTATTTTATCTTGTTTATATCATTTTTTGTTTTGTTATGGAATGGTTGTAGCTACATAGCACGATTTCTTATTGCCCTCAAGTGGCAGATTGTAATGTTTCAATAAAGTGTTTAATAAAAATATAATTATTTTATTTTATTTAATATTTGTTTATAATCTTTTGCCTTCTTAATACTGGAAGAAAAAACCTAAGTGTTTCTATCTCTTAATTACAATGGTCTTATAAATGATATCATTAAAAAATTATGTAGTTTTGAAATAAACGTTTGTAAAAGGTTCAGCTTTTGAAATAAGGAGTTTTATCGGTCTTTTCAAGGTTTTTCAGAAAAGTAGAAGGATAAATTAATTTATATTGTGTAGTTTTTATAGAGAATATTGAAACGAGATGTTACAGATAGGGATGTTTTTAAATGAACCCGTGCACGTGAAGTTCGAGGCAATAATGATAACTCAAAATTATCCTAAAATCTAATAGTCATAGAGTATTATTAAACTGTACACACTCGCACACCAAGAATTATAACTGACCAATTATTTATTTCCATATGTGTTATTTAAGAATTTCTTAAAAGTGAAAGAATAATGCTGTCCTTCAATAACTAATTCACTTTTTAAATATTTGTACTCATGAATTAATATATTATTAATTTATATAAATTATCAATTTTCGTAAACTATAAATTATATTATTATAAATTATTTTGTTTTCACTTTTATTCACAAATCCTCTCCACATAACTTAGACACTGACAATCAGTAGATAGGTAGAGATTTGACGATGGATTGTTTCAACGATACGACTTACGGGTAGAAACTATTTTACATTTTAGATTATTTAACTTCAGTCAATCAGATGAATGAAAGTTGTTTTATACATAAACCTTTGATTGAAGTTTGACGTTTCATTTAACGGGAAAAAAAATTATAGTTGTCATTTTGATACGATGTGTAATTCACCTGTGAAGAAAAAGTGAATTAACCTCTACTAGAAGAGTGCCCAATATTTTATTACTGATAATTAATGGATTCTTGGACTTGTATGGATTGTATTTCAGTGAGATACGCTCCTGTACAATCTAGTGACTCGCAGCAGAGCCGTTCACAGGACCGTCGCCTACCTGCGATTCTGCCGGTGTGAGAGGTTCTTGATATGCATACCTCAGAATACGCTGTATCATTCCTTTATAAATGAACATCGTGGTCGCTTTCTGAGACCCCACTACGTATCACCAAACGACTAGGGCCATCCAATTTTTTAGGTAGTCAAAGTGAAGGGTAACGTTAAATTCTATCCGAAGCTTTTACCAAGTTCGGTAACTACTTCACTAATAAGCTTTATTGGAACTATTATCATTAAAACTCATTATAAAACACCTTAGGTAAATTTAGAGACGTATTTCCGATACTTCAATGCCTAGACATGCTCCATAAAATACATCTCTTGCCAACTGTATCGATTTAATGAGATTTTACACGACCTACGAAAAACTTATTTAACCCGCATTAACTTATTGACCACTAAAGATTTTTATAATGACTATAACTGGTTATAATGCGTCTTGATCGAAGAGAAATTGGTTACATTACAATCGTGATACACAATTTATTTTATAACGCATACTTCGTCGAATTATGCACAGAGACAATTTTCCTTCATCATAACTTTTGTTCATACTCTTTCTGGGGATTGCAAATTCCATAGTTATTTGTAAAGTATTAACCTTAGTTAACTAAGTTAAGCATATTTACTTTATGCATTTATGTTTACTATGTTTTATCAGAATTGTTAGAGCCTTGTTTGCCTCTCTTTAAATTCAGTACCAAGAATTTCGAACATCAGAAACAACAATTTATTCATAGCGAATTAAAAGAAAATACCAAACAGACATATCTAATATATAAAATTGTCGTGCCACAGTGTTCGTAACAGAACTCCTCCGTAGCGACTTGACGACTTGGTCATCAAAAATATCACCGGGAATGTTATTGAAGGGGCAATGTTGAATGGAATATTTAAAGGAGAAGTCGTCCTGTAGCCACATATTATTTGATGATACCATCAGAACCCTTAATACCATTCAAAAGACTTCAATTTGATATACGCTTGGCTATTGCTATGACCTTCAGCAAGTCTCAAGGCTATTCAATGTCCATTGCCGGTTTGGACCTAGAACATCCATGTTCCTCCCATGGCCAATTATATGTCGCATGCTCACGTGTTAGTAAACCATCTAATCTATTTGCATTAGCAAAGGACAGATTAAAAAGGAATAGTGGTCATCGTCAACGCATAATAAATTGAAATAAATAGTGATAATTTAAAAAAATATTATTAGTTATAATTAAAAATCAACCATGATATACCTAATTCATTAATCTAATGTTTATATCTTATCAGTTAAGATTTTTGTACATTATTTATTTATTATTGTACTTAGATATAAAATGAATAAAATCTAAAATCAAAAATCTATTTAATTCATTTTTTCCATTCATTTATTGTTTCTATAAAATTCAAATTTTAACGTAATATTTTTTTAAAACTATTACAAAGCCACAGCAACGCGTGGCCGGGTCAGCTAGTATATGTATATACATATATATATATATATATATATATATATATATATATATATATATATATATATATATATAACATAAAAAAATATAAAATCGAATACACGAATTGCAAGTGTACAATATAAAAATCCAACTTAATGTACAAGCTGGAAGTTATATATTCCCTACTCCCTATATTTAATTACTTCACTTTTCTTAATTCACATAGCTGATTTATTATTTTTTCTTCTGATTTATTATTTTTTGAAAATTGGCTTAGTCCCACGGAATGTAAGATAAATAATTCAAGATAGGAAGAAGATGGTGTATATCTTGATCAGGACAGAATGATGAGAAAATTCTTACTAAATCCCAATAAAGTTGAAATACTCCCCGGCCGAAAGCAATCAGCTCCTGGAATGGCGACACTGGAGTTTGTTTTTTATAAGTTCCAAATTTAATTTATAAAAGGACTTTAATCTAATCGATTAATTCTATTTTTGTCATGAAGAATTCTTTATTTCTCGCGTCCTTCCTAAGAAAGTTACCGAAAATGTATGGAAATTAATAAATAAATGTAAGTATATTATAAAATTAAATATGAGTTCCAAAACTTTTATGAGAGATAATGACAACATAAACAATAGATATAACGTTTTGAAGAAGGGAGCAAAACATCATGATGAAATAAATAATATTGAAAATGATGGATTGAATTGGTCAGGGGTTGCAGTCAGAGATAACACAAAATAAGTGAAACTCATTTTTTAATTTTGCCAACATTTCGACCTACCATGTAAGCCATCTCCAGGGCGAATATGCCTGGTCTGTGGGTGCGTGGTCTGCGGTGACTCGCAGTTGTTTGACGAGTCACCGCAGACCAGGTATATTCGCCTGAAGATGGTCTACATCGTACAATAATGGGTCTACTATAATGGATTAGTGGGGTCTTTTCGACTTTAGGACCGTCAATTACTTTTTAGTAACGTCTGTTATCACCGACCGGAGGATCATATCGCATCTAGGACCCTCTTGGGGCTCACTCAGCCTCTATACAGTGGGTACCCAAAATAAGGAGGAAAAATCAGTCGATCAATCGCGGTTGAGCGCGATTTAGGATAAATCACCTCCCATCGCAACCATTGTCCAACAGACAGTAACATCTCTACCATGTTCTAAGCCCCAGACCCATCATGAGTGCAGTGATACAGGTTTTTTTTACTATATTTTAAAAATTCCACGAAAGCAGGAGTATCCAAGTTCATTTTAATGTAATGAAAATCAATTCACCAAAATGATAAAATTGGTTATAATTGAGTTCATAGTTGATATATGTTAAGACCAAAAAATAAGATACGAAGGTTGGCAGCAGTGTTAAATTATATATTATTTATGGTATCCAAATCTGAAATTAACTTTAAGAAAAACTATATATGGTAACCGCCTTATATTGCTTTATTGCCACTAATAATTTACGTTGGCAGCATCGTCCTTCCGTAGATAGTAGACACATGGATTTAATTTAATATTATGTTCAAGGTAAAACATAACCAACCCCTTTTTCAGAAGCATCGCAAGATTTTATTCATTTTCTACGTTTCGAACGTTAAACATAATTTTTAATTTATTCTATTGCGTTGCTATTTATTAAGGTATAAATTGAGCAATTGTGTTATTGAAGTTTACTTCGTGTTCACTGATCTTTCGCACACCTTTGGAATTCGACAGGATTGAGAAGACTATATTTTACCAATCAAAGAAAGTTATCACTTAAAATATAAACTTTTTAATTCTTATATTATCCAATACACAATATTTAACATTAAAATTTAATACAGAATATATCAATTTTACTTTATTTAATAGGATGTACCAATACTAAATAATATAAAAAACCGCTTATCATTTTTTATTATTAAATTTTAATAATATAATTTAGAAGACAATTATTACAAGGAGAATTCCTAACGTAGCCAAGCATACAGTGAAAATTGTAGACTCCTGATCTCTAGTTCTGAATAGGCAAAATTTCATTGTGATGGTCTCCCGGGAGAGGAATCGAAACAGGACTGGAAGTTGTGTGATATTAAAAATAAATAGCACCAAATAATTAAGCAAGGTTTAGTTTCATATATGTTTTTGTTCCTTAATAATTATTGTTTGAGAATAATGCCATATTACTTTGATTTTTCGTCCTTGGTATTGCTTGGTGGCCAGACGTGCTTCGGCAGTTGCAGAAATAAGAGAAACCCATTAAGCTGGAAATTACATATTTCGTAAAGTAGTATTTTTTGGGAGGCTTCTTATTCTTATAACAGCTGTTTGATTACTTATGTGAATCAAGTAGCTATTATGTCCTTAGTATGTGCCTCTCTAAGCATCCATAATATAATCCATATCTACTTATGTATGTATGTGATATATATGAAAGTATATATACAAATTCCGAGATAATTATTAGTGATTATAATCGCACTAGAAACCACTCTCAAAGGATTCTTGAATGGTGTACAAATTGGTTTGACATATACGGGTTGTCATGAACTGAGTGATGTTAGCTACCTTATGCAAGACCACAAAAAGGTTTCAATACATCTCTCAGAATGAGTACTAACAAACAACTGAGTTACTAATTAGTTCAGTTTTTTTTTCTACACTCAAAGTTTCATCTCATCTTCATTGTTTCCTTTTTTTTACGGTTTTCCGTTCAGTTAAGATAGATATGGCCGAAAAATGTAATATGTAATAATGTCTCGGTAATAAATTCTTTAAAATATTTACTTGTAATTTTTGTTACCAATCTTATTGTACATATCTAGTTTTTTATTGGTTGCCATTGCTTGGCAGTGCAATTGCTTGCCTGCGGTCATTATGTAGATTTTCCTCTTTTTGGTAACCTACCTTTGTTGGAGGAACATGCTGCGTTCTTCTCCGTCTCGATAAATAGATGTAGATCACTCCGACCTTTATGTATTATAACTAACTAAATTCACACCTGTGAGAATTTCTCCCAGTCCAATTCTGTCAAATCAAATTTCATTTCCATATTAATTCTTCTTAACTCTCTAAACTTTAACTTAACTCTGAAGATTTCGGGCGCAATTACGAAGAAAAAAACCCGTATCTCGACAACTCATAAAGAGCCTTAGATTCGGTGCATGGTAGAGAGTGTACTGTTTCATGGACAAAAGTTGTGAAGGGAGGCGATTTGACCACGCTCAACCACGAGGTTTTTCCCTCAATTTTTGGTAGCCACTTTATAAAGTCTGGACGATTGCTTTATCCCATGATCCCAAAGGCTTACCGGCTGTTAACAGATTAAATAAAATCTGCCAAACCCAGATTTGAACCCGGACCGGTACAGCAGTTCAGCGCTCTACCATTACCACTCCGTTCCTATATTACTACGAAACTGTATATGAAGCTTACTGCCTTATATACTTTCGTGTATTTGATTATTAATAATTTTTGTAATGTTGAGATTTCTTATAGATCTTATCAGTGATTTATGGTTATTATACTTACAATAACGATTTTTACTATATTGTCATCACAGAAGGTTGTCCGCAGTATAAAATTCTCGGAGAAACACAGTGTATTGAGCAGAGGTAGGATTGTCTAGGAACATTAAAGGTTATGATAAACGACCACAATATTCCACAATTCTGGATTAATCTGTACGGGAATAGAGATTAGTGGCAAACTAAACCGGATGGTGATAATTACTTGGTTGTGTATGTAAATGCAATTCAATTTGGGATGTGGATACAATAGGATTGGATGATGATTTGTTTGATCATTTATTTTTTTTAATTACGTGATTATAAATAATATTAACAAATGAAATAAATACCGTCATTGCAGTTTGTGTAACTTAATTAATATTTGATGAGTTCGGAAGAATTTAAAGATTCTCCACTCAAAAAAAAATCCATCAGCTAAAAAAATCCACTCAATCATTCCCGCCTCATGTGATTGATAGGTATTTTTTTACTTTTCAACAGCAGAAAATGCAGCCGGCAAAACATTTCTTTGCCAGATTTTTATTTTTTATTTCATTTTCACAACTAATTATGGTGCTTGTTACCTTGACTGTAGCGATAAATCATGATAGTGTAAATATAAGTAAACAGGAAAAAGAAACCTCGGAGGACGAACAAAAAACTGCAGCCATGCTTTTTTCTGTAGATATAGCTTTACATGGTCAGCATGATTCATTTTAGTATGAGAAATGATGTGTTGTGATGTGTTCAATATATTTAGTGTGTGTAGCCAATAAGTGTATATACTAGTAACTCTGTTGTTACTGAATATTACATTTTAAAATAAATATTTGTAAAGGGTAGCAGTTTTCTTTAACCATAAAAAAGACTGGAATCTCTACCTGTGTGATCGACTTCCGATGGAATACTAAGATGTTAGTTGGAAAAAACCTTGCATTTTCCTAGAGCAGTGAATAGTGTACAATAGGCAGTTGGTAAGAGAATCTATGATGAATCATTTAAGGGTGGATGAAATTGCTACTTGTATTATTGAGGTTCGAAAATAATTATATGATATTTAGTGAATTTGGTGTCACACGAAAAACTGACACAGTACTCTCAGAAGAAATTAAAAAATGTTTGTGATATTTCGTAGATATTACCTGTGACAAGGGTAATTGGCGAATGAATGTATTTATTCATTGATGCTAATGAATAAAATTAATTCAGTATTCTGATTAAATAAATTTATTTGGACATTATATTCTTCAGATTTTATTGTTTGGTGTTCTAAATTTTTTAAAACTATTTTGAAATATTTCTAGTAATAAGCGTAAATATATGGTATGATTTTTCCCGGACGTAGTATAGTACATTTCGATCCGGTACAAAAATGAACATATATGCTTTGTAGTACCGATAATGGCTTCCAACATTAAATTTAAACGTGAAGTATTTTCTTATAGATAAACACGGTGATCTAATAAATAATAGACCGATCTGTTCAATTTCTGTTTACAAGTTTCTGTTGTGGTTATTTGAAATCCCTCCGGGAAGGGAATAGACTGCTCGAAATCTAACTTAGCTCTTTTCCTTTCTATTGTGCGATCCAACTTCAATTTCTACCTCAGCTCTTCCTATCAGGAAGAGAAT
Organism: Arma custos; assembly: GCA_037127475.1. Lineage (NCBI taxonomy): Eukaryota > Metazoa > Arthropoda > Insecta > Hemiptera > Pentatomidae > Arma > Arma custos. The sequence goes on along the minus strand of CM073760.1, from coordinate 92,194,508 downwards.
AAGAAAGCGTGCTTAGCAACACCATGGTTCGTAAAAGCCTGACTGTTCAAAGAAAATGGAATAAAGAACTAAAAATAGTCGTCAATATAAAGTTAAGAATAAACAAACAGAAGGTTATTTGAAATAATAGTTTTTCGTAATTGTTAGAATTTTTATTGAAAAATTTATGATTTTTTCAAAAACATACCGGAAACATACAGACAAAAATAACTCGCTTTATTTTCAGCTTGTGTTGAAGATATATTACTTGTAATTTCTTAGTGAAATATTAATTGTATCTCTATTTGTCTACATTGCCTTTTTTCCTTATCCAGTCATGGAAGAAAAGTTAGTTATTCTTGCAAAGTATTCAGTTTTAAATATTAACTAGTTTACAGATAATAATAATATCTAATGAAAAAAACAACAAACACTATATAGTACAATAACGTATGAAAAATACTGGGTTCAATACGTGCTAGAAACTTTACTGTTTCTAGGACGAGTTGAGCTGGGAGGTGATTTTTTAAATAATTATTAATTTTTTTTTTAATTTGTATTGTATAGCGTTGCATTCCATCCATCAAATTTTGTATTCATGATTTATTTCTGTCGTAGACATGCATGAATATGAAAAATGTATTATATTTTATGCCATATATATTATATCATGTAAGAAGTCAGGCACTCGTTAAAGATCTCTATCCTTATTATATCTGATATACAGTGAAACCCCAGACACTCGTGGAACGAATATAATGTCCGCTATAGAGGGGTTCTCAGGGGAAAAAAACAGGTTATGGATACAAATCAACGCCAAGACAATTGTTCTGAATAAATGATGCACTAATGTATTTGACACACAACAGAAAACAATATGTACAAATCTGAAAGTATATAAAATTTAATAGCCTAATTGTTTGTTACACAAATGGTTACGTTTCTGTTTTAAACAAAATTGGCAATTACAGTTTGCTTTTTCTAAATATCCCAGGTCATTTGATGCTCTTGGTGAATAAATTACTGCTTTCAGTACGTCAATGGATTTGGACGTCCTGCACTGGTACGTTTTTTTCTGAATTAGCTATTAAGTGACGTAATGCTAGCTGACGATATTTTACTTTATAATTTTGGAAAACTCCTTGATCCGTGGGTTGACATATTGAAGTAACATTTGGAGGGAAAAAACACAAATTTTATGTTTTTTAAATTAAGGTGGACTTGGGACGGTGCATTATCCAGAAACAAAACAATTTTTCTGTCAAACAATTTCATTTTTTGGTCTAATTGTTCCAACCATTCAGTCATTATTTGACCTGTCATCCATGCCTTTTTGTTTGATTTCCATTTAACACCTATCAGGTCCAAGTGTACGCCTTTGAAACATCTAGGATGTTGAGCTTTCCCTATCACCAATGGTATTAATTTCGCGCCTTCCAAAATAGAACATAAAAGGACTGTTAGCCGTTCCTTTGCTATTTTGCTAACCGTACAGTTCTCACCCTTGTAGCATAACGTTTTATTCGGTAGAGCGCGATAAAATAACCCTATTTCGACTGCATTAAATATGCCCTTTGCATTTCAATAAGACTTGCGATTTTATTTTTCCATGCTATCACTGCTTCCGTGCCTATAGCGTTTGCCTCCCTACAAATAGCCTTAAACGCGATGTTGTGACGTGTCCTGATGCGGTCAAGCCAACCATTGGATGTTTTGAAATTGTCCATTTTTAGACTACCTACCTACTTCCCTAGCTTTTTCTTGTATCATGGGTCCCTGATACAGGCACTTTTTGAGATCGAACATGATTAAACCACTCCAAAACAGTTTTGTCAAGAACGTCGCTTAATCCTGTATGCTGTACTCGACGCATTTTTTCATTCTTTGAAGACCGCCGTACAGACGTTAAGTTCGTTTTTATTCTTCAGAATTTCCGACACCTGAGTGTTACCGATTTGAAACTTAAAAGCTATAGCTCTAACAGAATAATCCTTCTTGTCATCTCGGTACTTTATAATATCGATCTTCTCCTTCAATGTAATAGTTTTGCGCGATTTTGAAGGCGGCATATTTCATTCACAATTCACATACAAAGACAACGTTCACAGTAACAAACCTAAGCCGACTAAGGGGGAAGTCAAGTGGTAGAAGTATGGTTGGGCGATAGTCGATTATTTAATTCTCCGAAATTACTAATTACATAATGTTGGCCCAAATTGTTTAACATTGTTGGGTAGGACTCGTAGTCTCAACAATACAACAAACCAAAATTTGAGCATTGGCTCTTTTAGGTTTTTATAATCTTATCTTCTTTTTTAATTAGAGATCTTTTTCTACAATTATTTGATTTGTTTTCTTTTCGTTCCCCTTTTCATTGATTCATTTCGTTACTAATTTTACGTTTTTCCGGTGCGAGAGGTTAGAAATGCCGATTTGGGAACAAATGCCGTGTCCGTGTCCGTTATAGAGGGGTTCCTTTATAGAGGGGTTAAAATAGCTTGATTTCATTGATTTTATCTTGGAAATTAAAAAAAAAATTCCTTTAAAAGGATGTCCGCTATAGACGGGTGCCCGTAAAGAGGGGTTTCACTATATTAGATATTTAGGACTCACGCTATAGCATCATCTGATTAGTCATATTAGCATAAAGTGACGAAAAACGAATAAAAAATAAACAACAGCATGAGTTACAAAGTGCATATTTATCTGAATATATAGGATTGATGCATTAATTTTTTATAATCAATAATTTTTGCTGTTGATGCGAAAATGTTCTTCTTGATCTTATTTTATTTGTGCTTGAGATATCTGAATTTATAAAACATTGAATTGTAAATTATTTATTGCTCAGCTAGAAGTTTAAAATTTTGTTTTATGATTCTAATAGTTTGAATTATTGTGAAATAATGTAAATATTAATGGAATATACAATATCATGAGAACTAATTCTCAATTTTTCGAAATTAAAAACACAATTTGGTTCTAACTTTATAATTGAAATTGAAAAAAAAAATGGAAACTTATCCTAAATAAATAGTTAGGACTCGAACAGGAACATAAGGGCTAAAGTACCCGCATCCCGTTGCACAGGAACAGCAGAGAAGTTTAAGGCTGTAAATAAAGAGATCATCCTACTTTAAACAATCTATACTATCAGTTAAAAACGTTTACTAACCAAAAAGTATGCCAATATCATTAATTTATTTTATTTATGAAAAATTAAAATTAGAAATGATGAAGGATGATCATAAACGAAATACAAGATTTGTTATTTTCTCATTAATGATATCAAACTTTCATTTGAAATAAGATATAAGGTGAGGTGGTGTCCATCCAATATTTTTGTGGCGTATCTGAAACTTTCAGTAACTCAGTACACTAACTGAGTGGAATTAATATTGTCCACAAAATCCAATTTCGAGCGATAAGCAGACGGAGAATTATGTCAATATTGTAGGAACGTTATACGCAGAGCTGACACAGTGTCCACGTGATCTAAGTGAATATATAGCGCACCTGAATTCCGCTTAAAACCCTGAAATGTCCATTTAAAATTTCTTAAATCATTATCACAATTATAAACGGAAAAACCTGTAAAGATAAAGTGATGTGGTCAAATTTACTATAATTCTATAAACACTAGAATTATTAGACGATTGATGAAAATGTCTTTGTGTAATTTTAGGCGTTTTTCATACTGGTAATAGAGTTCTGAATTATTTAAATTAAAAAATACCTTTATTTTATGCATTCTTATTTATCTACTAATTAAATAAACTTATTTAATTTATCTGTTAACTATGAGATTTTCAATTATATATTTTTACAGATGAATCACTGTTTTTTTAAATTTAAAATATGGATTAGCAAGGTGCTGTTATTATAATTTTTGTATTGTGAATTTTAAATAACTATTTACCATATTCGAAAAAATTTGATGGCGGCTGTTAAAGGAGTAAGTCACTGATTAAGTATTATATTGGGTGCAAGTACTATATTAGTAATATTACTAATATTAGTTGATTAAAATTAATTTCATGTAGAGCTTAGGTAGTCGATGAAGTCAGCTATACTTGAACCTAAGCTGGTCGAGAAGAATCTCGACAAAATAGATTAAGTTCAAGCAGCGCAGAACAAGTTTTATCGCTTTTGCCTTCATCATCATGGCAATATAACCCCAGTAATTTGTTATTTCTTTTTACTTTTAAACTGTAACTCTAGTTTGGGATATCTAATTAACTAATACAATAACACTTTTTCCGCACTATTTGAGTCAGTGTTTGAATACAAACTCTGACTCTTATAATCAAGAGTATTTCAAGTATTTCTGAAAGGCTGATTCTCAGTACTCTGTCCTTTGTACGTTACATTACAGTTTGTGTGTACGGAATAATTTGATCTTGGTCCATTACGACCTCAACGTAGCATTTGCTACTTATTCGGCCCGAATCCGATATCAATCTTTTCATGACACACTTCATTCCCACTCTAATCCTCTAGTTTCAAACCTAGTAACCTCTTCAATTCCTGATAATCCTACGAGGCGTCTGAAAATAAGATGGCCCCATGATCTACTAAGTTGAACTTGCTATTTTATTACTGCCACTGGGTAGTTTCTATACTTGTCATTTCATGTCATTGTATACATTCATTATATTTACAGGATGTATTAATATAACACAGTTGTAAATTACATTGAATAAATTATAAAAAATAGTTTATGAATCAGAATATATAAAAGGTTTATCACTTATCGATCGTATGAAAGCGTCGTGTTACAATCACACAGTTTATAAGAAATGATATATGCGTATAAGGTTTCGAGATAGAGAAGGGGACTGGAAGGAAACCCTATTTGGCCCAATATACTCGCTGCAATAAGTTAAGGTTTCGGGGTGAGTGATTGCCTCGCAGGATCTTCGATTCTTTGGGCCCAGCCTTCCACCATTTGTGAACTCAGGCCGCTGCTATGCATACTTTTTTCACTAAATAAATTATTCTCTTCTATCATGAGGCTATTTTATTAATGTTAACAATTCAGGTTTGTCGTCACCTCACACGGATTTAACATAGTCAATACCACTCATTCTTCTTCTTTTTTTTAATTGAAAATTTCTTTAGCCACATTTAGCGACTTTTGGTAGGGGATAAACTTGTGGCTCCGTGAATACTCCAAACTGGCGACACCTAGCGGCTATTGTATGAGCTATTATAGTCAGTTGTGAAATTTTAGTTACTCGCTTTTGATCCGGAATACCTCATATTAGGGCAATTTTTTATTTTCAAAAACTACAAACCTTAAACTACCTTTAGAATTCATTTGTAATTAAGATTCCTTTCTAATATATAGTTCTTTACCAAACAAATTAATTTAATTTTAAAATCATCAAAATATTTTAGAGAGGAAAATAGTTGACTGGATGATTCTAATGAATGGTAGAATTGGTCAGGTGGTGCAGTCAATGATAATACAAAAAATAAGAATAAATTATTTTTTAATAGTGCCAACGTTTCGGTCTAAGGTGTAGGTCATCTTCAGATAGATCAACTGAACAATTTCTTGTATATTTCATATTATAAAACAGATAGTAAACATTTAAATACATTTTAATTGGCATTTAGCATTTTAAAAAATACTTTTTAAAATTTTACTGATTTTTGCTTAAGCATATAATTTTTTGTCCTTTTATTTTGATCATTGGTTTTATTAATTAACTGTTTTTATAATCTCTCCATTCGTTTGTGCATTGCCTTCCTTTGCTTTTGGTGTTTGTAGAGCGCTTTGGAGCAATGTTGCTGGCTCCATTTCAGTGTTCCTCAACCGTCGGTCCGCGGCCCAGTACCGGGCCGTAGAAATTTCCTGCCGGTCCGCGAAAAATTTTGGTCAAATCGTAAATCACCGTGACGTATTATGTATAAAACTAAACAAATGCAATGTATAATAACAATATAGTGGCGGACATGTTCAGTCTGCTTAATGATGTTAATATTTCTCTGTAGCGTTGGTATACAAATATTTTTACTTTAAGAAATTAAATGGATGCGTTCAAAAATAAGCTCTTTGGAATAGTCGCTTACAAGAGGAAGATGTAGAAATTTTTTCTCTTTTGGATGAATTTTCGATTGCTGCTGATGTGAACACGAAAGTCAAATTTTACATTATGAAGCAAGATTTAAGAGCATTAGCTGAAAATTTGAATAAGTATTTCTCAGAAAATAAAGATCCTCGTAAATGTAACTTCTGGATTAATAATCCATTCTTGGAAGAAACAAACTCATCATGTGTACTTTTCTTTTTGATCTTCATGAAAAAGAAAAGCTGATCGAGTTGTCTTCTGATGTCACTCTGGTCTCCAGACATAAAATGCATTCATTGCCTCAATTTTGGATATCGCTAGAAAAATAATATCCAACTTTGAGTTATAATGCTATCAAATTATTAGTAAATTTTTCGACTTCCTATTTATATGAAAAGACTTTTTCAGCCATGTCTGTAATAAAAACCAAACAGAGAAACCGAATAGATGTTAATGCAGCCTTTCGTCTCTAAGAAACAACGCAGAAGCCTCGAATATCAACTGTTATATCAAAGAAGCATCAGCAGATATCGCACTAATAAATGTAATTGGATAACATATTCTATAATAAAAAATAATATCTACAAGGTTATTGTTTTTATTTGTCTTAGCTTTCAGTTGGTCCGCGAAATATTTATCCGATTTTTACCGATCCGCAGGTGCAAAAAGGTTGAAGAACACTGCTCTATTTGATGAGTCTGTTCAGACTGTGCGTCCTGATGATATGTGGAACGCCGACTGGCTGGTTTTAGTTCAGTAGTTTGGATACTTAAGGATTAGCTTTGGGGATTTGTACTGTTATGTTCTAATCATAATTTATGTATCTTTTTGGGTTTTCTCTCACTGTTATTGATATAAATTACTTTAAAGAAGACGAAGCAAATAAAAAATACAGTTGAAATTTGTATTGATTATTTTTGATATTCATTCCTGTCCTTCATAGGCCACCTCGAATTAGAAACCATACCTTAAAGGAGAGTTCGAAAATCTGATCGGAACCAAGGGAAAGTTTTTCAAGGGGATTTCCCAAGCGAGAGACTGGCGACTGAGATAGAACTGCTTCTGTTTTCCCAATCAGTTCACTTCTCCCTCACCTCCTTCCCTTGGTTGGTATTAAACCTGGCCACTGATATCGCTTTTCCTTCAGCTGGTGTATTTTGGTCGCTAAGACAGGTTCCAAGCCCCCACCCAGCCTTCTTAGTGGCTTGCTTCCTCAAATATCAAAGCAGTCGCCTAGCGACCAAGATTCTGGTTGGGGGAGACGAGTGCGGGTGTCGAATTTGTCCGAGCAGGCTCTGTCTCTAATATTCGTATCGTTGGGAATGGCCAAATTAATGGTTAGTGATTATCGCGTTACTAGGCGCATTAAAGCTAATTAATCTCAACGGAATAATTTAATTACAGTCTAGATCCTGCAGATCAGTCCAAATGTACATCATTAACGTTCATTTTTTTTAATTGAAAATTTGAAACAGATCTGTACGTTACATTTGTTTTAGATAAATAGAATAATTAAATATTAAACAACTGAAATATTCTTTTTCTTTGGGGCGACCTGTGGTCTAGTGGTTAGCATACCAAACTACTAAACCACAGATCGCGGGTTCGTAACCCGGCAGGTGGCCCTTGGATTTTCTTAAGGGAGTAAAATATCCTTGGTTATGTCGTCCTTCGGAAGGGACGGTAAATGGGGAGTCGGCTCGGGAGCTCGGGGAGTCCCGAGCCTGTACGATGTCAGGTACTCGTTAAATATCCCTATCCTAATAAAACATGGATAGGCACAAATTTAGAGCACCCACTGTAGCATCGTGCGATTAGCCATAGCAGCATAAAGTGACGTGAACAAACATTCTTTTCTTTCTCCGTTTTTTACCGGATGAATATTATTAAAAAAATTCTGTACCACTACAATATATGAAGGGTCTTGGGTTCATTAGATACTGTACCGTTTCTAGGAGAACGGTTGTGCAGAAAACTGATTTGTCCAAGGTCACGCTCAACCGTTTTCCCCAATTAAAGATACCCGTATTGTAGAGGTTGGGTGATCTCCAGGAGGGTCTCCAGATCCTATGGGATCCATATCTGCCTGTTAACTGATTAAATAAAATCAGATTTGAACTCGGAACTTTTGGCATGGGAATTCAATGCTTTTTCACTGAACTGCTCCGCTTTCGATAAGGATTTTTAAATTATTGACATAATTGCATTCATTATTGTCAATCTTCTCTTCATTTTTATCACTCCCTCAAACATATCTTCGATTCCTTGTTATTGGTAATTGTAATATTTTTATTTACGCCTTGTTTTACAAACTAAAAAAAAGAAGTGATGCCAACGATTATAACTATACCTGTCAGGCAATACGACTACATAAATCACAGATCACATCCTCCAGGCAATGCACTCTCTTCTCTGAGCAAAGAAACTTGGTGTGATCCTCAACGACTGAAGAAAAAGATATACGGAAGCCTAGAGGACCACTGAAGTTCTCATTTTAACCACTAAACTAGCCATCTAAGGGGAGAACGAAGAAGAAGGGGAAAAAGAAGAACAAAATAAAAGTTGTTTCAAACATGTTGTTTAAAAACTGTATAATAATTTTTAAAATCTTCCTATATTTGAAAAATGATCCAAATATTGGGCATGATCTCCACCCGAGTTCTCCTGATTTCCGATCCTAGTCAGATTACGGAGCTAAGTTAAAAATTACTTTACATAATTAAATTTTCATTAGGCTGTATAGTAACATCTAAAGACTTGTGAAGGACAAGGTACCTACTTAAAAAAGCAACAACACATTTTAAAATTATTTTTACCTGTGATCCTTGATAATTGATGCTGCTAACTGACCACTTTTTAGTCAACATTTTGTAAATAATATTAAATATCCACGCATTTCTTTAGCCTTTTTTGACTAGGCTACTATACTATAAATACTATACTATACTATACTATAATGATATCACATAGTCTTAGTCCGCCAATTATTTTCTGAATTTCTGCCTCATCAAAGGGTACTAACTAGTTAACTATTTTTATAAGTGGACATATTTTTATTACTTGCGATTACATGTTTTTTTTAGTATGTTAAATTTATAACATGGGAAGTAGTTAAAAAGAAAAAAAAGAGGAAGAGACGAAGGAGATAAGGGTAAAACTAGCTTGCCCAGGAAAGGTTTAGAACGTCCAGTGCTCAAAAAGTCCTTTTGTTCTTACGTCCCTTTTTCAATCAAAAGCTCCAATTACTCCAATGCTTTGTCCAAGGAAGAATAATTGAAAGCAGTGCTAATTGGAGTAGATGTCAATTATTGACCGACCAAAATGTGTTAGTAGGCCTCGAATTACTGAAAGTAATTAAACAAGTGATATAACTTGATAATATGTCCTTGACCAGCGCACTGCGCGGCGTAGCTTTGAAAAAATTAGCAGTGGAGATACGACATTGGAAAGAAAGAAAGGCTCCGAGCGACCATTAATGGATATTGATGAGGTCCTGAAGGAAGCTGTTGAGTCAAATCCGTCCACAAATTCTCGCGAACTTGCCAGGGAGTGTGGTGTGTCGAATCATCGATCAAAGAAATAATAATACAAATATTTGGTTAAAAAACAGTCATTTTGTTTGTTCAGTTACGTTTGTAACTCACATCTATTAGTTTTTACTTTAGACACAAGTAGAACTCAAAATGAGCAATATCCCGTATGCACACATGGAAGGAATTTCTGTTGGAACAACTGTCACCCGAAGGACATGGGCTAAGTAATTTATTTTGAAGCAATAACAAGAGCTGACAGGACGGGCCGATGTAAATGAGCCAGGTTTAAAGTATTGACAGAATTGATATTCTACCCACCCTTGGAGGCACGTTCCCTAATGCCTTCTTCCCGAGGATGAACGTCCATGTAGCGGCGAGGGGTGGGGAAGCTCCTTCTATAATAACCTCAGGCAAGAATTTTCTCCTTACGTTAACATAAGAGTCATTAGTGTTCATTTACTACGATACTTTTATTTTCATGTATATATTAGAAGATTTCACATTGCCGTCTTTGCCACTACCAGTATGACCTAGAAACACAGCTCTATTTTAGAAATAGTATTTACTTTTTTTTTAATACAGTCATATTTTGAGTTGCATCATACTTGAACTCGGAGTTTTAAAGGAATAATGACATAACATAAAAAAAAAACTTTCAAGCTTTAAAAATTTTCTAATGGTTAATAAAATAATTTAAAAACTATCAGTACAATAGGAATGTTATGCTTTACCAATAACCATTTTTTTATTTTTTTAGCTCACATGGAACTTTAGACGCCTCTATCGAAAAATAAGGTTTTTTGAATTAGGACGTTTTTCATTTGAAGGAGCGATATAGCAGAAAGGTTTCTAGATTTCACAATACTGCATTACCTAGACTCCATAGATTACAGAACTCTATATCAGTGCTGATTTTAAGAATCAAAACATTCTCTATAAACCACATTTTATTTTCCTAGAAACAAAAAAAATGTAAAAAATACAGATTATATAAAACCTGCTTTAACCCAGATTTCATTCTCCGTTTCCCTGGAATACAACCAATATTTGCCTATAAAAAATATTTTAATACAAAATAGAAATATTTGAAATAATTCTAAAAAAATACAATTTTGAAAAAATACAGTATATATGAAACAGCCCCAGTAGGAATGAATTATTGCTTTCTCTCATATGAAGCAATTGTAGTGGATTTATTTGTAGATTATCTGGGCAATTATCCTAATACAACCAATATTTGCCTATAAAAAACATTTTAATCCAAAATGGAAATATTTAAACTAATTAAAAAAATATATGAAAAAATACATAATGAATAAATGAATTAATGCTTCCTCTCATGTGAAATAATTGTAGTGCATTTATTACTATACTGTTAGAAGTACATAGTAAGCTTAACAATCATCCGAACCGAAAAATATGACCTGAATTATTAATATCGTACCTTAAATATATTCAACGATGGATTGAATTGGTTAGGGGTGCCGTCAAAGATAACACAAAAGATAAAAGAGACCTTCAGAAATGAAATACAATGTTTTTAACGCTCCTCCAAAATAACAACGTCGTAGCTAAAAAAAACTAACTTTTCAATAGAGCTATTTGAAAATTTCATGTGAGTTAAAATAAAGAAAATTTGGGCATTGGTAAAGCAAAGTATTCCAATTGTAATGATGGTATTTAAATAATTTTATTAACCACTAAAAAATGTTTAATACCTTGAAACTTTTTTTATTTTAATATATGTAATTTTTCCCGTAAAACTTCAAGTTCAAACATGATACAACTAAGAATATGTCTTTATTAAAAAAACTGTTGGAAATGGAATATCAGATATGTTGTTCCTAAATTAAAAATCTTCAACTAATACAACTCCTACTTAACTCAAAAAAGCTAAATTAAAAGTTATTTCGTTGTTCTTTTGATGGAGCAATGTGTGCGCTTACACGTTTAATTTTTATTAACATTTTTTGTCTCGCTAAATAGTTCCTAAGTAAAGTTTAATCAACTTGGCGATCTGATTTGGTTTCTTACATTTGGGAAAAGAACCAATCACAAATGAAATATTATACTTTATATATATAACCTCAATATTTCCTTCCTCCTATGAGTTTAGAGATGTTATCAAGATAGAAAAAAACTGTATTCAGATTGCAGGCAAAATGCATTGTTTATACCATATTGTATGGTTAATATGTTTATACACTATATTAATTATATGCATATACTGCATTTTATAATCGTTTGTTCATTGAAGATATACTAATAACCCTAGTAATAGCTGATAGTACATTACTTCTACCAGTGACCCATTAAATATATATGTATACATACTGGCTAAATATTCAAATTGTTGAAAGATTTTTTTTTCGTATTGACCTCTTAAGGTCACGCAACGGCATCAATAATGAAATGAAGTATTACATTTTAATTAAAACAAACATATATAATTATCAATGTAAACGATTTTTTGGTTGGACCTGATATAATTTTAGGATAACGCTAAAAATAGTACTCGAGTTCAATTTTCATCCATATTCTATGAAATTTGTTTTTAACGTTTAATACAACTGTGATTGTTCACAAAGGTTTAATATAAATAATGAAGAATGATTTCCCGTTCGAGGCCTACCTGGTTTACCCCCTCCCTTGTTCGAGTTCCCCTATCTTTTCCACTTCGAGTTGCGACATAACTTCACAGGCCTTCTTTAGAGTTTGAAACCAGTTTCCTTATTAAATGTTCGCAGTATTAAACAAATTCTTTTGCTCACTAATTGGTCTTGACAAGTTCGGAATTCGCAAGTATTATGAAACTTTCCGACAAATGAGCTCGTTGTCAGCATTAAGAATTATCTGGCGCAATCCTCTTTTTAATATATTTGTCCTATGCTTTAGATGTAGCTAATAAATAATCGCAAGTTTATTCATGTTTTCTTAAAAAAAAAAGAATCGAGTTTCGCAATTTTTTTTGGCCATTAACGGTAGCTAGGGCATGATAAAGCTCCATGTCACGTTCGATTTAATTAACGCTCAAAACTTTACAATAATTTATGTCGGGGACATTTTTATTTCAATAAAATTACATGGAGAAATCTCATGGATGAAAACGCAATTCCTGTTTTAGTTGTCTTTTGAAATTATTTCCAACTCCAACGAGATGGAAGTTGCTATGTACTATTCTGAAAACCTTTATTCATTTTCCATCGGTCTACTGCTAGAGATAATAATAAAAATTGTCTTATTTTAATATATGTATATTTTCCGTTCTTTCCGTTAATATTTTATATTTTAATGCAGGGATTGTGGGAATTTCTTTTTTCTGGAAAGGCCAATAGTTTTTTTCTATGGCCACCACATCTAAGAAAGGGAAACTGTTATACTTTCGTCCTAGAAAAGTTAAATACTATTACCAAGAAATTGGCCGATATTTTCTTAATCCTAGTGTTATTAATGAAAATAATAATTTGAAAACGTTACCAATGTATGTCAATTAGATTGATAGATAGTTAATATACACAGCCTATCTAAGTGGTAAAAGCCTTTATTTCTTTAATTGTCTGTTTGTGTCTTAAAGTGTAGCCAAAAAGATATCTAGATGTAAGCTATGGGTAACAACTAAATCTATTTTCAGTTTCCAACTCACATCTCCGAAATTTAAGAACAAGTTGTAGTAATTGTTTTAAGTCAAGTTAAGTGTTATACATATTTTTAAATATTTTTGTTTTGAAGAGAAAAGATTTGACCTGGCCGGGATTCGAACCCTGGTCGTTTGCATCTCCGTCGCAGTGCTCTAAACCACTGAGATACCAGTCAGGCAAATCCGTTCTTTTCACTGATCCTATATCCCTGTGTTCTCGCAATTTTTGGGATGTTTTAATATTTTTAAATATTTTGGTTTGAAGAGAAAATATTTGGCCAGGAAAAATTATATCAATTAATAATTAATAAAAATAAATTATGAAGAGAAAAAATTTGTTTTGGCTGGGATTCAAACTCTGGTCGTCCGCAAATCTAGCGCGGTGCTCTAACCATTTGAGCTACCTTGGCTCGTAACCCAGCCAGACAAACCCAATCTCTTCACCTATATTAAATTTAAATATTATACAGTTTTAGATTATAGCCAATTACTAAGTTCTAAGACCATCGTAAATATCTCCTTAGATAGATCATCATTAAAGATTGAATATTTTTCATAAAAGGGAAAAAGTTTTGCTTAAATCCCTGAATTTGTCATGCCAATAGATTATAAATAATAATACATTGAGTAATATTTGAGCCTTTTCTTTATGTTTTTTTAATTATTATCATTTCTTTCATCATTTGTTCTTATCATTTTAAAAAAATTTTCCTCAACATATATTCTCCATAATTAAAATAATAATGTATATATTATTTTTATACAAGCTTTATATTATTAATTTTTTTAAATTACTATTTAGGATTTTCAAGATAAAATTATATCTACTCCGAAGTTAACATATATCAGTAATAAGGGGTTATGGTGAATAAGAGGTTCAGTTGAATTTCGTCTAAAATGAGTTTCTTGCACTGAGAGAAGCAGAAGCGTTCTGTTCTCATAGAGATTAAGTGGTTAAGTCAGGTTTTGGTATGAAAAAGAGCTTATCGCTATTATTATAACTCCATTTTAAGCCGAAAACTATGAGGATTATATGATTTCTCAGCACAATAAATTATATCTGGGCCAAATTCGACTAAACCACTTATTCGCCGTGGATGCAGATATGGCTATGCGCTAAATTTTTAATATCGGCCTATGTATTCATTAGTTTGAAATTATCTTTTCCATTTCAAATATACCCTACCTTTAAGCTTTATAACTTTGTAATATTCCAAATGAAGCATCCCTTTTTAATATTTGATGTATTAATGAGATGAATCCTGAAGATGATAAATATAGCAGAGGCCTAATATAATTATGTAATAATGGTTAAGGTACTAAAAATTGTCTTGTTTTCAGATCAAGTTGAACTTTATGGTTTATAATAGTCACGTTTTACCAATAATTACCAAATATTAAAAGTTTAATTACTGTTTGACCATTACTAATAGTTCATCCTTTTTCTTTTCAGTACGAATCCGAACTTCATTTTGTCTTCTCTAATGGATTAGTTGGAGTTTGAAATCAATTTTTACAAATTTCAGGTAAGGTTGGTTTTTATGATGTATTTTTTGAAAAATTGACAAAGATCCTATTATGCTTTACTCTACAAAAAAAAAAATCATATTTCAAGAGAAAATTAACATAAAATAATTTCTAAAATGTTGGAAAGGTTATGTTTTGAGAGTTTTTTTTCTATTTCTTTCTTTCTTTATTATTGTTACTATTATTATTTTTATTTTTTTGCCATCCTTTTCCTTTAAGAATTTTAAATATATTATTACAAAAGACTTTGTTGATTTCTTCTAGTTTAGATCGTGTTGATAAATTTTTCACCAACGTTTCGCCAGCCATACGGCTGACTTCTTCAGGGCTGAGATGAGAATGAGATGATGAATTTTTAATATGTATCCATATTAAAAATGTTCAATATCTCAATAAATCTAGATATTTCTAAGACGTCCCCCGTTCGTTACTCTAGGAAAAATTAAAAACCAATAAATAATACACTTACTTACTTACTCCACGGCTCTACGGTCCTATAAAGGACCTGGGCCTCATCCACCACTGCCTGCCAATCACTCCGGTCCATAGCAAGTCTTCTCCAACGTCTGATTCCAAGCTGGTGAAGATCTTCTAGCCATTTAATACGGAGCCTTCCGTGAGATGAGAAAGAAACGTTGGCGAAAAATTTATCAACACAATCTAAACCAGAAGAAATCAACAAAGTCTTTTGTAATAATAGTGGTCGTGGAACCTAAAAGAGTACCGTAATACCGGGCTACATTGGCCCTAGGGTCCTTCTTTGGCCCAAATGTAGGAAAAGATAAAACGTTCTCTAAATACTTTCAAGTAGTAGTTGTTCAACTAGTTACTGCAGTTTCTGCTAGGCTGAAGCCCCAAGTCGGCACTGATGTACACGAAATAGTTCGACAATTGTCTGCTAGTATCAGGACCTGTGGATTTCTTAACCTTGTGAAAACACGTGTTTTATTTACTCTCAAACTTTCAACTTTCGAAACCGTTCTACGTATGTTACAACTTTGGTAAGTACCTAATTAACTAATTTGCTTAGTACGGTAGGCAGTGGTATAGTTGTATTTGTCATTACGGTTTAGGTTTTTGGTAAAAAAACATAAAATAACAACAGCTCTAGTAACCTCAAAAATACGACCTACTTTGGCCCACCTGTTTTGTGGGCCAAAGTAAGTCGTGCTTTTGAAAACTTATTTTTGTAGTTATAGCTATACATTACGGGGGGCGGCATCATGAAAGTAAATTTGTTTTGCACCAAGAACAATGTTGGTTTACGAGAAGTAGGTCACGCCAGTAGAAGGGTGTCCCCTATGGTCCCCTTATGGTCAAGGTGACTGAAGAATTAACTAAAAGTTGGGGTCGAAGACTCACTAGAAAGGGACTCTCTAAACAGATCCCAAGGAGCTAGGAGGAAGCGGAAGACGGAGCCGAAGAAATTTTAAGTCTGGATTTAAGAAGGCTGGAATACATCCTATTAATAAAGAAGAAGATTTAAAACGGTTACCATCTAAGGATGTGTCTGTTAATTTGGATCTGGTTGGAAAAACTTTCATTCACCATTTGGAACAAAAAAGAAAAGAGGTTGTTCACCCCAGAACAATTTAAAGACAAAAACTGAAAGTTGCTGCTGGTAAGAGCAGTCCAAGATATTCAATATCAAGAAATGCAAAAGCATCAGAAAGAACAACAGAAAAGAGAAAGGGACATGAAAAAAAATCAAAAACAAGAATTGAAAAGAAAAACAAAAACTTGAAAAAATACAACAGAGAGAATTAAAAAAAAGAAAGGAAATGGTAAATTCCTGAAGAGGAAGACTACAAGAAAACATAACATCTCATCAACAGAAGAAGATAGTGATAACTACAGCCTCATTTCTTCAGGGCACAGCGACCTTGTTTTTTCAAGTGATGATGAAAATGAATTGGTTGACTCAGTTGTACCACCAACTTCCCAAAATGGCAATAATCCTCAAGATAGTAACGAATCTCCAGAAGAAAACATCAATACTTCTGGTGGAAGTACTCCTAAAGAAAATTTAAAGGCAAATTTAAAAGAAGGGAATTTTGTTGTTGTGCAATGGAACGGGCTAGAGTTCCGTAGGATAACTGTGAATGTGATGGATGAATGTGGTGATGTTGAGTGCATGGGACGCACTAACAAATTTTGGAAGTGGCAAGCAGTAAAGGACACTTTGTTTAAGAATGGGCTGCTATAAAGAAGATAATCGACCCTCCAAAACTGGGTGAAAAGAGGAATCTTCCTTGTCAGCAATTAGTGAAGCATAAGATAAATGTGTATTTTTTAGATTGTTAATTTTTTGTACCTTTTTATGAAAACAATAATGTTGAAATGAATTTTAAATGTATTTTTCTGTCTTATAAATGAATTTTCTTACTAACCCTAGTCTTTCTTTGACTCAACCTAATTCCACAATGCTTTAAAGTAGGTAAAATATCATTGGGCAAAAGTAACCCAAACATGAGGGTAACATTGGCCCAAGTAAAAAATAAAAAGAAAAACTTAATTTTTTTTGTTAAACTCATTAGAAATTAAATTTAGGGTAGTCTAGTTGTGTAATAAAGGTTACCAGAGCTTAGATATAGGAAAGTTACAAAAAAAATTTAAGGGTGATTAAAAATAAAGTACCTAAAACCATGAATATTAAATGAACTACAGGTGAAACCCTAAGCACCTTATGAGAATGACACAGAATAAAGTGGAAGATCTTATCAAACAGTTCAGGAAAGAATTGATCTACAACAGGGACCAGTTGAATGTAAGTCCTTACAATGGTGATATTGATAGTGATACCTTAAAATCGATTTTTGAATTACAATTAAAATTAATTAATGCAGAATGCAAACTGACTTACCTGAGACTATGTCTAGAAAAAAGGATTATACCTAACCACTTAGTTACACATATAATAGTCATAGAAAACTGTTTTAATAAACAATACTTGAATAACACCAAACAAAATAATTTTTTCAACAAAATAGCACAAAAAATATTAATTTTAGATAAAAGACAAGCTTACTGGCTCATTAATAAAACCAAAAAACAAATACAAACCATTTTGGATCATATTAATAAAACTGATCAAGAGACACACTCATTTATAGTTGAAAAATGCACCAAATGGAAAAATAAAATAAAAGATATTAAATTAACAAATACATACAAGAAATTAAATAAACCTAATAAATCCACCATAAAAAACCCATATAATACAAATAAAATTCCTACTGTATATAAATCCACTATCTACTCTGATAACATCAATAAAAAAGATAAATCTTCACATAAATCCCTCAATATATTCAATTACTATGATAACTTATATAAAGAAAATAGAGTCATTAACCTAACCGATCAAACAATACCTCATAATATTATAAATTTATTAAGTTTAGGAGACAATTTTAATTGCAATCCAGAATATAAAAAACCTAATATTTTCCAATTAATAGCTGACATAGAATCGATAATCAATTTTTTGGACACTCCAGATACACATAAAAACGGCTTAAGAAACATAATAAGTAAAAACATACTAAACTTTTTAAACAAAGATACAAATAAATCAACCTCTATAACTAACCAATTTTCTAAATTAATAAATAAAGATTTGAAGATTACAAAAACATTTTTCAACAATAATCCAGACCTATGCATAATCAAAACAGATAAAACTAAACAATTAGCAATAATCACAAAAACAGAATACAAACAAAAAATGCTCAATCTACTCAATAATAAAGATACCTACAAAAGTATTAGAAATAATCCTATGAACGACCTAAATCAAAAAGTTAATAAATACCTAGACAAACTAATGAAATATAAATTTATAGATAAATCTCTAAAAACTAAATTAACTAACAACTACTATAACACACCCAGAATTCACGGCTACCTTAAAATACATAAAAAAGACCATCCACTCAGACCTATAGTGGATGGCACTAATAATCCAATAGATAAATTAGCAACTCACCTAAATAAGTCATTAAACCACTTTAATAATAGTAACGACTTTGACATAAAAAACGCAATAGAACTAAAAAACAAACTAAAAAACATTAATCTAAAACCAGACCATATAATGTGTAGTCTTGACGTCATATCTATGTTCCCTAATATACCACTAAAAACAGCATATAAGATCATAAACGAAAACTGGGACAAAATAGAACCACACACTGAAATTAAAAATAAAACAATATTCATAGAAGGTATAAAGTTGTGTACTGAAAATGGATTTTTTTCCTTCCAAAACCAAATATACAAACAAACCACAGGTTTACCTATGGGAGGTAGACTCTCAGTTAATCTATCAGGCATTGTACTAAATTTTATTTTGAGAGAGAGTCTACAAAAAATAAACAACCCATCAATATTTATAACAAAATACATTGACGACCTACTAATTATAACTAATAAATATGACTTAGAACACCTCACAAAAGTACTCAATGAACAAAACAAAAATATTAAATTTACACAGGAACTCGAAAATAATAATCACACATTAAACTATCTAGACATTACAATAATAAGAAATCCCCAAAACAACACCCTCACCACAAAATGTTATAAAAAAGATATATCCTCACAACAACTGTTAAACTTCCACTAAAATCATCCAAAGCACCAAATCAAAAACACAGCACAAAACCTTATAAATAAAGCACTTAAACTAACCGATACAGAATACTTAAAAGAAACTAAAACAAAAATCTTCAACATCCTAGAAAGTAATGCTTTCCCTAAAAAGTTCATCAATAATTTATGGTATAAACAAATTAAATTAATAAATAATGTAAATGAAGGTGAAAATGAACATATGAAGATAACTGATAACAGACCTAATAACAATAAATATAACCCAAAACCAATATTAAATAATCTAAACAAAAATAACAGTAATAGCATCTTAACAACTAAACCTACTCAAAATAAAATTACAAACTTTTTCCAAATAGATAACAAAAAAACACAGCCAATAAATAATACAACAACACATAATACGGATGAAACCACAATATCAGAAATAGTACCGGACAAAAAAATATATAAAACATTGACATACATAAAAGGATTGTCAGAAACAATAGCACCGACCTTTAGAATGTACGATATTCCTGAAATTAAATTCGCACACAAAACAACAAACCCTATAAAAAACATAATAAATAACCAAAAGGACAGAATCCCACTACTAGAAAACAAAAATGTAGTTTATAACATCAGTTGTGAAAATTGTAACAAAAACTACATAGGACATACTAGTACACACCTTAAAAATAGATTTTATTACCACAAAAACAGCTTAAAACCAACATGTAAAAGCAACACATCGCTATCTAACCACAGTAAAACACAACTACATACTTTTAATTTCAACAGACCTAAAATACTGCATAGGGAAAGCAATACAACAAAACGTAAATTCTTAGAAGCACTGTATATAACAGATAATTTAACTAATATAGTGAATGATAAAAAGGAGGGAGGAGATTTGTCAAAATACTATTCCTCCATTTTTTTAAGATTAAAAGAACATAAAAATAAAAATAAACATTAACTTTACAGATAACCTTTTGCTTATATAAATAAAATAAACTCAACCTTTTAACACATCCATTTCTACTTGTTTATATTTTTACCTATCGGACTAGCAGCTTTATAATAATAATAATTAACGAATTTTAAGATATCTATAAAATAGAATAATAAATAGTTTTCAATATATATTAATAGTAAGAATATGCTTAAATTATAATAGTTTTACTTTTGACATAGAAATAATAATTAATGTGAGACATAAAACCAAACAAACTATTGTTACTTAGAGAATCTAGACCGGACAAAGTCCTAGTTTTGCTTATTAGTTGCAATGACTGACTATGGGGACCCCACCCAGCTTTCTTCCTCTTTCTGCATTTTAATATCAGTCTACAAGGAAAAAAATAAGGTATGTCTATCTGTGTACTATTGTGAGGATAGCAGTAATGTAATATTTGTAATTTATATGCAGTGAATTTTTTTGATGATGCCATATATGATAGTGTGACTGATAGGATAATTTTTAAGAAGATTCATTTATTCCATATATATTAATAAAAAAATTTTTATAATGTTAAATTTTATAATGTTAATGTTTTGCTTTTTTGAATGTTATATAGATTTTTACTGATTGAATTCAACTACTGAATGATGATAAAATATAAAAAATAAAAAACATGTATTGAGAATGACCACAAAGGGTCGAAACGTATACTTGTTAAAGAAATAAATAATAAAAGATAACTTGGACAAATAAAAGGGTTTTGTATATATAAAACAAAATAAAAATAAAAATTTTTTAAAAATTGGGCCAAAGTAGCCCTGTTTTACGGTAATTAAATAAATTAGTTCTACTTTATGTTAGAGAAGATAATATACTATCAGTTCTACTTTATTTTACCGCTAATTTATTATATGTTTCAAATTGAAAAAAATTATGTTGACGTTGTTTTGTTCATAAAACCATTCTTCGTATTACTGGAAAAATACAAATTTTTAATTTTGAAAAAATAAATAAATTGAATTTTTTTTTTGTAGTCGCTAGTTGTCCTGATTTTTTATTCATAAGTATTGTTTTTAAAAGTACTGTATCGTGTGTCGGGTTTGAATATATAATAATTTTTAATATTGTCTAAGCAATATGATTTTTTTAATGATACTGTATCCTCCCTAAATAATTAGGAATAACAATTTTATTGGTTAAAAAATTATTATAACTTTTTACTAAATAATTATTGTTTATGCATGTTACAGGAATGGTTATAACTAATTTTTATCGAATTCCTACGCTGCCGATATATATTAGGATAAGTATTCATGAGCTTATAAGCTTGCCAAAGAATTTTTTTTCTTTACTCTGTTTTTCTGGAATGTTATCAGTTTGAATTGGAAAGCCTTATAATGAGCATGGAGAAGAAACTAAAATTCCGCCGGCTAAAAGATATCTGATTCAAAACCTGAAGTGTTTAGAAGATTTGAGCGAAATTCCTTAGCACTTTAACGGGATCAATATTTCATTTTTAATCCAGCGAAATAATTTCACTTCTGTATTTGATAAATCAGTTTTATTGCTTATTGCGATAATTGTTGATGTAAAATTCTGTTTCGCTTTCGTCATATATATCCGAAAATGATGCTTCAAGAGATTCAGAAGTCATTTCAATAATTTTAATTATTATTAATAACAATATAATATATAAAAAAAGTTTCGGCAACTCCCGCATTCTCAATAGTGATGTGTTGGATATCCGTATCCGCGGGACAAGAAAGATCCGTATTCGTATCCGTATCCGCGACTTTTTTGGCGGATTTTTTACCTTATTAATTTTCAATGCATGGATGAAATTTTATGTAGTGTTATTTTATATTCACTGAAAAACTCTTAGGTACGTGTTAGTAACAATATAAACAGCAACTTTTATTCTGGCCAACATCGAAATGAAAAAAAAATCAGTCCTCCATTCAAATAACCGGTCAGCAGTGCTTAGTTTGTATGGAGATACGAAATTTTTTCTTTCTTTTTCGATGTTGGTCCAGAACAAAAGTTGTTCAGTAAATCAAAATAACCCTGAATGAAGGTTAGTAGGAAGCAGTGAAAAACTATTGACATTTAACATTTGACTCAGGCAATCCTTTCAAGGTTTAATCAAAAACTTCTTTGTTGACAATTTTATAACTCACTACCAAACACAAACTTTATCTATGCCACCCAGTGTCACACTAAACTATAAACAAAACAAAAGAAAGAACCGCGCAGTGGTCGAAAACTCGAAACATGTGACTGCCCTGTCTGTAACGCAAAGCGTCAAGTGGCGAAAACTATCAAGGTCACGCGCAAGGACATCGATTGAGTACAAAAGTTAAGATCCGTATCCGTACCCGCGGATCATGACACCAAATATCCGTATTCGGACCCGTATCCGCGGATATACTTTGTTAATGACACATCACTAATTCTCAATTATCAGGAAGGGGTCTTATATTTGAGTAGATTGAGATATATATTGAATAGTAAAGTATTCTTAGGAAAATATTTAATTTTTATTTATTTATTTTTATTAAGGCCTAGCAATATTTACCCACACCTTTGCTTTTAATTATTACCTGAAAAAAAATAAGGCACAGAAAAAAAATATATGTAAAAAATTTGCTTTTATAGTACCTAATACAGGAGTAATAGGATAAGTCGACGATCGGTTAAGATATAAGATAATACCTTTTCCATTTTGTTTTAGGAATCTAGAATATCAGTGGAGTAAATTTTAAATAGGCAGTAAAAGGTAGTGTACTTTATTACATAAGCATTGTATAATTTTCAAGTTATGAAGCCATCGATTTCGTATCCAATCTTTACAATCCAAAATCATTTGTAACATTCACAATCCTCCTTAATTTGTTGGGAATAATATCACCCAAAAAGACCTCAAAGTACCAATTGTTACTTATGTGGCCACAATCCTTTCATGACAAACTATATTCTCACTCAAACCCACTGGTATCAAACCTAGCAATCTTTTTAATTCTTGATAATCCTCCGAAACGTCTGAAAATAAGATTGCCTCGTGACTTTCTAAGTTGAATTTGTAATTCGAGTAGGATTAGTTACTCTACTTGCCTTTATCTCATATCATTATATATCTTTCATTCTATTTACATAATTTATATACATAATTTCAATTCTATATACATAATTTCAATAAATAGTTTTTTAAAAAATTTCGTTTTTTGAACATTTTCGTTTTATCCGATGATTCACCTAAGTGTGATTATTTAAATATATATTTTCACCGTAGATGAAAATAATGTATTTATAATAAATTGTACTAATAAGCGTACAATTTGTATTATTTTATTTAATATTATGAAACTTTTAGTCATCGTGACTATTGTCCCCTCGCTTGTTGAAAAAATATTCTAGTAATAACACAAAAAAAAAAAAAAAAAAAAAAAAAAAAAAAAAAAAAAAAAAAAAAAAAAAAGCTTTGAAATTGGACTACAGGTCTGTTTTAGAGGTTAGATTCATCGTTACTTCGGGCACATGAATCAAGGGTCGCTAATCATGGTTTATAGAAAATGACAGTTTTGATCGGCGTATACTTCACCTTGATCTTGACAACAAAACCAATCTTTGCTTGAATAGAGTGCCTTACCGCAGAACAATCTTAACCTCAAATTGTCAAGCACAACTGACCAATAAAACTTTCCTTGCTTTGGTTTAAACTATAATGTATAAATTAACTCAGACAACGTTGCTTAGTGAACCCTCTTTGTTTAAAAGCATTATTACTTAGTTCTAGTACGAAGTTCAGCCATGAGTCTTAGCGTTTACTCCTTCAAATGGTCTCAAAAACTGTTCAACTTATTTCGGTGAAGTATTCTTAATTTTTAATAACGTCGCTAAATTGCACAAATTTTTAACTAACTATTTAGTACCATTATAGTTTGTTTGATATAAAATGTAATACATAGTTATAAAAAGCAATATTTTTTTTATTGGGCTCATAAATTAAAAATAGTTCTCATTATTTTATTTATTTAATGAAAAATACGACTATATAAGAATGTACAATAAGTAAATGTGACAACATGAAAAAAAACTTCTTTTCTTACACGAGAAGAGGATCCAGCCAGTGATAGCACTTAATAACTTTGCTATCTCAGCAGGCCCTGCTGCAAGTTGGATGTACGAGAATTCTTTTAACAACCCTCTCAGGATTGTCGGGGTTATTTCACAAAGTTTTTTTTTGAAGTAGCGGATTTGTGTGAGCAAGGGAGTTTGGAATTAAAGGATGTTTATCCATTTCGAACCGAATCATCGATAAAGGAGATTGAGGACTTTATATATAAGTTTATTAATGACGATAATTGTAATGCATATGCGATTATTTTAAGTGAATTGGATGTTTAGAGCGTTTGTTGAGGAAGTATTGTAAGAGTATTCTCGATATTCTCGTGTGAGGATTCCATCAAGTACGTTTATCAAGGCAGTTTTGATCGGGGTTAACTTCGCCTTGATCTTAATAACAAAATCTATCTTCAGGGTTAATAGGCCTTACCATAGAACAATTGTAACATTTGTATGTTTAACAGGGATAAGCGGAATATTGTTATAGGCTACGGTAGGGCAGTAATTTGGAAGTAATAGAAGGGAAGTGGGTAAGCTGACTTATGAATTAAAAAAAATAAATTATATACTGAAATTTACAACTGTATTATTATAATACAACAAGTAAATATGATGAATGTTGATTAACAGCAGATAAACTAGCCAATGGTAGTACACAATGGTAGACAATGGTAGTACTCCAATTAGAAATTCAACTTAAGTCACGAGGCCATCGCCTCTTCAGATGCCTCGGAATATTATTGCAAATTGAAGAAGTAGGTTGGTTTGAAACTAGTGGATTTGAGTGCGAATGAAGTTTTTCATGAAAGGGTATCGGAATCGGGCCAAAATGGGACATTGAGATCATTACTTTTTTCAAAGATTTCGGATTAAGACTCATGATTTACATCGAAAATTCTTCAGTTAAATAGGAATAGATTAAAAAAAGTTTTTTTAGCGAAAGTAATCGAGGGAGTACTGCGTTCCCTGATGCCAGACTCAGTCAAGTGTCCATTTAGTTGAAGTAAATTCATACCCAATGTGGACATGTATTGAAATACACTACATGCAGCGCGCGATGGTATTGATGGACAATAGAGACTGAAAACCAAATAGGTTATTAGATTTCACATGATATGAATATAGGATTTAGTATAAGCTTTGTAGAAAGTGTCTTCCAAGGATTTTACCCACGATGGCTAAAAGGGAGCTATTACTATAGGATTTTGTGCGTTCAAATGTCTTATTGTAGGACTTGTGAATCATATTGATTACATTATATTCCATATGGTTTTCAAAAATCAAGAAAATAGGTGGATATATTTAGTAACGTTTATCTCCTAAAATATTTATATAAAAAAGAATTGGTGACGTTCGGTGCCAAAGGATTACCCTCTGAGCAGCTGAATAACAGAAAAAATCAAGTTGCACGTGATGATAGCCAGGCTAGTGCAACTTAGAGCTTCCCACGTGCGTCAACTCTCTAATCTATGTGCACATCTTCTCCCTGTTCCAACTTAACTTTTAAGCCTTCACTTCACAATAAGTAAAAATAAAATTGTCTAGATTTGTTTAAAAGCAATGTTTATAAATTATCGGGGAAATTAGAGAATTAAGTCCGCCTTGTTTAAAGAATAAATAAAGAGCGATGGGTATGACTTAAGTTGCGGACTAGAAACTCAACTAGGGAAAAATAAAAATGAGTAGTTGCTGATATTCGGGTTCTAGGAGAATATTTTATATCATTGATTTCAAAAATGTGCAATTGCTCCAAATCTTAATGAACACTTTCAAATTTTCATAGTGATCACAATGGCTCGGATTCATATGTGTTTACATATTTTTATTTACATTAGATATCATAATGAACAACAGTTCAAAATACATTTTAAGGCATTCTGATTCATCTGAGCCAATTTTTATTTCACATATTTCACTATAAACACATATTTCATATATTGCACATTTTTCTTACATATTTCGCAACAATCGAGAATTTGCGTATGGATATTGAGTAAATAAAGCTCCAAGACGCGCAGAATGACAAGAAAGCCAGACAGTCGTTGTTTTCTAGCATTCGGTGATTTACTAGCAACTGTTGGCCCCTCAAAACAGAAGAATCTTTCTTGGAATCACGGTAGAATAGGTGCCCACAATAAAATGATCGGAATTATTTACTTGCCTAATTTCGCCCTGTTCCCCTTCCTATTCTACCGCAATCTCAATCAGTTGCTCTCGCTCAGTATTACCGCAACCGATGAGAAAAACCCAACGTAAAAAATACAAAAAGGGACATTCAAAAACCAGGGACCTAGTTTCCGAATACTTCAGAAGCTGCCATTCCCTTTCACAAAATCAATAATACTTATTTTAAAAATTTCTTCGAGCAATACACTGACAAAAAATATCGGATGAAAACACATTAAGGAAAAATTATTTGAAAGGTGGAATGGAAACTCTTACTAAAATTCGAGATGAAGTCAAAAAATGGACCTATTTGGGTTTCGATCGACGAAAACACTGATGCTGAAGGGATGTACAGTGGCAGTCAAAAGTAATCGCACAAGCCAAATATTGTCCCTAAAGTTATATTGGAAATAAATGAAATTACACAACTTTTTCATAAGAAAAATCTTTTATTTAGACCAGTTTTAAAGTTTTGAAGCATCAATTAAATGAAACTGATCGCTTAAATAAAATACAACACAAAAAAAGGACCTTTGAAAAGTATTTACACAAATTTAAATTTTTTTTGATACAATGCATAATATGTATATTGTTTTTATTTTTCAATATTTTGTGAGCAATCCATTTGCATCGATAACAGCTTGAAGACGCCTTGTCATAGAAGGAACAAGATTTTTTACAAGCCCTGGCTCGAATTTTTGCCACTCTTCAAGAAAAACTTCTTTCAGGCGTTTTTTGGATGCAATGACGTATTTTCGAATCCTTCGTTCTAAATTGTGCCATAAGTTATGCTTCATCATAAACATATGACATTAAGGTCTGGCCTTTAGGGAGGAGTTAGAAGCCTTCTGCGTACATCATACAAGAGCCACTCCTCGCAGTATGCTTAGGATCATTATCCTGCTGAAAAATGTAAGAATTTCCTATCCCCAATTAATGAGTGCCGATTTATAGATTATGGCGCAAAATGTTGACGAATACATCTGCATTTAAGATGTGTTCAATCGGAACAAGTTTACCAACTCCATGAAATGAAGTGCATCCCCAATTCATAACATGACCTCCTCCATGTTTCACAGTTGGTCGAACATTTAGTATTTTTAATTCTTTGTTTGGTTTTCGCCAAATGTACTTCCTACCATCACTCCCAAATATATTATATTTGCTCTCGTCGCTAAATAGAACATTTTGCCAAAATTCTACAGGTTTGTTAATGTACTCTTTTGCAAACTCAAGTCTCTTTCTTCTGTTACCCTCACTGATAAACGGTTTCTTCCTTGGTATCCTACTATGCATATTTGCTTGATAAAGGGCACTTCTTACAGAAGACTCACTTGCTTATTTGAAGTACAAGCCCCCATATCTACCAGTTGCCAAGAACTAATTGATGGACTTTTTGTTGCCTCTTTAATTATGTGTCTGAACTCTCAGGGTTCAATACCTATTCGTGCTGGTTCCTGTCTCGTCATATTTCTTAATAATATAACGAACTGTAGAAAAGTACATAGCTAAGGTTTGACCAATTTCCCAATATGTTTTTCCGCTGTTTCGCAAAAATACAACTTTTCTCGGGTCGCAATAGAAAATTCGCCATTCTTTAGTGACATCTTTACTTAGATACAGAACAATACAGGCTAAATAGATTTCATTACAATCCCCCTAATCCTGAATGAAATTAAGCTCTTAACAAACAAAATAATGTTTGTAAACAAATACAATTAAATGTGTGCAAATACTTTTGAAAGGTCCTTTTTGTTGCGTTGTATTTTTGCTGATTGATCAATTTTATTTAATATTTATCACTTTTAAACTGGTCTAAATAAAAGATTTTTTAATTAAAAAAGTTATGTAATTTTATTTCATTCCAAAATAACTTTAGAGCCAATATTTGGCTTGTGCAATTACTTTTAACTGCCACTGTACATTGCCAATATAGTAACTTGTAGACTATGTCCCGATTCACCTGCACTACAATTTCTCTTAAATTGTGAACTTTTAGAAAAATGCAACGTTATGCAACGCTACTGTTGTACGTTTTTCCATCATGCACATTTTTGGCCAAATAGTGTTTTACACAAAAATGTTCTGCTATTTTTAT
The DNA here is from genome assembly GCA_037127475.1 of Arma custos. Taxonomy (NCBI): domain Eukaryota; kingdom Metazoa; phylum Arthropoda; class Insecta; order Hemiptera; family Pentatomidae; genus Arma; species Arma custos. The sequence goes on along the minus strand of CM073760.1, from coordinate 92,165,806 downwards.
CAGAAGCTGCTCCATATGTGGTGAACGCGGGGGCTGCTTTGGAGGTATTTTATCCGAATATGATACATTTCACATGCCTCCCAAATGCATTTCACCGATTTTCAGAAGTTGTCAGACTTAAATATTTTATTTGAAAAGAAAAGATATGGCCAGGACCGGGACTCGAACCCGAATTGATAAGGCTGGCCGAGGCGTCACCACGGACAGGTGAAATACCCGGGTTCGATTCCCGGTCCTGGCGTAATCTTTTCTTTTCAAATAAAACATTTAGAAAAATTATATCATATAAAAATTAAATAAATTAAATATTTTTATGTTGTCCTTTTAATATTAAATGTTAAAAAAAAAAAATTAAAAGCCCCAAGTCGAGTTAAAATGTTCAAGGAGCTTTGTCCATACTTATCTATGCCTCTTCAGTCAGTAATTTCAAGGTGGGGCAGCCTAACATTAATGCAAGAACTTCGAAAAAAATTAAAGACGTTCTTTCCAAACTAGATTCGGACACGTCTGCAGCAATAGAAAAAGCTAAATCTGTGATTTAATAGTGATGTTGAGTAACCCAGCTTAAAAAACAATTTTGCTTACATAGCCTCAAATATGTGTTTCTGAATTCACTTGATAACAAAGCTCGAAACACAAACCATGCCATTATAAGAGAGCGTAGCTACTGTTGAAAACGGTATACAGAATCTGGAAGAAGCATCTGGAGAAGTTGGAACCACAATGAAGAAATTGCAAGATGTGCTAAGAAAAAACCCAGGCTGGAAAGAAATGATGCTCATATTCTTTCCTTTTACTTACATATTATTAAAAAAATAACCACATATAAATGTCCATATTACACAATTTTTATTACTTATAAATCTGGGCTCTAGTGATCACTTAAACTTTATTAATTTAGGTGTTCAGTAATAAGTTAGAACATTAAAATGTTTTTAAATCATCCATATATTTGCCCCTGACGTATATGTTTTGCCTTGTCCTTTAATCCAGCTTTATATATTATAAAACGAGTACCCTTAAGGGGGATCTAGTGATTGATAGTGAACGAAGCCATATTACATTCCTCCACTACAGTTGTCTTTGTAGGATATAATACAGTCCCTTTAAAGGGATGTAGGAATTGAAGTTTTTATTATATACCACAACATAAATTACAAGTAGGTGGAGATCGTGGGAACGCTCAGGAAAAATTCCGCATACTGAAGGAATAAAATAATAGAGAGAGCTAATGATCAATGTGACAACAAAAAAAAGGATAGTTAATCTCACATTCTGGTAAGATCAAGAATTTGAAGAAGTGATATATCACTAATGAGGAATATTAAGAGAGCGAAATACCTGAACAGATACACTCATCGGAATCGCAGAGGACCCTAGCAAAGTAAGTGCTCTAGTAGAAAAAAAAAGTTTAAAAACATTGATTAAGCGAGACTTAAGAATGGCACAAGTTTTTCAAGTCTAAAGATCAAAGTACATTCTTTTATTAATGCTTAGAGAAAGGAAAGGTAAGCTGCTTATTATGGATAACGAGCTGCAGGAAAGAAGGAAAGGACATTTCCAGGAGCTACTAAGCTTTCCTGATGGAGAAATGAAAAACCACAGAAGTATGCTGTCAACAGGAAAAGCTGATAGTGATGAAGCCATTCCACCTTGTTTTGGCAACATCGATTATAATCTGGGAAAATTGAGAAACAACGAGTCACCAGGATCTGACCCGATTCCTGGAAAGTTTTCTAAACAAGATAGAAGCCGCTTCTTTGATGAAATATATAAATTATTATCAAGCAAATAAGCTACAAGAAGAATGTAAAGAACATTCCCAATTCATAAGATTTGTAAAGATTACAGAAATTAGAGAGGTATCAGCTTACCTTACTATGAATATAAACTATGCCACTGTTCTTACTTGCCAAACAATGATCTAATAGTGATATGATTCATTTTCAAAATACAGCTATGATATACAACCCTCAGATATTACAATTGAGATACTGCAATACTATATAACAATCAATTAAAATATATATCCCTTCTTCTCCAAAGTTATACGTCAGTGATTGACTGGGAGTTGTTTTAGTAAATCACTATCCTGGTACATCGGACAAAATAACTTTGATTAAATGGTGACCATGGTTATAATGGATACACGTATTATTACAAAAATGCCCCTTTCCGTTATCTGTGAGTGTTTCCTAATTCCTAAATGAGATCACTTGGCATCTTGCCTTCCTGCTTACCAATGTCCTTTTTCTCCCTTTTCCAATTACCCCTTCCCCTGGGAGACCCGAGACCCGATTAAGGCTTTCTTCACCTGTTCCGGAACCGTTCACAGGTTTATTTTAATATTTATAGATTAGTAAACAGTATGACATATAGCAATAAGGGCTGTAATTATGCGTGTGGAGTAAGCTCAGAGTAAAACCAAAGTGTTTTCAGGACAAATCAATCTACTATTGATCAAGTGCCCTTAGGCAGACTATGGAAAAATCTAGATATTCTATATTAATTTAATGAGGCTAGGAGATGATCATGTGAGGCGGTGTGGGACACAGTAATTGGAGAGGGAGTTCATATTGCAATTATTAAATTGGGAATACCAGCAAGATTGATTCGTTAAAAATAACGATTCCAATAAAAGGGACTATCGGTAGAGTTAAAGTGAAGAAAAGAATTGGTGAACCCCCACCTCATTTGATTGATTAGTTCCACTCCATTTTTGTATAATGTCCTACAGGCCTCTTCAGACGAGGTGGACATTAAGGTACGAATACTTCAGCAGTGAAGGATAAATTCTGTAAAATCTGAAGAATTTCACTCTGTGTCAACCCAGTCAAAACCAAATTCATTGTTTTAAGGCACCCACTACAGCAGCATTACTTGGGAAACCGCACATTTTAAACAGTGATTAAGATTTATCTTCTTCGAATTCAAAATTAGTAATACCAATAACGAAGATGTGGAGATAGCAGTTGTAATATTGGCTGCCAACGCGAGCCACTAATTTGCGCGCCAGATATGAATCGTTACGTTCACATTTGAAGAAGTAATAGTAATCTGTTCGAAAGTAAGATTTTAAGATGAGTAGTTGGATCTAAACTGATGTAGTGAGTTTTCTGCCTAAAAAAAAAATAAGATGTCTACTCAATGTATGGTGATATATCTCTTATTTCGCATGCTTTTAGTCCAAAAATTGGTTAAGACATGTCCTGAGAAGTGATAAGCCAAAAGGAAGCCAGATGGAACAGTTGGGGTAAGATCAAAGGCAAGATGGATGGATTTTGTACAAGAAGGTAAAAGGATATTAGAAAAATGGAATACCCATCAAGTATTGAGAGATTAGTGAGCAGGCCAAGAATCGCTAGATGCGTCTGCTACGTCAATAATGAATAAAAATTATTTAAAATAAGTATTGACTTCTGTATCGCAAATTAGTTAGGTATCGCAAATTTCTTTCTTAATTATTAGATTTGCCTCTATTTTTTAAGTTTTGAAGAAATTTTTAGTCCTTTGTTAAGTTGACACTTAGCCCCTGATTATTTTATTGATTTCATTGTTTTATATAACAAAAAATAACTTTGGTAAATAACTTTCTAAATTAATAAGTTAGATAGAAAAATTATATATGATATAACTTGACGCTGCTTCCAAGGACTCAATTTATATTCAATTCTGCCGAAACAGTTTCTAAGGTTGTATTTTACACTTAGTAAGGCCAAAGCGATAGATTAAAAAAAACGCAGATTTTTATCTAGGGACTGAATACGTTTAATTATGAGATTTTATCTTTCAGTTTTAATTAATTTGAAAATAAACAAGTTCTGTTTATCTAGCAATTTTTTTCTATTTTAAACAATATTGATAATGTAAATTATTTTTTATTTATTTTTATTTGATGGTGATTATTTAAATATTTTTGTTTTGAAGAGAAATGATTTGTCCTGGACGGGATCCAAATCTTTTCTCTTCAAAATAAAAATATTTAAATGATGATAATGATTTGGAAATAGTATAATTTTTTTTTCTTTTTTAGTTTGATAGATGCCTAGGACATCTAAGAAAATAAATAAAACTATACAAACTATAAAATTGTTATTGTTTGAATTTTAACGGAATGAAAGAAAACATAAACATGTTTAGATGCATTTAGTAATTTTTTCTAATATAGTGAAAGCAGAAAATAAATCCAGTCTTTATTTCATCATTATATTTATTACCATTACCATTGTTTTAAATTGAAATTATTTTGTGTAAAATAAAATATTACACTGTTATTAAAAACTTTTTTTTTTAATAATAGAGCTTACAGGTTGTGAAAATAAATAATTTTTTTTTATCACTGTAAGGCTTTTTACATTTGGATTTTCGAATATGGAGGAAAATGCATAATATATCTTAGAAAAACATAAATATTGAATTTGTCTGTAAGGGAAAAAGCGACAGACATTGTTAAAATTGATCCATGAGTCGTGAAATCAACAATAAGGAAAAGTTAAAATACTACTATCGTTTCAACTTTTAGTGTTGCTTATTCAACACTTAATCCTACTCCCCATTGAGGAGGTAAGAGTATATTATTGTAAAACGTGTTAATTTAGGTAATCAATTTTTTTTAGATTTTATTCAACAGGTTACCATGCGATTCTAACCAGACATTTGGCATTCTTTCCATTGAGCTCCATATGTATAATATTATATGATTTAGTACTAAAAAAATAAACTGTGTGTGTCAGCTCCGACACACGATTGAAGTTTACTTCGATTTCTTGGCTGGCTTATTTTTATTTTTTTGATTTTTTTTCCATGTCTAGATAGTAGCAGATTCTTATTATTTTTCTGTTGATTTTTTTTTTCGTTTTTCCTCTTCAACATAAGCCAATATTTTTTGTTTTTGTCGAAATCGGTACTCTTGCTGCCATTCCGTCGAAGTTTTTGGTTTTTTGAGGAGCTGGCGATAGCAGCGGGCTGGTTTAAAACTGCGAATAAATAAATTCGAGTATATTAAAATTTAGTAGTCAAAGTGAGTCATAATAATTTTAATAACATAATATAAAATGTAAAAGATATATGCAATTAATCAAACATATTATTATTAATATTATTATATAATTCACAAATATGAATTATAAGCTTACCAAAAAACCGCATCTACGTGTTTTTCAGATTCTTCGTCCTCGTTATTCATTGTCATTCAGATCAGTTTTTTTTATATCTTTCAATATTTTATTAACTTCAATCATTTAATAATTTTGTTTATTGCTCACAAATATAAGAATCACTACATATAAATAAATAAATTACACTCTAAAATCAAAACACAAATTGACGGTTAGGTTGCTCTTATTCACATACATAGCCTCAAAGTGACAGGTGCGCAAAGGAACGTAACTTCTCTCAATATATTTATATTTTACTGTAAAGTTTATTCACTAAACCTCCTCCCTGACCATTTAAAACATTTGTAAATCTATTCTCATTATAACAAAACATAAAATACATCGAAGCTCAAAGGTAACTTTGAGGTTATATATTTATCTTCTTAACTAGTTTAAACCAATCTTTTAATCTTAATTTAAGGTTTTAAATTTAATTTTAATCATCCCGTCTATAACTATCCTTTTTTAGAGCATTCACGGGCTGGTTTAATACGAACAAAGCAAGCATCAATAGCGTTTTTACTTTAGTTTTGAGCAATAATCACAATTTTATATATTATATTAATAATATTACATTATATCGCAATAAATTTATCAAGTGCAGGTAGATCTTCTTATTCAGGTAGATATTCTAATATTCTGAACAATACCGACTAAGCTATTAAATTATTATTATTATTAATTTAACCGGAATTTAACTTTTAATTTCTATGTGTTATGTAAAACAAATAATACAATCTTTAGAACATGTGAAAGAAGTGAAAGGTGCGCAAAGCACGTATCAAGGACCGTAACGGGCCAAACGCTCGATTTTACTCCTTATAAAATATTCGTACCGCGGGCTAAATATGAAAATCGTTTCTTAAGGACTAAACTCCTAAAAAAAAAAGTTCGTCTGCGTACAAACCCAAAGACTGTGATTTCGAATTCCGGTCTGGGGATTCCTCTAGCGCATCCACCACTCGGATATATGAGGCCCGACACCTTACTGGAGACAGAGCGTAGAAATGATAACTATACCTGGTGTATTATGTTTTCCAGGATGTCGCTAGTAGGTTTCCTGAAAGAAATATTGGTCTTCGTGCGCCAGCTGTCCACAAGCAGCCTAATCTTTCACTGCCCTTGGACCCTAATTTTTGTGGATGTGAAGGACAATGGTAAATCTGCTCCTAAGGGACTGGTCCTATGGGCCTACCGCTGCACCATGGAAAACTTGGTCCTCAGCTATATAAAGTTGGGTAACCCTGTCCCGCAAGCGAAATCGTCCTAATGAATGTCGAGTTTATTTTCAAGGTATCATCATCATTTATTGAATTATTTGTACTTTTAATTCAACCTTGATGTTATGGTTCTTAATTAGGCTATTGAACGAGATCTGTATTTTTTCATACTTTCAGTTTTGAAACCGCAATATTAATAGTTAATTTTTCACTTCAACTCAAAATCAAAATCGGTGCACGGTTTTTCATAAATTTAGTAACGATTCTGTGATTGAGTGACTGTTTTGTATCGTAATTTCCTTAATAATATTTTTATTATATCATTAATATATATGTTTGTACCAAATCATATTAGAAGTGACCATGAATCCTAAAATAAACTAAGACTTTGGGATCTTAAAAAGTTGATAAACGAACCAGGTAACAAAGAAGTCCATACAAGTAATAATTCATCTAAGTATTAGGATAAATTCATGGCTAGTATTTTCAAATCCCAGTTAACCAGCATGGCACCTACGGTAACCAAATAATCGATTTTCAAATCTAAAATATCTAATTGAAGTGTATCTTAAGGGAATGCGTGTTCTTTAAATCGATAGTATTTTTATGAATAGTTTTGGACTAATGGACTTTCGTGCAATATTTTGATTCATAATGATGTGCGGAAATGATTGACTAAATATATCTTAGAAGAGTATAAAATGATCAGGGAGTGCAGTCAATAAATATTTCACATAAAGTGCAACTTATTTTATCAAGTTTTAGGCCATCAGGGCCGAGAATAAAAGAAACCAGAAAAACATTATGGTTCATTTACCTGGTTTTTATGGTTCCAAATTTATACTTGTTACCCTGCATGTTGCTATTAAGCATACCAATTTATAGACCATGACAGCAGGTATTAAATTTTACGTAGATCATTAAAGAAACACTAACCACATATGAGGTCATTCTCACCTCCCACGGGAGTGATCCAGGCTACACTTCCACCAAATGAGCAATAAGGAAGACTGCTGACGGTAAGGTATCTGAGGAAGTCGTTGTTATCGATTGGCTGCTAGCTGGACCGCACTGATAAGGAGGTTTGTTATTATAACTGCTAATATTGGAACGGGAGGGTATTGCCATTGTCACTAGGTCCTCACTCCTCTAACGAAGCAATTTGTTACGATTCCAGCAAAACAAGTTTCGAATCCATAAGGTATAAGTGAAAACTTATTGTTAATCTTATTTAATTTTATTAATTATATCAGGAAGGTTGTATTCAAACGTGTGTTTCCTAGCAGGCATTTCCCAAAATTTTAAAAACTGACAATCTTTTTACTAGTTTAGTCAAGCAGTTCTTAAAAAAAAACTATCACCACAACTCATGAAGGGTGTTGGGTCCAGTATGTGGTAGAGACTGTGCTGTTTCTAGGACAAGGGTTGTGCAGGGAGGCACAACCATTGTCCTAAATCACGCTCAACCGCTATGTTTGCTCAATTGAGGGTACCCACATTATAGAGGCTGTTTGAGTGCCAGGAGGGTCGCTCCCCCCAAGCATTTCTTTATGCTCCCGAAACCTCAGGTTCAGAACCGGACTACAAATATGAAAATGGCAATTTTTAAAATTTCTGAATTATCAGTTTTTAATCTTGGACGCCTCATATATAATATTTTCTTTATGATATTCTACTGATTCCTTTTTTCAATTATCATTATTCAGGTACTTTCAGTTAAATCATTTACTGTAATGTTCGAAGCAGGTGTTAAATTTCTTGTATTTCAAAATCTTGAGTTACTATCCATAATATAGATATTAAATAGGTTGTTGTATCTTTACGAAAAAACAGTTTAAAAAATATAAAATTAATTAATATATAATTATATATATTTTTTTAATTTTGGTGTAATTTGTGAAATTTGGTGTAACCAATGCCACATCAAAGTCGACGAGAAAAAAATCAAACACGTGACTTTTACACTTCGCTGGGGAACATGTCCTTCTGTCCAATTCATTGAAACCGTCCTACCTGTTTCTGGTACAGTACGATATCTTGGCTTCCTCCTAGACAAAAGACTTACATGGAATCCTCATACCAGACTCAAAAGACAAGAACGTAATAGACGATTCAGCCAACTATTCAGATTACTATGTAAGACCTCCAATCTTTCCATAGACAATATATCAATGGAAAGATGGAATACCTACTAATATACAAAAAAATCTAATATCAGACGCATTCAATCCTTTCAATCCAAAGTCCTGAGAACTATTGTCAATGCTCCTTATTATGTCTCCAACAAATCCCTCCATAATGATCTCAACATTCCTTTCGTCCTCGATCTCATCCCTACTAAACTTTCACCAAAACCTTGCCTGTCATCCCAACCCCCTGGCTCAGTCATTATCCAGTTCCACACATCCATATAACTCACCCCGCTGTCTAAATCGGTAATGGCCCCGAGACCTGATATAATAATGTTATTTAGGGTACTGGCACTGGCCAGATTCTCCACTCACGACCTGTGTGTGTGAAGCGCAAAAATTGCGAGAACACGGGAACATGGGATCGGATAAGAGAAAAGACTTGTCGCCTGCCGGCAGGCGACTCCGGTAGCTCAAATGGTTAGAGCGCTGTAGCGGAGAGACAGAGGATTCGGGTTCGAATCCCGGCCGGGGGCATATCTTTTCTCTTTAAAATGAAAATATATAATTATATTATATTATCTTATTACATAACAGTTAATTACTAATCGTTAATTAAGTATATAGAAAATAAATCAAGTATGTGTATGCACATAGGTATACATAAACATAGAGCCAATGTTTAAATTTATAGTTACTTAAATCTAATACTTTTTAAACTATGTCGCAGAAATTTTAATTTTTCTATTCTGCCTAAATCTACTTACTAATAACGTATTTTGTTGCTTTTTCAACTCGTCGCATCATATTAGAATCAGAAAAGAAATCACAAATCATTTAAACATTTAGAAATATATATGAACAATTTTTTAAATTATTACTCTGAAATAATCAATTTTATTTTTACAATGATGGAAATATTTTATAAAAAATTAAGTAAGCTCTTGTCGAGTAGAAAACTTAAAGTATAAATTTTACAAGTGATATAATAATCTGGGATTAAGAAAGACATTGACGTGGGTTAATATCATGAGAAAAAATTGTCACTTCTCAGAATCTGACTTAGTTGTCTCTTACTGTTCTATTTATTGTTGTAATCCTGCAAAGAGAAAGAGTATTAATTCGTCATTTAAATGCATAACACTTCGCTATGTTCAACTTAACATGAAAAGTTTTAATTTAGCTAACGCTGGGTAAATAGTAGAAGTTTCTCTGAATTTCTAGAAGAATACATTGGGGAGAAATACCAGAGGCGTGAATATAGGCTTTGAGATATCGATTGATTTTTTTTTTTCAACACTTTATTGAAACATTACAACCTGCCACTTGTGGGCAATAAGTAATGGTGCTAAGTAGCTTATAATCATTTCATAACAAAACAATAATATAAACAAAATAAAATAAATAGATGTATACATGCGGACAAATATATACGTGCGGTAATAGAAAGAAATTATTGCGAAAATGATAATAAAATGAAGTAAAAAAATAAAATAAATAAATAAAATGTAATGTACACATTCATACCCGATTTAAAAGCTTGGGTCCCCGAACTAAGCTTCTTCCCCAGGAATGAGCGCAAAGCAGGAGTCCGGGAGGCCCAGGCCCCTTTCCCAGCCGCGTCACTGGCATTAAACGCCAATGGAAACTGGTTAAGGGCGCTTCACACACACACAGGTCGTGAGTGGAGAATCTTGCCAGTGCCAGTACTCTAAATAACATTATTATATAAGGTCTCGGGGCCATTGCCGGTTTAGACAGTGGGGTGAGTTATATGGATGTGTGGAACTGGATAATGACTGAGCCAGGGGGTTGGGATGACAGGCAGGCAAGGTTTTGGTGAAAGTTTGAAAATTTAGTAGGGATGAGGTCGAGGACGAAAGAAATGTTGAAATCATTCTGGAGGGTTTTGTTGGTGACATGATAAGGAGCATTCATAATAGTTCTCAGGACTTTGGATTGAAAGGATTGAATGCGTCTGATATTCGATTTTTTTGTATATTTGTAGGTATTCCATCTTTCCATAGATATATTGTCTATGGAAAGATGGGAGGTCCTACATAGTAATCTGTATAGTTGGCTGAATCGTCTATTACGTTCTTGTCTTTTGAGTCTGGTATTAGGATTCCATGTAAGTCTTTTGTCTAGGAGGAAGCCAAGGTATCGTACTGTTTCGGAAATAGGTATGACGGTTTCATTGAATTGGACAGAAGGACATGGTCTCCGGCGAAGTGTAAAAGTCACGTGTTTGATTTTTTTCTCGTTGACTTTGATGTGCTATTGGTTACACCAAATATCAATGAGCGAAAGGTTCCTTTGGAGGTTCGAGGAAGCCATTTTGGGATCTGGATGAGATGGTAGGATGGCTGTGTCTTCAGCGTACGCTGCATGGAAGGTTTCAGGAGTAGTTGGGATATCAGCGGTGTACAATATGTATAGGATAGAACCCAAGACGCTGCTTTGGGGACTCCAGTTTGAATTGGGTAAAGATTGAAGTATTCGTTACCACAGCGTACTTGGAAGTAGCGATAAGGATTGAGGTAACCGGTTATTGAAATCTATGAAGCAAAATTAAATTTATTTAATTATCCCTTTAAATTTTAAAGGATTAATTACATATTAAATATTATTTGACAGAGGAGTAGAACAATCACCAATCTCTAAAAATCCATTTGTAAGATTGAGATAAATAATTTTTTATTGATACACTATAATACTGTGTAGTAACTTAGAAAGAAATAAAGAAAGTTTTTTATGTTCCTATATCTCAGATTCCAACGTAAATATTTTTTCTTACGCCTGTAAGCCTACAGAAGGACCATTTATGCGACGATAATAAATATCCGATGATACAGCATGTTTTACTTTATTCCTTTTTTTCAGACATTTATTATACAGTTTTACCGTTGTTTTACCATCGATTCATTTCTTCCAATTTTTACTTGCACCATTAGTTTATTCTTGACACTAAATATTAACAACATTTTCATCAATGTCCATAGTTTTAATGTTCTACACCAAAAATACGAAACTATGATAATAATAAATACATTATTGAGAAAATAATATCGAAAGCACAAACTGTTGAAAAAATGGAATATATTCAATAATAATACACTTTTTTTTTAAAGCTTGGTATATAGTTTTGAGTTTTGAAAAAGGTTGAAATTTGATTTTTTTTTTCTGAAGAGACATTATAAAATTCAATTTCTGGCGAATATCTGAATTTTCGATATTCGACTCAGACCAAACTTATTTTAGCCGTTATTTTTCGAAATTAACTTTTCTACCAGCAATTTAATTATTTTCCAAATGTTTGTAATTTAGTTTATCCTTAATATTTCGTAACTTCAAAATATTAAGCAATTCACAATAAAAAAAATGTCTTGTATCAATAAATTAGTAAAACTCTGGGAAAAACAGATTTTAATATTGATAAAGAAATACACCAAAAAATAAAAATTACATTACAACCTATGAATGAATCCAAAACGAAGTGAAAATATACCATCAATTGCCTAGTTATGGAGTATTGGGTGCCCAGTGATGATCTCCTGATACACTGAATTTTCCGACTGATTTGTATGAAATTTAATTTTTCGTCGGAGATGAGTAGACAGTTAACCTTCTATTCTAAACTTCTATTTAATCTATTACCACCTCGTCTATGTATAATTTATTACTTCATTATAAGTCCTATCCATTGATCTATGCATATGTTATACATGTGCAGTATTTTATTTCTTCTAAAAGGGGTGATCTTGTACTTTCTGGTATTATGCATAAATTCTTGATGTCTTTAACATGAAGAATTAAACCGTTTAATGATCTAGAATTTATATTTATTTATGTTGTTTCTGTTTATTATCATTTCTAAATGTTTATTTCTACTATGATTGAAAAAATAAAATCAATAGTAGTAATAATGCCATAAAGAAAACAGAAATTTGCCATAAGGGATAGGGGCCTAAGGCAACGGTTTTTATCTGAAGAACGATATGGCCACATCCTGGAAGTACAGCCTCCAGAAAATATTCTTGATCTCTAAATATTCTTATCATACATAAAGGAGGCCGTCGTCATAGTAACAAGAAAAAAATGCAACAACCTTGCAAATTGCCCAGTGACCTTCCGTGCAATAAAAATAGGCCAGTGGTTCGCTGATAAATAAATATATGTAATGATAATATTACATTCCAGTGAAGAATTGAAGATAATGATTAAAACAAATGTTCAAGGTTTGTTATTAGTTTCCCATTAAAATAATGACAATAATATTCCTTAAATGCTATGCAAATTAACGTGGGTTTATCTAGAAGTAGAAATTCTAGGAATATTTTTTAGTCAAAAGCTTTTTTTAAATCAATGTTTCTTAACAGCAGTGCATTGATGTTAATAGAGTTGAACTTGAATTTGATTGGAAATCCTCTTCACAGCTGAGTGCATTTGCTTTTACTGCTGCAACCATTCAGAATTACTTTTATTTACAGTTTATAGGATTTATTTAAGTATAATAATTAATTTATAATATATCATAATTGATACTTTCTACCTTTGGAAACTTTCCACGATTAAAATGACACCTAAGCCTTCTAAACCTGTCACTAATCCTTCATCTTATCATCCAATTGCACTCGTCCCTATAATGTCTAAATTATTTGAAAAACTCTCCTTAATCGCATAAAGCCTGTCCTCGAAAATAGTGGAGTGATACCGAACCACCAATTTGGCTTTCGTTATCAATCTACTGTACAACAGTGTCATCGTACCGTGGATGCAATATCTATCGCTTTTGAGAAAAAATAATATTGCCCTGCGATTTTTCTTGACATTGAAAAAGCATAGTGTCTGGCACAAGGGTCTTCTCTGGAAAATAAAACCTCACTTACCTCCTACATACTTTTTAATTCTTCAATCTTATTTCCAAGACAGGTTCTTCTGTACTTCCGTTGACTCTTCGATTTCCTCCTTCATTCCTCAATACAGGGATGTACCCCATAGCCCCATTCTCTATTCTGTATGCACCTCTGATATTCCTGAGCACCCAACATCTAAACCTTCGCAGACGATACAGTCATTATTTATTCTCATAGAGATCCAAACCTAGCATCTACAGCTCTTCAAAATCATTTATTTGATTTAGAAACTTGGTTCTATAAATGGCAAATCAGAATAAAAGCCTCAAAATCGAGCCATGTAAGTTTCTCTCTAGGCAAAGCTTCGTGTCTAGTCAAAATTGACAACGACGAAGTACCTTCAAAAAATTATGTACGTTATCTCGGACTATACATGGACAAAAGACTTACATGGAACGTACATACAAAATTAAAAAGACAAGAACTGGCTAGACGGTACAAACAACTATCACATCTTCTGGGCTACAGATCTTCACTTGACTTGAGGAACAAACAACTTATCTACATTAGTATACTAAACCTATTTGGACATATGGAGCAGCACTTTGGGGTTCAGCAAAAACAGTTCACATACACAAGATACAAACAAAACCGTCCAAATTCTGAGAGAAATTATTAATGCACCTTGGTATATTTCGAATCACACTTTACACAACGGCATGAACATTCCCACTATAAAATCATATATTCATAACAAATTCATAACATTCCACTCACCGACACAATATCATCCAAACCCACTCATTCTTCCGCTTTCCTACACCCTGTTACCTGGACTTGATAAGAAAAGATTAAAAAGACATTGGCCAAGAGACCTACTAAATATTTGATGTATTTTTTCCCCCAAATAACTATAACAGTTTTTAAATTGCTAATTTTCGGTAAACTTTTTCTAATCTAGAAAAAAATAGGTTTTTTTTTAGCTTTTTTTACAGTTTCTTAGCTCTTCCACAGTATGCACAATTCTAAAAAAAAAGTAATTATATACCGACCTTTTAGCTCTTCCACCGCACCTTGGAATCAAATACATTATGTAGAAGAAATGTTATTCAGAAAACTAAAGCAAAATGAAATCTGCGCGAATTTATATTATAATATTATTTATGCTGATCAGTAAAAGCGATACACTTTTAAATAAGGATTGCTCAACATTTGGAAATCGGTGGCCTCTTACAAAACACTATGTAGTCCTGATTTGCTTATAAGTTTTATTATTCTGGTTTGTAGGTAAAAACCCAATTTTTGCTCATTTCGCTAATTAACTCAAAATAAACTAAATTATTTCGTTTTTCACTAATTTTCATGAACACTTGCTGTTTCTGAGAAGAAGTTCATCAATAAATCTTATAGTGAGTAAAATTCATGAAAATTCTAATATGTAAAAATGTTTATTCGACTTGGCTCCGTAAAAATAAGACGAATTGAGAAAAACGGCCTTTAATGCAGCATCTTTTCAGAATTAATTTTATTTATTTTCGATTTTGTTTATTTATTATTTTGTTAGTTTTAGTTTTATAGGCGTTCCAACAAGGGTTGCCTCAACCAGTCAGAGCAGAGGTCCATGCCTCTCGATCCATCCAATCTTCTTCCTTGACATCTCGACCGTCCATCTCCTCCTGGACTCCCTCCAACCACCCGATTCTGGGCCATCCGCGTCCTCTCTTCTTGGTGGAACCTAATCAAACACTCGGTTTGTCCAACGTTTGAACGCCTTTCTCTTTTCATGGCCGTACCATCTCAGGCGGCGTGTGCCGATTCTTTCATTTGTAGATATATCCACATCCATCTTCCGTCGAATTTCTTGGTTTCTTAGTTTATCCAGCCTGGTGACACGGAGAAACCTCCTCCAGAATTCCATCTCAACTGACTAAACCTTTTAGTACAGACGGGAGCTTATAGTCCAGGGTTCCGAAGAATAAGTCAGGATAGATTCGACTAGGGTTGTGAAAATACGGAGTTTATTTTCTATAGATATCTCTGTATTACAGAGGACTGGATGTAGCATTCTGGTAGACTTTCGGACTTGCTCCACCATACTCAAACCGCTAGTATCCAAATAAGATCCCAGGTACTGAAATACATCTCTCTAGGCACAATGTCATTAGCTTGTTCTAGGTATATAAAGGCCTTATGGAGTTCCTGCTTCCATTCCTAGGAATTCTCTAGGAGTTGCCGAACAACAGATATGAGCCGTTTATTTTGAAAGTGACCTAACTCCGTTTTTAAAATTTTTGCCTAACTCCATTCTCACAAGAAAACATACATTATTCACTTAATAATTGTTAACATTTTAATTGGAACCATAAATTTAACAGCCTTAGATACACTTAAGCAGTATGACTCATTAGTATCCTATACGAATATTTTTAAATTCATCGAAACGCAAACCCTTAAATATTTGAAGATAAATGGAGGTAGGCCACTTTCAAAATAAACGGCTCATATATCGTCTGTACATGATCGTTCCGCCGTGAAACCGCTGTTTCTTGAGGGGTAGAGTATGCTTCTTCTAGCAGCCTACCAATAATCCCGGCAATCGAACTTTGCACGCAGATCTCGCAATAAACACTTTTCTATCACCCTTCTTATATAATGATGATATGTAGCCAGGCCTCAGCTCATCCCGAATATCATCTCCTCTTAGGACAAGGTTGATCACCACCGTAAAAAGGGTTAGGAATTTCGCGCTTCCAGCTTTTAGGAGCTCCATAGCAATTCCACCGGGTCCCGGAGATGTGACAGTCTTCGCATTTGATAGAGCTCACTTAACATCCCTCTCTTCTACCTCAACCGGTTCCTCCGCTTCTACATGCTCGGTGTCAATTTCCAGAGGCACAAACTGTAGGAGCACAACGGTTTTGTAGTGATTCTCACAATCCTTTACCTTAATGGATTTTCCCTTTCTTGCTGTCCTCATCTTTTTCAGCACTTGCCAGGACTCCCGGATTCGATTGAACCTTAGAGTACTGTTGATTTACTGGCAGCATCTTTTCCATGAGGCGTTTTTGGCATAAGTGTTTGCTCTTTAACCCTCCGGTTCTATATACCACCCAGTCACCATTCCTGGTGGAAGAAAGGTACCTTCCAGGCTAGTTTCTTTTCTTTTACTAGTTGGGCTATTTCCTGTGTCCACCAATTTGGCAGACGCCTCTTCTCCTCTTCACCAAGAACCTTTCAAGTTGCCAAATGGACACATTCCTTCAGATGTGCATATTTCTCTTTGGCCGTTTGCTCATACGAAAGGTCAATCACCTCCCCCAACCTCCATTCGTAGAGAGTCCTAACACTCACATCATCCAGAAGATACAACTTTTATTTTTGTGGGTCCAAAATAAGTGTGTTCCGTTTCTCCGGGCTATCCCGTCCCACTTTCTCATTGAAATCACCGACGTGGATGATTTCTCCATTGGACCGCACGTTTTCCAAAGCTTCTCTTAAGCTCTCCTCAAATGCATCATTACTTGAATGAGGTTCGTGGTTTCCTGGTGCATACACCCCTATTATCACAACTCATCTTATCGGTCTTTCGGAAATTTCTTCGGAATGTGTGATCATACTTTTAACTTTTTCTCTACCACCATAGGAACCCCTGTTTTGGCTCTTTCCTCTTTGGGCACACCACTCCACAGGTGGATATAAACCCCCACCCATTCTTGCCCTTTTCCTATAAGCTTAGTCTCCATAAGCACAGCTGGGAAGTAGAAATCTCTCTTTTTACCTCCAGTTTCTTATTTGATAAACTCTGTAAATTCCATGCTCCAAAATGAAAGGTTTGTGTCCATTTCCAAAATATTTTTCTGTATAATCCATTTGAATCCGAGGCTCTCTATTCACAATTTTTAGCAAAGCAGATTTTACATCGTTGAGCATCTAACCTAAGCGATAACGCCCAACCTGAAGGATCAGAGTTTTCTGTCAGGGTTTTCCTTTCTTTAGACAGACTGCCATCACCTGGTTTACGAGTTCTATCCACCCGGGTTTTTCTTCGGAGTTGTCCTTCTCCTAGGCAGAACCCCGCACTAGGGGGGCAGCGTTTATTTAGTGACGGCGCTCCTCGCCACGTCACCGAAGTCGTCTCTGGGCCCGCTGGGGCATTGATGAATATGGCCACGCCACGACTAAGTCCCCCCCGCCCTAGACTGGCCGCTCATAATCTGGGGCTGGTATTCATCATATTTCCAGCTATCCTGTTGGCGATAATAGGACATTGCGTTATCAGCCATTCCGAACCACCTGTTACCTAGGTTCGCCATAGGAGGGCAGGTGTTTATTTAAATATAACAATTAAATGATAATATGTCATAATTGATACTTTCCATTACAGTTTTAAATACATTTTGGGTAAATTTTTTCATTTTTTTGCCCAAAATACAGTTCTTTTATTAGCCAATCGTAAAAAGCACCAAAAACTAACAATGCATTTTTCCTTCTATGGTTACTACTTCGAACTGGCATTACAAGGTAATAAGTGGAGACCCAAGCTTAACTCCGTGAGCTAGAATAGGCCTTACAATAGTCACGTATATTTGTCTTTAGTATATAATTGGAAAATTTATTGCGTTTGTCTAAAAGGTACTGAAGTAGCTGGAAAGGGATCGAGAATTCCACGTTGAACATTTGTCAAGATGGAGTCTTAGGTATCGAATCTGTTGAACAGGAATAATTGGATTATAACTAAAGGGTACTGTGGGATAGATAATCATTTTTTTATAACCATAGGTAAGATAATTTGGTGTGGTTTGTGGAAATTTATTTTTATCCTCCGGTTTTGACTCCATTATTCAAGCTCAGTAATATGGGATTGATGAGTTCGAGGTACAATAACTGAGTCAGTATTGACTGACAGACATGCATGCTAAGAATAGGCTGAGATGGGTTGTATTGTCAGTTGTGTAACATTTATAGATGTTTTGATTGAGGGTATTACGTTTTTATTAAAAATATTGTTTTATGCTCATTTTATAAAACAAATTTAAAAACTGTAATAATATTATTTTTTGGTATAAACATTTCAAGAATAGCTCAATAACTAAATACTGAGATTAGAGATATATATTTAGTACTGCCTACTCCACGGGGAAACAAAACCCGATCCTAGGGAACGTAATATACCTTCCAAAGGTTCTTCATGTCCTTCCGGCTATTAAGGTATCCGCTTTCATCCTTGGTCCCTTGTCGACCTAATGCTTATTCCTTCAAGAAAATAGATAAAAGCTTTGGTGTTTAATCAATGCCATGTGTTACCTACTTCCTGCAAACTAAACGCCCATTTTGCGAGTGCTTATTAAAATCTATCAGTTTAGGTTTCAACTTTAATATATTAAACAATAAAATAATAAAGTATAATTAATAACAAATAAACCACCGGTAAAAAGTTTGGACATTTTGTAGATTACTATACGATGCTCATGGACCAGAAATAAGTTTTCTTGGAGTAGATAAATGTGTAATATTATTATAATTTATAATAATTATATGCCTATATGACTCCGAACATTCATATTTCAACTTACCACTTACAAAGCCAAACATGGTCTATTCGATTCATAGCAATAAGTTAGGTGCATAGCAACTTGCATATAAATACAATAAATTGCTAATGGATATTACAGGAGAGAAATTTTCGCACTAAACTCAATAATAGCGTTGTTTTTTCAATTGTTTTCCAATTTCAACTGATTAATCAATATATAGAAATGTATACACTAAATCTTCTTAATCGTTTCTTCTTCATAGTTAACTATTTATTATTAAATATTTAGAACACGCAAGGAAATACTTATACTTTTAAAACTACTCATATTAATTTTAATTACTATATTTAATTATTCACTACAATTAATGTTGATGTTACTTTTTCTTAATATTTTATAAGTTTTTTAAAAGTTTTTCAAATTTTAGCGAAGTTGGTTTCTATCTATTTATATCTAACAATATCTAATATTGAAAAAAATGGGAAATAATCAATAACCATGGGCTTTTGTTGATTATTATAAAAATGTCTCGATAACGAAATCAATTTTAAGTTTCAACTGTTTATGATTATAATGGTTTTTATTGTTTGATGTTGATATCATTAATGGTCTGATGTTAACTCTAAACCCGATAGGAGGTAATGGCGAAGAGCCCTGCACCGCTGATGGAGAGAGCATCAGGTGCGGTTGGCAGTGACACCTAAATGACAATCACGCTCCACTCATTTTAGAGACTTGTTAGTAAGAGGAAGTACAATCTACAAAGTTGATCAGTTCAATTTACTGCTGATGTGAAGTGGTATTGATGCCGCTCCGAATCAGACATTTCAATGTCCGCGGTTTATACTGGATGGTTTATAAGGAATTCCTTTGATACTTATCTATCATCGATTTTATTTATAAATAGGTATATATTTAATTTTTTTTCTTATTACGTTATAAGCCAACTAAGGACTACGCGCATGGTTTTCTAGGCTCCTTTCCTTATTTTTCTTCCTTTCCAACCATATCTCTTTCATCTTCTCTCACATCTTCCTGCTCCGCCCCTCCGTCCGTTTCTTACCCTCCTGCAACTGTCTCCCCACTCAAGGATCTTTTGTTTCTTATCATATTCTGCAATCCTATTCTATCCTGGCAGTCCTCCCATCTGATACCCATTCTCCCCATTTCCCCTTTATTAGTTTTGGATACTGTTTTCTTTATTCCATTCTTTATCAAATATTAGTTTGTTCAACCTTTCCTTGTTCATTCTATTCAAATTTCCGAAGAATTTAGTCTCCATTTTCTAATCTACGTTTCTAAGCTCTCAATATGTTCAAAAAGTTACTGTTCTTTCTTAATCGGTATTATATCATTCTCAATACTTTTCTTTCTCTTCCCGGCTGCTGATCTATGTACGGGAGTCCCTTAGAATAAACAATGGAACATACAATCTTAAGCTCATATCACAGTTCATTAATTGAGTCTTAAATTCGGTCTGGAAGACCACAAAATCAAGTCTGAATATTTATTGACATATTACATTTTATATTTCCGATGTGCATGCTGGGTCTTAGGACGAACAGGGTTCTAAGATTTGTAAGTTAATTAGAGTTTATAAATAAACAAATTATCTCTCAACATTTTCATTTAACGTTAATAATAAATCATAAAATTTGCCGGATCCAAAACCAAGTTTGATACCAGGCTTATTAATTTCAACTTTTCAATCTGTATGGGCAAAAATAGAAGAAAATAATAAAATAAGAAAAGTATAACATAAATTGAGGCGATTCGTTTCAAAACCGTCTCATTTGTCGTTTACAAAAATATATTTTTAATTTTTGAACCACATTTCTTGTAAAAAATGGTCTGAAATCAATCTATTAATAATATTGAATTAATTTTATTATAACAATTGAATAGTATAAGTGGGTGTTTGTGTGCCTTCAAACACAACACCCACATATAATAGATGTATAAATGGTCATTATTTAAATAATATGATTTTGCTAATTAGTTTCATATATTTGTTATTTCTGTTATTTGTTATTTCATATATTTGTAGATCGAAAAATAAAAAAAACTTAAATGTATATTCTTCTAATTATTTACAATATATCAGCTATAAGAGAGCTTATAAGCTACTCTTGAAAATAAGATCCGTGGCACGTTAGATTTATTTTCTTGATCTTAGTGTTTATTTTTTTTTGTGGGGGTTGACTTTCTTTTATGTTATGTAAAAGAAACTTATCTGAGATAATTTAGTTGATTTTAAGGAGAGGAACTACCTAAAGCAGTAGGCTCTTAGCCACTGAGGTTTCAAGTTCAGAGCGAACACCTTCTGTAAATAACGTGATGGCAATTGTGCTGGTACGCCGTCGCTGGCAGTTACTTCCCAACTGGTTTAATGCTTTAGTCATATTGTTGTGGTTCCCTATATATATAATAGTTCATTTAAATGTATTATATACTTAAAGCTCTTCTAATAACAATCTTTATTACTGTAATTGTGAAAATACATAAACGTATTGTATAATTATTTAAAAAAGAACGAATTAACTTTTTTTTTTGTTTTGTTTTTTTACGAATTTGAATCTTTATTATATTTTCTATACATTTTGTTCGAAGTATCCGTTATGGTTAGTTTATTTAGTAAAAAAAAAAGTAAAATCTAAGTTATTTAAAAAACAAATAAAGCTTATTATGGTGGGAGAAATTGGAACGGGACTTTATTCTGTGTTGAAATTATTTCTCCTGAAAATGAAGCGAGATATTTCTCATCGAAACTTTGATTTAAAACCTACCAAAGTAGGGTTTCAATCATAAATTTAAATATAGAAGAAACTTATAATATAAAATTGTTAAATATATTAAATTTTTAAATAAATTAAATCATTTGACTTTATGGGTTTTTCGCCTCTCTAACTCTAACTTCTACTTCATAGATTTGATAATACATACATTTCCTAACATTACTCTGTTTTATATGTGTCCAGTATGAAATGAACAAGAAAAACTGGGAAAATAACCATTTGTAATTAGAAATACGTGATTTCTTAAAACATATTTTTGTTACCAGTGGTTCCTTTTTTGAACTTCGTAGACACCTGAAAAGGGCTGTTTGGAAAACAAGGTATAGTCAAGTGCAAATATGGAAAAATCGGTAAGGGAATGAACACTACTATATTAACCCTTTTAAGCTCGGGTTTTTTCCCCACAAAAATGTAACCCAAAACAGGTTTTTTCATAGTTTATTTAAAAAGTTTATATTTTGTTTTGTCATTTTTGATTTATGCTTATATGTCGAAACTTGCGAGCGGCACTCGGGTTGGTGCATTGGAGTATGCCGACCACATGTGAGCGACACTCTTTTACACTCATTAACCGATTAAAAAGAATAATAACATAAAGATACACCCAACAACTAATAATTCTAAAGAGACTAATGAAAATAATAAATACTATTTAAAACAAAATTCTCCATTCCATACGTGTAGTGATCGAAACTTTGAGCGCTTCCTCGGTTCGGTGACGAGTCCTGGTTTCCTCAAACATCTTCCTCCAAACGTCTCTGGCATCTTTCATCAACCTGAAAGATCTTTGAACTGGTCTGTCTTCCTTGGCATCTCTTCACCACCCAAACGGCCCGCAGACATATTTGAATATCTTAAATGCTAAAAATAAACCCAGCAATGACGAAAATAAATTAAAGAGAAGGTATTATATTTACTCTTTTTTTCCAAGATTGAACATTTGTTTGCTGACTGTTAATGTTAAGTCGGCAAATGTTAATATATGAGAGGATTAAAAATTTTAAGACCTTGGGATCTGTGATCAATGACATTTTGGCTGAGGGAGAAGAAGTGAAAACCGAGCGTATTTCAGCCTATCTAAACTGTTCGGATGTAGACTGCTCAGTCGTACAACAAACTTAAGAACATACAAACCACTCATCCGACCCATCATGACATGCGCATCTGAAACCTGGATATTGAATAAAACATCTGGTGAACGTATTGACAGATTCGAAAAAAAAATATTGAGACGAATTTATAGGCCTATAAAGGAGAATGGTTCGTTTCGACTCCGAAAAAAACAAATCCCATACATATTTTATGATTACTTAAGTGCCTCACAATTTGCAAGGATACAACGGACCAAACGGCTGGGGCACGTATGGGGTTAGGAGACTGTACTCCGAAAAACCTGATGAAGTAAAATCAATTGGAAGACCGAAGGGAAGACGAAGGGATGATGTCGCCGGGAATCTGAAGAAAATATGTGTAGTAAAATGATCAAATCAGGAATAATAACTGCAGGAAAGACTGGGGAAGATCAGTTGAGCTCGCCAAGAACTGCTTCAAGCGTCTGCTGAACCGTGAATAAATGAATAATTCCACAATGCTCTTTACACTTAAATCGATATTGTGAAGGAATCCACCACGATCATTAGTCACGAAGAACTATTTAAAATAAAATATTTATTTATAATATATGGAAAAAAATTACATTTTTATATATAAAAATCATTTTGGGAGGGGCTGATGCCCTTCAATGTCTCTGGATCCAACTGCGTGCCTGGATAGAACTGTGGCCTACACGACATGAAAATCCGATGCACATTGACAATACTTTTCGGTAAAAAATTTCTCCACTTTTATTGAAAATTATATTACATTATACAATCTGACATATATACAAATAATGTAATTATCTACAATTCAGGCGATGCTTTTAGTATTGACTGAAGTATCTATGGTATAACAAAACAATTGTGGCATAAACATAAAAATGGGTGAAACATGCATCGCCAAGGGCCTAAAGGTGAAGTAAATTCACAAGTAACAACATGTTACGAGTTATAAGAAATATTTACGTATGTAAAGTATACATTTACAATTTTATATTTAACCTATGTTTTCTCTCAGTATGTATCCTATGTTCCAAAACCTCTTATTTCTCTAACCTTCCGAGGAATCTTTGTATATATTTTATTTTATTTTACACCTACAATTGTTTTTCACCCATTTTCACTTATCCTGAATTCAACCAAATTTCTAATTCAGTGCTCTTTTCTGCTGTTTTCACGTTATTGACAAACCGAGACATAATATTTGGTTGAGGCAAAAATAATTCAAATTTTTGATATTTATTGAAAGCATGTGTGATGCACGTATGATGCATCCTACTACTTTTTACTTTACTTTTTAAAAACATAACCTCTAATTTATTCCTCTCAGGATTAGTTTAAAAGCCTATCCTAATCGATTACTAAATAAAAATTTTTAATTTTTATTGTCATACGAATATTTATAAGAAATGAATTAACAAGTGCGAATTAGTGAAGGCAGTCAGAGTTCTATAGTCCTATTTCTACCTTAGTTCTAAATTTATCTTTGACATAAATTTAAAAGTCCCCGCGCTAATGAATATTGAATTTAAAACATTTTAGACGCCCTGTCCGCAGAGGTCTTCCCTTTGTTACTGAAATTTATAATTAAATCTTCTTGCAACTTTATTATATGGCGTCATGTGATGAGCAAGATTATCGTTGCCATAGGCAAAGAGGTTTAATCGAAGATGTTTTTACATTATTATTTACTAGCTTTTGCCCGCTGCTTTGCTCGCGTGAAATTTGGTCTACCACATAAAGTTTCGTGAAAGATCATTTTAAATGAATAATTTTAGTTTTTATTTACCTATAAGTTACTCATACATCCATAATTTCAGATACCTAACTTCAAAACTGATAGATCCTATACAATCTTTGAACCCCTATTATAATTAAGGGAAAACCCTTGGGTATGGAATTATCCAAAATTCTTTCTTAAATTATACAAAGAACCTATCGCAAATTTCAAGATGCTAAGTTCCTGATTCGCCTTTAATTGTGTACTATAATGGATTCTCCTCAGAACACAAAAAACTGCATGTGGGGCTCATGCGACCGTGCCCTCCCCCTAAATCAGCCCTCGCTCTTGCCTTTATGTTATTCTGATGTGTAACCTATATTACTGCAAAGTTTCATCTAAATCCGTTCAGTAGTCTTAACATTTACCTTTAATTACATACTATAATGGATCCTCTATAAGTATCTAAAAAACTGTCGGGTGGGGTGTGCCCCCGGCCCATCCATAAATCCGCCCTTACTGTAGCCTTTGTGTTATTCTGATGTATGATCTATATTACCGCAAAGATACATCCAAATCCGTGTAGTAGTTTTTGCGTGAAAGAGAGACAAACATACAAACTTTCTCATGTATAATATTAGTAGGAATAGTAGAATATCAAAACAATAGTTTCTCTCATATTCTTTCGGTTATTTTAGCAACTATTATCATGTAATTGGCCTTTAATTATGTACTATAATGGATCCTCCACAGTACCTGAAAAACTGTATGGAGAGCACGTGCACCCGTGCACTCCCCCCATAAATCCGCGCTTGCTATGTGTTATTCTGATGTATACCCTATATTACTGTAAAGTTTCATCCAAATCAGTTCAGTAGTTTTTGCGTGAAAGAGAGACAAACATACAAACTTTCACATTTATAATATTAGTAAGATTTTATTAATGTTCTAAATTTAATTTAAACTAATAAAGGAACATTAATTGACATCTTTAAGTTTGATACTTTACCTACGAGCATGTCATCAACCTTACCACTTGTGAAAATTTGCCAGAAGTGTTTTTTGTGTTTAAAGCCATTGTGCTGATAATTTTCTTCAATGCTTTTCATAGTTTAGGTTGAGTGCTTTTGGACGTCGTTTTATGTTCTCTTGATGGTCCTTTCGTTATACATATATATATATATGTATAAGAATACATTAATAATAAATGCATTATTTAGGCCAATTTCGTTGCAGAAAAGCCCCTGTTTATTCTTAACTTGAGGAGTTAAGGATAAAGGATCGAAGAAAGGAAATAATGATGCTTTTCTGTGAAGTATAC
Organism: Arma custos; assembly: GCA_037127475.1. Classification (NCBI taxonomy): domain Eukaryota; kingdom Metazoa; phylum Arthropoda; class Insecta; order Hemiptera; family Pentatomidae; genus Arma; species Arma custos. Next base: position 92,139,978 of record CM073760.1, on the reverse strand, counting down.
AGCAACCTTATTTTTAGTTTACTAATAAATTTAATTGGTAATTTTCTGAACGAAGAATGTCAAGAAAATTTAGTAGGTTACATTTGGAAACCAATGTAACGGGCAAGACAGACAAAATGAGTATTTTTTTTCATACGCAATTCGTATTATTGCTCTTTATATATGCACATATCTTATTTTTTATGTGATCTTGATTTTTTCAAGTTTACTTAACAAATTTTAATTGTAATCCTTTTGAATAAAACATGCCATTTTGCTTGTTGTTAATGGTTTATGAATGATATCAAATAAATTATGGATTCTATAGTTGGCTTTGTCTTCATGGCCAAATAAAAATAAATTATCTGCCCACCAAATTTACGCATAAAATATATTTTGACTTGTACTTGTTATGATAATTCATATTAATTATTTGCCGAATACATCCCTTTCAAATACCTATTTTATTGAAAAAACTAATTATTAATGTTTGCCATTATACTGCTTCTTACTTTATTACGTACTTTATTGGCTTCTTATTCAGGGCCTGTTTAATATGAATACTATGTTATCTTGCGAATAGAAACTAGAATTACTAGGCCAAATAAGCGATTTATCAAGGCAATACTTGAATAATAAAAGAATAATAGACACCAATACTTGAAATTGGCTTTGCATACTTGAAATATTGTACCTAAATACATAGCGAAAGAAATGAATCAATTGTTATTTCTCGGTATAGAACAAAATTCTTTTGATTCTAAGTTTGTTATTTGTAAAAATGATTTGCTTTTTTAGGAGTTATAAAAATGTTACTTGTATACTCAACATCAACTGAATATCTTAACATTATTTGCCATTTCGAAGTAAAAAAAAAAAAAATTCTATCAATTCTGTAATGTGTCATTACTAAGGCACCGTGAAGGATATGGAATTGGAATTCCGGGTGCGTAGTTTTTGGAGGTTTCGATGGTCTGCATATTGTCATTCTTGAACCCCAGAAATTTTTTTTAATTTTTTTATTCCCCCTACCTGACATTGCTGGCATACGGGGTTTCGGTAGTGACGTGTTGATACGTTGGGTTTACGCACGCCCACCACTGCCAAAAAAAAAAACTCTTTATTTAAAAAAAAATTCTTATTATACATAATCTTGGGGGGGACATTTATAATTATGGGGAACAAAAATTGAACCCCAGAACAGAAAAAATTGAACCCTCTGTTAGTCCACTCGGATTTTAAACTTGATAATTCGATTGAAGTTTGTTCCCATCTGTTTGTTATGAATTTCTTGTTCTGAATTTTATGTTAAGCTCATTTCGAATGTTCTTTGTAGGTAAGTCTTTCATCCCGTGATATACCTAAATACTTAATAATACGGTTATATGGCACCACAGACAATTGATATAAACATTTCGCATAACTTCTTTTATTTTTGAGAAATTTATATATTAACTTTCACCTTTTATTTTGATTAACCAACGTTTAGTAACATACTCCAATCATCGAAGTCTTGGATTATTTATATATATATTATTCTTTTGGTTTCATGACATATTCCCAAAATAGTGTTATCATTAACGAAAATAGTCACAATTGTTTCTTCGCTGTTTAGAGAATCCCTAGTATATGATAAGCATAGAACGGGGATCTACTTTTATTTTCTTTAAAATGGGATATTCATTCTTCTGTCTTACCTGAAGTATCTTTTAATAGTTGACAGACTTATTTTAATTCTCTACAGCATTCAAACTTCATTCCTAGGTACATTCAATGCTCGGCAGACTTTCTATTCTTGAGATTCTATGCATCCAATCAGTAGCAGAGACTTACCGCCTCTAACATTGCCTCTTCAAAAACTGCTATGAGATTACTGAAAACACTGTTATCAGTCTACACTACTTTTTATCAGTCGGTACTGTGCTTTAATATCATGACAACAGCCACATTCCAAAGAATTTCAGTCTGAAGACATTTTTTTAGGGTCAGTAACTTTGACAGAGCTACAGACGGCTGTTCTTATATTATCTGCGCTTTCTCAAATTCATATCTTGGTGGGTTTTTTCTGGATGTTATTGATTTTTATTTCATCTTTCAATGCTTGTTGGATTGTCTTTTCTCTATACCTCTTCCATTTTTCTCTTTTCTGGAAGTAGTGGCCTCCTAAACCTGCAAATAGTGATGCTTTCTGTTTAACCCATCCTTGGTGAGTTGCCGCATCTGTGAAGTTTATAATGAAAGAGGAGTTGACATACTCTATAATAATATTTTATATTATGTTTTTTCTAATACTGTTATCTGTAATCCCTCTTTGTTTCTGTATTTGTTCCTTTCTTGGTCTTAACTTTGGTATTATTTTCTTATTTCTTTTATTAGATACCATAATTGTCTAAATCAGTTTATGTTTGTTTTTTTTTGGTTTGCTTATTCTTGATAATATTTTATATATTTTTGATTCTCTTTACTCTTAATCTTGACCATGTGAAGAATTGTAACTGTTATCTTCTCGACGCGGTGAGTTTTTTTTATTTATTATTTCACTGCTTTTTCTACAGAATTCCTTCAAGGGAAAAGTTGGTATATGAAACTGCTGAAAGGCAGAGAACTCTTCGATCCAAAAGCCTGTTTACTATTCAATGGCAGAGGAAATTCTCTTCCTCTAACCATCGTTGAAAGGACACGCTTCGGAAGCCCTCCTTCTTATTACCAAGACGGCAGAAATATGGAACACGTGCTCCTTCCTTGCCGGAACAATATTTGATTAGATGTAGAAGGAGATAGTTGGGAGGTACAGTAAAAAAAAAAACACTGAATAAGTACTAGACTTATAATTATGTGCCGACGTTTCGACCTACAGTGTAGGTCATCTTCAGGACTATGAGAGAGAAACAAACAGAACAAAGAATATAAAAATGTACAGTAACAATAATATGGTGACAAGTAATGTAGAAAATTAAAATAGTGACAGATATGAAAATTAAAGATAACGAATATTAAAAAAGATAAAGAATATAATAAAATTAAGATATAGACAGATTAAATAAAATTAAAGATAATGAAAAGAAATTAAAATAGTGACATATATAATAAAATTAAGATAAAGGCAGATATAATAAAATTAATTTTTCCTGATATTGAAAGAAACTTTCAAGGATTTATAACTAAGTATGCATGTCTACTAATATTCTTAGAAGCTATTCTAGTGTCAACTATATACAAAATTTCAATTGTTACTTCCATTGATGTGAAACTAGTAATTATTTGACTAGGTAAGATTATATAAAAACCGCCATAATTAAAAATGTATCTTTTATTGCCAATATATCTTGATTGCAGTGTATCTTTGATTTATCATACACAACTATATCTAACTTTCATAAATTTTACAAGAGTCTAAAAACGGGATCTTCGCCTGTACTAATTCTCCATCTGCAGTAAGCAAAATATTGAAGGCGCAGTCAACTTGGTGCAATTTTGGGTACAATTATCCACTCTCTAGTAAGTATGAAGTTTTAAAGACCACAATCTCACAGGTTGGAACAGTTGACATTCTGCAGTTAGCGATTCATGTATACATACACATTAAAGATATACCTTTTATTCTCGAACTCTCGGTATATATTTTAAAGGGATTATTTGAAGTTCAGAAAAGCTTTTCATAATAACACATACTTGAAGACTTTTCAGAATTGCCATAAAAGGCAATAATAAAAGGAAATAATAAAAACCATAAAAGGCAAAGTAATAATATATTACTTATTTACATATATTTATATGGTACTAGAGTTTTTTTTTAAAGTATCAAACCAAAAGAAGTACCTTACATGAGGCCCAAAATCTGGTATTAATACAGATTTAAATATAATCGAAATCTTTCTTGATTATGGTTGTAAGCTATAAACCGAACGTAGTTCTTGAAGCATTAAACGTAAGAATTAGTTTTATATTTATTTTTACTAGTTTCACATCAATGGAAGTAACAATTGAAATTTTGTATATAGTTGATAAACTTAAAGTGACACTACAATAGCTTCTAAGAATATTAGTAGACATGCATACTTAGTTATAAATCCTTGAAAGTTTCTTTCAATATCAGGAAAAATAGAATAAATACAAATCGATGCTTTAAAAGCTTCAGCATTTATTTTGAAGTTTAGTAAACTCCGCAGCATGTTCCTTTGAATGGAATGATCTTGAAATGCTCATTAAATGTGATTAATTTTCTTTTTAAGCCAGCCTGCTCCGTGTTTTCTAAAGGCCGCTGAGTGAGGATAAGCTTAGCCAAGGAGGAAGATGCTAATAAAAGCAGGTTTGTGGATCGTCCTAATTTCCTCAAAGTTAATCCTCCTTCACGGGGTATACCAAAGAGAAAAGACCTAATGATAATTTTTGAAGTTGACAGCTTAAATGTCAAAGTTCGTTCCTGTCATATCTTAGGGTTTATTTAGGAGCTTGATAAACTATATTATACTATGCCTTATTAAACTACTGATTTAAGCCCATAAATTAAATATGGGCAAATAAATAACAAATAATAAGTTGTAAGCTCCTTAATTCTTCAATTGTGAGAAGCAGAGAGTTTTGTTAATTTTGGGAGACGAAAATTAAGGTTCAAGAATCTATTGAATGTTTGTAGGTTTAAATTGTGAAATAAAAGTTAGGAAAATTCTTTTTTACATAATTTTCAACATTTAAAATTGACACACATAATGCACAAGCCAATAGATACAATTATCGATGAACATTTTGAATTAGACAACAAATTATTATTTATAATATATTTATTTTATTTTTTTGTTACCTGTTATAATTTTTAAATATATTTAAAATTTTTATTTGAAAAGAAAAGATGTTTCCAGTATCTTTATTTTTTTGTTAGTTGTTATAATTTTTAAATATTTTTATTTGAAAAGAAATTTTAAATATTTAAAAATTAATACAACTAACAAAAATATAAAACTGGACATATCTTTTCTTTTCAAATAAAAATATTTAAAAATTATAGCAACCAACAAAAAAATAAAATCTGGGCATATCTTTTCTTTTCAAATAAAAATATTTAAAATTATTATTTAGTTCACTTATTATGTCATCAATATCGCTCTTCCAGATTATATTTCTAGTATTTTGCCTTTTTTTTTTTTTGGTAAGAATATAAAATAGTTTACACTACTTCGGCTCGATACCAGCGAGTCACATAATCCGTCTATTTATTAAATGAAGTATGCAAATTTTATTCTTTAAATAGGAGAAAAAAAACCTATTTCCAGTAAAAAATATTTTTTATTGCTCATTTTCGAGGTACGTCTCGGCCTAGGCCATTCTCAATCTTTTGTTTAAATTGTTTCATTTGTTTCCCTATTATATCGTTAACAATTCGACCAATTGAGATGTATGACTTATGGTCGAATTGTTAACCATATACAATTTAAACAGAAGATTGAGAATGGCCTAGGCCGAAACGTATCTCGAAAATGAGGAATAAAAAATATTTTTTACTGGAAGTAGTTTTTTTCTCCTATTTAAAGAATAAATTATATGATTGAGTCCAGTTGACCTTTTTTTTAAAATGGACAAATTTTATGAGCGGTACAGGCTTATATATATTTTTTCTGTAATGCAAGATCGAAAAATATTAAACAAGCATCTGAGAGTTCTTGCCAATTTACACACAAAAGAAGCCAAGATAAAATTATTTTATATAGTTTCATAATTTTTTAATTATATTGTATTATGAATTTTCTCTACATGGGTCACAGTTGATTTATTGATTTCCTAACTTAGGGGGAAATATCGACTGTTGTAATAAATATGTAAAAACAGAGGAAAAATACAATGATCAAGGAGTTTAAAAAAAAGGAGAAAAGATAAGTCAGATTCGTTCTTAGCGTTTTTTTAAAACCCTTAAATAAAGGATTTTCGTGGAAATGTAAATAAATAATTCTCCCCATTTTGTCAGTTGGGTGAACTGTCTCATCGCAAATCTTGCCGTCCTTTTTATTCGAAATTCTGACACTGATTGCGATTGATCTTGTTACATTTTAGAATGCCCTTACTTACTCTAGATTGGTCTTGACGGATAAATAATAACTATTTATAAGAGTTTATTATTATTGTGTTTTTTTTAGTATAATAAATATTTTATCTGGGTTTCGATCTCGAATCTGACAGCCCAATACGAATATTCTAACGAATATAGGAATATACATAAAATCTAGAAATACTAGGATTAGTAAATTCCTCTTAAGAAATAAGCAATGGAACTTTAAATATATATTTCTTGTTATATAACTTTACATAACTACGGAACCTACTCCGTGACATATACGTATATATGTGTGTGTATATATATATATATATATATATAAAAATCTTTATATAAGCATAAAGCATTCAGGATCAAAAGCGGATAAATTCGAAAATTCGTAAATGTACGTTTTCACATTTTTACCTAGTTTGTTCAAGCAATTTTTTCAAACGCGACTATTTACTGCCTTATTTCTCATGGCTTTAGTTTTGTTATGAACATGAAGTTTTGAGAACATAAAGCATTGCTTGACTAGACTAGCGAAGAATGTTAACTAGTCAATTTTTGAAATTAGGTGTTATCCACATTTGATTCTGAACGCTTCGTATAAACGTGATCGGAATCTATCTTTTCAGAGTACTCCTCTTCTTAAAAAAAATACTAAAAGAATATTCCCTCATAAATATTTCACATTTTTTAAATCCTAAAATATTGGTAGAGTATTATACTTTATTATATCCCATATCCAGAGCCAAAGTTGTACACCTTAAAAATGTAATAATTTTAATGACAGAGTCTCTATTATCATAAAAAGCTACTATTCTTCATATATCATCCTAAGCTAATATAAAACGTTAAACTAAAAAAAAGATACGGACAACAGAATACATCATTGAGACTATCTCGGGGCATCTGGTAAAAAGTTTCTTTTCGTCCTGTTGATGGGCATTAGTTTTCTAGCATTAAGATGAATTGAAAACTGCCTTAACACATTTTAATCATAAATTCGTAGATTGCCTTTGGAATATAGATATAAGACCAAATGAATCGGTTTCTTGATTGTGTGGTAACAGTCAGAAATAGGCAATCTATCTTCTTTTTATTTTTGAAGTTTTAGGATGGACTGTTTATTTTAGTAGCTATTTAGATTCTTATAGTTTTCTAGTAATTGAACCTGTGTCGATTTTTATTAATTTGTTGCTCAATTAAGATGTAATCAGGTCGCACTATTTTTTACTGACATGTAAGTTCTCTCTCTCACTCTCTCTCTCTCTCTCTCTCTCTCTCTCTCTCTCTCTCATTCTGGTTCTCTTCCTTTTTCTCACCCTCACACTCTCTCACTCTCCCTTTCTTACGACATGACATTGGCAAGGTTGCTCAGGAGAGAATAGAATGGTTATAAATTTCTAATCCCTCGATCTATATTTTCACACCGAGTTGTAGGTTAGCTAAAATTATCCCAGGACAACGAATGTCGAGCCTTCCTTCGGGCCCCGAGCTCCCAGTGGTCCATGAATATTCCGTTAGTTTGACAGTCGTGTTGTCTTCGGTGCCACGTGCTTTTACAAGATCTATGTGCCTCATGAGGATTACAGTTTCGCGTAGTAGTTGGAAGCAGTATGTGTACTGAATAGCTGTTATAATTCTGAAAGAGCGTGAGTTTTGTTTTTCAGTAATTTGTTAATATGAAAATGAAAAAAAAAATGTCTTTTAAATTTTGCAATTCAAGTATAGTCATTGTCAATAACAACTAAGGCTTGTCCGTTTAAACTTTAATAATAGACTTTTTGATGTTTCAGTTGTTAATAAAACCTATGTTTTTAAAGGTTGTTTTTAGTTTATTCCTAACGAAAAAGCAAAAGAAAAAAAATCAATAAGATAAAATATTCAGGTCTTGTAAATATCCGGGGTTGAAGAATACTTAAGATTTATATAATATTTCACTTTTTTTGTGCATGCTAATCTCAATCTTAACTAAAAACTTGGAAATTAATTAAAGAATGTATTCCTTTAAAAAAAGATTAACTGGACTTAATTATATAATTTATTCTTTAAATTTGGAGGCAAAAACCTATATCCAGTAAATACTTTTTATTACTTATTCATCAAGATACGTTTCGGCCTACATGCCATTCTCAATCTTCAATTTAATATTGTTTCATTTTTCTAGTATATGGTTAACAGTTCAACCATAAGTCATTAATCTGTAGAAATCATGCACAAATTTTACAATTATAACAATATAAATAATTCATAAAAATAAATAAATCTGTACATAAATTCTTTTATTGTCCAACAAATAACTAAATCAAGCATAGATACCTAACTTTAAGCACCTTTACTCCATTTAAAAATCATTTAAAGAATGTATGAAGCTGGGTTTATGGATTTATGAATTTCAGTATTAATTTTAGATTAGTAAAAACATTATGACTTTAAATTCCAGTCGAATTCTTCAAGAATAGACATAAGACAAGATAATTTTTTCGAAAATTGATTCTACTTAGACGGAAAAATTACTTGTTTGCCAGAACGTCTATATCAGAATTCAATATTGTTTTAACTATGTCACAATATTTAAATTGAAATTCCACATTCAGAAGATTTTTTTTTCATCCTCCAAAAATGATAACTAACAATAAAATAAAAAATGTAATTCTTAAGTATAATATACCTACATAAAAGGCAATTATTTCTTTATTTGTATCATCCCATGAGTTTTTTTTCTTTCTCAACCCTTCTTTTATTAATTTTTGAAAATGACATATTAATATTAATAATGATACATGGTATCTATTTTACTGCACCACGTGCAGTTTAAGAGAGGATTATACATTGAATTTTCTTAAAATTAATTAGATGGGAGGAGTGGGGATCTGGTGATGGGGCTCAATAGTTCTTTCTGATTGGAGTTTGTTTACTCAGTCCATGTTGAGTGTCTGTACATGTGTTTGCCAGCGCTGAGGTCGGCCTGTCGGCGTAAGTGCGTTGAATACTGGGTTCGTGCAGTGTTGGAGGCTATCAAAGAATTTGATATGCCTCCGTGTGATGAAGTCCGTTACCGTTGGGAGTCCGAGAGTCTCGAGTATTATGTCTGATTTCGTCCTTTGTAGAGAAGTGTGCCTTACTATACGCCTCAGCATACGGTTTTCAAATTGTTGGAGCCTTTTTGAAGTTGTTGGCGAAATGTTATTGAACATAGGCGCTCTATAATGGAGTGCTGGTCTAATAACTACCTTATAGATCATTTCTTCGAGGCGGAGTGTTAGGTGAGGTTAAAAGGTGATTAAGCCTGTAAGATTTGGTTCTCACCGACCTGATCTTCTTATTGCAATGCTGGGATAACGTCAAGTGCCGGTCGAGGGTGACACCGAGATACGTTATCCTATTCGCAGGTTTGTTAACTTTGCCTGCTACTCTATAAACCTTAGGTAGAGGGCGTTTATTCATTTGGAAGGAGAGAAAAATATAGTCGGTCTTCTTGGGATTAACTGTAATATTCAATCCATCCAGATTTTTAGTTATTTCCTCATAGGCCACCTCCGCTTGCTGCAGAGCTCTCTAATTGCCTTTTAATGTAATTGATGTAATCTTTAATGTAATTGGTTAGTTAGCACACTCTTTGTATATATATATCTGATTTTTTCAAAATAAAAAAATATTTTATACGTATTTATATTCAATAATATATATTTTCTATTTAATTTGATTTAGTTACTGATAGATTTGATATATTATTACACCTCTCCTTTATTTGTATCCGTTTATAATTATTATCATTACTTTTACTAATTACAATAAAAAGGGCAACCGTTTCTTTAGCTGAAAAACATACTTAAAATATCTAATAATGGTTTACATAAAATTTATTTAAAACACTGAATGAATGAATAAAATTTATTCAATGTATAATGTGTTATATATTCATATGTGTTATACACTATTTACCTTCAATTAGTATTTAAATTAAATTTATAAAATTGGGTGCTAGCTTAGTTCTCATTGTTTTTCAGTAAATCATTCGTCTTGACAGAATGCCAAAATTTTATTTCATGTCATATAAAATTGGCACAAATTTAGATTCACCTTGTGTTCTCTTCGAGGAATTCTATTACAAGTTTCATAACTTCAGTTCCAATCTTTATTATTTAATTACCTAGAAAATGGAACATGCCTATCGCTTTCCTCCTCTGTCAGAAATCATTCAAATTAAGTAACAAATTACAATAAATCATAGGGTGTTCTCTGTTTCTATTGTACAACTCAGTATATATTAGAAAATACTTCTTACCTATTTTACGTTATAGCTATGTTTCAAATGCTGTGCCTTTATATCTGACTATTAATTACCTAATATACGGAATATCATAAGGCTCGATTCACACACCTACCTTCTCTCAGCAACCTCTATCATAAATACAAGGTTTTCCTAATTATCAATAATTTAAAAACAACCATGAAATATAAATTGTCATTAATACGAAATTATGAATGGGTTGGGTTCATTAGATATAAAAGCGTAGATAGTCTCATAGACAGTTTTAAACCTATTAGTCAAAATTAAATCGGTCCTCAATCAATCTAAGTAAGAATTCGCCAGAATGTCTAAAATTTACTTTTATCGAAATCGCTCTAACAAAGTGTCTATAATTGACATAAAAGATAGACTCAATTAAGATTCAGGAAAGAAGCATTTTAAAATATCGCTCTCGATAATAACCTGAAACTAACGGAAACTTTTCTGACAGTTTTCATTAGTTCGAAGGATTTAAAAAAAAAAAATTCTATCTAATATATATAATTGTCGTGTCACAGTGTTTGTAACAGAATTCCTCCGAAACTACTCGACCGATTCGATGAAATTTTGTATCTATATTCAGTAGGACTGGAAATAGGATGTAAACTATTTTTCATACCCCTAAGTGATACGTTTCGGCCATTATTATTGATCATGCGTCAATCATAGCAGTGACGCTTGACGATCACCAGGAATGTTATTGCAGCAATGTTGACAGGAATCTTTAAAGGAGAAGTCGTCCCGTAGCCACGTATTCCAATGATAACATCAGAACCCATAATACCGTTCAAAAGATTTCAATTTGATATAAGCTTGGCTTTTGATATGACCATCAACAAGTCTCAAGGCCACACAATGTCCATTTGCGGTTTGGATTTAGAACATCCATGTTTCTCCCATGGACAATTATATGTTGCATTCTCACGTGTTAGTAAACCATCTAATTTATTTGTATCAGCAAAGGACAGATTAAAAAAAATATTGTGCATCGATTAGCACTCAATTAAATTGAAATAATTAGTTATAATTTAAAAAAAAATATCAGGCAGATTTAAAAATCAACCATGATTATTCATTAATCTAATGTTTACATCTTATCAGTTAGGAATCTTATATATTATTTATTTATTACATAATGTACTTAGATATAAGATCAATGAAATGTAAAATCAAAAATATATTTAATTCTTTTTTCCCATTCATTCACTATTTCTTTAAAATTCAAATTTCAACGTAATATACTTTTAAAACTATTACAACAGCCACAGCAAAGCGTGGCCGGATCAGCTGGTTAATAAAATAAGTTAAAAAAATATATGGAAATAATAAGGTCCTGGAATTTACCCTATTAAGATCTAACAACCAAATATGAAAATACCAGTAGCTCATGATAAATGTAAGGAATGATAATTTTCTAAAATAAATTAAGTTACTTGATTCGAATATTGGATTACAGAGAAATAGAATCCATTTTGAAAAAAAAATCTCTTTGAATGATAATAGTTGACCTTGAGTAGATCTGTGGAAGAAAATGGTCAGGGCGGAGATCAATAAATTTATCTTAGATAGGGAAAAATGCTTATTAAACATTCAACGTTTCGACCCACTTTGCAGGCCTTCTTCTGGGCTGTCAAGGGAGGGGGCGAGGTGCCCGGTGCCATAAGTTTACATGTTTTATCACAAATCTACCGACTAACTAAACGACTGCCGAAACGTTGGCTATATAATAAACATTACTTTCTGTCTAAGAGAGATTTATTGACCTCCATCCAGACCATTTTCTTCCACAAAAATATCTTTAATGTGCTTATCAGAAACTGCATCTTTGTAAGTATCATTATAATTATTAAGTGATAAAATATTTTTTTTTACGTTTAAATATTTCTTACAATTTTCCTGGATGTAAGAATGTAGATGTAAAGAAACCTGTAAACAGAGCCTATGTCCTTGAGGTAAATCAGTAAGCAGACCAACTTAGGTCCTGGAAAGGTCAATGAGGAGATAGAACAACTTAGCACAGGATTAAGTCCCTATACCACTGATCCGAATTGATGAAGCAATATCCTTACCAAATCCTCTTAAGTACTACTTATGCTAATCTATCATCAACCAGCGATAATAAAGCCTCATTAGAACTACAAGGAACTAGGGAAATAAAATTAAGAAAATACTTAATATAAATAGCTTCATGATATATTAACATCTGTACATTAATTATAATGCAATTGGGAAAAACCACAATGCAAAGCCTTATGTTTCAAAAATACACAGTGTCTTTCATCAATACAGTGTCTTGATAATGCCTGAATAGGCGAAACGTCGACTGGTAAGTGGGTGTATTTTTGAAACATAAGGCTTTGCATTGTGGTTTTTCCCAATTGCATTATAATAAATAATAGTGTTTCTTTTCTTAATAATAGTTTTTGGCTCTATTTTAGTGATCTGTACATTAATTATAACAAGAGTTCATTAATATTAGATTGTCGGGAAAATATTGCAGACTTTTATGTTTTCTTAAAAATACCTTTACAAATAACTAACTGTTTATGTTGGACCTTTGACTTTTATAAATGTAAACACTGTTGGAACAGAAGTTCTGCCATTCATAACGATGTCCTTTGAGCCTTGGTGGTAGAAAATCCCAGAAAAACTTATCTTATAACTTATATATGTTCCATAACATATAACTTATATATGTTCCATAACTGGCAGGGAAACTCAAAGTCAGCAAGTCAACCGATTTGATGACCACCTCAAGGCGATTGGGAAGGCGAAAAAGCTTGAAAGTTGGCAGAACTTCTTCCACGGCCTTCTTTGTCTTCATGGTTCGAGTCTCCCCTCGAGATCTCTGGAACCAAAGTTGAACAGCGCACGCACGTAAACTGCCCAAACTTCGTTGGTATTTCTGGACGTTCGAGCTCTGTTCCGGCCGAGTTTGAACTCGTTGAACAAGACTATGCGAAAATCACGCTTTGACATCTTAGTAAGAACAATTATTTTCAAGTAGGAAAATGTAAGAGGTAAAAAAAAATTAATTTGAAACAGGTGTAATAAGTATTTAAATTTATAAAAGGCCAACAAGCAAACAGTTAGGAAGCAGTTCATTAAACAAAACATATGATCCCGCATTATTTTCTGACAACCCAATCGAATGCTATATTAGCGAAACATTAATAATTAATAAAACACGAAGGTCAAGATAAAAAAAAAAGAGAAAGGAACATTTCATAACCAATGACTACTAAGCAAACAAGAGAGGAAACCTGTAAAAAGAAAAAAATACAACTTAAACAACCAAAAAGGAATATTTACCGATTATTCATCAGGAATTCTACATCCAAATTATGGATTTCCAATATACCCTGTTTTCTATGTGTAATAAGAATCTTATATTTACTTTTTTCAAAGCCTGGCTTCAAAATAACACTCTCGCTAATTTTAGTATCGTTTGTGGTGTCAGTGGCTCATTTCATTGGCTCGTCAGTGCTAACGAAATTAAAAAAAAATATATTTCTAGTTCTGTGCATCACAAACAATCAGATACAATAATCTCGTTTAATAAATATGTAACTTGAACATTTAGTAGTTTTATTTTCGGCGGCCTTCGGCCGGTTTAGAAAACCCGCCTTCAGCGGACTCATACTATGTATTTACTTAAAATACCTCCGGGTTGGAAAAGTATTATAATTATTTCCATATATATATATATATATATATATATTGTAAATATTTTTTTTATATGAATTAATGGAGATTTGAAACAAAATTGGTAGTTTTATTAATAAAATTATAGCAGGAACATTATTTACAACAATCAATGGTTTCTAAAATAGGAGGAACTACACCGAACTACTATTTCTAAAGTGACAAAAGTCAAAAACCTAAATTTTTGGAAAAGCAGGAAAACTATTAATGTGCTTAGTATAGGATTAGGACACTAAGAGTGACTCAAGTGTCTTCTAATATTCTAATTATTTGGTAATTAGCTCTGAAGCTGTGCTTGATTCTGTTTTAGTGAGTGATAAATAGATATTTACCTATTTCTTTCATGCTCATTACTCTCCACCGTAAAAAAAAAAAATTGAGTTGTGACATTTTAGAAATACGAATTCGATATAAATTATAAACAGGAAGATTAGGCAAGAGTGATAATGCAATCTAACCGATGCCTAACCGAAGGTTCGATACCGATACCACCAATCTCTGCCTGCTGACCCCCGACCACGGACCACAACCCATGCCCTAATCAGCCAGATCAGTCTTAACGCAATCTTCCCATCTACGCTTCAGTCTTCCCCTCAAACACTTACCTGTCGACGCAGCGCTTATTTTCTTTTTAGGAATTCGTTACCTACTGACCCAAGCAATTTTACAAGCCCATCTTTATCTTCATAACGCTATTACTTGATATTAACCGGGTGCATGCTTTGCGATTCCGCGTTGTACATTCTCCTAAATTCTCCGGTGATCTCGTCCTTTTTTGAACAGAATATTCATCGCAACACCTTATTTTCGAATACCTTAAGAGGATTTTCGTCCTTCAGCATTAGCGGCCACATTTTCTTCACATCCGTAAAGATGAGTTGAAAGTATGATGGTTTTATAAATTGATTTTTACATAAAATTAATACAATAATACTATGAATCAGAAAAAAAAATGCCTGAATAAACATTATTAACGATTTTATCATTCTTCTTTACATTATAAAGATGAGGAAATTCTGACTAATTACTATAAAACATGTGCTAAATGTTTACTTAACTAGATGTTATGTTCAAACTTAACTAGAAGGTGTGTGTTAAATTATCACTCATTCATAATCTTTCTATTTATGATGGGTTTTATTTTATAATAATAATAATAATAATAGTCTTTATTTATATGTATATACAGAATTAGTTTCTTCAATAATTACACTTTTTAATACTACATTTTGTATTTACATATAGACCTTCCCTTTAGGGAGATTAGAGTCTTTTGACGGAGACTAGACGAACCTTAATGGTGAAATTGCTGGTATATATTCCTCCATAGGTCCCTTGATCGCATCCAGAGAGAGCTTCCGCACATCTGCTTGAATTCATCGGCCCAACGCTTGCGTTGCCGGCCTCTGCACCTTTTCCTATCGCGCGGGATCCCTGCCCAGTTCCATTTCATTCTTCTGGCGTAGGTGACTGCATCGGTAACCATTGTGTGTTTTCTTATACGGCATGAATTTATTTTTTCCCTCAGTGCAATTCCCAACATTATTCTTTCCATTTTTCGTTGACATGTGGTTATATTTCTCTCCAAGGCTTTAGTGAGTTACCATGTCTGACATCCATAGCTCAGGACAGGGATTATGCAGCTGTTGAATACGGTCGTTTTATGTCTTATCTCTAGGCGGCTTTTGAATATACTTCTAAGGCTCCAAAATCTCTTCCATGCCTTGCCGACTATTGATTCGATTTCTATTTGGCTCCTCTTTTCAAATGAGATGATTTGTCCCAGATATCTAACTTCTTTAGCGATCTTCATTTCTGGGAGTCTGTGGCTGATATTATTGGTCCGTTGGTCATGATTGCTGTTTTTTGTGGGTTCAATATCAGCCCGTGGTTCGAACTCATCTCTTTCAGCTGGTTGACCATTGTAATGAGTTCATCCTCAGAGCTTGCAATCAAAACTACGTCATCCACAAATTTTAGTTGGTTAATTTTTATTCCGTCGAGAGAAATTCCTCTGTCACGCCAGTCTAGAGCTTGGAAAATTCTTTCTAATTCTGCGATGAAGATTGTTGGTGATAGGGAATCGCCTTGCCTGACTCCTTTCCTGATCGGAAACAGTTTTCCTCTTCTTTCTTTTTCTACGTATCCCTTGTTTTCGATGTACATATTTTCTATTATTTGAACGTATGCCTTGTCCACTCCTAGCTCTTCTAATATCAGTCGTATATTGACGTGGTATATGCTGTCGAACGCTTTCTTAAAATCGATGAATCCCAGGTAGAGTTTGAAGTTGTATTCTTGTGATTTCTCTATTAGTTGATTAAGAGTGAACAGATGATCAATCACCGATTTATTTTTTCTAAATCCTGCTTGATCTTTAGGTAGGCTTTCGTCAATTGTTCTTGATATTCTTGCGTTTATTATTTTGGAAATAGCTTA
Organism: Arma custos; assembly: GCA_037127475.1. Classification (NCBI taxonomy): domain Eukaryota; kingdom Metazoa; phylum Arthropoda; class Insecta; order Hemiptera; family Pentatomidae; genus Arma; species Arma custos. The sequence continues at coordinate 92,123,530 of CM073760.1, read as the reverse complement.
CATAAGGTGGACCCGATTAAAATGGGACGGTAGTTGTTAATATTTTGTCTGTCGCCGTTCTTGTGGATGAGGATTATTTTTGAAGTTTTCCATTCGTTAGGTATTTCTTTGTTCTTTAAAATTTCGTTAAAGATGAAGCATAGTATTGTATGTAATCCGTCTCCTCCAATTTTATTATACACACCTATATATATAAATATATATATATATATATATATATATATATAAATATATATATATATATATATATATATATATATATATATAAATATATATATATATATATATATATAATATATATATAATATAATATATATATATATATATATATATATATATATATATATATATATAATTTTAGAAATATATAAGAAATATATATATATATATATATATATATAGAAATAGAAATAGAAATAGAAATAGAAAAGTAACTTTATTCTGGGACGAAGTCCCTTTAGAATAACAGATATGAACAGGAATAAAAACATAATATTTATCTGGCCAGATAAATTATATATATATGATATATAATTTTAGAAATATATATATATATATATATATATATATATATATATATATATATATATATATTTGTATTCCTTCAGAAATGTCCTTCACTTGATATTCCATCATGATTAAGTAGCCAAAGACCTCTTCAGAAATATGGCCTCCACTTTGGGGCTGGGGAGTGATGAAAAACGGTAATTAATATCACTCCATCCAGCCCGGGCCTCCTTTGCCTTCCATTGTCAATTAGTATCTGCTCGATATCTCAGAGCCAACAGATTGGTGTCGGGTAGTATAGTTTAGTCACCTTTATAGCTCTTCTAAAATTGGATCAGAGCACAATCTAACTTATAGGAAGAGGAATTTGGTAATTATTCTAGTCCTTGTGCCTTTTCGACCTGTCATTATAGTAGTTTGTTGATTGCCTTATAAAACTAATAAAATATCGAAAGGATTCCAAAAATTCAAAATATTAATTCATAAGTATCATTCAAGAAAAATCACTAAAAAATTAAATACTGAAAAGAGCGTAGATAAGAAAAAAAAACTGTAACACTACAACTCCTGAAGGGTCTTGTGTTTACTGCGTGCCAGAGAACGTACTATTTTTTAGATAATAGTAGTGCAGGGAGGAGATTTGTCCTAGATCACGCTCAACCACCAGATTTTTCTCTTATTTTTTCCCCTCTATTAAGAGTACATACTTTATAGAGGCTGAGTGAGCCTGATGGAGATCCCAGGTCCCAAAGGATTCATCCCCGTCTGTTAACTGATTAAATAAAATCTGCCGCACCCGGATTTGAATTCGACACTTTCGGCAATGCAATTTAGTGCTCTACCACTCCGCATGGATAAGTGAAGAGAGATAATGCCAGAAAACGAATAAAGTAATGAGGAACATTTGTGCTTTCTCGACCAAAACAGAATTCTCAATAGACCTAAATTGGTAACAGAAAATTCCGTAGCATAAGCGGTCACTAATAAAAATACTAGTATTACAGAAAAGCTCGTTTCCGTTTTTTGTCGACTGATATCTAGTTATAAGAGCTTTCTATCTAAACTCATTTTATGCAAAGTGCAAGGATATCTATAAAAAATTCTAAGCTTCTATTATAGTACATCTTAAAGATATGTTGTAATTATTAATGTTTTTCACCATAATATTGTAAACAGTAAAAAGAGACTTAAGAGTTATTAAAAAAAGGATTACCTGCAATTCGTCCTGACTCCAATCTAATTTATCTTCACTCGTATAAATCAGGTACAAATATATCATATATATTGGAATTTATTATAAATTAACAATAATAAATAGCTGTTAATTTATTTGTATATAGTTACTTATTCGGATCATCATAAGGTCCTAATAAATAAAAATCTCAGCATCGTGTTAACGAAGTCTTCATTTTCCATTCACTGCTTCTTTATTTGTCCTGTTGCTTACTAAAATTTGATTCAAAGTTGGTGATGTATTGCATGTCAAAGAAGGCCAACTCTAGGCATAGGTGCTCCATGATAACTTACCGTTCACAAAAACTTTGTGGCCGTTTCTTTGTATAGTTAATTTAACTTTCATTTTGTTTTGTTTTTAATTGAAATTTCCTCCCCCACAGCAAATTTTTTATGTAGATATAAAATTAGAGTATGAATGCGGTAAGCACCAGAAGGTAACAATGTAGGTACTTTTAATACGCAGTATATTGTAAAAGGTTTCCATCTTAATAAATCCGAAAACAATAAAGAGTAAAATTTCAATAATGTATATTGTCATTTTGGGGAAAACTCATTTTCAAAAACGGTATCACTATATATGTATTGACTATCATATTTTTTTCCCTCATACTTTTTTATGAGTGGAAACGGAATTTCAGTCAGTTGCATGTAAATTAATTTAGTATTAAAAATATTTAAAAATTTCAATTTCTGTTTTAGTTTGGAGACTTAAGGGCTTTTCGTTGGAATTTTTCCACGGTCTTAACATTTATGTAAGATCTCTTTCCCTTTTCAATATTAATATATTTTGTGGAATAGCCATAAATCCACTGGTTTCTTGATGTTCTTTTTTCTTGCACTTTTACTTTCATTCTTCATATGGTCTTTTATCTTATACTTTTCTGTTGTTAACTATTATTTATTTTTTCCTATTGTGCTTTTTGAAGTTTGGTGAGTGTATAATAATAATAGTGTATAATTTTCAATGTCTGAAGTATTTATCTGCTGTTTTCATCTACTCTTATAGCTGGGGTCGAGTAACCTTCCTTATGATTCATTAGTTGCATTTGAGCCTTGGAGGTGGTGGGATGTTTCTTGGGTGCACTGAGAATGCCTGAATAGGCGAAATATTGGACACATTTTTTATTTTATGTTTTACTTTGGAGACTTAAGGGCTTTTCGTTGGAATTTTTCCATGGTCTCATAAGATAGATTTAAGTTTAAGTGTACGAATAATTAACTATTCTCAATATATTTTTAATCTAGGATTATTTATAATAATTCGAAAATATTTAACGTGAATAATGGTAAAATTAAAAGTAGAATATCCTACTTTTATCTAGGTCGTCAGGCATTGCCCCCTCATAAGTTTCACGCTGAATCCTAGCCAAAACTCTTTGCCAACTAAATTGTTTTTGAAAAATGTTTATTAGGTATTTAATAGTATAATATAAATTATTGTTGATTTATTTTATGTTGTTATGATGAGTTGGTACTCCAGGACTTGATTTATGGATGTATCGAATTGACTTTTTATTGATGATTTATTGACCAAAATTACTACGTCAATGATAAGAAGGTCTTTGACATTGTTAACTAAGTTATTGCTGTTATTGACTGCCTAGACAGGGCACTCATTGAGATAGTTAAGTTATAAAAGCGGAAACGAATCAATTGTGTAAGGTCAATGTTCACTTTTTCATAAATAAATAAAAACATTAACACGTGTTTTCTTTATTTGTATTATTTATGATTTCTCTATAAAAACACTATACACATTATCACTATTCATTCATACTTATTTCTCATGGTTAAAATCTTACGGTTTATTTTTTTTAAGTGTGAAATATCCCAAAAAATAAATAAAAATAGGTAACAATCTATTTTGAGACTAGCGATGAAAAGCAATCTCACTCTGTTTTGTATTTTAACATATACCTAAATTTTGGAATTGATTTTAATGAACACACATATATTAAAAAATAATAAGAATACGAGTTACTATTATTTGTTGTATTGTTATTATTGCTTTAAAAATCGAAATACAAAGCATTGAATGAGTACATAGTAGGATATCATTTAGTACCGACTTTTTCAGTTCGTAGAACTTGGTAAGCAGCTGAACTGTTGAATATTTTTAATTTATGATACAGCCTGTTATACTCATATCATCTTTAAAAAAAATAACGAAACATTTTCTTAAATAGAATTATTTAGACTTTGTTACTTAGTAAACACTATATTTTTACACTATTGATATTTTTTTAAACTTTTAAGAGGCACTGCTGATAAAACAAGTTTCCCCCAAGTTTGCAGGTTTGATGAATGAACACGTGAAGCGGGTTTCAAATTTTCTCCGTGGGAAATTAGAATTTAATATCAGTCTGTTATAGTCTACTTCACTTCGCAGGCGATACGACTGTTTTAGCAAATGATGATTGAAACCTGTCCAATCAATTCTCCGAAAGAAATTGGTGACTGAAAATATGGAATTAATCGTCAAAAATATTGCTATTTCTTTTGTCTTATATCCAGCCAACGGAAATGTGGTGCTTGAGTGAAATTGGACGCAGATTAGACATCACTTCACTAAGATTCATTCTTGCATCTCGGAGTCTCAAATAAATAATTAAAACAAAGTCCTATTGTAGCGGATTGTTCAGGAACATAGATGGACTAAGACCATCGGCTTACTGTGGTTCCTAGGACAGAGGGAAAGAGATTACATTGAAAGAGGGAATTGATGAAGTCGGTCGTCAGAGAAACCTAACCTGGAATGGGTGAGCAAAGTGGGCTTCAGGTGGTAATGTTTGTCGTAGAAGGTACATCAAATTATGATGATGATAAATAATATTAAAATATATTTGTTCTGCAATATGTGTTATTTTTACAAAATCCAAATTCTTTTCTACAACCCAGTTCTAACTACGAACAAACAGAATTATGTACCCCAACCACCTCGCATAATAGTTTCAATAACGCTATTTTAAAACATGAATGGGTCTAAAATAAAATTCTCATGCCGTATCTATGTCTGCACGCGCTAAATGTTTTCTGTCAAGAGACCAGTCGCCTGATAAATGCGTAAATAAAAACGAGTGTGGAGGGAAAAGAGACAGGCTAGATCGCTTTTAATTAAATAAATATCACATGGCGTAGTTCCACGATAACGGCAATCTTTCAACCGACTACGATCTTAGCAAACATCAGGGCTATATGCTGCCAAATTTATAAATTACGCGTCATGCTAAAATTTATCGTTAAGCATTATGAAAATAAAAAGTAAGCTTATTTACAACGCCAAAAGAGTATTCATGGATATATAGTATTTCAAAACTAACATATAATAAAAATACCATCTTGTAGCTATTGAATAATTTCAAAACCATTGGTAGCCAGTATCCAACATATAAATTCCATATCCATATATAAACTATATTTATTTCGTTGGATCTGCACAAAATAGTCCAACAAGCATACCACTGTACTTTTCTGTATTTGAAAAGCTACTTACAAACATTGCAGCAACTTAAAACTGACACAAGCACGCTAACATGGTCGAGCTTTAAAGATACCCTCCTGCATTATTCTCCAGTGCAAACTATTCCATCAAGCCCATTCAAATATTTGGCTAGTATTCGGTAGTTCATATGTAATAATGTCAATTCATATAAAATATGAATTATTAAAATTATCGTAATAAAATTAATTATTACATTAATAATGTGATTTCTCGTGTTTTATATTAATATTCATGTCTTGACTTTAAAATTTAAAAAAAAATTGAGTCTTTTATGAAAATATTTTTACAAGGATTTACCACGGTAGTTTCAGAAATCATGTCCAATTAGATAAACTCTGTGATGTAAAATGTGCAATAGAAATATAACATGTTTATATGGACACGAACATATAAAAACAAAAACACTAATACGGCTGATCAATAATAATATTTACTTAATAATATAAAATACATTATTATTAATCTTTTAGAAAAATAAGATTTTATAATACCCATTTGTAATATTACTCTCAACAGAAGCCAAAAAAAAACTTCAATAGCAGTTTTAGAGAATATGAACAGTTTTCAGTTCAACCCCTTCTCCAATTTCTGATTATAGTAACATCATACGATAACACATTAACATCATCATTCATTATGTACATAATGTTTGTCTGCATTTCATACATGCATAATGCACTACAGATAGTTTTGCATTCAGGAATACTAATTTTTGTAGCTCATGATATTTTCAATTTCTAGTCCTTATGTTATTTAAAGTCACAGTGTCAGTTACGATATTTATTCGCATCTAAAGTTGGCTTTTTACCTCATTAGCTTTTCCGAATTTTCAAATTGGGATCAAAAAGATTTGGGATAAGAGATTCAATGCCTACAATATAACAATGAGGCGAAACTATACTTAGGGAAAAACAAGTAAAGGGATCGAAATTTTCGATCTTTTAATTCTAACCCAAAAGAGCTCCCAAGTGTTGTTTTTTTATACTTTTATTCTCTTGAATGCATTAAAAAAAAAAATTCTATCCGCAATGTTGAACAGTGATCCGCCGCTTGTTGTTATACAACCTTACCTGGAAATATTCCTGAAAATATAAAGGATAAAAATAGGGATAGGTAATCTGATATTGCTATGTAAAATTTAATTTCAGGGAAAATAAAAATCATATATTTTTCTTTGTTTTTTTTCTGTATCGTTTACAGAAAGAAATAATATTATATTTCAAAGGCATTTGAAAACTGCATTTCTGGATACGTTTAGGCTTCAGGTTTTATGAGGATATTTTAATTTTAACACCTGTTCGTTTGAATTTTCCTGATCCGACAAATCGCAGCGGGGTAGAGCGCTGAATTTATTGACTCTGTTAACGGTGATTAACTCTATGGGATTTGGAGTGACTATGGGTGAATCCCAGTCAGCGGGTATCTTTTATTGGGGTAAAAACCTTGCGGATATGCGTGGTCTAGGACAAATCAACACAGCCGTAGTTCATGAAACAGTACAATCTCTACCATGTACTAAACCAAGACTATTTGCATACTTCATAAATGGTTCGGTTTGCTATATTGAGATTATGCCCTCTTTTAACTATTAGACTAAATCATAAGTTTATTTAACATTTCTTCTAGCAACATATTATTGGGTTGTAACATACTATATGAAATGTCAGTGAAGGTGAAAATTTAAATTATTAGTAAACAAATTACTAAACAATACTTTTATTAATCAAAATAGGATCCTTCACTTTCAATAGACTTCTCCCAACGTTAAACAAACATTCATGTCTCCGCTGTGTAGAAATTAGATGTCAAGGAAGAAGCGAAGTCTTGTGTCCTTCCTTGCCCACCATATTCTCCGGACCTTTCTCTAACTGATTTTTACTTTTTCCGTTGTTTGGATATTTTTTAAGAAATAAAAAAAATTGACAACGAAAATTCACTGAAATCGGCCTTCCAAGACTTCGTTTCTTCCTTGACACCTAATTTCTACAGAGCGGGGACAGAAATGCTTGTTTCACGTTGGAAGAAGTGTATTGAAAGTGAAGGATCCTATTTTGATTATTAAAAGTGTTGTTTAATATTTTTTTTGCTAATAATTTAAATTAACACATTCACTGACATTTCATATGTTACAACCCAATATTATGGATTGATACTTACATATATTTATTTTATTATGTACAGAAGATGCCAGGATTTAGTTGTGCTGTGTTAATTTGTTACAATTACTTTTCATTCATAAGGATAATTTAAAAAGGCAAGGTAATTGGAACCTCTGTAGTGCAATAGTGTAGAGTATATTTTGAAAATCATCCATGTTAAAAAAATAAATAACAATTAATATAATAGTAGAAATGTCTAATCTAGCAATTGATGTTTTTTTATAAATATTTCTGTTAAAAATTAGCCTTTAGTTAAAAAAATTGAACCTGAAAGATTTGTAAATAAACGATCTTCCAGTGGAGTTACAAAAAGGAAGGGTATTGCGTTCAATAAGTACGTGTTAGAGACTGAATTGTTTCAAGAACAATCGTTGTGCAGGATGGTAATTTGTCCTAAATCACGCTCAACGGACAGATTTCCCCCCATTTAAGAGTTCCCACTTCATAGAGGCTGTTCGAGCCCCAGGAGGGTCTCCAGATCCCACATGGTCTATCCTAGGCCGTTAACAGATTTAATAAAGTATCTCTTACAGCCGGGATTTATCCCAGGACCTTCGGTACGACGATGTCCATGGGTTTAATACAGAAGGGAAAAAAAAATATTATGATCTGTCTTTATGAAAAATAGCCAAAACTATATACTTAACATAGTGTAACATTAAGGCATAGGAAAACAACCCTTCCTTATATCCATTATTGGAGACGGAAACCTGAATAACAACTTAAACGCATTAGCTGGTTGATGGCGAAGTTCCATTGAAATATGGTTTAATTGACTGGCGGCATCCATTACACATTACGGCTATTACAGTCTCATCAATGAACATCCTAACTCAAGCAACGGGACAGTAACAGTGGCGGGAGACTGCACCAGTAAGTGTAAACATCAGAAATTAAGGGATTGTGAGAAGGTTCTTTGAGTTTTGTTCGGGCGTGGATGATATAAAAGGAAAGGAAGATATGAAAATATCCTTGTTAAATGTCAACTCCAATACAAACCCACCCATAAGTTTATGTTGATATTCGAGTTAATACCGATCACATCATGGAATAGATTTATCTCCTTAGTAGTTCTTGAAATTAAGTTTATTTTTATCATCTATATTAGTTTTTCCCATCTCAGCTGGTTTTATATCGTTTTTGCAAAGCCACAGTGGCGTATTAGCAAATGGTATATACCTATAAATCAATTATCAGCCAACAAATTATTTCTAAATTTTTTTAAATAAAAAAAAGTAATATAAATTAAACAAACGTTTTAAAACTAACCATATTTATTCATATTCAGTACTCATTCTTTAATTTGTTATCGCATCAAGGAGGGAGCACCTGTGTTTTTCTCCTTTATAAATACTGATAGGCGGTGACCAACATACAAATTCCGAAATGTACGTGTATCGATATTTATTTCGTCGGATCACTACATAATACTCCAATAATAATAGCAAAGCGAATCATTTTACTCGCACCTGAGTATCTTCTATTTTCTCTATTGTCTGAACCACTCGCAAACATTGCAGCAACTTTAACTTGACTTTAAACTGACACAAGCACGCTTTACATAGCTCAGTTTTAAAGATACCCTCGCACTGTCCGTTCCAGTACACACTATTCCATTAAGCCCTGTTCAGTATTTGACTGGTATCGAGTAGTTTATACCTATGTAATGGTTACTATATTGACTCAATAATTTCTTCGGTTAATACTCTGTGATCTACCTTCAATTTATTGTTTAGTTTCGTAAATATATATTAATTAAAACTACTTTAAGCTATATCCTACTTCACCTCAAACCCTAGTGACTTTTATCTTGTGTTTTATCATTGCGCAAGACTCATAATGAGATATATTGGGGTGTGGGAGGATGAAAGGGAATCTGTAATCAAAAGTTGTAGCTAACTAAAACAGAATGTGGTCAATCCAACTTTCCTTTCTAGTCCATGAAGGGTTTAACAGCAAACAACGAATGAGTGAGAAATGATGGACTTACGCACGAAACAAGGGTTAATGACTACAGCGGTATTGTTTGGCTACAAAACGTCCATAAACTAGTAAACTTATAATATGATATGATATATCTTTGTTGTCATTTAAGCAATCTAATATTAAAGTTACTGAAAAAATAACATTAATTTAAGGTGTAAATGAGGTCGTAAAAAGCTTCTAAATTGCCCGGCTATTTTAAATCCATTGAAGTTATTAATTAATTACTTAAATCAATTACACCACAAAACAAGTCTAAGAGAAAGGTCATAATTATGGCACGAGAAGATCAAGAAGGCGATGGGAGGTATTAGAAGTTGTGCCGAATTTACCTACTTAGGGGTCGTGATAAGTTCCTCTGGTAAGATTGACCCAGAGATATCTCACAGAATTTCTAAAGCCAATCAAGTGTATTGCCTGATCTGCATTAGTATTGTCAGTCACCGAGAAGTATGGATGAAGACATAAAGGCACAAATACAAATCTTTTTATCTCCCGACCTTTTCTTAAGGAAACCAGCTGCATTACTGCCGATGAAATGAAGGCTCGGGTCCGTGGAACATCTAGTCGCTGAAAACTATAGGTTACGCAGAGCTTAACATCAACTGCTTACAAATGTACAAATTTCTCATTGTATATGAGAAGCCTTAATCGTCATTACACTTGTTTATGTTCGTTTTTAAGGTTCAAATTATTTCAATAAATGATGAGATTTATATAGGTTCCCGTAACAATCAGTGTAAGGAATTCAGCTATGTCTCCCTAAACCACTTTCAACGGCTTTAATGAAATATCAAAGCGTCTTCTTATATTTATTACTCGTTCCTCCCTCTGCAACTATCTCATACAATGGCGTTTCTTTCTCGTGCTTGCCATTAGATACAAATATTAATGCTCCGCTCCTATAAGCTCCTTATCCAGAACCGTTGACTTTCCATAATGCTTTTCCAGCATCGTTACAAGACGTTATGTTCATTAGAAGGTGACAACGAATACAAGGTTAACAAAAAGACTCCCCAACATTCTTACAATGTCGTAGCCAGTAAGGTAAGTCCGAAGGGCTGGGGGTTGATTGGCTGTGGTAGAGTTGTTATATATTGATAATGATCAAGAAGGCTTTGGCATTGGAGAGGAGGACTGAGGCATTGTTGGAAGTCCAGTCGAGTTCCGAGTGTATCCAAGCCAGTCTTAATTGTGTAATCTTTGTGTATTCCAAATTAGTCAATATAGTCTAAAAACCGAAGTCTTATTTATTTCGTATCCACAACAAGAATATTGTAATATTGTAAAGCATCAGGACTTAATGTATAAAATATTCTTCTTCTTCTTCTTCCATGGCTCTACAGCCCTTGTAGGGCCCTGGCCTCCACAACAACGCCTATCCAGTCTTCCCTGTCAGCAGCTCGACCTCTCCATTGTCCGATTCCCATCCTCTGCAGATCGTCCTCCACATCACCCAGCCATCGCAACCTGGGCCTTCCTTTTCCTCTTCTGCCTCCTGGTTTGCCATATAATAGTTTCTTCGGGTACCTATCTTCTCTCATTCTCTCCACGTGCCCAAGCCATCTTATCCGGGTTGATTTGATTTAGGTGAATAGGTCTGGTTCATTGTACAGTTCCCGAAGCTCTCTATTATTTCTTGACCTCCATTGGCCTTCGTTACATACTGGCCCATATATCTGCCGAAGTACCTTCCTCTCCCAGATCTGCAGAATCTTCTCGCATTCCTGGGTCAGGAACCACGATTCACCAGCGTACGTGACAATCGGTCTTAAGATTATTTTATAGATCAACAATTTTGCTCTCCGTGACATGTTCCAAAATCTTAATACTTTTCGCAATGCGAAGAGACATTTGTTGCCTGCTGAAATTCTTGCTTTAATTTCTGCAGTGATGTAATAACAAATATTATTGATAAAATATATAATATAAATATATATATATATATATATATATATATATATATATATATATAAATATATATATATATATATATATATATATATATATATATATATATATATAAATATAATAAAATATTATTATCCTAGGTAAAATACTGGCATAGACACAGGTACCTTGATATCTTTAATTGACTTACATTTGCATGTAATATTTAAGCTAATGTTTAATAAATCCTAAATGGATTTAGGATAGCACGATTTGAATAAGCCCGTTTATGCATTGTTCAAACTTATATTACAATTAATTAAACTTACCATATAACAACGACTTGTTCTAGTTGAGCTCTAATACAATTAATAATCCCTTAATTCAACTCGTGTTTTCAGTATTAGGATGAGTACATAAGATGGTGTAAAAATTATTATTCACCCAGTAATTTGAAAAGGAAGTAATATGTAAGTTTTGGATTTTTAAAGTATAATAAATAATAATTCACGATATCGTGTTAATTAGAATAAAGTACTATGTTTTTATATAATTATATAAAAATATATAATATAAATATGTCTTGTTAATCTTGTTTTAAGCGGAAACCTCAAGTTTACCTCCAGGGGATAGAATAATTATTCCAAAGTCAGCTGCTGCAGTGGTAACCACTGTTTGAATAATTAGAAGGACACGTGCCTCCAGGTGCTGACACCGCAAAGAGCCATGAAAAGGCATTCTCGAAGCGCAACACATTTCCTTATAATTTGTGATGTCTATAGCCGTCAGTCCTTCGCTAATGAACTGGCCTAGAAATAGATGTTGCATCTAATTTGGTCCGCATTGATGCTGGAACCTGCTTGTAGTTGATTGATAGGCAGCTAGGTCGTTTATCTGCTGGCACCTTTCGTCATGCAACCTACGGAAGACCTATTGAAGGATTTGGACTTGTCGGTCATTCTAAATGCTGCTGACTCAAATAATACTGAACTATTCTAGTGTATATTAGGGAATCGATAGAAAGACGTCATTTCTACAACAAAAAATTGTATGATGATTTTATAGTTACACAAAAAAAAAAAAAATGAATCAAGTATAGTAGTCTAAATTTGGAGCCATCTACATCAATAACGGTTTTCCATCAGCAAATGTATTCAGGGGGTATAAGTCGAGGTACATTAGTAGTTAGGAATAATGTACGAAATACTCAAACAATTTTAAAACAAAAATAATTTTAAAATATAATTTATTAATTCAATAGATATATTACATATTATATTATAAGAACAATGGAGATTGGCAAAATAATTAGTTTTACTTTATTATTACTTTTAGTTATTTTATAATTCCAGAGAGATTTAATATTGTATAATTGTAATAATATTTTACTAAAAAATTCTCCTTTTATTTCGCATAAAGTTTATTGTTTCAAATATCTAATATATTTGTTTTTATTTTGAAGAAAATCACCATCAAAAGAACAATAATAAAAAAATAATATATTTGTTGTTTGTAAAATGTTTGTATATGTTTTTGATCGGTAATACACATACACAAACAAACACACTCCGACACAAACTGGACGACAGACAAAATTTAGAGGTATAATTGAGAAAGTAAGCGGTGTGCTTTCAACAACTTAAAGACTAACGCAATGGTAGTTTCGTCGACACCAAGTGCCTTCGATAAATTTGGTGTTTGCCTATTTTAATAACTGTTAATGGTTCTAATACATTTTTCATTATTTTGCTTCCACCTTTTATATTATTGTTATTACTATCCTATACTTTTATTCATCATCTATATTTAATATTTCATCAAACCTATTTAATATATTTTACAAATATGTTATTTTTTAAATATTTTATTTAAAAAGAAAAGATATGACCAGGACCGGGACTCGAACCCGAGTCTCTCACCTGTCCATGGTGGTCCTTTAACCATCTCAGCCATCCTGGTTCGCTTCCCGATCAGTCATATCCCTTCTTTTCATGACTGATGGGGATATCAGCGAGGGTGGCTGAGATGGTTAAAGGACCACCACGGACAGGTGGGAGACCCGGGTTCGATTCCCGGTCCTGGTGATGTCTTTTCTTTTCAAATAAAATATTTAAAAAATGATATCATATAACAATAAAATAAATTATTATAAGCTATTTTTGTTTATATAGAATATAGAAGTTTTCCCTTCGGTTCTTGATATTCAGTCAGTACTTGTTAAACTATCGTCATCGATTGATTGGGGTATTTGAAAACATTTTGTCATCAATTTGGAATGCATTTGAATTTAATCTAATAAAGTTTAGAAACGTCGTCCCCAAGATGTCTGGTCCTCCATATAAACTGGATTGTTTCTATTATATTTTAATCCATATTTTAATTTCTCGTCACCTTTATTTAAACATCCTGTTTAAAAACAAAATAAAAAAAGACCTCGGAAACTTGGTCAAACCTTACAATAATATTGCACTATAAGAAGAAATTGAAATAATATGAGAATAGAGAGGAATAAATGCGAAGCTAAAGTTAGGAGGCGCAAAGTTTCAAAAGGCAGTCCATTATTTGTAGCAGTTATAGAATGGAAACTTCACACACTTGGATTACTTTTTTCTTTACTCTTAGCCTTTCTTCACCTTTTACTGTAACATCCAAGATTTATAGTTTAGCTTATACGAAGTTAAGTACGAATTAACTGTTTCTTTAACTGTTATTAACATTTTTAGAAGTTAAAAAGCGAGCATATTTGAAAAAATTTGTTGGCGTGAAAGATCTGCCTAATCAGTTAGTCTTTATTGATAGGAAGATGTACCTGGAAATTTTGAACCATTCTTTCAGACTTTTCTGATGGAATAAATAGGGAATTTTTGAAAGGCGTTGTGAAACCTTGGTGTGATTTCGGTGTTATTAGCCTCAGCATCCCGTAAGAGCTTATTGTCGATATGATCTGTTTAAAATCGTAAATGTAACATTAATGGTTTTTGGACATTAATGGAATTTCAGTCTTTATTTCTCGTTAGTGAATTGAAATTTTCTAACTATATCCCCTATCTCTAACCCTGAAAACCTTATTCATCAACGATTCTTAACGGCTTGTGTTAAGTTATATTACAATCGTACTCTTAGATACACATACCTTTCTGTATATACCACATAAAAGCTTTCAATCACCACAGATTACACTTGTGATGTTGCAGACCCCTGACAGATGCGGGATGGCTGACTCGACCGAGATGGCCAACGGGGATCAGACTTACATCTTGCTCCTCCTCACGAGTCTGTACTCCCTTATCTTCGTCACAGGACTCATCGGCAATGTCAGCACCTGCATCGTTATCGCCAAGAACAGGCACATGCACACTGCCACCAACTACTACCTGTTTTCTTTGGCTGTATCGGATCTCCTGCTGCTAGTCTGGGGATTGCCTCAGGATGTCTACCTTCTTTGGGCCAAGTGAGTATTCTTTTATATTTTATAAATTTTCTGAACAATAAATTCTATATTTTAAATCTAGAAAGTTCAATACTGCATACAATACAATATATCCTTTTGTTATCGGCTTGTTTTAGAAAGAAGTTATTTTAGATTGGCTAGGATCATAAACTTACCAAAATCAACCCGCTTATGTTATGTTTCATACATTAATATTATTCTCTATCATTTATATTTGCATCTATTTGGTGCGTGCAAAATCAACTTTCGACCTTAGATATATTTCTTTCTACATTTGTTTTTTTAACCTTTTTGTTTTAACCTTTCAGTAGTCGATTTTTAGGATAAAGCTTATTTTTTTAATAAGTACCCAATTAAAATTAAAAAATATAAAAATATATTAAGTATTAAAAATGTTAATGAATTGTCAGCTGTTGTATTTATTATTTATCCCACATTATTATATAAATAACTAGCGACTTGCACCAGTTTTGCACGGGTAGTAAGGCATATTATGCCTACATGTTTTGTCTGTCTAATGTATTTCATTATGTACATATTATAAACATCAAAACAAAATATTTCTTTATATATTTATTTTCATGCGCTTTCATTTTTTGCAATAATCCATAAGATACTCATATAAATTATGTGGTATAAAATATTCTAATTATGCTTAAGAGAACTAAAGTATATAAGTTGATAAGGATTAATAATGTACTCGTCTAAATAGCTTTCTTCTCCTTATACCGCATCATCATCGATGAAATCTTTCTGAATCATATCTTTTTCCTATACTTCCATCAAATTACTGTTATATTCCAACCAATTTACACAAAACCTTGCCAAATTTCATAAAAAAAACTTTCTCTTGAATCGCTCTATCTATTGGAGAAAACCGCATGAAATCAGTGCAGTAGTAATTGAGTTTACCGCGAATATACAGGCATACACGTCGGAGGACTTTGCTTTATAATATGTATAGATAGATAAATATATAAGAGATAATAGACAGCGTCATCGATGAAACCTCCCTGTAGGCTATACTTTTTTCTACACTTCCATCAAATTACCGTTATATTCCAACCAATTCACACTAAACCTCGACAAATATGCCGAACCTTCAAAAACTGAACCTTCCTAGTGAATCACTCTATCTATTGCTGATAACCGCATGAAAATCCGTGCAGTAGTTATTTAGTATAGACAGACAGACGCTGCCGAGGACTTTGTTTTATAAAGACGGACCAACCCCCATTTCATCATATAGACAACTGTTCATTTAATTGAACTACTCTTTGCTCATATTATATTACTGTGTCTTATATGTATTCTGTAGTTCAGATCGTATTATGATTTCGATATAGTGTAAGTAGGAAAACAAATACATTTCAAGTCTTTATCTCACCATTTTAATTTGTAATTAATTTCGGTCCCTCTTCAAAAACATTTTCTTCTAAATTTGTATTTGATTTAAATTGAATTGAAGAATACTTTCGAACTAAACAGAGAATTGGAAACTAAACAATTTGCTGTCTGATTTGATGGTTTTGTAACTGTTCGGGCTTTAAGTTTTCAATTTTATCTCTAGTTCAATTTTTTTTAACTGTTCAGGATTTAAGTTTTCAACTCTTTTTAATTTCTTCTTTTTGTTTTTGCAAACTGCGTTCTTCATCAGTCAAACTGTTTTTTTACGACCAATTTTTATTATTCGACCAAATATTATATATATATATATATATATAAAATATTAGACTGAAATAACTAAAACATTTTTAGTTAATAGACCTCGGACATCTTTACGCAAAGGACAAACAAAGATTGACCTAGGAAATATTTGAGTATTTTTGTAAGAAGAAGACCACGACAACGTGAAGTGAGGAAAGATTTTGAAAAGTTGAACATTACAGAGATTCACATGCTAGAAGGGAGTGAATTTAAAAGCAGAGTGGAAAATCTGGAAGGGTTTCACGAAGAAGAATAGTTAGAGAAAACTGGACGAACTGGACGGAGGGTCAAAAGAAAAGTGCTAGAGAACGCATGAAAGAATAGTTGAGACAGAGAAAACTTCAGGAGAAGAAAGGAAAATAAATTTGTAACATGATCTGAAATCGTCAAAAAATATAAAATATGATAAATTATTAGTAAGATATACTTCTAATGAAGGATTTAAAATATTGGCGATAATTTTATCAATGATTTTTAATCAATACTCCTACGATTTTATCATTTAATACCTCAATTAAACAAAAATAATTATAAATAATAAAAGAAAGAAATTGTGTCCAGGACTATTTAATGTGGAAGTTTATTTAAAAAAAAAAAAGCCCCTTAAGCTCATATATCGCAGAGTTTTCCTTGTACGGTCTCGTGTGATTACTGTTCTGTGCCAAGTCTTAACACAACCGAGCCAGCTTAAGTAGAAGTGCCTCGTGGCGGTCTTACTTGTTCATTTTTGAAACAAAAATATAAGGGTTGAAGCCAAGGGTGGATCCAGAGGGGGCACGTGCCTCCCCCCCCCCCCCCAAAGACACAGTTTTTTGTGTACTGTGGATAATCCATCATAGCACAATACAAAAAATACTTTATTAGAAGCAAATCTCGTGATCATAGTTGTTAAAATAACAGAAAGAACAGAGTGAAACTATTGTTTTGATATTTTAATAAACCTTTGAAATCTTTCTATAGATACTACAGGTTTATTTGTAAGTTATTGTTTGTTATTTCCGTCTGGCCGTTGTACCCCCCAGAGAAAAATCATGGATCCGCCCTTGGTAGAAGCAGCTTTTTTTAAATTTTTTAAAGCGGATTGCATGATTGTAGAACAGCGTTTAAATTAAACTTGTTCGCTCTATAGAACCACTTAATATCTCTTAATTAAAAAATGTTTCCACTGTGAAAAAGATTGAATCGGAAATTCAATTGCTTGCAACTACAGAGCTTGAGCATTAAAAATATGAACTGCTTATTGATATATTTTAAATGAAGATCTCTTTACTTAATTGGTAGTGTAAGAAAAAATAAATAAAAAAAAGAGAATATTAAAACTAAACGAAAAAACAAAATAATGAGTAGTAGATAAAAGAAAAATATTATTCAACTGTATTGAAGATCATCGAGGGTGGGTGTTTTCTTTTTATAACCGTTTTATAAACATTTTTCCGCGATGGATACATAAATATTTTACAGCCACTACATTCGGCTACTTCGAGCTGTTTCCTCAGATTAAATGAATTTTATTTATAGGATCGGTGAAGAGAACGAATTCGTCTGACTTGGATACTATCCCCGGTAGCTCAGCGGTTTAGAGCACTGCACCGGAGATGCAGACGACCCGGGTTCGAATCCCGGCCATGACAAATCTTTTCTCTTCAAAACATAAATGAATTTTAGTATACTGTATTGTTTTCTATGAAGAACAATATCATCAATTTATTAAGGAGACACCTTTTTATTATTATATATTACATTATGTATGCTATTGAGTAAATATTTTTATTAAAAACGTGGAATGTAATTTAAAATAATAAATATAAAAATTTCCCCTCTGAATTCGACCTACCAAGATATTGATGATTTTTTCTTTTTTTGTTTTTCTTCACTTGTTTAACATTCATGGTTTTTTATGATTTAGGAGCATATAGTGGATTTAAAATTCAAAATTCATAGCTGAACTTAAATGTTTTCAATGTCTGTAACTGTTTTTGAAGTGGTTTTATAAATAATTTCATTTAACTAAGACTGTTACTAATGTTTTTATATTTCTAATATTGACCTGTTATTTTATTGAGGTATTTTTACTTACTCTTTATCTTATGTTAATGATCTCTTATTTATTAAGCTACTATTTGTGGATGCATATTTATGTTTGATATATTTTTGATAATGTATTTTATTATTTATTTCATTTCAATACTTATTTTGATTTATTTAGTACCGTATGCGTTCTATGAATGGTACAGTACTAATTCGTATTACCTTCATAATACAAAACAAGTGTGACAGCCTGCTATACTTCATTATATATTATTTTTCAATCAAACATTTTATCGATCACTCTCAACAGAGATAAACAAATGTATTGATCTACACAAATGGAAAACCAGTACATCAACTAATGTCGAGATCCATTATATGATAAACTAATGTCAACCTGAAATGTTTTCTGCTACATTCACATTGCCTTGACTATTATCTTGATCTGGCCACCCTCGCAACTTAAAAGGGATATTACAGCCAGAGGTGTAACATAGATTTGCTCACCAAGCTCCAAGAATAAAGTAAATAACCGAAATAGGAGGGAAAACTTGATGTAGGACAAATTCCTGCACAACCATTTTCTAAGAAGTCCTCAAGTCAAGTCCCCACCATGTACTGAACCCAAAACTGTTCATGAATTGTAGTGGTACAGGTTTTTTTTTTTTATATTGCTTTAGATATTAGATGTTAAAAATATATATGTTTGTATGTATATGTAATAACTTTTACTAATTATAGGGATAAGTTACTTATTATTTACACTGAAATGATCATTCCTTTTATTGCTATTTAATCTTTTAAATTAACCATCATATACATACTAGATGACTATGCTGCCGTAAATCACCCTCATGTTCCTGACACTTTAATGCATTAGAGACCAACTTGGAAATTTACCATGGACCTGGCCTGATTCAATTCTTTGTATTTATTATGAATAGAATAGAATACAGGATTTCTTAATCGAGTATTCTTTATTGCGGTAGTTTAAAATTACTAAACACTGTAATTAATTTATAACGGCATTTCGTTTATTTAATGACTTAATCTCCTAAATCCTAAATCGGGTAACTTATTATAATAAATAAAGCAACGTAGGAATATGTATGTTTTATTTTTCCAACCCAATTCTAGACAGCATCGATTCAAAACTGACGAGGCCTGTGTAGCATCTCCTCTATGAGTAAGTTCAGCTTCAGAAACAGATGGATATATCGGTTGGCGAGATGTAAAGCTGAAAAAAAAAGATAGATGAAGGGTCAATTAGTTGCGAAAAGAAGTATCTCTTCTAAAAATATAATCTCCTAGCGAGTCTTCAAGGTTGTTATCCCTGTCAATCAACTCTCCTAAAATAAATTTGCCAATTTATTGGAATATTTGCTACCGTTATTTTTGCGTCATAACGATTTGCAGGAGCATAACGTTTTAACAAGCAAATAATTTTTATCTTTATACCTGTTTTATTTCAAAATTATACTCTTAAGTGTCAATTTAAATTCTTCTCTATATCTCTTGTTATGTCTCAAACTTGATAATTATCTATTGAGAAATATAAGAAACCTTATTTGCCATTGTTGTCAATTGAAAATGAATAAGCTACAAAAAAAGTAAAAAAAAAAGCAAAATGAATCTAATATCATTAGTATATTTTTATAAAAAAGACTTAAAATTTTGAAGAAGTGGGGATTATTTTTATATTTATTTCTTGATCAATCACAAAACTCATTTATTGAAAATTATAAACCAAATTTATTAAAATGGACGTTTTTATGTC
Source organism: Arma custos (assembly GCA_037127475.1). Lineage (NCBI taxonomy): Eukaryota > Metazoa > Arthropoda > Insecta > Hemiptera > Pentatomidae > Arma > Arma custos. Next base: position 92,103,290 of record CM073760.1, on the reverse strand, counting down.
TCATACATCTCAGTTTTCATATTTGCCTTTATTCCGCGGACAGGCGATTTTTATTCGATGATCCACCAAAAAATGATGAAATCGCTTCTATATCGACAACGGACTCGTTTAAGTGCGAAGGTCGATTATGAAGACAAATTGGGCAGTGCATGTTTCACTACGACGTTTGTCAGCTATCCATTCGGGCATGAATGTGATGTGTGTGATCTATAGATTCTGCGCTCCTAGAAGCCAAAAAATAAAAAATAAAAATACACTTACCTCTGCTTAATAATAAAATACTTGAAGAGACAGCCGCGGACTTAAAACTATACGTGTAAAAAATCATTGGACTCGGACAAAGTGCCCAAGTTGTCAAGTTCGAACGAATTTGTGTACCTGCCTAAGCAACACGGGTTGCCCGCATTAGATCCGATCAGTGCACGTCTAGTATCACCGCGACTGCCATTCATGCAGATACGTAGGTTGCCTTATAACGGCAACAAGTGGTATAATCGGAAAAGTCATTAACGTAGCTGTGGATGTAGACAATGTGGTGCAACAGCTAGTGCGTAAATTAGAAGATGATCAGGCGTTCAATGTTAATTTAAAGAAGGGAGTGATACATAAATCTACGTATCTGAGCGGCGTAGTCAAAAAGTCAACGGTAAAAGCTTGGCTACAATTCTTACTTTGTAATTTTTTAAGCATTAGAAGATTACAGTACACTGGGATTCCTTTCATGCTTCCACAATAACCAGTTGTGTGCCAGCCAACGCCACCTTTGATGATCGATTGAGCATCTCCAGAGTGACAGAAGTCTCGAAATTGCTCAGTGCTTGCATTCAACACCACTGAACACTATTTACGACGTGTATGCCGATGAACTCTCGTTTCCTTTGATGTAATACCTAAATAATAGTATTTTATATAAAAAATATTACCCTTCACGTAAATGTATTCGCGTACAACACAGGGTGGTGTCCATGACACAGCCCCACCCCATTTTTTCTTCTAATTTGACTATGCACTCATCCCGTACATCTTTTAATTTTTTTTTCATTATCTTTTGTTGTTTGTTCTTCATAAGATGTGTATACAAGCAACTATTAAGGGATTTATTTCTTTATACTTATAAATATTATAAATGATATTATATATATTATAAGCTATTTCTTCATTCTAAAAGAACGTGTTCCAGAATAAATATATATATATATATATAAGACTTTATGATAATTATTCTATATCGTCTATACAGTCAAAAAATATCTGCTTTTGATAAACGTGTACAGTGAAGATATGTCTACTTCAAGGACTTCGTCACCCTATTAGTAACCACACCCACGCAAAACTTTTGATCAACTTCCTATATATGAATCCTGATCTGAGCAGCATCATATATATCCCAAGTTTATCTTTACCACATCTTCACCCTCCTTCTTAGAACTTAGATGACGGTGCCGCCAGAAATGGGTTAATCATTCGTCTGGTAACACGGCAAGGATCTAATAATATGAAGTATCAATGGCTACATGAAACTAAAGATTACTAAAAAAATGTGTTAGTGAATTAAATGAAAACGTGATTATGACTTTATGAGAAAACGTTGAGACCGAGAAAAAGGAATACGAGAAAAAGGGCACTAGCTCATCAAATTATACTCATTTACTCCATCTGATTTGAAAGTGAGAGATTCAGAAGGAAGAACTGAAATAAATGAGGCGTTCAGGATCAAAAGCGGATAACTACGAATTTCAATTTAAGATGAATTTTTCACATTTTACGTTATTTTATTTAAGCAATGGTTCATGCTTCCGAAACTTCAGGTTCAGAATCGACCCAAAACCGTAAGAAATAAGGTATCAAAAAGTTGTGTAAGACAGAATCGCTTAACTAAACGAGCAAAAGATGTGAAAAAAATAATTTTTGAAATCTTGGAGTTATCCGCTTATGATTCTGAACGCCTCGTAAGAAAGGATATAGGCAAAACAATTGCATCTTAATAGGAAAAGAGAACTGTATAGGCAAATTAAAATCGACACGTTTTCAGTTATAATATGAATACTGCGAGAGAGGTTAATCAACCAGAAGAACGAAGATCGAAGAAACTTTCGAATAGGTCTAAGTATACAAGACTTCTGACTTCTAAAAGCGATTTAAAACATTTACCAAATGAACTGTTTTACTAAAGTAAAGGCAGTTCGAGGTACAAATTCATACAATGATTCCAAAAGAGGTGTTTCTACAACCGATGAAAAGATTCTGGGAGTATAGAGACCTTTCTGACCGGAAAAACTGATGTATATGGACTCTCGTTACAAATGATCTTGAAGACCTTTAGAAACGAGGAAAAATTATAGATCTCGCAATCTCGGATCTGAAGGCAGCCATTATGTCTGCGAAAGAAGATTTAGGATGCATTACGCTGAAAGAAACTCTTTTCTAATCTGAATGATTCATTCAGTCAGCCAACCAGAATCATGAGGAAGTGGCCTGTCTCAGTGGAAGAGGGAAAAAAATATTCTCATGACAACTACTATGCGGAGAAACATCTCTATTTTAGTAAAAACATTTCTATATAAATAATTTGAAGTGGATTAAACTTCTTTTTTACCTTACATTATTACTTTATTTTCAAAGAGATAAAATTGTTAAGCTATAGGTATGGGATGGGAATATAAACTCAGTTTTGTCCAACGACTGAAGTGGCATTTAACACGGTGAATGAATTTATAATTTATAATTTTAGACATTTTTTGACATCTGCAAAATTGAAAGGGTTGTTGTCGATGAAGTCAAATCATTCAGTTAAGGAAAGATATATTCTACTCATGTGTCAACAAAAACTATAATTTTAAAATGCAAAATCGTTGATAACGACGAGTTACTGCTTCCATAAAGATTAAACATTTTAAAGTAAAAAATTTGATTCACTCTTGCCTACATTTGTTTTGATTTTTAAAATTTAAACTTGGTTCAACAGCTTGGAAAAAAAAGGTTATGACACCCATGTGGAAGGGAAGGATGAAAACATTACCTGAAAATAAACAGGCCTTTATATCCGCTTTAATGGAGGTCCTTACACTGCCTACCTGATCGATGTTAACAAGAGGTGGGCTCATTTAAACTTATACCTAACATTATTTTCTCTCGACTTGAGCCGGAAATTCCATCCCTCTTTCCTAATCACTTGTCATATTTTACGCTTAACACAGTGTAGAAAGTTATCACTGAGATAATACTTCATCAAAACTTCTAAACATAAATGGTGTACCTATGTACATACAGGTTGGACGAATTTCATATGAAAAATTAATATTCTTCATAAATTATGTTAGAGAAGAGATAGTTGACTGGAACTAGTTCTGTTTGTTTCTCTTTCATAGCCCTGAAGAAGGCCTGCATTGTAGGTCGAAACGTTGGCACATAATAAATAAGTATAATCTTACGATGGTGTTTTTATTGACTGCACCCCCAACTATTTCTTTCTTACATTCTTCAAAAATATTAACATGATCGATTATTCAGAGTTTTATCACTGTTATATTATATTATTATATTATATTATATTATATTATATATTATACCAAAAATCTCGAAAAAAGAAATGTGTTACGTACAGGGTACAACATTGTTGCTTCAACTTTCCTCTTAGCTTAGATTCCACAAACTATCTCTGCGACGCACAAAAATCCAGAATTTTCAATGGAATGCGATATATAACATAAAAAATTTTTGAAGAGATGTAGATGCGAGCTTTTTTGGAATGATAAATTTTAAATGGCAACATGAGACTCTCAATTAAGATAGATTTTAAATATATAGAGATGCTTGCTCAAGAAAAATATCCAGAGCGTGAACCATGGAAGATGTATCCTATCAAAAATATTTAATAAGATTTCTCACCAGGATCGTGAAGTACAAAATTATCTAGAAGAAAAATAAATTGCAAGAATCCGATTATGACTCTGATGAGCCAGATTATGTTTTAAGTTTTTATTGATTTATGATATTTTATATTAGCATCACCCTGCACAACTGTTGTCTTTGAAACATTACAGCCTCTACCATGCTGGTCTGCCACATAAAGTTTCGTGAAAGATCATTTTGGATAAATAATTTAATTATTTTTTAAAAATATAAGTTACTCATACATCCAACATTTCAGATCTCTAACTTCAAAACTGATTTTCTGATTTGCCATTAATTATGTACTATAACGGGGAGGGAACATGCCCCCGTGCTCCCACAAAATTCTGCCCTTGCTGTAGCCTATGATGTTTAACCTATTTTACTCAATAAGTTTCATCCGAATCCGTTCAGTAGTTTTTGCGTGAATGAGTAACAAACATAAATACAAACATTCGCATCTATAACATTAGTAGTATATCATAACAATAGTTTCACTCATGTTCCTTCTATTATTTTAACAACGATGATCATGTGATTTCCCTTTGATTATGTACTATAATGGATTCTCCACAGAACCTAAAAAACTGTCGGGGAGGCAGCGCTCCTGTGCGCCCCCCTAAATCCGCGCTTGCTATACCCTATGTGTTATTCTTATGTATAACCTATATTACTGTGAAATTTCATCCAAATCCGTTCAAAAGTTTTTGCGTGAAAGAGAGACAAACATACAAACTTTCACATTTATAATATTAGTAAGATTGGTAGAATATCAACACAAATAGTCTCACTCATATTCTTTCTAATATTTTAACAAGTATGATCATGTAATTTGCCTTTGATTATTTACTATGATGGATTCCCCACAGTACATAAAAAACTGTCGGGGGGGGAGGGCACGCGCTCCTGTGCGCCCCCCTAAATCCGCGCTCGCTATAGCCTATGTGTTATTCTGATGTATAACCTATATATTACTGTAAAGTTTCATGCAAATCCGTTCAGTAGTTTTTGCGTGAAAGAGAGACAAACATACAAACTTTCACATTTATAATATTACTAATATATATATATTAACCAACTGTAGAATTCTATCTAAGAGCTAAAAAACAATAAGCAGCAATTTTTTCCTTTAAAATACAGCATAATATGTTCCTATAACTTATATTATACATATTTGGCTTTCGGTTATGTTTCAAAGCTAGCTCAAAATATTTCTTAAACAGAATATAATTTTTACTATGTTTTGTTTTCTTCTGGAACGATGTGTTTCGGATGTATACTTTTCACCAATTTAACTTCTTAGAATTCGTTTTTCTGAAAGAATCTCTTAAAAATATTCGTTTTTAAATTACAAAGTTATATACTATGAAGAATTACTGGGGAGTGTAAGGTGGTTTAATATGAGATCGAAGAAAATTTGAGACAATACCCAACCAAGTTTGATCCCAAATTGAGGATATTAAGTGGTCAATATACAAATATGTGATATTTTCAGGTAGTTTATAAATAAGATATAGCTTTTGAAGTAAAATTATGAAATATCAGTATTTTTTACATGGTTTCTGAAAGGCTTATCCACATTTTTCAATAACATTATTACTTTTATAAATGTACAAAGGGTATTGCGGTAGATTTATTCATAAATATTCTAAAGAGGGCGGAACGAAATCCACACATAACATGTTTACCAAACCTTTTTCCTCCCATCTGTTCTCACAAATTGGGAATCCTTCACGTAGACCTTGTGTTCTGTTGATGGCTTGGCTGCTTAGGATTTCGTATTTTCAACGAAATAAATATACATTTTTTAGTAGTTGAAAGTATATAAATTTATTATAGAGAATAAAATAGAACTGTAAAACAAATAACAACTATAATGACTTACGAGAGAAATGCGATCTTCTTAAAATACCTAGAATTAAAAATTTTCTTTAAAACGCGGGGTCATAGTATTTGTTTTATTTATTTAACAGGAAAGTAAAAAAAAACCTTTTTTATAAACAAGTATTAGTAACATTAATGCTTTTCTTTCGCCGTGCTTTTACCAAACTTTTCCAAAGCCATGGACAAAGATGTTAGTGGTCTCATGTGCATAAAAGAAATATCTGCCCTCATAAATAGCCGAAAGAAGGTAGGTGATTCCAATTTTCAAGAATTTTTTTTAAAAATTTAGTGAGAGTAATGATCAATTAGAAAGATGGAAACTATAAAAGCCTCTTCGATGAATTCTTGAAAACCACACTGAAATGTCGCATAAACTTAAAAGTCGCGATCAAGCAGAGATGTTTGAGAAGGGAAGGACATCAGGACTTGGGAAACAAGATACCTGTCATAGAAACCATCTAGTCTAGACTACTTCTGTTTAAAAAAAGTAAAAGTAGTCTTATAGTAAGCCACAGGAAAGAGTGAAAGTTTTATTTTTAGAAAATAATATTTCTAAAACTGGAATCTTGTTATTAATTTATTCTTTAATAGGCAATAATTATTAATCATACTAGGCATAGTACTTAATATATATTTATTTAAGTATGTATATTTATGATAATAATACTTTACTTAGGTGACATAAAAAAAAATAAAAAAACATAATTCATTTTCTCTCTTAAAACTCCACAAGGATGGCTTTATGAACTACATCCTTTATAAATTCTGAGACACACACAATGACTTGTATGAATTAAGTTTATAATAATTTTTTAAGTTTTATCCAGTTAGTTGCTGATCCCCAGATAATCCTTATGCAAATAAAACAAGCCAATAAATATTTTTTTTATTTTCTAATTTTTATAAACAAATGAGATATAGAATGCACCTAAGATTGGATAAATGAACCTAATGTGTATACAACATTATTTTTTAGTTTAGTAATTCGCATAGTTGGTGCTGAAAACTTTTTAGATAAATGATATATTATAAAAAATATATTTGCGCAGTGCCGCACTTCATGTAGGAGAGCCCTGTTGGGCTGTATTCCATTCTTGAATAGAAGATTTCATTTCTTAGGAATCTCAGATCGCTGAAAAAAATATACTGCTATGGACAAATTGGTCATAACGATAATTATGTTTTTCTTGTAAACTATAGATATCTGCCTGTATAAGGTAACAATAAAGCTGGTAACACACATATGATGCAAAATCCCAGGCTATAACCAAGAACTAACTTTGTTTATAGAGCTTTGAAGATTTGAGAGGTAGGTCATGAAGAGTATCTCTCTAGCAGTCTGTTTCTAAGGAATCTGGCAATAGCAGCCAGAAACAGAGCTAATGTGGATCTGAATGCAGTAAGGTTCATTAAAGCAAGCCCACTGAAGGGGTAGGCATGTCGCTAGAATGTCTTGATGGGCTTGTTCAAAATAAACTGCTACCAGAAGAAATCTATTTTGTCAGTGCCGCAAGAAGCATTGTTAATAGGCGGGTCATAGAACCACAAAGGAAAAAGAAGAAATTAAAATAAATAATTTAAGCAATCACGATACAAATTTCGTTTATTTATTTAGTCTTATGTTGAAATGAGAGTCCTCACCAGTAAATGAACAGTCCAATCCAGCATAAACCAACAAAGTTGTATGTTTTAATTGACTCAAAATGAAGTTTCAAATGATAATTTGAATTATTAAATATCAGACAAATACATTTTCTTCATAGTTTGAAAACATATGTGTTAGAAATAGAAATATAATTAGAAAATTCTTTGTTACTTACGTTTCTATCCATTCACTTCTATGTTTCACTATTAAATTGTCAAAAAATTATCATTTATCTGATAAAAAAAAACCCAATGCTACAGACAAATATTGCCATAACTATAAATTATCCAAGAAGTTTTAATGTCTCCTAACAGGTATTTTAAATATATATATATATATATATATATATATATATATATATATATATATATATACAACACAAAATGTTTTAGCCCCCATGAAAAGAATTATATAAAGCTCAAGAATTAATTATTTAAATTAACCGAGCCATGGCTATTATTATGTATAAACTCATAGTCCAGAAAGTGCTAGGCAATAGTCCAGCGTCGACTTCAGCTCATTTCAATCGGTTAGTTGGATCAGTTTACGCTATAGTTAATGGAAGTAACTTTAGGTAACTTATAACAATCCATCTAACTAAGTGCTCTGCTATAATAGTTTATTGCAGAAGCCGGAAACCGAAGTTGACCAACAATTTCGACCGAATTTCACACTACCATTGAACATTTTAATTTTCTTAACTTCATGACAAAATTGAACTTTCACTCAACCATTGTGAATGTTGTTGGCGCCTAGCGATTCTTTTTTTCACTTAATCAAAACATAGTTTGACAATTAATTCACTGTAAGATATTGCTGTTGATTTTCAATATTATTTATGGAGTAGATGTTGTTGACGGTATTCGAACCAGACTATTATAGAACCAGACTAAAAGCATCAAGTTAACTTTTTATTCATTTTCGTTATTGTATTCTCATAAAATTAAAATTATTTTTTTACTGACTGTATGAACATTAAAGAGACGTCTTACACATGCTGTTTAGGCGATATTATTACCTGTATTTCGAAATATTAGTTGAAACGTTCATTTCTTAATGAAATGATGACCGAAATATACAAATTTCACATAATTACAATCTACAAACTTTATTATTAACTGTTCAGGTACTGTATTTAAGTGCAGATCAATGACAAAAATTTGAAAATTGAAAATTTATTTTTTTAATGAAATTAAACTTTGTTGATATACTATAGAAAAAATGTTGTTGAGTGTTTTTTTATTTTAAAAAAATATTTAAATATTCAATAATGTTTAATGGGCCAGAGAAGCTTTTCCTGTTAGATTCATGTTTAGTTATGCCATGTGAGCTGGTTCGAGCTCTTTTAAATTGCAAATTCATTGGATTTAGCTAGCTGAAATTTATGAGTTGAGCTTTAAAATCTTGACTCGTTTAACATATTCCATACCAGCTTTATATGAAATAAAGCATAAAATTTAATTTTTGTTGTTTGTTGATTTATTGTGACCAAAAGCTAAACCAATTGATTTTAATAATCTTTTGTTTAGTTTTTCACAAATGTTCTGGTTCAAATCACGCTGCAGGCCATGATTTTTATTTAGTCTGTTTACAGCAGGAGATGGATCATATGGGATCTAGGACCCTTCTGGGGCCCACCCAGGTTCTATAAAACATTGTAAAAATAGGGTACCCAAAATAAGGGGGAAAAATCTGGCGGTTGAGCGTGACCTAGGACAAGTCACCACCTTGCAGAACCGTTGTACATGAAACAGTACAGTCTCTACCATGTACTGAACCCCAGACCCTTCATGGGTTGTAGTGGTACAGGTTTTTTTTTTATATATTTTTTTCTGTTTTATCTGGATATTTTGATAATTATAGAGGAGAGTAATCCAACATTTTTTTTTCTGTTTACCTCTAAAGTTTAGGAAAAAAATCTTCTCTATTTTAAATATCTAATCGATTTTTCTTATATGATATGACAGAAAAAAAGGCAATAAAAAAGTTAATATAAATTTGTGCGACTTAACAATAATGGCATTATTGCTAAGGTTTTTTAGAACATTATTTTCCCTAAACTTATAGAGGTAAACAGAAAAAAAATGTAGGATTACTCTGCTTTATAATTATCAAAATATCCAGATATAAGAGAAAATAAAACTACCCAAAAAAACTATTAAAAATCAATTGGTTTAGCTACTGGTCAATATAATTCAAGAACCAACAAAAATTAAGTTGTTATAGTAAAACAAAATATACATATTAAAAACGAATAAAATATTAATAAATATAATGAAACTATAATATTATAGACTTTTCAAATATGATTATGATATCCTCCTATTCTATCATTATTTCTTTAAAACATCTCAAGGTTATCCCACACGATGAAGCTAAAGATTTGTAATGTGATATTTTTAATCTACAAACTATTAAAAAAAGTGTTGTCTCTGTTTTTAGTTATAATTAAATAATATTTCTAAATAGTGGTCTTTTTAATAGAATTCTTCTTTTTCGTAGAGTTACGTCTGCACATAACTATTCTTTGTGTTTGCATACGTAGCTTGTTCTTCCTAATATATTTTTTAGCCACATTCACCCACGTTCATGTGAAGAGAACTGTCGTTTTGGCCCCAAAAGGACAGCTTATCTGTAGTAGCCTGACGGTTATCCATAAAAAGATGGTTAGGATCAACGAGCAGCTTAGTAACCCCATCCTTGACACCACTAGTAATAGCTGTAGTAATATAAAGAAGATAAAAGAAGAAAAAGTCAGAAGATGTCATATTTACAATCAGATATCTTAAAATAGCCATATTTTTATTCATATTAATCGTGAATCAAAACGTCATTCTGTGCTTGGAAAGAACTTAGATTTTTCTAAAACATTTCTGAACAAATACATTCTTTATTTGCCTTTATGTTTACATAAATTCTTGATATTTTACGTTATCAATATGTAGAGAATATAGAAAAATCGCTTTTCCCGATCTTTGCTTATGGTTATTTGAACCTTATTTGAACTTTATGATTTGCTTATGATTATTTGAACCTTGAGCCTTATTACACATGTATTACACATGTAAGGTTCAAATAATCCTATAATAATAATGATTATTATTATTAACATAATTTCCCCGAAATGGAGAACAAAAAGCATACGATTTCACTCTTTCTTTGGATTCTGCTTGTTTTTCCTGAATGTTTTTTCTTCTCGCCTGAGGCATTCCTTCTTTCTCTCGTCCTCTTTGGTTGGTAAGACATTCTTTAAAATAAACTGCTAAATAAACATCAAGATAAAATTCTGCATTCTTCAGTTTCTAAGCAGCGCTTTCTAAATGTTTTTGTTGTTCATTATTTATAACTGGGACTGGGATATCATTAAAGGTTTTACTTATTGTATTTCGATAGTTGGAGCAGAGAATTATTGCATTATATATTATTTCGCTAAAATCAAAGAAATAAACACTAAAACATAACCAAGCTTAGCAGTTATTGTCTTAATTTGAAATTCCTCTCATATTTTACATATAAAAGATTTTGAAACTTAATTTTTATTTATTGACCTGAAATTTGGGACTATTCAATTTGCCTCCTAACTCTTAGTCCGTCGGCTGATCCTTGATCCCCGGAGAGATCGATGACCGCAAAGTGTAAATTAAGCAGTCAATCAGTATTAAAATATTCCCCAGGTTCTGGGTCAGCGGGGCCAGCTGGTCCATGGAACGAGCTAGGTATGCGTATCATAAATCTCTCTTGTCCCCTTCCACTTCTCCCGCACCCAGGTTTTGGATCGATTTCGAAATGTGTCGAGTCAATATCGGTGGACATATGTTTGGTAACGCTTGGACTTTCTGATTAGCCTAAGCAGAACGTTTAATCAATTCCTAATATCAGAATCCGATCGTGTGGTTAGGTAAACAAGATATTCTGTTTCTTCGTCAATATCAGATTATTTATAATTTTGTTGTTACTTTTTATTAAATGAATCAGATACATATAGGATAACTCGTTTACTAAGCATTATATTTTAATTTGACTTGTTTTTAATAATGTCGTGTCAAGTTATGAGCAGTACTTGACTTAAACAAGAAGAAACTACTCGCCGTTTCAGGTTACTGCCACTCTTACTATACAAACGCTCTAAGTCCCCAATTAATTACAAAATACTGATATATATTGACTATTATAAGACCTATTTGAACTTATGGAGTAGAGCTTTGAGCCAATGAGCCATCGAAATCCTCTTGTTTCCAACCCTTAAAATCCAAAATATTACGTTATATCAACAATACTTCTTGCTTTGTTACAAATAAAGTCATCCATAAAAACTTAAATGTCCCACATGTTGCCGATTTGGCCCGAACCTAATCAATCCTTTCATGGCAAACTTTATTCCCACTCAATCCCAGTAGTTTCAAACTTAGCTTCCTCTTCGATTCCCGATAATCCTCCTAGGTGTCTGAAAATAAAATGATCGATAGAAATTTTAACTTAAATCTGTTATTTGAGGAATACTAGTGGGTAGTTTCTCTTCTTGCCTTTATCCCATGCCATGCTCAGATGTTCAACTACACAGAATGAGCTCCCCATTGTTCACTTTACTAACCAAGTTAGTTTACATGACAATCCCGGTTCGTGCATGGCCACTACCAGTTTGTGTCATAAGCTGCCCTAATATCAATAAACAGCTTCCAGGTTGTATGCTAGAATTAATTCATACTGTCGGAGATCACACTCATGCCACCTGGATCTTGACCAAGTTTCTGTTTCACATTAGCGTTTTTCATAATTATTTATTTTTATTGAGATGTTGCACTAAGATTTTCTGTGCTTCGGCAAAACTTAACTTGCTTAATATTAAAATAATAATCACTCTCATTTCATAATAATAAACATAATAACTGGTTACTGTTTACTATATTTTCTTGTATGTACCAAGTTTGGAAGTAATAATGTGATACTAAAATGAAATATATAAATACATAAAAAAATGCTAAACTCAAATAAATTTCAAAAACTAAAATTGGAAAATATGTGATTTTCAGGCATGCAATTTTTTCGGCGGTAATCACTCCTTTTGTTTGTGAACCACAACTCTTACTCCTAACTCCATATATGAGTAGATGCAGGTGCATAGGTAGTGTAAGAAGTTATGGGTGAAAAAGAACATTCGAGGTAGAAATTTTCGAGTACAGAGCTGGAACTTGAACCGGAGAGATTTGACTGCTATGAAATGTTTACCGTTGATTACTGTCATTGTCGTTGATGACTTTATGCATTACTGCGAACTCAGTAGTTTCCAGTGATAATTGGTGTTTAATGGGAGCATAAATGGAAATGGGGCATCCTGTGTCTTTAACTGTTTTATTGTTCACCTGAAGTTCTACATTGACCTAAAATAAGGAGTTTATAAATAAGTCTAGTTTATTTAATTAAGAAAAAGTATAATTACGATGCAAACATTTTAAAAAAATGCACCACTACTCCCAATGAAGGGTCTCGGGTTCAGTACGTGGTAGAGACTGTACTGTATCTAGAACAACATGTGTAAAGGCAGGTGATCTGTCGGAAACCGTGCTCAACCACCAAGTTTTTCCCTATTTAGGGTACCCACTTTATAGAGGTCGTGTGAGCTGCATGAGATCCTACAGGATCCATTAACATCTGTTAAGAGATTAAATAAGTTCTTTATCACTGAGCTATCCCACCCCTTCTGTAATGATTAAAAGTCCCTATAATATGCTGAAACATAAAAATGTACTGTTGTTTTGACATAATACAATGTTTATCTTAACAAATAAGTTTATTATATTTTTTCCAAGATGTAAGCTAATTAATTTGTTTGTATATTAAATGTAAATAAAAAGATCCTATTATCTAGTAGCCGGTATGGAATAGCTACTTACTCGACTTTAGGTAATTAGGGTAAATTTTATGTCATTATATGTAATGGGACATCAAGGCTTTCATTGTGTATTTTCAATAACAAGGAGAGTTCCTTTTTAACAACCAATCTCGTTATTTTTATTATTTTTTTTTAAATAATAATTTTCGGTAAATATATTTATGTTAAAATTCACTTATTATAGAATTACCAAAATATTTGTTCGAACCTCATTTAACAAATGCAAGCAAATTATATATTTTCCGACAATTGTCTCTCATGTCCAGCACAATGCATTAAATTTATTATATTTTATTAATCAAATGTACTTCAAATTTAATTACCAAAATATTAGGCTACGATAATAATCTTTTGCAGTTTCCGTTCCTTTTCTTTTATTACAGCCAACCAGAATTTTATCAAACTCAAGCGGAACAAATACTCTTTTGGTAACTGGACTTGTCCTTGGCTAGAAGCTCAACAGAACGAAACGCGTTATCAAATCCGTCACGTAGAATATTGTTCTCTAAATAGAATAGAGCAATAAATATTTCTCAAAAGGATTAAATTGAACTATTTTTACATGACTAGTTGAGTCGATATTATCAGTATAACCCACTATTCAATAGGAGATTTGCCTCTTTACTATTTTATCCGCAATTTGTCTTTTATTTTCTCTTTGTCGATCAGCGTATATATATAGCGTAATTCAGGAGCGTATGATTCTCTTTTTCCGTACAAATAATATATTTTTTACCGGCCAGAAACCTTTCGCAAAAAGCTATTAAGACCAAACTAACACTGGTTTTTCGTAGCTGTTCCGGCTCCTGTGTAATTATATAGTCTGGTATTTTTATGTAAATACGCAATATACATACAGTATAGTAATGAAACATTCGCAAAATGGAAAATGCCTCAAGGAGAACAGAAAATAAAATCCCAATGTAAATGAAAGATGTAACAGAATAGCGGCTGGAAAGAGATTATATTGAATGCCCGACATTGTTGGTTGGAAAGGAGGTAGCGACAAAACTGTCAATTGAGTAGTCCAGGCACTTTACAATGACGTTGATTAACCATCAACACAAAAACGCCGGTTCTACTGCCCAATCAACTCAACAACTGTCAATTACTTTTTCTTCCTTGAGATCTTATCCTGCCATGTCTTCCTAGACTTGGTTCATTCATGAAATTCTTGGTCGGCCTCTTTTCTTTTTCTTTCTTCAGGGTACCAGTAGTCAACTCAGAAGTACTATTATACTAATAATGCAAAATAATAAAAATAATTATGTTCTTCCAGGTCGTACGTGTTTGGAGAGACGTTCTGCATTCTGACTGGAATCGCCTCAGAGACTTCTGCCAACGCGACAGTTCTCACTATCACAGCTTTCACTATGGAGCGCTACATCGCAATATGCCATCCCTTCTTAACACACACCGTCTCCAAGCTGTCCAGGGCTGTCAAGTTCGTGATTGTTATTTGGCTGGTGGCGCTGTGCTTGGCAGTACCACAGGTAAGGAATATTATCTTATTGTAGTATCCTAACAAGTTATAAAGACAAAATAATAGTAATGTATGTGATAAGTTAATAGGCGAGTCGTGAATAGTCCCACATGCATTTTCTGCAGTTTGGATTCTTTATGCACTACAATATCGATGAGATTTTCGATTGAGCTGGAACAATAATACCCATTTTTTTTATTTGTTTGATTATCTTTGCAATTATTATTTTAAAAATTTCTAACTCCTGTATTGATTTGGGGCCAGCTCTATTTATTAATTTAATAAAGTGAAAGTGGGTGCCCAAAATAAGGGAGGGGATCTGGCGGTTGAGCGTGATCTAGGACAAATCATCTCCCTGCACAACCATTGTCACAAACAGTATAGTCTCTACCATGTACTGAATCCCAGACCCGTTCATTTGTTGTAGTGGTTTTTTTTTATATTGATTCTAATGAAATCATAAACAATATTATGTTTACATTTAAAAATGAGCCAACACTCTAGAAGTGGCTAAAAATTATTATTAATATGGGAAAACTCCAAAAAACAAAGCTTCGAGTCTCTACAATGCTGGAAACTAACTAACTACTCCACGTTTAAGGGATTCATCATTAGAACATTACTCAAATGAAGATCAAACACAGCAATTCTCACGTCAACAGTCCAATTAGACTCATCAATCAAAGAAAGGAACCTCACTCAATGACGTTCTATCAAATGCTTAAACAGAATATTGCATTATAATATTAATAATAATTTTTATATCAGATTTATATTAACGACAACAAAGGCATTTTTATGATCTATAAATGTCAATACTTTATACTAAACATTCTTGAAGTTCACTATCCTCTACTACTATAATCCATGGGGGTCTTAGTTCCAGTACGTGACAGAGACGGTCCTGTTCCTTGGACAACGGTCGTGTAGGCAGGTGATCCGTCTTCAGGAGATTCTACAGGATCAATTAACATCTGTTAACAGATTAAATAAATTATCTGCTAAAGCCGGATTTGACTACATGACCTTCGGCGCAGCAACACAGCGCTCTACACTGAGCTACTCCGCTCCCTCAAAGCTCAGTATTTTATGATGATTCTTTTATTTTCGATTGAATATTAGTTCTGTGCAATTTCTACCTTATCGAAATCCACCCTGATTTCATGTCGATAATAGAACGTTTTATGATTATTTGTATTTTCTTATATGTATAACCTTTGGCCTTGGAATTCTAAAATATTAGCTAATCTATTGGTTATTAATAGCAATAAATTGCCTGGTCTGTTACTGGGCGAGGAAAACGGGGGACCATCTTATCAATTAGGACCTGATAAGGCGAGCATGATCCAGGAAACTCAATTATCAGTTCTGGTAGCGGCTCCTATACCCGATACCAAGGAGCTCGATAATCTATCCCTTTTCGTAAATCAGGTGATTAAATTAAATGTAATCGAAGTCCTTATTTGATAAAATAAAAGACCACCAGCCTTGTTAATATTCCGCTTCTAAAGGGAAAATATTAATAATAAATAATTCTCAATTTTCAAATTACAATAATAATGAGCTAACACATTACACTCCTACGCAGATCCACAGTCCCTATCCCCCTCCTCTTTATTTAAAGCCCTTCTCTTTACATCTCTCTCTAAGAATCATTATTTCCTTTTGCCAATTATATTTTAAAATATTGAATAGCATTTATTATTTGCATTTCACTTATTTATTTATATTATAAATATTATATATTTAGGTCACCCCTTATATATCTTCCTCTCATTCATTTGAAACACCGATAAATGTAAAATCACTGGCCATCAGAATGCGAATATCTTCAACAACATCTACTCCATAAATAATATTGAAAATCAACAGCAATATCTTACAGTGAATTAATTGTCAAACTATGTTTTGATTAAGTGAAAAAAAGAATCGCTAGGCGCCAACAACATTCACAATGGTTGAGTGAAAGTTCAATTTTATCATAAAGTTAAGAAAATTAAAATGTTCAATGGTAGTGTGAAATTCGGTCGAAATTGATGGTCGACTTCGACGGAAATTCGGTTTCCGGCTTCTGCAATAAACTATTATAGCAGAGCACTTAGTTAGATGGATTGTTATAAGTTACCTAAAGTTACTTCCATTAACTATAGCGTAAACTGATCCAACTAACCGATTGAAATGAGCTGAAGTCGACGCTGGACTATTGCCTAGCACTTTCTGGACTATGAGTTTATACATAATAATAGCCATGGTTCGGTTAATTTAAATAATAAATTCTTGAGCTTTATATAATTCTTTTCATGGGGGCTAAAACATTTTGTGTTATATATATATATATATATATATATATATATATATATATATATATATATATATATTTAAAATACCTGTTAGGAGACATTAAAACTTCTTGATAATTTATAGTAATGGCAATATAATTTTACAATAAATAGCTCTAGGAATTAATAAATGACCGATATCGGAAAAAGCCTTATCTTACTATTCGTGTAGCGGGTTTTACTGAGACCCTCTGGTTCCAATCTCTTGCTGCTGCCATAAATATTATTGTCCTTCTCTCTTTTTTTTCATAAATATTTATTAGGGTAGCTAATTGTATCTAAAACCCAAAACGCTTTCAGATGTCATCTGCAGATGATGCATTCCATACCAACCCTCGATCCTCTTTGGAAAGTGTTTAGGTCGTCAGGAACATCTGGGAGCCGAAAAAGTTCCTCGTAACGACCCCGAGGGGCGTGACTGTCTCAGAATTTTTTTTCATTGTTTGCGTTTTTTTTTTGTCTGAGAGCACATCAAAGGAAAGGTATTTACAAACTTTTAATCTTTCGTTAGTTAATCCTTAGGATGGCCTTACTGTAAATTCGGAGAAAAACAAAATGATCAGCTAGAAGCTATTCATTATGGAGTATACTTGATAATATTTTCTTCTAAGTTTTATTTACACTAAAGCCAGTTCGTGCGGTTAAAAGTAGTGGTGTCATCATTAAATATTTGTTATAGTGTTTAATAACGCAATAGTGGAACCTCATGGAAGAGTTGTCGGGCCTAACTTTCGGAATAAGATATAATTTGACATCTGAATTTTTTTTTTTTTTAAATTATGGTTACTTCATTATAATTTTACATTCCTTTGATGGATAATTAATGCAAATTTATATAGCTTCCTCTTGAATAATTATTACTTGCTACCTATATTACAAGCCCTGAACAAAAAATTGCAATGTGGTTCGAAACGTCAGTTTTTAATAAATAGCTCATCACAATTTAAGGATTTTTTTTTTATCGCCATCCGGACCATCTTCTTCTTCAATTTTAATTTATATATTTATTTTAATTAGTTAACCCTCCATTTATTCTTAAACTAGTGGATGCATTACTATTTGTGGATGGAACTACTAACTCCTCCAAGTTGCCTACCTCAGAGTTTAAATATTCATTTCGTGGAGGCACTATGAATACGTATCACCTGGCCCAGGTGGATTTAGTCCTTCTATAACTCGTAGTTGAAGTCGCCTGCTCTTCTCCCAAAAATAAATAAATAATCAGCTATATCATTTCTATCCAGTTAAAAAGGTTTTTAATATTTTCTTAGCGTGTAGATTAGATTCATGTAAAAATATTAAAAACTTTCTCTCATGTAAGAAAACAATTCTAATCGATAATATTGTGCTCACGTAACAAAGATTAAATATTCAGAAAATAGTCTCTTCGGAATCACTTCAACGGTTTTTGTTTTAGTAAGCTTAGTGGAGAGGAAAATGTACACCTAGTCGCAGAAGTCTTTCTCTAAATTTTTAAATAGAACCTTTCTTTTCAAGATTTCTTAGGTGGAATCATGCTGGTGAAGAAAAAAATGTTTTTAAACATCTATATATATATATATATATATATATATATATATATATACATATATATATATATATAAATATATATATATACATAAATATATAAATAAGTTACAAGTGGAACTAGGACAGTATTATTGCTAATACCATTAATGTAAATGTAAACACTGCAAAAGATATAAAAGCAGAATTATGAGAGAGAATAAAGCAGTATTGTTCTAAAAGTCTAACAGTGAGTTTCATTTCCTTCCTTGTTAATCTCTTTTTTTAATATTATTTGTGTCACAACACTTAAGTGGTGCCGAAACCCGGGAAAATTGTGAAGTGAAAACCGTGGTAAAGATTTTTTTTTTTTTTTTGTTCAGCACGCTTATTGTGACCATTAGAAGATGCCTGAAGGAAACAATATCCTGAGACCAGCCGTGCTTACGATGGATGCGCAAACTCAACCACAACCTTAACCTCAACCAGCACCTCAACCGCCGCTAGAATCACAGGAATCAATCACAGACATAAATCCTAACTTTCCATTGCTGCCAACAATTACATTGGCATTAGCGCGTGCGGACATAGCTGCGAGGGAAGCAAATGAGTTAGAACGCATGAAGCTCAGGAAGAATAATGCGCGGGATTTGAGGAGAGAGATAAGCGAGCTCGAGAGATTTGATGGTGAAGTCGGTGAGCTTAACCATTTCCTAAAAGGAGGAGACCGAATCATGTACTACATCCATATTCAGGCCGAGGCAAAGGATATTGAAGAATTGGATGCTACTAGACTAAGGGCAGCTCTGGTGTGCCGCGTCAGGAGGAGCATTCTCAATCTAATCCAGGCTGATGAGGAAACGCCGTGGCACGCAGTTAAAGAAAGGCTAAAAAAAGCATTTGGTGGGGGACGATGGGCTCCCGAGGAAGACATGCTCCAGATGTTCAGGGAGTATCGGAAACCTGGACAGAAACTAGGCCAATACGCTGCGGTACTGCTAGCGCGATATAATAAAATTACGGAAAAATTACGCGAAGTGATGGAGACGGAGGAAGTAGAAGCCAGAATGAATTTTCTGTCAAGGATCCTGAAAATCCAGCTTGCTAGAGATACTGGCAGAAAAGATGGACTACCGCGGGACAAATCCTTCCTAGAATGCGCCCAGGAGATGGTTGACTCAAGCGCAAGAGAAGAGGAAGCTAGACACTGCGAAGAGGTAGAAGCAGGATGGAGTAGGGTTACGTACCGGAGACCCGAGATACACCGTAACCGGCCAAGACTAGAAGTAGGGAGAAGAAGAGAGACCGAAAGGTATAGGAAGGAGAGGCCGTTTGCAAGAGATAAGCGACCGGGGGCAGACAAAAGGAATGGACGAAGAGAAGAAAGGAGATGCCACAAGTGTGGCAAGACGGGTCATCTGATGGCGAAGTGTTTTGAGTGCAATAGTGAGGGGCACATGGCACGACAATGCCCTTACATAAAGCGAAGAGAGGTAGACCGAGGCGAACCTATTGAGGTGAATGTGCAGAGGCTGCGGAGGAACTCTGGACGAGGCCGTAGAGTGGGACAAGCGGATGAGACGACAGAATCGTCGAATGTGTCAGAAACGGAGGAGGAAGAACCAGGGAGCAATGGAGGAGAGCAGCGGAAGGAACAGCGACTAGGAGGAGTGAGGAGCAGGAAGTATGGAGCAGCAATTTGAGGAGGGTGTCTGCGGAGAGGCGACCGCGCTGAGACCTGTAATAACATTAGAGGTGAGTCTTACTGGTTGCCAATTATTAAGATAAAAGGGGGAGTGCAATGTTTAGTCGATACGGCGAGTTCTAATACTATTATGACCAGAGGGGCGTTAGAAAAATTGTACGGGATACAGAGGGTACTCTAGATACGCGAGTGTAAATGTCAATTAATCACTCTGGGCGGGCCGTGCAAAGTGGAGGGAGAAGTAAGCATCGAGAGTAAGCGGTGGACAGGGAAACGGGGTAATGTGAACGTCCATGTAGTGGGTGGAATGACCCGGCAGTACCAAGTGATCATAGGATGCGACCTGTTGGATAAAGTAGGAGCGAGAGTAAGGATTAATCGTGGGCAATGGGATATCAGAATCGGGGTGCGCACGTACAGAGGTAGAGAGATCGAAAGAGGCGAGGGAACGCAGATAGGGGCGGTAACCCAAATCGGTGACTGGAGGGGGGACATTTAGAGGGAGTTCCTGGATATTTTTTTTCACGAGGGGGACGTTTTAGGGGTAACGGGCCGAACGGTGCATGAGGTTCCACTGAAACAAGACAGGATTACCTACGTGAAGGAACGAAGATACCCGCAAGCACTTCGGGCCCATATTCGGGAAGAATTAACTTGCCTCAAGGAACAGGGGATTATAGTCAACAGTACGTCGCCGTATAATAGTCCCTTATGGGCAGTTAGGAAGAAGAGTTTACCGGGGGACGAGAAGGAACGTTACCGTGTGGTAGTGGACTACCGAAAACTGAATGACAATACCGTCGATGAGAGATATCCGATCCCGCGGTTTGAAGATATTCTTGATAGGCTGAGTGGGGCAACCATCTTCAGTACGCTCGACCTTAAAGCGGGATATCATCAGATTAAGATGCACCCTCGTGATCAGCACAAAACAGCTTTTAGTTTCGAGAGGGGGCACTACGAGTTCACGCGCATGCCGTTTGGCCTCAAAAACGCCCCGATCACCTTCCAGCGATTGATGGATGAATTCCTTCGAGGCTTAGGGGAATCCTTCTGTCAAGTTTACATGGACGACCTACTGGTCTTTAGTAGAACCAAGAGGGAACACGTGGAGCATCTGCGCAGGGTTTTCGCGAAGATCAGGGAGTTTGGCCTCAAGCTGTCCAAGGAGAAGTCTAGCATGGGGGAAGAACAAATCACCTTCTTAGGCCACAGTATTTCCAGGGAAGGGGTTAAACCAGACGCGACGAAAGTTAAAGCGATTCGCAAGATGGTGGTACCGCAAGATGTTAAGGGTATTGACAAGGTTGACAAAGGTTCTGCAAGGAAGTGATTTGCGTGTTTTTAATTAAACAATTGATTGTACAAAGCTTTTTTATCAGTTTAATTGGATTTGTCCAGGGTCCAGCCTAAAGTATTATGGATATGGACATTCCCACTTAATGTCATTGGATTCAAATCGCAGGGTTAACTAACTCATTTTATTTTGTATCAACTACATTTTTTTTTTATAGAATTTACGCAACATCAATCAAGCAATCAAAAAAAGCAATCAAGTTTTATTTAATTTTTTTTTTACTTTATAGGAAATATTCACATTTATATATCGCTTCTTCAAATGAACAACGACTTAACTCAAAATTTGGCATTGTTGAGCCAAGCCTTTAGGAGTAGTTCTATTGGTTGAAGGTTTTTAATTCAGGAACGGCATATCAGTTATTATATGTCCAAATGTTCTTATTTTAATAAAGTCGTATGTTTAGTTGTATCTTGTTCAATTTTTCAACTTCAATTTTTATGAGTATACTGATATAGATTAAAGTAAAAAAGTTTAAAGCATTCACAAATTTTCTCATGGTAAATAAAAGAATTTCAATACCATCATTACCATAGGAATGCTTTCCTTTGCCGAAAATTTTGTTTTTTTAATTCACATAGAACTTTCTAATTACCAACGAGAATATCAAAAAATATAACAGATTGGATGGAGAAGACTGGTTGGTGTATTGGATCGTGACCCTCGTGGTGGGATTGGAGGATAAGCAGATCGTCTCCAGTCAACGACCACAAAGACACAACTTCTTGTTATTTCTACCACCTCAGGATCATGATAACTGGGAGGGGGGGTTAATTGTATAGCAGTTGTGGTTTCTCATGATTTCATATTATGACTGTGGTATTATAGATTAATATTATCTAATGGAAAATCCATTAGATTCCTGTTAATTTATTTTCCCTTATATACTAGCATTCGAAATTTTATTTACAAATATTTTTAAAAACCTAAAACCTAACCTAAAAGGTTTACAGTGAAACATTTTCTAATAGGCTATGAATTAATCAAATATGTGTTTCGAACCAATAACAGCAACAAACACTTCTATATTCCTAAAAGTGGAGAGGCTTATATTCGAATCAGGCTCATCGAGATAAATATTTAATCTGTTAACAACCACAGATGAATGGGATCTGGAGACCTTCACCGGGCTCACCCAGCCTCTTTATGGTGGGTAACTTTAATTGAAGAAAATTCTGGCTGTCGGTCATGATCCAGGACAAATCACCTTGACCGTGACCTCCCTGCACAAATATTGTCCAAGAAACAGTATGGTCTCTATGGCCTACTGAACCCAAGACCCTTCACGGGTTGTAGAAGTACGGTTTTTTTTATATATAAATAAATGTTAGTAAACTGTATTACTACTAAAACCCGAACGTATTTGGGTACAGTAAAAGGTAGAGTACGTACTTTGTTTTTAACATGCGAACAAGGAGATGATTTTGTCCGAAATTTCTCCCTACTCCCAGATTAATTCTCTAATTAAAGGTATCCACATTATGCTGAGTGAGCCCCAGGAATCCAGAACTCACAGGGTCCGTGGTTGTTTTCTCCGCAAGCTTTCACATGGAGAAATTTAAACTTCAACTTAATGACCATAATTTGCTACATATATTACGAGTTTCCTTTGATATCATAACTCTATCTATCTCTGACGGTGTTATAGCATTTTGCGAGGCTATAGCGTCCTTTATTAAAAATAGGAGATACAAAGTACAAAACTTTTATGTAGTAAGTAAAATTGTAGTACAGGCATTTATTTAATTATTTAACATTCTCAAAAGTAATAAATAGTGAACATATTAAACAACAACACGAAGAAAAAATATGAAATGAGTTGCGATATGGAAAAATGTGATTGGAAAAATGCTCTATAGCACTCCAGAGCTAGGGGATACCGTTAACATCACAATTAAAATATCAAATATGTTTATATACTGTAACGTATATTTTTCAGATTATAATTCAACCTTATGTGTATAACAAAAAAATTATTGCTAAGGACATTTAATGTAAAATTAGCGTGGCATTCAACGTGTTAAAATTAAATTGTACATAATCCACCATCAATGGTTAATCCCAGGTATGAGCTACCATTCAGAACTACCCCACCACACACACGGATGTTTGAATCGTGAGCCGGATGTGGTCTTCGATCAAACATTACGTGATCACATGAACTACTGCTAAGCGATACGTTTTCAAATCTCTGATGGCTAGTATATTATAGTGACGCAGTTATCAACTACATGACCAAAAACCTTAAAGACTTTAATCATTAATAAATAATCTAATTTATAATAGTTTTAGTTCTTTATAACCATCCATTATTCTTTAAAACCCTTTCGATCAGTAATAAATTTTATGTCACACCATTGCGCAATAATTATGCAAATCTTAATTTGGAAAATTTAATAGTACAGGAATACAAGTTGAGGTTAAGCCTTTCTAAAATTAACCACAGAAAGGAAGTGTTTTAGTTGAATTAACACATTTCTTTATAAGTGAACAATTTAACAACTTCTTGAAATGTTTATATTTATAGTTGGGGAAATGATTTGGCCATGTATTGAGGATGATTAATAAAATTGTAAAAGAATGGCCAGGACGGATTACTTAAACTGGGTAATCAGGCGCTTGTAGTGCCATTAGAAGAAGAAGAATTTATAATTTTTATAACGTAAAATGTTAAAACGCCTTAATAAATACTGGATGGTAACTTAACTTAATAAAAAGTTTTGTATGTGAAATGAAAAGCAACATTTAAAATATACAAATTTCTACAATATAACATAACTTTTATTTAAATATTAACCTGGATTATTTGGGATAACTAGGCTCTAATGTAGGTGTAATACCTGAACTAGGTATTAATAAAAAAGCAATTCTGGTGATGCACATAATCATATTTCATATACATGTAAAAGCAGGGTGTTGTAAAAAATTAGCTTAATTTCTAATTTTTAATTCTCTATTGATTTCCTCATTTAAAATAAAGGGAATTCCCAAAACAGAAAGTAATGGAGTTCTAGGTAATAATGTTCAATAATGAAATAATGTATATAAACAGTACAATCCTTTTTTAAGGAGTTTATTGTTAATAAACAGATTTTTGAATAATTAAACGATAAATTTAATTAATTTCTAACTTAAATCACTGTCGCCAAAGAGATTGGAGGAGAAACGAATGTAGTAGATAAGGTGATGTTACACTCCCATTGGTGGGTGTTCCTTTTGTTTATTGAGTCTATTCAAGATAAACGCCCATCTTTCTAAATTCTGTAGGAAGGATGATAACCGTAAAGCTTGTTTGGAATAGGTGACGCCATATTTCAGTCCTATAACACTGGTCGACAAAATTTAACTTTTTTTCTTTCACAAGAATTAAAATAAAAGATTCTAAAAGTATTTTTCATGCTGAATTCAAATATAATTACAGTTTTTCCCCATCGGGCAGGAGTTTTGTGTGATATTCATTTGAATTTTTTATAATATTCCAAAAAATCCGTAACTAGTTATCTAAATCAAAATTATAACTACTGATTCTGACTTACCTAGAAAGTGGTAGATAGTGATTTTCGGGTATATTTTGCATCTGGAACGTCTCTCATTTTAGTCCAACAGTAGTCAGCTAGCATATTGGAACTCCACTTGCCTTGGTACCTCTTCTCTATTGTAGAAATTTGCTGATGAAAACGCTTACCGTGTTCATCGCTGTCAGCTCCAAGGTTTTCGGGGAAGAAGTCCAAGTGAGAGTCCAAGAAGTGAATTTTTAAAGACATGTTGCATCCCATAGCTTTATAAGAATGCAGAAGATCAGCCACTATGTCACGATAGTTTTCTGCTTTATGGTTTCCAAGAAAATTGCAACACAAACTTTTGAAAGACTGCCAGGCTGCTTTCTCCAGCGGATTTAACAGTCCCTCGAAATGTTCATCAGCCATTAATGATCGGATTTGTGGTCCTATAAAAACTCCTTCTTTCAATTTAGCATCACTGACTTTGGGGAATTTCGATTTCAAGTACAAGAATCCATCATAAAGTTTATCCATAGCTTTGACGAAATTTTTCATAACTCCTAACTTAATATGCAATGGAGGTAAAAATATTTTTTCAGGCTTCACTAAAGGGACACATGCCACATTTTTCTGTCCAGGGATAAGAGATTCACGTTTTGGCCATGACTTTCTAACGTAGTGAGACTTCTTATCTATAACTATCACAAAAAACAGCAAAATTTGGTGAACCCAAGTTGCAAACCATGCAATAAAGCAATGACCTTTAAATCACCACAGATATTCCATTCATATTTTCCATATTATATTTTCTCTAAAACTAGTTTCATATTTTCATATGTCTCTTTCATATCAGCGGTATGCGCTACCGGTATTGATGGAAGTTTATTGCCAATATGTAGCAACACAGCCTTCAAACTTATTTTAGAGGAGTCTATGAACAATCGCCACTCATCTGGCCGGTGTTAAAACCCAAGAGTTTCCATAACTGAACAAATATTATTACAAAACACAATACCATTTTCTTCAGAGAAGTATACTTTGAAAACACTATGGCGGCTACGATATCTACTAACTCTTACATCTTTTTGGAGTAGATTCCACCCTTTGAGTCTGGAAGCTAAAACTTCCGCTTCCTGTTTAGACAGATTTAAATCGCGAATCAAGTCACTAAGGTCTTGCTGATTGGGAAAGTATGGTTCTTATGAACAGCTACTGGCGTCATATGTAAGATCATTTTAATTTTCATCTGAATCATTTGAAGTTTCAGTCAGGTCAGAACCAGAGTTATCACTTAAGGTTGTATCTGCATATACTGGTACGGGGAACTCTTCACTGTGTAAGACAGGTCTCATTGCAGTTTGCAAATTCGGATACTTAACTGTATATTTTGTTTTAGATGTGATTCCTTTAATATTTGTCAAACAAAAATAACAGTCAGTTAAATGATCCTTCGGTTCCCTCCAAATCATGGGAATAGCAAATGGCATATGATGTGTACCATTTTTCCACCCAGTCAGCAGTCTAACACACGAAACACAGCATTTATTTGGGGCCCAGCTCTTATCAAAATCACCAACTTGACAGCCAAAGTAAAGTTTATAACACTTCTTTACAAGTGGGGTCAAATTTCGCCCCTGAGACTTGAAGGTCAGCTCACCACAAATATAGCAGAAATTACCTGCATGATTTACACAATTTCTTGGCATGATGAAAAAATAAAGCACAGAAATACAACATGCACAACAATACACTTCTAAACAGAAAGGAAGGAAATATTTCACTACTCAACAATCTCACAGTCAGCTCAATACTGACACATCACAATGCCAAAGAGGTCTGAACATGTATAAACAACAACAATGAACCTGCAGACATGTTTTATTGCGCTTCAGCATGACATTACAAATAATTTCAGTAATACAGCTTGAGTAAAATAGCTACATATGAGGTAACGGTTCCTATGACAGGTCAAAGAAAATGCTAAAATCATATTTTGAAAAATAGCTTTTACAGAAAAACTATGCCTGATGGGAAAATTCTGACTACATATCTGAATTCAGGATGGAAAATGCCACTGGATTCACTATTCAGATCTCTTGTGAAAAAAACCTTGTCGACCAGTGTAATCAGCAAATGTGGCTTCAAATTTCCAAGTCACATGTTAATTCATAGTAAAATCATGTTTGCTTTATCTGTAGTCGAAGTAAACTTAAGAATATCTAACTTAAGAGTACCTTAAGATAAAATAATAAATATGCCGAAAACTAATAAATTAAATCCTATGTATTAACTTCTGAGGGGAACCCTGTGGTCTAGTGGGTAGCCTACCAAACTACTAAATCACAGATCGCGGGTTCGTAGCCCGGCAGGTGGCCCTAGGATTTTTTAAAGGGAGTAAAAAATCCTTAGTTACGCCGTCCTCCGGAAGGGACGTTAAACGGGGGTTCCGAGCCTGTACAATTAAATAATAAATTAAATTTAACTGTACTTGTTAAAAATACCTATCTTAATTAAACCTGGACAGGCAAAATTTAGAGCTCCCTTTGTAGCATCGTCCGATTAGCCATCGTAGCATAAAGTGACGTTAAAGAACAAACAACATAGTAACTTCTAACTAGACATACGTACTATCAATTTTTATTTTATAATTAACAAATTGCTTTGGAACCGATTACTATATTGTCTAAAAACAAAAAATTAAATATCCATTCTTGATTGAAAACTTTTCTCGATTTCTCAATTAAATAAAAAATAATAATTTTTTCAAACTATGTTCCAAAATGGAAAGCTTATTGAGTACGGAGGAAACTTTTCGAGTTTCCTCACGGCGCTGCTGAATACAATTCCGCAAGGCACAAACCCGGAAACTTTTTCTTCAGAACAGGAAGACTAATTCCTAAAGTCTACGATTGCATTACAAATTTCGAAAAGGATTCATCTAGGTTCTTGAATTATTTATCGATTGGAATATTTAATTTTGGAGAAAGGATATCTTAGTGGTTGTCATAGAGCTGAAATATGATACTTTGCATTCCAAAGTAAATTTCGAAACACTCTGCCTCGTTTACTTTTTGAATATATTATATTCATATATAACTTATATAATATCTATAATATATTACACAATAATACATTTTTTTCCAACAGTTCTTAAATGGTTTATCATAGCATCGGAAATAAAATTTCAGTAACTACTATATAATTTCTCTAGCATATATTAAAGCTTGAGAAAGCATTAAACAAATGAAAAAAATCACTATTGAATAAATAAATAAAAAAATATCAAAGTACATAGTAACAAAAAAAAATTAATTGAAATTCTCGGCAAAACTAAATAAAATAAAGAAATAAGAATATCATAGAAATTGAGCAAATAATTACAGCGTACAACCTATAATATTTCTTTAATATGTTTTAATTAATTTTTTTATTGGAAAAATATCGGTTTACGATTAGCGAATTTTAATGTAAGGTATATTACCGTTTATCGAGTTTAATATTTCATTTAAAATATGGATATTCTTATAAATATCAGAGGTGAATTCGACCTCGTAAAACTCATCAAACCGATATAATCCACACTTCTTATGAAAAAAAAATTTAATGAATATATTAAAATAAATAAACGAAAAGTGTTTCCTTCTTTTTTTTTAACATTGACCCAGTTGTTTTCAGCTATAAAGGAAAAATAATTTAAGAATACCTAAATTATTTTACAATATCATAATTATTATTAAATGAAAACGAAATGCCATATTTATAAAGGTAATTATATATATATATATATATATATAGAGAGAGAGAGAGAGAAAGAGAGAGAGAGAGTGAGAGAGAGAGAGAAGAGAGAGAGGCGTTGAGATGCAAAAGGGGATAAATCCAAATTTAAAATTTTTTTAGGTATGACAACATATGCATAATTTAGGTTATTATGAAATGATTATTTATTTGAGGCAATTATTTTTTAGAAAAATTAGTTTGGCTATGACATTTTTCGAATGGTGAACCATGTACCACCGCATAGAGAACGCTAAATTTGTGGAAAACATAAAAAAATAAAATATGGAGTTATCCCTTTTTGCATCTCCACCTACCTCCTTCTCTCTCTCTCTCTCTCTCTCTCTATATATATATATATATATATATATATATATATATATATATATATATATATAAGTTAGGATTAGACTGAACACGTATAGTAAAAAAAATGGAAAAAGGGGCATAGAGATACTCGCGCTGATAGTGAAAGACTAACTTTATTTCCAACTACCTACAGTATTTATAGGTACATTAGTTTACATATGATAAAAGAAAGATAGACTTAATCCTAAACCTAAACGCAAATAATAATCCTTCCAATATTGGCATAACTGCCGCCCTCCAGTTCCTTCGACAGGAGGAACTATACAAAAAAAATAAATAAAAAAATAATAAAACAATACTACAAGACACAAAGGGAAAACTGCAAAAAAAAAAAAAAAACCTTAAGATCAAATACAGAACATGTTACAGCAAATAAACAACATCTGATATTAGAAAGTTTACACCAGTATATAATATCATAGACCTGCAAAGCACAAAAGAATGAGGATCACACACACAACCTTTTTCACTCCTGAACGTCGCACTCTGACTGTGAATTTGACCGGAGGTGAGGTATCCTCAATTCCTCGAGATGAACTGTCCGCAGTTTGAAGCGATAATTGACAGCGCGAATCGTGAACAAATTGCGTTCACGGATAGTAACTATTTTGTAGGGTCCTTCATATCGTGC
Source organism: Arma custos (assembly GCA_037127475.1). NCBI lineage: Eukaryota > Metazoa > Arthropoda > Insecta > Hemiptera > Pentatomidae > Arma > Arma custos. The sequence goes on along the minus strand of CM073760.1, from coordinate 92,073,316 downwards.
GTCGGTCTTATTGCGCGCTGTTCGCAGTCGGCGATATACTACCGTTCCCAATGCTAGCGGCTCCTTCCTAAATACGGCGGACCTCTGATTGGCCTTAGCAATTCTGATTTGTTTTCCGCGAACCAGTTTATCCCTAACTGTAGTCCAACGCTTTTTCTGTAACCCGCGCAGTCGGCAGATCTCCGTGCTCAACCCAGTATGATTGATCGTAAGCAAATCCCCCCGGTCCCGGCGTTGTTGAACGAAAACAATTTCTACAGGTGTTAATCCTGTTGCAGTAGGGATAGTATTGTTATAGGCAATAATAACGCGCGGCATTGCTGTGTACGACTCCAAGTTACGGCCTAGTTTCAGTAACCGTAGATGTTCCCCCAAGGTGTTCTGCAACCGTTCCACGGCCCCCCTGCCCTTAACGTGGTGAGGAGTGTTCCATCGCCAATTAATCCCCAGCCCCTTACTCTCGTCACGATTTAACGCATTATTGAACTCCCTCTCCCCATCGGACACAATTTCCTCAGGCACCCCGTAGAACGCACACCATTGTACTATCGCTTCCCAAATTGCCCCTGGTGTCTTCTCCGCGACCGGATACGCCATCGCTAATTTACTGAAAGTGTCGATCTTGATCACCCAAGATTGCCCTTCACTCGAATATAGGTCTGCCTGGATCGACCAAAGAGGTTCAATAGACGTTGGAATAACAACTTGTTCTTCTATAGGGGTTTGGCGGTCATACTTAGCCCGCTGACATACTGAGCACCGCGCGTTGTACTCCCTAACAGTGTGCCCCATCTTCCGCTAGAAGTACAACGTTGTCAACGCTCTCAACGTTTCCTCTACCCGCCGGTGATTAGTTTTCCCCTCGTGATGATCGGCCACAATTTGCTGTTGAGCCGCAGCAGTAGTGATCGTCTCCATCTGTCATAAGCAGTGAATGATCGGATAACCCACTCTAATCCTTTCCTGACGCCACAAGTTCCCAAGTGGATCAACGGTTTGTGATCGGTAAATAGGTCAAATCGACGCCCATAGATCTACAGACCTCACGAACGTTAGTAGGGAGCGGTGCCTCTTGGATCGCCCTGATTCTAGCAGGATCTGGTTGTACCCCTTACCGCGAAAGGATGTGGCCTAAAAATTTAATTTCCCTCAAACCGAATTGTGACTTGTCTTTAGACAGTTTGAGGCCGAACTCTCGCACCCTATCCATGACCTGAGTGAGGTGCTGCACATGATCTTCCTCGCTTCTGCTGAAAACAATGAGGTCATCCATATACACCTGGGAATAGTGTTCCCCTAATCCTCTCTGAAACTCGTCCATCAACCGCTGGAAAGTGAGAGGCGCCCCCTTCAACCCGAACGGCCTCCGGCGAATTCGAAATGACCTCTTTCCCACGAGAACGCGGTTTTTGGAATGTCCACCTCAGCCATTCTGACCTGGTGGTACCCACTTTTCAAATCCTAAGTGCTAAATATAGTGGCACCCGATAGACGGTCTAATATATCGTCAATGCGCGGGAGGGGATAACGTTCATCCTTTGTCTCCTCATTCAACTTTCTGAAGTCAACAACGACCCGATATTGTTTGGAAGCCCCGCCTTTCTTTTCCACTACCCACAAAGGACTATTAAAAGGAGAGCTGCTGTGTCGAATAATTCCTTGGCGAAGAAGTTCCCCCAATTGCTCCCGTATGATCTCGCAATGCCTGATGGTTCCTGAGGTTTCCTGCTTCAGCACAATGCTGTGTTCGGTTTTTCACGTTGTCGGCAAGAAATCCCCCTCTCTATAGAACAAGTCTACATTCCTCTGGAGAACTCGTCCTATTCCGTTTGTACAATACTCCGCGGCCATATTTCCATATTCGAACGCTTAACAGAAAGGGGTTTGTACTTACGGTCTCCTATCCGATATCGCCAAATCCTTCGGCTTACGCCCCGCCTCTCGTAAAACGTCACACCCTATAATGAGGTCGTACCCCGGCATTAGTTTATCGACCACATGTATGCGAATTTCTGTTTCCGTCCCTGCCAACTCTTTCAAGTTAAGCAATACTTTCCCCAACGTTTTACACGGCCCGCTCACCGTGGTTATTGTGCAACTACAATGTCGCTTCCGTCCCCAAATATCAATTTTAATCGCTCCCTGTCGACTAATTAACGAATTGGTACTTCTCGTATCGACAAGAAATTTTACTCCCGACACCTCTAACATCGCCACGGGCAACCTTGTCCATAATTCCCTCGCAATGCTATTGTTAACACAAATCTCTCTGTGTTGGTTGCCCCCCCCCAATTACCGCACTCTCATTCTGCTCGCGATTGTCTCGGGAATGTGTCTGCCCCAGTGCCCCCCATGTTTTTTCCCCTCTTACCTCCTGTCTCCTCACCATCAGAGTGCTGCGCTCAGACCTTACACTTCCTTCATCGGATGAGTCACTGCTGGAGTCGTGTCCTCCGGTCCTCCTGGGATTCGGCTGACCTCTCCATCTCTGATTATTGACTTCCATTGGTTCGTACTGCTGGTCCCTTCTTTTCGCCCTAGGATTACGTCTCGGGCATTCTCTGGCGACGTGCCCTCTCCTCCCACATTCATAGCACCTTATGAGATTGCATTGAGCTGCTATATGTCCGCTTTTATTACATTTGTAGCAGCGGCGTTTGTGCTTCCTCCTCTTGTCCTCATGCCTTCCAGTCGTTTGTCTCTGAAACTCCCTGTTGTTGGTGTCCCTGTTAGATGTTATCTTCGGACTCTTCCTGAGTTATTTTACCTCCTTCCATTCTACCTCTGTTCTCTCGGGGCACACATACGAACGAAATGAAGTGTCGATAATCTCGTGAGCGCATTCCACGAAGTCACGATCCAATCCGGGGTAATAAGCCCGGACGATCCAAGTAGTGGTTCAGCTGGACCTTTAAAATTCCTCGTATAAATGTCATTCATTGATTCTCTTCAGCTACATACAGCACGAGGAGTTTCTCTGCGAATTTTCCCTCCGATTGGTCTCGCTTCCTGCTCTCTTTTAGCATGTAGAATATATCTTCTTCGGGAGTCCTTCCTCCTTACCATTTAATTACCTTACCTTCCTCCACCATATAATTTTTTTAGGCGGGCCTTAAGCACCTCTCACGGATGTGTTGTATCTCCTTGGATTGTATTAAGGATGCACTTCGAGATACGTCCTACGAGCGCTGCCTCTAAGAGCGTTACATCTGACTCCTGAAGCGTGCCATTTTCTTTCCTTGCCGCTGTAAGTCCTTGGATCTGATCTGCCCCTTTTATAAAGTGGTCCAGATCTCCTATGACTCCCGTAAAGGGTTCAACTTGGCTAATCACTTCGTGAATGTAAACCGAATTTTGTAAACGAATTTTTACCAGTTCAAACTGGGTCGTTTCTGTTGCTTCCTTCAGTTGTTCTTCCAAACCTGCTCTATCTACAGCTGCCTGTGCTAGCTGTTATTCCAGTTTTTTCAATTCTTCTGATTGAGTCATACTTTCGACTTCCAGGTTGCAAAAACACTAACAATAACAACGACCGTTACGTTTACACCCGAACCACGTGAACGTATAAAAAGGGTCCCGGGTTTCGGCACCAGTTAGGATTAGACTGAACACGTATAGTAAAAAAAAAAGGGAAAAAGGGGTATAGAGATACTCGCGCTGATAGTAAAAGACTAACTTTATTTCCAACTAGCTACAGTATTTATAGGTACATTAGTTTACATATGATAAAAGAAAGATAGACTTAATCCTAAACATAAACGCAAATAAAAATCCTTCCAATATTGGCATAACTTATATATATATTTATAAAATTGTAATAAAAATGAAAAGTTACATTTGAAGTGGAAAATTATCGACTTGGAAATATTATACGACTTATCCAAAACAAGTGTAAGAATTTCACATCACTTTAGTGACGAAAGAGAACACCCACTTGTTATTGAGGTTTAGGTTCGACCCTGAAAACCGAGCTCACTATTATTATATTCCGTCCCTTCTCCTTTAGTTTATTGGAATCCACTTCTTCCAATTCGACTCACGTATTTACAGAATGCAGAAGCTATTTATATTTTTCATATATATGTACATTCACAAATGCATACATCCATATCTATACTACCATAAAAGCTAAACATTATTTATGTTTGAACGAGCTGAGAAAGATATTAAGCGTCTTCGCATTTCCACTTGTGTATATCACTTTTTTAAAAAGACAATGCCATAACTTTAAAAAAAAAATGCGATTATTTAATAGAGTTATGTGAAAGTTCCATGAGATTTAAAAAAAAAATTTTTGGTTATTAGTAAAGCAAAACATTCCTATTGTAATGATGGTACTGAAATTATTTTATTACCATTAGAAATTTTTAAAAAAATTGAAGCTGTTTATTTTAATTTATATTTAACTGTTTATTTTAACTTTTAATGGGATAAATGGCTTAAAATCCAATACAATTTTTAATCCTGTTTTTATTTATTTATATTTTTGAAACAGAAATCAGGTTAATATTTTTTTTTAATAAAAACATTTTAAAATTACGGTTTAAATATTAAATAGATGATATAGATGAAACATAAATGATTATAGATAAAAAATTAACAATTTTTAATTGTTCGCCAACACTATTAAAAAGATTGTGAGTTATTATTTATATTGACATTACCATTTAATAGTTACCAAAAATTATATGTTATTCTTTAATTTGATTCCTTTCTAAATTAGGTTCTGTGATTATCAATTATAAAGTGACTTTGGATTAACTAACTGTATGAAATCTGTCAGGTGATCTTATCACACTCGGCGTATGTATGTGTCTAAATCAGTGTCTCCATATGTCCAAATCCGGGTTGTCTAAAATCTTATCATTTTTTTCCTCCTTATCAATCTTGGGATGTAAGTCTCCTGTTAGTGGCAATTTTTCTCCTCGCCGTACAGACTTTCTTCTCTTATTTCACCGAATGTGCAATAATCGTACTATGATTTAGTGTAATACCGTTATAGTTCAATCACCTAAACACATTGTACACTTTTAGAGGTTGTAGGTGTACTGGTAAATACACAAAATATACAGTTTGATTAATTAAGATGTATATGCCCTGTTTTGATTAATTTTGACAAAAGCCAGTTCCTGAGCCTCTAATTAATGGCTGACTAGTTCGATGGCAGGCGTTGATTAATTATAATTATATATATAGTGAACTTAGTCCAAATTTAGTCATAAAATTTACCAGTATTTTGTATAACCTATTTTTTTTTCTTTTGTTAAAAAAAAATATATCAATTTGCGTTTTTATCTATTTATTTATTGTTGCTTATTAGACAGATAGTCAGTGTTTTTTTAATTTAAATGCATCTATATTGATATTCTAATGTCTAGCTTATATGTACGAAATTCGTTTACATATAACTGCTCGATTTTTTCGTCATATATTTAGATGCTAAGAGAAGTGCTAGTTATTTTTTTCATTGCAGAATTTTCGATTGTTAATATTTGAATATCAAAGATTTTTAAAAATAGGAACCGGATAAAAAAAAGTGTTTTTATTTAAATAGTTGTCATAAAGGCATTTGATTAAAATACCTAAAATATATTTGATTCGTTGTTAAATATATTGCAGGAATAAACAAATTAAAATGATATATCATGTGAATAAAAAATAAATATGTTTGTATTTACAAGACAGAGTGCTGAGTTGCCATGCCGAAGGTACCGGGTTAAAATCCGGCAGTGGTAGATAAACTATTTAATCAGTTAACAAACAAAGATGGACCCTGTCGACTATTACTTTTTTTACAAAATTAAGAAATAAAGTCTAAATACTATTATAATGGGAACATTTTTATAAGGTATCTTGAGCTTTATTAATTCCTAATTATCGAATAATATAATGCAATGCTTGAAAAAATCCTTATTACCTTTATAAAATAAGTTTAGATTTATTTTTCATTACTGGATATGCAATATCCAGATAGAGGAATAATTATAATTATCGTAAACGAATTAATAAATTAATTGAAAGCACAATCAACGAGGAAAGTCCATTAAAATAATTATAGCAATATTTCATTTCTCTTTTATAAAAGGAAAATAAAATATTAGAGAGGAAAATAGTTGACTGGAAGATCTAATGTAGGATGGAAATAGTTGGGGGGTGCAGTCATAAATTAATACCAAATAAGTGAAGACTTGTTTTTTATTTGTGCCGACGTTTCGACGAGACATGCCAACGAAAATAAAATAAGCGGAAAAAGTAAAACAAATGGTGAAGGAGAAAATTAAAAAGGCCCCAAACGTGAGCTTTTAAGAAACCAATATTCCCTGGTTTATGAGAAGTGGATTACTGGAGTGTCTCCTGAGGGAACTAGCAGAAATTTAGGTTCTTTTGATATTAGGTAAAGTTATCGCTCGTCTAATATGTCCATTTTTCATATTTGATATTGAGTTCGGAACAAAATGAGACATTTCAGCAGAAATTTCGTTTGCGAGTACTTAAGAGTAAAACAATACGTTACATATAGTTCTTTTACTTTGAAAAGGTTGTTTGTTCTTATAGTGTAAACTTTCCATTACAGATAATACTTTCTGTGATCTCAACACATTACTTGAATCCGGTATCGTCTCATAGAATATTTAGTTAGCTTCATTAATTATGCAATCAAAAACATCCATTCAAACCATTAAACTGGCTAAGATGATGGACATTACTGATTTTGTGCTGTTTTCTCCCTATTTTAGATAACTGTAAATAACATTTTTCAATGTATTAAATAAATAATAAAAATAGTAATGAACAAAAAATAGAATTATACTATCATTCATAACAACCTGGATACTAATTTTAATTTTAAAAGAAAGTAAATTCTTATTTTTCGTATTACAAATACAAATGCTGAAAATGAAAGCATACATTTGGAAATCACACATAGACAGTACTACAAGTAATCATTAATTTATTAATTATTCTTTTCCAATGATTCAAAGTGTTATTCTTTAGTGTTATCCATAAGGCAGTGTAGTGATAATACCACCTTGTGAATAGAATAAACTACGTGGTTTATTCCATTATATATTGAATGTGGTTTAGAATGGGTATCAACTGGGCATCTACAGAAAATCGATGCAACAGATTTTGCTACTTATTTAATTGTAACCTGTTTCCTTCTTATATTTATTAAATAATGAATTGCTGTTGCTAATGGTTTAATTGCTGTTTACAAAGTGGATATGTACGTTGCAAAAATACCGAAATATTTGGTTGACAACAAGAAAAATGGTAGAAAATCTAAAGCTATCAACAATACGATATATTCTGTAATATTATTCTTTAGTGTTATTACTGATAGTAAAAAATATGTTATAAGATTAAGTAGCCAATTCGTTACGGCAGCTTTTCAAAAGATAATGAAGCATAAGAAAAGTAGATTAGGTTAATTAAAAAGGAGAAGATGGAGCTCCATTAACAAGAAGTATAACATGATTCGTCGCCTTAAAGAATATTTTAAAGAATACTTCATAGAAAAGAACATTTCCTTTTATAGTATTCTTTATTTATATAATATTTACAAACATACACGTCTAAGGTATTCGCCATTTTTAGAGGCAGGATGTCAGTTTTAATTTTTTTCTTGAATTACCCTTGTTTTTACTGGAACTTAAGAAGTAATTTGTTGCTAGCTCTGCATTTTTTATACCAGTAAAGAAGAAAAGAAACAGGAAGTTTTTCTTAAAAAATATTAATATATATGAAAGAGACTTTTTTGGTAAAGCAAACCGGATTTGAATTGATGATTGTGTATTTAAAACGAACAAAGCATTTGATAACTTATAGCTTCTAAGAGCCGTTGGTCTTGGTCCTTAGGTGTACTCTGCTTCGGAAAATATAAGAATCCATTATTACTTAATATGGAATTTCCATTTCGTTTTTATCATTTAATCTTTGTTTTATATATATATACGAGTAGGAAGATTTGCACTTTCATTGACACTTAAATTCACTTCACATATATTGTAGAACAGAACTGCTAGTACTTGTCCATTAGAGGGAAGTTTCGTATCAGTAATTTGATGTTTTACTTCCCCTATTAAAAATATCTTCTTTTTGGAACTTCGTAACTCCACTGACATGTTGACTACGTTCAACTAATAAAACAAATACGCAATCAATGCGAGATTTCCGTCTCCTAATACTGCGCAAGTACAGACACGTTTCGATGCGAGTCGGCACGGGTTATCGTGATCCTAAGTTCCTGAAACTATATTTTTAAATGATTTGAGACCATACTCTCTCTCTCTCTCTCTCTCTCTCTCTCTCTATATATATATATATATATATATATATATATATATATGTTACTTTATTTACTGGTCATATTAATTACATTGGGCTGTTATATACACAGCGTCCTTGTCAATCTGTTGTTTCATCTATTATAAATAACATGTTTCTGATTTCTCCTCCAAACTGTATATTTGCATTCCTGAACACGAAACTTGTAAATAAACAATAAATAAGAATATCTGCCGCTGTCCCAGTTTTTTTTTTAAAGAGGAAGTAATACAGTTTCATAAACCTGTGTATTGTATTTAGTTCTTATAATAAATATATGTTGTAAGGTTAAGTAGCTTAGTTATTAATGTAATTTATCAAAAGGCAATGCAACTAAGGAAAAGTGGATCATAGGACTTAGAAAGGAGATTATGAAACCTCCCATTTACAGCAAATATATTACTGGAGGTAATTTTGATACCTTGACAGTAGACACAATAATAAAACTCCTTACAATACTTCCAAGGAAACTGAAATAATTTTTAAATAGCTCTTATACCGTCCTTCAAAACGGTCAAGATTCTGCTCCCTTAAGCCAATAGGATGTTTGTCCTGTTTTCGCCTTCCACGTGGACGGAGTAATCAGCCAGGTCTCGGGATATTCAGTCAGAATGGCGTTGCACCATTTCCCTCATGCTCATATTCAGCCAAACATTCTGCTTGTAATCAACAATTTAATTCAATGTGAAGTAATATTGTATATTATTCACTATAATATTATATAAGGTATAACATCCTCATATTATACAACGTGAGCTAATATTGTTAATACATACAAAACTATGTGGTTTTTAGCTTATACAAAATATGGTGGGTCGAAATATTACTTAATAATAACAATTATTTAAAAAGCATGTACCACTAAAACGGAAGAAGGGTCTTGTGTGCACTACACGGCAGATACTGCAGTGTTTCTAGGACAATATTTCTGCTGGGAGGTGATTTGTCCTTGATCACACTCAACCACCAGAATTTTCCTCTTGAGTTATTTTCTGATTTTGTGGCAAAATAAAATCTTTTATCTACATACAGTCGTGGTCATAGAAATTGTATCACTTAAAAATAATGGAGGATCTCCTTAAACTAATGTTGTTCTTCCCTTTTGATAATTTTGAAATGTTTTGCTAAGGAAAAGAGTATTATTAGGCGTGAAAAATGGTTAAAACCCAAACAAAATATAAATAATATTCAGAAAATGAGAAATACAATTTGTAGTGTTAACGAGGAATTTAAGAAAAAATGGTATTTTATGTACTCATATGAATTGATTTGAAAAAATTGTATAAAAACATTTAAAATATATTTATTGAAATATTAATATAAACTATTACCTGATAACTGAGCCGATCCTGTTTGGCATCAAGTCGATCAAATTTGTTATGATTTCGTCACTCATCTCATCATTCCACGCCTTTTCGATTGCCTGTTTTAACTCATCTTTATTCTTAGGCTTTGCAATATTAATTTGTTTATTCATTATCATCCACTAGTTTTCTATAGGATTTTAATCAGGTATATTGCCTGGTCATGGCAGCGTGGAGATCTTGTTTTTTGTTAGAAACTGCTTTACCTATCCAAAAACACAACGGCAAAGGCAATAAAAAAATGATGTATTTCACAGCTAATACATTTTTTCAAATAAATAAATAATTAACTTACCGATTTAGGTCTATGGCATGGAGCAGAATCATCTTGAAAAATGAAGTCTTAGCAGTGTGTAAGATGGGAATTCATTGAAGGAATCAATCTCTCTTCCAAAAATTTTTTATAATTTTCTGCATTACCGTCTCATCTTTGAAGTTTATTTTGCCAATTCCAAAGTAGGAAAAACATCCCCAAACCATCACACTTGCCGGATGTTTAACTGTTAGTACAGGATTCGTCAAATCTTTCATTTGGCCGACGTCTTACGTATGGAGCACCGTCAGAACTGAAGATATTGTTTGATAATTTACTCTCATCTGAAAACATCACTTTCCTACAGTCATGAGATTGTTCCATTTTTTTTTGTTAAGAAACGGCTTTTTGGCTGGTTTTCTTGCCCGTAAACCTTATTCTCTTAATCTTCTGCCAACTGTTTCTCGACTTATTTCTACTAAATTGCTATCTGCTAGATCTCTAGATATTTCTTTAGCAGTTTTGAAGCGATTTTCTAAGGATAATATCATCATATAAGGATAATCTAAACGCTCATCTGTATTCCTTTTCCTTCCAGTCCCCTTCTTTCGCTCGGTAGATCGCTGGGAAAGATTTTTGTTTATTATTCTTACCACAGTGGATTGGTTGCACCTCATCCTCCTTGCTATCTCATGTGAAGAAAGTCCAGCTCTAGCAAACGTCACTATTTTAACTTTTTCCTCATTAGGCATTTGCTTGAAACTCAGTCTATTGGACATAATAATAAGAAATACGTGGTTAATATTGGATACTCTGGGCACAACTAAACTATGAGTCACTGATTCCATCTCACTCTAATACTAGTAGATAAACAAATACAATCCTACTATTTGTTTACAAATTTAGGATCAAAAAAAGGAACAACCTTAAGTGATCCAATTTCTATGACCACGACTGTATTTATAAATGTTTTAATGGATTCAATCTGTCCCTCGCCCTAAATAATGGCTACTCGGAGCGATTAGTCAAAGGGGGTCTGACTGAACCAACCATAAACAGCAAAAGAATAACTAATCTAAGATATACTCGTATAGACGACACGGTGCTTCTAGCAGACAACTGAAGCTCTTCAGCGTTTCATAAATAATTATATTGGTGAAATGACTGGTATCATGTAATCATTATGGAATGAATATGAATCATAAGAAAACACAATGATAATTAGTTTTTAGTATTTGCATGCAAATGTCGAATTTCAAGCGTATAATCAATCTCTAAATAGAAGCAATAGAATTACTTATCTGAGATGTAACATAACTGATAACTAGCACTCTAATGAACATTAGTTCACTCTAATGAAAACAAGTCTGGTATAGAGAAGGCAAGAAATGCCTTCAACAAATACAGAAGCCCCTCGAGATATTGTTCAGCATCAAAGGAAATAAATTGGCATACTCACGTGATGCCAAATGAAAAGTACCGTCTACTGAAGTTAATAATTCAGGGAAAGATAGATTAAAAAGTAAATCTAGGCATTTATTAAAAAAAATATCATTTATACTTTTTGCTTAAAAAATTATATATCATATAATTTGCTTTAAAAAAAATTAAATTATTACGTTTGATCAAAACCTATTTTACTAAGACCTCTTAATTAAAAGATATTGTGGTATCGAGAAAACATTAATTACTAGTTAGACCATAAATCAACAAAAGAAGCTGTAATGGGAAAGCCCTGTCAAGGATACATAAAATGGAGTGAAGAGATGAAGGTGTGATGTGTTGGCCAGAAAAATAGTTTTAGCAAATTTTTGAAACCTGGTATAATCCTCAGTCTGTATTTAAGAAACTTATATCTCTATTATCTTTATAAGTGGAAAATAGTTGCCAGAATAATTCAAATAGTGGATTGAAGTGGTCAGGGGGTGTAGGCAAAGATTACAGAAAATAAGAAAAACTTATTTTGTTGTTCCAACGTTCGAACTGTTATGTAGCCCATCTTCAGGGCTGCTGGCGGGCAGTCCGAAATCTCTCTTTATTATTATCTATCTTTATTATTGGATCTTTATTGATCCAATATATCTTTATAGATAACAATTAGGGGATTTATAAAACAAAGTGGCCTACAAGTTTTTACAGAAGCCTTGTTTTTTTTACCTCTTTACAATTATTAGAGTACGCGATTGGAGATGATTTAACTTCTATCAACCGATACTTTTAGAATAATGTAACTTTGGGACTCCACACTGCTAATTTGGCCTTAACCAGATATCAAACCTTTCATGACAAACTTTATTCCACTCAAACCCACCTTCTTCAGTTCAATCAGCTGTTTACATGTAGGCTATACTTTAACAAACATAAAGTTTCAGGTAGCTTAATCTATTCATTTCGGCTGTTCCTCTGTCACAGTTAGTCATTCTCTCCTTCAGTGTTGGTTTGGTAATTCTATCACGTTCTCATCACATTGTTTCACTCATATTAATTGTTATATTATGTCCCTGCTTGCTCCTTCAGCCAGTACTGCATAATTATAACCTGCTATGTATCCTACCGGGTGGCATTATAAAAATAAATATATTTTTACACAAAGAGCAATGCTTGGTTTGAAAAGAAAGAGGTCGCTCAGGTAAGAAGGGTTTGCCCACATGGTCAAGGTGAGTGAAGGGATGAGAAAAGAGGGGGCCGAGGACTCCACTTTCAGTGGGACTCTCTGAACAGATCCTAAGGAAGAAGGAAGGAAGCGGCGAATGATGCGGACAGAGGATTATCCGAAGACAGCGAGACCCGTAGAAGACACACCTCACCAAGAAGAACTCTAGATGTGCCCCTAATTCACAGATACGTCGTAATTTAAGTTCTGTTATGTATTTTATGGCAATCCTCTATTACATCTGAATCATTAAGTGTAATCCTCAATGAATATACTGAATCATTATGAATCTTGGTTAAAATCGTATTAATAAAGTATATATATTTTAATTCCTTTGGTGCTTACTTACCCCAGATGCTTTATTTATTGTATGAATGATATATTGATGGTATAATTGATTAGTAAATTTGTAAACACACAACAGATCTCTGGAGATAAATCCAATTATGACTAAAGTTAGAAATAATAATTTGAGTAATCATCTTAAATGATTCTGGCATCCCAAAATCAATTAGAATATATTTAAGAGCATAAAACATAGCAAACTCTAGATCATTTGTTTACTTTTTTTAGATTATTTCGTGTTACTCTTAGAAAATCATAATTTTTGTAGTAATTTTTGACAGCGGAGTATGATGAACTCAATTTTTTAAAGGAACTTTTTTACTTTAAATGATAAGTATTAACAACAACCGTCCCATACTTTATTCAGAGAAACTTTTTATTTCAATGTTATGCTACTATATCGTTCCATCTTTATATTTTATTGTAACAAACGTGTGGCGGCTCTTAAACTTGAAATCATCCTACTAAACTGAAACTACAAGAAACTGCTAACCGTTTCAGGTTACTTTAACATTTACTAGACAAACACTCTAAGCTCCCAATTAATTTCAAAAGACTTATAGTATTATAAAAGAAACTATTACAAAAGATTCATACAAGACCCATTCGGACTTACGGAATTGAGATTTACGGCTCCACTAAGCCATCGGATTCCTCTTTTATCCAATCCAAACAATCCAAAATTCTTCGTAAAATCCGCAATGCTCCTTACTTTGTTACGAAAAAAGTCACCCTTAATGACCTCAATAACCCACTTATTGCTTATTTGGCCCGAACCCTATATCAGTTCTTTCACGTCAAACTTTAATTCAACTCAAACACACTAGTTGCAAAACAAGTAACTTGTTAAATTCCTAGTAATTCTCCGAGGAGTCTGATATGAAGATGGCCTCAACCTTCTAAGTTGAATTTTCAATCGAGTGCATCAAGTAGGTAGTTTCTCTTGCCTTCATCTCAACCCACTATAGATCATTAATTCTGTTTACTTGAAGTATTAATATTATACTGTTATAAGACTCAATAAATAAACTTTTAACAAAAATATTTTATTATTATGTTAGGATGGTTATTCTACAACCTGTTTTCGTAATATTTGAGAATGGCTCATATATTTTAACTGTTAGCCTATAGCCATGTTTTTTTCCCCAAAGGCCATCCAGTTCGGAGTGATAAGGTCGCCGACTCGAGTCACCCCGAACGGCACAGTCCTGGAGGAGAGCCTCCATTGCTCCCTCAAGAGCGACCGCCAGTGGCTCCAGTACTCCTTCCAGATCTCCACGGTCGTCTTCTTCGTCGCTCCGATGTCCCTCATCAGTTGCCTCTACCTGCTGATAGGGGTCAAGCTGAGGAGGTCCAGGCTCATCAAGCGCCCCAACTCTGAGCCACTCAGAGCCCAGAAGCACGTCATTAGGATGTTGGGTGAGTCCGAATTTTTATTAATCATATCTGTAATAATCCGAATTTCTATGTCAATAAACGGTATCCCTCCTTTAAAAGAACAATGTCATAACTCAAAAACCTAATTTTTCAACCGAGTTATTTGAAATATCCATTTGAGTTAAAAAAATTAAAATTTGGGTATTGGTAAAGCAATTATAACAATGGCATTAAAATTAATTTATTATTCATTAGAATTTTTTTAAAAATTTGAAATTGTGTTTACTTTATCTTATATCATTATTCCCTTAAAACTTCAAACATAATACAACTCAAAAATATGGTTTTATTATTACAAAAAAAAAAATAAATCATGTTGGAAATGGAATATCAGATATGTCGTTCTAGAATTAAAAAGCTTCAACCAATACAATTGCTACAAAAAGCTTAAATAAAAATGCTAGTTTTTGAGTTATGGGATTGTTGGTTTGAATTTTTAAACATTGTTCTTTGAAGATTTAACATTTAAAACATTTTTACATAACAATATGGAGATAAATATTTTCAGGTAACCCAAGAATTTTTATTAAAACAAAATTAAACGATGTTACAAAAAATAGAACAGTTTTTGAGATAAATTTACTATATGAGTCTTAGATAACAATAATTGTTTTAGTCACATTTATTTCTACTCATCCAGGATTAGAAGTACTTCAGTATTAATATCTGCAATAAAAAGTAGTAATGCCGTTCCTAAATTTTTGTTTTAAATTGGATCCAGTAGTAATAAAAAAATAGAAATAATTAACTGTTAAACAGTTAATTTGCTTGATTACATAACTTATTGAACCTATAAACGCACTAACAATATAAGCATTAGTATTGACTAATATATAAGACCGTTGGATAATAATGCTTAAATAGTTTTATATAGATGGAAATTCGTTGACTGCATATAACCTTAGTAGAGTGTAAAATAGTCAGGGGGTGAATAAAATTTTCACAAAATAAGAATAACTTATTTTACTTGTTATTAAGTACTAATGCCTAAGTAATTAATAATACGTAATTACTATAATTAGTAAGTATAGTAATAATACGTATTATTAAGTAAAATTCCTACGTTTCGGCCTACTGGCGGAGAATAACAGAAAACAAAAAAAATATATATTAACAATGCAGTACCAAAGAAGATATAACAAGTTATATAAACATAAATGATAGAAATGAAATAAATGATGAGAAATTATGAGAATGGAAAGAAATCTAGAAAATAGTAAAACATAGATAATAAGCTTATAAATTGGTTATTATTAAGGTAGGTAGGAAAATTGATAGTTTTTGTTATATGTTTTAATTAATAATCGAAATCATACTTCCATAAAGTTGAAATGCAGGTTAGTAAGATAAGAGGGTTTTAATAACCTGTTTATAAAAAGATTTTATGTGAGATCTGCGAAGTGATATTAAAGGTAAAAGAAGGTTAATGTTAAAGGAACGACGTGCTTACTGCCCAAAGTTCCTAAAAAGGCTACGGGATAGAAAAAAAAATAGAAATTTGTTTGTTAAAATTCGGCCTTAGTTATTAAAAAATTAGAAATCCGTTTCGTAAGTTCTTCAAGTAGTCAGTTGAACTTAAAAAAACGAATTGCTTAACTTCAAAAACGTAATAAGACTTGATATTTTTAAATTAGATTCATACGTCTCCCTTAGAGGACAAGGATTGCGCTTTGGGAATAGAACAAAATTACACTGCGCCGCGGCTGGGAACTTCATTTCCAGTTTTATCTTCATTTTTATAAAATTATTTTCCATTTCTTCTTTAAAATTCAAGGTAAGTATTAATACAAAAATATTTTCTAACTCTTACAACAAACTATTCGGTACATGTAATATTGAGCACACACATGTAACACACACATTTGTTACAATAGGAATTAGGGTTTTCCTCTATTTTAGAAACTTTAGAGGAAAATGACATCGAGTTTTAGGTGCAGAAGTTTCTGAAAGAGGTGCGATTCGGTGATAAAATACCAAAATTGATAGTTGGGAGAAAAAGTAGTAGAGAGAATCCACATCTTATAACTCAGGAATCAAAGACAAAATTAGAGATAGAAAGACAATTTATAAAGTTCAATATGCTTTACGTTATAATTCTGGACCGATTTCAATGTTTTTTTGTTTTTTTTGGGAATAGAATATAGGATTCTGCACATCTTAAAAACATTTTGAGGAAGAAGGCTCGTAAATTCCAATAAAGGTAGGTAGGTTCACCAGTATCAGAACTATCTGTTTTCAGGCTATAAACAACAGCAGATCTCTAAAATAATTCTTTCTTTTTTTTTATGTATTATTATTTAATTTTTAATTTCTAAAAATATGTAAAACGCCTTTGAATATTTGTTTCTCAAAGTGGTTCTCGCCTTGTTGTTTTTGAATTGCACCATTACTTATTAGTCAAACAAATTTTATACAATAAAAATTGCTTTGTTACAATGTTTTACAATAATAATAAACTAATAACCTTAATGTACTAAATTGTACTTTAAATCAGCTAAAAACATGTTATAGTTCAGGACCTGAGGTTTCAAGTTATCATCTCGATCACTCCTTAAATTGCCAATATATTGAAACATTAAGGAAAATATGTAAGCAACCGTTACGATTTTCTGCAATCATGGTTTTAGTTTATTAAATTTGTTAATTTTTTAGTTTATTAAGACATTTGTCAGTTGTTTTAGTGAAGGATGCATTTTTTATTGATTGTTTGCAATAATTATGAAAACAAAAACAAAAATTGTACTTCCTATCAGTTAAAAACGTGTTATTGTAAATGTAAAGACGCGATATAGTAACCTCATGAAACAGTTTGATGGTGAAATAAAAAGAAACGTTAAACTTGAAAGAACGTTTGAGAATCGACTCTGTATTCCATAATTTCTATTTATTTAAAAAATTTGTAATATTTTATTCATTTGGTGGGAAGCAGAGAAGTTCTATGTATAAGGTTTTGCACTGTTAATCAGTAGTTCTCAGGTACGAAACCGCCTGTACCAGATAAATGATTATTATGTTTTTGAAACTAGCGAACCTCCATTGGGGTGGCTTGTGGTGTGCAGGTTAACATAGCAGCTTCAGGATTGCGGGTCTGTAGTACGGCAGGTAGCCTGAGGATTTCTTAAAGGTAATAAAAAATCCTTAGTTATGCCCTGTAGCATCGTCCGATTAGCCAAAGCATCATAAAGTGAAGATAGATAAATAATCAACCTCCAGGGTCTCAATCCTACTCCAAAAACTAGGTACCCTTAATTGGAAAAAAGCTTAATGGTTCAGCTTTGTATAAGGCAAATCGCTCTTTGCGAAACTATTTAGCATGGAAATAACCATACCAATATTTTTCTACAACCCCTCATGGATGAATTTTTTAAAATTATTAGTGAATGTAATAATTTATATTCATATCAGTTTTTTTTTATCATATCTTTATAATTGTTACTTCTCATACAGTTACATTAAATATATAGTAAAGTGGAGTAGTTTGATCGTGAAAAAGATTTCATTGATGGTTACGGAACCAAAAAAACTTCATAGAATGTTCAGCTGTTGTAACTAGCTTTAAATATAATGAAGGGATGATAACCATTAACTTAAGGTATCTTTAGGTTCTTTGTTGTCTCTTTGCCAAAGAACTTAAACCCAATCATTAGCAAAGCTACTTATTAACATTGAAAAGTATTTAAACCATAAATTCTTAATTGAGGTCTCTAGCGAAAATTAATTTGTGATTAAAGTCAATTATTGTTCAAGATAACCGATGATACTGATGACCGGCAGTGTCATTTATTATAGTATTGCCTTATCAACAGGAAGCCATTGCTGATAGAACAAGAATAGAATGATCACCAAGATTTGAAACTAAGTCCATCAACAACAATACTCACTTGCAACTTAGCCTGACTGTTAAGCTGTTCATACTTATCTACTAAAAGCTCATCACACTCACTATCACAGAGTTCATTATGCGCTTAGAATACCGTACTCGATCCATTGGTCTAACTGCTATTCATATGACTGCTAATGTTTGAAGACTTGTGATGCAATATTGAAATCAGAAGAAAAAAAACGCGGAAAATTGTTATATAGTTTTTGATTATTTTCAAGTGATTATAATTTAAAAAAAAAATAATAGTACAACCCATGAAGGATCTGGGGTTCAGTATATGATAGATACTATACTGTTTCTTGGACAACGGTTGTACAGGGAGGTGAGTTGTTCTAGATTACGCTCAACCGCCAGATTTTACCTCTTTTTTGGGTACCCGTTTTATAGAGGCTAGGTAAACCCCCGGAGATTCCTAGATCCCATAGGATCCATTGGACCACACTATATAAAATTTGTCAGCAGCCGGATTTAACCTTCGGCAAGGAAACTCAGTGCCCTACCACTAAACTCACGATCAACTACTAACCCATTACGCCCTTTGTATATTATATGTGCCAAGTTGGCATTATTTGTTTCGGTGCGTCAATATTTGTTTAGGAAAAAGAGGATAATAGTGCAATTAGCTTCTGACGATTTTCGATTTCTTATTTTCCTGTCCTTCTCTCTGTCTACAATATGTCTGTCATACTTTTTTTTAATAATTATTTGTTTCCTTACAACAGAATTATGTGTGTTTATGTTTATATTGAATTATGTGTATTACCACACTATATACAATAGTCTTCATTTAGACCTACATTTAAGATGACATTTCTATTGAGTTTTCCTAAGAATCAAAAAGAAAATGAATTAAACATGGAAATAAAAATAATAAAGCTATAATACTTGAGCCACATTCTGTGAGGGAAAAGATTTGAAATGCTGCAGGTAGTCATGCAGGGAAAAAATCATAGGAAAGCATAGCGCAGTAAGAAGTCGAAAGGCGTGGCTCCGCTGAGAAGATGATTTGTTTACCAATCCATCTTCATCTTCAGAGCAGCAGTCAACAAGATTCAAACGATCATGGGGTCTGCCAACCCTCGATAGAATACGGCACCATAAGAACTAGTGCTATATATTGTCGACACTGATGCGGGCGGCAAAATTGAAAGGGAATATGTTTTGGACAAAGAACAGACTTTTTGGTCCCCATGTGGAGCTTTATGGTCCATGATGGTGGAGAAAGAAGAAAATGCGGGCAGGCAAAACTCTTGAGAGAGACACAGAGAAGGAAGGAGGTACTCTAGAGACGTACAGCAAGGAAGAGAGACCTTGCAGAAGATGGAGAGTCCCGGAGGCGACAAGAAGAAGACCGACCTTTAAACCAATCTACCCCTGTTCACAGATAAGTTTAATTTATTTCCTTTAAGGCATTTTATGGCAATCCTTTTGTATCTATTAAAATCTGAATCATTAATCTTGTTTGAAATTGAATAAATAAACCATCCTTATTGTAATTCTTTTGGTGCTTACATTTCCAGATACACTATTTATTTATACAAAATATATTGAAGGTATAATAGATGAGTAAATTGATAAACACAAGATCAGACCTTTGGAAAGGAACCCAATAAAGATTAAGGAATATAAATAATAATTTGAGTACTCATCCTAAATGAGACTCTGGCTCTTAAAATACATTTAAGAGTAGAAACATAGTAGTAGATATTACTATATCTATGGATTGCAGCTTAATGTGATACAATATATTGCGTTTAGCAAAAATCTAATATAATTTTGCAAATATTATTTATTTTTATCAATAAACTTACTCAGATCCGTATCCGAGTTCAATAATCTCGGCGAACTCGGCAATAATATTTTTTTATTTATTATTCTACGTCCTTTAAAACGTTATCTCTCAAATTTTGAGGGTGGGTGTAGTTTTCTTCAATTCTTGATTGCAATGCTTAATTATAGAAAATAATACTCGTAAATCAAAATTACTAAGATATGGAAATTCCGATTTTATAAAGTTATTACCTTTTTTTTGACTGATATTTTTCATACAACTCAATAAAAATGAAAAACGCTAGTGACTTTCAAAGTGATAAGGTACTGTTTATTGTTTTGTGATAATTAAAATAAGTACATCGTGGGCTATCACGTCATATAATTTTCATAATGTAATTACATAATGGCCATTCTCTGTTGTCATTTTTATTTATGTCATCCAGTTTTTCATAAAGGGAAATATGTACAATTTAAAATAATTATAATTTAAGAAAATATAATACATTTGCTGAAGCATTATTCACTTTTAATATTTTAGCAATCAAACACCAAAAAAATTGCAATTACAATTCGGCTGATGAAACAGCACAGATCACTCTTAAATCGCTCTTAGTACGTTTTATTTAGTGTAAAGGATCACTATATATCTACTCTAGACGATTTTTCGTTTAATTCGCCTCGCTAAAATAAATCTACCTTATTGGAGAATGGTGTTCAGACAGTGATCAACTTCAACACGCACAGGCGTTTATTCTGCACCATTTAACCTCTTGATAAACGTTTTTCCCCTTAGTTTCCTTGAAAAAAAAATTCTACATCAGTTTTTTAAACAGCCAACTTCTCAAAAAAAGGCATGATTTTATCTAATTTAGACTCAAAAGGACATTCATTTTATTTTTTTAATGGCCATTAGTTATATTTATTTATTAATTATTCATATTTATCTGCCTGTCTGCCTCAATTTGTTATACGAGATTAAAACTAAACTCATGTTTCGATTTTAAATTTGTAAAAAATGTTCCTTGAAGTCAGAAAGAAATAACTAAGTGTGGGCATTCTTATTTTTACTTTTATTTCAATCCAAGATGTGGAATTTTAATACTCCAGCATTATTAACTCTTGAATTGCTATGGACGAATATAACTGTCCGGCGAAAGCAATCGGTGGAGACAATGCGTTTTATAGTCACTAACTGGGACTATTTGCGATTTTTTTGATTTTTCATGTATTACTTACATAAAATTATGATTAAAATATAACCTACAGCTTTATGTGATGCAGATTTATACTTATAACCTTTGCTACGTCATTAAAGAAAGACTGATTATTAAATAATCAGGTCTATAGGAAAAAAAAATTAAATGTAGGTAAAAATATTAGAGTTCGAATTAGCTATTAACATTATGATCTTTTAATAAATTTTATGGTAAATATTATTGATATGTTGTTAAAAATCTCTCGAGACCCTAAATAGCTGCGAATGCACTTATATATTGTCGTAACAATATAAATATATATTACTCATTTTAATAGATGATTGGCGCTTGAAAATAACGCTCTGTCATAATACTATCTGGTGTAAAAGAAATACTATAAGATTTATTAGTCACGCCTTGAACTTGATCAACCAATAGAAGTGGCACGAACTAGAAGTCTCCAGTCTACAACGATGGAAAGTGCTGAGCACCCGCAGTGTCTCAGGACCACTTGGCCGAGAATCGCCAGCAGCTTAAGGGTTAATATTATTCACCTACAGCAAGAGATCAATACGCTGGTCTGCAGAAAGTGGTCAAATATCGAAGAATGAAGAATATTAGAAAATATGAAGTTTATTATTGTATTATTGAAATTATACTGGGGTGTAGTTATGTACTAATGAAATAAGATTAAAGACGAAGAGGCTTTTAGAGGATCTGCATAAATGCTCGCCGCTGAAACACAACAAAGATAGTTCCAGGCCGACTTCTCTGTGGTAATTCGCGACTTTTAATCCCATCACTTGAAGTTCCCCATCCAATTACAGCATCGCGATTAAAAAAGGAGCTCCTACTTTACCCTTAATATTTATTTTATTTGTTCTGTCTTGATATATATGAGGGTTATTTATATGGGGATGTTCAGCAGGTTGTCGCTTCGATTTAAGTCACAAAAAATGTTAACTTTTCTGTAATTTCCTTTTTAATTTTATCAAAAAAAAGAATAATCGTGACTTTTAGTATGGAAACAAGAGTATAATTATGGATATTACGTATATTTCGGTAATCATTTCATCAAGAAACGAATGTAGAAAAGAAATATATCTTCATCTATACTTCGAAATGTTATTTCTTGATGAAATGATTACCGTAATATACGTATTATCCATAAGAACACAATTTTTTCAGATTAAAACTCACGATTATTTTTATTTTCGAGAATATTAAAACAGAAACGAATGAAAAGTTAAAACTTGTTGTGACTTAACTCGAAGTGACAACCTATACAACAGATAAGAGAGTGTGTAACTTATCGTTTAAAATATTAATAGACAGATAGATATGTGCCTATATGTAAATTAATTTAATTATAGCATGGTTAATAATTAATGGTTAGTCCATGGTTAATTATCCATAGAGTTGAATGGCTCAGTGGTAGGGAAATCAGTTGCAGTATCAATGCAAGGTCCTTAGTTTAATTCCGGATGCTGGCAGATTTTATTTAATCTGACGGGATGGATCCTTTTTGATTACAGCCTCTGTAATGTGGGTACAAACCACTTTCTTGCACAACCGTTGTTCAAGAAACAGTCAGTCTCTACCACGTACTGAACTGCGGACCCTTCATGGGTTGTAATGGTACAGTTTTTTTTTTATGAATTATAATCACTTGGAAATAATCTACTTCTGTACAATAATTTGCCGCGTTTTTTCTAATTTTCAATATTAATCAGTAATCTTGAATAATTTTGAAATAAGAGTTAAAACAATTCTAAGCGAATTACGAACGCTGTGAAAGAGCTTTTTCTTGTAGTTAATAATTACTTATCATGTTTAATTTTAATATTAATTCATATAATTAATATTGATTTAACTATTTCATTTTCTACAAATCTGGTGTATTTTATTTTATTTATATCTATGACACCACTGAAGGTATTCGAAAAATCTCTATTTGCTCTTCATGAAAAATGAAAAAAAAAAATTATATCACCGAATTCTGACATTTATATCATTCCTACTAGATTTATTAGAAATTTATCATTAATAAAATTTACCATTTTCTATTAGAAGTAGAAGAACATAATATATCAATTTCAGTTTTTATAAAAGGGCATAAATGAAATGAAACCGCGCCCTAAGTCTTTGGAACACCGCTGCTGTATGTAAATATGTACCATAAATACGTACCCTATTTAAAAAAATATATTATTCTAAAACTGATGTTATTTTATAAGTTTCCACCCCAAGGGTTCCCTCTTTAATATAATAGGGGTTCAAAGGTTGTATAGAATCCGTCAGTTTTGAAGTTAGACATCTGAAATTTTGGATGTACGAGTAACTTATATTTTTAAAAAATAATTAAATTATTTATTTTTACTGATCTTTTACGACACTTTATGTGAGGCCAAATTCCACGCGAACGAAGCCATAAGCTAGTTAAATATAACATAGGAAATCGAAACTTATCGAAAAAAAAATATAAAACGGATAATCGAGATTTAAATAACTGGGATATAGGTAAGGAAGGATGAAGGACGCTGGGCAAATCCCTTTACTGGATGGTAAGGTAAGGTGAGGGCGCGGTTGATCTTTAGCTGGACAAATATTTGGTCTTGGGAGCCTCCAACATATTAACCCTATCTATTCTTGACCCGGGTCTTATAGTGAATCTCTTGCGATAAGGAAAACCTCGAGTAGAATTTTAGTAAAACAAGCTTATATTACGTATTAATATAGCTATTATAATCTCCCATGTACTGTCTCAGCTATTTTATTTTTGAAGTGCAAACTTCTCAACCTTCTTAAGGTTGCTTTAGGTATTGAAGGAATATACCTACTTAGAGACCGTAATAAGCAGTTCGGGTAGGGTAGATTCAGAAATATCTACCAGAATATGTAAAGCAGATCAAGTGTACTACCAGGCTACCAATAGCATCTTCGGCCACCGCGAAGTAGACAAGAAGACCAAAATCCATGTATATAAGTCTGTTTAACTACCTGCACTCACCTACGGCGGAGAAAGTTGGACACTGCTGGACAGGCATTCTGGTCGCATAACGGCAGCAGAAATGAGGTTCCTTCGCAAATCTGTTGGAAGAACCAGAAAAGATCGCATCAGAAACGAAAGCATTAGAGAGCAACTAGAAGTCACAGAACTTAAAACGACTCTAGAAAGACGGCAACTCCAGTGGTTTGGCCATGTCTGTCGCATGAACGAGGTTATGAAACCAATAAAGGTATTAGAAACGCGGCCCACGGGAAAGAGACCGCGCGGACGCCCAAGAATCACTTATCAAGAGTATATCCAGAGAATTGGAATCAAAAGAGGCAGATCCCTCAATGAAATGAAGCGGCTAAGCAGAGGCCGAGAAGAATGGTTACGCTGGCTTGAGGCTACTCGACGCTAGCTAAATGGCACAAGAGGAAGACAAAGAAGAAGGAGAAGAAACTTCTTAAACCACGTTTAGGGACTTTTAGTAAGGGAAAAACTTATGTATTCGCGTCATCGTCTAAGGCGACATGCTCGTGAAATATCGTGCGAGACTGGCGAGGCCTAGCGAGGTACACAATTTGTTTTAATCGACTTTCGTTTAAAGGTTAGAATTCTATTGTTATGAGAATAATTATTTATTATCTGAATTTTTCGTTTCTCCTAAAATATTTTATTGGTCGTTGTGGAATGTCCTACTTTAAGTTGCTAATGGAAATCAAGCCAAGCTATAGTAGAGGGGTAATAATTTGTTTGCTGGTTTGTTTTGCTTTCTAATTAGCATCTTAGAATAAAGCTGTAGAAATGTACAAAAATAATAAATTGGGTGAACTTTAATTGAAATTACACAAGCAAACTCAAGTCTTATTAATACGAGTTAAAGCATAAATAACTATTTTTATTGTTTGGTCTTCGGTAAATGTCTTGTTTTATAAAATGATCTTAGTACTGTTGAACTTAGCGATGATAATAATACTAAAATTAAAAATAAGTTTGATGAGCATCTATGTAAATACAAATACAAGGTATATATATCATAATAACGTGCTCATTATTATTTCAATTAAATTATTGATACTTTGTATTGAGCTTGTGCAGCCCATCATATGATTTGAAGTTACGGCCACTCGTTTCTTGCCGTGATAGAAGCCAGATTAGCTCAGTTGGTAGAGCACCACGACGGAGGCGGTTCGAATCCTGGCTCTGGACAAATCTGTTCTCTTCAAAATAAAATATATAATTATAGCTCGAAGTCCCAGAATGTGTGAAAACGAGACTAATATTAATAATACAAATAATATAGACTATAATCGATTTAGTACTCCCAAAAAGAACACAGTTATTCCAAAATTTTGAGTTTTCACATCATTTCTAGTCATAGTTTTTCATAATAAGGAAGGACTGCTTAAGGATTTTCTTCAATTCTAATGTTTTAGTATTCTTCCCTGTCTGTCAGTGCTTAGTTTCACCTACCACTTTAACAAACATGCCCCTGCATTATTTAACCTGAGTCTGTGTTTGTTTTGCTTGGGTGAGATTTTCTTCCTTACATAGAGTACCTTTATGTTAAAAAGGAAAAAAAAAATAAGAAAACTTTCCTCTAGAAGTTCTCTGGATTATTTGAATCACGGATCTCTCATAACCTTATCTTTTGGTGATGTACTTTTTCTTCCTTATTCCTCAGATAAATTAAATTTTCCAAAAATATATTAAAAACAAATTAATGAATGCAGACTTTGCAAGTAGATGTAACCAGTATACTCAAATATTTTGGAAAATAAAAAGTGTCTATTCATTGACACTTAAACAGTGTCTGTTCATTGACTCATAAAAAGTGTCTATCCATTGACACAATCAGTAATAATTTCTGAATAATATCAAGATTTGAAGATTCTTTTCACTGATCCCATATAAAATAATAAAATAAAATGAAATAAATTATAACAATATGATTAAAGATGTACCAAATTGTTACAATTTCTATGAAACCCCATATATCTATGTGCAATCAAAGGATATCTTATATCAGCTAGGTTCTTCCCCCTTTGGAATTGTCTGAGCTTGAATGGGAGATTTTAGAATTACTTCCTTCAAAGTACCTTCAGTTTCGTTTATTTAAATTCTGGAACCATCTCTTGTTGTTAATAGAGTTTAAAAAATTGATAAAATGTACTATGAAAGGGTCCAGTGATTTACTTTAGGTGAATTAATTTCCCAAGTTAAAAATATTTTTTTCGGAAATAAGCGTAGTAGTATAGATATATCGCTACTTCATAATGCCATAACATTAAAGACCTTTTAAAGTTCCATTTGGGGTAAAAAAAAATTGTTATTTATAAAGCATGTCATTTCTATTGTAATGATGGTATCGAAATTCTTTTATTAACAATCAGAAAATTTTTAAAACCTTTAAATTTTTTGGATTTTAACATATTCAATTATATATTCCCATAAACATTCAAGTTTAAACATGATACGAGGACTATTCAGAAAGAAAGAAACGTTTTGTAATAAAAAAAAAACAAGTATAAGTAAAACATTTTATTATATGCATATGAAAGATGGGCTAAAATATTACTTTTCAACATAATCACCATTCAACTTCAGGCACTTATCATAGCGGTGGACAAGTTTTGAAATTCCTGTCATTGAATTCGGCCGCCTGTGATCTCAGCCACTTAGTGACGCGTGACACTGTGTTGCTAGAGCGAGGTCTTCATTTTCGGGAACAAGTGAAAATCGCTTGGAGAGAACAAGATCAGGACTGGGGGGTATGGAAAAACTTCCCGGTTGAACTAGTTCAGGATTGATAAATAGCAAGTGACGTTAAACGAAACAAACAACTAAACAGTGTAAAATAATTGACTTTTAAACTAATTGTCGATTTACTGAATAGATTCTCTGATTTCCAAAATTTAAATGCTGCGAAAGCTCCTCAAATAGGACAACACAGTTTTTTCTTGGAATCCTAGACTAATTCATTTCTCCTATATTTATTGAAAATGTCACCTTTGTATGTAAATATTATGTATATATATATATATATATATATATATATATATATATATATAAGTTACAAGTGGAACTAGGACAGTATTATTGCTAATACCATTAATGTAAATGTAAACACTGCAAAAGATATAAAAGCAGGATTATGAGAGAGAATAAAGCAGTATTGTTCTAAAAGTCTAACAGTGAGTTTCATTTCCTTCCTTTTTAATCTCTTTTTTTTATTATTATTTGTGACACTTAAGTGGTGCCGAAACCCGTAATATTGTGAAGTGAAAACCGTGGTAAAGATTTTTTATTTTTTTTCAAGCACTCTTATTGTGATTATTAAAAGATGCCTGAAGGAAACAATATCTTGAGACCAGCTGTGCTTACAAGGGATGCGCAACCCCAACCGCAACCTCAACCTCAACCAGCACCTCAACCACCGCTAGAAGCACAGGAATCAATCTCAGACTTAAATCCTAACTTTCCATTACTGCCGACGACTACATTGGCGTTAGCGCGTGCGGACATAGCCGCGAGAGAAGCAAATGAGTTGGAACGCATGAAGCTTAGGAAGAACAACGCGCGGGATTTGAGGAGAGAAATAAGTGAGCTCGAGAGATTTGATGGTGAAGTCGGTGAGCTTAACCATTTCCTGAAAGGAGGAGACCGGATAATGTATTATATTCACATTCAGGCCGAGGCAAAGGACATTGAAGAATTGGATGCCACTAGACTAAGGGCAGCTCTGGTGTGTCGGGTCATGAGGAGCATTCTCAACCTAATCCAAGCTGATGAGGAAACGCCGTGGCACGCAGTTAAAGAAAGGCTAAAAAAAGCATTTGGTGGGGGACGATGGGCTCCCGAGGAAGACATGCTCCAGATGTTCAGGGAGTATCGGAAACCTGGACAAACACAAGGCCAATACGCTGCGGTACTGCTAGCGCGATATAACAAAATCACAGAAAAATTACGCGAAGTGATGGAGACGGAGGAAGTAGAAGCCAGAATGGATTTTCTGTCAAGAATCCTGAAAATCCAGCTCGCGAGAGATACTGGCAGAAAAGATGGACTACCAAGGGACAAATCCTTCCTAGAATGCGCCCAGGAGATGGTTGACTCAAGCGCAAGAGAAGAGGAAGCCAGACACTGCGAAGAGGCAGAAGCAGGATGGAGTAGGGTTACGTACCGTAGACCCAAGATACACCGTAATCGGCCAAGACTAGAAGCAGGTAGAAGAAGAGAGACCGAGGAGGGTGTCTGCGGAGAGGTGACCGCGCTGAGACCTGTAATAACATTAGAGGTGAGTCTTACTGGTTGCCAATTATTAAGATAAAAGAGGGAGTGCAATGTTTAGTGGATACGGGGAGTTCTAATACTATTATGACTAGAGGGGCGTTAGAAAAATTGTACGGGATACAGAGGGTACTCCAAATACGCGAGTGTAAATGTCAATTAATCACTCTGGGCGGGCCATGCAAAGTGGAGGGAGAAGTAAGCATCGAGAGTAAGCGGTGGACAGGGAAACGGGGTAACGTGAACGTCCATGTAGTGGGTGGAATGACCCGGCAGTACCAGGTGATCATAGGATGTGACCTGTTGGATAAAGTAGGAGCGAGAGTAATGATAATGAGAGTAATGAGTAATGATGGATAATCGTGGGCAATGGGATATCAGAATCGGGGCGCGCACGTACAGCGGTAGAAAGATCGAAAGAGGCGAGGGAACACAGATAGGGGCGGTAACCCAAATCGGTGACTGGAGGGGGGACATTCAGAGTGAGTTCCGGGATATTTTTTTTCAAGGAACAGGGGATCATAGTCAACAGTACGTGGCCGTATAATAGTTCCCTATGGGCAGTTAGGAAGAAGAGTTTACCGGGGGACGAGAAAGAACGTTACCGAGTGGTAGTGGACTACCGTAAACTGAATGACAATACCGTCGACGAGAGATATCCGATCCCGCGCTTTGAAGATATTCTTGATAGGCTGAGTGGGGCAACCATCTTCAGTACGCTAGACCTTAAAGCGAGATACCATCAGATTAAGATGCATCCTCATGATCAGCACAAAACAGCTTTTAGTTTCGAGAGGGGGCACTACGAGGGGGCGCATGCCGTTTGGCCTCAAAAACGCCCCGTTCACCTTCCAGCGACTGATGGACGAATTCCTTCGAGGCTTAGGGGAATCCTTTTGTCAAGTTTACATGGACGACCTACTGGTCTTTAGTAAAACCGAGAGGGAACACGTGGAGCATCTGCGCAGGGTTTTCGTGAAGATCAGGGAGTTTGGCCTCAAGCTGTCCAAGGAGAAGTCTATTATGGGGGAAGAACAAATCAC
The DNA here is from genome assembly GCA_037127475.1 of Arma custos. NCBI lineage: Eukaryota > Metazoa > Arthropoda > Insecta > Hemiptera > Pentatomidae > Arma > Arma custos. The sequence continues at coordinate 92,043,759 of CM073760.1, read as the reverse complement.
CTTCTTAGGTCATAGTATTATCAGGAAAGGGGTTAAACCAGACGCGACGAAAGTCGAAGTGATTCGCAAGATGGTGGTACCGCACGATGTTAAGGGTATTCGTCGCCTTCTAGGAACCCTCAACTACTACCGGAGATTTATACCGGACATGGCGGCATACTTCGTCCCTCTTAACAAGCTGCTGAGGAAAGGTTTCAGGATAGTTGTCACGCCCGTCATAGAGAATAATATTCGGAAATGCATGGAAAGGTTGAAGGAGAGACCCGTGCTGGCGTTCCCGGACTTCCAGAAACCCTTCGCGGTAACGACCGATGCAAGCGAATATGCGCTAGGGGCAGTATTGTCGCAAGGGGAGGCCGAGGGCGAACGTCCAATAGCTTACGCAAGTAGACGGCTAACTGACGCGGAGACGAGGTATAGTGCGTTAGAGAGAGAATTGCTTGCTGTTGTGTGGGCAGTGGAGCATTTCTGGCCGTACATCTTCGGAAGGAGATTCCGAGTACACACCGATCATAGGCCACTCCAATGGATCGGAAGACTCAAAGAAACATCGGCGAGGGTGCCCAGGTGGAAGGAGTTCCTGGCCCAATACAACATGGAAGTGGTCTACAAACCGGGAAAGGAAAACGTTGTAGCGGACTGGTTGTCTCGGGCAATTACCACGAACGCGGTAGAAGAGGTGGGTGAATCGTCATGAGATATGCGGCAATTCCTGAGCGAATGGACCCCTGAGAGAGAGGGTGGCGAAGCTACGGGAGGGCGAGAGACACCTTCAGACGATAGTTCAGCGGCTGACAGACCTGAGAGTATGGAGGAGATAGACGATATTATTAACGACAAGAGGCGGCAGGTAATCTGGAAAACGCGGACATCTGGGTTACTGAAGATTGACTTCGCTAAATATGGGTCGAGCAGCGTCATTACGGTATGGTCCCAGCCTGGGGTTGGGGATGACCAAATTTGTCGAGTCCTCAAAGATGTGTCGAAGCAGGGGAAAGTGCACCACCTCTACGTGGGTAATGCCACTATTTGGGATAAAATCCAATGGGTATGGAGAGCTGAGCGTATAGGGTTGGACCGCAGCTTCATTCGCTGCAAACGAATGGAGGAGACAATTCGGGAGGAGGAGTAGCAGAAAGAGGTAACCTTAGCTTACCACCAAGGGAAGACTAACCACCGAGGCATTTCAGAGACCATGATGGCGTTGCGGCGGCGGTATTTCTGGGCAAACATGAAGAAGACGGTGAGCGAACTCATTGGCACGTGTCAGGTATGCCAACGCACGAAAAATGATCGACATCCACCGAGGGTCATGCAAGAAGAGACAGCCACAGCGGAAGCGCCTCTCATGGACATCCAAATAGATACATTCCCCTGGAGGGGATTTAAATGGGTGACAATGGTAGACCTATTTAGTAAGGTAGCTATGGCGTATGAAATACAGGAACGATCGGCGGACGCGGTGTTAGCAGCACTGCACAGATGGTTTCAGTTCTACGGGGTTCCAGAGCAAATCTCATCAGACGGTGGTCGTGAGTTCGACAATGCAGCGATTCGGGAGGAGATGCGCGTTTTAGATGTCAACTGGCACCTAAACACGCCGGGACACCCCAAAAGCAGGGGATGCATTGAGCGTCTTCACGGAACCCTCAGCGAGCATCTGCGGGTCTATCAAGGAGAAAAAGGGTTGGATCCAGACTTTGCCATGGTCAAAGCCATCGTCGCGTACAATCACTCTATCCATTCGGTCACGGGGTTCTCGCCGTTCGAGGTTCTTTTCGGCCTGAGGGAGCGTCGGAGGGATTTTAGAGGGGCCACGGAAGACGAGAAACAACTGGTAAATAACCGCATGGAAATGCGAGCGATGTGGAAAAAGACTCAGAGCAGGATTTGAGCCGAGAAAGAGAAGAGGGTGGCGCGAGGAAATTTGGCTGTGCGTGACGTGACAGGGGGTGTTTCGATCGGGACGATCGTGTACCGAAAATTAGGGTCCAATAGAGGAAAAGAGCTGTCGAGATACGAAGGGCCATTTAGAGTGACCGTTATCAGGGAACATAATGTGGTTACCATTGAAAGCATGACCGCGCCACACAAGCGAAGGACGGTCCATATCGAACAGTTAAAGATTCCAGCACGAGAATCGCCGGGCGGGTAGTTTACTGGAGTATCCTCCCGCACATACCGATACCAAACCATGTATCAGTCATATTTTAGTTTGTAAGTTTGTTCATAGAAGTGTTCAGATTTTTGTTGTTTTGTATTGTACCAAGTGCATTCTAAGTTAAAGCTATGTATTATGTACTATATTTGTAAACGTCTTTCTTTTTTTTTTTTTATTCTATCTTATTGTATTACAGGTCGATTGGTAGTACGTGAAGTTTCTAGTACTTTATTTTTTTATAATTTTTTTTTTACATTATAAGATTCTATTTTTGTTTATTACTTTGTACTGCATTTCAGAGTTTCCGAGGACTGTTCGGAAACTGGTAGGGGGGAGTTACAAGTGGAACTAGGACAGTATTATTGCTAATACCATTAATGTAAATGTAAACACTGCAAAAGATATAAAAGCAGGATTATGAGAGAGAATAAAGCAGTATTGTTCTAAAAGTCTAACAGTGAGTTTCATTTCCTTCCTTTTTAATCTCTTTTTTTTATTATTATTTGTGTCACGACACTTAAGTTATATATATATATCACATTAAATTTTCATATAGGTAATATAAATTTTCATAATATGTTCATTTAGTTTATCTGACTTAAGAGTTATTTAGTTATACGTTGAGTATTTGCGACTGTTGTAGTAACATTTACCAATCATTAAAGAGAAAAAAAACTCACCACAATAACTCATGAAGGATCTATGGTTTAGTACTTGCTAGAAACTGTTTCTTGGATAACGGATTTACCCAGGAGAATTCTATATCCCACAGTATCCATCTCAGGCTGATAACAGATTATAATCAAATCTGCCAGCAGCCGGATTTGAACCCGAACCTCCGGCACGGCAACTCAGCGCTCTACCACTGAGCCCCTCCTCTCGCAAATGAATTGAATATTAACTATAGTAAATACTTAATAATAATTACTTCTCTAATCGATGTAGCTGTAATGCCCCTGTGTCCCGAAACTTAATACGTTATATTGCTCTGAAGAAGTCCGGTCGTTGGTCTCTCCTTGCTAGAACGTTGCCCTTCGAGGTAGAAAACCACTTACATTCCGCTGTTTCCTTTTTGTCAAGTATTTCATCAGAAAGCTAGGCTCGTTCCCTAATACCCCGTTGACATCTGGGCGCCTGTGTCAAGGACTCGTTGACTGGAGGACATGCATATAGGGGTTGCATTCCAGAGCGGAACCTCCAAAACATGAGTAATTGTCTTGTAGCACGCCTAGACATGTCAATTTTAAACAGCGCCTTAAACATCAATGAAGCAAGAATCGTTTCAAGTGTTTCACGTAGGCATATTTAGAATTCCATTTCGTACTCTTTATAATTTATTCCATTATGTATATTTTATCTTCACTGTAGCGAGCGTCTGAATAATAAACCGTATTCGTGCAGTCAAACAGTGAAATACGAAAGGGAAGTAGAGTAAATTCGGTATTTATTCACTTTATTCATTCACAATATTCTATTGAGAGTATACCAAACGTAGCTTATTATCAAAAGTAATTCTTCATCGTAAGTTTACAAAGGTCATTCAAAGTAACACCAATAATCTCAATGATTGATTTACAAAGGACCTATGTAAAGGGGACATTAGTTTCATTTTTTGAATATATAGAATCACAAAGTTATTTCAATAATTGGAGTGCTTTCAATGAATAGTTTCTCCACAAGTGTTTTTTTTTCATGGATTTTGTTCATACAGCAGATTTACTTGATGTAATATAATTACAGTTGTAAATATCAATAAATTATTCTATTCTATTTCAATAAATATACACAGTAATTAAACTTGTTAAATACGTGCATCCAAATTACATAGAAAGGCAAATAAAGAAATAAAACATATTACTATAATATAAAAACAATAATTAGATTCTTTATCAAGTAACTTTCCAATAAGCAAGTTTTAAAAAACAGTTCGAAACTGATTGTTTATTGTTGCGTATGTTCATTTAACGTCACTTTTTGCTGCTATGGCTAGTCGGACGATGCTACATTGGGAGCTCTAATTTTGTCTATCCAGGTTCAATAAGGATAGGGATTTTTAACCAGTGCCTGAAATTGTACTAGCTCGGGACCCCCGTTTAACGTTCCTTCCGAAGGACGGCGTAACTAAGGATTTTTTACTCCCTTTAAAAAATCCTAGGTATTTTTATACCTACCTATCAGTCTACGAACCCGCGATCTTGGGCTTAATAGTTTGTTACGCTAATGATTTACCACAGGTCTACCCACACCGACCTACCGATTCATTAGTTCGGTGTCTCCTTATTATCTCCATAACAATTAAATAGTAAGAACTTTAAAGATATCAGTCCCAATACGGAGCTACCTTCAAAGTGATGGGCACTTGCACTTAACCGTTTTCCAGTTCTATCGTTTTCCAGTCCCAAAATAATTATTTCGTTTTTCTCAGTTAATTAAATCTTACCATTTTAACGCTTTTCGTTCGGCGATCACAATTAATCTTTTACCATCAACAGACCTGAGGAATGCTTTAGCAAATACTAAGAATAACCTCTATTGGCTCAGGCTTTCCCTAGCAATTCAAACAATTGAGGGCCTTGCACGTGCTGATAGGATACAATTTGAGTTAGGAAAACGGAAACAATAAACAAAACTGAAACGTTGGAGGATCTTTAATCCTCTTAGAGATTTCTCCGGGTCAGAAATCGTGGTGAAGATAGATTTAGATACTTCACTAGTTTTAACGAAATGATAATCGTGAACTTGATGACAATCGTGAAATTTCGATCGAAAGACCATAGCTACATATTTGACAGGACATCCCCTGAAATATCTTCAGATTATTTTATAATTTTCTTAATTACATTATTTATGCTAATAATACACAATGCATGTAATTGGTTCATCAATTCTATTTTAAAATCAATCATGAAGGACTTTGAACTCCTAAGGAACACTGTATTCTTTAAAGTATTCTTATAAATTGAATTAATTTCTTGAAGTAAATGGTTTTATCTTTTACTATAAAAAAAATGATTATAACTTAAAACCATTGTAAAATTTAACTTTATTAAAGTAATAACGTTTGATATGAACCGTTTCGAGAGATAAACTGATTTATTTGGAAAAATTATATCAAAATGTTACACAAAACAAACAACAACTTTCCGCTTTAAGGGGGAGGATAAAAAAATGCCCCTCCTTTTTTTGTGTTTCACTTATATCTTGGAAACTGCGTTGTAATGTTTTCTTTTTCAATATATTTGTTTGCGAATTGAAAATTGACTTTCTCCTCACGTTTTTTGTCAAACATTTCTTTTTAACTCCTCTCACTTTATTTTCACAGACAAATGGACATGGATTAAGGAAAAAAGTATGTTTTCTTCAAAACCATCTATTTGTATACTGATTTATCTTCAGCTTGTCAAGAATTAAGGCTGTTTGAAGTTAGTGGTCCGTTAAGCAGCCATAGATGGAATACATCCCAGAACTTGAAAGCATTTCCTGACGAGGACTTATTCAAGTGAGGTTACCGAAGTAGGGTAGGAGGCTATGTTCCCGTCCCATTCATCTCAATGAAGAAAGCTCCAGGGCTTAAGCTTTCATTGGCCATCATCTAAAGTATTTAGGAGATCCAATATGCTTAGTCTATATTATATGGTTTGGCAAGCCTGAATGAAAGATAAAAGTTTCTACACTATCTTTAGTGTAGCACTAACAGTGCATTTTTTTTATTCGAAATTCAGCATTAAGGTATTTAAAGTAGGCATTTATTTCATTTATGTACTTCAGCCTTCTCAAGCAGTTAAATTTAATTTTATGTGTTTTTATCAATTTTTAAATTAGTTTTTAATTCGAACATTTTTTTATAAGTACTTTATACTGATCTTTATAATGATCGTGTTAAAGCAAATGAAGTTTCTAAAGGATCTATTAGGCAATGCACTAAATATTTTTTCTGTCTTAAGCGTTTAGTAGGAGTAGATTGATACATGTTAGGAAATTGTTTATCTGAACTATTATTAAATTAGTTGGTTTATATCCGATTTACCAGATTGATGTTCTTAGGTAAAGAAAAGGCTTACAAATGTTATTAGTAATCAATTTATCAATAATATTTGGTATTTAGTATACCAGGTTTAAAAACCACTTTTGCTGTGGTTTACCTATAATGATATCCCTCTTCCGATTAACAATGTCATAACTCAAAAAAAATAATTTTTCAGTAGAGGTATTTGAAAGTTCCATGTGAGTTAAAAAAATAAAAATGTTGGTATTGGTAGAGCAAAGCATTCCTATTGTAATGATCGTATTGGAATTATTATATTAACCATTAGGAATTTTTTAAAAGTTTGAAACTTTTGATTTTAATTTGTAATTATGCACATAAAACTTCTAGTTTGATCGTGATCCAACTAAAAATATGCTAGGCACTACATTTAGCTTATTTGCTCATTAAAAACCATTTATTTATTTGTATTTTAGAATTAAAAATAAATTTGGTTGAAAAGTATATTATTCAACGGTGAGTCATTACCCCCGCGATGAGCAGAGGACCTACGGGTATTGATATCGGTAGGTGCTGAAACTACCTGAGCATAACTCAGACATCTAAGCCGAGCGAAGAGACAATGGACAGTGGATTATTGATTATTACGGACTGTTCTAAATCCAGCACTTGCTTCGGTTATAGGAGGCCCTTCCCACCAGATCTCCCTAAGAGATATGATATGATCCTATTTCCCTTCATCATTTATAACCATTTTATATCTTTTCGTCGGGGCACTGATATCCGTCTTACATATGTGATTCCACAACTGCATCATTTGATTCTAACTCAAAAGTTCATTCTTTTTTCTAGCTAATTTTCATTCTTTTTTTATATTTAAAAAGATTTATAGGAAACACACCATAATTGTTATTAATAATAAAATAACATATTTTTCTTTCTTTTTTATCAAGTTTTATTGTTTGTTCATTTAACGTCACTTTATGCTGCTAAGGCTAATCGGACGATGCTACATTGGGAGCTCTAAATTTTGCCTATTCAGGTTTAATTAGGATAGGGAATTTTAACGAGTACCTGACATCTTACAGGCTCGGGACACCCGTTTAACGTCCCTTCCGAAGGACGGCGTAAATAAGGATTTTTTACTCCCTTTAAAAAATTCTAGGGCCACCTGCCGGGCTACGAACCCGCGATCTTGGGTTTTGTAGTTTGTTACGCTGACCATTAGACTACAGGTGACCGTTTTTTATCAATTTCTGCCAATTTTCCTAATATTATTAGCTAATCATCTGAATACGAAAACTCTTAGGTGCCATTAGACATCTGTTTTAGAATAAGCAATAGTCAGTTACGGGAGGAGCAGAGAAGTAGGGGTAGAGAGGAACGAGTGATGGACCATTTTTAAAGAATATAACATAGGAATTATGTAATTGGAAAATCGTTGGAAAACAAGTTACTCAAAAGATGTCTAAATGTTACAACCAAAACTTTTTTATAATACTAATATTATTAATTTGTTTAAAAACCTCTCTTTTGACTGTTCCTGTAATTGCTTACAGCCTGACAACTCATGTGTGCCGCTAAGCATCCAGCTGCAATCATCGTCTGCTCGTACTATGTTCTTCTTATCTCCAGGAGGTACATCTTCTTACCACCAGTTTTCCAATGAAGTTCGAGTGCTTCTGCAACGTCTGCAACCTCTGACTGCCGGTCAAGATTCCGAGAATAATGTAGGATTTTGGCCATTGGGAATTTTTCACAAGTGTCAAAACTATTTTAGTTGTCGCTCTTCTAGAATGTGACATGTCATTTCGATCCCAATCCTCCTGTATTCTCTCAATTTTTACATACGAGGATTCCCATTTCATCCTCTGCTATTCTGTTTATGAAATTTTGTATGCAGAAATTTTCGATGAACACGCAATAAATAAAAAAAATGTTCAAATAATAAATAACTGAAACAATCAGAGATGACAACTTCTAAGTTTTTGAATAGAGATGAATAAATTTACTTCATACTAGAATTTATAATGAAATCCCACAGGGGTAGGTTAAACTTAAATTTCTGGTTGCTGCCAGTTAAATTACTTACTGCACTTAATCTGCTTCCCAACTTACCCAACCTATCTACATATCTATATCAACTTTCCCTGCACATACGCTTTAGAAATCTTCATGACTCTCCAGCACCTGTTTTAGTTCAGAATGTGTTCTAGGTAGTCAAGATATAAAATGAAATGATTATTTTTTTTTATTCACAGAAAACATATTCCACGATGATTATTACAAGGAAATAAATTTAACACGTTTGTTAATCGGTTTGTGATCATTTCTGTAAGGTTAATTATTGAAGTGAAAAATCGGGTACCTACCTCAAGTCTAATTTGAATCATCTTTATCCCAGAATAATCCGAAATTTGTCTCTTTTGATTTGTATCATTATCGTCATCCTATTTGTTAACATGTAAGAAGTATAATTTAATTATTTTTATTAGGTTTCAGCATCTGTAGCAAGTCGCAGCTCTTAAATTTAACTACCCAAGTCACACGAAACTCACGTTATGGGGTATTTCTAATTTTATCACATCCTCAGGGTTTATCTTTTTATAATGTTTTGATGTTTCTTTTCAGACGCCTTGTACGATTATCAGTAATTGAAGAGGTTGCTAGGTTTGAAACTAGTGGTTTTCAATGGGAATACAGTTTGTCATATAAGGTTTGATTTCGGTTTCGGGCCAAATCAGATCAAGATAAATGGATCATTACGGATGACTTTATTCTTGACAAAGTAAGAAACGTTAAAGATTTAGGATTGGATACAAGAGGAGTTCGATGGTTTATTGGAGCCCCAAAGCTCAACTCCATAAATCCAAATGGGTCTTATAATCATATTTCTATTATAATGATAATCATTTTTCTAGTACATGGGAGCAGTCCCTTGTCGTTTTAATCTATTAGCAGGATTCCAAGTTAAACGTTTGTAAAGATGATCCGAGTAAGGGGGTAAAGGTGAATTCATGTGTCATGTGGGAGTTTATTTTAATTCCTCAAGGTCGGGGATTTGGGATTGAAGAGTTTGGTATAACTAAGTAATAACTAAATTAATGTTTACTGATGATACTCGTACTTGTATATCATCATCGTACACGGTAAGAATAATATTAAGATGGGATGAGGCGTCAGCTGTATAAACTGTATAGAGAGTTGGGCCGAGGATACTACCTTGAGGAACACCAGCAGATTGTGGATGAATAGATATTGTAACAACTTACTTTGAATGATCTGTTCGAGTGATGGGATTGGTAAGTGAGAAAGCTTGTAGGCGCTAGGAATTTACTATACGAAGTTTGTAAAGCAATCCTGGGTGCCAGGCTTGTTCAAAAGCCAGTTTCACACCGAAAAAGGTCCCCGAACAATATAATCCGCGATCCATTGAAGAGAAAACAACGTCCGCTACATAATGGCATTGCTCAATAGTGGAGTAGGCTGTTCGGAACCCGAACTGGTGATCTGGTTTTATGTGGTTTGCATCTAAGTTGTTACAACCGTTTCTGGATGAGCATTTCAAGGATTTTGCCCTTAATAGATAAGTGATATAGGATGGTGAGAGAATGGGTATTCCGTTTTATTTTGTTTTTTTATGTGTAAGTGATGAATAGAACGGTTTTTCTAGGACGACGTTTTAAGATGTAGTTTATAATTGATTTATATTATAATTTTAGGGTATGAATTAAGAACAATCTTTCTATTCAAGATTACAATAAATAAATTAAAGATCATTTTATGAATTATATTCGAAATTTTTCAGAATAATTTTTGTGTATAATTAATATCAGATAAATATTATAGATGGATAATTGTTTTTGTCCAATGGTATCGATTTTGATGCTATATTTTACACCAGTCCAATGTATTTGCACATGTTAAATAAATAAAGCATTTCTCTCTATAAGCGCTTGTATTAATTAAAATTAATTTTCCATTGTATAAATGTTTCAATTCACAAATTTCAATTTAAATATTAGGCGAAAACGCCTAGAGGGTTGAAGGGCTCAGAAGATTAATAATATTTATAACTTTATAACTAATTAGTATTATGTACATGATAGTTTTGCCATCATCAATAACAGTATATGAACCTTTCTATTGTTAACTTCAAAAACTGTCTATACTTATTCACTAACATTTAACCTCTGCTTCCAAAGACATCAATATGGTCCGTGGAACAATCTCAAACGTGGTAATTTAAGTTATTAATCGGGCTGATGGCGAGTTTATTAGTAAGTTAGTATTACAGGTCACAACTTGGAGACAGTGACTTGTGTGCGTTGCTAACTCTATTCATAATTTGATGGGTCGTTACTGGGCCTTGATTGTGCAGCTTGCGGTCTTTTCAAACATTAATGGTCAACATTGATGACAGTCGGCCAATAATGTATCCTTAATCGTAAATTAAAATTATTCATTTTAATTTTATTTTATTTTAATTTTCAATGTTGCAGTCGAGAGAGAGAGAGAGAGAGAGAGAGAGAGAGAGAGAGAGAGAGAGAGAAAGAACGAGTCTTCATGAGCATTATTCTTCAAAATACTTGTTTAATTAAAGTCATTAGTGCCGCAATTTCATGTATACGATGAATAGATCTTGCTTTTTCCTTGGTCACTGAACCAATCCTTGTGGAGTTGATCGTTGTTTACATCATCTGAATGACCTGTTATGTTCAACTCCTTAGCCTCTCAGATCACAAAGTCGTTCGTGGTTGACCAATGATCACCTTTTTAAGTTTCACAGTACTGAATAACTTTATTACAAGAACCAGATTTAAGATTTATATATTGTCCGCCAAACTTGCTTATTGTTGAAATGACAAATGAAACATAATTATACGTTCTCGTGTTGAAAGAAAGAGGTCCGAACTTGGTATTTTTTTTCATCAATTATTCTGCCCTGTACTCAAGTATCCATTTTCTTTGTAGGGGAGAATAAATATCAGTGGAATTCTCGTCCATGCCACTGCATTATTATCAAAATTATCAAACTAATATCGATGTCTATTAACAACAATTCAGACATATTTTAGTTAAAACTTTTGTGTATTTTAATATTTATGCTGTATTTCTGTCTATATAACTTTTAGGCCTCCTAGTTAATTATTTTATCTCAAATGACATGGAAAACGAAATGTAGAGTTTTAAGCAGAAAATGCATTATAAGTGTTACGGCCGCTCAGTTGTAATTATAAAAAAAAATATCTACTATGAACATACATTTATTTTTATAATTACAACTGAGCGGCCGTAACAATAAGAGAAGGGAAGAAAAACTGCAATGAAGATTTTAAAAGTTAAACTTTTTTTCTGTCCACTCTTACAGGCAACAATGAAATTTATTTTAAGGGTTTGAAGTTGGTATGTAAATAAAGTTGAATTTGAAAAATTCTTTTAGAGGTCAACTTTTTCCTTTCTAATGTTAATAGAAAAAATCATAACCGATAGTTTAAAAAAAAGAAGGAGAAAAACACGGTTGTTTTAATTCCATTAAAATTAAAATAATTATCAAAAATAACCGTTTTTTATGGCTATTACAAGCATTTTCACCTTGGATCTCACTTTTTTTTGGTTTATTTTAGATAACTTTCCTCGATCTGAATTCTATCTCAACCCGTGTATGATTACTACAGTTCATACGGATGTTTCAAAAGAAATGCTGAAAGCTATTTGCTCATGATTGTATTAACAGATATATATTATATTCGTAAACATTATCGGTTTATCATTACGCATAACCATTCGTGACTGTTTTTACTATATTTCTCAGAATTAAAAAAAAATCAATGGTTTTTACTGAGCATTTTATTGAAACACATTTGCAATAATTTGTTATTTTGGTAATTGGTATTAAATTAATGATACATACAAGTCTAAACAGATATGAAGTATAACTACCTTAAATCATTTTTCGAAAATAAACTGAAAGATTTGTATCTTTAGAGTTTTAATTAAAGATTTTAAAGCCAATCTTATTCTTGTTCTTTCGAGAGAAAATTTTTTAGCGGTAAAGCCTCAGGATTGATACCTGCGTTAACGCGTCACCATCAGAAAAGATCACAACCTTTCAAATATAGCTTGGCCAAGTTCATCGTTCCCTAAACTCTCTTGACCTTTGACAACTTCTTCAGACGCAGAACATCGAGTCTTAATTGTGTTTGGACAGAGTTAAATCTGGCTCAAACTGTGCCAATTATAGAAAAGCTACAATGTTTAGTTTCACTTTTCTCTAATCTACGCGTAAACCCCGTGACTTAGGCAGATTGCAGACACGACAAAAAAGGTCTTTCGAAATGACATGTTCCTAAATTACGTATGTTGCGTTTGCCGATCTATTTTTATAATATATCCCTCCTTCATATAAACGTAGTCATAACTGAAAAAAACTATTTTTTTAATAGAGGTATTTGAAAGCTCTTATGTGAGTTAATAAAATTAAAATTTGGGTATGGGTACAGCAAAGCATTCCTATTGTACTGATAGTATTGAAAATCATTAACCATTGGACTAAATTAAAAGATTGAGACTTTTTTTATTTTAACTTATATGATTATTCCCATAAAACTTCAATTTCAAAAACGATAGAACTCAATATATGACTTTATTAAAAAAAAAACATTTTGGAAATGTAATATCAGATATGTCGTTCCTGAATTTAAATGCTACGACCAATAAAATTGCTACCGAAGGCTTAACTCATAAATACCAAGTTTTTAGTTATTCTTTTGAAGGAGCTGTATGCTTTATTTTTAATTAATCAGTTTACTCGACAATAATCTTAAATTTAACACATTAAATATTTTATACTTGGCTTAGTAAGATCACAAAATATTATGTTTGTTGGAAATTTAACTATCAATTGCGAGTCTTTCTAACAATAGTTATCGCACTTTCGAGAATGATTGCGATGACTCCACATCATAACACCAATCTGTAATACATCAGCATAAAGAAATTTTTAGCATCTTGTAACTAAAATATCAGATAATTTATATATTCATGTGTAATTTTATGACATCTAGTCAGTATTTACCTTTTCCAAATAAGTGTTCATATTGAAATTCTTTAACAACCAGTTAGTATTTACTATTTTATAGAGCTTCTTTAGACAATTTGATTTCTTTATATTCAAACTATGAAACTATATATTTCAATATACAGGGTGTCCCGAATTTAAATGGCAAAACTTCAGGAACTTTTTTTTTTTAGGGGACCGAAAAACTAAGACAAAAAGTCCTTTAGAGATTTGCTCGTTTTTTATTAGTTTTAGAGAAAATCGTAAAAAAAGAAACAAAACAGAAATGTTACAGGTAGCGATTATCACGTCAAGTTCGTCAGGCTAGGCAGTGAGATATGTAAACACTTAATGTTATCCTTTACATTCTTTTATTTGTTTACATTTTGGCTTCCTTCTAGGATTATAATTCCTACATCAGTCTTCAGTCAGTTACTCAGATATTTTTGGGTGAATAGCATCAGCCACAATGCCGCATACATATTCTAATGTTGAATACGCTGATATGATTTGTGTGTATGGTTTCTGTAACGGTAATGCTTTAGAAGCGGTGCGGGAGTATGCGTGCCGATTTCCAAATATAGAATAGTGCCTAATCGACAAGTCTTTTCGTTAACTTTTAATAGACTACGAGAGACTGGGTCATTCTTAATACGTAATGAAGGCGACCAATTCCAGGCAGCAGTAAAAGCAGATTATCGGAGAAGAAATTGTGTCAACGCCACTTTGACAACAATCCTGAGACTAGCATCCGAAGAGCATCTGCTGCATCAGCAGCATCAGCTGCAATATCGCGGCAAGCAATATGGCGAACTTTGAAAGGTGATAATCGCTACCCATACCATCTTCATAAAGTTCAGAATTTATTACCTCAAGAGATTGAATTTTAGTAACTGGTTTCTTGAAAAAATTCGCGATGATAATTTATTTCCATTAAAAATTATATGGACCGATGAAGCTACCTTTACAAGAGGAGGAATTGTTAATGAAAGAAATTATCATGTATGGGCTCTTGAAAATCCCAGAGCTATTAGCGAGAATAGGATTCAGCATGAATTTGCTATGAACGTTTAGCTTGGAATTTGGACCATATTTTTTACCTGGAAGATTGAATGGTATCACATTTACACATTTTTTGGAGAACGAATTTAATAATTATTTAGATAAGATTCCCTTACAACAGCGGATTGAAATGTGGTTCCAACTCGATGGATGTCCAGCTCATTATAGCAGAGTTGCTCGAGCTTTGCTGGATATAAATTATCCACAACGATGGATTGGACGTGGAGGAGTAGTACCTTGGCCACCCAGATACCTAATATGACACCCATGGATTTCTTCATATGGGGAACCTTGAAGCAGAAAGTTTATTCCGTGTCAATCGATTCAAGAGAGCAATTAAGAGACCGAATCATAGATGCAGTGCACCAAATATCATCAGAACAATGTTTAGCTGCAATTTATCAAGTGAGTGCTAGATGTAATGCTGGCATTAGTGCAAGAGGACAACATTTTGAGCAATAATTACATTAAAAAGAACATAACATAAATATAAATGTAAATCCATTTAATCCATTTCCAAGTCATGTGATTTTCTGCCTACGATTTATTTTTTTTACCATCCTTGCGACAACGTAAAGAAAAAAGAAAAAGTATTAAGAAATATTCAGCTCAAATAAAGAAAATCGAACTGCGGATTTGTTCTTGACAGCAAGACAAATAGATTTCTTACTATATTCCATAATTAAAACAATCACCATCTTAGATGGGAATAAAAAAACAACGATTCCATCACTCACGTCTCTGTTAAATATGAAGAAACATTTTGTGAAAAATGAAAAAAATCAATATTCCCAATCAATTGTGCTTGATACTTTCGAAAGCCGAATCCGAATTCAGTCAAATCCTTGTTTGCTGCTAGGATAGATTTCTCTCAATTTCCATTTTGATGGCTATCCTTTCAGCTACTATTTGTTGGTCAAGAAGTGTAAATAACAAACTAAAAATGTGTCCTTTCTCAATATTTTAAAAGGTTCGTAGTGATTTCCATAGAAAAATCGTAGAAATGTCTCAAATAACGAGCAAGGCAGAGAAAGTCGATTGAGAACTAGGCAACCTTGGCGGCCGAAGATTTGAAGATGGAAATTGGGATACACATGAAAACAAACTATACCTGGTATGAAAGTTATAAATAACTGTATTAATTGTTAAATTACATTCCTTGATCATATTTAGAACCAACTTACAGTTGTTTATTACTTACAGTTGTATTTTATTATTGTCATTAAGTTGAATGCGATATTCCTCCGTATCCACTCTTCAAGATTTCTCCGGTTATTTACCCAGACTCAGACTCGACTCGTACTGACAACTGCCCATCAATTTGTATCACTGTATAAAATATGATTTTATGGAACCTTCTTTGAGCTCACACGATTTGAAACGTTCTTGATAATCCGATATAAACCTTTTCATATAGTCGAACACGGCAGACAAAGTAGGCATGCTTCAGTAATGTATAATTACTTCACAATATTTTGAAAATTACTATCAATAGGCAAACTAAATTATTTAAAGCAGTCGTGCTTCCTAGCGGTTATAGCTGAGATTATTATTCTTTACTGACCTTTATTTTACATTTTTCACTAAGGATTCCAATTGCACGATCTTGGCTTAAATGTTTTTCTCGAATGAACCCTCCTTCAGAATCAATAATACCACATTCTCCCTTATAAATTTTGTTCGATGTGCTTAGGTGTCGATTTTCTTGGCTGGAAATTTTACAGCTAACTGCGAGTCTTTCTAATCGTAGTTATACCAAGCTTTACAGCATATTCGGCTGTACTACTGCGATATAGCTACATTCTGTAATACCAATCTATAATATATTTATTTAGTCTGTTGATATATGATTTGCTATATTATAACTTATAAACATTTCGTTAAGCGTTCATAGTTGAGGTTTAATTAATTCAAAGTATAGCAAAATTTGTTTTTTGTGAATTAATACTTGTTGAAGGAGCTGGTTAACTGTATGAACAACCCTCTTGCTTCATAAAATAAGAATACAATTAATTTTAAGTCGTAAAAACCTTAAGAAAATACTTATTTGAGAACAACTAAACCTTCAGAAATTGGATACCTCCTTTCTGGCAAACTCAAATCGGACGCTCAACACTGAACGGTGAATACTTTGCTCCTACCAAAAGCTCGAGTTGGGGTCGTTGTTGGGGGCACTTTTCCCTGAAGAAACGTTTCATGTGAAGGCATAATGACTGCCCAGCCCATTTCCATGGAAACTTGTTCCTGGATGGGTACCGGAAAACGAATGTTGCTGAGTTCTGTACAAGAAAGCAATATTTATGTTTCCTAGCAAAAATGTAAGTAAAGAATGGGCATGTTTCTTGTTAAACATTGATACATTTATCCCCCAAATAAAAGTAGTACTGTGTGTATTTAGCCGTTTTAACGCTAGTTATTCGGAAGCCGAATGTTTCCATTCGTGAACCGAGAGTTTCATTAATGCTTGGTAGAGGAAAATCCAGAGAAAAATATATGGCCCAACCAGAGTCGAAAATATATACAAGATAAAAACCAACAAAGAACTAAGAAACCTGTATAAAGAACCCATATTAATTTCATTTATTAAAAAATAGAGAATAGGTTGGTTGGGTCGTGTACATCGTTTGGATCAGGAAACACTGTTTGGTTATACTATTTAATAAAACAAAAAGTAACTAACATGTTAACTTTATTACAAACGTGAACACCTTAATACATGATGTTACTGTACAGGAGGTAACCCACAGGTTATACAGATGGTTACCAGCCTAACAAACACTACCAAGGAAGATAATGGAGGAACACACAGAAGGTAAAAGAGGAAGAGGTTGACCCAGACTACGGTGGCTTGAAGATGTCGAGTCTTAACTTCAACTTATGGGAGTGTCAAGATGGAGAAGAGCTGCGGAGGAATGCTCTGAGTGGAGTTGAGTTGAGGAGGCCAGGGTCCTTCATGGGTCATATCACTGTCAGAGATAGATAGATAATTGGAATGATTAGCATTTCAATGTATTTTATAATTCAATGGGTCCCCCTACGTTGAATTATCAAATACATTGTAGGGTGACTCTATTTGTGACCAATACTTTATTTTTTATACTTTTACTTTTTAGGAGGAATGGCTGATGTCAAAAAAATAAAATAAAAAGATGTTAATTCATCAACTGATATAAGATATACTTGACTTACAATACATTTTTCATTCATGATTCTACTCTTTGACCATTACAAACCAATACTCTTTTATTTATGCAAATACTTTTAGATAAATACTTATATTATTATTAATATTAGTAACACTTTTTCCGTATTATGATTGAGCATTCTTCTTGTTGTAGTTGCTGTCGTGGTTGGTTTCTTCATCTGCTGGGCTCCGTTTCACGCCCAGAGGCTCCTGGTCATCTACTCGCCAACCGTGGACCGCAGCAGCCTCCTCGTCGCAGTCTACACCGCACTCACTCACATCTCCGGTGTCCTCTACTATCTCTCCACCACCATCAACCCTCTCCTCTACAACATTATGTCTCTCAAGTTCAGGGAAGCTTTCAAGGCATGTAATATTAGAATATGTCAATGATTCATTCATCGGTTTTTCCTATATTGAAAAAAATTTATTTTTTTAATAATTTATTTTTTGAAATGTACAAATGTATTACAACAATACAAAAAGTAAATAGCAAGAATGGTACCTATTAATTTTGGACCAGCTTTATATGTAATTAATTTTTTAAAATTTATTTATTGAAATTTATAATTGTATTATTACAATACTAAAAGAAAATATAATGGCATGAATGACGAAATTATGGCATGAATAAAGACAAACAGAGAAACTATCCACTGATAGTACTCGAATAACTAATTCAACGTAGGTCACGTAACCATCTTCTTTTCAGAAGCATCGGAGGATTATCAGGAATTGAAGAGGTTGTTATGTTTGAAAATAGTAGGTTTGAGTGGGAATATAGTTTGCTATGAAAAGATTAATATCGGATTCGGGCCAAATCAGCAACTAATGGGACATTAAGGTCATTACGATTGCTTTGTTTCTTAACAAAGCTTTGAGGATTTTACGAAGGATTTTGGAATGTAAGGACTAAAGAACGAGAGGAATTCGATGGCTTAGTTAAGCCGCAAAGCTTTACTCCGTAAGTCCAGACGGGTCTAATGATTTTCAAGTATACGAGTCTTTTGTAATTAATTGGAATCTTACAGCGTATGTCTAGTAAATGTTGAAGTAGCCTGAAACGGCAAGCTGTTTCTTGTCGTTTCAGCCAAGCAGAATTTTAAGTAAAAATGAAATATTATTTCAGGAAAAAAAATGCACAAAATATAGAAAGATATTTTATAATTTCCAAATAATCAAATGTCTAAAACAAAATTAGAAATATCCAGCCAGCATCACATTCAAACAAGCCCAGATAGTTCGATTTATTAATTTTATCGGCCTCCATCGGTACATTTTAAATTTAAATACCCCTGCAGTTGTATTGAAAACAGCTAAATGGCTACGAAGAACAACGGATATTTAGAAATAAAGGTTGGCTGGAATGACTTTATTTCCTGATTTTAAAAAATCAGGGATTCCTTAAATAGATTAGTCAGATGAGATCTTCAAGACCTCGGTTTATGGCAATGGACTGATGACTTAACCTTCTTCAATTTTTTGAAGAGGAAAAACCAAAACAATGACTCAGCGCTAAGCAATATTAAAAAGCTTGCATCTATCAGTCATTAAACCGAAGATAACCATTCCCTCTTCTGTGTAGAGTTCTTTTATAACCAATTAAATAAAACATGATTGAACCATAAACTAAAATCGGTTAATCTCGCTATACAGCAACCGTGCTCAGCTAGCCACTTTGATCTTATCAGCCGAACTCCTGAAGACAGAACACTTTGATCTTAGACAAGTTAAAACATACTTTGGGAAAACAGCGCTTGCGAAATCTCAACATAGAATATAATAATATCAATAATATATATATATATATATATATATATATATATATATATATATATATATATATATATATATATATATATGCGTGTGTGTGTGTTTGTATTGGTTTCTACTTGACTGTTGCAGAAAATATATCTTCTGATTCTTCAGTTCCAGTCAGTTCTTTAATTTCTTTCGGCTATGGCTAAAAAAAAAAGGAAGAAGAAAAAGCATAATTTTGTAAACAAAGATTTTTTTTCAAACCTACCGATGCGAATTGCGTATATTTCATCTCTGCGTGATCGAGTGAGACTCCATTAATTAGTTAAGCTGCTGGAGGATAGCTTATAGGCCATACGAGGCGTCAACGACCGAAGGTGCTACAGCGTTGATGATGATTGCACCCTCCCCAAAGGTTCAATCACGAGCCAATAGAACAACGAATTATTTTCTGGTCAGGTGGAAGCTTGATTTGACTCTTCAATACCAGCCACGATTCTCTCCAGTGCTCGTTATAATTTAATTTGTCACTTGTTTGTCATAATGGGCAGCCGATGAAACTAGAATTACCGACAAATAACTACGAGTTGTGCCAATCAAACACTTTGATCACAACTTCCTGCTGATCCATTTTAAAATATAACAATTTTATTTCACCACAGGATCTAAATCCATGGAATTCCAACCTTACTATTGTGGCACAACCGATGGTTTCACATATTGAGTCTTCCAAAACTGTGTAACTTCATCCCTTTATTTGTATTTTTTTTTAACGCAAAGATCGAGTTCTCCATAACAGCTGATGAAATTGTGACCTACATCAAAGTGCTAAGAGTTATATTCTCTTCATGGCATAAGACATGCAATGAATGGGCTTTCCACTTCTCTAATTAAATGGAGATGGTGTTGGATGTCGCCATAGTTAGTAGGTCTCCAGATGTAGAAGTCAACTGATTTTCTCCTCGATAACGATATCAATATGTATCCTTCCTGACTCACAAAAAGTTCTCATCAACTAATCTTCGACAGTAAAAACTAAGCTCTTCATTTATTCTTTCTCTTGCTTCGCATTTAGTGAATTCATACAGAGACTTGATGGATCAAGAAATGATGTGTCTTCTTGCTTGTATATTGATCGCCCGTATCTAAAAATGCCAGAACTCTGTATACTTTTATCTGGAATCGTGTTGTAGTTTTTGCAGGATGTCTGATTCCTGAACAGTCTACTTCAGAAAAGTAAATATAGGTCATTATGCAGCCATAGCCTTGAACAGCCATAATCCTTAAGTTTGGACTGAATTATTTAGTTAGTTTGGACTGAGTTATTTAGTCAATGGAAGTACTTCCATTTGAGATTTTATAAATTTCTTATCTTATTTAATCGTTTAATCAGACTGAAAGAATATTTTATCAATATGTTTGCTTTGAAAGAGTATTTTATTTTTATACTGGTAAGAGCTTTTTGGCATAAATATAATTAATAAATAATATATAATACACATGTTGTTTTTGAATTGCCATAATTTATGAATTAGGACCTGAAGTACTTCCACAAATTATTTGAGATTTTAAAAATTTCTTATTTTATTTAATAGTACTTTTTAATGTATAAATTATTAAGTACAGATCTGTCAGGGTTAAGATTTTTTTTTAAGCATGTAAACATATGTGATTTGGAATATTTGTCTATATTAAATAGACTTTTAAATTGAAATTTGTGAAGGATCATTACCAAATTCAGAACACTTTTAGATTCAATATATGTAAAATGAAAAACAAATTTAGAAGAGACTTATTTATTTTATTCTCTGTCTAATAGAGCACTCTGGCACAGCAATGTGGACGAAGAGGAAAGGGTCTGGAAAACCATGGAAGAACATATAGTGTATTATCACGGGGTAACACCCAAGTAGTACGAGCCATTGACTCAAAGAGGCTTAAGCAAACTGCCCCTGCACCAGCAACTATATCCAACAGCAGCCTACAAGACGCTGGGGTAGAGTATAGTGGAGCTGAACTGGCCTCTTATATGGGTCAGCTAAATAATTCCAGGTGATCCAAAAAAAACAATTACAGGAACGTCAAAATTGGTGTTATTACAGTGTAAGCTGCCACTTTTCCTCTCAGACTACTACCTACTTGGTAGTCTGTATGCAAGTAACTGGCTTCTTTGGTCATGCTTGATTTATTAATGAAAGAGGCAGACTTAGTTTTTAAATGATTAATTTTAAAAGAGAGAAGTTTGGTCACTTTATTTTATTATTTCGAAACTTCTTATATCACCTATTACCAACATGATTAAGTCTCCGAAACCCCTTTTTAAAAAAGAAATATATGTAATTAAAGTTTTTAAAAAAATTATTTTAAATATGTGTAATTTTATTTCAAAATATTATTTAATGAAACGAATTTTTTTAAATATTATTTATTTTTATATTTATTGAATCGGCTCATGATAAAACATTGACAATATTTATAAAATGTTATGTAAACTTAACTTTGAAACTGTATAATTTCTGCCTTGCTCCATCTATTTCACCAGGTCTCTCATTGTTATTTAATTAAACTATAAATAAATTCTTTCATAATAACCAATGTTGATTTATATATTTTTTCTTATTAACAGCAACATTACTTGGATAGTGTCATACTACAGTATTTATAGGATTCAGCTTAATGTACCCTAACTTCTGCATACCGTGACAGATAACATTTTTTCTAGTCTTCATTATATTATAGAAATTTAGTCTAATTTTATATTTTGACAAAGGTCTTACTCACCTGTAAGTCACAATGGACTTATTTATATAAGTCTAATGTAATGTGTAAAATTTTTTGATGTTATAGGAAAAAAGAGATGAAATTGATGAAAATGTGAAGTCTTAAGACTCCACTTTAGTCTATTTTTATTTTAATATCATATTGCAAGGAAGTTTAATTTACCTGACAGTGGTTACATTTTTAAAGTTTCCACATGCCATAATTTATAGTGTCAAAAGAATAGTAGGCTTTCTTATGGGAAATATAGCCTAGTAGGGCACACTCCTTCCTAAATTGCTCATTCATAGCCCAGTTGAGTCCAAATAAATCGGTTCTCAACTTATCATGGGTCAAATAAAGCTACAAGAAATTATTTCTAAAATGTTTTTGTACACTAAATACTCCCTCAATATCTCTCATAAAACTTTAGCAGCTTCACATAATGCTTTCAGGAACAAAGCTTTTGATTAATTCTTACATGATCTTGATGTCTAGGCAAAATAATAACATATATTTAGTATTTTTATTTAATGTATATCCATAAATATGTTATAAATCAAAGAAGTTGGAAGACATTTATCTTATAGATCAAACAAACGGTATGCTCGATTTATCCTGATATCGAACTTGAAAATGTTTTAAGTTGGTATTTAATGAATAAATTCTTATTTAAATAAGATAAAATATATACTAATTGGTCTACTTTATAAAATTGTTCCACATAAGATAATAACGAGTATTTATCAACAGTAAAATAATCAAATAAAATAGTTTATAACATTTGATTACTAAATTCTATTCACTTTTTAGGTATTATTAATATAATGCAAAATTCTATGTATATATATATATATATATATATATATATATATATATATATATATATATATTATTTTATTTATATATTTTCTTTTGATTGGCTAATAAAAAAGTCCTTAATTTTTGTTTGTATAAATGAAACTAACAACACTTAAGTTCTCAATTGAAACCATTTGATGTGGTACTTTATATGGACGGCCTCGATGCAGAAAGAAACAAGTCAATATTTTGATTTTTTTTTTTTATTGAAAACAAGTCAACAAATTTAATTAAATTTTCGATTAAATTACGTAACTTTAATTAGTTCAATAATTACTACTTGTATAATAACATTTTATGTGAATACCTGCAATTTATTTTTCAACGGAAATTTTAGAAACGTTTTTTTTATTATTTCCTGAAAAGTTGAGTTTTCGACTTGTTACTTTCTGCATCGAGGCCGTCCATATAATAATTAGGTTGTAAAAGAATGTTAAATATTCTTCCCTAATGTTAACCTATTACTGATTACAGTAAAATTAAGAATTTTGTACATAATTTTGACAGTTCTAAACTAATATTAAAAAAATGTTTATGTATCAGAAAGTAAATAACTGTGAATAAGCTGTCCATTAATGCTATCCATATAAAAGAAAAGATCTTTAATATTAATAAGCGTTGTGTCTCTCAAAATGAACCATTTTACTCATATCAGACATTAATAATATCAATTTTTAATAAACTGTCTATTCTTGTAGAAAATAATGTAATTTAGTAATATATTTTAATATTTGTGCATTCAAATTTATTGTATGTGACCTTTTATATATTATTTTTATGTGATGTTGTATATAAGTAGCTTATTTTTTAAATGCATGTACATTTTAAATGTTGTAAAAATTGTGTGTGTTAAATAATTGATCTCACCCTTCATTCTTTACTATTGAACTGAGACAGTTCTTATATATGTAAATGTGTTTAATGTGCTTATAAATATCTGATGTGATATTGATAATTATTACTTATTTTTTATTATGTATGTTTAGCATCACATTTGTTGTATAAAATACCCTCTGTAGATTAGATTATAATTAAATATCTATGTATAATTTTTTTAAATATGCACATTTTTAATATTCATTAATTTACTTGATTTTTGTTGTTGTGATAACTTCTTTGTGCATATATTTTTTGTACACATCTTAATAAATGTTATATATAATGTTATAATAGATTTATTTTTATCATTCATCTTTTTAAAAACAGGGAGGGAGTGAGAGAGAGAGAGAGAGAGAGAGAGGGGGGGGGAGGGGGGAGAGAGAGAGAGAGGGAGTGAGGGAGGAGGAGGGGGAGAGGAGAGAGAGAGAGAGAGAGAGAGAGAGAGAGAGAGAGAGAGAGAGAGAGAGGGAGAGGAGAGAGAGAGAGAGAGAGAGAGAGAGAGAGAGAGAGAGAGAGAGAGAGAGAGAGAGAGAGAGAGAGAGGAGAGAGAGAGAGAGAGGAAGAGAGACGAGAGAGAGAGAGAGAGAGAGAGAGAGAAGAGAGAGAGAGAGAGAGAGAGAGAGAGCTCAATATTCAGTATATTGGGAAACCCTTAGGTCATATTCTACAATAGCTGTGCACTTCGACTGCGGAATACATTCAAATGGAAATTTCATGGAATAAACAAAAGTAGGAGCAATATTGCAATGCATTATTCTTAACAAAATAGTTTAACACATGATGGCTATCAGAATTTTATATATATTAAAAATAATATATTGTCTGCTTCAGTGCATTATGATTGCAGCCTAAGTTCTAAGATTCAGAGAAAACATAGATTAATATGTTATATACACGATGGCAAATAAACGTTTTAGGGTACTAAAAACTTAAATTTATAATTGCAGCGATGTGCATAGTTACGGAGCCGTGACCTCACTAAGAGGCTAGCGTATGAATTGCAGGTTCAATGTTCAAGCAGTAGAGGGGAACATTGTAAAAACGCATTTCATGAAGTAAAATCTAAGTAAATCAAAGAATGGTAATGAAAACTACGTATTACGAAAATTCACACTCAAACCAACCACAAAATTAACTAAAACAATAGTATTTTACGAATGATTCTAAACAAAACTCTAGTTACTTTATTTAAATTAGTTTAAGAAAACGAAAAATTGTACTGAGATTATTCGTTATTTCAAAATAAACAAAAGGAGTTGCCGTCATTAGGTACCTACTTACTATCTAAATATACAACAAATAATGATGACCTGATAATATCAGATGAGTGTGCGGTTAGAAAGACATTAAGCGATTAATTTTTATTATATAGATATGCAGCTGGGAACAGAGTGGTTTGTATGGGAAAAGAAAAGTGGTGTTTTTATTATTTCCCTTGTCATTTTCCATTTTTGTTCTCCATAAGAACCTTCTTTGCTTCTTAACACAAATAAGGAGGGGGATAGCCGAATTGGTCGAGCCGTTCAAGAGTTTTGCACATAGCAACACATTTGGCGATTAATTTTTATTTATATATATTAAAAAGAAATCAATGTCCTGAATTGATTCGATGTATCGATTACAAATAACTGATTGATATAACTTGATGAAGATAACAGCTGTTCATTAATTAATAATTTGTTTTACAATTGGAGTGAGATTGTGAATTTTATTAAATAGTGTCATATTTCATTGCCAAATCATATTTTTATTGATAAAAAGTATCTACAATGAACTCATACTTCTCAAGTTTTTATTTCTTTTTACCATAAGTTCACTAAAAAATGGCTAGATCAATCAGAGAGTGAATCAAATATTTCTACTATACTCACGATAATTTAATCAACTTCCGAATACAAATATATATATATATATATATATATATATATATATATATATATATGTGTGTGTGTGTGTGTGTGTGTGTATGTATGTATGTAATAAAAAAATTTAGCGTTCGAATTTTTAAACAAAGTAATAAAAATTAAACAAGTTTCTATGGGAACCTACGCAAAAAACCTGAATACGAAATTAAATATGCTTTTATTATTTGTTTAAACTCAGTTTCTTAGCTAATACTGACCCAGTTTAAATGATTTTGTTTAACTTTTGTAAAGAACTAAACAGTATTTCAGATGAGAATCAATATTTATAAAGAGGATATATAGTTTTCGAGTTATTCAAAAAACAATTTTTTTTTAGGTTTTAGAAATGTATATGGAAAACTTGGAGCAGCAAGAGGATGTACCATCCCGGATATGCGAAGACCTGCAGGGCACAGAGAGGAGTGGGATGAGTGAACAAATGCTGAAACTCCACGCTTAGCTGTTAAGGAAGTTAGAGGAAGAAGTAGGATTAGAAATAATTGTTTTCAACCATTTACAGAAAGAATTTTTACTAAACCAGCCTTATTACACATCTATAAAATAAGGAGAGCTGTCATAAACAAAAAAATATACTTCTATATAGTATTTTATATAGTATATATAAACATATAGTCGGTTTTTTATACTTATTTCATTTATTGATGTGTGTATGTGTAATTTATAAAATTGCTATGGTAAATATTATAAATATATATAAACGTACTGTTGATCAATTGTAGAGCATTTTAAATGTATATATTATTTAAATATACATCTGTAAATATAGAACATAAAAATTACAGATTTTTCAATTTTCCAATATATTTCTTTTAGTTGAAAACATTTACTTTTGAAGTGAAGAACTATGTACTGACACTAAACTAAATTGATATTCAAGTTTAAGCTAAGGCAAACATAACTGACAGTAATTATGTTATAACGTAATTAACAAAGTAAACATGTTCTGTGATATACCACCCGCTTTGCAATGCACATTTATGGATTGTTGTCGAAATCGAAAAAGGGAGACACCAATTGAATCCAAAACGAATCAAGCATATGATATTTACTGCAACTGTTTCAATGTCAGTCAGCGAAGCCACCAACAATCCTTAAGTAATTGGCAATATGGCGATTTATCAGCCACCCAGCAAAGATATACCAGTGATACCCTAACAATATCCGGCTGCAATCCTTTTAAACCCAACACAGTATGTTTTCAAAATTCAAACGATCCAAATCTGTTTCACAGCTACAATATTTCCAAGGATAACTGTTCAAAAAAATTCTTAACTACCAATGATGAAAGTAAATATTTTAAACATCACCTAGATAAAGCGATACAAGAGATATGCAAAGAAATGCAAATTCATCCTAAAGTTAATAAGGACTTTATTAATGAAGAACGTGTATGTCTTCAAAGAGGAAAACCTCACAAGGTAATTTTTCCCAAATGGAGAAGTAAAAGCCGAAGGGTGCAATCAATGAACAAAGAGGAAAAAAGTGACTTGTTAATGAAAAACGATGAAAATAAATCATTGGTAGATGTACAATATCAACTTCTTTCAGAAAAAATAGATATCTGGGGGAAAGTTAACTGCAATATGGTCCGAGATCTTTCTAAGAAACTGTCAGAAAATAAATTTTGTTGGTGTAAAAAACACCAAGGGGAGCCAGACGAACTACTCCCTGAAGAGATTTCTAACGCTAACAATGCCAAAGATCCTCAATATTATCAAAAAGAATATCTAGTGCATCAAAATGATGAAAAGCAAGACACTAAGCATACCAAAGGGATCAAAAGAAAACCTAAATATACCTGCTTTCATTTTTGGAAAAGAAAGAAAGCAAAGAATGGTTCATTGGAGTAATGAAATAAAAACTGTCACAATCTAACATAATGATGTACATATCAACACATTTCTTATATGCAATCACATTTGGAAGAGCTGGATAATAAAAATTTGGAGGAACTAAAAATATTAAAGAAATTTAATAAAAGCTAAGTAAAATATACTAATAATAATCCATATGTCGCGGCGACCTATATAAAAAAAAAGTGGATGGAATAAATATGCGTGGAACCTAGTTCAAGTCTTCTAAAAACACGTTTTCTAAGAAAAAAAAATATTAAGGCAAAATTATTTTACACTTGTTAATCAATTGATTTTTCAATATCAACGTTGAAATATATATCTCTATCGTTCTTTACCTACCTACATAAATACATACAAAAAAGGTGAAGATTCAATCTAGTATCGATTGTTTGTATCAATGAGATATGAAAGTAGAGATTTAAAACGTTGTAAAATTAATGAATATTTTCTATTATTTCTTTAACTTCTGATTTCTAAAACCAGTGATAACATATTTGTTGGACTGAACAGGCTCCTTATACAGTGAAACACTGTATAAGGAGCCTGTTAAGTTCATACTTACACGGATCTACATCCCACGTGGAGACAAGACCTCCCACAACATCGACTGCCAGTCATCTCTGTTTATTGCTGCTGCTACGGATGTGTAGATTGATCCGACCCATTGGAGCCTCGGTCTTCCTACCCTTCTTGTTCTATGCACTTTTTCTTCAAGGAGTTTTTTAGGGACTTCATTTGCTCCCATACATGCAATGTATCCAGCGCTACATAGCCTATTTATTTTTATAACCCTAATAATGTCGGCATCTTTATACTTCTCATAATTTATAGGTTCCACCATTGCCTACATGAGTCATTATGAAATACTGCTCCAAATAGTCTCCATTTTACTTTTCGCTTTAAGCTCTTGTGCTTTTATGGAAAACCAGCATTTTTAAGCATATGTTAGAAAGGGCCTTATAAGGGTTTCATATATTCTTATTTTAGTGGTACGGGATAGGACATAACTTCTTAGATGTTTTTGCAGCCCGAAAAAGTATCTATTCTTCTTTGGATTTCTGGTTGCATTTCACTATTGGCATTTATCTGGGTACCAAGACATACAAATTCGTTCACGTTCTGGAAGGTGTGGTTCCCTACTTCGAAGGTTACTTCCCTGTGTTCTTACTCATTCGTTTGTTTTGGATTCGTTGACGAGTCCTATTTTAGCGGCTGCATTAGTTAGAGCTAGGAACCTATCCCTCACAGTATTGAAACTTCTTCCTATGATGTCTATCACACCACATCGGGTCCACAAGCTGGACTGAACTACCGGATGATCTTCATGGATTAAGATTCGTGAGGATAATTTTTTTAAAGATGAAAATTGGACATGCCCGACTCACAGTGGAGGTGTTAGAGCATTCTAAACAAGAAGCTTTAGGCAGGTTCTGCCAAAAATATTGAATCCACACGCAGGACCAGACCCACTTAGGGCACTAATCACGTCCAGGGAGATGGAAGAGATAAAACCCGTTGTAGGGAGAAGGGTTGGCACCTGGAGCATTATTCACCCCCTACCTACACTCATGAGTACAAAATATCAACCTCCTGCATCTCTTTTAAAACAGATTTAATTGATGTAGCAACAGTTACAGTAGGCTTAAGGCACTGATTGAGGAAGTAGAATTTGTCTTCAAGATGGAGTTGGGATGGAAGGTTAATCAGCCATAGAGCTCAGGCAGGGGTAGTCACCCTAACTTCAGCCAGTCTCAGACATTTTGCAAACTTCGGTCTCCAAAACAAGCCTGTTCTGTCCCAAGAATGTGATCTGGACTGGAGAGTTCTTCTTGAACATAGGCAAGAAGGCCTTAGCCTCCCAAAGTGAAAGAGAAAAGAACACTTAAGGATAAAACTCGCATTAGCGATATAGTTAACCCTGAAGCAATGGAACCACTTTAAGGGCTAACTGTTATTCAAGGTCCATTAGAGATTCAGTAATCATGATTGTTTTGCTCAAGAAAGAACTTGAGCCTGGAAATGTGCCATAGTGACTGTGTTTAAATCCACCAATAGTCGAAGCTACGTTTTGTACGTCTGTAGAGGGAGCAACAAAACAGAGTGTTATTGCAACAGTAACGCCCCAAAGTTTTACTGGTTCTCCACAGAACCAGCAGCCAATGATATGATACACACAAAGCATTCACTAGAGCATGTCCAACAAGCAGTTAAGTGGTTGAGAACTTCTCTAGGTACCTCAGCACCTGCTCCCAAGAAGGATTAAGATATGAAGGCTAAAAAAAGAGCTAAAAGCCTTTGCAGCAAGTCGGTGTTTGGTTATGGTTGTTCCAAGTAACTATCTGTCAACACGACTGTTTCATTGTCAATTTCAGGTCAAAATATGAATGAAAAAAGTGGTAAAGTGGATGAGATTGATGAAGAGGAGAGGATCACTCACTATTCAATAGTGTAAGATAAAAAATGAGTGGGTATATTTTAGATCAAAAGACCACATTATATTAGAAAACACATTATATTATCTTTACTTTTTCTATTTTAAACTAAAGTGTTATCATAAGGAGCCACATAAGAGCCATTTTCCGCTATAACAACACTGAAATATGAGAGAGGTAAAAATATACAGTAAACAGGATGAAAATAATATTAGAGTAGAAAATAGTTGACTGGATAATTCTAATGATGTATCGAATTGGTCATGGGGTCCAGTAAAGTATAATAAAAAATAAGCAAAACTTATTATTTTACTCTACCAATGTTTCAGCCAACAGTGTAGGTCATCTTCAGGGCTAGGAAAGAAACAAAATGACTATATAAATCATTCCAGTGCCAAGGAAGAATTACAGAATTTATTTATAGAATTTATAGTAATGCAAGGAAATACAAAGCTTAAGATAAAATATAATAGAATTATTTAGATTAATAGAATTTATGAGCAGAATTGATTGAATTGCAAAAACTGTTGCAATAACTTAAAGCACCATAAGGCGGAAAATCAAACCTGAATCTAAATACCAGGGGCTTTATTTCTTTATTTCTTGATCTATTTACCTCTTTATCACATTCATCACAATATTCACCACAGCTTAAAATATTCAATTAGTTCATTAATAAGAAAATTGATGCATATAAAAATCAATAACCCTGGTTTTGAAAAAAAAATTTGCAGATATCTCTAAAATTATTTTAGTTTTTTCATCAGTTAAAATGGCATAAGTCATTTACATGCTTTTTGGTCTGAAATGGTCATCACGTTTGGTCTCTTCAATTTCATTTTTCAGTCTTCCATTACGTACAGAATTTGAGTTGATATTTCCTTCAATAATTGGAGAATGCTTAGGCAAGTCTCTTTCATTAGACTCATCGATGTCTGACAATATTTCCTTTATTTCATAAAGAATATTATAACAGCAATACCACGATTTTTCCATTCGTTTTATACAATCATAATATTGATCCCTTACTATACAGCATTTCCCACTTTCTTTTTGATTATCAATATGTTTTGTATTAGTATATTCTTTACCATTATTTTTGTTATTGTTATATATTAAGGGTGTTTTAGAACATAGACATTTAAAACTTAAATATGAATCGGATGACTTATACTCATATGATATAGTAGACTGTTCTTCACTGGAACAATGAGACTCTTTTGTATTTGAAGAACAACATTGTTTTATTGCCTTAGGCATTATGATAGCACGTTTTGTTTCTTCAACAACAGTACTTGTGCATCTACAATTTTCATTGTTGTTTATTGAATCTAATCTTTTATATCCGATTCTATTACAACAACATTTACAAATATGATTATAGCTTAAGTTTTTATCAGGACCTTTTTTTGTAGTCAAAGGGTTGTAATAAGGTTTATTTGCAAATTTGTTTACTGTAGGGTGACATTTCATAAGATTAAGAGTATAAATATTATTATGTTCAAAAGACTCAGAACTGTCATACACATAACATTTATCATCGTAAGAATGTTTTTTTCTTTTGGCACTGCAGCAACCCATTTTCTTTGTTGGTGGAGTGATAAGGAAATTATATACATGCTACATCAACAGCTCATGGATGTACTTATCTGTTCCAGTTTGCATGGCATTAGTGGGAATCAATTGTTGATGGAATCAGTTGCCTTATCAAATGTAGTGACTGGTATTTAACCATTTTTTCTTATTAATGAAGTGTGCTCATCATGTTTCGTCTTACTTCTATTGTTTATTATGTCTTCAAACAAAAAAAATTATTTTTTTCATTTTTTTATTATTTTTTCCTTGTTGTTTTGAATGAAATTTACCTCTTATTACAACTTTACATTGTTGCAGTGAGTAATTGCCTTTCAAGAACATGTGAATAAAATATTTCTTCAATATATGAAACATATGATTTTTATTGTATATTTTGAGGTGAAATATTTCCTTTTACTGTTTTTAAGTTCAAACTTTTCAAAATAAGTTAACTGCAAGTTATGAAAAATAAATAAGAATTTCAATTTGTCATCGTTAAATAGTGCTACAAGAATAGGTATGAATAACAAAATTAATTTTAAAAATTGTTACAATAATTTTAACTTACATAATTAGTTGATAATTACACTTAATTATCATCCCTCAAAGAAATGAGAACCACTAGGAGGTAATTTGAGTGTTAGGAATAGCAACAAAAAAAGTGTGATGATCCTTGTTAGATGCTATGAATTTGACAAACAAACAGACAATAAAATGAATAAAAATTATTGGTTAAATAGGCGTTGATGACCCTGGGGTTTTACGCCTTATAGCCCAAATAAACAAACAAACATTATTGGTTAAATATTGTATTACAATATTAGGTGTGTTAATTACTAGGGTATATCAGTTTGCCTTTTAGAAGATAAAGTCCCCAATTTATAAAAGCTTAATTCAAATTTCATTTAGTATTTTTAATCTCGAAAACGACAAAAATTAAATGACTACTAGTCTCTTTTCCTATTTAAAATGTTGAAGTTTAGTGGCTCAAACACTGCATATTAACAATAAAGAGTTAGTGACATTATTACTAGTGTATCAACTGGGGATTTAGCTAGAAGTGTTTCAAAGATTTTGTTTAAAAGGATTAGATCTAGTGAAGATTCCACAAGCCATAATGGGACAACTAAAATAGCTAATTTAATTAGTTATTGTCTAACAAAAAACCCAAAGCTTTTTAACATTTTCATGCATAAATCTCAAATTCTTAAAGTTGAGCTGTCATCACTTAAGGGCAGCTGCAATCATAGCAACTACTGATTTAGAGATTTTTTTAAAATAAATTAAATTAATCATCATTCCAATCTAGCTGTATCAATAGCTTCCAGTAGAGATTATACACAGTTTTCAGACCAGCACTACAGAAGCTTATCTTATTCCTGCTTAACCATATTCACTTTCAAAACAAATAATCAATAGCCATGCAGATTTTTTTTTTTTACATTACAGATTTTTTTTTTTACATTACAGATTTTTTATTTACATCATACTAGACTTATATGAAATATTGTACAATTAAAATATATCTATTAATAAATACTAATTAATAATTTTATATAAAGTTATAATAATTATTGGTTTGCTCATTAATAAACAATTATTCCAGACATTTCTTAAGCAACCAATACTTTTGATCAAGGTTGTTTATTTTCTAAAATATAGATAACTTGAGAATTGCAAGACATAGTCCACTTTCTAGGAAGGGCAACCTGTGCTCTAATGGTTAGCATAACAAACTACTAAACCCAAGATCGCAGGTTTGTAGCCCAGCAGGTGGTCCTAGGATTTTTTAAAGGAAGTAAAAAATCCTTAGTTGCGCCATCCTTCGGATGAGACGTTAAACAGAGCCTGTACCATTGTACCTGACATTTCAGGTACTCGTTAAAAATCCCTATCCTAATAAAATAGGCAAAATTTTGGGCTCCCACTGTACCTTCGTCCGAATAGCCATAGCAGCATAAAGTGATGTTAAATGAACAAACACTTTCCAGGAAAGGCTATCACAAAAAAATAAATTATTCTGCTGTTTAAATTTAAATATAGGATAAAATAAAATAATAATAGGATAAAATATTTTTTTAAATTATAGTAATAATTTAAATAAATAATAACTATAAATTAAATATTATGTATTATAAAACAATTTTGTGGGAATTTTCAGAATGAAGGTTGAGTTAGTGAAAGTTAAAATAAACAAACTCAAAGAAGTGAAAAAGCAGTTGCGGAAGAGAAAGTGTTCAACTAAGAATAATCTTAAAAATTTACTTCTTGAGAATGAAAAAAAGGAGCGTAAAGATAATATAATCTACCGATCAATAAATGCTTTATTTGAGGTATATGCTGTTTTAGTTATTATATGTATTTATATGAATGTTTTGCTATGTTTTCCTATACAATTATTTGTTCTTTAGCATTTAACAATCTTGGAGAGGGCTCCTATTTCTAATAGATCCACGAAGAGTTTATTCTTTCAGTTTTTTTTATTCATTTGAAACCTATGTTTATTCCCATGATCTTTAGAATTCTTCTTCTGAAAAATGTTAGGTCCTGAATGGCTTCACCCTTTTTAAATTATATATATAATAAATCCATAAATGTTGTTCAGCCAATGAGAGAAATCTTACAATATAAAATCCTGGGTAGAATTTTGTAGGAAGTAAAATAAAGGAAAATTCTAGAATCAAATGATAAATAAAGTTTATTCTTAGGAGATCATTGGGAAGTATGTTCAGAACAGACCAAGCAGAAAACTAGCCTGTGTAAAAAATTAATTATAAGAAAAATTAATTGTGTCAATTTTAACATTGACATATGCTTTTTAAAGGAAGTAAAAATTCTAAATTTTTATAAATATTTGTATTTTGAAGAGAAAAAATTTGTCCGGGATTGGAAACCACGCCACTAGCACGGTGCTCTAACCAACTGAGCTAACCTGGCTTGTAACAGGGCCAGACAAATTCATTCTCTTCACCGATTCTATATCCCCGTGTTCTTACAATTTATGCAATGTTCACAAGGGGAAAAATGTTCACTGAACATTACTTTAAACAGGATCTCGTTGACTTATATCAATTTTATATTATAATTTATACAATTACCTAACTATTCCCTTACTGATTTGGTTTTAACATTTTGATGTCTTTCTGTTAATGAAGTTATTTAAAGTCCACTTCTTACTATTACTAAATAATTACTAAATTTTATGACAAATTATTAAAATTAAACCTAATTAATCATATTATTACAATAAAATCATAATCACACAAACTTTCCTTATTCTAAAATATAGTAAATCTATCAATTATTTATTGCTATAGAATTAAGAAAACTAATTTACAACATTATTACAAATATTTATGTCATCTTCATTATTATTATTATTATTATTAATGCGCGTATTCGTATGCGTATTCTCCCAATAGTGAAAGACGTTAAGCAAACAACTCAATCAAGCTTTCTTTGGGTTCTTCTTGTTCTTCCAATAGGCTTTCATTCCCTCTGAGAAGGCTTTCCTACCTTCTTTGGCCACTTTGGTCCGCCCTGCTTCTGTTTGGTTGTTATCATGTAACTTTCCACTCGTTGACTTTGTGTCTGGAGGCGTTTCTCTTTCTAAAATATCTGTTGCACATATGTTTGCGTTTTTGAGGCCCTGTCGAAGTTTGTCCAGCCAAGGTGTTGAATTCTTAAGTGAAATAACATAATGTAATATTCCTTTTGACAGTCGATTTTCTGGTAATCTCGTAAGTTGACCAAAGAATTTCATTCATCTTTTCCTAATGTCAATTTTAATGTTTGAAACTTTTTATATTACTTTGTTTGATTGCAGCCTTTAGTCATCTCGGGTATATCTTGCTCCTAGGATTTTCCTGATGATCTTCCTCTCTTGCTTTTTGATTTCTTCTAATTCTTGTTTTCTTTTAAGTAACAATGTTTCAATTGCATAAAGGACTGTTGGTTTTATGACTGTGTTGTAATTCTGAATTATTATTTATTTAATACTAATGTCATGGTTATTATATTAACTGTATTTTTTTTGTAACTACAGGACGACAAAGATTTTAATGAAACAATACATTGCTCAACATATTCTGACAGTCCTGCAACAGATTACCATATTGATTTAGAAGATGTATTAGAAAACTTGGGAAATA
Source organism: Arma custos (assembly GCA_037127475.1). Classification (NCBI taxonomy): domain Eukaryota; kingdom Metazoa; phylum Arthropoda; class Insecta; order Hemiptera; family Pentatomidae; genus Arma; species Arma custos. Next base: position 92,008,113 of record CM073760.1, on the reverse strand, counting down.
GTCAAAATGATCTTTCTCAAGAGCACCCATCTGGAAGTTTGTCAATAAGTGAACAGAAAGACAAAAGAGCAGATGAAAATACAAATTTGACAGTGGAAAATTCTAGTTTGAATAGTTCAAGCTATACATTAAATTTGGATAATGGCGAAATCCAAGGAGATGAAATAAATCTATGCGATGATGTTGAAATGTTTCTTTTCAATAATAGTGAGTCAACTCTAAATTTATATGACACACAATTAGAACCAGAAATGTTGGAATTAGGGAATTATTATATCCCTGATACAATATTCGAAACAAGCAATGACACAAGAATTGAGATGGATGAGTTTTGCAATCAAGTAGAAATTTCAATTACTGAAGATCCAAATAAAGAGGATATTCATAAGCAGGTGAAGTCTTAAAAAAAACACAAATCATAAATTATGAGTCATGAAGAATATGAAATAATTTGTTTATCTTGTTTGGATTTTTTATTTAATTTGAATTAATATTAACATAGTGGAGGATGGAGATAGTTGGGGGGTGCAATAAAATAAATACCAAATAAGTCAAGATTTATTTTTTATTTGTGCCAACTATCTCTATCCTCCATTATATCATCCAATCAACTATTTTCCTCTCTAACATAGTTGATCCATTTCAAACCAAATTATAACAGAGCCTGAACATAGTTTTTACAATATAAAATTATGAATTCTGAAAATTCACAATTTTCAAATAAATTTTCTAACTTAAATTATGTATCGCCTCTATTTTCTCTCACTGAATCAGCTTTTAAAAGTTAAATTAATATAAATAAAAGTACCCGTTACTAATATCATCTAACATTTTTTGTGAATTGAAGTTTATGGTAACATGGTTTCTTTTAACTGATAACTGAGGGTGTTAAAAGAATCTGTAGAAAAATTGTTTTTGAAAAAACAAGATTTTATAAAATGAATAGTGGATATTTTATAAAATTTTAGATTTTATAAAATAGTGGCTTCTGGGTGAAAATTAATATTTCACCAATAAATTTTCCATTTTGTCAATTACCATGTTTAATGGCTGAATTCTTCAATTTTCATATCACTTGAATGATTTTTTGGGGGGTTCAGTGGAATAGCACTATAAAGCTCACATAGCCCCAAATTTGAGCTCAACTATCACAGAATGTATGCTGTTTCTTTTATTCGTCACGGATTGACACAATAGCCAGGAAATCCTGATGTGACACAGTATGACCCTTCAGTAATTTGGGAGGAAGAAGGTGTTGGTTGATTATAAATACTTACCAAATACTTCTTTACATAAGCATTGATAAAGAAAACTACTAAATAATCAATTATGAAATATAAGAAATTTGGCGAGTTAAACTAATACAATTTTTAGATTTTTGTTAACTTTTCCAAATTATTTCCAGACCTCAAATATTGTTCATAGTAAATTTATTCATTATTTTTACTAAATTGTGATCCCTTTTAACTAGGACTCCTTCTAAATTCACAAAATATAAATGTTTTCTGATCTTGATTCTACTTCTTCTTGTTTTCTTTCCTCCGTATACGTTTCAGTGTGGAGGAGCATCTACCCAACCGTGCCAGTCCAGTCGGTCCTGTGTCAACATCACCATCTGCTCCAGAGTTTTATCTTTTTCCTCTCCCAACTTGCGAACATATTCTCTAATCGAAGTTCGTGTTCTTCCTCGCGGTCTTGTGCCTGTATGTCTAGCTTCGAACACCTTCGAGTCTCGATTGTGACTCATTCGGCAAATGTGTCCAAACCACCTTACCTGCCGTTTCGGCAAGGAATCTTTTACTACGCAGGGATTCCCAAGTGTTCTCTTATTCTTAGATTTCTCATCCGGTCTCTTCTTGTTTTGCCAGTGAATATGCAGATTTATTTCATTTCTACTGCGAATTCGGCTTATATGCTTCTCCATTGTGATCCAACTCACAACTGTATATCAAGGTAGGGAGAAATATCGCTTTATAAATATGGAGTTTCTTCTGTGATACATAATAGAAAAAAAATCACTATTTAATTTGTTTAACTGCCTATATGATTTAGCTGTGATAAATATTTTCATTAATGCATATTTATCACAGACTCAACACAGTGAAGCAGACAATCCAGTAGATCCTAATTTGAACAATGACCTTTATGATGAGGAGACAAACGATCATACTGGAGAAATCTCAAATCCAAGTATGGGAGTAGCTATGATAAATCCACTGTTGGTTAATATTCCAGAAGTTGATTTACAGGTATCAGGTGCTTTTTTTTCTTTTGTTCTTAAAAAGTTAAAACTTATTTATTATGGTACTGATTTTTTTATTACAGACTATGGCGTTATATCAACTTCAACAGAAAAATGATCCAGAAGTTAATAATTTAGGAGAAACTGAATTATTGGTAAATCTAGAAATATAAAGAAAACTTTTACATAATTAACAATGATTAACAGTAGTTATGTTATTTCAAAAGCTCATCAAAAATGAACAAATAATAAGAGCTAATAAAATTATCATTTTAAAGTAAACAAACCAAAACTTAAAATATTAATAAAAAAACATTCCCACAGTGATGAGAATATTCTGCTTATCATTGCTATAATACTAAACCAGAGGGGGGAACAAATCCCACTAAAAAAAATTAACTGGTTGGATAATCATTATAGTAATCTTAAATATTTGATCAGAATTAAGAATATTTAAATGATCTTTGTTAACTGATGAGAAAACGCCTGTTTAGAAATCAATGTTAATTATTAAATTGACTTAACTTAACCCATTGTATTATAGGAAATGATTACTCATGAGGACCGTTTCTTCCTCCTTATTTCTTTAAAATGTCTATTACTTCTTATTTAAAGCATCTAAAAGGGAGGATTTAAGCTTAAGATATCTTTTGGCGTGTTTGTTGAAGTAATTCCTCTTATGTATATATTGTAATATAGACAGATAACACTGTAGTGGCAATTGAGATCATGTTGGCTGTGCACCACAGTGTCTAGGTAACAACAGCCATTGTTGTGTGGGGAGTCTCTCTGTTAGCGTCTGGTTGTTGTGTGGACTGCATCTGCCATTTTGTGTGAAGTGTCTTGTCAAGTGTTTATATCATAATAAATTCTGTGCTTGTATCGTTATAACTCGTACTGTTGTTTCCCTGCACTCTATTACCTTTTACTCTTTATTTAACAGGTTATGGGCCCAGTGTAGGTTTATGTGTACAAGTTATGTTTTGTTGACGGTAGAGCCGGATTTTTGGAATGGATATAAGTTTTTGGGACAGACACTGGTGGTTAGTTATTTGTTTGGAAATAACTTTTTGGACACACGTTTTCGGTCAGTCAGTTTTGTGAAACAATAGTGATTTGTTTGATTCAGTGTTACGCCATTTTGTTTAAGTTAGACGCTTACGGTCCGTGTTCCAATGGCAAGTTCAAGTGTTCCGAATGTTACAGTTGAACTATTTGATGGATACAACTTTAGTATATGGTACTCCAGAATTAAATTATTGTTGGCCGCTTGGGGCTTACTTAGATTTTTAAATGAAGAGCCCTCCACGATGGAGGAGGAACTTAAAATTTTTATAGATCAAGATGCAAAGGCCAAACTTATTATTGCTAGTAGTCTTTCGAACAATATTTATTCCACTGTTAAAGAGAAGGAGACTGCAAAGGAATTAATGGAAGCCCTCTCAGCAACCTATGAAAAACGAGGTATGAAGTCTCTTTTCATGCTGCAAAGAACTTGGAGAAACATGTTGTACAACAATGATCAACCTCTACTAGAGTTTTTTCAGAAGTTTGAATCCATGGCGTCCGATGTAAGAGTGGCTGGTGGAAAATTAGAACAAGAAGAGATAGTAAATCAATTACTTGTTGCAATGCCATCAGAGTTTGATTCTGTGGTGTCAGTATTAGACATTGTGTACAATAAGGACAAATCAGGACTTAGTTTGGAATATGTGAAAAACTGTCTTTTGTCAGAGTATGAGAGAAATATGAGAAGGGAGGATGATCTATCACAGAATGTATTTGCAACCTACAGAACTAAAGGTAAAATCTGGAAACATGGGAATTCAAAGGTCACCAACCCCATAAAAACATCAAATGTTGTTTGCTATTACTGCAAAGGTCGAGGTCATGTTAAAAGTGTTTGCCCGAAATTAAAAAATAAGAATTCTGCTGCCACTTCTGATCATAAATTTGATAACGAATTTCACTTCACCGCCTATTTGGATAACAGTGCTGAAGCCCCTTGTTCATCAGAGATAGCTTGTTTTGTGATAGACTCTGGGGCCACGGCAAATGTTATTGGTATTGATAATATTTCTAAAGTTTGTTTAAACATGGAAGAAGCTAGTTTTATAGAAGAAATAAACCATAGTGTGGAGATGAATCTTGAAGAAATTAGTTATACAGAAGAAACATATAATACAAAGGAAGGAACAAACTATAGTGAAGAAGTAAAGGTAGAAGAAATAGACAAATTAGAAGAAATGAACTTAAGTGAAAGTATAAATCTGGAAGAAATAAGTCATCAAGATAGAACAGACTATCCGGAAGAAATAAACTTTAGTAAAGAGTTAAATCTGGAAGAAGTTAATAAAGAAGTCAAAGCAAACCAACCAGATTTATTAAACAAGATGAAAGAGTTAAATATTAAGGAAATAGTGAACAGTTCAGAAGTATGGAATCAGAAAGAAGAGGTAAATTCGGACAAATTTAACAAGATGAAAGACACAGTTGCAGATAATTTACTTGTGTTTAATTGGTCAAGTTTAAAGTCAACAGGAGATAAGGGAATATGCTCGTATAAGGAATTTTCGGTACATTGTGAATCAGTAGACATGTCAAGAGTGTCTAATAAAGAAATTGTGAGTTTCCCTTATATCATTTATAAGAATAAAAGAAAGGCTAATTGTCAGAGTTTGAAAAGTGTTGGCAAAATAAACTATCATAGTGTTTTCAAAATAATTAGAAGTTCTAGTAATAAAGATGATGTTAATACTTTAATGTGGAAAGTAAGAAAAAAAATATATTGAGGTCTACACCGCTAATTGGAATAAATTGTATATATAATAAAGGACTGGAATTGGACTTTAGGTATCAATCTGTGAAAGGGAACATGTATATATGGAATTAGGATATTAATTGTATTTGAGTTGTGTAATGTGGAATTCTTTGTATTTGTTTTGTAATCAGGATTTTAAAGTAATTCTGTTTCAGTAATTCCCTGTATTTGTTTTATTTGTAATTAGGTTGTTAAAGTTATTAGTTGTATTTATTTTATTTATATTCTATAATGTGAATTAGGAAGGCTTGCTGTAATAATTCCTTTTGTGTATTTTATTTGTATTTTGTAATGCGGAATTAGGAGGGTGTCTTGAAGTAATTCCTCTTATGTATATATTGTAATATAGACAGATAACACTGTAGTGGCAATTGAGATCATGTTGGCTGTGCACCACAGTGTCTAGGTAACAACAGCCATTGTTGTGTGGGGAGTCTCTCTGTTAGCGTCTGGTTGTTGTGTGGACTGCATCTGCCATTTTGTGTGAAGTGTCTTGTCAAGTGTTTATATCATAATAAATTCTGTGCTTGTATTGTTATAACTCGTACTGTTGTTTCTCTGCACTCTATTACCTTTTACTCTATATTTAACAGTGTTAACACACTGTTAATTTTTGTTGATCAAAGTAGAGAGAAAAACTAAGTAAGATTTTATTTTAAAATTGTTTTGCCTTTTAACTTTTATCATCAATTTTTTAAATACAAATATTAAGTCCAACATAAAATTAATACACTTTTAGTATTTGTTTATTTCGACTATCTCTCTGCTACCTACAACACAGCTGAAAATAATATCAATATCGATTATGGTTAGTATATGAATAATTTGAATAGCCAACAATTCCAGAATTATCAGATGTTGAACTAAGGTGAGGGAGATTTATTGAGATTGAATGAGGAATATAAACTCCCCGTCAAAAGTATTGCAACACCCATAATTCTCAAGATTTTCTTGGTTTCGACCTGAATCCGTACTTTGTTTATATTTACAGTAATATTATTTACTAAATGAGATACATTAGTGACTAGACACTTAATTTTTATTCACTGTTTACCAACAAACAATAAGATTTTGGATATTTCATTTTAAATTTCCTTTCAGTCCAAGTTTATCTTTCGTCTGTCTCAAGTCTGTTTCCTCTTTTCTCTTTAGTCTAGTTGAAACAATTAATTTTATCCACAATGAATCTTTTAAACCGCGATGATTCTGTCAGAATCATCACTCTCTCTGAAGAAGGCAAATCATTGCGTTACATCACTAATCGCCTTGGGATTCACTATTCTTCCGTTTCAGGGACCATAAGAAGGTACAGGGAGACTGGTAGTCAATCGAGGCGACCAACATCAGGGCATCCTAGGATTGCTAATCCCGTAGATGGCCGCTTCATTAAAATGCAAGTTCTTCAGAAGCCTAATTCTACAGCTTCTTCCATTAAAAACTTGATCGCTGGTGTTTGAGGGGTATCAATATCGGATTCAATAGTCATTAGAAGACTGAGGGAGTCAAACCTCAGCTCAAGAAGGCCAGTGAAATGTCCTCTTCTCACCACAGAACGCCACGTAAAGAGATAGAGATTTGCAAGACAACACCAATCTTGGACTGTGCAGGAGTGGAAAATGTTGTATTCACTGATGAGACGAGAGTGGCCCTTAACAGACAAGATGGACGTGAAGAAGTTTGGAGAAGGCCTGGAGAACGGTTCAGTCAATGCTGCACGTTAGAAACTGAACCATTCGGGGGAGGGTCTATCATGTTCTGGGGCGGCATATTTTAGGAGGCACGTACCGAGTTAGTGCCAATCCAAGGAGGGGCCTTGAATGCTTTGAGGTATGTAGAAATGATTCTTCAAGATCATGTAGTGGCTTTTATGCCGTTCATAGGCTCTAAATCGTTGCTCATGCATGATAATGCCCGCCCACACAAGGCAAGATGTGTTTCTGAGTACTTGAACACCACAAATATCCACACCATTGATTGGCCAGCAAGAAGTCCTGACCTTAAACCAATCGAGCACGTTTGGTATTATCTCAAAAGATCGGTTCGGTCACTAGATTTACCTCCTACTACCCTTGAAATGCTAAAGGCAGCTGTATTGGAGGAGTGGGACAATATACCCCAAGATTTTCTTCAAAACCTTTTTACAAGTATGCCAACACGAGTGGAAGCAGTCATTCAAGCCAGAGGTGGCAATACGTATTATTAAATGTAAATTAAAAATTTAAATTGTGATTTAAAAGTTAAAATTATCAGAAATTAAAAGTTTAGAAAGTAAGTTTTCTAACTTTTTTGTTTATTGGAAGAGATATTGTAATTTATTTTAATAAAATTTGTTTATGTCCAGTTTAAAAATGTTTAATACAGACTTCAGAACCGTTCTTTATTATGAAAAGACAGACGTTTTTGTAAAATTCAAATATTTCAAAGTGTTGCGATACTTTTGACGGGGAGTGCAGTATGGATCTAAATTTTTTTTTTTTTTTTTTTTTAATGGCTTTAAGACTTTATTAACAAAGTCCTATTTTGCCAGTTATGTTATGTATTTACTTTGTGCACTGTTAAGTTAGTTGCCAACAGCACCCGGTTTTTCCCAGATGTTTACCGCCTGTTTTTCCCAGGCGGTCACCCATCCATGTGCTAACCACGCCCGACGTTGCTTAACTTCGGTGATCTGATGGGAACCGGTGTGTTCAACGTGGTATGGCCGTTGGCATGGATCTAAATTAACTCATTCTTCCAATTGCATCCTTCCTCATATTGTCCTAACAATAAATTAAAGGTAACCCAGAAAAGTCCAACATCCAAGAAAATAATGGAAATACAAAGAAATTATAAAAGGAAATAATGAACTCTGAAAATCTCAGGGTATAAGTCAATCTACATTCAAATAATACTGATTTAAAAGATAATTAGATTCTGAAATGCACTTTGAAACAATGTAAGGAATTAACTAAGAGATCGATTGGATTGTCTAGATAAAATAAGGGATGACTATTGAACATACCAATCTGATGAAAGTATCCTTAAAAAAAAAAAAAATATCTTGATGTAAAATATAGACTATTAGCCAGCTTCCCCTTCAATTCTGCCGCAGAATTTTGTTTTGCGAAACATTACATAGTCAATAAAAGGAATCGAAGTATTCGATAGCATGAATCTTAATTTATCCAATTACCAAACATTTATATGGTCTATAAAATGCTGCTAACCAATATTTCTTTAGAGCTTATGTTTTTTAAATCTCCATTCCAATTTTGGTTAACTGTCACATAATATTTTTAGTGCTAATATATTTTTAGTGGTTATATATTTTTCAAAAATATTTTGTATAATTCAGTGCCAAGAAAACATCTGCAAATATTGGATATTTATATTCAACCTAAAAGCCTGTATTATATATACTAAATAAGTATATTTTTTTAGTTAGTAATTATGTATTTTCTTTTCAAATAATCTGTTAATTTGTTATCAAAAACCAAAAATAATAAATAAACAAAAGCCATATCATCGTTTATGATCACTTAAGTACCTGGTGTTTGTTATTAAACCAGTTAGTAACAACTGTTTATTTTATGGGGCGATTTGTAGTCTTGTGGTTAGCATAACAACCTATTGTGGGATCATAGCTTGGCAGGCGGCTCCAGGATTGTTTGAAGGGAGTAAAAAATTCTTGGTTATGCCGTCCTTCAGAAGGGATGTTAAACAGGGATCCCGAGCCTAGGTGCTCGTTAAAAATTAAACCTGGATGGGTAAAATTTAGAGCTCTTACCGTAACATCATCCAATTAGACATAGCAGCATCAACTGATGTTAAAAAAATAAATAACAATAATTTCACTCATAATTATAAATAAACTATAGTGTTGTAACTAATATCTAACTTAGGCTTTAGTCATAGCAGCATAAAAGTGATATTTACTAAACAAACAACAAATTTTTGTTGTTTCTTATCTTGTCCATCCAGGGCTGTTACCTATTAGGGTAGACTGAAGGGATTTGAAGCCCACCATCTGTGAGCTCGTTTTGTGGTGAACTATCATTATGGATGTATGCCTTATCTCAATTTAGTTTTTTATTAGGCCAAGAAGTAGCTACAATTTTCCTGATGTTAGCATTTTTGTTTCTGTGGCTCAGTGTTGGTGTTATACTATGTTATGGAGCTATGCTAGTTTATCTTATAACACATTAATTGTGTTTTTTATTTGGACCTTGAACCTAAAACATACAAACCTGATCACAAGTTCATAGCTTTAAAAGAAAGCTGTATTTTTTAAACCACTGTTTTCTTTTATTTTATAAGGATGCTAAAGAAACTTTATTTTCACGAAGAAATTCAAAGAAAAATTAGTGAGTATATAACACAGTATTTTATTTCTCTTGTACAGTATCAAGTCTAACTTAATGGCATTTCTCACTAAGATCTATAAATATTTAAATACTCCACAATGGAATTATAATAAAAAATACACAGCGTATCTTATTGAAAATACCTAAGTTTGATTATTAATGCCCTTTTAATATATTTTTTTTATAAAAATGTACAGCTTTGATTTTATAAATACTGAAACAAATAGGAGATTGTGAGTTAATGACAATTATGTTGATTTTAATATTTTAGAAGAACTATAACTGGGAACAAAAGGCAAATATCATTGCAGCAGCAAAAATGTTATACACAAAAAGAACCAGAACTCTCTTACATTGGTTGGATCCAAAACTGTCGTTAACAAGACTAAGGGCTACTTTGGAACTATCTTGGGAAAATCTTCCCCTTTGGCAAAAGGAAGTTTATATTAGTCAAGTAAGGGAACTAAACTAAATTTAACTGATAGTGATATTAAGAATCCGCATTAAGTTGTTTGTTTGTTTGTTTGCATTAAGTTGTTATTAAGTGTTGTCAACAGTCTTTTAAATTTATATCAATGATACCAATGTACATTAATGATGATTACAGAATATTTCCTAATAGGTTATGGCAGAACCAAAAAAATTACCATAATTAATAAAAAAAATAGCTAGAGTTGCATAGAATATTCCACCTATTAACATAATAGCCAGCATTCTCTGTCTGTAATGCTTTCATAAATCAATTTGTTATGGCTGTTTCTTTTATTGTGGAACAATATTGAATAAAAACTAAAATAATGAAACTGAAACTTTTGGGTTATCTGCAAAATAATGCAGAACTTTATGTTTTCCTTAAAATACCCTTCCAAATAGTAAATTGTTTATGTTTGTTGGACTTTTGACTTTTGTAAATGTTATAAATAAATTAATTGTCTTTCAAACAAAAATTTCTGTTTACTTCTGTAACATTTTGCTACTTGGAAATAATTCAGTTTTTACTGAGATGTTAATGCGTAATCTTTGAATAATTTTCTTTTAAGACCTCAAACTCTATCAGAATGGGTCTGAAATAGCTAATAATATCAACGGAGTCCGGGACTAAGGTAGTATAAGTGAGTGAACTGTCCAATAATGGTATTAGAGATTTTGAGAGGGAGACTTGAGCCTTGAAGAGAAGGTGATGGAAGATCTTCTGTTCTTCATGACAATATTCTCCGAACTTTGTCAGAAGAAAATTCCAGAATAATTGTACGAGAACAACTCAATGTCAGCAAATCAACTGTCTATGAACAACTCAAAGCGATTAGAAGGTGAAAAAGCTTGAAAGTTGAGTTCCTCAAACATTAAACAATCGCAATTTGTCTCCTTTAAATTGCGACTTCCTATGAAAAGTGGATACTCTACGACAACAGCAGACACTCTGGACAACGGTTCGATAACGGAGAAGCAGCATGACAGTAACTACACTAACGTTCCCAAATTATTAAAAAAAAAAAAGTGATGGTTACTGTAATTTTTGTTTATTATTTATCAGCTCGACAGGCGCATGAAGCTGCCCTTGCCCCTCTCAACTGCCTTCTCCAACTCATTCCGGTCAGCAGCATGTCCACTGGACACTCCAATCATCCTCAAGTCCATAGCAACCGCGTCCTTCCATCTTCCTTTCGGTCTTCCACGTGGTCTGGCTCCATCCGGGGTTCCATAATATCATTTCTTTGCTGCTCTCCCTTCATCCATTCTGATAAGGTGTCCCAGCCATTTGAAGCGCTGAATTCTCACGAAATGGGAAACTCGGAGATCGTCGTATAAATCATAGATCTCTGTTCTTTCTTAAACGGTATGTACAATTTTCTGTAACAGGCCCCATGATGCACCTCAACACTTTCCTTTCAAACCTGCCAATCTTTTCAGCCAGGATCTTTCTTAGGGTCCAGGTTGCATAGGCATAGGTCAGCTTAGTAATTTACTACTGAGTAAACTTCTTAGGGCAAAAAATGCTTTGTTTAGCCTCCATTATGCGATTCTTCTTCTTCATCCACCCGATTATTTACTATGGAGCCGAGGTATTTAAAACTAGAAACGCATTGGAATGCATACTGTCCCACAACATACTTCTTCGGAGGGTTTATTCGGAGGTTCATCCTAAGCACCATAAGTTTTGTTTTATCTTCATTTATGGATAGCCCCATTCTTCCAGCTTCTCTTTGCAACCTTTCGCAGGTCTCCTTGATCGCTTTGAGGGTCAGTCCAATCACTGCCACATCATCAGCATAACCAAGCACTTGGGTTGTCTTAGTAAAAATTGTGCCTGACTGATTAAACTCGGCTCTGTTCACCATCGCTTTGAGGGCGATATTAAATATTTCCTTTAACTTTTTTCCTCTTCCTTTAACTTTTCTCTTTCCCAGGTGATCTGCAGTTTGCTCCTTTCAAACATTCAAACATCTTATGTGTATGGTTGATCTTCGCAAATACCAGAAAATGATCAGAATTGATGTCTTGTCCTCTATAAGATCTCACATCTTTAACTACATTACAATGTCAGCTAGAAACCAGAACGTATTCGATCTGCTTTGCTGCTCCATTTGGTGAAATCCACGTTTGTTTGTGTTTTTCTTCATGAGTAAATATAATACTCAAAACAACTAGTGATCTAGATACAGCAAACTCAATCATTCGTTCTCCGTTTTCATTATTCACATTTAAGCTATGCCTGCCTATAGTAGGATCAAATACTGGTTCTTTACCAACCTGAGCATTAAAATCACCCAACACTATTTTCATATCTAAAGAAGGGGAAGCAGATGCAGCGCGTCCTAATTATCATAGAAAAGATCCTTTCCATCTTCCTCTTTCTCTTCTGTTGGGGCATGAACGTTTATCAGAGTAATATTAAACTTCTTTCCATGAACTCTTAGTATGCATAACCTTTTGTTTATTGCGTGGAAATCAAGAACTGCTTTCCTCATTCGCTTCGAAACTAAGAAAGCTGTACCAAATTTATGTCTCTCCTGGCTTGCTCTGTAGAATATATTAAAATATTTTCCACTTTGCTTTCCGAAACCGGTCCACCATGTTTCTTGAACAGCAGTAATATCTAAATTTAGTTGTAGCAGTTGTGATTTCGGTTCCGTCAACGTTCCGGGTCTATAAAGTGACCTAACATTCCATGGTCCAATTTTATAAGCCATATAACGAGTTCCAGTCCATAACGAGCCTTATAAATCCGTCCGAAATCTGAGGCTAGGCTGTTGAGAAAAGGTAACCTGTGTTTTTTTTTAAAAAAAGGTGGGTAGTCAGCCCCCCTTTAACCCTCATCTTTTCTCCAGGCTTGGGACCGGCTGTGGTCTCTACAAAGTGAACCCCACAGGCAAAGTTATGGTTACTGTTTGGTGGGCTTCATTTGGTCAGATTCATTAGGGCTTCTTAAGTCATAGCAAAACCATCAATGCCTGATCGTATTGTAAGCAAACTGAAGTAATGCATCAGAAAATGGCAGTAATGAAGCCACTTTAGTCAATGGAAAGGGGTTTATTCTATTGCATTATTAAACGCTAGGCCACATATCTCGTGTTTGACTTCCTGAAAATTGTTGAAGCTTGGCTATTAGAAAATCCGTTTTTTGAATTTATAAATTCTATACATGAAGTGTAGAAAAGTTACCCACACTTTGGTAGAAAAGTATAGAAAGTAATAGAGACTATTTTGATTAATAAAAACAGTTAAACAGTTGTTTTTTCTTTCAAAATCATAATCCTGCATTATTTTCCGGACAACCCAATCCAATCCATGAAGGATGTTAGGTTCAGTACTTTGTAATATACAGATTTTTTCAATAAAACATGAAGTTAAGTGTAATTTGCACCCCTTAGATACCAAATATTTTATATTAATTTTATAGTTTAAAAATAAATGTATGCAAACATAAGGTCAATTTCTATTCATAGGTGATGGGCCCACTTGTAGTTGAACCTCAAAATACACCAATGCTAAACCCACAACTTAAGTCTGTCAACTTTAAAAAGTCAGCACCAACATCTAAGAAGTCTCAGTATGAAAGAAAAAAGTTTTCAGACTTCATAACAAATGTATAAATCAAAACTAGCATCTGTTTCTGATTTAGAAGGTAGGAGTAAGCATGCACAGGGTATATATACATCACTTTATTAGTACATATTTACATTGATATAAGTTGAATCACACTTTTTTTTTTTCAGGCTTTTTTAAACTATGTCATAAAGAAGCAGTACATAAAATAAATATATCACAAAAAAGTCAATCATTGTATCTTACCTTTAGCATATCTACTATTCTTCTCAATTAAATGAGTCATTTAGTAATACTTCATATGAAAAAAAATAGCTATCATTAAAAACAACAATTCATAGAGGAGTGAGTAGAAAGTCTGGGATTGCACACTTATACCTATGAGTTCCTCAGTCACTCCAATGGTCATATCTACGACCATTAAGCTCAGATGAAGAACAGTAATATAAGTCTAAACGTTGATGCCTAAAGCCTAGTCCACACTATGGGACATTTTCCTGCCTTTAGACGAGACAAACCTTAATTCGTCTGGAGATGCGGTCTAAGCAACGGTTCAGCAACTGCCTAAGAGCAGCCGGATTAATCTCGTCTAGCGTCCACACTACTGGTTGATGTTCTTGACCAATCTTCGTCAATACACCATGGAGAGCAATGTCTTGTTTATTGAAGGCCGATATGTTTATTGGTACTGTTTATTTGCGTTTCTCAAAAAACAAAAATTAAAATACTATAAAAGTTTATTAAAAAATAAATATGTTATATTATATAGCACGTTTGTTTATCAGAGCTTCTCAGGGAACAAAGAAAAAATACTAAATTACATTTTTAAAAACGACAAGCTATATCAAATTATACTTGACAATTATTTCTAGGAAAGTCGCGGTATCTTAATCAATTTCATAGAGGAGTGAGCAGAAAGTCTGGGATTGCACACTTATACCTAAGAGTTCTCAGCTTAAAATATGGAAAATACTTTTGTCAACTGTAATGATAGAAAATAAGATAGCACACTGAAATAAAATAAATATCAACAAGAAATAGAAAATAAAAAGACTGATGCAATGATTAAAGATCGCGCTTATCTGGTAAATAAAAAAATTCTAATAGTAATAGTATGGTCAGTAATTCTTTGGATCGAATGAAAATTCAATTTATATGCTTGTTTAAATTACCAATGAATTACAAATTTTACATTAAATAATTGAGAGTAAGATATAAAAAAATTACTTTGATTTACGCGCTTATTCCTCAAATACACAACAATTTTTTTTTACCTAACTATTTATTGTAGTAATTTTCGGTCAAGACTGTGGTAGGGTTGGGTCGTGAGAAGAGGGAAATATTAAAACCGACAGGGATTAACTAACATTTAATCTTAAACGAACCTTTCCACTCCATGTCTGAAAGCTACGCGCGCCTATCGTTATGCTAAATAAATTAAGACTAGTCATTTTAATTATGTTGTGATTAACATAACCTTATGAATTGTATTAATTACTAATATTCTTTAACTATTTGAGGGCAGTAACATCTAGACTCATAAGTGTTCGTACAAAAAATACACGATACCTAAGATGTTTAGCAATTTCCACATGCAATTATTTCAACTGCAAAGTGGTCCCCATATGCTCTGAAAATGAGTCTCGCGTCTTTGATACTAAGACCACATCTCGTTTAACATTGTTGGATTTTGCTCTCAATTTTATTTCTTTACTGCACACCTGTTTTTTAATTACCAGTTCAATTTTATTTTTCAAATAAAGTTGTATTTATTCCCACCAAGATAAAAACTGAACAAAATCTTGAGTAGCCGAATGTTTTAACTTCTGAGATGTACTTACAGTTAATTTTAGCTCAGGATAACCTCTTTGGAGAAACGTCGATGTATTTTACCATTACCTTTTTAAACTGTTATAAACTACATCTTGGCATGTAGTTATGTTTAATTGACTATAACTATTTTAATTGTTAACATTTATTCATGATATCTGTCACTTAGGCTTCTGAAATATTTAAAATGTTAGAAGTCGTACTAAGAAGACTAACTTCTTCCTTGAGGGGACTTGGTAAGGTTTGTTTATTTAGAAAAGTTTTTTCAAAACAAATTTATTTTCAAACCAAACATCAAATTTTATTAAAACTGCTGTAACTCTCAATAAAAAAGAATGACAATGAGGTTTGACTGATTTTACTTTTTGCTGCTTTTTCATATGAGTGGTGGAGATGCCAAAAGGAACTATTTCTCTAATTTTTTTTAAGTTTTTGAGGAACTGAATTATATTATATTATATTATACGAATTATTCAGTTATTTACGAAAACTATAAATTTAAGTCATCAAAGCACCTGTGCCAACTCTTGAGAGCACATATAAGAAAGTGGACCATTTAAAAATTGACTAAGTACGAATTTCTCTCCTTTTAGATTTCCATCCGTCATGTATGGGGAAGTAAGGTTCTGTTTTGTATTATTA
This sequence comes from Arma custos, assembly GCA_037127475.1. NCBI lineage: Eukaryota > Metazoa > Arthropoda > Insecta > Hemiptera > Pentatomidae > Arma > Arma custos. The sequence goes on along the minus strand of CM073760.1, from coordinate 91,992,188 downwards.
ATTATTGTATTTTTTTAAAGGTGGATCTGTGAGATATTTATCACAGGGGCCTGCACATATCAAGTCTCATCTTCCAACTTCAGCACTCAGCCCTCGTTTTAATCCTATATTTACCGATCCTTCTCTGGTTACCAACAACAAAACCATCCTCGATATTCCGTTCATTAGTAAGAACATACTAGATTTTCCAATTAAAATAATTCCTCTGGAAGATAAAGCACCACTTACAGTTATAGAAGAACCAGAAAAGGTCATTAAAAAACAAGCTGCTCGCCTAATTGTCATAAGACGCCGTAAAATGAAAAGGCATAAGCTTAAAAAACTTAGAATTAAAATGAAATTCTTGTGGGCTAAAGTTCGTCAAAGAAGGGAAATGAGGAAGGAAAAAGCTTTCCAAGCAGAACTGATGTGTAAAATTAAAGATGCAGAAAATTTTGATGCTAGGCAATATGTCCGAGAAAAGTTAGATAAAGCTAATGCTGTTCTTATGCCTAAACTATGGAAAGGCAAACGTCTACCTGAGTTTGTAATTAAAGATTTACTTGCTAAAAAACAAAGGAAGGAACTTCAAAGACTTCAAGATCAAGAGAGAAGAAAGAAAATGAACTTAGATGCCTCGGCTTACAAGTTTTGATTATAATTATGTGTTGTTTTGTTCGTAAATATTAGTTGAAATTAAATATTTCCTGTACTTTATTCATAAACAAATCTTTTTTATTTTGCTTAATTATTTCTACATACCTCTGTTCTTTGATTTGTCATTTATAACGGTATCGATTCTGCAGGTTGTCGCTTCCAGTTGAGTTACAAGTTTAAACTGTTTATTCTTTAATATTTTCCAAAAATAAAAGTTGTGTGCCATGTTATGGGAAAGAGTAATTGTGGGTAATGAGTAGATTTCGGTAATCATTTCATCAGGAAATAAAAGTTTCAACTAAAATTTTAAGGTATGCATGATGCATATATGTTTATTGTTGTAACGTCTATTTCTAGATGAAATGATTAATGAAGAATACAGATTTGCCATAATTACATTCTCTTTTCCATGCCAAAGCTCACAATAACTTTAATTTTTGGAAAATATTAAAAGAAAAATGAATGAAAAGTTAAAACTTGTGATTCAACTTGAAGAGACTACCTGCGGAATAATTACCTTTAAACTTTAGTGCAGTTTTTCTTAGGTGTTCATTAAAATGTTTTTAAATGTAGTTAAATTTCCTTTGCCCTCATAATTCTGAGATAAAATGAATATCAGAATGGTAATGTAGTTAATTATAAAATGCTATCCATTTTTTATGTTAAATACTTAACAGTTAAAAAGGAGGTGAATCATAAATTTGTATTATCAATCTCTGATTGAATTCAATTTTTACTGCTTTTGTCTTATGAGACAGCATGATTGGTCTGACTTTAGTAACTGTATTACTAATGTGGCACAGGCAATAAAAATACTAAGGAGTCAGTATAGCTGTCCAGTTAAATTACTTCACTGTATTATGTCCAGATTCACAAGTTCATGCATATACAACCAGTAGAGACAGCTATATCTAAGATGGACCTAAAGATTCTGTTTATTTTTGTTCTCACGTCAGTAGTAGCAACTAGGGCTGATTCGTAGTTGTATATTAGGGTCCATAAGGCAGAGAATATCATTCATTTGACATCTAAAAGGAAATTGATCTCACTAATTTGGGTTGAGACCAAGTACTGGTACATAGATGTAATAATTCTATTTTGGCTTCTTTCCTTAATCCTGTTTTTTGGTGGGTGGTCTAATATACTTCTGGCTTTTTATAAGAAATTTAAAAAGTTTTACTTTACTGCAGTCTCAGATAGAAGTTATTCCAGTGACTGTGTCAATATTGTTGTTCTTAACTATGTTAATTTGGATTGTATTTTCAAATACAATTAGAATTAAAGTTTATTTCTAATTGCATTGCTCATTAAAGTAATGAGCAATTTCATACTTTATTTTTACCTTCTTTAAATGTATGTTAATAAATTATTTATATTTTTACAAAGTTTGTGCATAATTTATTAATGAAAATAAAAATAAACTTTATGCATCTGACCAACATACCAATGCATAACATCAGGTCCTATAGTTCACATGTTAGAGATGGTATTATATTCCAATTACCCTGACAGATTCTTATAAATTAAGATTTAATCTGCAATAGACATTTCAATTCTAATTTTTTTTTCAAATTTATTTATTGATATTTACAACTGTATTACAATTATACAACAAGTAAATAGAATGCATGTTACATAATGACATGAGAATGACAAGTAGAGAAACTACCCACTGGTAGTACTCAAATCAAAGTTCAAATAAGAAGGTCACGTGGCCATCTTCTTTTCAGACGCCTCGGAGGATTATCGGGAATTGAAGAGGAAGCTAGGTTTGAAACTAGAGGGTTTGAGTGGGAATGAAGTTTGCTATGAAAGGATAGATACCGGGTTCGGGCCAAATCAGCAACAAAAGGGACATTAAGGTCGTTATGGATGACTTTATTCTTAACAAAATAAGGAACATTGAAGATTTTACGAAAGATTTTGGATTGTAAGGATTGGATACGAGAGGAATTCGATGGCTTAGTGGAGCCCCAAAGCTCTACTCCGTAAGTCCAAATAGGTCGTATGATGGTCATGTAGATGAGTCTTTTGTAGTTAATTGGGAGCTTAGAGCGTTTGTCTAGTAAGTGTTGAAGTAACCTGAAACGTCGAGCGGTTTTTTGTCTTTTCAGTCTTGTATGAGGATTCCAGTGTTCTAATTATTTGAAAAAAAATTGTGGAATAGTTAGTTTCACCAAAATCTCTTTTCTGTTTCAATGTTAAAAAATAATTTCATTGTTGAAAACAGACCTCCATGAAATAGGATCTAATTAGTGATTTGTCTAAATTTCAGTTTCTGTTCCTGAATATGGTATTTAGATTTAATTAATTCCTTAAAACCGAAATTAAAATGAGTATTTTAAACTTTGTAGTTTACTCAAGTTAAGATTCAGAACTTCAAATATAAAAGTGATAAGAAAGATATATTCATTTATATGTACTTTATACATAGTACTCATCTTTGTTGCATATTCAATTAATACAAAATTTGTGTAGGTATTACTGTTATTACTAACACCTTAGTCCAACTAACAATGCAGGTCTTCTCATAAAGCCACCTGCTTTACTGATTTTATATGAGATGGATTCCTCTGCCTCTTACTTTCCTCTTGGGTCTAGAGCAGGGGTGGCCAACCCAAATGATTTTGTACGCCACTCAGGAAATGCATCATAACTAGATGTACTACATATATACTGTACATCCAGATATCAGATTAAGAACTACTTTATACAGTTTTTTGAGTGAAAAAACTGAAACATAAGGAGCTATTATTATTATGTTTACTGTTATTCTAACATTCAAACATAGATAATATTATGTTTATAATACTAAACACACATTGTAACCATAATAATTTTATCTCATAATTTCTACAGTTTACTTTTAAGTAAATGAAAGCATAAATAATGTTTTTTTAATACATTGATTTGCTCTACTTTTACCATTATAATTTTTTAAAAATAATTTATTCAATGAAATTTACAACTTTATTATACCAATACACCAAGTAAATAGAATGATTGGTACATATTAGCATGAAAGACAAGTAAAGAAACTACCCAGTGGCAGTACTCAAATGACAAGTCACGGGGAATGGAAGGTCACGAGGCCATCTTCTTTTCAGACACCTTGGATGATTGTGGGGTTTGAAGACGTTGGTGGGTTTGAAACTTGTGGTGAAGTTGGAATGAAGTTTGTCATGAAAAGATTGATATCGGATTTGGACCAAATCCGCAACAAATGGGATATTAAGGCCATTATGGATTACTTTGCTGGTAACAAAGTAAGGAGCACCCATTATAAAACAAATATATTTTGTAAAAATATTTGATGAATTCGTGGCTCTACAGAAATGTTTAAAGTGGGCATGTGGCATGCTTACCCTGGGTTGGCCACCCCTAGCCTTGAGAATGACTCCGTCCTTCACAGTTTAGTTAATCCAAGAAAGGATGTAAATAAAAAATACTTGTATGAATTTCATTAGTTCATTTAAATTAAAAAAAAGATAATTCAACGATCATAAATAAATACATGAACATACATTATATTTGATTTTGTGACAGGTTATTACCTATTTTTCTATGCAAATAAACTATAAAATAAATAACAATAAAAAAATAGTGAAATCCTCTGATACCGAGGAAAGAGACTTCAACAGTGACATTGACTTAAAGGAAATAATTAAAAATGAAATTTCCAAAAAAATAAAAGAATCATAATTACAAATATAGCTATGAATAGAAATCTTGACATTAACTAACTATACTTTAGATTATTATAAATAATAACATTATTATAACCACTTAGTGGTAATTAGTTCTTAAGCTTATCTTCATTTTGAATCATTAAAAGATCACTGTCAGCATCTGCCAAAAGCCAGTGGTGTTCATTTATCTCAAGAGCTTCCCATTCTGATTTAAATGCAGCTTTAGGATCTGTAGGCATGGCCATCGCGGCACCTGACATCTGGTCTTGAAACTGTCTTGATTGATCAGCAGCATTATTCTCCCCCAGAACAAGGGCATATATGCTTCGTAATCCAAAAACATTGAGGAAATACCATGAAGCAGAAGATACCCATGAAGCATCAAGTGAAGCAAGTTCTATACCTCTCTGTAGCATAGGTTTGAATCTTAATGTGAGTGGAAATGGAACCTTTGTAGTGACAAACCCAGAAAACATCCAATTGATCCAACCACCAATTATTATCATAGGAAGTACTGTAGTGATATTGCCTTTCAGCATGTCAGTCATCATATTTGGATCAGTCATTGGGTTTTGACTAGTAGCCTGTCGCTTCTGGGTTTTGAAGTATCCTGTATCTTCATTGTTAAAAAAGTTTCTTCGGGTATGGTAAGATGAACTAACTAGATATCCACCATTTTCACGAAGAATCCTGGATCTTATTAATACCTGACTATCCTGAACCTGTAAGATATCTGCCTCTTTAGGTGTAGTAGTTAAAACTGCAATGTAATGCCTCACAATACCTACCAAAAAGGTAATCAAAACAATGGGGAGAAAAACATACCATCTAATATTGGCATCTAAAAGTAGTTCTGCCATTTGGAACTACTCTTAAAACAACAGTTCAGTATCCAAATAAAAATTAAATAAAAAGTCGAAATTAATCAAAAAACTCTTAATCTCACTTAATAAAGTAACGGATTTTACTGAGGGGACTAAATTGCCACATAAAATTTCAATAATTTAGTATCATCTACCTAAACTATAACCATGGGAAGTTGTAACCTTTTTAACTAAAGAAATCGATTGAAATTTGTTGAGCTCTTCATCTGGATCGAGTTTTTTGGACTCAAGAACTTAAAACTAACATTTATAAAATTCTAGTTAATTTTAAATTTAAAATAAATTACTTTTTAGGCTTTGTCATTTTAAATTTGAAAAGTTTGGATTTCAAACATTTTATTAACGAATTTTTTTTTGTTTAGATCATCAAAATTGAACTGATTTTTCTACTTTTGCTTTAAGAGTACAGTGGTACCTCGAGATACGAGTGCCTTAACTTACGAGTTATTTGAGAAACGAGCTGTCGAGGGAGCGAAGTTTTGTTTTGAAATACGAGCAGCATTTGAGATATCAGCAACGGCCAGTTTCCGCATTTTTATTGCACGTCTCACGCATTATCCCAATTATTCCCCTAGTGTGCTTGTTTACCTCGCTGTCGATGCATCTTTGCTAAGTTTTTCTAGGGCTTTGCGCTTTTTGTCCATTTACATACTTTATCACATTTCTTTTTATAACTGAGTCCGAAGAAAGGGGATGGAAAGGTCAGCGCTCAGAAGAAGATGATGTCTGTTGGATTAAAGCGTGAAATCATAGAAAAAATGAGCAAGCTGTGCGAGTAGTTGACTTGGCGAGGCAGTACAGGCGTAGTACTTCAACGATATGCACTGTGCTTAAACATAATGAGTCGATAAAGGGAGATAAAACGCCAGCTAAGGGAGTTACAATAATTTCTAAGCTCCGGAGCTCTCTCCATAAAAAGATGGAGAAACTGCTGATGGTTTGGGTGACGGCGAAGCAGCTTAAAGGCGATGCCTTAACACAGGGCATCATATGCGAGAAGGCACCAGCAATTTACAGTGATTTGCTGAAACAGACCCAGCGCACTTCCACAGACTCGTTTAAAGCCAGTCAGTATTTGCCATTTATAAATACATTTTTCTTATTCAAAAACACGTAACAAGAACAATTGGGGGTAGCATTTTTGGGGCTGGAACGAATTAATGACATTTTAATTAATTTCAATGGTGAAAATTGCTTTGAGACACGAGCAAATTGACATACGAGCAAGGTTACGGAACGAATTAAACTCATATCTCGAGGTATCACTGTATTAGCTTGCCTTTCATTGTTTTTCTTACTTTCTAGAACTGTAATATCAGGGTTTCCAAATTGTTGTATTTTGTTTCGAGATGAACCCATACATTTATGTTGACCTCACTGCTTTTTGGAGTCTAAGATAGTTTGTATTTTGTACAGGTATTAAAAATAAAAGCCAGCAGTGCAAAGTAGAATCTTGTAAATTTATCGTTGAATTTGATGAATCACATTTCAGTAACGATCAGCTACAATATATTGGGTTGTCTAGAAAGTAATGTAGGATTTTAAGTTTTCTTTAAATTACACCTCCAAATAGTGAACTGTTTATGTTTGTTTGAATTTTTACTTTTATAAATGTTCTTTCAAACGAAAATGTTTGTTTACATCTGAAACAGTTTGCTACTAGGAAATAATTCAGATTTTAATAACAAGCCTAATTGTGATTTCGCACAATTTTGCTTTGCGAGTTCAAACTCAGCCGGAACGTGGACAGAACAACTGTTCGAGAACAGATAGTGTAACTGCCAGTAATGTTTGACCATTTTGTATTAGATTTTCTTCCATCGAAGCTTGGAGGACATCGTCATCAAAGGCAGAACTTATTCCACGGCTTTCTTTGTCTTCAAAGCTCAATATTATCTGGAGCCAGCGTTGAACAATTACTAATGCTGCCTTCACCACATGCTACGTTGGCAACATACTACGTTTGGCAAAAAAACTACTAGCAGTTTACCTGCAAGTTCTCAAGCAGTTGTTCTGGCCGTTCGGGCCTCGTTAAACTCATAAAACAAAATTATGCTAAAATCACACTTTGATATCTTAGTAAAGTCTGAATTATTTCCTAGTAGCAAACGGTTACAGAGGTAAACAATCATTTTTGTTTGAAAGAGGGTTAATAAGTGTTTAAGTTTATAGAAGTCAAAAGTCCAACAAACATAAACAATTTACTTGAAAAGAAAAGATATGGCCAGGACTCGAATCCGGGTATTTCACCTCTCCGTGGTGACACCTCAACCATCTCGGCGACTATGGCACGTTTCTCGGCCAGCCTTATCAATTCTTTTCCCTGATCCTATATCTCTGTGTTATCGCAATTTGCGATGTATACACGAGGAAAATGTTAATTGAACATAAAATTATTAAATTATAAACAATTTACTATTTGATGTATTTTAAAGAAAACTTAAAATCCTGTATTATTTTTGGACAACCCAATAGTTTTACTGGACTTGGTAAATTCTTTAAACATTTATTACAGCATGACCTGGCTCGACCCACTGGGAAGAGACCAGGAGTTTAATAAGAATAAAGTAAATTCTTCTTAAAAATGGAAATTCATAGAATTGATAAGACATGTAACTTATACATGCTTCCAATTAGAGATTGTTTTATTCTTTAAAATTATACACAGTTAAAGCTTTTTCAGTGGTTAGTTGATTAAGGCGATTTTTAAGGAACTCCAGACTGCATCATACCCGAAAGATTATTGAACAATACTCTTCAAATCATTTGTTGACATTTATTACAGTACTAATGTATATTAAATTTTAAAAATTTAATAAATTTCAATGAACGTCGCTCTTAAATTTATAATGCAGTTCTGAACAATCTTCTTGTGATATCACTTCCCAACCAGTAGACTTTATATGATACACTAAACAAAGAAATAAAAAAATTAAACTGTATTAAAATAAAACTAAATTTGTTTTTTATAATTGTCTAAATTTGAAGAATTATTTAAAGGATTTTCTTCCATCCTCAGTTGAATAACACTGCATTGTAATATAAAGGTTAAATTTTAAGAAATGCTACGGCTACATGGATATTTTTGCTGTTTTTTTTAGGAAAAATTAAACAAGTACGGTTTGATATAACATCCTTATAATTTTAAGTAATAATTTAAAAAATATATATTTAACATTGTAGATAACTAAATTTTTGTAAATTAAATAAGTATTTCGAATAAGAATTTTGAATGTACCTTAAGGTGTACAATTTTGGAGTTACTAAAAAACTTAACAAAGATGAATCGTATTTTACCACTATTTTAATTGTAATATACACTACAATAAACACTATTGATGGATTGAATTGCTCAAGGGGTACAGTCAATATTAACTGTTTCCACTGTTCCTCCTTCCAAACTGTTTCCAGTTATCATTGACTGCACCCCATGACCAATTCAATCCATCATTTGAATTTTCCAGTCAACTATTTTCCAATTTAAAATAAATAATATTGATGTTTTCCAACACAACAAACCTCGAATAATGCCTCCGGAAAAAGAATCTCTATATGTAGCATAGTAAATCGATCTTCTAGCCAGGTCATAAGCTTCCTGATCTTGAAGATCAAAGGAGTGCCCAGAATCTAAGACGCCAAAAGCATATAAGGATCCAGATCCAACGCTAAAGACAGTACTTCTTGCTCTTTGTCCTTCTGAGTCTACGTAATAAAGACTAGGTCCCTGGAATTGACAGGTGTTTTTAACGCCTTAAAACAATTAGGTAGCTGAAAAATTATTTACATACATTTTTATCCCAACCAGCGATCATCATTCCCATTGACAGACCCGTTCCTTTAAAGGAAAAAGCCATATTTGCCATCAGCTTAGACGCAGCTGCTGTAGAGATAGGACTCTTATTCCGAAGTTGAAAGAGCTGGCAATGCTTTGATAACACTCTATCCCAATAAACACAATCTGCAGCACTTCCAGCCATAGTACCAACCAAAAATTTATTTATTTCTATTATTTTTTTCATAGACTGTGAACCTAAACAATGCAGTATATGAATACATAACTATTAAAATTAAATAAAATAGATTAATTCCCTAAATGTCATAATAAACTTTTATACTGTTAATTGTGGCCTACAGCACAAATAAGTACTATCGATTCAACACAGATCTGTTGAAGTGTTGGTTTATTTAGCGTCACTTTATGCTGCTATGGCTATTTTGATGATGCTACAGTGGGAGCTTTAGATTTTACCTCTCCTGGTTTAATTAGGGTAGGGATTTTTTACGAGTATCTGAGATCGTACTATATCTGTGGATATTAGATAGATGAAAAATTAAGTTTCGATAAATGTTTCCTTTTTATGGATATCTTGATCCATATCCTGATGGATCGAATTGGTCAGAGGGTACAGTCAAAGATAACACAAAATAAGGAAAACTTATTTTTTAATTGTTCCAACGTTTAGGCCTACGTGTAGGCCATCTTCAGGGCCAGGGGGTCCTTTTTACATTGACTGTCATTATATGCCAAGAGCTTGTTCTACATCTAAGCTCCTGTGCAACATTATCGTATGACTTGATGTTATATGACAAGGGACTCGAACACCATCTACGCTTTAAATATCGTAATTTTTCCTTGAATAACACTACTATAATATGACCAAGACCAAAACGCTTTACCATTTCTTCCACTACCTGTTTGTGGAAATAAAATGGAGCTGCATTTTGTGCATCATTGATGACTTTGAGAACGGTGATTTAGAAGACATTCTTAATTATTTTTAGTGTTATACAGAAAGGGTATCGAGGAAGTTATAAACATCACGGAATTAATCTCAACTTGTCGAATCAAGGAATATACCGATAATTGGAATATAGGATAAGGAGGAATGTATAAATAATTGGAGGCCACCAATAAATGGTTTTAGTCGAAACAACAGTACCTTACCGATAAAATATTTTCTTACATCAAATATTACAGATAAGAAAATTAGGAGCAGGCATGTTCAAAATATATGGTTATTATTTGAAAAGACGATGGTTTTGGTGATAACAGAGAATATTATTATACACGTTGAGAAATATAATATCTTGTTTCAATGATAACTTCAAAAGATGAACTTCATGAGGAAATAGAGCCAACAAATGTTTAGGGTCATATTTATAATTTTTTGTCAATTGTTTAATTTTTAACAACCTTTTCTCTTCAAATAAAAATAGTTTAGGGTCATAGAAAATAAAATAATCGTTCCGGAAAAGTTCCGAGCCTGGAGGAAAAATTAGAAGTTCACATAACACGGAATTCCGGAGCATACTCCGTTTTAATCTAATTGAAGAGAGATAATGAGGGTAGAGTTATACTTGAAGTCTTATTATTTAAGAATAAAAGGAATCCTTAAACAGTGTAACTTTAAACTGACTGGTAAACGCTCGAGGGATAGAGATATAACGAGTTGTATGTTGAACGTCTTGGTGGTGGGGTGCTGTCTCATGTTTGGAGCCTAATTGGGCTGTTGATCGTTGGGATGTATTGCACCTTTTTCTTCGAAATGTGATTCACATAACCCTTTTTTGTTTTTGTGTCTTGATAATCCCTGAATAGGCGAAACATCGACTAGTAAGTGGGTGTATTACTGGATTTGAAACATAAGGGTTTGCATTGTGGTTTTTCCCAATTGCATTATAATAATTAATAGTGTTTCTTTTTGAGTTTTTGGCCCTATTTTATTGAATGATCTACGAATTTAGAGATAAGAAATTCAACGATGTAGAATAGATTTTATAATAGATCAACGATGTACATAAGTTTGTAAACAACACATGGAGGTACCGACATTATTACAATTGAATAAAATTGTTATCATTATGTTTTTTTAAAATTTATCTACTTATCATTCCCTTTTTCTAGACAATAACCGGTGAAAGCACTAACTCACCGGGTTAGTCAAGGGCAGGGTTAGAAAGAAATAATTAGTAATGTTCATAAATTTCGTTACAATCCATGCAGTCCCGAGAAAAACTGTTTTCTGCATCTGTTCCAAAATACCGAAAGAGATACGAGGGATTAACACTGTTCACTGCCATCTTAAGAATCAAACCATTTGTGGAGATAACTAATGGCGAAGCCTTCGCTTTGATTGGTTTATAGTTTCTTCGGTTCCTGTTCCAGATCCTGATATTTTCCATTTTTTCCTAGACCAACATTTTAATAATGCTGTCGGCACTCCTATGTTAATATGTAACTAAGTAAACTAAATAACATTGAACCACCTCCACGATAAAAAGAACCTGTAATTCATCGCTAACTTGGTAAATACCACCACATCTTCTAACATCAATCGGTATGAAAGTTATGCTAACACCAATTCTTTTTATTTATTGCATTGATTACTAGTTAAGTAAAATCTTAGTCTTAAAACATTAAGTCTCTTATTCTTCTTAATCCGCTCCGCATCTACTTCCTGGTATAGTGTGGGATTCCTTCTGTAGGGGTCCAGATACATCAGGCCCTGTCCCCACTCTCCAATTTTGATGAATTGCACAATAACCTTTAAAAGTGTCGAATTAATAATACTTACCTTACCTATATATTTTCCTCCGGTAGCTCTGGAATCAACGGCACTAAGATATTATGACCCCGTTTTTGTAGATAAAACCCAAAGTCGTCGTGCCATGATCGAAGTACAGCTTTGTACTCCTTCCATACTCATCACAATTGAAGTTCACTTTACTTGATAATGGCTAGAAACACACAATGTTACTAATGACATAATTTAATTGTTTTAAATGACATTACTAATTCGAAGTACATTTGCCATTGGTGGAAGAGAAAGCTGCATCGGATTATTGAAATTTTTTATTTGAAAGGATTCCTCTTCTTCGAAATCAGCTAAACCTGGATGAATGAAGTTCCTTTTAACCCCTAATAAACTCTCTAGTGCCATATCTGAAAAGGGGTATCTTTCAACTTTAAAGAAATAAATCTTATCGTTTTATTAGTTATGTCCTCAACCTCGAAAATATTAGTTATGTGTCCAAGATTATAAAACCAACGTACATTACATACGGAAATGATCACATGCTATCATATACGATATAGACTTCATATATTAATATATGCCCATAATGCATAAAGGTTTCTATGGGCAAACAGATGATCTAAGTCCTCAAAAAGTCAAGAAAGACGATGGAAAATTAACATATTTACATCTACATAACATAAAATTAATACATAGATCTAAATCTACGTAACATTAATGAAATAATTTCATCTAACAAGATGAAATTTTATGAAGCAATCAAGGGCTTTTTTCCAATTCACTTCATTTATAACAACTGAAATGATACTTAGAATGAAAAAACAAATTCAATTGCTTCTAGGAATTCTTTAGAGCTGAAAATGTAAATCTGTTGGGGTGCTTTGAATTTGAGTACCAAAGCATTAAACTTCACTATAATGAACGTTGACAGTAATGTGCTTACAGAATTAAATCTCTATTTGTTATCTCTCCTTATTAAAGCTTGTATGGAAATTTGTTTTTTCTTGGTGAATTTTACTACTGACCCCACAATCCGCTTCCTCAGACTAAGGTCTGTAGGTGTAACAGATTCTGAGTTACGCCCCTTAGAATATTGGTCTTTTTTTTCCAAAATCCAAAGGTCCAAATTTTAAGTTTTGGCCACTTTCGTGAGGAACACCGGCCGAAGAAGTGATCCTACGATGAAAGTCAAGTGAAATGGAGTTGTAGTAAATTTAATTAGGTTTAATTTAAGCACATAATGCGGCCTGTAGATGTTATACTTCTCTTCTTAGCTAAAAAAAAAAAGGAAAATCAGGGAAAGTGGGTGTGAAAAAGTGACCAATTTTCAAAGAGGCGTAACTCAGAATCTGTTACACCTACAGGCCTTAATCTGTGCTTAAATTAAAGCTAATTATATCTTATAATTATATATTCTCTAACATAAAGCTAATTATATTTAATATCTCGACTATCATCGTGTAATCACTCCTTCAGCCGGTGTTCCTCAAGAAAGTCGGCCAAAACTTAAAATTTGACTTTTTTTGGAAATAAAGACCAATTTTCAAAGGGGCGTTACTCACAATCTATTACACCTACAAAATTGTGGTTGGGCTCAAATTATACGAAATTTAATCTACTTTAAAAATGGATACCAATGTTTTTTATGCTTTTGGCCAAAAACTGAAATAACTCCGAAAATTTCGGTCAACAAACGTTTTCACATCTGTTTTTTCGGTAGCAAATTGTGTTTTTTCCACTAGTCAGACATGCCCTTACAACATATCAAAAATCAGCTCTCTTCAATTTACTGCGACCTTCAAGTACCTGGCCGCTGACCTATTATAGATACATACCGTTTTTCTCCAAAGGCTTGGGTGTAGTTCATTTTGAGTTTAAAAAATTTATAATTTTTTTCTTTATTTTCAAGCATTAGATGTTTAACATTTTGGCTTTAGAAAAATTAATTTATGATTCAATGAACGAACATTGAAACTGATAATAATTATTGTACCTATGGAAACGAATATATACCAAGTCTAGAAAACTATGAAACACATCTTTGCTATTGGTTTAGTCTTTTATTAGATTGATTAAGGACACATAGTCAATATCTTATGTGACATAAAGTTTTTAAACTGATAAAGTTATAAATATAAAAAAAATGTGTTAAATAAACACTTTGAAGTCCATTTCACATCGTTTTGTAAAGTTGGTATTTCTGGCAGCTCACCCATCAATGTGGAAGGTATCGGAAAGGTTTCAAGAGCACCCCTCCAACTGTGATTAGATGTGTTTTGGCAGCCTCTGTGTGTCTAACGTTATGTACTGAATAATTTATTGGTTTTATGTCACACAACGTCTTAGAGCACATGAATTCGTTTATTAGGTTAAAAAAATTAACATGACATTCATTGGAATCGGAAAGAGAAAATTTTTCTTCAGAGCATTGGTTCTTTTCCTGATTGTATTTTTAGTTTGGATATACTTTACTCCTAAAGATAAAAGATTACCTCTAGATGAAAAAAATGAAATATCTGACTTTGGTAAGTTATTTTTTTCTAGTACACTCTATTGCTCTAACTACCAATATTATTTTAACAATTTAATTTAATATAACAATTTTTTTTTTGGCAGAATTTGAAATTTGTTTTGGTATATGATATAATCATAGTAATTCATTTTGACTGACATTAATATTCTAAACTGAGTTATTTATTATAGTTGTGATATGTTGATAAAATCCAATTAGTGTTCTTCTAATCAATTCCTTTTGTATTTTGGTTAATATTTGAAGATAAATTGTTAACTTTTTTTATTTGTTTGTTTTTCTATGTTCTAGTTTTTAGTCATAGTAATTTTAAATATATTAAAATTTTTATACATAATGTATTGAGACCCCTAGCTGCAATTTGATAGAAAAAAAATAGGTTTTTTATGAAATGATTAATTTAATTATTTACAAATTTCATTTTGTATATACTTACATTTATATGAAATGAAATATGAACAACGTATGTGTGTGTGTGTGTGTGTACATACATTCCATGGGGTTACAAGTGAAACACACTAAGTCTTATCTTTATTTATTTTAATGTTCCCAAGCACTGTGGGTTTATCAGTGTTATCTCAAATTTATGTTTTTGATTTAGTTTGTCCGTGTATTATATATTCATATGTATAATTAATTGATTTAATTTTTCGCATTGGTATTTAATAAAATATGCAATTTTTATGTAATGCTTTTTAAATTATATTCCATATTTTTACTAGATCTTTCAATATGATTTTCGATTAATATGCTGCTGTATATAAATATAAACATGCTAGACTTAAAGTGAAACAACATTAAATAATGAAGCAAAATAGTAATATTAATTCTCAAATAAAACTGTGATTGATACTAATGAGGTGGAACATAAAACACTCACCTCTCAGTTGGTGAATCATTGCAAAATTGAACTTATTTAACTTAAAATATGTTTATTAAAAAGCAATTGATTAAACATCCTAACAAAATATTGTAACAAAACGGAAATTATTTGCTTATTTGAATACAATTTGTATATAAGAATTAAAATCAAGCGAGTTTTGTTTTGCAATTCTTCTGTAGGAGCTTTTATATCTTATGTTAAACATAATTATGAACATAGTTGAGTTATATATTGATTACTTTTCTCTTTATTAATATTTCTGTTGTTTATTTTATTAATAATTCTAGTTTGTGGATAAACGGAATTAGCTATTTTAAGATGAAATAGGGAATGAATAAAATTGTCAATATTTTTTGGTTACCTGTGTTTATTATAAAACCCCTTGTTTAGGACAGATTAATTTTTTTTATTGAAAAATACTTCTTAGGATTGCTTTGACCAATTATTGTCATAGATCTGTTCTCACCTGGACATTAAAAAAAAAAGTATTCTTTAACTAAAATAAAATAAATAAAAATTATGCCTATATTATTTTAACATTAAAAATTTAGAGCTTCTACTTATTTAAGGTCATTTTATGCTACTATGGCTATTCAATGATGCTAAAGTGGAAACTCTAAATTTTGCCTATCCAAGTTTAATTAAGATAGGGGTTATAAGGAGTACTTGACATCCTATAGGCTCGGGACCTCTGTTTTATGCTCCTTCTGTAGGATGGCATAACCAAAGATTTTTTACTCCCTTTTAAAAAATCCTAGAGCCGCCACCTGGTGGGCTATGAACCCGGGATCTTTGGCTAGTAGGTTGTTATGCTAACCACTACACCACTGGGCGCCCCTTTTTATATTTGTAATAGCCTGTTATATTTTTGGGTCAAAGAATATTAAAGCTAAAACTTTTACTAAAAAATAAATGTGACGGATATTACTTTTCTGATAAAAAAAAAAAAAAAAAGCAAATAAAATATATGCAAGCAAAATGAACACTCATTGGAGTGCGAACATTTGCGACAACAGGTTTGTAGGAAGGACAATTGAAAAAAAAAAATATAATTTTGACTTTTAGTATGAAAATAAAATTGGTTATTCGCATAATCATATATTTATGACCTAGCCTCCATGTTTAATCAATAATTATAAATAATACCAAATTAAAATTTAACAGGAGGCAACTTAAGGCGTGTACTTGTTCGCCAAAAGGCCGGCAAGGTCCTTGTGTTGTTACCTCACCGGCTCAGGTAACTGTTAGTCTTTAAGAACCGTAATTCTTAACAAGCGTTTTGGCATTCTATTCCAGAATGTATAACAGATTTTAGTTAAATTTTAAGATTACTTTTGGTTGGTATGTTTAATATGTACAATAAAACCTCTATTAGTCGTCACTCTGCTAACCGTCACCTCATTTTGAGAAAAAAAAAGTATATATATTGTTTGGTTGCTAAAGTCATAAACGCCGGCTAAGGATCAATCTTTGTGTCATGACAACTTCGTTTTCTAGAATCTGTTGTTTACTCAAAACTTAGGCTTCCTCGCTCACATTTCTCAGATATTAATTATCTCCTCATCTCTACCTAATGTAGCCCAGTTGAACTACCTTCAGTCTTCATTCTTGTCTTACGGGTACTTGTCGTTTTCTTAAAAGTACGTATAATAATGTCGGAAAAAAACAAAGGAAGAGTTTAGATCTCGCTACTAAATTTGAAATTGTAAAACGTTTACGAAAACGTGAAAGTGCTTCAATCATATTCCTTGGACGACAGTTAATGAAATAAAACGTGTGGGGGACCCCTAGAGTATGTCCCTTCTATATAATCATTTAATGATTATTAAGAAGGGGCATACCACGTTTGTGCACGAGGAAAGAGCTAAACTCCACCTTTAAATTGGTATTAATTTCTCAAGAGGGAAAAATTGAACATACAATGATTGTGCTTTTAGCCATCGATGTACGTAATTATTATTATTTAAAAAAAATATTTTTACTACATATGTGTAACTTTTTAGTACGTAAATAAATTACGAGTACATAGATAATGTCGAATGTTTGAAATATATTGTTCAATTTATGTGTGTATATATGAGACATATGATTCACTCCCATATCCTTCTATTTCCCAAATCCGTCACCACCTTGGTCCCATACTCTGACGGATAATAGAGGTTCTACTGTATATATACTGTCATATGTATATAAATATAAATATGTCTATGTATGTATTTAGGCATATTTTATAAAATTTATACTCAGCTGATGTTACCAACTGTAAGGGAGGGGGGGGGGATTGATTTATATGAAGTTGAAAGTATTGTTCAGAGCAGACGTAATATAGTAGAAGTCAATGCGGTTATTACAGTGTATCAAATATCTTGTACAATATTCATTAAAAAAGTATAAGACTCTTAAACGCATTTCCAGTTTCCGCTGTTTGTTCCTATGCCACTGTTTCTCTTATAATAAGTGGATCCATATTTATAAAGTATTCAGTGCATATTCATGGTTATCCAGATGCTCATTTTATAGATAATTAAATAGACTATAAAACTTAATTTTGTTCAAAAACAAAATTAAGTTTTATATATAAAGTTGCTCTTAATGTAATGCGTGATTAGACACACCAGATAACAGTAAATGATCGGAGTCGGATTTAACGTCTTGAAACGGCTAGAGTTTTAAGAATTTTTGTCTCCGATCTTCGTACAGTGTGGGAGGCGGTGGTAGTCAGTTTATGCAGTTTTCCTAAAAAAAAAATCTTTAATTTTATTACACAATATCCTTCGGATATTAATATGAAAATCAAACGTTTGTATTCGATAAATTAAATAGCTCGACAAGATATTAGAAAGGAGTTCAATCGTTTCGACAGTTGCCGATATGAAATGCATACATAGTTACATCACAGTGATTTGCAGGGAACAAATACATTTAGTAATTTCCTCCTTTTCTTCTTCCACCTTTCTCTCCCTCATCTCCATATATTTCCCACCCCATTAATTTATCGGTTGAATTTTGATTGAAACAATCATCTCTTTTTGTTAACTAATAGATTCGAGTCTAAATAATCATGTCTTGCAAAAATTTTAGACAGAACTAAAATTATATATTTAAGTTAGTGGATTCAAAGGATGTTAAAATATTTCTCGCCCAAAAAAAAAAAAAAAAATGCATTATTACATTTATTTTCCGTTTCACTCCACTTTGCAGTACGTTAAATCTATCAATTTTTAGTGTTATATCCTTTTCTTTTAGCACTGTATTTTGCTTTCTTTTCTTCGCTTAAGGTTTGGTTTTGGGTTTGTCTTGGAACCTCTCTTTCTTGTCTTTGTCATCTTCTTTTTTTCAGTTTTGTTTATGAAAACATTTTCTGTGATTTGGAGCTATTTTGAGTACATCTTTATATCAATGTTTTGGTTTTTTCCTATTGTTTTCCAAAACCATATTTTTTTGGTTTAGCGTGGGTCTGCTGTCATTGTGGGTCCTGTGTCATCTTAGGCCTAGTGTGGTGAAATGTAGATAATATCAGTAAGGCGGCCTCGTGGAACCTGTTTGTGATATTGCCAAATAGCAAACGCCCGCCGGTCAAACGCAATTCTCGTCTCATCAATATTCATTTAGTATTAACACGCGAACAATTTTTTTTTAAACCGAAACGACCAGGTATTTTACTGAATGAAATTCGATAACCAAGTTGTAACATCTTTACTTAATCTTATTTATTCAATTTATTGCTTAGTTCTTGCTGCTTTTGATATTTTTATTATTAAATTAAAAACAGAAAGGCATCGAATTTGTTCCTTCCGACTGTGAAACTCGATCTTTTGAAAACTGCTAATAAATTTTTTTACCCAAATGCTATATTTTCTAATAGTGGAAGAAAAGCATACACAAAATAGATAATAATAATAAAAGGAGACAGTTTGAAACTTTTCAAATTTAATCCTATACTGATCGAGTACGATGAAACTCCCTCTGCCATGGAAGTGGGAACTCATACTTGAATTGTTTATTTATTTCCTCCATAACCCCTTGGTTTTTATTATTTATTTGGAACAGATATTTATCAGGATTAAATAAGATTCACGGAAATTTCTTTAACTAGCATTTTAAGAGAGGGGTGAGGATAGGGGGTTTGCTGGATTTCTCATCATTGATAGGAGTGGGCTCTTGTAGTAGGGCTCACTAGTTCTTTCTGATTTGGAGTACATGAATTTTTATTTAATTTATACTATTCTATACAAAAATGTAGTTATTACCCAACGGGAACCTGTCAGCGATATAATAAACCGAAATCTCAATATCTATGATGCCCTAATATTCTAACGAACCGGTACTTGAGCATACATCTTAAAATTGATGTTATTGTTAAAATCAACCTCTACCACAAAATGAAACGAAATTAAACATTACAATTAACTCAATAACTAATCTTGCGAAATGTTTAAGTTTAAAAATCTTACAAATTTTATTTAATTTAACATTTTAAATAAATAAATATTTGCTTAACATTGTTTTAAAAAAAATATAACCCAAATGAACGAATCAATTTTTTTTTTGTTTACTCTTTGCATATATTTGAAAACTATTTGAATAGTGGGAGCGAGGTAGTAGGTAGGATGGTTACTCGTATTTCTGAGTGACAGATATATTCTGTTAAAATTCGTGAAAGGACACTGTGGGATCTAGAAACCCTAGTGCTCTCCCAGCCTCTATAAAATTAAGCGTTAATTCGGCCAAAATACCTTGTACAATAGTTTACTTGGAAAAAGTACAGTATTTATCATATGCAGGAACCAATACCTTTCATGGTATGTTGTAACATAGTTTTTTTTTAATTTGAAAATTTAAAATATTTTATGTTAGAGAGGAAAATAGTTGACTGGATGATATAATGGAGGATGGAGATAGTTGGGGTTGCAGTAAAAAAAACACCAAATAAGTCTTGACTGCCCCCCCCCCCCTCAACTATCTCCATCCTCCACTAAAATATTTAATCTTGTGGATTGCATTCGTTTCCTTCTGGTTATTATTTAAAGTCGATATGTGATTGGAACGTTTGAAATTATTATCGAATGTTATCGTCGACGATAAAACAGGAACGGTACTATGTGAATTACAGTATTCAAATGACGCACAATGATCCCGATTCGCCCATCATTATGCAAAAAATACTTTTAGTGAACGGACCTCGTTCAAATTTGGTATGGTGGTTATAGGATGGTTGAAGAAATGCTTTTACCGGATTTATAAGATTTTACAGGTTTGGGATGGAGATGAGAGGGAGGTGCTCTCGCATCTTTTTATGTTACAAAATAGCTAGATTTCTATACTAATACTATTATTTTATTTATTCTTCAGTTAAAACATATTTATGTTTTTGTAATTATTAAAAATATTGTTATAATTTTCAAACAAAATTAAATTTTTTTACGTTTTTTTATATTCAGTTCTGGTAAAAAAAAAAAATCGTTCAGAGATTTTAATTTAAAAAAATGTCAATGTTAATTTTAAAACATTACGCAGCATTCTTCAGACTTAATCATAAAAAATAATTATTTCCTAAGTCGTCACTAGATGATATCTGAGTTATTACATTCTTTAACCAAATTTCCCAAATGGGGCCATCTCACCTACCACCGTAAGACACAAAAACCCTCTCGTCCCTCTTGGATTCATCTCCTTCTTTGCTTGTACTCCGATTGTCCCGAGGTACTTACTTTACTTTGATGGGTCAAAGCTCAACTTAATTAGTAAAGTATATTTCCCTTGTGAATTATCGCGTAGGGTTTTTACCTTTTAGCTTGTATCGACTTTGAATTACTGGGATAAATATCGTCTCTCTAATTGCTGGTTACCATTCTTCTTACATTGTACGATTTTTTGTCAACCTTGATTCTATGACCACTAACAGTGCCTCTTCTGGAGAAAATGACGTGATCAGCTTTCCCTCCTATTTTATTTTACAAGGCCTTTGTCTCTCGATGCTTTTGGAATTGTAGTTCTGAACGACTTTACACAAGATGCAAAAAGAAATGTACTAAATCTGTTCTTTTCGGCATTTTTCGTCCTACGAAAAAAATAAATAAATAAAGCTCATGAATATTTATTAAATACACAAAAAAAGGTTTTAAATTCATATTTAAAAAGAAGTAGTAAATGAGCATTTATTGCTTAAATGAGCGATTGAAATTCACATCTAAATTTAATTTAATCTTTTAACTACTTTTACGTGCTGAGAATAACTAAAAGTATTATATACATATGTATGTAAACTCCTATTTATAAAGAAATAAATATTGAAAAAGTTGACTTTAATTTGTTTTCTAAGTAGTAAATTAATCGCTGATTTAGGAAACCTATATTCCACCCAAATTAGGTTCTTCTTAGGAGAATATACCAAATTATTGAACATGAAATAAACAATAAATATACCATAAAACAGTAAAGTGTCATTAAATCTAAAAGGTCCATTTTAATAAATACACAAAAAAACACAACGAAAATATTCAGCTTAAGGCTGTGTCTGAAAATAAATATACAAAATTGTTTAGTAAAGGGATTAAAATTTAGTTTGTTTGAAGAAAAAATTGTTTTGAGAAAAAAAAGAAAATGACACGATTTAGCAATTATAAAACACTGGTAATTCGAGTGATTTAAACAATCTACACAATCGGGAAAATTGAAGTGGTATCTACTCCTCCCATTATATTATAAATTTTAATTTATTGTTTATAATTTTTTTATAGATATCAATTTTATATCTAAATATTTTTTCTTGGCTGAGTCCTAGATTTGTGATTATCCTTCCAGTAATGTAAATCTAAGCGGTTCCATAAATTAATTTTTTACATTCATTAGTTACAGCCGGTGAATGCTAGTTAGCGCAAATGTATAAAATATTAAACTTAGCTGTTATTCGTTCAGGAGTATCATTTTAGGATAATCTTAGAGGTTATACAATATAAGACAGTATTATTTGATATTGTTAATAGGTATTCGAACATGAAGATTAGAAGATTCGCAGTAAGATATAATTGCTCTTAGTGATCACGTTTTTTACTTTTATATTGGAGATAAAGATGAAAATGTAATTTGATTTAAACGTTTACGATACTCATAAAAATTTCCGATTTGATTTTCGATATGCATTAATAACTTTTTGCTGATTCAATTATACAATAAACGATAGACGTTTTTTTTTCGGGTTCTGATAAAAAATTTGATTATCGGAACAATCCTCTTATAATTCGTGAATTGTTGATATATGTTTTGATTATAGATACTGAAGCAGTATAAATGCATTTTTTTTCTCAAATACATCATAAATTTACAGGGTTCCTACTAATATATGCAGGGATAGTATTGACATCAAGAATATTTTCTAATGAAATTTTTCAACGGAATTGAACGAAATTTTGCCAATCATTTGAAGAACAAAACAATGAGCTTTTCATGTTTTTAAATGCCATTTATGAGAGCAAAAATTTCTAATTATTTTTTTCCGTAATTATTCCGCAGTTTGTAGCTTCGAGATGAGTCACAAGCTTTAACTTTTCATTCGTTTCCCTTTTAATAATTTCCAAAAATACAAGTTATCATGATCTTTAGTATGGAAAAGATAGTGTAATTATGGGAAATTTGTATACTTCAGTAATCATTTCCTCTAAAACCAAACGTTTCAACAAAAATATAGTACCTATTTTTTGCTAAAATTTTGCCAATCAGTAGAGGAACAATGAGCTTTTATTTTTTTTAAATTGCATTTATAAGTGCATGTAAAAATACAAAAATCTGTGTAGCAGCACGGTTGCTGCGAGAGAATTTCTCTCTACATTTTCGGAACGTGTTCTTCTTGTGCCGACCTTATTTAATCCAAGATCCCGTCTATTGTTAACAACACCCTAAACTATTACCGTTGCATTTTCCTTCCTGCATTCCATTAACCCTTTTACAACTGAACATAGAGTTTTTGCCTCAACCAAGCAATAACTAGGTGGAAGTCCATTAGTAAATGCTACCGGATGTCCCATATATTGTCCTGAACGTATTGCATACTACATTTGAGGTCGCGATTAATGGAATACTAGTTCTATTTGATGTTTCTAACAACTAAATTATTTCTTTTTAATAAGCGACTTGACGAAGTAGAATTTTGAAAATGTTTCACCACTGAAACAAAAGTTTCTGCTGACAACTTTGGTTCACTAGTTTATGTTTGAATAAGCGCCTACTTGTGTTTTATAAATTTTATTTTAAGTATTAGTATTGAAACAAATAAAAAATTGTGTTGCTAAATATTCATTAAATGTGCACAAAACTTTAATTTAAGAAAAATAATTTCGGTGGTAATTTGTATACTTCTGAAATAGTTGACTGGGATTTCGGATATAGATATTATTTTTTCCACGTTTATGGTATTTAATGAATTCAGTAGAGCGTCGATTATCCGAACGTCAATCATATGAACGTTACATTATCCGAACTAGCTTCATATACAATATACAAGGGGAGTTCGAAGTGTTGGGAAATAGGCTTAAAAATATTTCTCTCAATAATTTCTAAGACTGCAATGTTTTCCTAGAACAATTATATTAAACTTATTATTGCACTTAAAACAAAGACAAGAAAGTCGAGATAGAAGCCGCTTTCATTCTATCACACCCTTGATTTATCTTACACCTTACTTGTATACTTTTATAGACGTTTATTTTTTACTACATATCTGTGTTTTTTAATTTTCGTACTGTGTAATAAATAAAGATTTTTAAAGGGTTGACCTGTGGTTTAGTGGCTAGCGTACCAACCTAGTATGCCCAAGATTGCAGGTTCTTAGCCCGGCAGGTGGCCCTAGGATTTTTAAAGGAAGTAAAAAATTCTTGGTCATGCCGTCCTTCAGACAGAACGTAATATGGGGGTCCCGAGCCGGTGTGATGTTAGATACTCGTTAAAGATCCCTATCCTAATTATATTGGATAGGCGAAATTTAGGTAGCATTGTCCGATTAGCCATAGCAGCATAAAGTGATGTTAAATAAATATACAAAAACCAAAACCAGTCATAACGACTCCCGAAGTATGACTTTAATTCTCTATAAAATCCTGTCGGTACCTATAACTATAGGTTATAGTTTAGTACTATAATTATAGGTTTCAGAAATGTGAACGCTTAACGTCAATTTATGCTGCATTGGGAGTCTTAATTTTTTTCTATCCAAGTATAATTAGGAAAGGAATGTTTAACGAGTACCTTATATTGTACAGCATCCCGACCACCCATTTTACATCCCTTCCGAAGGATAGCACATTCACTGTTTGTTTTTTCACTTACATAATATACAATTAAATGTTTAATATACCATCATGATGATTGGCGTTTCACTTTTCTCGAAAGAGAATTTCGATTATCCGAACTTTTGATTATCGGAACAACACCGATGAACATTAGTTCGGATAATCGAGGCTCTACTGTAAATAGATACAATATAAAAGGCTTAGCGTATCTCTTAGATGCCAGATGGAGATATAATTTAATTTAAAATGGTCTTGTTGTCATAATTCTGCGTATGTAAAAATTCTACACCCGTATCTTCAAAATCAGACTCGAAAACAATCCTTCCTTCAAAGATTTAGTTCGAATTCCAAATTAAGCCCAAACATAATAAGAAATGCTTTATTTTGTAAAACATGCAGTCCTTGATTTTCTCATAACTTTATGCAAAGTGTCAAACTAGAAGAGGGCTTGAATAATAGAACTGTGTCTTGAGAATCTGTAAATAAACTGAAATTAAGCGATTTTATAGTTAAGTTATTTTATAGTTTATAGTTCATAGTTTTAATTTATGTGGCGTTTAATGTTTTAATTTCATCAGCGGCCGTTTAAATTTTGCATTCTTGAAATTGGAAGTTTTGTAATAGTTACTTAATATAATTACAGTTGTTTAAATGTCTTCACCCATTCAAATAAAAATCCTGTTTGATTTTCTCATTTAATATTGCCAAATCAACAGCGTAATAAATGAGAAAGTCAAACAGGATTTATATTTGAATGGTTGAAGAAATTTAACTATCCGCTAACCACAACCGAATTAAAAGTCCCTACGCATACTTCGTTTTTCTCGACTTCAAGAATCATTTATGCAAAATTTAAAAATCTAACGTTGCGTTTGTCCTTATCATGCGACCAATAAACAAAATGCCATGGTCGACTAGTCGAGTTGAAACAGGAACTTGATTTTGCTCGACCAATATGGTGTGTGTAAGTAATTAGATAGAAGTTTTGATTAATTAGTTAAATTTGCTGTTTATTAAAGTCGTTGCCTTGAGAAAGGCCTAAAGGGCTAAGCGTCAGTAGAGTATCATAAAAAAATAAATTAGTGAGATTCAAACGGGTTAATGTATTTTTTTTTATTAATAAAGAATACTAAGTCTCCCCAATATATAAACTAAGGGTTGACGAACAACACGTTTTTACGCCTTAAGTTAAAAAAATAACCAGCCTAGTCTAAAAAACAAACAAAAGATATACACTAGAATTTCAGGTTACTTACTTTTAGAAACAAATGATAGTGACAAACCATTGGCTGTTATTTTTTTAATTTTGGAAGCCTCACGATGGCGGACGCCTACTTCTTAGATCTTCTTAGGAAAATAATTTTAAAAAATCAGGGAAAAACTGATTATGATATAAAGAACATTTTTCGGTACCGGTTAGGACTAAATCTCTCGGATTGAATGTGCACTTATGAATTATAATAGAAACACCAATTTTTTTTATTTCTTGGCCGCTAAAAGTTATAGGAGATTATATTGTTTTTATATTGCCTTGCAGAACATATTTCACTACTAATGTAGAAGTATGCAACTAAGATCAATCAAAATTTATAATTTATATTTTGAACATTACTATACTGAAATGACGAAACAGCTCGCCGCCGTTTCAGGCTACTTTAACATTTACTTGACAAACGCTCTAAGCTCCCAATTAATTACAAAAGACTCATGTACATGCCAATCATTTGCTATATGTGACGGGGCATAGAGGTACCTTAGGGTTTGTTACCTTTACTTTCAAGGCAGTTGTTGGAAAGAGGCAGTAAACTCAGCATGAGGGACTGGATGGAGCGATGGTCGAGAATTAGCAAGTCACATGTAGTGTCCCCCTTTCTTTGTAAGTAGTTTTGTAAGCTATCTTTGTAACCATGATATAATGATACCAGCACCAATAAATATAATGTTATTCAATAATTATTATTCTTATTTAATAAACCATTCCTGGCCAGTCAACCACCTTAACTTTTGGAGAGGAGAGGGATTTGTCTCTTATTTATTAATGATATAGAATTACTATATATTAAGTATACAAAGCTCAGAGTGGCATCCCATTTTAATATTTAAATATATTCAGATCAAAGGATCTGACTTTTCCCTGAGATCATAGCTTGGGCAATGAAGCCAACATAGCACATTAGACCCATCTGGACTTACGGAGTAGAGCTTTGGGCCTCCACTTAAGCCATCGAATTCCTCTTGTATTCAATCCTTAGAATTCAAAATCCTCTGTGCTCCTTACTTTGTTACAAACAAAGTATTCCATAATAATCTTAATGTTCCATTTGTTGCTTCTTTTTTTTAAATATTTTGTTTTATTTTATTTTAAAATATGTACAAATTTTAAAATATTGGTGGGATAATCCCTTATAATGAAAATGAGTTCACATTACAACGGTTACTGATTAATATGTTTTTGTTGTTGGTAAAATTTAAAAAACCAACAGAAAAGAGAGTACATAGGATTTACTTAAGACAAAATTTATGTATAACATATTACAAAATGCATATTATTTATAATAGTATGTGTTTTTTTGTTGCTTATTTGGCCCGAATCCGATATCTATCTTTTCACAACAAACTTCATTTCCACTCAAACCCACTAGTTTCAAATCTCGCAACCTCTTCAATTCTTGATTATCCTCTGAGGTGTCTGAAGAGAAGATGGCCTTGTGACCTTCAAAAATTCACTGACAAAGTTGAAATTTTAATTTGAATACTACCACTGGGTAGAGTTTCTACTTGCCTTTATCGTCCATTATATTTACTTCATGTCTTCAGTATACAGTTGTAAATTTCAATAAATACATTTAAAAATATATTTATATTTTGAACTTACAATGCCTTTTTTGAACTTATATTTCTTTGAAATATTGATTTTTTTTTTCAAATTTATTTTTAAATGCATGTAATTGTTGGAATACCTGATTTTTGTTTTAAAGGATTCAAAACAACAATACCTTTCTGCCATAGTGAAACTTCAACAATAGTTATTCATTTGAAATGTTAAATAGGCTCTGTTTACTTATTCTTCTTCATATGCAGATTCTCTTGCCTCGTTTTTTTTCTATTACAACCACACTGTAGTATCTATTTAATTTAACTGGCCTGTTTTTCTTTTTATCTTGATAAAAATAATCTTATAATATTCTCCCCCATCCTTTTATACAAATATTAAATATTGTATAGATTATTGAAATTAATATGTATTTAATTTTTATTGCCTGTTTTATTATAAGCCCACAAATATTATTTTATCAATGACTAATTCCTTGAAAAATATTAAAATAAAATTTTAAGAATAACACAGGTCCGCAAGTAAAAAACTGCATTGTTTTTTTATACATTTTCTAATAGATTTTGATGTCCTAAAATCGAAAAAAATTATTTAAAAATTCCATCACATCAATTTTTTTTACAAAACTAATTTTTATATTTTTATTTTGTGTGAAATTCTGATTTAGCCAAAATTTTGTATTTTATTTTTTCATTTTCAAATTTGATTAAAATTAAGATTTCTTCCCTAATTTTAATAGTATATTTATAGGAATAATGGACGTAAATAAAGTATACATAAACGTAAATAAAGTGTACATAAAGTTGTGTAAAAATTTAAATAAGAAAAATAATGGCTGATAGTTTTTGATAAATATTATGCTGTGTGTTTGTTGTAATAAATAGTTGATTTTTCTCATTATTCTGTTCTTATTTTGCAAAAAAAAAACTATACGTGATGGAGAGTAATAGAAGTTATTTTTGAAATCAGCGAACTTTAAAACATATAATTCAACAACAATATCTCATGCAGCTGAAAAGATTTTTTTTGCAGACCTGTGTAATAAGCATTCTTTGATTTTATAAAAAAATTTATGAGACTGCTTAGCAAAGTTTTAAACATTATTTTGTGAGTATAATAATATTCACAAAATTAAACATAGTAATAATCATAAAAATAATAACTTTAAGAAAAGTTCCTTGTCTCTACACTACTATTCTATCTTGGATTTCATCTGAAACAAAGACTAACATAGAAGCCTCAACAAACTAAAACTGTTGCTGGATCTTTTGTAAATTATCATTTTCTTGACTAATAACTAAGTTTTAATTCAAACAAAATCCTCATTGAGCGACTAAAATCAGAACTGGTACCTGTAATCAATGTTTATAGATCAAACCCCAAACCCAACCAACTTATTAAATTTTGAAATGGCTGTAGTTCTGGATAATTACAATAGTTTAGTTTTAATAACATTTTCAGCTTTATAAATTTGAACTCATCCATA
This sequence comes from Arma custos, assembly GCA_037127475.1. NCBI lineage: Eukaryota > Metazoa > Arthropoda > Insecta > Hemiptera > Pentatomidae > Arma > Arma custos. The sequence continues at coordinate 91,963,427 of CM073760.1, read as the reverse complement.
GTTTGTATTGTTGAACAAAATATATTTAAGAGCGTTTAAATTATATTTTCGAAGTATTCTAATTCAAAATGATATTCTTCGCCAGTAATAGTATCTATATTTTGCTTACACTAAAAATCGAGTTTAATAAAAAGGTTTTATCTTGTATAGATGATGGTGAAGCGATAACATCAATGAGATGGAACGAAGAGTTGGAAGCAGCACTGTTGTCAGATACTCAAAAACAAGTCCCTGGGCTCGGCGACAAGGGTGAGGCGGTTACATTGACTCCTTTAGAGGAAGAGAAAGCTGATGCTGTGATGAAGAAAGAAGGTTTCAATCTAATCCTTAGCGACAAGATTATGTACAATAGGACCATATTAGACGCAAGGCATCCAGAGTAAGAGTGTTATTAATACCGTATATTTTCAAGATAATTTTATTATGCTTATTTCTTTCAAGTACTCTAAAAAACTTATTAAAAAACAAAACACAAATAATATATAATTTAAATACTAAAAATATCATATATCCCATTTTGAGGTTTTTCATTCTTGTTATATTTTTTTTTATCTTTTGGTTATTATTTGTTATTACTTTTGGTTCTTTAGATGTCTGAAACTGAATTATCCTAAAGATCTGCCATCAGCCAGTGTGGTTATAGTATTTACCAATGAAAGGTGGTCTTCCCTGATAAGAACGATCCACAGTGTCTTTAATAGAACTCCTAAGTATTTGCTGAAGGAGCTAATACTTGTAGATGATGCAAGTGACCATGGTATGTAGGCTTTTATGATAATCTTACTTTTTTTCTGGATTCAATGGATTATGTATAACAATATCTTTCTAATTTAAGGAACTATATTTGGTTTGAATTATTTTTATTGAATAAAATAATTTTTTAACATCGACAAACCAGTTCTAATTTAAATTTAAGTCAATCTCTAGGATATAGGAGTTGAGTTCGAATATTCTTATCTCATATCTATTTTTTATGACTATTTTCTGGTTTTATTTTAGAGGAATTGCAAGAAAAATTAGATTATTACATAGCAACCAGACTGCCAAAAAAAATTACTCTTGTCAGGTTGCCTAAAAGGTCAGGTTTAATAAAAGCAAGACTCGAAGGAGCAAAACAGGCTAGTGGTGATGTTTTGGTTTTCTTAGACGCTCACTGTGAAGTAGGAATTCAATGGCAAGTATACATTTTATGTTCCCCTAACAGAACTTTAGTTTGATAGGAGTAGAGTTTTAATTTTTCTGATGGTATTATTCCTTTGTAAATATCATTTATATTTGATTGAGGCTGTCATTGCAATAAGGGGTCTTAATTTGGTGGGAACACGATTTCAGTGTGATATTAAAAATGTTACTAAAAAGTCTTATTGCAATCTCACACATGAAGTTGGTATGACTGTTTTAAAACTCTGATTTGGTTATAAATGTATTATAAATGCTATCTCTAAGTGTCAATATGAGAGTGAAAGACTGTATCCTAAGACAATTAATTCACTAACTTATAAATTATTACTTATTTAATTTTTTGAGCAACTTATAATATATTATAAAACAGCTTTTGATTTCTTTTGCTGTATAGATAAATGGTATTTTGTTGCCTTTAAATTATAAATTGTAAATATTGATGCTAATTATACCTGATATAAATAAACATATTGTATCAAATAAGGACACTTTCTAAACAGTTTATTAAATATTGTTACATTTTTAAATACTTAATGTGTATTTATTTGCAAATAATTGAGTATATGTAATAAAAAAATTAATGTTTGTGATTAGATTAAGAGAATAATTATATTTCCAGGCTCGAACCTCTCCTAGCAAGGATTAAAGAATCCAGAAATTCAGTTGTTGTTCCAATTATTGATGTAATCCATGATAAAACTTTTGAATACCAAAACAATGGTGGTTCCTTTGACTTTGAAATTGGTGGATTCACATGGAGTGGTCATTTCACATGGATATCAATTTCATTAGAAGAGGAGCAAAGACGTGGCAACCCTTATTCTCCAACAAGGTGAATTATTTTTTATAAGTTTACATTATTGAGAATGATCGGTTATATTTGTTTATACTTTTTAATCTGATAATGTTTTTATCATTAGTATATACTTGATATTTAAAATGAGGCATTATTGTTTCTTGCATCACAATTGTTAACTTTGTTTTAGTTTACGAATTTTTCTGTAATTTCAAAATCATTTAAAGTTTAATTTAATTTGTTATTGGTATGCTACCGATGGGTAATTTCTCCACTAGTGTTTTTTTTTTTATGTCATTTGTTCATATTAACAGATTTACTTGTAATATTATTACAGTTGTAAATATCAATCAATTAATCTAAAAAAAAAAAAATAATAATGTTTTTTCTTTCAAGTTCAGCTTTTTTCACTATTTACTGTTTCATTTTGTAGTAAAATCAGCATGTATAAATAATTCAAGTTTAATACGTAATATTAAAAATTATAATTTTATGAAAACAAATGAGTTCATTTAGTATTTATGTTATACTCAGTTCTCAAATTAGGGGTAACACCTTTATTCAAAACATTTTGGATTAAAGGTATACTTAATTTAGATTATTATTATTTTTTTGTGATTAATTTATTTCCTTTTGGAAGGATATAGTTACTTGAGTGAGATGGATCTTTTGGTAATTTACTATTTCACTTTTTATATGAATTTGTTAACTGTAAGATCATGATTTGATTAAAAAAATTCCTGCCTTCTTATATATTATTTTAATTTTTTTAGAACTCCAACAATGGCTGGAGGTTTGTTGGCTATAGAACGGAAATATTTTTGGGAAATTGGGTCTTACGATCCTGATATGGATATCTGGGGAGGAGAAAATTTGGAAATGTCTTTCAGAGTAAGATTACCATTTAATTTTTACTGTTAAGTTAATTTTTGTTAACAAAATTTATAATTTTTATTAATTATATTATTTAGAATTGTATATTTGAATTTTGAATTCATAATACAATAGTTATCTTTTAGACTATTCAAAAAATAATTGTTTCCGAGTCATTTTCTGATATTTGAATTTATTAGTTTTATAACATTAGAAGAAAATTATTTCATTTTTAAATTAAATTGAATTCACCTTATTTCATCCATTTAGCCAAAATTAAGGATCATATTGTTACTGATCTAGGACTGTACCAACTCTTCACATTTAGTTATTTTTCACTAAAATAGCTCAATATTTATTTACTGAATACTTTTTGTTCTGGATGTTTTATTTTGTATTTATTTTCTTTTAGTTTTTAATTATTGCTTACATTTCTATGCTCAATTAGAACTATTTTTCATAATTCTAGGTTTGGCAGTGTGGTGGATACTTAGAAACAATACCTTGTTCTCGTGTTGGACACATTTTCAGGAATTTCCATCCGTATTCATTCCCAGGTAATAAAGATACACATGGCATCAATACAGCTAGGATGGCCAAGGTTTGGATGGATGACTACAAAAGGCTTTTCTTCAAACATCGACCAGAGTTGGAGGTATGCTGGTTTTTATTTTTAAGTGCTTTATTATTTGAAAATAATCAAATATGATTGTATCTGTAAACCAACTTCATTAAAATTACTTTTTTTTCTGAAGTAGTGAACAACTTTTTTTTCTTGAGCTGAATTAATTTAAATAAAAATGAAAAGAAAAAAATACATATTGTTACTCTGATTCTGACCAAATTTCTTAGAGATAACCTATGAAAACAACAGTTTTCATATAAATCTTTTTTCTTATATTTTTTCAACAAATATATTAAAAAATATTTAGTGTGAATATACAGAGTACAGTTTTAAAACTATTCCGTATTCTTTTAATATATGTATCCATTCCAAAAGCTATGAATAGATTGATTAAATTTGGTCTTTATTTCCTGCAGGATATTGATATTGGAAATATTACTGGAAGAATTGAACTTAGAAAAAAATTGAAGTGTAAAGATTTCAAATGGTACTTAACTAATATTTACAAGAGTAAGTTTGTACTTGATGAAAATGTTCAGGCATACGGCAGGGTACGTATAATATTATAAATTTAACTTAGCTCATTGCTGATTTGTTCTGTTTCTTACTTATTAATATTTCAGGTAATGACGCATACCAATCGGTTATGTCTTGATAATTTACAAAACTCAGAAGAAGAAAAACATCTCTTAGGTGTTTACTCTTGCCACAATGAACTTTATATGAGTCAGGTTCGTAAATATTTATTTTATATAAAGATAACTACCGTTTCTCATACAGTTTTCATAACTAGTTATTATACTTTGAATTATTGAAAAACCATATATTGTTGATGCCTAATTCATAGAATTAAACTAAATTACTACTGTGATAAAAAATCAAGGTGAATTTGTTTATAAAATGTAAATTCTTTATTTAACCTCCCCAATTCTTTATTTATCAATTTCACCCCCTTCAAAATAATCCTCCGTCTGATAAAACACAGTTTTTCCGACGCTTTTACCAGTCCTCAAACAGTCAGTATTTTTTGGACGCAGCCTTCAAGATCTTCTTCGATTCGGTTTTTATCTCCTCAATCGTGTCAAAACGGCGTCCGCGCATTGGCCTTTTGAGTTTGCTGAATAGCCAGAAGTCGCATGGAGCCAAATCAGATGAATACGGTGATTATGGAATGATATGATACGATTTTTGCCAAAAAAATCGTGAAGAACCAATGCAGTGTGAACCAGTGCATTATTGTGATGAAGGAACCAATAGTTCTTCGCCCATAATTCTGGCCGTTTCAGATGACAGCTTCAGCAAACAACGCATAAGGCTAAAACAGCGAGGTCTCTAATTGTCAATCGATGATTTTCAAGTACTAAATCTTTGATTTTTTGGACGTGGCCCTCGTCGGTAGACGATGATGGTCGTCCAGAGCGTGGTTCGTCTTCAATACGCTCTCGGCCCGCTTTGAACTCGTTGTACCACTTATTAAACGTTTTTTTGTGCCATAGTTTGATTACCAAAGGCCTTCCACAACATTTTCAATGTGTCCGCACAAGAATATTTGATGCAAGTTCTTTGCTCAACAAAATCACCCATTGTAAAAATCGAAAAATTCACTTTTGGTTGCTTACAAAAACACGTGTAACTCGGAGATAATCAAACCTTTTGACAAACAGATGCATGGTAAATGTTATAGACAGTCCTACCAACCTAGGAAAAAAAATTTACCTGCCTTCCTAATGCCCGGGAGTTTTAAATTACAATTTCACTTTACTTTTTGATCACAGTAGTAACTTCTTCAATAATTTTTTTTTTTATATTACATAGGTATACATTTGGAAATAACTTTCTAAATTATCTAAAGTATCTTAAGTATCTTTAGTATCTTTTCCTAATTAGATGAACTTGAATTAACTTAAAAATAAAGTCTGGCTGACACCTATGTAAATATATGCGGTTTAGACAGTTTATTGCTTAATAAGATATGATAGGGCTCATGATGAAAACTGTTCACTTAAGGCTCGGTTGCTAAAAGCTGAAAACTATATGAATAAGTTTCTAAACTATGTAGTTCAAACAATTTGTTGTTTTATGGAGAACATGATAAAACCTGTATAGGAAATCTGATAGTTTTTTCAATGTATTTTTATTTATAAATTTTTTATATTATAACCTCGATTTTTAGTATCCTATGAATCTATTTATGTTTTTGGAGCACAACGCCATTATTTCTTATTATGTGAATCTATTTAATTATTATAGTTTGAGTATAATTTGAATTTTTTATAGTTTCTCCTTGCAATTTTTCTTGAAATTATCTGATTATTTCATTTTCAATTCTAGTTTTTTTCATTAAGCAATGCAGGTGAGCTGAGAAGAGAATTTGTGTGTGCTGAAGTCAGTATTGCAAAGATGGAAGTTGAAATGTATAAGTGTCATGGAGGTCACAACCAGAAATGGACTTATACTTCAGTGAGTAATGTTTCTTCCTCGTTCCTTCTTCGGAATATGACATATTGATTTTAGCAATAATTTATTTTAAAAATTAAAAAGTGCCATATTTAGCTGATGCAATATTTAAAATTTAGCTTAATGGACACCTAAGGTGGAATTTAATCACGCGGTCTCTTTTTTTTTGATACATGTTGTTGGATATCTATAGGCAATTTTCTTGTTGCTTTCTTTTGTGACCAGAATATCAATTGTTTCCTAGATATCAGTAATGTTAAAGAAATATGACTCCATAACTACAAATTAAGTTGGACAAACAATTATCAGGGATGGTGAGAAAGGTATAATACCAAGAAATGTTTGAAAATAGCCTCACAACTCATTTGAATCCTATGCTACTATTTTCATAAATGTTTTTCCCAACAATCAAACATTATACTCAACTTAATTACTTATACAGCTTAGATGGAGTTATAATAACTGGAAAAAAAAATCATATCAATAATGCGTGTTACATCCATCAAGCATTCTTTTATTAGTGCTCTGGCTGAATTATGAATTATTTATTAGTGTGTGCCTTTTTTTTAAAAGAATGCAACTTGGAATAGTAATTGATCCCGATGTTTCAGTTTAATTTGCATTATTTATTTAATTTTTATGCGTGCTTATTTCAAAATTTAATCACCAGAAGTGGATTTCTGGGAAATAATTACAAAATTGAGATAGATTGGTTACATTGTCGCTACATTTTAATGCTTAACATATTGACACCAGGGAATGAGATTTCTCGTTTTCATTTGACATTTGTTGGTGACCAGGAACGAGAAATCTCGTTTTGGTGATAAGCTCCGGTCACATAGTAAATTGATATAACAATTTATATGATAAAAATTATATTGATATATGATAAAATCACTGGTCTTATAGTAAATTTCAGCAAAACATTAGCGGGCGGCAATGTGTTAAGTTTATCTGAAGTAAAAAATCGATATGTTATGACAAAGAAATAGGGAGTGTAGACACATACTTGTATGGAACCTCTAAACACTTCAATTTCAAAATTCACTTCTGAGTCCATTTCACACTGTATACCTCAATTGTGTGTTGTTTTTTTTGTTAGATGTATGTATTTTTGTTGTTAGATGTTCCTTTATTTACATAACAAACAATATAATTAGTTGAGTAACCCTGGAAATTTTTATGTTTTCAGAACAAAGCTCTCATGCATGTTGACTCACGACTTTGTTTAGATACTCAAGATACTTGGTCTGGGAAGCCTGTGAAAGTTTCACCATGTAAAAATTCAAAAACTCAGAAATGGTCATGGGAATTCTTGACATAGTATAAATTTCTTTTTTTTTACTATTTCTTTTTGTGATGTTTAATGGTATAATGAATTGTGATACTATGTAACGAGATAAAGTCGAGAACTTTATTTTCTTGAGGGAAATATTTATATTTTTTAATAAGTTAGCTGACTTAGATGTTTTTCATCATTTTATCAAAAAAATAACTTTAGTAAATAAAAGATTCTTTTGACAATAGACGAAAAGGGAGACCTTTGGGATAAATATATTTTTATATATTATAGATTGAGAAAAAAAATACATTGAAGAAATTAAAGTCACTCAGAAGCCAATTAGAGTTGGGAAAAATTGAATCTAAAGAAAAGAAATTGAATGCTAAAAAATGAATTTTCCTAATTTTAAACTTTAAGAATAACTAGGTTTTTGAACTATACCCTGAATGTAATCTCTTCATTATTAACTTTATTTTAAAACTATTATCTCATTGTATTTCATGAATACCAATTTTTTTTTTATATTTTAGTCATAAAAATTTTAGGATTAATAAAAAATCATTATTTTTTATAAAATTCTTCCATTGAAAAAATTTTAAGGAATAAAATTTCTTGAAAGCTTTTTATATGAGATGTTAGTTTTAAATATGAATTTCTGTTATAAAGTTGTCAACATGGTGATTATTACAATTGTTTATCATTGCTCTGAGTTAATTTAATTGGGTTGTAAATAATTAGTTTTTTTTTTATTGTATATAACTAAATTCAAGTCTATTTGATTGAAATGAAAATGCACTTTAGTCAACCTCCAGCATTCAGAAATATTCAGATTTATAGAAAATATTGCGTTTGGATTCATTCCTTAGTTGATGAATTTTTAATAATTTATACACATTCAATCATACAATGGATAAATAATAATTTTGTATGAGAATAGACTCATGCTTAAATTTTAAATTCTGTTATTATAACTAATAAATTACTTCTTATTTAATAAATGGTTGTATACATTCATATATTATTAATGTCAATTCTAAAACGCATTTTATGTGATAAAATTTTAATATTAATGTTAACGATTCATTCCATAGAAAATTTCATTTTGGCTTAAGGTTGTGTACGATAGTGATAACAAATTTTGGGATTTTTTAATATAAAAAAATATTAAATTATAAATAGCATTCATGAAATAAAAAAAAAGATTTTTAAGATTTATAAAAGTTGTTTTATTTTAATATTGTTGGTTTTTGTATTTCATAGTTTACTTAAATCTTAATATTTATTTATACTTACACAAATATGAATATGTGTTTGTTCTTAGCTTGTAACTATTGTATTGTAGATATTTGTAATAATTTTGTGAGCCAATACGCTTCAATAACCTAGAAAATGTGATTAAGTGTTTTAATAGATTTTAGTTTAACCTTGAGTTGAAATTCCACTACTCGTTTTCCTACAAATTTTCAGTTTTAATATCATCTAAAATGCTAAGAAAATAAGCTACTTCTGAATGAGAGTTAGGAGATGAAGTGAGCCCCATATTAATAAACATTTTAATGTTTTTGGTTATTATAACTGTTTAAAGTTTTTCTTAACATAATGTTTTATTATTATGGCGATTTGTTGGAATTTAAAAAATAAATACATTTATGAAATAATTAAAAAAACAACATACTTAATAAGGTGCATAATAGGGGCTTTTATCATTGTGGTTTTTAAACCACCACCTTAGCAAATCTTTAATTCCTGAGACTGGTTTAAATCTGGTTGTAAAGTGTAGAAAAAATTGATCCTAGAAAAGCCACAGTTGCTTGACTCCTAAGTTAGACACGTACATTTTTCTTGTCACTTAGTCCCTTCTTTAGAATGTTGCAAACGGAAAAGTAAAGTACAAAATTTAGTTTTACCTCGGTTACAACTTCCTATTTGACTATTATACGTGTTTAAGAGTTTGAAAGTATTGGGCAAGTAGGAAAAGTGGTCATAAAAAAATTTAAAATATATTTGATACTTAGCAAGCTAAAAAAGCAAATCTAGGCATACAGAAGATTTATTTAACATCAGGGTTTTAACTTTATATTATTTGAAACATATCAATGCTAAAGTTTAAATCTGGTGTAAAAATTAAGCGGTTGTTAACAACTTAAATTAGAGGAAACATGTTTTTATAAAGAGTCGGATGAGGCAATTTTGTATGGATTTAAAAACCTGAAGCATCATCTCAATTTGTTGTTTTTATGAAAGCTATTATATTTGTTGGCTTTGATAGATTATTTCATTTAATTTTCGAAGAAGATGAAAATTAGTCATTGTCCTGGACTATTTGTATGTATTTTAGGTAAATGCGGTTTATAATAACTGTTCTAAAGTACAAAGAAAAGGGGTTGAACAAAGCAAAAGTAGTTGAAAAGGAATTCCGTGCTGCAGAATTAAGTTCATTTAGTTCATGCATATTTCATTCTATGATAAAGAAAACAGAGGATTTCTTCTTTTTTGTTATCCATGAAACTTCATGAATATTTACATCTGTTTGTAAACTTTTGAGAAACAGGTTCAGCAACAATTTACAAAACCATTAATTTGTTGTTTCTCACTTTTTGATTATGCGTGAAAACATAAGTTTCTTGTAAAATAACCTAGCTATTATATACTTTTTGAATCTTGAAATCTCAACCGCTGAAGCGATGGTAAATATGACTTCATCTTTTACTTATCTGTTTAATATACTCAAGGGCTTCCTCTGAAATTTGGATAGAAGAAGTTATTTGTTTTATTGTAAACACTATTTATAATTATTAATTTCCTATGTTTTGTATCAACTTTGTACAACTGATACAAATAACATTCCATTATACGACATCATTTAAGGAAAAAAAAAATAACAAACTGGAATCAACAAGTTTAAACTAAAATAAAAAGATCTGATGAAATCTGTTATTTACTAAACAAGTTTACTGAGATTCCTCATTTTCCATTTGAAATTTTTCTGTTGAAAAATATCAACAGAAATTTCATACGCCTTAATGCTGCTAATAATTATATTTTCTCCTTTAAAAGGAATTTAGTAATTCTGTCTCTTACAATCATTTAGGTAAAATGTATTGGATCTTATAATAGCTTAGTTTTGCTTTATTACAATGTATGATCCAATTTATTTATTTTTATGAATTGTTAACTATGTATTTTTATGCTATTGATTTTTTTAATATATAGTTGATGAATATTAATCGAAGTAGATAAGATAACTGACAGTTGAGTTTAAAAATATTGTTATTTAAATTGAATTCTATTTTAAAGAAATAAGAAATTCTCTTTTAGGTTTCCACGTCCACTATTATTACAAAAGACTTTATTAGTTTCTTCTGGTTTAGATCGTCTTGATAAATTTTTCACCAACGTTTCGCCAGCCATGCTGCTGACTTCTTCAGGGTTGAAATGAGAATGAGCAACCATTATTTCACCATCATTCTCATTTCAACCTTGAAGAAGTCAGCAGCATGGCTGGCGAAAGGTTGGTAAAAAATTTATCAACACGGTCTAAACCAGAAGAAACTAATAAAGTCTTTTGAAATAACAAATTATTTGCTCAAAATTGAATTTAGCAAAGCGATAGATCTTTACAGTAAAATCTCAATTACCTAAATCATTCAATACCGCTTTTTTGATTGAAGAGAAAATATGCAGGCAGCCTGGTTTTATCAAAAATATTTTTAAAACACAGTTATTTTATTTGAAATATTAATTTTAAAAAAATAACCAATCCAATCCAACATAATGGTTTGTAATTATAATAGATTTTATTTTTCGAATTAATCCTTTTCTAAACTTATCAATGAAAACAATCTGACCATCTTTTTATTCTATGATGAAAACACTGATGACCTTTAAACTACATCAACTGCTGATGTTGACGGATAGGTTGATCGCTGTATCCTAAATGCTATTTATGTTTTTAAAATCAATAACTATCGAAAAAGTTAATTATTGTTACAATTGTCAGTGACAAAAATTAGGAAAATATTTTCATTTTGATCTACCCATATTAAATGATTAGCTTTTGTTTGTTTTCTCTCCTAATAGTGACAACCTTCAGGTTCAATCAGATATGCCAATCAATTCAATCCTTTTTCAATCCTCTCATGAAATTAGTGTTGAAATTAGAAACCGACCAATAAAACTATTTGTTTAATTTTTATTTATTTTTTTACTCTACTCTTAAGGTCAGTCCAGCTTAACCAGTGCCATGTAATTGAGTTTTAACTGTGATTATCATGCAATTGATTTAAAAATTCTCTTTCTTATTATATATATATATATATATATATATATATATATATATATAAAATATACAGTCGACTCTCGATAATTTGAAACTTAAGGGGTTAGAGAAAAATTTGAAATTACCAAAAGTTCAAAATAACAGGAGTTTAAATAACCAAGAGGGAGATAGGAATAAAATCAAGTAAACAAGAGTTTGATTAAAATTCGTGATTTATTATTTTAAACATTTGTACAATTATTCACAAATTTTCATTTTGAAAAGAAGTCTGTAATTTTCTGTTGAGTGAGCGACTGCAGTCTATCATTGTCCAATAAATTTTCGATAGTGGCGAGAGCTGCGAAGAAATCGTTACTTATGTCGGTTCTGAGGGCGTAGAAGTGTTTAGCGACATCTTTTTTTAATTGTCCATCCACAGCTTGTATAACATGCTTTTTTTCACTTATGGAAAGACACTTTTTCTTTCTTGAAGTATCACATGAAAATCACATTAACATTTCAGAACATAAAAAGAGAGAACAGAGAGACTCTTTTTAATGTTTGAAGGTGGACTGCGAACTGCAAACTCACTCTTTTATGTAAACAATCGGAGGGTCTTTATATGATAAACGCTTCAAATTATAGAGTGTAGGGTAGCACGGACTTCAAATTATTGCATGTTGACGGGCAAGATACTATTCCTTCAACTTCAAATTACCCCAAGAGGACCAATATATACTGATTTTTGTCAATTTATCGACTATTCTTCAAGACTGAAAAAAAATTTATATTATCGAGAGTCGACTGTATGTATATATATATATATATATATATATATATATATATATATATATATATATATATATATATATATATATATATATTGTTTTTTTTTCTCTAATATTTCAAGAAATTTTTTTTTTAGATATCTTAATGTTTCCATATTTAAAAAAAAAATTAATTAAGTTCAGTCCACTGTGTTAAAATAGGCTATAATTATATATTAGAGAAAACTTTTTTTGGATTATGAAAATGCTTTATTCCAATGTTGACTGTTTTATGTTTTTTTTTTTTTTGTAGTATTATGTTTATAATATAAGCTCTTTATTATAATAATGTATCTCTTTTTATAATTTTAACCCCAAAACAGATTAGCTTTTAAAACAAATATTTTTCTTTAATTACTAGATAATAAAGGTATGATAATTATACACTGCCCATGATGTAAATATTATAGAAATTATTTTGGAAATTACAATTTGAAAAGCTTACCTATGTTATTACAGTTTGTTCAGTATGAATATGAATTTAAAAATGTCATTGGTTTTGTTTATAATGACTTTTGAAATATATATTTATAAATAAGTGTAAGAATTCTTTTAATGAAATTAATTTTATTTAAGCATATTGTTCCTTGTCAACTTAGTCTTCCATAAGCAGGATATTGTGAAGTTTATATTTTTATGACATAATATTATGGTTATTGGACTTTGTAAATGAAAAAAGACTGTTAAAATTTGTATAATTTATTTCTAAAAAAAAAAATATTTTCTTTCCTTGCATCCTCACTAATTTTTTATGTTCGGATTAATTTCTAAAAAAACTTTTATATTTAAATATTGCTGTTTTTGTTCATTTAAAAGAAATGTATAATTAAATTGTTCTGTGAGCTACAGTTAAAAAATTAAATTTATATTTATTTACCTTTTTTTTAAAATGTGTATGATTTACAATCCTTTTTTCAATGCTCAAGCTTATGTAATATATTATTTAGTTAATTTGCTCAGAACTTCTTCTGGCTCATTATTTAAATTAATTATTTCTAATTAATTATTAAAAGCTCAAAATTTTATTTAATAGTCTAATCGTCCCAAAGTGCCATTTTTAATTTTTTTTTTCTTATTAATTTATTTATTGATATCTACAACTGTATTACAATAATACAACAAGTAAATAGGCTAAGTGATGTATAATGACATGATAATGACAAGTAGAGAAACTACCCACTGTTAGTACTCAAATCAAAGTTCAAATAAGGAGGTCACGTGGCCATCTTCTTTTCAGACGCCTCGGAGGATTATCGGGAATTGAAGAGGAAGCTAGGTTTGAAACTAGAGGGTTTGAGTGGTAATGAAGTTTGTTATGAAAGGATAGATACCGGGTTCGGGCCAAATCAGCAGCAAAAGGGACATTAAGGTCGTTATGGATGAGTTTATTCTTAACAAAATAAGGAGCATTGAGGATTTTACGAAGGATTTTGGACTGTTTGGATGGTCATGTAGTTAATTGGGAGCTTAGAGCGTTTGTCTAGTAAGTGTTGAAGTAGCCTGAAACGTCGTGCGGTTTCTTGTCTTTTCAGTCTTGTATGAGGATTCCAGGTTAATCGTTTGTCAAGGTGCAACCCTAAGTATCGGATCTGTTCTACAGGCACCAGAGGGATATTATTAAAGGATACTGAAGGGCAGGAATTCATTGGTTTACGACGTAAGGTAAAAGTGATTTGATGCGATTTTTGAGAATTTATTTTAATTCTCCAGTTTTGACACCATTCTTCAAGATCAGTGATATGGGATTGGAGGCTTTGGGATGCAATAACTGGATTGGTGTTGACTGATAATACACATTTATCATCAGCATACGTGGTAAGGATAGTATTAGGATGAGTTGGGATGTCAGCTGTATAAACTGGATATAGGATTGGACCAAGGATACTTACTACCTTGAGGAACACCAGCAGATTGGGAAAAGAGGGACGAATAGACATTGTTATGGTTTACTTGGAAAGTTCTATTTGTGAGATAGGATTGTAGGATGAGAAAGTATGTAGAGGGTAGGAATTTGCGGAGTTTGTAGAGCAAGCCCGGATACCAGACTCGGTCAAAAGCCTGTTCCACGTCAAGAATGACTCCCGAACAATATGATCCACGTTCTAATGCAGAGGAGACTACATCCACCACACGATGGCATTGCTGAATGGTGGAGTGGGATGCTTGGAATCCAAACTGGTGATCTGGTATTATGGGATTTGCATCAAGGATGGGGTACAATCGTTTAAGGATGAGTTTTTCTAGGATTTTACCCATGCAAGGTAAAAGAGAGATAGGACGGTAAGAGGATGGGTATTCTGGTTTTTTTTTTAGGTTTGGGTATCATGTTTACAGTGGATAATTTCCAGAGGTCAGGAAAATATGTGGAGCGGAGTAAAGCATTATATATATATAGGTAAGGAATAGAATGGCTTTTCTAGGAAGGTGTTTTAAGATATGAATTGTGATGAGGTCGTGCCCAGGAGCTTTGCGGGAAGGTAATCTGTGAATAATGTTGGATATTTCAGAAGGATGGAACGCTTTGGGTGGAAGGGACATTTGGAGGGGAACATCCAACTCTTCTTTTATATATTCACTGTGAGTTGGGCTAATGATATCAGGATGTGGATGAAAGATTTTGGAAAGGTATTGACCGAATAACTGTGATTTTTCTCCGTCAGATCTTGTCCAGTTATTTGATTCAGTAAGGAGGGGATGTTTAAATTCTTTGAACTTCAGGAGTTTTTTGGTGGTCATCCATAATGTTTTGTCGGTGGTTGTAAGATTTTCAGTCCAGGTAATTAATTTTTGAATTTTGAACTTCTTGATTTCTGCTTTTAGTTTTTTAGTTAATTTTGTATAGATTGTTTGATCTGCTGGATATCGAGTTCTATGCCACTTCGATCTTGCTCTGCGTTTTTCTCTTAATAAGATACGAAAATGCTGTGGCAAATCAGTCTGTTGATAGTTATTAATTGTATGATTTGTGATGTTGTCATGCAAACTGTTTTTGATTGATGTAAGTTTTTCTATGGCTGTATCAATGTCTTGTTTTGTCTTAAGTGAAATTTTTAAGTCCAGTTTGTCCTCCAAGTCATAACAGAAATCGTCCCAGTTAATACGTCCTGTAATCAATGTGGGAAGGGAAGGCTTGGGAGCGAAACTTGAGTGCAAGAAAAGGAGGACTGGACTATGATCAATTAAATTTTAGCTTTGAGGTCTTATCAACCTTAAGCCACAACTTTTTTCAGATGCCTCATTTGTTTTCAGTTATTTTGTGATAACACCTGTAATCTGGAATTATACTATTTTTAAATGGTACAAGTGTTGATTTTAATTGAGTTCCAAACTGTTTGAATATCTAGCTCATGAAGTTTTTGTATACTTCTAGTTTAGAAAAGACTTTTTTAGAGAGCGGAGTGGCTCAGTGATAGAGCGTTGAGTTGCCATGCCGAAGGTCCTAGGCTTAAATCCCTCTTGCTGGTAGACTTTTTACTTCATCTTTTAGCAGCTGGAGATGGATCCTCCTTGGGCTCACCCAGCCTCTATAAAGTGAGTACCCAAAATAAGGAGGAAAAACCTAGAAGTTGAGCATGATCTCGGACAAATTACCTCTCTGCACAACCGTTGTCCTATAAACAGTACACTCTTATTCAATGACTGAACCTGAGACTCTTCACGGGTTGCAGTTGTAGTACAAGTTTTTATTTCAGGATAAGTGAATTTAGAAAAGATAATTAGTTTTCATGTTTATTTGTGTATCTTAAACTTTTCTGCTTATGCATTCATATACATTTTTCTTAATTTATTAATAAATAAAACAGCCTGTACCTAGAAATCCACCATTATTTACTTGGAAGCAGTATAGATCGGTTTTTCTTGAATTCTCATGAATTACTTATGCCATTATTTTCATAGCATATTATTATTTAATATGACCATTATTCATCACCATTATTATTCAAAATCATCATTATCTATTCACAAGACCCACCAGCAACTTTCCCCTCATCCAGCAAACCTTCATTGCTTGTGGGTTTCTTTATTCTTTATTAGCAATACAGACATTAGACTGTCTATTACACTGAACAACAATGATTTGTTTCGGGCTTAAAAATACCCAGTTATTATGTATTTTCACCCCCTGAGTTCAAAAATCACCTCGAAAATGACCAATTAGCTCTTGTTTTCAAGATACAGTAACATGTAATTTTTTAATACTCAGCTTTCACTTTGTCGAGAAATTTAGTTTTTGGATGTTGGTACGCCTGTTAACTGACAAAACCAACAGTTGTACAGCTATTTTGAGGTTATATACGTGATTTCAGTTCTTCAGATAGTGCTTGATGGCCTGCAAGAAATCTTGGCCCTAGTGAAAAAAATGTTGTTGCCCTGCCTCTCGTCGACCCGAAAGATATATTTCTTCCACCACTACATATAAAACTCGGTTTGATGAAAAACTTTGTCAAAGGCATGAACAAAGAAGGAGAGGCCTTTAGATATTTGAGGGAAAAATTTGCTTTCCTAAGTGATGCAAAAGTTAAGGAAGGTGTTTTTGTTGGGCCACAAATTCGGGAGCTTCTGAAGGATCCTGCGTTTGACAGAGTTTTGGAGGGGAAAGAAAAAGAAGCTTGGAATGCGTTCAAGGGAGTTGTTAAAGGTTTTTTGGGGAACAAAAGAGAAGATGACTATGTTCAGTTGGTGAGGATACTTCTACAAAAATATCATAAACTTGGATGCAACATGTCTCTCAAAATTCATTTCCTCCACTCTCATCTAGACTTTTTCCCTCCTAGCTGTGGTGCGGTCAGTGATGAACACGGTGAGAGATTCCATCAGGATATCTCTGTAATGGAACAAAGATATAAGGGCCGTTGGAATGAATCAATGCTTGCAGATTACTGTTGGTGCGTGTGTAGGGATGCTCCAGAACTCATCTACAAAAGACAGGCCAAAAGAAAAATGAAATCCACATGATGGTATTAATATCCAACCTGCCAAGTATTCTGCCATTAATTTTCAACTCCGAATTAATTTATAATGTTGATAAACTTATGGTTTAAAATTTACTGATTTGCCTCGATTTGTTAACGTTATATATTTTGACCCATGGTGTATCACAGAAACTAGAGCTAATAAAATTTTTTCATTGTCATTTTCGTTTTTTTCAACCCAAAATTAGTAAGATTTGACTCATGAAGTGAAGGAAACATTACAAAAATATTTTTTTGTTGCACAGTGTTATTGCACCAGCAAACCTTCGTTGCTTATGTGTTTCTTTATTTTTTATTAGAAATACAGACACTAGACAGTCTATTATTGAAACTTTTATAAGCAGAATTAATATTTCATCATCAGATACAATAACACAGAGGAACTACAATTATACAGAAATTCAAAGAAATCAAAACTTAAAGAAGGGTTTAGACAGACTAAAGACTACCATCACAACCAGAAATAAATAACACTTTTTCCCGTGTTAGTCTCCTATACAAGTAATCCTGGGATTATTATATGAATTTGGGATTATTCATAGATTAGTCTGGGGTTGTAGTATAGCTTCATTGATCTTGAAATGATTTAGTAATTACATGTTACCAAAGATATAGTATTTAAGATTTAAATAGTGTAGATGGTTAGTGGAACAAATTTTAAAATTTGAATTATTTATAAAAAAATATATATTTTCGTTTTTTACATACCACAATAACTCAGCAATCAATACATTAAAATATGGTGAGTGGAATTGATATGAATTGATGCTCCATATTAATTAAATCCTTTTGTTCCTTGCTGTTACAAAGTTTAATAATATTCACATTAGGCATTTAGACAGCGGAGAAATTTAACTTTAACATTAAATGATTTAGTTCACCCTTTGTATTTAAGTACATTACTTCATATTTTTTTCTCCTTTCGTTTCGCCGCTTAAGCGTATTTTAATAACATATTTACACACATTGGTTCGTTTACTTGTAGTTTGTAATTTAGAATAATTTGTTAGACAATAAAATATGAGAGAATGAAATTATTTATTTACAGTGAAAAAAAAAGAAAAAGTCTACAATTGAGATTTTTGGTCACATTTTACTCCGCATATCTCGCCAACATGCGTGTTCCTCTTCCAGTACTACCATTCTTTTTTCATGTTCCTCTTTGAGGTACTTCATTTTTATTTTGTGAAATTCATCCGAATATGATTCAATTTGTTCGGCACAACATTGTACTTCATGTTTTTCAATAGTAATGGGATCTTGATGTTGGTAATCAGATGGAGTAAAATATTCTTTAACTTCAAAACTATCTGTAAAGGAAAAGCGGAAGTGGAGAAAAATTATACCTATGTAATTATTCTTAATTTAATTGAATGAAAAAATAATGTTATTTTTTCGAATCACCCAAATTGAATAAATTATTTTTACATGGATGTGAAGACGCAGTGGAGAAAAAAGTAGTCCCTCCTTATCTTCTGTAACCTTTTCTAATCACTCGTTTTATTTGAGTTATTTGTGTTTGCGTTGATAAATTGTTTTTTATAGTTTTTATCATATTAATTTTGTTCATTGTCTATTTAAATTTGTGTACTGTTTATTTGTTTACACTTTATTGAAATATTATTACAATCTGCCACTTGTAGACAATAAATAATAGCGCTAAGTAGCTATTACATACAATCAAACTATAAAAAACAAAAAAATAAAACAAAATATATAAATAAAATAAAATAAAAATACATACATGGGGATAATGAAACAAAATAAATACTTATACAAAAAAAGAAAGTCTAAAAATAAAATAATTGCTCTCATTCATATCTTTTTTTTTTTTTTTTAGAGAGAAGAAAACACTTTATTGAAGCATTACAATCTGCCTGCTGTGGGCAATAAGTAATGGTGCTATGTAGCTACAATCATTCCATAAAAAATCAATAATATAAACGAAATAAATGCATAAATAAATATATACAAGCGAAAAAATATATACAAAAAATAAAGTAAAAAAAAATATATATATAATAAAAAAAAAATAATAATAATAAATAAAACATAAAAGAAATATACTGTACACATTCATACTCTATTTACAATTTGCCTGGGGTCCCCGAACTGAGCTTCTTCCTCATGAATGAGGGCAAAGCAGGAGTCCGGGAGGCCCCAGCTCCCTAATCATTCATATCTTAATTACATTATTTTCAATTTGCCTGGAGTCCCTGAACTAAGTTTCTTCCCCAGGAATGAGGGCAAAGCAGGAGTCCGGGAGGCTCCTGCGCCCTTTCCGAGCCGCTACACCGGCATTATACGCCAATGAAATGGCCAGTGCCAGTACTCCAAATGACTTTATTTACAACATGTATCGGGGCCATTGACGGATACTGTCTATTAAATTTAATGTTGTGTTCTTCCTTTTCTTATTGCCTATTTAAAATGAACAGAATAATACTTTGGTAATAGCCTCTTTAAAAGAAGAATCTGTTAAATACTCCCAAAAGTTTCGAACAATTGCAAATATGAAAAAGGTTATCATATGGATTTTGACAAGGATGAACATGGAGATGTTTTCGTCGAAAGTGAAGAGAAAACATTGATATAAAAAGAGGAACGTGGCTAGAGGAGCCTAGAATTAACATTTTATCATTATATTTTGTATGTTTCAATTCCCATTAATATGAATAAGAATGTAGTTGTTACCAGTATCTGAATTGTCAGTGTTTAGGTTATAAACAATGGTAGATAACAAACGATATATGTCAATACACAAATACCTAAATTGCAAATTTCAGGATTCGAAAGCGAAATTTTTAAGTAATGAAATTTTATAAGTAGGTACATCTATAATTTGGGTGGTTTTCTATTAAATATTCCAATGTTTCTTGTTTTTATAGCAGTGAATCATAAATTTGTTTAGTTTTAAATAAACCGTTTACAATTTTTTTCCTCAAGGTAGTATCCTTGGTCCAATCCTATATCCAGTTTATACAGCTGACATCCCAACTCATCCTAATACTATCCTTACCATGTATGCTGATGATAAATCTGTATTATCAGTCAACACCAATCCAGTTATTGCATCCCAAAGCCTCCAATCCCATATCACTGATCTTGAAGAATGGTGTCAAAACTGGAGAATTAAAATAAATTCTCAAAAATCGCATCAAATCACTTTTACCTTACGTCGTGAACCAATGACTTCCTGCCCTTTAGTATCCTTTAATAATATCCCTCTGGTGCCTGTAGAACAGATCCGATACTTAGGGTTGCACCTTGACAAACGATTAACCTGGAATCCTCATACAAGACTGAAAAGACAAGAAATCGCACGACGTTTCAGGCTACTTCAACACTAACTAGACAAACGCTCTAAGCTCCCAATTTTTTTTTTGACAAAAGACTCATCTACATACCGGTATCTATCCTTTCATAACAAACTTCATTACCACTCAAACCCTCTAGTTTCAAACCTAGCTTCCTCTTCAATTCCCGATAATCCTCTGAGGCGTCTGAAAAGAAGATGGCCACGTGACCTCCTTACTTGAACTTTGATTTGAGTACTACCAGTGGGTAGTTTCTCTACTTGTCATTATCATGTCATTATACATCACTTAGCCTATTTACTTGTTGTATTATTGTAATACAGTTGTAGACATCAATAAATAAATTTAAAAACAAAACAAAAAAAAAACAATTTTTTAGTACTGAAAGAGTAATGCAATAAAGGTTTGAATGCTTATTATATGTAATTCTAAATGTGCTGTACTTACCCAGCTTTTCATCATCGGATATAACGTCGGTATGCATCTCATCCGGAACGACTTTGATCACTAGGTTCTGCAACATTTCATTTCCATTTTTTTCAATTTTAGGCCATTCATTGGTTTCGAAATTTTGTCGAAACCCTTTCGTCTGGTTGCCTTTTCTTCCTTTTTTGATCCGTTTCCAGGCATTTTTCAATTGTTCTGACGTTCTTCTGCAATGATTTGTGTTACAATTAAAGTCTCTGACGATTGTGTTCCACACATTTTTGTTATAGTTTCAGTCCTCTTGTCGTGTTGTTTCAACTCGACTTGAGGATTCGCTTCGATAAGCCTAGTAAGTTCTTTCAACTCAACTAGAGGGTTTCTTATTTTCCCCCTGCTGGTCTCGTACGAAACCGGTCTCACTTTAAAACTAGCTTTGAGCTAAAATTAACTTAGAACTAGTTTAGTCTAAGGTTTGACAGGAAGGGACGTGGCTACCATTTTTTTTGTAAAGTTGTGAACTACATAAAGTAAATATTAAGTTTAGGAACGTCACTCTCCAGCTTTCTGTTAATGGAAAACTAACGGTTCGTTTGTACTATGTAGATTCTAAGCTAAGGATGCAGGGAGGTTATTTGTCCTTAATCACGCTCAACCACAAGATTTTCCCCCTTATGTTGGATTCCCACTTTTTAAAGGCTAGGTGAACCCCAGGAGGATCTTAGATCTGCAGCCGTTAACAGATTAAATAGAAGTCCGTTAATGAGCGAGATTTGAACTCAGGACCTTCGATACGGCAACTCAGCGCTGTTAGACTGAGCCACTCCTCTCCCTTACTACATGTATAAGAAGAAAAAATATAGTGCATTCAAATTATGACGAAATTAAGCAAAGGGGCAAATCAGGAATCTGCGATGCAATAACCCACTTGCATCTAATGCTGTTGAATGATGAGAATGATCTGCCTGAAAAGTTCCCAACACTTAAGTGTATCATGAAAAGTTAAGTGGGGGATGTTAAGTCGATATGTCTAAAGGCTGAAAGGGCCAGTTGAGTCAGGAACTTAGTCCTGTGAGGTTGCCTGCAACGCCTGTCTTGCCAATCTACAAACATCGTACAATGAATACAATAAGTTTAAGGTACTTTACAATATAATATTATGTATTGACACGACATTACATATGTAACATGTGGTGTAGTTAACGATATTATCATGCTATCGTAATATCTTATGTGTTAGTTATATTTTAATTAATGTCATTCCGAATTCATCGTACTTCATCGTGACTTGCATCACATAGAGTAAGGAACTTATATATGAGGTTTTAATCATATTGTGACTTATAAAGTAGTCAAATACTAGATCCAAAATTTATTGGTGTAATAAGTCCATCATGTTTAACACAAATTATTATCATAAATGCAGTTGTAGGAAATTAGAGAAAAGTTTTTTCAAAAGAGTTATCAGAAAAACGTTAACAGTTCCGCAGGTTCGAGTTGAGTTACAAGTTTTAATTGTTTATTCGTTTCATTTTTAATATTATCTAAAAAGATATATTATAGCTTTAGTATGAATAAAAGAATGAAATAATCGGAGAAGTACATATTTTGGTAATGATTTCATAGAGAAATTAATGGTTCAACTAACATTTTCGACGTATAGGTGATATACGTTTGTTGAAGCGCCCATTTTTTGATGAAATTACTACGAAATCTACACATTTCTCATAATTACTACTACACATTACTCATAATTTTATCCATACTAAAGCTCACGATAATTTATATTTTTAGATAATATTAAAAAGGAAAGGAATAAACAATTAAAACTTGTGACTCAATTGGAAGCGACAATCTGCCCAACACCATTCTATTTTGTACGGTCCGAGATCCTAAGTTCTATAGTTTTTACGCACATTCAGTACCTGATCGTGAACAGTTTTACGAAATTAACAATCATGTGGTAAAAAAATAAAGCTTTGTAAAGATTAAAAATTACGTGTTTTATCTGGAGAGAAAGATATAATTCTGACATAAATGAACTGTAGTGTCAGCCTGATTGGTATGTATCCAATAATTAATTCAATTTTAATTTCTGTACCAACAGTGATCTTATGGTAACAACTCCAAACTTCGACGAATCCTTACCTTAAACGTTTGCTATCCTTTACGTTGATTTTTCTCTGCCATATCATTTTTTTTAATATATATATATTTTCCTTAACACTTTCCAGAGAATCTTCTCAATTCCTTCCGTACTAGGATTAAATCTTTCGTGTTTGCTTACTGTAATATCTTCATGCACTAAGATCCTAAAATATGAATACACCTACAGTATTTATTAGAACACAATAATTAACCTTTATTTGAACTATTATAAAAAAACTTACAACAATGCTGTTGGTTCCTAAGTAACCATAAGGTATAAATTGGCTTAAACTTCTTCTTGATTGGATAATTCTAACGATGGATTAAATTGATTAGGAGGTGCAGTCAGAGATAACACAAAATAAGCGAAACTAATTTTTTAATTGTGCCAACCCACGATTTTGTTGCCCTGAAGATGGTCTACATCTTAGGCAGAAACCCTCTGACCAATTCAATCCGTTCAAGATATAACTTCTCAACTCTCCATACTTTATTCATTTTAAGGAGCCGACCGAAACATTGTTCGGTCTGTTCGGTTGCAGTTTAGTTGTTTTTCCCCTAGCCCCTTGGCTTTTATTATTTTCTTTAAAATAACATAATAAGGATACATGGAATAATCTCTTTTACTGCACCAGGTGCATCATTTCAGTCGGAATATCTACTATAATTATGTATGTATTGAGATTATTCATTCAATGAGAGTTAATTTTTGGAATCGAAACTTCACTCCTCCACAGCTCTTTCGATTTAGTTATCTTTTGATGTACACGTCGATTGGGTTTATCGACTTCAGTTGCTAGCTCAAGAGACGAAATCGTTATACGGGATCAGCTACGTCGTCAATTTTTAACGCATTTATATCATATTAATAACCGTTAGTAAGATGGTATACGCACACACATATCGCTCCTTCAAAAGAACAATGTCTTAACTCAAAAAAACTAATTTTTCAATCGAGGTATTCGAAAGTTCCATGTCTGGTTATAATTAAACCAGATGAGTTAAAAAATAAAAATTTGGTTATTGGTAAAGCAAAGCAATGCTATTGGAAAGATGGTGTTGAAATTATTTTATTAAATCAATTTTTATTACAATTTTTTTTAAAGTTTGAAACTTTTATTTTAACTCATATTCCCATAAAATTTCAGAATCAAACATGACACAGCTCAAAATATGACTTAATTAAAAAAAAAAAGTCAAAATCATGGTTATGAAATATCAGATATGCTGTTCCTGATTTTAAATGCTTCAATCAATACAATTAATACTAATAGTGAAGTGTTAACTCGAAAATGCCAATTTTTGAATTATGTTGTTCTTTTTAAGGAGTGATAAGCAAGTACCTCTTTTACATTTTGATTTTGCTGCTAGTGTAGTTTTATTGTCACTTATTGTAATTTCAAATTTCAGTTGACTTAGTCAAGGGAGATTAATTATTGTCAGTTTTGATGTTACAAAAAGCAACAAAGGTTCCATGGAGATTCTGTACAGTGTTTTCCATTCAATAGATCAAACTTAAGCAAATTTTTTTAAATGTTTATAAAAGTCAAAATAGACTGTACATTATACATTGAACATTAGTGAACAAGTAAAAAACGTTAACATCAGAATATTCGATGTTGTTTTCCAGCTTGAGAGACAGAAAACAAACAAAATAGTTTTCTACTCCAGCATAAGATTTGTAGTCACTATTTAGATAAATAGGTTTACGTGTGGTAATTTAGTGACAACTAAATCAATGCAAATGTATGAAATTGCTGGAGTCAAATATTATCCCTGTACTACAAAGATTATCTATCGCCCAATTTCTATAAATACGGAAAACTTCGGTAAGACCAGCCTATGACAAGTTTAGGCAAGTAGAAAAGGAGATCAATGGATTAGGTAAAATACTGAATAAAGATAATATGGGTAAATAGTATGAATATATTTCTTATTTGAAATCTAACAATATTCAATGTGTACTTTTTAAAATTAAATATATTAAGTGATCATCATCGAAAAAATCAATTCACGGAAACTTTTCTCTGGAATTTTCGAAACAAACCTTTTATTTTTAAACCTGTTTGAACATCAAATGCATAACAACCTGCTCTGATTAGAGATGAATTGAAAAAAAAAAGCCTATCCAGCCAGCTAGTTAGTGTTTAGATCTAATTGATGCACTCGTCTGATATATGCTAGGATATTAGGAGATTCCAAAAACAAGACCCAACCTGAAATTATCATTTCAAATAGTGATGCTTTTAGATTTTTATATAAAAAAAAAAGTTTCCGTTTCTGTTGAAATTTCTTCCCATGATTGTATGAGAAGTCCCGGGCTCTCCTGAAGTTCAAGAATTTTGAAATCTCCAAACTGAGTGCTAGTGAAGTATTTTAAGATGGATGCCATTTACAGTTGTTTTTACAGTTTTAGTTTGGACATATCTCGACCAAAATGACTATTTCATAACTTTGTTTTATGTTTTAATTTGGTTTGTCATATATAATCTTTACAACTTAGCAGTTTTAGATTTTTTTTTTTAACAAACTTGTTACGATTGGCTTTATCCACTTTAATGCACACTGCTAATTTCACATTTGAAGACCCGTCTATGAAAATCCCCTAGATTTCATCCTTCCAACTTTGCCTTGGTTATTCGTTGCCTGTTTATGCAGATTTGGTCAAACTGTTAAGTGGCGTATTTTTTTTTCCTATTTATTAATAGCGAAGAATGGTTTCCGTTATTTTTCTCAGTTACCGCTGGTAGAGCTTTATATTTGTTTAAATATATTCTTGTTGTAATATAAAATCGATCGCTATTCACCCTACTGTTAGGTAATGTCAGATTTGCATGCTTCTATCCAATGCAACTAAGGACGAAATGATTGTCTATGTGAACACAATCTACTGAAGGTAAGGGTTTATGTCATTATTGATTACCTAAATTTCTTGTTTTGTGTTATTTTTAAATCTTGATAAATAAATTATCATATCAATAAGTAAGTGGTATAAAAATAATAATTATAATAAATTATCATATCAATAAGTAAATTATCATAATAATAAGTAAATGGAATGCTCGAGATTAATGTTTTTTTTTAAAATATTTTATGGAAGACCCTTTGGGATAAATTTGATTAGCCCGTAATTTCATTACATTTGTGCTGTTTTTTTTTATTATTTATTATTATTTTATGCTGTTCAAAAGTACAGTATGGAACTCATTAGTTTCCTTCTTTCGGTGGATTTTAGGGCTTGTAAAGTACAAGAAGTTCAATATCGCTCCTGATGAATGAATTTCTGCATTTAAAATTCTATTAAGGAATAATTAAATGGATTTAATTTGCCTACACATACGAGACTGATATTAAAACTTGACACTCTGTGAGTGTTCACTACAATTGGTCAAAATCATGTTTTGACACAACATATTTTTCAGAATTTCAAGTTTGGGAAATATATTTATATGTAATTTATTGAGAATGATGAAAGCTACTTGAGTTATTTGCTTGACCGGGGATAGAAATGCATGTATAGAATTACTAATACCTCAATTGAGGTTGATTATAATTATTTAAAAAGTTGTGTAAATAGATTTTAACATTTAATTACTAAATAAAATACAGAAATATTTAAAAAAAAAAATTAGCACTAGTAGTTAGAACTCATGAAGGTTTACGAACATTCGGGTCCTGTGGGTTATTTGCTTCTAGAACCACGAAAATTGTATCAAACACAAGCAGTGCAATCTAGTACAATAAAATGAATTTGTTTATATTATTCCCTACGATCTTATCATTGTACACTGAAAACATGCACCCTCAACGATTATACTGAATGAAAAATCCTAACAAGAAGGAACTATGACGTATATCGGATGAATCGAGCTCAGACACGCACCAAAATCGATTTTGAAGACCAACCAGTTATCAGCTTGAAATACGTCGACCTTCAGCCACCAACCATTCATCTGGGATCAGTCAAAGAAGTTGGTCGATCAGTTTTCTATAATCACCTACAGAACTAGGCCATATCTCATCCTTAATAAATGCTATATTTTCTTGTGAGAAAAGTCAATGTCCATTGTACCACTTCATGATGGATAGCTGATGGTGCAAAACCTGCGCATAACTACAGTGCAATTAATGCAACTAATTACTGAGCTAATATAACGATTCCCCATTTTATTCAACTATGAATACAATAAGGGCGTTACAAATGTGGTGTAGTGGTTATAATAACAACCTACTATGCCCAAGATCGCAGTTTCGTGGCCCTAGGAGGTTTTAATAAGGAGTATAAAATCCTTGGTTATGCCGTCCTTTGTAAGGGCCGTAAAATGGGGGTCCCGAGCCTGTACTATGTCTGGCACGACCCAATCCTAATTAATCTCGTATAGGCAAAATTTCGGTCTCCCGCTGTTAGCCAAAACAGCGTAAAGTGACGTTAAACAAACAAACAATCAAACCAAATACAACTTTTATCAGATCATTTTTGAGTGAATTTTAAAGAATTAATATCTTGATTCCATTTTGAAAATATGTGCTTCTGAACTGTCAAGAGTAACATGGCCACTGGCAATGCTTCAGTTGGAATGTAAAATAACTTTTATCCAGTTCACTTCAGCTCCCTGGGATTTGGCTTTAACTCAAGGTGTGTTACAACATTTAACAAGTTTAGTTGGCGATAAGACCAAGCGTTTTTTAAAACATCTTTCTGAAGTATTGATGGCTCTCTATACTTGAAACGGTGTCAAAGACATCAGCATACCCTATTAATTGGACTGTATTGTTTTTAAATAGGGTAGACATGAATTAGATGTCTTTCGCACTCTTTCGCATTATTACCCAAGTGAATTTACAATCTTAACAAATCATTGAAAATCCAAATGTATTCTGTTGTTTAATGATAACGTATTGAATACAACTGTGAATAATGAAATATTTATAAAAAAAGTTTTACTAGTCCACTTAAATGTAAATAATGAATTTTGATATGACTAAAACAAAATTTTTAAATCTGATGCCTCAAATTATTCGTGATATAAACATTTTAATTGTTTTTGACTTCATCTGGAAACGTCTTCTTATACAATTTTTAAATTCTTGATAAATGATATAAAATTTTAACTTTTATATTTTAAATTTTAAAATAAAATTGATTTAAATAAAAATCTCTATTAGATCTAAGATATGGAATGTATTCTCATATATGCTTAAATAAATTAATAGGCTGTTACGTGTATAAGTTGACTCCCAAGACGATGTATTCAGGTACCTTGCGCAATGAAAATCACGACTCTTGTTTGCTCAATGATTAGCTTTCTGTTATGCTTTCATACTTTAAAATATTTTTATCTGGGATATAATGAACACTTAGTTCTTCAACAAATTTATGTAGAAGAGTAAATGCTAAAATTATTATATTCATGTGCAAACGGTTAACTGTATAGTTCTTTAAAGAGTGTAACAATTAGGGCAATAATAATTTATGATCAATTACGAATATCAAAATTAGAAAATTGAAAAAGTAGCTTTATTACAGTTTTGGCCATAATTAATTATTAATAACATTTTGTCCAACCTGTTTTCACAATGTATGCATAATATTTTCTAGTAAATTGTATTCTCTATCATCAAAAACTAAGTAACGATGACGAAACTGTTCAGCGTCTACACATTAAAGAAAAATATTTAAAAAATAATGGAATAACTGTTAAAATGCAAATTTTATATATTTTTTTTAAATTATTGGTACGGTAAAGTAGTATTTAAAATAAAATAAAACTTAGAGATATTTTACTATGCTTGGAATAGTCCATTCTACTACGCGTACCTACTCTACCCTGGACTATGTCCGTCCTAATCTGAATAAATCGATTAGGTTACTGACCGCCAGGGAAATAAGGAAGTTGGAAACGCCACACCTATCAATAAAAAATATGCAATCAGCAGATTCAATCTTATTTAACAACTTAGTTTGTAAACATTTATGATTACTTTCTCGTAACCAGTAAAAGTATTGTCTTAATAGGTTTTCTAATTTTAATGGAAATTTCCATTTTGACCATCCCGGAATCTATTCTATAAAATAATAACGTGTGACTAAATAATTTCTAGTTTCTTCGTCGTGTTTTACATATTATACTGTTAGTCGCAGAAAGTGGAAATTGAGTTTAAATACCCATAAAAGCACATTACTGCGCTAATTACTTATTTTTGTGCTAAGATGTCTCTGGGCGATATCCTCCTTCAAGTAGACGGACCTTTGTTTGATTTGTTTTTTTTTCCTGTACCAGAGAATTGTTTTTAGAATTTTGCAGACTCTGAGTCATCCCTGACAATAAATGTTATTTTAGTCTGCTGTGAAAACCGTTAATGTGTTTTTTCATTCCGAAATTCATCAACTGCGACATCTCAAATGATGGGTTTGCTGATGATATAGACTTCATAGGGAGAAGTTTCAATGCTGTGAGGGATGTATTCCCGGCTCAAACTAATGCAGCCGCTAAAACAGGACTCGTCTACAAATCCAAAACAAAATACATGTGTACGAGACAAAAGTCGTATGAGCAAGGACACGGGGAAACAACCATCATAGTAGAAAACTACACCTTCCAAAACATGAACGAATTTGTATATCTAAGTACCCAGATAAATTCCAACGATGAAATGCAACCGGAAATCCAAAGAAGAACAATGGCGGCAGATAGATGCTTTTTTGGATTGCAAAAACATCTCAGAAGTAATGGCTTATCCCGGACCACAAACATAAGAATATATTAAACCCTGATAAGGCCTTTCCAAACATATGCTTCAGAGTGTTGGACTCTCACAAAAACACAAGAGCTCGCTATCATGAGGTTTGAGCGAAAAATATTGCGGAGAATCTATGGAGCATTATTTATAATGAAACGTGGAGGCAACGGCCGAACTTAAAATTAACTGAACTATATAAAGATACCGGCATTATCATGCTTATCAAGGTGAACAGGCTACGATGGGCAGGACACAAACCATGTATGGGAACAGATGAAGTTCCTAAAAAACTATTTTAAGAAAAAGTGTATGGAACAAGATGGGTTGGAAGACCGATGCTCTGGTGGGCCGATTGTGTGGCTGCGGACACTCGGACCATCTTACGCATCCGTAACTAGAGAGATGCAGCTATGAACAGAGATGGCTGGCAGTTGATGATGCGGGAGGCCTTGTCTCCTATTTGTGCTCTTTTTTTATCTTAGTTCCGTTCGATCTTCGAGCAAAAACATAACGACCTTATAGACCTTGTGATTCATATCTACATTATTTTTTCAGATGAAACCAGATTATGGAGAAGTATACTATAATCAGTGTAATTGGAGAGGGGTCATACGGAAAGGTGATGAAATGCCGCCACAACGACAGTGGAATAATTGTGGCCATCAAGAAGTTCATCGAGACAGAAGAAGACTTCACTGCGAGGAAGGTAGCCTTCAGGGAGATCCGAATGTTAAAGGTAATGTAATAAACATGAAATACCATATTGTTTATATTTAAGAATAATTATTCGTACAAATTAATTTTCGTTTTTTAAATAGGTAGCTAAAACTGGTTCTGATGAGGTATCATTGCTATGAACTATAATAATCTACGAAAAAATAGTTCAAGGTGTTATTTAATTCAGAAAAAAACGTACACAATTATTTAAGCGTTGTCTTTGTCAGTGATGTATTTAGACCATTTGTGACCCTAGTGCATTACATTGTTGCTTTACAATAATATTATCATTCAATTGTTTAAACTTGGTTAAACTAGTTCAATAATGAAACCCATAGTTTGGGGAATGAACTGTTTCCCTCTCCCATGTATTTTCCCGGTCTACGTTTGTGGCTAAACATAATCTTTGTATTACGTTTCAAATATATCATTATTTATCTTTTTATTAATGAATGAAGTAAAAACCTAAAATAATAATCATAATCTGTCCATATGTGTTTATATAGTTAATATATCCAATAAATATGTGCTCGTATCGTTACAACTTGTACTGTTGTTTTACCTCCACTTTCACCTTTTTACTCTCTCTGTTAAAAGGTTATGGGCTCAGTTTAGGTTGGTGCAAGTCATTTTTGTTGACTGTAGAGCCAGATTTTTGTTTCAGATTGGATATAAGTTGGGTTAGTTATTAGTTAGGAAATAACTTTTTGGACACACGTTAGCGGTCAGTCAATTTTGTTGAACAATGGTGATTTTGTTTAGTGAAATTTCTGTTCGGTTTGACGCTATTTTGTGCTAGTTCGAAAATAACGGAAACACGTTTGCGGTCAGTATAACGATGGAGAGTTTTATTAATGATTACGGTTTCGAATTCCCGGCTTTTGATGGGTCTAATTTTGAGAGTTGGGAGTATGGAATTAAGAAAATGGCTGAACTCAACGGCGCTTTAAGAGTTTTGAATGAAAAGCTTCCTACAACATTAAGCCGAACTTAAAATTTTTATGAGACCGGGTGTAAGGGCCAGATGTATTATTGTTTACAAACTTACAGATGATGTTTTGCTTATGGTAATTGATGAAAATATGGCAAAGGAATATATGAGAACCTTATATTTAATTTATGAAAGACGTGTCAGGATCAAAGGCCAAACATCTTGGAGAAATATTCTTTTAGGTTTCCATAGCCACTATTATATTACAAAAGACTTTGTTGGTTTCTTCTCGTTTAGACAGTGTTGATAAAATTTTCGCCAACGTTTCGCCAGCCATGCTGCTGACTTTTTCAGGGCTGAAATGATGATGAATAAAGTCTTTTGTAATAATCTTGGAGAAAGATTGAATACCAGTATGACCAGCGTGAAGAGTTTTTGGTACATATTACATATAGTATATACCGACAATACTGTAAAGTGACCATTAAGATTATGTTGGCATGTACCTATTCTGAAATCCATTTTGTGTTCAGCCATTATTTCATTTGGCGTCCTTCTCTTGTTGTGACCGGATCCTAGTTGTGTGTAGTGCATCTCTGTTTATATGTGATAATACAGTTAATAAATCCAATAAATCTGTGCGCTGTATATTATAACTTGTACTATTGTTTTCCCTACATTTTCACCTTTTTACTCTCTCTGTTAAAAGTTGACAACTAGAATATTAACATGCAAAGACAGAATCATCATTCCTTTCCTTATTTTTTAAATTATAATGATCTACCTGACCAAAAAAAATTAAATTACCTGCTTTGAGAATTCACTTTTTGATTATTTAAAATTATAATTATACTTTAAATTTAATTTAAACCAAGTAACATCAAGCCCTTTAATCGAATGGTGTATCTTATTTTGAAACTAACATTATTTCAAGAATCAGTGGTAAAAATTGTTCAATCAGATCATTATGTCTACATTTCTTTGTATCAGTAATTTATTTGACAATTTAAAATCATAAGGAATCATAATTGTATTCAATATAAGATTCGAAATTAATTAATTTATGTTCCATTTGTAAATCGCTAAACTATTAGATCAAACCACGAAATGGAACCAGCAAAAAAGTTATGGAGATAAACACGTTATGATGGTTTTGAAATGTCCTAAGAATAGAAAACAACTGGCTGGTTAAGATAACATACGAGGCTAATGTTGATGGAAGAAGGTGTTAAAGAAATCTTTGGAAAGAGAAATCTGGAGTGGAACAGAAGAGAAATGGTGGAGGATCGTACGGTATGGTCCGGGCTGTACAGAAAGAACGGTGGATTGTGATGATGATGTCATACATTATGAAATCCATTAGATTTCCTATAAGTGACATTAGACATCTACGAGCTAGAGGACATGCAAAGTAATAATTCTTGTCTAAAAAACACTACGAATCATTAGTATTTAAATGAAATCCCGACATGAAAGTACCCAGCTTTGGGAGGAGGTACTCATATAATTCTCAATAGCTGGCTCATCGATCTGAAGCAAAGCTATTTTGTGTCAGTTAGCGAAGGGTGATGTGAGCCAGGACGGAGCCCACCACGCGATACGGTGGCTTTTAATAAATATCCTCCGCGTGTCGGCCTTACTGTCTTCGTGTCCTCAACCCTATCCCGGAGACAATATTTCATAAATAATTGTACCGATTGAATTAACTATGAAAAACGACTTATACCCTTGGGAATTTTATTGAGAAGAATGTCCTCATGGAAGAGAGTCGTTTAAAGTTATATTAAATGATCATAATGGCGTATAAATGATCATAGTTTATAAATTAACTGAAATTTGTGTTGGTTTTCACCGTTTAACTCAGAATAATTCCAATGGTTTGGGGAAGAAAAGTTGTGGTGAATTTCACACTGATGGAAATAATCATGTATGTAAACATAAGCCCGAAATCTCTACAACCCATTATTGGGTCAACCCATTAGGTACCTATTCATTGGCATTCCGTCCAGTCATCTTGCTATAGGTATTTCCACTGTCCTTGTCCTGTACTGTTTCTCTGACATTAGAATTTTAGGAATGCTGAAACCTTTCAAGAAACGTGGTCTTCCCACCGCAGCCTTCAAATCTTAAATTAAACTTAACCAAATTTATGTCATTTAAGAGTTCATAAAATGTATGATTCTTGTTCTTTATTGGTTACCAAAGATCCTACGAAGAACCCTCTACTCAAAAAGCAGCTTCAAAATTTTATATCAATGCACTTAGTTTTTTTTTTTTTTTTTTCTTTTCTGTTTTTTTTTTCTTTTTTTTTCTTTTTTTTTTTTTTTTCTTTTTTTTTTTTTCTTTTTTTTTTTTTTTTTCTATCCCTCCAATAATTTATTCATTTATTTACAATTACAACTTAATATAATTCTACTATACAAAAAATCCTTCTTTTACCTTGCGGTATTTTAAGGAATTACATGGGGCTGAGCCCGCTGATGGCGGTTTATACTCTAACCGGCACGTGGCCGCTGGCGTTATACAATACAAAACGGGGAGGGACCGTTATGCGGGATTAGGAATAGTAGGAAGAAGAAAGAGGAAGAAGGAAGAAGGAAAAGGAAATAAGGATAAGGACAAGGGAGTCCTCACCCCATCCCTAGATCATTGAGAGCACATCGACCAAGGGGACACTGCCCTGCCATTTCCCGGGTATGGGAGGTGGTTTAATATCCCTAAAGAGGGGGTTCGCACAGGCCTTCAGCCCATCAAAGAATTTGATGTGCCGCCGACCTATGTACTCAGGCACCGAGGGGAGCCGAAGCTCCTCCCGGATTGTGGTGTTACGTGCCCTCTCGAGCGATGTGCCTCGTACTACTTTCCTAAGGATGGAGTTCTGTAAGGCTTGGAGCTTGGTTATCGTGGTTTTAAAGAGGTGCCTCATAAGCGGAGCACCATAGAGCATCGTCGGTCTAATTATAGATTTATATATTTGCAGTTTTAACCGAAGAGAGAGCTGCGGCGATACTAGCAAATGGTAGAGCCTATACGATTTTAGTCGGGCTAACTTCAATCTCTCCGGGGCGTGCTTTGAGAAGGTTAAATGCCTATCAAAGTGAACACCGAGGTAGAGGATTGAAGTAGAGAGACTTCTGTCTTCACCGTCTATGTTAAAAAGTTTAGGCAAAGCCTTCTTGTGGTTCGTCTGGAATGACATCACGATGGCGTCCGTCTTAGACGGATTCACCCTGATGCCATTCAGTTTCAGTTCCTTGACTATAGTCTGTGTCGCAGTCTGTGCCTTTTTAAGGGCATGTGGGGCGTTTACGCTGGAGGCATATATCCCTATATCATCGGCATAGGCTGCTACCACTGCTCCTGGATGCTGTATTGCGACCACGGGTGCTGTGAAAATCACAAACATCAGCGGTCCCAATACAGAGCCTTGAGGTACTCCACAGGTGGTGGTGCTAGAAGTCGAATAGTCACTGCCGACTCGTACGACGTATGACCTTCCGCTAAGATAGCTTCGGATCAAACGGCACAGCGAGGCGGGGAAACTAAACTCTTCCAAGCGTCGGAGTAACAGCTCATGAGACACACAGTCAAAGGCTTGGGTGCAGTCCAGTGAGATGAAGGCCGTAGCTCTGTTCATATGCATATGCTCTATGGCGTGCGCTTGCAGTTTGGCCAGATGATGTTCACAGGCGACTCCTCTCTGAAACCCAGTCTGCTCCGGCGGGATGATCTCGTGTTCTCTGCAGTGCTTCGACATGTGATGGTGGACCAGTCTCTCGAAGATCTTACTCATGTGAGAGAGTAGGCTAATCGGCCGATAGTGCTCCGGCAGAGCCCCACTCTTCCCTGGCTTGAGTAGCGGCACTATGACAGCTTGTTTCCACACATCAGGAAAGTATGAGATCCTCATGCAAGTGTTGAATATGTTTAGTAGAAAGGCTTTACCCTTCCTAGGAAGCATCTTCAACATTACACAGGGAATGTCATCCATTCCTGAGGCTTTGTTACCTTTAGTACGTCGTAGCACCGACTCAAGCTGGCCGAAGGTGGAGAATATGGCTTTCTCGTTGGGGCACGGCAGCGGTCCTTCGGGAATCTGTGGTGCGTCTAACAGCCGAGTAGCCTCCCTCTCCTCGTAAGACTTAGCCAGAAGTTCAGCCTGTTCCCCGGGCGTCAGCAGGTTGCCTCCGGAGGACATGAAAACGCCTCTCCTCTTAGCTACATGGGTCTTGACGAGTCGCCAGAACTGACGAGGGTCGTCGTGAGTCCGTCGCAGCTGCTCATGCCAGAGGGATGTCTTCCAGTCTCGCATGAGGCTGGCTATCTGCCGGGTCATCGCATTGATGGCCGGTTTTAGCCCGTAGTCACGAGAGCGCTGAAAAACATTCCTCAGGTTATTACGCTGTTTGATAAGAGCCAGAATGTGTTTCGGAGGTTTCCTGATGGCGTTGGGGAGTGGGCTGAACTTCGGGATACTCTGGTCCGCCGCGGCTTGTATGGTAGTGGTGATGACCTCCACCGCCCTGTCCACCTCGACCTCTGTACTCATGTGAGTGATCGTGGGAAGGTCCTCCCCAACGCTGGCCCTGTATCCTTTCCAGTCGGCTTTGTGCAAAAGGTACTTGCTCGCAGGCGGGGCTGCGGGGGTACCTCCGAAAGTATAAAGCACGGGCCGGTGATCCGACGGTCCGAACGGAAGCGCAGTGCAAGCCGTTACGGTGTGCGGATCCCTGGTAAGGAGAAGGTCCAGTGTTGAGGTCCAATCGGGTCGGGCTGCATGCCGGAAAGTATGCACTCCGGGGTGAAAGACGCACATCCTAGTCTTAGTGATGGCAATACCCAGTGTGTCGTTACCAGCGCACAACCAGGCGGTGTGCTTAGCGTTGAAGTCTCCTAGGACTACGTATCGGCTCACAGTCTGAGCATGCGCTAGTAACGACTTTGTAGCTGTGTGTGTGTAATGCACTTAGTCTTTGTAAAGACACATTTAATTTTGTTCCTCAACGATCTACTACTTATGTAAAGGAGATAGTTGGGGGGTGTAGTCAAAAAGAACACTGAATAAGTAATAAACTTATAATTATGTGCCGACGTTTCGACCTACACTGTAGGTCGAAACATCGGCACATAATTATAAGTTTATTACTTATTCAGTGTTCTTTTTGACTGCACCTCCCAACTATCTCCTTTACATTAGATCATCCAGTCAACTATTTTCATCTCATACACGGATCTACTACTTAGTTCGTTAAGAAAAAAACGCCCGTTAACAGCTTCTACGTTATTCCGTTTATTAAGAACCTAAGCTACTTCGAAAATTCTTCAAAGCTAGAAAAGTCTTTGGCGCGAACTTATCTGAAAATGAGATTGAAAAAATACGCAAAACCTAACGCTGGAAGAACTAGGTTTGAATACCAGAAGATCTTGCTACTCTTCCACCTGCTCGATTGAAATGGGGATAGGTAAAGCCAACGTAGCTCCGTTTTCCCTAAACGATTCCAAGACGTCTATTTCACTTACTTTTGCTGGCGATACGAATTAGTTTCCTTGGGAATTTATGATTGTCCATCGTTTTTGAAAATATTTTACCTGAAACCCCACTACCTTGAGCCATCATAAATTCCATAAAAATGTAGTCAGTAATATTCTTATATTACAAGATTTTTTCGAAGTTGATTTTTGCGAGAAAAAAAACTGTCCCCTGTTGCGTTTTTATTTCTAACTACCGTCTGATAAATCCTCACTTATTTTTCTGCTCTAAGGTTAGCTTCTCAAAGAGTGCATCGAAAAGCATTTTAAGTGCTCAATAAAGAAGGATATTCCTCTACAATTTTCACATTTACTCTATTCAACTTTTTCATATTGTGGTGAATAATTGATTAGCTTCAATAATGAAATATCTAAGATGTCCGCACATTTAAATCGAATAACAATAGAGCTCCCCACCGTGTTTTGTTTCAGCCTAAGTGGATTTAATATGAAAGTCACATTTAAAAATGTTTTTTAAATAAATGAGCTACCATCCTTGGTAGGATTTCAATATTCATTATTTTATTTCAGAAACTGCATCACCCGCATTTGATCTGTTTATTAGAAGTATTTCGGAGAAAGAAGAGATTCCACTTGGTTTTCGAATACATGCCAGCCAATCTTTTAGACAAGCTGGAAGAGGAAGGCCCGCTACCATCGGAGTTGGTACGAAGGTACTTATATCAAATCGTCAAGGGTGTGGAATACTGTCATACTCATAATGTAAGGATTTTTATTTAATTAATTTGCTATATATTTTACTTTGAATAATTTCATATTGATGTCACCTCATTTAAGCAGTAGATAGACTATGATTTATTAACATTATAATAATTATGATTGATCTGCAGCAGATCATGGATGGTTTTAGAACTATTAAGGGGTATAACTTCTTAGTCAATGCTCAAATGCTTTTCAAGAAGTATCAATTTTGAAACTTTGTCATCTCTTGATACCAATGCCAAGTATCGAATGTGAATTTTTTTTTCTTTTCAATTTTGACCTATAACTTTTACTTTAAGATAGAGTTCATCTATAAGGCACATAAACAATGTATTCGTGTAATACCACAGCTCAAATACGTTTGACGATACGCACTGATTTTGAATGAACCTTGAAACAGTTTATTCACTCTCTTAAATAGTGATGTTTTTCAATGGATAATTTGCATTTGTGTCAACTATATTTAGTTGTTAGTTTAGTCAAGAATTAACTGCATTCTGGTTTGACCAATATGCTATAAAATCTATTCTGTTGTAAGAAGTCATACAAATCACTTTTATAAAGAGATTATAAATCAAAATACAGAAAGCAAGATATTATGATTTTATTATTTATAGTATAGTATAATATTATTTCACGAATAGAGAATTATAATGCACACAAGACATGTATTGCATATAAAACTTAAGTATTCATCCCAAATTATAAAAAATAATTCTACGGTATCCCAAATCTGCAGTTAAAAAATATACATAGCCTACAAGTTTAATGTTGAATGAAAACCTCACATACATCTCTTGTATTTTAGATAATCCACCGTGACATAAAACCAGAAAATATTCTCATTTCTGACTCAGGTATTGTGAAACTGTGTGATTTTGGATTTGCGAGATTCACTACGATGGGAACTGAACCGCTTACTGATTATGTAGCTACTAGGTGGTACAGAGCTCCTGAACTTTTGGTTGGAGATATTAATTATGGAAGGTAAATTCCCTATTTTTTTATATTATTATAAATATTGCATATATTATGTCATCAATTATGTGTAATGTAAAATAGTTACAAGAAAAATTACTTTCTTCTATCTATTTAAGAATATAAAAAAATATCTTTATTGTTTCTTTTAATGTCACTTTTTGCTGCTAAGGCTAATCGGACAATGCTGCAGTTGGAGTCCTAAATTTTGCCTATCCAGGTTTAATTAGCATAGGGTTTTTTAACGAGTATCTGACATCGTACAGGCTCGGTGACCCCATTTCACGTCGCTTCCGAAGGACGGGTAAACCAAGGATTTACTCCCTTCAAAAAGTCCTCCTGCCGGGCTGCGAACCAACTATGTACGGGAAATTAGGTTGTTATGCTAACCACTAGACCACAGGTGACACCATAAAGAATATAATTTTAAATTTAATATAAAAATAATATATTTAACTCTTTGTGTTTTTTTTATTTATATTTTATACTTGGGCCAGGCTCAATAAGGAGGATCTTCACACTGCAGAGCGGTAAAAGATGGAAAAATAATGATGATGACTATGATTTATTTTTTTTATTTATCCAATGCCTGCATGTGGCGTTTCTGACATACGCCGATGAATCTACCATTCAATTTTATAGATCGAACTGAAAATAATAATAATTTGAAATTTATTCTAACTATATTATAGGAATAAATATATCATTTCATTCATCATTGATAATAAGAACCAATTCCTAACCTAAGGAAAATTCAGATAAATAAAAAACTACTGTTTGTGCTCTATCACCGCATACGTTTTGATGCTGTGGTAATTCGATATCACTCAGACTACAAATCATGAGGTATACAAAACACTAGTCGGAATGCATAAAGTATATTTTTTGGAGGAATGCATTCCACTGACCTACTATATCATTACGTACACGACTTTGTTATATTAGCCTTAGTATTTAATATTGCGCTATAATTGCCTCTCAATTATTAAAGATAAAAAAGATGATACAAATACTTCACTTTGTTTCCTGCGGAGTTGATTCGAATCCGCCCTGGTCTGATTGAATTTATTTCGTTATTCTTAGGACCTCGACCTAGCCAGAATGGGTTAGGCAACTTTGTAATCAGTCAAAATGGCCACTTAATTTTGTTTGCTTTAATAAGACGAAAAAGTCCGTTAAACATTCATATAAAAGAGTGGAAATATACCTTTTTTCTAATTTAAAAAAATATATTATTAATGTTATTATTATTATTGATATAAAGTACGAATTAAAATTATTACATAATATAAATTAAAAAAATGGGGTGTTAAATTGTATTTGTGAAATGATTAGTATATTTTACAATTTGAACTCTACTTTTGTATAGGCGAAATTGTATTTTACTGTTTATGAATCCTCATACAAGACTGAAAAGACAAGAAACTACTCGACGTTTTCGCCTACTTCAACATTTACTGGACAAACGTTCAAAGCTCCCAATTAATTACAAAAGACTCATTTACAAGACAGTTATCAGACCTATTTGGACATACGGAGTTGAGCTTTGGGGCTCTACTAAACCAACCAATTCATCTCATATCCAATCCTTACAATCCAAAACCCTTCGTAAAATCCTCAACGCCTCTTGATACCTATCCTTCCATGAAAAGCTCCATACACACTTGAATCCGCTAGTCTCTCAACTTGCTTCCCATAATATTCCTGATAACCCTCCGAGTCGTCTGAAAAGAAGATGACCTCGAGACCTTCTACTACAGAACTTTATTGGAGTGCTATCAATGGATAGTTCTCCACAAGTGTTTCTTTTTTTCATGTCCTTTGTTCATACAGCAGATTTACTTGATGTAATATAATTACAGTTGTAAATATCAATAAAATAAAATAAAAAAACTGTTTATGAAATAAAATATACTTTATTATATATACATTTGGTAAATGTTTTAGGGGTGTGGATATATGGGCTATTGGGTGTATAATAATTGAAATGTTGACAGCTACACCTCTCTTTGCCGGCTATTCTGATATTGATCAACTTTTTCAAATCACTAGCTTGGTTGGTAAGGCTTATTTTGATATCTATGATTAAATTTTTTTCTCTTTCATATCTGCATGATATGGATGTTGATTTTTCATTTTGTTTTCTTTAGGAGGTCTGAGTTCTAGCCAACAAGCACTAATCAGTAAAATAACAGAAGACATAAAAAATGCAAATGAATCTTGTGAAACTATTGAACTGATTGAAAGTATTAGATCAACAAGTCCAGATGATACTGTTTTCAATTTGCTGGGAAAATATCCTACTATAGATAAGAGAACTTTAGATTTAGTCGCTACATGTTTGTGGTATGAATTGAAGTTACACCAATCTGTGTACTATATTATTTATTATTTATATGTGTAGTATATTATTTATTTATTCTGAGTTGTTCCAGGAGGATTACGCAAAGCATTCTGACGTTTTTTGCTTCTTCTTTACTGCATGTATTCTTTTTCTCTCCTCTGTTAGTTCCTGATTTCTTCGATGCTTTTTCTATAACATTACTATCCACATATAACATTCTACCCTGTTTCCAAAACGTTTTTTGTCTATTACTTCTCTTGGCTCTATTTTTAACTATTTGTAAATCTATTTTTTATTTGGTTAATCCAGGTTGTGGTTGACTTTTTGTGTGTTAACAAGAATACTGTTGAGTCTTTTTGAGGGAAGCCTAGTAATATGTTTATAAAACTTCAATCATTCTTTTCTTAAGTCTGAAGTTTAATCGCTTGTTTTGTTATTAAAGTTATTCTTATTACATAAGTTTTTCTTGATTGTAATCGGTATCCTTCTTCAATTAAGTTCAGATCAAAAATCTTTCTCATAATTGTGCGTTATTTCTTTAGACACATGTCGTGTGGAGTGTATATGCAGTAGTGAATATATATATATATATATATATATATATATATATATATATGCGTGTGTGTGTGTGTGTGTATCATTTTGATTTTAAATAGAAATATAACTTTTGTCGATTATTAATATATTAAATAAAATAAATTGGATTGAAGATATGCATACGGAAAAAACAAAACAATTTTCTTCACAATATCTTTAAAATATTATATATTACATAATTTTTTATTTTTTAAACAGTATGGACCCATCAGAAAGGATTGAATGCAACGATATATTAAAGCATCGGTATTTTACCTGGGATAGATTTCTGGTTTGGTTTCTGCCTGATTTAGAAAAGAAAATCAACCAGGATAATGCGAAAAAAGTCCAAGTGTGTGAAGTCCCACACCCACCGTTTGATGCAACAGCTCTTGCCAGTAAGTTACTGACAAGTATGAAACAAACTGAAAAAAAAACTTACAAAAAAAAGAAAATATAACATAAAATAACTAAAAACCTTAGAGATTTATGTGGTCAGTAAATCTATCCACTTTTATTATCAACTCAATTGCTGTTTGTTTATATAATCGAAATCACTTTTGATATGAGTAACGGATGTGAAATGAAATTACCTTTTGTAAACGTTTGTAAAATAAAATCTTAAAAACAAAATTTGAAATGAGAAGTATATAAATACAATACAAAATTATTTTTTGGTATACTGATTGGCAGATGTTTTGGCGAAGGTACCTATATCTATGTAAATATTTGGAAACTACTTTTTAAAGTTTAAATGAATGGAGTTTTGAAAAGTTTTTTTATACTGACTGCAATTAAGTACTCTATGTCAGGATGCTACAAATATTATGTATATTATATACTAGCGAAATTATTATTAACTTACAACATTCAAATATAAGAATTTAAAACACAACGGACTTTATATGACTATTTATTTTATTTTTATTAACCATTTATTTTATTTAATTTTATGTTTTTATTAATGAAGGAATATACATTTTGATTTTCTCTATTTTAGGTTTAGTAGGACCTCGCAGGCCCACAAAAGTAAAAACAGAATGGTCCTTGGATCTAATACAGGATTCAGCTTACAAAGACTGCCCATTATTTGTAAGAAACTTATTATCTATTTATATGTGGAAAATAGTTGACTGGAAGATCTAATGTGGGACATGGATAGTCTGATGGTGCAGTCAATATAACACAAAATAAGAAAAACTTATTTATTATGTGTGCCGAAGTTTCGACCTACCTTGTTTAGGCCATCTTTAGGACTGATAGAAGCCGGAGCCAATAACAACCCATATTGGCTTCTATCAGCCCTAAAGATGGCCTACAAGGTAGGTCGAAACTTCGGCACTCATAATAAATAAGTTTTTCTTATTTTGTGTTATATTGACATATATATATATATATTGAAAAAGGAACTTGATGAATGGACATATGCAAAATATCATACTTGTGTAGGTGATTTAGACCCTAAGGATCAATCCCTTCCATATGCGACGTCCGATGAATAAACATAAGAAAATTCCTAGTCTTGTAGACAACGGTGAATTCATCACCAGCGATGTAGAAAAGGCCGAAATGTTCGCGGATTACTTTGAGAAAACGTTCTCCAACACAGAATGTGAAAGAAGTCCGCATATAGTTAATGACATCGACGATTATTTAAATCTCCCCGTTACAACAGTGCAGCTTCCACCCAAATTCACGACCCTAAAAGAAATCAAAAAACTAATAAAAAAAAACCTTAAAAATAAAGAAAAGTCCTGGCCATGATTTGATCCCAGTCATAGCAATAAAGAAGTTGTCGAGGAAAGCTGTTGGTTTAATTCAATTCGTCCATATTTAAAAGTTGTCTAAGAATTGGATATTGCCCCGATACGTGGGAAAAAGCCGAACTCATAATCATCCACAAACCTGGTAAAAAGGCTAAACAAGTCAGCAGCTCAGTGCAGTCAGTGCTCCACAAGGTTCAGTCCTTTCTCCCATTCTATTCAACTTTT
This sequence comes from Arma custos, assembly GCA_037127475.1. NCBI lineage: Eukaryota > Metazoa > Arthropoda > Insecta > Hemiptera > Pentatomidae > Arma > Arma custos. Next base: position 91,919,736 of record CM073760.1, on the reverse strand, counting down.
ATCTTCACGATATCATCCAGTCTACACATACCTCCATAGCTATGTTCGCCGACGATACAGCCGCTTTTTCCCAACACAATGATATAATAATATCCAGAAATACTTTGCGCGCCACCTGGATGATCTCGAGCAATACTTTACTAAATGGAGGATTACTCTTAACATCGAAAAATGTACCTAAAAAGTTTTTACCCTTAGACGCCCACCAGATCCACCTGAGCTATCCCTCTTAGGTAAAAAAGTGAAATGGAACCCTGCCAGCGAAGCTATACAATACCTTAGAGTTCATCTGGACCGCCGCCTGACCTGGAATACCCATATCAGTATTAAATTAAGCCAAACCTAAGCAATATTATCAATGCTCTATTCTATCGTAAATATAAAATCTAAATTGAAGCCAGAGATAACAATTCTCATTTATAAAACAGTCCTAAGGCCATTACTGATGTACGGCTGTGAAGTCTGGGGAGCAGCATCCTTAACAAAAAGAAAAAGTTTGCAAATTTTTCAAAACAACATCCTAAGACTCGCAGTGGATGCCCCCTGGTTCATCAGAAACAGTCGACTACACCGTGAACTACAAACAGAAGCAATAGACGACCACATAAAAAAAGATTCAGAAAATTTCATACCCAACTACCAGCAGTTAAAGAAGCAATAAATTACAACGTAGGAAAGCAGACATCTCGAAGACTAAAGCCCAGGTTACTGCAGGACATCTTATTATAAGTAGTGTAATTATATATTTCTAGTGATATTACTACTTTAAATTTATTTTATATACGTAGATTTTTTTTGTTTATATGTCACAATTCACTGTTATTTACATTTAACCAATAGTTATAACGATGTATTTAGTTAGGGGTGTCTATTGTACGAGACTATACCCCCCAAAATCGATTGCTATCAACAATAAACACTCTATATTATAACAACCATGTAAAGGCCCACCAGGCCGATCTGGTAAAAAATAAATAAAAACATCTAGTCGAAGTTTAACGATTACTAATTCATGACGTTTTGTGGGCAGAATCTGACCTATATCCTATGCCACGATATCTTCTCACTAGTTTGCCATCTATGTTTTACCAACAAGCCATCAAATCGATTTCATGTTTATAAATAAGGTGGTATCATCGTAGAGTTATGAAATTAGTTATGTCTAAAAAGCATCTAAAAGCATCATATTACCGTTGATGAATCAGAGTAAACTTTATAAGGAATATTTTTTCCTATTTATTACATTCGCCAAACTAATTGATCGGAATTAGATTATTAAAGCTTAGATAGTGCTGGTTAGAGGGGAGAGGATGGAGACAATGGATTTTGCAAATTATGGAATCTTTCACCTGCACAAGGAATGATTTTTTTTTAATTTATTTTTATGGTAATTATTTTTAAATATTTTTGTTTTGAAGAGAAAAGAGTTCCCCTGGCAAGGATTCGAACCCGGGTCGTCTGTGCCTCCTCTTCCCTTCAAAACAAAAATATTAAAAAACAATTATTACATAAAAGTCCTGGTATTAGTAAACTTCATAGATTAATTCGCGATAATGTAGATTTTTTGGATCTACTCGTTGACGACTATTAGTTAAAAGTAGACAGATGATTTGATTATATACTATATATTACGTTTAACTATATTATGACTTAATTTTAGGAGGCAAGAAAATTGAGGGTTAGAAATTCACTAATGGGTGATCAAGATAAAGAGGGTGACAAATCATTCATTCAAGAAAAACTCAGTAGCAGGTCTTACATAGAGCCAAGCCTAAGGTAAAGTATTAGTACATAGGCTAGCGGTATTTAAATACTTGATAGTCTCGTTTTCGTCTGAAATAAGTTCTTATGAATTGTAGTAAAATTACTACTGAGAAGCCGGATGAACATTTTCCTTCTGAAGTCAAAGAAGATGAGTTCGATATGCCAAAGATAAGCATGGAATATAAGCGAAATATGATGCCTGATTCCTATCACATAAGGCCGTATCGGGGGCGGCTACACTTCAGCAGGGAACACTGTAGAACTCATGGGATTCAAAGATCACAGCATGAAGAAGTCTGTTTACCACAAATCAGAGGTAAATAAAAGCGTGCCTTCAACAAATCAATAACTTATTGTTCATATTTTCAGGCAGAATTGACCATTAGCAGCAGCGCAGCAGTATTTGTTTCATTGCAGTAATACCCAAAGTTAGTACTTCAAGACGTACTATTCATATCATGCTGAGAAAAAGTAGTCATCATCATAATCTCTCCTCTTCTACCGCTATGCGGTGTGAGGATCCTGCTTATACAGCCTGAGGACCAAGTCTCTCTTTCCTGAGCCAATTCTCTCCTTCGGTTTCAGTCCATTCCTCTCCTCCTGAAAGCATCGCTTATGCTGTCCTCCCAGGAAATAGGAGGTCTTCCTCAGAGGCTTTTCCCCTGTGGATGGATCTCGAAAGTCTTCCTGGCGATTCTCTCTGTTTCCATCCTAAGTAGGTGTCCAAACCACCTTAGATTGTGTTCTTCCAGGATAGTCTCAGCTGGTTTAATATCGAGATTAGCCCGTATAGTTGTGTTCAGTATTCTATCTCCTAGTTTTCCTTTCTACTTTTCGCAGGTACCGCATTTCAATTGCATCATTTGACTTCTGTGCTTTGTGGTCAAGGTCCATGATTCCGAAGACTAAAGTAGGATTAGAAGGAAGGTCAATTTATAGAGGGCCAGCTTGGTGTGCTTTGTCACCTCTCTTCTTCCCAGGAAACCTCGTCGAACCATATTAAACATTTTTCCCGCTGCTCGAATTCTTTCGGCCACTTGTTCGTCAATGTAGCCGCTTTCGTTGAGATGAGCACCTAGACATTTAAAACTCTCTATCTGCTCTAATCTCTGTCCTCTAGGAGAAAAGTAGTATTAATAGTAAGATTTCAAACTAGTTAATTTTTAATTGATCCATCAACTTCAGATATTTGGTTATTCATTTTTTTAAATTATTGTAATTTAAACAGGGACGGACGTTGTTAATTAAATATGTTGTGGCATTAATTGAACAATGGCCTAATAATTTGGTTTGTATGAGGAAATGAAAATTAATCAGGCAATAAATTAAAAGTAAATCAACTGAAAAAATTACAAAGATGATATGTTGTTGTTATTCAGATATGTATTTAATCAAGATGCTTTTGATTCCTAGCTACCCAGGACAGGTAAATATCTTGTTCAGGTAGCAATACAAACCAATGAAATTCTTAATAATTCTCGGATTTTATTTTTCTGGTCACCAATCACTGTCTATGAAATTCTCTGTGAAGATCTATTTGAAAAGTTATTTCCAAGAACAAGTTCATCAATATACTTATTTTTTATTATTTTTTTCCCCGAAAATTTATGTATTTTATTTGTATTTAGTTGCTATAACCTACTTTTAAAAAAAATATATCTAAAACTCAAATCTTTATTTTTATAGATTTGAATAGATTCAGAAGAAATAAGTCGGAGACAAACAGCATGTCTATTACTCAAGAAATAATAAAGGAAGAAAAACCAAGAGCAGGAATAAAAAAAGACTCAGGTTATTATTTTCAATATTCTAATATTTTACATCATAGATACAAAAATGATAAATAATAATTTTAATATGCAACAAAGATTACTTTCTTAATATTTCAGTGTACTGGTTTCTGTATCCTAATGGTTAAATAGTTGTAACTTGCTATATGGCTGTAAAATAATAAATTTCACTACAACCCATGATGGTTACTAGGTTCAGTACATGCTTCTCAACTATTCTACAGTTGGGCAACATTGCAAAATCGTCAGTTTTTTCCACAATGAACGAAACACACTTAAAGAGGCTGGGTCACTTAAAGAGTGTTTTCAAGATCTCACAGGATCGATTCATAGTTTTTAACAGGATAAATAATTTATCTATCATTGCTGGTCTCGAACTTGGGATTCAGAGATTATTAGTAACTAAATTTCTTAAGTATTGAACTATCCCGCTTCCATTCTTCTACTATTTTAAAATATACTAAGCACTTTCATACATATAGACCAGTTTGCGAAAATTATGGCTACATAATGTATATTTAGTGAGGGGTTTCTATATATATTACCTTTATATTATTAAATTATTAGGAAAATTGTTTATTGATTACTTCTTTTTTTTTTTAAATGTTAGACCTTCCAGATAAGAAGAATCGAAGTTATACTCAGCTAAAAAGGAAAAAAACAGCTAATTCAGAAGCAGCCCTTCAAAAAGCACAGGTATGTATTAACTCCTATTTAATAAATCATATGTGTATTTAAATACATATATTTTAGAATCTTTGTCTTTTCATAGTAAAGGAAGAACAATCAAGCTTTATTGTATATATTAGTTTCTATCAAGACCCAAGAATTACTGGAATTAGTTATTATTAATAAAATCTTTAGACCGTTACATTGAACAGAAAAAATGACTCTAAGAATTTAGTTTTCTCAAAATTCCTTTAAATTAAACTAAGCCTCAGATTCACAACCTCCTCATTTTTGCAGCCGATGACCAGGATCTTCAATATAATGTTAATATCATGGATGAAGAATAATGAGAATATAAGGTTAAAATAACTTATCTTGAAATAGGATTTCAAATATTTGAGTGCTTGAATTATTAAAAGTTGCTATACCTATGGGGATCTGTCACAAAGACTGGGAGTAGCTGGAAGAATGTTCCATTTAGTGCAGAAGGATTTCTTCAACTGGAGAGAAGTGGCTGTTTTCTCAAAATGTCGTAGTTGTTCACAGTAAATTAAAATTCTTGCCTGTTCTTTCTTACTCCTTGGAGTCTATAACTCTCACCTCAAAATACTAGAGGCAGATTCAGACAATAGAAATAAGATACCTGAGAAAGATTGAAGGTAAGAACAGGATTTGCAAAATATCAACCAAACCAAATCTTGAGATAAAGCTGGTACAACCCTGGAAAATAAACTAAGGTAGTTTGGCCAATTAGAATGAATTAGATTATAAGGGGAGAGAGCTAGCACAGAAAAGGGCTGACTCATCCAACGTCTACAGAGTTTACACCAGGTCTGTGGAATTGTATAGAAACCATGAGAGGTGTTGGAATCAGTTATCAAGATAGTCGTTACCTATTTTAAAAATATTTTTTAGATATTTTGCCGTCTTCTGGAATAAATAATAATTTAATGGTGCTTAACTTTATACATACATATAAATATATATAAGCCGGATTTTTCTATGATTGTTGCAATGCTTGGAATTTGGTTATATTAATATTTATAGATAAATTTTCATTAAAAATAAGAATGATTCTGGATAGGCAAAATTTAGAGCTCCCACTGTAGCATCATTCGATTAGCCATAACAGCATAAAGTGACGCTAAATGAACAAACAAAAAAAAATTATTCTTATCTAAAATACAATATGAATTCAATGTGTGGTGGGGAAAATAAATAAAAATTCTCCTTTCATCCCAATTAAAAATTATCTTTACAACTACTGAGTTAAGCCCAGTTGATGAATATGTTACACAGTTTCAGGACAGGTGGAATTTACACCATTTGAAACAAAGACGTTGGTGTTTCCCAAACCAATAGGTACATAACCTGCTTTGCAATGCATCTATTATGATTCTTTATTTTGAAAATCATTTATTAAAATGATTTAAAGATATAAGAAATTTTTAATTTTTGTTATAGAGGCACTTATGAGCATGTGTTGTGCACAGTAGTTTTATATAAAGATTTAAAATATTTTTTATAGTTATTCATTTGAATTTACTTAGGGAATACTTTACTGATGATGAATAGGTAAAGAAAAATAATAAAGTTTCAAGCATGTTCAAGTTTGGTTAGAAAGGAATGGTTATTATGAGTATGTATTGTATTTTATTGGACCTCAATCAACTGTGCATTCTATATAATTTTTGTAATAGGCGAATGTTACTAATTTGACACTAAAAAAAAAATTGGGCTTATTTTAAAAATAAATTAGAATTTCAGAAAGATTATTTTAGGCAACTTAGCTTAGTCGTATTTACTTTATTGAGTATTTACTTTATTATTGAGTAGAGTTCAGCACAACTGTCTTGATATAACTGAAGATCTGAATTTTATTGCTTTTAGCTGTGAAGAGAAATATTTGCGAATGTAAGGAAGAAAGATTAATGAAGAAGAGTCATTGAAAATCAGTGTCATCTCCTAATAATATTATCATTTTTTATAGTTTAACTATTAAAAAGCTATTGTTCATGTATATATGGATTATTATAGTTAAAGCCACTAATGTAAAATATATATTAAAAAAATATATAGCTATTTTAATTATACATTTTAGTAAGGAAGTAACTTGTTTTTTTACATTGAAAGCTATGTTCAGAGACCTCTAAAATATTTAGTAAATTAACCAATTTTTTCTGGCATCATGGTAGTGTTGGTAATTAGACAGCCACATAAAACAAAGCCTTTGCAACAGAAAACTAGAGATACTTCTCATGGCAGGGGAAAAAGTGTAAAGAACTGGAAAGAGTATTATGCAAAAAGTAAGTGAAGAAATGATTGTATGATGAGGTTCCATGGGAGTGCAAGTAGTTTTGAAGTAAAATGAAGCATCTTGTGTATTCTAGAATAAATAGAATACTTTAATTAAATAAGTTCAAATATAAAAAATACAGTTTATTTGAATTCAGTTCAATGTAAGAATGAACCATACACTTACCGGCTTTATACGAAGTCTGAGCCACTTCAACATAGAGATTCATTATATAAAATCCAAGACACATGGTATTTCGTCAAATATTTGAATTGGGTATTGAATTACACAGTGAGCACTTCCTTCACTTAGAATAAAACATTAGTGAAAAAACAAATTAGGATTAATTTTTCACCGAAAAAAAAAATTTAAGAATAATATAAAATATTTTATTAAAAATAGTATACAGTAGACATCATTATTCCAATAATATAGATATTATTATCCTACTGTAAAAAAAAAAAAAACTCACTAGCTACAAAATAATTCAATGTACATTAGAAAAAACTATTTGTAGCACATAATATATTTTTGAATTCAAACAATAAATAAACTTAAACGTAAGAAAATTATAATACATCAAAATATGCAATTATACCAAGCCACTTTTAAGATTAGTGAGTTGGTGATGACTTTATTACAAACTTATATCGTTTGGCAATTTTAAATATAAACACAATTTTTCACTTTGCACTCACTACCAAACTATAACATAATAAAATGGGACATAATTGAATATAATTAGCCTTTATTAAATTTTGTTCTACATAAAGATTCTAACCAAATGGGAAAAACACTAAAACATTCTAATAAATGATAATCCCAAATAAAAAAGAAAAAACATTTGATAATATCACAAAGCATTGGGCCCTTTTAAAAAGAATAATTTAATTACACCTACAACATGAAAGAATTACTAGGAATTCTAGGGGTAAGCATACTTTAATCAAACTTTCTAACACACATCTTAAGAATATCATTAAATAAATATGGCCAAAAATATTTATACATATATATTCGCCCTAAACATACAGGATACTTTTCAAACTACTCATCAAAATATCTTAAAAAACTTTATTAACCATCAGTACTATAATGATTTTTAAAAGTCATAATTTAAAAATAATGGTCAATTGATATTAAACTAATAAGACAAGACATCTGCAAATGATGAGCCAAGAAAAAAGAATGAACTAATGTAAATGATATTTTTATGAATACAATATAAATTGTAGATATAACTTTTATTTTATTTTAAATTGAAATTAGAAAATAAACTGTGACAATAAAACTGCCTTCAAAGCTTAATTTATTAATTATACTTAAATGTATAATTGATAAATAACTTAATAATGCTGCACAAACTCAAAATCATTTATTCATCAAAGGCTTTGAATTTTCACTTGCAAATGTCTAATAATCAAATTAAGATGTTAAGACAAAATAGCTTTTAATAAATTAAGGGCATTTCCAATGATATGACTCTAAGTCTGTTAAATATTAAAGCTGATGTTGAGAGCACCGATGCACTGATAGAAATCAATACAGCCCTTCACCTCGCTCGGATGGACATTGGCTGGAAGGCTGGAGGCAGTGGCTTGGACCTATGGCATGGCCTGTCTAGCAATTCACCACCGTCGGCAGTGATTGGTTTCAGGCCATGATATCTAATTAAATCTCCTATAAACAAATATTGGAAGGTTTTATTAGTATTTAAAAAACATACAATTTCACTCAACATCATGATTTGTTTTTTTAGAGTAAAATCAGGACATTTTAAATATTTCCCAGATATATTTAAAGATTACACAGGACATATTTAACTAATCTAAAACACTTAACTGAAACATTAAACTTTAATTGTTAAGTTATATTATTCATTTGAAATGACTTCCTCAGAAATGGCTTGTTCGTTTTAATGAGTTTTTATTTAAAATTAGAGAATCAATGATACAAAGAAATACAACTTACCCAAAGTGTTGTGTGATTTCTGATTATTTCCCAGAAATTGGTAAGTGCCATTACTGGCATCTATGAGGTAATGCTTGCAACGGTCAATATCTCTGTAACTAATGGCATAGCCCCAAATTCTTTCCGAGACCCTCACAAGAAAGCTGCCCACAGGTTGAGTCTGGAGGAGGCTTTCAGCTTCTTGTCTCGTTATCAAACCTACAAATGAAATCATTATTGACATATTTATTTTATCGACAATAATAAAATAAACTCATTTTGTAACTGAATATTATCCGTGTCATACCATGAAACCAAGGTGCTATAGCGTTTGTATTGGGTTCTAAACCGGCTCTCCTGTTAGCTTGACTAGACCTGAACCATTCTACGATAGCGTCTTTATTAGGAGGTTTGGAAACACCAGTTCTCTCTTTACCCAGACCAGGTAAGCTGTAGTAAAAAAAATTTAAAAAATATCTTTGTGATAAAGCACCAATTAAATTTTACACAAAATTGAAAATAGAGAAAACATTATTAAAATGGAATAAAGATCTAAAAATTACTTTTGATTTCCTTGAGGCATAGGTTCAGATTCCAAGATTGATCTCCTGTGTTCTTCCCTAGCCCTTCGTGCTATTTCTCTCATCTGCTGTTCTGCTTCTTTGGCTTTCCTTTCTGTTGAATGAAAATTGGGAATGAAATTTTAAAATCTTAAAAAAAGCCTTAAATCATAATATTTAAAACAGAACCTTAAAGAGCATTACTATAAAACAAAGAAAATATTTGATAAAATGAAAAGTGGTTAATTGAATTCTATGATTAAAATATCTTATAAATAAATATTTCAAGTTTTAAAATTTGAACATTTCAAGTAACCAATAGAAGCAGGAAGGGCCACTATCTGGATTTTGGTGGAGGGAAAGTGTTTACATAGGTTTGAAATGATTTAACTTTGATCTTTAAACTCCTGAAACCTAATATTTTTTTTTTTTAATTCTGCAAGATAAAGGGTCAAACGTAACCCTATAGGGTAACTTTATATGTTATTCGTGTGCGTTTCTTAATAATATTATAATTTTTGCATGAACTAAGCTAAGAACTAAAACCCTTTTCCCTTATACCACCTTCGAATATAAATTAGATGAAAAAAGCATGAATGTTTAAGGAAAGAGTTCTTGCAAGATTATACTAATATTTATTTGATTCCATTTTTATGGATGAATTATATTTATTATTACATCATTATATTACTGGAGTTTCAACAGTACTTTGATTACCTAGTAGTAATAGGATATCAAAAATAAAAATTTAAAATTAATTCCGTTCTTATAGTTTATAAGTATTATAAAAAATAATAACTAATTTCATAAAATATTTAAATAATTATTGTATTTAACATTTGTACTCCTTAAGAATCAATAGGTAAATAATGAAAAAACAAAACAATAAATATTATATTTTTAGTATGTTTAAGTTTGTTGGCATTTTTGGGTTCAACTAGGAAAAGTTAAGTATACATTTATGTTGATTTGTGCAAGTTTCTATAACTAAGTTGCAGGCCTTTATTAATGTGGTGGGTCCAGTATTCCCACCAAATTCAGACTTTAACCCTCCTCTCTGTTTTTTTTTTCTGCATTGAGTATCCCAACCGATTTTTCCTTAAATAACATTTAAGCTTAATAATATCTCAACCAATATAAAATAATGTAATGAGTAATGAAGTTTTATACATACGTTGCTCTCTCCAGAATTGCTCATGTTTATTTTCAGCTTCTTCTGCTTCTTTGACAGCTTCTTGTTTTTTCTTTTGTATTCGTTTAAAATGTTCTGATGCCCTTTCATCCATCAATCTTTTCTCCCATAGGGCTACTCTTTGTGACACATTTTGTTGCTGTAAAATAAAATTAAATTAAAATGAACTACTCTTATTAAACAAACATATTAACATATTCCTAAATGTTATCGATCTATTCTGTCCAGAGTGAAAATTGATAACATTTAGGAATTGAGTCAGAGCCACAACAGTCTTGAAGTTGCTAAAGAGGCACAATAACATTCTCATCCAGGGCCACAAGTGATGTAGTTTATATGACTGTGTCAACAGAAATGAATTTTTTAATTTCAAAGAGTCTATACAAAAAGACCATTAGGTCTAAATGTGTTTTTCTTCTCTCCCCTAAACCAGCCAACATAGTGTCCCATTTCAGGGCAGAAAATATCTTACCATGGTTATACACAATACTCTACAAGAATGTAGGAGAGAGAAGTTATTTAAAAATATCTTAATTTTAAAATTATGAGCTACAATTTTGAGATGCTTTTGGTAGGTTTTGGTAGAGTTGTCTATACCCTCAGCTTGCATACTTTTTTTTTTGTTAATTCTCTTTTATGGTGATACTTTAAAAGTTCTGTTTTTTTTTTTTAATTTCTTTTTTATGTTCTACATCTTTCTGTACTAACATTCTCATGTACATCATCTTTTAACACGAAAGAATGCAAAAAGTGAAGTAGAATAAAATGAAAAAGATAAATTAAAACAACTGCGCAATAAAAATGAATAATAAATATTTTTTTAATTATTCCTCTTATTCACTCTTTATATATACAATCTAAATGAGTGCAGGAGTCAGTACTGACAGAAAAATACAACAATAAATTAAAATTCTTCAGAAGGTAATATATTCATGTTGTTAAAGTCATTTGTAGAAAGTTCTGTATAATCAATGTCTTCTTCTTCTTTATCTCCCTCTTGTGCCTTTCAGCATCGAGGTACCGCATCAACCCAGGATCTCAATCTGTCTCTATCTTTCGGGTTTCGTTTCCATTAACTCAAAGGAATAATCAATATCAACAAGAAAAATTGTTGTTTGTTTTAATTCGATATATTTCAATGGAATAGTGTATTTTTTAAATAAGAATAAACTTTTGATTTAATTTAAAGTAGTTAATGAAAAATAAAAAAGCTGTCTTACATTTAAAGGTTATTATAATATTGAAAACCACTTTAAGCCCAAGATGAAAAATAGATTATGAGGAAGTAAGTTGTTACAGATTTTAGTTGCTAAACTTGATCCATTCATAAAAATTTCTTTCCAAGCTTATTTCAGATTATAAAAAGCAGCAAAAATAATCTTGAATGAAACATTTCTCTCAAACTTCATTTCCCATTAGAGATACTTATTTATCTATTATACTACTTAATTATTTTTAAGAGGTTGAGTCATAACATGCTAACAGGAACATTAAATCATTCGCTATTTACAATATACTGCAAAAAAGTGAATAGGGATATTGCTAATTTTTAGTATTTACTTTACCTAGAATTTATATTATTATAGCAATTTTTATACTTAACAATATTTATAATAGTATAACTTGTAATATATATTAATGCAAGGCAAAGTAAATACAACAAAATCAGTAGTATCCCTATTCATTTTTTTTGCAGTTTACTTCAATTGTTCTTTGGATGATATTTTAAAATTAAATTCTGTAACTACATTGAACCTCCAACTTTTTATCTGTAAAAGAGATCTAAAAATCGAATTAAACTAAATTTATAATGAAAACTAAACAGAAAAAAGTATATTACTTTGTTAAATGTGATTTCTTGAAGTGCATCTCTCTTAGTGAAGAAGGAAGTTTCAGCTGCTATTCTCAATTCATCAGCTGAGCAATAGATATCTTCAGCAGAGTCTAGCATCTGTTTTCTAGTCTCTATTTCCTCTAGTTGCTTCTTGTTCAGCTCCAATAGCTCAGTTAATTCTGCTTCGACAACACTCAGCCGCAATGATTGTGTCTCTTTTTCAGCCAGCTTCCTGGCAGCTTCCCGAGCCTCCTCCTCAAGGATCTGCTCGATACTCTTGTCATTCGGATGCTCTCCCATTACCCATGTCCACGGCTCTCCATCCTCTCCCATAAGGAAGTCGACCTTTCTTTTATGCTTCTTGTTATTGTCATTTCCTGTAAAAAATATTTAAGTGATAAAGGCCTCTCATAAAATTTGTTGTTGTTCGTATTGGTGAAAAACAATTGACAAATAAGTAACATTTAATTTTTAAATTTGAAATATAGTTTCTTAACATTATAAACTATTATAATCTAATTTCCTGATGTTAATTTTAAGAATTCGACAGAGAATAGTTTCTATTTTTTTTAAAATAGCTAGAGAAACAGTAAATAACGAAATTATTTTTACCTGGGAGTGGAGAAGGATTAGTTGAGTCCCACATTTTCCATCTTCTGACCTGTTCTTCTCGCATCTTGCAGAACAATGTCTGTTTCTGTGTTTCATCCAACTCAGCCAGCAAGTCGGGGTCTATCCACATCTCGTCTAGTATTTGTTGTAGCATCTTTTCTGTAACAAAAATACACACTTTTCTTTATATTTATATTCACGTATGTCAAGTACAAATACTTCATTTAAAGTTGCCAATAACAAAAAAAAAAAAACATAGATATTATTTTTTTAGTTGTCACACAATTTTAAAAGATTTTGCTTTGAAATACACAGTTCAGAATGACACTATAAAAAGAACTAAAAGATTTATTTTAACAATAAATAGGCAAAGTCATTAGATCATTTATTTTGTTTGGTAAAAACAGAAATAAATGATCAGAAAGGGAGTCCTCTTATTCATGCCTAATGTCATTATATTTTATTTTACTGTCAGCCGATATGCTGATTGCCAATTGTTTGTACTTGACAGAATACTAATATAAAGAGAATTCAGAAGACTTTCAAAAGAGTAAATTTTGATTAAAAAAAAAAAGATATACTTCTGTGTACATTATATAATTATATACTACTTATACTTATATACAATTCCATGTTTTAAATAAAAGTGTCATAACTCAACTTAAAATTTCAAGTTTAAAAATATTTTTCAAAGATATTGGCATCGAGTTCCAGATAATTTGTTCGGGATTGGAAAACTCTGCCAGAACTCCATTGACGATTCCTTTTTCATCATCCTCTTTCAATAAACTGTGATTCGTTCGGGAACGGCCCCGTTTTCCCCGTGACCGGCCAAGTTACAATGTGTGCCTGCGTAGGGAAATCTTTTTGTTAACGTCTGTCTTCCCATTTCAGCTTTCTCCGAAGCTGTCTCAAGATCCATAACCTGCGGGTGGTTCCTTCGACGACCTCGCTAAGGCGTTGAGAGGATTTCAGATCCCTCTCACCGTATCCTCCAAACAATTGAACGAATAAATCCGAACTGTATTGAGGTGATATCCCACCCAACCATGGAGATTCCAAGGTTCAATCCTCAAGAGACTGAATAAGAACGATTAATGCTTTAGAATTCCTAAATGCCTGATCGAAAATATATTATTTTGAAGTAGAGGACAGTTTAAATTACAATAATCCTAAAAAAAATAGAATGATTTCATAAACAAAAAATACAAGTACGTAAATTTTACTAGATTTTTATAATATATATAATATAATATAAGATTATATAAAACATATTATATATATATATATATATATATATATATATATATATATATATATATATATATGTATATATATGTATATATATATATATATATATATATATATATATATATATATATATATAATATAATATGAGTTATTTAAAATAATATTAACTTTTTTATCAGGACCTGATACTTGGAGAGTAATTATGTACCGCATGACGTTTTAATACAAGACTAAGTGTTGATGCTAATAAAAAAGTGAGTGATGAGGTGGAGTGTTTAAATGTTTATGTTTATAAGTTATTTTTAAACTCTCAATAAATTATATAATCATAATTTTGCGAAATTAGGTAACAAATTCGACGCAAAACTAGCTGTGTCCCAGTTGCTTCATATTATATTTTTGGCAATTATTCCGCATGTTGTCACTTCGAGTTCAGTCACAACAAATTTTAACTTCTCATTCGTTTCCCTTTTAATATTTTCCCAAAATACAAGTCATCATGAGCTTTAGTATGGAAAAGAGAATGTAATTATGGAACATGTATGTATACTTCGTTAATCATTTCATTTAGGAATAAACTTTAAACAAACATATTTATACACATAAAACAAAGTCCTCGGCCGCGTTTGTTCTCGGTAAACTCAATAACTACTGCACCAATTTTCATGTGGTTTTCGCCAATAGATAGAGTGATTCACCAGGAAGATTTAGGTACTATTTATAACTTGTCGAGGTTTTGTGTAATTGGGTTGGAATACCGATGGGTTTCACCGAAGATGCTGCCTAATCCCGTGCAATTATCTAACGTGCAAGATGATAAATTCGTATATAAAGAAATATTTGGTTTTGTTTTTATTTTTATAATTAGATATAATAAAGTACATTAGATGAGATGGGAAAAAAGAAAATCAATACTCCCAAAGAAGCCTAACCAATGATATTCGCGTGGTCCTTAATGGCCGAGAATGTATACTAAAGAGCCAACGTTTCGACCCACATTTCAGGTCTTCTTTAGGGCTGTCTTAGGGGGGGGGGTGGTGTAAGTCCATCACTAGCTCTACTTACATCTCTATTTAACGTAAAACTGATTAGATATTATATAACCAATTATATTTAAACTTTTTTTAGTGATATAAGTAGAGCTAGTGACGGACTTCCACCCGGGACCCCCCACCACTCGACAGCCCTGAAGAACACCTGCAATGTGGGTCGAAACGTTGGCTCTTTAATAAACATTTCTCACTCCTTAAGAGAAATTCATTGACCTCTTCCCGGATCATTTTCTTGCATTACTTCGAAATTTTAGTTGATAATTTTATTTCTTGATGAAATGATTACCGAAGTCTACTCATTACTCATAATTACTTTCTCTTTTCCATACTATAGCTCACGATAACTCGTATTTTGGGAAAATTTTAAGAAAGAAGCGAATAAACATTCAAAACTTGTTGTAACTCAACTCGAAACTACAACCTGCGGAACAGATACCTTGTTTTGATTTTTTATATAATATTTAAAATAAATAGTTTTAAATCTAAAGAATCTATTAGACTTATTGAAAATGAAGTTATAGCTGATTGTGGATTGTTCGGTTGCAAATAGGCTCCATGAACAGAACGCTACTAAGCAAGCCCACCCAAACACCCAACGCCAAAGCCACACCCAATATCCTATCTTGGTGACTAACGGACAGCAAATTACACGACCTACACGGCGTAGTTCATTCCCCGATCATTAAAGGATAAGATTAAATGAACGAAGGCATCTTTATAAATAAATGGTTAATGCTCGATGACATGCTTAATCAAACCCAGACACACATACAAATATGTATGTAAATTGTATAGGTTATAGCAAAAACAAAAAAAACAACTATACATAGTTGGAATTCTTATTTACCTAGTAGTTGATTTATTATTCCCCTTATCTATTTTATTTTTTTCATTAAATTGAGAATTACATTATTTTTAAATTGGCTACGCAGAAGTTACTATAGTACTAGTTTCAAACACATTTTTCGCAGAGATTAGAGATTTTTCAAGAAAGCAAAATAACATATTATTTTACATATAGGCTCGTATTAATATAAAATGTTCCATAAAATATTAACCCTCATTTTTCCTTTTTATTAGATAACTGCATAATTTTTACCGTTCAGATTATCTTTTTAATACTTGTTTGCAATTACAATTAATAATTAATAACTGCGAACAAAGTTAGCTTAGACACTTACATATACAGGATTTATTTAATTGAACGCTTTCTCGAGATACTTTAAATGTATAAGGTCTAATGCTGTTATTGATATATAATTATTTTGTAACATCTGATGCAAAAATCATTATTATCATTCACAATATTGAATTATATTTTATGAAGAATCATGTGTAATTTTGTTAAATACCTTTATGTAATAGTTGAGGCATTAAAAAATATAAATAATAATTTAAAATTGTCTGAATGGTAAAGCATTCGTTACAAAAGTATTTTTAAATTATGATTAATATTAATTAAAATAGAAATATACATTTGAAATATGATAATTGATATGATTAACAAAGAAATGATTTAACATACTCAGAATTAACAGAAGAAAACTAAAATATTTTGTACACTTTTTTATGAGGGAGCGATATATACATTCCAGGGAATTAATCTATTGTTTCCGATAGATGCCCATTAATAACTAGGGAAGAAAGAACCACATACTACTGTGGACGGGATCAAATGCAATGGTGTTGCTGAAACAGCAAACAAAAAAGACTTACAAATTTCTATGTTTGGCGTCAAACTGTATTTCAGTATATCTAGCTTAATTTCAAATCATATCATATTCGGGTAGCTGGAAACCGGAGAAATCCTTTTGAATCAGTCTTCAGACTTGGAAAGAGACTGCCTGTACATTTAAAATAGTTAAACAGAATACGAATATACGACCTGTCAAAAGAATGACTAAGTAGTCTCATACACCATCTTGAAGACGTTACACACCTGAACCCATTCGTCTTGAACCCAGTGCAATAGTTAATAGTTAGCCATATGTGGTCCATTGTTTTTATCGATATAGATATAATAATAAAAAATTACATCTGATGATGTCTAAAAGGCTATTGTGTTCTATCAGACCCAGAACTGCTGCAATGTCAATTTTGTGTAAAGGGAAGAAAGGGGTGTGTCTATATAAAATTTTCTAACAATTTAGATCGGATTTCCAACTATGAAATATTATTAACTTGTTAGTTTTATTCCTGGTCGAATCACAAGATACTATATACGTCCATCGTCATCAAATACACAACACAACTAGCAAGGATAGGATCAGAGAAATAAACCTTAAAATAGGATAATCATGATCTAGAAAGATTTTCTTGGAGTACGGAAGAGACATCCTAAACTTTCTCACGAGACAGAATGTTAATGTTATTAACGTTTCCAGTTGAACAGAAAGAAACAAATATCACGTTTAACGGTATTGATAGAAGCAGCACTAATTAACAACAAACAGAATTAGGAAATCGACCCTTGTTGTTATTTTCAGAAGGACGAATGTGCTTCGGGTGGTAAATACTTATACATGTTATCTAGTTTTAAGAAAACTATTCCAACATGAAGTTTGTTTATTCAGTTAAAGTCACATGGCGAATCGGACTAGTGGGAGTCATACATTTTTCCAATCTAGGTATAATTACAATAGGGATCTTAAAGGAGTACCTGACATCATACATGTTCAGTTCCTCCATTTTAACTCCAAAGGGTATCTACGTAGCATAACAATGGATTTTTAACTCCTTTTTAAAAACTCCTAGGGCAACTTGTCGGGCTGTGAACCCGCGATCTTGGGCAAATTAGTTTGTTGTGCTAATCACCACACCACAGGTCACGCTCTCCTCAATCTAAAACCACCGGGCAACTTACACCTGGCTTGCTGCTCTATCCCTTTCCTATAGCGGTGGAGCCATATATAATGCCTAGGCCTACAACTTGGGGCCAAGTGGCCTTTTTCTACTTCATCTAGAACAAGAAGAGAACAGTTAGGGTCAACATGTGCTGCATACATTTCAACATCATGCAATAGAACATCATTACAGAGAGCCAGCAGGCTAATGGGAGAACTAGCAACCACTCAGAAGAAAGACATGTCATTCACAATTGTATCAAAATCTCATGTCGGTAACTAATATATAATTTATGTTATAATCATTATAAGCTTTAATTCATAATGCATTTTATTCAATATTTAATTTCTGCCAATTATATGATAGAAGTGATGTCCGGCATGATGTTATTATTTGGAAGAATATTGGAACATAAGATGATATAGACGCACATAGAATGATAAAAGCTAAATTATATGTTCTCCAGTACATATAAACGCTATAGACATTACTAAGTCTGCACCCGAGATCATAGTTTAGTAATGCGTTGATTTTTTTTTTATTTTACAAGTATAAACGTCGTTTTTAAAAACCTTTATTCATTATTTGAAATCACAGCTTTATATTTCAATATGTTAATTTCATTCTGACAGCACATGTATCCTATGGGCAATAACAGATTAGAAGTGCTTCCGCATTTGCTGCCGACGCCACAGTACAACAGTACTAACACCGCTAGATATAACTGGGGGTAGTATTTTTATTTATTGCCGGGTATCGAAACACAATAGGCACAACAAGTCATTGTCTGAGCCCGCCCGGCTGTGAAAGGTCAGTCAACCATCGCGTTGAGTCCATGCTCATCGCGGCTCTGTCCAAGCGATAACGTGGACCAGCTTCAGGGTGGTCGTCCCCTGATACTGGAAGGAGTCCGGAAATGGTCTCCGAAGATAAAAATTTTTATGTTAAATTGTTCTTTTGAATTTTATTGGTGGATTATTTCTCATAAATGACACAAATCTATCAAGTAATGACTAACCGTTGGGGCGACCTGTGGTGGAGTCGTTAGTATAACATCCTACTATGCCCAAAATCGTGAGTTCACAAACCCGGCAGGTGACCAAAGGTTTTTTTTAAAAGGGAGTAAACAATCCTTGGTTATGCCGTCCTTCGGTCTGCACGTAACCAGGTATTCGTTAAAGATCCCTATCCTAAGTATACTTGGATAAGAAAAATGAAGAGCCCCCATTGTAGCATCGTTCGATTAGCCGTAATAGCATAAAAGTTACGTTAAATAAATAAACCAATAAACAGCGACTAACCAGTCAACGTCTCATCATCAGAACAGAAATGGAAACCTCTGATAGTTTGTTTGTTCTTTTAACATACTAAAGAGGTCTAGCCGCATACATGTTATTTAAATGCCTAAGAACGCTAAGGTAGGCGATATTATGTAGCTTTTAGGTATCTTCAGGAACAAATTCTCAGCTGCAATGCTCCAAGTTTATAATACTCCTCCCATGGGATCCTTTGCATCGCTTAGGAATAAACTATGAAAAAAAATCATATTTACATTAGATTAATGACCTCAAGACAATAATATTTTCTTTCAAGATTCATCAGTGCATAGAGAATATGAATGGGGAAGCTTGATATGAGGAAATGGTTTGCATACATATTTTCCCAACGATGTGTTCTTTGGATGGGAAAATTCCTGAGTGGCGGTATGAATGCTGAGGATACTGAAATATCAGAAGGACGCCGAGGTCAGAGGATGTTTGATGTTCTTGCGGGCTCGTTTACTTTCATAACTTATTCCACAATACACTCTTCTCTAACATTTTCTCTCTCTCTCACTCTCTCTCTCTCTCTCTCTCTCTCTCTCTCTCTCTCTCTCTCTCTCTCTCTCTCTCTCTCTCTCTCTCTCTCTCTCTCTCTCTCATATGCTGCTCAAGATACATTGAACCCATTAAAACTTGTTTATTACTAAATGTTTATATTTTTTAAGTTATGACCACTCAGTTTCTGTAACTATATCCACAGGAAGATTCTCTAGACGCCTTAGCTTTTAATCGGATTTCAAGACGAACTTTCTTGAAAATAGCAATAGAGATAAATGATTAGTTTTAAATTAAGAGGTGCGATTATAGTGAAATTAAAAGGGTAAATAAAATCTGTTATGCGCTACGGTTCCGTAAAGCCGACAGTACCCGACTTGAAATCATTTTCATGTTTTGTGCTCACAGGCGCTTTCACCAACTAGTACCAGAGGTATCTATTTAGTATCTAGAAGAAAAACACTTTAAGATTCAAATAAATTAATAATAAATAAAAACACCGACCACGTCACAATTAAAAAAAATATGATCTGTCATAAGTAAAATGAATGAATGAATTAAGCCTTTATTATAAAGAGAATTATAAAACAAGATGGTTTACAAAAAACTACTAATATTTACAAAAACATACTACATACTTGTAACTAAAATAACAACAATAAATAATAAATATTGAAAAATAAAAAGAGACCTTACATAAATGTTAAGACCGTGGAAAAATTCCAACGAAAAGCCCTTAGTCTCCAAACTAAAACAGAAATTGAAATTATCTGTCCAAATAATGAAATGCTAATTTCATAAAATAATGAAAAGATAATTTCAATTTCTGTTTTAGTTTGGAGACTAAGAGCTTTTCGTTGGAATTTTTCCACGATCTTAACAACAATAAATAATAATATTTTTCTTGTTGAATGATGAATTAATTAATGTAATAATATAATAGCTCTTTATAGGTCTTCCCTTATGGGAGTATGGTCTAAATTGAGTGGAGTGACCAGCTCTATTATTTATTATAATGCAATTGGGAAAAACCACAATGCAAAGCCTTTAGTTTCAAATCCAGTAATACAGTAATCCAGTTGTAACGTCTTGGTGGTGGGTTGCTGTCTCATGTTTGGGCTGTTGATCGTTGGAATGTATTGCGCCTTTTTCTTCACATAACCCCTTTTTGTTTTTGTGTCCTGATAATGCCTGAATAGGCGAAACGTCGACTGGTAAGTGGGTGTATTACTGGATTTGAAACATAAGGCTTTGAATTGTGGTTTTTCCCAATTGCATTATAATTATAAATATAAACTATAACTATAAACGGTAAAAGGTCCAGAAAGGAGTAGATACTACTACAAAATACTAATAATCGTTCCACAGAAAATAAATAATTTTTTTTTCACAAAATTACATGACGATGAAAATATAATTGAATAATGATTACTTAAATGAACTGTTAATATTAGAGAATAGTGGGGATTAATCATTTTTTTATCCATAACAAGGTTTGGAGTAAAATTGATGTCTTAGCGCTGAGTTAATAATGTTTTGTGAATACTGATCATTACATCGTATGAAAACGTGACTCGTTTCACTTAAGGAATATTTAAAGTTTGAAAAAATAATTTTGTTTATCAGTTGAGTAAAATATAATATAAACGATTTCGCACAATTTATTAATATCGAGACTCAGGATCGTCCTAAGCCGTTCCGAAGTTATAATGATTAAAATACTTGTTACAAATATCAGCTCTATATAAATGAATATATCTATATTATTTTCACAAGCATAGAACATTAGATGTAAGCTACTTTAAATGCTTACCCACGAATCTTAGCTGCAGTAGTTAGCTTATTACTCTTAATCACTTAATATTCATAATTACCTAAGCCTTCATCAGGGAATAAAAATAAAAAAATCTGAAATTGAAAAAAAAAATGAAAGAAGAAATATGGTTCGCTACATTACACATAACACCTGGAAAGAGTATTTCATTATACGAACACAAATGTAAGTTGCACACTATTAAAGTGAACCCGCCGCGGAATAGGAGATGGAACTTAAAGTGCCATTAGCCCGCAATCACATGATGTGTAAATATTGAGACTATTTTTTAAAGTGAAAACTACTTTAGCCCTGTTTAGCAACTTTTGGTAGAGGGTAAACTTGTGTTTTCGTGTCAGCAACATGCTCGAGACTAGCGACACCTAGCGGCCTGTGCATGAGTTATAGAATCTGTTTTAATACACATAAATTCAAAGTTTAGAATTCCATTGATATAAGAATACAAATATTTAACTAAAAGGACGTTTAACAGTTTGCGATTGATATTGATAATAACTTAAAACATCAATAACTAGTTGAACTTTTCGGTTTCCCTAAAAGATTATATTTGTCATGATAAAATATCTTGTCCCATAAAATGACTGAAAGTACAAATGATCTAAGTATTGTTAAACTTGCTTTTAAAAAAATGTATTTATTCCAACACCCATCTGTATAACAGTAATAAATTGAGTAAATATAATGAAAGATATATAAAGCATGAGATAAAAGCAAGTAGATGGTAGTATGGTAGTACTCGAATAACAAATTCAACTTAAAAGATCACAGGACCGTCTTCTTTTCAGACACCTTGGAGCATTATCAGGAATTGAAGAGGTTTCTAGGTTTGAAAATAGTGGGTTCGAGTTGGAAAAAAGTTTGCCATGAAAAGAGAGATATTGGATTCAGGCCAAATCAGCAACAAATTGGACATTAAGGTCATTATGGATTTACTTTGTTCGTATCCAAGTAAGGATTGAACATGAGAGATATTCCAAGGTTTAGTGAACCAAAAAGCTCTACTCCGTAAGTCCAGGGGGGTCTAATGATCGCCATGTAAATGAGTCTTTTGTGATTAACTGGTAGCTTAGAGCGTTTGCCTATAAAATTGTGAATTAACCTGACACGGCACATTTTTTTTTTCAAATCCGATATCTGCATTAAATTGAATTTGTAACTCATATGTTGGAAGAATGTTCCTCAGGCCGAACCGTGACCAGAGGAAGAGTAGAGACGTATTCTGAAGCGTAAGTAATCCAGAAGTTTTCTTCTAAAACTTCTTCACAAGTAAAGGAAACTAAAAATAGGAGAGTTAAATCCGAGGCTGATGTCCCCTGAGGTAATTATAGAACTCCCCGGAGGAGTGTTGGGATCTGTCACTAATGAGCTTACTGCATTCGGTTCTCGGCTTCCCCTGGAAGGTCAGTGGTCTAAGGCTGATCCTTATCTGCGACGGAAATAACCTGCAGTTTTTACACCATACATTGTTTGTCTGGGAGGAAACATTTTGAATATAAGTATTACATATATTTTAGAGCCTTGAGATACTCTATATTATATTTCTAGATTATAGAGTCTATAATTCATATGAACAACGCACCAATGTTATAACTATATCCTTTTCTCAACGATAACCTTAATTTTAAGAAATATTAAAAAAAACACTCATATATATATATATATATATATATATATATATATATATATATATATATAAAAAAAATGAAATAAACGACTAATCTATAACAGTATACTAAGACATATTTGGACATATGGGGCAGAATTTTGGGGTTCAGCCAAACACGTTCATATACACAAGATACAAACATCACAGACCAAAATTCTAAGAAAAATTTTTAATGCTCCTTGGTTTATTTCGAATCACACAATACAACGACATGAACATTATAAAATCCCCACTATAAAAGCATATATTCACAACAAATACATAACATTCCACTTATAAACACAAAATCACCAACATGTTCTTCCTCTTTCTAAAAATAGGAGAACTCCTGTTACCCGGGCTTGATTGGAAAAGATTTAACAATGAAAAAACACTTGGATCAAATTCACTGGTTGCGCAATTGCTCATGTGCAAATGAAAATTAAAAAATAAATAATTTACGTGTATAAGAAAATAAATAGACCGCCCCAAAGCAGAAATTACCTGTACTCTCAAATAAAAATAATAAATTAAATATCTTAAAATATTTTGGAAGACAGAGAATTTAGCATGATAATTATTTGAAGTATATACCTTCATCGGCAAATTATTGTGTTAAGCATTGAATTGATACAATGGTCGACTTCACAGTGTCAATGCGTAAACAGACAATGCTCCGAAAATTTTTTTTTTATAGCAGGTGATTTTATCTTCAATCATAAAACAAATATATTTAGCACTATTAATTGTTTTAATAAAAAGAAAACTTGTTAAATCTAACTATCCTATTTTACGCTTTTAGTTACGCTTTACTGGTTTCCATAAAGATCAATACTTTTTGTTTTTACTGTGCAGAGGTAGAGGGGCATTGTTGTAATTTTTTTTTCCGTTACCACATCTATCAATGGAGGGTTATGGGGTTCAGTAAGTGGTAGAGACTGCAGTGCTTCTTGGACAACAGTTGTGGAGGGAGGTGTATTAAATCATGCTCAACCACCGGATTTTCCCCCTCATTTAGGGTACCAACTTCATAGAGACTGGAGGAGGCTCAGTAAGGCTACATACTCAAAAGGATCCATCTACGGGCGCTAAATGATTAAATAAAAGTCTTCCAGCGAAGGGGGTTCAAACCCAGGACCTTCGGCTTGGTAACTCAGCGTTCTACCACTGAGCCATTCCGCTCCCTACTATTTACTATTATAATTAAAGCACAATAAGTTGAAAACTGTAAGAAAGCGTTAAATTTATATTACGTGTCTGTTTGAGAATAATATTACAATAATATAGAATTGATAAGATATTTATTCATAAAAAGGGAAAATAAAGAAATCGTATAATTCAGTAATTTTTTTTAGTTTTTTTAATTCGAAAATATAAGATTTCCATTACTATAATTGTGAGGTAGAGCACACGTAATAATAAAAATAAAAAGCCTTAGGAAATGAATAGAAGATGAGATATGAAAAATGCATCACATAAGGGCAATGAAAGAAATGTGATCTAAACGATCCTGAAATCAAGAGTTAATTTAATTACAATAGGATTATCGCAAAGTATAATCTTAGATTATAATTACAATTGAGTACAATACAATAATGTAAAAAAAAAAAAACACTCAGTGGTGAAAGGGGCACGATTAGTAAGAAGAAATAAAAAGATATATTATTGTTTGTCTGTCTTTAATTGTCTATTTTAACATAAAATTATGGGAAAGACATCGTTTGGAATCTGTTAAGAAGAAGAAAGCCACTAAACATTCTAAAATGTAATTATCACTTTGCTTTTAGTAGGTGTGTCATAAAAATTAATGCCATGAAGTGGATATATGATATTTCGAACATTTAAGGTTTTGATAATTTACTGATTATTCTAGCGGAATAATACACTCATATGAAGTGTTTTATATGCATTACTTAACAAAGAAACTACAATAAATTATGAGGAAGAAAATGGTCCGGTTGGAAGTAAAAAAAATCTCATAAATAGGGAAAATTGTTTATTGGAAAGCCAACGTTTCTACCTACATCGCAGGTCTTCTTCAGGGCTTGTGATGGGATCAAGTGTTTAACACAATAAATTATGATGGAAGATTATTTGAATTGATAGATATTTCAGATAAAGCAAACGACAGGAGCCTAGTAATTTGTGTAGTATTAAAATACTAATTAATCTGCTGCTTTTTTGAAATTGGGTGACGTTATGAAAGTTGAATAAGTTATTGCAAAATAATAATGGCAGCCAACTTTCTCGAGGTAAGTGCACACCCACTCATGTACCACACCTTATAGCGATATTGGACATTTCTATATTGTGCACACTTATCATTAGTTACTTCAGGTGACATGACAGCGTGTTATAGAAAACAATCCGACCTTGTTGCCAAGTCAAACAGGGGCACAGAATTTACTCGCATCCTTGACTCTGTTTAGGATGGAATTGAATGTTTCATTAGTGAAGGATCGCCAACGCACAAAAACTGGCAGATTAGAATCCAAGGTCCGGCCTTTACCTACAAGTCGGCCCATTCAGCTGTCTGATTCTTCCGTTGCACAAAATGCACTGCAATAGAAGCTTCATTGGTAGCGGAAGTCAAACCAGATGTGTCTGCTTCTGATCATTAATCATAAATGTAAAATGCCAGTACTTGTATAAAACTACAATCTGTGAAGGACCTGGGGTTCAGTACATGGTAGAGGCTGTACTATTTCTTGGACAACGGTTGTGCAGGGAGGTGATTTGTCTTAGATTACGCTCCATTGCCAGGCTTATTTGGGTACCTACTTTATAGAGGCCAGGTGAGCCCCAGGAGGCTCCTAGATCCCATAGGATCGGATCTATCTCCGGCTGCTAAAAGATTAAATAAATGTCTTGGCAGCAGCGGGATTTGAACCTAGGACCTTAATAACTGCATTAATCTGTAATATATTATAACCTCATCGTAATTACATAAATATTTTTGAAATGAAACTTTTTGAAAATAATACTATGTTATTTGATATTTTTGCTATTGTTTATTAATAAATATACTTATATATATATATATATATATATATATATATATATATATATATATATATATATATATATATATATATCCATCGATGAAAAAAAAGTCTTCGTTTACAATCCTGAAGAGTGGGCTAATCTTTGTAATTAATAATTAATACTCTGTTTAAAAAGTTTTTCTGCGACAAAAAGGATATGAAGAATCACAACTTAACACTTCTTTGGGACCGATTTTTCAATATTAACCACTTAATATCGATAAGGATGAAGTTGGATACATTTAAATAAGGAAATATCTATAAAATATATTTGTATGCTCTAGGTAACAAAATTCTCATACCTTTAGGTTGTTATTCTATTTTTATTTTACTTAACTCTGTAAAAGACCTACAACATACAGACTGATTAGAAGACAAGCAATCAAAAAGTTTTTCTTAACTGGCCGAATCTCTCTCAACCAACTTCTTCTCAATTTAATTATATATAGTTATTTCAGATGCCACCAATAGGGTGAAGGAATGAAAAATAGAAATTATTTAATTGTTATTTTACTTTTACATGACGGTTTTGATAATGAATATGATAAATTGTTAAACAAAACAGAGGTTAAAAAAATAATTAAATGTGTATTAAAAAATATTGTAATATTTCTATCACTGAACTTAATATTTCTTGACCTAACATAAACAAACCTCTTGTAAAATTATTATAAATATTAGGAATAAATATTATAATATATAAATACTCATACATGCAACAAAAGCAATATTTTGTTCAACATTATATGAGTTGAAACGAATGCGAAAAATTAGCCATGCTGCCCTAATTCTTTAAGAATGGAACAATTAGTGCTTTGAATATTTAACAAAGCGTTTCTCAAAAGAGTGACAAGTCTCCTAGTTTTTAGATATCTCGTTATGCATAAGATTTGACACTGACAGATCCCAAAACAAGTACTCACTCGCCCAACTTTACAGAAATAATGACCATCCTTTCAGCTTTGTGACTAATATAGGTTACGTAGTCCTTCTCGAGGTTCTCTAGGTGAGTTACGGAGTAACAGTCACGAGCATTACAGTTACTAGAAAGGCTCACGGAGGGAGAAAGAGAAAAAAAAAGAAGATAATCCCATCAAGAAAGAGCTGATGGGAACTGGAGAGTGACTCTAATATAAAAAAAAACACTAGAGAGAGGATGAGATTCGATGCCTGACACTCGGTAAAGGACTAACTATGTGCTTTACGGTTATAAATGGGGGTGAGGGAGAAGAAAAAAATATTATGTGAGGAAACGCACCTCAACATCCGTGACATGGTCCATTGTGATGAAACAGGTTGCGTCAGAAATTGAGATTGAAGATTGACTATAACCATGCTATCGATTAACTTGATCCGTCAGGGTACAATAGAAGATTATAACTCTCTTTTGAAGTGAAGAAGTGAAGAAGCAAGGATTTATCCAAAATTAACTCAGTTTTATCTCAACTTAGGAGATGTTGAAGTAATAGTAGATTACTTACCTACTTTATTTAAAAAATTATTTATTGAAATTAAATCTGTATAATAAAAATACATTAAGTAAATTGAATGAAAGAAACACAATGACATGAGATAAAGGCAATTTGAGAATTGATATTGAACTAATTTTATGGCTAATTTTATTCTTCCTATGATATTCTTCCTGAAGATAAATCGACTTCACCCATATACAAATTAGTTAAAGTAGGTTCTACTTATTTTCAGTTTATCAACAAAGTATCGTGAAAAAAAAGAAGTGTAGTGAATTCGCACTAAAAGTAAAATAAAACATCACAATTATAATACATAAATGAATGATATGATAATGATATAAATCAAGGAAGGAAAAAATATTTATTGAAATTTATAACTGTATTATAATATAAAAAATAAATAGATTGAATGATACATAATGGCATGAGATAAAGCGAAGTAGAGAAACTAACCAACGGTAGTACTCGAATAACAAATTCGATTTGGAAGGTCTCGAGGCTTATCTTATTTTCAGATGTATCAGAGGATTATCAGGAATTGAAGAGGTTGCTAGGTTTGAAACTACTTGGTTTGAATGGAAATAAACTTTTTCATGAAAGGATTGTTATCGGGTTAGGGACAAATTAGTAACAAATGGGACATTGAGGTCATCAAACAGTAAGGAGCATTGAGGGTTTTGCGGTTATTTTGGATATGAGAGAAATTCAATGCCTTAGTGGAGCCCCAAAGCTCTGCTCTGTAAGTCCAGATGATCTTATAATAGTCATGTATATGATTCGTTTGTATTTAATTAGATACTCAGAGCGTTTGTCTAGTAACAGTTGCAGTACCTTGAAACGGCGAGCAGTTGTCTAAAAATTAAAATATAGTTTTTAACATTTTAGTCTCAGGACTTTTTTACGTTTGCTACTAAACTATTAGTATAGTCTTCTGAAACAGATGCTTTTTTAGGTTTATAGACCTTTATTAATTTTTGGGCTACCAGATATTATAAGAAATTCAAGATTATATAAATACTTATAAAAAGAAATGAGTTAAAACTTTGAGGCTCCAAGTTCTACCAGTAAATGTTGAACTAGCCTGAAACAGTAAGCACATTGTCGTTTCAGTCTTGTATTGGATTACTTAGATTAAATAATCTATGGAAAAAAAGTAAACCGAAATTCTTTATTAAATACAATCATTATTATCTATGATGAAATTGAAATTACTTCGGTGCAGACTAGAGAAAAGAAGAGCTAGACGAGGTTGACACTGAATACATAGGATAGATGAGGTCAGCCAACAGGGTCACCGCTCCGAGTACTAAACAAAATCCTGGTCAATGATCTGCGAGTAAAGCGATGGATACTTTTTCTTTAGCTATTTTTTATTTCATTAGCGATTGCGTTCCTTGTGTATTCAGATTATTCTTCCAAAACAACACAACCCTATCTGTAACTAATGTTCACTTTCTCGAATAGCGTCAAAGATTTAATTCCTTTCGCTGAAATTTATCGATTTACATACGGTACAATTTAATTTTATCCTGGTATTTTTAATATAATTTTATGCTGCTATATTTTTTTTTGACGGTGCTACAATGGGTGTCTTAAAATTTGCCTTTCCAGGTTAAATTAGGATAGGGATTTTTAACGAGTACCTAACATCGTACAGGATCGGGACCTCCGTTTAGCGTCCCTTCCGAAGAACCGCGTAACTAAGGATTTTTTACCCCCTTTAAAAATCCTAGGGCCACCTGCAGGGCTGCGAACCCGCGATTTTGGACATGGCAGTTTGTTATGCTAACCACTAGACCACCAAGTGATACATGCATAATATGTTTGTAGTTGAAATATGTATAATCATTAAAAATATACAATAAAGAAATACATAACACGATTTTTAGAGATTATAATAATATTAGCAAATCAAATTTCCCGACAATTATTCAATAATCAATTATTATACTACAAACCGTTACAATAATTTCGTGGATCTATCTTTGGAAATATCTAAAGTTCGACACCTGTTAGAGATCTGGAAAAATACAAAAAATATGAACGTATTGACTGATTATCTTCCCATAGACGGGTTGGACCATTTAAAATTAATGTTTTAGTGAATCTATTGCAATCTCCTTGTTAAAACTGTATCCCGCCATCTGTTATTTCATCGCCTACACTTCCATCCTCATGAACATAGTCCCCTTTCCTTACATGTTTCATTTTTTTTGTCGTTCGATGGAAATCCACCAGTTGGTCCGTTCCCCTTACAAAGACAGAGCAACTCATTGTTCTTATACTGGAATAATGAGATTTTTTCTTTTCCAGGTTTATTTTTACCCTTGCTTTGAAATAGTCTGCAAAAAACAGAAAGTACATTTGTGTGGGAGTGAGCAAATGTTCTTTCTCCTTGATTCTTTATTGAATATACTCAGATGTAAGTTTCCATTCGGTATTATGTGAAGGACAAATAGAATGACATATCAGTGACAGGATTCAACAAGTGAATGGCAGTTGATTTTCACCGTGTTTGGAATATGTTGAATACCTTGTTAAGTTTTCGGTTTGGGCAATATAGATCTTTTTTAAATACATCGTA
Source organism: Arma custos (assembly GCA_037127475.1). Classification (NCBI taxonomy): domain Eukaryota; kingdom Metazoa; phylum Arthropoda; class Insecta; order Hemiptera; family Pentatomidae; genus Arma; species Arma custos. Next base: position 91,889,526 of record CM073760.1, on the reverse strand, counting down.
GGCTACGTAACCGGTACTGAAGATGGTATTAATTGTTTGGTTTTTTTCTGAATACATTCTACAGAAGTCATATCTTTAATCAAACTATCTCGAAACTCCATTCACGCTACCGAAATTTGAAGTGAAATTCACAGTGGTTTGGATTTCTGATAAAATATTTTATTTAATATAGAAGATTGTTTCACTATTCGATAAAAGTAGTTTGTAACTCTTTTTCCGTTCTGGGCCAGCGGTTGTGGTTCCCCAGAGAACTGTTATACTAAAATAATTGCTTAATATTGCACTGCTTCCTTCTAGAATTTACATTTTCAGAGGCAGCTAAACCAAAACAAAATACTATTACAAAACAACAATAACTGATTGATATTATTTATTATTATTAAATGTTGAAAAGCAGTAGTAGAAAAGTAAAAATAAATATTTTATTTGAAAAGAAAACTTTGAAAATTAAACTGATAGAGGCCTATCTCATTTCGTCAAACACTTTTTATCAATTATGAATTACAGAGTTAACATTGGGAATGCTAAATTTATAAATGTATTTTAAAAAGATGGAAAATTCACAGTGCTTTAGTAATATGGTTTAAACATTATAAGTGGTAGTAATACGCAAAATATATAAGACAAAAACTTTATCAACAGTTCAACGATGTAAATCAGAACATATCTAGAAAACAAAAATGTAAACTGTGCTCAGTTACAGAGTCAAATAAGAATTATTAACAATTATTTTCCTAGTAAATATTAACAAAATCATCTCATAATGTATTCTGAGAAACACATTATGAATCAGCTAATAATGTATTCCGAATGTAGTCTCAGTTGACATTTAAGATCAACTTCCAGCGGCATTGCACTGAACGTTTCTCTGAAATTCATAGGGTCAATGTCACTCATCTCATACTGTACTGTATTGCCCCGCAAAGGCAAGGCATCGTATATTCGATCTACCTAACCTAGACACCATTACCAATATTTGTTGAATTAAATTAGCTCAAGAACGGTATGATTTAATGTAGTTTGTTTAAATATTTTTACTAATTTTGAAATAATTATCTCCTAACTTTGCACTCATTATTCCCTGGCTTTATAACCAAAGAAGAAGAAATATGAAAAAGTAAATGAAAAATGATCAACCAATCAAGAATGTCCAAAAGTAGAGAAAATATTTGTCACTCAAGCCTTCCTAATCATTTATTTTTTCATTTTCTGGTGCTTTGTGTAGCTGTATACACAATATTATATTTTTGGTAATAGTACTCTAATATTTCCATACAGTGTAAAAATATAATACATTTAACTAGGCTAAAATATATTTATGTTGCTGGCTATCACCTTAAACGATTTTCTTATCTTAAAGGTAAAAGCCAAGAATTACTCCTTATTTTTGTTTCCATTTTATTCTATAGGTTTTGGAGCATATGCCTCATCCTTAGGGGCGATATCTTAAATTTTATTCAAATAATTATTAATTGTGGTATTTTTAGTTTACGCCATTGCAATTCCATATAAACATTTTAATGTTTCATTTTATTAAGCCAATATTAAAACATAACTATAAACAAACTTACAGTTTGGTTGATTGTATCTTCTAGAGTGATGTTACAACACCCTTTTCCCTAAAATCGACAAAAATTTACGTTGATTTTAACCATTTTTACACTTTTCTCAAAAAAAGCTCTATTCACTTTAATGACTGGCCATTCTGAAGTAAAATTCAATGTAACTTAGAAGATGCCAGGTGGGCCGCTGAGCATGCACTCAATGCTTTACCCCTGATATTTTCGCAATGACTGTTACCCGATTTAGACTGACCATAATTCATTTTATGCCCAAGTCATTCGACTAACAGAGTTTTAGAAATTGCAATGCCAGCCGATTTCACTTTCTAGGCCAAACTGGCCGTGGTTTTACCATCACTAAAGGAAATGTTATTAAAGAGTAACAGGTAATTTAATCTTAGCAACTTTAATCAGGGAATCGTTTAAAAGTACCTAGCTGGCTAGATCCTGATCCTATTGAATATTATTATTCATTAATATTGAATATTATTAATATTATTTTTATGATTTTCTTACTGAAAGTACAATAAACTACTTTAGGCTACTTCAACGCTCCCTCAATAAACGCTCTAAGCTTTCAAAAGCTTAGAATTAATTACTTATTTGGACTTGGATGGAGTTGAGCTTTGAGGCACCGCTAAGCAATGTGATTCCTATCTTATAAAATCTTTCCAATCCAAAATCCTCCGTAAAATTCTCAATGATCCTAACTTTGTTGCCAACAAAGTAATCCATAATTACCCTAATGCCCCATTTGTTACAGATTTGGCCTGAACCAGATATCAAATCCTTTCATGACAAAATTTATCCCACTAGATTATAACCCAACAACCTCTTCAATTCCTGATAATCCTCCGAGGCGTCTGAAAAGAAGATGGCCTCGTGACTTTTTATGTTGAATTTGTTATTCCAGTACTGCCATTGGGTAGTTTCTCTTGTTGCCTTTATCTCATACCATAATATAATGTATGCCATAATGTAACCAGTAAATTTCAATATATAAATTGTATACATTTTTTTCGTTTCTTTATTCCATCATCATCATCATTTCATTAATTGAAGTATTATGATTGTGATTGTTGATTGGCATCACTATGTTTTTTTTTCACGATTACTTTGTTGATCAACTGAGAAAAGCTAAACGCACTTTAACAAATTCGTACATAGATGACGTTGGCTTATAGTCTGCAAGAATATCGGTTCGATAAGGGTAGGTATACTCTCCTGAATATTTTAATAAACTTTGAAAACAAATAAAAAAGAATGAAACCCCATTTTTGGATTGTATTTCATACCTCCTATCATACAACTGTAACCCAATCTACAACAGGACTAACTACGTACAAGCGCCCAACGATAAACGGAAAAGACACGGAGGTTTTCACAAAGCCGACAAAGAGATGTGAATCAGCGGAGACAGTTAAATATGGAACAGAATGCGAAACAGAGCCGCCTCAGGTGACGTCACCGTCTGCCAGCAATGAAAAACAGCTTCTAAATTCTCTTTTTGTTTTTATTTTACGGAATGAGCACTCCTTTATTTGTGACCAACTGGAAAAATAGTAACTGAGTTTTTTTATTTAAGGAAACACTAACTATAATGTGAACAAGTTTTTAAATTTGAGTGATATCAATGGGAGATAAAATGGTTATAACCATCTTCAAGGTCAGTCATTAAATCATAAAATCAGAAATACTACAGATACAAAAAAATTGAAATCACAAAGGAGAATGAAAAGTTAGTAATTATTTTTTTCTGCTACTAATTCGTATTCTCTCAGATATCCTAGCCTAAATGATTTGTTCATTTCTTTAAATTTTATTTTTTTTTCTTCTTAATAGCACTAACATACAAAAACTATCATATCATCTGGTCTACATATCTTCTATTTACAAACAAACGACTAAGCTACAACACTATACTAAGATTCATTTGAAAATGAGGAGCAGAACTTTAGGGTTCAGCAATACACGGCCTTATACACAAGATACAAACAACAATCCGAAATTCTAAGAAAAATTGTTATTGCCCCATGGTTATTTCGAATTACACTATACACAACGAAATGAATATACCCATCGTAAAATCATATATTCACACCAAATACACCACATTCCACTCGTCAATACATCACCAAAATCCTCTCATTGGTTCTCTTTCTTACTCTTTGTTACCTGGACTTACTAAGAGAAGATAAAAACCACAATGGCCTAGAGACCTGCTCAGAAAACACTAATCAGTTAAAATATTTTATATTCCAGCAAATCTGGGAGTAAAAAAGCATTGAGATAAAACTTGCTGGTAGCGATACTGCGGAAGTGCAAAAGTAAAATAACTACAAACTAACGAAATAAATAGGTTTTGATTTTTTTTTAAATCCACATTTGTCATGCCAAAACAAAGACTTAATTATAACCTTGCTGGTATTCCACGATTTAGATTTTTAAGTATTTTTAGCATTAATAAAGACATTTTTCACGAAAACCAACATTCGAAAAATGAAGATGACGTCAGACTGCAGAAAATATTGAGGAAGCTACTCTGATAAATATCGAACGGTATAAAAATAACATATATTTGCATTTTCTACGTAGAATAGTCGTACTCCTCTATATTCTTTGGAGAACATGGACTACATGAGCCACCTAAGACTATCAGTATCTATTATATAATTTTATTATTACTTATTGTGAGATTTTTTCCCGTTAGTCACAGATTAAAAATATATGAATAAAGAAACTGTACAGGCTTCATTTATCATACAGTTTTGTAACTGCCACAGAAATATAACGGCTAAGTACATTTATTTAGAAAATTTTTATTTTGAACATAAGAGTTCCATTTGAACAAAAAGATTTGATTCAGAAAATTCCTGGTTTCAATTGGCTCTAGCACATAAGAAATCATGTTATCGGTCATTATCGTTTGATGTTAAAATATACTTAAGTAAAGTAGTACATACTATGACTTAGTATTCGAAACAAGACATTGGAAGCTGGTCAGCTCATAAATGTAAGCAATAAAAATTGGGTACACAACATTGTTACTGATTGAAATTCCTGCCACAATCTTGCTTCCCTTAGAATGTTTGCTAACTGTGAATAAAGTACTACGAACTTAGGGTACAACAATAATTCTGGTTGGTTAGAAGGGCTTTAAATACTGTATAAATAATTACTATTTAAAATAAAATATATACAGATACAATTGGATAATAATTATTTTCACAAATCGCTCCTTCAATAGAACAACGGCATACTTGAAGCTTTTAAATTTAGAAACGACATCTGATAATTCCATTTTCATGATATGATATGATGATTTTTTTTTATAATAAATTCAAATGTTGAGTAGTATTATGTTTGAATCTGACCTTTTGTGGGGATAATGGCTTAAATAAAAATAAAAAAAGAATGCAAGCTTTTAAAAATTCTCTAAGGATCAATAAAAGAGTGTCAATACCATTATTGCAGTAATAATGCTATGCTTTACCAATAGCCAATTTTATTTCTTTTAACTCTCCTGGTTTAATTTTGACCCCTTGTAATCGACAAAGAAAAAATAAATACTTTGATGATTCATGTTTTAAGATGCATTGATTCTAATATCGAAAAACGATACTGTGTGTGTGTGTGTGTGTGTGTGTGTACAATCAACGTACGTTGGTTCTAATGCTTAATGAAAATGGCCAATTCATTTTTAATGTCAGAAGCACAAAAACAACAATTTCTCAAGCAATTTATCCCATAAATACCTTACACTTATTGATTTCTGATTTGCTATTGCAGAATAGCAAGATCGTGAAATGACGATAGGTGAAAGTAAATAACGTTGCCATTAAGCAAGGGATTGATCTTCAGCCCATCTCTGGATCCCAATTAGCTCCGGAACCAAGTGCTCACAATACAAGATAAGTGGAGTATATTCTTCAACGGTTACATTATGTGGTAAATATGGCAATATTTGCCGGCAGTGAAATCATAAACTAATTTGAAGTAATGTTCACAGATAATAGACTTATATAATATGTTATACTAGAAAGGAATGAAAAACATAACGAACTGTGTTTTTTTGTTTTCGTTTTTTTTTCTCGGAGAAACAAACTAGTTCGATTTCGGTTTAAGGACATTTTGTGGTAACTAGATAAAAAAAAAAAACATAACAGACGATATCAAAAGATCATATAATGACGGAAAAATTGGAAAAGAAATTTAGAATTGAAGTTAAATTGAAATTAATAAATATTTGGTAAACATAAAGCTGCAGATATAACAATAACATGTTTTTCAGCACGAGTACGAGATATGAGATAACAACTTCATTCGCGATTCGGAATTTCGTTATAATGCACCTACACCCACATTTGTCTTAAATTTTGGTCGTAAATGTTGATTCACAGGCTGAAAACACAAGAGAATGCAGTAATGGGGTTCTTTGTAATATATTTTAACCAGTCTCGAAATTTATTATCTTCGAATTGCGATCTTCTTAATATAAACATTTTTAATATGTTAAAATGAAGTTTAAATCAGCTAGCACATGCTTTATGACTTCTCTTTTCTCTGTTCCAAGTTCTGGATCCAACAATGCTTCTGGCATCTCTCTTGACCTCGTCTGTCCACTTAAGTTGTGGACGCACCCGTTTCCTTTTTTTATCAACGTACCCAAACAGAAGCATTTTCTGATTAGCGTCTGGCCAAATATCCAGCTCATCTAAACCTAACTGTTCTTATATACTGCACCACGTCTAGCTCCTGATACATTTGATACAGCTCTGCATTTTGCCTGAGTCTTAATTGATCGCCAAAAACTTACAGCTACAAACATCCGTCTTAATATTATTCTCTCAAGTAGTAGTAAACTGTTGGCACCTGCCCTGGTGATGCCAGGTTTCAGATCCATATGTTAAAACCGGCCTGATAACTGTTTTGTAAAGCATGACCTCTTCTTGATAACAGGCGACTTCTAAAATTCTTAAAATGTGGTGTATGACCAATCAAAATGAGTTTGTATTATATTAGAATCTCAATAATAGCTCATTCATCTCGCCAACTACATTATAATTACTAATAATAATTTACAGCTGGTGTCAATGTGGCGATAAACAAACAAAGCCGAATGGGCAGAAGATAGGTGCAACAACCCCAGGAGTCCTGTTCTCAGGAGGACCATGTCAGATGGCAGTTAATTGACTGGGCTTTGTCCAGCTCCTCATCGGACATCATCACGTAGTCCTTTGTGTATTCCACCACGCCCGGTTAGTCTCTTCCCAGAACTTCCTTCTGTTTCCTTCGGCCATCTCGTAGGGAAGGATCCTTTTAACAGGGCTGAGGAGGATATCCAATACGGTGGGATGAGCTTATCTCATCACGATCATAGGACAATGGATTTCGGTAGTGTCGTGCTGAAGTAAGTGCGAGAATGCTTTTATTTAGGGACAAAGATGACTGATAAGGAACAATGGATGACCAATATAAAGTATTTTATATGTTTAACATGCTGTACTAAAAAGTATTCTATCGAAAGGTTTTGCTTAAATTTCTATATTACTGGTATTTTCAGCTACTGAAGTGGATTGTAATCAGATGATGCGCTTTGTAAGCCAACATTATTCCTTTATATTCTCACTTTTGCAAAAGTAATGAAAAAAGTTTTAACACACAATCGAAATAACTTGGGACGAACCATGGCTTTGGTTTTAGTCTGGGTATAGTATTATGGGTTTATGTTTTGTATCTTTAATGGATGTGGTACTGGGTGGCAATGAACTTATTTAGTGGTACTTATTGTAATTAACATACACGTAAAAAAATAATAGAAATCAAAAATTATTTTTTATTTGCGAATTAAATAGTATTTTATGAAATGACTTTGTATGCATACATGCAAATTATAATAAATATTTATGAAGAGCAATTATACAAATGCCATTTGGCACATATTGGTTTTTTTTATCTTTTGGTTACCTCCCCTGAGGGATCCTCGTGGAACCGTATAAGCAGAAACTTGAAGGCACTCTTACCGTGGTTCATATTATCCAGGCTCTACCAATAACATTTGACATTTAGTTAAGATATCTAATAATAAAATTTGTTTCAGAGAAAGCTATTTTAATTATGTCTATTTATTCTGTGAAAATGGTATTGATAAATCAACAATAATGTCCTTTTTTCAAATGCTCGCTGAGGAGAACTTCTAAGCAACAATAAACAACGAAATAAATAGCTTTCTAACTTTTCATAACCGGAAGATTACCAATTTTTCATTTCTATTTGAACTAAGAAAAACTATAAATAAGAGATGAGGCATTAATTATAAATTAATACAGCATCTTTCAAAAACTCAAGCAGTAAATATTCACGTAAATAATAAATCTTACTGGCAGCTGCAATTTTTAATTAAGCTCTGCAGAAATGCTAGGACCTTACCTGAAAAAAAAAACATAATATAAATAAATCCACACATGATAATATCCCACGAAATACAAAAAAAAAATTCTTTGTGAATTTACAGCTAATGTAACGCTTAATTCAACATTTGATTTTGCTGAATTTAAGGATTGCTGGCATAAATGATGTAATTATTTTATTATAAATAAATATTTTTTATAATATGTAAATATTTTTTCATTTTATGTTATGAAAACTAGGTAGGATTTCATTTTATGTTCTATATTTAAATCATAGAAGCCATAAAGTTTGTCATAAAGGATAAAGTGTTGTCTATTTTTTGACAGGCACTACCGATGGTAAGAGTTAATGATCCTTATTTATCCAACATTAATATTTGTAATAATTCAGTTAAACTTTAATTAATCACTGTTTTAACCGTTCTAACATTGTATAACAGTTTCTGGCTGCATTATTTTTAAAATATTTTAATATTAACGATAGTTAAGAATAGTATTCAGTAGTACGAGGTCGATACTTCGTTTCATAAGAACTTATTCATGAGCTTACAAGCTTTATTTCAAAATCCTCAAAGGTTAGGCAATCAGATGCGGATAAGCTACTGCAACTGTCTTTTACATGAAAAATTGCTCACTGCTGCCTTTCTAATCCAACAAAACATCAGATTTAATGGTTGAAATAGGAGACAGTGGAAACCACCCAGTTTTGCTATGTTTAGGCAATGCATGTCTCCTTTCATTCATTAGATATATGTATTATTAAAAAGAAATAAGTTAAAAACATATCACACATCACTATCAAATTGAACTATATATTATTAAAGAATTGGGAACATCACCGGTTAGTAAAAGATTCTCCAAGCCACGGAGCTTGTGAGGCCACGGTGACTGTTCACGTTAGCGACCAGTTCGAGTCCGGCTATTTAAATTCATTTTGTATAAACGAATGATTTTAAGGAGCAAAGTAATGTTAGCTTTTTTTTTCTCTTTATGTTTTTATCCACACCTGTCAAATACAAATGATTGACCATCAGCAGATTGGCTGACAGTAAAATACATAATGACATGAAATGCATGAAGAAGAACAGTACCCAACAATACCTCTCCTATGGCTTCATTTAATTTCTTATTGCAATAGATCTCTTGTTAGCTTTTAAATTTAAGGTTATTAGTACTTCCAGAACCAAGTGTTTATTAGTTTCCAGACGAAAAAGGAAATAAGTATTCAAATTAATGAGAAGACTATTCAGCAGGTCCACTCCTTTAAGCATTTGGGCGTGACCATAAGTGAGAATGGGAAATTAAATGATAAAGTCAGCACGAAAATTACCACTTCAGGAAGGATGTTTTCTTCTATAAATAAAAAGTTTTAAGGAAAGAAAGAAGTCACAAAAGAAACTAAATTGGCTGTTTACCGCTCGACATATGTTCCTATTTTCACTTATGGAACTGAATCCTGAACCCTAAAGCACTGTGATCGCAGCCTACTCCAAAGCATGAAAATAGAGTGGAAGACCAAGAGGGACTGAATAAAAAATAAGACGAAAAGGACTACACTCAAAATTGAACCCCTTGTCAGATAATCCAGGAAGGACAGCTTCCTCGGACATGTAATGGATATGGATGACTGCCGGACAGCGAAGAAAGCTATGGAGGTTAAACCAACAGGAAAAAGACTCCAGGGGAAGGCCGAGAGTGACCTGGAAGAATAACCTCCAAAATAAACTTAAAAAGTAGGGATTGGATGGACCAAGAGAGTAGCCCTTGACAGAGACAGGTGGCGTTCCTTAAGCGAAATCTCTAAACCGCAAGGAAGAAGAGATGGCTGAATAAGAAGAAAAAAATATACCTTTAAAATAATAAAACCTTTATGTAATAAATGCCGGATTAAATTATATTAATAAACAAAATATCACTCAGATCAATGGGAGAGCAAAGCGAAAAATATAATTGATAATGCCAATTTTATAAGAATAAAAAAATTCAGAAATGACGATATTAGAGACCGGCTGACCGAAGGAGTTCCGGAGAATTGGAAGGAACAGGCTGCGATGGTACGGACCTGCCAGCGGATGCCAGAACGTAGGTGGCCGAAGAGACTTTTCCTGTGGGAACAGCCAGGCAGACGAAGAAGAGGAAGACCCCGAACCCGGTGGAAGGACTGCGTGGAGGAGGAGATGGCCGGCAGGGGACTTGAGGAGGATGACTGGTGGAATAGAGAAAAGTGGAGGGACGCTCTGACTTAACCAGGCAACCCATTGAGGAAAAACCCTGTAAAAGTAAGTAAAGTAAAAAAAAAAAATTGACGTAAGGGCGTAAAAAATTGGCATGTCGGAGCACCTATACATACCAAGAAAAAATAATTTTATAACGAATACATAAATTTATATTACATAACTTCACTGAATACAAATTTATTCGGCTATAATCTATAGTATTAATAAAAATATAAAATTGTATTTTACCTTCGTTTAGCTGATTTCTAATAATAATGATTTTGAGTAGTTACATAAAAAAACAGTGTTAATTTTGTTATCTAATTAGTTTGTCAGCTAAATAGACTGTAACTATTTAGTGTAACTCCATTAAAAACCTTTTTTTTTTACTATTAGGGCAAGAATCTGAAAACATTTTGAAGCGTTAACAAAATTTATTGATAAAACAATGGTTGATTGAACCTCAATAGACTGTCTATTGAACAGACGAAAAAAAGGGTGTGGCTGTGTCATGGAAACGACCGTGTGCTGTACGTGAATGCGTTTACGTAACGGTTAATATATACAATAAATTATATACAATAATATTATTAAAATATTCAGGAAAAATCTGTTAGTCTCGGTCATATTGTTACCATCTGATCGCTGTTGAGAAGCTCTTTCCAGCTGTATACGATCTCTGTATTTGGATTTTGCTTTTCAACGCGTATAAGCCGACATTAAATACATTCGATAACACCTTTTTATATTCACTGTCACTATTATACACTACTGTTTTATATGCTATCGATAGATTTCGACGACATCAGACGATTGAAACCTAAACTAACGTCGTGACTTATCCGACTCAAAAGTTTTAGGGAATGAAAATCTCGATACGTAGCAAAATTACCTACAAAGATGATGGATAGAGATGATGGATATGTAGCTGCAACTCCAAACTATATCCCTCGATTTTTTTAACATTCGTTTTTTTTTATTGTCTCCCACTATATGTAGTTTGTAAAGATTCTCATCATTAAATAAACCTTACAACACATGTTCGAGTAGGAGAAGACTAAAACTTAATACTTTGGTGGTATCAAACATTAAAAAATAAAAATAAAAGTTAAATTATAGAAGGAGGATTCATAAATCAAAGAAAAACTCCTCACTAGTGGGTTGTAACCTCGTCATTTAATATATCAAGCCCACACTATGCAAAAATCTTCTCAACCGTTTATTAGTTTCTTGTTTGGAGGATTGAACTCTGTAAGATTTAAATAAATAAGTGCTAATAACTCACAATATTATTTATAATTATAATAGCTAGGTATGCTGAAAACTATTTTATTATTTATATATGAACTGTTATAAAAGAAAACAGGACGATTAAATGAAATTAATTAAACTAAACGAAAATAGAAACTTCAAAATGTTTTAGAAGAATTATAAAAATCTCCTACCAGTGATATAAATCTGCTGTTACATTATTAAAGTACTATTAGGGTAAATAATTTAAATTAATGAATACTTGTAGAGTTAAGAAGTCAATTTAAAAAAAATATATATCGTTAAAAAACATATAAATAAAGAATTTATCTATATTTTTGCAACATTATTGCTTATAAAGTAACCACACAATGTAGCTCATTTTTTATATGGCTTATTAAGTTAAATATAAGACTAAAGTAACATACAAAGAAAAACTTTTTTAAAAAATTGTTAATATAATGGTTAGAACATAAATATTTTATTACTTTTAATAGATTAATTTTATCTAGATATCTTAGGAATATAGCCGAGATAAAATAAGTCGAGACAAAACTGCTCCTTTACAATTGTGCCAATTACTGGCTAGTTAACAGAATTGTTTTACCAGTTTATTAACACTCACTCATTCTCTGCCTTGGAAATTATTAGTGCCTTTATAACAATGTTCCAAAATTCCATAACAACAGCGATTTTTTGTTTATTAGGCCTAAAAAAATGAAGTGGTGTCTATAGTAAATTAAAAAAAAATCTCATTATGAATAAAGTTAAAATTGTATAAATATTTTTATTTATAAAAATATTTATAAAATTTTAATTGTGTTTTATGATTAAAATTTTAAATAAATATTTAAGTAAACAGTGGCCGTGGAACCTTAAATGAGTATTTAAATAAAATACACTTTGATACACCCACCAATCGCCTTATAAAACCATTATTTTCACCACTTACTTGCCAAAGTATTCCTAGCATACAAAGAAAAGCGGTAAATGGTAAAAATGCTTGCTTATTGGCTTTATTTTTTCCTACCTATTTCATATTTTTTTTCCAAAAATAAAAAAATCATTTAAGCAGAAACATTATTTAAAACAATTTGCGCAAATTAATTTTTCATACGGATTTTGTTTACAGCCGATATGAATCCTACTTTAAGAAGCATGAAGCTTGGACGGTGGGGGACTCTATGAAGCCAAGACCTTCGCAAGGAGCGAGGAAAATGGATTAGGTCTTCAGTTGGTACAGCTGTCGTTCTGTCATGAAGACTCTCCGAAGTGGAAGGTACTGGCTTTACAAGGCTTCGTGCTTCGAGGTACAGCTGCAATGGCAGTGGGAAACGTGATGGTGCTGTTTCAGATGAAATGTTGTCCATGTCCATATTCAATGTGAGGCAGATCGAATACTTGAACAGTACACAAAGAGGAAACCATTAATAAGGGTAATATAAGTAGAAAAAACACCTGGTGCAGATTTAATGAACGACAGATTTGTAGACTAAGGTCTGCGGTTGGGTCAAAATCGATCTCCAAGGGTTCTTTGTAAAGGAATTCTGATATACATATAATTTCGATTACCTAATCTTCATATTATTTTTAAACGATTTGAAATTCAAGAATTGGTGACGATGTGTAGATCAAATAAGTGTCATAGTACGTTTTGCTACGACAGCTCGTTATGGTTTTTATTCCCGTTATGTGGAGTAATTAGGTGACAATTTGGTGGTGGCTGTGGCGTCAGTCTCTTTACAGAGATCATCAGAACACATATTTTCATGTACTACCATAGAAGATTATTAATACATCATTTATTCAAGTGAAAACTGTAGAATATGTGGGTAATGGGTAATAATCTAAACATTATTAGATCTTACGACAAGAGCAGTTGGCAATGCAAGAACTTTTATAACACATTCCGCTTGGAGAAGAAATGATTAACATTATTTTGGAAAAAGTACAAGCGATGGCTGAATCTTTAGTGACACAAAATCATGATAAGTCCAATCATCATGATTGTTTTTTTTTTTTATTAAAGCAGTAAATCTTAATAAAATCTTGGGCCAGCCAATATTACAGGAAGTAAGATTAATACAGTGTATTATTTTCTACATTTAAGTAAATCAATATCTTTAATGATTTTTCACGTTATAGGTATGACTTAAGCGTCTTTATCCCAATGACTCCACAAAATCCCAATTATTTTTTCTACACACTTTAAACATATAACCTGATTAATAACTAGATAAGATAATCTCATAAACAGATTAATAACTAAAACACTTTGCCTAGTCAAGACAGTAAAACAAACACTCACTGAACAATGACTCCGTAGATTTTATTAAATAAGATAAAATTGGTTTGTAATAATTTATAGTATAAATATAACTTAACGATCGCTGAGACTATACGTATACATTAAATAATTCCTTGTTTTGGTACAATGAATTGTTTAGTGTACAAATTGTGAAATGTTTTGGTAATTAGATGTTTCCAAAAAAGTTATATTTAACAATTTCAATATTAATTTAAGACCAATAAATTTGCCATATTTTATCACAATAATGTTGCAAGAATCACAAACAAAGAAATATGTTATTAGATATAATAAATAATATTTAATAGAAAAAATGAGCATGTTTTATTTACATAACCGATGAATAAGTGGTTAGGTCCATTTTTTCCGAAATGAGTTTTTTGTACATAAGTAAGCTGAATCCAGTTATTTTCGTAGTTAGTAATGTGCTAAGTAAGGGATTGGCTTGAAAGGGAGTTAATACTTATATTACAACTCCATTTCAAACCAACAACTACGAGAACGACACAATTCCGGTTATCTGAAAGCAGTTAACTATCTCTGGACGAAATCCGATTGAGTAAATGTTTGCATAATTTACCTATATTATCGCTGATATGTGAGCACATTTTTCACCAGATGCACCAATACTATCTGTTAACGCCTGTCTTATGAGTTGACTACAGTAACTGCAGCGTCTAAATGAATAAAATGAACGCACTTTCCTTAATAAGCATATGACGTTTTATTTTATCTCGAAAGAATGAGGGAAATAATGTTGAATTAAGTATAGCACTTAGTCACTGGAAAATACTGCTGCCGCTATTCCTAACGTCTGCAAACGTAAAAGCGTTGAATGGAAATATAATAAAGCTTCCTTAATGGACTTTGAAAAGGAATATTAATATTAATAAAAGCGGTTTAAAAAAAATTAAAGACTGGAAAATATAAAGAGTACAGTAACCCTCAAAATGATCCTGTGCCTTCGGTCCAAAGTCGAAATATTTTATTAGAACCTCTCGGCTTCTTTCAAGGCAAACTTCTTTTAGTGTATCATGATCTCTGATGACTAGTTTTCTGCGGTATAGACCTACACAAACAGGCCCAAAGACAATTTGGGGAATCGAAAATGAGGGAAATAATAGGAGAAAAAGTAAACAAGCAAATCACTAAAATATAGCCAAAAACTCAAAAAGAAACACTATTATTTATTATAATGCAATTGGGAAAAAAACACAATGCAAAGCCTTATGTTTCAAAAAATACACCTACTTACCAGTCGACGTTTCGCCTATTCAGGCATTATCAAGACACCAAAATAAAAAAGGAGTTATGTGAATCGCATCTCGAAGAAAAAGGTGCAATACATCCCAACGGTCAACAGCCCAAACAGGCTCCAAACATGAGACAGCACACCACCACCAAGACGTTCAACATACAACTGAACGAAAGTAATACGCCACCAGCTGGGAAGGTTATAGAATCAGCTGATCCACAAAACATATCAAGTAATATTAGCCTATAAAATTTTTTTTTTTATACATTTTTAAAAGAAAAATTTGGCTAACTTTGCTAATATGTATAATAAAAAAAAAATTTTTATAGGCTAATATTACTTGATATGTTTTGTGGATCAGCTGATTCTATAACCTTCCCAGCTGGTGGCGTATTACTTTCGTTCAGTTGTATGTTGAACGTCTTGGTGGTGGTGTGCTGTCTCATGTTTGGAGCCTGTTTGGGCTGTTGATCGTTGGGATGTATTGCACCTTTTTCTTCGAGATGCGATTCACATAACTCCTTTTTGATTTTGGTGTCTTGATAATGCCTGAATAGGCGAAACGTCGACTGGTAAGTAGGTGTGTTTTTTGAAACATAAGGCTTTGCATTGTGGTTTTTTCCCAATTGCATTATAATAAATAATAGTGTTTCTTTTTGAGTTTTTGGCTCTATTTTAGTGATTTGATTTGTGGTATAGCCGTTGTTCCACTTCAATTCTTAATGTAAACAAGCAAACATGGTGAAAATAAAAGGAAATCCATCTAAAGCGGAAAGTCAATAGACTTTTAATACCATTCATAAACTCACTACTATTATTTAATGTACTGGGTATATGTACCGCATTTATGAACTACACTTGGAGAACCAATATTTAGGATTAGTTTATATAATATTACATAATGGTTTATTGCCAAATGGTAAGAATTGTCTCAATTTTGGGTAAGAAGGAATCAACTTTCCGGTTCGAATAACCTCCTAAAATTATACACAACTACTGACAAAATCTTGATGCCTTGATCCATGGTTTGACTATGCTCACTTTTTGCACCCAGGAAGCGGGCGCCCAACACTGTCGTTAGTGAAACTGCGAATTACGTTCACAGGAGACCAAGCAGGAACCAGGGAAAGTCCTCACTGGACATAGGTCATTATCTCCCTGGCAGCTCTTCCACTTCATGGCTTTGATGTTAACATTTTATTACTCATATCATTCTTCTATATGTCATTTGCATTCGGTTATGAGTTTTCTCTTATAACTCATTCAGGTACTAAGACAAAGTGATTAACAATATGTATCATATAAGTTAATGCACTTTACTACCATCTTTCATCACAGAAAAAAACATGTAGCGCTTCTACATACAACCCATGGAGGCTCTTGAATTCAGTATTTGGTAGAGACTGTACTGTTTCTTGGACTACAGTTGTCAATAGGACTGATTGGCCCTTGATCATACTCAAACGCAGGATCCTCCCCCCTATTTCAGGGACCCACTTTATAGAGACTGGGTGAGCTTGAAGAGTGTCCTAGATCTCACATCTCCGGTCACTAATTAATTAAAAGTCTGCTAGCGAGCATGATATGAACCCAGGCCTTCGGCACGGAAACAGCGCTAAACCACTGAGCCACTCAGCTCCCAAAAAATTAAGGTTTAAAAATTGAGACAAACTTCAGGAATAGAACAATTAGACGACTAACCTAAACCCTTCTGAACCCAAGTTTGTCAGATATACAAGACTGATATAATGGATCCTCAACAGATGATCTCATGATAACATAAGTGAAAATCATAACTCACTCATACACATATATATACACAGCTCATATGAACATGCCTTATATCACTAACAGAACATTGAAAAATAAATGGTTGAGAGATCTCTTTGCCTAACACAGAATGATGTTAATCGACAACTTAATTATTTGATGAATAACCTGCAATAGATGAATACAAAAATAAAGAGGGAGAATGCCCCTTCAGTTGTGAATAATAAATTATTCATAATTTATTTCAAGTAGTCATACATTAGCCATTGGACTTGTGGCCAGAATGGAGGACAACGCTACTCTGAAAAGACTGCAGTTTTTGCCTTTATTGGTATAAAGGCATTTCGAATAGGATGGGAATAAAATTATACTCAGACATATTTGTTCTTCGTTTTATAAGATTTTGAGAAGGACTCGAACTCGAATATCACTTTCAGTTGGTTAAATATTTCATAAAAGAGTGAATTATTTATACTTAATGCACAATGTTAATTTTCTTAGAATAATAGAAAAATAGAAAAATTATAGATTAGGGAGTGGCTAAAGTATGCATCCTGGTTGCCTCAGTGCTACAATCTAACTCGAAAACTATTTATCTTGTGATGTACAATTATGGCAAGTCCAAACCAAACTCAATGATTTATATATATATATATATATATGAGTAAATCCTATGAAAAAAATGTAATCCTTTAAAAGGAGGTTACTTGGTCACTCAAACTAATAAATCAATATAATCACTTATCGGAGGTGCAACGAGACCTGTTTGAAGATAAAATCGAATCGGGTCAAAAGAAAGTATTAAATCACCATAAAATATTTAGTTTAATAAATCCACCACCTGAAGTATTGAAAAAAAATCAGTGAACGAAATCGATATACATTCAAGGATATCCGAACAAATGTTTGCTTCAACCCATTGATATATCAAATAGATAAATAGATCGAGGTTGTTATCACTTGTTTTTCTAGCATATTAGGTTTCTCAATTATAGGGCCCTGGAGACAAAATTGTTAGTTCTTTTAATAAAGAAGACTTGGCTAAAGATAAAATATTTAATAATTAAAATATGTAATGCTAGGACGTATTTTTAAACAAAAAAATGCCAGAGAAGTGGGGGGAAGAAAACAGAGGATCTGAACCATAAACTAGTTACATAAACGGTTGCTTATTCCTTATTGTCTTTTGTTTCGCCGCTTTCTTTTTCTTATAATCGAGTAATTATTACATCCGATACGTCCCCCACCAAACTGTCGATCGACATTTAGTTCTTCACTTGAGATTCAGCCATTAAAGATCTAAACGAATTATAAACTTAAAGTTAAACGGATGTTGCCGTTCCAAATAATTTTGTGTTATTGCTTAATCCAAGATGAAAGCAGTTTAAGTAGCATTAATTCTAAGAATTTATAAATTTAATGTGGTGACTACTGCTTCAAAGAACAAGCTCGGAACATTCTAGTATTTTTTATCTGTTAATTTGAGCTCAAGTCGGGTAAATAAAATAAACAATTCCATTTAGTTTACTGTTTAGCCATAAAATCATGTAAAAATAAAATTATTACTATAATACTGACTATGTGCGTTGTTTTAACTCTCCATAACCAACCACATTACTTATTTAAGTTAAATATTAAAAAAATAAAATAAAGGAATTTGGAGGATGCCATTTTGAAAATTTATTATCTACGCCCTCAATATCAATGGGTATAAAGTTGAATATATAAATTGGCATTTCTAGTTTATTAAAGAAACAATAGGCTGGAACGCATAATGTTTGCTCAGTAAAACTATTTATTATAGAGATAGACTTCCACAAACACAAACCATCTTGAGAAATATACTTTTCATGGGACCTTAAAAAAAGGGATATTAGGGGATTCCGTTGAAACCTCGATCGCTAACTTTTCAAAATAACAATTCTTCCAGTTACAATTGTGAATTAAGTGAAATTAATAAGTAATTAATTGACCTATTTATAGAAATTTTTAAGGGAAAAAATTCTAGGAAGATTGATAACTTTTCTAACCTTTCTTTAAAAGCCATGAACTACATTCAAAGACAATAATTTTTACAAGATCATTTGGTCGCCTCCAAGAGCAGCTGGACCAATTAATCAATAATATGTGGGAATAATAATAAGAAAAATATTATAATTGAACTTTCTTAATTAATCTTATGGGGTAAGGTTAATGAGATTATAAAATAAAACCCAAAATATGTGAAATACAAATAAATTATTAACTTTTATTACAAAAAAAAAAAAAAACATATGATTTCATGACTGAATCTCCAACAACAGTATTTGACCTCATAAGTTGCTGATTCAATGTTTAAAATTACCATCCGATATTGTTCCCACTTAACTTCCAGCAATCTTCAAGATTTAGTATTGTAATTTGCCTGATGATGTTTGTAATTTAATGAATACTGAATTATTTTTATTGATTTATTTTCTTAGGATTGGTTAGGCCTGATATATAAATATGTATTATATTGTACTAAACTATTTTATGACATTAGTTATTCTTTTCTTTACAATAAATATTTAAAAGTAAGTAGGTACTCAACATGATGATCATGTATTAATGCTTTGGTTACATTAAACTATTAGCTTGTAAAGGATGTTTTTTTTACAGTTACAAAAGTTTAAATCATTATAAAATAAAGAAATGTATTTTTATTTATTTATCGTCCAGCGCACAGCGACAAAAGCTTGTGGATTACACTCACTCCAAAAGCGACAATTCTGCTTATTTACGTACCAATTCAACCAAAAATGGGCTACTTCGGAGAACAAATTTTTGAATTGAAATTCAATATCAATATCAATTTGTGCTTTAGCCCATTCCCCGAACTGTCGACGCATTTGATGGTCGTTTGGCTTTAATTCCTGCACAAGTTAAATCTTGAAAGCTGTTAACTCAAGATCCTTTCGTATAATCTTCCATAAAGTGGAAGGACACAGTGGAGAACGGCGACGAATTGATTGATTTGGATCTTCTTCAATGCTTCCCTAAACAGCGGCTACAGCTTCTTCAGTGCGAACTGTTCACGTCTCACGGGATACATTATCAGTAAGTGTAAACCTGGTCCGAACCCGACCCACTGTTAATCGAATTAGCCGCTCTGAAGGACGATTGTGTATACCATGAAATGAACGAAGTGCACGATAATTTCTACGAACATTAAAAAATTCAACAATTTGCAAGCGTTGCTCTGGTGTAAGTCTAACCACACTGAAATGTCAAACCAAATTAAACAAAAAGCAACTGCTTTATTTAACCCAGCTGTTAAATGGGTAGTTAAATAAAGCAGTGATGCTAACTCAAAGTTGTAAACGTCTAAAAAAAAATACCCATTACTTAATAACACTAAGAAAATAATACTCTCGAAGTTTGCATACATCGTTCAGCTGTCTTTTTATTAGATATGTGGAAGAATTCCCATAGATGAAGAAAGTAGGAGCTTTAAACTTAAAAAATTGACTTTTTCTAATAGTGTTGACTTACTCTCCTCAATAATACTTGTTATTATTATTTATAGGTATTATTATAGGTACAGTATAACTAGAACCATTAAAACATTACAAATAAGTTAGATGCGCACATGAACAATGACAACTTTTTAAACATGTGCTTTTAACAGCAGGTATACTTTCATCATAGGATTTTCTTCAAGTACAATGCTTTCCATTTTTACTATAAAATTTCACTTATTATTATTTTTATTTATCTTTTTCTATTAGAGTCATTTAAACTGCATTGCATATAATGATATTTTTAACGGGATATTAGGAGGCCTAACAATAGAAAAGTAAGTATCGTAAATATCTTGGTTCTTATTTGGATGCTTCCGGGTCTTCTGAACATGATGTCCGAAGAAAGGTGGAGCCGAAAGGCTATCCAAATGCTACATCCAGTCCTCTGGAATACAGAAGTTACTAACGAAAATAAGCGTCAAATTTTCACAGCCTTAGTGGAGTCTTTCCTGACGGACTTGGACTATGAGCCCCTGTAAAAAAGACTGTACTCAAAGGTGCAAAGGGCTGAGATTGATTTCTAGAGGAAGTTTCTTTGTGTCATCAGGCTGGTAAAATTAAGAAATGAAGGGATTCACCAGAGTATGTATGTGAGTACAACTGTAAATGGAAGGATCGGGACACATCCCCTAAAATGAATCGTCCCTACCATTTCCAACTATCGAATGTGAAAATCGGTACTTTTGAGGAGAATTAAAAAAATGCAGTTTCAAGGTTTAATAAAAATTACTACCAATAATCAAACCAATGGCACTCGTTTTACATCGTTTTTGTGACTGATAGGTGCCCCTATATGAATTTTATATCAATTATCAATCCTACAGCAACTGCTATAAGTCGAAAACGAAAATTGTGTTTTTTTCACATTCGATAGTTGGAAATGGTAGGGACGATGTGAAGAGAATGTCAGACGAATGTTGGCCGAGCCGAGTCCTGGCCTGGATTAGGTTCCAATTGGGAGGAGAGGATGCGGACGACTCAGAAGAAAGTGGATGGAGGGAGTCCAGGAGGAGATGGCCGGTCGAGGTCTCCAGGAAGAGGATCGAGAGGCATGGCGCTCTGCTTTGACAAGTTGAGGCAACCGTTGTTGAAACGCCTAAAATGTAAATGTAAAAATTTTAAAAATTAAAGAGGAAATGAGAATGAACAGGATATTAAAAAATATGTATTTAAGTGAATTTATCTATAGGGTAGCTTTATAATTGTCTTTTTCTCGCATAAAATAATTCATGAGCAGCTTGTTTGAAAGCATTCGTTGGTTTCCAGCGTCCATTTTAAAATGTACTTTTATGAATAATAATTTATAAATTGGTATATATAGTTCAAAATTAACAAATACCAAAGCTGCCTTCATAAAGATGTTGATTATTGCATCGAAAATACACATTTCCCCCCAAAGGTCCTCACATTTTTGAATTACTTGATGACAACATAATATACGCCACTTAAAAAGAATATAATATATATATAAAAAAAAAGACAATATCAAATATCATTTTATAAAGCGAAGAAACCAAAAGTTTAGTTCGAAAAGATAGAAAAAAATAGAAAAACAATAAAAAGAGCAGATACAATTGTGAGTATTTTGATAGAGTTAGTTTGAATATCGAGAGACGACCGTGATGTTATCCGGGCCATAGGATGTTATGGGAGCATGTCAACCGTTGTCCCCTCGTAGTTACGTTCTTGTTCCGCCTTGTTCGAGCATTGCGTAAATTGTGCGTGACTGGTCCTTCTGTGCCATCCGAGAGGAAATGGTGAAAGTGTCCTCATCAATACTCTGTACCAAAACACTATGAGTTGGTATGTAAATCGAGGAGTGAATAATAAAAGTACAAGTGCTCTTAAACTGTTACATACTGTTTGTTTAAATACCGAGATATTTAAAATTACATAGATGAAGTGTTTTAAATTCATTAATAAATTTTTCAAACAATCAACTCCATTTTAAATTCTCCTAAACTTTTAAAATGCTTCTACAAAGTTATTTAAGGGTTGAATGATTGATAAATGTCATTAATTTACTCCAAAGTATAGAAATTTAAAAATGAATTCCTTGATTCTACGCACATAAATGTACTTTTTACGAAAGTTTGTAATTACTAAATTTAATTTAATTTAAAATTTAAAAAAAAAAATGAGAAAACAGTATTGTGCTTAGAAACTTTGTAAATCAGGTTTAGTATAAACAATTTATTAATTTAGTCCCTTCATGGGTTGTAGTGGTACAGGTTTTTTAAAATGTTTTTTTTTTGGGAAGTTATATTGATTACGCGATTATAGAACTATTGAAACTTTTGTAACATAAGAAATGAACAGCTAGTAGGATCCAAGAAGTAAAAAAGGATTTAGATAAAAATAGTATAGAGGTTGAAGAAACAACAGACAGAGAAGTGCTTAAGGAAAAAATATTGAATACGGAAGTATTTAAAGTTGGTAGAGTGAAGGAAACTTAACGGAATACTTTGAAAGAAAATAATTCATTGTTATTCACTAGCGAGTATAAATAGAATGAATATATTTCATTTTTCGTTGAATAAAATCCTTGAAAAAGATTATTGAAAAGTAATTTGATAATAAATGAGTTAATGTCGTCCAAAAATAAATGAAATTTCTTATATTTATGTTTTAAGAAAAATCTATATGCTTAAGAAGAGTTTGACTAACAAAGCCATCAATATTATACATAGTTTTTGTTGAAGAAAAAAATTACGAAATTACTTTCAGTTTTGTAACACGGAATACATCTTCATGTGGGTTCGTATTTCGTATTTTTTCGTATAAATGATGGAGTGTTTTAAGACCTTATAAGATAACAACGTACCTGCGTACAATATAGAAATAAATAAATGCATCAATGTTTACACATGGCATTTATTTTTGCGTCAGCTACCTAAAAAAGGTATTCATAGGTCATTATATTAAAAGTTAATCGCGAAAGGAATAACACGTATTGAGAACGAAAGTAACTACCTGAAAGTATGGAAATGATAATAAATACAACTATTGTAGCAACTTTACCACAAAAATGCAGCAAAAGAAATAAGAAGGGAACGCAGCACAGATTAGGAAATGTAGGTTAAAGAACAAGCGAAGAATATATGCGGAAATGATACACGGCCGATAAAGAAGTCCATCCTCATCTTGTTACATATGGCTTGTGTAACTACTCTCCCGACCAAGAGGTACAGGCTGCCAAGGTGGATTTTCTATTGAGAACTCTAGTTATTGGTTGCGTCAATAATCTCTCGAGTATACTATAATCTAGTATATTGATAAATTATCACTGTCTGCGTCTTTAATGAGTATCCTTAACAGTTGATTGATTATTAATTGGTAAATGTATACGTAAAAATACCCAATTAAAGTGATAACACGAGTAAACATCATGATACTTATTGAAAATCATTTAAAAACAAAAACTGTAACTGTATTGGACTACATTAATAATTTAATTATTGAAAAGAGCAATAACGTTATGAAAGGATTCTCACTCATTTACATTTTTGGTTCAATTCAACACTCAATCTTCAACATTTAGCTGAAATTAAATTTGCTAATGGTTAAAAATATCAGTACAAGTTTTAGAATTTAAAACAAATTATACAAAGACCATTTATACTTAAATATTCATAAAAGTGCTGCACAGAATTGGACCTCCATTAGAATACTGCAAAAATTAATCCTTAGATATCGAATTAGATACATTTCTTTTGTAATTATAATTTACATTATATTATTCTAATGGCATAGTATTTTAACATGCACTAATGGGTGTAATCACATAATGACAAATTATGACTGAATCTGGGCAATAGGGAAAGTTTGTCAGTTTATGATAAATGATTTCCCTTTCTATTAAAACGCAGGTAATTTGTTGTTGTAATATTTAAATGGTTGTAAATATGATTGTTGTCCATCTGTAGCTGAGCATTGCCTATATCTTCAAGTGTAATTCTTGATAGTACTTCTAGTCACCTTGCCTCACCTCTCTGAGATGATTTCCAAATACTTGTGGTTTCTATTGTTCCGGATGGGTCCATTTGGTTTTTGGAACTGGCATGTGGTTGGTCTCCTGTCAGCTTTTTTAGTATTCCTGGAAGTTTATAGATAGTTGTGGACATTTTCTTCTTCATTCCTACCTCATTTCTATCCCCTTCATATTTTAATAAAACTGAACGGGTGATTCTAAGGGAGTTATACGTTTTTAGCGTTTTATTAACTAGATAAGATACTTTTTTTTTTTAATTCAAGCCATGGATGGCATCCTCCTAGATATTAAACCGGCATCAAATTTTCAAAATAATCTTATGAAACAAGAAATTAACCGATATTAAAGTTATAATGATAATTAAAATGATAACCTCATCTTTAACTTGCCATAAAAATATTAATCTGAAAGACGAACTGCTCTCCACTAAAGATAAATATAACTACGCGTCTGGGAGAGCAGCGCTGGGAACTCCTAGAACATTGCTTTACCATGATAGAAAATATGTACCACAGTTACGATTTTGTTAGCGACGATAAGTTTAATCTTATTTCATTAGTTTATCTTGATTGCTTACTAATATCGTAATTGTTAAATTTATTATCGCCATATATTTTTCCTTTTTATTTTTGAATTATTTATTTTTCTTTATTATTTATAAATGTAATGGTTGGACTCTTACAGGACTGATATCTTTTCATTAAAGTATATTTAAAAAAATAAAAATCTTTGAAGTAAAGCTTAATTAGAAAATTAATTTAAAATTAATTCATGGTTTCACTAATCTGTCGGATTTTTAAGAGCACTTTATCTATTCCGAAAAGCAAAAGGAATCAAAACGGACATAATTTAAATAAATAATCCATTAAGTTATTGCTTTTTTATTATTGCCATGGATATTTGTATTAAAAAAAAGTCAATAAGATCTTCCGTATATTTCCATGATTATTTACTCCATTTAGTGAATAACTGATCTCTAACATAATTTACTAAAGGTTTTTTCTTTCACTTCTCAAAAGAGAGAATATACAACAAAATATACTAAGTACAAAGAAAAAAAAAGAAGGTAGTTTAGCTGTAAAAATCCAATTAGATACTGATGAAAAACTATATAAATATGAAATTGATCAATTATTATATGCGCTGTAAAACAAGACAAGATGGCTAACCTTCCATATCTAACTGAGATAACTAAACGTTATGAAACCATCGCAGTTTGCATTACACTTGAAGAGATAGGCTATGCTCACCTACAGATGGACAATAATCATATTTACAACCATTTAAATATTACAACAACGACTTACCTGCGTTTTAATAGAAAGGGAGATCATTCATTATAAACTGACAAACTTTCCCTATTACCCAGATTCAGTCATAATTTGTCATAATGTGATTACACCCATTAGTATATGTTAAAATATTCTCACAATTGGCAGAAACAAATGCAGAGATCACGTACAAAGGCACAAAATGAAGAATATGAAAAAATATTGTGCTATACTTAATTACTCTAAAACATCAATGGTAAATTGCTAAATATCAAATACAAAAAAAAAATGGCGTGTCTTATTTTAACATCTATGGAGAAAAATACGCGTTCCTAAAATAACACTTGGTCGGTGACCTCCCATAAGACATATCAAAACGTCATTCCACAGATATACAACATGATCTTAATGTTATCTGTTCCCAGTCAGCACTCTGAAACTGTCAGTGATATTTGTCAAGGCATGGGCTTTTATATTTCACAATGAAATATAATTGATCACATGGTCATCCTAGTCTTGAGGGGTATGAGGCTAACTAAAATCGCAGCACAAAGCTTATTTATAAACCAACCCTTGTTATCTATAAAATATAATATTTGGGTAAATTCAACTTGGAGCCAGGTAAACTACCCTGTTTATACGAATTCAATTCAAGATTAGTATTTTAATTATTAATTTATTCAAATCCACAAAAGTTTATAAATAAGTAAATTCCGACTGAATATGGACAAGCAACAGCATACCTTTAAAAAATTCAATATTATTAGTTACAGTACTTGATCTTTAGAAAGGGAATACCAAAATTTTTAATAAATTTTAAAAATGTAAATGCATATATTTTAATTGGACTCATAAAATACACGATGAAAGACTAAAATAACAATTATTCATGCCCACTATTTACAATGGAAAAATGCAGATATATCACTAATTTTCCATACAAATTTATAAAATTATCAATAGTTTAGGAATTGCAAAGTTGGCCAAGGAATGAGTAGCTGTAGTTAGTTTAGTTATTTTAGCTGTAGTTTAAAATTAGTTATTACCAGCGAATAATTATGAAACAATGTATTAATCCATAAACATTTTTAAATAAAAGATAAAATCTGTACTTAAATATTCATAACATTTTGTTATAAGAATGTATAATTCTTAGTCATGCATAGAAAATATATATTTCTTAGTTATAAAGTTTGTCCATTAATACAAGATAGATCATAAATATTCATATTTTTATTGGTAAATAAAGATTTTAGTTATATTACATAGTCAATTTAGTCTAAGAATATGCTTACGTATGAAATATCCCAGAAAATAAACGATCCTTTTTAATTCTAGTTCTTAATATTATTCGGCATAATTACCAAATTAAGTTCTTTGCATACTACTGCGAGTTTAATTCCAGAAAATCTGAGCAAACTAATGAATACATAGGTTTCTGAGAAATTGCAGAAGGTATAAAATTAACGTTTTTAATAAGATGTCTTTTATTATTAAATAAAATAGTTTATAATGATTTCATTAAAATCCTTGAGACATTGCTGATAACAGAACATTTAAAAGATTAAAAAAATGCTCTATCGAATCTTTTATCACACACTTTCCCTACATTTAAAACATTTAAAGAGGCCACATTGTTTTATGATATATTTCCTGATCGGATGGTGCTATCACAATTATAGTTGGAAAACAAAAACGTTTTCCTTTTGAGATAAACATACGATAAGTTATGTTTTACCCATCCCTTTTGATATAAAGATTGTTTTGTTAAAATCTATCACAACTAACAATGTAGTTCGCAGTTACGAACAGGGTAGATTTATTTATTATTCATATCTATATATTTAATTAAAAAATTAAGAAGTGTGTAGGTTACATATATATATATATATAAACTCTTGCACAAAATGAATAATTAGTTAAATCATTATTTTTCGAATTTCTAGATGTATTCACTTTTATATATAATTTATACTTTAGCGACGTTAATCTGAATACCCAAAAGCACAAATCTTAAAAAGTGTGGGAAAAATTATACATTACATGAAAAATAGTATTTAAAATTTTAATTTATTATGAATAAAATAATATATTAATATGATTATATTTAAATATTATTTCTTTCATTGATAAAAAGTAAAATATTAATATTAATAGATATAATAAAATAATATTTAAGACGGAACTGCAATAAGCGTGTAAAATTGAACAATTTTAAATGAGTTAATGACGTCACCGCTCAAAATATACGATTGTATATTCATTCATGAGTTTGCTATTACATTTCCACTATATTATATTAATATAGTGTATGTTCCGTATATTAATTATAATTAATGTCTGTAATTCTGTGCCTTCGAATCTCCTCAGATGTGGGCTCTGTTTCTTATATCTATTAATTCTGAAAAAAAATTAGAATAATTTCCTCTTTAAATTATTATTGATTCCTTTAAATGAATTATCATATTTGTATATACACTCCTAAGAATTCTCAATAAAATGGACGGCAAAATAATTTATCTGGAGGCTATTTAGGAACGTGATTAGTGATAGTTACCCGTAAAAAAACAAAACAAAAAACAAATCCACTATGAACCACCGTTTACTAATTCTAGAAAATATAAGTGTATGTTATCTTTGATTACCTGGTAATGACAATCCTTAAAAAAAAAAATTAATTTTTGCACTTCATTGCATCACTATCACCACCGAAAGCACAGAGCTACTGTTAAAAAAGGCAGTTAATTACTGAACGACTGATCTGAGATAAGAATGTACTCGACTGAGAAGGTGTGGCGAGATGGGCTGAGCCTAAATTCTTCACTCTGTTGACACACTATCTCTAATACTTTATCTACGTCTTAAGATAAAATAACCATCGATAATGGCTTTGACACTTTGTTAGAAATAATCTAGTGATTGAGTTTAGGGAGCAATCAACCGTGCGACGAAGAATTAGCAATCTGATTTGAAAAAAGAGTTTGTCAATTCTTTTTCGCAATGAAGGCGGCTAGCCGTCAGAGTTCATAGTTGATTGAGAAAAAAAATAGACTCGTTCCTTGATCTGGAAAATCAGATTAGATCGCACTTTATTAAAATAGAAAACAATAGTAGCAAAATTACAAGATCAGCAGAAATAGTTGAAGAATAGATTTTAGCTGCATGTTATATCATATATAGTTAAATATTAAAACTAGAAAAAAAATGCCATCTACTTCTAAGCACCTCATAAAAATATTGAACAGTTAACGACAAAACCTTAGAGTACGAGTAAAGGTTAGCTAAAATCTTTACAATAGATTTTAAGAAAATGTTCTCAATTTTGTTTTTATTTGCATGAAGGGTAGATAAAAAATACATGTCATAGAATAATATGATAACGGATAACAATAGGAAAAAACCAACCTCATCCTTTTAGGAAAATGCAGAAAAGGAAGAAATTAAACAAAAATATTTTATATCAATACTAAAGGAGTTGCTTTTTGAATTTAAAATACGATTATACACTGTGTATTAATTTGTTAGGACGTGTTACATCAGGACGTAAGTTTCTTAAAAAAAAAAATTATTTTGGCATAATGAGTGGAGACATTCTATTCGTTCAAATGTTTAACCAGTACTGAATTCATTACTGATACAATGTAGTGCATTCATTATACTATAAAACAAGCTTTCTATCTTACGTTTTATTGTTATAAAGCTTCTAAAAAAACATTATAAATAAATAATAATTTAAATAATTTGCTATTTCTACCGGAATGTTCTTTTTTTCTTTTATTTAGGGATCAAATGATTTCTTTGTTTTACAGCTTTTCGACTTTCAAATTCATTGTTACATTGACATCGAAAAATGTTTCTGCGTAATAACTGAAACACGTATTACAATTACTTAAAGTGGTTGATGATGCATGACATTACAAAACAAACAACAAATTTTAAAGAAGTATACTAATAATTTTTTTGTAAAATATTAAAAATAATCAAAATTAAAATAATGAAAATAAGAACTACATTGTTGGTGAATTTAAACATCAATTTAAGAAGAAATCGTGGGTAAATACCAAGATTAAAAGGGAGTTGTGTTTTAAAACGTGCTGAAAAAGATCAATCAGCAAGTAATTTGATATTTCCAAAGATGTGCTGTATCAGTTTCTGTTTCGTCAGAAATAGGCATAAGTTTACCTTGAACCTTGGATTAATTGAACTACAAGTGTGCTCAAATACTCTATAGTTTGCACTAGTTTAGCATGAATAGAAGCATATTCAATTATACTATTGATTCAATTTGATTTCTTCTTGTCTTTAGTTTGGTTTAAAAGTAGAAAAAAATAAAAATGATAAGGCAGTGTTCACCTTTCACTTGCGACCCGGCCTTGAACTATCATGACTGCATTCGATCATTGAGCAGCCTTCAACCAAGATCTTGCACCGGAGAAAATGAACAAGTTAAGATAGATTTGAAAATTATAAGTTTAAAAAAGATTAATAGTTAATGATATGGAATTCATGTACTCACTCGGAAAATTGAATTTGAGCCTTACTGGTTGAAGAAAATTTTTATGACATGTTTTTTTCAAAAAATGAAATTTGGAAAACAGAATATACTCAGCTTCTTAACTAACTTTAGCTCAACCCAGATTTATTTTGTGCTTTGTTTGTATGATTAAAGAAATATTATTTTCAGTGTTTAATTCTACCTAAGCCAGTAGTTACTATTTACTATTACTATAACTATCGACTATCTAGCCACGGGAGTCGTTTCATTTGATTTGTATACAAAAATAAACAACTTATTCGACGTATTTCATACACAGGGCAATTATTTTTTAATATTCCCACTTTCCTTCAGTGGGTGGAGCATCATATGTTTGAAAGGGTGTGACAAATTTCGTTTCTTACTAAGTTGAAGTAAAGGACTAAGTTTCAAAGATTAATAAATTTGTAGGCTTAAATTGTCTATTTTTCTTTATAATATAAATGAAGCTTTTATATATCGATAAGTGAAGCTATTAAGCCTAATAACTTAAACAAACTAGTATTTTTATTTATTCGCATCATAACTCTAAGTATTGGATTGATTCAAGCCCATTAAAATTGCATTACTTTACTTGTCATACGCACAATAATAATGGGCTAAGCCTTAGTAGCAATTTTATTAGCTGAAGCTTTTTAATTCAGGAATGAAATATCTGATATTCCATTTTCAATTATTGTCTTTTTAAAAATAAAGTTCATGTTTGAACTGGAAGTTTTATGGGGATAAAGGCATAAGAGTTAAGGTTTTTAAATTTTAATTAAGAAAATTTTATAATACTAAGAATGTCACTTCTATCATTGCATTAGGAATATTTTGCTTTACCAATAACTGAAATTTTAGTTTATCAACTCATCTCGTTTAGTTTTGATAAGAAATTGAACCTTCGAATACCTCTATTAAAAAATTATTTTTTTGGAGTTATGACTTTGATCTTTTGAAGGATTGATATTTTCGTGGTTCATAAGTCATAGTGTGGTACATCGTCATACGGAATAGTAACTATAAAATAAAAATTATAACGACAAACAATAACTGTACAACAATAATATTTTATTATAATATAGATATATTATCTAGATTTTTTTCGTTGTGACGGATTTACGAACTCGTCGAGGTTTATCTCCACACAACAGATATAGAAACATTAATTCTGAAGATAACTAAAGAAAAATATTTAGCTTTGAATATAAGGAAATAGAAAATACCATAAAAATTTAAATGGGTGTTGTCTTTGATGAATGTTAGTTTTCGAAATGCATAAGACATAGCCTATATTGAGGCCGGTCTTGATAAGAACTGTAACATTTAAGACCAAAACTTATGCAACTTAATTTGTATGCAAACTAAAAACGTATTGCAAAAGATTAGAGCAAGCTTGAATATATTGAAGTAGGTCAGTTCGATTCAAGTGAACGCAGTTGATATATTTATATTGTAAACTAACCGGGTTTGAATAATTACTCATGCCAATTTTATATAATTTATTTGATTTTTATTCGTATACTACATACAAATTATAATAGTTTTAAAATTTTGTTATTTGTATTATACATGCCTTAACTCTAATTATTATCACTTATAAATTATGAATAATTATTGTTCCATTTTATTATATGCAAAAAAAATATAACTCAAATTTCGAAGAATTCTAAAAATAAATCGCAAGAATATTTGCAACTAAACGAATGTGATTTTTTTTTTAATTATTTTTGTAAATCTGACGATACTTAGGAATACTGAAACGTTTTTAAAGTAATATAACCAATATCTGCACTTATATACTTGTTCTTTAGAAAGAGGTATAATAAGATGAGATCCTAAAAATTAAGAGTAAACTGTAACAGTATATTTTAAAATGGTGGAATGCCCTACATACTTATATATATCAAATGCTGCATATTTATAATCAACATATATAATAAATAAATAAGTGTTGACAGTAAGTGGCTCTGAAAAGTTATTCCGAAAACCAACTATTATCCCTCTGAAAATAACAAGGTTAGTCCTAAATTAGATAATTTAATAGAATAATAAGAAAAAGCTGACAAATTTTGCCGTAGAAGTTCAAGTTCCGACACGTATGACGTGTTTGAACTCGCACGATGACCAAGAGCCAAAAACCAAAAATAGCAACAACTAAAAAACGAGCCCCAGCTTTCATAAAGAATTCTAAAACAGACAACCCAATACCCTCTACTAAAACTGCTATCAAGAAATTAGTTTCGCCACCAAATGTAGAAAAAGCAACTTCTAATGAAACCATATCTCAACATGTTCCAAACCCATCTAATAATCAAGAGAAGCCATTATCATGCCCTACATCAAAGCCTCCTCCTATTCATTGTTTAACAAAAAATGTTAAAAATTATAAAGAACTATGTCAAAATTTATCATCGGAAGTCGGATCTCAGGGATTTTACTGCCGTTCGAGCATAACCCAGACAACCATTTACCCTTCAACTCCAGACGATTATTGAAAAATAATAAAGATATTACAAGCTCAAAACGCTTTATTCCACTCGTATCAGCTTCAGGAAGAAAAACCTTTTCGCATCGTTATACGAAATCTACACTATACAACACATCTAGAAGACATAAAAATTGAGCTTGAAGAACATGGATACAAAGTAAAAAAAGTTATCAATGCTCAGCATCCAAGGTTGAAAATACCATTACCTATATTTTTCATAGACTTAGAACAAAGTCCGAAAAACCAAAATGTATTTAAACTTGAATTTTTAGTTCACACAAAAATTAAAAATTGAAGAACCATATATGAAAAATGAACCACCGCAATATCAAAGATGCCAGGCCTACGGTCACACAAGAAGTTACTGTAGCCTTCCTGCCAAATGTGTCCGGTGCGCAGGACCACATCTTACAACTGAGTGTACGAAGACAAAAGAAACTCCGGCCACTTGCGCTAACTGCAACTAGAAACTTGCCTAAAAGAAAACGACATAAACATTGCAACAGACAAACAAACATTCAAAATTCATGGATACGAAGTATATAGAACAGACCATCCGGACCACTCGGCCCATGGAGGTACTGCAATCATTGTAGGAAAGTCGTTGAATCATCACTTCGTTCCTTCCATTTCTACGAATACAACTCAACTCACCACTATTTGCTTAACTTCTCCAAAATATCTAGAAAAAATAAATAAGTTGAAAACAGTTATTTACAAAATAAATGAGTTGAAAACCCTGTTTACAACTATGGGTAAACCATTCTTAGCTGGTGGTGTCTTTAATGCTAAAAATACTAGATAGGGTTCTCGAATTTCAAATACTCGCGGGAAAAGGCAAAATAAATGCATAGAAGAGCTACTATTTCTACTATTCTACTATTTCCCCTTCTGAACCTACTTATTGGCCTACAGCAATATCAAAGTCACCCGATGTTATCGATTTCTTTGTTACGAACTCCTTGCCACTTAAACATTCTAAAGTTACCACTATTTCTGACCTCTCTTCAGATCATAGCCCAGTTTTCCTCTAGCTATCAAATCACCCATTTACAAAACCTGCACCCATAGCATTAATAAATGGCTATATAAACTGGAATAAGTTCCAAAATTATTTAAACAACAAAATCACCCTTAATACTAATATACGTACAGCCGATGACCTGGACAATGCTGTTAATCACTTGACCGAATGTATTCAAAACGCAGTTTGGCATTCCACAACACCAAAGACGACATTACCAAAACCTGATTCCTACCTACCTCAACCAATACGAAATCTTATTAAAGAAAAACGTAGAACTAGAGCTTTATGGCAAAGAACAAGATATCCTTCATACAAAACATAACTCAACAAACTAACCCGAAAACTACAACAAGAATTATCAAAATTTAAAAACAACAATTACAAGGACTATTTAAATTCTATAAATAACAGAGACAGACCAGTATGGACAGCTACAAGAAGTATACTTAAGCAAAAGGTTGTACCATACCCTCTTAGACGTACAGACAACACTTGGGCGATGACGAGCGAAGAAAAAGCAAACGAATTTGCAAAACATATTGCTCATATATTCAAGGAAAACGGAATTAAGAATACTGCTCTCGCTGACAAAATAGATGACGACTTGACAACAGCACTACCTTTATCACTCCCTCCTCCGGCATTTCATCCAAAAGAAATCTACCAAGTACTGAACAAAATGCCAAACAAAAATGGCTATGATCTCATCACTCCCTTCATCCTCCGCCACTTACCTCGGAAAGCTGTTCTCTTTCTTACTCTCATCTATAATTCAATCATGCGCACAACCTATTTTCCGCTCCTTTGGAAACTTTCCACAATTAAAATGATACCTAAGCCTTCTAAACCTGTCACTAATCCTTCATCTTATCGTCCAATTGCACTCCTCCCTATAATGTCTAAATTATTTGAAAAACTCTTCCTTAATCGCATAAAACCTATCCTCGAAAATAGCGGAGTGATACCGAACCACCAATTTGGCTTTCGTTCTTATCACTCTACTGTACAACAGTGTCATCGTATCGTGGATGCAATATCTATCGCTTTTGAGAAAAAAGAATATTGCTCTGCGATTTTTCTTGACATTGAAAAAGCATTTGATAGTGTCTGGTACAAGGGGGCCTTCTCTGGAAAATAAAACCTCACTTACCTCCTACATACTTTTTAATTTTTCAATCTTATTTCCAAGACAGATTCTTCTGTACTTCCGTTGACTCTTCGATTTCCTCCTTCATCCCTCAATGCAGGGGTGTACCGCAAGGCAGTGTTTTAAGCCCCATTCTCTATTCCGTATACACCTCTGATATTCCCGATCACTCTTGCACCAACATCTATACCTTCGCAGACGATACATCCGTTATTTCTTCTCACAGAGACCCAAACCTAGCATCTATAGCTCTTCAAAATCATTTATTTGATTTAGAAAAGTGGTTCTATAATTGGCAAGTAAAAATAAACGCCTCAAAATCGAGCCATGTAAGCTTCTCTCTACGCAAAGCTTCGTGTCCAACAGTCAAAATTGACAACGACGAAGTACCTTCCAAAAATTATGTACGTTACATAGGACTATACTTGGACAAAAGACTTACATGGAACGGACATACAAAATTAAAAAGACAAGAACTGACTAGACAGTACAAACAACTATCACACCTTCTGGACTACAGATCTTCACTTGACTTGAGGAACAAACGACTTATCTATAACAGTATACTAAAACCTATTAGGACATATGGAGCAGAACTTTGGGGATCAGCAAAAAAAGTTCACATACACTAGATTCAAATAACACAATCCAAAATTCTCAGAAAAATTCTTAATGCACCGTGGTATGTTTCGAATCACACTATACACAACGACATGAACATTCCTACTATAAAATCATATATTCATAACAAATACATAACATTCCACTTATCGACACAATATCACCGAAACCCACTCGTTCTTCCGCTTTCCTACTCCCTGTTACCTGGACTTAATAAAAAAAGATTAAAAAGACATTGGCCAAGAGACCTACTGAAAAATTGATATTTCATTCCAAAACTCGATGTTCCTGTACAATAGCAAAGAGAAAAATGAAAATGCGCAGGTGCAAATGAAAATTAAATAATAATAATAATAATATAATAAATGAAAACTTAATAAAGGACATCCTATTTTACAATTTAACAGATTTTACTCAGCTTGATTTTTATAGAATAAATAGTTTTTTCCATGCAACGATTCTAATTTCGAAAAATGATTTCAGCAGCTTTCACGAAAAGCGCTAAAAACAAATGTTAAAATAATTAAATTAATAACAAAACCGCTAACATATATTGGTAACAAATAATATTAAAAATACTGAATGATAATTGTTGATCTTGATTCTATATATGGAAGACATTGGTTCGGGTAGAGGTCAAAGATTTCTCATATAATAGGAAAAACGTTATTGAGTAGCCAACGTTTCGACCCACCTTGCAGGTCTTCTTCAGGGCAAGGGTGCTGTGAGAAAAAATTGAGGAGTCCGTCGGAATATGTGGGTTTGGTGTTCCAATCAAAGGACAAGGAGCCATCGTTATTTCTGATAATGAGGAGGTCGAGAAAGGGTAGGGTGTGATTGGTGTCCTGAAGAAAACCTGCAAGGTGGGTCGAAACGTTGGCTAATCCATAAAGTTTTCTCCTATTATATGAGAAATTTTTTGACCTCTACCCGGACCACTTTCTTCCACAAATATTAAAAATAATTAAAGAATAGATTATTCAACACATTTTTTGTTCATAATTAAACTAAACTAAAGAAAACACTCAATTGAATGAGTAGCTAAAACTAGTCCAGATGAAAACAAACGAAAGTGAACAATTAGTGACTCTAATAAACTCGCAGTGAGGCTACAACCCTTGATAGGTATTAACGACCTAGGAATTATGGAAGCTATCTCATCAGCTTGAAATTGGGATGAGACACAAGTTGTTATGATATAATATGAGGATAGAAAATAGTGCAGCAATTAGCTGTAATAACTTAAAATATTTGGTTCATTCAGTAAAAATAAACATTCAATATTACTGCTGGCTCCGTACCGAATAAAGAAACTTCTAGGTAATGTGAGGTATTAAACAAATCTTAACTACTTTCACTTTTTAACATTAAGAAAATTATTTAAAGATTTAATTAAGTTACGTTCTTTGTATTTACCTCATTTTAATTACATCACAAACAAATTATTTCTCAATAAAATATTCATATATCAAACTGTTAACTCTTGAAAAGCCTACTCCTTCCTCACCGTTTATTTTCCATTAATAACATCACTGGAAGGAAACTGTGTATAGTTTGCACTATTGTATAACAGACCTTCATTAGGAATCCTATAGTAGTTTTCCGGTTATTTTTTTACTTATTTCTAGTTCCGGAACTACAACTTTTACCTGCAAATCTTAGCTTTTCTACCCTCATCATCACCACACTCTAACAAAATATTTTAGGTAATATATTTATAAATAAATAATAATAAAAAGCCTGCACTGCTTCAACCCGTGATGGATCTGAGGTTTAGTACTTGATTAAGAAAGAAGGATGTTTAATCGACAACTTCATTATTTGATAAATATCCTGCAATAGATGAATACAAAAATAATGAGGGAAAATGCCTCTTCAGTTGTGAATAATCAATTATTCATAATGTATTTCAAGTAGTAATTCAACCGCAATCCTTACTAATCATGACGTAGGAAAAACGTCAATTCCAGTAAAAATTAAATTAAAATCCTAAGGATATTATTATATAAATTAAGTATCTATTATTGGTATAAAGGCATTTCGAATCGGATGGGAATAATAAGTAATACATCATTAATTCGTATCATTGACCGAGTTAATATGGAAATGAGTTTTATATATATATATATATATATATATATATATATATATATATATATATATATATAATCTAAAAATAAAAGTTCTTTGGAATTTGTCTCGCTTTCTAAATTGCAGGTTTCCCCCTTTGCTCCCCTCTATTTTCGGGGGTTGACTGCATAATATACTTAGAACATATCAGAACATTTTCAACAATACTCTTAGCATTTTCTTTAAAAAAAAAAAAAAAAAAAATGCAAACGATTACATTATTTTCGTAGGACCTTGCAGGAAGGAGGAAGGGAAAGGCAGCCGAAGAAGTAGACGAAGACCGCACCTGTGATGGTCACGGACGGTGATCACAGAGGAAGCAGCTTCTAGGTTACAGCTAATGACGAAATGGGAGGATAACATAAAAGTCAAGGTCCTATCAAACCGAGTAATCATTGAAGCTATTAAAACCGTAAGTCTATCTGGGTTAATAGAATAGCGAAACATATTCTCGGCGAATGGGTGTTACTCTTATTCAAGTACCAATATTGACAATGCTTAGCAATAATTCTGTTTGTAATCGTAATGTGAGCTTTCAAGAGCCCACTTTCTATCTATCGTACGTAACCAACTTTATACGCGTTAGAGGTAATGAACCAGGGAGATAAGATATAGTTTATAGTCGATTCCCCATTTTGAACCGTGATGCGAAAAGGTATTAAAAAAAAAGTATCATTCAATCATTATAATTGCGCGATCTTTCTATATTAATCAATCAGTTATTGAATGCATAGACTCAATTTAGTTAATTTCATCAAATTTTATAATTTTTGTGATAGTTATGAAAGAAAACATAAACATAACTTGCTATCCTAAATACGTTAGTCAATGATTACACAAAGTTTAATTTAAAGCAACTTGCATAGTGTGGCAAAAAAAATAATTTAAAAAATAAAAAGTTAACACCGATATGTTTATACAAATATAGAAAAAGTATGACATGATTGAATTATTGAATATTTAATGCTATTAGATAAGGCTTACTTACTGTCTTAAATTCATATTCCTTCAATATGCGTATACATACCTGAAACAAAAACAAAAAAACTTAAATTAAAACCAATATTAACGATATTATAATACAAATAATAAAACATCCTTGGTTGTTCAGTGATGAGTACCATATCAAATAAAATAAAGAGATGACCTTCATCGCAATAAGATGAGTTAAATGACCTAGTTTCTAACTGCGGGGTACTCATAATGTTTCAGGAGATAAAAACTTTTTGTGCAGTTGGGTGGAAAATTAATATGGCAAGTTACCATTCAAGTTTATAGTTCAAATATTTTACTATCCTTTTAAGAATAAGTGTAAAGATGCATTTTTTTTTCGAATGCTATACTTAATCATAAACACATTTATATTTGTTCAGGGTTTCAGTTCAATTAACAGTTCAGCAGGATGTTGAAAGCCTGATGCGTCACCTCGGACTCGGCCCCTTTTGCCCTGAAGATGACCTACATCTTAAGCCGAAACGTTGGCACAAAAAATAAGTTTTCTTATTTTGTGTAATCATTGACTGCACTCCATGACCATTTTAATCCATTGTATGAAAATATTTTTTATACATTCGAGGGAGACATCCTCCTTGTTCCAACTCCATGGAACACTATTACGCCAATCCTATCATTTCTGTTTGCATATTATCTTTTGTACAGCACTTTTTATATTGTTATTCTGTTGTGTTTTATTTTAACCCTGATGATGGCCTAAAAATTAGGCCGAAACATTGGCGAAAATAAAAAAAGTTATTCTTATTTTGTGTAAAATTTATTGACATTATCCCTGGCCATTTTCAACGTTTCTTTCCCTATATAGAGTATTCCGTACTCCCTGTTTTCATTAAGGGAGAACACGATAGCAAACTGACTAAAAAAAACTGTTGGTTATTACTTATTTATTCTTCTAAAGAATTATATAATAAATTTAGTTTAATTTACTGATATTTATTAAAAATATATTTTACCTGTCTGAACTCAAACCGGACCCGGCTGATCGAGTTTCAAGGACTTTATATTAATAATTTAGAGTCATACAATAAATTTCAATTGCTAGTTATAAAACAACCCCAGAGACAGTTGTTACATGACAGTGGTATAACTCACTCGGCCACAATTGAGTCGCAGGCCCGGCCAAGGCAGGGTAGAGCAAGGTTAGGTAAAGGAGTTACTGCACAAGACCCGACGTCCCAATGGAAAGTGTAGGGCAAAGTATTCCCTGATTATCTCCTTTCTTTTGAAAGCTACTTATCTATGAATCCAACTTAGATTATAGTCGTTCTGAGCATAAGGGGGGAGAGTATACAGCGATAATTTGGAGTGACAAAAATAAATATAATTTAAGAAAATCTTTTTTAAACCGTACTTCACAATGGGAATTTTAATTCCCTAAAAGTCCATTTTAAAAATATGGATTTTTTCTTTTAAAATTTATCACAATTTTAGCAATCCTCGTTTTAGTTTTGTTGTTAAGTTTTGACTAGCCTTCCTAAAGTCATCCTAGGATCAATTTTGTATGTGTTAGGTATGAATATATCGTATAGATAATAATAATGCATGTAATATACGATAATGATGATGACGTAACATAAGATAATCTAAATAACCAATTGAGAAAAACTAATGAAAGTGAAAAACTAAAAAATAATAATTT
The DNA here is from genome assembly GCA_037127475.1 of Arma custos. Lineage (NCBI taxonomy): Eukaryota > Metazoa > Arthropoda > Insecta > Hemiptera > Pentatomidae > Arma > Arma custos. The sequence continues at coordinate 91,849,365 of CM073760.1, read as the reverse complement.
TACTGAACGTTTTTGGTTAACATTCCACCTGAAGTTTAAATTTCCGATTGCTTGATTCCTTTAATCCTGTCACCTAAAATAACATCCTCTCTTCCTTCTTTGTTATGAATCACCTTCTCATTACCTGTATCTGTATGAGCTAAGCGTTCTGATACATTTTATTCATACGTCGGAAATCATTATTATTCTGATGAAGGCAGTATATACCGCTAATCGAGTAATATGCACTACTTATCCATGCATTTGAAAACCCGATATAAGAGGGAATATACCATGGACAACAGTTGACTTCTTTTGCTAAAAACTTTTTTTAGATATTTAAAAATATAATAAGGGAAATAATGCTCCTGGAGCGCTGTTAGGTTTCTCAAGATATCTTCTGCTACAATATGAAACTTTTCTGAATTCTTTTTAAGTACAAGCTAAACAAATAGCAATACTTTTAACGAGTATTTACAAATTAAATGCTGAAACTTGTGAAAAAGAATATGATGACCGTAAGACGGTAATCCTGAAAATGTTCGAAGCACAGGAGTAGTAAAAGATAAATATGTTTAAAAGTAAATAAAAGAAGATTAATTTGTTTATCTCCTTTTACGAATCCTTATTATTCTTTCTAAGGTGTTTTCGAATTCGTTTTCAGATATGGTATGAGGTATAAAACTTTAAAAAATCAAAACTGCAAAATTTAAAGTTATTTTCAAAGGTATTTAACCTGTACAACACGTGAACACGTCTGGGATTCAGTACACGGTAGAGACTGTACTGTTTCAAGGACAAAGCTTGTGCAGAGGGGTGATTATTTTCTAAGGTATACAAATTGTTTATATGATCTTCAAATACATGAGATGAACAATCAGTCTTCGGCTTGGTTTTTGGTAACTGGGTAAATTTGGTCTTAACACAGTTTTGTTGCAGCCTGACTTTAAAAAAAATGGGAGATTATAGTTGAGTTATGGCCAAGGTATAACATTATCTTTTTTGTAATTCTGTATATTCTTCAATATTAAAAATAAATGTAGAGCTTTAATAAAATATTCAGGGAAGTTGTTAAGCATATTTTGTTTGAAAGAGAAATCTGATGTTACCAAATGTTATGCTCTCGTTCATATTTCTGATCGACATTCTTGGCTTCAAGACAGATTCTCTACATTCATGATATTTTTATAAGGTCAGATTTAGAAATTCCAGGTGGTTCGTGGTTTTTTCCACATTTTTGTCACCTTCACTACTCGAAAGTCTAAGCAAGACAGTAAACGAAAACATGAACTTAACTTCTAATTAGATAGACCATACATAAGAATCAAAGCCTAAGAATATTCGTGGTACAGGTATTGGTATGTTAACGGTCGCGTTTATTCAAGTGTCTTCCATGGTGGAGGTGCATTGCCTACTAATGAAGCCTGGACAGCGCTCAACAGCACTCGGCAAGTGTAGTATAACATTATAACATTTTATTGAGCCACCTTTGAATTTTCGAAAAGCCATGTTGTTGTTTTGTTTTTTTTGTAACATCCCTATAATAAAATGGATATGAATAGTCATTTTTATCATATACTCTTTAAGAAAAAACAACACAAACAATGATCAAACCAACATTTTTATTGATTCATAAGCGTATAAGATGATTTTATTGAAGAAACTTTAAGTTTTCATTCACTTGGGATATCTTGAAAAAATAATTTTTATAGGAATAAATCTTCTAATTATGTTCAATCATAAAAAAATATCATTATAAACCATGGGGAGCGGAGTGGCTCAGTAGTGGAGTGCTGAGTTGTCATGGCGAAGGTCCTGGGTTCAAATTCCGCTTCTGGCAGACTGTTATTTAATCTGCTAGCGAGCGGAGATAGGTTCTAAGGGATCTAGGACCCTCCTTGGGCTCACTCAGACTCTATAAAGTGGATACCCAAAATAGGCTTAAATATCTGGCAATTGAGCGTGATCTAGGGCAAATCACTTCAGTACAATCTCTACCATGAACTGATCTCCAGACCCTTAACGGGTTGTAGTGGTACAGGTTTATATACCATGACCTGCTTTATTTCGACCAGCCTCGCAAATAAAATAATATTATTAATTCTAAACGGAGGCAGCTGGATCAGGAATGTGTTTCAATACCATCTTGTGACTGAATCTTACGATCGTACTTACCGTAAAATCCTATGGAATTATGAAACAATGTGATAGTAAATCGTATGTTTAACAATCCTTCAGAAAATTAAAAATAATCAGAGAATTCCATAATGAAACGTTTAACAGTTTTCTTATGTCCCTATACGAAATTAATCACAACGATCTGAACATCTTATGTACTCATGAGGTATCTCATAATTCCACGCTATGCCTACTAAAGGCAGCCAGACCGTGATATTACTTCACAAGCTATTAACACTCATTCTCAAGTCAATTAATGAAAAAACTGCATTCAAAAATAGTATTTCCAAATAATCACTTAAAAAAAATTTAACTATTTTCTTAATCTAACAATTTCATAACATTTTCTGTTTTAACTATTTTATATTTTAATATTTTAAGAAATTTATATTTATATATATATATATATATATATATAGATATATATATATATATATATATATATATATATATAGACATAGGAAATATATGATTGGACGTTATTTCAAGATACGCTGGCAGATGATATTGTCGATTTCTAAAGACAAAAAAAAAGGAAACTTTACACCAATCAGTATCGAAAAACAGTGAATGGCTCAAAAATGTTTATTTTATAAATTGATTTTACGATTTTATCTCTCTTGAAACTTAAAACCTTAAATTTTGAGAGTCCAGGGGTTAGTTCTCAATTATTTTTAATAGATTAACTATCGCTCAATAACGAAAATAATACAATTCCTCAGTTGTATTGGATTGGAGACCTTACACTGAAGGGTTAGTACGCAGCTAAATTTGTTAACAATTTAACGTTTTTTAAACCTCAGGGCCAAAATACGCTACAATTTTCGGGTTACTCGCTGGGAGGGGTTTCACTAAGAGTGAGATTTAAGATTTAAGCACCCTTTAGATGGATTACTACATTTTAAAATTATATAATCTGTATTTTATTATTGTAAGCGAAAAATTGTTGTTATAATAGTTATATAACGACGATTGTAAACAAATTCATAGTTTTAAGTGAACAATTTTTATTAAGACAGAGGAAATGGGGATTAATAGAAAGACAAATAATGTCAGGGCTTGCCGAATTTCCCATAACTTTTTATTTATATGCATTAAGTTTATTACCTTTTATCGAGATCGGGAATATCCTGCATTAGCAATAAAAACAAACATGAAAATAAAAACACCGCCTATAACATTAAAGAAGGCGGGATGTGCACATGGTAGACATGTTACAAGGTGGCTTATGAAACCAACAGTAAACACGGAAACCCTTAATTACCCGAGATAGCAAAGCTATAATTAAAAGCTGAGTGGGATGTCGAGTTAACTGACGCACTCTGTTTAAATTATATAATCTATAATCTATTTATACTTCCGCAGGAATTTAGGCGATATATTACGCTTATTTTAGTTTAATAAATATTAAAATTTAATAATAGCTTCTCAGGGAGTACGAACATGTCTTTATTGAAGCTAATTCAGTATCAAGAAGACATGTTGATAAGTTATAACGCTTTTTTTTTTTAATTTATATCAGAGAGATTAGTTCAAAACATGTAAACAAGTATTTTCAAATACTAGCTTCCGTTCCATTTCTTTGAGAATTTCTAGTGAATTGATATTTATTTATTTAAGCATTTCTGAGGACTTCAGAAAAGCGCTTAAAGTATCTTAAATTGAAAATCTGTCGACGCATTTCCAGATTGAAGCTTAAAGGCATTGTTATACGCAGAAAGCTCTGTAAAATTTTTAAACTCTTAATATTCAGAAGAATTTTGGATGGATTTTTGAAACACGTGTATACAATTCACGAATTTCTCATTCAGAGGGTTTTATGTAGCAATAAAAATAGTTCAGCTAGTAATAAGTTCCTATTTCTCAACTTCCATCCCCATTACACACCGACATTACCTTAACATTGCTTGGTAAGACCAATAAATCACTTTCATTAAATCAGATGTGGTTTTGGACTCAACCGTACTTTGAATCCTAGTTTTTTTTTATTTGTTGGGTATTGGAAAAATTAGAATTTATCCAACTGTAATTGACCTGGTAACTAGAAATAAAAAAACAAAATCAGTACCACTACAAGTAGGCACCACTGCAAGTTCAGTATGTGGTAGAGACTTTACTGTTTCTTGGCCTAAGATTGTGAGGTTATTTGTCCTAGATCACGCTTAACCGCCAGATATGTATCCCGATTTTGGGTACCCACTGTGTAGAGAGTCCTAGATCGCACAAGAGAGTCCTGGATCGCACAGAATTGATCTCCGGCCGCTAAATGAATACAATTATTTGTTTATCGAATTTTAAGCGATAAATTGTACTCATTTAAGAGTCTGGGGTACGAAGCATAAATAGATAGAATTATTCTTTATCTTATTTCAATCAAGAACAGTTTCCTCCACTTATTTCTATTTTATTTTTATTTCTTTTATGCTGTAAGTTTTTTATTTTTTAAATATTGTGATTGGAGGTAATTCGCAATTTTTTTCATTAATTCTTTCTCATTAGTTAATTTAATTGTATTAATTAATTAAATGTATTTACATTATATTCTAAGACATATTGCTTATACATTAAATACGTGTATTGTTATTCTGAAGGGAGTTGTCCCAGAATAAATAAAGACTTAATCATTATTATTATTATTATTATTATTTAAACAGACATTTTATATTTAAATAAATTGAATATAAACGAATATTTTATATTAAAATACATTGTGATCAGCTATAAGCAACTACACACAAAAAAAGAGAGAAAAGCTGTTGGTAGGAGCGGACAGGGACAAAGAGGGATAACAAACTTCCTCAAGAAACTCATGACAAGACTTAAGTTATCGCCCCATCTGGGGTAGGCTATCCTGTTACAATTACCTAGCTGTATGATTTACATATTAAGAGAAAGTCTCGTGGTTTTTTGAGTCTTTTGTTATTGCTTTGGCACGTTTACGTAACCAATGTTAACAAAGCGCCTTTTCAGGAGACTGAAAATAACTTGACGTTTTACCTAATTTAATTTACTTTGCCATTGATTATTTACGTAATATTTTTATTTATGGCTCTTAAAATAAACCTAGATCACCGGTGTGAGGTGCATTTAATCGAGACAAATTTAATGAGATTAATTAGCTTGTTATGAAAAAAATAAATACAAAATAGAGAAAATAAATAAGTAAAAATGTAAAAAACATTTTATTATAATTTATTTTATTGTTATATGATATAATTTTTTAAATATTTTATTTGAAAATAAAATAAATGACCAGGACCGGGATTCGAACCCGGGTCTCTCACCTGTCCGTGGTGGTGCTTAAACCATCTCAGCCCTCCTGGTTCGCTTCTCGTTCAGTCATATCCCTTCTTTTCACTGATCCTACGGTCCTGGTCATATATTTTCTTTTCAAATAAATTATTAAAATAACATTTTAGTTTGATACAGAAAAAATAATGCCCCCACCGTTATTATCAATTCTTGTAAATATTCACCATTTATAAACCCCAAAGCTCTTGAGAATTTTGTAATTTTTTTTACATCCAGATCTTTTAATTCCTAAATTCGTGCTACTAAGATTTTGTTTTTAAAAAATTCATCTGGTTTATTAATTAAACATTACACTTCTTAAAACTGTTTTGTTCTTCTCGATGGCTTCGTTGTCGTGAAACGCGATGATATATCATAATCATTCCATTGATATAAAATTGTGGTTGCTATCATTTAATCGTGGAATATTTATAGCTATAATATAAGTAATTTTTAAGATACCTTGAGGTTTTTATTACTCATAGATTGAATCAAATGTGAAAATAAGAAATATGAAAACCAAATATGTTATTATTTAAATCAGAAAAAATAATGGCTCTCCACGTTATTATTAGTTTTTATATTTTAATAAGTACCAAGTGTCATGGCCGCAACCGATGTTAACTTGTTAATTCGCTCTGTGCTTGTTACGTTATTATAACAATATTTCTTGTTAAAAACTCTCAAAACTGTGTCAGAAGAATCCATAAGTACTTTAAGACATTTATACAAGATCAGTGAGGTGAGTGACTGTTTTAGACAATAAATTCAGTAAATACATTGGTGACGGGCTGCAGAAGGTAGCAACGTGGCCAATAATCCCACCACGGGACTTAAATATTTACCTCAAGTTCACGGTCAAGACTTGGCAACCAGTCTCTCGATCGAATCCCGCATTCGTCAACATTTTTTTTTTCTTTTCTTTTTATTGTCTATTCGTTTTAAACACACACATATATATATTTATTTATTATTATATAAATATGAAAAGTTGTTTAAAATTTATTTCTTTTGTTCTAGTGAGATTTAATTATTTATTTCTAATTATTTTAATCATTAATAATAATTAATTATGTTCAACATGCAAGTAGACAATTCGGGTAGTGAAGTGTCGGAGGCAGAGACTCCATTTTCAGAAATAAGCGAGACCGATTCGCAATATTTAAAACCACGGACTCTCCAAAAACGTCAGAGAAAGGCTGCCCCTGGCTCAGCGGGCAACTCACCCAACTCCAAAAAAAATAAATCAGCTGGGTCAAAAAAGTCAGTGACCAAAAACAACACACCACCGGAGCCTCCCATAACCCGCAGCAAAACTACTGCAGTCAATTCAAACAAATCTCCAATCGCCTATCTTCCAGCAACCCTGGAACTACAGAAAGCAATCGTGACGAAAACCAAGAACACCGAGGGTTCATTGACCCTAACCCTCCTCCTATTTTTGTCACGAAGATAACAAATTTTTATGAATTTGCTCAAGAAATATCTGAACTCATAGGACAAACTAATTTTAAATGCTTTTCTAGAGTAAAAGACATTAAAATAAATACATCGAACAAGGAATCCTATAAAAAATTAATTAACCATCTTACAGTGAAGAACTATGATTTTCACTGTTACCAATTACAACAGGATAAATCGTATCGAGTCGTTTTAAGAGGACTGCACTCTTCAACGCCCACAACAGCAATCATAAGTGACTTCGAAAAAATAGGTCACAAAGTAAGAAATATTTCGCCAGTGTTGCATCCCACCGAAAAGTACCCCCTTCCATTGTTTTTCGTTGAACTTGAACCAGCCCGAAATAACCCATAAATATTTCAAGTTTTAAGACTTGTTTACTCAACAGTAAAATTTGAAGAACCTAGGCATAAAAATGCTGTAGTTCAGTGTACTAACTGTCAAGCCTTAGGCCACACCAAGAGGTATTGCCATCATCAAGCTATGTGCGTCAAATGCGCTGGACAACACTCATCTGACACTTGTCAGAAATCAAGAAACGAGCCTGCTAAATGTGCTCTTTGTGGTGAGGATCACCCAGCGAACTATAGAGGCTGTTCAGTTCATAAGAACTTTCAACGCCTTAGAACCAAGAATTATCAACTAAAAAGTCAAGAGAAGAGCACAATCCAGGCTCCTGAAGTTGACAATACTGCCACCTTTCCTGAATTGCCTAGACCTGCCGTATTACAACCGTATATAACGGTAAACCCCACAGAAAGACTTCCGGACAACATAACTAGAGGAACATCAAGCATTCAGCAGCAGCCTCGAGCTCAGACGCCTCAAACCTCCCAAACCAAATCTCAGAATTCCTTTACCAAATCCCAGACGTCCCAATCCAAGCCTCGGGAACCCATATCCAAGCCCAAGGCAGCCAATCCTTGTCCTCAACCTCCACGTCAACAAATTCCTCCCCACCATACACCCTTACGGGTCAAATTACCTCCTCAACAACCAAATCCTCTCCCTTCCAACCACAGCATTCAAACGAATGCTGTAGTTCATCAAACATTGAATGAAAATCCAGCACCTCGGGTACAACCCCCAGCCAACCCTCCTTTGCCCATTAATTATCCCTATCAAACTCAAGGCTCGTATCCATCCCATGTCCAAAATCCTATCGACATAAATTCTATCCTATCATCCTTCCTCAAAGACCTTCAAGAGACTATCAAGCCTCTCATCATCCTACTCACGAGAATCTTTAGCGAAGTCCCTATTAATTACCCACGATGAGCATAAAGCCCTTAGCTATCGTTCTGTGGAACGCTAATGGACTGCTTAATCCCCGTGATGAACTTGACATATTTCTACACGACAACCAAATAGATATTGCTTTACTTACTGAAACACATTTCACTCATCGCGCACATTTCTACATACGGGACTACATCACTTACAGATCAGACCACCCAGATAACACTTCACATGCCGGATCTTGTATTCTCAGTCACAAAAACTTATCTCATTCCCTTATTCCTTCCATTCCAACTGATGCTATCCAATCAACCTCAGTAACCATAACAACTCGTCCTTTCCATATCACATTTTCAGCTGTATACTGTCCTCCTGGAATTTCTGTTTCCTATAATCTTCTTGAATCCTTATTCCAATCTCTTGGTTCACGCTTCATTGCTGGAGGAGACTACAACGCTAAACACCAAAGATGGGGTTGTCGAACATACAACTCCCGAGGAAATATCCTGTCTGCTGTTACATCCAAAAAGAGTTATTCCATTCTGGCGCCAAACAACCCCACCTATTGGCCTACATCTACCAAAAAACGTCCCGATATCCTTGACATATTTATCACATCCCAAATTTCCCCCGCACAAGTCAATATTGAATCCTTGGACGACCTTTCATCAGATCATAGTTCAGTCCTCCTTTTCTTGCACTCAAGTTTCGCTCCCAAGCCTTCCCCTCCCACATTGATTACAGGACGTGTTAACTGGAACGATTTTTGTTATGACTTGGAGGACAAACTGGACTTAAAAATTTCACCAAAGACAAAACAAGACATTGATACAGCCATAGAAAAACTTACAACATCAATCAGAAACAGTATACATGACAATATCACAAATCACACAAATAATAACCATCAACAGACTGATTTGCCACAGCATATTCGTATCTTATTAAGAGAAAAACGCAGAGCAAGATCGAAGTGGCATAGAACTCGATATCCAGCAGATAAAACTATCTATACAAAATTAACTAACAAATTAAAAGCAGAAATCAAGAAGTTCAAAATTCAAAATTTAATTACCTGGACTGAAAATCTTACAACCACCGACAAAACATTATGGATGACTACCAAAAAACTCCTAAATTTCAAAGAATTCAATCATCCACTCCTTACTGAATCAAATAACTGGACAAGATCTGACGGAGAAAAATCACAGTTATTTGGCCAATACCTTTCCAAAATCTTTCATCCCCATCCTGATATCATTAACCCAACTCAAATTGAATATATAAAAGAAGCGTTAGATATTCCCCTCCAAATGTCCCTTCCACCCAAAGCATTCCATCCTTCAGAAATATCCAACATTATTCACAGATTACCTTCCCGCAAAGCTCCTGGGCACGACTTCATCACAATTCATATCTTAAAACACCTACCTAGAAAAGCCATTCTATTCCTTACCTATATATATAATGCTGTACTCCGCTCCACATATTTTCCTGACCTCTGGAAATTCTCCATTGTAAAAATGATACCCAAACCTAAAAAAAAAAACCAGAATACCTATCCTCGTACCGTCCTATCTCTCTTTTACCGTGCATGGGTAAAATCCTAGAAAAACTCATCATTAAACGATTGTACCCTATCCTTGATGCAAATCACATAATACTAGATCACCAGTTTGGATTCCGAGCATCACACTCCACCATTCAGCAATGTCATCGTGTGGTGGATGTGGTCTCCTCTGCATTAGAACGTGGATCATACTGTTCGGGCGTCTTTCTTGACGTGGAACAGGCTTTTGACCGAGTCTGGCATACGGGCTTGCTCTACAAACTCCGTAAATTCCTACCCCCTACATACTTTCTCATCCTTCAATCCTATCTCACAAATAGAACTTTCCAAGTAAACCATAATAATTTCTATTCATCCCTCTTTTCCCAATCTGCTGGTGTTCCTCAAGGTAGTATCCTTGGCCCAATCCTTTATACAGTTTATACAGCTGACATCCCAACTCATCCTAATACTATCCTTACCACGTATGCTGATGATACATGTGTATTATCAGTCAACACCAATCCGTTTATTCCATCCCAAAGCCTCCAATCCCATATCACTGATCTTGAAGAATGGTTTCAAAACTGGAGAATTAAAATAAATTCTAAAAAATCGCATCAAATCACTTTTACCTTACGTCGTAAACCAATGACTTCCTGCCCTACAGTATCCTTTAATAATATCCCACTGGTGCCTGTAGAACAGATCCGATACTTAGGGTTGCACCTCGACAAACGATTAACCTGGAATCCTCATACAAGACTGAAAAGACAGGAAACCGCTCGACGTTTCAGGCTACTTCAATACTTACTAGACAAACGCTCTAAGCTCCCAATTAACTACAAAAGACTCATCTACATGACCATCATACGACCTATTTGGACTTACGGAGTAGAGCTATGGGGCTCCACTAAGCCATCGAATTTCTCTCGTATCCAATCCCTACAATCCAAAATCCTTCATAAAATCCTCAATGCTCCTTATTTTGTTAAGAATAAAGTCATCCATAACGACCTTAATGTCCCTTTTGTTGCTGATTTGGCCCGAACCCGGTATCTATCCTTTCATAGCAAACTTCATTCCCACTCAAACCCTCTAGTTTCATACCTAGCTTCCTCTTCAATTCCCGATAACCCCTCGAGGCATCTGAAAGGAAGATGGCCACGTGACCTTCTTATTGAACTTTGATTTGAGGAGTACCAGTGAGTAGTTTCTCTACTTGTCATTCTCATGTCATTATGTAACACGCATTCTATTTACTTGTTGTATAATTGTAATACAGTTGTAAATATCAATAAATAAATTTAAAAAAAAAAACATATTTTAATAACATCCAGTTTTTTATATCCTTAGATTAGTGTTTGTAAGGTCTTATTTTTAAATTAAGCTTGTGATAAATTCACTACACAGTTCTTACAATGCGATTTTTTTTAGAAACTTAAATGGCTAGAAACAAGATAATATATGACCGTATGATTATCTTTCTCTTTACTTAAAATTGTGGTTGCGATAATATTATATGAATAATATTAATATTGAAAAGAAAAAATAGACCTTACATAAATGTTAAGACTATGGAAAAAATTCCAACGATTTTAATTATTCATTTTTAATGACAAAAATAAGGAGAATAGCACTTGAATACAGAAACGCATTGAGATAGTTTATTTAAACTGCTTTTAATTATTCTTGAAGCTTTAATAACGATTGTTTGCATAAGATCATTTTACAGTAATTATATAAATATGAGTTATTTTATTTCATTTTAGCCATCCAAATTACAATTTTTTTTTTATAGTAATTAAGCATAAATTGATCAACCTTATCTGCATTCTTTGAATTTGGAATTTTAAAAAAATAAAAATTACAAGATCAAATTTTAAGAGAGTAAGAAAATAATGTTAATTATCTTTTTTTTATTACACTTATATTTTTTAAAAATGTTTTTGACAGTAATAATTGTGAAAACAATAAACATATCAATCCAAGGGGGGAAATGTGCGGTGATTAACTAATATAGCAGGTGTAGCCACGTGATAAATTAAAATGAAGGCAATTCACTAGAACCCACATGGGTCCAATCAGTTCCCTCGCTATTGCCCATTTAGCCGGGCCTAAATATACGTGCGCCATCTGGGTATTACCTTCATTTAGGGCTACCGAAAATAAGGTTCTGTTAGGATAATTTAGTGATTCTCTTAAAAATAATTAAAGAATAATAGCAACTTACAGAAATCTCTATAATAGTGCTATACTATTATTAATTCCAGAACCAATAGTCAATGCTGTGCTAATTGTTTAAACATATTTCCTTTGTTAAAATTTTGTATACATATGTATGGAATCGCAATGGAAATTCAATTAATAACACACTATAAATGTGTATGAAAATAAAAAAAAGTCATTTTGGTCCATTTAGTTTTTTTTCATAACATATTTTAAATTTTATTTTTTAAATTGGCTAATCTTAGACATAAATTTTTAAGCACGTCTTATTTCCCGTTTTGATGTATATTGTGAATAGCTCTATCTGTGTGAATAGAATCTATGTTAATAATGATATCAATACTAAATACTATCGAAATGTTGTAACGCTAATGAAGAGATATTATTATGTTTTGCGTTAAATTTTGATTAGAATTGTAAATGAATATGCCGTTTAATCGAATAAAAGAACTTTTATTTTCGGAGTCAAAATATAAAAGAAAGCATCAGTTATTAATAATAAATATTTAAGTTTTAGCCGTCCACCTTTTTCAATGAGATTTTTAAGATTTTGAATTTTTTTTTTAATTATCGCACTTGCTCCCACCTCAACCAATTCAGATTAAATATTATCAAAGTATTAATTCATAAATGACAATGCCAAGTAAAGTTCCAAAACAAACATATCAGATTACTAACAGTGCCAACATTTAAGTAAATGATGCCATTCATTGGTGAGAAATCAAAACTGTTGATTGATCATGAATCAACCTGTTTGTTAATGATGGTTCATTAGGTAAATGATATGAGGTAATTTATATTATAACAAATCATTATTAAGTCAGATACTGACAAGATGCGCAAAGATTCAGGATGATATATTCAATCCTCATGATACTAAGAACCTTAATAAATATGTTATGCATTATTTACTTTTATACATCTCATACATAATTAAATCAAAGATGGAATCACATTAAAAATGCCAATTTTATTATACGATTGTTATTTTCCAGCCTACATTTTCTAAAACTGTTATTTCAATTTATGTAGGTGCCTATTGAATAATAACCTCATTAGTAATATTCAATATGAATCTTATAGGAAATTTATTCTCTATTAGTTCGGTTATACGTTGTTTTTTTTCAGTCCATTATAGTGAAAAGTAATTATTTTTCCGGAACCAAATCCAACATTTTCATCCAATATCCAACACGGTTCAGTATCCCAGTTGTTATTTAGAATTTTAAAAATGTTAGATAGGAACACATAAAGGGAATTTAACATTTCTTTGAAATTGATAATGGCTCATTTTAGATTTAAATACACAAGTTCCTGAGGAATTGTTCGAATAAGTGCTGTTTGTTGGCAAGAAGTACAAAAGATAAAAGAGGTCAAAAACTTGAAATTTCCACGATTAGTAACGCTTGAATATACTATAAATCGAAAATTACTCTATTATTTATCATCCAATGTTTATTTTTATTTTTTTGGTGCATCAATGTAATGTAATCCAGTATAGGCCTCATCCAGCGGTCAATTGGAGATCACAATCAAATAAGATGAGTAAGTACCAAAGAATCGAATCAACAATGAAATTATGCAATATAGTTTCAGAAAATATATTATTTTGAATTATCAATCTTAGCATAAATTTAGAAATAATATATATTTTATTGTGTTAGATATAACCAGATATTGTGGAAAGACCAAAAAAAAAATAATAATAATAAGATTATTACTTGAAGCCATTACAAATGTCCTCATTTCTTCCAAAATAACGCCTGCAACGACATAAAGGGAATGAATACGATATCATGAATATACAACTTGTACGAATACAGATACATAAATTATCTGCAGTCCTTCGAGAATGCAGCTGGGAACAGTGACCCAATGTTTCCAAACCTGTTATGCAAGAGACCAGAATCCTCGGTCGTGCAGGATTTCTGCAAGCGGTTCTTCTGTGACCCAGTCATGTCTTCTAGCGAGAGTGCCGGTCATGCGTTCTGTCCTAGTGCGTTTCTGTTATTTTATTCTCTCTGAATAAAGAGATATCTAATTCGCAGCACAGTATTACTTGTAAGCATTCTGACACCCCTTCAAAAAATAAATAAACAATCATCTACGGTCCTAAAAGTAATAATAAAGGTATCTTCTGTATTTTAAAAGTGTTTTCAAAATATTAAAGAAATAAGTAAACGATTGAAACAATTCCATTTTTTCTGGATTTTATTTTAAAAATGGTTATATTGTCACACTCATAAATAAATGCATTTCTTTAAAAACTTTATATTTACCATATTTTATCAACAAATTCTTGTATATCATTAAGATTTCAAATATTTCTTTGTATATTCCACCATCTCATTTTTCAAATAAGATTCACTTGATTAATTTGTATTACCTTCTTTATTAATTTTTTATAATTATTCCATCTATTTTTATATTTATCTAATGGTCCCTTATCTTTATTTTTTATCACTCATATTCCTTGATGCCCATATGTATTTTTAATATTTACCATATATAATTTTAATTTGTCTGTATCTTGTATATTTAGCCCTCAAGAAGGCCTGCAATGTGCGTTCTCCTTATTTCGGAGATTTTTCTTTAGCTCCACCCAGACCATTTCTTCCACTTAAAGAAAAAGGTTTTACAACTTCCATGTACTCGTAGGAATAAAAAATAAATAAATTTAGTTTATCAATGTAATGCTTGTGTAAAAATGGTAAAAATTATAGGCAAAATGATGTTACGAAATATTACGGTGATGGATTGAATAATTAATCAAATATTGCGGAGAATGGTAGTAATATTTATTAAGAGGAAAATAGTTGACTGGAAGGAATTGTCCACTCCACGCCTAACCAACGGTCTACAAAATCTGCATCATTCAAAATATTTTTTAAAAGATTTAGACAATTATTAACATTTAAATATTGCTTAATTACACCAGACCAGGACGACATGAGAGGTCTATAATTTCCCTCCTACGACAAAGCGGTTCCTAGTGGATTGCTCCGCCCACACATGGCAAACCATTCTCAAGAGGGTTTCTACTTTGAGAAGTAAAATACTCTATCAGAGCTCCAATATATTCAAAGTAGGTGCCTAATTATTCTAAATCATAGGTATTTACGCCCTGTCAACCTTTTGTTTTTATATTAAAAAACAGACGAATTTTAAAAAAAAGTGCATAAAAACGGTAATAATTATTTAAAGTTTCTCAAGAGTTACTTCCTGGTCATGATGGACGTCCTGTAAAATTTACACATTCATTCTGAAAGCGACACTTCCAGTGTCAAATTTAAATAAACTATTAATTGGTTAACAAAAAACAAATCTCTAGTTATGTCCTTCATGTTAGGATATAGCAGTAAAGTGATCTTATTCCGGGACTAGGTCCCTTTAAAATAACAACAAAAAAAATTAACATAATATACATCTTATAATTCAAATATACACAAAAGTGCCAAAAAAGTAAATAAAATCACTTCGTGACAAAACATTCAGTAACTAAAATAAAAAATAAATCAATAATAGTGAATAGATCCATAAATACCATTTTTTAATACTGATCCATTGTTATTCATTCTTAATGCAATGTTAATATTGCTTCTAATTTAATTAATGTATTGATTTGTTTTGTTTGCCTAATTTATATAAATGCATCCAATATGCTCGTTTTAGCAATAATAATTCAACCAGAGGCAGATGTCGTAATAAAGTACAATTATGATTGGCAAAGAGGCAAATTCAAATGTCCGCATTTATTTATCATCGTCTATTTATAATTATTTGATTATAATATTTTTGTAAATATGATATTTTTTAACAAACTGTATTAAATGAGTTATAAGATTTAGAAGAGTAACTCAGGCGAAGTAAGTTTTTCCAGTAATGTAATTATTTAACGATAATAATGTTTATTTGTATTTTCCCCAAGAATAATAGACTTTTTCACTCTATACACAATAACCAAAGAATGGAAATGAATTGTATAATATACGAATATCTAGCATATGATTTTGTGAGATTAGGAGGTTGTCTAATATGAGTAAGCCACCCCCCCCCCCCTAAAATTATGGGGGCCCCCCCTAATTATAAACAAAGATTCCCTTTAATCAATCAGTATATCTTCTCGTCGTACCTTCTCCACCTTAAAGCGTCTCAATTACCTTCGTCACCTGTTCCCTTTTGAAATCCGTAAACTCCTAGTTTCTTCCTTAATTTTCCCCCATTTTGACTATTGTTGTTCGGTGTATGGGGGTATCTCTGGGGATCTCGAAGCAAAATTAAAGCGGTTGCTTAATTGCTTCGTTCGATTCATCTTTGGGATCCCTAGAGATGCTTCGGTGACCCGATATTACGAAGAATTGAAATGGCTCTACCCTTCCTACCGCCGTAAGTACGTCCTAGCATCTTTCCTTTACCAAGTTATCCAATCCCGTCGACCATCTTACATTTTCGATCTCCTTCAATTCAAAACCACAGTCCTCTCCTGCAACACCCGTTCTCGGCTCTCTGATCTATATACAGCATCCCACCGAACTGCAGCTTTTGACAGAGCTTTCCTGATCCGATCCTCCTCCCTTTGGAACTCTATACCTTCTTCCATTCGTCGTTCCAATAATCTTGCAACCTTCAAATCCCGTATATTCCAGCACCTATTATCCCTACAATTCCCAAAAAATCGAAAATAGTAGGGGATCAGTACTGACTTAATGCTCTCTTTATTCGATGAATGAATGATGTTTTTAGATGTACATTTGTGTGTGTTATTTTGTATTCATATATTTGAGTGTGTGGAATTTAAACCACGTACATATGTATTATTAATGTCATATAGATAGATATTAAAAAGGAAAAAAAGGGATGAAAGGTAAATCTCGGATAATATTGTTTAATCTTTCTTTTTTGTTTTTTTTTCTTGGCATAAATTTGATATATGTGACCATAAATTTGTTTCTCTTATATAATTATTGTAAACTTATTTTAATTTTTTTTCTTTCTTTTCTTCTAATATGTTTTTGAAATACTGTTATTGTAGGTAATTCCCATTTTTTATTTGTTCATTTTTTTATTCGTTCTCACTAATTAAATTAATTGTGATAATTAATTAAAAGTAATTAATTAACACTCTAAGATTTAATAGCTTACAATGCCTGTATTGTTATTCTATAGGGACTCGTCCCAGAATAAATAAAGACATTATTATTATTATTATTATTATTATATCAACTTGGATTTGTTGGCCAGTGATAAATAAATACCTTTTAAGGTACTGTAAGCCTCACCAGATTCTCTATGACTTAGAGCGTTGAAAATTTGTAACTAGATTAGTTAGTGTGTAAGAAGTGCCTTTTAGGATTCCTCTGATTAGTAAATAGAATGTAAAATTCACCATTTCTTCAATTTTTTTCATTAAAACGTACTTAAATTATCTATAGAAAAAATCTTAAAATGCTATATGAAATACTTGAAATTCCTTTAAATGTTACTGAAGTTTAGTAGGTTATTATCATATAAAGACAAGACCAAGACGCTAAACTACTCTTAAGGAGTAATCACCGCGGAAATTTTGGGGGGTTTAACTTTATAATTTGGAGGATAGCGATGCAGATTAAACCACTAAATAACTTTTGATATATTAACTAAAATAAAATTAAAATTCAATTCGTACAAACCAAAATAATATCAAGACTTAAACATAAACCTATAGATTTTCATTATATTGTTGTTTTTATTCAAGTTATATAAATTAACACTGATTTATGTAACAAGTTATATGCATAAGAATCTAACAAATCAGATCTATCAGTTCATAGCCAAACAGTTCTTGCCATCTGGTCAAATCCTTTCTCTCTCAGACCTTATGTGCCTTTCTAGCAAACTAGCTTCAATAACAGAACTAAGATTTGCATAATAGTTCAGGTTGCATTAATAATATAGGAATACCGGTAAATAATGTCTGACGAAGGAAAATACAATGATATAAAGAACATTAGGTACGACTTATAACTATAGCAGTAGTATATAAATAACAAAATACAAGCTGACCTTAAAGAAAAATGCACATGTTATTTGTTATAAGAAATCATAGTCTTGTTGGCCTAAGGATTTTACTTACACCTTTATACAGAAAACAACAAATAGCATATTTTCAGCAATTTAGGAATAAATTAGAACATTTGTTTAGTTTTGACATCCCCCGCTTTACAATGCTGATATGGACATTTCCGGAATGGTTTTCTGAATTCAAAAGGAATTAAAGTAAATTGTTCAATGCAAATAATTATAATTTTTAATTTTTTAAAATCAAGTATTCAGGTCGAAAATAAAGTTAATCATTAATTTTTGCAATCAGTTCGTGAAATAAAGCATTATTTCATTAAAAGCTCAGATTATAGGATTTCAATACTTTTATTTACAGCCTTTCCATACATATGCAACTTAATTTTTTTGTTTTTTTTTATTAAACACTTTATTCAGACATTACAATCTGCCACTTGTGGGCAATAAGTAATGGTGCTATGTAGCTACGACCATTCCATAACAAAACAAAAAGTGGTATAAACAAAAAAAAATAAGTGAATGTAATAAAATATATACATACGCAAACACGGTAATAAAAGGAAATTAATGCAAAAATAATAATAAAATAAAGTCTAGATAAAAAATAATAAAAATAAATAAAATTATGTACACATTCAAACCCTATTTACAATTTGCCTGGGCCCCCGAACTAAGCTTCTTCCCCAAGAATGGGGACAAAGCAGGAGTTCAGGAGGCCCGTGCCCCCTTTTCCAGCCGCGTCACTGGAATAAACTTCAATGGAAGCTGGTTAAGGGCGCTTCACACACATAGGTCGTGAGTGGAGAATCTGGCAAGTGCCAGTACTCCAAATAGCATAATTATAACAAGTCTCGGGGCCATTGCCGGTTTAGGCAGCGGGGTGGATTGTATGGATGTGTGGAACTGGATAATGACTGAGCCAAGGGATTGGGATGTCAGGCAAGGTTTTGGTGAAAGTTTGAGAATTTAGTAGGGATGAGGTCGAGGACGAAAGGAATGTTGAGATCATTATGGAGGGTTTTGTTGGAGACATAATAAGGAGCGTTGACAATAGGTCTCAGGACTTTGGATTGAAAGGATGGAATGCGTCTGATATTTTGCGGTCCCCCACAGTTCCAGTCCATAAGTCCAGATAGGTTTTATAATCGTCTTATATATTAGTAGTTTATTGTCTATTGAAAGATGGGAGGCCCTACATAGCAATGTGTATAGTTGGCTGAAACGTCTTTTAAGTTCTTGTCTTTTGAGTCTGATATGAGGATTCCATGTAATGTCTTTAGTCTAGGAAGAAGCCAAGGTATCATACTGTGTCGGAAATAGGTAGGATGGTTTCATTGAATTGGACAGAAGGACATGTTCCCCGGCGAAGTGTAAAAGTCACGTGTTTCCATTTTTTTCTCGTTGACTTTGATCCGCCATTGATAACACCGAATTTCAATGAGTGAAAGGTTCCTTCGGAGGTTCGAGGAAGCCGTTTCAGGATCTGGATGAGATGATGGGATGGCTGTGTCGTCTGCGAACGTTGCAAGGAAGGTTTCAGGAGTAGTTGGGATATCAGCGGTGTACAATATGTAAACCATAGAACCCAAGACGGTGCCCTGGGTGTACAACTGAAAATAGAATGAAAATCAGGAAAATTTTGCCACACCTCCATATGAAATTGGTAAAAGGTCATTTTGAAAAATGTTTAAATATCGTGAAATTCAAACTTTTTAACTTTTAAATTTCAGTTTATTAGTTTTTAAATTTCAGTTTATTTATATAATTTATTTTCAAAGTATATAAAGTATTTATATATACTTTATACCTATTAAGCATAGAGTTCGTCAATCGTGAGTTTTGAAACTAGGTCACTATCTCTTGGTATACACAAGACTGATAAGGAGCTCATACCAGCTTATTCACAACTGAGTGGCGAAATTCAATACTCGATGATACAACCAACTTGATTATTAAAAGCGTTTAAGTTTGGAAACAAAATCTTTAAAAAAAAAAAACTAAAACGAAGGAAACAAATGAATTATATAGATTACTCATGGAACGAATCCATTATCGATGATTAATTTAATGGTTCGGTACTGATTCATGGCTGAAAACTCAAGAGTGACAGTTCCTAGTTCTCCATTTTCTTAGTCTAGATACTAGAAGTACATGAAGACTTAGTTAGTGCTCGTTGGACCATTTACAACATACAATACCTATACTGTGTGACTAAGTCTTCACTATAACTAGGTGAAGTGCAAATGACTTTTAATATTAAGAAATTGATTTTTTTATGTAATATTTTATTTAATCGCTATTTTTCTATTTCTTTTGTGGCTCTTTTAATGCTCATAAACGAGCCTTGGCCTCCTCGGCCATATACTCCTGGAATAGCTATTACACTCGTTGTAATTATTAAAAATTATATATATATTTTCAATATAATTATAAATCTTCATTTTGTGTAGTTGTTTCTAAGATTAATTCGAGCGAATCCCGTAATCGCATGCTTGGTTTAATGTAAGTAAGCACTATACGATTACAAAAGCATTTTTTCTAGGTATCCATCCAGGTCTGGCAAGGAATTTGCTTTAATTGATTTGAAAATATAACCACCAAAATCTGTAGTTACATCTTTCAATTGCTATAATGACAATAGGCATTCTATTTTACAAGTAGCATATTGGTCGTGTAACATCAGCTGCCCTGGCATTTCTTATCATATCCCTCTGGAATTAAACCGAAATTGGTAAAGTTCAATCTGATGGATTATACTTTTGGCTCATGGTTTCCTATAGTTAAATGTTAAGGTTTTAAAGATAACCCGAGCAACTGCTCATACTTTCTCAGATCCATTAGCCCGTGCGAGATATAACAACAAGATGTCTTGGAATAGAAAGTGTTTTATAAGATGCGGGACATCCTCAAGGCTTATATCATATAATGGATATTAGTATGCAGGTCCTTGGCGGAGCTGAATGCCTCAGTTCCGGTCCAGCGATCTCGGAAGCAGGGAAAGTGCTTAGCCCTTGTCTTCCGCTGCATATCGGCTGATGAGTAAGATCTCAGTAATCAGGTGATTAAGGCCTACATGATGTCCGTGCTATAGTATAAAAGGTATAGAAAAAAAACCTCCATCACATTCAAACACGATTAACTCCAATACTTTCTTAAATTCTCTGAGAAAGCTTGCAGTATGGCCAGCGAAATGTCGGCAAAGAATTTGACGACACTGTCGAAACCAGAAGAAACAAGTGATAAATGGAATAAAGGTTAACCCTGTTTTTATTATTGATATTTAGCAGTAGGTCAACATGGAAATATCCTAAGCATTAAGGTTTATTTGCTAATGGAGAAACTTTATAGATTATTGTAGACTATTATACAGATAATTCTTTTCTTGTTTAAACTATTGATTCAAAGGTTCTACATTCTACCATTATTAAAAGAAAATTGGTATTAGCAAAAATAACTGCACGTCGGAAAATATGCAAATATTAAGGTGAATTAGTAGAACAAAACATATAAAAAATGGAAGCCATTAAATCAAGAATTATCAAAATGAAAGCAGCCTTTTCACCAAACCAACTTCACCCAATATATTTACAAGAAGTCTATACCCATTTATGGTAAACTTAGGTAATCACTACTATTAATGGTAAACACTACTTAATACAGTAATAACAGTAATTCGCCTAAAGATACATTTGAAAAAAATGTTGTCCAAGGTGGCTCAATAGTACAGAAAATAAATAGATAAAAACAATCCTAAGGAACGAAATACAAACACTTAGAGTTCATTCAATAAAACACTTAGCACTTCTCCCATATTCAGAACAGGTACAGAAATCAAAACCAGAGTATAGCGAGTCAGAGGATTTGACTAATTAGAAAAGTACAGAGAATTTTTGTTGACTTTTGCGGTATTATTGGAGACGTAAATAATAATGGGAAACTTTTTTTTCGTACTTAAAGTGCACTCCTACTCTTGTTAAGGCAAAGAGGACGTCTTATTCCTGTAGGTTACACCACAACAAAGATCGAGATTCATTCCTTGTAGTGGGTGCGCAATTAAATCAATTTCAACTCACCCAAGCCGGTTTCGAACTGACAGTGCGGTGGTTAAGGTAACACAAATAATAAGACACACACATTAACACCAGCCTAGGAATAGCATACTAACACGAATCAAAGGATTCAAATTGGTAATTAAATGTTTCATTGAAAACAATTGAGCCTGTGCTAGTACAATTCATAGTTAGATTTTGAAAAACAATGAATTTTTAATTTCAATACCTTTTTTATAACAGACGATCACCGCCAATCTGCTAGATTCTATTAATTTCAAAGATTAATCAATTAAGGAAAAGTCCTATAAGAACTATTTATTAAGGTAGAAATGTCCATCAATCTATTAGTTTCTTTTGTAATTGTAATAGTTGATAATATTAAAGCAATAGAATAAAGTAAACTGTTTAGAGACTGTAGAGGAAAATGGCAATTACCTGAAAAAAATGTTTTATAGAAAAGGTTTTGTCTTAAGCCCAAGCTAACCATACTACCTGAAAAATATTGGCCAAAAACTTTTTGTTTTCGAATTTTCAATTTTTTTTTTTTCTTGAATAACCCCCAAACTGAACAATCCTTATTTATGAATTATCAAAATCCAGAGTGTTCAATTGTTTGTATACTCTGTGCCATAGTGTAGCACCTTACTGTATTGATATACGCTTGGTCAAAAAACTAGGCCAAATGCGATATATATTTTCAAAAGCAGATACAGTGTACGATTTGGATCCGAATCTTGCAAATGAGTTCTCAAAGAAAAAAATATAAGCTTACATAAAGTATGTTATGGAATTGTCACTTTGTGAGCAATACGTTTTAAAAAATATATCAGTATATATAATCAATTAAGACGTACGCTTAACTGATTTCTCCTTTGATTCTAAGATCATTCAGGAAACCAAAGGAAACTTGGTATTTAAAAGTAACGTTACTTGAAGTTGCACGCATGGCGTAACTTAAGGATCATTTCAAGTTTACGAGAGTGAAAACGAAGAAAGTTCACTGATGCTAAAGATTATCTCACTACCCATAAGCACATGGTTGATGACTCGTTTCACTTCAGGTTCATTACTTTTATTATTCAATTATTGTTAATTGTTCATATTTTATAATAAATTGTCTATACATTTTTTAATCAACAGTGATATAAACAATAAAATATAATGTTATGAAGTCAAGCAAAATGTTTGAGAGACCAGTATCCACTGGCGTTAATGACCTATGGTTGGCACACCGAAAAAATAAACAAATTAATAAAATGTTTGAGAAAAATGAATGAAAAAATGAAAGTTTAAATATTAAAAACATTCAGTCAAAAAATGTATGACATGAAAACCAAAAAAAAAGTAGTTCATAAATAAATTACTATCATCGTTTTATTCATGTCACATGACTACAAAATATATTTACAATTTATTTCGAAAGTTTTATGAGTGAAATTAAATTATAAAAAGTAAATTATTAATTTTAATAAAATAGTAAAAAGGTTAACGATTTTTTTAAGTTGAACTTACTTCATTAGAAGACAAACCAACTTCATTCAAGATTATTTGAATTTTAAATACATGAATAATTAATATAGATAACAGCAAATAACATCTCCAATTATTAATAATAAGCTGAAAATTAGACGCCAATGAGCTCATGTTCATATTCAACATCGAATGAAATTAGCATGGTTAGCATTCCTCTTCAAAAAATACCTGTTCTTTCTACAGATGGTAAATAATGTGGTTTCCTGACGCCTATGTGACTAATTTGAATGAGTATGTAATAGACTAAAAAAAATTTAATTTTGACACTAAAGTTTTTAAATTTTGAATATATAAACATCCCATAAAACATATAGATGTGTTTAAATGCTTACCTTTATTTAAATTTACTAAATACTCATAAATCTTTTTCTTTTTTGGATTTATTATCCAATATACATATTTATATTTTTTGGAACAAAAATGGTTTTACTTTTCTTACTCTTTTATTTCCTTGATTCTTTGCTCCTTCAAGTTATCCAATAACTTAACGTCTGAAACATATGATATATTTTCTTAATTTAATATCCATCAGATTTTTATATAATGCCCACCAAACTGAAACTTTCCTGATCGGACCCTTGTTTCTATGTAATTTTATTCCTTCTTTTATCTGTCGTTTCGTCATTTTTCCACCTTACGTCAGAATTAAAAAATAATTGTCTATGTTTATAGAGTTTTCTTGTTTTAAACTGAAATTTATAAATGTATAATAACAGATTTTTTAATGTTTCATATAGTTTGTTTTACTTTATTAGTATTACAAGTTATGACCTGTAGATCACCAGCACCTATTTCTAATGATGCAAATTATTTCATAATACACAATTATAATTATATTTTTCTTATTATCTGTTAATTAATTGTTCATATTTCATTTTGAACATATTATTTGTTCATCTATTATAAAGCTTTTAAGTATGTTATTCTATTTATGTTATTTAACCTTTTATATAAACCTTATATATTTGGTATTAGAAACTTTATTAGTACTCGAATATTGTTTGCAGTCACCATCATCTACTTCTTTTGATAAAAGTTACTGCACTATACACTATTATAATTATGTTTTTCTTATTATCTGTTGATTTTTTGTTCATATTTCATCTCCTCTAAACCTTTTAAGTATGTTTTTCTAAATGTTTTTATACTGATAAGGGAAAAGTTTAATATTACTATATTTAAAATCAGAAATTATAACATTTTTAATTAATTGAACATCGAACCTTGATTTGAAAACGAGACAGATTCTTGAATGGAACCAACTTTGAACTGAGACAGATAAACGTTGACAACAGCAATGACGCAGAAACTCGAAGGGAACAAAGTTTCATTTTCTATTCAATACACTACTTCTAACGGATCTACCAGAGAAATTCGTAAAATAATTTTTAAAAAATATCATCTATATCTTGATAATTTATATTTTATTATTATTGTTTACATTATTGATATCTTCCAATAATTTTTATCCAGAAAATATAGTTACTTAACTCGAAAACCGGTCTAAAAATAAAGTCCAAAATAAATAGATTACTGTTTCATTTTATCGCTGATTGTTGATGGGGCCTGTTTGACACCTGGACTGTCCAGTTCGAATTCCCCTTATACGGTCTGGATTCTATTAGTAACGGAACCACGGAATAAGTTTTATGTTTAAAAGATCTTCTAGCTCTTATCAAATTGGCGGCATAAGGAATCACCTGATTGGATAACACCATTTAAACAATGTAAAAAAAAAACTCCGTAAGCTATAGCATTGCCTGCTGATACGCTTGAAGTTTGGACAGATGTATTGCAATAATTTCATCTTATTACAACCATTAAAAGAAATATAAATTAGTAATAGTATTAGTAAATAAATTATATCCATTAATTAATAGGTTTTCTTTATGACTTTATATATTATATTCAACTAACACAATTTTATATCTCTTCAATGGCCTAACTTTAAGTAAAGCTAGAAAAAAAAAACTGGAAGGAATTTTCTATTGCTGCCAGTTTTAAACATCCTAGATATTGGCCCAAGGTCTTCAAAAAAATGCGCAATTGGTCACTGATTTATCCTGAAAGTGATGACTAACTTCTATTTTTGCTCGTCTGAGATTTTGCATAGTCAATCTCGAAATGGATCAACATTACTCATGTCCTCAACATCCATCAACATCCCTAGTGAAAAGTTAAATGTCAACTTTAGAATTTGGATTAACAAAAAAAAATTAAAATCACTCATACCGTTATTTAAGTTAATGAGTGTTTTAGTGAAATATAGATACGAAATCAATTAAGGTCAACAAATCTGACAAGAATTCAATGAACTGTAAATATGGTTAGCATTATATAATATTATATACTAATAGTTTCTCCTTTAGTGAGAATCAACGACAATTAAAAGCAACAATAAATAATTGAGCCGTTGATTTTGAAAGTGAGACAACTCCATTTTAAGTTATTGCTAGATATTTACTCTCAAAATCAACGCATTGAAATATTGTAGACCAAGTAAATTTCTAATAAAAAACTTATACAGATATTGAAGAATGTGAATTATTAATTGATTAAAAATATAAAATTATATTAACTTGTAATAAGATTCAGTTTTAATTAATTCTTTTTTACAAAATGGAGTTGTCTCACATTTAAAATCAACGGCTCAATTATGAAATGTTGGGCACGAAGGACTAATAACATTGAATACTTTTGTAAATGTTTAAAAAATGCTTTATTAATTAATGTCCTAATGATAATATGTATAAAACAACAATAAAAAAATAATAATATTCATATATGTATAATCTCAAGAATTTTACGAAATTACGATTTATTTTACCAACTTCGGATTCTATTAAATCATAATTTATCAAATACTCAGTTTATTTCACTAAATAAACAGAACAAATGCAACAAGTATAAATTTCAAATGAAATTCTATGCAAAAACTATGGATGCAATGATGAATAATATCCCATAACCGTGAAATACATTTAAAAATGCAGGCTCGAATTTAGAACATTAAGTAGGTACTTCGTTACTCTTGTAACGACGACCAGTCGCATAATGTGTTTTCCCTTGAAAAGCGTTCCTAACTAGACTGAATGTGCAGTCGTAGCGAAACCTACACATAGCCATGAAGCATTCACTGCTCCTGACCTGAATCGGATCAGGAAGCTGTCAGAGGATATGGCAGGACCTTCAGTGAGGCGTTGTCCTTCAAGATGTCCAGAAAAGAGTATACTTAATACCGTAAAAGGAAACCGCCTTGTAAAGTTAGTATTGAACTTACTCATCTTGAATTAGGGCATTCGAGGGAGGATGATCAAGGATTGGAGGACTAATCATGAAAAGAATTTTTGTTAATTTGTGCACATAATAATTTATTAAATATAACTGCTATATAATTTAAATAGAAACCAACTAATCTATCCCCTTGGGGTCTTGTTTGAAAAAATAACAACCTAAAACTAATCAACTCAGATAAGACCAAACTGACCGATGTGTTATGGCTTTTAAATTAAAGTTGGGAGATGCACGGGTCTAGTTCCCACCTGGGCCTCTAACATTTAATTCGTGATAGTCCAACCTCATTCTCGCCGTTCCCAACCCAAATGGTTTCCAGGGCAGCCTCAAAATAATATAACATATAATACACAATAATAATACATATAATAAGAAATAAATTGCAGTACATAGGTAACGCAATAGTAACTAAAAGGCAAATATACCGATTATAGTAGGGCTATAAGGTCATGAAAATAAACATTTTTTTTTAATTTTCAAATAAACTTATACTTATCAATAATTTATAAATAATAAATTAATAACTGAACTGGATTGCATTAATAAAAATATCAATTAGATATGATGTCGTTGTTGTAGTTTATTTATTTAACGCCAATATATGCTGCTAAGGTTAATCGGAGGATGCTGCAGTGGAGTCCTATATTTTGATAATCCAGGTATAATCATGGTAGAGACTGTAACGAGTACCTGACAAAGTACAGACTCGGAACCAATTTACGTTCCTTACGAAGGACGACATAACTAAGGATTTTTTTTCTCCTTTTAAAAAAATCAGAGATGGTCTACTTAAAATTACGGAGATATTGTTTATTGAGTTGAATAAGTAATTATAAAAAAAAATTATTTGGGACAAAGCCCCTTAAATAAGTAACATATAGAATATTTCTGGCCTACTAATTAAAATACACGAATGGAATAAATTTCTGATAATTTAAAGAGATAAATTTAAAAAAATAAACTTTTTGTGAAACAATAGCAACCATTACTGAAAAATCAGAAAAACGAGAGGGAAAGAGAAAGAAATTAGTAATCAGAATACCAATAAATTAATTAGGAGTATTCACAAATCAATATCGAATTAAAAATAACTGTATGAGTTTATATTTCCATACCGTAAGAAAAGATAATCCATTCTAATAAGCCCCGAAATTTACTAGAAAAAAGCAAATATTTTAGTATAATGTATAAGGGAAGCGGGGAAGCTCAGGGGTAGAGCACTGAGTTGCTGGATCCAAATCCAGAAGATAAAATTAAACGGGGGTCCCGAGCCTCTACGATGTCAGGTACTCGTTAAAAATCCCTATTCTAATTAAACCTGGATAGGCAAAATTTAGAGCTCCCAATGTAGCATCGTCCGATTAGCCATAGCAGCAAAAAGTGACGTTAAATAAACAAACAAACAAACAGAAAATAAAATTTATGGCACTTTGGATGAACTTTGTGCCAGTTAAATTTTCAATCTCTTATCTGCCAAAGATGAACCCTGCGGGGTCTAGAGACCCTCCTGATCTCACCCAGTCTCTATAAAGTGGTTACTCGTAATTAGTGGAATAACAATCCGTTGTGCGTGATTTTCGACAAATCCTTTCCCTGCACAACGGTTATCCTAGAAACATTACAGTCAATATCACGTACTGTACCTCAAGACGCACCATGGGTTGTAGCGATATAGGTTTCTTTTTTTTTTTTAGTAAGATATTCAAAATCTACATTTTTATAATAGTAATTGTTTCATAAATTAGATATGA
Source organism: Arma custos (assembly GCA_037127475.1). Lineage (NCBI taxonomy): Eukaryota > Metazoa > Arthropoda > Insecta > Hemiptera > Pentatomidae > Arma > Arma custos. Next base: position 91,820,752 of record CM073760.1, on the reverse strand, counting down.
ATGGTGTAGATAAATTTATAATGAATATAAAAGAGATTCTGAGAAGCGGGTATTCTGTACTCGTCGCCAAGATGACACGGGATTCGGACCAACTGGGGCGAGCTCTCTTCCATGTAGCCAGACCATCATCCTCTTCATATGGAGGTATTGTTTCCTCTAATAACTCACATCGGCGACAACAAAGCCGAGGAATGCCCAATCAGATGGTGTAAGAATGGCCAAAGACAAACGGACAAGGAGAGGAATTCATTCTGAGAAAGGCACAATAACCTTGGCGGTACTATCGGTACTAAAGCAAACAATGACTGTTTTGGTACGCGGCACGACCGCAGGCCGGGTTACACCAGCTCAACGAACACTGCGTGATATCCGATATTGGTGTCAATGCTCATCCTCTTATTGTCTAGGCGAAGGAGAACACCACAGATTTGTCAATGGCTCCTGTTACGGCATTGAAGAATGTCTTCAAAGTAAATTCCGGTACAAGGGCTTTTTGGTTAGAGTATATTTTTCAAAAGTGGCGTTTTATATTTTACTTGTCTTTATGTAAGCTCAAAAGGTACATTAAAATATCATGTTAATTGTAGTATTCTCTTAAAATAAATTGGCGAATTTTAGTTTTTTATTTGAGCTCCACACGAAATCGTAAAATGGTTCTTAGAGAATTTTAAGGTTTTCAGTAAGATTTAGTATTAAGATACACATACCGCTCCTCCAAAGGAACAATGCCATAACTGAAAAACTTAATTTTTCAATACAAATATTTAAAAAGTACACGTGATTTCAAAAATAAAATTTGAGTATTGGGAAAACAAAGAATTCCAATTGTAATGATGGTAACGACTTTTTTTTAATAATCATTACAAAATCTTTGAAAGCATTCAACTTTTTTTAATTTTAGCTTATGCCATTATTCCCACAAAACACGTTACTACATGATACAACTCAAAATATGACCTTATTAAAAAAAAAGAAAGTTGGAAACGGAATATCAGATATGTTGTTCCTGAATCAAACAATAAAACTGCTACTGAAGGCTTAACTAAAAAATGCTAAATTTAGTGTTACGTCTATGCCCTTTTGACGGAGATATGATTGTTGTTCATATTTCTCATTCTGACAATTGAGAATTGTATAAATCTTAATGCGTTTATGTTTAAAAAATGGAAATATGGACTGTAGGTGAAATCAGAAAACTCTATTTTATTCAGTTCTGACTTTCTGTTTTGTTTTCATTTACATTTTTAACCCGCCACTTTCTTCTTCTTACACAACTTCTTACCTCTTACATCAAAATGATTTCAATATTTTTTTAAAAATTTATTTCTATTTTTTTTTGTTTAGAATCTATTTATGTTTTTGTATTTATACGTTCTATTTTAGTTATATTATATTCCTCAATAATATTTCTATGACACAGCGAGTTAATGAAAATTAATAGTAATTTTTCAGTTTCGTAAGTTTAGCCAGGAGACGACACAATATTATCATGAGCTTTCTCGCATTTAAAATTTTAATTAAATGTTTACTAAGGATATATTTTTGTCATTTGAAGCACTTGTGTTCTATGCGTGTTAATGCTCAATATGGCGTGTCAACATAGCTAAGTATCCAGTTTTTTTATTTTTATATTTAATTTAAATTTTAGAAACAATATTGTTTAAAAATATTTCAAAAACCGTATTTTGTTAAAACAAAAAGGAATCATTTTGAATCAACATCTCCGGGTAGAAAAGTTTTTGTTAGTATTTTAAAGTTCTGATCCGTATTCGGATAACTGGATACCCTCCCAGTCCTGATTCTACTTCTATTTTATAGATAGCGAATTAAGAAATCTTTGCTGAAGAAAGATACCAAAGCCAAATTATGTTTTGAGATGCCTGATATAACAGCGTGAAACGTAAATAAAAAAAGCCGTTTCTAATTTATTTTTGTTTTTTAAAAAGGTCTCATTTGAAAAAGAAGAAATAGAAAAAACAAGAACTCGTCATAAAAAAAAATTAGAAACCCACCCAGCTCATCGTTTTCTGGTATTATTATCTTGAACCAAATTGGCTGTCATAAAGGACCACGATTCAAGGGAAATGGATTCACATATTTCAAATTCGAAATTCCTTAAGTTAATTGTCATAACATTTCTTATTTCTTATTTTTATTATTTCTTCAAAATAGTTAAATTACTATTATCAGTAGAGCATAATTTGTTAACAAACCTATTTTTAGATAAAACATTAAATTATCCATCTTTATATAAAAAGCTCCCGAATCAAATTATTAGTGAGTATTCAAATGAATTATACGAATTTAATTTATAATGAATTTAAACGCAGTTAAATAAATTAAAACCAAGCTCCATTAATTATGTGAATACTAGCAAACAATATATAGACTTCTTGGAAATGTTCTTAAGAATGATGAAATCTTAAAGCAACAAGATTTGCTTTACATTAACCTAAATATGAAGTAACTGTCATCCTCCCCACATCGTAAACACACTTATTTCAAGAAGAGGCAATGAGCTTCAGAGTTGATATATTCTAAACTAGCTTATGCCCGCGGCTTCGCTCGCGTGGAATTTGGTCTGCCACATAAAGTTTCATGAAATATCATTTAAAATAATTAATTTGATTAGTTCTTTAAAATATCGTACATCCAAAATTTCAGACGTCTAACTTCAAAACTGATGGATTCTATACAACCTTTGAACCCCTGTTATATTAAAGGGGAAATCTTTGGGGTGGAATTATCCAAATTTCTTTCTTAAACTATACAAAAAACATATCTACAAATTTCAAGATGCTAAATTCATGATTTGCCTTTAATTATGTACTATAACGGGAGGGGACATGCCCCCGTGCCCCCACATAAATCTGCCCTTGCTGTAGCCTATGATGTATAACCTATTTTACTCAATTATTTTCATCCAAATCCGTCCAGTAGTTTTTCCGTGAAAGAGAGACAAACATACAAACTCTAACATTTATAATATTGGTAAGATTAGCAGGATATCAAATCAAATAGTTTCACTCATGTTCTTTCTGTTATTTTAACTACTATTATCATGTGTTTTACTTTTAATTATGTACTATAATGGATTCTCCACAGTACCTAAAAAACTGTCGGGGGGGGGGGCACGTTGCCTCCGTGCACTCCCCCCCTTAAATCCGCGCTTGCTATGGCCTATATGTTATTCTGATGTATAACCTATATTAGTGTATAGTTTCATCCAAATCCGTCCAGTAGTTTTTGCGTGAAAGAGAGACAAACATACAAACTTTAACATTTATAAGATTAGCAGGATATCAAAACAAATAGTTTCACTCATGTCCTTTCTGTTATTTTAACAATTATGATCATGTGATTTGCCTTTAATTATGTACTACAATGGATTCTCCACAATACCTAAAAAAACTGCCGGGGGGCACGTGCCAACATGCACCCCCCTTTAATCCGCGCTTGCTATAACCTATGTGCTAATCTGATGTATTACCCATATTACTGTAAAGTTTCATCCAAATCCGTTCAGTAGTTTTTGCGTGAAAGAGAGACAAACATACAAACTTTCACATTTAAAATATTAGTAAGATAAAGTTCCACAGATTATAAATAAGTTACAAATATCATCTAAAATTAAGTTCATTTTAATTTCTAGGAAGGGTAGTGGCTTAGTGGTAGATCGCTGAGTTGCCGTGTCGAAGGTCCTGGGTTCAAATCCTGCTTCAAACAGCAGCCGGAGATGGGGTCTAAGACCCTCCTGGGGCTCACCAAGCTATAAGTGGGTATCCAAAATGAAGGTATTATCTACCGCTTAAGTGTGATCTAGGAAAAATCATCCCTCCCTGCACAACTGTTGTCCAAGAAACAGTTCACTCTCTACCGCAAACTGAACCCAAAACCATTTAGAAATCCTCTGAATTAAACAGAAGGATCCATCCACACGTAGAGAAACGACGTACGTATGGGACGCAGACTCGAACACTTGTTCAACTACGTCCGACCAGACCACTAGTTACCAGACAAAGAGCACATCCAAGGAAATGGAGATAAACAAGAAAAGAAAATTCAACAAACAATAGATCTAGGGATACGTATAAGCCAGAATGGAGGGCACTAGGTGGCCGATTAAGAAGCCACGGTCGGCCAGTAGAGAGTACGTGACAGTTCTCGTGAGAGGGATAAGTGACTTGCTTCATACCTCGTTGGAGCAATTTCTTTCTAGACAGGTTTCCAATCCAACCTTCATTATCGACAGATTCAAGGATGCCAAATCTTAACCCATGGTTGTGTCTTAAGGAAATAAATCGATTTTTTATTTTCTTTTATGTGTGTATTTGCAAAGTGCGTGTTTGCAGTAAATGCGAGCTAATGGATGTTTGAAGGAGTTGATTTCTTAAACTCTCAAATTAAACATTGCACTCACTAAGTGAATGTTTGCGTCGACGTTAGCAGGTAATTTTCGCATTTTTTTTAATTTGATAGTTCTTTTGTATAATCCAAAGTTTACCACCACTTGCCCAGGCTAAATAAAATCAAATAAATCAGGGAGCGGAGTGGGTCAGTGGTAGAGCATTGAGCTGCCATGCCGAAAATACTGATTCAAATCCCGCTACTGGCAAGACATTTAGGCTGATAGCAGAGGTAGATGGATCAAATGGGATCTAGGACCCTTCTGGAGCTCACCCAGCCTCCATAAAGTTGGTATCCAAAATAAAGGGGAAAATCTGATGGTCGAGCGTGATCTAGGAAAAATCACAGACACGGGTAGTAGCGATACAGGCTTAGGATTAATTATATATTTGATATTTGTAATATTTTTGTGTAAGTTATTAATTTTGTGTTGCCTTCTAGATAAATTCTGAATAAAAAGGCCCTCTTCGACATAATTATCTGATGCATTCGACGTCAACGACGTCATTTCCATAGTCATTCGGAATTCAAAAAGAAACATAATGAAGTGTACAAGGCCGCTATAAATAAGACTATGGTTACAGTAAATTATCCCAATTTAGAGCTAATACTGGGCCCAAATAAGGAGTGAATTAAAAAAAAGGTAAGGATTGAATACAGGCTTGCCATCCGAAGAAGAAAGGGAGGAAATTTCAGAGGCGTCCTTGGCAGGAAAGGAACGCCTGGGCATCGAAAAGGCAAATAAGGTTGATTACAGCCATCCGAAGCCGGTCATTTCGTTGCTCGTTCCAGCTACTTGTCTTGCTATGTTATCACCGCCCTTTTTTATCCAGTTCTTCTAGTAGAACTTTCTGCACGGTGGAAATGAAGAATTCTTCAGGAGGTGAGAGTTTTGTAAATATTTTCGGAAGATACCATATCTTATCCAAACCATTTTAATCCAAAGTATGTATAAAATAAACTATGTAGTGAAACTGATTATTTTATAGATACTTTGAGCTTGAAAATATAAATGGATAGTAAGTAGTAAGGAAGTAGAAATATCAAAAAGAAGTAAAAACCCACCAACTAAATTTAGAAAACAAAATTGTATCACTACAACTCGTGAAGGGATTCAATAAATGTTAGACACTGCAATATTTCTTGGACAACGATTTTGCAGGGAGATGATTTGTCCTATATCACACACAACTGCCCGATTCCCCCCTTATTTAGGGTTCCAACTTTATAGAGGCTGGAGGAGTGTACTAAGTTCCGTAGGATCCATTTCCGGCTGCTAATAGAATTAATAAAAGTCTGCCAGCGAGTGGAATTTGAACTCGGGACCTTTAGCATGGTAACTCTGCGCTAAACCACTGGTCCACTCCGCTCCCATTTAAATTAAGGCATGAAGTAAGTCTCGACAACTACTATGAACAATTAAATAATAATTATATTGACGCACTCTATTAGAATTATAGTGCAAAGTAAAAAAGAAACGCGAGATTAACTCATAGCAATTAATTGCAGTACCCGCAAGGGCTGGTTTAGTGCGAGGCTTGTAGGATCAACGCTCCCCCGGGCTCCCAAGTTCAGTACCCAGCACCAACGCACTCAGAACAGTACACAATACATTTATTCTAACATTAGGTCACAGACAGTACACATCCTAGGATCACCTTCCCTAGGTAGCCACTCCGGAAGGGAGGCCACGTCAGGATGCTCTGAGGAGGCAGCCCCTCCAACTGTCTCGGAAGACGGGCCCGATAAACCCACCCTTCTTAAATCTACCATATCTACAAAGCTCAAAAAAGATTAGCCGAACTGATTAATGAAACGTCAACTGGACTACGCAATTGCTCTTGGAACATTCTAACATTATATAGACCTGGAGCTTCTTAATATTTTTGATGACTACCATGTAAACATAGCTGCCCTCCATGAAATCAGGTGGACTGGACAGGGCAGCCTAAGAAAAGGAAATCACTCTATCTATTATAGTTGTGATACCACCTCCATACATTTGGAACCGGCTTCGTTGTTGGTAAAAGGATGGTTCAACAAGTTATCGACTTCAAACCTATCAGTCCTTGACTTTGCATGATTCGTCTGAAAGGAAAATTCTACAAAATTAGTTTAATAAATATGCATGCCCCAATGTACTGACAAATGTACTGACTGAATCCATTGATGCTAAAATCAGGAATACAGACCTAGATGGAACACTTGACGATAGGTGGAATGCAAGTAAAGTAGCTATGATAGGGACAGCAAATACAATGATAGAAACCGAAGAAAGAACCAACAGAAAAGCTTGGTTTGGGGAAGAATGCAAGCTACTAAACCAAAGAAAAAATCAAGCATATAGAGCGATGGTTCAGAAGAAATACATCCGGAGATATGTGGAGGAGTGTCGAGGATTAAGATGAAGGTAAACTCATGTCCGCAGACGTAAAAAGCGAAAATGGGAATGATAAATCCTAACTGAAATCGAGAATGCCAACAAGGACAGCAGCAAATTTTTTCAGGTGATCAATGAGGGACACAGGACATAAAAATCTCAAAACCATGCATAAAGGAATAATGATGGGTCTTTAATCACCGAGGAAGCTTCAGTTATGAATCGATGGGTGGAGTATTTCTAGGAAATGTTGGGTAGAGTCCAAAAACAAGAAAACCCAGATCCCGCATTCAACTTGAGGGAAATGTGCACTGAATATTCTATTGAAACTTCTGATGAAGAGGAAATAAGGGATCCAATAGAAAAACTAATCACCAATAAGTCCCCAGGAATTAATGACATTCAAGCAGAGCTGGACAGGAGAAACTGTCCCATACATAAAAAAGGTGACACACTAACATGCAGTAATTATAGGGGCATATCTCTCCTTCCATGTGGATACAAAATATTGTCTCTTTCTTTTGAAAAGGTAATTAGAGGTTCGGGGATCTAGACCGAAGGAACTCTAATTAACAAATCAACGCAAGTATTGGAATTTGCAGATGATCTGGACAGGAAGATCCCTCAACTTAGTGAAGGAGGCTTTTGAACCACTTGAAAAATCAGCGGTATCGTTGGCCCTTTAGGATAAATTTTGATATAACGAAATACATGAGTACCCAACCAGATGGAAGTGCAGAAAAATGTATAAAGACAGGTTCACACCGAATCGACCGAGTTCAGTCATTTATCTACCTAGGATCGCAAGTCAATTACAAAAATAACATAAAATAGCACAGAGCGGCGCATTCTTTCCGCGAACCGCACATACTTTGCACCCCAGAAGCATATAAGGAGCAGCGTATTGTCCAAAGCCTCTAAAACTAGGATATACAAGACGCATATCAGACCTGTGCTTGCGTATGGTTCAGAATGCTGGACGATGACGAAAGCTCAGGAAGAAGCCCTTTTGAGATTGGAAAGGAAAGTGCTCCGTAGAATATATGGAGGTGTGTGTGAGCATAGTTCCTGGAGGAGACGACAAATACCGTAATAAGCGTGATGTATAAAGACGTCTATGTTGTCACCTTCATCAAATTCGCTCGACTCCGCTGGGCTGGTCATGTCATGAGAATAAACCAGGGCGAAATCCCATTAAAAATGATGTCTGGCCAAGTGTATGGTACAAGGCGAGTAGGACGCCCCAAGCGGCAATTCTTGTTGGAGCAGGCTTTGACTCATCAGGTGGGTCGTAATGCCAGATAAGAAGTTGGAAGGGATTGAAAGTTAATCTGTCTGATGGACATTCATAGTGGAAGCAAACTACCTCTCAATGACAGGAATACACACCACAATTACAATACAATATTGTAAATAAGGCGAAGCGAATAATGGTGTATCCAATTAACATCAATTCTTATTAGAAAATTGTATGATATGAGACATTAAAAATATGTCAATTTCAAAGGCATTTCACGGTCTTACATAAGCTTAAAATTACTAGGGATCCAAATAAATAAAAAAATACGCTATAATATAATAATCGGTATGAAATTTAAGTAATTACATGGTTTTAGCAAATATGCGTGAACCTCAAAGTAATAGTCTCTCTTTAAAGTGAACATAATCGTACGTAACACCTACAGCAGTGCACTTTGATATTTGCTAGCCTTTCGCCATAGATGTTGCAACCGCTGTCAAAGATATAATATACCGTCTTTGTCTACCCGCCTGTGACCGGATTGTGGCTTGGTCACAATCCGTTCAAGCATTTGGAATATTGGCCCAAGGATATTAAATGGACATAGAGATATCGTATAAGACCATGTCAGAGGAAGTGGAGGGTAACGCATCATATGCAATACAAGGTGGCTCCAACTTGATTTTTATTACAAATTAACGTATATTTTCTTATATTTCTTTTGTAGTAATCTGATTTTCCGAGAGGATTCATTTACTTTGAGTAATAACGAAAAAAAATGTTCCAAAGCAAGCCTATTGGCTAAACCTCACAATTAACGAGCAGTAAATAAAAACTGTTCGATCAACCTTATTGCCTACAGGATTACGTGGAAATTATATGAAAGAATTTAAGAGCACATCATTTCGGGAACTGGTTTATTGGTGACAATTACAGCTCAGGCATTCGAAATATTTAAGTAGAAAACAAAAAAAACAATATTGCTATTTAGTTCTTATTTTATTTTATCTCAATTTCTATTTCTGTTTATACTTCAGTTATTAAATCTTAATCTGATATTCAAGATCTTTGTTAATAATTATTTATTAATTATATGATTGAAACTGCCAGGAAACTTAGGAGCATTAAGTATTGATGGAATAAGCTAACGAAAGATGTGAAAAGTCTTTGAAATTTAGAGTTATCAACTTTTGATCCTAAACGGCTCATATATACCATACCCTATAAAACACTTTACATACAGTTGCTGTTAAGATATTGGAAATAATATGCATACATCAATATAGCCCTGAAATATATCAAGTTAACTATACATTGCTTAATACTTTGCGACATATGTTTTAAAACAGTTAGAACATGAACTGAAGCAAGGAGTTGAACGACAGAATTTACGGAATGTCAACAAGCCAAACATTTATATAACAGCTAAGACAACAGTATTAACACAACAATATTAATACGCAATGATACCAGCAACGTGGTTATGAGGAAATTCTTCTTTGTCCTCGATGTTTCGGACCTTGTTTCGGTGGTAGCTAAGTATAAGTAATAATATCTGGAGTGCATAAACTTACAATCAATTATTTTATTAAGACACGCGTGCAATAGAAATTATATTAACATTCTCAGTATGGGTAAGCCAGTCAACGTCAAGATGGTGTCTTTTATAGGGTTCTACCGATATTACCGATATGGGTACAGTATCGATACTTTTCCTTTCGTTTTTTTTTTGTTTTTTTTTGCTCATCCAAACGAAACCTGAATAAAAAGTTGTATATATCCTACGGCACATTCTTTCCATATTCTCAAAAAAATAGAATGATATGTTTCCTTTCCCTATATGAACCCTATTATTTTATTATTATGAACCCTATCTGTACATATCCGGGAAATTAATTAATAGAAAAAACATAATATATATGCATAGCAATGGAAATTTTTTCGATACTAGAATACTAGAAGAACAGGGTACTCTTTCGATATTCTCAAAATATTTTACGATACTTCACAGATGGCTAATATCTAAATTTATTATTATGTTATGACCAATATCTGTACACATCTGGGAAATAAGTTAAAAGAAAAAAATAATATATATGCATAGCAATGGAAATTCTTTCGATAATAGAAGAACAGGGTACTCTTTCGATATTCTAATAATATTTTCCGATACTTCACAGAAGGCTGAAATCTAAATTTTTTATTATGTTATGAACCCTATCTGTACATATCCGGGAAATTAATTAAAAGAAAAAAAATAATATATATGCATAGCAATGGAAATTCTTTCGATACTAGAAGAACAGGGTACTCTTTCGATATTCTAATAATATTTTCCGATACTTCACAGATGGCTGATATCTAAATTTTTTATTATGTTATGAACCCTATCTGTACATATCCGGGAAATAAGTTAAAAGAAAAAAATAATATATATGCATAGCAATGGAAATTCTTTCGATACTTAATTACTTTCCCTGATATGTATAGATAGCGTTAATAACATAATAAAAAGTTTATATATCAGCCATCTGTGAAATATCGGAGATCTTTCGATACTTTGAGAATATCGAATGAGTACCATATTCTTCTAGTATCGAAAGAAAGTCCTTTCCTATGCATGTAAATGTTTTTTTTTCTTTTAATTACTTTCCCTGATATGTACCGATAGGGTTCATAACATAATATAAAATTTATATATCAGCCATCTGTGAAATATCGGAGATCTTTCGATACTTTGAGAATATCGAATGAGTACCATATTCTTCTAGTATCGAAAGAAAGTCCTTTCCTATGCATGTAAATGTTTTTTTTTCTTTTTATTACTTTTCCTGATATGTACAGATGAGGTTCATAACATAATAAAAAATTTATATATCAGCCATTTGTGAAATATCGGAAAGATCTTTCGATACGGTGAGAATATCGAATGAGAACCATATTATTCTAATTAAAATAAAAAATAAAAGGTCTTTCACTATTTGATTGATTATACAATGTGTGACGTTTTCCTGGCAATGGAATGTTTGTAGCCATTTGACTAACCGTGCTTTTAAACGACTAAAAATCTTCCGATACCGAGTGATATCGATATTTTTCTTTCGATATTTTCTCGGTATCGATACTTGGTTCCGATATATCGCAAAGGCCTGGTATCGATATTTTTGGGTATTGGTAGAACCCTAGTCTTTTAGGATCTTTGTATGATTCTCAGTCGAGGACATTTGAAGCAGTCCCAGGGGATTAGAGTATCCCATTTTTCTTCATATAATCACTACTGTTACTATTGTAGGCGTATGGTACTGCTTGAATGGTGGTTACCTTTAGGCATACATATGTATATATTGTAGAATAGAAACAATACTACTATCTAAACGGACTTATATCCTGTGTCGAAAAGAAACGAGGTTGGCCTTTGATACCTCTAATCAGTCAAAAAATATTAACACATTCATTCATCAACATAATATAAATAGACTTTTAATTCTAAACGATTTTATATAGCCAAGTTCAGACAGTATTCGAATCCTACATAGGAACAAGTGGCATAATGATGATTCGCCTTTTGAAGTGCTAATTAGAGCTATTGTTAAAAACAACGAGGCAAAGGACAAAGGCTGAAAAAAGTCAAAGTTACACCTAAAAAGGGAGAAACCCTAGTGAGAACAAAAGATGGCGCCCTTGACCCAGTGTGGACTGGTCCTCCTGTCGTGAAAGTGCTCCTTCCCAATCCCTCCTGCTGATTCATCTAGTCTGCTCATCGCTCTGGTAAAAGTGAACCTTCTGGGAGTTGATTATCATCATCGTTGCTGTGAGAGTTCGAAGTACCTACCTTTCTTAGTTGTTCTAAGGCATACATTGTTGCCCAGGATACGATAAACAAACAAAACACGCGACGGTGGATGCAAAATTCAGTCACTTTGATTATAAAACTACCTGCTTTCTTAAAAGTAACACCGAAGCTTCGGAATTAGGAAAACGATTAGAAAATTATGTTAATTGAGAGATATAAATATTCAAGAATGTTTGGGAAGGCTACTATGAATAATAATATTGTTATAAATTGGTAACCATGAAGTAATTAACCGTTGGCAAACGATGGAATATGTAGTAGCGGATTCGAGTCTGCAACGGGTTCGAGTCTGGGTCATGGTCATATATTTTCTTTTCAAATAAAATATTTAATTATATTTAGTATAATGACCCCTTGTAGCTCAGAGATTAGAGCACTGCACTAGGGATGCAGACGACCCGGGTTCGAATCCCGGCCAGGGCAAATCTTTTCTCTTCAAAATAAAAATATTTAAAAATAATCACCATCAAATAACAAGAAATAAAAAATAATTATACATAGTATGCCATAAACACAAGACTGAAGTCATGGCATCAATTAAGATACATTAAGATTATTTAATTAAGAAATTATGCCTGAATATTCACTGACACCAATACATCTAATAATGAATCGAATAGGGACAGGATTCAATTTACCGAATGGCATATACTGCTAAAAAGGATTTGTTAAGTTGTCTGTAAAGAGCATTAGCAAAGCCTGTTCTTTGTTCCTGATTCCTGCTCCTGCAGAAGGTCGCCCAGGCTTCCTTTAGCAGCAGAACGAAGGCATTGCAAGGCTACCCGGATCCTTCTGCACAAAGCCATGATATTGGCCATTGGCTTCTTCCCGGCTCAATTCTATCCTACCAATGGACACTATTTTAGCAAGAATCAAAGTACGCAAAAAATGTCTTAGAAGAAATGAATTCGAACAAAAGCTAAGTTTTTTATTTATATTTTAACTGGAAATATTAACTGTACGGAGAACGATGCATTTAAAAAAAATAATAAAGCTGATATAAGGATGATTCTCTGCGAAGTCCTCACTTTCACTTTTAAGTCCTTGCTGAATATTCAAAATTAATCATATAACCTGAAAGGGTTCATAAAGAGGAAAATTATATTTTTAAAAAACATGAAGTAAGGATATTTTTGTTTTTATATTTGAAAATTTTTCATTCAACTTTATCGACTTAAATTGATGTTTCACTATCTACTCACAACCATTGAATTGCAATTTTATTCGGCTCGGAAATTTCGGATGAAATTGGAATCTCACAGAGATTCGATCTAAAATCAAAGAGCAATTAATTTAGAAATTTGTTTATAGAGGAACAAGTTATTTTTGTTTGGAGTTTTTAAATTTATATCGTTGTTGAAATTTATTAAACTTATTCAATAGGATCCATGAACAATATGTATTTGAATTTTAGAATAAAAAATCAAAATCTATAATTTTTTTTAGTTTATTTACTCCATGCATGCACAATTTAATAGCTTAAGCAGAAAAAATACGGTAGATATGTTTATTTCCCTTATAAAGACAGTGGAGTTCTACAAAAGCTAGTACCAAATAAAACACCAATCGCTTAATTCTCATATGTTTGCACTTCTTGCGTAGAAAATTACTTTTAAAATAGCTACTGCCCAAAGGAAGAAAATAATGAATTAGCAGAGTCGAGTTTTTTTTCGATAAGTTTAATTTTATTTTTATCGAAACAAACAGTAAACCTACACGCTGGAGCATTTAGTGCATATCGCTGATAAGAAAAATACAAATATATGAAATGTTTGAAATACATTATAATTCTTTAATGATTTTATTTCGTATGTATTAAATTGATTTACTCTTGCTATATACGGTTCGTTTCGTTACTGGATGGTACTGGAGCAAGAGCGACATTGACCCATTTATTGCTGACACACGCAGCTTCTGGACGATTCCATCCACCATATGCCTCTCTTTCCCACAGTATACTTCCATGCTTGGCTACACGCCGAATATCTTGCCATTACTGATGTTTGTGGGCAATTTTTAGGGTTTTCCCCAGCTTTCACACACAACCAAATGGGACAAACTCATTTCTAAATCACCACAATACGAAAAGTGAATACGGCAGGATTTTTCTTTTAACTCAACGCACGATGGCTGAAGTAGTATGGAAATTGATCGTGTGCACTGTATTCCATGTTTGTTCTTAAAATACTAAATATTGCTCTAAACACCGAGATTTTTTAATAGAAAAAAAATTCAAAATTACTAACATTTTCTGAAAACGCAATTCAACAAATTTTAGAATCTTTTAAAACATGTTATGAGAATAAACAGAAATATAAAATAGTTGAATTTAAAATAAAGCCAAACCATTTTTATTTTTTATTTAAGGTTGTAAAAAATATACAGAAATAAGCTATCCATTGTTTTAACCCATTCATCAAATGGTTCTAGTTTCGACCGTCTTGTCAAACTCTTTCCCAACGTTTCGCTAGTGGCAAAGAAGAAACCGAAAAACCTGAAAAAGAAGATGAACCTATAAGAAGACGGTCACTTGAGGTCCATCCAATCAGATACCATCCAGTTAATCAGAATGCAGCCAATCGAATCACTGGAAGAATAGGCTCTGCTCCTGGGCTCGGGCAGGTATAAATACCGAACGATAGAAGCACATTTTCACTCTCAAACTAAGATCTACTAAGAAGCTAGCACCATATCTAGCTAAACGTTGACAAAATATTTGAGTCGGTGAAACTGGATGAAAGTTATGGTAAATGGATTCAATGCTTGTACATGTACGCGAAGCAAAACAAAAATAGTTGAGTCAACACTAATTACTTTGATGATAGCGGAACATGATGTATATCTCATGACCTTGTACTCTATTCCACAGCTGATTAATATGGTATGCAGGAGCCCCAAGTGAACAAATTAATGCATCCTTCCTGAAATTCGTCCAACGCAGGATATGAGTTGTACTCAATCGTTAAGGGTAAAATCAACGGCTCTCCAATAATAGAAGCAAGAATGTTATGATGCTTTACAAGTTATTCAGTGCTTTAGTCGTTATTTAGTGACGCCTCAGAACTAAAAAGTTCTGAGTTTCCATATCACTGAGGAACGTTACTATAAGATTATACACTATGTTGTAGGGGAAGAAGGAAAAGCTAAAATTCTCTAAAACTTATAAAAGGATTTTCCGACTTTTTAGGTAGGTACTATCTTAATTTTCAACATTGGGGGCCTTAAAATGAACTTCAGAAAAACTGAATATATGACCATATATGATCAGGAGGACCTCGATGTTGAAGGAAATGTCATAAAACGAGTGGATAATCTTAAAAAATTTGGCTCTGTAAAGGAAAAGAATGGAACATCAGAAAACGAGATAGTTACAACCCGCAAAGCTATTGGTATGCATAACTCGGTTCCTTGGAGCAACAATATGACAATATAAGGAATTACCATCTTGCATACACAATTCCGTAATTGAAAGCATATCTATATCCAGCAGAGACATGGACGATAAGTGCTGATCTAGGAAAAAAGCTACTTGCTACTGAAATGGGCTATTGGAGGAGAGCTGCTAGAGTATCCAGACTAGAAAGAAGGACTAATGCCGAAATTAGAGAACGGATGAAAATTTAACAAAATGTCCTCCAAAATATAGAGAAAAAAAGATTGGAATGTTATAAAAAAAATAAAAAAGATTCGGATATGGTCATCTTAGAAGAATGAAGAAAGATTGCCCAACTTAATTATTTTTTAACGGTTACTGCATTAGCCTATAAACTCAAAGCCTTGATTAAAACTCCAACCAATAAAATACTTAATTTAAAAAATAATAAATATAAACTATGACTAATACGTATCGCTATAACACGGCGTAGTACAACATTATTAAGGTTTTACCGAGATATTATTACGTGGGAAATATAGAATTACATTTGACAAAATTAGTAGAAATTTTTAAGAATAACAAAAAACCTTGATGAAAATATCATGAACTGAAATAAGCCTTTGTTACTTCAGGAAGCGTAAAAAAATTATAATAATTCATGCTCAGACTAAAAGCAAATTACGTACATAAATCTGTACTCCATAAATTTTTTTTTCTGGTATTACATAAGTATTTCATAATACGATAGCTACAATCGATATCGAGAATAATACGGAAGAACCTTACATCATAAGGATAATAACAAATAAATAAAAGAACCAATGATAATACAAAGCCGAGGTATGTGAGCAAGGGGCGAGACTGGAAGGCCAACTCTTGGCAAGGCCGTCTTGTCGTACTCTAGTTCCTGAATTCTGATCCTTTCCTATTTCTTTAGATTTTCCTAATCTGTCCGGAGGACACGAGTGAATTCAACGAGAATAATTTCAGTTATTTTCGGATAGCCTATTGAAAACCTTAGAGCTTCAAGAGAAGTAGACTTAATACAACAAAGAAACTTATAAATAAAATAAGATAAATGTTTGATCGTTATATGGATCTACTGGCCAAAAGTAAAGAAATAATAAACAAACACAACAGCTATCTGTTGAACTTAAAATTATATAATAGTGTTTGAGCTGGCGTGGGCAGTCAGGCGGTGGATTGCAGTAATTAATGTCAGCAGTCGGGTCATTAACTCGTTAAATAAATCTTACAGCGTCTCTTCGTGTTTTAGTACTATTTTATTTTTCAGTTTATTATATATAATGTATTTATTGTTACATTATGTAATGCACATATCCTTAAAATATAAGGCAATAATTCATTCATTAAAATTCCATCAAGTCCATCAGAAAAAATATACTATAATTGTCCTATCTACTTTTCAGAATATTATTGATGACTGTAATGGTATACAATAAACAATCTTCTTTCTTATATTAAGGAGCTAAGTGCCAAACTAATACAAGTAATTTTTTTAATGTAATGTAGATGTACAATATATAGGTTTTTCAAGAGTAAATAAAGACAAATAAAATACATTCATTGTACAATACTAAGTTAAATGTTTTAGGCATAACAAAATCATCATTAAAATTCATAAAATTATTTGAATATTAGAATGATACAGTTTAAATTAAACGTCATACTTTTTAATCTATTAAAATTTTTAGGTCTAAAATTTAGAAATTATAGCTTATAGTTAAGAAAATATAAGACATCTATCTGCACTGTTTAAATCTATTCTAAACTACTAATTGCAAAAAAATATAGTTAAACATACATGTAATAATAATAAATTTTTTAATTATTCTGGGACAAGTCATTTTAATACACTAATACAGGTTTCTATATTATTAAGTCTAAGAATATATTAGTACAGGGTATTATTATGTATTATTAAATGAGAAAGAATTAATGAGAAAAAAAAAAGTTGCGAATTACATACAGAGATAATATTTAAAAAAGAGAAAAGAAAAAGAAAACAGAGTACAAGAGATAAAAAATAACAGAAATAAGATTACAATAATTATATAAAGAGAAACAATAGATAATTACATATATATGCAAATTACAAAGTCAAGTAGAAACTAAGAAAGCAGAAAATGAAACAAGAATATGAACAATATCAACTAATATAGTCTGTTTTTAAAAATATCTAACTGGATGAGTGAAGCGTCAACAGTATAAATATATATATATATATATATATATATATATATATATATATATATATATATATATATATATATTTATTTATTTATAAATAAATAAAAATACGTCATTCATTTATCAGTTAGAAGATTTTAATCTGAAAACTGGGCATGTTATTTCCGATTTTTTTGGGAATTGTAAGGATATAAGGTGATTGAATATACGGGATTTGAAGGTTGAAAGATTATTGGAACGACGGATAGAAGAAGGTATAGAGTTCCAAAGGGACGAGGATCGGATAAGGAAAGCTCTATCAAAAGCAGTTGTTCGGTGGGATGCTGTATATACGGGTGTTACGGGAATGGACCGAGGTTTTGAATTTAAGGAGATCGGTTTTAAGGAATTAGTTCGATCCTATTATTATTGCCTTGGTTCTCTCCACATTCAACTTTAACTTATTATTTATGGCCCATGTAAATAATTTTTGGACGAAAACTTTAAAATATATTTGATGAAAAAATTCATAAGTCCTCAATTGATCATTTTGCCTGTTGCATACATTGAAAAACTTTGCAAAATAAAAAAAAATGTTAATATAGTTTTTCAACCAAGAGTTATAAAGTATAATTTTCAGGGGGAGATGTTCGTCTTAAGTCCACATTAGATGTTTTTATTAATTTTTTTTTTGTTTTTTTTCTATTAGAAAATCTTCCCTGTTATATAATATTTACATACAATTTGTTGTATAACAAACAAAATAAATATATATTTTCCAATTATACGCAGATATCAATATTCTTTCGGTGTTTTGATGAACTTTTTCCTCTTTTTTCTCGGAGATAAAATTACAAGGTATCGCAAAATTAGGCCAATATTATGTACAAAAAACAACAACTAAAAATCAAGAATACTTTTAAAGCTGTATATGATTGTTTTATCATGGCACCTTAATAAAAATGTTATGGGAGAGTCAAGAAAAAAGTATGTGGTGGGCAACTCCCATGGCATAGGCGGGCTTCCCATTTTTAAAAACACAAGTACCATGAGATATGAACAAGGAAACCAGTAAAACCCTACTACTCCGATAAACTCATAAATGGTTTTCCTCTTTTTCAGAATAATAAAAACACAAAGAACTTGAACACGGATATTAATAGTGGATACAGAAAATGTATGCTATATCTGTTTTTATTCACAGTAAGCGCATATTAACATTAATATATTCTGAGTTACACAACTTAATACAATTTTTTTTTTACACCGATAATTTTTCGATATTCTAAGTGAGAGTATATCTTCCTTAACTATTTTTTATGATCATTTTTTTACAGTTTGTAAAAGCAGGTTCAGGAGTAGATTAACTTGAATTAGATTAGTTTTTAAAGGCTAACAAATTGAAGATCACATTCTTATATGTTTTTAAATGCTGATAAAATAATTAAATTGTTATTTTAAAAACATTACACCATGAAATGTATTTGAACAAAGCAACATTTATTTGTATGGCTACTGCATATTAAATTATAGTACAATGCCATAGTCAAGAAACAAAATTATACTAATTTAATGGAAAAAATAGCAATCCACAACTTTTGTAACCATAAATTTAAACCCAATGCTCTCAATTTAATAAACTATCGAATAATAATGAACTGACGAAAAACAATTTTTTTTATTGTGTATTATAATTTTTACTATTATAGCTTACTTATTATCTCGTTTTCCATCGGCAGCAAACAAAAACAACTCACCTGAAACAAAAATAAAAATATTTTAAACTATAACTGGTTTAGCGTTTGTACAATATATAAATACACCATATATACAAATATACAAAAATACATTAACGAATTTTTTTATTCATAAAATTAATTCAGTTCGTGTTAATTTAATATAATAGTAGCTTCATTAAACAATGGTTTCAAAAATCGGAAATTTGGCAAATAAGATGACGATTCTAAAAATATGATCTGATTCTTTAAAATGTTTGTAGTCAAACAGAAGATGGTCCAGAAAAATTAATTTTATTTGATGAAAAATAAAAAGGAATTCCATAGCAATTAAAAATACAATATAGTCACAAAATAATATTAATGACAATGAAGAAACCACAGTTCTCTACAACGGTACCCTATATCGTTCAACCACAGGACCGCACCCTTTTTATCAGGAAACAATCGCGGAAAACTGCGGACCATACCGGCGGTCATGACCCATAATATTTTTGGTTCTTCCATCCATCTTATTTTCACATTAACACAACGAATGCTGTGATGTACCAAAATCTGTACTCAGTTTATCAAACCAAAGTGATTTTTTGAGAGTTACTAAGACATTTAGAAGAGTTATATTTAATTAAATTACTGAGCCAGACCCCGTATAAGTCCGAATTCCCCATCGAAGCGTTTAAAACATATTTCCTAATAAAACCAGGAAACATAGCTCGATATTTTTTTTAGTGTGATTGTACAATAACTCGTCCTCAATGACATATTTATAGTTTATAACGACGTTAAACTCCAGTAAACAATAATTAAGACAACATTTTAAACTAAGTTTAAAATAGATTCTTATTTGTGAGTGTAAACATTAAAAAAATAAAAATCTTCTACAATAACTATAGGGTTGGCAACTAAGTCATTGCCGATTTCAAATAAGAAGGCAAATTCAGAATTTTTGTATAAAAATATAACTTTATTCAATTAGATATTGCCCGTTCTTGTCGATGACCTTTTTCCATCGTTCTGGCAGCGTAAAAATTCCCCGTTCGTAAAATGTCTGGTCTTTGCTATTAAAAAACTGAATTAGGTGTGATCTGACATCATCCGCGTTGTTAAAAATTTTACCATTTAAAGAGTTTTGCATGGAACGAAATAAATGGTAATCCGAAGGCGCAAGGTCAGGGCTATATGGTGGGTGTGACAAAACATCCCAACCCAGTTCCAATAATTTTTGCCGAGTAACCAAAGATGTGTGGGGCCTTGCGTTATCATGATGGAAAACAACACCCTTCCGATTTGATAATACCGGCCGCTTTTCTTCAACTGCATCCTTCAGTTTGTCGAGTTGTTCAACATACACATTTGAATTTATCGTTTGGTTCTGCGGCATGAGTTCAAAATACAAAATTCCTTTGTGATCCCACCAGACTGACAGCATAATCTTTTTTTGGTGAATATCTGCTTTTGATGCTGTTTAGGCTGGTTGATCTTGCTTCACCCACGATCTCTTGCGAGTAACATTGTTATAAACTATCCACTTTTCGTCGCCAGTAACTAGGTTCTTCAGAAATGGATCGTTTTCATTGCGTTTCAGTAGCGAATCACAGATGCTAATCCGTTGCGTCAAATGAATTTCCTTTAGCTGGTGAGGGATCCATAAATCAAGTTTCTTGACATAACCAAGGGTTTTTAATTTTTTTTCAATGCATGTATGCGACACATTGAGCTTCTCTGCAATGTCTCGTGTTGTGCTGTGACGATCTGAATCGATAATGACCTTGATATGGGTTTCATCCACTTCGACTGGGCGGCCAGATCGTTGTGCATTTTTCAGTGAAAAATCAGCGGAACGAAATCTTTCAAACCAATTTCGATACTGCCTTTCTTTTAAGGCTTTATCTCCATATACGGCACATAACTTCTTTTGTGCTTGCGATGCGTTCTTGCCTTTTCGGAAGTAATACAATAAAATGTGTCGGAAATGCACGTCCTGTTCTTCCATTTGTAAATTGGGATGCAAACAAAACTAAAGAACTAATCAAAAAATTTTTTTTACTAATTAAACGTAGAAGTCCATACAGTAAGAAAAAAATATAGGTTAGATGCTCTGGCCACGTTAACAAAACAAAAGAAAGTGTAGAGTGAATCTATCGACAAAAACGGCAATGACTTAGTTGCCAACCCTATACATAGGAGAGTGATTGCTTAAGAACGTGGTATAAATTAACTGTTACAAAAACAGCTGTACGTTGTTTGCCCGTGTTCATCCAGGAATGTGTGCTAATTATAGAGGCCGAGTGAGCCCATGGTAGTGTGCAGATCTCCATGGATACATCCATGGATAGTAGTAAAATAAATGATTTACCTCCAAAAGTCGTTCACAAACACGCAATCTATAAACCAGCAACTCAATAAACTACAATACCATGCTCCAATTAAATAAGTAAACCCCATTAAAACTATGTAAATGCGAAAAAAACAGTGATACTAGATGAAACATATTATTGTTAAACAACACTAAATATACCTGTACCACTACAACCAGCGAACGGATTTTCTCCCTTATTTTGGGTACCCACTTTACAGAAATTGGGTGAGCCCCAGGAGGTTCTAGATCCCCATATAATCCCCAGCAGCTGGATTTGGACTATGATTTTAGGAATGGCAACTCAATACTTCAGAACTGAGCTACTACGTTCCCTATTGTTGTACAAACCTTTTGTACACAACAAAAATCGATGATTTATCAGTATAAAGCTCTTAAATCGATATAATTTAACTACTTTGAGCAGTTGTGCATTTTAAGGGGGGTAGTGATTAAGTGACACATCAATCTTAATTGAAAGCAACTTTTATTGAAAGTTTCACAATGTGCTTAATCAATATAATCTTAGCAGCTCGTGTATTCGGTGACTTTATTGCTGTGCATTGTACTGCCCTGGTACAAGAATCGTAGCTGTTCCTGAGCCGGTAGCTCTGCATGAGAGGGAAAGTGTTCCGCTAGCCTCTTGCAGCACATCCATCTGATCACCGCCGAGCCTGGCAGTTTAGAAGAGGCAGGCAATTGCTAATATAACTGCCTGTTTACTTAGTGTTATTACTTAAGTAATCATCTTCCTCAAGGTGTTTCTCAGTACGTAAATCTTAATAGACATCTGTAGGAAAACGACGTACTTCAAAGGTTGTGGGTGTGCGCTCAATCTTACACACCCATTATGTGCTTCAATCATCTGATTTATGCCAGGGGTTTATGTTAGGATTGAGTGAAACCAGAAAGCGAATGTCAAACCACAATATAACCACAAAAAATTCCTGTTATTTTTGTCTAGAGAAGAAAAAAACTTGGTGATGTACTGCACTGCTTGTTAGTCGATATTACAACCTAATAATAATAAATATTTAATGAGATAAATTATACAAATGCCATTGGCACACTCTTTGAAAACCTTCTCTAATGCGTTCACGTGGAATTGTGAATGGAGAAACCTACCATTGAAATCACTCTTAATGTGGTTCTTCTCTTGGTAGTAGATCCCTAGCACCAGAGACTTAATATATCAGTGCACATTAATATGAATTATTAAATAAACATTGTTATTATTAATAAACATTATAAAATAAATAATTCTTCCTGACAAGTTTCATTCTAAAATATAATAAAATATAAATTCTTATTTAGATAAACACTCTCAAATTAATGAGGAAAATTGGTATGGATCTGATTGTAAACATATGTTTGTAAATGAATCTGAAAGAAAATTAAACCATTAAGTTCATTGACGATGCTTTGGAACACCACCTCTTTTAAAAAGCGTTTGTAAAAATAATTCTAAAGATGTTCTGCTTCAGTATAATTGTAATTTTGCTCGACTATACTTTTTCAATGAATTCAGTTTTTATCAGTTTTTTTTAATATTGTTACTTTTTTTATTGTTGCATATTGGCCGCTTGAATGAACTAAAAAGCTTGTGTCACTTTACATTTTTATATTTATTGTGAGATACCCTTTTGAGTATTCCACTGGATTCTATTTCCAATAAACCAAGTTTGAACTCTAGTATGAGAAAAAAAAAATCATTTATGTATATATTTTAATTTCTTTAGTTAAATGGATCCCTGCTCAAGAGATGATTCTGTCTCTTTATCGGATTCTGTGTGTCTGAATATCCAGCAATTGAGGAATTAAGGCATTTTTTGTTGATCGTGTTAGTCATGAGTGGTATGTGTGGGTCTTTGTGTAATGCATTATTAGTTATGCAAACGGGGAGTGAGTAGTATAATGAAGGGAGATTTTAGCCTAAAAAAATAAATATCGATCGATGGAAAAAGTAATACAGATTAATATTACAATTAGGATAAAAGTTGAATAAAAAAAATAAGATTGATATAAATGATATTGCAGGATCCGTTTTGAGTCCGAAATAATAAATTTTCTAAGTATTTGTTTCTTCCAAAGATTTGGAATGAAATCATTAGCACATCATTTCAATATTCTGTCATTTGTATTTTTCGGAATATCATTAAAAAATAAACAAAACAGTCTATAAAACGATTTTTAAAAATATGTAAATTTACTTATAACATTTTTATTTTAACCTTATTTTTACTAATACATGCTTATAATTAACATTTTCCAATTTACAAAGAACACCTAGATATCATAGTATTTTGGATTAAGTGATCACCTAACGAGGGAATTCAGTAATCGTAAAAACGTAATTTACTTTTAGAAAATGTGATACTAGCTTGTAATATATGTAATAATAAATTGCATTCCCTATAAACTGAAAAAAAATCCATGGTTTATTGCAGTTAAAAAATGTTAGTACGAGTATATAAATCATGTTTAATTGCTAATTATCTAACGAGGATTTATTTTTATGTATGACAAATTAGCATTAAGACTCAACATCCTTCAATTTCCACACCGCTGGTTACGTACAGAAGGTGGGCTATTAAGATATGTATCTCTGATACAAGGTGTTTCTAAATAGGATGCTCATTACAACCATAAGATGCACCAGTATGAAGAGATTAATTATTAAACCATTAAAAAAAACAAGTAACTATTTGAACTTTACACATCTATATATATAGTATTTAATTAGAATAATGATGGAATAGTTGATAGTAATATTATCGCTACTTCATTGAACTATTTAAAAATAACAACTGGTAGTGGCAACTCTACCAAGTAGCGTGGTGATTAAGTAATTAGTCCTTGCGATAAATAATGTAACTAATCATTACACAATATTGTAATACTTAGTACATCAGTGCACATTAATATGAATATTTAATATACATTGTAAATAATTGTTTATAAAATCAATAATGATTCTTTACAAATTTCACTCTAAAATATAAACCCTTATTTAATAATCACTCTCAAATGAATCAGGAAAATTTGTGTGGACCAGATAGTAAAACTATTTTTTTAAATGAAACTGAATGGAAAGAAAAATCATGAAGTTCACTGATAATTTGTAAAACATTTCTTAAAATGTTCTGTTGCTCTCTAAATTTTTTTTTCGTTTATAGTCTTTCTTCGGTTTAGTTGTTATCATTCCTTTTTATTGTTGGAGTTCTTTTATTTTTCCTACTTCACATGAATACAATTTAATTTATATAGTTTATTGGTTCGAGGGGGGATATAATTTTTTTTTTACATTAATATGAGACAATATAATGATTTCTTCAGTAAGGAATTGGAACTTATCTTATTATATCTCCAATATTTATTTACACCAAACGTAATAAGAATTGACGTTCAGCCAATTGAAGAAGGCTCGTACCATCGCAGCTACTAGACACAATTTCTCATTTAAATGAATATAATAAGTCAATAACCGCTAAAGCTATTATCAACAATAATTTACAACTGTTGCCGTACAAACCTCCTAAAAGTAAAACCCAATTTGTTTTGTAAAAATCTTATAAGAGGTAAAATACACTGTTCAAAGAAAAAATGTATTGTTTGATAATTTATGAAAAAGGCACCTAGATATAACATCTGTAATACTTTTTATCATTTAAATTAGTGATAAAAAAATGAACCTCATAATTACTTACAACCATTACAAAACATACTAAATCTTTTAAAGGTTTTAGAACAGAAATAAATACGATAGATAAATATTACGCACTCGAGTTGCTATTGAACTTTCAGCTTCAAACACGCGAGAGACTTAGTAAGAAAGGCAAGCTGACAATTACCTGTCCTCTTACAATCGCCTGGATGAAAGAGTACTCCCGGTTAGGCTGAAAAAAAGATTTCGTCAGGCCAGTTCTGTTGGGAAAGGAGGTGGAATTTCCAGCTACAAAAGGCGCGAAGCAACCCCAGCATCGCTTGCTTCAGCCTCTGGCACGCTGTCACTCTCGGAATCCCCTCCATGATTTTCAAAACAGGATTATAAAAAACCGTAACCTGAGAGCGGGGGATTCGAAACGACGCAGGTTGTGATTATATATCAGATAAATCCTGAGTGCACTGAGCAATTGTTATTGAAGAGGTTAAAGAAAAACTTTGCTAAAAAATAATATAATCCAATACCTCAACTATACTTTCCGGGTTTAATTCACACGATTTAGTATTGTGCAGTTGTTTGTTTAATCATTTAACGTCATCTTATGCAATTCTGGCGTTAATCAGACGATACTGCTACAGAAGCTCTAAATTTTGCCTATCTAGATTTAATTTGGATATAGATCTTAAACGAGTACAGTATTAAAATATCCTAAGGTCTACGAACCGGACTACGACACGGCTGTGATACTAACCACTTGACTTGTACGTTTCAAATATTCAGCAAAACGAAAACCTTGTGGTCTTAGAGGCAAAATAAGGATATAGAACAGAAAGGGCGGAAGAAATACAGATAGTAGTAATGCCATGGCCACGTTGATCACCTGCAACGGTGTATTTGGTCTGTTGCCAATGCCTTTTCAATCTAGCGGGTGTAATGGTTTCTTGACTAGAATGGATAATATAGATTGTCTCTGAAGCTTCCTTTCCACTGTCTTCCGTTTTCTTCTTCTTCTTTCATACACAATATTACGAATGATTATTCAATGTTATGATTCAAATGATGAATCAGTTATTTGTCAACATACTTTGGTCAATAAACAACGCTAAATATATGAAAATAAATTAGGGGACAACCTTTAGTATGCCTAAAAAAAAAAAAAACTTTTGCTATAGAAATACCAATTCACGAATTAATGAATGCAATTGGGAGAATAAAAAAAATAAAAACTACCCTAAAAGGGTCTTGGGTTCAATAAATGGTAGAGACTATACTACTTTTAGGACAAAGGTAGTGCAGAAGGTGATTTTTAAAAGGTCACGCTAAACCACCAGGCCCCCCCCCAATTAACTATATCCACTTTATAGAGGCTGCTTAAGCCCCAGAAGGGTCTGTAGATCCCACAAGGTCCATTTCCGGGCTGCTTAAAAAAATATTTGCCACTGCCAGATTTGAATCCGGGACCTCCGACATCTGGACTCTACCATTGAGCTACCCTGCTAGAAACAAGTAATAAAAAAATAAAAACATGTAAAAAAAAAAATCTGATCAGGTGGGTCACTAAATCCAATAATAATAATAATATATAAAACCAATTATTGAACTGACAAGGTTAAATTACACAATTTAAAAAAAAAAACTTGGTTATTTGAACCCAGAAATCTATAAAATATGTGTAATATTCAGAATTTCATTTTGTCAGGAGACACCTACTTCATATATGACCAAAAAAAAAAAAAAAAAACGGTTTAATTGACAATTTATATAGGTAGTTTTTGTTTTATAAATTTACTTAAATGATAAAATACACATCTTAGAACGCAATTTCTCCCCGCTTATGCTTCGCCTACGAGATTTTTCCTTAAGTCTTTCACCTAAAAACTAGATGAATAATCATTAATTAATTTTAGCATCAATTCAAGTGTACTAATCTGTCATTAATAATAATCTGTATTAGCTAAACCGAAGGCTCGATGCCAATACCACAAATTTCTCCTTACAAAATTCTGTCTACGGATCACTACCCAACCCCAAATCCTTCAGATCACTCTTAAAACAATCCTCCCAAGCCTCCGTTCCTAACCTAACCCCTCAGACGCTTCCCAGTCAGTAGAGCGCTTATTCACACCTTAGGAATCCGTTCCTTATTAAGACTAATCATTAACAATTACAAATCTGTCATTAATTATTCTAAAAATCAACAATTCGAGCACGTCGAACCTAAGTTTTGTCAACTACAACTAGCTAGTAGGCATGACATTCGCACCGAAGCATGTGTTTCAAATATTTTAAACAGCTCCTATGTGACAAGAGTACAATGACTGGGGACCCACTTTCCCCAACCATTAGCATTAGTTCACCTCATTTTACTGCTTGGACTATAACAAATAGCTGAACTCGAGCATTACAAAGTTCCCTACATTTTTATTTTATTTTTTTCAACCACAAACTTCGAATTATAAATAAATTGTTTCACACAGCTTAACTTGTGAAACTACTGTTTATTTAATGTAAAATATACATGTACCATTCGACGCTTTCCTACATGGAATAATTAAAAAAATATATTTAGCACTCACTGAACAATAAATAATTCTCTATATTGGACGGATTTTCATGCAATACAGGCCAGTAAAAAGAAATAAATATCTGAAACTTTAGTACAAAAATGATCCTACTTTAACAGAATTTTATTGACACATAATTTTTTTTTTTAATTTAATTATATTCTGATATTAAAAGGAGAATACGTTTATATTTAATTAAACTGTACTTTATTTACTTCACTATAATTATTAATCAGAAACAGTAACTTTTTCAGCTATTTTCAGATAATTATTGATTAAGTATTTATAATTGATATTTCAAATAGATACCGTTTGCAATATTGCTAATTGAAATATTTTTTTAACTTATTTGCTACCTGTTTCATTGAATACCTACAGCATTATTGGTTCATAACGGATGTAATATCAGTTTCGTTTGTTTCGTTTATTTACAGTTTTCTTTTCATTAGGGATTAGATTATTTGTACATAAACAATTATGTTATGTATACCGTTTGAAAGATCATTTAATCATTTTCCATAATCAATCTTACTTTTCCTTTTTAAAGTATAGCAACGTTTTAAAAATAAATAAGAAGAAAATTATGTCTTCCACAAAAATTCACATAATTTTTCTCTACGAATTTAAACTTGGCCATAGCGGAGGCGTTCCGAAACATTAATATTATTTACGGTGAAGATACAGTGAGCGAAAGAACAATCTTCTATTGGTTTGAAAAATTTCAGTAATTTAATTTCTACAGAGCTGGAATAGAAATGCTTGCTTCACGTTGGGAGAAGTGCATTCAAAGTGAAGGATCCTATTTTGATTAATAAAAGTATTGTTTCATAAATTTTTTGCTAATAATTTAAATTTACACCTTCACTGACATTTCATATATTACAACCCAATAATAAAATTTGTAAGCTTTCTTTGCATTTATGTTCAAATATTTTTTTGGATTTAATACTATTTATACAGTTTTTTAATAAACATCGAATTAATTTACAAAGCTATGAAATATAAATGTAGTTGAATATGGAAAAATGGGCGAAATATTGGACAGATAATTTCTATTTCTTTTTTAGTTTGGAGACTTAAGGCTTTTCGTTAGAATTTTTCCACGGTCTTAACATTTATGCAAGGTCTCTTTTTTACTTTTCAATATTAATATATTTGTGGAGTAGCCGTAGGTCCACTGGTTTCTTGATAATGATAATTTTTTTTTCTTGCATTTTTACTTTCATTTTTTCATATGGTCTTTCGTCTTAAGTTTTGTGATGTTTGCTATAATTTATTTTTCCTGTAGTGCTTTTTGAAATTTGGTGAGTGTATATTGAATTTTGAATTTCTGAAGTATCTATCAGCTGTTTTTATCTAACCTTAACCAGCTGGGGTCGAGTAACCTTCCTTATGATTCATTAGTTGCATTTGAGCCTTCGAGGTGGTGGGATGTTTCTTGGGTGCATTATTCATGTTTTGTTTTACTGTTATTCTCTTTCTACCCTGAGGATGCCTGAATGGGCGAAATATTGGACAGATAATTTCTATTTCTGTTTTAGTTTGGAGACTTAAGGCTTTTCGTTGGAATTTTTCCACGTAGTTGAATATGTATATATATTTTTTTTAATGTTGACTTATCTATATTGGTATTCCACTTATTTTGTATTTTCCTATTTTAACTTGAATTTGTGTCATAACTGTAAGTCAATATTCTTATTCTAAAATGTTTTGGAATCATAAACAATAAGAAATTACCCAACGAGAAATCGAGGATCGTGTATTTTGTTACTGCTACAAGAGTTGTAGAATCGCGATGGTTGAGGTGAGTTTTTAAAGGTGGCGAACTTAAAAACTATTTTTTTTCTTGTTCTTTTTCTTTCTTTCTTAACTCCTTGGCTTTTATAAATTTTTGAAAATAACATATTAATATTAATAATGATGCATGGCATATCTTTTACTGCACCAGGTGCATTTTAAGAGAGGATTGTACATTGAACTTTCTTAAGATTAAATAGATGGTAGGATTGGGGGATCTAGTGATAAAACTAGCAATCTCATTTAAGGTTATAAACACTGAATTTATTGGAGAACCTACAAATGATATGTATAGGAACAGGTTGAAAGTTGTTATGAATTTAGTTGGACGGTAATCAGTGTGTGGGAGTATATATAGTGGTATATAGTGGTACGGCGTTAAACTTTAAAAAATCTCTGAATATTTATATAAAATTAAAAATCACCTTTTTGAAGTTATAAATTTGAATATTAGCACTGCAATGGGAGTATTGAACTTTAAAATGTGGTTAGCGTATGTGGGCCTTATGCGGAAAATGTGCGTTGTGGTTTGATTCTAGACAGACGACAGGCCGGGGACAGATCAGAGTGGGAATATATAAATAGAAGTCCGGGCAGGAGTGGCGTCAACGGGGTGTGCCCTCTTGCTCTTTTTGTCCTCCGGCTGCCCAAAGTCCTTCTTCAATCAACTCTCTTGTACACAACTGTCATGGTACTCACACTCTTAGTATAACGAAGACTTGGTGATCATTTCTACAGAGATTATTGACAGGCGAGCAGTACCGAAAATCTAACATGAACCCGAAATAAGCTTAATATAACTCCTTTCATAAATATTTTAGGCATTAAATAACATTTATATGTGTTTACATGTGTGTATATGTAAGTATATATTAAGAACTTGAAAACATATTAGGGTGCTACCGGTTACATACTTCCTCACCAAATATAATCTACGGTAGTTGTATAGTAGCCAGTGCCAAAAAAAACCTACCTACTTATCTCGTGTAATCTCATTTTATCACTCGTTTCATTCAAGTTATTTGAGTGTGCGTTATTAAATTGTTTTCTCTATTATAGTTTTAATGTTTTTGTCTTGTTGCCTATTTAAATTTCTGTACTGTTTATTAAATATATTTATTTGTTGTATTGCCTTTTTCAGCATTAATTAATAACACATGCAAGTTATTGCCTATTTCAAATGGACAGAATAACACTTTGGGAATGGCCGACATTCATAGAAGAAGTTGTGAAATACTTCCAGGAATTCGGAGTAATTCCGAAGATGAAATTATGTGAAGAAAAATGTCATCAACTATATTTTGACAAAGGTAGAAGCAGAATGTTTTCGTCGAAAGTGTAGGGAAAACATTTATACAACAAGAGGAACGTAGATAGAGAGATCTAAAATTAGCATTAATTTTATTACACTTTCCATTGATATGAATAAGAAGGTAGGTGTTATCAGAACCAGGATTATCGGTATTCAGGTAATGAACAATGGCGGATAAACATGCCTGGTTACATCTATATCTACATTTCGGAGTAATCTGTATGTTTATTAACTAGAAGCATAAGGGAAAACGGTGTCTGTTCCGCAGATTGTCGTTCGAGTTGACTTATAACAAGGTGTAACTGTTTCTTTGTTTTATTTTGAATATTTTTCAAAAATAAATGTTATCATCAACTTTAGTTTGGACAAGAGAATGTAGTTATGGGAAATGTGTACACTTCGGTAGCTATTTCAAATGATATATGTTTGTTGAAACGTTCATTTCTAGATGAAATGATTGCCGAAGTATACTCATTTCCCATAATTACATCTTATTTTCCATGCTGAAGTTCATGATAATTATATTTTTGGAAATATTGAAAGGGAAATAAATTAAAAGTTAAAACTTGTTGTGACTCAATTCCGAGGCGACAACCTGCGGAATAATTACCAAAAAGAATAATTTTATTAATAAAAAATATTTAAATCGAAGCATGACTTTGAAGAAAATATCAATATATTAGCATACTTATACAGAAGAAATGATTCGCTCATGGCACACAGTCCGCTATACTATTTTTCTGAGAAATTCCATTCATTAGGCTAGAACGGAAGTGGTGACGCAGCATAGAGTCACAATTTCACAGGATACGCTGCGAGGAGGCCAGAAGACCCGAGACTCGGAGGAGAGAAGGAAGGATTCGTCGAGTCAGCCGAGCAAGTTCATAGAACTCAGGATAAGCGACCGAGCTGGGAACTCTAATTGTTAACACGATACCACAATTGTGACCAGCGTGTAATCACTGAGTCGTATGTTATTATGCTTGCATGTAATGTGCCCACCGCTTTCTTTTGTGGGAATCTCTGGGAATCGTCCACTTTCCAGCAGGAGTTTTCGCAAACAAAAAAGTGGGCGGTCCGATGTTTATTTTCTTTCAGCGTTCAATCATTAATTCTATTTGTTTCCCGTATTATACAGACATATTTTTTTTTTATAATATAAATAATAATTATTTGGTTAAATCATATATCGCTCCTTCAAAAGAACAATGCCATCACTCAAAAAACTAATTTTCAATAGAGGTATTAGAGGACATTCTACCTGACCTGGCCTTGTTCGACTTTTTTTTTTACATAAGGAAGCTTTATAGTGTAAACCGAAACTTCAGCCTACAAAAAACGTCGGAAACTGTTGAAAAAAATACTTACTTATTGATTACCGTAATTAATAATAAGTAAATTTCAAAATCATTTTTAACACAATGATCCATTATTGTTTAACATTTCGTTACATATTGCTATTTAACATTTTCTACTTATTATTGTATCATTTTATATATTTTTAAAATAAAATTGAATGCTATAAATAAAAATTATATTATTTAAAATAACTTCCTTTTCTGGATTAAATATTATTGGACTTGACTTTTAGGAATGCCTTGTGGTTTCTTTACAGTTGGTTCAGAGCTTTTGCATCCCAGAAGTTTCATATTAAATCCTCCGCCCTGAATTCAACTCGGCTGCTCATACCCAGTATTACATCAACCCGAAAGCCAGTAGAATCACGAATACTGTAACAGTTTACCGTTATTATAACGATTATTGAACAAGTTTTACATGTAAATAAAACTAATAAACAATTGACCTCAAGCTTGTAAGTTATAAGTAATAATATATTAGATTATATTGTAATCATATTTATGCGATTTTAACTAACTGAACTAGAAGATCATATAAATCTTCCTCAAATGAGACAACTCACACAAGATAGAGAGGAATGGATGAGATGGGTTGAGGCTTCTCCACACTGAAACGTACAAAGGGGAAGGAAAAGAAGAAGAAGAAGAACTAGAAGATCCTAAATTACCAGCTGTGCTGAAAAGTGGCT
The DNA here is from genome assembly GCA_037127475.1 of Arma custos. Classification (NCBI taxonomy): domain Eukaryota; kingdom Metazoa; phylum Arthropoda; class Insecta; order Hemiptera; family Pentatomidae; genus Arma; species Arma custos. The sequence continues at coordinate 91,787,830 of CM073760.1, read as the reverse complement.
TGTTTTGAGACGACCACAGTTTAAAATTCCACCTAAGAGAGTACAAGAGTGTAGCAAAAGCACTGATACGAAAATGATATCCAGATCTCTAGCAATTGTTATCACAGCTATATGTGCATATACGGATAATTAAGATTAATAAAAAAACCTATTACAATTAAAATTAATAAATGACCAACACATGGTTTAAGGAGAGTGCAAACTAGACGAGACATTGAAGTGCTCGAGGTCTCTCCGGATGGTATTGATGTAATTCTTCACTTTTATAGGAGCAAAAAGAAAAGAAGAAAAAATCCCTGATGAATGAAAAAGATATGGACGTAAAGACAAGAACAGTCCATAGTGGCTCGATCACATCAGACAGCATGAACTATCTAGGAGATAAACTTTGAGCCAACGCATAAAAAAAAAAAAGTATTACACGCTACTCTGACGACAATCAGCAATAAAATCAAGATAAAAGCTTGCTACTCCACATAATTACTTGAGCTAATTTCATCTTACGTCTCAAATTTTCTTTACTACAAACAATACGAAAATATTAAAGAATCATAATATCTAGACTAGAAATACACAGGTTGTCAATATTGTATTTATCATGTGAAGGGGTATAAATAAAGATAAAAAATGTAAATATACAAATGAGTAGGTTAGAAAGCGCTAATACATATTAACGGTATGCTGGTTTTAATTTACTTTAACCCAAGGTAAAAGATTCTTAATTATAAGATAAGAAAAAACTTTTCAGCAAGATTAATATTTTAAGGAAATTTCGCTATTTTCAAACTAAGATATTTACACAAAAAGCAAAATGTTTTCATTAACTTTCAAAGCATCAGGTAGCATAAAATTAAGCATGGGTTATGATAAATTGAAAAGTTTTAGGTATATAAAAATATCACATACAGACCATTTAAATCTTTCATTTCTAAAATTCCTTCGTTATATTACTTTTACATTACTAACAAAGCATTATACAAAGAACACAACATGCTACTCATGACTGACACACACAATCAAGAAAAACTACAACAAAAATTCATGACTCACTTGCTGGACACTCAAACTTATTGGTACAATCATTATTGACAAACAGATTACTACAGAATCCGACAAGAAGACTGAAACGTCTCTGGAGCAGGGATATACTACCGTGAGATGAACCACGCTAAGAGTGTCTTCAATGGGAGATTTCACCATACACGATTCCACGTGAATACCTTAGAAGAGCTTTTCGAAGGAAGATCACACATACAATATGGGTTAAATGGCATTTGTATAATTACTGTCAATAAATATTCATTATTATATAAAAATCCATTTGATTAATACAAAAAAATGATGATAGTAGATAAAATAATAATTTTCTCGAATGTTTATAATCTTATCTAATATAATATTCCGGATTATATTTTTTCGTGACATTGTATGCTGACTGCAGAAAAGATAATAAATCAAAACAGCCAATAAAGGTTAAGAATGCTTCAAAAGATGTCTGAAAAAAAATCGTGGTTACTATCACCCTTCAACCTCCCTTAATTTACCTTGACTTAGAGGTCAGGAATTGGAACAAAGAATTGAACCACCAGGCAACTGACCGTTAAAGTAATCAATCACCACGGTCAACATTTAACAGATGTTCATCACATTCATACTCCAGTTTATTAATCATTACCGTTAGGCACAGGGAAGCTGCATACTGTAAAATACTGTTATATGCAAGTATTTAAAGTCTAAATTAAAAAAAATTCAATCCTCTTAGTTTTAACAACAAAAGTTTGTGGTTCTGATATGATGATTCTTTTTTCTAAATACTAAGGGAACTTAGCCTTATACCGTCTAAGGACCAACCCCCATTATACAGAAATTTAATTGTACTACCTTAAGTACTGTGTATGCTGTACTTAACGTTTTAGTAGAGGTACCCCGATGTTATTCTAGAAATTGGAGGTTCAGCTTAGTGCTTACTTTGTACCCCAAGTGGGCGTATTAAAATATGAGTACCTTCTTAGTTTTTGTATTGAGATATTTTTATTACAGGAAGAAAATGGTCCGGGTGGAGGTCTAGAAAATTCTCTTATAAAGGGAGAACTTTTTATAGGTATGCCAACGTTTTGACCCACATTGCAGGTCATCTTCAGGACTAAATATACAAGATACAAATAAATTTAAATAATGTATGGATACAGGAAATTGTCCTCAACCTCTTCATCGCAGTGCCAGACTACCATGTATTATTTTAATTTATTTGTATCATGTATGTATTATAAATTACTATCAATTAGTTCCCTGAAGTTATTCCATCGTTCTCGACATCTCCTTACACAATCTTCTCGTAAGCTTTTCATATCTTCTCTCATCTCCACCCACTTTGACTATTGTAGCGTGGTATATAGCGGCACTTCTAAAATGCTCGAAGACAGACTAAAGAGAATAATGAATTTCTCTCTAAGATTTGTGCTTGGTACTCCTAGGCGATTTCGCGTGTCCCACCTTTATGATCAGTTAGATGTTTTTCCCTCCCTTCCGAAGAAAATATTTCCTCTGTTCATTTTTATACCAACCCATTTACTCTCAACACCCTTCATATATCTACAGTCTCTTCCAATTCAAATCCTCAGTTCAACACCATAAAACAAGATCCCGCCTTTCCGATCTCTGTATATGTTCCTACAGAACTAAAGCATTCGAACGTACCTTTCTCGCCCGCTCCACTACAGTGTGGAACTCGAATCCGGCCATCATCCGCCATGCTTCTTCACTATCCACATTTAAATCCTTACTTTTTCAACATCTCCTGGCTTCCCAAAAAGATGCTCTCTAAGCAGGTTAGCCATTTGCTTAAAATGTAATGAATTGAATAATGCATTGTGTTATTTAGTTCTTTTAATTTTGTATTTTAAGAAGATGTGCATCATGTAAAGAAATTATTGCATGTTACGCATGCATTCAACAAAAGCTATGGATTTACCTATTCTCTTTAATTGCTTAACATCTTGTCAAGATTTGTACAGTTTATTTACTTATTATTATTTTTTGTCCAAATATTTTGTTTTAAATTGTTTTATATCACTTTTTACACGCTTTATGATATATAACATTTAGTCTTCTGGCCAGATGAATATATTGTTTCTTTTTTCTCTTCATAGTTGTTATTCTAAAGGGACTTAGTCCCAGAATAAAGTTACTTTTCTATTCTATTCTATATTTAGCCCTGAAGAAGACCTGCAATGTGGGTCGAAACGTTGGCTTATCAATGAAAAATTCTCCTTATATACGACGTCAACTATTATTATTCAACAACATTTTTATATTAGGTTTATTTAAGAGATAAAAAATAACTTAAAGTTTAAAAAAAGATATCTTAAACTTATTTCACCGCATTCTACATTGAAATAATAGTCCTAAAATCGAAATATTGGAATCAGATATAGCATGTTTCATTTTTTAAATCGGTACTTTTTGCCATTTCAATTAAAAAGCAGTACTAAATTTTGTGTAAAGGCTTAAAAAAATCAGGAAAAGTCGCTATTTGCTTTGAGTTTTTCAATAATATTCATAATTTAACTTATTAAGGACGAAAAAAGGCAAAACTAATTAACGTATCCGTTTCATGACAAAAATATCAAGTTACTATAAAAAAATTATACTAAAGAGAGATGTAATTATCTATTTATTTAAATCATATCTGAAAGTACCAAATATGTTATATTATATGATAGAAGTGCATATAATTTCAGAACATGTTGACTGCTATGGCAAGAGTGAGCATGATGCTTCATCATATAAAATCTATATTTCAAAACTTCTAAACATATAAGTGGTAGTAGTACTAGATTTTATCTTTTTTTATATATTCCAAAATTATATAGAATAAAGTTTAACTTGTATTTCATCGAAAATATCAACGCGCATCCATAAAGAATACGATTGTTTTTAGTTTAAAAACTTTAATTATGAGCGATATTAAAAAAAAAATTGAAAACTCATTATTTTTAAAAATAACTACTTAAAAATAGTAATGGCAAAAACAATGAACAACATCCCAACATCTTTCTTATACCTTTGAGGAAGTATGTTTATATTTATTCACATTTTTACCTTATATACCATTACCAAAGCTGATTAATCATTTTAAATTCAATCACATATTGGTACACTGCCGATGATTTGACGTTTCATTGATGACTAATCCTACGTAAGAATTTAGCAAGTAGTTGCGATTTAGATAACTTCGAAGAAAACTGTAAGTAATGTGCGAGTATTGGTCATAGACCTTGAGTTGAAGCGAGATCATGCTTAATCGTGTTGGTAGGCGTCCGGAGGAATAAACACGCAGAAAGAAACTTTTGAAGGAGAAATTAGTAATCCTGTGTTTTTCTTCATTAATTACGAATTAAAAACTAAGGTTAAAAATTAGAAGTTCGTCGATCCTTGCAACATGTTCAAATCCTGAAAAGTAACTGTTAAATTTGAATGGAAATTTTAACAGAGAATGATTCAATTCTATAACATATTCAGTTCTACAATTTATTTTTTTTAAAACTTTTTATATAGTACCATTTGCTATATGCAGTAACCTTCCTGATCTCTAAAAAATATTTATAAACAATATCTGCTTGAACCTTTAATGGATACATATATATTTCACGGTAAAGAAAGTTTTTGAAAAAAATTACGTTGAAAAAATTAAATATTTTAAGCATTTCTATTACATAAAGTATTATAGTATCTATTCTGCCCTACTAGGAAAAAAGGCCTTAAGTCCAAAAAAAATGAAAATTGAGTTAAGGTCAAATTACGGTTTTGTAGGTGGTTTTCTATATTCTGTATTTAATAAGTAATTATTTGTCAGTCTTATAAGTTCATTAATTAGCCTATAAACAAAAATATATTATGAGCCAACATGGGAGTTATGTTACGATTTGCACTCCTGTTTGGAGATAACAAGACCTTAAGTCCCATTTTATACCTAAAAAATCCAAAATCGATTTTTTTTTAAACTAAAACTGTGTTTTTATTTTTTATATCAAATTATTTGATCCTTTAAATGTACATTTTACAGAAAAAATGGTGTTTAAAAGTATATATTACGTTTTATTGAATATCTCAATTTCAAGTGAAGTGGAAGTTAAGGCTTTCTTCAGAAGCAGAGCAGTATTGCACCTACTATTAACCTGGCTGCATTTTTGCAAGAATGTTCTATTTAGTACTACTAATCTTCTTTATTTTATATTGTTGTAATCCATTTTCATTTGTATCAATGGTCTCAAATAATTAAAATATTGAATACAGCTGTACTAGAAAAATGTAAAAAGAATTAGCTCGAATCTATAATTCAGTAAGCTTATGATTTATTGTTTAAAATATACTTAACTTCTTCATGCAATTTTGGATAAATTTATATATGCATTTCTCTTTTCTTTCTTTTTTTAATTAAAAACAAAAAAAAATGGAGTAGAGCAATCTGAATCATGTATAGTACCTTTGGAATTTCTGCTCTTGGATTAAAAAGAGAATGTTACTGACTGCATTCAGATAATTTGGGAATTTTCTACAATATATCCCATAGCAAACAAATACATTATATAAAATAAGGAAATGTTTAAAAATGCATTAAAAGAAAAATATTGGTTTAAGAAATTAAAAAAAATAAATAATAATGTTAATTATTAAATATAAGCAGCGTGTTTGATGCGGGCATCACAATACAGTTATATGAGTCAGTTCTGATAAAACGTGATAATTTTATAAATTTTAAAAAATTTAGCATAAAAAATAATTACCTAAATTTTAAAAGTTGCTTTAAATTAGTTGGATAACAGTAAGTCACAAGATGTAGAGAGAGCTTCAATAACTCAATATAAAATATTACATAAGCAATGGAAAGTAACATTAAACACTTGCAAAGTTTAAGGCCAAGTAAAATCATCTATTTAAAAATATTAAAGTCTTTGGTATTCACATTAGCGTTTTAGAGTGTTTTATAAATTCCCTTGTTATTCATTTTTGTTTACATTTAAGCTTATTGCTATCTAATAATGGGTAGCGTGCGCAGCATAGTTTCCGATAGAATGGAGGCGGGGCGGATAATAAGACACGTTATCAAATGTGATCACAAGTATCTATTATCAATTATATATAATGTGATAAAGAATTTCAAACAACTCCACCTTAAATTTTTGGGAAAAAAATCACGAGCTGATGAACAATATATGTGAAATAGCACATAATAAAGAAGAAACATTCAAGTTTTAATTATTATATTTCTGCATTTTTTTATAATTGATATAAATCTCGATGCATTTATAATAAACAATCATTCAGCCATTATATATGAATGAGTTCAATAAAAATTAAATTTGTCCAGTTAAGATCATTATTGGCCACCACGAAATAACTTAAACAATTAACTAAACCATTGAAATAAGAAATATTTTTACATCCCTTTATAATACGTTACATTTATAATAAAAAATATTAATTATTGTATGGTAATGATAATGATAATCAATCGCAATAATTCAGTTTATAAACTATTCACAAATAGTACATGAAGGACTACAATGAGTGGTATTTAAAATATTTGCGTGATCCTTGATCGAAAGGAATTTATCAAGGCAGTTTAGTTAACAATATTTTTCAACTGCTTAATTTATTTTCTCACAGATGTCAGGACTTTATTTCAGAATCGTTAGGTACCATTCTTTGCTCGAATTCTAGTTGAGTAAAATTTACTTATGCAAACTAAGATTTGAAATAGATTCATTCAACTCAAAACATGTGGAAATGTGGATTCATTCCAAATAGCCCTCTAAAAGATAATTTATAATTAAATGTCAAAAACAATAACTAAATAAAGTCAAAGGACTGATGTCATTGGATAACTGGAAATTAGAGACTGCAAATTTCGGAGTAAAATTGTAAGTGTTCCACTGGCAGTCATCGGAGCTCCGCGGGATCCAGTAAGTATTAAGAAGTACTTATACTCATTCGTTCGTGAAAAAATAAAATTACATAAACCACTTCGTATTGTATAAAAAGAATATAAATTGACATATAAAATATTATTAATATACAGAGCTCATGTGTTCCAGGATATCCCAGATTGGGGTATTAAAATTTTCTTGGATGTACTCTCCACCCCACGAACGCAATTTGGGATACGTACTGGCCAACAACAATATTTGTATTACTTTAGATTTAATGTCTTTAAAAATATTGTTAAAACACTGATAAGTGAAATGTATTAATGTGGAATGATAAGTATTATATTAATTTAATATTGAAAATGGAAAGGTAAAAAGAGACCTTACACAAATGTTAAGAAATTAAGAAATTATACTCCAAACTAAAGCAGAAATTGGAAATATCTGTCCAATATTTCGCCTATTCAGGCATATCATATGAAAAAAATTAAAGTAAAAGCGCGAGAAAAAAAAATTAAGTTTGGAGACTTAAAGGCTTTTCGTTGGAATTTTTCCACGGTCTTAACATTTATGTAAGGTCTCTTTTTACCTTTCCCTTTTCAATAATCATATATTTTGTGGAATAGCTATACCTCCACTGGTTTCTTGATAATGTTCTTCATTTTTTTTTTGCACTTTTACTTTCATTTTTCTCATACGGTATGCCTAATTAGGCGAAATATTGGACAGATATTTTCAAGTTCTGTTTTAGTTTGGAGACTTAAGTGCTTTTCGTTGGAAAGTTTCCACGGTCTTAACATTATATTAATTTGTTTTAGTATGGCTTCTTTAGTCTTTAAAAATCTTCTATGCATAATAAAAAAAATCTACTTATACATGTAGGTACAAATAAATTTTAAATTTCTTATAATACATTTTTTTTATAACTTACCTATTTATATAACACCTGATGACTCAGTAGTAGAACAAGATACGAATCGTAAACACACTAACTTAAACGACACGGCGCTACAGACCCCAAAACAATACGACACACCTGACACGACGAGCGTACGGCAGCTACTGGAGTCTGAGCGGCCTTGTTTAGTTTACATCAGCTGCGTCCGACTGGACACGAATCCACCCGACACTACACGAGCGTTATGTTCGTGTTTATTAATAGTAATTGAATGTGTGTTTTAAAAAAAAAATGGTGTATAGTACACATCTTCCCACCTTAAGAAAAGAAACAAATATTAGGGTGTATAAAAATGACCGTTTTATCTAATTCCAGAGTTCAAAAGTCTGTAAATATTTTAATGCTATTTATTATTTACCAACACTTAATAATCCCTTTAGAGCATTCTCTAAGTTTGTTTACTTACACTGGACTTCTCCAAAAAAAGCCTCATTTCAGTTATTTATTTCAAAGAAGAAACATGATAGTGTCCTACGAAATTCTCGTAAATTTAAGACATTACTGGACAGAAAATTTCACAGCCACTGAAGCAACTCGTGAAATAATTAAATATGAAGGGGAAGGGTTACTACTTGTTTCGATCCATGGCCCATTTTCTTCAAGCGAATAAATTTGATAATTTTGCGGAAGTTGAAAATGCGGTCCATGAGTTCTTTGACAGCCATCCCAAGGAATGGTATCAGCGTGGCATCGAGCAATTGGCTAGCAGATGGCAAATGACGGTAGATAACAATGGATTATACTTTGAGTATTAATTGTATATTATATCAAAGAAATAATACAAATAATACAAATATTTGGTTTAAAAACGGCCGCTTTTTTTTATACACCCCAATTAGTATGGTATCTCTTCCGCAGGTTGTCGTTTCAAGTTGATTTACAAGTTTTAACTGTTTATTCGTTTCATTTTTAATATTTTCCAAAAATACAAATTATCGTGAGCTTTAGTATGGAAAAGAGAATGTAATTGTGGGTAATGAGTATATTTCGATCATCTTTCCATCAAGAAATAAAAGTTTCAACTAACATTTCGAAGTATAGATACCTGTTTGTTGAAATTATTACGGAAATATACACATTTCCCCTAATTATATTCCCTTTCCCAAACTAAAGCTTATGATACCTTGTATTTTTGGAAAAAATTACAAGAGAAATGATTTAAAAGTTAAAACTTTTGACGAAGTGACAACCTGTGGAATAATTACCACAAATAATACTTAGAGATTCCTGTTTTAATAAGCCTACAACTCCAGCAATACAACACATGTCATATTATACTAAGTACCTGTTGCGAGTATTGTTCATGAAGTGTGAATCATAATAATATATTTTACTTTCCATTAAAAAAAAATACAATTTTTATCTTTTTAACTGTCAGAAGGTTTTAAAATATTATATAATTTCCACCACTTAAATTTTAATATCTCCCTGATGTTTCATGTAGTTTATCCTCTTATTGGTAGTTTCAAATGAAATGCCAATGCCAAATTAAAAAGTGTAGTTCTCGGTTATAGGAAAAATAACCAGTTATCGGTCATTCGTTCTTTTTTTTCACGATCGCATAAGAGATTTTTTTTCTTTTCGAATAAACAAGTATTCTAACAACCGGTTGTTAGAATGTGTTGTTTTTTCTAAACAATATTTCCTTACTTAAGAACCGAAAATTGGGATAAGCTCAATGCAATTTCAATTTAAAAACTGCTAATTCTATAATAAAATACGTAAACTTCTCTTTTCAAAGATCGTTTAATTGTTTAAATTTATTATATTACTATTATTATCACGCTAGTAAATTTTTACCAAATTAAGGTATCCTGAATAGTACGATGCATTAATGTATTCATCAAGGGGCAAAATGTACACTATACCCATTTAAGGTTTAGTAGTTATCTATTGCCCAAAACTTAGAAATTTCTTTAGACAAATACAACATAGGATCGAGCCTCGTTGGATCCAATGTAGGCACTTGATATCTAATGGAGGTATTTGGTTCTCTTCCGACGGTCTGAACGGGTCAGATAAGGATCGGATCATATCCAATTGTTACGGTCACAGAGAGAAAGGCGGGAGTAAGGAATTAACGTCTTAAGTTGGCGGGAGAAGTTAAGATTGGATTAGAACCTTCTCGAAGATACTAGAACGGCCTCCCCCACTCCCGTTCTGTCTAGAACGTTCGACCCTGCCAATATGTACAGGCTTGTTGCCACCTGGAGTCAGTAACAGAGTAAACCAGGCAGTGTGATGAACTAGTAAAAAGTGTATCAGTGAACTGTGACAGTTTGTGAGTGTAATAAACTGTTTCTGTTTGTTATATTTGGAGATTCTTACGGTCGGTGAACTTTATTTAGTGAACTGTAAGTGTTAATTTGTAGTTATAAGCTCTAGCGTAATTTTATTGTATTTGTACAAATTTATGTAAATAGTTAAGCTATTTCGTAGTAGTAATATCTTATATTATTTTTGTAATTAATAGACCTAGGTTATAATAAATATTTAGAATATTGTTATCGTAAATTTATATTAGTTTAATAATCTAATTGTTTATAACTTCATTGTATTCTTCAATGAATTCAATTAGTGTAACTGCATCTCAAACATTTAAACAAAAAACTAATTGTTTTTCTCTAACTCTGCTTTATTGAGAGTTTAGGGCAGCTGAAACGGAAAATCAAATACAGTTAATTATTATTCTTGGCCGGAGTATTAGAAAAATAGTGGACTCTTTTGGCTTTGTTTGTGTTTTTCCAATAAAGTTTTTATTTTAGATTCGTTCATGGTAAGGTAGTTTGCTTGCAACAATGATATGTACGAACAAGGAATACTCGCAAGTTGACTCGACGCACAGTGTTTCGATTATTAGGAGCAGGACAAAAGTCATGTTTAAAATTCTAAATTTTTTTATTGGAATATTGTAAACAATTGTTCATAATCTAGAAATCTGATATTTTTTTATGTCTGCCACACTTCATCTCGTCAGTAACAGAGTCCGAAGTAATGAATCCATAGAAATAGACTAAATCAATTGTATTCAAAGCTTCATTTCAACCGACCAAAATTAAAATGTTACTAATTTTATATGAATCAATTGTTGAATATCGATAATATATGTACTCATAGGTGCTATTTTTTCCAATTAAAAAAATCTTCTGCTAATCAAACTGTATCAATTTTTTTTTAAAAAAAGCATGAAGGATTTTTCCTCGTTTTGAAACTTTTAAGTAATGAAATTGACTTGTATCCGTATGTATCCGGGCTAAATTTTATATATATGTCATAGCTGCATCTCACCCATTAATAATAAGATCCATTATAGCCTGCACACTCGAGTACATATTTTTTAAATTTTAAAGTACTTATTTTCAAGAAATGTTTTATTTTTTGAATAATGGTAGAAATACTCTTATTTTTTCATTTTATAGTTCTTTTCGACCAAACTAAATGTTAGAAACCTTGCAGAGGACTCTGAAAGGAAAATTAAAATATGATTGGCTAACTATTCCTTCAAAATTTCTGATAAATGGCGGGAAAATCAAAGCAGCGCAGTGATTCGATTAGTACAAGCTAGGACAAAAGTTATATTCTGAAATCTGAAATATATTATTTAAATATTGTAAACAATACTTCAAAACATGGTAAACTAATATTTGTTTAAGTCTGACACACTTCACAGGTTGAGGGTTAGTGCCCAAAGTAATCATAGCAATAGAATAAATCAGTGGCATTCAAGGCATCATTTTAACCTCAAAAATTTATTATTCAACTACTTTTATCGAACCCATCGTTTAATATGTATTAATTGTACTGGTAAGTGTTATTTTTTTATAAATAAAAAAGTCCTCTGATAATCAAACTATATTAATTTTTACAATTTATTTTATTGTTATATGATATAATTTTTTAAATATTTTATTTGAAAAGAAAAGATATGACCAGAACTGGGACTCAAACCCCCGTCTCCCACCTGTCCGTGGTGGTGCTTTAACCATCTCAGCCATCCTTGTTCGCTTCTCGGTCAGTGACTGACCACTGAGCCACTCTGCTCCCCATGTAACATCTTTAAAAAATTATAAGTCCACCTGCCGCGCGATTTTGGACATAGTAGATTGTTATGCTGTTGATTAAACCACGTGTTACTTCACTTTTACTGAAAATACTTTTTTTGTATTTTTGTATTACAAGACTTGTGTAGGTTGGTTGATATCATAAAGGTTCCCTTGACGATTAACAGAGATTTAGATAAGTGTTCACAGATCAATAATAAGAAAAAATATTGGTAGTTATGGCAAATATCTCCAGAATGGAATAGAAGGCTAAAGTCAGATGTCTATTCTGGCTGAGGCTGGCTGTAGGAATAAAGACTTCTGCATTTAAATAAAATCGGAGCTTAATAAATAAAAACAAAAAGTTGAGGTACTATAACCTAACATAAAAAATACACAGAGACAAAAAAAAAAGTCGCTTACGATCTCCCATAAACCCCTCAAATAACAGATTCAGTCAAGCCAAACTGTGTAATTCATTCAAAGGAAATTCTTTATGTTTTACGACAGTGCAGTTGGACCCTAATTATCTTGAATAATTGTTAGTATTTATCTTCTATTCAATTCGGCGAAAAATGTCTACAAATTTCTTATTCCTATTCTAAAATTAAATTTTATGTATTTCGGGAAAATCCGGCCATAGGATTTATTTCTTAGTTTACTTTTTTATTTCTATTTATACCAGAAACTCTGTAAATGCACATGTATACAGGTATCTTCAGTGGTCAAACGATGACGATTCTCACCACATTTTTGTTTAAAATATTTTTTGTGTAAATCTTAATCACAGTTAAAATAAGACTTTCTAATATTTTAAGTTACTGTGAATTTATACTGCAATATATTGCCATAACTAATAACAAAACTCAAAACAAACATGCTTAATAAAAATTGTAAAATTCAACTGTACGGATTCTGAATTCATAATGTGATTTATCTAATAAGTGTAGAATTTATAGTTAATTAAATGTTGAATGAATTTACACCTCATGCAGTGCACAAGAATAGCTGAGATATCTCTGTGATGAGTCACAGTTCTGGAGAACCTGAGAGAGGATGGAATCCTGAGCATTTATCAGCTAACTCAATGTTTCTGGTCTTCATAACTATATTTGTAGCTAATTAGATAAAAAGGACAACTAGTCCCTCTCTTCAAAGATAAAGGTACAGAAAAATAAAAAGCACCAACAGGATAAGAAAGAAAACAAATGAGTAGAAACACAATAAGTAGGTAACGATGTTATAGTAGTTAAATAATAGTTAAATAAAATAATTAATAAATAAAATTATAAATAGCTAACGAAATAAAATAGTGCCATAACAATATTCCAATTTTTTAATCTTCACTAGTAGTAAATTAAAACAAATGAGGTACAAAAACATGGAATATTGAACATATAATAAATTATATGATTATAGCCTATTTAATGAAGAGCAATTGTAGTTGCCCTGTAATAAATTATAAAATACACTCTAAATGTATTCTAGAGGAGTATATTCAATAAATAAGTGAATGGGGACTGATGCACTATATCTGGAATTCCAAACCTGGGAGGTGCGAGACCAGTTTAAAATAAAAAAAATCTCACTTCTCATGCATTGATTTCTCTTACTATTAAATTGAAACTTGAGTTATATCTTGTGACAGTAAAATAAATGTTTTGTATTCAATATAATATTTGCTTTGTTTTTTCATATGCCCATACAATTTATTGTGTAAGGGGGGCATGGGTGAGTTTCATTTCAACAGGAGAGAGTGGTAGTGCAAAAAAGTATAGAAAGCCAATACTCTGGATGTTTTGTGCCTTAAAAAATCAAAATATAATAACCAATCAATAAAAAAATAGTTGTATTGTTAACATGGTGGGATGGATATTACCCTTAGAGTGAATTACCAATCAAACAAAATTTAATAAAAGCATTATTATGAATTTTTTATAGTTAAATAATTCATAACTCATCAGAACTACTTTTATTTTTCCTTTATAAAATAAAGAGCAATTGAGATGAAAATAGCTATAATATTCACATTGTCAAAACAGTAAGAATAAAATAGAGAAAAAAATAATTTATGTTTTTTTGTTGCCTGTGATCAACATGATGGTAATAAGATTGGTCAGTCATCATTAGAGCTGAATTGAAGGTGGAGATGTAAGGCATGTTTTGTAAAACTATAAAAGTAATTACAACTAGTAAACAGCTAAATAGCAACATGAAGTTAAATTAATTTAGTGTTATATTAAAATACAATTAATAATGTGTTGAAATAAAATAAAAGTTATTTTAATTAATTTTAAATAATTTGGAATATAATAAATTAAGTATGAATAGTAGATGATAGATTAATCTTAGATGTTTTAAGAGAGTTAAAAAGAAAAATGAGGTGGATGCAAGAAATTTTAAGCAAAATCAGGAGACATTAATATGGGTAAGAGCTAAATTAAAATAAAATATTGAATAATCATTGACTGATTCTATAAATTATAGAAAGGAGAAAAAGGTCTGTGTCAGTAAATGGTAAATGGCTTTACCCTCCAATCTGACCATTCACTCCTCCATTTAATTAAAAGTAACTTGTTGTTAAAGTTATGAGAAATATTAAATAAACTATTTCTGGCATTATGGCCCATGGAGGAGTGTGGCCTCATTAAGGATTCCCTTCCAGTCAGAATGGTTCTCCAATTGCTCACCCCAATAATCAAAGGTCAGCCTTCGAAGCCTACTTCTTGCCCTTTGTCCATTTGGATGCCCTTCCATTAACTTCTGTGTAAGTCTTTTCTGATGTATGAAATCTACATGACCCAGTCCATTCCATCTTGTTCTTTCCATTTAAATACAAGAAATTATATCAGGTTCTCTATATAGATCCTTAAGTTCTGCCTGTCTTTATTTGGAAAAAAATTTCCTTCTTCGGTAGGGCTAGTTTTTCTTCTTTAAATTTTTATCTGTTATGTATTCAGTAACCTCTCCTATTGCTAAGTTAAAATCTATGCCTCACTTCAATACACTACAACAGGAAGAAAATTACTCATTTAAGGTTTTGGGTATATCTTGATTTTAAAAACTTCCATAAGTAACCGATAGCATTTATTTACATAGTCATTTTTTTCTTTCATCTGTGCTCCTATGTTGTTGGATTCAATTTTATCAAGATATTTGAATTTTTTAACTCAAATGTATCTATAACTACTTCAAACAATCTCACCGATTTCAATGCTTACCAACCTCAGCTACGTTTCACCATTCTAATAGAAATCTTGATAACTATATATCAACTAATCGGTACAGCAAAAATGGTTAACCCTATTTAAAAATTTCCCCATCAATTTTTCCTTAAAACGTCCTGATTATCAGAAAATCACTATTGCCAAAAGCCTTATCCATTGTACCTTGATATTATCCAAATTCCACAAGAAGAATAAAATTTGTTAATACGAACTCTTAAACTCTAATAATTAAATCACTTAATTAAAAATTTCATCAATAATTACACATTATCCCATTCTCCTTATTCAAAAATGTCAACCTCTTTCCAAATTCACCCAATAGATCCATTCTCTACATCAACCCCTCTTTCTTAATCAATTGAAAATAAATAATTCCTTTGTTTCCAATTCCCCTTACTTACATGTAGTATTGTAAAATAATAACGAATTAAGGCATATTTATAGTCAACTCAAAGATCCAGTCCCTCTTCTACAAAAATTCAAAATAATTTACCACAGTTCCTGTTCCAATCCCAATTGTTACTTAAAGGTTGCATTGGAGTAACAAAAATTATCTTAAAATGCACAATTACTATGCAAATTTTAACATAGAAAGTAAAAAGGTGATAAAGTGCAGGGAAAACAACAATAAAAGTTATAACGATACAAGCACAGGTTTATTGGATAATATATATATATATATATATATATATATATATATATATATATATATATAACCTAAGGTCAACAAATGGTCCAAGGAATCAATCAAAGATGAGCAAATACAACGATGTTTTTCCCTTAGAGTAGAGGAAGGAATCAGAAATACCCCGGTAGTAGAAGATGGATGGGAAGTGAATGCACATTGGAGTCATATTAAAGAAATTAGAACGGGGACCGCGAGCGAATACTGCAAAACGGACAAGAAACCATCACGAAATATATGGTTTGATGAAGAATGTAAAGAGGCAATCCAAATACGAAATGAGAAAAGATTAAAATACCTGAGTATGAGCACGAGAAATAGCAAGAAAGAGTACCAGGAAGCAAGAAGAGAAGCAAATAAGATCTTGAAAGGGAAGAAAAGGAAAGCTCTATACAATAAGGTTAAAGATATCGAAAACTCCAGAAGAAGTAACGATACCAAAAAATTCTTTAAAGAAGTGGAGTTGTGTAAAACCAGTTACTGCTCTAGAAGGAGCATGGTAAAAATTGAGGAGGGGCGACTACTGGTGCTGGAGACGGACGTCCAATTGAGATGGAGGAATTATTTCCAAGGACTACTAACCCAGACAGAAGAACCAATAAGTATATTGAAATGTGACTCGTATGACAGCCAAGACGAAGCAGTACCATCGGATGGAGAGGATATAAATGATATTGTTATGAAGCTGAGAAATGACAAGTCACCAGGATCAGATGGTATTCCTGCTGAGTTCCTGAAGCCAGCTGGCAATGCTCTAACTAAAGAGCTGCAGGAACTAATTGCTCAAATATGGGAAGAGGAGCAAATCCCGAGAGAATGGAAAGAGTCTATTATAGTGCCTATTTACAAGAAGAAAGGAGACTCTACAGAATGTAAAAATTACAGAGGGATTAGCCTACTGAATACAGCCTATAAGATATTCTCGATAACTCTGTATAACCGCCTACTGCCCTATGTTGAGAGAAATCTTGGAGAATACCAAGGAGGCTTTAGACCTAACAGATCTACTATAGATCAGATTTTTTCCCTCAAGCAGATGTGCGAAAAAATGAAAGAGTTTAACAATGCAATGTGGATGCTGTTCATAGATTTCAGGACGGCTTATGATACAATATCCAGGGGTGAACTCTTCAGAGCTATGAGCGAAATGAAAATTCCATCCAAACTGGTGCGCTTGGTAATGAGTATGATGGAAAACACAGTTTGCAGCGTAAGGGTAAATGGCTCAACCTCAGAAAAATTTAAGATTAGTACAGGACTTAGGCAAGGAGACTCGCTGGCACCTCTACTCTTCAATATTGTAATGCAAAGTGTCATTAAAAGGGCAGGACTACTGATGGAGGGAACCATCTTTAACCGTAATCTGGGTATTCTTGCATATGCTGATGACCTTGTATTAGTAGGAAGATCGCTGATTCTCCTAAAAGAAGCTTTTGAGAGGCTGGAAGTGGAAGCTGGAAAAATGGGGCTACATGTGAATGAGGAGAAAACCAAGGTCATGGTAATAAAGAATAGAAAACAAAACCGACCACCTCATAGCTACGCTTTTGGAAAATACACTTTCCAACGCGTGTCAAGTTTCCAGTATTTAGGAAGTCGAATGAGAATTTGGATGAGGAGGAAGAAGTTAGAGCCAGGATAGTATCAGCTAATAAAGCATGTTTTGGGATCTCAAAGCTCCTGAGAAGTAAGCTCCTTAGCCTAAAGTCCAAGCTGATGATATATAGAACCATCATTAGGCCAGTAGCGACATACGCTCATACTCCTCATACTGAATAAATCCAGCGTGGAAAAGCTGAATAGATTCGAAAGAAGAGTCCTACGGCAAATATTCGGCCCAGTGCGAGATAACGACCAACTCAGGATCAGAAGGAACAAGGAGCTGAGTGAGTTATATGGAGACCTAACGATATCGAGCTTCATCAGGATTCAACGCATTAAGTGGCTGGGCCACGTATATAGGATGGAGGAAGAAAGGACAGCTAAAAAGCTGTATACAGGAAATCCGGATGGAGTAAGACTTCGAGGAAGGCCCAAAGCTAGATGGAAGGATGCCGTCTGTGAGGATCTGAGGCTGAGCATGGTCTCCATCACTCGAGCAGGCGATCGGGACGATTGGGGAAGAGCTGTTGAGCAGGCCAAGGACTTCTTTATGATTCTGTCGTGCCAATAATGTAATATATATATATATATATATATATATATATATATATATATATATATATATATATATATAAACATATATATATACTTCACACACCAATAACGATCCTGCCAGAACTAAAGAAGGACGCCAACTAACTCAGAATGGCTGAGCTCAAAAACCTGGATCTCACAGTACACATGCTAACATTATCTCAGCAGTCACTTTACAGTGTTTTCTGTCTATAATAAAATATAGATGATATACAAAAGAGGAATTATTTCAACAGCAAATACCCATTTCCTACATAAAACCTATTTGCCTCAAAACTAGCATTGCATTCCATTGTTCCATCCCTTGATCAATTCTTCGATTTTAATATTCCTCCTGTCCTGCACACTGTGCCAAATCCTTAAAATTATAACCTCAGAATCCATATTTATTAACATAAAATAACACTACAAAAACCACAAAGCTGACAAAGAAGATATTTCACCAAACTATTTCAACCTCTTGATTTAAATTCCTGTAGTTTTTAGTCTCTCTTGTCTTCATTCTTCATAAATAATAATGATGTAAAGATAATTTATGCATTAAGAAATATTTATTTTTAAGTTCTTATAATTTTCGCTATGCACTTCTCTGTATGTCTTGTAAAGTTATTATTAAATCTCATGGATATTATGTAGAACCTCTGATTTCACTAAGTTTTTAGTTAATACCTCTAAATACATATACTATTTTTCTGTTTAAGGCTTTTATACATTGGATGGTTCAGTCCCTAACAAAGCGAAAGCCCCTCTTCCACAACAACCCTGCACCATTTCTACCTCATCTCTGTTTTCAACTCTCTTAAAACAACTTAGACATATCTACTATTCATAATTATCTACTATTCATATTTGACTACAGAAAATAATATAATAATTTTTTTATTCATCTGTTCTACACATAATTATTTCTACTTCAATAATACATATTTACATAACACTAAGTTATTTTCAATTCATTTCGTTATTCAGGTCTCACTTATAATTACTTTCATAATTTTACTGAATATTAAATACTGAATACATATTTGTATCATATCTCTTAATTAATTTTAAGCACAGATGATGGCTCACAAGTTTATGTTGAAAAGTTCAATATCAGAATAAAACATATTACATTAAATATACCCTGATTATTTATCCAACAAAAAAAAAAAAGAAGAAATTATAGATAAAGGATAATTTCAGCATTTTGGAGAATGTTCCATAAACACAACTGGGCAAGAAAAATAAATAGATTTTAAGGAAAAGGAAAGGAATAGAAAAAACAATAAAGTAAAGAATAGAAACAGCAAACACAAATAATTTTGAATAAACATATAAACAAATTTAATTCTTAAGAAAGCTTGTATTAGGTAAACTATCATCTATCTAAAATATGAACGTGTCTGATTGCTCATTTAGCTTGAATAGTTGTGAATGCTCAAATAGAATAAACATTATTAGCCCTTTGAGTATATTAGAAAAATAAATACAATGGGTGGTGGTGGTGTTATTAAGCAAGGGAAATTAAACTGATGAAACTGAAAGAATTCGAGATTATCATCATCCATATAAAGAACAGGAAATGGAGATCTAGAAAAAAAAAATGAACTAAAAACTTTGTGATTGTAACTTGTTAGTATAACATGGGTTTTATGATATATTGTATATAAAGATTTCAGGTTCATAGTTAGAAACACCTAAAACAAATTGTAGAAAGATGATAAATTTCAGTCAGTCCTTTGGTCTCATGACAAGATTCCCCATCTCCCAAGTTTTGAAAAATGAGAAGTTTTTGTGTAGTGAATGAAATGGTAGGAGTAGAGATTTTGCTTAAGGGTACTGTGAAGCTGAGGTATTCAGCACCTCTAAGACTTTAAGAATAAAACATTTTTTTTTTACTATTTTAAAAATATTTATTCTTTACATTTCACTTTGTCAAAGAACCAATTCAGCTAAGTCTTCCTTAATCTTGGTTAATGCTAATAGTAATACTTCACACTACAAAGGGGCATTTATTAACTGAAAATTATTTAGTAAATTGATTTAAGCATAATATGTAAGGAATGTAACAGCTTGAGACTTTTAGATAAACATGATGCTCTCACACCGAAACCAAGTACTGCTGTTAGACTATTTAGAAAATTTAAATCAGCTTCTGATTGATTAATATAATAAAAAAAAGTTCCGATAAGCGACTGGAGTTTACCCCTTTCCGTTTCTAATGAATTTTAAATGTGTTCTTACCAATTAATTGCTCTCTACTGATACTTATCATCGCATATTCCTTTTTTTTAATTTGTAAATTATTTTTAAAAAAATATTTTAAATTAATATGAAATAATTTAATTAAAATTATAAATATATATTTTTTATTAATTGTGCCAACGTTTCGGCCTACATTGTATTCTTCAGGGCAAATAGTGATGCAGTGATTTGTTGTTGTTTGTTCATTTAACGTCACTTTATGCTGCTATGGCTAATCGGACGATGCTATAGTGGAAGCTCTAAATTTTGCTTATCCAGGTTTAATTAGGATAGGGATTTTTAACGAGTACCTGACATCGCACAGGCTCGGGACCCCCGTTTAACGTCCCTTCCGAAGGATGGCGTAACTAAGGATTTTTTACTCCCTTTAAAAAATCCTAGGGCCACCTGCCGGGCTACTACCCGCGATCTTGGGTTTAGTAGTTTGTTACGCTAACCACTAGACCACAGGTGACCGTTGCGGTGATTTGTTACAACACTAAAACTGTCAACTGAACTCATACAGATGTATATTCATGGTTGTGAAATACATCCCAAGAAAGGATATAGGCCCCAGTGCTATAAATGTCAGTAAATCGGACACACAAAAAACTACTGCAACTACACCGTAAAATATGTAAGATGCAGCGGCTCACATAACATTTCTGTAACATGACTAGGCGAACTCAAACAAAATGCTTGAATTGTGAGGGAGCGTACATCGCTTCTTATAGTAAATGTCTCCATAGAAAAAAAATTAGAAGAAATTGTGACTACAAGTATGGAAGAAAAGAGATCTAAGCAGATCAGTACTAACCAAAACATACCCAAAATAATGACTAACAGCATGACAGTTCGCCCAGTTGTAGACAACGCATTTTTTCTACAAGGTACCAAAATGGCAACTGAACCACAACCGATTTCTTCCGTCTTTACTTTTTCGAAGGGGGCCTCATCTTTAGAATCCGGTAGAGGTGTATTTAAGCCCAGCATGATCACTGCCAGTCCAATCCCTAATACACCGATCTTCAGTCCTAGTAACACTACACACTACACACTGAAAACTGTTCACAATTAAATAGTCACTTCACATCCTTGCTAGATAGCAACTCAATTTCCTACTCTTATCAGAGCAACGCTGCCCTGTCAGGCACTTGGAGGTTGTATCCAAGTGATATGAATGGACCCCAACAGCTTAAGGCAGAATCTAAATAAGAATAGTAATAGTGTTTGTTTGGATAGGTGTCTTTAAAAAGGCTCCTATACAAAAAATTATCACATTTAATCAATAATTAAGAAAAAGTAATAATAATTGTTGAGATAATGAATAAGACATTCGGTTCTAAAGTTTAGTAACTGATAAAATTAAAATACATATCTACATTCTTTAAATGCTTGTTATAAGCCAATCATAACAACTTATAAATTAAAAAAAAATGATGGTTAAAAATATTAATTTTATCGATTCTTTAAGTACAGAATTAAATCTTATAATAAATAATAACTGAGCCACTAACTACAATCATCATACAATTTTAGATACCATGTTTTACGTTAGATTGCTTCATACAGAATGTTAGGGGTATATATAGATATATTGTAGACGTGTCGGTGTGTATTTAATCAATATGTTAATTAAATATATTGGTTAAAAGCAACTGATGTCAAAAGTTAATCAATTTTAAAAAAGCAAATAAATGTATTAATAGTATATTCTCCTATTCTTAAATGAATATTACTAGAAAACTTCTAGATTGATGACTTAGTATTCAGAAAACATTGATATTAAATAAAGAGTTTCTCTCACCAACATGGAAATATGTAACCATGTTTTATTTAACATAATAATATGTTTTAATCACACAACAGCAAACTAACTAATGAATTCTATATTAATTTCTATCATATCTTAATTTTACACATTTTTATAAAGATGAATGACACCAAAAGATGAAAGCAAAAATCAGATGTTTAGGGTTTTGGTATACAATAAAGTATTGAATGGAACATATTACACAAGTAATTGTTTAAACTTGATTAATGTCATAAAGATGTAAGTGAACTCCAATACATAGAATGCACAAAATGTTACAACTAAATAATACCACAAAAGATAAATAATGTAATAATTAAGTAAGAAAGGAAATACTTTGAAAACATGCACATTAAAATGTTAATAAACATAGAATTGATACCTTCTATCATTCTTCATTGTTCTTTGCATCCCTGGTATGCAATGCTCAGTAACATCTGTATATAGCCAGTTATTAGAAATGGGAATTCCAAATTAAACCCTAATAAATTTTTTTTTATTTTTACCCAATTGGCCTGGTGGGCCTTTACATGGTTGTTATTATATTAATTATTTATTGTTTATAGCAATTGATTATGGGGGGGGGGTATAGTCCGTACAATAGACACCCCTAACTAAATACATCATTAAAACTATTGGATAAAAGAAAAACAGTGGATTGTTTCATATAAAAAAATAGACATATATAAAATAGCTGTTAAATAAATTAGTAATATAGTAGGTAGTAATGTCACTAGATTACATATTTATACAGCTTATAATAAGATGTCCTGCAGTAACCTGGGCTTTAGTCTTCGAGATGATGTCTGCTTTCCTACGTTGTAATTTATTTCCTACGTTTAATTTATTTATTTTGCTCCTATAACTGCTGGGAGTTGGGTATGGAATTTTCTGAATCTTTTTTTCATGTGGTCATCTATTGTTTCTATTTGTAGTTCACGGTGCAGTTGACTGTTTCTGATGAACCAGGGGACATCCATTCTTAGGACCTTGTTTTGAAAAGTTTGCAATATTTTTCTTTTTGTAATAGATGCTGCTCCCCAGACTTCACGGACATACATCAGTAATGGCCTTAGGATTGTTTTATAAATGAGAATTATTATCTCTGGTTTTAATTTTGATTTTCTATTCACAATGGGATAGAGCATTGATAATCTTGCGTAGGTTTGGGTTAATTTAATATTGATATTGGTATTCCAGGTTAGGCGGCAGTCCAGGTGAACTCCAAGGTATCGAATAGCTTCGCTGGCAGGGTTCCATTTCACTCTTTTACCAACGAAGGTTAGCTCAGGTGGGTCAGGTGGGCGTCTAAGGGTAAAAACTTAATAGGTACATTTTTCGATGTTAAGAGTAATCCTCCATTTGGTAAAGTATTGCTCGAGATCATCCAGGTGGCTCTGCAAAGTATTTTTGGCTATTATTATGTCATTGTGTTGGGAGAAAACGGCTGTATCGTCAGCGAACATAGCTATGGAGGTATGTGTAGACTGGATGATATCGTGAAGATAAAAGTTGAATAAAATGGGAGAAAGGACTGAACCTTGTGGAGTACCTGCATGAATTTGTCTCACGGTTGAATATGTGTTATTAATTCTAACAGAGAATGTTCGACCGCTCAGGAATGAGCTCAGAATAACGTATAAGTATTTCGGAGTATCTACTTTCTTTAGTTTGTACAGTAGACCTCGGTGCCAAACCTTATCAAACGCTTGTTGGAAGTTCAAGAAAGTTACCAGCGTATGTTTCTTCATTTCAAATCCGTTTATTATGAATTCTGATGGTTGGGCTAGTTGGTGTGAGGTGGAATGACTATACTGAAAACCAAATTGAAAATCCGGGATAACGTCATTATTGTTAAAAAATAAAGAAAGATGCTTTTTTATAATTGTTTCCAATAATTTTCCAATAATTGGTAATAAGCTTATAGGTCTATAGATGCTGACTTGTTTAGCGTTTTTACCAGGTTTGTGGATGACTATAAGTTCTGCTTTTTTCCCATGTATTGGGGAAATATCCAATTCTGAGACAACTATTAAATATTGACGAAATGAAAACGACAGCTTTCTACGATTACTCCATTAATGAGGGATTTCCTCTTCATTTCTGTGTGTATCTATGCTGAGAAATTAATTAAAACTGGGATGTGGTCCGAGCTTAGAGCTGTGATCACGTGGGATGAGAGAGGAAGCCTAAAATTTTTGGTTAGTGCTATGTCGAGGATGTCTGGTTTATAGCCTGATCTGTAGAATGTTGGTTCATTTGGTGCATGAATTTGTATATTGTGCCTTGAACAGATTTCTAACAAGGTGTTTCCACTAGAATTCGATTTACGGCATCCCCAGTAAATATTTTTACAGCTCATGTCACCTAAAACTAGTGTATGATCAGCTGGTGGTAGAAGTTTGAAAATTTCTTCTTGAAGCAATTTTTTGGTTGGTGGTTTATAAGCTGCTTTGACAACTGTAGGAGGAGACGAATGTAATCAAACCGATATGACCTCTCTAGGTTAAATATATTAAAAATAATATTTTCGGAGAAACTAATATTATTCTTAATTATCAGGGCAACACCACCTGAGGGAGTCGAACACTCTCTATCTTTTCGTAATATTTTGTATCCTGGGATTTTGAATTTGATGTTTTGAGGTAGATGAGTCTCAGTTATGCAGGCTATATCAATGGAATTTGATTCAAGGAAAATTTTAAGTTCATTTCTTTGAGAGGATATGCTATGTGCATTCCAGTTTAACAATTTTGTTTAACAATTGTCTGAGTTCAGTAACCATAGTTGAAAAAATGATATAAGGGAGTTCATTTATAATACGTGGACTGAAAGAAAGCGCAGTTTGTTGTAAGAGAATTGGTAATATCAGATAAGCTCTTGTTTACATTATGGCCCATTTGTAAAGGAGGCAGGCTATTTACGATGAGAGAGGATATGTGGTAAGCATTCCAATATAATAATATAAAAAAGCATTCCGATATAATAAAAAAAGAAGTTTTATATTTCTCAATTCAGACGTCTGGGTACAAATAAATATAGTACCATTTAGGAAATAATAAGAAAAATGGAAAAAATAAATATAACGAACATAACATGCTGAGGAGGAGTTAGTAACTATAGGTAACTTAATGTTTACACTAGAAACCATAATAAATGATACAATTTAATTACTCATGCTTATAATTATTATTTGCAAAGACAATTATTAGTAGTAACCCCAGAATATGAATGTTAAGGCTCTTGTTAATTTGTTTTAAAAAATATTTTGTCAGAATTTCAACACAAATAGTATGTTTTAAAAGAAACAGAACAAGTTAAATGTTGGATGATGCTAACTTAGGTTCTTATTATTTTGTTTTTGAACAAAACATAGTCGGAAGGTTATGATTTTTAAGAAGGCAAGTGGAAATTAAGCTCTTTTCTTAAAAATCTCTCTTCTTTACCAGGAGCTGTGAGATATTGACTAAAGCATGACTGGTCATCACGACTACTTTATTCAAAGTAAGAACAACAAAAATGTTTACAGTCCTTTCAATCAGAAAAACAATTTCAAAATAAAGCAATTTGCTATGATTTGATATGGTGAGACTGATATAATTCACTACAATAACAATTTTACTAAAATTTCCCTGGGTTTTGGCAACATATTAGGTTCCTCTTCAGAAAGCCAATAGTAAAAGTAATAAAGAATATTTGTAAGCTCTAGTATATTATTATTTGGATTACATATTAATTTAATTTATATTAATATTATAATTAATATTATTATTATATTAAATATATTAATTTCTAATGACATATTAAAATATTATTTAATTATTTATATTCACTTCAATAACTTTCTAATAAACAAGGGTCTTACACCATGAAGAAGAAACAGAAGAGAATCCAGTATCAGTGAGAGGACTGGTCAAGTTGACTATTGTAATTATATTGTATATAATTTTTTATTACAGCCAATAACTTATAATAAAATGATTTAGAGGTAGTTCTCTGGGGCAACTCTCTATTGTACATATGCAAAATCTACAATATGATTTTTAAATATTTGGTTTTATTCGATAATTGGCTCCACCATTACACAATCAGAGGAGCAATTTTTTAGTATATATGAAATGAAAATTGAGCACCCCTCTGTGGATTTATTTAACAACCCAGAAAGCAGGATAAAATTAGGAATGAGTGGAGTGAATTTAAGGTTAAAGTGGTATAAATTAACAAGATTTAAATTTGTAATAGATTTTCTAAATATGAACAAATATTCATAAACAGCTAATGTATTAATATGTATTGATAAAAAGAGATTACTTACTAGGAGCTAGAGAAAATTTTTATCAAATTTCTAAAACGTGAAATATAATATTTACATTTATTATCAAAAAAATTTCAGAAATTAGAACAAGAGAAAAATTGATTAAATTATTATCAAAGAAAAAAGAAAGAAAATCAGAATTGAATTGATAATTATTGAAACCTATCAAACTTATATGCCTTGTAAGTGTCATTTTCAGTAAAGTGTCAATCCCAGAACATTTTAAGCTTTAAAAATAAGAGACTATAAAATGTTAAAAATAATGAGACTATAAAAATCTATAATCAATCATGTAACTTCAAATTAAATAAGTAGATTATAATTTTTTATAAATGTTATTTGTTTTATAAAAACAGTTTATTCATTAAAATAACTGTGTTTGCACTTTCTTTGTTGTCTTTTGATTTTAGTCTTAACTTTACCTTATTATCATTTGTCCATTATATGTAGACATCTGTCATTCTTGATCAATTGTGAGTTGAAGAAATCTAATTTGGCCATCTTGAATTTTTAAATTGTTCAGGTACATTCATTAACGTAACTAGAGTTGATCCACCAGTCAACCAACCACTCCAACATATTACTCCCTTCAAGAAAGATGCTTCGTAATATAAGTATAATTATTAGTATAATATTATACTATAATCAATCATGTAACTTCAAATTAAATAAGTAGATTATAATTTTTTATAAATGTTATTTGTTTTATAAAAACAGTTTATTCATTAAAATAACTGTGTTTGCACTTTCTTTGTTGTATTTTTGACATTATTGACTCTTACTTCTGTAATCCCACAATAATAACTTTGAAAAAGTAAAATCCTTCAAATTTTTATTTCTTTTAAATTGTTACTTACAATTTTTTTTAATTTCTTCTAAGCAACGGGAGGGGGGGGAGGTTACAGCCCCAATAACCCCCCCTCGTTACGCCTATGGGTACATTGGAGAGCATGTTTCTTGTGGGAGAGCGAGTTATATATTGATATTAGTCATGGTTCAGCCAAATTTTCTAGTCATGAAGTATTGAGACACATATAAGTTATATTTATTGGATTGTCTGGAAAATAATGCAAGACTTTATTTTTCTGTAAAATACGCCTTCAAACACCACCTTCACCTTCCCAATCGCCTTGAGATTGTCATCAACGATGGATATGCTTACTTAAACAGTTTGAAAGCCCAACAAATAAAAGCATAAAACTATTTACTATTTTTAGGGGCCTTTCAAAGAAAACATAAAATCCTGCGTTATTTTCCGAACAACCCAATAGAATGATCTACTAATTTATTATGAAAATAGCTCTTAACTTGTATTATGAATTGTTCGTGGCTGTTAAAAAGTAAATGAATCTATTTGTTGATATATTGCTACTAAACTTCTAATATTTATAATTTTCCTAGAAGTAGTTTCGGACACAAGTAGCTCCTAGAGACCTAGGAAGTGACTTAGTATCTCTAGGAAGAAATCTAGAACTGAAGTACAAATAAAAATTAAACGAAATAAAAAATTGAAACATTATTTCTCAACTATGATGATGTCTTATGCGATGTTATATCTATAAAAAACATCAATTAAAATGTTTTAGATTTTTTGTAAATTTTTGTTTTTCCTATATGGGAGAGGAGCGGCTCAGTGGTAGAGCACTGAATTGCCATGTAGAAAATCCTGGTACAATTCCCGCTGCAGACAAGACTTTTATTTAATCTGTTAGCGGCCGGAGATAGATCATACGGGATATAAGACCCTCCCGGGGCTCACCCAGCCTCTATAAAAAGAATAAGGGGGGAAATCTGGTGGTTGAACGTGATCTAGGACAATTCTCCTCCTTGCACGTTATCGATATTGCCGTTATCCATGAAGTCAGAACCATTCTATCAAGTACTGAACCCCAGACCCGTTCTTAGGTTGTAGTGGTACACGTTTTTCCTCCCGCTTCCTATGCGCAATAAATAAAAAATTTGTCATAAAATGGTTCTCTGGGTTAACATAATTTTTAAAAAATCCAGAAGGTCAAAAAAGTAAGCAAATGTTTATCCCCCCGCCCCAGACTTCTAATCCAATTAATTGACTGTTCCATGATTGATGAGAACCAGTGATAAATATTGTTTCTTTCAGAATATCCATAGAATTTCCATCAATCTATCAAAGCAACTATTAACGGAAAAAGTTGTGTTTAACAATGATATTTCCATATAATGTGACACGAGAGGTTCTATATTTTTGGCTTTCCCACAACGGTGTTGCAAGTCGGGCGAACAATGCATTGCAATCCCTTGGGAACTCGATAATTAAACAGAAACGTTAAACGTTGCGTAAAGCATTCTCTGGGTCAGGCATATCTTCTATCTCTTTTATTTCTACACCTCCTTTATTTTCCTTCCATCTCGCTTTGTCAATTGCTCCTGCCTCATTTCAGGCTTTATTGTCTGCTCATTCATCAACTTTCAGTACTGCTGAGAAGAAGTTACATCGCAATAGCAAAAATTCGCATTGATAGGCATAATAAAATCCCTAACTAAATAGTTAAAAATTATAAAATTATTTGCAATTGAAATACACACAGTTTGATCATTATTGCTCATTTTTTTTAATGAACCATATTTCCTTCTATGACTAGGAATCATTTGACCTAATTCGTAGGATTGGTAAAGGTTTTAAAATTTTTCGATATACTTTGACAGGATTGTTATTGCTTATTTTATATAAATATCATTCTACAAATTAAAAAAGCTCATTTTATTTCATTAAATAATATTTTAAATTTTTGTACACAGATCTTCCAGGTAATATATGCCCTTTTCCGACAAAATCAAAATCCGATAGCATGAAGACGAGATATTGATGATCAAACGTGATTTGGTAGCTTGAAAATTGACTTCCTCAGGCAAGTTTGTTTTCAATGATATTTTGATGTTATTTTTTTGTCCGAGTTATGAAAATATGACAATATTTTGAAGTGTACGATACATGAATATTTTCTACTATTATTAGTCCAAAATGCATTTATTTTTTTAAAAGCTTATATATTACCTTCAATATAATATGAATAACAAATATTTTGTTGGTAAAACGAGGTCGATGGCATTTTCAGAATGCAGAAATAATATTCAGTATGTTATATTTGTCCTCTGCTCCAGAAACCCGTTGGAACGAACTTTGGGAAATATGTCCAATATAATTAGATACAACTTTTGGTTGAAGCAATTAATAAGTTGTTTCGAATTAACTAATGGATGTTTTGAAATGATTTTACTAAGAATGAAATTAAAAACTCTACTCCCATTTTAACCATCAAAATGATAATTCTTTATAAAAGTGAAATAATTCCTAAGTTACTATTTAGGACGATTTTATCAAATATCTATTTCCAGCTCATTCTTTAAACATAAATATGCAAAAAGTGAGAATTTGTTTAAAATAAATATAACTATAATTTTGCAATTAGTTATACTAACAACTTCACTACTAATAAGCACAACCTTTGAGTATATAATTAGAAAAGTTTCAGGAAATACGCGACTAATCATTTCAAAAGACACTATGCTTTAACGTTAGTAATAAATATGGCATTATTTTCTCACATGAATACTACACAATATTTAGCTCTAGATTAGGTAGAAACGAGCTCATTTTATATAAAATAGTCATTTTTTTTTAGTCCGCTAATCTAAGACAAAATAATTTATCTTTTCAACAGTGATATTTTACCCATGAGTAATGTTCAGAACCTTAAGAGATATTTCATTAAATATCTTATTGCAAAGCAACATCCTACGCAGCATAATATAAGCTTCACACGCACTTACCACATGTATGAAATCAGAGCACGGTAGCATCAGAAACAAATGAAAAACTTGTTTGTTGAAAGTGTACATTTCTTTTTTAAAAAACTGTCTTTTGTTGATGTATATAAAAATTATAACCGTAATTATAGAAAAAATAATAATTTATAAATAAAAATAATAATTGAATGAGATGAAAATAGTTGACTGGATGATCTAATGTAAAGGAGATAGTTGGGGGTGCAGTCAATAATTATTGACTGCACCCCCCAACTATCTCCTTTACACAAAAATAATAATTATTTTTTTCATAAATTTATTAAGAAATATACTCCTTCGATTTTTTATGGGTACACAACTGTTTATATATTACTTATTTTAATTAAATAATAACAATTTTATTCATTTTTTTTAATTTATTCTTTTAAATAAACTGTGTTTAGTTGTTATCGTGTTTCAATACTTCATTGTATAAAATGATCACACTCTTACTCCATGTAGTAGGCACCCATTGTTTCATTACAAAGTACATGAAAAGTCAAAGCAGGCCATGACTTACTACAACTATTACTTAAATTTTAAATTTTAAAACACGTTAACATTATTACATAATATAAACAAAATAACATATGTTATATTTAAAATACAGCGACACTGATTATGTAGTTACATAAATCCCAAATTCAAGAGTTGAACTTCGTACGGTAGTTTTTTTAAAATGTCCTATGTTTAAACATAGTACTCATTCAATCATTGTTTAAATAATTAAAAAATGATCATTTTATCTTCTTTTTTTAAGCCTAAAAGTGCGAAATATAACGGAGTTCCTTCGATCTTAAAATCAACTTTATACCAGGGTACTTAATAAAGAGTTTTGAATTATATGACATCAAAACTATTCAAAATTTATATTGAGATGCTCAAACTGGATATTTCCGGTAAAAATAAACAATATTCAAGTTACTAACCCCAAGATCGCGGGTTCGTAGCCCGGCAGGTGGCCCTAGGATTTTTTAAAGGGAGTAAAAAATCCTTAGTTACGCAGTCCTTCGGAAGGGACGTTAAACGGAGGTCCCGAGCCTGTACGATGTCAGGTACTCGTTAAAAATCCCTATCCTAATTAAACCTGGATAGGAAAAATTTAGCATCGTCCGATTAGCCATAGTAGCAAAAAAGTGACGCTAAATGAACAAACAACAACAACAATATTCAATATCTTAATACTTTGCGTACAAGGAAGTAAGAAAGTCATGTAAACTTTAAACAAACTTATCAAACGAAATGTTTCTGCTTTATTATAGTTTTAGTTTCACGTCAGTATTCATTATTGACATAAAACTATCAACTCATTATAATCGTAAACAATTATCTCATTATCCATTTGAAACAACAAGAAACAATTAACCACAGTACCTACATGATAAAAAAAAAGAATCATAGTATTGTTGAGGCTTCAATATCAATAGTAGCCATACAATTTCAAAGTTAACGCCGAAAAATGGTACTAGAATGATATGTACTAACTAGGTAGAAATAAATAATAGTTTTACATAAGTTTTACTGGAAATATATCTTAATCAGAAGAAAATAATAATATTTATAAATTAGTAATAAATAAACAGTCGTAGTAAATGTATAATGCAAGATATTAATTACATCATACATTTATAAAGACAATAAAAACAGAATAGTAAAATTATTAAAGTATAATAAATTAGTAGAGAAAAATATGATTTATTAAATGTGCACAATTTAACACCGCATTTAAATAACGAAATATGAAGAACAAGATATAAAAATATAGAAGGAATAATAATAAAAACCTAGAATATAATAATAATAATAATAATAATATAAATACTTCTCCGATCACACTCGTAATTCAATTATTCAATTTTTAACTTTTTGGAGTTTTCCTAATTCGGTAATATTTATAATAAATAAATATAAATATAGATTTATAATAAACAGTAGCATATAACATACATGGCACTCTATATATATATATATATATATATATATATATATATATATATATATATATATATATGAGATCACCATGTCGCAAATACTGTGCTATAACGTCACTTATGCAGTTTTTGTTAAAACTGAACTGAGTATGTTTATATTTTTTTTATAGTAATTTGTGAGATGTTTAATTTTTACTTTAAAATGAAGTTCAAAGATGTAGTTTAAATATTATCATTTAATTTGTTTAGTCTAGAAGAACTACCGTTATAATAGGATGTTGAATTTTCAAATGCTTCTCCTGAAAAATTACATTATTTGCATAAGTGACGTTATAGCGCCGTATGTGCGATGTGAAGAAAGAGATTCATTGGACCTGTTTACTTTTTCGTCGCAGCCACTTCGAGTTCACAAATTCTAATAAATCATATTTTATTTCAACATGAATTGACTCTCCTAAAATCAAAAGTTCTACAATTCTTATAAATCGACGATGACTTTGTAAGATTTTAATAAAGGACCAATAAAAAATTTTATTCGGAACAACTATCCAGCACTATTTATAACACAATGACGGTAAAAATGAAGCTGAGTTGACTAGAAAATAATAAATATGGTTTTAAATAATAAACAATATTAACAATAATAAACAAAGAAGAAATTTGTTTTTAAAAAAAGCAATTGCAGAAATATTACAATGGTGTGGAAAAACGGTCCAGTAGGTGTTGTGTAACAAAGTATTCCCAAGGTTTAAGAATAGAGTTTTTGTAATGAAAAAGGAAAAGTATGTGAAAACTTGGTGACACTGTAGAGGTTACTCCTTCCTGATTCTGTCCAGAATGAGATGAGTGCTTCACGAATATCTGAGCTAGAAATTGAGAGAAAGTCTGAAAAACTAACAGTCTAAGCGAGGAACAACTTATTAGACAATAGCAAAGAATTATTTTTAATACATTTAAATTCACCGCTTCGTCAAATAAGCAGGTAGCATTGAAGGTGATGAATGCTTCTAATGAATTACGACGCATTATACAAAAACAATTGTAATAAAAATAAAAAAAAAACAAAGCGAAAAGAACGCTTAAACTCACTGGTATGTTATAATACAATTACAACCAAGGTTATATCACATTTTAAAGAGAGTATATGATCTGCAACTCTATTCATTTTTAAATTTAATCTGTTCAGCCCTTGATTGAAAAGTGTCATTATTAAAAACTTGGAAAAACAGTTACTCTAAATAAGTTTCTAAAGCTGTTAATTCCCCATTTACAGAATTTTCCGGAGGAACCTTAACTATAGCGAGAGTTTGTTGGTGTTAAAAGGCGTAAAACCCTTAAGACAACGTTATAAAAGGTTGGTAACTAATACACTAATGCAAACTCATGGACAAAAACCCACAAACTGGATGATGGAAAACATTTTGATACGATTTGAGATAATTGAGACAGTAGGCGATGTGCCAACATAAACTGAAATACCATTAATAATTGGTATACGATAATAAATTTGGGACAAGTCCTATTTTATTCATTAGTAGTTTATTCATTGATAGATAATAATTAAATTCTTCAGAAATATGTTTAAATGTTTGAACGTTGATTTGATCCTGGCATGAAGGAGGTGGCAGTTTTTCAATAATATGAATGAGTGTGGCTCAGTTTCAAGCGAGACAAGGCAACCTCTATAAAACCTAGACCATGCCTTTTGTCTTTGAAGTGTTTTAGTATATCCAACAGAGCGGGAATGTTGATACATTTTATTATGGAAAAATTTTATTATCTTTTAAAACTAATAACGCTAAAATAATACATTTTTGCACCCCTTAATCCTTTTAAGGATTTGATAACATCTGTGTTTAACATTTGATACATATAGAATAGAATAGAATAGAATAGAAAATAAACTTTATTCTGGGACCAAGTCCCTTTAGAATAACAATAATGAACAAATAAAAAAAAAAACATAAAATTCATCTGGCCAGAAGGCTACATAATAACACAAATCATGAAATATTCAAGTGTGACAAAACATTGTAAAAATAGAAATAGATAAGAAAATAAATAAATAAAATACAAAGAACTTGACTGCTTTTTAACTAATTGTCGAAAATAAATATATTTATATTAACAAAATAATGATTAATAATATTAATACAGTAGTTGATGACGAAATTGCTAACTAAAATAATTGATTAGCATAGTATGCGATAATATATTTAAAAAGTCGGTATCATCTTTGTTGTTGGAAAAATAAACAAAACAAAGGGTAGCGGGATCGAGTTTACAATACTGATATATTCAAGCAGACATTTGACCTGCTTGGAGAGCGACTTTTTGAGATGCCAAGAGATGATGGAAAAGCAGGGATTTAAATGAAGCTAGTGAAGAGGAATGGCGAATGAAAGGAGGGATTGAATTCCACACAGTGGTGGAGCGGGCGAGGAAGGAGCGCTCGAATGCCTTAGTTTTGTGGGAAGGAATGTAGAAATCGGAAAGGCGAGATCTTGTTTTGTGGTGCTGGACAGAGGATTTGAATGGGAGGAGACTATAGATATATGAAGGGTGTTGCGAGTTGATGGATTGGTATAGAAAAACGCTAAGGAAATATTGTCTACGGATGGGAGGGAAGAGCCACTTTAACTCATCATAGTGATGTGACACCCGGGATCGCCTCGGAGTACCAAGGACAAATCTTAAAGCGCAGTTCATTATTCTTTTTAAGCGGCTCTCAAGCATTTTCGAGAGGCCCCCGTATACCACACTACAGTAGTCGAAGTGGGGGAAGATGAGGGATGATACGAGCAGCTTCCGAGTAGGTTGTGTAAGGAGATGCCGAGAACGATGGAATAATTTTAGGCAACTATTATTCGTCGGGATATTTGGGTGACATGTGGTTTCCAGGAAAGGTTTTGGTCTACGGTAATGCCTAGGTTTTTAACGGAGGAGTTGAAACTGATGGGGTGGTCGTTTAGGATTAATGTTGGAAGGGTGGTGATAGTTGCAAGGAGGGAGTTGGAACCTAGAACAATGGCCTGGGTTTTCATTGCATTCAATTCCAGTTTGTTCAGCTTTGCCCAGGCACTGATATATACCTATATATATATTTATATACCTACACAAGTATGTTGTGACACTCCGCTATAAAAATAACTAGCTTAGATGAGCATAAATGTTCCCGAAATGATCCTTGTACTAAAACCGCTCAAAATTATTAATGGTTAATTATTTCCGATTAATTAAAGCTCATAAATATATGGTGCACTCACCCACACAGTTTCATTATTGATTTGATTTAGGGTCGATGATCAATAGGTTTTCTTTCAGAGGACCAGCAATGTTCACACAGCTATTATGATTTTCGTTAATATTCTGTGATTTATTATCATATTATACATTATTATCCATTCTGATTTCAAAAAAGTTTACGTTTTTCCTCTATCACTATAAATGGCAAAGATGTGCTTTGGTTGGATTCGCTTCTTGAAAACCTAATAAACAATCGCATTACAGTTGAACTATGTAAAAATAATACTTAATCTCCTTTCTTTGAAATTCAAAATCAGTTTCTCCGAAAACTCAATGAATTAGGCCATGTAACATATCTACATTAAATTTAATTTGAAAAATCGACAATTTTTTCAGCAATCTCTGATAATCAAAAAAATGGCACTCTTAGGTTAAAATAATATATAATACCTAATAGAATTAATTATACTATAATATGTAATATGTAAAAATAAAATAATGTTTATTGGAAAATAATTATTTAAAATGGATATATTTTAATTTTATTTTATTTTATTAATTTACAATATATTGTACGTTATAATTTTTTTATTTTATTTTATTGTGATATTTAAATATTTTTATTTTAAAGAGAAAAGATTTGTCCTGGCCGCGATTCGAACCCGGGGCCTGCGCCTCTCTAGCGCGGTTTTCTACCAACTAAGCTACCAGGGATCGTAGCCTGTTTTTATTTTGAAGGGATAAGATTTGTCCTGGCCAGGATTCGAACCCGGGTCCTCCGCATCTCTAGCGAGGTAATCTACCAAATAACGAACAGGTTACGAGCCCTGGTAGCTTAGTTGGTAAAGTACTGCGCTAGAGATGCGGATTACCCGGGTTTGAATCCCGGCCAGGACAAATCTTTTCTCTTCAAAATAAAAATATTATAGGTACGTTATATTTTAAAATTAATTATGTATCATATTTTAATTAATTACAATTAATCAAAATATAAAAAGATAAAAATAATAGATACTCTATTCCTCAATATTATCAAGAACTGCATATCCGACTTCACGACATATAAACTGCACATAACCAAAATGGATCTTAAAATAAAAAAAACATTTAAAAAATGAGTGGATCGTCATAACTCATAAAATCTGTATGTTTCCCTAGCTGTCTTCACCGCCGTTTCACCCGCATAAAATTTCCGTTTAGCCCTAAAATACAAAATATCTATCAAATAGGTTAATATTGTATGTTTTTAATTATCATTGGTATTGTCGATATTTTAAAATAAATGTTTATGGAAATAATAAAAATAAATAATAAAAAATAAAATAATAAAAATAAATTTTAGGATATTCCTTATTTTTTTTTTACATTTTAATTCTTCTTAGGCCCAAGCCGTGGAACAATATGAAAAAGTAAATTTATGTTATTAGTGTGTTTTTTTCGGAGGACTATTCTCCTGATATATCCCCTGACTTTTTAATTTTGAAACTTTTTTATGACAACGAAACCTACATTAGAAGGATTTTGCCTCGGTAATTTATTAATTGTTGCTGTTTTATTCTTAAATAGTAACATACAGCGTAATGTTAAAATCCATGTTGCTTTCCTCGATTAATAAAAAATCAGTTTTAATGTGGAATAAAATAAGCATATAAATAGAAGCTTTTGTTTATGTCGTTAATTTGCTTTCAAGATTAGATGTTGCGGTAGCGCTATTTCTTTATTTATGATTCCTGTTTCTTCCCAATGGGCCATCGCTTGTTGAAAAGCCTAAACGGTCAGTATAAGACATGAAAAATTGTTCAAATTTAGCTAGTAGTTCCTGAGACGAACAACTGAAGCGGCACCTCAGTATTGCTGGAGGGATGTGACCTAGGTTTGAACGCTTTACTCACATTATAACTTTGTTCAAAGATTCCCCTAACAGTCATGGATCACTCGATGAAGGCAAAACGTAAATCATCAATTGTCATTTTCTTATGACTGCTGTCAGGTTTGAGACAGTTTCTGTAGTTTTCTTAATTGTAATCGGTATCCTTCTTCAGT
The DNA here is from genome assembly GCA_037127475.1 of Arma custos. NCBI lineage: Eukaryota > Metazoa > Arthropoda > Insecta > Hemiptera > Pentatomidae > Arma > Arma custos. Next base: position 91,750,399 of record CM073760.1, on the reverse strand, counting down.
TAATTATTGACCTAACATCATTATCATATTATTATATATTATACATAATATATGTATCACATTATGAAATATTTATTCCTCGTATAGCTATTTAGCGCTTCACCTATTACCTAAAAGTGGCAGATTGTAATATCTCAATAAAGTGTGTGTGTGTGTGTGTGTGTACATATATAATTGCTTCCTTAGAACAGGTTTATTGTTGATTGCAGATAATAAAAATCTCTTCTTTTTTTTCTTTCTTTTTTTTTTGGTATTGAAGGTATGAGAAAATACAGGAAAAGTGTTACGAAGATCTAAACACTTTATTTCTATATAACTTCAGAGATCTGCATAGAAATAGTTTATAGTAAACCATGTAATTAGGTGTATTTTGAAGGCAATTCACTTCTATAAAACAACAAAAATATATAATAATAATGGTACTCTAAAAAGACAATTATTAGAAATGATAAGGTATTGTATTTTTTTTCACATTTTAGAGATATATTATTTAACTTTGTTCATAGTAGACAAATATTTCTAAAGCAAAATGGAAGAATTAATGTTACCACTTCTATTCCCTGAAAATATTCCCATTAAAAAACATAAAATGGAGTAATATAATGTAAATTTCCTAAGATAAACAAACATTGTTGATACGGTTAAATTCCAAAAACTGTTCAATATTTTCATTTATGCTTGTAAATTACCTCGCAATTTCTCTTCAAATTTTTTTATTTTACCTCGTACATTAATTTTGTTACTAATGGTAATAACCTTTACCAAAAATGTCGAGGCGAAAGTCTTAGCAAGTGGTTTAGCTCAAGTTGTGGAGCAATGAGCTGCCGAGCCGAAGATCTTGGATTCAAATCCCAGCTGTGGCAGATAACATGATCTAATAACAGCCAGAGATGGACCCTGTGGAATCTGGAGACCATTATGGGGCTCACTCAAACTCAGTTAAGTGGGTACTATTAATAGGGGGAAAACCAGGCGATTGAGCGTGGTCTAGCACAAATCACCTCACTGTGCAACCGTTGTTCTTAAGACAGTACAGTCTCTAGGTACCTGTTTTCAGACCCTTCATGGGTTGTAGCTGTACAGGTTTTATTTATCAATGTATAAATTTAGAAGTCAATCGCTCCTTCACAAGAACAATGTCATAACTCAAAACCTAAATTTTCAATAGAGGTATTTGAAATTTCCATATGATTAAAAAAATAAAAATTTTGGGTATTGGTAAATCGAAACATTTCGAATTTTTAGTGATAGTATTGAAATTCTTTTATTGACCATTAAAACATTTTTACAAGCATGAACTTTTTTTATTTAACACATTCCTATCAAACTTCAAGTTCAAACATTATTTAACTCAAAATCACCAACACATTATTAAAAAAAATGTTGGAAATGGAATTTCAGATATGTCTGAATTAAAAAGCTGCAACCAATATAATTGCTACTGGAGGCTTAACTAAAAAATTGGTATCATGACAACCCAAAATATGACCCATTAAAAAAACTTGAATATGCAATATCAGAAATGTCGTTTCCAAATTAAATAGCTTCAACTAATACAATTCCTGCTGAAAGCTTAGATCCAAAATTCCAATTTTTGAGTTATGTCGTTGTTCTCGACAAGGAGCAAATGTAAAAAATTCAAATTCAAAATTATGGAATTTTCATTATCATAAAATCTACTGAAGCTGCCATTTTTAATGATTGTATCTCTGCTCTAACACACATTCTATGCTCCCAATTAATTATAAAATACTCATATATCTACAGCCCCGGTGAATAAGTGGTTAAGTCTCTTGAGTTTCTTGTACTTAAGTAAGCGGAATCGAGTTATTTTTGTAGGAAATAAGAGGCTAAGTAAGACATGGGCTTGAAAAGGAGTTATTGTTTATATTACAAATGCATTTAAACCCAAAAACTAGGAGAATGATACGATTCCGGTTGTCTCAATGAAGTTAACTCTCTCTGGACAAAATCCGACTTAACCACTTATTCACTGGGGCTGTAAATATATGACTGTATAAGACCTATTTGGACTTACGGAGTAGAGCTTTGGGGCTCCACTAATCGAATTCCTCTTGTATCCAATCTTTACAATCCAAAATCCTTCGTAAAATCCTTTATTCTTCTTACTTTGGTACGAATAAAGACATCCATAATGACCTCAATGTCCCATTTGTTGCTGATTTGGCCCGAACCCGATACCAGTCTTTTCATGAAAAACTCCATTCCCACTCAAACCGACTACATAGTTTCAAACCTAGCAGCCTCTTCAATTCCTGATAATCCTCCAAGGCGTCTGAAAAGAAGATGGCCTCTTGGCCTAGTTATTTGAGTACTACCACTGGGTAGTTTCTCTACCTGTCTTCGTCCATACCAATATGTATCATTCCTGCCATTTACTCGTTATTATAATAAAGTTTTAAATTTCAAGAATAAATTAATTTTAAAAAACTGGTCAATTAACGTACAATCCAAATTTTTCAAATCTGCTCTTTTCAACTCCTTCCTTTTACCCTTCGTATCGGAATATTTAATTGTTTCAGGTAATATTTTATCAAAAATAATGTTCACTGATTATTTTTTACTTTTAATGGTGTAATTTCATGGCAGAAGACAGTGATACAAGGTCGGACCTGGATTGGGGAATCGACAGGGACCTAACGAGAGGGTGGGAGGTCTATAAAGTCCCACGGTAAGTCTATAAAGGCAGCTTACCCCGGAGGAATACAGTCAGGATACACATCGCTCATGGCACCGCCAACTGTTGTGAAGGTCAGTACCATCTCATTTGTTTATCTTTATCTGTTGTGTTTGTTTTGTTGATGCCTGTATGTCTGAAGGCATGTCTCTAAAAAGTTTGTTTTCTAATAAATGTACTTTGGTGAAGCGTTCGCTTAATAAAAAGAAGTCGAACATTATACAACTATGCTTTATATCATTAATAGAAAAAAAAACTAATTTGAAAGACATTATTTAACATTTTTAAGAACCTTTAAATTTTAAATTTTTACTTTTACTGTTAAAAATAAAATTTTACTCATAAACATTGTACATAAAAACAAAATATTTTGCCTAAAAAAATTAAATTTTAACATTTAAATTAAAAACAAAATGAAATGTCATTTTTTTACACAATTAATATTTAAAAATAAATGTAATTTTTTTAATTATTAGCATTTTAAATTACATAATTTTAATATGTAATATAAAGGACATTTTTCATTTTAAAAAATTACGTTTTACTCATAAAAGTAAAAATACAAATTTTAACTAGAACAAATTAAGAATCATATTTGAGCCTTAAGCTATTAATCAAACACCACAGGACTAAAAGTAAAAAGAATCTTTTTTTCTCTTTCTTCGAATTTAAGAAAGCATATGATTCGGTAGATAGGAAAACGCTACTTGAAGTACTAAAAGAATACGGGGTTGACCAGAAAACTAGAAAATTGATAGGGCTAACGATAACAGGGACTTAATCTAAAGTTAAATTCCAGGAAAGTATCAGGGAACGATTTCATATCAAAACGGGACTCAGACAAGGAGACGGGTTGTTTCCAGTGCTTTTTAACGTGGTACTGGTAAAGATCATGAAGGAGCTGTGGAAAATCAACAATTCAGGTGCAACCCTAGGGACTAAGAACAATCACGTCAAAATTAAATGCCTCGCATATGCGGACGACCTTGTCACAGCTGTAGTAGAAGAGGCGATTGCCCAAATAAATACCCTCTCGGAAATAGCGAGGAAAACAAGCTACAAATATATTTTGGGAAAACGGAACTGATGACCACAGACTCGGGTTTTAAGAAGAAAAAGGTTGAAATCAAATACGGGACTTAATGGAACAGAAACCTTTTGTCTTCACAGTCTACAGAAGCTTCTGAAGATAGAAAGAAGAATTCTCAGAAGAATCTACGGACGTAAGAGAACATCTGAAGGATACAGGTTTAAGTCGAATCAAGAAATACGTAAGAAGAAAGAAAGAATACGGGAGTTCTATAAGAAGACTTAGAAACTGACGTTAGGTTGGCAAGGCTAAGGTTCTATGGACACATGATGAGGATGAATCCTGAAAGACTAAACCAAAATTTTTCAGCGAACCCAGTCACTAAAATTCATCAAGATATTTTAAACAACTTAAGGGTAATATGGACCAAGTTGGGCTAACAGACCAAGATTGTTTTGACAGTGATGGTATTCTGTATTAGAAGGACTCTCAAGGGAATAAAAGTTCTTGTGGGAAAAAAGGGTCTTGCGTGGTCTGAGGAGAGAAAACTTAGGCACGCAAAGCTCATGAAGGGCATATGGGAAAAGAGGAAACAGATGAAGAAGAATCATTATGATATTCGTCTTTAAGGGCTTTTCGTGAAAAAAAAACCTATTAAGTATTCAATGCTTTTTTAAAATATTAGAGAAGAATTGGTTGACTGTAACTTCTAATATAAGGAAGAAATAGTTATAATTATACTATATTACTATAATTATTATATAATTATACTATATTATTATAGTTATAATTATACTTTTTTTAAATATATTTTGTTAGAAACAAATCATTTAGAAAAGAAATCATAATTCAATTAAATGTTAATCTTATTTCACAAAAAAAAATTTTTTTTTTATTTCCAAGAACTTAATGACTTTTAACTAATATACGGGAAATAAAAATAGAAGATTCGGATTATGCTCTGAGATCATTATAAATTTTAAAAAATTTGTTTTCTTTAATTAAAATAGTTTTTTATTATTAATCGGCGGAGTTAATCAAAGTCGAAATTATTAACATATTGCCTTGCTACCTAACCACCCCCCTCCCTCTCATACATAAACAAGTGCAAAAAACGCAGATTTGATCTTACCGAACGTTGGGTAATAGAGTGTATTTGAAACTGATTGAAATTTAGCTTAGTTTAACTTTTTATAGAAAACAATTCAATTGATTATTTACAATTAATGGGTTCATTAATGTTATGCAAGGACAAAAATAAAAATTTTATCTCAATTAATCCTAGAACTATGAACACTCCATGAAAAATAGAAAAATACGTTCAACTGCATATCATATAATCAGGAGTTTGTGTGTAAAGTGAAGTGATGAGAATTTATCATCTGTCATACCAGGTGACTATAATCCACTAATAATTTCTTATTTTGGTTTATTACTTTTTTATTTTTTAAGAATAATTTATTGATATTTACAACTGTAATTACATTACATCAAGTAAATCTGCTGAATGAACAAAGGGCATGAAAAAAACAAACAATTGTGGAGAAACTATTCATTGATAGAACTCCAATAAAGTTATATAGTAGAAGGTCTCGGGGCCATATTCTTTTCAGATGCCTCAGAGGGTTATCAGGAATATTGTGGGAAGCAAGTTGAGAGACTAGCGGATTCAAGTGTGTATGGAGCTTTTCATGGAAGGATAGGTATCTAGTTTTGGCCAAATCAGCAACATATGGGATATTAAGATCATGATGGATGAGTTTGTTTGTGACATAATAAGGAGCATTGAGGATTTTACGAAGAATTTTAGATTGTAAGGAATGGATACGAGATGAATTGGATGGTTTAGTAGAGCTCCAAAGCTCAACTCCATATGTCTGATAATTGTCATGTAAATGAGTCTATTGTAATTAATTGGGAGCTTAGAACGTTTGTCCAGTAAATGTTGAAGTAGGCGAAAACGTCAAGCAGTTTCTTGTCTTTTCAGTCTTGTAAGAGGATTCCAAGTGAGACGTTTGTCCAGATGGAGTCCTAGGTAACGTATCTGTTCGATAGGGATCAGTGGAATGTTATTAAAGGATACAGTAGGGCAGGAATTCGTTGGTTTACGACAAAGAGTGAAGGTTATTTGGTGGGATTTGTTATGATTTATTTTAATTCACCAATTTTGACACCATTCTTGAAGGTTTGAGGTATGGGATTGAAGAGATTGGGATGGGACAAATGGATCCTTATTTACTGATAACCCACATGTGTCATCAGCGTACGTAGTGAGGACAGTGCTTGGATAGGTTGGGATGTCAGCTGTATATATATCATGTATAGGATGGGACCCAGGATACTACCTTGAGGAACACCAGCAAACTGGGTAAAGAGGCAAAGTGGGTAAGGGCAAAGAGTAGGAAAAATGATGGTTTACTTTACTTTACTATTACTGAGGTAGGAACTGATAATAAGGAAGTAAGTAGAAGGTAAGAATTTACAGAGTTTGTACAGCAGACCCGGATGCCAGACTCGATCAAAAGCCTGGTCTACATTGAGAAAAGCTCCCGTCCAGAACATTCCGCGCTCTAATGCGGAAGAGACAACGTCCACCACACGATGACATTGCTGGATTGTGGAGTGCGAAGTTCTGAAACCAAATTGGTGATCTGGGATTATTTGGTTGGATTCTAAAATAGGATGAAGACGTTTAAGAATGAGTTTTTCAAGTATTTTACCCATTATGGGCAGGAGAGATATAGGACGGTAAGAAGATGGGAGTTCTGGTGGTTTTTTAGGTTTTGGTATCATCTTAACTATGGATAATTTCCAGGAATCAGGAAAGTATGTGGTGCGCAGTACGGCATTGTATATATACATAAGGAGTTGGGTCGCTTTCCGAGGAAGGCGTTTTAGAATATAGGATGTGATTAGGTCGTGCCCAGGGGCTTTGTTGGCGGGTAATCTGTGAATAATGTTTGATATTTCGGAAGGATGGAATGCTTTAGAAGGGTGGGACAACTGAAGAGGAATACTTAATTCTGCTTCAATGAATTCAGAGTGGGTTGGATTAAGGATATCTGGATGACGGTTAAATGTGTTGAATAGGTGCTGGCCGAAAATTTGTGATTTTTCTTCATCAGATCTTGACCAGGTTTGGGATTCGGTTAAAAATGGATGGTTGAAATTTTTATATTTTAGGAGTTTTTTAGGGGTATTCTATAAGGATTTGTCAGTAGTACTGAGATTTTCTGTACGGTAATACAAATTTTGAATTTTTAATGTTCTGATCTCTGATTTTAATTTGTTTGTCAGTTTGGTATAATGACTCCTGTCCGATGGATGTCTGGTGTGGTGCCACTTCGCTCTTGCCTGTCCTTTTTCTTTTAATAACTCAAGAATATGACGTGGACAGTTATTCTGTTAATAATGATTTTTACTTGATAAGGTGTTATCTTTTGTATTGCTTCTTGTATGTTTGTATATTGCAGATTTGATGTCTCCTTTTGTTTTAAGCGGGATTTTGAAGTCTAAATTATTTTCCAGATTGGATCGAAATTTTACCAGTCTACACGTCCAGTCTGGGATGAGAGGGCTAAGGAATGGGAATTGAATGTACTTGTAGTAGAACAGGACTGTGATCAGAGGAAAAGTCATCCAGGGATTTTATAGTTGTTTGATTGCAGGAAATCTGTGAGGAAACAAATATATCAAAAATAACAGGACGGTTTTTAAGCGATGCAGGCCAATAAGTAGGGTTTATGGGTGCGAGGATAGAGAAACTATTAGAGGTTGAAATCGATTTATTACTTAAAAGTATTATTTAACTAAATTACTTAAAATATAAATCTTATGCTCTTATGAGTGAAAATCATAATTTTTCCTTAAATGTCGAAGGGAAAGGTTTAGGTAGTGATAGCAGATAGTTCTCCTATATAACACCGAGTTGCTATGCTGAAGATTCCGGGTTGAAATCCGACAGTGGCAGATAAATTATTTAATGTGTTAATAGTCCACGGATGGACCCCGTTGAATCTACAGACCTAGAACTCACCAAGCCTCAATAAAGCCGTTACCGTTAATTGGGAGAAAACCTGGCGATTGAGCGTGATTTCGGCCATATCACCTCCCTGTACAACCTAGTCCTAGAAACAGAACAGTCTCTACCATTTATTGAACCCAAGAAGACCCTTCATAGGTTGTAGCGTACAGGGGAAATACAATATTCTTCTACTTCTCCCTCTAATTACGTATAAACTTTAATGTGTTTGGCTGTTGTCAGATGTAAGTTAGTCAGCAACATATCATTACTTACACTGCAGAATCGAATCATCATAAAATTTAAAAATAGTGTTCTAGAGAATAAATTAAAATTTATTGTCATTGAAATACAATATTTAACTTATTAAATGAAAATTTTATTATTAATATTCTATGTTAGGTAATTTTGAGAAATCTCTTGGCTATCGTCGAAGCAGGGTGATCAAAATATCCACAATGTATGAGATAGTAGATTTTTTTGCTGGCCTTTATGTATTTGCCTTGAATTATAACATCAACTTTTTGTTGAGACAGTCTTTTCTGTGTGTTCTAGACAGTCTTTACAGTGTGTTCTAGAATATTCTAGTGATGGTTTAATAGGTAGTTATGATTATAAAAATTGGTTATCTACACTTATATGCATTACTTTGGCAGATTATTTTTTTGGGTGGAGATTGTTTGTTTTTTTAGGATAAGTTCTTGTTCAGTCTCTTATGCCCATGAAGATTACAGTATTGCTTTCTTAAGCATTGATATTAATGTTTTACATAAACATTGAGAAAATTAGAATTTGATTCTTCTGAAATTCGAATCTAATTATGAAAAGATAAACTTATATCATGAAATCGTAAATTTTGTTTTCATAATTTAAATTAAAAAATTTGATTTAATGACGTTGCTTAAATAAATATAGTCCAGCACAAAGTTTCAAGTTAATAAATTCTTAATTGTTTGTAAAACTTTTGATTATCTCTTTGGAGTAGATAGAAACAGGAGGTGACGTATATCGACCATCCGAAGTAATGAATTAATATTAATTTATTGTATATCATTATAATGCAATTGGGAAAAACCACAATGCAAAGCCTTATGTTTCAAAAATACACCCACTTGCCAGTCGACGGTTCGCCTATTCAGGCATTATCAAGACACCAAACAAAGAGGGGGTTATGTGAATCACATCTCGAAGAAAAAGGTGCAATACATCCCAACGATCAACAGCCCAAACATGAGACAGCACCCCACCACCAAGACGTTCAACATACAACTCGAGTTGTATGTTTGTAACTCGAGTTACAGCCCAAACAGGCTCCAAACATGAGACAGCACCCCACCACCAAGACGTTCAACATACAACTCGAATTGGGGTGCTGTCTCATGTTTGGAGCCTGTTTGGGCTGTTGATCGTTGGGATGTATTGCACCTTTTTCTTCGAGATGTGATTCACATAACCCCCTTTTTGTTTGGTGTCTTGATAATGCCTGAATAGGCGAAACGTCGACTGGTAAGTGGGTGTATTTTTGAAACATAAGGCTTTGCATTGTGTTTTTTTCCAATTGCATTATAATAAATAATAGTGTTTCTTTTTGAGTTTTTGGCTCTATTTTAGTTTATTGTATATCGTTAAGAAGATATACAATACTTTAAGATTATATCTCTGAACGTCGACGAGTGGTCAGTTATCATAAGTATATTAAATTATGCCACGTGAGAGGTTTTGCTCTTCTTCATGCCCTTCATGTCATTTTGTATTATAATGTTACTGATTGTATAAAATTACATGAGAGGCTGATTTTAATTTGTTTAGTTGCGAATACAAGTATATAGACAATATATATATATAGACGAAATTGTATGTTCCTTGAGTGGTTGATACTTGGTATGTACTTTGGTGGTCGTATTAGATTTTTATTTTTTTTAAATATCTCCAATCTTGTCAACAAGATATACTGTTATTTTTTTTTTGTGATCTTTATTATTTTATAATAATTATAGTAAATGATATCTATAATTTTGGATATATTTGATAAAACAGTAATGACACTTATTAAGATTTTAAAATGAATTTTATCTTGTTAGAAATCACTTGTCCAGATTTGTCATTTTAGCTGCCATGTCAATGAATTTTTATATTTTTTAAATTGTTCATTAATAAGTAACTAGGGTTAACTAATTAACGATGTAGTAATGCTAAGTAATTAACTAAAACGTAATTAATAATCATTTAATTTGATTCGGGTGTATTTCATCCAGACATTTACAACTTGCACTAAATAGGAAGTCACGTTTTATCCTTATCTGCTTCACATCTTTTTTAAATAAATAGAAACATTTTTTTAGGTTGATTTACAAATTATCATCTCTTTCTGATGATATTAATAATTTCTAAAGAATAAATACAGGCCTTTCGATATCTTTAGTGTATTAAATATCTGGTGACGGCGTACTTTCATAAAATATACGTACAGAAAAAAACAAGCTCTATTTCTAAGCCAACTTAAAAAATAGTAGGTTTTTTTTAATCTTTATATGAACTACAGTGACGAAGACAATATTCGAAACAATAAAAATTTCACCGCTGTATATTGCTTTCAAAGGTATTTATATAATATGTTTACACACACACACACATTATGTGTAAACTATATATAGGTAAACATAGTTTACAGATCGATGTTTGATAGCAGTGTCGTAGAACGCTTTTGCGAGTTCAGGCAGTTGAGATTCCTCATATTAATCAAATTATATAAATTGATTTGTTTATCAATTTACTATCAATATAATCGGTGTTAATACAATTGCTTAGTGATGAATTGATAAAACCAAAACTTATTTATACAATTCAGTTTGTATGTATGCGCAGAACTGAACATTTCGGGTGCTTTGTAATATAACTATAAAGACATACTGATCTATGTTTATTGTTATTGTATTAAGCAAAATACTATTTCATAAGAAAGCAACAAATAGGTGAAACAAACAAATGATAGTATTAGATTTAAATTCGATTCAACCATTAATTTAATCGATTTCCTTTCTTTTCTACAATACCTTCTTTTTCAATACACTTTGTCAACTTTCTTAGTGCTTTCAAAAGTTTCAGATAAATGCGTCTTTTGTATATTAAATATTAGTTGTCTTCGAAAGTGAACATCATTATTTTTTTCAATTACCACTGAAACATCCTTGCACTAAGCCTCCATAATCTATTATCAGATGTACAGACCATAAGCTGTTTACGAATTTTATGAAATCTAGCAGAAATTCATTAGATAGGTTCTATTCTGGCATTGGCATTTCAAAATAATTAATTTTGATCTTTTCCTTTCATAACTATGGCAATCATCTGTTATGTGTCCAAACGTTTGTTATTCTCGGTCTAGCGAACAAGTTCTTTCATGGAGTAAATTAAATCTGTTTGTAATTTGTGGATTTTAATAATTTATAATTGTTGGTTCTCTGATGATTCGCTTGTGTAAACCAGATGATTCTTCTGAGTTAATATAGTGTTTTATTATATTGTAAATGAATATATTTCCTTGGATTATGAATTGGGTTTCACACGTATTTGCAAAAGAAAATATGTTAATGATGTAATTAATTTTAATTCAAGGCGGTTTGCCGAACGATCCTCGAGTTTGTTTTAATCTCATATCTTTAATTCCACGAGCCAAAATAGTTGCCACATTTACTATTGTAACAATGTGGGAAGCCTTCTTATGAAGTTCCCAAGTCCCATTTCGTCCTTGCGATTCTTTTCACACCAACAGACATTTTCACTTTCCATAACACGAATTATAAGTACAATCATTGGAGGAATCAAGAGTTATAGGAATTACAGCCCAGAGCGGAAAACAGAAAATAATTTTTAATGAAATGAAGTTCCAAAATAAATAAATGTTACCAGATTTAAGCTGGTTTCGCCAATAAAAAAAATTCGAGGTACCCTACTTAATTTCGATGGCAACGCCTGTATTTAATGTAATCAACTAAGACGTATTGCACACCTAAAAAAGCACACCTAATACCTGGATTGCAATAACAAAATTAATTTTTTTTTTCTCTGAAACAGACTATAAATTTGAGAATGTTATTTAGAGCATTTGTTAGAAACAATAAAAAAACTTACATACATACATAGATGGCTGTACATCCCACGTGGGGACAAGGCCTCCCGCAACATCAACCGCCAGTCATCTCTGTTCATAGTTGCTGCTCTCCAGTTACGGATGCCTAAGATTGGTCGAGCATCCGCATCCACATAATCCGCCAATCGGAGCCTCCCTCGGTCTTCCAGCTCTTCTTGTTCCATTACTTCTTCTTGAATTATTTTTTTAGGGAATTCATCTGTTCCCAAACGTGCGAAGTGTCCTTCCCACCGTAGCCTGTTCACTTTGATAAACCTTAAAACGTCGGCATCTTTATATAGTCCAGTTATTTCTAAGTTCGACCGTTGCCTCCACGTGTTATTGTGAAATACTGCTCCATATATTCTCCGTTATATATTTCGTTCAAACCTTTTGTGATTTTGTGAGAGCCCAACCAGGATAGGCCTTATCAGAGTTGTATATATTTTTATCTTTGTGGTCCGAGATATGGCATTACTTCTGAGGTGCTTTTGCAACCCAAAAAAGCATCTATTTGCAGCCATTCAGAAGGCTTTTTAAATAGTCACTCCATTGCACTAATATTCTTTTCTAGTCCATCACCAGGTTGCCCTCTGTATCCTTACGTGCATTCACACTGGGCTTGAAAGGTTTTCGGGTATTGCTCACACGATCGTAGAATTTCCTCGCTTCGTTTAGATTCTGTAGATGTTCCAACGCTTCCATATCGTCTTTTTCATATTTCCCTTTTTTCCTCTTGTATAGTTCCTTCTCTTCTTTTCTTTTTTTTTTTTAGTTCTCCTGGACTGTGTTTCTGGTGAATCTTCTTTGGACTATGAGCCGGTATGCTACATTTTTTTCTTTTGTTAATTTCTGGCAGTCGGCATACCCTGGGATTTTTCTTTTAGATAGCGTCTTTCCCATAATATTGTTTGATAGGTCCTAAAAAACTTGTACCACCATAACCCTTGAAGGGTCTTGAGTTCAGTGAGTGCTGTAGACTGTATTGTTTCTAGGACAACGGTTGTGCGTGGAGGTGATTTGCCCTTAATCCTCCTCAACCGCCAGGTTTTCTCCTAATTAGGGGTATCCACTTAATAAAGGCTGGATAAGCTCCAGGAGGGTCTCCAGATCCCACAAGGTCTATTCCCCAGACTCTCTTAACAAAGAGAAATTGACACAAAAATTAATATATTTTATTTTTAACATATTTTTTAACATTATTTTTAACAGTGGACAAAGCTGAAATTTTTTTATAAATACAATGAGTCTTTTCTATTTTGTGAAAATAAACAAACTATCTCAGATTTTCATCAGAACAATCACTAAATTTTTATTTTGTGACATGAAATTAGATTTATAACAAAAAAGAAACAAAATCTACTTACTAAAAAAAAGCTTCCAAATTTCCAACGCCAATTTACTTTTAATTAATTTTACTCAAGCATGAAATGAGTGTTGGTTCAGCTTTCTTCCTGCTTTTTAATTGCACCTGTAAATCCCTATTGCTTCTCAAAACGAGTTCTAATCGTTCTTCTTCAGCCAAAGTCAATATTGTATGACCCATTCTTATTCCATCCCACACTATATATTTATAAAATTATTACAGGTGGGAATTTTTTTTAATAGTTATAATTAATATAGAAAAACGTATTGACAGACATGGAATATATCTATATGCAAAAATAAGAAATAAGGAAAACAAATAAATAATTCAAGGTACATCATATATGATTAATTAGAACGAAAATATAGGGCATATACTTGGAATGAAGTATCCTTGGTAATTATTTAGGTAATGTTTAATGTTATATATTTAATTTATACTTTAAAAGATCCTGAATGAAATTGATGTTCACGAATACTTCCTATAAGAATTAACAATATAAACATTAAGAAATTCAAATGGTGGGGAGAGTGCGGGGTAACAGGTTCCTGAAACCAACTTGACCTAAGCTTTTCAACTTCATTCTATACCAAAATCTTTATAACCACAATTGTCAAACGATCCAGCACGACTTGGATAAGTTTATTACTCCTAAGGATCTTTTATTTTTTATCATTGATCGATATTAATGCAGCATAAGAGCTGTTAAGTTCTCTGATAACTATTAACGCTCACATACTAATTAAGCTAAAATAAAACATGTTTAATACTTTTTTACTCCTAAGGATCTTTTATTTTTTATCATTGATCGATATTAATGCAGCATAAGAGCTGTTAAGTTCTCTGATAACTATTAACACTCACATACTAATTAAGCTAAAATAAAACATGTTTAATACTTTTTTTATAACACATTCATCTTGCTTCAGGGTGTGCTGTGGATGCTCATGGTGGCTTGTGCCTGCGCAGCAAGTCAAGAGGAAGAACATAGAGAAGTCCCGATCATCAAGCAAATCAACAGGGTCAATGACGACGGCACATATACTTTCGGCTATGAAGCAGCAGATGGAAGTTTCAAAATTGAAACCAGAGATGTTCTGGGGAACGTAAAAGGTATGTTTGGCTACATTGACGAGCAAGGACAGCTAAAAAGAGTTTCCTACACTGCTAACAACGGAACAGGTTTCCAAGCTACTGGAAATATTCCTGGTATAACTGATGGCGGAGTTACCAGACGTCCAGTCCTTGTCTACAGGGGATTAAACAGGCCAGTGACAGAGCGAAGTGAAGAAGATGAAGGATCAACCACACCTTCTTATGGCGATTATGTAAACGGTAGAAGGGGCTATATCACAACTACCACCGAAGAACCAACCACACGACAAATCAAGGTTCTAGTCACCAAGAGGCCAATTATTGAAAACAGAAATCCTAACGTAATCAGAAGGCAGTTGGACCGAGAAAGAGATGACTATACGCCCAGAAGAATCCACTACCAGCCTGTTGGACAAGATCCAAGGGAGGTCTACAGGAATTTATTGCTCGAACAGAGCAACCTGAAGCCAGATCCTCCAAGGCAGAGATATTACACCCCCATTGATCAAGAATATCCCGAAACAACAATGCATGCGTCGCCAAGGTATGCACCGCCACCTCCACCTCCACCAGTACCAAGGTACAGAGTGTACGATGAGCAATATCCAATACCCGATAGACGATTTCCTTTGCCAGTACAAAGACCTTACGATGATTACTTACCCCCTCCACCTGACTATGAAGCTTTCAGGGCAGCCATGAATTATTTACTTCAATACCTTCAGTACATGAGAAGGATGGATCCATATCCACCATACCCGTACCCTGCTGATCCGTACAATCCAAGACCTAGGTTGCCGTTTTACCCACCTCCGAGATCGCCTCCTGTTTCTCCTGTTGGTCCAGTTCCTCCTATACCTCCAGTTCCCTTACCATTCCCCACTGCATATCCAACAGCTAATGTCCCTTACATCAACCCCAATGTTCAATACTCCACAGGACGGGAAAATGCACAGGAGGCGTTAGCAAGATTGAAAGTTCGTATGGACCAATCAGACCAGTCAGACAACGGGGATACACGGCCCCCTTCTTCAGCTCTAATCAGAATGCTGTTGGCTAGGCCGAACGTCACCCAGAGGCCTGCTATCAGGAGTGTTGAGATCCTAGGAACTGCTAAGTCTACTACATCAACAACAACTGAAAATCCAGACGTAATGGAAGCTTCTAGTTAAAATATTTCCTTTATTATTATTTACTATTTATTACTTTGATGTCCAACTAATTATTATTTATAATTTTTTATACCTACTTTAATTAGATGTAACGAACTTTTTGTACATTTTTATACATAAATAAATTGTTTTTCTATAGTTGTTGTTATTTAAGATTTCATCCTAATCAATTTATAGCTAAATCTTATATTAACGCTTCAAGTGAGGCCGATTTCTGTGATGTATATCTTTAACCAATGTGATGTAAAAACTAACTAGATATTGGAAGCCAATTTTCATAATGAATAGTTTTTAAAAAAATATTTAAATTAAAAATGAAGTTCTTTGGAGACCAGTTTAATTTTAGTTAATTTTGCTGCAATAAAATAAGTTGAGTTTCAGGAAGACAATGTATGTTCGATCATTTAAAATTCCATAAAATTTTTAAAATTTAATAATAAAAGCATCATTAGGTTGTTCAAGACAATTTAACATCTAAGGTTAAATATCGTCAACAACAGGTATTAGTAATGAAGTGATGGTAACTAATTACTTTTCAAAAGACCAAAAAACTACATTTCTCTCATTCTCTTACACTTAACATATTAGTTTCTATCATTCGGTAATTAACATTCCTTAGACCCAAATTTGTGTTTATAAGATTTTATTTGTAAGTATCCTTCTAGTTAATTAATATCCCACTTAATTTCTTCAATTTGCAATTTTTTTTTCGATAATACCATTTATCAGACCTTTCAGGAAAAACGAGAAATGCTTTTCTCCAAATATGATCTATATATATTGTAAATTTTATTGATTATTGTGTACAGTGGGAATTGACTAAGGTGGTAAAATTATTATAATCACCATATATTTTTATGGCTTCTTGAACACGTAATAGTCAGTATTTGAAGCTAACGTTATCTACTATCTATACATCAAACATTGTCAATATTGAAGTCTGACTTGGGTCTGAGCTCGCCTAGCTGCAGCGTGTTTTATTCGCCCTGAAGATGGCCTACATTGTAGGCCGAAACGTCGGCACATAATAAATAAGTTATGCTTATTTAGGTGTTTTGATTGACTGCACCCCCAACTATTTCTTCCTCTAATTGTCAATATTGATATTGTTTCCCAATTATCTTCTTCGTAGTAAAAATAATTACTTGATAAGTGCCGAGCAACGGCGGAACCAGAATATTGTGAAGGTTTGAACGTAGCCAAGCGCCATAGAAAACCTAATCAAAAGACATGAATTAGTGAAAAAGTCATTGTTTCTGGGAACTCCAGAAGTACTCCTTACTCTTGGGGCGTATTCCATGTCTCCTAAACTCACAGACAAAACTCTGCTCTAACCAAAAATGTACCGATTTGCAGTGCAAAATCTAGATCCATTACTGGTAAAAATTATTCTGTTATAAATTATCTTTATAATTATCCTTATTATAAGTTATCCTTGATTGGAAATAGTGCGTTTCATTATTATTTTGCAAGGATAAGATTCTCATGAAAAATATTTCTATAGCGATCTTTTACAGTAACATTACTTCTCTAGTGACTAGTTTGGAAAACTACCAAACACAAAGATTCAATGACCGGTGTTCATAAGTACCTCCCACGCATGAGGCGACCTATGGTCTAGCGTTAGCGTAACAAACTACTAAGCCCAAGATCGCGGTCCTAGGATTTTTTAAAGGCAGTAAAAAATCCTTAGTTACGCCACTAATGTTGTACTAAGCAGCATATGTAGCTGCCATTACATATATTCAGTGTCAAGTCGAACGATGTCTGGGCTAAAGCTATTCATGAACACTGTTATAAAGGTTTTTCAAGGACAAGTAAGAAAGATAGACATAGCGTACAGCAGACCCAAATTCTCCAGAATACGACCTAAGTAACTAAGCTCAATCTCAATTATTTACTGTTTTGAGCCGCCTTATAAACTTAACGTAACCATTTTATGATTTTGAAATAAATATGGTATTTCTGGTATCCCCATTATATTCTGTGATTTCTGATTATACACTTCTTATCTATCTAATATATTTGTTTTAGCATCAACGATTTCCTTCAATAAAAGAAGGAATAATATAAACGCCTACATCAAAACTTCTGAGAAATTTGTAAAAATTATTTCTCAAACTACGAACAAAACCTACCAAACATTGTTACATTATTCACAGGGTAGATCGCCTTGACAAACTGACGGAGGAACAGCCATAGAAATCAAAATTTCAATAAAACATTTTCCAAAAATGATCGTCCGATTAGCCATAGCAGCATAAAGTGACGTTAAATGAACTAACAATTTTCCACAAATGTCTGGTTATAGACAACAAAATTGTATTTATTGGTTTTATTCATCAGGTACTCCATTATTGCAGTCTCCATTTGCAAATAGGCACTCCTCGTCGTCGTTCCCAAACTGATAGGTAGTATTTTAAATCATTATATTCACTTTTTTGCTTTCCCTAAATTAATATTTAAATAAAGAACATTTAGAATTTCCCTGCTTCTGGTCGGAAAATAAGTAATTGGGCCAGTTAGATCGTATATAACTGTACTATTATTTGAAGTAATGCTGTCTAAAGAATTTACGTCAAGCAAATTTAAAATCAAGGCATCAGTTCCACAGGTTGTCACTTCCATTTAGGTCACCACAAGTTTCAACTTTTCATTCATTTCCTTTTTAATAATCTCGAAAAAAAAATAATAGTGAGTTTTTGTATGAAAAAAAGAGTGTAGTTATGGGAAATGTGTAAATTTCATCAAGTAGTTCACATATGTGTTAAGTGCCGGAAACAAGAGTCAACTTTGATAATAATTTAGCACAAGAAATACAGTTCAATTTTAAGCACACCTTGTAGCGTTCACAACTTCTCTATTAATTTTATATCAACTTATGATCTACGACTTCCTGATCACAACTTTACAATATTATTTATTTACGAAACCCATTTTTGAAAATTTTTCACTCAACACAACTAAGATTAAAAAATTCATTTCTTGATGAAATGATTACCTAAATATAAACATTTCCCATCATTACAAATATAACAAACCTCCCAATTATTTGTATTAAAATACAAGATCTTATTGTTAAATACTATTATTCTGTGGATATTATTATTAAAACTGAACACAAATTGTCATTGAACACAATAAACTTGGTTCATAATATTATTAATTTTTGTTTACCATAAAAATTATACCTGATTAACCTGTTTTCACTTGTTTTTCATCTCTTTGTGATATAAATAAATATTTTCAATGTTCGAATCCCGGCCAGGACAAATCTTTTCTCTTCAAAATAATGATATTAAAATATTTAAATAATCACAATTTATACAAATAAAAATTATAAAAATATCTATATACATCAATGCTAGTTTATCCGATAGTTATTGTAAAAAATTTAATCTTTATACCTTTTTGGACCACACCTGTCACTCATATCATGACAATAAGCAGCTTTGATTTAATTATAGTATTAAAGATAATAACTTGCTTTTTAGGCATTAGAGGCCTAAGCATTATAATGGAAATTAAAATTTATTCTGTAGGTCTCCTGAAAAATTGGGATTTGATGGTTTTATGTTTTCACACTTTACTAACATGTTGGTGTATTTTTAATCCTTCTCTAGGCCAGGTTATTTAAAGTATGATTTACAATATTTTGTTAGGTCAATATGCTCTAGCACTCATGGCTATTATGAGTAACTTTGCCAAAGATTCTACATTTATAAGGTTGTACTATCCATCATTAACACTCACTACAGAGGTAAATACCATGATTTTTTTTAATGAAAGTTTTAATCACAATATTTGTTTATCTTTCATTTTGTAACACTTTTCATCCATTATAATTTTTATTACATTTTGTTTGGATTTAAAGTGACACACAGTGAAATTGATATGCCCAGTCGAAATAAAAAAAAAAAAGAAAAATTTGAATGGTTACAGGAAACAAAACCAAAAACTCTTAATTACATTCATCTATAATATTAATTTTAATGTGTACAAACAATAAAATTTGAAATATTCAGCTTTGATTATTTAAAAAAGATTAGCCAAAAAAAAAAGAATAAATAAGTAGGTGCTACACCTCATTTCTTTTTATATTTTTGAGTTCCTCCTGTACCACTACAACCCGCGAACCGGTCTAGGGTTTTCAGTACATGGTAGAGACTGTACTGTTTCATGGACAATGGTTCTGCAAGGAGGTGACCTGTCCTAACTCACGCTCAACTGCCAGATTTTTCCCCCTTATTTTGGGTACCCTATTTTTATTATATTTTACAGGCTGGGTGAGCCCCATGAGGATCCTAGCCCTATAGGATCCATCTACGGCTGCAAACAGACTAAATAAAAGTCTTGCCCGCAGCAGGATTTGAACCAGGATTTCCGGCATGACAACAAGTGCTCTATACTGAGCCACTCCACTCCCTTTTGAGTTCTATCATTATATAAACTTTTTCTTAATGTGTTCATTTGATTTAGTTCAATATTTAGTAGCACTTTGTAGGTTGTAATATGTTGGGTACACTCAAACGTGGAATTTGTTTTATTTCTCTGACAATCCAAATCTCATCCCTAGTACTTAAAATTTTTGTTGTAATTTTAACTTTTTTTCTGGCAGTGCAGTTTTCTTTTTTGAATTTCTCCACTATAAGTGGGAAAGTGGAATGGTTTTTTTAATAATAATTTCGGCTATTTGATTGAAAGATTACTTATCACTAAAATGTTGAATTACTAACTCACATTCTTTAAAGCTTGTGTGAGCTACCGTTATTGAAAAAAATTGCAAATAATCAGTAGACTTTGTGGAAAAACTTTGAAAAGAGCCTAACACTTTCAACATAAGAGTTTAACTAAAGGAAAAATCTAAGGTAAACAAATATCGGGAAAAAAAAAATTAGCATTTTCACTGTGAGATTGGTAATCATAAACAAATGTTTTTTAATTTATTGGCTCTTAATCCAATAGTTGTTTTAAGATTAATTAGAACATCAAAAATTTTCCTCAGAATGATGCTGCAAAATGGGTTAAGTAGGGGTTAAATAACCGATGAGTATTTAAAAAGTATGGCCAAAGTAGTTGATTATTGGGGAGTATTTCAAAAACCTATTTTATGGCTGTATGGAGATATGTTTAATACAATTTAATTTATACAGTGGTTTTCAGCAGCATTTAATGTAGAACTCTCTAAACTGTACACCAGAAGTAACTACAGTAAAACCTCTATTATCCGTCACTCTCTGTTAACCGTCACCTCAGTTCTGAGGAAAAAAAAAAATGTATATATATTGTTTGGTTGCTAAAGTCATAGGCACCGGCTAATAATTATTAGGGTTAATAATTATAATAATAATAATAAATCTCATCCCTAGTACTTTAAATTTTAATTTTAAAAATAAACCCTAATAATTATTAGGGTTAATAATTATCGAAGTTGTCAAGGCACAACGACTGATTATAATCAATCGTTGTGCCTTGACAACTTCGATTCCTAGCATCTGTTGTTTACTCAAAACCTAGGCTTCCTCACTCACATTTCTCAGAAATTAATTATCTACTCATCTCTACCTAATGTAGCTTCCACAGTTGACCTACCTTCAGTCTTCATTCTTGTCTTACGGGTACTGTCATTTTCTTAAAAGTACTTATAATAATGACGGATAAAAGGCAAAGGAAGAGTTTAGATCTCACTACTAAGTGAAAGTGCTCCAATCTTAGCAATAATCTATGAAATTCCTTGGACGACAGTTATTGATATAAAATGTGACGGGGACAAAATAGAAAATTTTGTTGTGGAAATGGAAGTGTGTGATGGAGATGTGACTAAAAAGAAGACTATTAAAGTTGCCACAAACAGTAAGTTAGATGAAGCATTGTTTTAGTGGTTTGTTCAGTAACGAAGTCAGGAACTACCACTAAAAGGTCCAATAATCAAAGAAAAGGCCCTTCATTTTAATCAAATTTTAAGCAGTGACCCAACACTCAAAGCTAGTGAAGGGTGGTTGGACAAATTCAAATCTCGGCATGGCATTCGACAACTTTCAATACAAGGCAAAAAACTGAGTGCAAATAGTGTTTCAGCAATAGAATTAAAGAAAAATTAGTACAGTAGATACGAAAACATGAATTAAATTACAATCAAATTTATAATTGTCATGAAACCGGATTTTTTTGAGAATCATCAAATCGACATATTTTATCCTTGCTACCTCTGTTAGCTACCACAATCGAAAATTTTCGCAAAGGAAAGTGTTGGGCGTCTCATCGAAACGAAGCTATTCACGAAGATTCAGCTTGATAGTAATCAAGTGCAAAAATGGACCATGGATCCTGGACTATATGCGCAAATATAATATAAGAACCTTATATGCGCAAAATAGCAGGGTGATTCCTCCGTAGTTCTCACATTCGGTCTTGTCTCCCTCTTTATGGATCGGACGAATGGGTGCCTTACTCCATTCAATTGGCATCCGCTCCTCTTTCTATATGTCGAGGATGAGGTTCAGTAATGTTTTTTTTAATTCTTCTCCGCCATACTGCTTGTAAACTTCTGTTTTGTTTTGGGTCCTTAGTGAGGTTACAATGCTATGATAACCTCCTTGGAATTGACGGAGTGAACGATCCTTAGTGTTTCCCTCACTCTGTGTATTACTGACTTGTTGATCAGCTTTGCTTTGTTCTGTTATGGTGGTGGACAAATGTTTATTGTTATAGTGTTTAGAAAATGTCATTCTAAATGGATGTATTAACACTCTGGTGAGTAATATATATGTGGTATATTATTAATTTTGAGTGGAATAGTGGATAGGAAAATCATATATGAAATCATGGTTATTAGTCAAGAAGAAACTAGCTGCTCTCAGAGAAAGCATGCATCAAATTATGTTGAAAGGAATTCCTCAGCTCTTACAAAAATCAATGAGTCCACAATAAATGCTGTGGAGTTTTGCTGCAACATACTAAGCAGGAATGGACTAGGAATTTGGCTTCAAGTTGATAGATTTGAAACTTACATAGATATTGCTGGTTCTGAAATTAAATGTTTAGTCAATTCAAGAAATGTGTTGCAGAAGTTGTTATGCTCTTTTCCTCTGGTATTTCATGTTGTTGACAATCAAGTGAAATTGAGAAGCTGGATTATTTTTCATCTCAATCAGCAGGAGTGGCTGCAGAAATTATTGCCAAGATCTTTTCACCCAGTGCCTATTTATATAAGTGCAATTCAATTTTATTGTAATGAGTTATTTAAAATAGCTCCAATATTTGAATTGCCTCTTCACCAATTGTATAGTCTTAAAAAGAAAGCACCCACAGCTATAAAAGGTGTTACCAAAAATATTGAAGAGTTTCTATTATTTTTGCAAATGTATCCTGATATATTTCAATTAAACAGTGATAAAGTTATTCTTTCTAAATCTGCTTTATCTTATAGAAGTTTAGGAGCATGGATAAAACGTTTATTGGATTGTGATTTTAACGCAATGATACAAATTGAGGAAGAAGCAAGTACAGTGTTTAATTATGAAGTTTTAAAAAATGAAGTTGCTGTTTACGAAGCAGTTGGATTATATTACAGTTTGATATTCACTAGTGGTTCTACGAAGGGAATATCACTCGAGAAACTTTTTTATGAATATAATAGGTTGGTACCAAATTCAACATTTCTTAAAAATATTCTGGACTTAGAAAGCTTCATAACTAGTTATCCTGAAGTTTTTAAATTAATTAATACAACTGTTTATTTAACCCAGTTTCATTCAAATTATATGCTCTCTGAATGTGCATCTAAAAACGAGAACCATTCAAATTGTTCGATTGATAATGGTTTGGACCTTAAAACTATTGATCAAACTGTTATTCCCTTTTACCAAGGTATATTATATCACATATTTAAGTTACCTAGAAAAGTTACTGAGTTTCCGATTGATCATTTGTTATATTACAATGTAGTTGCTCCACCTGAAGTTCGAAAAGTTGCTAAGGATGCAAAAAGTTTGAAGATTTTTTTGTCACAGTATCCCCAAATTTTCAAGATTAATAATTCTGATAAGATTGTTTCGGTCAAGTCTGATGTCTTATTATGTATTAATGAATATTCTCCCACTTCTACTGTTGACTCAATTATAAATGAAGAGAGGACATTTGTAGAAAAAATGAAAGAATATGTTAGTTTCTACTCTGATATTATTTACAAACTTGGAGGAACAGCCAAAATTAAGCAGCTTTTAGATTATAACATGCAAGCTTGTGAGAAAATTCAGAGCAAGCTTACAAATTTTGAAGAGTTGAAAAACTTTTTTTGTTCCCATCAGAATGATTTTGTTGTTTTAGATGATAAGGTTTGTCTGGCAAATAAGGACAAAGAAGATAATTCTAAAGTTTGTGTATTAAATGATCCTGCAGCAGAGAATGCAATTTCATTTTATTCCAATGTCTTGAGGAATCAAAAAAGCAGATCTGTTTCATTAATAAATATATCAGGGCATAGAGGCATTGCTCCAGCTGATGTTCAAACTGTAGCCAAAAATCCTAAAGAGCTCAAGGTCTTTTTTTCTCAATTCCCAGAAGTGTTCACCTTAGTAGATGATAATAAAGTTATGCTTTCTAAGCCCTATACAAAAATGATGTCTCTACAGCAACAACAAGAAACATCTTCTAAAATGTTCTTTGATCATTCCGAACAGGATGCTGTTGAATACTTTTCTAAAATGTTAAATCTCAATGGAATTTGCCGTGTTTTATATATTAATGAGTTGTTTGAATTGAAACTTAAAAGTTCTCCAGCTATTCATAAAATATCTGGTTCTAATCTAGAACAATTTCTAGCTTTTTTAAATAAATATCCTCAAGAATTCATTGTAACAAATGATAATGTGATTGCTAAGAAAAAAATACCAAAATGGTCTTGCAATGGAAAATATGAAAATAAAAAGCTTAAAGATACATTATCATTATTAATATTTAATTTTTTTAAAGCTTATACTTCTAATAAATCATTATTTCATATTGATCATTTGTACAATAATGTTGGACGATGTTTCTTATATAATGATAAAACACCTGTTTTTCCATCTAAAACAGATTTATTATCATTTCTTGGACTTTATCCACACATATTTTTTGTTGATCATTGTCGGATTGTGAATATAATTGCCTCTGGTAAAAAAGCTTATGTTAATTCATTTGATAGCAAGAAGAATTACCAAAATATTTCGTGGGCTAACAAACCTATAACACCTGAACCAATTGCTCCTAACTTGAACAACAGTTCAACAATAATACCGCCGAGTAAGAAAATGAAGATAGACGTTTTAAATAGTATTGGAACTAAACAAAATGATCTAAAAAAAGAAGTTTTAAATAGTATTGGAACTAAACAAAATGATCTAAAAAAAGATGTTTTAAATAGTATTGGAACTAAACAAAATGATCTAAAAAAAATGTTTCCAATTCATTCTAATATAGAGTTTGAATCTAAGAAAACAGACCTTACTCTAAGAAATTTACCTTCCAGCCAAGAATTAGAAGACTGTTTAGGGAATAATGAATGTACTTCAATAGAAGGGAATGATTATAAGAAAGAATTTAATCCTCTGTCGATTGAAGAAATTGAGAAAAATATTTCCTCACATTTCATTGGTAAGGTAAACAAAAATTGCCATTTTTCTAAAAATCGTGAAGAACATACATCACCTCAAATTGGTAAAATATTAAATAATAATTTTCTAAAAGATTTTAATGGAAGAGAGGATTTTAATGAGCCAGTTACAGAAGCATTGATGTTTCTGAATGGCAAGTTATGGGGTGAGGGAAATCTGAAAATTTTGAACATAGAAGAATTATATTATTCATTTTCCCAATCTGGGTTGGAAATGGCTAACAAATGCTGCAAAGATATAAAAGAATTCAAGAATTTTTTGTATGATTTTCGAGATCACTTCATCGTTTCTCACGGAAAAGTTATGGCTAAAAGAAATAAAATACAGGAAGTGAGTTACCTGCTAAACTATGAAGAAGAATCAATATCTATCATGTTGTTCAATTTTTTTAATTCATATACTAATCACTTTAATTTCATACTTTTAAAACAACTTTTTAGTCAGGTAGGTAAATATTTTTGTAACCTAAGTCGGTCTCCATTCTTTAAAAGTCCTAGTGATTTAGTTTTGTTTTTAGAAATGTTTCCTGATGTATTTCGCATTGACAATTGTTATATTGAAAATATTACTGCTCCCAAGCGTACTATTGACCCTAGAGTTGAGTTTAAAAGAAGTGCATTAAGAATTAATTCATTTTTAGACCATAAATTAAGTGTTAAACACTCCATTGTTCTAGAATCCACTGATGGGTGGAAGGATAGTGTTTTACAAAATACAATGGTTATTGAAAATATAAGTCAGTGTAGAGTGCTGACAGCAGAAATTCTAAATTCTCATAAAGTTATTGCTCTAGACTGTGAAGGAGTAAACCTTGGAGCTGCAGGACAATTGACTCTAGTGCAAATTGGATTGGCAAATGGCAAAATCTATATTTTTGACATCATCAAAGAAAAGTCTATGGTTAATCATGGTGGATTAAAAAGTATATTGGAATCTGAATCAATACTAAAGGTGATTCATGACAGTAGAAATGATGTAGCTAATCTTTATACTGAATATGGAGTAAAGATAACTCCAATTTTTGATACACGCGTTGTCCACCATTTGATTGTTAATAAGGGAGTTAGTTCCAAAAAAATTCCTAATAGGGTAATGTCAATAGGATTTAATGAACTTTGTTCTACTTATGGGGGAAATCTGAATGTACAAAAGGATAAAACGAAGAATGTTTACAAGTACAACCCGAGTTACTGGATGAGTAGGCCATTGACAAAAAACATGATAGCTTATGCAGCTATGGATGTAGCCGCACTGGTTCCACATGTATTTTCTACAATGTTGAAACAACTAAAAGGGATTCCAGAAAACACACTGTGGCAATTGAATGGAAAACACTCATTATCTTTTTTAAATGATAAAGATTTATTATTTGATTAGTTCTACTGTGATCCTTAAATAATTATTGTACAAATCAAATAATCGTTTCGATTTATGTTATTACTAATGTTCTGAAATTTAAAGATAGGTTTGATACATTTTTTTTCAAACAATGTTTTTTTTAATATTTAATTTAAATCAAGGAAATTATTGTTTTATCAAAGGTTCTACATGGATCAATTTATATGTATATTCTTTGTTAAGTATTAGTCACACCCTATATTAATTAGTTCCTACCTGTTTCATGTTTTTATGTGATAGTTATATTAATCAATTTAACAGTCTATTTTATATATTATTGAATAATATATTTAACATAATTCTAGAAATCTTGATTGTATATGTATATTTTATATATTGAAGAATATTATTTTTTTATACTTGAAGAATGATGTAAATTTTTTTTCAATATGTGTAAGCTTAGGCATATTTAAACTGCCTCCAAAGAAAAAAAGTAATCATTACTTTGTGAAACCTGGGGCCATATCAAATGTATCTAGATAAAATAAATTGTCATTTTAAAATTAGGTATTTTTTAGTAGAAGCTTCATGGCTGCCTTAGGTTTCTAAATGTCTACCTCCCAGTACACTGTTTATGTATATATATATATATATGTTAATCTATTTCTGTAGTATTCAACTTTACTATATGATTGTTGGGCAGTTTTAGTTTCAGATTATTATAAATAGTTCATAAATCACAATAATATTGCTTGATATTAATTTCCAATTTTAGTATTTATTTGTTTTATTTATTCTCCCATGCTGTGGTGCCCTGGGAGGACCCATTTGTCCACCTTTATCCATGCTACTGCTCAAATTTGAAAATATATTTAGAATATTTGAGACAGGTTTAATGTATTTTCAGGATATAACTCCCAAAATTACAATATGATGAAAACAGCAAACCTTATGACTGAAAAAGATTTGCCATAGCCATGGGGCTTGAATGAAATTAGTGACTTTAATTAAAATTGGATAAAACCAGCAATTTTTATTATTGTTAGTTGTGTTTGAATTATGTTTTATTTATTATAATTTAAAATTCATATCTAGGTATTATTGGAGTTATAATAAGACTGATTATTTATAACAGAATACAAATGTATAAAACAAATTATTTTTTTATCTTGAATATGGCAATAATGGTTGTTATAAATTTAAAATTATTGACAAATTTAGTCCATTTCAAAAACATGTTCATTATAGTTAAGATTTTGTTTATTGTGTTTAGCTTTTGTTATTTAACACAAGTTTGTTAATATATATGTTTAGAAGTTCAGCTTAGTGGTTTTGAGATCCTAGTTCTCTATTATTAAGAAAATTTCTTTTTATGTCCAATTAAACTATCAATCATTGACCAAAAAATTAATAATTGTAACAAAAAAAGGGTTAGAGAACCCAAAGTCACAATACCACCAATCTCTGCTTACTAATTATCAGATAACTACCCTGTTAAGTTATTTATCGAGAACAAAATCCAAAAATAAGGAAGGAAGTTGAAAGAGAAGGAAAATTGTCGTTAAAGTAAAGAATAAAGTAAAAAAACTTCTTAACAATGGATGTATTTTACAATTCTAGTGGACTGTAATTATATTGGTAGTTTTTTAACACTTGAAATTACTTATTACTAATTAATAAATTCCAATACATCTTATAAAAGAGTAGCTACTCACAACCTTTAAACAAACAAATGGCATCTAAGGTAAGTAGATATGATATGATCTGATGTGGTACCACTCACTGTGACACTGCTACTGAGACTAACCTCTTAGTTAAGAGGTGGGGATACCAAGGTCGGATTCCCAGCTTGGGATCTATCAAATTTTGTTTATCATTTCCTTTCATTTGTTATTCGTTTAATTTTAATTTTATTTTTAATTAATTATTTAACATAAACCGCCCACCAAAATTTGGAGGATTCCAAGCTCGGAATTACATGTACGCGATGATATGATGAGTCGCTAGTTGTCTTCAGAAAGGTGTGGTAGTGGTAGCAGCTTGACAACTGGACGTTTGCAAATGCCTTGAGCTGTTTTCAGATTGACTACTCTAACAACTTTATCTGCACCAGGATATATCTCAAGAACTCTTGCTAGAGGCCATTGCATAGGTGGTGTTCTGGTTTGCTTAAGTAGCACCAAATCTCCTTTCTTGACGTTGGGAGTGTTGGCACGCCATTTGTGGCGTTGTTGCAAGGTTTGGATGTACTGAGTGCGCCAACGATGCCAAAAGTTCTGAATGCGCTCTCGGATACGTTGCCAGCGATTTAGGCGATTAATTGGTAGTTCTGTAACGTCTGCTTCTGGTAAGGCTGTAAGTGGTCCTCCAATTAAAAAATGCCCAGGAGTGAGTGGCTGCAGATCTTCCGGATCAGATGATAATGGTTGCAGTGGTCTCGAATTTAGTATGGCTTCCACTTTGGTGAACAGCGTAGCTAGTTCCTCTGGTGTAAAGGGATTGCTCCCAATGATTTTTCGAAGTAAGGTCTTGACTGACTTCACTCCTGCTTCCCATATGCCTCCAAAGTGGGGAGCATAGGGAGGGTTGAAATCCCATTCGATATGTTGATGACTCACATGCTCAATTAGGTGTTTTCTTGTTTCTGGCGAGTCATGCCATGACTCAAGATCAGCGAGATAATTCGCAGCTCCAACAAAATTCCTTCCGCAGTCAGACATGATCTTGTAAGGTTTGCCTCTACGGGCGATGAAACGGTCCAGAGCGTCAATGAAGGCCTCTGTGGATAGTTCTGATACTAGTTCGAGGTGTACTGCCTTGGTTGAGAGGCATACAAAAAGACATAAGTATGCTTTCCTTTCAGGAGCTTTGCGTCGTGAAGATTCTTTGCACAGAAATGGTCCGGCAAAGTCCACACCAGTGTGGTAAAACGCTCTGACTGTTGTAAATCGATCTGGAGGAAGATCTCCCATACGAGGTATGAATTGTTTTTTCGTCGCTCTGAAGCAGACAAGGCATTTGAATTTTCTCTGTTTAACCAAACTTCGTCCTGAAGGAATCCAGTATTGTTGTTGAATGGCGGCGAGTGTAGTTGCTGGGCCGGAGTGCGCGTGCTGTAAATGAAAATAATCTACCAAGATGTTAGTAAAATGGGAGCGTTTAGGTAATAGGATAGGATGTTTAGATTCATCAGGAAGGTCGGAATGCCGCAAACGACCGCCCACCCTAAGAACTCCCACTCGGTCTAAGAAAACATTAAGACTCAATAAAAGTTGTGATGGTTTAGAATTATTAAAGGCTTCCGGATAATAATATCTTTGCAATAGTTTAATACATTGTATTTTAGAGGCTTCAAATTCTTTAGAAGTTATAGGACCACTAGGTCTTCTGTTGTTAGGGAATTTAGAAGAAGGTTGAAATCGACGAACATAAGCTAAGGTATGGATCAAACGCCGGTATTTTGAAAAACGTTCAGTCTATTGGACAAATTCTGATAATTCAGATGATATAACAGGTTCTGCTTCTGTAGTTGCTAGCGTAATACAATTACTCTTTACTTCTGGTAGTTCTGTTGAAGGTATTAAAATACTACTAGTCGGCCAATGTTCTTCATCCGTAGATATCCACGGTGGTCCTGACCACCATAGGTCATGTTCAATTAGTTGTGATGGAAGTAGTCCTCTTGATCCACAATCTGCCGGGTTATCTGATGATTTAATATGACGCCAAGAAGAGGTTCCAATGATTTCGATAATGCTAACGACACGATGAGCAACGAATATCTTCAAGGTATGTGCTGGAGTATGAAGCCAAGATAAAACTGTTGATGAATCGGTGAAGAAACGTATTGATTGAATGTTCAAGTGTTCAATAAAGTTCGCAATTGATTTATATAATCGTGTTAAGAGTAGAGCGGCGCAGAGCTCTAATCTCGGGATGGTCATAGGTTTGACAGGGGCTAATTTAGTTTTAGATTTTAGAAGGAAACTTGTTTAGATTTGTTGTGATTAGTAGCTAAATACAAAACTGCGCAATAGCCACGTTGGGAGGCGTCACAAAATCCAAAAATAGAACCTTCATGAGACGTATCATCTAATAGCATATATCGGGGTATGATAACTTGATTTAAATTGGCTATGTCTGACAAATAATCTTGCCATAATTGTTGTATTTCTGGAGTAACGATGTCGTCCCAGTCTAGACCAGACTTCCATATTTCTTGAAGCAGGATTTTTACGTAAAATACAGTAGGAGATAGGTAACCAAGAGGATCGTAAATTCTTGCTATAGTAGACAATATTGATCTTTTGGTTGGAGGTAGGTTAGGTAGCTTAATGGAATAAGAGAACACATCTTTAGCAGGATCCCACTGTAGACCAAGTATTTTGACTCCCAAGTCATCAGTTTCGTTAAAAGAGTGTGGTTGTAAAGAGGATTCATCCTCTACAGAATGAATTATACTAGGACAATTACTGGCCCATTTGCTCAATTTAAAACACCCTTTTGATAATAATTCAATAAGTTGTTCCTTTAACTCTAACGCTTGTGTCATGCTTGGGGCACCAGAGACAATATCATCTACATAGATATCATGGGTAAGACTATGGGCTGCCAAGGGAAATTCATCACCTTCATCTATCACCAACTGCTGAATAACTCTCAGGGCCATGAAAGGAGACGGTTTTAGTCCATATGTAATAGTGGTTAATTCAAACTCATTTACTTCTTGATCTTCATTAAATCGCCATAGTATATGTTGATACGATCGATCTTCTTCAGTGACTAAAACCTGGCGGTACATCTTAACGATGTCCGCAGTTATGACAAATTTATGATGTCGAAAATTTAACAAGATATCGCTAATATCTTTTTGTAGTTTAGGACCAGAAAGTAGATGTTCGTTAAGTGAACCATTAGATGTTTTAGCCGAAGCGTCGAATACAACTCTTAATTTCGGTACATCAGCAACTATCTTATGGACACCGTGGTGAGGTATGATGTAGTTAGCAGATTTATTAGTTTGGACCATGTGCCCTAATTCAAGATATTCCTTCATGAATGTGTGATATTCTTTGCTGAGTAATGGATCATGACTAAGTTTAGTTTCTAAATTATTTAATCTTTTCAGTGCTTGTGGACGAGAGAGCCCTAATTGGATAGGTGGATTTTTAAAAGGCAAAGCCACTACATAACGCCCTTCAGGAGTTCTGGTATGAGTATTTTGGAAGTGTTCTTCGCAATAGTAATCTTCAGCAGACATCTTTGGGAGGTCCTCTCTAATCTCTTCCACTTCCCAAAATCGATGCATTATTGTATTAATATTCTGATCGTCGGTGAGAAATAGTGACGTAGCTGTAGAACTAAGCCCTTCATCGCATTTGCCAATAATCACTTCCCCAAAAATAGTATTCAATGTTTTAGGAGTTTGCAATTCATTATGTTGTTCATTGTTAGGATTAGTGTTCATTAAAATATTTAAGAAAAGGTCTGCACCTAGTAAGAAATCTATAGGCCCTGGCCGGCTAAAATTAGGATCAGCAAGGTTGCAATGTTTAAAGTTATTATAAAGATCTGATGACAATTTTCTTTGAGGTATTTGAGGTGCAATGGTAGGAACCACAATAGCTTCAGTGTTAAGTTCAGGTGATATACCATTTAGGGGTCGTAATTTACAAGTGACTTTCTTATCTGGATAACATAAAGTGGACTGATTTATTCCTGAGATTGACTTACTAAAAGATAAAAGTTCTAATTCTAATTTAGAGGCGCATGATTCCGTAATAAAAGAATATTGGCTTCCGCTATCAATGACCAATCTTATTTCATGATAAAACCCTTTTCTATCACAAATCAGTGCAACAGCAGTACCTAAAAGAACTTCCGCAGATATATCGGATGAAACATCAGCAAAAGCATTGAAGGAAGTTTCTTTAGATTCCTCTTTTTTCGAAGAATTTGAAGGTGTTTGGGT
Organism: Arma custos; assembly: GCA_037127475.1. Taxonomy (NCBI): domain Eukaryota; kingdom Metazoa; phylum Arthropoda; class Insecta; order Hemiptera; family Pentatomidae; genus Arma; species Arma custos. The sequence goes on along the minus strand of CM073760.1, from coordinate 91,717,923 downwards.
ATTAGACGGTTGAGACGCGGAAGGTTTCACAAAGTGTAAGGTGGTATGATGTTTGCCGCCACAGGTATGACATCTCCAAGATGAACCACATTCTTTCGTTCGATGCCCAGGGTATAAACAATTTTTACAAACAGCCCAATTCTGTAATTTATTAAAACGTTCTTCAGGTGAAGCTTTTTCATAAATTGGACAATCAGTGAGTTTATGGCGTTGTTTACAAAGAAAACATGTGGGAGGGCTGGTAGGTGTATTAGATGAATTATTCATTTTTGTAGAAAAACCCTTTCCAATTTTAGCAGGAGTGTTATTAGAAGAAGTAGCTTTAGTAAAAAATGTGGTTGTAGATTTGCTAGCAGATTTAGAATTTTTCATATTATATTGTTGTGGCGAAACAGGTTTTTTAACAGCTAGTGACTTTTCAGGGACCCCTTTTTCTCCTTCTGTTAACTCTAATGCTTTGACTTTTTTACGTACAAACTCAGTTAAAATATCACAGGTGGGAAATTCAATATCAGTTTGTTTTGTCTCAAATGCTTCTCTCGTTGTACTATCTAACCCACGGACAGCTAATTCAAAAAAAATATACTTGGAAGCATTGGGAACATTCATTTTCTCGAAGGCTGTAGCACTTTCAGAAACTACTTGAAGAAAATTATTAAGTGATGATGAAGTAGGTTTACCAACCAAAGGTTTGAAATTCAAAATATTATCGATATAAGCAGCTGCAAGTCGGCGTTTGCTATCATAATGTTTTAACAATGCATTCCAGGCTTGTTGATAACCTGCGTCAGTTATAGGGATATGTTCAATAATAGATAACGCTCGACCTTGTAAATTAGTTAATAAGACATGATATCTTTCAATATTGGTTAGCGAAGGTTCGTCGTGAATTATCGACAAAAATGTATCTTTGAATAAAGGCCATTCTCTAAGTTGACCAGAAAATTTAGGAATATGTATAGGTGGAAGTCGCATTCGAGCAGATAAACTTTGATTTAATATGTTTAAATCAAGATTAGGGCCTGTGGAAGCAGTCACTTCTCTAGGGGTTTGACAAAGAGCCTCAAAAGTTCCCCCAACTTCATAATAATAACGTTTCACAGTTTTAAAAAATTCAGTATCTCTCTGGGATGGAAATTCCTCTTCTTTATCCGCCATTACATACAAAATTTCTAAAGTCTTCCACTCATCCATAAATTTATTATAAATAGTATCTATAGATCTAAACATTCCTCGAAATGCGTTTATTAAAGTTGGATCAGCGGCCGCAGCGTTACCTTTATCTCGAATTAATTTTATTTCATCCGCTGCTGCTTGCAATCGTTTTTTAGCAAGTTTAATTTTTTGTTCTACGGTTAACTCCGCGTCCCCCATAATGACTGGATAGGTAGGAATTTGTTAATTAGGAGGTTAAAATTAAGCAGAGAAAATATCGAGACAGATATACAAACTTGCACTAAAATATAAACAAATAACTTGAGAAATGATAATGATATTTATAATAATGTGGCCCGGAATTGACCAACACAAACTTATGTTAAGTTATTTATCGAGAACAAAATCCAAAAATAAGGAAGGAAGTTGAAAGAGAAGGAAAATTGTCGTTAAAGTAAAGAATAAAGTAAAAAAACTTCTTAACAATGGATGTATTTTACAATTCTAGTGGACTGTAATTATGTTGGTAGTTTTTTAACACTTGAAATTACTTATTACTAATTAATAAATTCCAATACATCTTATAAAAGAGTAGCTACTCACAACCTTTAAACAAACAAATGGCATCTAAGGTAAGTAGATATGATAGATATGATATGATCTGATGTGGTACCACTCACTGTGACACTGCTACTGAGACTAACCTCTTAGTTAAGAGGTGGGGATACCAAGGTCGGATTCCCAGCTTGGGATCTATCAAATTTTGTTTACCATTTCCTTTCATTCGTTATTTGTTATTCGTTTAATTTTAATTTTATTTTTAATTAATTATTTAACAACCCTAAATCCAAATTCCTATTATCACATTTAATGATCAGGGACTCCAGTGACCTTTTGAAAACCCGTAACTGGCGGCACAAGGCTGAGCTCATTGGGGAGGCCAAGGTCCACACAGGGTTGTAGCGCCAACAATAGATAATGCAATCTTCCCACTTACTCCTCCAGATAATTACCAGTTTACTCTGTGCTTATTAACTTTTTTCAGAATGTGTTCAGTGCTAAGCATGAAATCCATTACACATAATGTTACCGGGTGTTAAAATAAACCTACTGGATAAGAATGCACAGTACAGGATTTTGCACTCCAGTCAAAATCTCAAACTACCATCAACATCTTAATCTTTTATTCTTGCATACAGTCCAAGCAGTGTGAGGAGGCCCTTAGTAGAGCTGGTCCCAGCTGTCCCTGTCCTGTACCAGCACATTTTTTCTATTCCAATCCACAAGCTCAACACAAAAGCCTCCTTCACTTTGTCTTCCAACATTAGTCTTGATATTCCTCTCCCTTTCTTGCCCTCTGCAGTTGCATTTCCAGTCCTTGACCTTTCTCCAACTTTCTGGGAATATAAAACCTACTCCTCTAATTTATATAGTCTCGCCAGTTTTACATATGTACCTTTTTCTTTATTTTTTTCTTTATTTTTATTTTACCTTCTCATTTTTCTTAGTATTTCTTTACATTATCATCTTTCTGTACACATATTCTGTTATTCATATATAACCTTAATAATCTTTAAAGAGCTAAGCTTCCAATACAACTCTTTATTTCGGTATGTACAATACAGTAAAACAATTTTTAATTTCTTTTGTAAATACAAGGTGAGCTTTACACTTTCAGTAGGGTCTATGTAAGGTTGTCAACGGCGGGGGGGGGGCAGGTTATACATGGATTTGCCACTGTAACACAAATAAATAAAAATAATGCAATAATGAACTAAAAAATTAATGTTGGTCAAGTAATAAATAGTTAATGCAACAAAAAAAAAAAATAAATTAAATGGTTTGGGCAGTGGCAAATCCATTTCACACAAAATCTCATTGGTCGCCCGGGTGTTTATAACCTTCACTATATTATTTCACTCCCCCAACAGCATCGGGTCTGGTAAGCCGGCTTCAGTTGCTTCTGTTCTGCGTCGAGGTCATTCGAAGGGTCGTCTGCCGCAGCTGAAGGAGTGAGTCGATCCCTGTCGGCGCTGGTCACAGTTGCAGACGATTTTGAAGGTCGCTCCCTGTTTTCGCCATCCACCGCCGATTTCGTCAGGAGATGCGCTGGCTTCAGACGGTCCATTGTGATGGTCTTCGGTCCTGAAGACAACTCCACCTTATCGATTTTCTCTTGCCGGGATATTACCTTGTAGGGTCGTGTAAACGGTTTCCTCACCGTGTCATCCCTCAGGAACACGTGGGTGCAGTCTTTTAGGTCTCTGTGGACGAAGTTCTTGGCTGCGGTGTGGCGCTAGTCGCAAATTTTTCATTGAGTCGCGCAAATTCTTAAGCGTTGACTCAGCGTCCTGATGGCTCGCAAAATTCTCCCGGGAGACGCAGAGACTGGCCGAAAACCATTTCAGCCGAACTAGCTCCTATATCTTCTCTCACAGCTGACCTGAGACCCAAAACGAATTTCGGAAGTGTCTTCTTCCATCCCGCTGTGTTCAACGTAGCCTTAAGGGATCTATGCCCCCGCTCTACACAACCGTTGGACTGTGGATGATACGCCGTAGTCCTGTTTCTTTGAATACCAAGGACGCGTAAACGAATAGATCTGACTTGAACTGACGCCCTTGGTCGGTCGTGATCCTAGCCGGCGTGCAATAGTGAGAGATCCATGAGCATACATAGCATGGTGATCTCGTCCAATGGACACGCCTCGGGCCAACGTGAGACTATGTCATTGTAAGGCAGTAACGCATACCGTTGGACGGTGGCAAAAGTCCAATGAGGTCGACATGCACCTGCTACTGGGTGGGAAGGTACCAGGAGGGATGACTGTATGTCGAACGACCTTAGACCGCTGGCAAGGAATGCAAAAACGAGCCCACCTCGAGACGTCACTGTTCATGCCTGGCCAGAAAAAACGCTGTGTGACCAGCCGCCTCGAGGTACGTATCCCGAGATGACTGAGCCCATGCAGGAGGTGAAAAATCTCTTCTCGCATAGGGCCGCGCGTGAGGGGTAGAGGTCTCGCAGAGGACTAATGCTTCTGTATCGGGAGTCCTGATCCAGCGGAGCTGAAGATGAGTGTTCTTCTGTAGTTTCGGAATTGCTGGATCCTTCTTCTGCTCATTAGCCAGTGTAGTCCTCGGTCGAGTCTATGTCTTCTATCCTCAAGAGTGCGTCGGCTACAGGGTTCTTTCCCCCAGGTATGTGACAGATGTCAGTGGAAAACTGACTGATGAAGTTTACCCACCGAATCCGCATGGGCGTCGCAGTTTCTGGCATCTGAAAAAAAGCGTATTCCAGTGGCTTGTGGTCCGTCCAACTCGTGAAATGTCGTCCCTCCAGGTAATGCCGGAAGTGCTTGATCGATCGGTGGATAGTCAGCAATTGCTTATCGTAGGTGGCGTATTTCTTCTGGGCTGGAGCGAACGCTTTGGAGAAAAACCCAAGAGGTCGCCAAACACTGCCATCCTTCTGCTGCAAAACTGCTCCTATTGCAGTACTGGAGGCATCACACACCAGGACTAGCTCAACATTCTCCTTCGGGTGTCCAGGCACCGTCGCAGTCAAGCGTTTTAAAGATCTTTTTTACGTACATATTAACATTAAAATAAGCCAAGTTAGGCACCGCATATCTGTCGGAGACCGTAAAAAAAACTCGGGATATTAAGGATTTTTGCTTGATACGGAACACCTTTTGTTGTTCGGCCAAAAAATGGGGTGCAAAGGGTCTTTGACCCTTCGCAAACTCTTATAAAGTAGACTATGATAATCAATGATTTCAGCTGTTCAGGGAAAATCCCCAGATTTTCTCAATCTAATAATCAGGTGGAATCGGATCTAAAATTAGTTAAAGACTGTTTGATAAACTCTTCTGTTGGTGAATTAGCGCAAAGATCAAGACTGTTGAAGGTCGATTGACCCAAAGTTATACTACTACTTACTACTACTTAGGTATAGAAGAAAAAACAGAACGACGTTTCCTGAAGGAAGCTTCTGAAACCAACTTGGAAAGGATTTGACATTTTCAAAAAAAAGTATGTGAATTTTGATTTGCGTCACAAATCTTGTCCTTAACGTTATTTAAATGTGGGAGCATAGAAAAAATAAGAAAAATTCGGCAAGGTGGTTTAAGTTGGTTTGGCGGACAGTGGCAATCTAGCATTAGGTCAGGGCAAACATATATTGATGAAACAGAATCATTCTCCTTCCTGCACCCTACTAAGATATACGGGTCTCATCAGCTCAAAATAATAGAGGTGAAATACGGATAGAGGGCGAATGTTTGTTCTTTACCAAACACCAGCAACGTAGCAGATACCACAAGAGCGTCTAGCTCCTAGTTGGAGACTGATCACGATGTCAATCCGTTACTGTTAAGAAATAATATCCTGCTGGCATAAAAGGGAGGATGTAATGGGAACAGCTCACCTCTTTGAAAATAATTTAAGGTAAAATATATACGTTACAGACTAGCAGGATATATAATTTGACGAGTGGTTGATGACACAAGTTTGTAGTTGGCCTCTTCTTGATTTCAAACCCAAACGGAAGGGTCAGGTTAAATATGTAAGATATCTTAACTACAGATATAGATTTAACGAAAGCTTGGTCAATACAAATTATCTGATTTGAAAAATTAAGGATATCTTGGATAGTATTATCAAATACGTTTGCAAAATTAATTTGTAGAAAGATTATTAACATTCAAGGCCGCGTATCCGCTGTAAACCTACTGCGCTTCACCCCAGTGAATAGCTTCGGACTTCCAGTTTGTGAACCTCCTAGTGGGCTCCTATCGATGTGGAAATAAAAGAAATTTCGTATCAAGTATAAAAAATCTCTAATATTCCTAGCATTGGCGTAGAACATTAGGTAGTAAAGACATCTCGACTACTTGAACTAGTAGATATCGTAATGCTTAAGTTAACCTCAAAATGCCAACATCGCCTATCAGGGATCTTGAGTAGGCTTTTTAGGCTTAGAATTTTTCCAATCAACTATAAATTGTATATGTGATGGGTCTTCTCTAAGAGATATACTCATTTTCTTCACACGTTTTCATGAAGACCAATAGAATAAATAACATGCAAAATAATCCATTCCAATGTATCAAAGTTGTCTTGAGCACCCTCTTCTTCTTATGAACCTTATGACGAAGCATCTGCAGTTGCACGATCTTATCCGGGGATGTACACCACAATATGGTAAAATCTAGATAACCTCATCGGAAAGTCTTGGAGCCACGCAGTTATATTTTAAATACGTTTATGTCCCAACAACTGGATTAAACATATATGATTTGTTCACAAAGAGATCTCGAATAACAAATAGCAAGAAGCTTTCACAATCCACAGGTCAATGAAAATGCCTTCTCCCCTTGGGCATATTTTCGTTCTGATGGACTCAGGACCGACCGGATTCTAAACTCCTCGTTGTTTCTGCTCATGGTCTGTAATTCAAAGCATCAGCGGAAAATAAAAAAAATATTGTTATCACTGCAATTACTTAGATTTCTGAAACATTCGACTATACTCTATCATTCTTTTACTGGCTTGAAATGTCAACAAAATTTAGGAAAGGACTTTTGTAAGGTTGTGCGCAAAACCAGAAAAACAAATAAGAAAAAGTTGTTTCTAAAATTCCAGATACCTATCAAATCTAAATATTTTATTTGAAAAGAAAAGATAAGACCAGGGCCGGGACTCGAACCCAGGTCTTCCACGCATCTGTCGTGGTTCTAAGCCATCCTGGCTCGCTTCCCAGCCAGACACATTCTTTTTTTCCACTGATCCTATATCTCCTTGTTCTCGCAATATGCGATGTATACACGGGGAGAGTAATAAAAGTCTTTTCTTTTATGGTTCTAGCTGGTCCTTAGTAACATAAGCTATCTAGGTATGAACGCATGTTCAGTATTCCTATTTCTAATTGACAGAACCTTATATATTTAATGGGCTATCGCCAGCTCCACGAAGGCAAACAATCTTCTGTGTATTGGTGTGCTTAATTTACTAACGTGACTTGTTCTCAACTAAGTAAAATCAGCCCAGTACTCAATCTCTCAGTTCTCGTCACCTTTTTCCTTCTTTCCACGCTGAAGCATGCGTGTAAAATAAATCCTTTTCAGAAACTAGTTTCCTTCTCATTTACTTCTAAAAAATTCCTTTCCCAAGTGATGCCAGTCTGTTTCTTAACCCATAAGTGAGAACGTAGAATAATAAAATACAAAAGAACATTTTAATTGTTTTAAAAACATTTTTATTGTTTTAATACAAAATAACATTTTACTGTGGCAAATGAAGTAATGGTATTAAACTCTCGGATTTATTTAACTAATAAACTAATAAACGTTGATTAGTAATATCAGCAGTCTCCTGGGTGATGTCAACATGCTCCAGATTTCTGTTGGTGTAGTCATGAACCTAGCTGTGGTGATAAGTAGAATTATCTCTTTGATATATATTATTTTTTTTACTGATAAATTCTCTCTGTAAAAATTAAACTGTTTGTTTTTATTTAGCATTAGTAAAGTTCATATTATTACCATTCCTGTATTTTTTGATGGAATATTCAGTTTCATACGTTATCAGTTTGATGAAATTAGATGGAACTAACTACTGCTTTTAATTAATGAATTATGATTATGGCTCATCAGTCCTCTAGTATTACTTATAAGGATGTGTCAACTTGCCAGAAAAATTGTCAAGAGAGTTACAGCTACTATCCAACTTTGGCAGATCAACTAAATATTGTGCTTAAATTTGATGAAAGAGAATCAGCACTTTGTGGTTTTATTGATAAAACCCCCCTTGAAATACTTAAGTTTTTTTGTGATATAGTTTTACGAAAAGGATCCACTACACAACTTACAATAGACTATCTTTATAGTCAGATTCAAAAAGCTAATCCAAAGATACAGCAGATCATTAGAAATCCAAAAGACATCAGAGAATTTTTCTCCAAATACTGCCATTTGTTTACTATTGATGGAGACAAGATTTTTATATCTAAATCAACAGTGTTATTCGATGGTCAAATTAAGTGGATAAAAACTTTGTTACTGAGTGAGTATCCTGATATAAATAAAACAGTTTTAAATGCAATTCAGTTTTATTCTGACATATTATATGAAAAAGCAGACAATTTTCCTATTGACAAGCTTGTTACTCACAGAAACAAAGCGAAACTTGATGTTCAATTAATAGCTGTAAATCCTGTTGAGTTGAAATCATTTCTTATTGCCTATCCTCAAATATTCATTGTGAACGATGATAAAGTTAGTTTAACATATTCTGCTGCCTGTGATAGAAGTGACTATACATGGCTTGGAGAAATTTGTGGTATGGAAGTTATAACTCATAATCTAAGGATATTAGGAAAAACAGTTATGTATTATCTACTCATATTGTTTAAGCAAAATTTTCATCAGTTGCCTCTTTCTAAATTGTTTGCTTTTCGGAATTTTGCCCCAAAAGGTGTAAAGGAGCTCACTAAAACAGTTGCTGATTTGAAGAAATTTTTCATTAAATACAATTGTGTATTTCAGATTAATAAAAACAATGTGATGATTAAAGATTCTTTACTAATAGACTTGAAAAGGTATGAATTCAGGTTAAATGTTCTTAAGGGTAGTGATCTTTCAACAAAAGAAGTTATTTATATGATTCAAGAAAATCTTATTAAAACTGCATTAGATGTTTGTATTCAAACCATGAAAAATACATTAAATTTAAAATGCTCTTTGCAAGTTCCTCTTCAGGATTTAATGTCTGAATTTGAATATTTGTTTGAAAACGTGGATGACCTAAAGACATTTCTTTCTTATCATCCTTCTGACTTTATTACTAAAGATGATACAGTTTTGTTGAAAAAATGCGATGATATTAATGATATCACTGATACTTCATTAAAATCCAAATTACTGGAAGTGAATAAGAGTGTGAAACATATTTCCAAATCAGTTCTCATTGAAGAAGCGAAAGACTTTTGTGTAAATTTTTTGTTGCAAAATGTTGGAGTTGATGTTCAGTTTTCTTTAATACAATTTAAAGAATGTATTAGTTTGGCTCCTCCTGAATTGCAGCAAATTCTTAGAAATAATGAAGAGTTCTTATCAATAATTAATCGATATGGTAATGTTTTAAGTGTAACTGATAATTATATTTTACTCAAAAAGGGTTATGATGAACCAGACATAAATTTGCCTAAAGGTAATCTTAATGAAAGCTTAATGTTTTTTGTTTGGGTTTTAAAAGAAAAAGTGGGTGCAGAAATAGAATTTCCTATTGCTCGCTTAAAAATATACCTACATCTGGCTCCTTCTGACATCAGCATACGAAGTATTTCACAATTAAAAGCATTTTTTAAGAAATATCCTAACGTTTTTATCGTAAAAAATAATAATGTAATTCTTAAAAATTTAAATGATGAAAAATTTACAAAGTTTACCAGATATGAAAATCTTGACTATATTGAAAGCTATTCAACATCAGAAGCCATTGCTTTTTATGCTAGAGTTTTAAGCAGATTTTGTTTCAATTTAGAGGTTCCTGTTGAACATTTGTTTGGGTATCGAAGCTTGGCCCCAGTCGAAGTTTTTGCTGTAGCTAAAACACCTTGTGAGTTAAAAAAGTTTTTATCTACTCATCCAGATATTTTTACTATTCAGGAAAATTATGTATGTCTAACGAAGAGTTTTGATCGGTGTGAATCTATTGCAGAAGTTTATGGTGATGAAGAAACAATAGCCATCAAGTTCTATTCATCAATTCTTCACAGAGTAAGTTATAATAATGAATTTCCCATTGTTAGACTATTTGGATATCAGTATTTGGCATCTCCAGAAATTCGAGAAATAATAAAAACTCCTTTAGAATTAAAAGATTTTCTGAACAAATATTCTAATGTATTTTTTGTAAACAATGATGTTGTACTATTGAAGAACTCGGTCTCTAGAAATAAAGATTTGCTTTTTCATGATAAGTTGCAGCTATCTGATAGATTTCTAGAGAAAGTTGAAACTACCTTGAAGGATTTGAAATTATACCCTCAGTCTACCAATGAAGCTAAGTCTCCTATTAAAGTTCAAAGTAAAATCCCTAGCACTGTTAAGGAAGAGTTCATTTCTAGGAAATCATCTGTAATTAGAGCAATCAGATTCTATTCTAATATTATGTTCAAGAAAGGACCTAATTCCGAACATCTGATATCAAATCTTTTATGCTTTAGAAGTGAAGCATCAAATGAGATCAAAGAAATTGCTAAGAAACCAGTTGAATTATTGAAATTTCTTTCAGAATTCCCTCAGATATTTACAATTAATAGTAGCAAGAATACCGTGATGTTGACTGACATGGTATCATTTTATAAAAATGAGAGGAATTGGATTAAAGAACTATTACCTAAATATCACCAATCAACTACTAACCATGAAGTAGTCGTTAGTGGAATTCAGTTTTATGTTAATCATATTTTTGAAGCAGGTTTAGAAGTTTTTCCTATCAAAAGCTTGTTTAGACATAGGAAAACAGCTATGGGAGATGTTCAGACATTAGCTAATAGTGGAATAGAATTAAAAGATTTTTTATCAATGTATCCAGAAATATTTAAATTAAGTGACGAAGGAGTTTCTCTGACAGCTGCAGCTATTTCACACAAAGTAGAGCCAAAATGGATTGAAGAAATAATTGGTGATAGTAAGTTATTGCATAATAGTAGTATAATCAGGTCTTATGAAAATAATGAATTTAGTAAAAGTAATTTGAATTCTATCAATTCATTAAGTAATCAGGACAAAGAGCTTACACTTAAAGATGAAACCTCAATGACAATAAACTTTTTCAAATCCAAATTAGAGACAGAGGCAGAAAATAAGAATATGACACTCAGCAGACTGTTTGAATACCTATGTGTAGCTCCTGAAGAGGTTAAAGAATTATTTAAATCTGATTCAGAATTAAAAGATTTCTTTATTAAGTATCCTGATGTATTTACAGTAAAAGATAATTTTGTGAGTTTAGTTTGTTCTAAGAATAGTTCCAAAGTTAAAAAAAAGAAAAAAAAGACTTCAGTCAAAATCTTAGAATCTTCCGGCTTTCCTGTTATTGTCAATGACAGTAGTAATACTCTAGGGAATCATGAAAATTTGTTAAAAATTAATAATACGCACAAATCGGATAATCATCTTACTGGAGATTCTGAGAAGAAATGTTATCAGAGCAATATAGTTAGTTCTCTATTGTTTTATTCGAATATTATATTTCGAAAAGGTCCTCATTTAGAACATAATATCGGAAGTATTTTTTCTCACAGTTCTAAAGCATCAAGTAATGTTAGAGAAACTGTTAAAAATACTAAGGAATTCAAAGAATTTTTGTCTAAGTATCCCCAGTTGTTTTCTGTTAACCTTGAAAAACAGACAGTATCTCTTTCTGATTTGCAAACATTTCACGAGAATCAGCGCAGTTGGATTAAAGCATTGCTACCTAAACATCATCAATCCACTACTAATCATGAAACTATTGTCAGTACGATCCAATTTTATTCAAATATTTTATTTGAAAGATATCCTAAATGTGAATTACCTTTATCTATTTTATTCAGTCATAGAAATGCAGCAATGGAGAATGTCCAAATGACAGTTAAAAATATTAAAGAATTGAATACTTTTTTAGCATTATTCCCTAGTATATTTAAAATTAATAAAGATAAAGTTTCTTTAACTGAATCAGTCATTTCTCAACTTAGGCAACCTAAGTGGTTGGAACAATTAGTTAATATCCACGAATCATCCATTAGAAATATTCAGCTTGAAATTGTAAATTCTACAGAGACTACTGTAAATGAAGAATTGATAAAAAAGAAGAAAATTATTACGAGAAAAGCAGTTCAGTTTTTCTACAAGTTTTTGTTGAGCAATGTTTCCAACAAGGAATTTTCCCTTTCTGAATTATTTAATTACTTCCAAGAAGCACCACAGGATGTTCAAGAAGTTGCAAAAACTATTGCTGAATTGAGGGAGTTTTTTTCCAAGTATCCTCATATATTTACGGTAACTGACAATGTGGTTTTTCTTACATCTTTTAATGCTAAGTAGTTTTATTGCTTATGTTTTTTTAGATTATTTCTAAATCTTACTGAATTAAAAAAGACACTAAATTAATCTATATGTTAAAAAATATGTAGTTTTGAACAACCAAGGGTGGAAAAGAAATGTGGGGTGTAGATGCAAAACACATTCTTCACTTTACATAACTTTTGATAAAACAATAACTGATTCTATTATAAATATTTAAGATAAATGAATCAGAAGTTTTTAAGAGAAGGGGTTGTTACTCTTCTTCTAAAAAATCTGACTCATTTATCTCATATATTTAATACAGAATTGGTTTTTATTGTTTTACCGAAAGCTATGAAAAGTGGAGAATGTGCGTTTTGCATCTACACCCATCAAATATTGAGTTCAAAGGATGTCAAATATTGTTTTATTTCCTTAAACATTACAAAGCTTCTATTTTTAAAACATTTTTACATTTATTTAGTAATGGTGTTTTAAAAAATGTTAATCAATATTAAAGGGTTGTGAAATAGAATTTAAGCTTTTGATACATATACCAAGATGTAAATAATGTTTTATATAAGTATTTTGTGATAATTTGTTATATATCCATAATAAAAGAAATTTATTTAAACTTCATTTTCCGTAATTGTTACCAGGAAAATGCTGTTACCCAGAAAATAAATTACCTAATTTGTGGATTTAATATTTGAAAGGTTTTTATTTATTAAAATAATTGGTCTTCATCAGTTTTAAATGTTATTGGATTTTAAAGTGATTTTACTTATTGAATAAATTTCAGTTTTGTTTATTGCTGGAATTGGATGCTAATTTGTCTTAATCCTTCGTCTGTAATTCTGTATGAACATTTTAGAACACCAGAAAAAACTTATCTGTGTTTTAGACCAAATGGAGATAAATAATGGATTGCTTAGGTGCTGCATTCAAAGAATCTAAATAAGGTACGTAGTATATTTTTTAGATACCTATGTACCTAAAAAATATATACATTGAAAATGATTTTAATATTTTCCTTTCTTGTCATATTGACATCTCCTGTGTCTTTCTACTGATTGCAAAAACATTGGAATAGTTCTGTGTCCAATAGTGGAGTAAATAAGCTTCACTTGCAGAATTATCTAAAATGGTATAAAAGTGTTTATTCGATAGTTATATTGTTTTGGATTTATTAATATAGATCCTTTATTTTGTTTTATGACAATATATACCTACTGATTTTTTTTTTTTTTTTTTTACGGAAGTTGCAGCCTTTTTTATTATATAAATGAAATGAACAAATGATTGTACTTCTGAATATGCACTTCTTTAATTATCCTTAATTGGATCCGTAATTATCAGTTCTGTGCTCATCTTTTTAATAATTCCTTCTTCTTATGTCCAACCAATTGTAAACATCCATTTCAATTGCTTTTAATCCATATTCTCATTTAAAACTTCTATTGTTAAATCAAACCATCAATTGTTAAATGCAAGTTACCATGGTTATAGGATCGTACCTAAATTCTAGAAGTATAATTTCTATGGTTGAGTTTTGAAAAATTGGTTTTCTAAACTTATGGCATTATTGTTATTATATGAGGGGTTGAATTTCTCAGAGTGTGTGATAGTCAATAGTTTTATAAATTGAAAAGCTTCTTAATGATTATTTATATTTATATATTTTTTTAAGGATATCATTTTTATTTACTAATACACTACTACCTAGAATATAATTGTTAGCAGCCCTGATCAATAGGCTAAAACACAAGAATATGTTTCTTAAAGATATCTGAAATGCCTTTAATGATGATGAGTCATTTAACGATCAATGTGCTCATGTTAATCAAAATCAATAGCCTTTTATGGAAAACTAAAATTATTTTCATGAGAAGTTAACAGATATAAAGCTGATCACAATGCTTCAGCCACTCATATGATTACAGTCACTATTAAATTTTGAATCTATTGAGGCTTCCTGTGAAAGAATGATCCATAGCGAAAGTCATATTTTGAGAAAACTGAATTGAAAATTTCATTAGATTACAATTTAAAACAGTTTATTCTTCAGAATCACTGGACTAATTATTTAAATGCATAATTCAAGATTAATGTATTTATTGTAAGACTAAGGGCCATAGAAAGCTTAAACAAGGAACAAAAGCAATATGAAATAACTGCAAATTCAACTCAAGAATTATTTATTAGCCTAAACAAATATACATATTACACAAAAGAGAAAAATATTAACAATTTACTTATGAGCAGACATTTATTCAAAAATATAATATTCTTATAATACAAAGTATTTAGCCAATGCGAGATCAGTACCCCCCTTATGTCTTTTTCTTGTTCAAACTTCATACTCTTGAAAGAAGGATGTGTCCACATCCTGCGAAATAACTATTATCCTCTACTGCAGCTGACAATGCAAGGACTGATGTATAAGTAAGAGGAGACCAGGAAGGAGAGAGGCACTCCTGGTTGCATAATTTAAGGCGATGGTTTGGTCTCACAACTGTCCCATTATATAAAAGTGTCAAAAAGAAAATTCAGATCCCTATGTTAATGGTCAACATCCGAAATGGATAAGGTACAGGAAGAACAAGAATAGGCCACATTAATATTTTTAAGATACACATTCAACTTGCAAAATAGTATTATATTTTTTTAAGCAGTTTTTTGTTTGTTTACAGTAAACTGTAAATAAAAAGTGAGTAAAAAATATTTTTTTTTTTTTTACATACATAAATTATATCCATCATTACTTGAAAAAATAATAAAGTTATCAATTAATCAGAATAAGCATTTCAATAACAAATGTAAAGAATTATTAAATGTAGTTTTAAATTAAAACGTCAAAACAAGAAAAGTAGAAAATGAATGCCTAGTAGAAATAGTTCCAATTAAAGAAGCAAATAAAAAAAACAATCAACCCCTCTCACTGATTTCTAGTTTGAAAATTTTTATTTTTTAGTAGGATTATTTAGGAACTCACCTTCTTGGTCCTCCCTGCAATCTATTGGCATTATGAACTAATATTTCAGGTGTGCTCTTGAACTTAAAAATTACTATCGCGCGATTTTGTTCGATAATGCTGGCTTCTATCGACAGTATAAAGAACTAATATTTGAAATTCCGGCAGGTACTGCGTTCTGGGGGCAAAGTATCGAACTACTACATCGAATTTATCTGATACATTAAATATTGTTGAGACAATTATTCCTCACGATGACTTGTATTTTGGAAAACTTTAAAAATGAAACGAATAAAAAGTCAATACTTGTTCTTACTTAACTCGAAGGGACAATCTGCGAAACAGACCATTTTTTAAATAATGGCTTCCGTCAGTTTGATTTATTTATGTATTTTGTGTAGTTACGTACCTTTTTATATTTATAGTTTTTATGTATTAGAAAAAAACATTATCCTACGAAATACTCCAGATTACTTTTATGAACCTATATTTTAAAATTAAAAGTTGATTTGAAAAATACTACAAAACCCTATATCTGTAAGAATTGTGAATAAATATGTAAGTTAGGTCCGACAATATGGAAAATGATCTGGGCGGAGGGAATCCATTAACTTTCCCCCATTACCTAGCTCATATCACTCGCCTTTTGTCCCCATCGTGACTATTATTATATAGTTTATACAAATTTTAAGTAAGCCTCCAAGTTGCGAATATTTGCGACTTTTCCTTTAGGCAACGTTGGTAGTGACACTGATGAAGATAATGTTTGTTAATACCAGATGATGTAGTAAAAAAAAAAAAAAAAAAAAACCTGTACCACTACAACCCATGAAGGGTCTAGGGTTCAGTACATGGTAGAGACTGTACTGTTTCACGAACAACGGTTCTGCAAGGAGGTAACTTGTCCTGGGCCCCGCTCAACCGCCAGATTTCCCCCCTTATTTTAGGTACCCTATTTTTATAATATTTTATAGAGGCTGGGTGGGCCCCCAGGAGGGTCCTAGATCCTATATGATCCAACTCCTGCTGCAAACAGACTAAATAAAAATCATGGTCGGTCCTGGGTTTGAACCAGGATTTCCGGCATGGCAGGTCAGTGCTCAACCACTGAGCCACTCCGCTCCCCTATGATGTAGTAGCCTTATAAAATATTTGTTTTAATCATAAATATTAAATCATTATTTCTTAAAAGAAAGAAAATTTTCTTTACTTATTTTTCACATTTTTAGTTTTGATATAATATTTAAACGTTTATTTCATGAATGTTTAGAATAATTTGATTTAAAAGAGTGATATTTGTAGTAAGTTTAAAAACACATGTTACAAAAGTGAGGAGAGAAAAACAAAAGGGAATTGATCGGCTTTTGTTCGCTCTGGTTGTATCAAGCCAGAGCATCTTGACATGCACATCGCAAACTACAGCTCAAAGTTGTTTGTTG
Organism: Arma custos; assembly: GCA_037127475.1. Taxonomy (NCBI): domain Eukaryota; kingdom Metazoa; phylum Arthropoda; class Insecta; order Hemiptera; family Pentatomidae; genus Arma; species Arma custos. The sequence goes on along the minus strand of CM073760.1, from coordinate 91,701,299 downwards.
TGGACTTGAAGAAGATACTAATTTGCTGCCCACCTGTAAGTGTAATTAGTTTAAACTTCGTCATCGATTCTACCCATAGGCGGATCCAGGGAAGGGAGCACGTTTTTTATTAAAAAAAGCACTCCCAGACGGTTTTTTTTGTACTGTGGAGAATCCATTACAGTACATACATATAGGCAAATCAGGTGATGATAATTGTTAAAATATCTGAATAAATTAACAGAAATAACATGAGTGAAACTATTGTTTAGATATTTTAATAAACTTTTGAAACCTTTCTATAAATACTACAAGTTTATTTCTAAGTTATTGTTGATTTTTTGCCCGTTTGTCCGTTGTGCCCTCCCCAGAAAAAAATCCTGGATCCGCTCTTGATTCCACCAATTTGGATTGACCCAGACGATCATCTCATCCTGTATTGTCTCGACATCCTCGCTCGCCGTGCCGTCGAAAATCCTCTGTCGTCTCAACATCTAGCTCACCCTGCCGAGAATCTACTATCTACTGGAATCTACTTCGACAGACAGATAAGAGTTTTTTTTTCATATCATTTCAACTACAAAACTAGATAAATATGTATTATTTTGTAATAGATTTTATTTGAACATTTTATTTATTTGTAATGTAATAGAGTTAAATTTACTATCGTAAGATTAAATAATAATTGTATTCTTTTTGTTATTAATTAGTTGTTTATAATTTATTTAGTATTAGTAACTTCATTTTCTCATTATAAAAACGTTTAAATTGTTCTTTTATTTCAATCAATTGTTTATTTTCTATTATCGAAAGTATTGGTTGTTTAATTTACACAAGTGATTTATGGTATTAATTTAATAAAAGGTTACAATTCAAATGACATGCGATCTGGTATAACTGAAGCAGAAATTTATTTTATCCTTATCCATTATTTCGAGGTTGCTCTAACAATGATTAAAGGAGAAACGAATGACAAGTTTTAACTAAAAAAATATAAATATTAGAATTGTTTTTAATAATAAAAGAAAAAATGAACCCTTTTGACAATAATTTATTCAAATTAATAATACAAATTTTCAATAAATCTTTTTCCCGCCGAAAATCACCTTGGCCTACCACACCTAGATCCTATCTAACATAGTGATACAGGCCCTGTAGGCTTAAGATCTCTGCTCAATTTTAATATTATTATTTAATTCGTCTTTGTTGTTTTTACTTTTCGTTCGTTTCCTCTATTTCGTTTATAACAAAATTTCAAATAATTACTTTCGATATGTTTATTTTAATGATTTATAATTATAATGATTAATAATGATTTTCATATTTTTGTTATTGTTTTTTATTAATTTAACGTCACCCTATGCTACTGTAGGTAATAGGATAATCCTGCAGTGAAAGTCCTAAATTGTGCAAACCCAGGGTATAATTAGGATAGGTATCTTTAACGAAAACGGCCACCCATTTAACGGACAGTGGGACACCCATTTTTCGCCCTTTGCGAAGGACGATGTAACATAATATTTTTTCCCCCCTCTGAAAAAAACCTAGAAAGCTTGGTTATCTTAACAATTACACCACAGGCTTTACAGATATTATTGTTATAGTAGGGATTATGTATATGATGAAGGACAAGATTATTTTTGGCGGGGAAAGTATTTACTCCGTAGTTGTGTTACTAACTTGTATGAATTTTATGAATTTGTATTTTATATTTCACTGTTATTTAAAAACTTGAATTCGTGAGAAAGTTAAAAAATGTAATGTTTGCAAGAAACTGGGACCTCCACAGGAACATAAGAAGGGTTCATTTTTTCTTTTTTCCACAACCCAAGGAACCTCTTGTTTCCCATCCAACACCAACAAGACCATGGCAGAGAGTTGCTATTGACTTATTTGATTTCAATAAGCAAAACTATTTATTGATAACAGATTATTTTTCTTCTTTTTTTGAAGTTGACCACCTTTCTAAAATATCAAGCTCTAGTGTCATCAACGCCCTTAAAAGGCAATTCAGCAAATATGGCGTTCCTGAGGTTGTGGTCATGGACAGTGGTACCCAGTTGGTCATTGCTGAGCTGAAGAATTTTTCAGAAGATTGGGGATTTGAAATGGCAAGCTCTTCACCTTACCACCATTAGAGCAATGGAAAAACAGAGAGCAGTGTCAAGATTGCTAAAAGATTGATGAAAACTTGCAAAGAAGACAAGACGGATTTCCATTTAGCACTAAAAAAGGAAAAAATTATAAGAATTTAGCACTACTTAATTGGAGAAATACTCCAACCCAACTTATGGATAGTAGTCCGGCACAAAGGTTAATCTCACCATTTAAGTTAATCACGCCACAGCTCAAGATCAACACTACCAGTAGTGGCCAAGAAATTAGAACCTTACATACACATCGGAGTAACTGAACAAATAGAAAGAAAGAAAACAATACAGAAGAGGTACTACGACAGGACAGCCCATCGCCTCCCTCCCGTTCGGCAATATATTTATATATATATATATATATATATATATATATATATATATATATATATATATATATATAAGGATTTGCTTGTACTCAATATTTTTCTTTTAGTCATAACGATACCCATTTTCGTATACTCCCTTTCTTGAGCAAGAAAAGCATTATCCTCTTTCCAAAAGTGAGAGATACTTATAATTTTAATTCATTACATTCACTTGATTAAAATAGTAGGTTGAAACCCATTGGGAAAGGAAGAGTATATAACAAAAATGAAAGAAAAAATAATCTACGGGCGATCTGAGGTCGGGAAGTGGAAGAGGAGGGAGGGTTTAAGGGTAAAAAACGTTTTATCTCGATTTCCGGCAAAATTACAAGTCCTATGGAAGAAAGTTAAATGACAAAGTTGTAGGTAATAAAAAGATCTACAACTTTTGTATTTACACTTTTTTCACATAACCTCAAAATGTATGTGAAAAATTCAAATAACCATGTTTTTGGTTTTTTATTTTTATTTTACAAAAAAAATTTTTTCACGAAATTTGGTGAACACTTACCTTCTTATGTTCCAAACACACTGTAATGTTTTAATTTAAAATATTAATTTTTTGCACCTTATTTTGACTTAATATCAAAAAAACACCCTAATTCTCAATTAAAATCTCTATTTTCATGATGGTGTAAAAAAATAAACAATGTCTATCGAGGTCTTGTACATTGTACAGAATGATTAAAAAAAAATTTTCGGATTCGAATTTTTTTCGTTTCTTTGCATTTTCTGAGAACATTTACCATAGTAATGTATTTTTTTTTTTTTACACCCTCATGAAAGTAGAGATTTCACAAAAAGCCCACCGATTTAAAAAAAAAAAACCCAGATATTTTGATGCGAGAATTTTCGAAAAAAAAATGAATATTTTAAATAAAAAAATTACAGTGTGTTTGGAACATAAGAAGGTAAGTTTTCACAAAAAGCCCACCGATTTTTAAAAAAAAACCAGATATATTGACGTGAGAATTTTCGAAAAAAAAATGAATATTTTAAATAAAAAAATTACAGTGTGTTTGGAACATAAGAAGGTAAGTTTTCACCAAAACTTTCGTGTTTTCGTTAAATTTTTTTTTTGTAAAAGATAAAAATAAAAAACCAAAAACATGGTTATTTGAATTTTTCACATAAATTTTGAGGTTATGTGAAAAAAGTGTAAATACAAAAGTTGTGGATCTTTTAATTAACTACAACTTTACCATTTAACTTTTTTCCATAGGACTTTTAGTTTTGCTGGAAATCGAAATAAACCGTTTTTTACCCTTAAAACCTTCCCCTCTTCCACTTCCCGACCTCAGATCGCCCGTGAATTATTTTTCCTTCATTTTGTTATATTCTCTTCCTTTTCCAATGGGTTTCAACCTACTATTATTTTTTTTTCACTTTTTACCATTTTCAAAGTCTTCCGCACTGGTCTATTAACTAATTAATTAAAATTTCTTTTAGAATCCCTGCTACTTTGACTGGCTAGAAAATAATGTAACTGGGACTGTAAAATCGTTTTGAACTTTAGTGTTATTAGAAATATCGTTTTCTACAGAATTTATGTAGAGCAAATTTTTCCCTTCGAATTTATATTAAAGTCTGTCAGTTCACAATAAATAAAATTTACTAGAGAACTTAATCATTCATATTGTTTTAAGTGTGATAACGCTAACTTAAACATTCCGCTCACAACTAAAAGCTAAAGCTAAATATAAAACTATGTCTAGAAATTCTTGACATAGTTTTAATGACGGAATGGAGTTTTAATAACAGATACTGTAAACAAGATGAGTGGATGATGTTTCACATATGATAGTGGAAGGTTTCCTTGACTGCTACTACGACCTTCTAACCCACTTGTCATGGCTACTCTTCTGGAAACTAGTAGAGAGAGGAGTTGTGTCTCTGTAGGTGCTCTGCATTTTAGACTACTTAGAAGAAATGTGGTGGAGTCGGGGATTACCTAAACATTTACCTCTTCCTTTAGGTAATTGTAATATTACACTTTTAGTTTGTCACTAAAATACAAGATTGTAAAAAGTTGAACCTGAGAAATGTTATTTATTTATTTCCTGCCAATATTCTGTAGTAATTGTTATTTTTAACCATAATATTCAGCATATAAAATTAAAATTGAATATAATCAATTGCTCTGAAAAAATAGGAGACCATTATATTTGCTGATTACTTAAAATTTTTATAACATTTTATTTTAAAACATTTTTTATTCTAATAAATGTATATTTTTATTTCCAAACTATATGATTATTAATATAAGTCATATTGTCTAAATCACTTGTAACAGATACAAAACTGTACACTTCAAATTGGTTTCTTACAAAAAATTAAAAGCTGTCAGAGGTTTCAAGAGTTTTTATTTTCCGTTATTTATTTTATATAACTATGTATATTAATTATAATGCTTTCATCTTCCTAATTAATTTAATTTCCATCTCGCAGTCATAATGTCCATTGTATGAAATGTTTATGAACTTTGTGTATTATAAATAATCGTATTATTTTTTATGGTCAAATTTAAATCTGATTGAACTGTTTTCAGCTGCTGCTCATATCTTTGTGTTATAAATAAATGTTTTCAGTTTATAAATGTATCTATTTATCTTAATGCTAGTTTGCTCAATAGTTTATCATAGAAAGTTTAATGTTTATTACTTTTTATTCGACACCTATCACCCTTATCGCGGCAATAAGCAGCTTCGATTTATATATAACTTGTAAGCTAGGCTTTAGGGACATTAGCATTATGATAAAAATTAAAATTTACTCAGCATATCACCTGCAAAGTTGGGATTTAACGGTTATATGTTTTCACATTCTGTTGCTGACGTTTGTATTTTTTAATTGTTCTTTGTTCAGATTATGTAAAATTTGATTTACAATATTTGTGTTTAGGTCAATATGCTCCGGCATTCCTGGATATTATGAGTGGGCTCTCCATAGATTCAACATTTATAAGGTTGTACTACCCATCATCAAAACTTAATACTGAGGTAATTATGATTTTGTTGTTTTTAAATTAAAGTTTTAATCATAATATTTGCTGCCATCAATTATTGTTCTACAAATTTTCATAAATTTTTAATTTTCTTATGTTTTGTTTGGACTTATTTTTTTGTTTTTTCTCTCATTTCATTTTATAAAACAAAATAATGCTTTCTTTTCTTGATAATTAATGGAATAATTTCTCTAATGTTACCTAATTGAAAAATCAATTAATTTCCATCTCCCTTTAGAATGATGCTGCCAAATGGATTAAGTGGTCACCCAATGAACATTATTTACAAAGTATGGCTGATCTCGTTAGTAATTGGGGAACTGTACTAAAAGCTGTTTTATGGCTTTATGGAGGTGAGTATAATAATATTTAATTGTTCTAGTTATTGACGCTGACATTTTATGTATCTAATTTTATTTCTTTATCAAAGTATTGCAACTAAAAACTTTAAATTCTAAAAAATATTTTATTTATACATTGATTTTTTTAGTAATTATATACAATTTTAACAATTATATTAATTTTTTATCAAGTAAATATTTTTATTATGCATTGTAAATCAGATATTCGCTTAGGGGAACCGTATGTACCAGCAATGTGGGAGGCGGAACCAATGCAATCCAACAACAAAATTCCTGTCATCATGTTCTCTCATGGCTTTGGTGCTACACGTTTTCTTTCTTCTACTATTGCCATTGAATTAGCCTCTAGAGGTTTTGTTGTTGCCTCTATTGAACATAAGTTAGTTGAATCGCTTTTACTAAACTGTTTTTTACATATTGTATTTATTTGTCTTTCAATAATGGGAAATATTTTTAGAGAATCTTCCGCTTGTGGTACTTATTATTATGAATCAGCAGAAAAACTTGAGAAAGATGAGAAAACTTGGATTCCTCATGAGAAAATGAAATTTGGCCCAGATCATTACAAAATTAGAAATGCTCAGGTGATTGATCATTTATCATAAATAGGCCAACATTTTACCAGAAACATCAATATTATTGCACTTTTGTGATTTATTTCATAATTAATATGTGCAAACAAATTTCGTAATAAATTAATTATTTGTGATGACTAACCTTTTTAAAAATTTAAATTTCTAATGTATGCTTATTTATTCTAATATAATAATTAATTATAATGTAATTTATTTATTCATTGCATTATTTAAATTTCATTGCATAATTCAGAAGGTGTTATTGTAATAAAAGATCAGAAAATCATCTGATTCTTTTTTTTTTTTTTTTTTTTTGATTTATGGCATTGGATATTTCCATCCATACAGCCAGCTATGTAATTATTTGTTTGACTGTCAAGTTAGTTGTCAACAGCACGCAGTTTTTCCAAGATGGTTACCGCCTGTTATTCCCAGGCGGTCACCCATCCAAGTGTTAACCACGCCTGATGTTGCATAACTTCGGTGAATCTGATTCACTAGAGTGAATATAGGGCTTTAAATTGAAATACAATAAGATTTAAAACTTTGCAGATATATGGAACTGCGGAAGAAAACTGACCGTTTTGTATCAATAGTATTTTATAAATGAATGTTTTTTTTGTTGTGTTGGATCTAAAACTGCTATCATTTTGGTGTGGAAAAATCTGTGAGGCCAGTTTATTTAATAACCAAAAATTTTTTTAAATTATTAAATATTTTTGTTTTGATGAGAAAAGATTTGTCCAGGCCGGAATTCGAACCCGGGTCGGATTCATTGATTCATTCAAATAAAGATTCATTCGGGTTGGTTTCATTCATTCATTCAAATAAAGGCACAGTAGAGAATTTAATCATCATTTAAATATGAATCTTTATTTTCAGTGAAAAATATTTCATCTCCGAGAAATTTTTTTTTTCTATTATTACTGTTAAGGCCTGATAATTTAATGGTGTTATAAAAGACTATTTATTTTAATCCTAAACAATCAAACAAATATTTTGTAAAAGAAAGATTATTTTTCCTTTTATTTATTTTCATTTTTTGTAAATATAATAATTTAAACGTTTATTTTGATATTATTACTTGTTTATTGTTATAAGTTGTTTAGAATAATTTAATTTCATAAAAAAAATTGGACACATGACAATAGTGGAGTCGATCGGCTATTGTTTATTCGGTCTGAAGTGAGGACATCTGATGTATCGACACCTTCGATCGCCCCACTGTCGAAAATCTACGTCGAGTCAGATAAGGAAGATTTTCCATTAAAGTGTATTTATAAATAGCTAAAAAAGGGTTTGAAGCAGAAGACTTAAGGCAAAAACCATAAAAATCTTCTGGGGTTCACTTTGCCCATTGTGATAGAAAAAATAAAAGTTTTATTTCATTATTATAAAACATGATTATTATGATGATTACTCTATGTATTTTATAAATATTAATGGCACTCAGTCTTTCAAACTTGACTGTTTCTGCATATTTGATCAGTCCTTAATTTATTTTACTTATCATGCCGTTTTTAATAATTACAATGGAAATGAATTTATAATGAATTTTATTACACTAGACAATTGTTTATCATGTCTCAACCTTAATTAATAAATTATTTCTTTTTTACCAGCTGCACAGGAGAGCAAATGAAATTGTTAAATTGATAGATTTTCTTAACAAAATTAACTCAGGTGAAGCATCTAACATATTGAAGTCATCTCTGGATTTGAGTTGTTTCAAGGTAGGATTTAGTTTAAATAAGTTATATATCAGCAATTGACATGACTAGTAAACAGAGTAATATATTATTAACCGAATTTGAGTGATACCGGACCCATCAGACAGACTAAACTACTCAGATTGCAGTTGCTATTAGTGTGCTCATCTTTTTCCTTTACAGCTTTCCACTCAGTAACGAACAGTCTTTTCACTTGAAACTTATCAATTTCATCATTCCTCTTATTAGGAGAAAAATAATTAAGAATAGGAAGGAAATCTTGGAATAGGAAGGGATATTGGGCTTTTATTTCTATCATGGTTAAATGGAGAATTTTCATTTTGAAATTCAGTTTGTTCAAATTTGATTTCATAAATATTTTGATATAATTAAATAAATTGATAAGGTTTGTTTTAATATTACAGTGCACTAATATAAATATTGCATAAAATGTAAGTGACTAAGTACTCTGAAAAAATAATTATAATACCATAAGATGGAGAGGTTTAGTACAAAATATTAGTTATTAATGCACCTAGGGACTAAAGATCATTATTCTCTCAGCTGTAAGTTTTTACCCGAGTGAAAGCGAGGGTACAATCCGAGTTTATTCCCTAGCAAATGCGAGGGAATAATTATCTTTACTCACAAGGCCAAGCCGAGGGAGTAAAGTATTGCTGGGAATAATGAACAATTTAGTCCCAAGGGGCATACAAGATTTTATCTCCAGATATATTGATTTAGCTGACAATAAATTTGAAATAACATTATTTGCTTCTTGTAAAATATGTGGTGGATCCATAACTAACACAAATGAACTTCTGTTTATCAGTTTTGGTGTTTTGAAACAACAGCTGATTTTAATGGCTGGTTTTTCAGTACAAAACCTACATTACTTATTTAGACGAATTCGGTTGTCCTCTTTTTTCTTTATTCCCTAGGGAATAACTGGAGTTAACTTTTTGACTCAATTTCTAATGCACAGGGAGAAAATACGTACTTCAGTCCTAATTAATTGAGCCCAAAATACATGTTTTTGTACCAGCTGGATATAAAATAAATTAAGAAATGAAAAAAAAGAAGTACTAACCACTATCTAGTTTCCATCCATTAGTGAATTAAGTTAAAGAATCACATATCCCTTGTTCTACCTAACCATTAGGTTTACTTTAGAAACAAACTTCATTTTCTATTGTGTAACTGATTGATTGTTATTCTTAATTAGTTGTTATACATAATACTTAACTTACGTGATTCTTAACCAAAAGAATAAAATGAGTTCATCTTCCTAGTCAGCCATTTTTCCAATTCTAACTCTGGCACCCTGTTTCACTTTTTCCAATTACTAATTGAACCTTTGGAACAATTTTTCACAGATTTTGTACTTTCCCCCTTTTTATAAAAAAAAAAATTGTGCTATTGTAGTTTTTTTAGTTAAGTTCCAATGTATTTTGTGGTTAATTAAGGCTGGAAATTAACAGCTCCCGGATTCCTACGTATTAAAAAGAAAATTAAAAATATAAAAAAAATATATTAAGCGAACCATAAGCATCCTTGTTTGAGAATTATCCTTGGTTTCCCCCTGGAGATTTTATGAAGATCGACCCCCTTCTAGATATATTTCTTTTTCATGAAAACTGCTTCCCCTTCTGAATCTCATAATCCCAAATTGATTTTTTTTCTTATTTCTTTATCAGTTAATTCAAATTTTTATTTCTGAACATCTTAAATTAAAAATAAGGCAAATTGTTGCTACTCTATATTAGCTGTTTGAAGATTTATTTATTTTTTTCTGTGGTGCATAATTAAACCTTACACCTGAAATGGAATATAAGAGCGAAAATTCTACTTTAGATGTGTTAAAAATTATATTCTAATTTAAATTGAATCTGATCTATCTATATAAAAAAAAATTATTTCTTGTATAAACTCTTAAATGTTATCCTTACGGTCATAATTTATTTTTAGTATTGTTTAAGCAATTTGTTCAATTTACATTTACTTAGATTTTGTTATCCTAGGATCGCCTAGATTTGTCATCCCTTTCTATGATGGGTCACTCCTTTGGAGGTGCGACTTCAATGCTAGCGATGTCTTTAGATGATAGAATTAAGTAGGTCATTTTTTATACTTTCTTTTAAACTAATCTGAGTATTTCCATATATATGTAAGATATCTAATGTAATCACTATAAAATATATAAATATGAGGTTAGAAAAAGACGAAAATTTGCATTTGGACGAACTGGAAATTGTAATAGGTTAAGTGATATATAAAGGTTATAATGTAACTTGTAAATAAAAATTTTTTACCATATAAATTAATAATAACAGCCATAAAAATAAATTAAAAAACTCATTTGAACATCACATTTGTTATATAATTGTTAAACTGTGAAAACAAGTAAAAAGTCAAAAGTGCAAATAGATGATAAAATTGGTGAGGGAAAGCAGTCTTATGAAGCGGGGGCTGCAGAGGAAGAATGCAGGGGAGAAGTGAAAGTGAAGAAAGGGGAACAAAAAACAAGCCTACATGGAGAACCAAGGAAGAAGAGACATCTGTTGACCTATACGTCTAAGTGGCAAAGCTATTGTAATTTTTATAAGTTCTCAAGTGATGTGCTAAAAAGTGTGGATGAGGATATTAAGGAATATAATTTAAGATTTACAAGTGTTCATGTCAACTGAGTGGGTAAAACCTGAGTTATGTTATTTTTATATGATATGCAAATATTCGTCCATTTTAGTATCATTTATTATATCCTCTTAATTCTTAATATATAATATTTTATTAAATTCACTATTTATTTATTGGCGCCCGAAATCAATGTATGATTTATAATTAATTGAAGTAAAGTATTTTATCATTAGGTTTTTCATCACAAATAATAATTTATGGCCATGAACCAGAAGGAAACCTAACATATATAAACTATAACTTTTTAGGGATCAGCTAGAAAAATTGTAAACACTCAGCAGATATATGTATATACTCAGCAACAATTTTAACATATACTGACAATGTTCTACCACTTGTTAGACAACACCAGTTTGATGAATTACAGAAAATGACAAACTTAGCACTATTACGACTTGCACAGTGGGCTAGATGGAACAAATTGCAATTCAACCCTGATAAGACTAAATATATCATATTTACTCGAAGAAGGAATCCACCTCAATTAAACATAAAACTCAACAGGACCATACTGACTATACATGATATACTTCAATATATTGGCGTATTTTTTGATCGAAAAGTCAATAAAATTTGAGTATAAATTTTGAGCTCTTGGTGCTCAATCAACCAAGCCCAGAAATGCGCTGTTTTAAAGGCTAGAATTTCTATATGAACATCCGTCACAGACTTACATGCACATTAACATACACACTGACAACTAAAATTTCATTCATTCATTGATCATATCTTTGTGGTTTCTTAACCAATTTTTGATTTTAATACCTCATTTGAAAGGTAATGAAACGTGGATGTTTTTAATTATTATGTACGTAGTAACTTAGGGGGGCTTTTTGGAGTAAATCGTTTTATAGGCAGTCACGTTTTTTCATTTAATGTTTTTGTGTAAGATACCAACAATTACGAAGATTTGACTATTAATATTCCTTATTTAGAATATCTTTGTTGCAAAACAAAAAAAAAAAACAAATTGGCTAGAAAGACTAATTTTTAGGATTTATAGCTATTTTAAGATTTTAAATAGGATTTGTTTTGTAAAATTCTTTAATTAGGAACATCTTGGAAAGGGTTAACTTTTAGGACAGTAGCTCTCATAGTAATATCGACTGGAATTGCCCCATACTATCACTCCTTAACGGCTCTGCCACTAATTACCAATCACCCTATATATATATATATATATATATATATATATATATATATATATATATATATATATATATATATATATATATATATATATATATATATATATATATATATATATAATACGCTACTTTTTTTTTATGACATGGTTATTGGACTAAATGACTGATAGGGCACTATATTAGTGTAATGGTTTGCACTAAAATTTGTATTTTGTCAATGTCTATTGAAAATACAATTTATAATTGCTTTTGATATTATTAACAGTTTGTCTAATTACAGATACGGAATAATCCTTGATGGTTGGATGTTCCCTCTAAAAGAAGAAGAACTTGTTATCAACCAACCTTTAATATTTATAAACACGCAGACATTTCACATTGAAAGTAATATTCAAGTTATTGAAAAATATTTAGAAAACAAGCCTGCTGGTGTTGCGAGGGATATCTATACCATTAAGTAAGTTTTCTATTTGTATTTTCATTATTTTTTCAATAATTTATATTACTTTTTTTCTTTTATTTATCCAATTTTTGTAAATAATTTTTTATCAAACATTTATTTAATAATTTTTTTTTACTTATTTTATAAACTAATAAATTAATTCTATTTTGAAACTTGTTTGTTTTGAATTATATATTATTTTTTTCTGGTATTAATGTTAGTGTGTTTGATATTATAAATTTCAAATTACATTTAATTTTTAATTCAATTTGATAATTATTTCATCAGTCAGATTCTGTGAAATGTAAATGCTTTGTATTTTAATTTACAATAAAATATCATAATAATGCCAAGACCGTAGAAAGATTCCAACGAAAAGCCCCTAGTCTCCAAACTAAAACAGAAATAGAAAATATCTGTCCAATATTTCGCCCATTCAGGCATCCTCAGGGTAGAAAGAGAATAAAAGAAAAACAAAACATGAACAATGCACCCAAGAAACATCCCACCACCTCGAAGGCTCAAATGCAACTAATGAATCATAAGGAAGGTTACTGGACCCCAGCTGGTTAAGGTTAGATAAAAACAGCTGATAGATACTTCAGAAATTCAAAATTCAATATACACTCACCAAACTTCAAAAAGCACCACAGGAAAAATAAAAACATTTCTATTTCTGTTTTAGTTTGGAGACTTAGGGCTTTTCGTTGGAATTTTTCCACGGTCTTAACATTTATGTAAGGTCTCTTTTTACTTTTCAGTATTAATGTTTTTTGTGGAATAGCCATAGGTCCACTGGTTTCTTGATAATGTAATTATTTTATTTTATTTTTTTTTCTTGCATTTTTACTTTCATTTTTTCATATGGTCTTTCGTCTTAAGTTTTGTGTTGTTTGCTACTATTTATTTTTCCTGTGGTGCTTTTTGAAGTTTGGTGAGTGTATATTGAATTTTGAATTTCTGAAGTATCTATCAGCTGTTTTTATCTAACCAGCTGATAGATACTTTATATTAACCAGTTATATTTATATTAACCAGCTGGGGTCCAGTAACCTTCCTTATGATTCATTAGTTGCATTTGAGCCTTCGAGATGGTGGGATGTTTCTTGGGTGCATTGTTCATGTTTTGTTTTTCTTTTATTCTCTTTCTACCCTGAGGATGCCTGAATGGGCGAAATATTGGACAGATATTTTCTATTTCTGTTTTAGTTTGGAGGCTAGGGGCTTTTCGTTGGAATTTTTCCACGGTCTTAGCATTTATGTGGGGTCTCTTTTTACATTTCAATATTAATATAATAATAATGTTTTAAATTTTTTTTTTTATATTTTAATAAAAATATAAATTTTTAATTTTTGCTATATTTTACAATATTATATAAATTTTTAATAATTTATATAAATACAATACAATACTATACAATATTAATAAATACAAAAATTTTTTTTTGCATTTTTTTCTGTGTTATAAATCCTTCAGAGGCATTTAAAAGCAATCACCGTTAGTTAAAAAAGAAGAGCCAAATTATTTTCTTTCAAAGAACAGAGTTATTCACTCCTTCATTATTGAACATTTTGGAAAATCAATGATGGGGTTAAGTTTTTAAGATGTTTGTTTGTGTGTGTGTGTGTGTGTGTGTCTATATATATTAGGATGGCCACTAAAAGTCGATGTCGGAACTTTGTCGTTCTGAGCCCTTCGAATAGCTCAATCTATGCAGAAAATGAGTACGTTAACACATGCCACCGGGCGGTCAAAGTTTCGAAAAGTACGATTTTCTGCCTGTTTGGCGGCGTCTTTTGGCCGAAACACCTGAACAACCAATACCTATCATACGATCTATGCATCAAATTAATGGTAATGTTCCTCTCTTTAATTTTATGTAAGACCATTATTACCGTTACTTTAAGTCCAACTGAGATATTTGAGCTTTTATAGTAAAAAACGTGACCAAGTGCCTTTTAGAACACACTTCCGAAATTATTCAATCATTTTGTTGTAGTGGACAAACTACTGGTCCGATTTTAATTATTGAAAGCTCATTTTTCTCAGCAACATATCCCCATTCCATTGAGCTGAACAGGGGCCTTGCCTTAGCCATGAAGAACGGATCTGATTGTGCTAGATAAATTATTTAATAGATTTACTTAAAAAATGCCAATTATCATACTATTTTATTTTTATTTTAGAAATTATGCGTACATTGTCATAAGTAATGTTACATCATATTCTTATATTCTAACTTTAGTTCATTGGTATACAATACATTAAATACATTTACAAGTAAATAATAATACCTACAATCAAATAAGTAGTTATGGATGGTCTAACTGTTTAAAGGTCTGCTCATAGTAGCCTTTGTAATATCAGGATACAATTTCCTACATTTGCTTACCACCTGGAGATCAAATTGCTTTTGCTCTTCATCTTTTGTTAAAAGCGTGTTGAAGTGGGTAATTGGTTTTACTCCTCTCTCTCCGCTACATCATTCACTACGTTTAGTGAATTGACGATTTTGAGCCCCTCTGTTTACTGTGTGTTGTTAGGCCACACTCCGGATCTTCTTTGAGGAACTCAGTCTTGATTCCAAAGCATTTGAAAAAGCACATAGTGTTTTGTGTGACTAGGCCTGGCAATCCTTCATTCAATACTTGCTCTATGTGCTCTTTTTTGAATTTTGGGAACTCTTGGCGAATTCTCTACCTCGTCCTCGCTCTCAGCTAGAGTTTTCTTGCCATTTCTGATTTTACTTCGTCTGATAATGTTTCATCAAAGAACGCTAGAGCCAATTACTCTGGACTTAAATACCACAAGTGATTTTGGAATGTGGTCAGTCCTTTTTTGAGATCTCATCATTGATTGGCTTGTACTGGATCAAACTTTGTAACAGTTCAAGATCTTGTTTGGGAGCCATACGAGCATTGGGTGCATTGAACCAGCATTTACAATAAATTCTCACAAGGAAGATACAGATGGCTTCAATACCACTTTGTTCTTTCTGTCCATGAACTGCCCCTGAAACATGTATATTTTTTTAACAATAGATAGCCTCCGCCATCCATCTTGCATGGTGAACAGGCCTTGGAGATCTGAATCCAACAGCTTGACCATCCAGTGCTCCTAAAAATATCAGTACCAATTGTAACAGTTCTTTATAATCATCTCTGAGTTGAGATTGTGAGAGTTTTGACTGAAAATCAGTCGTAATGTCAGAAATTAACTCCGGTGGCAAGTGCTTAATCACATGTTCGTTGGCAATGCCCGGTCTATATAGTTCATTCTGAAGTGCCGCCCATTTCTCCTGGAAGTGTTTGAAGACATCCAGTTCGGGACCAGTTGTTGCACCTAATTTAACATCGGAAACGCCCCACAGCTCAACTTCGTGAATGTGGTGCCGACATGCCAAATGGAGTAATTCTTTACCCAATAAGTACTCTAGAATGGTACAGGTTCCTTTGAATCTCCCTGTGTTGGATGCAGTTGTGTCAAAGCACATAGCCTTTACACTATTAGAAATGCACCATTCCTCAAGACCCTCATACACAGTCGATGCTTATTCTTCACCACTGCTGCTGTCTGTTACTGGCACTCCTAAAAGTTGTTCCTTGTCTCCATTGCAAATTAGAACCGCAAATCTCTCCTTCAACTCCGTCTTTAAAACCCCTAGCAAAAGTTTCCCATCCCAGTGAACGACAATGGGGTCCTTTTCAGTTACGTTTACTTGCCCTAGGATTTTTTCTGTAAATTGTTCTCGCAAAACTTTTCGTTTGATTTGGATGGCAGCTCTTGACACTTTGAAGTCTTCGGGATTCTGTCCAAGTGCTTCAATGGTAGCTGTTAATATCCGAGTAGCATTCCTGTCTGATATTTATCACAAATCTAACTACGCAGACATCTTCTCGATTAGAATTTCTTTTACGCCACGCTTGTTTTGCATTCAGATGGTCCAGCATGCCCCAAGTCTTCTTGAGAAGTAGTGCAGACGTCCATTCTTCTATCTTCAATACCGGCAAAAAATGCATCTTCTTAGTCACTCGAGTCAATGTCAGGGTCAGAGCTGTCTTCTTCTTCTTCTTCATCGGTCTCTTCTGTCTCGTCAACAGACAAAAACAAAAGAACATTTCTCTTAGTTTAATTTAAACAGGTATTTAGATTCACTTACTACATATCATTTTAAATAACTATCACGTCTTATTAGTCTAGCTACTGGTCATTTCATTGGACTTCGAACCAAGAGATAGGAAGTTCGAGTCCAGTAGACGGATTAATAGAAAATAGTATAGGTATGTGAAATGAAAAGTTAAAAAGAACTTACCCATGTCAAAAATATCAGCCTGGAATTTCTTGTTCATTGTCGCTACCTCCTTCTGTTGCTTTTTCTCTTCCATTCTAGCCAGCTTGAGGTCAACTCCAGCCATAGAGCCTGGACATCCCTTCTCCCTTTGTTTCAAAAGGAACGTCTTATCTTCTTCTGATGTCATTGAAGTCAGGGCATCTTGATGAGCGACATCAAAAAGATCATCCAACTTGTTGGCAAATTCTTGGATTTTTTCCTTCGCACTTTGTGTTGGTCTATTCTTTCATTTCTGTATGTCTCTCCACTCGGCGTGAAGTTTCTTGAGCTTTGGTACAGCTTTGTTGGAATTAGAACTTATCCCCGGAAGAGTAATTCTTCTCGAACAGTCATTGTGGCGGACTCTCTGAGATTTAATTTCTCTACACGCACGTGATGAAATATAGTTGCCAAAACTTGGCGATTGGAGGGTAGCTTACAACCGGTGATTTGGTGAGCCGGATAACCGACAAGAAATACTATCTGTCTGTACTTCTGTTTCTCATGACAGATTCACGAGATGTGGAGGCCTCTTGTTATCATGACCCAAGGAACTCACTTTTCTAATAATAACCAACAACCCTCTGCTATATTGGCTTTACTGCCCAAGCTATTTAGGAAAAAGTCAGACTACGTACGATTACGATTACAACACCATCATTTCTCACTTCCTGAATATATATGTACAATTTAATTTAAACTTCAAATACTCTCAGTACATTTCAGTTCTACCATTATTTCCATTCAATAATTAAAATCGGACCAGTAGTTTGTCCATTACAACAAAATGATTGAATAATTTCGGAAGTGTGTTCTAAAAAGCACTAGGTCACGTTTTTTACTATAAAAGCTCAAATATCTCAGTTGTACTTTAAGTAAGGTAATACTGGCCATACATAAAATTAAAGAGAGGAACATTACCATTACTTTGATGCATAGATCGTATGATAGGTATTGGTCGTTCAGGTGTTAAGGGCCAAAGGCCCCACCAAGAAACTTTGACCGCCCAGTGGCACGTGTTAGCATACTCCGATCTTGCTAAAACTTCGGCTATCTAATTTCTGCATAGATTGAACAATTTGGAGGGTCGGAACGACAAAATTCCGACATACATTTTTTTCACCTATATGGTTAGGGGCCACCCTAACATACACACACTGACTGAATACGGCTTTGGCCTGTTTAAAATTGTATATTTTAAGGATCATGTCCCAGAATAATGTTTTTCTATCTATTTATCCATATAACATTATACTTTTACATAAATTACATTTTATATATATGGCATAAAAACGGTGCAGTTAAGGAGCCTTACCGAAAAACCCTAACCCATTTTATATATATAATAATTTTACTGTTTGTTTTATTTCAGACACACCACACATGAATCTCAAACTGATACACCCCACATACTTGGTTACTGGCTTAATTGGTTCATGACAAAGTTGGATCCTGTGGTTGGAACAAATATAAACAATCATTTGATCTTGCGCTTCCTTCACAAAAATATTGGTTAGTTCAAAGCTTTTCCTTGTGACGAATATTTTTTTTTTAATTTTTGTAACCATTAACGTGGTTAATTTTTTTTATTTAGGAGAAAATTGATGGTCAAATGTATTTAGATATATGATAATTTAATTTAGATTTAAGGCAAATGTTAAAATAAGACATAGTATTAGGTATTATTTTTGTTTTCTATTTGTTGTTGTTGTGAAACGGAGTGTAAGCCTTTGTTTTGAACGAGAGAGAGAGAGTTGGGATTAAGCCCGGACTTCGAGATAAGGCAGTCTATTCTAGGACGTCAGGGAAGCGAGAGCTGGGCCCAGTGTTTGACGTGAAACGTGATATCTTACAGACTGTTTTTTTGTGTCCCTGCCGACGTGCGAGAATCGAGGTATTCTCCCGTCTTGCGAGAATCTGAAGGAGAGGCAGAAGAAAGAAGCCAGAGCATCGAAATTCACCAGGGCCATGATGGCAACACCACCAATTGGCCGTACGTAACAAAAGACTGCTAGTTATTGTATTCTATTCAAATTCCGAGCTGGAATTCATATCTTTTTGTAAATTTGTAATTTATCAATAATTAAATAGTGATTAATTTGTGATGGAAGATATTGGTGATTTTCCTCTTTCTTATGTTTTTTTTTTCTCTTAGAAGTGGCTTGTTATTTTATTTGAGTATATATATATTTTTTTTTTGTACATATTTTTATCTATTAATTTTTTTATGTATATTAGTTTAGAGTTTATCTTTGTTTCTCTCTTCTTTTTTTTTTTATCAAACTTCAATTTAATAAGGAAGAAAATGTTTAAATTAATAAATAGTATTTTATTTCTATTTTAAACAGTCTGAGGTTTCGCTATTTTTCTCAAGCGTTTTCTTTAGAAATTTTCTAATTTTTTTTTATTAGGTATTCCTTTATTTTTATTTACTTTTCTTTAAATAGCATGGCGTCCAGGTGATGCTAATGAGTAGCTATGTTTGTTACACATTATCATTTTATTTAGGTGTAGCTACCTATGGAATTATTCTAGTTAATATGTTTAACCTAATGGGGTTTCCATTTGTTTTGGCGATATCCCCGCACATAGGGTTGAATCCCACCCTTCTCCACTGAGATTGGGGCAAATTTTGTTACGGCGATTTTCGCGGGAGTTTTCAACGTAACATCCTTAATATAGATGTTTTAAAAAATTTAGAAATGTTTGACCAGACTAACTTCCTCTAAATGTAATTCTGTGTTCTTGGTGAGAAAGGTTAATTAGATAGTTAAGCATATTGGTCATAACGGTTAAGGAATGTAAGCTCTGTTGTA
This sequence comes from Arma custos, assembly GCA_037127475.1. Taxonomy (NCBI): domain Eukaryota; kingdom Metazoa; phylum Arthropoda; class Insecta; order Hemiptera; family Pentatomidae; genus Arma; species Arma custos. The sequence goes on along the minus strand of CM073760.1, from coordinate 91,681,718 downwards.
GCCTAGAGACAAATCGAAATGGAATTTAGAATCCTAGCATGGTTGATGTCAAAACTAGACTCGCTGAAGTGCCTTGGAGTTCTTATGGTTCTAGGTCTTCTTATTGAGCTTTGCTAATTTTGGTTCTGTTTCAAGTGTTATTGATTATTGTTTGAAGATCTCAGCCATTATATTATTTGTTTTATAATTTTTTACAATGATTCAAGAGTTTTCTTGATTATCTTGGAGCAGCCTTCTCAGTCTTTTGCTTGAACGCATACGTGAGTGGTAGATGGTTGGTTTTGCTGGTGAAGGAGTAGCCTTCCAAGACCTAGCTGAAAGTTTTTAAATAGTTTTATATAAGGCTGATGCAGCAATTATCAAATGCTGCATTAGGCAGAAATCCTCTTCAGTTTGGAAAAATTTGAAAGATTCATTTTCCCCAGGCGTTTTTCACAACTGTCTTTTGTTCAATATTGTGCCCTTTCTTTTTGACAAAAACACATTTGTCAATAATAATGTTTAATTTCTGCTCCCCCAGTTGCGTAAAGTAAATGTAGTTCTGTAGTATCTTATTATATTTATTCGTTAAGGCCTCTTCCATGAAGTGTTAGAAGGTCTATTGAGCTCTGAATTGAACATGTCAAATAATACTTTAGTGGCTGAAATTTTATTAGGTCCTCCTGTGGATTTTGGTTTTTACTTCATATTGCAATATTCCGTAGAAAAGTATTGAGGTAGCAGAGATAGGAAATGTATTTGCCTGATATATTTGCCTGATTCATGTAGAAGGCTCCGTTCAGATGGTTTGGGATTAATTCCACCTAATAACTGGGTGAGATCAAGATACATTTAAAATTTGAGGTCTGTTTTCTTTTTCAAGTTATTGAAGAGTCTAGAGCTTCTAAATTATAATTCAGAATACAGTAAAACCTCTACTAACGGACACCCCTATATAGCGGTCACTCCCCATTACCGGACGATTTTTTTTGCACCAACATTTTAATACAATTTTTAAGGCATTTTAACCTCTATTTAACGAAACCTCTCATTAACGGTCACGGACAGGCTGTGTTGGTTAGAAATCGATTAAAAAAACCTCTAAAAGACGGACAGTATGACTTTATCCCTTTCCCGTTTCTCGGAAACAATTAGTTGTTTCCGGTCTAAGGAAACAGGGACAGTTGTGTTTACTTTTGAGTAAAGGTTTTCCACATAAATACTTTTTTTTTATTCTCGGACTTGCTTTATTAAAATTTAGTTCTGTTCTAACCCTCGTGGCAGGCGGCTGAAAATGTCTCCCTCACGTAAGAGACTCACTTTAGAACAAAAATTAAATGTAATAGACTTTTATGACCTTGAAAAGTTAAGGGTACGTGCGCTAGCGGAAAGACTCAATATCGGTAGGACACAAGTTTCGGGAACACTCAAAAACCGTGCGATGTTTTTTTTTATTCTACTTACCTTTTAAACACATGGGAAATTGAATAAGAGAGAATTAATTTGTACAAATACATATTTATAAAAAAATAAAACCTCCCTTTAAAGGACACCTCTAAATAACGGACAAAAATATTTGCACCAGGGCTGTCCGTTAATTCGATGTTTTACTGTAATGGATTTCTTACTAGTTGCCTTAAGCATTTATTTTTGACAATAATATTTTATAATTTAGTTTTATAACTTTACTATAAGTTTTATACCGGGACTCGAACCCGGGTATTTCACCTCTCCGTGGTTATGCCTCAACCATCTCGGCCACCCTGGCACGTTTCTCAGCCAGCCCTATCAATTCTTTCTACTGATCCTATATCTCCGCGTTCTCGCAATTTGCGATGTGTACACGGGGAGAATGTTAATTGAACATTATTTTATTTTTGGATCTTGTTGAATTTAAGTCATTAATATTATTATAATTTATTTAATTGGTATATGATATAATATTTTATTTGAAAAGAAAACCACGGAGAGGTGAAATACCCAGGTTCGAGTCCCGGTCCTGGCCATATCTTTTCTTTTCAAATAAAATATTTTTGTTTTAGTTTCTAAAAGTACTTTCCAAAGATGTGCACAGCAATGTAATATAAGTTCTGCTACAATATAAATTACTGATAATGCTTTTTTTTTTTTTGTAAACTTATAAAAAAGCTTTTACGATTTCAGTTGGTCCTCTCTTTTTAGGTTTTCCTGTTGATGCTACAGAAAGCGATACTTACCTTAAAAAGGAGGTGGACAATTTTGTTCCAGGAACAATTATATATTCAAGAATGCCAAAAAGAAAACTGTGATAGAATTTGTTCATTTAATTATTTATTATTTGAAGAAAACACTATTCTTCAAACTTTTATTTATGAATTTATTTTGCTTTTAAAGTAAATTCAATTAGGGGCACATAATAAAAAGGTAAATTAAAATAAATATTTTTGAGGTAGTTCACGTATAAATAATCAGTCTCCTTATCAACAATACTATTTAATTTATCATTACATTTAGTCTTTATGTACTTATACTTAACTATTTAGTGTAATCAACTTATAATGATTTATAATTCAATGAAATGATAATCATAGATTAATATTTTCATGACAACAGGTTAACTTTTCCATGAAATATTTAAAATGGATGTAATCTTATTTTGTAAAATTTTGAGAAAAAAAAAGTATGGTTATTTTTGGTTTATTCACTAAACCAATTACTTATTGTTTTATATATAATATTAAATTGGCTTTTGATTGAAACTTATAAAAATAAAAGGGTTCCTTATGGGACTGGACTGATTAAATTTCAATTGTAATGCTCATTGTAATTATCATCATTGTTATGATGAAAATCTGCTATATCCCATCTGCTAGGTTCTTTCAATTTATGATTTTTGACTTTTTCTAATGGGTATATTATATTTTATATAAATTATATTATATCTTTTAGAATTTGGATTATATAGATAAGTAATTGAGAATTTATTGTTATAAACTTCCTTTTATGTACGAATTGCTTAATTATATTAAGCAAACAACATATATTTATATTACATTAAATTTATAACTGTTGTAAATATTCCATATTTTTAAATAGTTCCCAGATATTTTATCTGTTTATACCTATCTTTTTATCAAACAAACATTTCTGTGATACTTCTATTAATGCTATTTAAAGTAAAGTTTTTCTGTGGTCTAATAGGTTTGAATGTTTTTATGGTGTATTGTCACTAATAAATGAAAAAATAAGAACAGGGTCTTCATTATCATTACAGGATGGTAAATATTTTTAAGCAAAAAAGTTTAATCGTGAAAAGTTGAATAGGACTGACTTGGCACAGTACTCATTATTTTGGACACCAATGAGGAGCTTTCTCTACTTCTCTTTCTGTAAGGGTAAGGGATCCCTATCACATAAGTCAGGATTAATTGTTTTCTTGGGCTTGTGGGATCCAACAGATGTGTTAAAACTGATGCAGTTTTTTACCATCATGAAAATCATCAATATATTAGAAAATAGTACCTATTGATTTACTTTTATATTTTTATAAAATTGTATAAAAGCACTTAAAAGTTTATATTTAATATAAGGTGTTAATTGGTCCTGATTCTAATTGTTAAACTAAAGTTTGGTTATTTAATCACACAAATGAGATGGATCTAAAATTGGGTGGCATTCTTTTCACCACAAAATATAGTTTTGATTCGCATAAAGAATGAGTTGACTAGATTAAATGGTACTAATGTTTTTAGCAAATATTGACTAAGCCTTGACTATTACACACATAATTTAAGGCAAAGAAATCAGTTGCTGCTGTTTATTAGAAGATTTTAAATTTTCTGAACTCATTATAGACATGATAAATGCTAATAACCCTTCTATATGGTACTTGACCTAATACTTTTCAAAGGTTGTAGTGATTTTACGTATAAAGTATTTAAATTTATTTAAAAATATAAAAGATATATAGTACCTTCTTTGTTCTATCAGGCCGAAAATTTATGTTGGAATAACTTCATTATTCAATTTAAGATAAGTTATAAAATCCTAGACATATCTTGTAGCATTAGTTACTGTAAAAAGTATTTTTAAAAAAGCATGTCTTCCTGAAGTTAAATATTCAAGGTTATAACATTTGTGTTGCACAAATTTGATACATTTATAATCTTAGTTTTTTGATAATGATTGGTACTTACTCAATATAGTGATAAAATTGTTTTAGAATAATATATTTTTTTATTTGTTTATAATCACAGGCTGTATATTTATTTGTTTATTGAAAAAATATATTTTTTAAAAATCAGATATTATTTATATAACTTTTTCTGTTACTCCTTACCTCAACTATCTTTAATCTCATATATAAGTTCATTATATTATTACCTGTATGGCTTGTTGGAACGATGACATGGAACACCGAATAGGAACTGAATATACTACCATAAGGCCAAATCGTGTTGGCTTAAAACCTGAGCCAGTGGACTAAGCAAACAAAATTTATCCATTGATTTTAATTGAGATGAGTTTAGTTCACTACACAAATGTGAATTAAGTGCAGTTTTGAAACCACCAGCTGACATCACTTCCCCATTTACTAATCAAATTCAACTGAACATTTAAACTTAATGTGTATGCACAATTACAATTTTGTCCTTTCCATCCATTCTGAACCCAGACACCTAACAGAAGTTTTGTTTCAACTACATCCCTCACCAAGTTTCGAACTCCTGTATACTACCAAATTGATCTTGTAATGTTCAGTCTTATTTGATTCAAAGATATGTTTTATAATTTCTTATGTTTCCTGAAGGGGACCCAAGCTATTTCCCCTTCCGACTGTCCTACCTATTTCTTGTTTTGTATCCATCTTGGCATATCACAAATCAGCTTTTATCAAGTTCAACTTAATTCTATATACATTTAATAGACTTATAAAATTATTTCTGACTTATGGTTTGAATATGTACTTTATTAAGTTAATCTATCACTATTCAGTTTATGCATTTATAAAATACTATAATTATTAGATTTCATGGTGCAGGAAAAACCCTTTTTTCCCTAGACAGTTAAATTTTGATGTGGTTCTAGAAGGAAGGGATTTTATTTAATTTATCTAAAAATTAGAGGAAACAAACACTGACACTTCCATTTACAACTACTAGATGGCATTGAAAGCAATTGCAATACAAGCAATATTTGTTATAATCGACTTGACTATGATTTCCTTAATTATATATGTTCGGTATGTTTATTTTGAGGTTTAAAAAAAGTTATTTGAGTATGTTTGATGTGTAAAATGAAAAATATACATCAGAATCAAAACTGTAAAATGGAGTGAATCTACCTCTCTGGACATTACCTTCTTTAAAATCGACTAAAATTTAGTTATAAAAGTGGTTCTTAGAAATAAGAACTATCATAAAACCAAATTCAATCTTTCCTCTTAAAATGAAAGACTAAAGAAAAGCTTATGTTCATAATTAATTCAAAATTACTCGCTATTAGAGTTTCATCTCTCAGTATTTTTGTTCTATCTCAGACCTGCAGCGTGGATGTAACAACCCATATTTAGTAAAATAATAATAGATAGATAGATCACTGTCGTTCAAATGGCCTTTGGACTTTTTAGAGGAAGACTAATTATAAAACAATGTAAAAGTGTTTTTAATTTTCACTCACTTTTTCTCTTTTATCTCTTGAAATGGTAATGTAAAAACTCCATGTACAGAGGTTCAAACAATTTCCCAGCAGAAAAATTGAAAAATTTTCATTTGAAATTTTTATAGTTAACTGAAATAAATATTGTAAGGAAGAAATAGTTGGGGGTGCAGTCAATATTTCTTCCTTACATTAGAAGTTACAGTCAACCAATTCTTCTCTAACATGAAATAAATATTATTAAGTATTTATACCTTGTATCTATACCTCTGATTCTGTCTACTGAGACCATTAACTATCTTCCTAAACATAACTATTTTGTATCTTAGCAATTATTGTGGATAATGAGTTCCCATGTCTTCATGATGCCTAGGCTTTTCTCATTCCTAAAAATCCTCTGAGAGCCATTAATTTGATTTCCACTTTTCCCACCAGCCTTCACCGGCATCTTTCTTAGGTCTGATGAATCACATAATGTCTGACTTATTGTACAACTTCCGTAACTCAGTGTTACCTTGAACCTTCCATACATCAATCTCTCGAATTGGGCCATCAAATGGTGCCTGGGGGAAACTTCAAGATTGCCGTCCCTTCCATCAAAGGCAGGAGGTTGTTGTTTTTTATTGGAAAAATAGTTGAATCAAGGAAAGTATTGACAAGTATAAGTACTTGGATTCGCGAGGCAGTTATAGCAATCAATTTACACAAATAATCAAACTGTCTATGGGCCGAATACCAAGTATTTCACTCAAATAATAGCTGGGCTCATGATTGATGTGTATAAAGAAACTCTGCACTCTCCTCTTGAGTACTTTTAACTCTCAATAATTACTCAGAAGTATTATATTTTAGTGATCAATTGATTATTTATTCCATAAGAGTTCAAGTACACAATTAATTATATCTTACACACAAAAAAATGTCACCTTTAGATTAGTTTTATAAACCATGCACACAAAAATGAAGAAAATTAAGTTAATTTATTGATATATAGCAAGGCTTTATTTATTTCTAACCAAATTTAATGTTCATTTGTAGTAATTATAGTTTTTGTGTTTAAATTCCATAATAACATAGAGACACTTGTATTCAAGTTATTTTAACTTCATAAAATATTTGTTATAAAAACAAAAAAAATATAATTATAATTCATATCTTTTATTTTATTTTTAGATGTTATACATTTTTAAATATTTAATAGAAATGATGTAAGTCAACTAGATCCAAATATAGAAGTAATGTTTTAGAAGTAATGTTAATTAACATTCTCCCCATGTATGCATCGCAAATTGCGAGAACACAGAGATATAGGATCAGTGAAAAGAAAAGATATGTCTGACCGAGAAGTGAACCAGGATGGCTGAGGTGGCTAAGTACCACGATGGATACGTGGGAGACCCGGGTTCAAGTCCCGGTCCTGGTCATATCTTTTCTTTTCAACTAAAATATTTTTAAAAAAATATATTTTTTCTTTTAAGTAATTCCCTATGCAACTACTCCCTTGGCCTCTATTGGTTGTCCAAACAAAGAAACATTACCTACTTTTCTAAATTGAAGTGAAGATATAACTTTGTATGCAATAAATTCATATCGTTGCTGTCAAAACAATACCGCCTATCTACAACTTTTTATGAAATGAGTTAGTAACGTTGAATTACTCACTAAGGAAGGCACCTATTAATGTCAGCAACATGGCAGATTATGATTTTTTGATACTTCTCTTCAATAGTTATAAAAAAAATTGCCAAGTCTACAGTTGGCTTGGTTTTTTTTATCTCCGGTAAAATCGTCCAATACCTAGGTGGTATTGTTTTGACAGTGACGATATGCAGCGTTCGTTGTATATGGATTTATTTATTTTAACCAATTACCCAGTTTCAATTTATTGAAAACCAATACTTTATTACTTAAAGTTTTCATCAATTCATTATTATATGATAGGCTAAAACCAACTTTTAACTAGCGGTGCCTCGGATTCATAAAACATTTTAAACTGTTAATCATGCATTTTTTTTTTTAAATGTTATTAACTTAACAAATTAAAATAATTAATGATGGATAAATAATAAGTAATCTTGAGACTTAAATGTTATATTTTAGATACATCATTAAAATATAAAACAATTATATACAAGTTCATATTACATATGCAAATGATACAAACAATACAAAATTACTATGTTTTACAATATCAATTAATTAATTGACTGATGGTAGTTTGGTATGAGCCACTGTCATAATTAGTATTGAAGTATATTTTTTATATTAAATTTTGATATTTTATAAAAAACAATAAAAAAATTATATTACAAAATTTTTGGTATTTTCTAGGACTTGGTAACTGTATAAAAATCCAATAACATTACTCTACTATTTTTTTTCCCAAATTTTTGCACATGTTGCTCTTTTTTTTATGCTTGCCTAATTTAGTTGAAAAATAAATAATTATAAAATATTCTTATTAGTTTGGCAAGCTTAATTGAGCATTACAACGTTCGTTGTTTATGAATTTATTTTTTAAATGGTAGAACTATTATAATTGTAAAATTAAATAAAATATTTATAGATTACATTTTGAAATTAATAATCTGGTTGTGCACAATACATGATATAAAACATAATAGGTTCTATTTTCATATTTTGAGGTTTTATGTAGTATGGCAACAAAATCTTTAACTCAGCATTTTATTTTTTTTTGTTTTTAAATAGCATCATTTAAAATGAAAATATTTTCCATAACAAGTAAATATATATTTTGTTTTTTTCAAAAATACCTACCTAACCTATTTAGATAACAATATACAAATGAAGCCCTGTGAAAAGTTTGATGTTTCTCTTAATTAAATGTTAAATTAATTTACTAGCATAGTATTAGTGAAACAAAAAAAGGCAAGGTTCTCTAGAAAAATTTCCAATGTAATATTTTTTGTAAAATTCAAACTTGTGTATTACTTTGTTCCAGTGTTAATGTAACCTAGATTTAATTTTAAAACCTTGTGTCTTTTTGTATCACAAAAAGTTCATAGGTGGACCATAGTGATTTGATGGCATATAATATAATGACAAAATGTGGTTTCTGGCACTACAATATCTTAACAGTGAAGATGCTTTGCATTCCTTAATAAGTTAAGAATTCATTAAGAAATAGCTCCTTAAACATCTATTTATCAATTTGAATATCATATACCATCAAATTAGACCACCTAAATACTGAGGTTACGACCACCATAAACTGGAGAGGAAACACTTAATATCAGAAATGTTTCGCCTCCAACTGTCGATCTGTGGTACATTTTCCGATTCATAGCCTCAGGATAGTTGATTTCAATTGATTATGAATTATGGAGAGTGACTGGTGGTAAGAAATCTCCACATCGTGGGAAGTTAGGTGGTATTGGTGGAAGATCACCTTGTGTTCCTACGTGGAGAATAGCATTCATACCAATGACGATGTGGAACAAAAAGTGGCAGTGGAATAACCAGTAACCTGAAAGGTAAGGTGAAATGTTTTATTAGCTTTTTTTCTATGAACTAATATTATTTATATAATTAAAATAATAATCATGAAGGTTAAAATAAAAAATTTCATACTTTCATGATCCTAAATTGAAAAAAAAATTGTTTCTGTGGCATATTAAAATTACTCTGTTTAATTATACCTCAAGAAAGTAAATATTTTTTCCCTTAAAACTATTGCAATTTGCTTTACTCAATAATTTAGGCTCAGTTAATTTAAAAAAAAATTATAATTTTTCTTTTTGTATACATACCAGGATTGTCTGCTCTAAATCTGAAAACAACATATCCGTTGTTGGGTACAGCAATGGTATCCTTAAGTGGGGGAAGATTAAATTGCCTGTTTAGGAGACCACGTCTGTCCAAATCCAAGGCATGCTTAAGGTTGATTTTCTTAACATTTCTGTCGGGAGAACGGCCCATACCTATGACGTTGAAAGAGTAGCCGTGCAGATGGAATGGATGGCTAAGATTAGGCTGCTGGACTGTAACAGTAATATTCCTCATTAGCAAAGTTTTTGTAAATATTTAGATGGATTTTTGTGTTGGTTTTTATTCTTTTAATATAAAAATATAATGAGAGTTTTTTCTTCATATCTGTTTAGCAGATGAAATAATGGTTATCTAGACAGGATTCTAAATTTAAATAAAACTTAAAATATTTATTCTCTCTGAATAATAATATGACAATAATATGATTTATTAGAAAATTAGCCATTCTAAATTGCTACACAAACATCTGTTTATTTTTCTTTTGTGCAGTGGCTAAAGTTAAGACCTATTCTCAATTTCATTAGGCAAAACAAATAAGGTTTCATAATAAAACAATAAATAGTTCTGTTTCCCATTTTAAATAAAACGTAAATCAAACCTTTTTTGTTCTGTGAAGTGAAAGATATAACAGGTTTTTCTGGTCTCAATGGTTTTTCTTATTACCATTAATGCTTTATTTCATGTTCACCTATTGTTTCAAGGAGAAAAAGTAACCTTTAATGTCTGACTTTTGTTCTATTAATCGTAAGCTATAATTAAAAATTGAAAAACATGTTTTCATTGCTATGAATGCTATAATTAATACTGAAGATAGAAAAATAAATAGAGGAACTGAGCAATATCATTCTCAGATTTAAACTTCATTTTCTTTTCAATTTAAGAATTGCTTTTTATGGAAACAAAGGATGCAAGGACCTAATGCTATTTCTAAAATATGAGGGAAGAGGAAGTTTATTTTGTTATATAATAGTTATGTTTAATGACTATAGTGTTATTTAAAAATCAATTCCTGTCTGTAGTTACCTTCATCAACTAGAACAACTTCCACTACAGCATTCAATGGTATGTCAACCTTATGTGTACACATACAGTTTCTACCACAGTTTGGTGGTTTGTTATCTCCATTACAGAATTGTTCTGGTGGGATTTCATCAATCTGGGATATTGGTGGAGCTGGTGGGAAAGTGAAGGAGATTTCATCGATCAAACTGATGACATGGTCGCTGGTTGGAGCAACTGAAAACAAAATAGAAAATCATATCAGTTTTATACTCGAAAAAAAATCTACCACAATGTGCATCATTTATCAAATTTTCTTTCAAAATAACAAATATATTAGTAAGAAGACTGATTAAAGTTCAAAGAAATTGTTATTGTATTCATGTGCAATTTTGTAGTAAATTTTTTTCCTATTAAAACAGTATTATTTTTTTCTCTTTACATTTTCATCCACACCTGTCAAATACAAGTAATTGACAATCAGCAGATTGGCTGACTGGAAAATAATACAGAATGACATAGAAGGCGTGACGAAGAACAGTACCCAGTGGTACCTCTCCATTGGCTTGCTTTAATATCTTACTGTAATAGATACCTTATCCATGTCCTTTTTAGTCTCCTCCTAGTGTTCTCAGGCATGAGAGTCGTGACCATTTTTTGTATTAATGGGTTTGAGTGTCCGTATAGTTTTTCTTGAAAGCGTTTGTAGTACATTTGTATGCGTTCGTCAACCGTCCGTATGCAGAGTTTTGTTATTGACTTACCATGGTGCATTAGTGATAAGTCTAAGTACTTTTGACTGTCTGTTTAGTGATGCCGTAAATTTGTAAAGCATATGTCCAAACTGGTTTTAGTAAGTAAGTGTACTTATTTAATTTCTGTCTTAAATCTAATTTGGAGTTTTTCCTGAATAGTGAGTTCATCAATTTGAGTTTGTGATTTAGTGATTGGCGTTTCATCTTAGCGACCTGCTAAGATCAGTCTTATTGAAGATAGCTCTGAGCCCTGTCGGACTGAGAAAAATCTGCCTGCAAGGAATGAAAGAAGAATCAGATAATAAGTGTGTAGTACAGTCGTGAGCTTAAAGAGAAGCCCCTTGTGCCAGTCGACATCCAGAAACACTCCAGTTGCATATAACTTCTGCTCTAGTGCTGTCGATATGTAGCCAGTTACTCTGTGTAATTGGAACCATTGTTGAGTAGTCAAGTGTGATTTTCGAAAACTGAATTGATGGTGAGGGATTGTATTTTTGTCAGTCAGTGACTTTATTAATCGGGGATAAAGCAATTTTTCAAAAATTTTTGAACAAATAGGGAGTAAACTAATAGGTCTGTACGCAGAAGGATTGCTAATATCTCTATCTGGTCTTTTAATCATTTTAACAATAGAATATTTCCATTGTATAGGGAATTTAGTGGTTCTTAGTATTGAATTATAGATTGTCATTAGCAGCACTAGAGGTTTCCTAGGCATTTGCTGGAGCACCTCAGCATTTATTTTTGCTACTTCTGTTAGAGTGAATGAAGGCGGTGGTAATGTTAAATGTAATGGAACGTCAAGTGTGTTATTTACAGATATTTTGTGAAGTCAGTATGACGTCTCTCAGTGTTTTAAGAGTCTTTTGGTATGCTTCCATAAACTTACATCATCTGTCGAGAAGGATTTAATATAATTCTCATAGTTTTATCTGTTAAATTTGGTAATTTGACGTTTTAGTTCATTATTTAGTTTGTTCAATATCCGTCTATCTGATGGTTGTGAGTTAGTTTGCCACATTTTACGAGCTCTTCAATTTTACGAGAAATAGGGATTGAGATAACTTCTGTATAAATCCCAATCAATTATACTCTGTGTGAGGGCAGGTCTTTTTTGTGCCTCAGAAGACTCTTCGCACAGGATCATTTGCTCTAGTGAATGATCAGAGCTCGTATTTACAGTCTTGTTTACTGTTCTTAAGCCTTTTGTAATAAAAATGTCCAGTAAGTCCGAGGTTTTGGGTCTAGAAGTAGGCCAGTAAGTAGGAGAATTTGGAGTTGATGTGTCTAATGAAAGTTCATGAAGAGCATACCATAAGTTCCTACCTCTTGGGGTACACAATCTTGAACCCCAGCATTGGTGTTTCGCGTTGACATCACTTCCTGCGATAAAACATCTACCTAACTGTTTAAAAAACTCAGAAAACTTCGAGGATGTAAGCTTGTACCGAGGGGGACAATAAATTGCAGCGATCATGATATTTTTCTGTTTTGTATGTAATGTGATTCCAGTTGCATGTATGAGTGATGTGATGGGTAAATGAATGGGACTGTGTTTTAATGACGATTTGATAATAACGGCGGTGCCACCGTGTGCCGTTTTGTCAGGGTGATCAGTTCTGTAAATAATATAGTCTGAAATATAGATTTTTGATTGTAAAGTAAGATGTGTTTCAGTGATTAGTGCTATTTTTGTCCTTTTTTCAAAAACATTATTTAAAATGTATTTTATGAGTCTTCATATGTATAAGACAAATATTAAAAAATCAGAATTTGGAAATAGGTTGAAACATCAGGTTTCACTAATTCACTAATTTCACTGGAAAATTATTCTTACCAAGGTATCTATTATATTGATGTGGCTGGAATAGTTCTTCCGGTCTATAGAAGAGGAACCTAAATGGAAGGAAGATCTTGACATCTGGTCTTTCCTGAAGTAAACCTTCATCTACTCCTCTAGCATTCTTAAGTTGATTTACACATACAGCATCATTTCTTGGTTGGTTGCAAATGGCATCCAAGGGGTTAAGGACCTTGAATTTCAAAATGTGTTTAAAGATTGTTTATTAAAAATTAAACAGTAATAAAAGTTTTTTCTTTGTTTAAAACACTTAATGTCCAGTTTTACTCAGCACAAATATATTAAAATCTAAAATTAAATTATTTTTCTTGGATTTGGTACTCACGACTCCTTGTGGAAGGCCTACGTCATAGGTAGGAGCTTGGGTTGCTGGTTGGTATGGTCCTCTGGCGTACCTCAGTACTGCAAGTTGTTGAACCCTATTAACGCCACACTCTCCCAGTCCCCTAGCCTGGATCCAGTATGCTCCTACAGGCTGGTCAGCGGTAATAACGAAATCGTATCTTTCACCTATGATATAGCTATATTAGAGATACAGTAATCATATTATTCGTTAATAAAGCTTATATTTTTGGAAGACTATAATTTCTATATTGAATGATAATAGTTCACATTGAAAATATATGTGGAAGAAAGTGGTCCGGGTAGAGGTCAATGAATTTCTCTTAGAATCGGAGAAAAGTTTATTAAGTAGCCAATGTTTCGACCTACTTTGCAGGTCTTTTTTTTTACCTTATCTTTTTACTATTTACTCATCCTCCCTCCCTGCCTCCTCCATTTTATTTTATTTCCCTCATAACCATAAACATTACAATATACATAATCCATTATTCTCACTACTTCCATGCTCACTATTTCTGTAAGGCGTTTATTTAATTATTTCCCATCGTTAAGTATCATTTTACGACATTCATCCGGGTTCAACTTCACTCACTATTTTTATTTTTAATTATATCTTTACTCTACCTCATATCTACCACATGTGTTCTAGTCCAATACAGTCTATTGTAACTTACTTATCTCACTTTGTATACAACTTTTACATGTTTTTTTCTTTTCTTCAATATCAACTACGTTCTCCTTGCTCACCATTTCTAACCACTTATTACACATTTTACTACATCAATCATTTATAAGTTTCATGAACATTTTGTAAACATCTTCGTCCCTATTGGCAGTTAACAGTATCTCTCACTTCTATTACTTATCATCATTATTTCTTATTTACATTTTCATTTTTATTGCACTATGTCTATTTTTTTTATTGCCTATGCCTATGTATTTTTATTACTTTATTTGTTACCTACACTTTCTGTTTTATTCTCATTTTATTCTTTTTTATGTATTTTACTACCTTTCTGGCACTTTTTTGTTAATATTATGCACTCATACATTTTAACCTTTATACCGAATGACAATTGTTGATCTTGATAATAAATGTGGAAGAAAGTGGTCCGGGTAGAGGTCAATAAATTTCTCTTAGAATTGGAGAAAACTTTATTAAGTAGCCAACGTTTCGACCTACCTTGTGTCTTCTTCAGGGCTGTGAGGGGGGGAGGGCGGAGCTGGGAGCTTGATAGGTCTTACACTAGCATAAAACACATACTGATTTCTAAAGGTAGGTTGAAATGTTGGCTACTTAATAAAGTTTTCTCCAATTCTAAGAGAAATTTATTGACGTCTACCCGGACCACTTTCTTCCACATATTTTAACCTTTATATTTACCATGCTGTGCAATTTTTATTATTTTTATTTTCAATTGCCTGTATTCACCATTCTTTTGTTTATTTATATTTACTATGTTTAAAATATTTTTGTACCACTTTTTATTCTCAATTGTTTGTATTTTGCTTATAGCCCTGAAGAAGACCTACAAAGTAGGTCGAAACGTTGGCTACTTAATAAACTTTTCTCCAATTCTAAGAGAAATTCATTGACCTCTACCAGGACCACTTTCTTCCACATATAATTCCTATACTTATTTCTTGTATACCAACAAGCATTAGGGCTCCCAAAATCTTACCTGAGAATGAGATAATAGTGTTGACCACAACTGGATGTACTGGTTCTCCATCGGTTGCTATTAAGACAAGAGGATGCCCTTGGATGGTAAGTTGTGCTGGACAAACTGTGGCCAGTGAGTTGATCATTCTGAATCTGTACCTTCTACCAGGCGTGATTGTGAAAATCTCCAATGGAGTATTTGTTCTGTAGCCAGTGTTAGGGTCCTATCAACATTTAATATTCAATCATTAGCAAATAAAACATAAAATAACTTATTTGCTGATAAATGAACAAAAAAAAAAATGATTAATCTAAATTTCAAAACGAGAGACAATACTTACAGTAAATTGTCCTTTTCCGTTGATAAGAAGAGTCTCCGGATCCTGGCCCATATTGGCGGCAAGTCTTCCTGGGAATCTCTCCATGGCGTCTTCATGCATCCAGTCAGAGAGAAGCAT
The DNA here is from genome assembly GCA_037127475.1 of Arma custos. Classification (NCBI taxonomy): domain Eukaryota; kingdom Metazoa; phylum Arthropoda; class Insecta; order Hemiptera; family Pentatomidae; genus Arma; species Arma custos. Next base: position 91,666,235 of record CM073760.1, on the reverse strand, counting down.
GACATGGGTGGTCAAGTCGTAGTCGTACAAGTGAGAGTTGGGATCGAGTGAGGGTGCTTGTCGGACAGCGATGCTGCCGTAGATACCGTCCAACTTCTGGAGACCTTTAAGTATCAAGTAAAATTTGGACTTTGAATCTCTGTGAAACTCAAGCTAGTTGAAATAAATTAGATACAAACATATAGGTTTAGTCTTGATAGAATATAAAAGAAATTTTACCTGTGTGGGCATGCCAGAAGTGAGTACCTGCGTTACCAGCGACCCATTGGTACCTGAAGGTGTTTCCTTCTGAGATTGGACACTGTGTTACGAATGGAACTCCGTCGGATATCTGAGTACCTCTCTGGTGGATTCCGTGCCAGTGAATACTAAGTTCCAATCCTTGCATAGCGTTGTGGACATCGATTACTACCTTGTCTCCTTCACAAACCTATGTTAGAGCAATTACTATGAGTTTTGAGTTCATAGATCTGGGGCATTTTGGAATAAAACTTATGTACAAAAAGTTTAATTTGGGAAGAAAATGTCAAATGAATAAATGAAAGTCATGGCTTACCTGTATACTGGGACCTGGGAGCATTCTGTTAATGGTTAGCATTCCCCTCTCGACACCGTCGGCAAGGACACATTGGCAGTGACTCCAGACAGTATTTGTGGCATTCGGTGTGCACACTTGGCAAGCTCTGCAAATAAAATCGTTTATTAAGTTTAGATTGTTAGTTGCTGACTGTAAAATTGCTTATTTAAAAATAAAATAATCTCGTAGGGATAGTACTATGTTTAATATTACTTAAATTAAACAAACCGGGTAACCGAGTTCAACATGGCATGCACACAGCACAGAACAGTACCCACCTCAGGGCCACCTTCCCTGGGAAGACCAAGTTTGGGGGTTTAGCCAAACAACCAGTTGTCCCGAGGATACGGGGCCTTTCTTGCTGGACTAATCACCCGCAATAGAGTTTAATTGATTCAAAGCAATATAGCGAATAGCCTCGGATTTGGACGTAAAATAGGGAAACGAACCTGCATGGAAAAGGACATACGGCTAGGAGCCTGGAATATAAGATCTTTCACAGGTAAAGAAGTAGAAATTATTGAAGAAATGACGACATATAGGCTGGACATTCTTGGGATTAGCGAAATGAAGAAGAAGGGAACTGGAGAGATAAAGTTAGACCGAGGCCAAATACTGATTTACTCAGGAGTCCTTCCAGAAAACAGAGCTGTAGAGGGTGTAGTAGTAATAATGAAAGACGAAATTTTTAGGCAAGTCATAGAGTGGGAGCCTGTAAACTCACGAATCCTTCCAGTCAATATAAATATGCAGATTGGGAAGTGTACCCTAATACAATTATATACCCCTACAGACGATGCCAACACTCTGGATAAAGAGCAGTTCTATAGTGACCTTGAGCGAATAGTAAATAAATACAGGAATAATAATAGGAGCATTCTGATTATGGGAGACCTCAATGCACGAATAGGTAATGACTACATGAGAGCACATGGAGCGATGGGTCCACATGGAGGTCAAAGTACAAAGAATGACAGTGGGCAACGCTTAATTGAATTCTGCATAGACAATGACTTACTCATAGGGAATTCCTACTTTCCGCACAAGTTAGTACACAAGATAACTTTCTCAGCCCCAGAAAGGAATGAAAATAGTATTATTGACTACTTCATCTATGGGTGGGACATCAGAAGATATTTTACAGATGTAAAAGTTATTCCAGGCGCGGAGATAGGAAGCGACTATATGCTACTGGTAGCGGACACAAAAGTACTAAAGGAACGCAAGATAAAGTCAAAGACTTATGACAGGATCGAGGTGAAAAAGCTACAGGACCCTGAAAAAAAATCCCAGTATGAAGAGGAACTGCGAGGGAGACTACAGGAATAAGACGTAGATGCAAGCCTAAATGATATGTGGAAACATAAAAAACAGCATCATACAGTCAGCTACAATAGTCTGTGGAGTGAAAAGGATAATCAAGAAAGACAAACGTACATCGTGGTGGAATGAAGAACTGAGGGCACAGTTAAGGGAAAAGAAGACAGCCTGGAAGGATTACTGCCGGGAAAAAACTCCTGAAAAATGGCTATATATGATGGTCAGGAACCGGACGAAGGAAGCTGTAAATAACTGAGCAAGAGAAATTTATATAATAGAAGGTCTCGAGGCCATCTTCTCTTCAGACGCCTAGGAGGATTGTCCCGGATGGAATTGGATGCAAGGATGGAAACTAGTGGGTTTGGATGGGTCTGAAGTAGGGAAATTTGATTCCCGAAAATTGAATCAGAAGAAAAAATGATGAAATTTAATTTCCAAAATGGAGATTAATTAGATATTTGTTTCATAAAAAATAAATTCATAATAATAAAAACTTTATTAATAATATAATAAATCGACTCTATAAATAATTTGAGAAAGTATAATTCATCTATCAATGATATTAAACAAACAGTTAATGGCGTAGTCTTTTCTTAATGTCTTTTATGTGTCTGTCGTTTATAGGAGAGCTCAATGAAGATTATTAATTCGTTTCTTGTTTACGAACAATATGAAAATACATTTATATATATATATATATATATATATATATATATATATATATATATATATATATATATATATAATATAATGAAATAGAGTTTAGAGTGTGAAACTTCAAACTCATCTCACAGGGAGTGCTGGCAAAGTGGTTAACGGACAGTTGGCAGTCAATATATAACAACTGCTACTTAAAAATATTCTGTATACATTTGGGATACTAATCTTCGTCCCAAGGATTCCGTATGCACTTAATCATATTATTTCAATTCGATTAAGCAGTTGCATCAGTCTCGATCAGGTAATATCCAATGCTAATTAGAAATGCGTATGAGCTCTGTGCGTAACTAGCGAAAGTGGAAACTAGAAAGTATGGGATCACTTTTCTTCAGGAAAATTGTCGAGGTAGTAACATTGTCTTTCGAACTGTTATGATCTTTAACTTCTTGTTAACTTGAAGATCTTCACGTGTTATCTGGAGTCCATCTCTTATAAATGTAGTTCCATGGAATCATACAATAACTTCATATTTGATCGGTATCACAAAGCTAATTGGGAAATTCACCTCAATGTTTATTTCTAATATTATTAATTATTATTTATTATTATTATTATTAATTACTTTTTTGTTCTTTACACATTCGAAAATATTCCCCACCTTTGCAATGCTTTTGAAAGATTTATCTAGGCGTTTTTAAATAAGTGCCAAATATTTGGATTTTGGTTAAATGAACATTTTTTTATGGAAGTAGTTTAATAAATTGCTTAAGATAGCTACGAATGGTCGTTTTGGTGTTTGCTAACGAATATTCCTTGTAGTCGTACTTTGGTAGCACGCCTTCCTCACAGATATTCAGGAAGTTTCGTCCATAAGTGCCCCAGATATGTCATGAACGTATATACGATTTTTCAATAACTCTGCCACATCCCCGAGTAGTGTGCAGCAACAGCAAAACTGTGCCTCTTTACAGAACACAGCATTTCCACCAAACCTTTATTGTCCAACGTGTGATTGATTTCTGCAGCCAGTCTGTCTAGATCTCCCTCGGGTTTTTTCATTATCCGCAGCTTTTCTCCGAACATGTTACACCGAACGTGATTGGCCAATTTTCTTGATGGACAGAATTCGGTCAACGTATGTCTGGAATGTTGGCAATTGTCACAAACTTTTCGAGGTACTTTATGGTTTTATAGGTTAAAAAATATCAGAAATAATTTTTTTAATATTAATTTTTAAGTGTCTTAGAGCGTAACGAGATATTATTTATGTCTTTAATTCAACCACACATCTTTATAACAAAAAAATAACTAAGTTTAATAATGGTCTTTTAAAGGTCCCTTTTCTTTCGTGTGACGATGCACCTCTCGCAATCAATGAATAATTCTCATGAAACATCAATCAGTAACTAAGAGAATTTAATTAATTAAATAAAAATTATTAAATTAATTAAAAACACTATCTTTGTTTTATTTAAAGTTATTAGCTCAGTTTTGAGGACTGAAAATATTAAATATAGGTACTTTAATAGACATTTAAGAAAATCATATGATCTTCCCTACATTTTTCTATTTACATGCAATCATATTTTTATCTATCACTTGTTATATGTATCATTTTGTTGATTTGAGGATTTAAAAATATTATTTCCCAGCTGTGACAGAAAGTTGAGAAACTTTTTTATTTTGATACAATTTTTCATTTAATGCCCTTAATATGAAAGATATTATGGCATATATTTATTCCATTTATCTGTTCCGTTTATTATTGATAGATATATAGTTAAACATACTGTTTACTATTATTATTTTACTATTAAGTATACTGTAATTAACAGTTTTTGATTCGTGATATAAAATATGTTTTTCAATTCGAGTGAACTTGTTTCATTAGATTCGACTAAGGTGTTATTAGCAGATTATTACCACGTAACAGTACTATCAATATAATTAAGTAAAAGTTCGTTAGAGTTAATATCCCTACTTTTGCGGACTGACTTTCTGTAAAATACTTCGATCCCTGCCCTGGTTGGTGTGCAAACTGCAGTTCACGAATGAGTGAACAGCTTGCGTAGCACCTGGTTCGTACCAATCATACTATCTAAATTAATTGGCTCAGCGGAAAAAAAAGATGTATGTCAAAATATCATTATACAGCAATATCCATGCCCAGACAACCATATATTTTTTGACTATTACAAATTAAAATTATTAAAAGAAAAATAAATATTTCTCTATTTATTCTGGAATCATTGTTTTTCAGGAAAATATTGTTTATTTTTATGCAAATTATATATGTATCTACAAATAACTAATTCCAAACCTGGTTGAGGACAAAAAAAAAAAATCAGTCAATCCTCCAACACAGAAGTTTTGAAAAGTCTCTCTCTCTCTCTCTCTCTCTCTCTCTCTCTCTCTCTCTCTCTCTCTCTCTCTCTCTCTCTCTCTCTCTCTCTGCTTCAAAATTTGTTTTGTTTTTTATTTAAAGATTTACGCAAGAAAGGTGATTCCTCGTAGCTTATCACAACATTTTAAATAGAAAAAGTGCTATATTACGAAACAGTTGATATTTTCTTTAAGAGGCATTTGACTATATTCAGTAGCGTAAAAACTCTCAAAACGGTTTCTAAGGTAATTTATAAATTGGTTTCCAATTTTCAATAATTTTTAAACTGCAATCCTCATCCCTTCTTTGGATTACACCAACGTGCTCATCAAATGATTGACCACTTATCGGTGAAACATCTTTTAATGATGAAATATGTCTAGTTAATATAATATAATATAGAAGGCCATTATACCGCTATCTAAACTTACCTGGTTGGTTTCGAAGGTTTATTGAGCACGAAACAATTTTATTTCGACATGGAAGAAAGGTTTAGAACGGTTCTCAACATTTTTTTTTTGTTTGGAATAAATCGAAAACTATGAATACATTTCTAATACTCACGCGGAAGATAATTAAAGTGCCACGGAAACTAAACTTGAATTAAAAATTTTAACATTAGTGAAAATACAAAAGACTTTTTTAAATTTTAATTTATTTATAATATTATTCGTGAAGTTATTTTACGAAATCATTCCCTGTTTCTAGGGAGCGGAGTGGCTCAGTGGTAGAGAGTTCAAATCCCGCTGCAGGCTAGACTTATTTAGTCTGGTATCAGTCGGAGATGGATCATATAGGATCTATGACCCTCCTGAGGCTTATCCCAGTGAGTACCCAAAATAAAGGGTAAAAATCTGGCGGTTGAGCGTGATCTAGGACAAATCACCTCCCTGCACAATCATTGTCTACGAAACAGTACTGTTTCTACCGTACAGGTTATTTTTTCCCTCCTTTTCTGATTCTAAAATGAAATATGATCCATTAAGCGGAATTATTTATATCTATTAATTGTTGTTCGGTCAATAGTGTATAAATTATTGCTCATGGAGTAATACGACAGATTTAATTTTAGATGAAATTATTAAAACTTTCACTTTAATATTTAGGTGCTAACGAGTTGAAACAAATAATAAATAATAATAATAAATTGAAATATGCTACATTTAATGAGTAATAGATAATTATTATTTATTATATTATCTCCGAAGTGGTTTTATATGTTTCATTTTAGTCAAAGGAAAGTCAAACGCTCAATCATATGCAGGTTGTTGAACAGGTTATTTTACGTAAGGTTAGGGTAGTTAGTTGAATATAAATCAGGTTTAACGATACGACCGAGAATGTGCATTGATGCAACGATATAGAATGCAGATATCAATCTAAACCAGATTTTCACGTATCTGTCTTAAAGCCTATAATTACCTACATGTTTTGAAATATATTTCTCTAGCTTACTCGTAGGTTGTTTACAATTTAACTTCTGCGCAAGAGTTATGCAGATATGACAAGATCTAGTGAACTTTTAAGTTGCATTACCTGATACTTATGTAAATAATTAACTTTTTTTTATTCCATTTAAACTCAACAAAACAACCCTTATTTCGAAATGCATTCTTTTGAAATTTTACTACAATAAAATATATTGGAAAATCATGTAATCGGGTATTCAATGTCTTGTGATTCATATTCGACTAAATATTCAGTGATATTGTAATGCTCTTAATGGAATATTCTCGTATATTGTATCAATGACACCCTGAACTAGGATGCTAAACTGGGTTCGCTTCTCAATAAAGTTTTTTTTCTTAAAAATGGGGTCTTGCTAGCTACTTGAGAGTAATGCAGTGAATCCTTGAATAGTTCCATATTGTCCACGAAACGGAAAGGAAGGTCAGAAGGAAATAGGTGAACGATTCATACATGCCCTACTGTCGCATAAAGGCATGAAGGATGTGAAAAATCTGATATCGGTAACTCTCCCTTTTTCCTTATTGAAGTCTATTCCTGGTCTAAAGATAAAAGGTAGTAAAAAATAAGGTAATTTGTATACAGAATGCAATTTAGTTTAAGTATTTAAAAAACTTATAACTACATTGTCAAAATAACCATTACTTCTATTTCGAAATTTACATTAAAATGAGTAAATCGTAATGTTTAAAATGAAAATCTGTTGTTAGATATTTGTTTAAGGTTCTTGTACATGTTTATGATACCGAATAAAATTTATTAATTATTTATAAGACATTTATTTTGCTTTTTAACTAATTTTTTTTTAGTTAAATACGTCTGAAATTTTAATATTTATTATATCCCAAAACTATTAAGTGATCGATTAGATTGATAAACTTTAATTCGAAAGAGTGCCAGACATTCGTAATATTTAATTTCAATTTTCGAAAAAGTAAGTACTATTAGTAATATTATATAATGTTTGATTCATTCATAAATACTTCAGCAGTGATTGCTTTATTATTCATTTGCTAACGTGAAACTGCTCTCTGTTTAATTTGCAATTATAAATTAGTTTAATTCTTTGCAGTGTCGTTTATCCTGCCTAAGATGCTTACACTGAACACTTACGTTTGCTAATGAACGCCGATTTTAAATAATAGAAATTTTTGTCATTTTCAATCATGACGTTAGTAATAGTCGCTGATATCAATGTTATTGGATCAGCAACAAAAAATAGAAAATAACCAAGTTAAGGTAGAAATTCGTGATTTATTACAGAGATAAAAACACTAAATTCTTGTGGTTCGAATCCTTGTAACCTTTTTTCATTGCTATAATAGTAATGAATGATAGCTAGTTATGGAGTGAGGTGAACTTTCTGTTTTACTTGTATTATATTAGGATCCTTAGCCAAATTAAGTGAACTGAATAATACTCAGTTCTGCATTCATTATTAAATCGACATTATACTTTGAGACACTTACGCTCCAAGGACAGTGTACAATTCAGCCGTGAAGTGGTAATAACAGACTTTTGGTGGTTCTCCTTCCCTGCAGGCCCTGGCACATTCTTCGGGGGAAGAGAGGATGGGGTTCCTCTGCAGCTCTTCGAGTCCTCTCCTGTCAAAGTCGAGCGAAGAGGCTGGGGCGTACTTGCTAGGGTTGGTGTCGACCACTGTAGGGCCGAACCCGGGTCCCAGCGGGTGGGTCTGGACCAGGCCGTGGCTGGAGGAGAAGAAGTCGCTCTCGTCATCAACTGGGAAACTGCTCTGTCCGGGTGCCAGCTCTTGTCGCCACCAGGCCGCCGACGTCGACGGATCTCCGGGCCTTAACGGACCTGTAACAACAATAAAATGAAGATATTAGAAACGTTTTAATAAGTATTAAAAAGGTTGCTTAAATGACGAGTCAGTATTCATGATCTTACAGAAATTAAGAGCTTTTGGTAACTGATGGGCAAAATACTTGATAAGGATGTACTTTTATAGTTTACCAGATATCAAAATTTGAATGTTTTGTGTAAAGTATTTCACCCAACAATTCGATTTTTTTTCTCTTAATACGTTATATATCTGTCTCATTATATGCTCTACCTCTCACCCCAATAAAGGCAGAATGTGCAGTCCGTCTCTTCTCAACTGGTAGAATACAAAATGAATCAGTATACAACTTTCAGTATGAAAAATAAAGTTTGGGTGTATGATTGATAGTGATTAAAGGGATTTTTCATGACCAAAAAAGAAATAAAAAATTAAAAACCGCTCTGGGCTCCATTCGTTACATGACTGTTGTCGATCACACTGTTGTTTCAACTCACAAGTTAAAAAATAACCGGAAATATTTTTATCTCAGCGAGCAAATCTGATCTGCTGAGTCTAAATTATCACCAATGATTCATTGTTAGATCGTGGTTGGTTATCGATTTCACCAAAGGTTCGAAACAGTTAATCAATATTTCAAAACTGCTTCTGTCTGGAGGTCATGTGTCAGAATAGAATCCCTGAAAACCATTGTCGAACCCTTCCCTTCATATCCGACTCGTTATAGTAATAATTTTCTTATTGCTTACGAGAGGAAAAAACCAACAAAACAAACTCGGACTGTTTGTCATTAACGAAGGAAATAACTAAATAGCCTTGGAAAACGTTCTGAAAGGCGCGGGTCGAGCGTTGCGCCATCTACCTCCTTTTGTAACGCATCTGATAATGGCCGCTAAGTGTGGAAACAATAGAGGCAAAATAAATAAATATATATATAAAATTTGTAATACACGTTGTGAAGTATTTAATTGATTAATAAAGTCTTTCTTCGCCATTAATTTCCCTTCCCACCTTCCCATTAACGGAGTTTTAACATGTTCCACTTTAGTGACACGAAACAAATTTGGAGGGAAGACAAAAATCAATTTCTACATTTATAAGACACCCAGAAATTTCCCTTCCCAATGCATGAAACCGCATGACTTAACACTCCTTCACGTCCACACTTTTCACATCCCCAGGCACGTAGTTCTCTTGAACGAGAGCTACATCTTGGAGAAGAGATCGATTAAAGGTAATGGATGATGGGGTTGGACGCGACATCTGGTGGATCCGGACAACCGCCGCATTAGCTTTCATCAGTCACAGTTCTTTCACCCTCTCCTCTTTAATCGGTGATGCCTTCATTGTCGGATCACTTGGGAAACGTCATTCAACACTAATCTCACCAGGAAAACGAAGGTTCAGTAAGCATGTAATCAGAAATTATCCTGTTGGAAAATTGCATCAAAGGATAATGTCGAATTAAAGAAAAGTTTAAAATCAATAAGATTAAAAGAGAGAAGAAAAAGGGTTACCATTCTTTTCCATGATTTAGAGGGCAAGCGTTTTTATAAAAAAAATTGATTAAACTATTAGTGTAAGGACTATGCAATCGTGATTAAAGAATTGGTATTAAGAAGTCATTGTGATATTTTTTTAAAGCATGTTCTCAAAAGACACCATTTCCTCAGTAACTCATAAGGTACTTATGAATGTGTTTAACGATAATCAGTATATTATTGTATTATACGTTTATTTTCAGTATAAGAATGCGGGGTAGCTGAGTGTACAGGAAATACATTGAGCTATTGATTATACTTAGGTCATGGGTTCAAAACCTGCTCTGACTGAATAAATTGTTTATACCAAACCAGTGAATTCAACTGGGAGACCCAGCTGGACCGTCGAGTGACTGGGACGGAAATTAGTTAGAAGGGATGTCATTGGATTCGATTATGGGTAGGATTCGTTTCAGGAGGATTCATTGGTTGGTTTGCCGGGTTTAGGGAATAGGATGATGACGGAGTGTTTCTACAACAAAGGGAAGTGAGTTGTAAGAAGGATACAGTTGTATAGTTAGGTAAGGAAAATAATCGCTTTTTGAGGAAGGTTTTGGAGGATTTGGGTGGTTAGAAGGTCATGTCCAGGAGATTTGCGAACTTATAACTTTTGTAAGAGGAATTTAAATACACAACTACCGGACTCTGAAGATGAGACCCCTTCAAAAAAATAAAGATAAGGAGGAAATCGGCAAAGAGGAAGACAAAGAAAGCATTACCGCTCTAGCTAATTTACTACTACTGAGGAACCTAAGGCGCCCACAGAAGAAGATTCTCCAGTTCTAATGGACCGAGAAAACTTCACTTTAAATGAGGTGGGTGATTTCATGAAAAAAATTAATATTAATCAATATTTTATCAAACAGACGAGGACTAAGATCCATATGTAAGAGAATAAAAACAAATTTAAAAATTATAATGATTATAAAAAATAAAATGAAATACATTATAAGATATTTCACTGTTTGTCTATGGGACTTCCAAATTATTTGATATTAATTTTGTATTTTTAGGCAAATTTCTTATTACATCAGTTATTAAAGTAGAATGAACTATTCCCATTTTACAAAATTCCAAAGGCAAAGTTAAGCTTTTAATTTTATTTAATAAATGCATAATATGAATGTATAAGTCGTAGACTTAGTCATTTTGTTCTAAAGAGTTAAAATTTTGTTTATTGATTATAAAATTTTTGTTAATTGTCTTAATATCTCTCTTATAGTCTTTCTATCAATCTTTGATTAATGTTTACCATTCCTGCTACTGGATTCAGTGAAGCGAACCATCCACTATAAAAAATGGGTAACGAAACCACAGGCAGAATCTCATGGGTGGTTTGGAATCCTGCCTATCTCATAAGTAAGTATTTTCTTCTTCTTTTACTTCCTCCAAGTTCCTTTCTGCTTCGAGTTGTTCTACCCCAGGATCTGCATTTTTCTCTGTCCCTCCCCATCTTTGTCGTCCCCTGGAGTCCAATAACCAATCGATACACTTGCTGTTCTTCTCTTACATATTTATTTTTTATATTCGTGAATATAATGAAGAGCAGAAGGCTCAGACTGTCTTTTGACCGCCGAGAAATATGCTGTCATTTTTAAAATTTTCTTACTTAAATAAGCTATTAAAGACTTGTTTTTAATTTATATAAAAAAACAATATAAATATAAATATTAATTTTTTAATTTTAATTAGCGTCTTTATAAGTTAATATTATTCAAGATTCGAACCATTCATTGTTAATTATTCGTCCGAATATGTATGTGCTATTTGCCAATTTCGTTTTATTTTCAACCTTTTCTCCTTGAGCCTTTCAGCGTGGAGTTGCCTCCGTCCATGCCAGCCACTCATGCAGGTTCCTGGCCAGGGTATTCTTGGCATTCAGGCCTTTTTTGCTTTTCAGAAGATTTTTGCTTTTCGTCCTTGAGTTTCCTCAAATTCGAAGGATAGGAGCCCCTGTTTTAAGTCAGAATAGGGAGTTTTTGAAAGATCTTTTTCCATAAAATCGGAAATTTGTTCCGTTTGTTATTATTGTCATCTGCATCAAGGAAGCAGTAGCTTTAGGGCTTCCCAGACTTAAGCTGGGCGTTGGAGAAGAGGGCAGGCCTAGGAAAATTCCAAAAGAATCAAGATTTATCCATCTGAACATCTCCACGTCAACGCACATACGTGCCATATTTGTTTCTTGTTATATATTTGTTAACCAATAATTTTGTTTTTACTTAAATAAACTGTTATGTTTTTCAATACAGCCCACCAGATTTTAAACATATCTGGCTGATGACAAATTAATGGTGATATCTCTAATTTGAATTGGATTTCTTTAATTAAACATTTGGGCCTCCAGGCCTTATATTTAAAAAAAAAACTGGATCATTGTGAAAACAAACTTTTGTTGTTTAATACTTTTTTCGCAGCAGGGTTTTTACCTAAACATCAGTTAAAAAAGAAGTTTGGCTGAATCTTGTCGCGTTGAGTATTATCGTTGGTTGATAAATACTCACCTCTAGGTTAGTTCATGAAAGACAGTATGTGGGTGTTTGAACATTATTTCAATTAATTCTTTTTAATCAGAAATACTTCTTCTCCTATTCGGGTCCTCTCATGATTCGTAATGATACGTTATACAGCCTTGGTTTTCCTTAAAATAATTAAGTAAATAATAGATTATAGCTTGATAGGGAGGGCATATTTAGATATCTGACCGTGTCTATTACCACACATTTTTTTGGTATTTTTTAAACCTGGAGGAACGGTGTATTAGATTTTTGGAGTATTAATACAATACAATGTGTTAAACCAAAAAATGTACTATATAAAATAGTACATATACAGATATTGTAACAAGTGATTCTGGTACTTAAAAAATTATAACAAGTTTTTCTTACTTAATTATTGGGAGTAGTTTACTTAATCTTAAATAATCTTCCTCTAAGTAATATATGAACTTTAAATACAATCTAGGTTATAGTCATGAAATTGTCTATGAAGGTCATTCATTTCTATCCGACGAAGAAGTCCAAGTTCAACACTGGGACGTAGTCCTAGAAATGTTCCAATCTCTATCACTGTCTCTCTCTTGATAAAAAAAAAACATATTGGGAACTTCTAGTTTTTATTGTTATAATGCCATTTCCTATCATTTCTAAGAAACAACTTAATGAAATATTGAAAAGAAGGTCATTACCATCTCCTTGCCATCTTCTATTTAATGAAAGCTAGAATAAGCTTTCTTTTTACTAACCTCTATTTTGCAGTTCCTCTCTTAGCAAGCGCACAGCAGTCTCTTTTGTCTCAAATTACCAGGTCACCTCGTCAATAAGTCAACTGGAGATGTGAAATGGTTAAATCCAGAAATTTAGCGAGTTTTTCTTAAGTGAAACAATTCATTATTTAATGTAGATCAGTAATAAATTCATTAATTAATCAGCAGTAAAGCGGTTGCTAAATTGCTTCGTTCGATTCATCTTTGGGATCCCTAGAGATGCTTCGGTGACCCGATATTACGAAGAATTGAAATGGCTCTACCCTTCCTACCGCCGTAAGTACGTCCTAGCATCTTTCCTTTACCAAGTTATCCAATCCCGTCGACCATCTTACATTTTCGATCTCCTTCTATTCAAAACCACAGTCCTCTCCCGCAACACCCGTTCTCGGCTCTCTGATCTATATACAGCATCCCACCGAACTGCAGCTTTTGACAGAGCTTTCCTGATCCGATCCTCCTCCCTTTGGAACTCTATACCTTCTTCCATTCGTCGTTCCAATAATCTTCCAACCTTCAAATCCCGTATATTCCAGCACCTATTATCCCTACAATTCCCAAAAAATCGAAAATAGTAGGGGATCATTATTGACTTAATGCTCTCTTTATTCGATGAATGAATGATGTTTTTAGATGTACATTTTTGTGTGTTATTTTGTATTCATATATTTGAGTGTGTGGAATTTAAACCACGTACATATGTATTATTAATGTCATACACATAGATATTAAAAAGGACAAAAAGGGATGAAAGGTAAATCTCGGATAATCTTGTTTAATCTTTCTTTTTTGTTTTTTTTCTTGGCATAAATTTGATATATGTGACCATAAATTTGTTTCTCTTATATAATTATTGTAAACTTATTTTAATTTTTTTTCTTTCTTTTCTTCTAATATGTTTTTGAAATACTGTTATTGTAGGTAATTCACATTTTTTATTTGTTCATTTTTTTATTCGTTCTCACTAATTAAATTAATTGTAATAATTAATTAAAAGTAATTATTTAACACTCTAAGATTTAATAGCTTACAATGCCTGTATTGTTATTCTATAGGGACTCGTCCCAGAATAAATAAAGACATTATTATTAATATTTTATATGGGAATTTATTGTAATTGTAAAATTAATATAGGTAAAATTTGTATAACGAAGGGGTATACTTTTAGTAAAATTTTAATAATTTTAAAGTTTTGAGCAATAAACAATGAGACAATTATAAAAGCAGATAGAATCCGAACTCGTCTATTCTTTTTTATTGAATGAAAAGATGCCAATAATAGAAAAAATTGACTCTTTACTTGAAATAAGTTAATTTAATTCATAAGCAATTGGTTTATTTCTTAACATGAACACAATATTCTATATGAAATAGCAAAAACATCATATGAATTTCTTATCACAAAAATGCCAACAAGCCTGATAACGTTACCAAGTCAAAATGAAGCGTTTAGAAGTTTTCATTTCCCGCGTAAAATTTTTCATAATCAGAATGCGATTGTTCCGACGAAAAATGATCTTTTAACTATAAAATAAATACTTTTGTGAAAGTTACAATATGTTGAATCTAAAAATTCATTTATTTTTAATTTAAAAAAAAATTATTGGTTGTCCATTATAAGAAAATTGTTTATAATGCAACAAGTGCCTTCATTACAGGGGAACGTTGGTTGGCATAACACAACTGCTATGCGTATGAGAAGGTCCCACTTAATGAAGGGGCTATATTTCAGAGGCTGTAAAACTTGAATGCTCATAGACAGAGAACTAATAATATTGTAGGGCGCACTTTAATATTAAAATAATTTTTAGCATAGATAAGAAACGGACCGGTAATAAACATTGTGATGATCTAATTAGGTTGGTTTTATATAATATATAATTAAAATATATTATATTTATATATAATATAATTTCATTAATAAATATCAAATTACTATTATGACATATGTTAATATACTATAGTATGTTTTATCTTGGTTGAATAGTATATATACTAAAAAAAATCGGATATATTATTAATTAAATTTAACGCTTTACTATTCGTGTTTTAGACTAGATCAGGCATTGTTTAACTATCAAAATTTAAGTTTCACATTAAGGGACTAAGTGTAAAGGGAAGGATTAATTAAAAATAAAAATATTTAAAAATTAAAAAAATGACCAATAATTATAAAAGATTAATTAAAATATTTTTGCAAAAAATTCGCAAAAACATAACTGTGGAAGAATTAAAAAATTCAAATTTGTGAATTTGATCATTAGTGGATAAAAAAATTATAGCATTTCAACACTTCGAGAATAAAGCAATAAAATAGACTGTTACCATAGATACCACACGTATCTCTTCCCGATTAGTCTAATTTAATTAATTTCTATCTATTATGTAAAACAAATAATACAATCTTATCGAGAAAGGAGCGTAATGGGGCACTTTTAGTTAAGACTCTATTTTACTCCTCATAAAATTTTCATACCGCAGACTAAATATGAAAATCGTTTCTTAAGGAGTAAACTCCAAAAAATATACATTAATTTAAATATCTCCCACTATGTACTCACTAAACATGCATATTTATTTATTATCTGTATTAAAGGTAATTGAATGTAGATTTGTACTAGTGTTTTAACAGAAATGGCTCACTAATGGTATATAAAATCCATTGTCAGCCAGGACTTAATGACTTAATCTAGTTATGTGTTAAATATAATATACAATATAAATATTTTTTTCGATGGAATATCGTTTTGCAAATTTATGCTTATATTACTGAAACGTTGTACTTTACATAATTAATAATTTTCGAAATAAATAAATCAGAGTTATTTTTTAAGATAGTAATGTTCTATTTTTATTGAATAAAGCAATGTTGGGGATCCGACAACTCTAGCGATCCCTTTTGTTTTAGATTTTCTTTTCTTTATATTTTATGGTCCTTTTATGGTCTACTCGCCGGTGTATTGATCGATAGAAAGTGAAAAGATGAAATCGGGGGTGTCGGTTGTCCAGTGTAATGAGAGGATCGTATAGCGCTGAGAGATCCTACCAAGAAGGCGGCATGCGCCTCAAGGTTCTTCATTGTTACCAAATTTAGCTGTGATTGAGCCTCGACCTAAGGTCGGAGGTCTGTCCTTTCACTCCTAACTGGGCGCGGCACGTGGGCACCAGGAACTATATAGTTCACGATTATGGCCGAGCGAACTAACAGCCGATATGGGCAAATTCGCGTTAAATAAGTTCCTTATGTAATAGAAAGTGGCACATGCGTAATAAAAATCATAAGGACGATGGTAAAGAAGACAAAACACACTCGGAATAAAGGAAGAAACATATGTTATATGTTGAAGACAACAATTGACAACAATATTATCGACAACAGTTGGATTCGAACTCAGGATCAGGAGTTACGACTGCAATGAATTATTTATTAAGCCACTCTATTATATATGGATGTTTATTGGAATGAAGAGTCAGGCTCAGTTAGTAATTTCCAGCTATTCATTCCATAGATCGCAGTCGAACAACGAACATCACACAAACAAAAAGATATATGTTACAAGCTAAATTTTATTGCTATTAACATTTTATGTATCGGTAAATTGCATTTAAGCAATATAAATAGCATAGGTATATAATAGTAGAATGCACTCGTATATGTACTAATTTAGGATTTAATTGGCATTGTGGAGCGATGTAGATAAAGTAATGGATGGATCTCTGATGCGGTTCAAATCTATCTGTTGCACGTATTTCACATAACCATATAATAACATATGAACAGACACTCATGATAATATACATAAAATATACTTGTTAATTGGAAAAAGATTAAATTTTCATTTCATAATTTCGATAGATTCGACATTCGTAAAGTTCGAGATTATAGGTGAGTTGCACATATGACATTTAAAATAATGTAATTTTATTAATTATCGTATTATATTTTTAATTCCACGTTTATAAATAATATAAAAACTAGTTTATTTGAAGAAAATATCCAATCTCTAGCTTTCATTTTTCGATTTTTTTTTCTGAGACGTTAACGGATATTTTTATATGAACTGAACAGGTATCGGTAGATTATGTATTCGATAATAACAGCCCAGATCCAATCAAAGGTCATAACTTTCCATAAAGACCTTTTGAACTATTTAACCTTGCTCCAAACCACACTCACGTCGTGAAGGCGTTCCCTGCAGACCACCGTGTGTCCCAGCAAGCAGTAATTACAAGGTAACACTTGGAGTGACACTGAGCAGGTTTCCCACAAGTTGGTGACATTGAAGAACTCTATCCGGGTCTAGTAGCTATAGCTTGTTTAGGAATTTAAGGCAGTGTAGTCGGAATGTCAGCCAAGTTGTCTTAATTGTGTGGTTTTTGAAGGCTGCTGAGCAGAAATCGGCAGTCTCTATAAAAAACTAAAGTATCACTGAGCTAATACACATAACCGAATGCGATTAATAATGTAATTTGTATCTTTGGCTTCGAGAAGTTTATATTTCCTTTCAATAAGTTGCAATCGATCTTAAGAAACTGTCTGACCTATTCTAACAATGCTGTATGTACTAATTTATTTTGTATTACAATGTAAGGTTTATTTCGTAAAGTGACAAATTGAATCATAAATGGCTTCCACTAAGCAAGGTTAAGGTTAAAAAATGGTTAGTTAAATTTAGGTTCGTACTAGTGTTGAAAATAAAAAATCTCTCAAATATGTATGACAAGGAGTTAAAGAAAAATAAAACATTTTAAACAGATTAACTTAATGGGTAATAAACCAGTTTTTTATCATTTGATAAATTACACGCATTAAAAAAATGTCATTAATTTTATCTCTAAATATTCTATTAATGATTTTTATGAATGAGAAGAATTTTTCAGATGAAAAATCATAATTTGTTTAGACTTATTTCCCAGAAACTAATGAGGTAATATTAGATGAATATTTAGTAATTGATTTTATTTTTAATAACATTATGTTAATGTTATTTAAAAACATGGCCATTATGGGTACAAAATTTATTATATATCTGTACATGGACTGTATGTTGCATATGACTAATACAGTAGCCCAAGCCTTGAACCGATGTTATTACTAGCAAGTTTCCTCTTCTCATTCTCACGACTTTTTATTTATTATTTACTATAGATTATTAACATCTGGAAGAGTGTTTTAGACTAGTGTGTTGAGTGCTGAGTTACTACGCTGAAGATCCTAGTTTCGAATCCTGCTGTGACAGATACATGATTATATTTATTCTGCAAAGGGATGGAGATGGACCTATAGATCCTATAAACCCGTCTGAGAGTGATCTTGGACAAATCATTTCCCTGATCAACCGTTGTCTTAGGAACAGTACAGTCCTTACGATGTACTGAGCTCAAGACTCTTCACGGGTTGTAGTGGGACAGGCTTTTTTTTATTTGCACCTGGCAATTCCGACAGTGGTTATTAAAAATCACTTCTGGGTGAATGGGCACTAAATGAACATGGATTATTTAATTATAAATCAGTTACGACTTATTGCTCTTTTATGTAACCTTCGAACACGTTTTGCCAACATATTAAATCCTCGTTCAAATTAAAGCTAGAACTGAAAGTTGATTTCCTGGTGAAATAATCAAAAGAAAATTATCTAGCGTTTGGTAAAAACAAGACCTTGATCGATCTTCGACTATGGTCTGATATTGCCTGCACTAGGTGAGCAGGCCGCTAATTTGAGTCAACTTTACTCCATTTATTTGTTTAATACATAATTTGTTGCAACTCAACTTTTGTTAAGTGTAAGTTGTTAACACTGAGTTAAGTGGAATCGTATAGTAATCGTGAGGAAAAATACTTTAAAACACATTGAATTGGATTAAGAGTTAGTTGCCGTTCAAATAAGATCTTTTCAGTGTTAGAAGAATAGATTTACAGTGGTTGGTACGTCACAGTTGAACTTTTATTTACGTTAAAATCAAACGAGTTTTGATCATTTGTTGACTTAAAAGGCCCCTCTCTTGAATCTATTACGTCATTTAGTCTTTATTGATTTAAATTACTTTGACTCCAATTAAATTATTTACAAGTTTTTATTACTGTCTTGGAGTTGATGTCAATCGGGTTGTTTTTGCAAAATCTTTCGGTATGTTTTTCAAAATTAGTGATGAGTCTCCTTCGTCCTGCTATAGCTGAATATAATTTATTCATATTTTTGTTTGTGGGTTCATTAGCTAAGACTTGTCCATCCTTATTGATATTGTGATTCCAAGCCAATATAATCTAGAACTTAATAACGGCCGTAAAATGTTTATTAATGCTAATTATTTTACGCTTAAAGGAACCCGCGGACTCTTCCTACTTCTTATTTAAACATTTATAGCTATGGCATTCTTCAGATGCTCTCTCAGTCCCGTATCTTTTCTCGGATGACGATTCCCGCGACATATTTGAAAAATCCCTTCCAATGAATAACAGATTATTCGGATGACCGAAGCGACCCATTTCTGTTACTGTGCAGCGTAGGATTGAATGTCACTGCGGAAATGTTTGTCTCGATTTTATATTCAGATGGACTATTAGAGCCTTTTGTCCGCTATGTGCCTGTTATTTGACATTTCACCTTTCTGCGACCGCCATTAACGGATCTATTGCTGACATTATCGGTCGAATCGCGCTGAATTTTAATTGGGTCAGAACGGAATTCATATTTAATAATTGAGCGGTTCTTGCGAACGAATGAACTCTATTATTCAATAGGTTATTTCGCACTAATCCTAAGTTACATAATGATACCTGTAACGCACTTTGTATGCATTATTTATATGAATTAATCATAATTTTATGCTTGAAGGTTCCGAACATGCATATGGTTGCATTTCCGCCTTTGCTCTGAATGTCTAGTTTGGTTTTAGAATTAGAATTGCCATGATACGAATTGAAAACATCAGTACAATCGAAAAGAGCTTACAGTAAATGCTTACGTAGTATCCCAACGGCTACATTTATGACGGCGACATCATCTTTAACTCAAAACTTCACCTTAAATTTACCTCTAGAACCCAAACAGACACAGTTAGATTCCTTATTTCAATATCAAACAGAAGATATGGGTGACCTTTAAAAGAATAATAAAATGTAAGACTTCCTTTTCTGAGATGTGCTTTACAATGCGATTTAAAAAAAAAAATAATATGTAAGACATTAATAGAAACATTTTTAACATGATTCAGACTTATCTCTCTTATAAAACGGTATATCAAAAAATCTTTCGTGTATTGAAGCAAAATATTTCGGATATTCATGCATCTTGTTATGAATGAACGCAGCATAATTCTTTAAAAGTGTGATCCTTAAACTAGATATCTATTTCAGTATTATAACTTTTCTGTTTTGTTTAATTATAAAAAATAAACTGTCATATCAGAAAACTACATGTTGTGTTGTTATTGAACAATCGCACACCAAGAATTTTGTTAAAAATAATTCATGATTCCATTGCTTGGAGTTATTATTTTTTATGCTAAAAATGCTAGCTAGTATTTTTCATTAACCTTTGTCACTATTATTTTGGGTTTGTAAGGGAATATGCTGGGCTAGCTTCTATGACGTTTGTTGGGCTAATAGGTGTATTGATAAGGTTTAATTCTTGTAAAATACACCTCATGTAACATGTTTCTTATGTGTTATGTTTGTTCGCTATGCTAAAATGGCTGTTTTACTTTTCTATGTATATTTAATAGTGTTTGATTAGTCGCAGATTGCAAAAGTATGTTATTGTATCTTAAGTAAACTAAATATGGTTATAACGACTCCTCTACGGTTTCAAGAAGTAGAACCTGTTCATTGCGGAATCTTACAATTTGCCAATCAACATGTTTATTGTCTTTACTGAGTTGTATATCAACTTCTTCTAAAATCGTTATAAGGCGATCCGCTGTGGGTGTTTATCGATGGGGATAAAAAAAAAAGGATTAATAGATATTGTTCGGCTCAGTTTCATTATTACTTTCTTGTCGTCGGCTCCCATAGAAGGCTCTTGCGTCAGACGAGGTTAGCTAACTGACCCTTGATACATTAAACATTACTAAGACATTTAATTTTCTTGTCGTACCTCCGGGTCACGTAAACGTGCACTGATGACGGTCCTGATGTGAAGTGAGTGTTTACGATAATTATCTGCTTTATTTAATTAATTTTTGCTTAACTTAATGGATTTTCAATTTTTTTTTAATTCGTTTAGTGTTGATATATATTACTGAAAAATAAGTTAGATAAACAAGACGTTTATTCATATAGTAAGCATAGAACTGTATTATAAAACTACAGATCTTTGCTAAACCTAAGTTGACTTCATGGAGCCAAAACAGCTGAGGATTGTCTGTCCATATGGTATTGTTTTCGAATAAAATATATTTACTGCTGTGAGCAACTTTCTGTTTTACAATTTTTTTTTACAATTAGCAGTTTTATTTTGAATTGAATTCTGCTTTAATCAACGCTCTTTGGTAAGTAATTTACATGAGAGATTCTTCCGTTAAAAAAATACCTCTACTACTAAAATCGTTGTAGGGTCTTGGGTTGGCACTCTAATGGTATATGGTATATGTTAGAGACTCTAATGTTTCTATGAAAATAGTTGCACACAGAGGGGAATCGTCCGAAATCACGCCCCAATTAAGGGTGCATTCTTTACAGTTGCTGGATGAGCTCCGATTAAGCCTGCAGATCACACAAGGTCTATCTGTAGATGCTAAGATATTGAATAATTTATGTGCAGCTAGAATTGAAGCCGGCACCATCAGCACAGCAACTCAACGCTACGACACCGACCTACTTCGCTCCCTACGTGAAAAAAAATGATAAAATTTAATTTTAATCCTGCCGATATCCCCTAAGTCTGCGATGAATCGTGAAATCGAGGCTCATGCAGTTAGTGAATTAGCTCTTGGGATTTGGAAAAGGAACCTCATCAAATACAAAAGTAGTCCGCACACTTCCTTTGTAAATCGCATCGGTATTGTCATCCGCTAACGAAGACGTCTGTAGAGGGAATCGATTTCTCAGTCACAGACACCTTTCTCTGGTCCGTTGATGAATGGTCGAAAATAGTCAGAATAGGATAATGATCAGCGTAAAGGAGAAGTTAATAACAGAGCCAGTGCCGGGGAAAGGGCGCCTTCAGCCGTTGGATCCAATCGCTGCTGCTCCGATGATGGATCGTCTCACTTTCCATCTCTTAATTATCTTTCCGGCAACTGATCCAATGATCCAAACTCAGGGTCCTTATTTTCAGATCTCGGATTTTTAAAAAATAGAACAACTTAAGCAAACTAAACTTTTTCGTACTTATAAAAGCGTTACTTTAAAAAATGTTAGTTAAATAACCTACCTATATCCTAAATAGGATAGATAGCATAGTGACATATTGAAAGCATGAAGACGGCTACAACTGGCGAAGATATCAAAGATACATATAAAATGCTTTGTTTTGAATGACTGACGGATCAACGAACAGCCTAAACCGCTGATTGTAGAGACCTGAAACTTGGAGGGTGTGTTCTTTGTATGACGTAGGCATCCGATAGGAAAGGGTTTTCCGAAATTCTACTCCTAAGGGGGTGAAAAAGGGGGACAAAGTTTGTACGCTTGCTCACGTGTTTCTTACACTCAAAACCTACATATTTTCGCTGAACAAAAATTTGTCTAGTCTACTTTACAGGAACGAAAAAGCTATCTACAACAGCTCGATCAGCGCAGAGAGAGCTCTACGGCAGGCGGAGGAGGTCTGTGAGTAACCACACAGAAGCTAGAAGGACTCAACATCTCAGTAAATCCTAAAAAGACAGACTGCATAATTTTCTCCTTTCAGGGGTAAAAGCGCCGCCCTCTTCGTAAGGTCTATTAGGTTAGCGGCATGAGAAAACAAACCAGCGGGCAACATGGTCTACTTAGGTGTAACCCTTGACCGGCACCTGAGACCAGCCTACTCCTGTAGGAAAAAACTCAGGTCGGTTAGGACCAAGTCTTACAGACTTAACCACCTGCTTACATCTCCTAACTTATCCCTCCATCTCAAGCTGAAAATATATAAGAGCACCTTAAGATCGGCGCCCCTTTACGGAGCTCCATTATTAGGCAACATCACGCTTGCACAGCGAAAAAGCTCCATCAGTTCCAGAATGGCGTACTGAAACGCATAGTGAAACACACGAAATCACATAAAACATAAACGGACCTATTACACACTACTGTCGACATACCGTCAGACTTCATTAAACACAGACATATTAAATTTTTCGACAACCTGAAATGCTGTACTAACCCACTTTTCAGGTCTCTCATCCGAGCAAGAAGGCCACAAACGTAATAAGATCATGTACAAAGTATCATATTGAACTGAGTAATAATTAAATAAACAAATAAGAGGAAACGGACACCGTGAGCCCCATCACCGGAAAAATATAAAGTTAATAAATAAATAAATTAGAACCTTCCATTTTCTCGTCCTACTGTTAAAATGTACATCGTACAGTACAAGAAATCCTCTCCATCCTATCCTCATCCTACTTAGAAACCTTCAAACACAAAGGGGCTAAAAAACAAAAAAGTTTACAGGAGTATATTGCATTAGAGAAGTAGGGCCGCCAAAACTACCAACACATCGATAAATTACCTACTTATGTAGGAAAGTTATTATTCTAATCCTTAGCATTTTGAAATTTGCAGATAGCTTCTTTGTTTAGCTTAAATGAGCACTAAGAAAAGAATTTGGACAATTTCACCCCCAAGGGGCAATATGAACAATTTCTTAATATAATAGGGGTTCAGAGATTGTATGGAATCCACCAGTTTTGAAGTTAGATATTTGAAATATCGGATGTATGAGTAACTTATACTTTAAAAAAATTAAGTTATTCATTTAAAATGATCTGTCACGAAACTTTATGCGGCAGACCAAATTCCACGCGAGCGAAGCCGTGGCCAAAAGCTAATATCATTGTAAAAAATGACTGAAAAAGAACTGGCGAATACAATATATATTCTACGTATAAATTCAACTATAACCAAGTACAAATTGTATCCTTCTATCTGACGCGTGTACTACCCATGAAGAGTCTTGAGTTCATTACGGGGTAGAGACCGTTCTGTTTCTTGGACAACGGTTGGGAAGTTAGGTGATTTCTCCTAGATCACTCTACACCTCTCCAGATTTTCCCCTGTATTTTTGGCACCCATTTTATAAAGGCTGGGTGAGCCCCAGGGACCCATTCAAATCACCACGAATATTTTTCTGTACTTCAAACTTCGTTCTCGTGCCAATCACTTTCATTTATCGCTGTGTAAAATATTCAACAACTTCGCTATATATTCATTTAAGTAATCTCAATATTTTTTTTCCGTAATGTAGGGTGATTGACTACCGGTCGAACACTTCACAGGCTTCAATAATTAATCAACTTACAAATCGTCTAACTAATGGCACGTGTTTCAGACTTTCTCGTATTAATTATATTAGTTAAGCTTTCGTGTATTAATTATATAAGAAATCAAAATAACCTCGCCTATTTCTTATGCAACCGTTTCCTACAATAAGGCATAGGCGTTGAGTAAAAAAATATGGTATGGAGAGCCTAGACAAGATGAAAAAGAGATAAGGCCTTCGAATAAATTAACAGTAAAAAAAATGTTGACAATAAAGATTAAGGTAAAAGATTTATTTTATAGAAATGCTCGGATTGGTGCATGGGTGATTTAGAGTAGATCCTTATTTGAGGGCCATTTCTTCTGTTATCCGACTTTCTAATTTCTGTTACACAATGCACAGGTGGAGATTTTGTTTGTCGTTAGGGTCGTCAATTGAACTTATATATCCCATAAAATATTTCCCGTTTGAAAAATATATACATAATTGCTACAAACGGAAATTTCATCCGGCAATTTCTTCTCACTTGTAGGGATTATACAATACTGATTTATATGACTTCATGGCTTACTTTGATTTAAATTTGGAAAGATTTAATACTTGATCTCTCTCTTGTAAGAGCAGCGATTAGGCCAAATACTGAGTGAAACGTTCGCTGATGACTGAATCGTTTCGGCTGGTCCGTGCGGAAGAGAACCATTGAGGGCTTCTTTCCTTCGCCTGGAATGTCTTTAAAAATTCCTGCACTCTCATTTAGCTTTTTTTTTCTCATCCTTGACGAGAGGTGTTACTGAAGAAGGTGGAGAAAGCTCGTTAAACTTGCACGAGAATGAGGCGGACAACTACGCGTAGGAAATGGGACTGAAAAGTTTTAAATTAACTTATTTCTTTCAAGACAATTAAATTGATTTCGTGAATAATTAAAATTCGGGGAATATTGTAAATTAATTGCATGTTTGTTTCTTCATTTAACGCCAGCTTATGCTACTGTGGCTAATCGGAAGATGCTATAGCGGGAATAATAAAATTTGCCTTTCCAGGTTTAATTAGGATAGGGATTCTTTACGAGTACCTAACATCGTACAAACTCGGGACCTACGTCCCTTCCGAAGTACGGCATATCCAAGGATAATTATTCATATTTATAACCATGCTTCTTATTATGTTATTTAACACAATGAAAAATAATTTGAAAAATGTAAAAAAAAAGATCAGCGTGCAATAAATTACTTCTAATCGTAGAATATGAATATCAGTCCCTATATATTTACATATGTTTACTATTTATACTTTTGTATGATGATACATTTTTTTCTTTTCTTCCTCTTATTAGACCTTACCTTAAGATATGTCTTAGGGAAAGACGAATAAAGGTTAATCATTTTTCTGGGCATGCTCCGAGCTATTTCAGGCTATCTGGTTTCTCACTCAAGTTCATGCACCAACCTAATTCTTCCTAATCGTATTCTAAAACGGAAGAAGTTTACAAATACAAGAAATAGGACCAGAACCATCGTATCGGCATCGATGGTTGTTTTGGAACACTTGTCATAGTTGTGAGCCGTGAAAAATGTTGCAGGGAATTCGCAACCTTTTTATAAAGAATATTCCATGGCTCAGAATGTTGCGAGATGCAAGCGATGCCTTTGAGACGTGTAACACCACCACCCATGGGCGTTTCGAAAATGTTTTTGGTACGATTGTGAAGCCTGACTTTGTTATCTTTCGCAGTGTGGGTTTCACAATACATAAGTATGCCCCATTACATTTAATCGATTTTGAAAAATTTTGACTTCCACCTGACCTAGTCTAGTGGAACTGGACCTGTCTTCATGGCTCTACGATTTTATTATTGTTTCATGGTTCGTTTCGAGAATCGTTATTGTGCGTAATGCTAGGGTTCGGTGACTTTTTGAATTGAAAAAAATGTTTGTGATCAAAATATTTGTAAATATGCAGTGATAAGAACTGCTGACAGAAGTGAAAACTCGAGATTTAAGAATAATCGAGTTCTTTTTCGATTATAGCCTGAATTATTTTAATTTCAGATTTGTAAATTTAAGTTATTAACATTAGTCTGGTTTTCACATATGAGAGGTTTAGATGCAAAACTCACATTCTCCACTTTTCATAATTTTCGGCAAAACAATAAGAAGAGCAACAACAACCTCTTATCTTAAAAACTCTAACTCATTTATCTCATATGTTTATAACATAATCGGTTAAAAATCCTATTTATGAAGCAGTGGATCGTTTATATTGCCCCTCATATATCTCGACACTCCGAACAATAATTACAAACATTTTCAAGTAGTTTATTTATTAATCAACACATTTAATGGATTCCACAAGCTCGATAGAAAATATGAATAACTAAATTGAATTAAATAATTTATATATAACTTGTATTTGTGCTTACTTAATTTTATTTTAATTGTTTTAGTATTAAGTTCAAAAAGTACTTAGATCATTTTCATTTTCAATCAATTCATAAAACAACATATTTAACATTGAAAAATAAAGTCTTTAACTGGGGACGATAAGTTCTACTACTTATTGATGTTTTAATTTATTACTAGTTAAATTGCATAAATATTAAACGACTTATATAAATATAATATTTCATATGCCAATGGAATTTTAACATTTAAACTAATGCTGATTAAAATCAATTCATGCACACACCGTTAGATGTCCTCAGTCTAGAGCGTCAGCAACATACGCGAACCCACAAGTTTACCTCTATCAGAAGTTTGGCTAAAGAAGTTTTCCCTTAAAAAAAGAAGCAGTTGCTACTTAATAGTTGAATAAAAATAAAAGTGTGTTCCAATAAGACCGTGCCGGTTCGATTCAATTTCTTAATTTCCTAAAAGGGATACGACAGTCGATTAATCCAGTCATCGGAAAAGACAAAAACAGAAATGCAGGTGAAGAAAACGTATTGTGTTAGAAATGGAGTAACTCGTGATCCGTCACAGTCTGATTCAACAGTGATGTCATTTTCTTTACCGTTCCTTTTTCACTCTTGATGTTTACAATGAAAGTTTGTTTGTCTTAATTGTTTTCGCATGGCCGCCTTTGACAATAGTCGAAATAGCGAAACCCGAACATGATGTGAACGAGAAGGATATTAAATAAAAGTATATATTTATTTTAATTATGATTTACACTCAAGTGGAAACACTCAATATTCTAACTGGCCGAAAATAATTCCTGAATATCTATTTCTATGTAAAGTTTTCAGACTGACCGAGTGATCGAGTAATTAGTTGCATAAAATAATAAAAGTTTTGAATCTGGAATAATTTTATTATTTAACATGTTACTGTACTTGTTTCCTACAGAAAAAGGGATTTTCACACAATTTTTTATATGAGAATCGTATTATCAATATTATTTGACGAAATTTTCCGTTTGTATTACTTAGGATTTCTTATACTTGTGCCTGCTGTTTTCCTGACTTTATTGTAAAATAAAGATTCATACAGGGTAATTAAATTGATCGAATATGTTCAAAACCTGCAACAGTTTCATTATTCTTATAGATTAGACCAGTTTGTGTTATTATTTGTGGAAGTGATAAGAGAACTAAACTAACTGGATCTAAAAAAAATCGTTAATTCTTTTAAATCATTTTTATAATTCAGATATCGTGAATATGAAAAAAATTATTTATACCACTATTAAATAAATAACAACTCATTGCAAACATATGTGCTACCTACATCGGTATAATATACATCTTCTTTTCAAATATAATATGGATTCGCAAAATAAGCCACTCTAGGTATCGATACCCGAACAATATTCCAACATGGTAGCATACCGCAACACCCGCTTTGTGTGTCTCTTGTTGAAGAAGCCGTAGAATAGATATCAGGAACCAAAGATAACCTTGGTTTATGACGTGTCGAAATCCTGCCGAAGGACCATTGTCGGTTTCCCGAAGTTTCCCAACTTGTGGAACCCTTAGAATTAATTGTAGCATTGTGAGTGGCTGCGACCGGGTCCCACAACTGTTTACAATTGCCGCAACGGGTCAGTGCCGGGTGAGGCAACCTAATCGTGACGGCTTCTCCCACATCGTCTTTCTTCATCTGGGTGGTCTTCGGCTGTCCACACCAATCCGGGGTAATCTCTGAACTGATAAGTGTAAAGCAAAAATCATGTCGAATCTCATCTTTTTTGAACCATTTAGGTCTTTTTTGTTTTTAATTTCGTTAGTTTTATGTTTCAGCGAGGAAAAGTAAAATTTGTTGTTTAGAAGATCCGCGATGATTTCAAGCATATTTACGAGAAGTTGTGACTCTTTAATTGTTAAGGAAGAAAGCAAGATTTCAATTTATATCCATTCACTCATTTTACACCACTTCATTAATTACACCACTTCACTAATTCATACTTATATATAAAAAATATATATTATATATATCTAGATAGCTTTATAAAGGAAGTAATAAAAATAAAAAATATATAAATATAATCCTTTCATCGGTGCATTACATGTTAGTTAAAACTAATTTAAAAAAGCCGTTCATATATTCTTAAGAGATAATTCATTACCCGAAATGGTCCGTTTCGGAACTGATTATAAATTACATAACGTGACTATTAAATAATAAGTGTCGTTTTCTAAACCATTTACTAGCACCTGTGCCTCTTACTTTCTTGTTGTCTGGTTTGTGTAACCAAGGCTGCGGTATAGACATTTTCTAGCATTCTTTCATAGAAAATTTTCTTTCAGGAAAGTCTTATTTACATGTTACTTCCTGTCAGTCATCTTTCTAGCGTTTCCCTAAATACGGAAGGAGTATTGACATTTTATTTCAATTTGACGAAAAAAAAATCTTCAATATTTCTCTCCAATCACAAGTTCAGGAATTCTAAGAGTTCATAGAAGTGTCGTTTTAAATCGTAGATGACGTTTATGATTTTTTATAACCAAAAAAAAAAAACTATTCATACTCAAATTGACGAAACACGATCTTCCACTTTCTCCAATTACAGTTTAAAACAT
The DNA here is from genome assembly GCA_037127475.1 of Arma custos. NCBI lineage: Eukaryota > Metazoa > Arthropoda > Insecta > Hemiptera > Pentatomidae > Arma > Arma custos. The sequence goes on along the minus strand of CM073760.1, from coordinate 91,636,796 downwards.
ATATTTGTTTTTTTATTACAGACACGGACTATTGAACATGAAACTTATGCTTTACGGATCAATTGGCCGGCAGAATAATAGCAGCAGGCAACTGATTTCCACATAAATTATGCCACGGCGGACCAGCCAAAAAAAAGTTCCATGATAAAGATAATAACAGGGATAACTTATGATTTTTTGGGTAACTGTGCAAGGTTTATCCGGATCAGCTGATTGAATAAAGGTCGGAGCTTTGCAAACTTAAACCGTTTCTTTTGGGTAACTTTTAACTATTAATTAGGAATATAAAATTATTTAAGGAGTGGCTCAGTGGTAAAGCGTTGAGTCGCCGTGCCGAAGGTGCTAAGATTATAAGGTTAAGATCCTGGTATTGCCAAGACTTTTATTTAATCTGTTAGCGGCCAGAGATGGATCATATAGGGTCTAAGACCATCACTGGGGCTTACCCAGCCTCTATGAAGTGGCTATCCAAAATAAGGAACTAAAATCTGGCGGTTGAGCTTGATCTAGGACAAGTCACCTCCCTGCACAACGGAAAAGTCTACGTAAAAGTGCAGTCTCTACCATGTACTAAACTCTAGACCCGTCCCGAGTCGTTGTGGTACAGTTTTTTAAAAGATAATTATTAATTTGATTTGAACTTTTAAAAAAAATATTAATATAAAGATATAAGGATTCATTATTGGAAAGAGTGTATAAATAATTATTATGAATGATTATCTAAGAGGCCTAAAACCTGAACTCTTGTTTTGAGAAAAAGTATTATACTTATACTAGAATGTAGAAAAAAGTTATCAAAGACTACTGGGGAAACACGAGACAACATGATTTTGGAACAGTGGCTTATGATAGAACATTCGATGGCGAACACAGTGGTGTGGAACTCGTTTTTTTTTAAAACAGAAAAAAGATTTCAAAGTTCCAAACGTTCTCTAGGGAAGATCGACGTAAGGTGGCATCCACAAGTTGGTCTTCGAGCCCTTCATATAATCTCTTCAATGGCAGATTAACAGGATCAGCAGTCCGATGGATTATAATAAAAATAGATACTGATTCGCAGGTAAGTTGGCTTTCGTGAACATTTAGAAAAAATTCGTTTTTCTCCTACTGTGTTCGATTTTAAGATGTATATTAGTGTATATTTTGTATCTATTTAGGTTATATCTGTGCCTTAGAACTACCCTGTTTGATTTAGTAACAGTTGTGAAGGCGGAACCATCAACTGCCCAGTTCGACACTAACTGGAGCAACCAACCTTGCCCTAGACTGGAACTGGAGAAAGAGGCCGGTTTGGTAAGATTGGGCCCGCCTGGGTCTGGTTACTTTTACTCGTTAAATACGGACATTACGAAATACATATTCTAGCACGGCAAACCCCCACGAGCCAACTATTAGGACTTGCGCAATGCCCTTATTATGTAGCGACCATGGGACACCGAAATCTTTTGCACAATAGATTGCTATCTGCCATCTACGGATCTAATGGGCAGTTTAATCTTGGTGAGCGAGCCCGATCGGTTCGATATTTTTGTAAAAGCGTTGTATTGCAAAGCAGGAAGTAGTTTTTGTTTTAAGTTGATCGAAATCCGCCGTTTAACTTTGTTTTTGTAATTGAATTTTTTAAACTCTTGCTAAGATATTTATTGGTAGTAAAAAATATAAATATGTATCTATCTTTCACCAGTTAGTTTCAGATTGTTATAGACTTTGCACTGGTTGTTAGATCTGTTGAGCAAGTGCCTAACAGGTATCACCATATGTCAGGCCTACGTTATGTCACGGAGGGAGCGTTTCTCTGTGTATTGGGTCATGGATGGATTGTTATCTAGAACGGTGCAGTACGGAGGTTATTTAACAGTTTACGCGCGAATGTGTGAATGTATAAGTGAGGTATCAATGGGATCTTTCACGTAACTTCCGTTCGCAGTTTTTTAATTATTTTAAAGTTCAAGATCAATAAATGAAATTACTTATGTAAATCGTCTTTCAAATATATTGTCTTATTTTAATCTTTAAATTTAGTTCTTTTTTATCATAGCAGCTATCAATGCAAACCAAACAATGATAAACATTTGTTAATCGAAGGTTATAATGTCAATATTTGGAATTACTTGTAAATTTCATATATCAATAATTTATTTTATTAATTTTAGCTATAGAAATTATACGTCTTCAGAGTTTAAGAAGAAGGGGTTTAAGTTTATGGCTATTAATATCTATCAGTTACAGATCAAAGGTAGATTAGAGAAATGAATTCATGATTACATAAATAATCATTCCTTTTCTTTGGTCGTAACAATTCAGTATACTTTTGTTCTTTGGAAATTGTAAACCTTATCGAATTATGAGCAATCGCCTGTGGAGTTAGCTATTCTGGGAACAAGTTTAGAGCAGCCTACACGTTTACACGAAATTAATATAGTTGGTGTTTTTCAATTATTCCTCCCAGTTCATGATGCAGTTATTAAGCACTGTAATTACTTAATTAATTTAATTAATTAATTAATTAATTAATGATGCAGTTATTAAGCACTTTTCTTTCTCATTACAATGTGTTTGTCATTTTCCAGCGAGAAAAGTGTATATTAAATATGTGATTTTAATTAGATTTGAGATCATCTATTCATTTACTGTCAATCAATGAAATCAGAATCAATAAGTATGGTCCATACACCTAGAATAAGAATGACTTTTTACTATTATAGTGTTCGAAAATTGTGTAGTTTCTAAAATTTGTGGAGGGGGAATATTAATTCCTCAGCTTCCACGGACATTTAAACGCTAAAATAAACGTAGCTTCTCTAAACCAACGACGCAAAATTTCTCCTGAATGCAGTTAATAGCGTAACAACAGCTCCAACACCGTCACCTCTTAGTTCATTGAGGTTGATGAGCAACTATCTTAGAAGAAAAACACCTTATCTGGACGCTGTGAGCGCATTCTTTATGCCTCTTAACGGCCATCAACTTCTTCAATGGTCAATAGGAAGAGGGCAAAGATAGCGGAAAACAAACAGATGGGAGCTTTCTGAACAGCAACAGGAAACCCTACTCTCCGATCATTACCCCTATCGATCAGAAAGCTTTCCTCTCTTTCTTATCTATCGCGATTTCTGCATCACAAGCGCTTTCTTCTTCGTCACAATCTTTGCGCTTATGGTTACTTCCTTGAAATTCTTTTCCGGTTGATCTTTCTTACCACTTTTTAGAATTCTATGTGATCAAATAATGTTGTAGAACATATTTAGCTGGTTAAATTTATTTTTTTGAAACTGTGAAATTTCTCCATAACTCTATTCTCATGAAAATATTTTTTTGTATTACTTTTCTTCGTTTTTTCAAAACTTTACTATGGATCTCAACTTAAAATAAAATTTCTAAAGTTTTATGTAGCCTCATTAAAAATATTTTGTTCCACGAGACCAGATTTCCTATCTTTATACATACCTCTACTTTATACATACCCCTATCTTCGAATCCAGAGGCACATTACTGAAATCCGAATATGTCACTAAGGAAATTCTAGTATATCATCAAGAAAGATGGATTTACACGTAATTACTTGAATTACGTGAAAGAACTTTGTATAACGTTAAATATTAAAATATAAATGCGTCGATTGCGTAATTTATTTTCACTTATTCTTCATTTTCGTTTATTAATTAAATTATAATTGTATGCTTCTCTAAGATATTATAGTTCATATTTTATTTTTCTCCTTAAGGGATTTGACCCGGAATAAAAAATGTGTTTATTAATATTATTATTATAGCGATGTAGTCTCTGGTAATCAGTCTTCTAAGCAGCAAAAGACACTTTAGGAATCGCCGAAGTACCAGAAGTAAGAACGAAAAAACTAAAATGGCAAACCAGAAATCGGTTAGATAAGCGCAATAAAGACTTTAGTATGAAGATGAAAGAATACTGGAACTATTGGAAAGCTGCCTAAATTAAGACCAAAAACGGTAAACAACACAGCTAGGACACAAGGACCACTTAGAAGATTAAAATAGTATAAATATATAGTTTATAGAGCATTTCATCATCTTCCCATAAAGTGGTTTTAATATACAATGTAAACTTTTGGATTCATTCAAGTTTCTACTAAATACCTATAAATACAGATTATTAAATCTGTTTCTACATTTATCGATAGTGAGAACGCATAATGAATATTTTCTGTAATTATGGAACACTTGAGAAACGCGGAAGAAAAGGCACTATAACCAAAGGAAGTTGTGCACACGGTCCACAGTCCTATCTTGATTAATGGATCTGGATGCAATATCAGCCGCCACTTCCTCTATTGAAAGGAGTGTAGGAACGGTTTAATAATACTGGCCCAAGAACAACATCTGAGGAACGAACGATTTTGGTGAATGGAAGAAACGTAACATCCTCCTTCATCCCAAATATTTTGTATTTTGTCTGGAAAGGTACTCAGAAGAATCAAATATCATGAGAATGTCGAACTATTATGATAATTCACTCAATATTATCGTTATACAACATTTAAGAAACAGGTTTGATAAACGTCTCAAATCACTTGAACTTTCCAATAACGGCAAGTACTAGTTACTAGAACAGGTACTGTAATTATAGCGAACAAATGATAAATATGTTTTCCTGTTTTTACTTTAACTTGTAAATTAATTTATAGTACTAATTAAGGAAATAAGTTAAGGCGTGTCCTAACCTTTCTCTGTATATTTAATTTTTTCAAAAGTACATGTTTCTAGTTTACACTGAGTACGCTACCGTGAAAAAATAACAAATAACCTTCTAGCATTCTATGAAGGCCTTTTCCAATATATTTTATGCAAATTCTATTAGAATGTAAATAGTGTGATGAAGAAAGATTTTTCCCCCTGTTTTTTTGTGAAAATATTAACTTCCTGTTTTGAATAATTATAACAAACAAATAACTACATTACAATGATCAGAGAAGATGTAAAAATCAAATAAAATGTCATTTTCAAAAATTATATTTTAGTTATAAAAAATTATACTTATAAAATAGAGTTAGTTACTAAATAAATATTTTATTGCCAATATAAAAATTAAGAAATGGATCACTATTCATAGATACTAATTTTTTTAAGCTTGAAAAAATATTTTCGTCTAAATAGTAAGTAGTTGACATTTCAATTAAAATCTAAATAAAGATGTTTTTTTTTATTAGTATTTTTTATCTTTATTATTTTTGTGTATCACTAATTAACAAAGATTAATATTAATGGTTTAAGGTACTGGACTTGACTTTTATTTTATTTTGTTTTATAGATACAAAAAACCTTTTTTTTGTCCAATTTATCTTTTATTTATTATTTCTTTATCATGTAGACGTTTCGACCCATGTGGTCATTCTCAATACATGTTTTTTTTATAAAGATTAAGTGATTATTTGATTAAAAAGTTTTCGTACTAGCCTTAATGCATTTGACTTTTGTACCATTTTGGAAGTCACCGGTGACTACTTCTATTTTCATAAGACTATTAAGATCTTAAATAACTTTTAAATTGGTAATAATCAACTATACTTGAAGATGGGCTGGGCAAAATTCAGGTATATTGAGGAATGCTTCTTTAACAATATAAAGAAATCGAGCTGCAAGAACGAAACTACGAATTCACAAACCTTTTAATCACTGGCAATATTTAATCATCCATTTAACCATTATTCTATTATAATTTAAAAAAATAAAAGAGGTCTGATAATAATTAAAACATATATACTAGGATATGATATACAATTTAAAAATGTAATCATCGGGATGAATTTCGGATCTAAGGTCTGTAGCAACTAATACTTTAAAAGTTCAAAAAAATTTACTGGCTTGTTAAAAAATACTGATATTGCTGGCTTAGCTTAGTTCTGCATTTCTACCAAGTAAGAATTACCGCAATTTATCTCAACTGTATAAAAAAAAGTTTTTTAAATTTAAGTGGTGTTCGTTACCAGCTACATTCCGATTTATAGCAGGTAAAAAATGGTGTTGGCAGTTAATCGGCTGTTTCTTATATAACTCACTCCACTATTCACTCACTAAATACTGGCTCACCGTAACTAGTAACAATTTACGGTATTGCGGCCATTAGAAAGGACCAATGGGCTATTTTGATCAGTTTTGCATAAGTAACCCGGATAGTGTAATTCGAGCGATATCTAATCCAAAAATCGATCAGCGGTTAACTAACGCACTTCTGCTAAATGTTTTAAGTTCGTATTGGAATCAATTAAAGTTCTAAAGGTTCTAGCAAGTATTGGGCGTGGCGCTCGTATATGAGTTCGAAAATAATAGAGATAAATGTCAAACAAAACATATGTTATAAGATACAACGAGCGCAAGAGAAATGCAGGAAGAACTACTGCAGCTGCAAGGACTGGAGCATATTTAATACGTTTCCAATAGGTCCGATGTAGGGCGATTATATCTACATTAGGCGAAGTTGTTAGATGAAACGTTGCTTGTGGAGGTGTAGTTCTTATTACCGCAATCTGTCACAACTACGTCATCGGCTAATTGGGTGTTGGTGCGAAACGGAACCGGTCTTGAGGAAAATTGTAAACGTTGTCACGGAGGATGATGATCGCCTCGGACCCAAAAGCTGGATCCAAAGGCTCATTATCACTTTCTGCCAAGTGACTCTTATAGGATATTCGAAAGTGTCTAAAAGCCAAGGTTGCCCAAATGTGTAGATTGCATGTTCAAAGAACTCCTTTTTAAATTCCGACATGTGTAGTGAGAAATCATTTTTTTTAATCGTGAACTAATTTATTATTAGTATATGAAAATTCTAAATGTCTTTTTTTATAATGTGTCACCTTATAACGTTTCTTTAAAGTGATTTGGTAAAAGCGGGTCACGACAGCGGAATGTTTTTGAGTTATGATCGAAAACGCTCTCGAATCGTAAACGGACGAGTTAGAGATCCTGTCCAGCTGGCGCGTCATAATTTATGAGTTCATATTAATTACTCTAAGCTATAGAAACGGACTAGCCTCCTTCTTGGAACGCCAAGTCATATTGGTGACTTGAATATAGATTCTAAAGTAGATAGATAGATAGAAATTTTATTTGTCTTTCGGGGCTTCCCCATACTAATAGAGCCTATTAGATTATATGTACATATCATTTCAAAAATAAAATAAAATTTACTAACACATTCTGGTTTTCAAAACATAAATAAAAGATTAAAGAATAAACAATTACTGGTGCTATGATAAAAACCATACAAATAAATGAACAAAACATCACTTTAAAGATAAATTAAAAACAAACACTTAATAGAAAATGATCTATGATAAACAATTTAGCACTTTTTGAACTCCCGTCATGTAATAATACACTTTATGTAACTTATCTACACTGGCGATATTGAGTATACTTAGCTTGGATACTTTGATTATCAGAAGATTCTAAGGTGAAGTGTTGAAGAAATTGTTGTCTATATTCATTGTGTGCTGGGCAGTGAAGGAGAATGTGATATAGACTATTGTAGATAAATTGATTGCATGATATTCAGGTTTCTTGTGACTTGAACAAAAAAGTTGTGTTTTTCCCATAGATTCTGATTTGTTCTGGATTAGCAACACTTAATTGGCAGACACATTTCGATTTCTTTATATGAACTTTGAATGTGAGGTACGTTTCGGGGTCGGGAGCATTGTAACTGCATAGGATTCTTTATAAAGGGTAGTTAGTTGAATTTAGAGTTCTTTGAATGTCGGCTGAGAAATATTGGTTATGTGCTTTTTCCAGTATGTCGTCTTTGTACCGAAGAAGTCCGTTTGTATGGTGAACAGTAAGCTCTTCTGGAAAGCCATTTTTCTCGGCTATTGCTCTAAATTGGGACACCCAATTGAAGTCTATGCCAGGCTTATCTTTGTCTAATGATTTAAGACTATTAAAAAAAAGTTTTGGGAGTCGCTCTTCTGGCATAAACTCGAGCTTGGACTATAGATTTGTCATATTTTTTTATCATTTTCATGCTTAATGTAGATACTAAAGAATCACTACGTAAGTTTAAAATAGTCGATAATAATTGATTGAGAGGCAAGGCCATTTTTTAGTTTAGTTATTAGCTACTTGCAGTTTTAGCACATACCAATTAGTAAGTACAAAAGCGAATAATGCATTGAATTTTTTCTTGAATAGTTTGTTGTATAATTTGCCCCAATAAATGGTCCGTTTGTGGAGTTTAATTGTAGGGACGTTGTGAAATAGGAAACGTAAGAAAGAAAAGTTCCGTTCTAGGATCGAGGAGAGAGCAGCCAGTCGAGACGGACCATCATACCCAGTTGGTGATCAATTAAGGCAGTTAAATACAGCACTGAGTGTGGTCAAGGAAGTGGAAGATCGGTCACTGCAATGGTTACCACCAAATTGCAGAGCAGCGGTGACAACTTTCGTGACAGAGATCGCTGTGCGGAGTCGCGTGTGTTAGTTCTTAAGACCTATCATCTCCGCTTTGGGTAAGTGTTGTGTAGGACATTAAACACTTTTCAATAAAAATGAGCTACGAAAATTTGTTCGTTTTCATTTTTTCAAATAAATATTAGTAGGAAAGTCCTCCTGCGTAAGGACAGTGCGACTCTATTGTACTCAGTTATTATTTATAAAAAATATTGAATTGTTTTATTTGTTTGAGTGACAACTAATCTTTTCAAATAAATATTGCAACTCGTATGTTATAATCTACAAAAAAAAATCTACATGCGTGAAACCAAATTTAAATATTAAAAGTAAAGAGGAGGAAGTAATGTTTTATTTATAAGAAATGCGGTCCAAAACCATTTGCTTGCAATGTAAAACACTATTTTTATGAATATATTATAATACATACCACGGATAATTTTTTTATTTTAACAATTTATATAAATATTGAATCCGTGTTTTTATCAGATCATATTACATATTGTAAAAATTTATTTACTTTACTTTTAAATATAATATACATATCAAACTTTAAATTGATACTTCACGATTCCTTAACGTAATATGAAACTTCTGCTGATCAAAACTTAAAATTTCAAGCATGCCTAGAGATAAACAAAAATAACAAAACAAAAAAAGTGAAAGCAATAATGTAAACATCTTATAACTTCTGAGGCCAAACTGTGGTTTTCATTGAAAATTTAAAAACTTTTCTCGTACCCTCAGACATTTTTTTTTTGACTCTCGATGAATGCTAGTAAAAAGAACTTTTGAAGATTACAATATTTTCTCTTAAAAAATATTTATAAGTATTGAAAATACCATCCAGTTTAATATTAATATTTCGATCTGCTATGAAGTAGTGAACTTTTAATGGAAGCCCAATCAGATTTCTTATCAATCTGAATAAGCGTAATAATTTATTGTGTCTATAGTAGCATCCATTATTTAATTTAATTAAATAAAACACATTTATGACAAATATAAGCTATGTGTGATAAGATTTATGTATTAATTGTACAATACTTTATATTCGGCGTGTATAAAGCAGTTAACTATAATTAAGTTAGTAGATAATCGTAGATTATGACCACAGAAGCCTTAATGAGGACTTTACTAATTGCTGAATACGTGAACTTCATCAACTATATTATTACTTTTTTTCAAATCTATATCTCGAAAAAGAATTAGCAAAATAGAAAGTTTGACAAAATTGAAAATGATCGGACTAAAGACATGTTTATTTCAACAGGGCCGAAATGATGCTATCTTTTTCTATCGCGTGACAGGCGATTTCACTGTTCTCTTCTTCTGGAGCAGTAAACCTACTTAAATTTATTCACCACTTTCTCGCCGTGACTTCCGAGTACTTCAATATTCCGAATCCTCGAATTGTCCATCTGCTAAGGATTTTCTAATTAGGTGAGGCTATTCTGTTTTGTCAGAGGATTGGTAATTCAGTGTAGGATATTACAGAAATACAAAAATGGAAACATGTCTTGCGTGTTATCAACTTGACCTGAGTGGGATCTTCGGTAAACTGAGTTCAAATCTCACCGTGAATTACTAGCATTAAAATTTTCAACACATGTGATCATGTTCGGAGAAAGTAGGCAGCACCTGGTAGTAATTCCACACCTTGCCTTTCCAACGGTATGATGTTCATTTCATTGGCATGTGATGATATCTTCGGAAGCTTTAACGATTATCATTTTGCCGAAGAGGATAGATAGGAATTTCAATTCAGGATCATGTCCTTAACCGATTGACACTCATAGGACACGTACACCAGATCGTAGGAGTAACGAGACAATTTGCCATAGGTGGTAAGTACCTGGAAATCGAATCTTAGCGTTTTAGTATGATAGACTGATCGTTGTATAAAAATAAATTCTGTCTGCAGAAGCTATTTCTTCGTGATTTAAGAAGACGGTTTAGTAAAATTGTATATGGTGTATGAGCGTCCATAATGTGATTAACTTTCTCTTAATTGGAGATACTAGGAGTTGATTGAAGATGATGACTATAACAGCCTCTACCACGATAGTACTAATTACTTCTACGTCTAATTAGGTATCATAGTCTGATTGTTATAATGACATTGAGACTATTATTTACTACCTACTGGCGTCATAAGATTTCAGGTTAAATACTATTTAGCTTTTTTTGACTCTATAGATACAGATTCTTATAATATAATCATTGCTGGGCATAGAGCGTAACAAAGGTAATATTGATAATGCAGTAGAAGATATTAAGATTTTGATAACTTTATAAAAAAAATGGTAAAATAGCAGAGTACTTGATAAATGAAAGATGATTCGCCATACAGAGCGAAAGATTGGATCTTCAATCACTTTAAATAAAGATTTTGTAGGAGGATTTAATGTAACATATTTAATAAAAGATATTTGTCATAATGTTAATGGTACCTTCTGAGGTTGCCAAAAAATAATCTTGCATTGTTTATACGCCATTCTCCAAATATTCCATTTTCGATCTTTTTCACTATATATATGTTTTGTGGTAATATTACTTTTACAGATTTTTATTTAAGACCACTTATTTAGAGCTATATTGAAGCAATTTAAACAAATCAGTAAGGAACATCTTTACACTCAATCATCAATAATAAATACAATGAGATAGTATATACTTATTCGGACTCGCAACATCCCAGAAGTATCTCGATCAACTATAAAGTGTGGTCACTATGTATACCTATGGCCAATTTCATAAATCCTTGTTACCACTCTTCATAAGACTGACAGATCTTTACTTCGATCAAATTCGATAAGGAAACATTCCTCAAATTCAATAATATCATATTGTTTGCTGATTCCTGTTATCTCTTCAATAGGTACATAAAGTGGTGCTAAAGGCTAGGAAGTTTAGAGATTAGAAGGGACCCCCTGAGATCTGGGGCAGCAATCTAAGGACATCTATCGGCCGTGACAGAGCAAGGCTACCCGCGAAGGACAACCCGCTTCCCTCGTCTTGAAGGGTTCCCACCCTCCCGTCGAAGGAGTACACCATCCAGAATTTTGTACATATTGGAAGTCAGCTGTCCGGGAGGACAAGACCGTGTTACATGCTTAAGGGTGTGGTTTCTATGTTCACGGCGAACGAGTGTTGAAATAACAGAATTGATGAATGGGGCAAATGTATTAGAAATAATTATTGTTCCAATAAAAGAAACTTCGAAAAAGATCAGAGCAATGAAATCCAAAGAAAATGATGCATCCTCTAGAAAAAAAAAAGAAAATCAAGAACTGAAATAGAAAGACTTGGTGCCTTCTTTTTAATATGTATTACATATCTCAGAAAATAAAGTATTATATTTTAATCTTTATCTCATTTCTATAATATTTTCTATATTTTAATAATATTTATTATTTCTTACTTTATGGTAATTGGATAATGGGTCTCTCCATCACTAATGCCGTTTGTTATTGATTCTAATTGTAAGATCAACAAGATATTAACTAAAAATGCTAGATAAATACATGAGATTTATAATAATTAGATATCTGTATGAATAAAAAACTGTTTTAATGACTGACTACAACAGATATTGATACTAATCTTCCTCAAAGATAAGGGAAAACAGTGAGAGTCAATGTGAGTTGTAAGTACATACCAAAATTGAGCATAAATTTATTTTTAATTGTGTCAATTTTTCACTAGATATTTTTATTGACATATTATAGCTCATTAAAACAACGACATAACTAAAAATTGGCATTTTTTAGTTAGTCCTTCAGTGGCAATTATATTGGTTGAAGCTATTTAATTCAGGAATGTCATATCTTTTATTTCATATACGATATATATATTTTTAAATAAAGTCATATTTTGTGGTGTATCATGTTTGAACTTGAAATAATGATATAAGCTTCAAGTTTCAATATTTTAAAATTTTCTAGGCTAATAAAATAAATTCAATACCATAATAACAACAAAGGATACTTTGCTTTTCCAATACCCACATTGTTTTTGTGACTTACTTTGAAACTTCAAATACTTCTATTGAAAAATTATGTTTTTTGAGTTATGGCGTTATTCGTTTGAAGAAGCGATATATGAGCTTGTATACAAACTTATAAATTCGAATGCAGCATAAATTATTCATTAATTTATTTTTTCCTTTATCTAATAGGAGGGATTGATATTTACTTTTTTAAACAATCCTTATGCATGACTTAAACCTAGTTACCGCCCGAGTGACATTATACCCTCATGGACCCCAGGAGTCCTTGGCGCTCCCACATTCACTTACTCGACCTGACAACTAACACATTCACAGTAATTAATTAGACAACTCACATGTACCCATAGCACCCCTCAGGCACGCTATCTGTGTCGATCTTCTTACCTGAAGCAGAAGAAATAATTTATTCATGGAGGTGAAAAGATGAAAATGGAGGTGAAACATGCTTTCATAACACTATTAATTAAAATCTAGAAATGTATATGTAACACTGTTGGATATGTTAGTACGCCTGGATAAATTATGAAAAAATACACATAGGTAATCTTGTGTTAATTAAGAATGTGTGAATAACTTAACATTAAATATTGCTCCAGAAAAATATGTACAGGGTAATTATATTTCGAAACTGGATCTATGATGCCTTGATCCGCTTTCTGGACTAACTAATGTTTTATTCAGTATAGTTTGACCGCTCAAAAGTAAATTGGCCAAGGATTATCTGATTTTTATTTATTTATTGTTGAACATCTTTCTTTTTATATTGTTTTGAAAAAGACTAGTTAAATATCATTAACAGCGCTTTTTACCTTCTCATGTATGATATATGAATAATATAGTTTAAGGTGATTAGGTTTATATAGAAGCATTTCCAGGAATTTCTGTAAATTTATATCATAATGGTAAATAAAATTTTTGGAGTATGAGAAAAAAAGAAAAAAAATTCTTTATTTAGCTAAATTTTTCTTGATTTACGGAGAAACGCGTTTATTAAAAAAATGGTTAGTTATACGCACTATTTGTTTTTTAAAGACAGAATTTTCCTCTCACAGATACAGTCGAATTCCTCCGATGAAGAATCAGTGTTCATATCAGAATTCGGAAGATTTTATTTCACCTGTTGAACGTTATACACTACTTAACACTACTGTGGGATTTACATATCCTTCTCGTGCTCACCCAGGCACTTTAAAGTGGCTGAAATTAATTGAGGAAAAACCTCGCGATTGAATGTGATCTCGTTCTTACCATACAAACCTTACTACCTGTACCATTAAGTATAATACATGGACATTTCATAAGCTGTAGCACAAGTTCTTCTTCAGTAATAATAATAAATTTATTTTTAAGGTGATAAATATTTTGTTTTGTTTTTTGGAGAGGAGCAAGGGGGAATAACGTCCACTTTTGGGAAATTCAGGAGTCAAAAGCAGAACTACCGGAACTACCTACCGAAAAATAATGGCTACCAAAAGAATAGCTAATTCTATTCAGTGTGCCAATTAGATGCATTAGATGCTCTGCCACTTTCCATTCGGAATTGCCAGGCCGTGCAGGATCTTATCTCGTCGCGCTCTTGAGGTTGGATATGCAAACCAGCGGGTCATGAGGAAGAGATATAGACACTGGAGCTGGATGCAGTAGGAAGTGTTCCTAATTAAAGTTCAAGGAAAATTTAAATTAATTTAACTTGGTCTTCTTTGAGATAACTAGCTCTAATTTAGCTAATGCTTCGATACTACTCTGGTCAGGTGCTCGAATCCAAAACACAATAATTTTATTGTTCGTCGAGTTGAATACAAACATTAATTCTCGATACGCCTGTCACGTCGTGGACCTGATCCCAACAATATATATAGATCGAAATGATGAATACATAACCGAAGGAACGTTTTAATTTGACATGTGACCTTTATCCCACGCCAGAAATTGGCACACGATCATCCAAGGACATTGGGGCATCAAACTCCTCAATCCCTGCAACGATCGGGACGCTCACGAAGCGGAGAGTCAAAGAGGTCATGTTGAGAAACCTGCAACTTTTTGTGTCTTGTGTGAAATATTAGCGGGGGAGACTAAGCAAATTTTAAATCGCGAGCAGAGATGATTTTTTTCTTAATGTGGAGGTGCTCAAAAAAGGAATGGCCGTGCGAATTTGGAGACCTGAAAAAATAAATGGTTTTCACATTTTTAATGAGCCACCAACTTATGGCAGAGAAAGTTTCCTGGTAAGAGTGGTCAGCGGAGGCTACTTATTAGTTAGTCACTTGGGACGGATGCGAAGGTGTGCCATTTAGGTCGAAATTTCAGGATCCTAGGAGTAGCCAAAGTTTCATTAATTAAGGATTAATGCTAAATGTATAAGAATTTAATCATATGGTCATTTTAAACTGTCATATTAATATTTATAATTAAAAAGGTTCTCATTATTTATAAAAGATAAAATATATAGGCCTTTATTTATAAAAGATAAAATATATCGTATTAGACGCAATAGTCAAATATTTTAAGCTTAATTTTTTTTAATATGGAAAATTAAAGCCAGAAAATCAATTAGGGTGCAACATTCATATAAAATCTAGAAATTTTTTTTTGTTTCATTTCTAAAGCCAATACACAAGACCTAGTTATGCACTAACTAAAAGGAAAATTTATAAACTAGAAAATATGCAATTTTATATGGAATTTATTTCATTAATAATTTTGGTGAAGATTTATTTATTTATGTTATAATAGTTAGTATCGAATTTAGTAGGTTATTAGATCCCTAGAATTTCTTTCCTCCAGTAGTATATCTGTGACCCAGAGGCAAAGGACACAGTATCCACAAAATAGATGATGTTTTAGTTAAATTATCATAAATAAATATTATAAAAAATGATTCCAATTACTTCTCAATGCCAATAACAATGCGAACGATTTTCTTTAAGCTATTTCTATAATTAACTAAGAAACGAATTTTAATGGTTTAAAGTTATGTAAAATTGGCTGTATTTTAAAATTACAAAAATGTGACATGATTCCCTTTTCCTCCAGGGTAAATATTAAAATATATTGAAAATTTGTTAATCATTTTCTATGATATGATAATAAACGATATCAACAGACGGTAATGTATATGAATTAATTATTGCGACATAATAAAAGACTAGACGCAGACACAGACAATAAGGTCTAGTGTTACCGACCCCTATCGTGTAACGGAACCTTCTTGTGGCCTTGGCTCATCCCGACCTGGCTACTGTGCATTACCATACTCCTGGTCAGTGTCTTCCTCCTCCACTTCTTCTGGTTCCTTTCACTACTCTCTTTCTCTGAGTCTTTAACATTTACAGAATCCATTATGTATTTATTTTTTATAGTTACTTTATCCCCATTATCGGATCAAATGTGGTGGAACAACATGAAGCTTCTTGACTTTTCATGCCTGCTTTTGATTCACGATACGAAGATGAAGAAAATAGGTCTCGAGAATATAAAACTTAAATCATTAGTCCTGATCAATACCAGAACAAACCGAGTTTTCGAAATTAAATTTTGCATAAAACGATTTATGAATAAATTATTTTTTATTTGAGTATTTTTTGTTTTCATTCGGCTTTCTAAAAAAGTATGGATGCTAAAAAAGTTGTTTGCTAACCGCTATTTCCATATATGTTATGTTTCTAAGTACAGAATGTAATAGTCATTTCTTAACTTTTAAGAAGACATAAGTGAGGTTGTAAGTGAAAGGTAATATTTAGACATTTAATATTTAAAACATGCCGAAAAGGTATATATAATTAATAGACATAAAGCATTTATATAAAAAGATATAAATAAAATACATTCAGATTTTTAGGATTTGTATGATAAGACTTTGTGTATAAGATTGTAGGATCTTAACTTTAACTCAACTGACTTAATAGTTCTAAGCCTTAATATAAGAACTAGTAATAGTAATATCATAAATTTTTAAATCTGTTCACAGCGATCTGACGACCATCCCGTTGCTCTCCCAGCCTCTACAAAAGGGTACCCTTAATTGAGAAAAAATCTGGTTGATCACCGCCCGGCACAACTAATATCTTATAAACACTACAGAATCTACCATTTACTAATACCCAGTGCCAGTGTGGTTTGTACTTGCACAGGTTTTTATAATATAAGGGTTGAAAAGAGTTAATTAAACATTGAGTATTGTAAAGAATTCCATCTGTTCATGGAAAATGTCCTGTAATAACCATTTACTGAAAGTTGTTTTAAAGTAAAGAAAAAATCCACTGACTGTTATTACATATTCTAAACCTGTAAGGCAGCTTTCCGGGATCGTGACCCATGTTACTACCTTTGGATACGGTAAAAAATACTAGAATACTTCGCATGTTTAAATGAAAAGGAAGTACATGCTTGTGCCGAAATGAGGTTAAACGTCAAAGTTCCTCGAGGGAATGTGATGCTTAGAGTGCTTAGAATCCTCAACTAGGGTTGCCTAGGTACATCCTATTTTTCTATCAATAAGTAGCAATTTACACAATAAATAAAGGCGATTTCTCTCTTAAATAGTAATGAATGTTCGCCTTCACTATATCAGCAACTGGCTGTCTCATTGACAAATAATTATTGAAACTAAAAGGAGGATTTGTCACAAGAAAAAACATTCTGTTAGCATTTTGTATATTATCAAAAAATATAATATAACACTTATATAATATCAGTCTGTTTTTTTTCTGTCCAAGACATAATCCATTTCTGATTGAAGTTTAATTATTAAATTAAAAAATTCCAGACATCAAATCACGTAGGAGTACTTTTCTGTGTTAGTTTCCCAGAATAATAAATAATAAAATCTACAAAGTTTCGAAGATCTAGAATAATCTAGAATATTTGTTATTGTTATGCTACATCTGATGCTTGCTATATTATATATATATATATATATATATATATATATATATATATATATATATATATATATATATACCTATATATGAAATATTGTTATAGTAATATTTACTCTTCTTACTTTCACATAGTTATTTTTTATTATTTAAAAAAACTTTCACTTACCATTATTATGTAATATAGTGAGAGAAAGTATTGCGATTGTGAAAATTTCGAATGCGCATTTTAAACGGAAATGCGCATATCATAGTACACTGCGTCCAGAAGTAAAATGATAGTGTCGAGCCTTTGCACCTGATATTATCAGGTACTCCTTAATGATCCCTCCCTTAATCAAACCTTGATAGGCAAAATTAAGGGCTTCCACTGTAGCATCGTCCGATAAGCCGATAAAGTGACGTTAGATGTAAAAAAAAATCAATTATTATTAGTAGTAAAAAATATAAAAATATATAGATAAACTCACTTGAACTTTATTTATTTATTTAAAAGATTCGGAAATTATAATGGTGTGTAAAGATATCATTGGGTAGCTAAATACTTTAGAAAAATAATTTCTTACGTATGAAACCGTAAAACTGACAGGGGTTATGAAGAATGTTGAGACGCTAATTTATTTATGTGATTTCCGTAATTGATAATTAATACTTTTATATAATTGGATGAAAGATATATGTTCCTATAAAAAGTATTAGAATTACTATTTCAAGTTGCGTGAAATGTAAAAGTAACACCCGACCCCCATTAGAATTAAATTATTTGTTAAAAATGTAATAACATTATTATTATTTAACAAAATATTATTATTTATAATCAATTAAACATAATAAATTAGTCCTTAAAATCAAAAATATTTTTATAAATTGATTAAAGGGAGCGGAATAATTCAGTGGGTAGAGCGCTTAGTTGCCACGCCAGTGGTTCCGGGTTCAAATTTGTGGCAGATAAATTATTGAATTTATTAACAGCCGTGGTTGGACCGTGTGGGTTCTGACGACTCTGCTGGTGCTCATCCTGCCTCTATAAATTGGATAACCTTAATTGTGGGGAGACTTGACGGTTGAACTTCATCTGGGACAAATCACCTTCCTGCACAACCGTTATCCTAGAAACTGTTAAGTATATACTATGTACTGGACCCAATACACTTCATAGGTTGTAGGGTTACAGGCTATTTTTGCAAACTAGCTAAAACTTAAGTTCAATAATAAGATTTGAGATGTTAATTCCTAGTAAAAACACCATGAATCCGAATTAACATTGAACCGTGAGCTGTTACCTCAAGAATGTTATTTCCTTTTTCTCGTTACGGTCGAGAGATAAGTCAGACAACAGTAACGCCTGCTGAGTTTATTGTTAGCGGAGATTAAGCTGCAGTTACAGTGACCTTTCGCGGTGGCATCCAGTTGCAGCTCCGACTCCTTCCTTCTGTGGCAAATCCCGTCCCCAAGGCATCCGTATACCATGGGACGGACTTATATAGGCAGTAGTTCACAGCGATAGCACTTGATTTATTTAGTTCAGATAGCCTTAACCGTATCAAGATACTACTTCTTAAGTGAGAAACCTTATCAGTATCCAACTAATGCCTCGGAGCTCTAATGCATAGCAATTTATTTTCTAGATCTGTCAGTCGATTATATGCTGAGACGGAAGACTAGGAGTAATGAGATATATTTTGGAAATAAGATCGTAAAGCATTTGGGTACTTATTTCATCTTAGCTAAGCTCTGACTTGATATTAAACTTAAATGGGAGTCCTCGATTGTTTGTTTTTTTCTAATTTGTTTTGGAACTTAAATGATTTATTACATGCTATTTTTAATTCTTAGTAACTGAATTTACCAACATTATTGATCAACAAAATTTAATGTCATTAAAACTATAAAGATAAATTAATATCATATCATTTATCAAATAAAACTGATAACGTCACATAAATAAATACGTAGTTAGTTCAGGTCCTCCAGGAATGAATGGAAATAACTTTATACAGCTACTTAAGAACATATTTTACAGATTCAACATATTTTAAATATTTTTTTTTTTTAGGGAGAGAAGAAAAACACTTTATTGAAGCATTACAATCTGCCTGTTGTGGCAATAAGTAATGGTGCTATGTAGCTTACAATCATTCCATAAAAAATCAACGATATAAACGAAATAAATGCATAAATAAATATATACAAGCGAAAAAATATATACAAAAATAAAGTAAAAGAAAAAATAGTAAAAAAAAAATATTAATAATAACTATATTAAACAACAGCCAAAGATACTGTTTTATTCCAATCTTCGATTTCTAAGAAAATAGGGCATAGTATTTGTGGTTTGTAGCTTGTCGTAAATTAGTAATTGATGACTAAACTATTACAAAAAACCTACATGTATATATAAGTTTTTCAAACACTAAAAATAGAATCAGTAGTGAGTGGTACAGGTTTTTTTTTTTTTTTAAAATAGAATGAAAAACTTCAAACTACTCAAAACTACGTATAAGAGGGGATCTATCTAAATCGTTTTCACTTTGTTGGTAAAAAAAGTATTAAAAATAAATTTTTTTTACAATTTTATATGTAATTAAAAAAATAAGATGGAACTTATAAAAAAGAATGACCCTATAATTACTTTTAGATAAAAAACAAAGGAACCCTGTATCAAAAATTCTTTAATAGATATAACGTTTTATATTTAGATTTATATGTATAAGATTAATATCTATTCGTTGTTGAAATCTCATATCTCTAAATTAACTGTTTGTCATCACATAGTGCTTATTTATCTCGTGGATAGCCAAAACGTCTTCATACGTTCTACTAATACAGGTTTTTAGGGCGTGAATAGCATCATAATCGTTATATCTTCAACCGCTGTATCCAGAGCTCCGGAACATCCAAGAGCAATCATGTATAACTCGTTTCTTGAAGGATGTGAATAAGTAATAAAAAAACTAAAACCCGTATCGAAGGCTTGAAAAGAGAAGAATGTAGACTGAAAGTGGTTATTTATAAAGTTCTATTTCTTTTATTGCTTGAGCTTAATTTCACATTGGTTATTTACTGCAGTCTGTTTCCTGAACTATCAACCCATCTTCTTGTTTGTTTAATGAGAGTGATGAACTAGCCAGTCGACTCTGAGTTACAGCCGGTCTGCACTGTCTATACATCACGGAGTGGATACTAGGAGTTACACAAGGCAAAGTTTATAAAGTTGTAGAGACAGAGCAACAATACCACAAAGAAAGCATATTACGGGGCCTGTATTTCTTCCAGACATCTCCCTGTCTACGCCTAATGATAGTAATACATCACGACTTATATCCTCACCAGCGGACTGGAAGCGAAAGCTGCAATCGCCATGGAGCAAGTCTCCGTCGACTGTTTCTTCTACCGAATTGGAATTGTCGTATAGTTGGGTTGTGTCGCAACTTCACTATACTTCTTATAGGTACCACAAGCTTTTGAAATATCCCCGAAAACAACTATAGCAATGGAGGGAAGTGATTAAGATTATGCAGTACCTGGGAAGTAAAGAACCATGGCCGAGCTAACCGCATGACCTTTCACTAAGGGATACTTCCTCGACTGTATTTAGTGAGTAATTGGTATCTAGCTGTTGTTTCTTGGAATTTCCGCAAAGTAAATTTTATTGTGTATCGCTTCTATATTACACAAAAGTCGTAGTGTATAGATTGCATATTGACTTTTATAGTATTCTTCAAATTCCTCTTTTGAAATGCGAGGTAGTTTGTTCTTTTATTTTCTAACACAACAGCAATTTTGGAATAAGATACCTGTTTGCTTTATACAAACGAATTTTTTTTTTCCAAAACCCCGATGAATAAATATTTTCGAAGTGCTTTTTCTTCTTGTGTCGCCTTGTTCTACAATTTATTGCAATACAATCGAAATGAATTATAGAGTGTTAAATAAAAAAAAAAAGTGTATTTCAAGTATTCTGATTTGGAGTGATCTTTATTAAGACATTGAAAAGGAGAAGTGCTATACCTACTCTTTAAAAATTAAAAAAAAAAGTCTGATGGTGCCTAAACCGAGCCATAAGTAAAAAGAAATATCTGAAAATCTAAGAAATAAATGAGAGTAGCAAGTGTCATGGCCGCAACTGAAGATCCCTTGTAGTTTCGCTCCGTGCTTGTTACGTTCTCAGCCCGTTATTACTGAACATCTCTTAGTAAAACTCTATAAACATTGAGTTTATAACTCAAGGAACATTTTTACATTAACCTAAAAGTGAGGTGAGTGGTTAATTATTGACAATTAATAAATGAACAACATAGTGATCGGTTGATAGAGGCTACTCAGCCGGCTGGTAAATCCTCTAGGAGGTCTTATCAGCTATTTACTATTGACTTCACGGTCACGGCCGTATACTGTTCTCGTCTCCGGCCGATCTTAAGTTCGAACCCAGTGACATTAACTTTTTTTTTTTTTCCCTTTCTTCTTTTATCCATTTTTTTTTTTATGTATGTTTATTCAGAATGTTTTATTTTGTATGTAATTGTATATAATATTGTGGATACTCTAGTTTCTTAGGCTCTATATAAAGAACTTTTATTTTTAATATTTCTTTATTTTATTTTATTTTCTTTGGAACGGATAAAATGGATCTGGATGAGAATTCACTCCCCGAAGACTCGGAGGAAGAGATCCCGTTTTCTGAAATAAGCGAATCTGATTCCATATATTTAAAGGGACGTACACTACAAAAGCGCCACCGAAATCCTGCCCCCGGCTCCGCGGGCAACTCACCTAATAAAAAAAAGAACAAATCAAAACAAACAGTCGATAAAAAACAATCACCACCAAAAACTCGCAGTAAATCTTCTGCAGCCAACAATAAAACTATAAATACAACAACCACTGTTGAAACCTCCCACAATTCACCAGGCAACAATAGCTCAGCCAATAAGAACTCGGATTCTCAAGTTTTTTCTGACCCTGAGCCACCCCCTGTATATGTCACCAAAATAGACAATTTTCTGTCTTTCGGTGATGAAATCGCCAATCTAATTGGGCAACCAAACTTCAGGTGCTACTCACGTATTAATGATATAAAAATAAATACAAATAGCAAAGACAACTATAAAAAACTGATTAATCATCTTACTGCTAATAATTACGATTTCCATTGCTACCAACTAAGAGAAGATAAAGCATACCGTGTGGTCTTAAGAGGTCTTCACTCAAGCACCCCCACAGCTGCCATCAAAAAAGGTCTCGAAGAAATAGGCCATAGCGTTAGAAACATATCTTCTGTTCTACATCCAACGGAAAAATACCCACTACCACTATTTTTTGTTGACTTGGAACCAGCTCGAAATAATGCTGAGGTATTTCAGATCTCAAGGTTAGTGTATTCAATAGTAAGATTTGAACAGCCCAGACAAAAACCATTAATAGTGCAATGCACAAAATGTCAAAACCTAGGGCACACAAAGGCTTACTGCCATCACCAGAGCAGATGCGTCAAATGTGCCGGCCCACACTCATCTGAGGTATGTCCGAAACCTAAAGAGGAGCCTGCAAAATGTGCACTCTGTGGTGAAGACCATCCTGCTAGCTACAGGGGTTGCATCGTTTATAAAAACCTCTATCGGCAGAGATCGCATAATACTACACAAAAAAAAACAGAACAGAAGACAAATGTTGTTCCTGATCCTGGAAATTTATCGCATTTCCCAGAACTGCCTCATACATCTACCAGCCATCAGCACCCCACTACCTCAACGATCGCCGATTTACAGGAAGACATAAAGCCGCCCTCTCAAGCCTACACCAAGACACTACAGCAGCCGCGACGTCAGATGCCTCAGAAAATTCAATCTAAACCCCAAACCTCTCAATCCAAGCCACAGATCCCCAAGGCACAGTCCCAACCTCCACGAAATACCATTCCTCCTCACCACTTACCTCTCCGTGTTAAACTTCCGCCAGAACACCCACTTCCAGTTCCATCACAGCCTTCTCTCATGGTAAACCCCTCATTACATCGACCAACGAAAGTTGATCTACCTCCTCGTCCCCAGTGTCGGGCTCAGCATCCAGCCAACACCCCTACTGACTTTCCATCTCAAACTCCTTATCCATATCCGCTCCAAGAACATAATCCCTCCGACATATATTCCATCCTATCTTCCTTCCTGATAGACCTACAACAAACTATCAAACCGCTGATAACCCTCCTCACTAGATTCCTCACAGAAATTCCATTCAACTTACCGCGATGAATGTGAAGCCCCTAGCTGTCCTATTATGGAATGCGAACGGACTAAACAACCGCCGAGACGAACTTGACATATTTCTACATGACAATCAGATTGACATTGCCCTACTTACTGAAACTCACTTCACTAAACGTTCATATTTTTACATACGCGACTATATCACTTATAGATCTGACCACCCAGACAACACTTCCCACGCCGGCTCTTGCATCCTTATCCATAAATCCATTCCACATTCCCTTATTCCCTCTACTCCAAATGAGGTTATCCAAGCAACCTCTATCATAATATCAACTCGTCCCTTCCATCTTACATTATCAGCTGTATACTGTCCTCCTGGCAATTCTCTATCCTATAACCAACTAGAATCCTTGTTCCAATCCCTCGGATCACGCTTTATTGCTGGAGGAGACTACAACGCTAAACACCAACGATGGGGTTGCCGAACATCCAACCCTCGTGGCAACATCCTGTCTCATGTCTCCACTTCTCGTAGTTATTCAATTCTCTCTCCCTCGAATCCTACCTATTGGCCAACTTCCCTGAAAAAACGCCCTGATATCCTGGATATATTTGTCACATCCCAGATTTCTCCTTCCCATGTATTAATCAAATCCCTGGATGACCTCTCCTCAGACCACAGTCCAGTTCTGCTCTCATTACACTCAACCTTCATTCCTAAGCCCTCCTCTCCTTCATTGATTACAGGACGAATTAACTGGGAGCAATTTAATAACGATTTGGAAAGCAAACTAGACTTACGGATTCCACTCAAAACTAAACAAGACATTGACAGCGCAATAGAAATACTTACAGCAACAATAACACAAAGTATAAGAGATAACACTACCATAAACAGAAATAATATCACACAACAGACTAACCTGCCACAGCACCTTCGCATCTTGCTAAGCGAAAAACGCAGAGCAAGATCTAAGTGGCATAGGACTCGTTACCCATCAGATAAAACGTATTACACCCAACTGACTAACAAACTGAAAACGGAGATTAGAAACTTCAAAATCCAAAATTTACTTAGTGTGACTGAAAATCTTACGACTACTAACAAATCACTATGGACGACCGCCAAAAAGTTCCTTAAATTCAAAGATTTTAATCATCCTCTCCTTACTGAAAATCAAACTTGGTCCAGATCTGATGAAGAAAAATCTCACATATACGCCCAACACCTCTTCAAAACCTTTAATCCACACCCTGATATTCTCAACCCTATTCACATTGAGCGTATTGAAGCAGAACTGGATATCCCACTCCAAATGTCTCTCCCACCTAAGGCTTTTCATCCGTCAGAAATATCCAATATTATTCATAGTTTACCTTCCCGTAAAGCTCCTGGACATGACCTTATTACAGCTCACATCCTAAAATCCCTTCCTCGAAAAGCTATCCTATTCCTCACATACATATATAATTCTGTAATCCGTACTACCTATTTTCCTGATACATGGAAACTATCTATAGTAAAAATGATCCCAAAATCCAAAAAGCCTCCAGAACTCCCATCCTCTTATCGTCCTATCTCCCTTTTACCCATAATGGGCAAGATCCTCGAAAAACTCATTCTAAAACGTATTTATCCCATCCTAGATAGTAACCGCATAATCCCAGACCACCAGTTTGGTTTCCGAACATCCCACTCCACTATCCAGCAATGTCATCGTGTGGTGGATGTTGTCTCCTCTGCATTGGAGCGTAGATTGTACTGTACGGGAGCCTTTCTCGATGTAGAACAGGCTTTTGATCGAGTCTGGCACCCAGGTCTCCTTTACAAACTCCGACAATTCCTTCCTCCTACATACTTTTTAATCATTCGCTCCTTTCTAACTGGCAGAACATTTAAAGTAAGTCATAAAGGTTCCTACTCATCCCTCTATTCCCAGTCTGCTGGCGTTCCTCAAGGTAGCATCCTCGGTCCTATCCTTTACACAGTATATACAGCTGACATTCCAACCCATCCTAACACCTTCATCTCCACGTATGCTGATGACACATGTGTGTTATCTGTTAATAACGACCCATATATTGCATCCCAATCCCTTCAATTACACCTATCAAGCCTCGAAGAATGGTGTCGGAATTGGAGAATTAAAATCAATCCCAGCAAGTCCCATCAAATTACCTTTACCCTTCGTCGAAAACCCTTGACTTCCTGTCCTACTGTATTCTTTAATAGTACTCCACTTATCCCTGTTGAACAGATTCGCTACCTGGGACTCAACTTAGACAAGCGTCTTACTTGGAACCCTCACACAAGACTGAAAAGACAAGAAACAGCTAGACGTTTCCGACTACTTCAACACATATTAGATAAGCGCTCAAAGCTTCAGATCAATTACAAAAGACTTATTTATGTGACTGTTATAAGGCCTATATGGACTTATGGAATTGAACTATGGGGCTCCACCAAACCATCGAATTCCTCTCGTATCCAATCCTTGCAATCCAAAATCCTTCGCAAAATCCTAAACGCTCCTTATTTTGTCACAAATAAAACCATCCATAATGACCTTAACGTTCCATATGTTACCGATTTAGCCCATTCCAGATACCTATCATTCCACAATAAACTTCAAACCCATCCAAACCCACTAGTTTCCATCCTTGCATCCAATTCCATCCCGGACAATCCTCCTAGGCGTCTGAAGAGAAGATGGCCTCGGGACCTTCTATTATAGAACTTTATTAGAGTGCTGCCAGTGGGTAGTATCTCTACATGTGCTATCATGTATTATTTACTCTTATAGCAATTGTACTAGATGTATGTATTACAGTTGTACAACTCAATAAAATAAAAAAAAAAAAAAAAAAAAAAAAAAAAGAAATAAATGGCGATCAATCTGCTGAAAATGATCTACGAATTCATTTTCTTTTCAAACATACCAGATTGTATTATTTAATTAGAATATTTATAATATAAGACCCAAAAGTGAAATATCATCGTATCAAAATTTAAAAAAAAATACGCAATATGATCTCTTGTAGCATATTTTAAAATATTTCTTTATTAAGCAACCGAACCCTTAAATCGTTCTAAGAGTTCATATCTCAACCAAATTTGTTTTATAGTACCTAATAAAGACACAGTGTTATACAGTACACAGTATTTCAGATTTTCGAATTTCTAGTAATAACGTGTCCAAGAACTACAAATCAAAAACCAACTTATCATATGACAGTATTTTTCAAAATACATTTTGTATTTTTATATTTTATAAATATAATAAAAATATATTTGTTGTATTGTGGGTTAAATGGCTGTTCTTATTAATAAAGAAAATATAATATTTTTTTTTAAATGAAATTTCTTACGATAAATTCTTTCATATTGCATTGAACATAATCATTTCAACACCATTCCCTCATTCCAGAGTCCAATACAGCCAATGTTACTGAGCATATGATGTGCAATATCGGCTGTATTTGTGGCCACTCAGATTATTAACCTACTTTTTACCAGAATTACCATGTATGAAAGGTAAGACAACTCGAAAGTATGCCTAGCAATCTGGGTAATGAATTTTGATGGCCTTAGTATGATAAATGACTCCACCCTGTTCGATTGGCGATATGATACATCGTTGTTAGAACATTGATTTGTTTGTAAGGTTGATGTTTAGGAGTGATAGCGTCACCTTAGAAATGACAGGCTAGCTTGTTGCTTTGCTAGAGCTTAGTCATCTTGTGCAATTGAGATCTATATTTTATATATACCTCTATTTCCTAGATTCTTTCTTATACCAAAATTTATCATTTACCATTAACTTACAAAATTCATCTTATATCTATAGTCTCCTACAGTTTAAATCCTATATCCAATGCCAGTGCACAAGATCTCTTCTTTCGGAATTTCATATCCGTTCCCATAGAACCGTTCCTTTCTCACCTGTTCTACCACTCTTTGGAACTCACTCCTAAATGATATCAGTCATGCGTCCTGCTCATCCATATTCAAATCCAAGCGTTTTCTACATCTAAATTTCCCAAAAGATAATCCCTAATCAATTATAATTAACAACTTATAATCATTAGATTTGCTTGGTGAATTACTGTAAATAATCTTCACTCATAATTATATAATTTTTTTATATTAAGCGCTTTTATTTTATTTTTTTTCTCTCAGCTCATTTCTTTTGATCGTAAATTTGTATGCTATTTTTTATTGTCTACTAGAACATACATTTTACTTTATATTTATTTTCATGTTATTATGTAAATATTGGATTATTCTTATAATATAGGGCTTTAGCCAGATATATATTTATTAAGTTTTCTCGCCATCAGTTACCCTTAAGGGATATGTATTTATAAAGTTTTGTACACGCCTGTTATTCTTAAGGGATCTTCAAAGGCACAAGTGCTTCAAATCTATCCACCATAATTTTCTATTCCCTTAAGTCATACATCTCTGCGGCAAACCACTGAATTATTTAATTTTTTTCTTCCTAATACGAAGTATTTTACCAAGTGAGTGCTATATTGTTTCTTATCCGCTTTCTCCAATCATCGTCTTTTATTTTTTTATAAAAAAACCTTTTATAAAACTGAAATTTTTCCTGGATGTGCAAGATACTAAAAATGTCGAATTGACATAAATTTTCTTCTTGGACTTGACTGCAAATAAATTATTTAATGAATGCAGCGATGTACCTCTTGAACAATACAACTGCCAACAATACAAAGATTTAGGGTAAAAAAAAACTGACCACATTTTGCTTGAACGGTAAAATTTAAAAACAAGTTTCCTGTTTGTTTTCTCCTCGTCAGTGTCCTTGCATTTCTCGTTAGTGTTAGGCTTTTGCATCAGAAATGGCTGTGTATATGATCTAACTTGATTTGACTTCTTTTATAATTTGAGTGTATGTTATAGAACACTATTTGAACGACTGGAGTTACTATTTTGAAATACTATACTACTTATTATTACGGTGTTTATCGTTTCTTCAGTTATTGCACTCATCAATTTTCTATGACTTAAGACATGATGTGATGAACTTTTCTATTAAAAATTTTTAAATTTGCAGTCATGAGGTCTTCAAACAGAAGTGAAAACTGAAAACTCTGGAATAACAGAGATCTTTTTTGGATTACTAAATCATTTATAGTCTGAATTATTTAATTTTCAAATTTGTAAATTTAAATTGTTAGCCTGGTTTTCACATATACTGGCTCTTCTAACATTGAAATCTATTTTCAAGTAATTTATTTATTAATCAAAACGTAAGATGGGCTGCACAAGTTTAATACAATATATCAAGAATTTAACTGAAATAATTATTAGGATACAACAATGTGTATAAAAAAAAATGAACGTTTTATCAAATTCCAGAGTTTGTAAATAGATATTTTAATGCTATTTATTATTTACCAGCATTCAATAATCTCTTTAGACCATTCTCTAAGCTTGTTTACTAACACTGGACTTCTTAAAAAAAAGCCTTAGTTTAGTTATTTATTTCAAACATGACAGTGTCCTACGAAATTCTCGTAATTTTAAGACATTACTGGAAAAAAAAATTTCAGTCGCTGAAGCAACTCGTGAAATTATTAAATATGAAGGGGAAGGTGTCCTTGAAGGTGTCGGTTTGGAAAATTTAGCAGTGGAGATACGACATTGGAAAGGAAGGAAGGCTTCGGTCGACCATTAATGGATATTGATGAGATTCCGAAGGAGGCTGTTGAGTCAAATCCGTCCACAAGTGCTCGCGAAGTTGCCAGGGAGTGTGGTGTGCCGAAAGATTCTGTTAGTACTATTATTGTTGGAAAGATACAAATATTTGGTAAAAAAACGGTCATTTTTTTTATACACCCCATTAGTTACATTATTTATAAAAATAATACTTAATGATATAATGATTTAATAAAATCCTTTAGAGGAAACGAAACGTTCAAATAGTTATTGATGTTTTAATTTATTATTAGTATCAATTGCACAATTATTGAATTACATGAACTTTTATTTAAATATTATTATTCTTATATCAATGTAAATCTAACCTTTAAACTGAGGTTGGTTATAACAGATTGTATACTTCATGCACCAGCCACTAGGCGTCGCCAGTCACGAGCATGTCGTTCATTTTGATGACTCGAACTCTTAAGCTTTTCCCCTTTCAAAAGTTTGTAAATGCTGCTCATGAAGATTTCACTTAAAAAATAAATACAATATTTTATATAAAGTTTATTAATAATATTTCCTACTATAACCCTTAGAGCTGCGACTGGAATCCACCAATTCTGCCAATAATAAATGTATTTGTTGACAATTCTTTTTTCGGACATGAAGTATATCAGACGAAGGCTTTCCCTGTTAGGCGAGTAGAATTTACGCACTCTTGAATTCCTGTGCAGATTGTTACGTCACGGCTACATAACGTGCCACTGGTTGTTCCACGTGACGTAGATATGGAAAACCACATGTTGATTACTGATACATTATATTAATCTTTTTTTATGTAAACGTATATAGTTCCTGTCGCACGATGTTAGGATAAGTTGCATATTTTCCTGTCAAATATACATCTAATAGACCAGAACTTGTTTTGTTTTTTAAAAATCATAATCCATTTCCTGGTTTCTTTTTTTCCTTAACCTTGTTTATATTTCTATCGATTTTTATTCTTGGTTTCTATATAAATATTTTTTCTTAAATACTGAATAGGCATTTTCCTTTCGCAAACAGTAGTGGTATGCGAATAGACTACAGTTTTTTGCAAACATTACAGATATTTTCGAATAAAGTTTTGTATTAGAAAAAGAAGTGAACATTCTGGTCTCGCAATGATCATAACCTCTACAATATAATTTTATTGAAATTACTGTACGTTACTAAATTAATTTTGGTAATTTTTCGCTGTGAATCGTGCAACATGTTACATTAAGATAAAAATAATTATGTATTTATCATAGAAACTAGTAATATTATATTATTCTGTGACACTAATGTAAAATTGATTAAATAAACTCTTGAGATATATTACTTCCTTAAATTATTCCTAGCACTTCCTCTATTTATTTTTAAAATTAAAATCTCAGTAACTGTAAATCTATGAAAGGCGCGAAATATGGTCTATAACGGAAAGTAAAATATGTTCCATAATGGAAAGTGAGAAAATGACTGTACCTAATAAGGAGTCTGCCACGTGTTAGTTCAATATTGACACCAATACCATTCCTAAATCAAGTATTTTTCTACATTTTTTTCCTAAATTACTGAAGTTTAAGTTAACAAAGTGCGGTATGTTTGAAATCGACACCTTGGTTTTAAGTATTCTGAGATAATTTTTTTTTAATCTGGTCGGATTTGTTTTAAGATCAATCAATTAATGATATGTATTAATAAATGCATGATGATTGCATTTTTTATTAAATATCGAGCTGCATTGATGGATACCATTTCCATTGTTTTAACTTTTGGACCATTATACAATGGTAAAAACAACGGCAATATTGACCAAATTAGAAACACCTAACCAGCAAAGCCAACAAGAAGCTGAGGTTAATCGCTCGGAACAGGAAAACTAGGGGGTTGGAGACGTGACTGAATTTGGTGGTGGAAATGTCGCAACGTTGCGTCACCGCGACCTGTGCGTTCGTCCTTCTCGTTGCATATCGCTGTGGAAGGGGCGGTATCACAGATGGAGGAGGATGAAATCGGAGTTAAGGGATGACAAGGCACAGCCTTGTGCCTAAAATTCGTTAATTAATTGGGAAGAATTTAAATATAATTACTCAATATCAGCTTATTATCCATAAACTAAATATGTAGCTGAATTTTTATCTTTGTTCAATAATAGCATCTTACACTTTATGTTAATATTTTCTATGTATCAGGGTTTTATTGATATAATATTTCCAACTCATTCGAAGATTAAGAAGAATGTTAAAGGCTGTTGAACAAAACGTGAAAGAGTAGGCAAAGCGTTATTCTATTTTTGAAGGTAAAAAATGACAACTTACAACTTATAAGAGCTATTACGGAAATGAGTTATCCGAATTTGAAGTACCCAATGCAAATGTCAAATTCAAACTACTATAAAAATATTAATATTCTATTATTTGGGTTAATCATAAAGGCTGCTAATTATTAATAAAAACATGCTTTCTTTATAGTTACAGTTATTTTAAAATAATTTATTTAGCGGATGATGGTCTTGGTAGCTACAACTAGTGAATTATTATTTGAAAGGGTCAAAGATTTAGAATATTTTAATAATGCAAAATATTCTGTTTTTTCCTTTCCTTATTTAAGTATCCACTTTCATTTATTATTCATCATTATGTATATACTCTTATTACAAAATTGTTTTATTTTTCTATTTTATTCGCGTTTTTCGATATAAAAAATGTTATAATCACAAAAATCTGCAGGTTTTTCTTTTTAAATTTTATTCAGTGACCCTTTAAAAATACTTAAATTAACAACATAACTTAAATTAAAAAAAACTATCTATGGATTTATATAGGATGGTACTAAAAACAAGATGGTTAAGGAATCTTCTTTCCTCCAACAATTATATTCATTTTAAAGCCATAGATATTGAAAGAAAACATTATAAAATGAGTTTTTTTTTTAATTATTGATTCTTAGGTATTGTTTAAATATTATTTTTTTCACTAGACCCGTGTTGTGTTTATCTTAGGTTTATGTGTTGAAAAGAATATATTATAAACTATGAGGCTTCAGGTCGTGAATATAACCATGGCATTAACAAATTATAGAAATGTGGAAAACTAATTAGATATAGTAATAATAAAGATAATATTACAGAAATGACTATAACATATCATATCATCTGTTCATTATATCATCATTGCTTCTGATTCACTAGCATTATGGTTATTGTTGCTGTATTAAAAAATATTGCCTATTATCAGAGGCACTAGTAATCGGAGGGAATGAGACATTTGCTGAACTATGAGACGGACTATTATTTCGACTTGCCATTACCGGCAGCTGTTATATAATTTCTTGAGTAACGCGGGCTTAGCTCTGATCCACTGACTGAGGATGTTACAAGAGCCACTGGGGCGTTCTACTTCGGAGGGTACTGGTAGACGAATCCTTATGGAAATGATTGTTACAAAAACTCCCGAGAAACTGATATTTTACAGCAGCCGTTTGCATTTTAAACAAGTCTTTTCTGTATCTCATAAAGATTTTCAGAGGTGATTTCAAAAAGATGAGTTAGTACATATTCAATAAGGCCCCAATTAGAAAAATAGTCAGTTTTAACATTGATAAAGACCTGAAAAATTGGTGTAATGGATAATTATGCTTACAGTATTGCAGGATACTTTTTTAAGTACAAATACAAAACGTGTTAAATGGTCGGGCGCCAAAAATGGAACCTAAATGTGAATTATAAATTTGTATCTTGTAATGTGTTTTTCAACTACAAGGATTGAATTATCGATAATAAACAAGTTTGTTAAGACTACCTCATTAGGTTATTAATTAGTACAAGTACGAAAAAATACTTATGATTTAAATTTCTTTATATAAAATGTTTAACGGTATCTCTTCCCTGTTCTCTTTGCCTTTGCCCCTAGATCGCAGAACTTTTTGTGTGTTCAACTTTCAATTAATTCGTAAAGGAATCGTAAAATCAAGTATGGCAGTTTTGTTTTTTCAGTCAACTATCGTCTCATTGAATGGCCTACAATTTTTAATTGGAGAGATGAGGCATAATGCTGCTGTTCTCAAAGCTATCACCTTGTTTAGTTGATATTTATTTCTCGCTAATAAAATAATAACAATAATAATATTAAATACTTTTTAAACTATTTTATTTAAATTTTTTTTAAATACATCTTTTAGGTGTCCACAGCCACTATTATTACAAACGACTTTGTTGATTTCTTCTGGTTTAGACCGTGTTGATATATTTTTCGCCAATGAGAAACCTTCTTCTCATTTCAGCCCTGAAGAAATCAGCAGCATGACTAGCGAAACGTTGGCGAAAATTTATCAACACGGTCTAAACCAGAAGAAATCGAACGTCTTTTGTAATAATAATATTGTTTGTTTATTTGACGTCATTTTTTGCTGCTATGGCTAATCGGACAAACAATAATAATATTAAAATCTAATTTAAAAAATAAGAATTGGAAAGACAATGAGTGCTTTACGAAATAATACAAAAAAATTCATTCTCAGTAACTGCCTATGTGATCCAATACAGGCTATAAAACAACTATTGGTCTATAACTGATAAGCGATTTAAATGTCTTGTGAAACCTCCCCTAACTACATAACATTGTCCGTGGCTGAATGAAAAAAGCTACCTAACAGGATACTTTGTAATGCTATTAAAAATTAAAACGTGAGAATGGTTACGAAATTAATTTTTTCCAGAACGTGGGACGCCCAATCTGAATTCGTAATCAGCATTAGCCAATTAATTGTGCGTTGTCCTGAATTCAGGCCTATTTAAATTAAAGGGCTCTGTAAAAAATTAACTTAACTTAAAATGTGATTTGTAACTCATTTCGGTTTATGTAAATTTAACAAATAAATTAACCTGTACCACTACACCTCATGTTAAGTGTTGGGTCCAGTACGTGGTAGAGAATGTCCTTTTTTTGTAGTGCAAAATCAGTTGTGTAGCAAGGTGATTTCTATGAGGCCCCGCTCAACCGCCTGGTTTTGCCCCTATATTGGCCCCTACTTTATACTGGGCGAGAACCAGGGGAGTCTCCAGATTCCACTGATTCCAAGCCGGCTGTAAACTTAAATAATTAAATAAAATGCTACAGCAGGATTTTAACAGATTACATTCGGCGCGGCAACACAGAGCTCTACACTACGCAATATTAAATAAAAACTCATTTATTTGTTCCGGATCTTCATACTTCTGTATGATTGTATCTCTTTCCATTTTCGTATCAATCAATAGCAAAATTTTTAATCAGTGATCTGCCAAGTATTGTACATTATTTTTTTAGAATAATAGGAAACAAATTATATATTATAAGTGAGCCCCAATCCTGCAGATGCGCGGTTATAATTCAGGTTTAGAAGGAATGGGCGGAATCCGAACATGATAAATGCATTCTCACAAGAAGAGAAGTGTTCGAGGATGTGGGTCAGTGCAGTTGGGAGTGGCGGTGCATTATGCAGCTATTCGAGGGCGGGGCAGAGTGCAGTGTGGAGTTCAGCGGTAGCCCAAATAGTGCAGCTGTTTCTCCACCGATAACCAGCTCCATTATCCCCGTGCTTATTAGCTCTCGAGGCCCGTGGATGGATACTCATGCAATCCTCTCATCCACTTCCAATCCACTCCTTGTATCATCCTCATTACGTACACGAATTCGCTTTGCGCGTGCCTCCTCAGTAACTTTCTAGTCCTGCTGAGACTAATAGGCAATCTCCATGAGCCTAATTTGCAAGGCAATGTACAAGTTCAATATCCAGTAAGGCACTAATGGAAGGCGGTTTCGGTTCTGTTGAGTAGCAGATTAAATAGAGTAGGAAGTCGCAGTCGTATTTCATCCTCCGTGAAGATAAGAGAACAATGCATGATACAAGATGAGCAATAATTTACGAATGTGAGTCATTCGTGCTATATTCTACAAGATATTCTATTACATGCTAGGTAAATATTCAATTAAAAAACAATACTTAGGTAAATTACAGCTTGTAGACAGTTGACATTAGTAAACAATGTCACTAGTCTGATTTTAGATTGCTTGTCAACCAACAAATATTATATAGAATACATACGAGGCGTTCAAGAGCAGATAACACCATATTTCAAAAATTAACTATTTTTCTAGATTAGATTTAGTCAAGAGTTATGCTCCCGAAACTTTAGGAACAGATCTAGTAACCAACTATGAGAAATAAAGCGGCAGTGTCGTGTTAGGCACACTGCTTGACTAAACATGAGAAAAAAAAAAAATGAAAAAGTAAATTTTTGAAATTTTGTAGTTATAAGCCTCATGCCGTCGCTTTCAAAACAATACCACCTGTGTACAATTTAGGCGATTTTACAGGAGAGAAAAAACCCCGCGCTGAATGTAGACTTGGCAATTTTTTTCAGAACTATTAAAGAGAAGTATCAATAAATCAATCCTTCCTTAGTGTGTAATTCAACCTGTAGAATACGTTATTTTCTCATACACTCATTTTCATAGAATAGTTGTAGATAGGCGGTATTGTTTTTACACCGACGATATGTAAGAGTTTCCTATAAAATGTAAAAAATAATACAAACGAAATATTATGTTGAGGTTTCATAAAGATGATGCTGACATTACCTTAAAAAGCCTTGTAATACATCTTTAACATGAAAAAAAACTAAGATCGGAAATAAATTGAATAACTTTTAGAATTTAAATTCGACATAATTTTTTTTTTGTAAAGTCGGTGAATAAATAATCTTGACAATGAATGGTGGAATTTCAGCATTGTCTTCATATCGGGTGCTATTCAAATATTTATCAATCAATATACAGCGTTCATATATACATTGAAAAATAAATAAATTTGCCTCTGAAATAGAAGAAAATAAAACAATGATCATTGAAATTAAACAATTGTACGATAGTTGTCAGCAAATAGTTAAATTTTTGACAAAATGAAAATGATTAAGCAATTCTTAGATCGTAAAGTTCCTGAATAATAATTCCTTATAGCAAACATCAGTTCAATCAATACCCTTTAACTTCTGATTTAGCCATACTATTCACAAGTCATTCTCACCTGTATTCAGCTAGCTTTACCTCCCTAAAGTGGGGTATTAATTGATTGGAAATAGTGTTAGGTGACTAAGGACTTGGGGGAAAGTGTAGCTTCGTACCTCAGCGAAAACGGTAAGTCATGACCCTGATCTTATCAGGCACGCCCTTTACTAATCATCCGATTTACAAACCGTTTAACGCAAAACGGTTGTGCAATGCATCCTCAATGGAGTTCTGTGACAGCTGGGGCCTTGACCTTCCGCTAGGTTGGGATCCTACCATCGTCAACATTAAGAACAAAAACAATATTTCTTTTTAATATTTATAAGTCAATTTCCTTATCTTTTCCTCGTGCTTGCATTAACAGTAACATGCCGATGCTTTCAAGTCTTTAACGATAACCAGTTACTTTCAATTGCTGAGTAGACCTGGGGTAACAGATTTTTTCAAATATCAGAGCAATAGACTAGAGGAGACTAAAAACACTGAGCGGCTTTTAACTCTACTTTTTTAAGTAGGTTAAATATATTTTTTTAAGCTAATATTGGACAAAAGTGGAGGAACGAAATACAGGTATAATATGAAAATAACTGTGCTTAACGAACCTAAGTGCCTTAGTTTAACTGGCCTGTGAAGCAATCTTCGAAATATTTTTTTTTATTTACGAGTTTTATTCAAAATTTATTACAATGAATGTATTATGTATTTTTCATAAAATTTGACTTTTCGATGATTATTATAAAAAAACTAGCTGTCTCGGCAGACGTTTTTCTGCCCTGTTACCCTAAAACAAAGGGCTTCCAAATGTTCTCCAACCAATGGCAACTTGAAAAAGATGGCATAAGATCCAGTGTAGTTTTAAACAATGAAATCAATTGATTTTGTTGATGAAACTTTTTTTGTAATTGTTGTACAATTGAATTCCTCACTGAACTGTTATTTGCACATCGGTGATCAA
The DNA here is from genome assembly GCA_037127475.1 of Arma custos. NCBI lineage: Eukaryota > Metazoa > Arthropoda > Insecta > Hemiptera > Pentatomidae > Arma > Arma custos. The sequence continues at coordinate 91,599,579 of CM073760.1, read as the reverse complement.
TTTCTTCTGGTGTATTGACAATTTATCCCATTTGCAGGAATTTATAGTCGCCGTCACCGGCAACAGCCAATCTACTTTATGATGTATTTGGCCTTATGTTTAAGTATGTTTGTATGAAAACTCAATGACAACCACAAAAAGCTTATTGCTCTTTGTCACAAAATATTAAAACAATTCAAACAGTTGCTAGGAAATCATACGAAATACGTTTACCTCAGTAAACGTCCGAAACCTCTATAATATGAGAAACAATTTTTTCAAGAAAATTTAAGAAGAACAAATAATTTCGATATCTGACGGAACTACCATAATTTAAAGGTGATTTTTTTTTTAATGAATAATGATTTCTATCAGTAGAATTTCAACGCATAAAAAGATCATTTAGTCTAATGTAATCTTTTTATGTTAACTTATAAACATAACCTTTATATGAATTTGATGAGGAAATGGTTGTTCTATTGAAGGAAATGGTATAACTTTATTATGCTGTACTCCATTTATGAGGATATGGTTGAGCAATGTTGAAAATTGTCGGGAGGGAGTATAAAAAATAAAATTTACACCAATAATCAATAATTTGTTTTTGCATCATGAACGATTTTTTTTTTAAGGGATCAAGAGACGTGTTGTTTTTTATTATTTCCCTCATAATTTTTACGTTTTTTCTCTCCATAAGAACCTTCTTTGCTGGACCTACAGAACTCCGGTTGGGCTCAAATTGCAGAAAATTTAATCTACTTTAAAAATAGTTACATATGTTATTTTTCAAAAACGCGCCGATTAGGAGATACAGGCCAAAAACTCCGACAATTTCAAGGTTTTTCGGCCACCGAAGGTTTCCCTCGTCATTTTTACAGCTTTTCTCTCCATAAGAACCTTCTATGCGCCTTAGAAAAAATATGAAAAAAAAAATAGTCGGATTGATCGAGCCGTTCTCGAGTTTTGCGGTCAGTTAACCTTGACTTTGCTGGTTCATTTCTCATCTCTGAACCTGAAGTTTCGACTTCTTGACTAAATTAGTGAAAAATATTTTTAAAAAGAGAATATTTGAAATTTGGAGTTATCTATATTTGACCCTGAACGCCTTATATTGTTTTTTTTTTATATAATTATAAGTGAGAAAATAGTTCAGATAATGCTTCTTTCATCATTTCCGGAAAAATTTGAGACTGTAAAAGTTTTAATCTTTGAAACTGCCAATTAGTACGTATAATTCATGAAAACAACAGTATGACGCTTGAACAACTAGTTCAAATAGACGTTTCTACTAAGGCAAGCAACGTCAATTATAAACAAATTATATGTCAATCCCTACTAGGATACGAATACAATAGGTCTAAGATGTTTGCATTTCGGCCGCTGCAGTTCCTGGTGCAGTCGTAAAGTATGCACTTCCATATGCAGTCGGACGGATCAGGGCGTGGTGACAAGGTCGCCATCCTTTGTTCTCTGTGAGAGCTAGCTCCTAGATCTCTTCTCCTTGTCGGTGGCCTTCGACGCTTAGCTAGGTTACTCTCTCAACAAAGATGATATGACACTGGTCTGCATTTGATGACTGACAATTACCTCTACGAAATTCTGAAAAAGTATACGAAAAGGAGGAAATTATGAAGTGTACCGTGAAACCGTTTTCCTGAAGAACTGAAGCAACCGTCCGACCTCTGCTCTTGGGAAAACCTCAGCTTTGGCGGTAACTGTCTGTCATTGCCTATGAGGACAGGCGGTCCGATTTCCATGGGAACCTGCTTCGAAATTCCGGACGTTGACAAACACCTGCACACGCAGCTTTTTGTTGAACGGCTTTGTACAGGAATGGTATTATTGGACAAATTATTCCTGTCACATGAATACATATGAATAGAAAAAAATTTAAGGAGTTTAGATTGAAGGAATCTACCCGAAAAACATGCGGAAATGATTTAGAAATCGGTTTAGAGTCGGATTAGGGCTTAATATTTTAATAAACCAGAACGGTCATTTGTTTCACACGATGAAAAATCGAACTTAACTTAATAATTCTTGTAAAAAATTCCCAGAAAATTCACATTGAATGAAAATAAAGAAAATTACTAATACTTTCATTGTAACAAATAACGATAGTTATTAGTATCTGGGGGAAAAATAATAGTATTATTACAAAACTACTAAGCTTTAAATGGTAATTTAATATTTTACTCACAATCTGTGATTTGAGTGTTGTTTCCTTACTGCAAAATTCCTTCAAAATAATCAGCCAATGAAATATATTTTTTGTCAACTCACAAGACTTTCTTGGCCAATCATAGACAACATAGTTTTCTATCCAAAATTTGTTCGCTGAATGTTGTAGTAATGGTGCTATAATGTAATATTTATTACTTTTTTGCTTGTTATTAAAATTACCCTGTTTTTGAATAATGTAAAAATGGAATATTGCGTTCTTTGGGTTTTTTATAAGTTGAGAAATAGACATATAGAAGTTCATAGTTCAAAGAGCCACAGTGAGAGGATTCTTGGTAAGTTTCATTATAATCTTTCGTTATGGCATTAAGTCTTCAAGGCTTCAAGTCTAGAGAGGATATGGAGGGTATTAAAGGGGAACCGTACGGAAAAAAAAGAAACATAATATGAGAAGATAGTAAAGGAACTGTGAAGAAAGTAAAAAAAAATATAAGAAAACGTAATGTGAGAGTATACATAATACAACATAAATATGGTGACAATGCAAATTAAACCGGTAGAAAGTCGGGTATGAGCTTTCGAGTCGTAATACTTCTTACAATAAAACATCAGCAATAAATCTCTCAGAATAGAAAGTGCTCTGCTGCTCTCATGTGTATTATACAGATACTGATCTATTTTATATCAACTCAGGATGTATGTATGAGAACCTCCTTTTTGATGAAATAAATAAATAAATGTTGAAAAAAGTACTAAAGATGCATCTACTGTGTTTAGGTTCTATTTTTTGTAATTTTATTTATAATGAATTGTGAAACAAGTTATGTAGTCCCAAATCTTTATAGTATACTGACAGAGTATAATATATATATATAAAATTGGCTTAAGTCAACGAGATCCCGAGATGAACATACCTATTTCCCCATATATACCTCGCTAAAATTGCGAGAACGCAAGGATATAGGATCAGTGAAGAGAATGGATTTGTATGGTTTAGGTGCGAGGTTTGGTAGCTCAGTGGTTAGAGCACCACGCTAGAGACCCGGGCGACCCGGGTTCGATTCCTGGTCAAGGCATAATCTTTTCTCTTCAAAACAAAGGATAATCAGCATCAAAAAAAATATGCTAGTAAACGATGGAATTTGTAATGTTAGACGAAAGTGATTACTTCAAGTTTACTTACATCGTGAGGCCTCGTACAATACGTACATGGTCAAATAAAGACATTGATGAATGGTCAGGACACATTTCATATTCTCGAAGACTCTTATTATAAGAAGTTAGGTATATATTAAATATTACACACATTTGTAACATGTCAGACGAAACACGCTAATGAGAGGGCTAATCCCCTAAATGATAAACTTTCTCCAGAGCAAGGGGATGGGTTTCTGGGACCACCGGCAGATCACAGGCATTATGCCGATAGGTGGGGACCATAGAAAATTTCGATTTATGCGAAACCAATTAGCCAAGATTTGTTAATTTTTTTTATTCAAATAAAATATTTACAATACAATATATATACAGAAAATAATTACAATACTTTTTCTACCCGAAGTAATTTTAAGTAATTACATAGTCTGAATCCGGTGAAGGCGGGTTCTCTAAACCGGCACAAGGCCGCTGACTCAATACATACAAAGCAGGGAGAGACCGCTTTACGGGATTAGGTGATAGGAAGAAGAAACGGGGGAGAGGAAGGAAGAAAGGAAGAAAGGTTAGGACAAGGGAGTCCTCACCCCATCCCTTGGCCAATGAGAGCACGTCAACCAATGGGACATTGCCTTGCCAAGATTTGTTAGAAAAAGAGAGCAAATCATAAAATCATTATAAATACCGAGATAAAATAATTAATTATTTTTAATAATACGATTTTTGTCGTGCTATATCGAATGAATCTGAACAAACGATCTTTAAGATGAAAACAAATACCTAACTAATTAACCAATATATATTATTTTTATAACTGCTGAGAAATAGGCTATCAATTAACATAATTATTTCATTCAGTTTATAAAAACTAGGGCTGTTTGTAAATTTTTTGTTGTAGGTAGTCTTGAAATTTTCTGTTGTTTATTATCTAAACTTTACCTTACCAGTCATCAGTGTGAGATTTGAAGACATTAAAGCATCAACATACCTGAAAAAAATAAAAAGTTATTACCATTTGCGCCAATAGTAAAAATTATTTGACAAAAAATAAGTTAAATAATGGGATGGGATTAGTGGAGAATTTTTGATCTATTCATGAATTCATTCATTTGATCTATTTTTCTTTTCATTAAATACATAACTCATTCAGAACATCTTTTATAATGTTTTACATCATACAGACATGAAAATGGATACACTTAACTTTAAATTAATTACTTCAATTACTTTTTTATTATTTTGCTTTCCTTTTTTTTTTTATTATCTGGATTTTACTTTCCAAGATGTATAATTCAATTATTAGTGTTGCTGTTTAACGTTAAATGCAAAGAAAAAATTTCATGCTATAAATGCTCTAAATAAATTAGGTATGAATCGACTGAAAATATAATATTTTATGGAGATAAAACATGTGCCGTTATGGTTTTTAGATGATAAATGACTTTTGTGCTGGACGGTTGATCATTAAATGGTCAAACTACTCTCTTCCAATCTTCAATCAGTGAATTCTTTATGAAGCCTGCACGTTTTGTGTACTTCTAAGTCTTTTATGTCCCAGAGATATGAGAACATAAAAGACCCTTCGGATTTCCATGCCTTCCTATTCCGATCTGACGCCAATCGCTGCCATATTAGGCAAGAGGAGACAAGCTGTCTGAGGCCAATATTAATGAGAAAGTTGAACCGAGCCGTTAATCTGCCTGTCCAATTAAGAGTTTTTCACTCTTAAAATCTCTACAGTGGCTTGGCACTGTTCTCAGAGACGGTCAGTTAAATGGTTCACTCTTGGAGAGTTAATCTATAGATTTCTAGCACGATTTATTATTCTGTGAACACATTTGTAAAATGTTAAATGCGACAAACATCTTCATAGGACAACAGAACATCAAAGTTCAAACCCGAGGGGCTAAAAAAAAAAAAAAAGATTTTTTGGAAACGTAAAACTAAGGATTTTACATAATTAAAGTGAAGAGGAAGGTTAATATAGTATTTGATATGCAAGCTCTTAATATCTGATTATAAAGTAAATTATTCCTTGAAAAATTGTTAAATTCCAGTATTTTTGTTTTGGAATCATGACAATTTATATTTATTTATTAATCGTATTAATAAATTTTATTTTTTACCTTAGTTTCTTGATTATGGATTATCTTAGTGTTCTCTTTCAGGCTTGAGTGATTATCGAATAATCAATTATTTCATTTCAAACAATGCAGTATAGTGCGGATACGTTGGAAATCAAATAAAAAGCAATGAATGAATCACAATTACTTATTCTATAGTCTACATTTGTCTTATGTTTTGAAAACATTAATCCCTTATTTATATTAATCTTTTTATCTAAGGATTTACTTTTTTTAAATATTATGTCATTGATTATTTTTAATTAGTTTCTTAAAAAAAATAAGGAACTCGGTTGTAAAACACGGTAATAAATAAAGTTAAAATGTTTATGATGTTATTAAACTGTTATTAATAATAACAATTTCTATAATAGAAACGGTTAATTACCCGTAAGTGACTCACTAATGAATAAAGATTTGACTAAGTAATAATAATATAGTAATGTAAATACAAGAAAGCAATGGAATTAAGAAACCCATACTATACGGAGAAAACTAATAATGTAACCAGACTGAAAAAAGTGAAAAAATGATTTAAAATAGTATCTTTAATGGTGTACGATCAAGTAGGGTTTTGAATCAGAAAACTTCACGAAGCACTGGCCATAAAATACCTACACGTTCATCATGTTACACGAGTGTATAGCTTTAAAAGGATTTGCAAAAGACTGCAGAGCTACAACATTACTACTTGAATTCATTGCCAACCTATAATAGAATCAAGGCTATAAATATTCCATGTTATAAACCCTTTACTTCGTTCCCAGTAGCACGAGATGAAGAATGCTCGCCTGGTTCCCATCTAGTCTAAGAAATCCATTTTGAGGTACTAATTAGTGAAATTTCTTTGGTGATGTCTGTACTTTCTCCTTTGAAATTACCCCAGTAATTTATTTTATTAGTACTTATGGTTACATTTAAATTTCAATGCCAAAAATCAAATGGTCAAGCTGTAATTGAAATTTAAATGTAACCATAAGTACTAATAAAATAAATTACTGGGGTAATTTTACAGCTTGACCACTATTTTTCAATTACAAAATTTTAGAATTAAATTTGAATCATTAATTTTTTTTCGGGAATATGCCTGTACAATGCATATAAAGATATAATTTCACTAATCAGTACCTCAAAATGGATTTCTTAAACTAGATAGTGACCTCTACCCGGACCAATTTCTTCAACATACATTATCATAGGTCAACAATTATCATCAATATTTATAAAGATCGTTTTTTAAAATTTTTTCAAATTTTAGGTTGTGGTCAAGATTTGTATTTATTTATTTGTAAATATTATTTTTTATTTGACTGACGAACGTTTCTATGATAATATTTCTTATGCTTCAATTAACAGAATATAGGGTGGTACCTTAATATATTCATGTTATCAACTACTTTGTAGCCACGGTTATTCCTACTTGAGGCAAAAAGAAGATTTTTAGAGACACAATAAGTGTCTCTTGCTTTGAGATAATTTTCATTAGTTAGATTTACCAGTCAAGAAGTTAAAAAATATGTTATTACTTGTTAAAAATACTAAGCATAATTTTAAATAATTAAATTACATATCAGTTTTTCTCATTCCTTTTTCTAGGATGGATTGCATGCAGGTTTATTATTATTTTTTTTAAATCGAAAGATATTGGACAGATAAATATTTTATAGATTACAAAAATTTATATTATCTTTGATTTTGAAACTAAGAAAGTAATTTCAGTAAAATTGGGATCATTCTATCATGCTTTCACGGTGTCAACAACTTTCATATTATGCTTAATTTTACTTTATATGTTTCAAGGGTTGTCGATTAATAAATGTTAATTACTTTATTTAAGGAAGAAATAGTTGGGGGTGCAGTCAATGAAAACACCAAAATAAGCATAACTTATTTATTATGTGCCGACGTTAATTACCCGTACGTCGGCACGTAAAGGTCGGCACATAATAAATAAGTTATGCTTATTTTGGTGTTTTCATTGACTGCACCCCCAACTATTTCTTCCTTAAATTAGAAGATACAGTCGACCAACTCTTTTCTAACGTTAATTACTTTATTAATAACTGGGCGTTAATATCGTTTTTTGTAATCACAATAAATAATTCAATGTAAAAGCTAAAGAAAAAAAAATGATATTGTAGAATACAATATCATTCATTGATATTGCTATTATAATATTATTAATTATATTATAATATATATTATATACTTGCTATTAATGTAATTACGTATATATCATTCAAATAATAGTAAATATACGCATTTTTCTCGTTTATTGATTTTATTCAATTATAAAATTATAAAAAAACTAATAGTTTTTCCAAACATCGAATACATAACTGAAATGACCAAACAAGGGCAACGGTAAAAATATGTTTAAATGAAAAAAAAAATGTGTTTCTTTCGTAATGGTAAATGTGAAATCGGATTGATTTTCCGTGTTAGCCCTGGAACAGTGGCCTCAATGCAGAACCTAGCTGGTGCAATATGGCTCCGACTCTTTACTCCAACTTCGTATCGTTCTCCTCAACAACAGTTCTCAGGGAACGCCGTCCTGTTTCGGGCTTTCCATTTTTCTCTTTTTTATCCTACATCCTTCGGGCTAAGAGTCACATACGCAAACAAAAGTCTCATTGTCTCGAAGGATTTTCACTTCATATCGGAACCGAACCTTACAGCACGTCCCTCCTCCGGCAGACCATTCTTAGCCTTATCATTCTCTTCTCGGATTGTTTTTATTTCTATTTATTACCAGCAAGAGCTAATAGGGTTGCCAGCCGGGTTGAAAGTTGTGGGAGAAAACTGAAATTAGTCTTGTTACTTCTGAAATTAAGTCTTGTTACTCGGGTTCGAAAGTATGAGGAAAGCACATTTACGTGTATAGATGTGAAGTTGAATGAATAACTATTGGTAAGTACCGATATATGATAATATAATTTTATAAATCGTGTCGATGATAAACTTTACTATATACTACGGCTAGTATAGTGAGTTACGGGTTATCAGTACATGAAACTTAAAATATCAAAATATGATAAACTATTTCAATTTTTCGAGTTCAAAATATTTTTAATAAAAGGAGTTTTACTTTTTGTCGTTTTTGTGGAGGTAAGTCTAAATAAAATATTATGAATTTTTCATTTTAAGTAGGGTACTTATATGAACATAATTGAAATATAGGCCGTATACATGACATATAGTTTGGAGTGCTACTTCACAACATTCATTATCTAATGATAACATTATGATGCTTTTTAAATTAAAAACTTCTTTCAACTTCATTGCTGAGATAAAATTTGTACAAAAATGATTTGTATACAATATTAGTTTTATTTGATCTGAAAATATTACTTTTAATACACGCGTATAACGTGCATTTTTATTTTTTTAATTTCCTTTACTTCCCGGCAAGAACAAAGTTTCAAGGACTTCATTAATATCGTTACATATGACTGTCTATTCATTGGCTAAAGATTGTTTCAACAATAATAAATTAAAGATATAGACTAAGTTGACCAAATTAAAAGTACTTGAAAAATATATGATCATTATCATTTGTAGTATTTACACTTAGCATGAGTAAGCTTGAACAAGGCTTTTTTTCCTAAGAAGAATAGCAAGAACTCTAAGAGATCCCAGCTCTTTCAAATGCAAAAATATTAAATACCATTGTAGACACAGTGAGGATATCTTCAGATTCTAGTAAGTCCTTACTTCCGTTGGACAATACCAAAACCCGTTCAATTGCTATTTCATCCTTCTGGGAAGAATACATAGATAAATGGAGGAATAAATAGGAACAGTGGTATATCGAATTCTTATTTCTAAAAAATAATGCGCATTGAATATTTGAAAAAAAATCGCTTTCCCTCACACCTATTGGTCCGTGTACATGCACTGGAAACATGAAGCTAGAAAGTAAATCAGAGCTAAAATGCACACATTATTCATCTGCCTACTAAATGCATTAATGAACCATGTGAAATATGAAAGTAATTTTCGCAGAGATGGAATAATAGAGCGAAATTGGACTAATTAAAAACATTATAGGATCAGCTTTCTCGATCGGCTTCCTAAGAATGGGTTGTGGAAAGCGGGGCCCACATCGCAGCTATAGTGGACTCACTGCGTGGATTCCCTGGGTCGACACTTCCAATTAGAGACAACTACGGGGGTCCGTCTGGGAAAACGTTGAATGGTTACTCTTTCACTAACCGCGAGGATTTCTTGGAGATAGCGATAAACTCAATACCGCAGCCGGTACCATCAGATGGCCATAGGTATAGCAAGCTAATAACGTTAATTATTGTTGGATTTATTATCATACATCAATATATAGGTAGGATTGGAGAAAGCCGTTCATATTTTGAATAGGTAGTTAAAGAAAAAAATATTGTACCTGAGCAAGCCACGGAGGGTATTGGATTCATTCACGCTCGACTGCCAGGTTTTTAAGGTTAAGACTCCTTCAAAAGGACAGCTGAAAAGTTGGCAATTTTTAGTTAAGGTTAAATAGCGATTGCATTGGTTGAAGCATTTGAATCCAGGAACCTGATATTGTAATGAAATGATATGTAGAGGTTTTTTTTTTAAATAAAGTTATATTTTGAGTTGTATCATGCTTTAATCCAAAGTTTTATGGGAATAATGACATAAGTTAAAATAAGAAAAAGGTTCATGCTTAAAACTTTTCTAATGATTAACAAAATAATTTATATACCATTATTCAAATAGGAATGCTTTGCTTTAGCAATGCCCAGACTTAATTTTTTAAACTCACCTGGTTTAATTTTGACAAGACGTGGAACTTTCAAGTAACTCTATTGAATAAACTAGGTTTTTTGCGTTAAGACATTGGTCTTTTAAGTTAAAACATTTTTCGTTAAAACGATTTAACACTCAGAGCGTAGTCCCATAAGAGTATCACGCCGATTACACAAGGGAACAAATTTTTATTAATTTTTTGTTGCATGGAGTTTAAGGCCTGTTGTTTACTAATTAGAGGTTGGTGATTACAAATCTAGCCTCAGTTTTTCTCCAGCACCTTTTGTTTTTGGCAAACAGCTGATAGACATATATTTGTACTAGTCACATTCAAACTTCAATTCAACTGAGTTGTTTAGTGAAAAAGTTTGTGCTCTTGTGTTAAATAACAATGTCCAAGTTAAGAAATATCTGTAGAAACGATCCAAACTATTTCTGTAACATTTGTGGTGAATATACATTCAAAAATTGTAGGCTAAGTGTGTCAGAGTTTATAACACAGGTATATTTTGATTACTTTGGATTCGCTTTGGACATCCGTGACAAGTACTGGATCCCTCATATGGTATGTAAAACATGTGTTGAGTCTTTGAGATTATGGGCAAATAAGAAAAGACCCCATTTTAAGTATCAAACACCAATGATTTGGCGGGAACCTAATAATCATCAAGATGATTGTTATTTTTGTGTGATTGATATTAATGGAATTAATAAAAATAACCGGTCGAAATGGTCTTATCCAAACTTGTTATCTGTTACTCGACCAGTCTTGTTCTCTGGCGATGCACCAGTACCCCAAGCTTCTTCATCTGTACAAAATGATCATGATATAGAAAAACAAAACTATTCTTCAAGTGATGAAAGTCGGACAAGTGATTCTTACCCTGATTTTACTTCTGAGCCCCAGCTCTTTAATCAGGAAGACCTCAATGCATTAATCAGAGATCTTGGTCTTTCTAAAAAGACATCGGAGATTCTAGCTTCTCGATTAAAGCAAAGAAATCTTTTAACCCCAGAAACAAGAATTTCATACTATCGTAACCGAGAGGCAGAATTGCTGTCATTCTTTTCTAAAGATGACGACTTTGCTTTTTGTTCAGATGTTCCTGGTTTATTGAAAGCAATGGGAGTACAGAAGTATGATCCAAATGAATGGCGTTTATTTATTGACTCCTCTAAACGTAGCCTGAAATGTGTACTTATGCATAACGGCAATAAGCTGGGTTCGATACCGATTGCACATTCAACTACAGTCAAAGAAGAATATGCTACTGTAGCTTCTGTAATGGATAGAATCAAATACAACGAACAAAAGTGGTTGATAAGTGTTGATCTAAAAATGGTGAATTTTCTTCTTGGACAACAAGGTGGATATACAAAATATCCATGTTTTATTTGTTTATGGGACAGCAGAGCTAGGTCTGAGCACTGGATTAGAAAAGATTGGCCTTCCAGGCAATCTATGGTTCCGGGACAACTGAATGTAATAAATGAGCCCCTTGTGCCCACGGATCGAATAATACTGCCACCTTTGCATATCAAACTAGGGCTCATGAAACAATTTGTCAAAGCTTTGAACAAGGGTGGTGATTGCTATAAATACATCTCTAAGAAGTTCTTTAATTTGAGCCAAGAAAAAATTAAAAATGGAATTTTTGATGGTCCCCAAATAAGAAGGTTGATAAAGGATGAAAACTTTATTAGTTACATGACTGATATTGAAAAAAATGCCTGGAATGAATTCGTTTGGACTGCTCTAAATTTTCTGGGAAACAAAAAGGAAGAAAGCTATGCGGAGCATATTGAACTAATGTTGTTACACTTCCAGCAGCTTGGTTGTAATATGAGCATCAAAGTACACTTCCTCCACAGCCATTGGGACCGTTTCCCTGAAAATCTTGGTGATCTGAGTGAAGAACAAGGGGAACGGTTCCATCAGGACATTCGAACTATGGAGGAACGTTACCAAGGTCACTGGAATGCTCACATGATGGCGGACTATTGTTGGAGCATTAAAAACAGCCCCCGTGAACCGAGTCAAGCCAGAAAATCTTACAAAAGAAAATTTTTTGATATGTAGTGGTAATTTTTTTAATAGTTTTCTTAATAAAAAATATTTTCATCTTAAAAAACCGTTTATAATTATAACCCCAAAAGTAAAGCTGATACAAACAAACTGACTTCAGATCTTAAATCAGCACCTCGAGGAAGTAGAATATTAGTCAAAATATTTCATGCAACAAAAATGTTGTTCCCTTGTGTTATCGTTTAACGCCTGTTAATATAACAATAAATAAATATCCAAATTAAGATAAATAGTTGAGAAATCAAAACAACCAAGAAAAGAGGGTATTTTTATACCTATGCCTAGTTTCTTTTATTATGTTGCGACACAGGTTGGACTTGCTGGCTTGTTGTTGTTTTAATGCGAAAACAACTTCAGAAGCACATCCTATATCGATTTTGTTTTACATTTTATTCAAATGATGTTTTATTTATTCAGAATACATTGGAAGAAAATGCACTTGATTAACGCTGGTAGCATTTTGAAATATGATGACCTTCCAGTGATTACTACATTGTTCATCCTTATTTCTAGTTGCTTCTTACTTAAGTAGATGTTTGCACATTGTTGAAGAAAAGTTCAGGACATTAAGCGTTGCATAGGAATTTGTAAGAAGTAATAAAGTTGAATAAACAAGATCCTGATCTAGAATGCTTTGATATGTCATTAATTAATATGTCACATTTTTTTCATATTTGATAACAGTACAAGTTGGAGGCCTTTATGTACCTCCGTATGTATTAATAGTTTAACAAAGTATTTAACATTACACTTATGGCAGTTCCTAGTATCGAAAAATATTTGCAGAATCCTTCTTCAGGATTAAATTCAATTATATATAAAATGTTGTACATTGTTGTTATTTATTAAATAAAAAAAGTTAATAGATAAAATCGAACGGTAGATATGGCGCTATTACGTAAAAGTGCAAGTACCACAAAAATGGAGGTGTTTGTAAATGTTTTTTTTTTAAACAAAAAAAGTAAAAGACCTCGAAGGAATATAAATTTCCTCATTATTATTTAGCAATTAACTATAATTTTTTTTAAAACTTCACAATACTCACCGCAGTGGGTATTGTGTCGGTAGTTTTTCGTAATGCTTTGAGCTTTTTTTAAACTAACTTATTTATTACTTTAAGCAATTATCAGCAAAACGTTTCTCAGTTCCTTATCCCTTTGGCTACATTATTTTTTACATCAAGGTTAAAATAATAGTAGGAGAATGGGAAAACAATTTATCAAAGCTCAGGTATTTATATATGTATATATATATATATATATATATATATATATATATATATATATATATATATATATATATATATATATATAAACAAGTTTCTGACATTTTTCTTTGAATATTTCATTTTGACATACTATGTATTCACACCTATATTCTTTCGTTAAAGCACGTATTTAAAATTATTTATAATACACCTTAATTATTCTACTCCGTATATTTTTATTTCATTTGTTACTTGGGCATTCTTTAAAAGTCTGGAGTAATTTGAATTGGTCCTACAATTACGGTCAATTACTTAGCAATTTCTCTTAAAAAATAATAATTATTTTAATGAATGAAACTACTAACATTAATGTTTTGTATAATTAGATTAAGTTTCAGCGGTTTTGTTTATTACATCAATCGTCGGGGTAAAGCGTGTCTGCGATGTTTGTACTTTGTCAAGGTATAATGAAGAGGTGCCTTTTTTACGATGGAGCAACATGTTGAGGTTTGGGGGTTAAGTCGTAATAAATAACTATAAAAAATACAAATAAGAAAGAAATAGATTGGGTAGATGTAGATTGAATTAAAATTTTTTATAAATTTTAAGATCAGAATTAAATGGTTATAGAGTTAAAATAAACTTGCTATATAATAAATAAATTTAAAAATTATGGTCCAAGACTTAACATGTTTAAACTTCAATAATGGATGAACTGTCAAATATTTTACATGCTCAATAATATAATATATATATATATATATATATATATATATATATATATATGTATATATATATATATATATATATATATATGTATATATGTATATATATGTATATACACACACATTCACACGCAGTGTAGGCCTGATCGGAGAGTGTTATTCTCCATAATCTGGGACAGCAGACGGGACTTGCTGTAGCCCAGGGCAACTTTCTTTTTCAACTCCATCCCATGGAATTCCTTCACCCCATCATAACTGGGCCTTGCTTTCTTTTACTATTTCCAAATTTTCACCAAACCCATTTGAGCTACGAATTAAATAAAAGGAAAAATAGAAGAATAATATAATATAGAAACATTTTAGTTTCAAAAATCAATTAAAAACCAAGAAAACATAATGCACCAATCGTATAAAACAAATTATCAAAACAAAAATAAGTTATATAACTTTTCGGTAAATGTATTATCATCTCCTTATTTTAAATAAATTAATTAATATACACCAATTACATATACTTAATATAAATGTATAGTACTTGTACTTGTACTTGTACTAGACAATAATGATTCATTCATTGCAGGGAAAAGAACTCTACTAGACCAGGATATACTAATATGCAGTACTTGCTACTGGGAAATAAGTTGCGAAATACAGTCATGTTTTTGCAATTAAATTGGTATACTTGGTCTGTATAGTCGATACAGATGCAAAGCATCGAAAGTGAGAACATGGTCTTTCAGGAGCGTGAAAAAGCTGTTTCAAGTTCCATTCAAAATCAGTGCGTATAAACATATACATAGTCATAATACATTTTATTGTGCCTTATACATTACTATACGAGTTTCTTATCAATTTCAAAGCAAACTTAAAGGTCGAAAACGAAAAGTGTGTTTTTTTCACATTCGATACATTTCATTTGTATCGACGATGCATTTGCTGCCCCGATGAATAAGCGGTTAAGTCGATTTTTTTTCTAAATTGAGTTTCTTGAATTTCTAGCTTTTATTACAAGTCTATTTCAAGCCAAATACTATGGAAATGACACGAATCTGCTTCCCTCAACACAGTTATCTCTCTCAGGACAAAGTTCGACTTAACCATATATATATATTTCGGTAATTACATATAGCAGATATGTAAATCATCATTTGAAGCAATAATTTAATTGCTAATAGTTCATTATATCTTTAAAATTGATGGTTTTTTTCACTAAAAAAAGCAGCAAATGCCTTTAATTTAAAAAAAATGCTTCATCCATGAAAAATTAGACTTGTCTTAGTACGCCACGTATAGTATCCGTGGCTTTTTAATCCATAAAGGCCTTGTTAAAACCATATTGAGCTATTTTAATTCTAGATTCGCACAGTCCATTTCTATAAAAATAAAACAACTTCCAATTAAGTAGAGAATAGCGAACTTTCAGTAATTATTATAGGAATCCCGTTATCGCTCATCGCATGTGAGCCATCTAGTCATGTATCATTCACCAGACACTTAACCGGGGAAATTCGAGGAACTGGAGAGGAAAATCCGACGAAATGAAGTTTCTATCCCTACCCGAGTTCTTCACGGTCTTCCTTAATTATGCGGGTTTCTCAGCCAAAGTTCAACTTGTGATTGGGGGGTCTGGATGTCGAAGAGGAAACAATGGTAGAAAGGACATAGGATGTGCCACTTTCGGGGGAAGACATCCCTCCGGAACAGGGTACTTCGTTTCTCTTTCATTGCAGAGACCGAAAGCTTATGTTTCGCCAACCTCAAGATCCCAATGCGAGGCCATTAGCAGTGGCCAAATGACTCCTGAAGGTTCGTTAGTGGTTTTACAAAACCTTCTCGCTGATTTCACTAATCAAGACTCTGATTGTGTCGAAGTGGGCCTTAGTAGTAAATGATTTAAATGAGTGAAATTATTAACTATAATCTTGATCTATGAAAAAGAAAAAAAAGGAAGGCAAATAGTTTTAATTACTTTAGACAGCGCGATAATTAAAAGTATAAAAAAAAACCTTTCACTTATTTCTTTACTTGAAATTAATTTAGTTTCTATAAAATGCCTATTTAATTTTCTTGTTAATATATCGTAACTCCCAATGTATAATATAACAGTATAAATCATCAAGTAAGATATGAATATTTGAGTTTTTTCACTCTCCATTGCATAAATAAAAATTATATTAAATTAACTTGTGTATGATTTGCCGAGGAAGCGGAGTGGCTTAATGATAGAGTGCTTACCCTGACATAAGTCCTGGGTTCAAATCCGGCTGCTGTCAGATTTTATTTAATCTTTTAGAGTCCAGAAACAGATCCTATGGGACCTAGGACCCTCCTAGGGCTCCCCCAGCCTCTATAAAGGGGGCACCCAAATCTAGGTCTGATCTAGAAAAAATCACCTCCCTGGACAACCGTTGTCCAAGAAACAGTATCGTCTCTACCTCGTACTGAATCCAAGGCTCTAAACGGGTTGTAGTGGTAGCCCGAATAAACTGCCTCATTCATTCAGCGAACAGGTCATAGATCAGAGAGTTCTCTATTCATTCTAGGTTTATCTGTATATATTTTTTATTTAATCATCATCATAACCATTTTAGCCCCGCTTACCGCTGACGCAGTGTGGGGTCAGAATTTGTAGAGTCTGGACCAGATGTCTCGTTCCTGGGTCAACTCTCTTCTCTTACTCCGGTCCATTTCCCGCCTCCTGAACGCCTCTTTAACACTATCCTCCCAAGAAATCCACGGTCTTCCTCTTGGTCTTCTTCCCTTCTCGCGAATTTCGTACGTCTTCCTAGCAGTTCTTTCCTGGCCCATCCTAAGGAGGTGACCGAACCACCTTAGCTTGTGCTTCTCTAGGATGGTCTCAGCCGGCTTAACTTTGAACCTAGACCGTATGGTACTGTTGCGTATCCAATCTCGTCGTGTCCTTCTTTCCACTTAAGAAGATAACGCATTTCTATGGATTGGATCCTATTCTTGTGTTTCGAGGTGAGGATTCGGAAGAGTAGGAAAGAATAGGGAGGAACGTCGATTTATAAATCATCATTTTAGTTTTTATCTTTACTTCCCTTTTACCCAGGAATCCCCTTCGAAGCAAACTAAATACTCTGCCAGCTGAACCGATTCTCTAAGAAACTTCCTCATCAATGTAGCCGTTTTCTCATGTTTATTGTGGCCATTTCCTCTTGAAGAACATTTATGTTGTATTGGAGGTCTTGGCCGTTGGAAGCCAGAAATACCAGGTCATTCGCCAAAGCTAGCACAGATAATCTTATGGGTTGTAAGTTTCTGTGTCCTAGCTGAAACTGTCCCATTCTTAGTTTAGCTGTCTTCATCGCTTTATCCAGGACTACTATTTTTATTTAATACATACTTTATTCTTGAAAGTACATTTCTGTTGTTTTTTTTGCAAACTATCAACTGGTCTACAACTCTTATATATTCTACACTTAAATAATAATAATGGTCTACATGGGGTTAAAATATTTTTTTTAAATGATTGCTTTTGGTATTTGATGTTTCTGTAGTATTATATTTTAGAAGTAACTTCAAATGGTAGAGGGGAATTTATTAACTCGTGTTTAAGGCCCTTATTGAATAACTATTAAAATTTCTTTTATCTTATTAATAAGTAAACTCTGTGTATCTGTAAGCGTAGTCTGATTTTAATTTTATAAAGGAATGATAAAAAAAAGAAGCGAAGAACGTGCTTTAAAAAAAATCTTATTGTTAAATTGACTATACGAGTCAATTGATATTTAAAAAAAAAAAATCGTTTCATAAAGGGAATATTTAACTATCATCCATGTTTATACTTTTAGACTATGATTTTATTTTATTTACAAAATTGATGATGGCCTTAGTACTGATTGAGAGTCATCAACGTGCATATAGATAATTAATTAAAATTCAATAAATCTAACTCAAGTGTCCTTCGTATACTGAATCCTCAGAATTTAAATAAATATCGAGCATGTTTATTTTTCGATAGAGGGCTGACATTTCTGAGTTTTTAAGATCACTCAAGAATGTGTTTTGGATTCAACAATGTAATTTTCAATTTTATTAATTAATTTTATTTACTCAAAAGGGTAATTCACAGATACGCTGCCACTTTTATCAATGAACCACTACGGTTTTTTTTAGATAGTGCTGTAGACAATGACCTTTAGCACCAGTCTTTTCGCTGAAGCACTTAAAATCGATTACTAATGAACATGATTTAGCGAAAATTTAGCAAGTCACCTTTGTATTACAAAATTAAAGCATCATCACTTTTGGCCTTAGTTCGTTCAAGATAAAAAGCAAAATGCCATGAAATTTGGTGGCTGAAAAAAATCATTTTCCGAGAAACGACTCCTGAATCATTGAACTTCAAAAAATTTGATGGTGGATATATTGGATAGCTCTATCGTAAAAATAACTAAGAAAGTATTTGATCAATATATAACCAAGAGTTAAAGATGTCCGTTAAAAATTAATAAATTCATGCTTGTATCAAAAATAGTTAATCATTATATAAAACTAACTCTATTAACTCAATTTTGAACTATAATTATATATATATATATATATATATATATATATATATATATATATATATATAATATTTTATACTTACATATTTTATACCTAAATATACATACATACATATATGTGCGGAGACTTTCTTAACATTGCAACTTAAATGACTTTGTTAAGTTTAAGCCTGAAAGAATGAAAATGTAAAAAAAGACAATAAAACAATGATAATTTATGAATGAACAATGAATTACAAAAAATAAAATAGATCTAGGTTATTTTGCCTAATTCATTGAATGCGCCCCCTTAACATTTTGGATTATTTTTAGGGGACCATTGTCCACTAGGGGAATTTCCGCACTATATTCTTGTATATTTATTTATTTTTTATTTGTTTATCTTCTAATTATTTCTATTTTTGATTTTCGTAAACATATCGTGGTAGTTTACAGCCTCGAAATTCATTTGTGATTTGTCTAATTATAAATACTGGTTTACAGAATATTCAAAAAACAATTAACCTACAAGACCGTTCTGAAATCTATTTTGAATTACTGACCTGAATTGGGGGACAACTAAACTTTCGAACATTAGACGTGTCCAATCAATCCTTTTACCATAGTCAATAGTCAAAGCCCCACATTATGTTGCAAACAAGTCCTTACACCACGGCCTTAATATCTCGTGTGTTCTTGACCTTATTCATAAACATTTTACCTGAACCTTTTCCATCATTTTAACCCCTTAGGACAATTCTTATCTACTACCTTATTAGGTCTCCTTGATATGTTGGTGGTGACTAGATCCTTTGTTAATAAGGATGTTGAGTCTGGCAACGGTAAGCTTCTCCATTAATTTTCTTAGTGGTACCAGTTACGATTTGCTTAAGTTTAACTTTGCCTTCCATAATTGTAGGAATAATTCGGAGTTCTCTGGGCACTATATATATAATGAGCAGATATGAATGTGTTAAATTAAAACTGTAAGAACTACTTCATTTTTACCGATTGGAAAGAAGTGATGCTTAGGTGGATTGAAGTATATAGGTCTCGTTTTTTCATCACACCTTTTATTGTTGAATGCTTATTTCTGAAACCCGTGTCGAAAGCGCAGCGATTGAAGACGATTGATAATAAAATGGATGGATCTTCTCAACTAGGGAACCGTAGCCATTTCGAAAGGCTGAAAACGTCTATGAAATACCAAATTATAAAACAGAAGATAAACCACCTCCCACCCGCAAGACAAAGAAGCGTATAACAGTCCAATCGAGCTATGTACCAAGAGTCCAATCATGGATTCGCTGATTGAGTGATTGCATTTTCTTTGATTAAGAGCTATCCCATTTTCCGAGCACGTTCCCCATTCCCGGCACCCGGTTATATAAACCGCTTGACGTGCTGGGCCATCCACCCCGAGCTCATTATCGTTCGATTCGGTAGGGGTCATTCATGAGTTCGTACTGGTAATTAAATTGATAGTTAAATAATGCTTAATGTTGTATATAGAATACTTAATAGAATATATCGTCCCTGCCATCGTAAAGTATCGAATATGAAAAAAACACAGTTTTCGTTTTCGACTTATAGCAGTTGCTTTAGGATTGATAATTGATATAAAATTCATATAGAGACATCTATCAATCACAAAGACAATCTAAAACGAATGTCATTGGTTTGACTGTATGAACTAATTTTTATTGAACCTTGACACTGTTTTTTTTTAAGTTCATCTCAAAAGCACCGATTTTCACATTCGATAGTTGGAAATGGCAGGGACGATATCTACAGTCCTAATGTATAAATGATTATTTCGAATTTAATCCAAAATGAGCTTCTTGTACTTAAAGAAGCGGAATTGTTTATTTACGTAGCGAATGAGAAAATGGAGCGGAAGAGAGAACGAAGCAAGGATGGGGGGATGGTCGGAGGTGAGAAGAAGGCAACATTAAGAGGGAATGGGTTATTGGAGAAGAAGAAAATACAAACTTAAATTAAGTTCAACTCATCATCATGCAATATTTATATAGTTACAGCTTTAATTAATAATAGTTAAGTCGAATTTTATCCAAAATGAGTTTCTTGTACATAGAGAATAGTGTTATTTAAGTTGGTATGTTCATTTAACGTCACTTTATGCTGATATGGCTAATCGAGCGATGCTACACTGGGAGCTCTAAATTTTGCCTATCCAGGTTCAATTAGGATACGGATTTTTAACGAGTAACTGACATCGAACAGGCTCGGGACCCCCGTTTACGATGGACCGCGTAACTAAGGATTTTTACTTCCTTTAAAAAATCCTAGGGCCACCTGCCGGGCTACGAATCCGCGATCTTGGGCTTAGTAGTTTGTTACGCTAACCACTAGACCACAGGTCACCCCCTGTTATTTACGTAATTTATAAGAGCAAATTCAGGGATTGGCTTGAAAAAGAGTTATTGCTTTTATTACAACTCCATTTCAACTAAAAACTAAAAGAATTACACGATTTCGCGTCCCTCAATGCAGTTTACTTGCTCTGGACGAAATTCGACTTTATTTATTCACCGGTTGGGCTTAATGAAATAACCAATCCAATGTACTCATCAAGCTGACGGAGTTTTCTCTCATCGTACTGAAATGAAAGCAAATAACATATCTTACTATAACTACTTTTCCTGGGTTTCTTATGTGTATATGCACTTTTTTTTTTAATTTAACGAAATATAATTATCATCAGAACTTTAAAAATTTTGAATACTTTAAGTCCAACATTTCAGAACCGTGTGACTTTTATTAATAGCCACATTAACCTCCATCCCGTTATATGATGCGTTCAGGATCAAAAGCGGATAACTCCAAATTTCAAAAATTGCCTTTTTTCACATTTTTGCTAATCTATTTAAGCAATGCTTTATGCTCCCGAAACTTCAGGTTCAAAACTTAACGAAAACCTTGACAAGTAAAGCAGCAAGGTGTGTTGGACTAAAATTTCTTGACTAGCGAACAATGGGAAAAAGTCCATTTTTCGAAATCAAGGAGTAATCCATTCTTGATCCTGAATGTCTCCCCGAAAAGTTACTTTAAGTTTCTTTGTTAGTTCCAATCAGATAATTAATAATCATAAGCATAAATATTTCATACTCATTCGTATAGATAATAATAAAGGTCTTGAATGTGTGAATTTATATTTTATAAATAGATATAATCCACAAGGATGCGGCAGATGACCCGGAAACGCTGGGAATAAATAGAAATAATACAAATATATTAGAAAGAATTGTTTGGTTTTTACCTTTAAGATCGCATGCTGGTCATTAGTCTCGTACATGAATAATACATATTCTTAACTGTAAATAGACAAGCCTTCTTCCTACTCAGGTGACTAACAATTAACTAGCCAATTAACACATTGCAGCTTGTCTAGGAATGAGCTGACCTAGATCTACGGTATCGCCTACTTTAAATATTTGAAGAAGTGCCAGGAAAGTGGAGTGCCCTTCTTCAAGGCTTGCCTGTCTTAGTTGTGCGGTCCAGGGTGTCTCCGAAGTGCTATGTTGGCTTCACTGCCCATGTTAGCTTCTCAAGAATGAGTCAGATTCTTTGATCTGAATAATAAATGGGATGCCACCCTGAGATCGTTATACTTAATATATATTAATTCTATCATTTATATAATGTAATATGATATATATTATATCATTTATGAATAAGAGACATATCCTCTTCTCCTAAGGTTGACGCAGTTGATTGACCAGGGGTTGTTTATCAAATAAAGATCCTTTTCAATTTCATTAAATAAAATTATATTTGTTTGTGCTGATCATGGTTATAAGATAACTTATAAACTACTTACAGAGAATGAGGGATGTTATATGTAACTATCTATTTCTCGACCATTGCTTCATCCAGTTCCTTGCATCTTGAGTTGACCGCTCCTTCCGAATAACTCCCGCTCTTATCTTAAGAATAAAGGTAATAAACCATAAAGGACACTGCCTATTGTATGCCCCTTAACCTATTTATCTAGGTACTCTTAATGTTCCAATTGACCCCCGATCCTACCAGCCATGAAGAAGACCTACAGTGAGGGTCGAAACGTTGCCATATAAGAGAATTTTCTTGACCTCCATCCGGACCATTTTCTACCTCTTATTATATTTTATTCATACAATATATATATATATATATATATATATATATATATATATATATATATATATATATATATATATTTTTATTTCTTACTTAAAACTAAATATAGAGAACATTTAAAGTAATATTAAAAGTAAAATTATTTTTGGTTTCCAATTAAATGGAATATTCTATCATTTTTAAAGAATTTTGTAGTACTATTGATATATAGCATGCTACAGCTGATTTCCATTTAAGCTCTGAGGACCCTTTATTTGTTTAGAGTCTTACCTATTACCTAAACACCATAATTATGATATTTACAGAATCCTGGATCGTATCAGTGTGGAATACTCATTTTGAGGTAGATGTGGTAAAACCAGAGATTGTCTTCTGATTGTACTAGGGCTAACATAACGATAGGTCATTAATTCAGCTATCAGTTTAAATACATAGATACAATCAGTTCAAATAGTTCAGTAGTGGTGATAGAAAAAATTAATTTAATTATTTAATGTACTCACAAAGGGGAAAACCTTTGACAAACCTTATACAAATACGGAATTTGCTGGATTCTTTGACACTTCGAATTATACCGAAGTTTTATGATTATTTAGTTGTGAATAAACGTAATAATGAAACATAAAATATATAACCTAAAGACTATCACTATTAATTTTTGGTTTGAAATCTATACGAACAATTAAAAGTGATTACACAATTTATTAATTTAAGTAATTAAACCAAAAATTTTTGGTAAACCCATTATAAATCTGTATTATAAAACTGTATGCAAAGATCATTAGGTATTATCAAGAGAAAAACTCGAGGTATCAGTGGTTCCAAATTAAGCAAGGAAAGGGCATAAAATAAAAAATATCTAATTATGAGAAATATCATTCTTTACCGAATCTTACATTAAATAAATATAGTATTTGCAAATAAATATAGCGTTAAACTGTAATGTTTTCTTTCACTAGAAGAAATGGTGAACCAAACTATACCAAATACTAAAAACGAAACCATTTCTTTCGGTCTCCAGAAAATGATCCCTACTCCACGAAAAATTACCGTTAATATAAATAAATATATATTTAAGTAAGATTGATCGCATTTCTTGTCATAACAGAGATATTCGTAATTGAAATATATATCTTATGTGTTTATCGTAATATATACTCCATTGAATCTTGTTCTCGGATTTGAAATGGAATTTTTTTTTTTACTATATTACAGTAACTTATTAGCAATGCTAGTAATAAAAATTAAGAAACATAATTAATAGAATGTTATTAATAACATGAATTTATTGAAGCAACTATAAGTTAGTAGCAATGTTATTAATTTATTTTGATGTTATCGTAGAAATTTTATGTACTTCAAAAACAAATTTAATAAATTAATAACTAAAAATCGATATAAAAATAATAACAATTTAATAATTTTAAAACCTTTTCCTCATGATTATATCAAATCATTTGCTTGCCAATTATAAAAGGGTACTGATAAGGTTAGTGTTCAGTCGCGAGTCAAACCAATTTAAATTCCGCGAGCTGCTTCACAGTTGTTGCCTTGGCAACAGATAGAGAGGACTTTGTTTTCCCCCTCTCGACCGTCGAGTACTACTTCTTCTAATTTCAGACCGCTAGCTCACCACATCTCTCCGTTCTTCCCGACTGAAGCTAACATCGCTATCCAGCACTGCATTGGGACGGTACAATAATCACATTCGCCCATTGGCCAAGAGACGCCTATCACCAGACACAAGATGCATGGCCCTTATAATACCACTAGATCGCCAATCAACCGTATATTGCCAGAACAAGGGTAGTAACTTTTCACCAGTAAGTCTCCGCCTCCAACTGTAAGTTCTCTTTCATTCAATCATCAAAAGACAATACGATATAACATAACCGTTCGAGATAAGGACTCAAACACCATGTGGCTCTATCGTCCAGTGTTAACATTATGTTCTTACGAATCTACATTTCTAGTTAGAAATTAATATTTACTAATTTCTTTGTATAACATTATTATTAACCATTCTTTTTTTCTCTTTCTTTGTAAAATTGGTAATTTGTGTATTTTCTTTATATGTAAAAATTCTCTAACCTTTTTTAATATATTTAGATTTAATAAAACCACATGTTTCAGTATCTGGCCTAATTTATTTCAACGCCACGAATCTATTCAACTCACATTTAGAATATTCATTTTTTTTCTATTCAGTCTAATCACGCGATCAAACATTTGGTGCCGAAACCCGGGATTCAATTAGATCAATAATTTTTTTTCTCGTCAGATACTGATTCATCGCTATTTTATTGGCCATTTTACCTTGTTATTCGGCCATATTGTTTCTAGGTTACTTTCGCCACATATGTGATTCACATTAAGTATATGTACATTATCCATTAATTCCATTTAGGTTACAAATTCCATCTGATATTAATTTTCTTTAAGTTCAATTCCATATATTAATTTAAGTTGATTTGTAAATGCTATTATTGTTCTAATTCTCTTTTCAGCCAACTTATAAATTGTTAATAGTTCAAAATGGCCAATCGTCGCCAATCTAATTTTAAGGGGAAATCTCAAAAGGCAATAATTATCAGCTTATTAAAAGACTTTCAATTTCTGGCCGAGAAATGTAAAACAACTGTGAACAGTAACGAAATCCTTTTAGCTCAAAATTATATTGATCAAATAAACCAATTAATTTCAAAAATGCGTACCGCCAAGAATGCTCTAATTATCGAATGTTGTGGTAAGGGTCGATCGATCCCAACCAATATTGAGGAACAAATAATGCAGGCGCAGTTAGAAGCCGTTGATTTAGAAGCAAAGATTTTAGATCTTTATGATACCGCTGTCCCGACGCCTCTTGAGTTACCCCGGCTCAATGGGGATATTTCTAAATTTGAACAATTAAAACCATTGAACATTCCAAATCGGGGGGATTATTCCAGAAACCATTCATTCCAGAAACTTGATCCGGTCACCCAGAGAGAATGTAAACATCAACATCCGGAAGACTTTCCAGACTTTATTTCCCGCCTTAAAGCTTCTTCCCTCGCCGCTTCACCTTTAAACACCGCCCCGGACCATGATCTAACAGATGAGTCGTTTCCGCCCAATCCTCAACCTCCGGTAAAATTCACTCCCTCACCTAACATCGCATCACAATGCCCCTACTGTCATAAATCTCATTATATTCACCATTGCCGCGAATTTAAAAATTTATGTGACCAGGACCGACTAAAGGTCATTCACCAAGCGAAGCTTTGCGTAACGTGTCTAGAATTTCATCCATCGGAGCCGTGTCAATCTAATCAGCGCTGCCATAGGTGCCAAGGCTCTCATCACACCCTGCTACATCGGGGTATCGCCGAGTCTCTGCCGCGACCGGAAATATCTAATAATTCACCGCACCGTTCTCCTCGTTCAGGTTCGCCGGAATGTAAGCCGCACCGTAATTCCGCTCAACGCCACAGCACTCCCGAGTCCAGAAATAGTTCTTCACCGACTATTATCACTTTGCAAACTTCACCTCCACCACTCGTTCGTGAATCACCAAGCCAGTCGCCAACCCCGGCTCCTCTTTCGGAGGTATCCCACAAAACTCCACCTCATGATTTTACCTTTCCGCGATCCTTTCGCCCTTCTCATTTTACCTTTCTTGACGCCCCTAAAATTTACCATAATCCTCAGCGATCCTTACGCCCTTCTCATTTTAAATTTCTTGACGCCCCTAAAATTTACCATAATCCTCAGCGATCCTTACGCCCTTCTCATTTTACCTTTCTTGACGCTCCTAAAATTTACCATAATCCTCAGCGATCCTTACGCCCTTCTCATTTTACCTTTCTTGACGCTCCTAAAATTTACCATAATCCTCAGCTATCCTTTCGCCCTTCTCATTTTACTTTTCTTGACGCACCGAAAACTTATCATATTCCTCAGCGATCGTTTCGCCTTTCTCACCGGGCCTTCCATAGAAATATCTATCGTCTCCCCTTACTACCCCTCTTATTTCCGCCGGATAAAGCCTCCGCGCGTCCATCATCAACCTCGCAGGGATCACGAAAAAATTCACCCACATATAATCCGACTTGGCGTAATACACCGATAAATCATCATACTCTCCCGCATTCCATTCTTCCGTGTCAATGGGTTCTCCGCAGAGATATTTATCGTCACCGCGTCTACTCGCATGTACGTCCTCCTGAGAAATCAACTGCTCGCCGCGTCTATCCCATCTTACGTCCGCCTGAGGAAACCACCACTCGCCGATCACCAATCTCCAGTAAAACTAGGTCTACCAAAGGACTCTCTCTCACTCCGATTATCTCTTCTCTTACATACTCACCAACCTCTTCAGCTTATTCACTCCATTCGATACTAGTCTTCAGTATTATACATCTAGCTCAAGATATTTACCGAATTTGGCCTACTCATCCTCAACTCAATCTATTCTCCTGCTTCTACAAATTTTTCTCCGGGATCTTATTATCACCCATCATCTTCTTATTCGTCTACATCACTGTCATATTCTCCAACGCCTTTCTATTATTCTCCTATTTCACCATTTATTCTTCTAGACCCCATTCCTACTCACCATCTTTTATCTCATGCTCACCCAGTTCAACAATCACTGCTGGTTCTTACCTGTTCTCCACATCACTTCACACTCTCCCACCTCTCCACCTTATGCTCCTATCTCAAGATCATATTCGCCTACTTCTTCTTATTCTTCCACTTCACTAGCTTATTCCTTCTACAAACACTTCGCCCTCACCCATTTTCGCTCACACTCACCTCTCCATCTTATTCTCCTACCTCATCATCAGGTTCACCACCATCTCTCTCATCTTCTCCAATTTCACCATTTTATTCTCCTATATCCTTCGTATTCAACCACTTCTCACTTCTTATTTGCAAATTTCACCCAGCAATGCTGCTTCCTACACTTTCACCAACTTCTCTCTCTTTTCCTCCGATTTCACCATTTTCTTCTCCTGCACCTTCTTCGTACTCACCAACCTTTTTCTTATTCTTACCCATTTCAGCAATGCTGCTTCTTATATTCACCTACTTCTCTCTTAGTCTCTAACTTCACCCTCCATCCCGCTATGCTTCCGCTTCTACTTCTAATTATTCTCAAGGTTTTAGTTCCAATTATTTCCTAACATCTTTCTCCTATTCACCTATGTTTCCCTCAGATTTATCAACCTTTCCTCCTTATTCACCAAGTTCGTCAATCAATACGGCTTCTTGCTATCTCCTACCTCACCTTCATATTCGCAGACTTATCCCTCTTATTTCTCCGACTTATTTCTTCTACACCCCCTTTGTATCCTACTACATCTCCATCAAACTCACCCAGTTCATCAAGCAATACCGCATCTTGCATATTCAGCAACCTCTCCTTATTCTTAAGCATCACCCCACACTTCTCCAACCTCTCCCGCTTACTCTCTTACTTATTCCCAATATTCACGCACAAGTTCTAGCTACAGCAGCTCTCCCAATTATCATTAAACATCTCCTAACTTCATCTCCTACTTTTTCACCCTCTTATCCTCCATCGTCACTATCTTATTTCCCATCTCTCAAAAATCATTATTCACCTTCAGTCAACCATGGCGGTTCGCTTCCTCACCTTCTCCGGTCCGCCAATACCACAATCACCCGCATACGTCTCCCTACTTTCTCTATGATGCCACTATCGTGCCATGGGGAGGGGTATGTTCAGTCGCGAGTCAAACCAATTTAAATTCCGCGAGCTGCTTCACAGTTGTTGCCTTGGCAACAGATAGAGAGGACTTTGTTTTCCCCCTCTCGACCGTCGAGTACTACTTCTTCTAATTTCAGACCGCTAGCTCACCACATCTCTCCGTTCTTCCCGACTGAAGCTAACATCGCTATCCAGCACTGCATTGGGACGGTACAATAATCACATTCGCCCATTGGCCAAGAGACGCCTATCACCAGACACAAGATGCATGGCCCTTATAATACCACTAGATCGCCAATCAACCGTATATTGCCAGAACAAGGGTAGTAACTTTTCACCAGTAAGTCTCCGCCTCCAACTGTAAGTTCTCTTTCATTCAATCATCAAAAGACAATACGATATAACATAACCGTTCGAGATAAGGACTCAAACACCATGTGGCTCTATCGTCCAGTGTTAACATTATGTTCTTACGAATCTACATTTCTAGTTAGAAATTAATATTTACTAATTTCTTTGTATAACATTATTATTAACCATTCTTTTTTTCTCTTTCTTTGTAAAATTGGTAATTTGTGTATTTTCTTTATATGTAAAAATTCTCTAACCTTTTTTAATATATTTAGATTTAATAAAACCACATGTTTCAGTATCTGGCCTAATTTATTTCAACGCCACGAATCTATTCAACTCACATTTAGAATATTCATTTTTTTTCTATTCAGTCTAATCACGCGATCAAACAGTTAGACTAAAAATTAAAATTTACTTAAACCATTTATTTATTTAAAATTTACGTTACAATTGATATTGAACAGTAAATTATAAAATAGT
This sequence comes from Arma custos, assembly GCA_037127475.1. Lineage (NCBI taxonomy): Eukaryota > Metazoa > Arthropoda > Insecta > Hemiptera > Pentatomidae > Arma > Arma custos. Next base: position 91,570,158 of record CM073760.1, on the reverse strand, counting down.
GGCATACATCTTAATTATTTTTCTGTTTTAGCCAAACATCAACATTAAATCCTATGTTAATATTTACAATTTAAAAAAATAACAATCGAAGAAATAAATGCTAACGAAAAAACATACTTTCAATCTAAATAAATATGACCCTTAATTTATAGTGACTAACATTTTGATTTAATTTAAATGAAGAAACCATCAGGTCAACTCAAGATGCAAGGAACTGGATGAAGCAATGAAATAGCTAGTCACATATAGCGTCTCTCATTCTTTGTAAGTAGTTTATAAGTTATCTTATAACCATGAGCAGCACAAATAAGTATAATTTTATTTAATGAAATTAAAAAGGATCTTTATTTGATGAACAACTCCAGGCCAGTCAGCCACGTCAACCTTAGGAGAAGATGGGTACAGGTCTCTTATTCATAAATCTGATAAGACATAGTTACATTAATAATAAAATTATATTTGAATCGAATTAATAATACATTAAGTAAATAATATAAAATTATACGAAATATTCAAATTTCAAATTAAAAAAAAAATTGACAAAAGAACGGGTATTTCTGAGATACTAGCAATGCCTTTTTTTATTCCATTATAGGAGTATACAGTTAATAGAGATTTCAGATCCTGCAGGCTAATATCCATAACTGACGTATATTGCGTTGTAAATGTACATGTGTACAGGGATACACTTGTAACCCAAGAGCCTACACCATTAATGATCCTAAGTTATTGGAAATGTGTGTTCGTTAGACGTGAACAACTCTAGAAGCTGTATTATGGCTACCGTCTTGGTTGTGAACAACAATATCGTAATCATATCTCCATAGCGCAGAAAATATTTTGGATATTATATCAGAAATGGTAAATGGTCATATAGATTTTTTTTCTTTTGGCAATTGAGAATGCAGTTTTGATATCGATTACAACGCCTCCTGTGACTGTCAAACCAGGCCCCGCGAAGGATGGAGACGTAAGGCTGCCCCAACAGCAGTGAAAGTACACCGTTTACCAAATCGATTGTTACAATTGGAAGCCGGTGCAACAATAGCCCCCGGGCACTTACATTATCTATAACTGCTGTTTGCTTCATCGTTCGATTCTGGAAACGACTCGACTAATTATCGATAATTCACTTAAAACGGTTGCCGAATATCTCCGAGCGAATTGGTCCGCGTTATGTAAGGCCGTAGGATCTCATCTGGAAAACAGTTGGGTCCGTTTTATTAAAGGATCTCTTCAAAGAGTAATGAGTTCTTTCACAGTTGTTTTATGTAGTCTTTTATATAATAACAGCGAAGAATAAAACAAATGATTCTATAGAATAGGAATATTAATAGACGTTTTTCTTAAAAACTGGTACAAATCAGATTGGTTTTAGCTCTTGGAAAACCCCAGATGTTCAAATTTTTGAGGGAATCATAATTTTCTTAATGATTCTAAAAACTGACCATAAATAAGCAACCTTTATTAGTAAGTCGCCTGAGACTCAACCACACTCGGCTCAGTCATTTAGATGTTGTCAAAAAACTGCCACATTATCCATGCCAATATTGTAATGCCATTTTTATAGTTAAGCAAATTTTCTAAATAATGTAACTATATCTTTCCTACAGTAAATCAAATAGGACTAGATTCATATTTATCGAAGGCTTTTTTCCATCATTCAGTTTAAATATATGTGCTTTGTGGGTGTGTAAATGAGTTTGTATGTGGGTCCGTGTGTTTGTAATTTTTCTACAACATATCATGAATACAATAAATAAAACCGAATTCTATAAAGCCAATCCTAGGCGATGATGATCTAAAGATTTTACGCCTTTTTAACACCAACAAACAACAACAGAAATAAATGGATTTAGGATTCATTGAAGGATTTAATAGATACCTTGTATTATTTATAAGCTAAATAACCTTTCACGCCTTTCAGTTATAGGTATTTTAAGTTTTTAATTTCCTGGACGGCGGGACTGTGCACTTCCTTATTGTTTCTAAAATGATGAAAAATAAAAAATAAAACTATTGGTAGGTGTAGATATAGAGCTTACTTGAGCTCAAGTGCTTAAGGAAATTGCTTCGCCAACCCGTCATCGTTTTGTTGCCGTCTTTTGAAATGATAAGAGATAAATAGAAACACTTCGATGATATCATTATTTGAATATTGATATTTCAGTAACTGGCCAACTTTGATGGATTAAAGCCAGTTTGATTTCCTCTTGATAATGATAAATGTTTAAGTTGAACAATAGCAACATAATTCATTTTACAATGGAAACTACTATCAAAAATTATGATCCATGATCAAACTTTTCTTTTTTTTTTAATCATTCGAAATTTATTAATTTTATCAGTGAAAGCTTTAAGTGTGTAGTAGTACATATTGTTTAGGAAATTCTGCATGTTCCAAGATAGATTGTCTGGACGGCTAGTGGGAAAGCATCCTTGATTTTTTAACAGAATAAAAAACTTTCACGAATGAAAAATACCATCTGGGTTTTCTCAACTTAGGGTGAGAAAATAACACGAAAGAAGTGGTATAAGGTGAGACGATACCAGCTATGCCCAAAGTCACGGGTTCGCGCCTCGGTAACCTTAGGAATTTTTAAGAGGAGTGAAAAAAGTTTTTCATGCTAGAATATGTTGGCTGCATGGAGTAGGTTATGCAGCTTTCATGTTTTTTTTAGCTAATACTTTTACATACCTCTTTTTCACTGGTGACGGATATGGTAAGACAATCAGAATGCTGAACATCCAAGCTATAGAACAACACATACAGCATAATGCACTGAGTTTGGTATATATTATAATTGTTCCTGTTCCGCCTATTTTGCAACCTTCGCTGGAACCTTAAAAGTTGCACGCGATATTGGAATCGAACTTGGTTGGTGGCGAATCCTTTATATCCTAGTGTCACTTCGGATACCCGGAGCGTATAGGATTGTGCAACGAGATGTATTCCTAAGCGGTACTTCACAGACCGTTGGCAATCAGGAAGATAATGGAACGGGTTTTCCTCAAAAAAGCGGTGTGACATGGTCGCAAGCCTTGCGGCTGCGGATCTCAACTATGCCTTCGACTGTGACAGAACGCCAACTCCAAAGAGTAGTAGTGTATGTGCTCTATCTAATCGCAGGAAACTGTGTTTATATATTTTTCGTATTATAGTTCCAGCTTATTTCATTCAGTTAGTTATTGTAACGGCAATGCGTTTTAATGTAATACTACATTAATATCAGAATAGGTTCGAGCAGAAATATCCGACATTGATTAGATCTACAGAACAGTTTTTAGTGAAGTTCTGCATCGCACTAGGGCAGCTACGTTGGATGGATGTGGATGCAACTGATGCTAGGATTTCCCTTGGGACCAAAGCTGACTGGAGAACGGTTGCACCAGATAGAGCCCAACGAATGGCACGGGATTATTGAGGAGGCCAAAACCAATCCCCGGTTGTACTGTCACGGAGGTTAGTAATTAACACCTGACATCGCTAAAACATTCATATACAGCTTAAAATTTATTTTTATTTATTTTATATGCCATTAGGTCGCCTCTAATCCATCTCCTTCAACACCTCCTTTTCACTTTTCTTCTTGGTTGTTAATCGATCCAGGAGATAGACCATTTATAATTGAATATAAATGGTACATTTGTCACGGAGCAGCGAACCACATCTTCGCTTTGGAATTCACTGTTTCTAATTACACGAATTTTCCAAATAAAAAGTATTTAAAAGCTGTTTATGCAACTCCACCCAGCGTTCGCTAAAGGGGAGTTTGCAAATAGTTGCCTTAGATTTGGAAATGGGTTTCCAAAGAAATAAATGGATCATTTTTTAAAATATTGAGCCGGATATGGCAGTGAAAGGGTTTCACACTGATTATATACAAGCTGCTAAACCAAAAAAAAAACTATATATTTAGAAGATTGTTGTACTTAAGATTAGCATTTACTTTTACATTTTTTAAGGTCATTTCTAATAATATAACCAAGAAATGATTCGCTCCCATTTGCAAGAATAAATTGTTATTTAGAGGACTTTGTTAATAATGAGAGATATTAAAATTTTTGTGTACTACCGTTTGACCATTCTGGAATGTACGTTTTTCGCCGTATATTGGACATTATTTTGGACACTGGAGTATCTAAGCTCCTTGGACATAGGATGTGTGTATCTACAGCTGATTCTAGAAAAGGACATGTAATAAATATATAAAAAACTATGAATAATTTTATATCTGATTCTTTGTTTCTTTTCTATATCTGTTGTTTCTCGAGCTCTACCAAAGTTATACAGTTAAACTGTATATTTTATAAACAACACAGAAGTTTGATCCAGGAAATCCGTATTGTATAAAAATGATCGTGCAAGAGATGGCAATGTTAGATAAATCTCAATGTTTTTCCTCTACATTTTCTCATACTGATCTAAATAAGATAGTAGACATATAATTTAACCTAAACATTTCACTTAGACATTAGACTCAGAATTGTTTTATCTTTAGTAAATATTATTGATGCTTCTTGAGAAAAGTTATTGTGAAGTAGGTATTCGCAATGGTCACAAAACAAAAATAGCGAAAAACCATCCATATCACTCAGTAGAGGTCATGAGCACTCTTTTTTATAAATAAATAAGCTGCGTTGAAAGTTATTTCTATAAAATATTTGTAGAGGGAATGATAAAACCTTTAATATTACATTATAAAATATTGATTTTATTTTTCGTAATCAATAACTGCGTTTTTGTTAGCGATAAGGTTACTATCCAGAAGCGTATGAAATAATAAAATTGAACTTTTTCAAATATTGAAAAAGACTTCTTTTTATTGCGCAGAGATAAAATTTTTAATTGTGTTGATATGATGTACATATACCCTTGCAGTATATGTACATCATATACATAATTATAAATGTATATAATTTCAAATTAAAGTATCAACATCAGAATTTATTATAGTAATTATTCTTTTACTACTCGTAGGAAGTACTTATCTTTCTTTAATCATTAAAAAATTACTTTCAATAAAAGTTCATTAAAAAAAATTTATATTACCGACCATCACAGTCAAAATATCCATTGGTGGTAGCCCTCTTATTTTCTCTTGAAATATAATAATTAATAAAACAAATTAAAGTTTTTTTAAAATTTATTAAAGACCAGAACTTTCATTGTTCCTTCAGTGATTAGATATTGATTTTCAAAGTGATATTTGTAAGTTAATTGTTAAATTGTTTTAGGTATTTTATCTTAACTGTTAGGATATTTATGTTTGAAAGTGACAACAAAAGATCGAAATTGTCACTTTCGAAAATAAAATTACATTTGTATATTTTATTTATATTGTTAAATCGTATCTTTTCAAATAAAATAGGTCTTTTACAATCTTTCTTTAAGAAAAAAAAATGCATATTGCTGTAATTTAGTAAGATAGGTGATCCAATATTAAATTTAAGTTTTTCTTCCGCGTACCTTTACAAATGAGACTCTCTTGCAGTTTGGATGGATAGGAGAAAAAAGAGACCTTTTTTAATGCCCTTGAGCTTTTTTATTTTTTGTGGCAATTAAAAAAATGTTTTTGCTGCATTATAAGAAAAATGTTCGCTAGGAATCAATGCCACATAAAAATATAATTTCACTCGTCTTGGCCCTTTTTTCCTCTTTATTTTCTAGAATGGTTTTTCTTCGAGCTGTGCGGCTCTTAAGAGATTGTTTCTTCTACCTCAAAGGCCCCGGTGGTGAAAGTGTGGAAGAAATCGAATTGTTCCCCTTTTTGAATGTGGGAAATTGATGGAACAGCCAGGACGCCCATTATGTTTTTAATGAATGTCCCTAAAGTTACTATTTGGCTTAAATACTTCGGAGAATCGGAATTTTAGTCCACAAATATTGTTATGTAAAGTAAGCACGAAACACTATCTATGCGTTGAGACAGTCCAAGTTGCTGGATTATCCTCGTTTTTAAATGAAGTAACTGTCACTTTGCAGGTGAAATGATCGATAAATATGAATCTACTTTATTTGCCATTATATATGTCAGACCTTCAAGTCTCTCTTTCAAGTGTTCATGATGTCAATTCTGATCAGCATTTCATCATGAATACTTCTTATATTACTGTGAACAACGGAAAGGACTGATATATTGAGGGTTTCTGAGATATTTACTTTAAGCTGTGATTCCGTAGTATTCAGAAAAAATATTATGTCAAGATGGCGAGAAAACCTAATTTTTTCTTTCTTTTTTTCTGATTATACGATTCGAACAACTTAACATGCTCCAAGATTACTCACGGATACTTGAGTACTTTCTTACAGTTATTTAGCATAAAATAAATCTCTGCCAATACCGCTTGCATCATAATCAGATGTCTACAAAAATTATCTTCCTTAAGAAGAGAAAACTGGGAGGATTGCTATCATACATGCATTAGTAACGCTTATAATATATAATAGGGTTTTTCGATCAATGTAACTTATTTCATGGAAGCTCAACTGTTATACAAACGGTGCGAAGATTTAGAGTAGCGGAGGTAGAATGAAGAATATTTTGCGTTTCTACTTTTAATGGCTTCTTATACCAATATAGATTATATGATTACCCACGATAATTTCACCATGACGGAAGAGCCATGGGCAATTCTCTCCGATTCTTCGATTCTCACTTGTTGGTCATGCGTGAACGGTTTGAATTGTATCAAGTAGCTAGTTCAATTATAAGGCTTGGATGAAGTTAGACGCACGATCAATCAAGCTGGATCAGAATGATCATCTATTAAATATTTTATAATTTATTTTATTGTTATATTATATAATTTTTCTAGAAAAATAATTAAATATTTTAAATTGAAATAATTTTAAGGGAGACATACCATTGTTAGCGTTTGAATTAGTTGAAGCAATTTAAATCCAAATCACACTCTTACCTAAAACAAGAAAAAATAAACGTTAGTAAATTAAACAACTAACAACAAAAATAATGAATAGAAAAATACAATAAAACCTAATAAATATCTTTATTTATTTTAAATAAATAAATAAAGTTTATTTAATTTAAATAAATAACTTTATTTAATAACTTGATAAAGGAAAATAAATCCGGGGTTTTCTATATTATATGTATCGTTAGTATAGATATCCTTAAAAATATTCCTATTCTAAAGAGCATACGACCTTGAAGACTTAATATGTATTTGGCAGAAAGATCAATTAAGATATTAAATTATACACTGTTTTCCCATTGAAATATTACAATCAATCTCAAATGAAGACAAATTATAATAGGGCTAAAGAATTCATTCATACAAACCATAAATGTTTTGAATGATATAAAAATTGAATAATCTCAAAAAAATACATCTAGAAAAATATAAGTTTTTATAAAAAAAGAATAAACGCAGATATATACTTTCAGAAGCTATAATTAGATTTCTTAAAATATATATATATATACCCTTTGTTGACAACACTTTAAATGCAAACCAATACTTTGCATTTAAATGTTTTACTAAGATCATAAAAAATATTTGCAACCCAATTTGCTTATTGCTAGTAATCTGCGTTGCTTTGGGTCATCATGATCAGAATTTTTCCAACCATCAATTGATGGCAGTAAATGTATGCACTACAGTTGTATGGTATAGTGCAACATTGTACTTTGTAAATATACCACCTTGAGTTTAGTTGTTTGTTCATTTTTGCATTATTTCGGATGGACTAGTTAGTATGTTATATCAACGATAAAACGTTTATTTATATTTCACAGTAACATTCACACTAAAAATTTCTCCCTTCAGTATTTTCCCTTTTGATATACACCGTTCCATTGAGCACGGAAGGGCGCGAGAAGGTAGGCTGCTCTGTTTGCATAAGGCTAGTGAAAGGATGCATGTCTTAAAGAGAGCGCTATGGGTCAAGGAAACGAGGACAGGGAGTGGACAAGGCGGAGGACTGCTCTATTAGTTGATTGAGGTCGTCTTGTTGACAGCTTCGTGTCAAATTATTACTCCATTAGAAACCACTTTAGTATCAGGAGTAAGTTTTAAGTTATTTGTACCGTATGCTTAAGATAACTACGAAAAAAATTAAGTACTTGTTTAATGCGAAACTATACCATCCCTCTTCATTACACATAATGTGTTAATTAATGACTAAAAATAAATCACAAAACCTGACACCTGTGATGGATTTCTGAGTAAAACTACAGTTTTTTTCCCCTTTATGTATGAAAACGGCTTCAAAATCAAATAACCTGATTTTTGATATTGTGGCGCAAAATATCAAGACAAGTAGTTGTTTATTTTTTTTAAGGTAGTCAAGAGTCGCTCTAAAATGTTCATCATATCTTTCAAAAAATCATAAGTCAAGGCATTACGTTTCAAATTATTTATGACGAAAACTACTCTGATGAGATCCGATAAATTTTGGTCCTCCATTGCACTCCTACTTTTTAAAATTTTATTTTATTAATTTATTTACCCTGTAATAAAGGGTTAATGTTTATGTATTTGACGGATAGCGAAAATCCGATATAAGTGGCCACAATTATAGTACACAGAGTGTAATCGAAAGATTTCGACATGTGTTGAGACACCTGTGAATGGCAAATGTCCAAGTTCTGGGTAGTTGCTGGCTTCCTCCTTACCATGTTGTCCTTACCATGTTGGTTGCCTGCTGAGGTTTCTTCTCCATAGAAATGTTGTGCTGAATCTGGATATATGCAGAGCACATATGCTTAGCTGACTTCCTATTATCTAGTTGCAGACCGTATATTCCTAGTAGTAGTAACCTGATAATAGATGGATCAGCCTCTGTCGCAAGAATATAGACCAGATAAATTAAGGAGAATTGCTGTTTTACATAGAACAGTACTAAATGAAGTTGTGGAAAATATTTGAAATTATAACAAATAGAATATTTTTATCATCGTCTTCGAGTTATTTTCAGAGGATCAGTTTGGAATCGTGCTAAACATACAGTTTGTAAGATGATATCAGGACTTAAAATGTAGAAGATGAGACAATGGATAGGACAACATAAAGTATTATCGTAATAACGGAAAATACAATTATGATATAAAGTCTTCAATTCAGTTCAACTCATGTTCATGTAATATTTATTCATAACTTGTCAACGCTACACCAATTTAATCATAAAGATAGAAAAATACAAAGGCTTAGAAATATTAAACTTCCAGAGAGGTAATGCATTACTCTTAAATACTTTAACGGTTTATTCTATCTTTCCCGCAGATATATGTACAAGACATTTAGTGATTAGTATTATATGCCTTAGATAAATATGAAAAGAAATTTGAGAAATATGTGGTGATGGAGAAAATAGTTGACATTATAACGAAGAGATTATTTTTATCATTCTCTTTGAGTTTATTTTTGAGAGGATCAGTTTGGATTGTTATTTCGTCCACGATTGGAGAACTCCAAATGCCGAAGATGAGAGAATGGATAGAACAAACGATACGCCATTTCTGACATTGGAAAGGCTGTGGCTTCTGTAACGAGGGAAAATATCGTTTCTCTTTTGTGGCAATATCGACAGGCCATGTTTTACCATCATTGAGGTCGTTAAATCCTCTTTGCTATCGGCCCTCGCGATGTCGGGGATTCACCCGCTGGTTCGTTAGTGGCCTCACCGAACACTTTCGTTCGTTTCACCGTTCGGGGACGTAATTGTTGCTAAGTATGCTTCATTGTATGTACACTTTAGGCTTAAATGCTAGTCTTGAGAACAGCGGATTGATTTAAAATTTTAATAATAAATAAAATAATAAATGTTAATACCTTGGAAAATTTCCGACGAAAAGCTCTTAAGTCTCCAAACTAAAATTGAAATTAAATACTACAGATAAAAAAAAATTATTCCTCAATAATTGGAATCATAAAATCTTTCGACTGTAAAACATTAGTGTCCTTGTGGAAGAGAGAAGGAAGTAAGGATGAGGGGGTAGACTGAGGTGAGAAGAAGGTAAAATTCAGAGGGAATGGATTTATTGGAGAAGAAAAAAAAAGAAAGAAAAAACTTAAATTAAGTTCAGCAATATTTATATATCTACAGCGCCGGTGAATAAGTGTTGGAATCTAATTTTCTCCAAAATGAATTTCTTGTACTTAAGGAAGCACAATTGTATTATTTTCTTAATGACTATTCGTTATTAGTCTTCTGTTCGGAATACCGTAACTATAACTATTCAGTTGTATTTGACTATTTACGAGGTCTAAGTGCGGTTAAGGTTAAGTATGGAAATTTCCCAATCATATGTTTATTGTCCTTTTCGCTACTTGTTTCAGATTTTCGTTTTCAGATAAATAAATATATGAAATAATAATAAATATAATTTAATATTTATATTAAATCTGATTTACTTAATATTGTTTGTGCCTAAGAATAAAGCAAGAGTCAAATTTATTTGAAATTTTCGGTCTATTAATAAAAAGTTTTAAAAAATACAATCTTATGATATTTTAAAAGGTAGATTAGTTCAGCTGTAAGGATGAATAACGTAAAGCTGCTTTTAAAACCCTTAAAAAAGAAGTTTGCTTTGATGTTTTGCGCCATGATGATAAACAGTGGAGGTTATGTGATTTTTAAGGCGTTTGCCTTCAACTTCCAATCCATAAAGGGGAAAAAACTGTAGTTTTATACCGAATTCGGTACCACTTTGACAATTTATTTTTTATTTTAGTAACAACCCATTATACAAGAATTGTTCTGTAAATTGGAACAAATCGGATCATAACTGGGAAGCGATTTACCCACAAGAAATAATCGGCTAAGGAGGCGTGTAATCATATGGTTTTAGGTTTGACAAATGCCTTTGTAACGACTATTTTACGCCGCATTGTCTTCTCGTCTTAGACCGCCGTCGTCTTAGAACACCGACGGGTGCTCTTGGCCAACCCGGTGATGGAAGAGGGGTGATTCCTCCTTGGACGTTGTCCGCCACTGGTGAAGTCAGACAATGGTGACGAACGAGAACATCTGTGACAAGTTTCCTATTTTTTTGTATATATATCCATATATACAACAAGGATCGTCGATATACAACAAGGAAAAATTCTACACGCTGTTCTAGTTCTTTTAGTAGTGTAATAATGGCTTTTCTTCGTAGTATGGATAAGCGTGTAATTTGACGAAATACATGGTTGAAAGTTCTTGAGATTTATTTGGACCGTTCCCAGGATAGTTATCGAATCAGTCAGTTTTACGATGTTTAAGAGGTTTGGTCCCGTTGTATAATTGGTGACGTAACCGTAATCATCCTCAGGTGGTCTCCATATAAGGCAAGGAGTTCCTATCTCGTAACCTGTTTATTGGCCCCTGATATCGTTATCGAGTAATTAGGGGGTTTGCGTAATGTGTGTAGCGCGGTTTCTATTGGTTAATGCTTTAATTTACAAAATCTATCATGCTATTTTTATCCCGAAACGTAGATATTCAGTTAATATTTTTATTTTATAATAATCCCATTTGTATTATAAATAAGCCTATTATAATTCCTTTGAACTTACATCCTCCTATCAATATTAAAACCTAATGTCATAATGCTATTATGTACGATCATACTTATATATTTCAGTAAGCCATTATTTGCTGAATTCCAAGAAATATTTTAAACATTTCTATATTAATTATCATATGGATAACATGCATTATGGAAGGATGAAATAATGTATAACCTTATTAGTTTTGTTTGGAAGATATAACAGCTGTAATTTATATTTTTTCTTTCTATATCTTGGCATCTTTTCCTATATGTCATAGGAATTGCCAATCAGCAACTGAAAGACTACTTGAAAAATAATGAAGTCAGATATTGGAATCTGAGTGGTATGACATACATTTTTTAATATTAAGCTAACAATTAGAATTATAAATGAATGATTGATGATGATACAAGGTCGCCCTGTAAATTGCATGACGGAGAGAATTTACGGAGAGCATTAACTGCTAACAGGGCAGGACCTATAAATACGTCAAACGTAATTTTGTATTTTCATTTGAACTATATATATATATATATATATATATATATATATATATATATATATATATATATATCGTTGATATATATAAACGAAAACGTATATATTTCTCAGGCTTTTCATTTATTGTAAGCATAAATAAAAAAAATAATAATATAAAAGTACGTTCTGCGGTCGTGACGTACTGACACGTCCTAGTGAAAGAGCTCGCGCCCTTTATTTGCCGTGTGATTAAAAAGAGAATTACCCGGTTAACAGGTTAAAAATAAAAGTAATGATTATAACAATAATTACTGTAATAATTGACTTTTACAATAAAAATATAACATTTTAAGATACAACATTATATTTTCGGCTACTTTTAATAAACGAAACGGGTATCATAAATATATATTTTTTCTGATCATTTTTTTTTTTTGAAGAGAGATAACGTCTTAGATGCGATGTGGTACCCGCGTTTACTGACTACTAGTGAGGATTTGCTATGTATAATATAAGATTTAATTACATTATGAAATGTTTGCAATATTTATTAGATCATACACTAAACTGTATTAAATGTTCCCCTTATTAATGACGGTTAACAGAGTAGATTTCTATTGCATTACGTTTGTTTTTCAGTACTTATGAAGTTTAAAACATTTATTTAGTTGAATGGAATGTACATGTATACAAGGTTATCTTTCCACAATTTTATATTTTCACATCACCCACATTTTCATCACAATATTTCTTCTTTATAAACTGCGAAATTAGGGGAACACATAATAGATATAAAAAAATAAATTAATTTAGCAATATGTAGCATTTTATTTGGGTATAAACTTGAAACCTGTTAATAACATGACTTTATGCCCCTATTGCCTCATATTTCCACTCCCTCTGCTTCATAAAGGATTTGACAAAGGTATTTTTTCGTATGTGATAAAACTGGTTAGTGGGTGGTAAGGTATAATTTTTTTATTTTTCATTTTGGGCGAGAGCAAGGTTTCAGTTTTAATTATTGTATTATTTAGATAACATATAGAATTTTTAAAAACAGAAAAATCTATTTATAAAATGGGATTCACCTTCAACAGGCTCTCCCTCGAAAAAAAATTGTTTCCATGATTGAAGAAAATAAATACTTCAACATTTACGTATTTACAATGGTACCGCGGATTAATACAATAAGATACGAAGAAATTATATAACGTTGGCATTGACAGGTTGGGGGTCTTGAATCTTTATGGTTCGTGGTTTTACTGCATCTAATAAAGATAAATACGGTTTCTTGTGATTGTATAACTCTATTCAAAGTGAAATTCGTAGGTATATTTGATTTTTTCAGTGGGAGGTTGGATAAAATATCTTGAAGGAAAAGTGTTGAATAACAGTCAATCGGTTGGAAAATTACTTTCAATTCTGTCACACTGTACCTATACTTTCGGTACTCAAATACAAACTAAAATAGAAATGTCTCAATAAATAGCGAAAGGGAACAAAAATGGTTTTACTGTTGTTGAAACATTGTTTGGGGCTTATGACCAATTTAACTACATTCTTTTAAACTAATACAATGCAAACGTATCCTAAATGACTTGCCAATCAATTGTTTTTTTAATAATTGAAATGTCTGAATATTAAATTTCACAGAAACTTCTTATCACCATCGAAAATTTCCTTTAATAAAAATACAGTTTACTTAAGATAAAATCCAAATTCGATCGATTCACCAAATGATAACGTACAAAGAAAAACACATGAATTTTCCACTCCCAGACGACGTTTCATCTGATGATTATTATGTTTGTTTCGTTCAAAACTATCTCTTGTTTTTAAATAAAGGGAGTTCGATAAGACCGCGGTAGTGCGTGTCTCTGATATGATACCGTTAAGTGAAAAAAAATGATAATGCGGTATCACATAGATAGGCTGGAGTATTCATTAGTGTCATCATCGGAAAGTTACTTCACATATTAAATAGTTATGACTAAAAAAATCATTTATTATTGCTGTTTATTTTCCCGACCTAAATAACATATCGAAAAGAAAATTAACATGGACTAAATTAAATACTTAAATGCTCTTTTGTAAGATGCCTGAAATGCTGAAGATTCGTGCCTTATTTTCGAATCAGGTTATTTCTTGACAAAATATAACAAGAAAAGTAAATGAAGATGTGTTAAATTACTAATGAAAATTACTGCATAAAGATTTAATTAATGCAACGTAGCAACAAATGTTTCGAATAAAATGTACATCTCAATCAATAGTGTATTGGTTGTTGTTTAAATGATATCCATAGTCCCCTCTCCTACTTTTAAATTATTAATGAAATTTTTAATAATAATTATACCTTAATTATTATTAAAATTGCAAGTAATGCTATGATAATAATAATTAAATAAATCAGGCAATGTCTGTGTTTACTTATGAATTTTGATAATTTTTTTATTATGTTTTATCGATATATATATATATATATATATATATATATATATATATATATATATATATCGGAACAAAAAATATAAGCTAAGAGAGTAACAGGAATGTGATAAAAATATATATAAAAAAACTTAATTATACTAACATAACAAATATAATCTATTATCTACTACTAGCTTTTTAATGTTGCTGTTAACCTCTGTATAAATTTTTCCTTTTTCTGATTAATTTTATGGATTAATCCATATTAAAAGAAATATTTATCACGCTAAATTAAATATACTTAATCTCAGAGGAAGGTAGAGATAACCCACTAAAGATATCATATTCCATTTAATACAAGATTCACTTAAAATCAATTTTATCTTTTAAATAAATTTATTACATTTAAAAATAAATTTTATTTATTAAAATATTTATACAACAAACATTAATTAATAGTTAAAATACATCAAATGATTTAGTAATTTTGATTCAGTACTAATACGTACAATATCGTTTAATAATCCCTTTTGATATAATACTTTCAGATAATAGTAATTTTAAAACTTTGTATTATCAACCATTATCAATATCAGACACTACAAATAGATAAACAAAACAGATCGTTATTATTATTAAAAATCTATGAGTAGATAACAATTATATATGCTATTTAATAGTATCCTGGCTCTGAAACTATTTTGATCTGTTTAAGGACTTATTTTATATTAATAAATAATTAGAATTCATTGAAGAGTTGATATCATGGACAGGATGCGTTTGTACAGCATGTAAGAATAGTTTATATAAAGAAGTATGTGCAAATACAGGATAATATAAATAATAAAAATAAGGTGAGACAAAAAGTTACGACAGATTTTCACATACATAAATCATTATATTTATTTACTGTTATTTTGATGGTGAATATTTTTATTTTGAAGAGAAAAGCTTTGTCCTGGACGGGATTCGAAGAGCTCTGCACTAGAGATGCAGACAACTAGACAGATTCGAATCCCGGCCAGGGCAAATCTTTTCTCTTCAAAATAAAAATATTTAAAAATAAATCATTATCGTTTGATGAAGCCGGACTAAAGTTAAATTATTAAATTAATTCAGTAAATTTTATTATCTCTCAAATATCCAAGAGTTTCTTTGTTATTTTTAGATTAGGTAAGAATAAGGGATAAACAAGGTGATTATTGGAAAGAGTAAAATTCCCCGAAAACGTAGCGTGGGAAACGCGTATGTCGTTATCAGAAAGAGTTTAGATAAGAAGTGACGTTTCTCTCTTCATATATAGCTGGTGATTTCGGTTCTGATGACCAGTTCTCCCTCTCGTTTCGGATGTTTAGTGTCTGTTCTAGTAAATTTGAGTACTTCCATCGTTTAGTATCTTAAAGTGAGTTCCTAATTACTAAGTTGTATTCTAAATTATTTCAGTTAAATCATAAGGGAAACAAATTTGTCTATTTTTATTATTAATAATTAAACAGTGACTTATGAAAATGGCTAAAACTATTTTAGCTATAATGATGCCTTAAGTTTGTTTATTTTTGTACTGGGGTATTTCTTCAGAAAGATTCGATGAGACTTGATTGTTTTCAGTAAGGAAATGGTTAAAGGAAATAAATCCGGATAAATGTAAACAAATAGAGAAATATAACATAAAAAAAAACATATACGAGATAAGATAGCTAAGTGGTTCAACCGAATTTTAGTTTTTTGTTTCTTGTTAAAGATGCTAATGGATGTGCTTTTTTCGAAATTAACAATTAAATAATTTTTATTTAATTTATTTCTTTTTGACATTCATGATTTTTTTAAATATCGATGACGTTAAAAATGTGATAACAAGTAAACAATCAATCGTATGACTAATTTTAGTAGCAGCTATTTTTGGAGATTACCTATTTTAAGATATTTCCCACATCTCTTTTGGAACTTTAGAATAAATTATAAATACTATAATTAAATAATATAATTATATATAAATAATTTTAAAAATATAAACAAAGCACGTGCAATTGAAACAGTAGCTATAAATTATGCAAATTGATATATGTTTCCAATTGAATTTTCCAATAAAACGTGTTCAGAAAATTTATCTCTCAACAAGGTTAGGACATTCTCTTTGCAATCGTCGAGAAAATTTGCATATCTGACTGTTAAACAAACAAATAGTTTTTTTTAAGTCTATCATAATGAACTGTCAAATATAATGCATTAAATTGAATACATTAAACTTCGTATCTATGTAAATGAGCAATGAATAAAAAGTAATACTGTATTAATTCTTGATAAGTGAATAAATATTTAGAGAACAGCAGACTAAATAATTATTCCCTTTAAAAGGGCTATAATATTTATTCACAATTAAGGAGTTGTATTTAACTGAGAAATTCTAACGTTAATTTTAAACTTAGATACAGAACACATGGTTATCTCTAAAATATGAAGTATATAACTAAAATTACTAATGCTTACAAAAAAATCATCCCCAAGTCAGCGAGTGAAGTGGTTTAGTGGTAGAGCACTGAGTTTCCGTGCCAAATGTTTTGGGTCCAAATACTGCTGCTTCGCAGACTTTTATTTAATATTTTAGCAGCCTGAGAAGGATCCTATGGGATCAAGAACCCACCTTGGGCTTGCACAGCCTCTATTAAGTAGGTACCCAAAAATTTGATAAAATCTGGGGGTTGAGCTTGATGTTGGTGATCTAGGTACCTCCCTGCTCAATTATAGTCCAAGAAACAGTACCGTCTCTACTACTTGCTGAAACTAAGACGTACTGATCATTAAAAGTTTGTTATTTTTTTCTGACAAATTTGTTTTTTAATTATTACTTGATCGGATCGTTATTTATTCGCCTTCTGGGTAGAAAAAAAAAGGCAAATACTCTATATTATTTCTTACTTATTTTACTATTTCACTATTAGATTTATAATACTTATAACTTCTTGTCTTGCCTGCAGATCAATTAAGATGAAGCTAAAGCTGACCAATGACAAACTCGATAAGAAAGAACAACCCTGCGAGACGAAGACACCTCCGGCCAACCCGGAACCTGTAAGGATAGTCATCGAGGATATCCCCCCGGCACTCGAAGAATCCCTTCCAGGGCTCTGCTGCGAGTTGGGATGCCAACTTATAAAAATCTCAGCCCTAGCCTTAGCCGTATCTACACTCTGTTTTCTATTCGGACTTGTTTTCTACAACGTAGTACTCGTCAACTACGGGTTGTAAGTATAAGATTATTTATAACGACGATCTGAGGCTGTGATATTAGCTTAACTGACCGACTGTATCTGTGTATAAATGTTATTAATGTGTGATATGTTTTATTTATGAAAATAAAGATTAATTTAATTATTTGTTGTGGTTGTTTATGTCCTTGATATCCTTTCACGCCAATATAAAAAAAAAGATTAGCTAAAAAAAAAGGAAGGCTTTTAATCTCTGAAATATTAAATCTTTTTATCTGCTACTGTTACGCTCTTTCCTGATCTTTCCAGGCCTCCATATCAAAGATAAGATTGGTAAACTAGAGAGCGCCTTATAAATAGAAATGATTTTTTTTCAAACGTTTTTTGTTTTAAACAAAACACTCTATTAATCCTACTGGGATCTTACAAATCGTAATCTTAATCTGCAAAGGTTAGATAGAATAATGATAAATAATATTTATATATATCAAAATTATTTTATTTAAAAGTTAATTCTTAAACTTATTACCGAGGCATTGGCTTTGAAGTGAATAATGTTTCATTAATGAACACAAACCAAAGTATTTGGAATTTCATAATTTTTATGAAAACAATATTACCTTCTTCACTCCATGATTTCATTGTACTTCTTTACAAACCTTATATATTTTATATTGAATAATAATTGTTGACCTTGATAATACATGTGGAAGAAAGTGGACCGGGTAGAGGTCACAATGAATTTCTAGTAGAATTGGAGAAAAACTTTATTGATTAGCCAACGTTTTTCTCCAATTCTACGATAAATTCATTGTGACCTCTACCCGGACCACTTTCTTCCACTTATATATTTTAAATTTATTAGATATACGGAAATTCAATTGAAAAATGTATAGAAATTTTCAGGAAAATAGAGATATAATGAAATAAGGCTTTTGAGCATATTTGATTAGTAATTAATGATAACAAAATTTGAAATTAATGGTTTTCCATATTATAAGGTTTTCTTCATAAATTTTCCTCAAAGTGAAAATTAAACACTATTAATTATTATTATTAAGACATAATAAATTATATGATAAGAATTAAGAAGAAGAAGAAATAAGAATTTACAAATAGGAACATAGAACTATTTATCATTATATTATTATTTTTATTGATTTATTTAACGCAATAAGCAATCAAAATGATCAGACTATATGATGGGCTTGAACTGTATTTGAAATATGCGTTGATATGAATATTATATAAATTAAAACTGGTTGATGCAAGAGAAATAAATATGAATTCATCACTCCGTCTGGAGGGTCCGTGAATCATTTATGATTACATCGATACACTTATTTAGAAAAACAAATAAATAGCACTGTAAATATCGCTTCGTTAATGTTTACAACACTAGTGATAATAGACACAAACATTAAGTGTGTGTGTATGAAATTTCAAAGGTATTCCAAAATTTCTGTAAATAGAAAAGAAAAAATACTTAGGAAAATTTAGTTCATAATTATCTTGGGATTAGTGCATCACAGAATCATTGGTTCGACATTATTACCTAATAAATATCCCTTTAAAAACTTAGTTTTCTTCATAAAACAACAGATTCCATTAAAAAATAGTTTGAAAGAAACTGAAGAAAGTAAAGGGTTGAATACGATTTGAAAACAAATTTGAAGCAATATTTGTCTAACACTGAGTTTTACAACACCTGTCATCGAATCATGATCACCTTGGATCTGTAAGAATATGGTATGTATGATATGTGTCATTCATAATATGACAATATACACAATATAATTATATAACAAAGGCTTCTCTAATTAGTTCTCGTTTTCGACAGAAGCACGAATTGAGTCCAGATTATTAGTTGAAATGCCTAATCCTAAAATATTGACAAATACTTCTGTATTATTCTTTACAAATATAATTACACTCCATAAGTTTAATAAATTGTTAGAAAGATTCGGAAAAACAAAACAAAAAATTGTTGCTATTTTTTAAGTCACAAAGATATATCGCATATACGGTGCTGTAACTTCATTAAACAATTTTTGTCAAAACTGAGTATGTTTATATTTTTTTAATAGCAATTGGTAAGATGTTTGCTTTTACTTTAAAATGAAGTTTAAAGCTGTAATTTAAATATTATCATATTATTTGTTTAGTCGAGAAAAACTATACGTTGTAATAGGATGATGAATTTTCAAATGCTTCTCCTGAAAAATTACATCATTTACATAAGTGACGTCATCCTTGATCACATTAGGATTCTGTAAATAACATTTTCTCGATTACTACAAGGAAATATAAATCAACTTAAACATAAGTATTTCCTGCAATGATTTCTGTTGAGATTTAAATTATATATTTAGATAATTTACACATCTTACTAGTGTTTCTAAAGTGACACAATTCAAAAACCTGTGCTTTTATCATTGGAGAGTTATGACCATGAAAGAAATGCGTAAATATCCCTTAATCACTCATCAAAACTGTATCAATCTTAGCTTCAGAAATTGTCATCAAGTAGACACGTGTCAATTTTATTGTTCTAATGCTATTCAAAGCTCATTAATAGTTATTCACATTTTTTCCAAAAATGTAGGTTTTTGACTTATGTCACTTTGGCAATACTAGTTCGAAATGCTTTGTATTAATTTAAGGAAAAATATATGAGTGCTCTCTATTTTAACTGCAATTTATTTATTTAGATAATTAATTAATTAATTTAAAAGTAGCATTGACCTTGTAATTGGTAAGTTATTACGTTTATTAAATCCATACAACATTATAAAGACATTACTGATTATGACTGATAATAGATCTATAATTAGGCCCGTGTTTATGTAACGATGATTGCGTAAGAACATTGAACCGAGAGCAAAGAAAAAATGATCTTGTTATTGTTTGTTTATTAATCTTATCTTATTTATTGTCTCTATGGGGGTCTATATACCTTATTGATACAGTGCGAATCATTATTTTAAAATTTATTTACGTTTTATTGGTCTACTATTATATTTTTTATTAATTTATTTTATATTTAAATTTTAGAATTACTTATTTTTTTTAGAATAAAGAGAACATAGTATCGTTATATCAAGATATAAACAGGTATCCATGCATTGTGTCGATATCCAAAAGTATCACAACGATAGTCAAATAACAATAAATAAATAATGTTGTTTTGTTTTTTTAGATTAATTTCTTGATATTTACAACTGTAATAATATTACAACAAGTAAATCTGCTATACGAACAAATGACATGAAAAAAAAAACACTAGTGGAGAAACTACCCACCGGTAGTATTCCAATTAAGCTCTATCTAGTAGAAGGTCTCGAGGCCATCTTCTTTTCAGACGCCTCGGAGGGTTATCAGGAATACTATGGGAAGCAAGTTGAGAGACTAGCGGATTCAAGTGTGTGTGGAGCTTGTCATGGAAGGATATGTATCTAGTTTGGGCCAAATCAGCAGCATATGGGATATTAAGATCATGATAGATGAGTTTGTTTGTGACATAATAAGGAGCATTGAGGATTTTATGAAGGTTTCGGATTGGATATGATATGAATTGGATGGTTTAGTAGAGACCCAAAGCTAAACTCCGTATGTCCAAATAGGTCTGATAACTGTCATGTAAATGAGTCTTTTGTGATTAATGATTTGTGATTTGTGAGAGCTTAGAGCGTTGGTCCAGTAAATGTTGAAGTTGACGTTTTCGCCGAGCGGTTTCTTGCCTTTTCAGTCCTGTATGAGCATGACGAAAATGATTGTTAATTTTTAAAAATATGGTATATTTTGTTCTGAAATGTAAAAAGTAGATTTTTTTGTTGAAGTTCGAATATTTACAAATTATAAAATCATGGAAAGGAATGCTATACAATTAAATATAGCATTTCTTTAATTTCATATAATTATAAGAATTATTATTATGTTAGTTTAACTATTATAAATTAGTGTGACTATAATTATTGTGGGTGTGAAATTGTTCAGTGACTTGCCGTGCCGAAGTTCCCAGCTGCGGCAGATTTTATTTAATCTGTTAACAACAGGGGATGGATCGTTTGGGATCTGTGACCCTCTTGGGGCTTACTCAGACTCTATAATGTCAAAATAGGAAGAAAACCATGCGCTTGAGCGTGATAAATCACCACCTTGTCCAAGAAACATAACAATTGCTACCACGTATTGAAAGTTTAAAAAAATTAATTGTTGTAATTTCGAAGTTAAGGATTTTCAATCCAATTTATTTATATCTTAATTTACTTGAAAAATAATTTTAAATGAGGTCATTGTAAATAATAATAATTTGTATTTGATGGCCCATTTGTCACCTTTTTAGGAGTACCCCACGTTGAGAATTTGTAATCTGGCTCATTGAAGATTAGATTACAATAATATTTTCTAGTGCAATCCAGAAAATAAAAAAAATCGTTGGGGATATTGGGATCGATATCTGCGCAGATTACCTAATCCAATTTTAATTGAAGTGTTCGGTTAACTGATAACGATAATGTTAACTGATAAAGATAATGTTGGTAAATCAATTTTGAACATCAATATATTTAGAGATGCTTTACAATTATTTTTATTTCAGTATAGCTACCGTGCTGTAAAATTGATTGCATTGCGATAGTTTTACCTAAGAGATTCTGAACACCTAATGAAAAATGACCTAGTAAAAAATGATTCATCTGAAAATATATGTTTGTCATAATAATGATACTTTTTATATTTATAAATCAATTTGAACGGATTGAAATGATTGAATTGAAATTACATTTTCAGAGTGCAGTTATCAGAAAGTGATAAATTAAAAAATATATAATTTAATGTATGTACCATTATATATGTTTAGAGAGCGCAGTGGCTCGGTGGTAGAGCACTGAATTGCCGTGCCGAAGGCCTTGGACTCAAATCCCGCTTCGTTGGCAAACTTTTATTTCATTTGTTAGCGGGTTGAGACAGATCCTGAGAGATCTAGAACCCTACTGGGGTTCATCCAGCCTCTATAATGTGGGTACTCAATATAAGGCGGTAATGTCTTGAGCGTGATCTGGGACAAATCAACTTCCTGAACAACCGTTGTCCAAGACACTGTACAGTCTCTAATATGTACTGAACTAATATATGTTTACACACACAAAAAGAGTGGAACGGACTCGAAAGAGACGTTCTAACATATTCCCACGCCCCTGAAGATAACCTTAACTCTAGTTGATAAAACCAGGTCGTTTTCTCCATGGTAACCATTTTCCCGGGAAAAACAACGGTACTCACCCCTCCCGATTTTCCATACTTTCTACATGGCAGGACCTTGGTAATGCAGCTCATCGTGCGTGTAAGGGACCTTCCACATCAGGATGGATGCATGATGCATGATAATCGGAAGCTATAATTTCCAACTTTATGTTCCTTAATTTTTAATTAAAAAATTAAATATAATGCAGTTTCTTCCTAATACAGGCTTTATTTATTACTCATTTACTTTTTATTTAGCCATATCTGTATACATAATCACACCGAAATTTGTTTTAACTGATAAACCTAATTTAAAAATAATGCTGAAAGCTCATTTATTAGTTATATATAAACATTTATCTCAACAGAACCTCATGATAGTGTAATCTTTTATACTATTATATTGTAATTAAAATTTATTAAATATTAATTTATATAATATCATATTATTATAATATGTGTAATTAAAATGTATAATTTAGAATATTTATGACATTTGATATAAAACTACAAGAATTAATTTTAAACTACAAGCGATTTCACTTCAATTTATTTTTATTATGAAATGTATTGCATCAAATCTTAACCAAAGAACAGAATCTCGTTGTTATGATTGATTTTTTTCTACATAATTTCTAAGAAATACTCTTTATGGATCTAGGTTAGTAACTTAAAATTAATGGAAACTGATTTAGAAATTTTCTGCCAAGTTTAAATACCAAGTTCCGCCGAAGGAACATAAAAAAATAAATTAAATGTTTGCTGGGAGCTTAAAACGAGTTGGTATCGATATAAAATTAAATCATATTTATTTATAAAGCATCAATAAGTAAATAACAAACAGGAAATATGCTTGTTTTGTTAAAATTTTAACCTTATCCATGCGATAGATGAATTAATATAGTTTTATTTTATGTAGCCGAGCCAGACAGAAAGAATTAAAAGCTCCTACTTTAATTAATGAGAAATCAAATCTAATGCCTATTAATTTAATGTGTATCATTATGTATTAATTGATTGATATATTAAAAAAAAAAGTTTAAAATGAAATAAAATGGAATGCTGATTTTTATACTTGACATGAAATTATAATAAGACTTACGGAATATTTTGTTATTACACTTAGTTTTTCATATGTAAATTACTAGAAATATTTTGTACTCGTTTAAAATTGTAAATCAGTCGTTTTATTAATTTTTATGAAAAAATCCTAAATAAAGACAATAGTGATAATAAAAACAGATTTACATTACAAGTAGATATCAGATTAAATTAATCTTCATAAATAATAAAAGCGAAAGATTTACCAAATCACGATTTCTTCCTGATACTAAATCGCAATGCAATAACGCCTTGAGTTTTGGTATCTTAGGATTTCAGTTGGACTAATGGAGCATCCATCTTCTTATTGTTTCAACAATTATTGGACGTTATTCTTTAGTTTTAACTTAGTCTTAATAATAAACAGACTGACAGAATAAACTAAATATGGACTAAGAAATAATAAATATTATAAAATATGTCATGATGATGATAGCCGGCATCAATAAATTAAAGTGAAATCGCTTGTAGTTTAAAATTAATTCTTGTAGTTTTATAGTAAATGTCAAAAATATTCAAAATTATACGTTTTAATTACACATATTATAATATATTATGTAAATTAATATTTTATAAATTTTAATTACAATATAATTGTATAAAAGATTACACTATGATGCATACAACATGCTGAGTTTATAAATCATAATGTATCAAATATGAAACATATATTGTGTAGCATCTAAATCTAACTTTTTCTTCTTCACTTCGGTTTCATTTTACACAAGCATTAGGGATGCCTACATAATGAAAGCAACCTAAAATACTTCTCGATTGTTAATATTAAATGAGGAGATCAATGCTTTAATGTTTTGTTTTTTTTCTATCAGTATTCTAAGGCTAATCCTAAGGCTCTGGCGATTATATCCTTTTTTGTATTTAAGTATTTCATTTATGCTATAAGTGTGTTGCTTTCTTAATTTTTTGTTAGTATATAAAGAATAGACAGTAAACAGAATAGACAAATGAAAGTTTATTATGCTGATTACGAGCCGTCAAGTGGAATGATAACTCAATTGTCTTGTGAAGTTACTTGCTGTGAAGTTGTATTTTTTTCAAATAGCCCACTTAGCAGAAACTTAAAAACAGGGCCCCATATAATGATGCTATTAGTGAGTGTATGATAGATGTCAGGCATACGTCACGGTTTGACATTTCGGTACCATTGAAGAAATTCTTTAGTTTCACAACCAGCCACCATTGAAAATGAGACAAGTGAACCCTGAGTCTGACAAAAATTTGATTTATAAGCCTTACTCACTGTCTTACAACTCAGTGCCGTGCCATGTTACCTCAGGGTGGGCTAGCTATGTGTACAGAACCTACCCCGCTTATTGCGATCAGGTATTGCACGTTTAACTGGATTTCGAGTAAGTGATATTGTAGAAACTGTCCACATTAAGTTAAAAATTAGCTATTACTATTCATTTTCAATAAATTACTTAGCTAGTTAAATTAATCAGCTGGCTAGAATGTGTTTAAAGCGTGCAATCATAATCAAATTGATACATGCATGAATTAATTATAGTAATAACACTAAATGAATACATTAGATGTACATGCTAGATAGAGAAACATGCTACACTCAAGATATTAAAACTGGTACCTTAAAATAGAATAGAAAAATAATTTTATCCTGGGACCAGGTCCCTTTAGAATAACAGAGATGAAAAAAAAAAAATAAATATTTATCTGGCCATAGGCCTACATCAGAATAAAACGATATTTACATAATATCTTGAAAGTGAATAACTAAACAGGTATGTTTTGGTAGGGAACCAGAAAATGTAATACAAAATTAAAATAAAAAAAAAAAACAGACAAATTTATAATAATTTCCTTATAGAGTAACTTTCCTAAAAATGAAATGGATTATTAATTAAAATATGTATTTGTTATACATAATGTAGTATTTTTTATAATATGTTCCAATATTATATATTATGTATATAATTTAATATGGTATAGTGATTTTTCTATTCGTAATTACAGTTTATTATATAAAACTTTTGTGCTTAATTTTTTACAATGTAATTTTACTTTTTTTTTTTCATAATGCTTGTATGAAAAATCAAGCGGCGTGTACCATTTACTCGAAATCTGCAGATTATTAGAATGTTGATAAAGTACACATTTTTGTCTTTGTATAGAAAGCCCTAGAGCCACGAGTTTGTAAATTATATAAATATCTTCAGTTAAAGTAAATCAATTAATG
Organism: Arma custos; assembly: GCA_037127475.1. NCBI lineage: Eukaryota > Metazoa > Arthropoda > Insecta > Hemiptera > Pentatomidae > Arma > Arma custos. Next base: position 91,543,983 of record CM073760.1, on the reverse strand, counting down.
GTAAAAATGTGGAAGAATTACAAAGATTTCTTGCCGGATTCTGTTGTGAAATACATAACTCGTAAAACGTCAATACAACCATTCAATCTATGGAACCTTGTTATAGTAAAACATATTTTCACCTATACATAAAAAAATAACCTTCCCCTCAGATACAATGGCCCCTATCCTTGCTGGACCATTATTGACACAATAGCAGTAATGCGAGTGGTGCGTGGATCTCAGAACGCTGTTATTTTTACCTTGAACATCTGGTAGCTTTGACCCGTTCAAGGACTCATCCCCTTTCGATATTCTATGTATTTTATTTTAAATATTATATCTTTTTAGAGTTTTAATTGGAATAACCTTAGTATAATTTGATCATGGTAAATTATTTCACAGTGAGGAGGGATGGTTTTAAAAATAACGAGAATTCAAATTTAAGCAGTTCACTTGTAGTTTTTGATGAAACAAATAAAAACGAAACAAAATATATTTCGTTACATTTTAAAAACATTGTTAATTTAAATTTGATCGTTTTAAGAAATTTACACTTACCATTGAAAATGGCTTAGATAAAACAAAAGATCATTTTCTGGTAAAATTTAAAATCTAGAGTAAACAAATCCATTAGATATTTATACAGAGTCCTAGGAGTAGACCAAATCGTAGTTGGGAGGATCACATTAATCGTGAACTTAAACTAGAAGGATCTACGTTTGTAAATCGCATTTAAGAATCTAAGGTTGTAAATCCTTTGAGAGCCAAATACCATGCGTTATTTTAGAAACATTTTAGAAAAGAGTTAACCACTAATAATTTATTATACATTATACTATTATATATTACAATAATTATATTATAGTAGATACGCTTTACATCAAGGTTTTGCATTCGCATTGTTATAAGACTGAAAATTAATAAATAATATACATCCAAACCAAATATAGCGATAATTTCGACTGGTCCATTCAACGTCAAATACGGTCTTTAAACTAAACACGCTAATAGTTACTACATTTCGATACGGTCAGCTTCTAAAAATATAACGGAGAACCAAGTTAAAATGATATACATTATAGGAAGCACTAAAATATTAGCGTTATAATAATATTTAACTTGATATGTGGTTCTAAGAACGTTTAACTTTTATTATTAGGTCTCAAATTTATGTGGTCCATTCCAAGCCCTAGTTCAAGCACAGTTGCGCGTTTGTGGCCGCGGGGGGTTTGGCAACGATAGCGAAACATTATGATATATCGATTAGAAAGCTATCGAGTTTTAAACAGGTCTATTTTATCTCTCGCACTTGCCTAATGGGCTCCAGTGCTCTGATTTTGTTCAAAAAGGAATTCGACCGCCTCTCACTGTGACCGAATTAACATACCATTCCAAGGACTCTGTCCAGTTTTTTTAGTCGTGTTTCGACACTCAATGCACACATGATCATTTTGACAAAAAATAAAATATATAATGCAATAGGTTCATGTAGATTAAGCGATCAAGTTTCCTTCGAACATAAATCGAGATAGCAGGTGTTGATTCATTGGTCGGTGTCTTGGAGAAAGTGTAAGCAGCAGTTTACAGGAGGCATTAGCAAACACGCCTTATTTACATTCTAAGTTGTCTATTTGTAACTGGCAGTAGAACTTGTCTGGACTTGGAGATGCACTTAGATTTTCTCCTTCCATGCTAAGTTTATTTACTGTTTACCCTGTTTTAAAACTTAGAAGCATATGTTTTTCGCTAAAACCGCAAGTAGTCGAAAGTGTTTTACTACGTCTTCTTATGCTCTAGATTAATTCTTATAGCTATGTTTCACCAATGAATAATCCATTTTAATTTAGAACCAATCGATATAAATAAATTTAATAAAGATATAAGAAAGAAAAATGAAAGATTTCTGCACTGCAAATGAAAGTTACAAACATCGAAAAAATAGTTTCGAAAACAGATTTTTAACATAAGCTTATAATGATACATTTTTGGATGTAACACGCAATTAAGAAATATGGGCCCTAACACTCCACTCATGTAAGAACCTTAAGTTAAAACCGTACAAACATTGCTGGAGTTATTTCAACAAACGAATCGAGAAGTGAAAAACGGGTTTCCTAATCAAGCCCGAATGGCCAGAGCCCCCAGACAGTTCCGGATTAAGCGCAAGACCATTGATCGATTTAACGCCACCCATTTCCGCTTCGGCCTTCGAGAGGAAACTATTTGCCTTTCCCCTTTTGTGGGTGTGGTTCCGACTCGGCCGCGTGTCCATCCTCTTCAGGTAGAACTAATTTCAGGGAGTAGAAGAAAGAATGTCTTCGACATTACCTAATGCGGAGCAAATATCTACTAAAGTATCGGTTGGCAACTTAGATCGATAAATGTTAGAAGAATAAGTATAGACATCATTAGAGAAAATAAATTATGGAAGAAAAGTGATTATTTCCGTCGCTTCAAATTTTATCAAGTAAGATAAGTTTTCAAGGGTCCTTGACGAGAGCTTAAAGCCACAGTTAAAAAAATAAGCTATTTTCACATTGATTTATAATTCCAGAATGGTGAGGCCAATGATATAATAATATAACATGAGATATCATATTAGGTTGCAATAATTTTGGTCTATCTGATAGGAAATTACAAATAGTTTCTTGAAATAAATAATCCATTTATTTTCACATTTAAATTAGCCTGATAATTGACATAAATTAAACCGAACTGCTACTGTTCACCATATAATTCATCTATAAGTATTTAAATTAATAGTCTTTTTGGTGACTCTAATGTCTTCAGTTTTTGATAGGCAAACGATTACGCCGCTAGTAAATAAGAATAGTTTTTACATAAAGGTCATATTACGTCTAATTTCGTGATTTTAATGTAAATATCCTGTGTAAAGAACTAATATCAACGGACTGAGCAGATTTATGAATTTATCGAGGATTTAAAATGCCTTCTAATTGCAAATCCTTTTGTTGAACGACCCCTTAGAAATTAATGTAATATGATCTGGAGGTCGGAAGTGTTTTACACCATGTTCAGGCCGCTGCACAGTGTTTCGATCAGTTGGAGCTAGCTAGACAAAAGTCATGTTAAACTCTAAAATGTTTTATTGGAATATTGTAAACAATTGTTCATAACCTAGAAATCTAATATTTCTTTATGCCTTGCACACTTCATCTCGTCAGTAATAGTACGAAGTAATGAATCCATAGAAATAGACTAAATTATTTGTATTCAAAGCTTCATTTCAACCGCAAAAATTAAAATGTTTCTAATTTTATATGAATCTATTATTGAATAATGATGATATATGTACTCATAGGAGCTATTTTTTCCAATTAAAAAAAATCTTCTGATAATCAAACTGTATCAATTGTTCAGGAAGGGACTTTTTCCTCATTTTGAGACTTTGAAGTGATAAAAATGACTTGTATCCAGGGGCGGATCCAGGATTTTTTTCTGGGAGGAGCACAACGGGTAGACGGAAAAAAAAGAACGATAACTTATAAATTAACTTGTAGTATTTAGGTTAGGGTGCAAAGTAATCATAACAATAGAATAAATCAGTGGAATTCAAGGCATCATTTCAACCTCAAAAATTTATTGTTCAACAACTACTTTTATCGAACCAATCGTTGAATGTGGATATTAATTATACTAGTAAGTGCTATTTTTTCAAAATAAAAAAGTCTTCTGATAATCAAACTGTATTAAAATTTTTTTAAAAGGCCGAACAATTTGTTCTCATTCCTCATGATGAAAATGCCTTTTACCCATTTGTATCCGGGCTAATTCTTATATATTTAATAGCTATACCTTTCCTATGAATAATAAGACACATTTTAGCCTGCACACTTCAGGACAACATTGTTTTAGAGTACATTGTTTCGAGAAGATATTTTGTTGAAGAATGGTTCATGAACCCAAAGGAAGAAAGAAACTCTTACCTCTTAGAGTTTCTTTTCACCAAAATTAATTTTGAAAACATTACAGAGGACTCTGAAAGGAAAATAAAAATTATTTTGGCGAGAAATTCTTCCAATTTATTATATATCTTATTTAGCATTTATTTACCACGAAATAACTTTAATAAGTTAATTAGCTTTATGATTAAACATTTTTGAATGGATGAATGATGTGCAGTATATATATATATATATATATATATATATATATATATATATATATATATTATATATATATATGTAAAAGACGTACACTAGACGTCTTTCATTTCATTGCGACATATACGGTTGCCATGGTAACGACTGTGAAAGAAGAACCGGGGAGGTTATTGTGACTTGTTTGATTATTGAGTAATCGTGTAAATAGTGTTGAAGTGTTGACTTTAAAATGATGTTTCCTTTTTTACAGGTAAGACTGTTTATAGTGGTGAGTTTGTAAATGAGTTACATAAAACTATTGTTATAATAAAATAAATTTAAATCCCTTTTTTACAGAGAGAAACTCAATTTGGTTTTATTTCAACACATAATAAATAGAGTGTTTGAATCAATTAACATTATATATATATATATATATATATATATATATATATATATATATATATATATATATAATACACACACACACACTCAGTTTTAAAATAATAATAGTTTTTTGTTTCTTTAATTTCTTAAATTATTTTGTTATTATTTTGTTTTCCATAAACTTGAATGTGTGTAAATATTAATTGTTTTAATTCTTAATTATTGTTATACTATGCATTTTTATTTTTATTTAATTCCTTATTGTGAGCTAGCTCCTATTTTATATTCATTAATTTTTTATTTTCGTTTATTAATTAAATTGTAATTGTATTCTACTCTAAGACATTATAGTTTATATTTCACTTTCCCTATCACTATTCTAAAGGAATTTGTCCCAGAATAAATACGGATTTTTTATCAGCTTTATTATTACATATTACCTGAATTGTACATTTTTTAGTTTTTTCTAATTATTATCCTAGCAATCCTCTTATATTCAGTTGGTAATTAATTAAAAACTATTTTTATAATTACAAGACTTAGTCAAATGAAATGCGAAAATGCAGAAAAATTATTTTGTCCAGCTAGCTCCTACTAATCGAAACACTGTGCGCTGAGACTAATTCAGAGTCTCTGGCACGCTTCACAATCTTTCTAAGCGTGAAATTATTTTAAATAGAGTGCCGCAAGTGGGTGGCCCTCCGGAACACTTTCCTATCCCCTCGTTATGATGCATGTAACCGAGAACAGCGCCCATGACGACCTCTTACACAGTTTAATCCACCTGGATCCAAAAGGAAAAGCTCGATGTTGATTTAGTTAAGTTGGATGCTCCATTGATTCAGTATTGAAAGCAGAATAAGCATTACCAAGGAACTAGTGAATATTAATTCTGTAGTAAATTTCCATTACTTTCTGTGAACCGGCTTACAAAGGATCATGCAGACATCATATTTTAGACCTTTCCTTCTTCCACTCCAATAACTCTTCATAATGTCTGAATGTTGCCTTCTTCTTTCCTCCGTCCATCCTCTATGCCTCTGTCTTCCATAAGAACACTAATACATTTCAGTCGGCTCCTAAACTTCTCTGCGTTCAGTCAGTTCTCACCAGTAATTCCAAGTCTTTTAATTTTTTCTTTCATATGCTTGGTATAACCACTGTGGCATTTCAGGTTGTCTATATTACTGGATATTTGCTTATTCAATGTTGTAGGTTCCATAGAATCCTGACCAAGTGCCTGTAGAATGGTACAGGTGTTTTCTTCATATTTGTTTTCAAGTACTATTTCCTTTCATTTATTTGTTTATTAGATTTCAATCTCTTGATACCCTGTGATATTCTTGGGCCATAAATTCTTCTTTACATTCACCTTTTTATTTTCAGGAGCTTTCCCAGGCTTGAGAAATTTGCTAATTCCGTGCCATACAAAATCACAATATGTAATATATTACACATTACAACGTTCCCAATATATCCTTTCATCCTAACTTTATCAAGTAATTCTAACCTACCGTCCATTCTGTATCTTCGAAGTCCTCCAGTTCTCATCCTTTATCCATTCCCTTTAAACCCGGTTCGGTATCACATCGAAATACTCAAGCTGACTGCGCTACTGCAATCGACAGATCTTTCCTTATCCGTTCGCCCTATCTCTGGAATACTATTCCCTCTTCCACTCGCCAATTCAGAAACCTGCCTTAACTTAAGGTCTAGCCTCTGCCAACTCCTCGCTACCCATGTCCCGGATTGTAATTTAAAAGGATTTTAAATAGATTTATTTCACTTTTTCTCTAAGTTAGCATATTTGAAAATGTTTACTCACTAGTTACGCTAACTATCCTGTTTTTGTTTTTTTTAATTCTTGCGGTGTTATTGTTTTATGCACACCTATTGTTTATTTTTAGGTAAATTATTTATAATTTCTATAAGACTGCGATTGTGCAATGTTTTGTCAATTGTATATTGTTTGGATCAGCCAGTAGCCTTGGCTGATTTCCAGTTTTCCAGGCGTGTGTAGAAATAATTCAGAACATTGTTTCGTTAAACGTCCAATTTTTTTTTTACCAGATTACTTAAACGCCAGGCTGAAATAGCGCAGCTTTTTCGGATGACTGATTTTCGTAGACATACTACAAGGGTTATATAAAATATAACAACAAGACTTACCTGAACATAAGCTGTGGGCAACTCCTCAATAATACCCGAAATAGGAAGATGTTCTGAAATCGCCATTACTCAACCACACGCGGCGTATCATCACCGCAGTCATCGCAGGCGTTACGGTGTCGATTCTCCGCTTATCCTGCTACAGGTAGTGGTTTGATAATTGACCCCTGTTAGTGCTTTTTATGTATATTGGCAAGTATTATTTTTTTAATGTAGAGTATGTAGCAACGCACCGTCCTTATGAAGAATTAAATTCCTTTAAGACATATAGTAACGCTTCCACGTAAATACCTTAGTGGAGGTTTTCAAAAGAAGATCGCAATACAATGTAGGCCAAATATCATTTGCACGATGTCATAAATATATAATATAATATAATAATAACCTTTATTTGTTCATGAAATATATTAAACATATACAAAAACTTAATATATTTTTTTCTATACCTATTCACGTATGAGCAAAATCAACCTTTAGTTGAAGTTCGATTGTTTCTACTTATCACTCTTGCAACCACACTAAATAATGTACCTGTTCCATCCATTTCCACTCTTTCCTATCCAGTGCTACTCTCTTCCAGGCTGCCCCTCCGCAACTCTTCTTCATCTCCTTGTCCCACTCTGTCGGTGGACGTCCTCTCTTCCTTTCATGCTCTCTTGGACACCAATCCATAAGCTCTTAAATAAATATTTTTATTCAATTATTAAGACATATAGTATGGTCTAACATAAGGGGGCCTTATTTTTCTTACTCATAAATTTATTTCGATTTCTTTTTATCAATTTTATTAATTTTCACATTTGTTTATTTCATTATATTTAATTTTTAAAAAATTAAAAGAACTTTTTTATGGATGTTCGTTGTTAACCATCATTGATTATGTTAAAATGAATCGTTCAAACATATTTTTTTTTCTTCTATTATTCCCGCCCCAGTAGTTACACTTTTTATAATATTCCCCTAAGGTATATTATACTGTATTTCCTGAGATTACGTTTTCTTATCCTTGACAATCATCCACTTGAGTTCATATCATCTTGAATATTCTAGATATCGCACTAGTATTTCCAGAGTGACACTGCTCAATCATTGTTTTTCTGTGGTGAGTTATGGCCATGAACGAAATACGTAAAAATATCTTTATCACTCACCAGAACTGTTACCATCATAGCTACAGAGCTTGTCTGTCATAAGGCACTTTCGTCACTCTTAGTGGGCTAATGCTATTCCAAGCTCAATAACAGTTTTTGATGACTACTTCAGTACTAATTAGATACCACGGTTGTAGTGGGATGGGGTTGAGGCCAAACCCGTATACGATGCTTTGTAATTGGCATTCGTTGAGTTCAGTCGTTGACTAGCTCACTAAATAAATAAGAATTCGATAAAACTATTGTTTTAATCCTATTTAAATATAATGTCATATCATTAAGAGTAATTACAATAATCATAATTAAAAATTGAATTGGTCACACCCACCCATTCTTCCGCTTTCCTACTCCCTGTTACCTGCACTTGATAAGAAAAGAGTAAAAAGACATTGGCCAAGAGACCTACTCAACATTTGATATTTTTATTCCAAAACTCGATGATCATGTAGAAAAGCGAAGAGAAAGACACTTCGATCAAATTTGCTGGATGCGTAATTGCGCAGGTGTAAATGAAAATTAAATAATAAATAAATAAATTGGTCTGAATAAACCAACTAGAAGAAATCCTTGAGATAACTAACAGTCATGACAGTTTGCTTTTATTTTCCAGTAATCAGTTACTAAACCCCTTTCCTTATTAGTTGCAAAACACCGGGCAATATTGACAAATTTTGAAAATTTTCGCAACGTTTGACATTTTAATTGACTGTAGCCATATAAAGCTGGAACCCACATTATTGGTAGCCTAAGGGTAATTTTTTGTTAGGCCATAACAGGTACAAGGACGGATATTACATAACTATTTCGTCTTTTGAATGTTTTATTTTGTCTTGTATCTAGTGCACATTATAAATTCCGCTCTTATTACTTTTTTTGTCTAATATGTATTTATCCTTCAGCTTTGAAAGTAGGTTTCATGCCACTTTTTTATAACGACAATTAACAGCTGCTTTTCTTACGCTAATCACCGGTTGCTTTATTATAAACAAATGGCCGTTGCGGAATATTAATTTATTGAAATATTTAAACTTATAATCGTTCTACAAATCTCAAAACATTATTTGAATATTCGTATTAATGCTCACCTGTAAGATTCTCGTGAACTGTTACATGAAGAGAATTACAATACTATTGGTAACAGGAAATTAAAAAATATAATCCGTTCCTAAATATCTATGCTGGGTTCTTGGAACATTTCTATGCATATCCTTTTTCTACCAATATTGTATTTGAGGATTGTTAGAAACATTACTTTATTGTTAATTACACAGTTCTCCTTAATTGTTACTTTCAAATTCATTACTTATCTAAAATCTCGGCTTCTTAGTTTACAGTATCTGAATAACTGGAGAAAGGCATGAATGGACTGCAGGATATGGTGGAAGTCGAATTCCCCAGACCTCAATTAAAACGCTTTGAGATACATGTCCAGCTTTAATATATGTGTTTTGGTTTCATGACTTGGACGAATTGGGCAACCGCTGATAATAACAGGTTGAATCAAAATTGTGCCACGTCAGTTAGGTAATGCAGATATTACGCAATTAGGTGTCGGTTTGTAATTAAAGCCTTAGTACCGATCAGGGTATTGCATTTCGGATCGATTGCACTTGCCATGAGTTCACACCTGGGCAGTATTAGTGTCTTTAAGTGCAATTCCAATTAACATTAGCATACAGTGCAATTTTTCTCAGGTGTAGGAAAATCTACAGATTGGGTTGAGACTGAGGGATACTAGATATCAAAGCTGAATGAAGGAATGATCACGGTTAAAAGGATCTAAATACAAGAACAATAAAGCAGTACATTGTTTTACTTAGCTTCTGGAAAGAGATAAGTTCAACCCGTGTCAAACCTGCATTAATTGACTCCAAATTGGAAAACAATAGTCAAATTATTTTTTAAGTAAAGCTCTATATATTAATTTCATATGATTATTAAGTATACAACCTTCAACATAAGTAAACTAATTAGTCTTCTTTTATATCATGGCATATTGTTGTTCCATCCTAACTGATAGTCGTAGTGTACGTGACGACTTAATAATGTTCTACCATTGCCTGCAATCTATGATGTACACTTTAGAAGCCACTACACCATTTCGTATTTTATATTTTTTGAATTTAATGACAACGCCGCTATAATAATAATGTTAATGCTTATTGAGACTGAAGATGTTCAGCCAATCCGCGGCTTTATATAGGAGCCACTCGGGTCTAATCGGGATTCATCGGGTCTGTTTGGCTGTGATTGGCTGGTTTTTGATAGCTCGGGCTCTGATAGGCTGGAATTCAGCTATATTGTTGCTGCTAGGTTGATTTGTTGTTCCTTCTTCTGTGCTATGTTAGGGTGCCATAGTTTACTTAATTTGTACCCGTCCTCCCTATCGAAGTTTTCCGGGTGTTTAACTATTTCTATTGCTTCCAGTATCTTCCTTTCTGTGGTCTTGCTACATTTCTTAACTACTCTGATTTTGTCAAATTCTATAGCGTGTTTCGTAGTAGTGAAATGTTCCGCTAAAGCCGATGTTTTCTTCATGCTTTTAATGTGTTCCGTCAGCCTTGTGGATATCGGCCTTCCCATTTGCCTAGTCTCCTTACCACACGAGCATAGAATGCTAGTTATTCCAGGTGCCCTGAGTCCTAAGCTGTCCTTCGCATTCGGCAAAACCTGACCTCTGCTGTATATTGTTCCTATATTAGACTTCTTCAGTATTTTGGTCATTTTCTCTGTGGTGCCTTCGACACATTGGATCACTGCTCTCTTTATTTCTTCTCTTCTTTCTTCTGTTGTGTGTGGGCCTACCGTTTAGGCTTTTTTTAAATTCTATATTCCTGATAACCATTTTTCATGAAAGCTTTCTTTAAACGTCTTTTTTCTTTCTTCAAATATACCGGCTCTGAAATCCTTATGGCTCTTGTAATCACCGTTTTAACCACACCATGTTTCTGGGCAGGGTGATGTGAGCAGGCATTCAGGTATCGGTCAGTGTGGGTCGGTTTTCTAAACACCCAGTATCCCAAGCGGTTATCTTTTTTTTTCTACTTTTACATCTAGGAACGGGATAATTTCTTCAGATTCAACTTCCATGGTAAATTGAATGTTCCTGTTTCTCCCGTTTAAGTGCTTCAAGAAATCATCAATTTCCACTCCATCTGGCCAAATTACGAAAGTCGTCCACGCATCGGAACCAGTGAGACGGCCGTACTCTAAGCAAGTTTTTAATGTTTCCTGTCCGAAATTCTCCATAAACAGATCTGCGACGAGTGGACTTAATGGCGATCTCATACTCGCACCTTCAACCTGCTATTTACCGTTAAACAGAAAATACAACGATAAATAACGATCAGTTGGCCTTAATTACTTAATTACTTAGTAATACAAATGATAGTCTTGTTTGAAAAAAGAAACAGGTGGTACGTACAGTTGCAAAATTAATTCGAATATGAAAAGCAATTCAAATAAAAATAAATAAGTAATTAGTTTGTTGATTTAAATTAATATATGTTGTTAATAGATTTGACAGATAAAGCAATTAATATGATGGTTTTCATTATTTTTTATCGATTAATCATTAAAAAAAATATTCATTTTTTTTGCTTAGTTGTGGGAGATAACAAGAGATAAGACAAAACAAGACAAAACTGTTTTTCAAATCACAGTAAAAATGTTAATATCACAATTGGTTAGGATTCTCCATAGCTCTCATCTCACACAAAATTCGGTCATTACCAAGGGCGCTGGCTCAGTGTCAGTCGATGCTCGGAATTTTAAACGGCTTCCCGTTTTCGTTCGTGATGTTTAAAAAACTTGTCAAGGGCATGTTTACATTTTTACTAAAACGGAATCTTGAGGGTCATTGCCAAGTGGTCAATGCTCCCTCTTTTATAACTCTTTTTGGATAAACGAGCCGGACATCAACAGATGCCTTCAAATGAGGTTTTAAAACCCCAAAACCAGTTGACGAGCTGGTGTTATTTGGAGGATATAACCATTTGCTTTTGAAGGCCAAGTGCTTTAAAATCTATCTGAATTAGAGGTTTTAACTTCATGTTACAAGACTGAAAAGATAAGAAACTGCTCGACGTTTTTCCCTACTTCAACATTTACTTGACAAACGCTCTAAGCTCCCAATTAATTACAAAAGACTCATTTATATGACAGTTATCAGACCTATTTGGCCATACGGAGTTGAGCTTTAGGGCTCTACTAAACCATCCAGTTCATCTCGTATCCAATCCTTACAATCCAAAATCCTTCGTAAAATCCTCAATGCTCCTTATTATATCACAAACTTCATGTAAACGAATCATGACTAAGAACGAATGACTTATCATTTAAGGTGAATTGATGACCACGACATCATCCATATCCTCAAGGATGAATTATATGATGGACTAATTAAAATTGTATCGTTTCTCTACACGTGCTAAAAGAATTACTTATATTTCACATAAAATTTATGAGCATAATTTTGTTTATCGTCTTGTATAGAAAAATACTTAGTACATGTGTATATCAACGTATTCAAGCTCGATAGATTTTCATTTATTAGTTTTCAGGATAATCCTCAATCTTCGATCGGAATATCGGTCCTTTATTTATCTCTGCTTTATTTATAACTCTACATCAAACAATAAAAAATTACTTTAACTATGGAAGCCTGTATGTACACACCTTTTCCTGATGGGGCTACATCTTCGATTTCTTCTTTTTTAATTCGTGGGTCAGGGCTGGTTGGCCAGGGAATAGTTACACTTAGATCCGTTCTGCACTGCCATGTCCATTGATTACTGTTTCCCACGAATCTTCCAGTTCTTAAAACACCGGTGGTTTTAGCAGTCCTCTTTTTCGGGCAGGCCATCTCCATCATGAGAGCCACCATTTCTTTCTCCTATATAACATATAAAGACACAGAAGTTACCCTCTTCAATCACCATCAGTGACACGGCATCGTTGGTAACGTACATGCCGGTTTTCCTTGATTGCTAGGATCGATGTCCTTCCATGGCGGTTGAGGATATCGCTAGGTGGACGGCCGTAGTAAAGGCATTTGATATCGATGTACTTGTCAGGCCTCACCGCCTTCTCATGGAACCCTCTATAGCCTATCGTAATATATAAGGATGAGTGATCGGAGTCTATCTTTTTTGCTACTTGTCTAGAGTATATTTTAGAGAAATATTTCTAAAAACTTTTAAGCGTTTTAAACTTTTAAACTTTTAACCAACGCTTTCCCCTTCTCTTAGTTTCTTCACCAGTCTATTGCCGAAATAACCTAGGAAGTGATTCCAGCCCTCACTTCTAGCCTTATGATATGATTGCCTCCCCTCACTGGATGAGGTCCAAAGGCTCTCAACTCTTCAGGATTCCATACGTTCGCCGACTCCAACCACACGCTTCGGAAGACCACAGCGATCCTTAGTAATGCCTCTTGATCTTCACCAACCTCTACTCCTTTTGTGCAATATACGATTACAAGCGATGAATACCTCAGTACGACTCCCTTAATGTTCTAGTAGGCGAGAATGTTAAGCCCCACAATGCATCTATAATCTCCACCGGAGGTTGATGGAGCAAGTTGCCCTAACCCTCAGATATTCAAGATGTTGTGTGCAATAGGATATGATTTCCAAAGTATCTGAATCTTATTTGATTGATGCTAATTTAATCATAATTTTACCTGGAGTAAAAATAAGTATTGGATAGTAGATTCTGGGTTATGTTTATATTTATGTATAGAGGCCCTAGTTGAAATTAAAATTTACTTTATATGTGGCCAATTACAAATCATAGGATTCGCCTGCTTAGATAATATGTTAAAAATAATTTAACAGAAGATCTCTGATTAAGATGATGATTTATCCCTACCACTTATTAATTAAGTGACGATTATTATTGCCAATAATATTTGTTTAATACAAGTATTATAAGATCCTTATATAACATGAATTCCCTGAACTGATTCAAATTTCCTAGATAATAGCTCTGAAATACATTTGAGTTGTCAGTACAAGAGAAGTGTCAAGACGATTCCAGATCGTGAGTTATTGATTAAGTATTTTTATTATTATCTGGGCTATAAATATTTCTATTATTAGTAGTAAATAATATTACCATTATCTGGGCAGTTCGATGAGAAAAGAGGCATTAAATTCGATTTCGCCTTTGTTAACTTTCTCCAGGATAGTCACTGGTAAGTTCACTTGCACAACCCCAAGTTTTGTTTCCTCATTCTTCGGAAAAAAAGTCTCCAAGCATTGAAATCGTTATTTTCCCTCTTATTTGTCATTTAGCTATTTTATATGTTTCACGAAAATAGATTTTATAAATTAATAACGATAGTATCAGACTACTATCAGCGCTACTATCCTTCGTATGGAAATAGGGTATGTTAAGTTAACACACCTTATTACCACTTGACAAAATCATCAGAAACCACTCGAAGTTATCATAAATGAACTGGTCTTTCTCGTTAATATTTAACACATTAAGAAATCATGAAAACACCACCGGCCTGGTTTGATTACGCCTGTACATCCGAGATCCTCTCAGACATTGAAATTCATTAAAGATGATTTCAATCTATTATAGTATATCAATTATGTCATATATATATATATATATATATATATATATATATATATATATATATATATATATATATATAACGTTATATCACAGCGGCCTTATGACCAATTTAAATTCCAAGCGAGATGAAATGAGTCAGCAAGGTTCGATAAGCTGCAGCGAGGAAGAGAAAGCAGAAGACGATTCGCTATTAAGCCCCTGTTTGCCGCTCCCAGATTAGTTCAGGAAGTTGGCTAAGGCTTCGCAGTTAAAAAATAATCGAAGCAGTTACTGTCAATAAATAAATTGTAAATATATGTTATTGAAAAATAATAATTAACGATTTTTACGTTTACGGTTAAGTCCGCTATTATTACAACTTTAACTTACTGGCGATGAATCATTAAAATTTGTAAAGCCAATAGAATGAGGATCGGAAGATCGGCACAGCGGTGGAGCAAAAATAAATGAAAAAAATTGTTGACGTAAACAAGGTTCCGGGTTCATATCCGGCAGTGCTTGATAATTTATTTTATCTATTAACAGCCATGGTAGGACCCTGTGGGTTAAGGAGACCCATCTGGATATCAACCAACTTCTATAAATTAGGCATCTTTACTTGAAAACTTGGTGGCTTAGCGTGGTCTAGGATCAATCACCTCTTTATCACATACTGAACCCTAGATTGTACCTTCTAGATTGTACCTTCTAGATTGTGCCTTCTAGATTGTACCTGAACCTTCATGGGCTGTAGTTGTACAGTTTTATTTTTATTTTTAATTCTTCGACATTTAAGAGATTTACGACATATCGGTGAATAAACTTAGAAAATAATCTGCTCAGCCTTTGATTCAAAGGATTTTGGGGCTGATTTTAAATTTTCCACTTTTATGAATTTCACGGTGCTATACATATATATTGTTGTCACCCGCCAACCAACCATGTCTAAAGTAGCCAGTATACATTGAACCAGTTTGGCAATGGAACAACCTTGCTTCTCCAAAGAATGGTGCGCTATAGC
The DNA here is from genome assembly GCA_037127475.1 of Arma custos. Lineage (NCBI taxonomy): Eukaryota > Metazoa > Arthropoda > Insecta > Hemiptera > Pentatomidae > Arma > Arma custos. The sequence continues at coordinate 91,528,600 of CM073760.1, read as the reverse complement.
CCCAACATTTCTTTTTAATCATCTGAATCGCATTAGAAACATGGATGCAATATCTGTGGTAAGTCCTATCCGGGTTGCGATAGTGTCGGCACATGCTCCTAGAAAAGCTGATCAAATTCTCCATCGTATATTATGAATTCGAGTTCGGTTTGGATCTGCTTTCGGGGAAAAAATGTTCTCATGCTTTATGAAATTAATGGGGTACATATGCTCAACTAGCCTTAAAGAGTAATGGTCTACCTAATTGTTTAGGTTTGTTGATAACATGATGATATAAAACCATATTATAAATAAAAACAACCGCACAAACGGTCATGCCGAGTTTACGGATGACACTTCTGGGGTTCACCTAGCCCAATACCCCAGGTCCACTTTGGTACAATTCAGGGCATTCTGGTCTAACTGTCCTTTCTGCACCTAATCCGTTTGGAAACAACACGGTATTGACACTTCAGGTGTTTTTATTTTGGAATTTTGTCACGTATAATCGTGCAATACTATGTGCATATAACATAAAACACCTTTAAAGGAGCTGTGTAAGTGTAATACAGTAAAGTAGAGTTCGCAGAGATTGTCACAAGGGAAACACAAATCTTGTTCTAATACCAGAAGAAAAGAAGAAACCCATCAAGACAGAAGAGTTCACGGTTTCAGACGTTTTCAGCTAATGAGGAAAACTAATCGTTTAATAAAGTGAAAACGTTAATTAACGTAATAAAGCGAAGAATAATTGATTTAGGAAGGATGTTAACGAGCCTTGATGAATCCTCTTTGTAATAGATCACTTCTGATTCATTAGGAAAGAATGTTTGGTTTTTAATCACTGTATACTGTGTTTATTTTATTAATTAAATAATGGACCTTTGCAATCGACCAAAGAAAAGACTATATTTATATAGACTAGGTTTATTTTTTTAATATGATTAACTTTCATTTCACTTCGACTGCTGAGGCCATTAGCGACGACTGCTCTTCTTGAATTAACTTTGTTTTTTTAAGTATATCAGCGTCTTCTGTACTAATAATGTTCTTTAAACTGTAGGCACGTTTCAATATAAAAAAATATTCTTTCTATTTGATGATTCTTTGGTTCAAATAGATTCTTCACTGAAAGTTCTATATTATCACAGCTTTGGGTTGGTTGATACAGCCCTAAAAGTAGATGTAGGTTTCATGGTACGCATAATTCAAAAGACGTATAAATATAAAAAAATCTGTTCGCGCTTCAACTGCCTTGGAGTGTTGTAGAATCGTTATAAAGCGGCCTTCTCACGGTCAGTTTGTTGTGTCAGTATGGTGTGTTCACATCGAACTGACACACAGAACTGACCGTGTGTAAGTTAAATCGATGTGAGCTCACATCGAAAAAGTGGACTGATGGACTGCTGAACTACTGAACTGACTACAGTCGGAAGCGAGCGTGCGTACCGTCGTGTCAGTTCAGTTGGTCATATTAATTATCTGAGCATGCGTACAGGTGTCGTTTGGATAGAAAACCTTTTCAATCGCTTTTCCATCGTGGTCTGCATTCCTTCGTTTTGTGTGTTTGTTATTACTGAGTGATAATATGTTTGTTGGGGCAAAAATTTTCTTTTAGAATTTATAGAACTATGCGGAGGGGATGAATGTCTGTGGACAGTAACTTCAAAGGTCACAACAAAAATAATTATATAGCTATTAATATGTGTTATGTATATCTTATATGTTAAATACATAACATGAAAAACAATAAGAGGGACTGGAGCTTCCAAGGGGCAGCACATTGAACTGACACGTCGAAGTGGGATGCGAATGTTGCGTTCAGTTGGAAGTGACAGAAATGAACACACCAAACTGACCGTGCGTAGGCCGCTTAATAACATTGCTGTTCATAGAGGTATAATATAAGTACGTCCTATCATAGTAGGGTTTGGCGATAGTCGACAGTTACTATCGATATGTCGATAGGTCATACCCATCGATGGTCAATATCTATAGTTTCGAATATCGATATATTTTTTTACCTTCAAATTTTGAAACTCTCGGAATTATGCTATCTGTCTCTGTCCAGTGTCGAGTTCTTTTGAAATTGAACTTGGAATTCCAAGAGCTCAATGGTTCTCTTCTTTTTCAGACTTCATCAGCTAATGAGGAAAACTAATCGTTTAATAAAGTGAAAACGTTAATCAACGTAGTAAAGCGAAGAATAATTGATTTAGGAAGGATTTTAACGAGCCTTGATGAATCCCTCTTTGCAATAGAGTACTTTTGGTTCATTAGCAAAGAATATTTGGTCTTTAATAACTGTATACTGTGTTTAATTAATTAAATAATGGATCTTTTCAATCGACCAAAGAAAAAAAAGACTTGTAGGTTTTTATTTTAATGCGATTAACTTTAATTTCGCTTAATTCATAATTAAAGAACATTATATAGTACAGTAGACGCTGATGTACTTAAAACACACGAAATTAAAGAAATTTAAGAAGAGCAGTTGCTGCTAATGACCTCAGCAGTCGAAATGAAATTAAAGTTAATCATATGCCGAATGCTATCAATAGTTTTCAGCCGATAGTATCGGCCTATGGATAGTGCTAACTATCGCCCAACCCGATACATACGTTAAAACTTTGCTATTTGTCAGAATAATGCAAACATACTTTAGTGAACATCGGTAATCATGATATTTAACAAAGCCTTAAAAAAAGAGATGTATGAAAAAACTGAAACAATTGAATTGATGTATGAAAAATTTTAAGAAACAGTTGAGCTATATTATGTACTACCTTATGCTAGCAGGGACATTTACATTCCAGCGGACTGCTTTTTTTACAAATAGTTAATTATAAACATTGTACATTCCTATACATATTTTATGATATATGAAAAAAAAAAAGATTTCCCAATTACAAGCATCACAGAGTGCCTCCGTTTAAAGACGCCATTATCTATGCTCCACTTCACCTTTTCTTGCGCTTCAGACAGATCTTCAACGACTTTCGTTTCCCACAGGAGTGTCTGTCGAATCATCAATACTGAAGAACTCAAGAAGAAATAATACCCGCGTAATTAAATATCCTGTCCTAGGTATATGTTAAGAAATCGAAAATAAACGGGAATTGCCCACAGAAAAATAATATAATTAATAAAAATATGATATTCTTGTTTAGCGTTTCAGATCGGCAATGGTTGAATATGTCTTCTATTCTCCAATATAAGGAATAATGATATTAGGAGCATTTTAATAAACTTTCCGAAACCTTTCCTTGAGTCTCAAATACTTTGAAAAACTTTCTAGATCCGTGCTTACTTATCATAACTGGAGTCTTAAGTTTTGGCTCATTACTTTGGCTCGATAAAATAATTCTAATTATTGAAGGATTGCAGGCCAGGCAGCGGTTTCATCAGGTTTCTCCATCGTAATACGGACGCAATTATTTGGTAATTGATAACTCAAAGACCACGTTATGGCAGTAGAAATTGCCTGATAATGGGATTCGCTTGGTTGATTTGGCGGTAATACGCATATTTAAATTGTTAGCCAACATAGTCTGCTGGCAACATATCGTGAACTTCTGACTTCACAAAAATATCCGATAATATTCCGTTACTACCTCCAAAAGACTCGGTGATCTCATGAACTCAACGTTGATCGGGGATATGTCAAGATTACCCTCAGACACTGAGTTTGACATATCACGTTCAGGGAACATGTTAGATTCTTGCGACGGATCGTGAACCAGTTGGTGATCGCTGGCAAGCTGCAGTAGTTATCCCGCCTTTCAGCTCGAGGCACTAACACTACACTATTTGTATATAATTTAAGGCTAGGTCCTATTTCGTAACTTCCAACAATTTTTTAGAAATACTCGCTTGTAAATATTTTCTTTAAAATATAAATAAGAAGTCTTAATTGAGTCCGGTTAGAATTGCTTTGAAAATTAATAGCATAATGAATTTGTCAAATTAACTGCAATAAAGGGAAATAACAAGAACTTAAAATAATTATATAATTACTTAATTAACTGCTATCGATGGCAAATTATAGATTATTTATAGAATTATAAAAAAAATGGCAATAATAACATACAATATTGTAGGCAGATTTTTTTATCATAGTTTATAATACTTTTGCACTAGTTCGATTTGCTAATTTATGAGCTATTATACTGTGTTTATTAATTTGTATGTATTTATGTTTCCATTTTATAACGCTGACATATACCATTCAGTATTCTTAAATAGAGTATTTTTGGTAATAAACATAAAATTAAGTAAAACACAAAAACCTTATGACATTAAAAAAATGTATTTTGTGTAATTGATTATTTTAATCTGTTTGATTAATTGATATATTTAAATTAATATAAACAACGTAAAATGAATAAACTGCGTTTAAGAAAAAATATATAAATGCCTCCAATCTTTGTATTGAAGTTAATATTTTAGTGGTTTAATATGACTGACATTCAAGGAAGAACTTGGCATTGGCTTTGTATTCCTAAAAACCTAAAAAAATGTATTTATATTTCTTCGTAATTTTTCATGGCAATCCATTTCTTAAATTTATACGTGAGAGGTAAATATTGGTAAGTACACTTTTTCTGTTCATTTGTAAATATGTCGTTAATAAGCTAAAAGTTTAAGAATTTTTGCAATACTTCATACAATTATCACCATTAAAAAAATTGTGTGATTCGAAAATTTATATTTTTTTCTCTCTGATATAAACATGTTAATAGACATGTTCAATAATTTTAGATCTGGACTAAATGATGGGTAACTCTAAACATCGCATTGAGGTGGTTTTCTAATTGTGAAAACGTAGAAGCCTTAGAAAAGCCGGAGGCAGTATTTGAGAATATATGGTAAAACAAGCATAACAAAAATTATAATATGCTTTCAATTACATTCTTAAATTAGATTATTATCTAATTTTATAAGGAATTTTCATATGATTCCTTTATAGTATAACTAAATTGAAAAGTTGTAACAAATATGTGAACGCTAGGTAAGTAATAAGGAAATGGAAGAACTTACTGATTTCCAACTATACTGCAGTAACTTTTTGATTGAGAAAATCAATCTACATAGAATTAATAGAATATATCGATTATATTCTATTAATAGTAGTTCGACTCACGGAGGGTGCTGATGAAATGGCGGAAGCTATGAAATCACTTCGATACCGTAATTTCTGAGCGAACCCTGCGGCTAAAACCTCAATGCATTTCAATTAACGCTTTCCCTTCTCCAATTAATCTATTAATTAAATATCCAATTGCGCAGTGTAAACATACGCACCAGATAATATGCCTTTGTTGCAACATCTCTCCTTGCGAAAGTGCATTCCTTTTATCTGTAATGTGTGACTTTTTGGCCAGTGACCTTTGGGTAACCCCTTCGTATATTTCATATTTTCTTTTATGGTCTAAGACGTAAAAGCTTTAATTAATTTAATAGCAATCGTAACCGGCAATGTATTTGGGCGTTGCTTAGGTGATATGACAGAGGATGTTACGGGATTTATACCCAAGCTTGAGAGGATTTTTAGAAAGAGGCATTATTTTAAATGATCGGGAATCAAATCAACGAAACTTCTGAGTATGATTAGAATAAATAAAAACCAACAGGACGATTTTTTTGACATATGAAACATACATCGCTCCTTCAAAAGAAAACTCCTAGCTCTAAGAACATGATTTTTCAACAGAGGTATTTGAAAGTTCCATGTGAGTTAAAAAGTAATAATTTAGGTATTGTTAAAGCAAAGAATTCTAATTCTAATGCCGGTATTGAAATTATTTTATAAGCCATTAGTCATTTTTTTAAAAGCTTGAAACTTTTTTGTTTTAACGTATATCATTCCCATAAAACTTCAAGTTCAACTATGAGACAGCTCAAAATATGACTTAATTAAAAATTTTTTTTTGTTGAAAATAGAATATCAGATAAGTCGTTTCTGAATTTAAAAGCTTCAACCAATACAATTTAACTTTAAGCTTCAACCCTAAAATCCCAATTTAAAAGGACCGACAAGTTCGCTCTTATATATTATGTAAATTTTTTATTTTAAATTTCTGTTTAAGAAAAAAACAATGTTTTGCTATTAAAACATAAATTTAGATGAATAAGGACAAATATTTATACTTAGCTCTTTAGTCGAAAGATTGCATTTTGAGGTCCATAAATGTTATCTAAAATGGAACTCACCAGGTTAGTGGGGACATGAAACGCAACGCCAACATACCTGCAAAAAAAATAAACATTAGAGACTTATGGTTACAGTATATTAAGTTAGACACACAATATCGCAATAAACCGTGGCCAGTTTATGATAGCATTAAGCCATAAGGTCGATAACAACTGAGGAATTGTGACGGGAAAAGACGGCCTGCTTCAAATGCTAGCCAGTGGGATGCACTTTCTAGCCTGCCCTTTTACAGTCGGTTAATTCAAGGATCGGTCGTATATAAGGCTAATAGTTGTTGCATATAATGCATCTGCCTTCTTGCCTTGTTGACTTAGTAATGGTCCATGGCTTGACAGGTGCTTAGCATTAATGCATTATCAGGATAGAGTCAGCATAACAATATTTCATATGATACACTCATCTCTACAACTTTTACGAATCACTTCCGTTTAGTTTCATTTAAGAAACCCAAAGTAGGTTGGATCACGGTTAAGACATTACGATCCAAAAACTATTTTATTCTGTATATTATTTTGTTCGGTGCGGAATAACTCAGTGCGCAAAATTATTTTGCTAAAGGCTGAAAATTATTTAATCTCTTAATATTTATGAATGGACCCTTAGGAACTCACCCAGCCTCTATAAAATCTAAAAAATCTGTTGGTTGAGTACGATTTTGTAAAAATTACCTACCTCCACAATCGTTTTTCTAGAAATAGTGCACCCTCTGCCATGTACTGAATCCCTTCATGGGTTGCAGTGGTACAGGTTATCTTTTTTTTTTTATTATTTTTTAGTTTGTAGCAATACGATCAACACAAAAGAAATGAAATTTCCATAGCAGGTCTTTAGATAGAGTAACGTGCCTTCTAGTGATCATAAAACCATGAAGGAACGTCCTACACACAGAGTGAGCATTTAGGTGACATCCGACAACCTGAAAAGGGTTAAGTTGATTTTTTTCTCATAACAGGTTTACCTAATAAAAGCGAAACAATATATTAACGAGTATTTTATTTTATTTATTTTTTTCACCATTCCTATTTACAGTCTAACACATTTACTTTCCTCAAGGTATTCCGTGTACGGAACTAGCCCAGTGTGTCAAGTCTTCTAGTCCCATCCATTTTTTTTTCAATGTGTACCTGATGTAATACTTTTTGTACTTTGTCTTTCAAGATTTTTCATGAAGAGTAACAAGATGTTTCGCAAGGAGTTATTACGTAAATAATCTATACTAATGTCTTCTATATATTTTAATTTTAATTAAGTTAAGCAGTTTTCGTGCTGCACTGTTTCAAAAACATCGGTTATTCGGGGAGGTAATTGGCCGACATAAACAGCCGCCAGATATTTTTCCCTGTTGACGGTATCCATGTGCTATGTGCCCATAATGAGGGTCGCTGATTCCAAAGGATCCATACTTGGCTGATAGCAGTTTAATCAATAAATCTGCTTTATCCTAATCCTTAAGGACCAACAACACAGCATCTCAGTGCTCGACAAATGACCTACCTTGCTCTATTCAGCAGGTACTGAGTACTAACTCAGTTCGACAGGTAGTAAAAAAAAAGAAACTGTGATGGACAAAGAAGCCATTAAAAATTATTTACAGCTTTCCTAATTTTTATAGCCTATTCAAACCCAGAAAATAAGTTGGCAAGACCAGGAAACAATTGATTATAAAATGGCTATTCAAACTATTAAAGGTTCCGAAACTCTTGAATAAGAACAATTAAACATAAAGAAATTGGAATGAAAACTGCAGTTTAAAACATTAAATGCACCAAATAAATACTGTCCTAAATTCTTTCTACTTCTTACCTCTAAGTAAATATGTGTTTTAAAAGTTTTTATTCCTGGCTTTCTTTCTTCGATATAACTATATATTTTTTAATGATCAATTGAATAAGGTTTTAAAATATGTTATGGATTTTTGGCAGCGATTGATCTCAAATGGATGTGAATGGATATGAATTGCGAAGCACATTGTATTTAGTAGATTTATCTAGATAAAAAATTAATTATTACATAACCGATCCTCGTTCAATGAAATTTTTTATGTCAATTGTAGTTTCCATTTCTCTTCGTAACTAGATTCGTAGCGATTACCAGATGAAATCGATTATCTTGAAAAGCTATAGAGCAAGGTCATAGAGAAAGCATCTCTGATCTCTTTAGCGGTGCGCGGATCAAAGAGAACTTTAAAAACTATGACCGCTTTCGATCTTAAACACTTATTGGTATTGAAAAAATGCATCATAAGCAAATAAAATAAATTATATCTAACAATTGTTATAATTACAATTACAGATATAACTTTGTAGATAAAGTGAATTTCCTTTTTTTTGGTATACTTTAAGGAAATCAAATAGCAGCGTTGTTACTCACCTTTAAAACACTATTTGTTAAGTCTAAATCGAATAAATTAGTTGTATTTGTCTATCTGTTCATAAATAGCTAGTTTTTGTATTAAAATTTTATAAGCAAGGTTGTTCTTTTATTGTAATTGGCAAATATCCAGATTTATTTGTAAAAAATATAGATTTTTGATTATTACAAAATATATATCAGAAAATATAAAACTAATAAAAAAAATAATACATGTATATATCCACCAGAAACATACCTTATTGTATATCTCTAAAATATAGAAGACAGACAGGGTCAGCAAGAACTTGCTTTACGAGAAAAAGGGACCTGATTTCCAAACCCGCCTTAACCGGATATTCCAGTTCTACTTTAATTATTTTATTATTATTCATTGACTTTCTCAAGTCATTTTATTCAACATTTTATTCCCATTTAGCTCTTTATAGATTCTGAATATTGGTGACCTAAGTAAAATAGTTTTTATGAGTCATAATTTTACATGGAAACACTGGAAAGGAAATGTGTTATAATATACTGGAACATATGATGGGAATTTATCAGCTTAATCTCCAATTTCGGGCTTTAACTTGATTTTATTATGTAAAATTTAATATACATTTTATTTTACATTCTACGCTTTAACTGAGTATTCTATTGCGGTGCTACATTTTAATGATTTACTATTTATTAATCATCATCACATTAATTTATTAGTGATAGTATTGTCAGAACTATGTATCAAATTAATAGTAATTTAATATCAAATCAATTCAATTAAATAGACATCACTGATAATGAAATTTTAGTCTTGTTGCTTATTCGTTTAACGTCACTTTATGCTGCTATGGTTAATCGGACAATGCTAAAGTGGGAGTCTAATGTAGGCGTAGGCATATCCAAGCATAATTGGAATAGGGATCTTATGTTACGAGAACCTGACATCGCCCAGGCTCGGTAACCTTATTTTACGCCTGTTCCGAGCTTAACCAAGGAATTTTAAGTCCTTTTAAAATATTCTTGCTGGGAAGACTTTTATTTAATCTGTTAGCGGCCGGAGATGGATGGTAATGGATCTAGGACCCTCCTGGAGTCACCCAGCCTCTATAAATTGGTTAACCAAAATATGGGGACAAATCTGGCGGTTGAGCGTGATCTAGAATAAATCACCTCCCTGTACTCCCTGTTTTCCATGAAACAGTGCAGTCTTTACCATGTATTGAGCCCCAGACACGTTCATGGGCTAAAGCGGTACAGGCTTTTTAGTTTTTAAAAAAATCCTAGGACCAACTGCTGGGCTGCGATCCCTCGACCCCATAGGTAGTTCTGCCAATCACTACACCTAGATGACCCCGAATCTTTCTTGTAGTGTTCTTCATCGCGATAACGATATGTATTCTCACAAACTAATTTACTTCCAGTATGTTTAAACTTTCTTTGCGTTTAGGATTTCCCATCATCGAAACTTTTCTATTCCAACTATGGATACTACTGGATTTTGTTTATTTATTGTTTTAAATGGACTGCATTCAGCACTATGTTTTAAGCTATATCGATCTTAATACAGTCACCAATCGCTTGACCCATAAAAATGGAATATTAAGCATGGTAAAAATTGATACAGTTAAGGAAGATATACATTTTTTTCTCTATCTACCCTGAGGATGCCTGAATGGGCGAAATATTGGACAGATAATTAATTTTTAGTTTTTTCAATATTTTATATTTTTTCAGTATGAAGATATAAATTGTTTAAAACTTGTCATTGGGTTGTTTATTGGAGGAGATATTCTGATAATCCCTCCTGACGCTGGATAATATTGCAGAATCACATTACACAACATATCCTAGTCATATTTATTTGTTTGTTGTTTGTTCATAATTGAAAGATCATGGTCTTCTCAAAACTATCTCTGTAACCATTCTATACAGCCTATTAGTTCTTGATGATAAGGTCTTCTACTCCAACAGCCCAACATAAACATTATGACGGGAGATAAATATTTTCCCTGAAGCCGAGTTGAGATGTTCGGATGCAGACAGCTGATCGTCGAGGTCGATCGGCGTCCACTTTCTTATCCGCCCACGCTCCACCGAGCACTTTCCTTCGACCTCCTCCACTCGCTCCCAGATTTCACGTTTCCCTCCTTTTAGCCCTCCTTTGGAATATAATCTGGAGACCACGTAATGTTCGGAGAATAAAGGGTCCGCCGTTTAGGCTCTTGCGTAACAGATCGGGCTAGCTTTCTAACGCACTTGTGTTGCACTTTTAAATGCATGAGAACAGAATTCTAAATAACTATAGAACGAAGGGCCTGTTTGCTGGAAACGTTCGAAAAACTGCATTAAGATTAATTAAAAAGATAAGTATTTCATTGAACACCTTGAAGTGAGTTTGCAGGATTAGGGTGCTTGAAATGTTGATGTGAGATGTGCTGTGTTTAAGTTTTGTTTACAAAGGTTACCCACTGAAGCTATAGGTTCTCAAGATCCTACACGTTCCATCCCTAGTGGTTAATGAATAAATAATTATTTTTATATTTATGACATCTGGATATGAATCCGGGAACCTCGGCAGCACGGGAACTCATAGCACTCCACTCCTTAGAGTTCTCCAATTACATTACGAATTAGAAAGGCTGAGGTTGAAGTACAAACTGTAAGGCTGGGTCAATCTAACACGACAATATTTCAATTTTGTTTTTAGTAAGTAGAGTTCTGGCAGAATAAAACTCAACAATGTATTCCTAATAATTTATTACCGATATAATTGTTGTTATAAAAAAATCAAAATTATAGGCAATGAAGAGTTGTTATCAACTTTTTAATGAGTTGAATGTTAAGTATTTATTTACTTTGAGCTTGCACTGGAAACTTTTTAAATATTTGTAGACTGGATCCACAAAAAGAAATAATACAAAATGGTCATTAAAAACTGTTTCTATGGCTTAACGATCGGAAAGCTGTCCTGCTAAAACGGCCATGCAGACTAAAAGCTGCGTTATCAATTATCAAGCTACGAGGGCTGTGAATTTTTTTTTTTTAATTTCGAAGTAGGTTAAGCACCAAAATTTATGTGGATATATTTTACTGCGCTTCTTATCTTCCATTATTTCTGTGATTGACGTAAATGGCTTTTCTCGAGAAAAAAAGGGAGTTTTAAGGGGTATATTTCATCAATTTATTTGATTCCAATAGAAAGATTAAAGGTAGAGATACTGTAAAAAAAATCCTTTAAGATTAAACCTATGTGCGCGTAAATAAATAAATCAATACACCAAAAGGTGTTTTTAAAACTTAAGTACGATAAAAAATCAGTTTTGGTCCAGAAAAAAAACCATGGTTTTCATGGATTTTAGCCCATGTTTCTGCCCTATTAAATCCATTTCACAGTTATTTTTTGTACTATTGTTAAATGCTGGATAATCTGAATAGCTGTTTTGAATTGGTTTTGGTATAATTGCACGCGTCTACTGTCCTGATTATTTTACGCTATTAAACATTTTTTAAATGTTTTGATTGACAGTTATGGAGTATGGACCTAATGATACTATGATTTCCAGATAATTGTATATTGGGCAAGTCAGTCCATGATTACAGATTTAATCTATTCATGCATAGATATGGCATCTCTACTTTTATTCATCTGAATGGCATTCAGCAAAAACAGCTGATTGCTTTTCACGATCAGTAGCCCACTTACACTGATTCAAAACACCTCGAGCATTTCACTTAGCCTGGATCGAAGTGACACCCTCTCCAGTGTTGTGTTGCAGGTGTCCCAGAAAGATCCGGACAGTGAAGGCTTCGTTCCATTGTCAACGCCCGAGGATTTCGATAGAGCGGTTGTGCTGTGTGATCGACTTCTCTAAGTGGCGTTTCACTCCCGGACAGCTGTTTGTTAGGATGCGTGCTGCTTTCAGCCTACTGTTGGGAAATTTCTATTAGATCTCAAAGAGAAGAAACGTCTATGTAATTTCGGAGAAAAACGTTCTTTTCAGCGTAAAAAGCCAGATTGCTGGGTCATATGTATGTACTAAATATATTATCAAAGGACACAATATTTTATATAATTCCATAAAATGATATGTCTTATTTTTAGGAAAATTAAGAAAATAACAAAACTAGGTAAGCTCTCAACAATGCATTATGTAAAAGCAAATAAAATTAAAATTATTTAAAAAAAAACATCATTACTAACAAAAAGACATAAATTTGAGCTATATTATTAGCTTTATATCTCAATATATCACCGTTATAAAAATGTTTAGTAAGTACTACTCTAGAATGTGAATAGAAATTGTGGAAGAAATTTCCATCATAAAATCCATATTCTATTTTTTTATTATTTAATGATGTAAATTTTCAAAAACGGCTTTTATTTTTTATAAATTGAATCATTTATTTCTTATTGAAATTTTAGAACCGTTCACATGATTTTGCCCATTAATGGCAATTTTTTAAAGATTAAAATAGGTCATTTCATCTTGAATTTTAAGAGGTTTCAGTTTCAAAAAATGTTTTTGAATTAATGCAATTCTGAATGACAATACAATATGGCTCTACAACCCTGTGTGGGACTTAGCCTCCTCAAGGAACCTTCGCCTGGCGGCTCTATCTAATGCAGCTACCCTCCAGATATGGATGGTGATGTGATTGGCATTCTGTGCCACTCCACCTTCACATCGGAGCCGTGGTCTTCTTCTTCCTCTGGCACGGTCCAACTTTCCCTCCAGCAGCTTCTTTGCGGGATGCTTCTCACTTATTCTGGCAACATGGCCGGCCCACCTGAATCTATTAATTTTCATCCAGGTTATGATGATGTAGGGCTCTCGTATACTTCTCGGTTGGTTCGACTTTTCCATTCACCATTCACATAAATCGATCCGAAAACTCTGGGGAGCAGCATTCTTTCGAAAACAGCCCAGCTCTTTTTCCTTGGCCTTAGATAAAGTCCATATTTCAGAGGCGTACGCCAGGGCTGGCCTTACCAAGGTCTTATTCAGCATGACTTTTGTTTTTTTTGTTAGTATTGAGCTCCTTAGATGCTTCCTAAGCCAAAAATAACATCTATTAGCGTCAATGGCTCTCATTTTTCCCCTGAAAATACTAAAAGCAATTGGCGAATAAAATTATCGTCTAAATTTAGATTAGTGAATTTTTAAATGGCCATCCATTTCAGCCTGAAATATTTTTGACACTTGAAATTAGAACGGTCCGATTTTATTCTCGATCTATACAAAGTAAGTGCTATCCCTGATTTCTTTATTTTTCAAATACTTAGTAGATTCTGCAATCGTTATCCCACGATCCTAGTGATTCCTGAGACGCCGGACATTTTGATTGTGGAATGGAATTTCCTCTGCTAGCTAACCATAATGACATGTATAGGGCTTGGTGACAGAACCACTCGTGACTGCCGCTGCACCCAATAGTGTTGCCCAACACGCCTTACCTGCAGGACACTGTATCTGTTCCTTGCTCAAGCGGCGACGTATTCTGTAACGAGCTCATTTGCAACCGATGGGGCCATTACCATCGTCTCGCGTCGGTATGGGTAACTATTGATAACTATTCAAGCGTAGATTGTGAAATAGATGAGATAAGAATTGTATTCTGTATTAGGTTCTGTTCCCCGTAATTAAGCGGTACAATTGAGGAAATGTGGCGTCTCAAGAGGCACATATCAGCGGGAATTTCTATTACCAGCATTCCGTAAAGCAATATGTTAATATCTTAATAATGCCTTTGAAGATTTTTCTCCCCTTCATTGATGCAGATAAAATAATAGGGTTATTAGAATCTTCCAGCAGTAAATTATGAATAGGGCGATCGTATTGACTAAAACAACTAATATCATCTTCGATTGAGAAGACTGTGTGGGTTTGGAAAAGCTGAATAAATGTATAGATTGTACCGATGACCAACTTTCTTATTTATTATCACTATGGATGCATAATGAAATGGGCTCTTTGATAAATGATATGCGTTGTAATATAGATATCATCAAACAGTTTCCAAAATCTTAAAGCAGTAATGATCAAAAATAACTTACATCCGTGAGAAAAAAGTTTCGATTTAGCAATCCCCACTACCATTATATTTATCTATACATATGTATAGATAAATAAATAAATATATATATATATATATATATATATATATATATATATATATATATATATATATATATATATATATATTTAACATTGTTATTTTAATTTTTTAACTTATATACTAGTTTATATTTTTATTTATTTGCGTGTATTATTTAGGGAAGTGGGGTGTCTCAGTAGCAAAGCACTTAGCTGCAGTGCTAAGTGTCCCGGGGTCAAATCCGGCTGCTGCTGATGATTTATTTAATCTTTTAACAACTTTGGATAGATCCAGTGAGATCTGGAGACCTTCTTGAAGCTCATTCAGCCTGAATTAAACAGGGGAGAAACCTGGGAGTTGAGCGTGATCTCAGACAAATCACCTCTTTTCACAACTGTTGTCCAAGAAACAGTAAAGTCTCTTCCACGTACTCAACCCTAGACCCTTTGGGTTGTAGTGGTAAAGGCTTTTTTCTGCATATATTATTTAGTTTATTTACTATTATGTGTATGTTTTTTGTTAAAATGATATATTAAAAAAAATAACAAATATATGGACTTCCCAAATATTTAATTGATTTTATCATGATTTTCTTAAATGACAATTTTTTGGAACAATTGTTTATCCCTTACATTATAAAAATATCATACATATATATATAAATACCAGTCTATCGGCAAAAATATCACTGTGAAACTTCAGAATACATAAAACCTTAATTATGGAATTATCGGAAATTAAATTGTAATATTATAGTCTATTACAATAAGATATGGATTATTTACCAGCTGGATTAAGGAAAATACAGTTGTATTTTAAAAAGTAAGTTCAAGATGTGGAGGAGGGGTGACTAAGTAACGGTGAGCAGAGAGTAGGTTACACACGATACTGTTACCAAGGCCGTCTTCGAGCTCCGCTGTCTCCTGGCTACTGCCCCGTTTGCTGAACCGCATTTATAAATCTTTGTCATTAGCATTTTAATTATATTTAACAACTATCTATGGGCTTGGTATTTATCCAGAAATGAAACTGCGGTAGTTATAAATATAAATTATAACTATCAGTATTCTAATTTCCTAGAACATAAAGAAAAAACTATTACTTCACTAACTCTCTAGTTCTTATATATTTTATTCATTATTATTGTTAAAGATAGGTTTATACATTTAAATGAATTATTTTAAATTTCTTTAAGAAGATAAATTCCATTTACATTACGGTCATATAGGTACATAAATTGGGGGATAAAGCCTGAAAGTTGAACCTGATCTCGATAAGGGTATTTTTCAGTGATACCGGTTTATTTTTGAGGTTTTATTTCTACTAATGGACTTTTCATCCTTTTTTAAATACTAAGTTATATAAATGTTTTCAAAATAATTTCTGGAGGTAGGGAGTTTTATCCAAAGAAATTTTAACATGCAGAATAGCACAAAATATAATAAGTATTTAATAATTAAAAAAATTAAGTATTGAAGTAAACAATATCAAAAGCAGTAATAAGCCCTAAAATAAAGATATTCTTAAAACCGATAACATGAAAAAGGTTGTTCTTTCTTATTTTTTCTTGATTTTTTTATGGACAGGTGCAAAACGACTCACATTAAACCTGCCTCTTCAACATTCAACATAAAGACAGGAAAAAAACAGAGCAAAAGCCTAACAGCTTAAAAAAGTAAGGAAATTATGGTAAAATGCCTTCCTATAATTTTTATAACCTGGTTAATATGGCCAAGCTTTGGCAGTGAAAGTAGTATGAAATTTCATACCCAAGCTTGGTATCTATAAGCTGAAAACAAGTTTTAAAACACGGTTTTCGGTTGCATTTTATAAATTCAGTTCGACGTCTCTCAGTTCAGTAAGTTAATTACAGAATGTTTAATTGAGATTAGATAATTTTAGACTTGCATAAGAATATCGTAATTATGACTGATACGGATGGACGAAGTGGGTTTCATTTTACGATCCAATAAGTTCCCTGCTGTCAACTGTAAAGTGTGCATTTTAATTGAAATGATAAATAGTATCGTAGATCGTATATATGTATATATATACATATATATATATATATATATATATATATATATATATATATATATATATATATATATATATATAAATATACATTAACAAACTTTTAACCTAAAACATCCAGTTGAATAAGTAATACACCCTCCACTATTACGGACTTGCCTTTGTATCAGACTGACTTTATAATATTTATAGTAAATCAGAAAAAGATGCAGAAGTACTGAAGTTAGTATCTCATTGTTTTTATGTTTAACATATATATCTAAGTTATTAAAAAGTTTGGCCATTGAATGTAAAAAGTTGTAATTGTTCGAATACAACTCTTTCGATTACATTATATAAATGTTTTCAAAATAATTTCTGGGGGGTAGGGAGTTTTACCCAAAGAAATTTTAACATGCAGGTTAGCGCAAAATATAATAAGTATTTAATTATTAAAAAATGTAAGTATTGAAGTAAAAAAGTTGTCCGATTTTTAAATGTTTTCATTAACTACATGTTTTATTATTATTGTATTCGTGAATAGATGGTATTTTTCATTAATTTCCATGGCACTACAGTCCGTGATAGGTCTTGGCCTCCTCAATAGTTTTCCATCTTGGGCTCGATCTTGTTTTCCAGTCAACTCTGTTGCACGGAGCTTCAGTTGCCACCCCCATCCATCCAACTTTGCTTCGGGCATCCAGCTGGAGAGCAACAGGAATAAAGCGAAACAGAACTTCACTGAAGACTTTCCTCGGGACCTCACTGAGAAACCCGTCCACCCCAGGACACCGATCTTAATGGCTCTAACCATATAGATATCAGCCGATTCTTCCTACTTCTCTACCTATCTCAATCCTTCACAGATCCAAATATTATTAATAATATCATCCTCTCAAATACTAGGCGATTTCTCTCATAATTCCCTATATTTTAGTACCAGTCTGTAATACGTATGTATGAACGGGCCCAATAAGAGTTTTATACAGCTGAGGCTTGGTCTTAAACAGGCCAAAATAGCATCTATTAGCTGCAGCTATCCTTCTTTTAATTTTTAAAGAAATATCATATGTTGCAGTGACCTGTGCCCCCGAGGTACATGAACTCCATGACCCTCACCATATAAAACTTGTAATTATCAATTTAGACGTTAAATGCTTCAGAAGAAAGTAGACCACCGCAAAAATGAGGAAGACACTGAAAACCTGTACCTGGAACAGGTTTTTTAAGAGTCAATATTGGGTCTTGGACCGGTGATGCGGATGAGCTATAAATATCTTTTTCATGAGGAAGGGTGACCGCTCGACCTTGGTCCTGAGAAAAGTAGGATAACTGCCGCATAGAAGAGTACAGTTATTCCAACATTCGTAAGGGAAGGGTCATTTTACAGTAGGAATTGAGGACAATTGAAAAAAACTAAGTCCAATGTACAGGAAGATACTCAAGGAAATTCCTTATTTTTGTTGTTTTTATTTACTTTCTAAGCCAACGTTTTATGCAGATTAGTATTATTTCATATGAGACTTTCTAAGGAATTTGCAAGCCTTCTAAGCCTTAAGGAAAAATGAATAACAACTATTTTTTTTCTTAAGGTATCATACGGAGATGGTATTTCTGTTTAAAAATATTAAGTTTCCTCATATCTTTATTGTTTGAAATGGCGGAGTCATGAGATATTATTGGATTCAATTTTTATAAGCGTGAACATTTCTACATATAATTCTTGTTTTTAAGTTATAAATGGGCATTTTAAAATTAATTATTTATAGATAACTCGTAGAGAATCTTCTACTCATCAAGTATTGATAAAGCCATGTAAGTCCAACTCAAACGAATCAGCTCCACTTCTTCTCTTCTAGGCAACAGGGTATTTGGACTCTTTTAAGTCCATTTCATGAAGACTCTTAACTAAAAATATCTTTCCTCGCCTATTCTCTGACCACAGGGATATCTTGTGTGGTTAAGATAATGACAATATTCTGTACGTCTTTGACCGCACTCTTAACTGTACTATTCGACACCCAGTCACCACTTGCCAATGACTGTCATGATACTCTCAACTCTCCGATAATTTCAATTTAGGTAATACCCCAAACATCTACCAGTTTTGAAAAAGGAATACTGCGTCGATATGAGAACGAAGCATTGATTATACTTCATAACATGGAAAATTTTGTATTCATTTTCAATCCCCACTGCAGCGCCTACACCCTCTTTATCTTATACATATCAAAAGAAATAAAATTTAACTATTATTGTTTGAGTACTACCAGTGGGTAGTTTCTCTACTTGTCATTATCATGTCATTATATATCACTTAGTCTATTTACTTGTTGTATTATTGTAATACAATTGTAGATATCAATAAAGAAATTTAAAAAAAAAACTTTTATTAATTCTGAAACAGTAGTAGTTCATTAGTGCTAATATTGGCGAATATTTAATTTTGTAAACATAGCCCTGTTATTACAAAAGACTTGGTCTAAGGTTGGTCTAAACCAGAAGAAATAAACAAAGTCTTTTGTAATAATAGTGGTCGTGGAAGCCTAAAAGAATATTTAAATAGCTCTGTTAGTTATATCTTTTGGGTGATACTTGTTTGTGTTCAATGAACTGTAGTGTCTTACTCATAAATGCGTCTTTATTCTTAAATCAAATTGCATTACCCACGCTTCCACTAGTAGGCTTGTTACTGTGGTAGCACGAAAAGTGTCTGATGCTATATGTTATATTTGTATTGGGTCTAACATCACCAAAATAATTATATTCTATGATGTGTTAGTGCGGGGGCGATCTGTGGTCTAGTGGCAAGCGAAACAAACTACTAAGCCCAAGATCGCGGGTTCGTAGCCCATCAGGTGGCCCTAGGATTTTTTAAAGGGAGTAAAAATCCTTAGTTACGCCGTCGTTCGGAAGGGACGTTAAACGGGGGTCCTGAGAAGAGCCTGTACGATGTCAGGTACAAAATAAAAAATAATTAAACCTGGATAGGCAAAATCCCGATGTAGCATCGTACAATTAGCCATTGCAGCATAAAGTGACGTTAAATGAACAAACAAACAAATAGCATACTATTGCGCAGTATTAAGCTAATGTTAATGTTTGTTTTAAAAACGAAATCTAACATTAAATATCTTAAGAAATATTCTATTAAGAAACTTAAATTGGACCAAAGCGTGAAATAATTAAAGGATATTGAGAAACATTAAACTTTGACACATAAAAAGACAATGCATCAGTTTAGAGCAAGGCGGAATGAAGTTAACAACGGGAACAGAGCGGTCTCATTAAACTAGATATAAAAGAATTAAGGCACTAATTACTGAACGAGCCTAGAAAAATCTTTGCGAGGATGTTGGACAGGATCTCACATTTAGTCCATTGTTGTATATTGCATTAGTTGGCGAACTCCTTTTTTTTTCTTTAATATTGCATTAGTCATGTACCCCAAGCATGGTCTCATGATCATTGACAAGACAGTTGCCTCACTTAATGACTTCCCTTGTTCTTGAACTAAAAGTCTGGACCGACTTTTTTTTCAACGGTTACACTATAATGCTAATTATGACATTTATGTTTGTACCGTTACAAACTATTTACTTGATATAAATATTCGGATCAATATTTTTTAATTATAAGTTCTCATTATTACTAGAAGGTCAAGTAGTTGAGGAAACAAATATTTAAATCATAAATACATAGGCAATTAATTACTTTTATTTGCCTAAAAAAATTCTACTTTGTTTTCAACATCACTTCAGTTTTTCATTTTTTTCCTTAGTTTTTGTTTTCTAATATGTAGGTTTATATAAAAGTGAGGATAATTCAGAGTATCTTTTCAAACCTAATTTAGTAATAAGTTTATGATTGAAATGTCTTAATTGTAATATTACTTTAGATTTAAATAATTTTGTTATTGAATACATATAAATTTGACTATCCATTACTATCGTTTATAATTTGTAGTAAAACGGTCTTATTTCCTTTGATTAAAAAAAAAATTGAATATACATCACTATGTTTTAGAAATTTGTACATGTAATGAAAACTGAAGTGCACAAAACCAATTATGGAAAGCTGATATGACACATTTTATAGATTGCTGAAATTTAGTATGCAAGATAGCATTAAGATTCAAAAGTGCTTAAATAAATTTTTAAGGTGTTTATAATTTGTATACATCATAAACCTTTTAGGCATGTTTCCAGATAAGAACTCAATGTTTATGCAGGCCAAGATTTTGGACTGCGTGTCGAAAAGAAGAGTTGCAGTTTATTGTCGGACAACTTTGCTTGAGAAAATTCTAATAAATTATTATAGTAGAAAAAAAGAATCAGAAACAGAAAATATAATATTGGATGGAATAAAATATACTTAAAACTGTTTTGAAGACTAATTACTAACTGAATATGACATTTAAAATGATAACATAGGTATTAATAAAACAGTTTTCATATCGTCGGTCCAAAACCAAAATGGAGTATCAGTCAATTTGCTTTTATGACATTTTGATTTTGACATTAGCTTTATATTACTTTATCCTAACCAAAAATATGAAACGAATTTTGTGACGTCACTGATTTATTTTATTTAATATATCAGCTCATAGGCACTCCAGAAAAATGTTCAAAGCCATTGTTCTCACTTCCACAAATTTTGGGATACTTTGGTTTTAGAAAGACGATAAATCAACGTTATTCATAAAATCATAATTCAATATTAATATTAGTGATTCCGGAGTACAATTGATTAATTAATTTAATTACGATTATTAGTTCACATGTTAAAATATGCACTATATAAATGGCAGATTTATAATAATGCTATGCTATTAACCGTGTTAATTATGGCTATTTATTTAATTAGTTTATTTGATATTTCGTTGAAGAAAAAAAATTCAAAATGATCTGATGAAAACAAATTATTATCCTCACGAAAAAACTCTATTAAGTGGAACGATCAGTTGCTACTTACAGTTCATTTCGATTATCAAAAAAAGTTCTTAAATTAAGCAGTTGGTATTGTTTATTAGTAAAAAATATGTTGATACAGAATAATAAATAGTTTAGACTATTGAAGTATTACTCTGTGGATCAACTTAAGCAATATTGTTAAAATTTAGCAATTTTAAACTTTGATCATAGAAATGAACTAATGGTATAGAAAGTGCTATAATTAGTACTTTTATTTTATAATTAGACTTCATTAAGTAGCAATTAACGATTTTTACAGTTAATAAATATTCACGCTCATAATAACTATTTAGATTATTGCTAATCTGCTGATTTGGTTTCATGGATAGTAAAATTCAATGGATTTTTTTTTGTAAAAATATAAATTTTACTCCAATCTTTTGTAGTTAAATACCATATGATTATATTGCATCAGGTGCATTATACATACTATTTATAAGCTTTTTTTGTGATAGAATAAGTATGAAATTAATATTAAAGTGATTATTAAATAGATATTTTTCTCTTATGTGATGTATTTTTTATACAAAATTGTTAAAACAACTTTCCTAACATTTAAAAATTATTGCGAAATCCATATAACGTATGATTGTCGTTATTATTGTTTATAATGTTAGTTTCGAGGGTTGAAATACTCTTGACATCAAGGTCTTTATCGGATTTTCGCACAATTAAAATAATTACTACTCTTATTGATGTTAGATTTTGCCTTGATCGCAAATTGATTAGTTTACTTCCACCAGGAAATGCCAATCTAAAAAAATTCATTGGTTCTAATGCATTTCCGGAAGTTCGTTATATAGAAATCATAATTTATACTATAATTCTTTTAAGAAAGAAAATTTACCCTCTTTTTTTTTTAAATTTGGGAAGAAGGTACAGTTAAGATAAAGGTGGATAGATATTGTAGAGGATCAAGTGAAACTTCAGAATTGTCTTTTTCAATTCTTCTCTATTATCTATTTCGAATTACTCAATCACTGAAATCATTGCTTCTCTCCGACACGCTCGAGTTGGGGTAACTCTCAAATAATGAGGTAGGAATTAACCTAAATTTAATCGATACAAAGGATGTTTCTATCACCATAAGATAGATAATCTTGGCTTTAGGTTTATTTTATAAAATCTTAAATATCGAAAGGTTATTGCACGTAATAATTATCATAAACTCTATTTATACAATTAACGCTTTCGTAACCGGAACTTTTTAAAGTTCAAATCAGTAGATTATAAAGTCTTATTGAGGCGTTAATGGTTTTTATTTTTATTAATTTACAATTCAAGATATTATGTATAATAGAATATTTTACGATATTTATCAAACAAAAGATGGAATCGTTCTAGAGCATAAGACATTTATATTTATAAAAGTGGTTAGATTTGGGATAATATATATATTTTTATAATTCTACGTATTGTTAGCGACATCTATGTGTTGTGATATTAGGTAATATCTAATGTGTCAAACTGTGTTATGATATCTCCATTCAAAAAAGCAGTTTAAATTCTTTCTGGTTTGAATGTGTGAAATTTAAAAACAGAGAAAAATATATCTGTATGCTATTCGGTATCGATTCCAATCCTTGTCACTTCAAGTTATGTCACAACGAGTTTTAACTTTTGTTTCCTTTTTAATGATACTCTCAAAAATAAAAAATAGTTAATTACTGACTGTATATAGTAACTGTTATTGACTGTAAATTGATTAATTATTCAATCATCGAGTTGCACGTACTGTGATATCGTCTTCTTTACGTTAAATCGTCACCTTCTCTATACACTCTTCGAGATGTTAGATGGAAAGTTTATTTTACGATGAAATGATTATCGAAATATACATATTTCTCATAATTACACTATTTATTTCAAGCTAAAACTCAAGATTATTTTTATTTTCGAGAATATTGTAAAGAAATCGTCTGAAAAGTTAAAACGTGTTAATGCGACAATCTGCAGAACTGATACCTGCTAATTCTAATTGGAGTTTAATTGGCATAACCGAGCTTTAGCAGAAAAAAAATATATGTAGTAAAAATAAAATAAGATCCAACACAGTTCACTTATAAGGATGACTGACCTGTCCTTTTCTTGACGCGAGTCGAAGTTGGCACTTTTGTAGCGCTGGCCATGAAGGCGAAGGCTAGGAGAAGTAGAGCCGTGGAGAACCGCATGGCTTGCACTGACCGAGGAAATGGGGAGACTGACTGAGTCCCGGGGCACTTTCTCGAGGGGCCCCTCTGGGCGGAGGGGGCAAGGTCGACCCCCTCCCTAAGTCAACGTTCCATTCATAACCCTCCCTTACCACGAAGTCCCCTTCGTCTAGGAAGTCTAGTGTCACCCAGGATCTAGGGCCAAAGGTGCGCTGATACAGATTCACTTCCCGCTGAAGACACCGTTAAGGTCAATAGGAAGGGCCCGACAATTAAGCAGATCCACCGGCTCTCTGCTTATCTCTGTATTAACAGGCTTTTTCTGTATTTCCAATATTATTTCTTAGAAAATGATACTTGTGCAATAATAAGATCCTATATTATCTACATAGTATGCTGGTAAATTGTATTTCGTTAAGTAAAAGACAAATACATCCTGCCTTATGCAATGATATTTTGCGTTTCATAAAGTTTAGGCCACCATCAACTAGTATTAAAAGATACCCATTAAGAACGAGTAATTGTTATTTTGATAAATTAAGAGCTGTGCTGTTGGATGACTAATTTCATATTTTGTGAATTTTCTTTTTTCAAATATTTATCACAGAAAACCCAAAAGGGCCTAAATTTAAGTCACTGGTAGTGTTGCCTAATACACATCTTAAGGCCATTCTTGAGAATCCAACCGCCTGATTTTTTATGTCAGTCATACAGGAGCTTCATTGTCTTGCGGTTCAGAGGAACCTGGAAGCATTTCTCAAAGCTTTTTCAGTAAAAAGTTTCAGATCTGATATTCACACACACTAATATTCTTTCAGAACGACTTTTATTATGACTAGCCTAGACTTTCAGCATGGCAAGGCATGTATGTCATATCGCCTGTGATTTGTCATACAAAAAAGTTAAAAATCCATAAATAAGTAAATAAAAACAAAGTTGAAGAGAAAGAAAATTATATAAATGAGCTTATTTACAAGACATGAATCCTTAGTACTAATGGTAAATAATTACTTGACCTCTACGGAACTACAAATGAATTCAATTGGCAAGTTTTTGATGGAGTCTGATGTCAGAATTGACGTAATGACTGTTCATCTAGGTACTTTTGTCGCATGTAAAGAACCCGTCGCTTCCAAATACCGAAATTCAGAGAGTTCACTGAAGTTTTTTTTATCTATTCCTTAGTAGCTTATACCCTTTTCATTACACTACTCACCCTGACAACAGCTTATCCAGGCTTAAACTCTTCAGTCTTACAATTCAATAAAATTCAATAGTGGCCTAATTCCCATAATATTAATAAAATTCGAATTCAGGAGTACATCATATTCGATGTACAGGATGATGGTCAGACTGGAAACTTATAGACAACTTATAGATTATTTCCTTAAAATTTATTGGTGTAAGAAAATACTATTTATTAGACATTTTTTATTTTAATTTATATAAATAAGATTAATTATTTATTTTTGCCTTGAAGCTAATGTTTAAGGTAACATTTCTTCACCTCCTCTTCTTTTCAATAAATTAGTTTCCTTTTTTTCATTATATTATTGGTTATTTTTACTGTTGTGATTTTTTTTTGTGATATATCGTTGTTATTCTTCATAGACCAAGATGAATATTTTTCCTATTATTTTTAATTCAAATAAATAAAGATATCGTCATATTAAATTACCAAAGAAAAATACTTTAATATGTTAATTTAATTTAATATATACCTATATATATTTTTAAAGAGGACATTTTGAATTTGGGTCGAGGAATTTCTTTATGAATAAATAAGCGATTGGAATGCGATCATCTGGGATTATCGCCGGTAGGTCAGTGCTAGCTGAAGAAGCTGCCCTGCCTTTTGAAGAAGACACTCTCTGACATAACGGATGGCCATCTTCCTGTTCTCATCAGTCTCGCTTAATAAGGGCCTTCCAACTCCTGAGTAGTCTGTGTACTGATCGGTTTATGCACATGTTCTTACGTAATCATTGCAATGATCCTAACGCTACCTAATAAATAACGCGATAAAAAGGCGATGAGGTACTCATCCAGTACCTACTCATTAAACACGTCCTTTTAAGTAAAATGTATGTATTCGGTTCACTAATGGAAATTATAAATGTGCTGTAAAAAATTAACGAGGAGAAGTTAATCAAATTATGAAGTTCGAGATTGTGTCATACTTTTATGTTCGAGAAAATGTGAGCTATCTACTTTACTTTACACTGATTTTTTTTTCAAATAATTTACTTTACTTTTCATTTATTAACATTTAATTTAGTCGTCTATTAACAAGGAAAAGTGCTGGATTCTCTATTACAATTGATTAATCGTTCTTTCAACGTAACAAACAATTAACAATGGAAACAGCAGTCAAATTAATATCATGAACAGTATACATTATAATCGAGGAAAAAAAAATCTTTTATGCGCAGAGATTTATTAATTTAGACTTAAGATTCGAAGTATAATGTGAACTTAACAATCTATTTTAAGTGGATTTATACATTTAAATAATGTAAATAAATGCCTTCGTTTGCTTCTGTCGGTCGAAACTTTTTATCAGGGAAATCTTTGGCTAATGATTTATTTATTTTAATGGATCAAAATAAACATTTTATATATTTTTAGTGGTAACAAGTCTGGAGAATTTAACGCTCCATTAAAGTCTCCCGGGCGGAAGTGTTTAAGGTTGCTCATACATGAACACGTATAGATTAACTGTCAATTATTAATGAAAATCATAGGGAATATATAAAATTATAGGGGATATATATATATATATATATATGTATGTGTATATATATATATATATATATATATATATATATATATATATGTATGTGTATATATATATATATATATATATATATATATATATAGTTGAATGGAGGATGGAAATAGTTGGAGGGAGCAGTAAAAAATTAACACATAATAAATGAGCATCATAATTCTTATAATTTATCTCTTTACTGAAACTGGAATTTTATATATTTATTTCTATACGTTTCTTCTATATTTACATCAGATTTTGTATTAATAAAACTTCATTCTAATTATATACATTTATATAACATCCCATACTTATATTTTCAAATTTCATTATCTCATTCAACGAGATTCCTATTCATTACTTTCTATATATTTCTTCTGTATTTATTCTTTGGCATCATATTCTGTATCACTTTTCATATATTTTACATATGTAACTCTCTAAGAGTCTACTATCATACTTTTTATATTTCATTGTTATTAAACTAGGTTTTACATACTTTTATGTATCACCTTTTTATATTTATACTTTTTCATTTTGTATCTTTCTGTTTACCTTCTCATTTTTCTTTCTCTTTATATTTTGTTTGCATTATCACTCTTCTGTACATTTATTCTGTAATTTTTTTATTTATATATCCTTAATAATATATCCATCACTATTTTTTTTTACTGTTTTATTACTCTGTATATTTTATATACTTGGTACTGTAATATTTTGGTTGACGAACGATTGATCCACAACTCAACATACTTTATCAGTAAAAATATTATGTCATATTGTTTTTCCAAACTGGCAGATCTTTAATTTATAACTTTAATAAATTTTAATTGGTGAAATATTAAAAAAAGTAATTTTTTGTTGTAATTTAAAGTTAAATAACTATTTTTTTTAACAGTTTTTTATTTTATATGACCT
Organism: Arma custos; assembly: GCA_037127475.1. NCBI lineage: Eukaryota > Metazoa > Arthropoda > Insecta > Hemiptera > Pentatomidae > Arma > Arma custos. The sequence goes on along the minus strand of CM073760.1, from coordinate 91,501,138 downwards.
TTATTTGCCAGACCAGCTATTCCTAGCCTTACATGGTTTTGTTTTAAATAATGAATTTTACATTTTAACAAAAAGTAGAAGTGTGGATTTTGTCTCATGCAAGAGACCCCCCCCCTAACTGTACATTATTTTCAAGAGAAGTTATAAATATATAATAGTTTTTTTTCATATAAAATAGTTATAATGTAATAACAACAGAACCATAGTACTATAAATATGAATATATTACAATTTGTTAAAATGATTGGTGAGCAAGGTAATAGAGTTCACATCAGAATATCTTTCAAGAGTCTCAGTTTTAATCTTGGGGATTAAATAGGTTCGCCAATATCTTAAATCTGGTGTAACGCTTTTTTACAGTTAAAGACATAAAGAAAAGACAGTATTAATATAAAAAACAATGTTTTATTTCTATATTAACACTTTAATAAATTTTTCATAGGTTCGTTTTGTAGCTTTAATCATGTGTAATTTATATATTTAAATGCTATTTAATATTTTAGAGCACAAACATTTAGCTTATGATTAGTATTACTTTCGTTTCCTTTCAAACACCCAAAGTTAATATTTTATGATGGCAGAAACGTCGAAGGTTTATTAAAGATATACTTACATTGAAATTTAGTATTTTATGTTTAAAAAGCCAAGGCAAAAAATAAAAATAAAATATTAATAATAAAATCTTTATTTATTCTGGGATCAGTCCTTTTAGAGTAATAATACAAAAACAAAACTATGAACTATAATATCTTAGAGTAGAATAATAACAAAACCTAATTACTAAATAAAAAAAACAACTAATTTGTTAGCTCATAATAACATTTTCAAATAAAGAAAAGATAAATATAGAATCAATAATAAATCAATTAATATTTACATGTTTACTGATTTTTGAAGAAACAACAAAAGAATAATCAAAGAAAAAAAAACCATAATAACTGATTTAAAACTATGTAGCTGGATATATTAACAGTCAAATTAGGAAAAAAATATATAAATGTATTAATATGAACTATTCGTCTACCAATTAACAAGTTTAATTGGTACACTATTTCCGATAATAATAGTGAAAATGCTCGTAATTTTACTATATGTCTCCATATATATATAAGGAATCTGGGAGGGTAAAAAAATATATGTTACACGGCTTAGCATCGTTTCGGAACTGAGACTATAAAATGACCATCATATTAAATTACATACACGTATACAAAAAATGGAAAGTGAACCCATTCTTCGTTTTCACTGCGGCCATAAAAATAAGAGCTGGCCTGATGTTGCGTAAGGCCCGACGGGCAGGATATGGTTTGGAAACGCTCGGCTACCCAGCACCCGAAAATGGGTTGCCACAGGGTTCTACTTCATTGCCAATGTCATTCGCAAAGATGGAATTCCTCAAGATAACCGAGATCCATTTCAAAACCGGGGTCTGAGAAATGTCGATTAGCCACTGCCGAGCGTACAATAGGACATTAAGTCTGGGTTCAGTTCTCACACTGCTCCTGTTTAGAAAGACATCTCGCTTTCGGGGACAAGGGCTTTTATTTAGTAATTAGTGAAAAGTGAAACTGTGCCTATGTCGCAAGGCTTATCAGAGCTACCGCGTCTTTATGGCGAACCCTTTTTCTTACGGAATTAAGAGAATGCTGCCATTGATTCCAGTTCTGTAAACCACCTACATTCGGAAAATATTAAAGATTTTTAAAAATATAGAAGGGAAATTTATAGAAATTCCAGAATGGGGTCATATATTATCACTTTCTAAACTACTTAAGGTAAAGGGAATGGTGTGAATGTTCAAAAGTTATTTATTTTTTTGTTCATTAACTGTTTATTAGAAAACTTATGAAATTTAAAATTGTTATCATTCTTTGTTTCGATCGACATATCCTTCACTCAATTGAACAGTTTTACTCTATACCATAAAGCGGATAGATTACAGCCATAAGCGTTTTCACTATTATTATCGGAAATAGTTTACCAATTAAACTTGTTAATTGGTGGATGAATAATGCATATTAATATATATATATATATTTTAATTTGACTATTAATATATCGAGCTACATAGTTTTAAATCAGTTATTATGGTTGTTTTTTTCTTTGATTGTTCTTATATATTTTTTACAGGATAGACCTTTTAGAACAAATAATTAAACTGCAAGAATCTGATTCGTAATATAGCTAGAACATCAATAAATTAGTTGAGCTTGCAACAGTAGTTGAATGAATTTCATAACTTTGATACTTTTGAGTGGACTTCGGTTATTATTCACTAAAAAAATTGAATCATGACAGTTATAGAAATATTTATAAACTATTCCTGTGAGAGAAGATTTGCGTTTAAAACAAATCGGTATAGAAATAAACGTGATTAACTGTACATATGTGACAATGAATATTTCATGTCATTTACCGGACAAATTAGCTATTTATTATATTAAAAATATTAATTGGCCAATTAGTATAAATAATTTCATAATATTTTATAAATAATCAAGCATAAATTTAGTTCAGGGGCAAATTCATAATGACAACTTTTCACTTTCTTAAAAAATACATTGTTGGAGTTGCAACTTTTACCTCCATCCTAACCAAGTAAAGGTTGATAATTGTTTAAATAACTGGTGAGAAGAATTGATTTTTACGATCGTTTAGATTTATTTATTTGCCAATTAACATAATTTGGAAACGCATCGTAAATTTAAAAGTATTGTTCAATGAAGTAAGGCGGAATAATGAGGTAAAGCCTATATATTAAGGCAATCTGAGGAAGATGAAGAGTTATTATTGTTATATATATATTATTTAGTTATTATTGTTATATATATATTATTTAGTTATTATTGTTATATATATATTATTATTAAAAGAATGTTATTTTTTTCTGCCTCTTATAATATTTGTTTTGTTATTTTATTTTTCAGAAAATTAGTTCCATATTCATTGTTAACGATGTTACTGTTAGTAGTAGAGTAGAGTTCGGCTGTGGTGGCTGCTTTGTGCCTAGTGACTGTCGCGGCGCTCGTTCGAATCCGTTCAGAGCGGGTTTAGATTTATTTGTTGAGGAACTTACAGTGTGCGAAAGTAGTTTCAAAAATTTCTTTGAATTAATTTATGTGTTCTCCTATTCTCAATATTTTTTTTTATAATTTCAATTAATTTTTGGGGGAGAAAAAAAATTGGTAACTGCATTGATCCAAAAATATAACCAGGTTCTTGAGTTTGGTAAAAATTAATAATATGCCTAATAGCTTTGCCATAAACCTTTTTAAAAATAATGGTTTACGAAATCATCGTAAAGTCAAAAAACAAGGAAATTATTCAAATTACAAATTAAATTATATATGTGATGGGCACGGATCTTTCCGAAAGAAAAAAATAACTCGAAACATTTTTTAAGGAGGATTGCGATATATTATTAGTTATATAAATAATCTTAACATAATAAAGCACATCCGTCAATAATAGAGTATCATCCACTATAAAATCAGTCCTAAAAGAATTATAACATGCACATGATATAAAAAAATATACCCACTATGTAAACGTAATAATAATTAAAGCACACCGAAGCTTATTTTAGTTTTTTTTTTTTAATTTTAATTTGATTTACGTGAAGTTATCCAAAATAATTGAATAATTTACAATTATTTTGGGACTAGATAAGAAGTAAGTAGATCGGGAGCAAGTCGATGTCAGAATAAAGTCTTGTGAGGGAAATTATATAGAGAGGTATATCATTAATATAGTGGGTTACAAACCAAAAAAAAGGGATATTTTTATTTTGAAGAGAAAAGATTTGCCCTGGCCAGGATTCGAACACGGGTCGCCCGCCTCTCCGAGGCAGCGCTCTAAGAATCTACGAGGGGTCGCCTCCCAGTCGGGCCAGCAAATCCGTTCTCTTCACCGATCATATATCCCCGAAATTTTTGCGATGTATACACAAGGAAGAATGTTCACTGAACATTACTTTAATTAGGATCTTGCAAATCCGTTCTCTTGACCGATCCTATATCCCCGTGTTCTCGCAGTTTTTTGCGATGTATACACGAGGAAGAACGTTCTGAGAAGAAAGTTTCTCTTGCTGCCACGGAGAGGTGGACGGCCTGGGTTCAATCCCGGTCAGGACAAATATTTTCTCTTAAAAATAAAAATATTTAAAAATATTTTTTAATAAAAAAATAAAATAAAAAATATTAAAGCGTGGCATGAACATTATTTATTTATTATTATAACAATTTAAAAAAAAGGAATTTGTTTTGGGTGGATCTCGGCGTAGGACGACTACAAGCTTTTACCGAGCCGAGTGGAAGAAATGGAGTTGACGCATAACACCCGGGAAGTATTGATCCACTATGCCGAATTTATTTAAAAAATCTAAAAGGATTAGGGTAGTTTCTTCTTATTCAGGTTTGTAGATATTGAAGAACAGCGGTTTGGAGACCGTGGATTGTTTTCAGGAGTCAGGATTTCGTTGATCAGTCAGGTCGAAATGTAGATAAGCGAGGGTTAATGTGGTAACTTTTAAGAAATTACAAAATCAATTGTGTACAAGGCGTTCCAGTGATTTCGAAAGGCCAGAAGATAAGATAAATAGGACGGAAGGCATGCATTGAGGAAGGATTGAAATTTCAAAATGGTCGAACCTGGGCAGGATTTCAAGAAAAGAGGAATATCGAACTAAAAAAGGCTGTGTGTGTTCTACTCAGCACAGTTTCATTTGCTGTAACAATATTAAATCTGACAAGTATTATTAATACTTACTACTAAATAATAGCTAATCTAATAACTGAATAACTAAACACGAAGACTTGTAATATAGTACAGATATAGATTTGTAATTAGCTTAGCACTATTTAAGGAATAGATTCTTTGACCTACACCCGGACCATTTTCTTCCTCATATTACTAATAGTTATTATATACTTAATAATACAATAATATAGAACACTATTATATGGTTACATAACATTTAACTTGTCATATATCTGTGGCACCTGTGCTATAGTGGGCTAAGTCGAATTTTGTGAATTTCAAGCTATCTACTTAGAATCGTAATTTTTCTGAACTTATTTTAAGTTCCAGATTGGAGTATCAGCCCACGATTCACTAAGGAATATCCTTCATTGCAATGAACGGAACACTTAGCGTGTTAGACACAAGGAAAGAGAAAAAAATTACGATTCTAAGTAGATAGCTTGAAATTCACAAAAATCGACTTAGCCCACTATGCACAGGTGCCACAGATATATCCTAGTTTATTCATTTTACCTTAAAAGAAATGATTATTCTAAATTATAAGTATTCTTCTCTAATTATTAAAATTTATTTTTAATTTTTCTGTTTATAGTTAACGTATTTTTGAATAACAAAGAAACATTTCACCACTATCATTTTAATTTTTCTCATAAAACAAGAATTAATATTGACTATTTGTTTTTCTTGAACAAAAGATCAGTACAAAGCCTTTATTTTCTTATTCTTAAATATGAAATTATAGCAAAAACAGAAGAGCCTGATGAATGAAGGCGAAGGTAAATTTTAAAATCGTTAAAAATTGCTTTATTTCCAGGTAGAGATTAATGTGTGAGAGAAAACCTCGGCGAATCGAGTACTGGTGAACTTGATAAGAGCTGAACAAGACGTTAAAAAACACACTAAAAATAACTGCTATATCTTCACATATATAAAAAAAGAACACATTAATATAATACTTTTCATATGCTCTAATTTATGCAAATGCGCTTAGTAATATGCAGCTAACAGATGTTATATTTTTCCTGAGTAGCATATGGCAAATTACAATATACTATATAAGAAGAGGACCAGCCGATGTCATCTAAGAATTTCTTTCATATGGTATACTAATAACATTTCCTCGAAATTAACCAACTCCGCCCTAGATATTTCTATCAGCTGTGAAACGTGACATGCTAGAGGGCGTGTAACATCTTGTAACTACGCCATTGTACTAAACAGCCCAAGTATATCTTGTCCCAAAAGCGGAAACTAGCTCCCCGCCAGCCCAGTTTTGACAGAACCTGTCGGAGGCCTTCCGAAATCCAATCCCCGCCAAGGCTTTCTAAATCCCATTTAATCATCAGCTTCTTTCTTAAGTGGGGAAGAGATCGCAATTAGTGCATTTTCAGTTATATAAGTTTTTTTTAATAACTGAAATTAATGACTTCCCTAGTTATACATCTTATTTAAAACAACAGTATCAATAACCAATGACATGTCCGTTGACTAGTTCTGTGTCGAGTTCCGCATACCATTTTATTGAAAAAGTAGTTGGTAAATACAAAATCAGAGTTGGGAAACTTGTGTCTATATGTAACAATGAATAAATATCAGATATATTCTATCAGTAGCTACACATCTAACCACATTATATGCTATCCGAATAACAATAATTTAAACTAACCTATCAGTCGCATTTTAATATCCCTCCATCAATAAAGGAATTCAAGATTAGCTGAAACTAACCAATCGGAGAAGAACAGCAAACCAGTTGGTCAGGTTAACATTAATTTAAATTTAAACCTTGACTCTCCGATTTACATCAAACACGTGGTATTACTATTACCGAAACATTAGACCTTAGTTCATTCAATATAAATTCAAACAATACTTAATATTGATTTGAATTTAAATTTAAACCTGGAACTAACATTAATTATCTTGTCACTTGCCCATACTCAGACTTCAAGTTGACTTAAAGTAAAACATTTAGATACCACGCAACGTCTTGCAATACAGGCATTATCACTAAGTTTTCAGCCAGGTGCGGAATCTTTTTTCGGTTTGTTTACTTTTATCCCATAGAAATCCCATTTTAAGCAAATCATTCCTTCTTGTCACTTACCATTCATATTCCGCTGTAAATTTTATAAACCTTAAACTACTTTTATAACATTACTTTTCTGGACCTCGCAACCAATTTTTTAATGAAAACTGGTTTGGGTCTGATTATAAATTTGTTATTAATTATAAAACAATTCCTCAACAAATAGAAAGAAAATGATAGGAATCTATTGAAATATTAGAACCTATTATGGAGCAATGGTATGCACAAAGCGTAAAGTTATTTTAGTGTAAACTATTCTTACTATGACTTTATAATGATTTGAAGTACGCATTTGTCTATATTATTTTATGAGAGATTTTTTGAACTGTGCCAAATTTAATGCCAACATATTAATTTATGTATTGTTATGAAGTTACTTACTATAGTAACTTTAAACCATTAGCTAAATTAAGCATCATTACAAAAAAATAATTAAACGTTCAAGGCGTTTTTATTTTGACAGTGGTAGTTAGACCGAGCTCCTCGTTTCTTTGTAAAACGATTTTCTTAAACAATACTTGTACTGTCTATGGTTATGACCATATTATACATTTAATACATATTTAACCATATGCATCATTCATTTTAGAATTACTTTTATCCTGTTAGGAAATCTGAAAAAATTTAACCATAAAAAAAAATCTCCATATACAATAGTCAATATTATATGATTTTAATTTTTTGTTTAGTTATGCGAAAGTGCTTGTCATTATTTCTTGCACGGCCTACTCTTACCTGTTTGTCTAATTTTACTATTAAAGGACAAATTTTATCTAGAATCATTATGCATGATTTTTCCTGCTAGCAGGATCTTCTAGAACAAGTTCATGCAATTAAAATGAAAATTAGGAATTCTCTCTTAATTGTTGTTGTACTTAATAAAAAATAATTCTGCCGAAATTAAAATGTATGTAAACTTTTATTTTCGTTTGTCAAGTAATTTGCACTATTTCTGAAAACTAGGCAATTATCACATTCAGTCGTGTTCTTCAAGCAAATTTGCCAATAATACGGACTAGTAAATTTTCTTAGTGATGATTTGGTTAATAATCGTGAATCAGAGTCTTCAGAGGACTCTCCGGAGAAAAGGGCTAATTACAAGGCGGCATTGGAAGACATTTGAACAGTTGAAGGAGAAAGTTGCATCGTCGAATTGAGTTTTAGGCAGTTGAATGATTCGAATACAAGCAAGCCTCAGGCTAAATCTGAAGAAAAAAAATTCGCCAATTTCTTAAAAGATTCCACAGGATCTCCTAAATTACAAAACACTACCGCATGCTTTACAAGGAATGTGATTATCGAAAATAAATGTATAGATTTTATGAAAACAGAGAAAAAAGAAGGTTAATTAATATAAAATGGGTGAAGTTAGTTTGATTCATTAAATTTATATTAGCTTTAATAGAAATGATAAAATATTTTAATGTTGCCCATCACATGGAAAACATACTATATAAAAATAATATATACAAATTTATATTTTTAACTAGCATAGGCTCGCGGCTTCGCTCGCTTGGAATTTGGTCTGCCACATAAAGTTTCGTGAAAGATCATTTAAAATAAATAATTTAATTATCTTTTAAAAATATAAGTTACTCGTACATCCAAAATTTCAGATGTCTAACTTCAAAACTGACGGATTATATACAATCTATTATATTAAAGGGGAAACCCTTGGGATGGAATTATCCAAATTTCTTTCTTAAACTATACAAGGAACCTATCTACAAATTTCAAGATGCTAAGTTCCTGATTTGCCTTTAATTATGCACTATAACGGGGGGCGCATGCCGCCGTGTCCCCACATAAATCTGCCCTTGCTGTAGCCTATGATATATAACCTATTTTACTCAATAATTTTCATCCAAATCCGTCCAGTAGTTTTTGCGTGAAAGAGATACAAACTTTAACATTTATAATATTAGTAAGATTAGTAGGATATCAAACAAATAGTTTCACTCATGTTCTTTCTGTCATTTTAGCAATTATGATCATGTGATTTGCCTTTAATTATGTATTATAATGGATTCTCCACAGTACCTATAAAGCTGACGGGTGGGAGGGGGAGGCACGTGCCCCCGTGCGCCCCCTCTAAATCCGCCCTTGCTATAGCCCACGTGTTATTCTGATGTATAATCTATATTACTATAAATTGCGTGAAAGAGAGACAAACATACAAACTTTCACATTTATAATATTAGTAAGACAAATAAAACACTTACAGCTAGACACCAAAGAAAAATAATTAACTTTCTATTGCAACAAAAATAAATAAATAATAAGAGAGACAATTAATATTACTTAAATTGCTAAGAAGCACCGAAAAACATACTTACATTTCTTATTAAGAAGGTTCACATGAAAAAAAAGTTAGAAACAAAAAGTAGAGAAATTAAAGTAAGAAGCTGGAAAACCAAAAAAAAAAAAAAAAAATCAAAATAAATAAGAACTAATTAACTTTAGATTTTTTAAACAAAAATATATTTTTTTAGTTTACGTGTATGTTTCCACTACTGATTATTTTAATTTCTTGTATGAAAATATTGAATTAAACTTAAAATTATCCATTGTAAAAATGATACCCAAACCAAAAAAAACATACAAAAAAAACACAGAATACCCATCCTCTTATCGTCCTATCTCTCTTTTACCTTCCATGAGTAAAATCCTCGAATAACTAATCCTCAAACAATTGTACCCCATCCTTGATGCAAATCATATAATTCCAGATCACCAGTTTGGATTCCGAGCATCCCACGCCACAATTCAGCAGTCATCGTGTGGTGGATGTAGTCTTTTCTTCATTAGAATGTGGACCATATTGTTCGGGCGTCTTTCTTGACGTGGAACAGGCTTTTGACCGAGTCTAGCACCCGGGATTGCTCTACAAACTCCGAAAATCCTACCCCCTACATACTTTCTCATCCTTCAATTCTATCTCACATATAGAACTTTCCAAGTAAACCATAATAATGTCTATTCATCCCTCTTTTCACGATCTGCTGGTGTTCCTCAAGGTAGTATCCTTGGTCCAATCCTTTATACAATTTATACAGCTGACATCCCGACTCATCCGAATACTATCCTTAACATGTATGCTGATAATACATGTGTATTATCAGTCAACACCAATCCAGTTATTGCATCCTAAAGCCTTCTATCCCATATCACTGATCTTTAAGAATGGTATCAAAACTGGAGAATTTTCAAAACTCGCATCAAATCACTTCTATCTTACATCGTAAACTAATGACTTCCTGCCTTTCAGCATACTTTAATAATATCCCACTGGTGCCTGTAGAACAGATCCGATACTTAGGATTGCACCTTGACAAACGATTTACCTGGAATCCTCATACAAGACTGAAAATACAAGAAACCGCACGACGTTTCAGGCTACTTCAACACTTACTAGACAAACGCTCTAAGCTCCCAATTAACAACAAAAGACTCATCTACATGATCATCATACGACCTTGGATTTACGGAGCAGAGCTTTGGGGCTCCACTAAGCAATCGAATTCCTCTCGTATCCAATCCTTACAATTCAAAATCTTTCGTAAAATCCTTACTTTGTACTCCTTACTATAATACTCCTTATTTTGTTAATAATAAAGTCATCCACAATGACCTTAATGTTCCGTTTGTTGCTGATTTGGCCCAAACCCGCTATCTATCCTTTCATAACAAACTTCATTCCCACTCAAACCCTCTAGTTTCAAACCTAGCTTCCTCTTCAATTCCCGATAATCCTCCAAGGCGTATGAAAAGAAGATCGCCACGTGATCTTCTTAGTTGAACTTGTGATTTGTTTGGTGGTTTCTATACTTGTCATTATCTCATGTCATTATGTATCACTTAGCCTATTTATGTGTTGTAGTATTGTAATACAGTTGTAAATATCAATCATTAAATAAATAAAAAATTTCCCAACATCCACTATAACTTTTAACCAAATATTTCAATCAAGGTTAAACTAGCAAAAATCTTATTCAACCGGATTCAGTGTTTTAATTGAATAATGCGAAATGGGTGAAAATTCTTATACAATCAGAAGACAACTGTTATGCAATAAAATATTCAACACATGATGAATGTTTTGCCGCTGGTATAATTTCCGTTTCAGTAAGCTTCTCAGTATATCCGGATATTATAGAATTAAGTTCGGTAACTTTCGCCATTGAAAAAGACCGGCAGAAATATGGCCTATTCTTTCAACATCCTTGTCCAGCCTAACCTCCGTAATGTAAATATAATACTCCCATTTAAATAATTATAATATTAAGAAGTCATTAGATACTAAATACGATATTAAAACGATAGATATTTAATAAAATACATTTATTCATTAACAATTATTTATCACTACATATAAAACCATCAATCAAAATCATCAAAACCAATCTCTTACTTAACTTTTGTTATTTAACATTTAAATAATACTTAATATTTTCAATTATTCTTACATCTATTATTGTACTTGATATTATTTCATATGACCTGGTTTTGCTGTTACCGACTATTTTTTTCTTGTTTGTTTGCGGGTGTATTTCTTAATTCCAATGTTTGAACTAGGGGGATATAAATATTAGAACATGACTGAAGTTTCTATTGAGGTTTTAAAGTTACTTGCGAAGACATCAGTTTAGTTATGTCAAATTATTTCAAATACTGCTTTCGTTGTCCACAGTAGTTTCCACCAATCATCAAGTTTTATTATTCAGGTTTCGCATTACATATCCTTTTAGTACCTCCAAAAATACAAATAATATGTAATGAAAACTGCTTTTCTTTGATGAAGTTTATTTATAATAATTATTATAATAAATTAGAGAAAAAAGTTATTGTACTTTCTTTAGGTAATTTTTATTACATTATCGCACCAATCTCCTGGAAAAACTGTATCTCTGAAATCTCTCGTCGTACCTTCCACCTTTAAGCGCCTGAATCACCTTCGTCACCTGGTACCATTTGAAACCCGTAGACTTCTAGTTACATTCTTAATTTTCCCTCATTTGGACTATTACTGTACAGTATTCAGGTGTCACTGAAGACCTCGATGCAAAACTAAAACGGTTGATCAATTGCTTCGTTCGTTTCATCTTTGGGATCCCGAGAGACGCCCGTATCACCCGATATTACGAAGAGTTGAAGTGGCTTTACCCTTCCTATCGCCGTAAGTATTTCCTAGCTTCCTTTCTTTGCCAAGTTATCCAATCCCCCCGACCATCATACATCTCCGATCTTCTTGAATTCAAAACCTCAGTCCACTCCCGTAACACCCGTTCTCGGCTCTCAGACCTACATACAGCATCGCACCGAACAACAGCTTTTGATAGAGCTTTCCTTATCCGATCCTCGTCCCTTTGGAACTCCATTCGTCGTTCCAATAATCTTTCAACCTTCAAATCCCATATATTCAATCACCTTATATCCTTACAATTCCCTAAAAATCGGAAATAACATACTCAATTTTTCAGATTAATATATTCTAACTGACAAATGAATGATGTGTTTTAATTGATATATAAGTATTAATATTATTATTTATATATATTTATATTATTGATGTTTCAATCATCCAGTTAGATATTTTTAAAAACAAGTTATATTAGTTGATATTGTTCATATTTTTGTTTCATTTTCAGCTTTCTTCGTTTCTACTTGAATTTGTAATTTGCATACATATGTAGTACTATTGTTTATCTTTTTATAATAATTGTAATCTTATTTCTGTTTATATTCTCATTTATATTATTATAAGTTTTTTTTAAATTCTTGTACTCTGTTTTCTTTTTCTTTTTTCTTTTTTAAATGTTATCACTGTAGGTAATTTGCAACTTTTTTTATCTCATTAATTCTTTCTCACCTAATAAGACATTATAATAACCTACATTAATATACCCTAAGACATAATAATACCCTGTATGGAAACCTGTATTGTTATTCTAAAAGGACTTGTCCCAGAATAAATATAGAATTTATTATTATTTAAAAAATTAAGCCCTTGACCTCCCTGGTGTGCTAAAGATCTCGCACTGTCTTACTCTGTCCCTGGGTTCATTACTGTTCAGGCGAAAAGTAACAACGAATTTAAAATATGATTGAAGCCAATATTATATTATTATTGTGCAGTAGTGCAATATTATAGTGCAAGGTGATTTGGATAAATCCAGTTGGACTAGGACCCATGTCCATGAGCACTAAATTAGTAGGATTAAAACCTTCAATAAATATCCTAAAAGATATCATCATATAATCACAGTATTTTTTATCCGTATTTAACTCCGTATTCTACGCTAACTGTTATTATAATGTCTAACAGCTTGTTGTCCCAACTTACGATTTTATTGTGATTATTGCGGTAGGGCTCTCTTTTTATTTGTTTAAACGCAGGGTTACTGAACTCCTCCTAAAACATAGATCCTTTCTAATCCTTAGGGCCTACTAGAATACCCGGAATTAAAATACGACACAATGAAATAAATAAATACTTCACCCTTAGCCATAGCTAGAACTAAAATTTCTGTACTAATGATAAACAGATATAAGTGATACAAATTTCTGTCACTAGGCAGCCTATACTACAACTGCAGGTGTAAATCTAAGTCGAAAGGTCGACAAAGGTTGGAATAGATTCTGTTTGACATTGACTGCCTGCATGTTGGACAGCGAAGGAATCTGTATAGCCTTAGGCTGACGGGCCATTACCTGACCTGATGTGACAGCTCTGCTAACCAATGAATGTCATATGCAATTACATTCTAAAGCTATTTGCCAGAAAGAAAATCACATCAATTATTTACATGTCCGATAATTATTCGCATAAATATTAAACGTGTATTCATTACTGTATTTTTTTATATATGGATGATGTGAGGACTCTTTAATAATTAAAAAAAGGAAAAAAATAAAATTATAATTTATTTTATCTTTATATTATATAATTTTTTAAACACGGAGATGTAGGATCAATTGAAAAGAGGGGATATGGCTGGCCATGAAGCGAATCCAGGATAGCCGAGATGGATAAGGCGTCACCACGGAGAGGTGAAGGTCCCGGGTTCGAGTCCCGGTCCTGGCCATATCTTTTCTTTTCAAATAAAATATTTGAAAAAAATTAAAGTTTTAGCTAGGCCCATTTGATCCAAAACTATCTGTCTTTTTAAATTCATATAAATTTTCTGGGATGTGTTTTTGACAGGATTAGGATTGCACCGAGTGTACCTCTAATATAGCATTGAGGGGAACCAACATATTTGCCTTGCAATCAATTTCAAGGAGATAAAGGCTTGGGAGCGAATCTTGAATGTAAGAAAAGGAAAATTTTACTTTGGTCTGATGATTTTACCAATATAATCCTACCAAGGATTTGATATTAGCTTGCGCGGAGGAAATATGGGAGGTGACTTACATTCCCAGGATGTAAGAATGTTTTTAGAGGGAATATTTGATGGGATTAGTCGAAGTAAGGCTAGAATTACTCTGAATTACTAGAGGATGTTTCAGTAGATAGGATATTTCCACAGGAGTTGTATGTTCGATTACACCATTTTTGGTGTTGAGCACTGACTAGACTGAAAAGCTGCCCGAGAGATTAGGCATCTAATAGGTTATACGAAAGGGTATTTCCAGGAGGACAGTACCAAGTACCTTACATAAACTAAGATGGCTCTACATCCTAGGTTGGGACCAGGCCTCCCGACGACACTATTACTCACAAAGTCCTTGTATTCAGCACACTACATACACCCCCTCATGCTAATACACAGTACACACCTTAGGGTCACTTAACATAGGCAGCCGCCCCGAGGGGGTAGTAGGATGATAACTCTTTCCGAAAAATAATTTTCTCGAAACCAGGAGAACAGTAAAATATCATTTGGAAAAGACAAGTTGTAATGGCTACTGAGTTAAACAGCGGTAGTTGTAATGGAAGTAAGCATTTATGGATGAGGGTGCCAAAACGGCTTGTTGTCTGGGTGGTCTCATTTATAAATCATATAGTCATGTTTATAGAAATGTGTACAATGAGTGAAGCGAGTTTCAACCAGCAAAGCAATATCAATTTATCTGTCATGGAGAAATATGACAGGTTTGTCATGGTGACTGTGCAAGCCATTAGTATTCCACGAAATGATAAATAGCTAGGGGTCCTATGGTCTTAAACGGAAGTTCGATAAGGATTGTAGCGACTAGGTTGATGAGTGGTTTGATAGTTTTTTGAAGATTTCCCAGGAAGAATGACAGGACAGAACTTATGTCCGTAGGATTCTGGATTTGAATTGGATATAATTCTGGAGTGGATAATTTATATTAGAAGGAGGGTTGGATGGGAACTGAATCCACTTCTGATGGTTGTTTGAGTATTGTCATGTAATGGAACTGGATATTCCATCTAGAAGGATATTCCATTAATTGAAAGAAAATAATAATATATCGATTCCTTCATTAAAGCACAGTATACACAGATTTATCTTTTTCACTCGAACTATTTTCCATATTCGCTTGGTTAAAATGAAATAATAATAATTGATAATTTTTAAAAGCTATTAACATTTTACATAATTTTTTTCTTTTAGTTATGAATTTAATTCAAAAGTTTAGTCCATCATTATATGTTTTGACTCTTTCCTTAAGTTGCATTATCTGTTAGTTCGAAAGACAAAGGTTTAGTAACAAGGTCTTACGTATCTGCATTAAACTTTAGTTCTATAGGGTTGGAAACAGTTTTACAGGTTGATACTGTATTTAAATAGTTATTCTAATGACGGATTTAAACATTGAAAACTGTATTTAATGAGCTAAGGAGACTCGAACGATGTACTTAGACAAAGGAGAGCAGAAAGAATTACTTATTCCGCGCTGTGCCTCTCGATTCGATAAATGTGACAGTTTGTAGTTATGAACAGATATTCCACTCACTGGACTATTTTCACAATTCGAACGAGATTTAGCCGACAGAAAGGAAAGGAAGTCAACAAATTGCCAAACCGATAACTCGTTTGGCTGGTATCGGCCTAGAAACTTGTTTCTATACTTTCACTGGGACAAGCGGCCAAAAAACTGTACTCCGCCAGATGAAGCCGTTACCACAGTCGAGCTTTCCTCCCAAAGACTTGTTTCCAAAGGCTGTTCAGTGGATATCGAAAACCGAACTAGATCTGACTATCTGTATGCATGCTATGATTGTTGCTCTAGTTTCGGGATAGCTTTATTGGAATTCAACTGGTTACATAATCCATAGGCATGGTGAAGTCATAAAAACTATAACATACAACAGTCTTATTGCGAACTGTTGTGCAATTCAGCACAAAGCTCACAAACTCTAGGCTTGTTCTAGAGTAGTCAAGTGCACATTGTATAAATTTCCTCATTAGTTAAAATTCTAAATATTTGAGTGAACATAATCTAAATATTTAGTGTTTTATAGTTCTTATGTATCCCCCGTCATAACCCAAATACCACTTTGCCAATACACCAGCATCTGATTATTTTTATATTTTAAGGTGTTGTTTTAATTTGTAGTTCCCAAAAACACGAAGTTCCAAAAATATCTAGCTGAATGTGTTTAATGAAAACATAAAATATGACTTCTTTAATTAAAAAATTTATTTTTTAATTAACCAAAACTCGATGATCATGTACAAAAGCGAAGAGAAAGACACTTCGATGAAATTTACTGGGTGCGCAATTGCGCAGGTTTAAATGAAAATTAAATTATAAATAAATAAATAAAATATAAATTTTAATCAATTAAAAAGCGTGGATAGATTAACATTTATAGAAAGCTCCTACTTTGTAAATTTATTTGTGTGTTTATCCTTAAATGCGGCTCTTAGTAATAATTACTTAATCTGTTTAGAGTTGTATGTTAAAATTTAATATGTTATTATAGGTTTATTATACTCTTTTTAAATAGCTATTCTAATGATTAAGTAAAACAATGTACTTAATGGGCTAAGGAACTTCAAGCGATGTACTGAAATCAATGTATGTAATGTCGTTCAAAGTATATCTCTTCAGAACATCGACTAACAACCTGTATGGAATAAAACTGAATAAGCTTCGGACAAACCATGTCAGTTGGAAGAAGTACAGCAAGCGCTGTATATACTGTTGCTACATACACTACCTTCTCGAAGTGTTATGCTATTTTTCAGCAAGTGCGTATGAAATAAAATGGAACCTATTCAGAGTGAATGAAGGCCCATTTCCGATGACTATTCAATATCTGTATTCTTTTCCCCATCTTCACAGCTCTCTCTGGTTAGATCAGAATCTTATGCACATTTTAAGAAGAACGGTCACACGAATTTTTATTCTTCATAATATTTTTACTTAACTAGTTGTGTTTAATGGTTACAGGTCCTGTATAAGTATGTCACAAACTGAAAAGACCCCCCTTGAGTGGTATTTTCCGTGGCCACCGTACCTTATTGATCTATGATTGATCTTGAATATTAACAAATCACGAACTCCGTTCGTGCTCCAGCATAAGTTCAAGGGTAGTTCTGGCTTTCATTGACAATGTGACTTGCCTGCTTGGCCGTTACCGATAATAGTTTGTAATACCAAATAGAATCGGTTTGAAGGCTTCGTTTTTTTACCATTTAACTATTTAATATTAATATATGGAATTGTTATACATCTAAATTCCAATCCACTCAAGTTTCAGATTGAAGTATGTTCTACTATTTAATAACAGTTGACAAACCACCGAAATCCGAAATGAAGTTAATGTCTTAATCCATGGAGTCATATCCTTTTCGTCGACCAATAAATATCCAATGACCCTGTTAGTGTCAGGTTGAGATATGTAATACTTTTGTGAGGTTTAAAGGATTTTTAAAAAGTATTTTCGTATACTTGACAAATTTAGGAAACATCGTTTTAAAAACATCCATACAGTTGAAAAGGGAGATAATGAGTGAGGTTGAGATTACGTTCAACTTTTTGGTTCCCCTCCCCTTAAGGGCCTTCAGGGCTTATAGAGGCTGGGTGTAATTTAGCAACCACAATAGATCTACTAATCAGTAAATCTATCCTATGTCATGAGTTAAACATGAATATGATGTAGTTTCTTTAGTGTTGATGGAAGAAATGCAATTGGTTCAAACAAATGGAATGAGAAGCTAGAGGGAGCATATATTTCCAGTGCTGTTTCAACAAAGCCGATATGTAAACAACCTTGTTATTGCTATTTGTTATTATTTGTAATAACATGTAATCATAGTTATATAAGCTTATATGATTGATATACAAAGTGCATCAATTGCACATAGTAAGGTATGTATAAGTATTTACGTAAATTTTTATGTTTATACCACGCCTTAATATTTTTTAATTTATTTATTTTTTTTTTTTATTAAAATATATTTGTAAATATTTTTATTTTGAAGAGAAAAGATTTTTTAACGGCCGGGATTCGGATCCGGGTCTCTCACGTATCCGTCGTAGTGCTCTGCCACCTGAGATAGCCTGGCTCGTACCTTGGTCAGACAAATCCATACTCTTCACCGATCAATGCCACATCCCCGCGCTCTCACAATTTGCGATGTCTACAAGGGGAAGAATGTTCATTGAACATTACTTTAATTAGGATCTTGTTGACTTATGTCATTATATTATTTTTATTTTTTTTTATTAATTATGGTTTTTAAATATTTTTATTTTGAAGAGAAAAGAGTTGTCCAGAGCCGGGTCTCCCAGTGACCGAGGTACGTGCCAGGCTAGCTCAGGTGGCAGAGCACCACGACGGATACGTGGGAGACACCCGTTCGATTCCCGGCCCTGGACAAATCTTTTCTCTTCAAAATAAAAATATTTAAAAACCACAACAATTAATAAAAAAAAATCAAAATTACTTAATATTTTTTGTTAGCTATATTTCATTTGTATTATTTCACAGAACAAATAAATGTATAACATCTATATTACATAACAAATTTTAATCCAACATCAATTGCATACTAATTAGCTATATAGGATTGTTATGCCTCAGTAAATCATAATATAAATAATAATAATAATAATAATAATATAGATATTAAACTAAAAGTATCATTTGAGATTTGAGATTAGAGGCCCTTTTTAACAGATTTGTACCTCGTACCATAATCGTTCAGTAGTTCTAATCCTCTATAGGACTCTATGGAGGATATTTAAAGACATGTTAGTTTCATCTTCGAGAAAAAAAAATCTGCTTCCAGTCAATTATTTTATTGTTTTATAAAACAAAACGTTTTGACACTATGGTGTCATTTTCAATTATTTCTTTTTCTGCATTCCTTAACTTTAAATAAAATAACAATAATTACAATAATATAATTTTTTTTTACATAAATGTCCAAAAAGATAACATACTATAACACGGTTTAATCAAATTACATAAGGAAGGATATCCTTGCAGACCTATTGTAGATGGAACAAACAATCCAACAGTTAACCTTTCAAAATTTTTAAATAAATCCTTAGATTATTTAAATAACAATAACGAATATGACATTAAAAATGCAATTGAATTAAAAAATAAATTAGACAATATGAAATTAGAGCAAGAACAGATAATAAGTAGTTTGGATGTGGTATCTATGTTTCCAAATATATCATTAAAATTAGCTCACAAACTTATAAATGATAATTGGGAAAACATCGAACCATATACTAGTATAAAATGTAAATCCATTTTTTTGGAAGGTATTAAACTATGTACAGAAAATAGATTTTTTACTTTCGAAAACCAATTTTTTAAACAAACAAAAGGATTACCAATGGGAGGCAGATTATCTGTAAATTTATCTGGTATAGTACTAAACTACATTATTAAAGATAGCTTAAAAAAATTAAACAACCCCCCTATGTTATTAGTAAAGTACATAGATGACATTTTAATTATCACAAATAAAAATAATTTAGAAAATTTTAGTAAAATCCTAAATAAACAAAATAAAAATATAAAATTTACACAAGAATTGGAAAATAATAACTCAATAAATTTTTTAGACCTTACTATCATAAGAAACCAAAATAATAACCTTAAAACAAAATGGTATAAAAAGGATATCACCTCCAGTAAATTACTTAATTATTATTCAAATCACCCGAGACATAAAATCAAAAACATAGCATTAAATCTAATTAATAGATCAATAAAATTAACAGATGTAGAATTTTTAAAAGAAACGAAAAACAAAATATTCAAAATCCTTCTGAACAACGCTTTTCCAATCAAACTAATAAAGGATTTATGGCTTAAACAAATCAATTTAAATATAAAAGATAATCACTTACCTATAAATATAAAAAAAAAAATTAAATACAAAAGAATCTACTAACATTTCAAAAATACATAGCCAAAATAATTCAATAAACATTAAACCTTCTCAATCTGAAATAACTAATTTTTTTGTAAAAGGAACTAATAACATAGATCCACTTATAGACAATGATAAAATTAATATAGTAACAGAAGCACAAGATATAGAATTAAAACATAATAAAATTAAATATAATAGTATAACCTATATCAGAGGCTTATCAGAAAAATCGATCCAACCTTTAAAATTTATGATATACCAGAAATGAGGATAGCACACAAAACAAGAAACCCAATCAAAAACATTATAACAAGTCAAAAGGATAAGATACCAATTATGGAAAACAAAAATTTAATATACCAACTTACTTGTAATAATTGTGATGGAATATACATTGGACAAACAAGTACACACTTAAAAAACAGAATATATCACCATCAAAATAACATTAAACCTAAAGCTAAAACAAGTACAGCATTGTCAGCACATTGTAAAAAAGAATTACACACTTTTGACTTCGATAAGCCTAAAATTCTACATAGAGAAGATAATACTATTAAAAGAAAAAATTTAGAGGCTTTATTTATAAATGATAAATTAGAAAATGCTGTAAACGATAGAAAAGAGGCAGGAGAAATTAGTAAATTTTATTCATCCATAATTTTGAAATTAAAAAATAATAGATCATAAGAATACTTATACATTGAAAACAAATCAGATAATAATTATAGTAACCTGACCATATAACCTACTAGTAGATCTTTAATAAAATTAAAAAAAAAAAAAATTTCCATATATTCCAAAATTAATTAATTGTTTTGATAAAATATTTTTTAAAAATTATATAGTAAAATAAATAAATAAATTAAATTTATCAAAAAAAAAAAATTTAAATTTTACTTTGATGATGTACGTTTTGGAACATAATTAGTTATATTTATACTAAAGTCTAATGACTAATAGAAATAAGAAAAAGGATCAGATGGTTCAAAGATCAAGGTTTGGTTTTTGTGTAATGCAATATAATTTTGACTATGGAGGACTAGAGATCTTAAAAATTATTTTTAAAAGTATTGACTTTCCAGGTATTTGTACTTATAGTATGTTATCTTTTTGGACATTTATGTAAAAAAATTTTATATTATTGTTATTTTATTTAAAGTTAAGGAATGCAGAAAAAGAAATAATTGAAAATGACACCATAGTGTCGAAACGTTTTGTTTTATAAAACAATTGACTGGAAGCAGATTTTTTTTTCTCGAAGATGAAATTTATAATAAATCCAGTTTAAAAAAAGGAAAAAAAATTATAAGAATAGACATGTTAGTATAACATCAGTTGAGTAAAAAAATCTCCCTGAAAAATTTCTGTTTTTATTAACACAACTTGGAATAATTAGGTTTAGGGAAGAAGAAGTATTATTCACATTCATTATATAATTATATTATTTTTTAAAAATAATCACAATTTAAAAACGAGCATATAAATGTATTTAAATAGATAGATAGAAATTTTATTTGTCTTTGGGGGCTTCCTCATACAAATAGAGCCCAGCTTAGCTATAAATTACAACATTGTGATTTTAACAATTTATGTACATATCATTTCGAAAATAAAAATAAAAATAAAATAAAATTTACTAACACATTCTGGTTTTCAAAACATAAATTACAGATTAAAGAATACACAATTACTGGTGCTATGATTGAAACAATAAAAATAAATAAACAAAATATGACTTTAAAAATAATTAAAAACAAACACTTAATAGAAAATGGTTTATGATAAACAATTTAGCAGTTTTTGAACTCCCACCAAGTAATAATACACTTAATGTAACTTATCTACGATCTATCGATATTGAGTATAGCTTGGATACTTTTGTTATCAGAAGATTCTAAGATAAGTCACCATTGATAAACAAGTACGTGTTCGAATAATCGAGTAATATTTCCACAGTTCTTCCAGTATATCACATACAGGGGGCAAGTAAATGTTTCGCAACGTTAATAGTTTGTTTTTAATTTTAATATTGACAAAAAACCCGTAGCGGTTGGTATATACAGTAGATACTTGTTTCTGAAATAATGAAACTATGAACTAGGGTTAGTTGTGTTTGCTTTTTCAGCTTTGCCGCTAAAAGGTGTATAATTATGTAACTATGAAGATAAAGAGAGATTATCGCCAATCAATCACGAAACAATATCTCTACGAAACATAATATGGGATATTGCCTTATAGTAACACATTCTTTTACTGTAAATTTGAATAAGTTTTTTAAACCATTTATATTGCAAAACAAGATATGATGGTTATGATATTGTACCTATCACATAATATATGCTATTGTACATTTTTGGGGTAGATAGTTTTACCGAGACCTTTCCGTGAATCATGAACAGGTTAGACCGTAGGATATGGATTCGGTCCCTCAGGACGACTTATCCAATGCTCAGACAGATTCACTAGTCGAAATTTAAACTTATCCAGTCTATTTTCAGCTTTTCTTTTCTTTTTTGCTTGCTCCTCATCAGATGTTTGCAGCAGGTCCGCCTGTGATAACGCTATAGGGATATCACCTTCAGATTATTTGATTAGGTCCTCTGCTTCATTCCTTCTATAGAATGACTATCTTATTTTTAAAAAAAACCTTTCCTATAAGAAGCATTGCTATCAATAGATTTTAATTTAATTAAGCATGCTTGAAAAAATGTATTTAAATAAAATACCTTTAAAACCAAAACATTTCCTTTCTTTGTAAATTTACTCGGATATTGACATTTCCTCTAGAATAAAAAGTATAAAAGGTTATATAAATGATTAATAAACTATATAATAATTTCACATTAACTTATATTAATAGATATTAATTATGCTAACTCAATTTCCATTACTTCAATGAAAGTTGTTCCATTTGGTTACCGTTATTGTCTCCTTTAAACCGTTTTATGATTAATGTTCGTGAAAGTCCGTTATTAGGAGTCTTAGTGCTTTATCGCGATCTATCTCATCTGTCGGAGAATATAAAAAAAACATTACATTTTATTTTTTATTAATTATTTTTATCATTATCAAAATTATAATTAAACATTTTCTTTTAAAGAATTTATAGTGTATAAAAACTATATTAAACGTTAAATAGATGATTAAATTTTCCCTATTTCTTTATCAATAACTGCTTCTCCTTCTGCTCAAAAAAGTTTTTGAACTATGAAATTATGCACGGCTTAATTAAACACATTTTTTTTTTAAATGATGGATTGCATTGTCAGGGGTACAGTCAAAGATAACACAAAATAAGCAGAACTTATTTTTTTAATTGTGCCAACCTTTCGACTTAAAGTGTAGGCCACTTTCAGTGCATAAGCGGGTGCCTCGGCTGTGGTGACTTGTCAAACTAACACTATAGTGTTTACTGCTCACACTTGTCAACTCTACTAACACTAACACATGTCAAATCAAGTTGACCATATCTTTACTTAATCTCAGAAGCAAATAATTGTTGAAAAATAATACAATAATTACGCATATTTGAATTGTTATTCATATTAAAAACAACTAAGGTGGTCCTTCTATTTGAAAATGAATTGGTTTATTATTTTTTGATCTACTTTTAAGGTGTTAAAGTAATAAAAAAGTAATAATATCAATGCTTATGAAGATTATAATAGTAATAATAATAATAGCCAATGCGGCCTAGTACAATTGATATGCAAAACGCTTATTAATAAAGTGGTGTGGGGTAATCTCTCTCACATGTTTTCCATAAATTTATTCATCTCTAGTCCCTCATTTTTCTATTGTGGTGAAGTCGAATTCATTCTTGGTGCTTATTCATAGGGTTTTTTTTTCGGCAATTAAGTTTATTCACACTGCTTGTGTCCTGAAAATGATTCACCTAATAAATCCAATAAATGATAACTGACCCTCAATAATAAATTTCCAAACATAGATATATCATGTTAAGTTTGAGTTTTAAATTACAAATAATTACTGAATACCAGCAGCCTAATATTAATTATGGCGTTATATACGACCATATTGTAATGAGTGTATTGATCATTTCTTCATCCTCTCTCACACGGGCGGGAAACGCTTGACTCGGGGATGCCAAAGAAATCAGCCCTGTTACGAAATCATTTCAGGAGACTATTTCCTTGCTTGGCCCAACCGCCGGAATTCAGAAATTAATAGCCTCACTCGGAACTTAGCGCCGTTCGTGAACATAGTGAAAGGGAAGAGGTGACAATGATATATCGGAGTGGACACTCGAGCTAGGCAGTTAAAAGTGGATAACATATGTTCTCGAAATATGTGAGCATAATTCATAGAGAGCACTAGTAGATTTGCATATTTTCGGTGCCATATTCTTTACAGGCCTGGACGTAACACATCGGGAGCCTTATAAAGCGTTGTTTCAACATTCAAACCTTGATAAAAATCGTCCCAATTACGGATCGAGAGATGGAATTTAACATGCTCTAGTTTTGGGCCAAAATACATCATTGCAATATTCGTGGCAGGCTTAATTTTTACTCAGCTGCCTCTATACTTAAGATTAATTGCAACAAATCAAACCATACTCAATTGGAAATGTCTTGCAAAACCTAAAATAACTTTAGTTGCAAGACCTCTATACTTAAAAGTCATTACAAGATGTTACTTGTACCAAATACAAATGGTCTTGGGTATAAGTGAGTCACAATAAAGGGTACCCACTCCATAGATACTGTATGAGCCATAGGAAGGTTTTCAGATCCCACATAGTCCAACCACGGCTGTTAACTGATTAAATAATTTATCTTCCATAGCTGAATTTGGACCATGAACCTTCACAGCAACTCTGTTCTCTACTGATCTACCTGCTACCCAACGGTTGAACATACCAGTCCTCATCAGATCATAGAAGTTAAGCAACATCCGGCGTGGTTGGTGGTTGGGTCGGTGACTGCCAGGGAAAAGTGCTGTTTTCACTGAAAAACAAATTAAGTACTTATGAATAAATTAAATATAACTTTTTATTATTTATTTAGTACTTTTATCATAATTAATTAAAAATGTAAAATGTGATCGGATAAAATAAAAATGTAAAATGTAAAGGGATAAATTAAAAATGTGATGGGATTTATCGAAAAATCATAAATGAAGGGATTTGTTTGTTGGGCACTGATGCAACAATATCGATACAGGCATTACAGAGAACATGATGTCAGCGAGGAGAAAGGCTTGGAGGCAATTAGCGGTGGAAAGTGGCCAAATTCTTTAATTTAGTACCTCACTAAATAGTGATTCCATCGCCTGCCTTGGTGATGGAATCACTATTTAAAAGTGGTTCGGTGGGTGTATTAGTGTCTTCCGAGGCTTATCTCTTCTCCATGCATTTGTCTAGCCTGCAACGGTCGCTTTCTCAGGGACTCAGCGCCATGAAAGTGGGCTGCAAATTTATTTAAGAAAATGAGTCATAATAAGAAAGAGTAAAATAAAATGATAAGTAGATGGATGAGAGGGAAAATTTCGTTAGAATAAGTGAATTAATTTGATATATTTTCGTATATTTAGATATATTCAGTTGGTTAGGTAGAAATAATTAACAATTAACGAATAATTCTACAGCCCCGGTGAATAGGTGGTTAAGTCTAATTTTATCTAAAAAGAGTTTCTTGTACTTAAGTAAGCCTAGTAAAGTTGATTTCGTAGTGAATACGACTCTAATCTGAACAAAATATGGCTTAACCACTTCTTCACTGGTGCTGTAGAACATGAAGTGTTATGGAGCAAGAGTAAAAAACATCAACATTCAAAAGCTCATAATTTAAGCTTCATTTATTAAGATATTTAAACACACACACACAGAGAAAGCAAACTAGGAACTGCTGTTAGGTAGACAAGTATTCTCCATGCCATTATTTTTTATTTGACAACTTATTTACAGCTTCTTCTTCTTTCTTTGCCTCTTCCATTTCGGACTTAATTTTATTGGCGGCACTTCAAAAGAATCGGACTGTTGTTTGAAAAAAAAATCGCCTAAAATTATGCAGCCAGAAGTGCGCCCTTCTTCCTTTCCATCCATTATCAGTTGGAGTACGATCATCCGTACAATCAGTTGGTAGTTGCCAATTTGCAAGGCGGTCCAAGTATTCTAATTCCTGCTTTTTGATGGGACGTATATGCGATTTCTTAATCTTTTCCAACCCGACTTAGCACTTAGCACTCCGTTAGTTATGTGGTCGGTCCATGAAATTCGTAGGAGACGGCGGTGCAACTTCATTTCAAGTACTTGCATTTTTTTCATCAGATCAGTACCGGGCACACATTTTTTTTACACATAGTCACTTTAAATGATTATTTGGTTAAAGTTAAACTAAACAGCCTTTTTTTCCTGATTTTCTGGTACAAATAGGTAGAAGGGTTGATATGTCGCAAGAAATTCAATCAAGGGAGATCAATCATCTTTATTCACCGATGATCTGGGAGATGGTTTGGATAGGAAGATGGTCAACATTCATGTTCCACCCCAATTAAGGAAGCTCATTTAGAGAGGTCGTGTGAGCCCAGGAGGGTCTAACACTCCAACATAGTCTTTCCATTACGGCTGATATCTGAATAAGTAATTTATCAGCTACAGCAGATCTTAAACTCATGGTTTGTAGCACAGTGCCCTTCAACATTGATCTACTTCTTACATTTCATATATGTCCCAAATCGCTAGAAAAGTTCAAGGAAAGCTTTAAAACCAAAAGAATAAGCCTTGTTTATCTTAAAATAAAGAAGTATGCTTTCATTGGAGATCCAGGTAATAACCATATAGAGCAATTATTAAAATTAAAAAAAATATTATCATCGAACCAATCTGATACTGATAGAGGCTATATGAAATAATGAATGTGTCGGCAAGCTGATAAATACGATCGAACCAAACCTTGCCCCACCTCATAACTAAGAGTCTCAACAATACGCCCTATTCAATTTATAGTAATTTGTTAACTTCACGCATATTATTACTACAACACACTTTGCGATAATTATTATTGAGTTTTAAGAGAAAGTTGTCCGATAATATCATATTAAAATATCAGAGAAGTAATAGTGGAGATATTTTGTGTTCGTATGTGCCACACAAATATTTTGACTGCGTGGGCATTTTTTACAATCTTTAACTGAAAACTTATGTATCTTCTTAACGTTAAAGTATAGTTATAACAAGCTCCTTCGTTGGTCTGATTATTATGGAAAAAACTATAATCCTTAAATAATTATGTAACTTTAAACTAACCTACGATACTTTACATTATACATAATTGGGAGAAAATATATTTCAAGCGCCTGGCATATGTAAGCCATATCTACTTTATGTTAGCCGTTTGTCAAAATGCTAGAGTTGTAGTGATCACATTTAAGAGATAGAACAGCAAGTATTTATAGCTTCTTGACAGTGCTCTACATTCTGCTATTAATATCTCCAATCTGACAGCTATCTCAGGTATATCTTGTCAACAACATTGTCGCAATGCTTCGGAAATAGTTGACAAGTTGTATCAATTTTTTTAATATAGGAATTTAAATTCTCCTGTGGCAATACACTATATCTTATAATAAAAATGTATGATAATTCTAACGATGATACAGCGGGAGTCCAAATTTTGCCTATCCAGGTTTAATTAGGAAAGAGATCTTCAACGAGTAAATGACATCGCACAAACTCGGAACATTAATTTTACGCTCCACCCAAAGGACCAAAGGAAATGATTTTTTATTCTCTATAAAACGCCATCACCGATCCCGGGATCTTGGCCATAGTATGCTGTTATACTAACTACCACTCCACAGGTCATCCTCAAAGTTATAATTTTAAGTAATCATAACGGCGAGAGATTCATTTTTAATTTATTTATTGATGTTTGCGGCTATTTAATAATAATATATAAAGTAAAAAGAATCGAAGATATGTGATAAAGGCAAGTAGAGAAAATATCCACTGGTAATATTCAAATGACAAATTCAATTTAGAAAGAAATTGAGACCATCTTCTTTTCTGACGCCTTGGTGGATTATCAAGAATTGAAGAGGTTGCTAGATTTGAAACTAAGTGGAATAAAGTTTTTCATGAAAGGATTGATATCGGCCGGCTCACACTGCTTAGTTGATCGATGACTTTTTTCCCAACAAAGTAAAGAGCATCGATGAGTTTACGAAAGGTTTTGAATATTAGGTTGAAAATGAATGAATGAGGTTTAAAAAAGTATTGGATACGAGAGTTATTCGGTGGTTTAGTGGAGCCCAAAACTCTATTCCGTAAGGCCAAAGGGGTATTATAAGAGTCATGTATTTCTTTTCGTCTTTTGAAATTAATCGGGAGCTAAGAGCGTTTGTCAAGTAACTGTTTTTGTGGCCTGAAAAGGCGAGCAGTTTCCTGTAGTTTCGGTCGAGTACGAGGATTCCAAGTTGCCAAGATGTCTTAAGTACCGGATCTGTTCTACAGGAATCACTATGGTGTTATTAAATAAAACTGGCGGGCAGGAAGTCATTTGCTTATGACGGAGAGTGAAGTCATGAGTTTAAGGATTCTTTTTTTAATAAATGAACTTTCCAATTAACAGACCAAACGAGGACAATCTGAGAGATCCATACACAGAATGGGAAAATTCTGTCGGTTAATTAACAATACTGGTGTCTCAGAGAGGGAAAGCCCTCTCCGTGCTAATTGTTACAGACAGTTTCCCCACACCTTTCGAAAGTTTCTGCGTGTGGTCCGTAGCATCATATCCCGGCTGCAAGGAGCCTATCTAGAGTGGTGTTGTGGTTTCCAGAGAATATTGCTACTGTTTTACTTTCTCGTTATGATTTCCGTGCCTTATGGATGCTCATCGGAAGTGGCTTTGAGATTGTTAGCAGGTGGAAACATATCGATTTAGATTTTATTCCAAACCAAAACTATTTTTAGAAGGAAGTTATTTATTTGTAACGATTTAAAAAAAAAGTATTTTAGGAATCCAAAGTACTGAATGATAAAGAAGCCGAAAAGTTACACAAAAATAACTAAATATAAATATTGTTTTATTATATTATTGAAAATTGAACAAACGTAGTGGGTTCAAATTAATTTTTTTGTTCTAAAAACATTCATTTCGTTTTAGAATAAAATAAAATAATATTAAGGTAAATAAATAAGGGAGCGGATTAGATCAGTTTGTAAGTATCTGAGGTATTTCCTATCGGTTCCAGGTTTAAATCCGGCTGTGGCAAATAAACTATTTAATCTGTTAAAATCCACGGAACTGCGTACCCTCCTGGGACCTTACCCTGCCTCTATAAAGTGGGTATTCTTAATTGGGAAAAAATCTGATGGTTGAGTATGATCTCGGGAACCGCATCTGACTGTCCAGCCGTTGTCCTATTTATATTATAACCTCTAAGGTGTTCTGAATCCAAGACTCGTCATTGGTCTTAGTAGTAGAAGCTTATTATTTTTTTCAAGTTAAGACAGAGTTCCAAAAAAAGAGAGGGAACAATGAGGAGAAGTTTCACAGCTAATGTAGAATTTTCTAAATTTATTAACAATGTGAGGAAGGGCTTAGAGGTCGGAGAGTGGAGAGAATATATTTTATTCCCTTATTATTATTATTTTATATTTTAGATGAACAATGCCAATTACTCTTCAAAAAATCGGTTTAAAGAACAAAACGTTTAGCACTATAATATTATTACTCGTAGTTTTATCCTTAATTTATTATTATTATTTCATGAAAAATCAATGGTTAATATACTCACGAAACAAAGGCAGTATTGGACTATTCTACATTTCTTTTCCTGATTTGAAGAGGACTACAATACATTCCAATCATTAAGTTCTTCTAACAGAGATGCTCAAATGAAACATTTAAATTTATAGTAGAAATGGTACACTTCCATATTAAAAACTTGATTTTCTCGAAATGCAGTTAGGAGGACTTTCCCCTTTCATCTCATGAGCTGTTTTTACGGAGTTTCATAAAAATTGAACGATTAATTATTTTCACTTTTAACGTACTTCTTCATTCTACGAAGAACCTATAAAGTAAACCAACATACTCCTAAGGTTTCAGATGCACGAGACGATTTGGTATATCGATGGATATTTATTCTGAATCCAGAAATGTCCTTGAGTTTTAGATTCACCTCAAACAGCCACAACAGTTATGTAAAGGACAAAAGCCGAAAAGGAAAATGGAAGATATGTCGCGCACGACTCAGAGATTTTAGTCGCTCCTTGTTGTATTTTCTGATTTTGAGAGTTGTATTGTTCCCTTAATGTCTTTATATGGTTTGGCTGTCCAGTTGGAACCGGAACAACTCAAAATCGTTTCGATTATGCTATTACAAATACTAAGAGGTCTAGATTCGTTTCGGTGTCAGTGTCACCCTGCTTGTTTTTTTATTACAGGCTTGATAAAATTAAACTTTGTTTAACCACCTTACTGATTTCTTTAATTACTCATTGGATAGTTATTTAGAATCCAAAATTGAATGATGTTATTTGTTAACAATTGAGAATATACGAAGCAACATCTCCTTGAACAACTGTGGGAGCATAGCAACAATTGAACAGACTAGGATCAGGCCTCTAGCCAAGTGTGGCTTATCAGTACATACCTAAGGACTAAACAGTTCTTAGGAACTGAAAGATCTAACCTTTCTGGTATCTTCACCATATACGTCCTTTATTAAAACTCCAAGAACGGGGAATGACCTAAAGAGTATAATATTGCTTAAGAGGTGACGCCTTGTGACAATCGCGTGGCGTGTACTAACAACCTCAGTTAATTATTGTCAGTTAGCAATTAGTGCACTGCAGTGACCATTCAATTAGTTTCTAAAAACAAGAAATATATGATTTTAAAACAAACATTTCCTGCTATTTAAAAAGCGAAAATGACAAAGTTTTACGAAATTAAGATTTAAGACTTTAACAGAAAAATAATAATTAATTGTAGTATGCATAATCTTAATAAAGAAAAAAAAACTTGTCAATTTGTACAGTTACAAAATACGTGCCTAGATGCCACCTCATTTACAGGTTCATCGGAGTGTGGTCTAAAATAGATCAGAATGATGGTTATATAGAAGTGGTTTTCTTAGACGTGGAATTCGAATAAAAGAAAACTGTCTATTCAAGAAGAAATCTGCAACTTGAAATCTGAAATGTTGGAGACTTCCCGTGCCCGATCATCTGTCTATATGCGTCAGTAACGAGATCCAATCACGTTACTTATTCATGGTAATCTGTCGGCCATAACAAAAAAAACTACTAACTTTGCCGTTAGCAAGGAGTCATTTGCATCCAGAGTGACTGTTAATTGTGATTAGTTATAATGACTCCTCTACAATCGTTTAATCGTTTAAAAACTCAACTGATCCAAAATACCTTCAGTTAGCTTAGAGCAGAACGTTATTGAGCAGATTGTATAGCGTAGGTATACCTGGGAGGTAGAGGCATTTGAGTGAATTCATTGAATCCATTTGATTTTTGGTGTTAGATATTCATTCTTTTTTCATAAAAAAATTAGTTTAAAAAAAATGCTAATACATACTAATTTTATGCAAAAGGTACACAATTTCATTCTGTATTATAACCTCCAATTAAATTGAAATTTCAAACATTGAATATTTTTTCCTTGTTTAGTGTTCCATATTTCTGGAGTATCGATTAATTGAAAAGAAACCTGTATCTTTATGAAACACGAAAATATGTGCTCCCACATACATGCTCCTGGCTCTATTCCGTCTCTTTGCCAGAATTAGAGCCATTTATAATCTACTTAGGCTTGCAACTAGAACAAAATAGGCTACTAGAACTTGTTTAAGAGATCCGAGCCCATGTGCGCTATATATTTCAGTACCACAGAAATTAAATCTATCATAGTAGGAAATCCTAGAAGACGACAGGGGAGTAGTGAGAAACCCAGCTGCCATCTAGAACGAAGAATTATCACATACAGTTAAGACCGTGCCATTCATGGATTACCCATGAGCTAAACTTGGTAATAATTACTGTTAATAATAAGTCTCCTTTTTGTTATTACCATCATTAAGTACATGCAGTATACTATAACATATTTTTTCTTTCATTCCATCCAAATCAATTTAAATCAAATCAAAAGTATTATTCTATAACAATAATTATATTCTGACAGAACATAAGAATAAAGTTAGAATATTATTCTATAATCAATATGTCACCGACGGATCTAAATATGAGAACAGTGTGGGGTGTTGTATAGTGACGGAAGCAAGCACATGCCAATGGCGAATGAACGAGCTAAACTCTTTTCGTGTGAATCATGTTCAATATTAGATGCCTACAATATATATTAAATAATGGCATTGAGAAATCCGTCATAGTAACTGACTCACTATCAGTGATATATGCAGTTTCATCTTTTCTGGGTCCCTTCGGATGTAGGCATAAGCGGCAACGAACGAGCTGATGTGGGATGCTAAAGCAGCTGCTATAAGTGATGCTCCCTTGTTAAGATCCACTTTTTAGACCGAATTCTTGGTAGTGATAAGAAATAAAATTAAAGAAATTAGGGATGACGAGTGGGAGAGCCTTCCAAAAGAAAAAACACTCCTGTGATCCCTCCAATGCGCCTAACACCTAAAGAGTGTAGTATTATAAGCAGGTTAAGAATTGGTCATACTAAGCTGACACATCTTCACCTACTTGTAGAGCAGTAACAACCAACCTGCCAAAGCTGTAATAATGTACAAGTTACCGTAAAGCACCTATTTGAATGCAAGACCATCAAATAGTAAGAAGAAATTTGGACATTGAAACGTGCAAACCTTTCCAAAATTTTAATGAACTATACAGGACTGATGAATCTGAAACTCAAAAAGTTAATCCAAGAAATACAAGAAGAACAGTCGTCGCTAATGACCCCAGCAGTCGAAGCGACGTTAAAAAAAAACAATAAAAAATATATCATTAAATAACTTCTACATTAATATACCATTAAACAATACAGTCTATATCAAGAATGGGAATGTATCATATCCCAAAAAAAGGGTAGTAAATTTCCCATTTGAACATATCTAGCCTGATTATCTAGAGTATGTAGTGGAACATCCTTTGGATATATATATATATATATATATATATATATATATATATATATATATATGTCATTATTATAATGATAATTGTCAATAATTCATACACCAGTGACAATACTTAACCGCGAACCTAAGGAAGATTATTTATTTGAGTCTCCAGTGGGTGCTTAATTATTTAGTTCGTTCCATTTTTAAAGATGCTTAATTTAAAATTGTAAGTTAATTAGTCGGAAAGTAGGTGAAAGCGGTAATGGATGCCCATAAAATTCATGAATATTCTTAGGATGGAAAGGTTTGCCGAGTCAACGACCAAATTTCATATAACGCTGAATAACAGTTATATGGAGCAGTTACATGAGATATGTAACTTTTGACGTACTGTTCCAAGGTATTTATTCGATTATTCCTGTTTGTTTTGGGGACACGTGAACAAGGTGGTTACATGGATTCGGTTGATCATGGTGTTGCGAATTGGTTACTAGGCAGGGGCAGAACTGTGACGGCGAGAAGTACGATTGTTAAGAGTAATGTGTCCCTCGTGCTGGAGGAATCGGACGTATAATCAGTATTAATTAAAACTATGCGTTGAATATGAAGTCACTTAGGCTGTGCATGGTAATGCTCGTTAGGCCCATCTCTTCACGGTCTATGGTCATAATTAATCAATGTAACTGAGATTGAGACGTATAATTAAAACTTTAATTATTCGTCGTACGCATAACCGTCTGATATTTCTCCCGTACTTTCATCCTTATCGGGACAGAATCAATAAAAAAGAAGTGTCCTTAAACATTTTAAAATCATGCTTTTGAAATACAAAATAATGTAATGATACAAAATGATAGTATTGCATCCTGCACATTCTGTTTCACGATAAGGCTAGTGTACAGTCAATTACGAATTTGATGTAGATATTTTCCTTGAACATTATATTGTTGAAGTGACATACCTGAAGTTTTAAACCAATATTTTCAATTTGTAATAGGATATTGTGAGCAGTATAATACTATTTTAATGGTACTTTTTATTATATTATGCTACTTTCTGGAATCATTAAAATTTTATTATCAGCTCAGCTCAGTTGTATTTGACGGTCAGTCATTCTGTAACAAAAATATATATAAAAAAAAAAAACCTGTACCACTACAATCCATGATTAATGTTGAATTAAGTACATGGTAGAGACTGTACGGTTTCTAGAATAGCGAGAGAAAGGTGATTTATCCGAAATGATGCTTAACCAAAGATTTTATGCGTGACTTGGAAATAATTGATGCATTATTTTATATGGCCAATAACAAATAATGCATCAATAAACACCAAACATTGCAATAGGAATGTAATCGTTAGAATTAGAAATAAAATCAGCTACAATTTCAGAGATTGGCTTTTCAACATAACTGTAAATTAGTGAAACAAGACTGAACTGAACACTGATTATAAAAGGTACAGAATTATATACTTATTACTCAGATATTTACCACCATAACTCTTCATGGTCTAGCTATTGTATTTCACGACCGATTAAAAAAAAAAATGGTCCTGGCTCAATTATCTAAGCTGCTTGCACAACGGTGTGCTTTGGCAGCTAATGACATTTCAACTCTAAAAGTATCTCCAAAAGATACTATTGAACTTAACTATATCATGAAGTAACAATAATTTCTCTTTTAATAAAACCGGAACTGATAAATAGCATTAAGGAAAAACCGAACAGGATTTTTAAAGACAATAAACTTTATATAATAAAAAAGCTTCTTTGGAAATAAATCCAATTTTTAAAAACATTAGTTTAAGATAAATTTTCCGTAAGAGGTGAAATCAGAGAACTTCGTTTTCTTCTTTATCTTCCTTGCATGTCACTTCAAGCATCGAGGAACACTTACTTTTTTTGCTCCGATGCTACGTCAATTTCTTTGAGTCTGTTTAACTCAGACGGATGATTGCCACAGTTTAAGGGACTCCGTATCCTAGGGACAACTAGTGGTTAGGCTATACCCTCCAACCTAAGGTCTTCCCAGAAAGGTGACCCTGAAATGTACATGAATTAAGTGTTAAGTGTATTGTTCTGTAGTGTAAGAGAGCTTGCTACCGAACCCGGGGTATCGTTATCCTCCACTGTGGTCCATCATTACAATTTAAATAAATAATTTATGTTAAATAATCGATTGTAACATGGAAATCAAAATAAAATATTGATTGAAATTTACCACTGTATTATAACAATACAATAAGTGAATACAGTGAATGATACATAATGACACGGATAAAGGCATGTAGAAAGACTATCCAGTAGTAGTACTCAAATAGCAAATTAGAAGTTCACGAGGAACCTCTTGATGAAAAACCTCTGAATATTATTGGAAATTGAACATGTAGCTTGGGTCGAAATTAGTGGTTTTGAGCGAGCATAAAGTTTGTCATGATATTGAGTGATAAAAGAATCGGACAAAATCAGCAACAAATGGAACATTCAGATCATTATGGACAACTGTATTAGTAATAAATTAAGGAGCATCGAGAATGTCATGAAGGATTTTGGATTGTAAGAATCCGATATGAGAGAAATTCGATGGCTTAGTGCATAAAGCTTGACTCTGGGAATAGGTCCTACGTTATAATAGTGATATATTGAGTCTTTTGTAATTAATTGGGAGCTTAGATTGTTTGTCTGCTAAGTTTTTAAGTCATAACGTGTAAAAAAAAAAATCATAATTAATAGGATTTATCGTGGACTGGTGCTGCTCGGGCAGACACACTAAAACGTTCTATCGTGACAAATTGGGCCCTTATCTAATACCTGAGTCCACTTGTATCCGCATAGTTTAATGTCAGCCTCTGCCTTAACATGGATTGAACTGAAGAGGAGAATTAAGTGCCTCAC
The DNA here is from genome assembly GCA_037127475.1 of Arma custos. Classification (NCBI taxonomy): domain Eukaryota; kingdom Metazoa; phylum Arthropoda; class Insecta; order Hemiptera; family Pentatomidae; genus Arma; species Arma custos. The sequence goes on along the minus strand of CM073760.1, from coordinate 91,464,993 downwards.
ATTACAATTACCACTAACATATGCTGTTAATAATTGGATTAGTGGCGAGATGTAGCAGATTTTAATCTATACCATAACCATTAATCACTTAGTTATTGAACACCAATACATCATTACTTGAGATTAGTAACTATACATTAATTTGCATTACTGTATGCAATTAATTTACCTCTTCATCCGTTACTTATTTCCTTATCACCATTAATTAATTTTTAATAAGGAGATTTTTAGTTTCAATGGATTTAAATGGCTATTACCACCCAGTTATCAAGTTTATATTAATATGCCCTCTTTGAGACATATTACAATAATAATAATGATTATAAAAACGAATCATTATATAAGCAATCAAAATTTACATGTATATTTTTCAAACTTTAATTATTAAAAAAAATCATCAACACGTTTTATTTTGTAAATAGCAAGATTAAAATAATATTTAGAATAGTTTGAAATTATTATAAATGGTTATTAGTGTATTTCGGCGTACTGGAAGGTCCATGCTAAATAATGAATTTATAATACATTATTGACCGTAGAATATTAAACAAGAGAGTTTTATTTTACAAAATGATGTACTGTCCTTTTTTATTTTTCTCCTAACTTATTAAATAATAAATAATATTGTTAAGACCGTGGAAAAAATCCAACGAAAAGCCCTTAAGTCTTCAAACTAAAACAGAAATAGAAATTATCGGTCCAATATTTCGCTCATTCAGGCATCCTCAGAGTAGAAAGAGAATAAAGGCAAAACAAAACATGAATAATGCACACAAGAAACATCCCACCACCTCGAAGGCTCAAATGCAACTAATTTTAAATTACAACTACCCTTTAAAAAATCTTAAATTTTTCTTATGGTAAGAAAATATAGTAACAAACATTCTTAATTAATAGATCAACTAATTTTTATTTAGAGAATGTACAAATTGATCGAAGTTGTGTAAAATAAAATTACATGGACTATTATATTAAACTGAGGCTAACTTTTAAAAATTATACTATCGGAAGTTTCGGACTTATTTTTCGGCTAACACTTGGGCCGAGGTATACAGAGACATGGGGTTTTACATAATGATCTTTATTTGTTTGTCTATTTAACTCGACATCCTTTTTGTATTTATAATAATTCCTTCGGGTATATTATGTCTATTTTTATTTAAAACCACCTTTGAAAACTGTAGCGGTTAAATTATCTAAAATTCGTGGACTGAATAGGGTTGGCTGATTTCTGGTTACTAATCATTTAGTCAATACATAGTCAAATAAAAAAATCCAGTTATTATATTCCACATGTTATAATATTCCACTTAAAGGCGGGGAAGTGAATTGTTCAAAAGTAGACGGGGGAGAGATTACAATTTTACAATAGCCTCAAAACTTTAAAAATTTCTTAAAATTAAACGAATGCTTAACCAGCAAATCGCCGATGAAAATGCAAAGTATCGAAAGTGAAGAACACCAGCTTTCTGGATATTTAAAAAATTGCTTCAAAGTTCTTTGAAAATCAGTTCGTATCATCGAACGTATTTTGGCTGTCATTTTACAACTTTTTTATACAACTTTATATGACTATGCGAATTTTATATCAATTAGGAACCCTAACATCAAACGTTATGGATCGAAAAAGAAAATTTTTTTTTTTTAATATTCCATATATTTTATTTGTTTCGACGATACTAACGGCATTAGCACAGGTGGGTGTTTCTTAATGTAATAGATAAAATATTTCTATATGATTTAAAGTGAATGAGCTTGAATCACAAGTTAAGCTCTTAATACTAAGAGGCAGTTTGTCGTTTGAAATATACTTAACAGAGGCAAAGTATCAAGGGTTTTTTTAATAACGCATAGTTACTATAACTGTATTGAGGAAAGTAAATGCCGTGACAGAGCAGAACCCGCAGAATAGGACGTTTACAATTAACTATACCTGTTACGGGTAAAAAAAATGGGCGTAGCCTGTATCTAATTAATACAATAATTAGTTGTTAGAGTAGGGTCCAAGGCTACTCGAAGGCAGGTCGGTGTCGAGTCATTGGTTGTTACATTCTCCACATGATCGTGAGTCGGCGGTTCTTGAGGGTTAGCGCTGAGATCTTTTCGTAAAGGAGCACACTCTGGTCGGCAGTGAACCAATCGGATTTATTTTAAAAATATAAATATTAGGATATAATAATGAAAATTTAGCATATCATAAACTTAAAGGTTTTTAGTCATTAACACTTTAATTCCGATCGATGTTTTGCATAATACATTCCCAACTAAATTGTGAAACCAATTTAAAGAAAACCTTGAAAGCAGAAATATAATAAGAGAAAGTTGTTGGAATAAAATATTTAATGTATGCGAATAATATAGGTTGTCTGGAACATTCAATTCAATCACATATATTACGTCCAATATTTCATTATAGAGTATTAAAAAAAAAACCTGGAACACTACAACCCATGAAGCGTCTTGAGTTCAGTACGTGGTAGAGACTGCGTTAGGGTATAATACTTTGTCGAAAACAGATCCTTGCAGAACTCCTTAAACAACAAATCACCATATACGATATCTAAAAGAGAGAGAGGTCTAATTTAAACTGGTGCGTCTAATTTACATACGCACTGCATTGGATTTCATAATTATAAATTTTAAACAAATTATTCAAGGATTTGTCGTCACAAAAGAAAAAAAAAATACTTTTCATAATTTTTTATGAAATTACATATTAATTATTTTAAATATCTGTTCCACTACGACCCATGATGGGTATTGGATTCAGTGCGTGGTAGAGACTGTACTGTTCCTTGGACAATGGTTGGGCAGAGAGGTGATTTGTCCTAGATCATGCTCAACCACCAGATTTTCGCCCCATTTTATAGAAGCTCAGTGAGGCTTTCAAAGGGTTCTTCTTCTTCTTCCGCATCACCCTTGTGGTGCCTTCCAGCGCAGGGGAGCGTTTAACCAGGGCTGCCAGGTCCCACAGTATCAATCTCCGGCTGCTAACAGATCTATAATTTATTTATTTAGTATATTAATGTTGTTAAAATCCGTGCTACCGTAAGGCAAGGAGAGGTGTTCAATTAAACAAATGAATTTAACAAAACTAGGGCCTTGTATTATTATTACAGTTTATTTTTAGGCCGTATAATAGCTTAGTTTTTTATGGTCAATTGAAGTAACTGACAATTTTAAAGAAATGGTTCTCTGAGCCGCTATTTAATGTACCATTTATCTTAAAGGCAAGTCAAATTGTATTCTACCCACAGATGCAGATTAATGACAGCTTTAAACAACCTTAACATTTTTATTTGTTTTCCGTTGTCTTAACAATTTTTTTTTTCTCTCGCATGTCCTTCACTACTGTTCACCTCCCTTGTTGGTTTCATTAGTTGTAGGTAAACTACTTTCGAAACTGTTTTTGCCTTTTATAACCTTCCTCTCTTTAGTTGTGGCTAGATGTGACAATTATCAGTATACATTTGTTTTAGCCTGTTTGCGTATACTAGCTGAGGTCGTATCTTGGCTGTGGTCTGGTAAACCATTTCAGGCCATTTTCCGCAGAACCCACAGGCATTCTTTAGTACAATTACCCAGGATAAGTGACGAATCGTAGTGGACTGGAACGGATAAAATGTATGACAGAACGCCTAACCCATACGTGACCGGCAATTATTCGTTTAGCTGCAGTTGAGCACATGCTAAAATCGTTTTCATATTAAATTAATAATACTTATAATAATAAGATCTTAAAAAAATTGAAGGCAATAAAATCATTAAGGTGGACTACACCTTAATTTTCTTTTACACTTTCCGACAAAAAAAAAGACAACGAACAATGGCAACGAAACCTTCAAAAGAACAATGGCATAAATAAAAAATTAACATTTTTGAGTTAAGCCTTCAGCATCAATTGTATTGGTTCACACATCTTACAAGACATATCTGATATACCATTTCCAACACGTTCTTTATTTTATTAATAAAGCAATATTTTGAGTTACACAATATTTGAACGTGAAGATTTATGGGAATAATAGCATCATTTTAAATCAAAAGGTTTCAAGGTTTTAAAATGTTCTGATGCTCAATAAAATAATTTCAATAACATCATTTCAAAAAGAATACTTGGCTTTTCCAATGCAGATATCTTTTTTTGGAACTTTCAAATACTTCTATTGAAAACAAAATGTTTTTGTAAGGAGCGATGATTTTATTTTCCAACGAAAAATATGCGTTTGAAGTATATAGTGGTAAATTTGAATAAAAATTATTGTTTATTGATGTGGTAATGATTGACTGGATATATCTTGAGAAAAATGCTGTCAATATTTTTTAAAATATATATATATATATATATATATATATATATATATATATATATATATATATATATATATATATATAAATACAGGGTGTTTCAGGGTTGAATGGCCAAACTGAAAATTTGAACTAAGGACCTCAAAACGTTTAGGAGATATTTATGTCTAAAGATTTCATTGTTAAGAATTATTCAGGGATAATAAATAAATAAAACTTATTTTATTTGTTCCAACTACTTTATTTCTTAAATGTAAACCATTAACATTCATATTAAATGTTCAAAGTGATTTCCTTGAGCATTCATACAGCCTCGGCATCTTTCATTAACAGCAGCAATAGCAGAACGGCATACATATCTAGTGTTATTGTTTCAGAAGACTCAAATATCCCTTCTTCGTAAAGAATTACGGTCATTCACTGGCCTTGCATAGACTTTTTGTCAAGTGTCAGGTCTGGAGAGCGAGCGGGACAAGCCACTGGTCCTGCACGGCCAATACATTGATTAGGATAATTAGCTTTTAGCCATTGTCATATAACTCTTCCGTAATGTGCAGGACAACCACCTAATTGAAACCACATGTTCCTTTTCAGTAGTAGTGGAATATCTTCAACTAAATCGTGGTAATCATTATTGAGAAATTCCAAAAATGTATCAGCAAAGAGTCGAGGTGGCAAGAAATGCGGGCCTATTAAAATATTGTCTATAAATATTTCTTTGCCGTAAATCTTGCGGTAATAAATTTTGTACCCTTTGATAATGATATGATATGGATTACGTCCATCTGCAATGAGAGTCTCCCATACTGCAGTTGGCGTAACATTTAATTCTGCTCCAGCTCTTTATACACTGGCAGATGAATTATCATCAAAATATTGTAATACGGTCGCACTCCTTTCTTCATTTCGTAAAGGTGCTAAAATACAATCAGCATGTGGTGCGACCAGTTTCTCTAAGACGTTGAAACGTATAGTTAAAGGTAGACTTACTAGGTAATCTTCTATTTGATAATCGCATGGAATATCCACGACGGGCAGCATTGGCATTACCATTGCAAAAACCGTACACAAACACCATATTGACATATTCAGCATTAGTATAAATGGAAGGCATAATGAAAGCCTCCAACAAACTGATAAATGTTATTGATAGTTCTATTCTTATTCCTATTTGTTATTGATGTTCTATTCCAAACAGTATTAATCGTAAAGTTCATAGTTTATGTACAGTTAGGGAGAAACGGTCATATTAGTATTCTATCTAAATTTTTCTCGTAAACAAAGCGTTTGCAAACATACCTTTGTACGAAATATTTTTTTTTTTTTTTTTAAGGTCCTTAGTTCATATTTTCAGTTTGGTCACTGCTGCTGTTGAAAGATGCCGAGCCTGTCTGAATGCTCAAGGAAATCACTTTGAACATTTAATGTGAATGTTAATGGTTTACATTTAATAAATAAAGTAGTTGGAACAAATAAAATAAGTTTTATTTACTTACTATGCCTAAATAATTCGTAACAATGAAATGTTTAGATGTGAATATCTCCTAAACAAAGCGTTTGCGGACATACCTTCATAGGAAATTTTTTTCTTGTTTTGAGGTACTTAGTTCAAATTTTTAGTTTGGCCATTTAACTGTGAAACACCCTGTATATATAAAAAACTTATTTTGTATACACTTTATTTACTGCACCTCCCGGACATTTTAAACATTCCGGAATTAGTGGTCATTTATTTGGATTGAATTTCACACTTCATATTCTACATTTTTGTGCTATGTGTTATGTATGTATATGTGTTAATAATAAATTAAAGACACCAAATAATTAATATGGAAGGAAGAAATATTCATATTTACTTTTTAGAAACATTGTTTTTTAACTATGTTTGATTTATGAATGTTGGTTTCGTAACTAAAATAGAATGGAATTTCGTCGGCGATCATTTGGTTGTTTTTTGGGTAAATATGGGGAAATTTGTTTCTCAGTTAAAAATCTAAATTAAAGTTATACACGAGTTACATATAAGTATGAGACTAGTTATGTCTTTTAAAGTTTTATTTATGTATATGCAGTAAAATAAAAGATTATATAAGTTTGTAATTTTAAACTTGTTACTGAGCGTTTTTTTTTTTTTTAACTCATGTGGAACTTTCAAATACCTCAATTTAAAAATTAGCTTTTTCGAGTTACGACATTCTTCATTCTTTTGAAGGGGTAATATCATTTCCTCGTGATCCAATTGAACTATAAACCAGTGATTTAAATGGATTACATCAATTTAAAATCAGAGTGGACTTCATCAACTATTTTTTAAATGAATTAATCATTTAAATATCATAGATATATCTGAATTGCTGAATGTTTGAAAATGATATATTCCATATTGCGCAATCGGTTAATGTATTGAGTTGGATTATCTCTACCACATTCGAACTAGGTAGTTGTGGTAGCTGTGACTAATAGATTTCAAGGGGGCAAGTTTTGGCGGTGGTTTCAAAACTTTTTGCCTTCAGCTATAATGGATATTAGCGTTTCACCTTTCACGATATTTTTATTTTTATTTTTGCAACAGCATTTTGAAAATCTAATGAGTTTTAAATGGTCAGAAAAAAAACATTTTTAAGAATCCAGATGTCTTATCCTTATTAATGCTTTGCAGGATTATGCATTGTTGTTATTAATAAAAATAGTAAAATATGAAATTTGTGTTTGATTTTTCTTTTGAAAGGCATAAAACGTTTCTCTTCAACGGAATCTCAAAATGGAATAAAAAAAAAAGATGGTGTCAAAAGAAAAAACAACAAACAATTGTCGATTTTTTAAATTAGTATTTGTGTTGTAAGTTGAGGATAGAGATTATTGAAGTTAATTTTTTGTAACTGAATTATTATTATTTTAAGCCTAATAATTTGAAAAAAAATGGACAAAGTGTATAGTATGTCACATATATCAGGTAACATTTAATAAAACCAGAGCTACGATTATTTTTGACACAGATAACAAAATCTTTATAATTATTGTTTAAGCAAATTTGGTGATTCAGATTTAAGCAATCTCTATTATTTTCTTACCTATTTTAATCTAAATAACCCAGAATAATTTTTTCATTCTGTTTTGATAGAGATTTAGCCGTTTATTCCTGAATAATATCTGCCAATTACTGTGAGCATTATATAATGCCATAACTTTTAGTTTAATTATCTTTATGTAGTCTAATATATCTTCTTCAGATGTAAAGTATTATTACTAATATTTATAACAATCTAAAATTTGTGTTTTATATAAAAAAATTCAGTTTGTTAATCTAGCTGTAATTCTGGGTAATTATAATCGTATTAAATCCTTGCAAATCAATATTTTGGATTTTTAGGTGTATAATATTCCATCTTTCCCATGACATATCATATCTTATCATTATAACGAATAGTAATTTTGTTACATAGTAATTTTGATGCGAGATAACTAAAATAAGGTAGCTTTCCGTATGTTGAAATCTAAAACTACAAATGATTCATGCTTACTCAACAGAGTAGAAAGAAAAGCTAATTCAATTGAAGGGTTAATTTGCATTTATTGTTGAATCTAAGTAGGCAGATAATATCTAATCGCAAGGAGAACATATCATATTTCCTCGCTATTAGTCAAATAGTAGCGGAGATATGAAGGCAGATAATCTAGCATTGGAGTACTCCACCCTTCGCCCTGAATAATAAGGATAATATTGCCCGGGAGTAAAGATTGGTAAGGCAAGGTCGACTACTGTCTTAGTGAATGCAGGAACTGGAAGGCTTTTAGAAATTGTGTTGCGTGTCCAGTCGTCTCGTGTTTCTGCATATATTAGCCTCTTTCCTATCTGTATTTCGAAATTTGGTTTAGAAAACCCTCGGCAAGAATCCAATACATTTTTTCGAAAAAGTGAAAACAGATCGTCTATCGATATATCAGCTGAATTATTTACATGAGAATGGAATTTATGAATTTATTACAAAAACTTCACTTCTAACTTATAGGAAATGCTGGATTTTTATATTGTCGGATAGACTAATAAATAACCTTTTCTCAAGATATATCCGATATTAAATATTTGTAGCGGTCTCGGAAAGCCGAGGAAGACAAACACTGTACTAGACAACGGTTGAAATCTTTAATTATTCATGAAATTCTAAATTATGATTATTGTTAGTTATTACAAATTTTTGTTAATTAAAGCCATTGAAATATAAACTATAGATAAATGTATTTATTTGAATAGTAATTAATTCAATACAATCTTAAATTGGTAGTTATTTTTTCTCAATAAGCCCGGACTTTAAATTCCATAAAATCAAATATAATGACTACCTATAAGTTAAAAGATTATCGAAAACATAATAGAAAAACGGTTTTTATTTTGAAAGCTATTAATATTTATGCAATGTAGTTCGAGTTTAATCTTTTCCTTCATACATAAAAATTACAGTTGGGGGAAATTGTTCGGGTGGTGATCATAACAAATTCTCAAATACTAAGATACTATATATATATATATATATATATATATATATATATATATATATATATATATATATATATATATATATCTATATATATGAAAATTTCGGTTTAAAAAAAAATTAATAAAACACTGATTAAAAATCAGACGGCAATTTTAACAATGCTTTGAGATTTTCTGCTTTATTATTGTTTTTAGTTATAAATTCAATTTTATATCCTAAAATTTGTAATTTTTTTACGGTGTCATGGTAAGCTGTTTACCAACTTCTATTATAAAAAATGCCAAAGTTAGGCTTCCGTAATATGTAAATTGGTGTATTTTTTAGGTAATTTTCCAAATAAATAGGTCGTATGGTATCATTAATTTTATTGTTTATTAGTTTTAAAAATATAAAATTATTTTTTTTTTAAACTGTTGAAGATTCCTTGGCAAAGTAGTTCGATGTATTTGTATACATTAATAACTCGGTATGAGTATTTGATAGATCACATTTGTGCATTAATTACTAAAACAGGAAAAATAAATTTCCCAAAATAAAATTTCAGGCTATACAGAATACATCTAATGATACATAACCTCCTGATTATTTAGATATACGCCAAGGCATAAGATTTTTTTCTTTTTGAACCAGTAAAATTGTTGTCCCTTCCTAAATGTTAGCAGGCTAACCCGCACAACTTTAGAGATGCTTCCATTGTTTAGATGGTTTATAGGATATTGCCCCCGATATGTTTATTGGATTGCAAAACAAGATTATGAAAAATGTAAAACATCTACAATATTTAAATACTTAGAAATGCTTAGCCTATCAAAAATTAATATTAATTAATATATTTTACTGTAAAAATAAATTACAAAAGATTCTTTCACCAACCCATTAAATACGTTGTAAGAAGTGCGATTAAGCCGAAGCAGTTAGTTAATGTAAAAAGCATGTGAATATCATGTTTCATAAATAAATATATTTTCTAATATGTTCTTAAAATAACATACACCAATGATGAAATGGAAGAAGTTTAATTAAATATTTAGAGTAACACACTCCGTGAATTGAGACTAGGCGTTAATTAATTCTAATTCATCTGCTAACGAGAGTGGTAAAGTTCAAAACTATAATTAACAATAAGTTTTTTTTTTTTGAAAATGAGATAAGTCGTCAAAAATCAAGTTTACTAATTGAGTAACTAATTTTAAGTAGCGGATTATATCAACGTTACTGTTAATAAGTCATGCTGTTACTCAAGCTCAGATTGCAAAAGAATCCAAAGAATTATCTTAAGGAAAACCTCCTGGTCCTACCACCGAAACACCACAACATTCGCCAAAACTATCACTACTATTCTGTACTTCAATTTACTACGATCTAAATTCGTATTTAATTGCAACTAGTCGCTAATTAAAACGAATTACAAAAATGATACACAGTTTAATTTTAACAATCAATAAATGAAAAACGATCTAAAATATTTGCTGACCGAATGGATAATATCTGGGAGTAAATTTTGTTTTCTAACATTGCAGGCAACTCAATATTAGTTACACAAAGTTACTAACTATATTTCTGGAACACCAGTGCAAAAACATCATGCAACTGTTTTTTGTTTAAGTCTCTCAGCCGTTTGACAATGTCTGACGCCATGAACTTCAAACTCAAGACCTTTCTACCGTACATTTCCTACCTTATTGTTCAATCTCTCCTCATCAATAGAATCTTCTCAAGTGGGCAATTTTCAGAAATTTCTTTCATTTGTTTTGGAGAGAATAAGTCAAGGCTCGTTAGAGATACCTCTCTTGTACTTGTATATTGCTTGCACTTACGTATACTTCATGATCATAAGAAGTCTTAGCTGCTATTAAGCTAGCAATTCAAAATTTATAACTTATAATAATAATAATAATTTATAAAGTGATAATTACTTGGTTGGTATACATTTATAAATTAAACGGCTGGTATATAAACTATGGAAAAGGTAACTCAATTGAGAAAAAATAAAATACTTGACTTATACTCTCGTTGCCCTACAGTTTATATCGATAATAAAAATATTACTCAATCTAAAACTTACCTCTACAGATGATTAATGTTATTACGATATAATGAAACGACAGACCCTTTACAATCTACTTTGTACACTTTTTTTCAAATATTACAAAATGAAACTCAAGGAGGAACAAAATAGATAGTTATATACATACATGCTCCTCACAGACAGGTTATGACCAAAAACATCTTTTAAAAATTCCAACTAAATATGAGGACTGGTAAATTAATAACAAAGCTTTTTAAGCCACCACTGACACATCCCAAAGTAGGAGAATTTAAGGTCTCTTCATAATAACTTTTATGGAAACTTACATGGGTATTCAACATGTTGATAAAAAATGCGATAACATCCTAAATGCTTATGACCACGAATATGAGTCTAAAAACCTTCTTATTACTTGACTAACAAATAAAAATCATGAAAGAGTTGCTGAAGTGTACCTATCCTTTGTTTTGCTTGATATGTTATTAGAGAACATTAGGCCATTTACTGATTGTTGATATAGTGCTGACAGGTGCAGATTGATGTTTGAAAAAAAAAAGTTATAAACGTAAATTATAACCGACCATTCATTATAAACTGACACTTATGGATTGTATTTGTTTCTGACATATTACGATTGATTACCTCATAATCGATGACAAAATGAGATATTATGCGTTTAATTCCTGTATTTATAAATAGATAAGCAATGTTTTAGTTGTTTGTAAACAATAATGTTTTTTTTTTTTTATAGCTAAATCTTTATATTTTCAGGTTTCAACTAAATAGTCATTAGTCATTTAGGCAAATATATAATCTCCGAAACTACAGGACCGATTTTAATGAAATTCATACAAATTCAGACATGTGACATTACCCAACTTAAAATAGAGGCTATTTTTATTTCGATTAATGACCGCGATACTTTTATTGCAAAATTTTTTTTTCTAAACATGATGCTGCAGTTTTAATGTATTGTAAGGGCATGATGCTACAATTTATTTTACACGTGTTCGTTTATTTATGGTTATTCAGACGTAGCACTTATTTACTTTTTTAAAATTTAATATTAATTAATTTATTGACATTGTGCTGTGTAATTAATAATTATTAATTAATTAATTAAAATAACATGTTGACTGGAATATTTAAAGGATAAATCGTCCTGTAGCCACGTATTCCAATGATACCACCAGAAGAACCCTTAATACCGTACACAAGCTCAGAAAATGTCCATTTGCGGTTTGGACTTGGAAAATCCATGTTTCTCCCATGGCTTAGTTATATTCTGCATGCTCAAGTATTATTAAACCATCTAATCTATTTGTATTAGCGAAGGACAGATTAACACAAAATATTGTGCTAATATTAAAATATATTTATAATTTAAAATAATATTACTAGCCATCATTAAAAATCACCCGTTATATACCTCATTCATAAACTATTGTTCATATTTAATCAGTTGAGAATTTCGTATATTATTTATTATATAAATAAATAATATACAAAATTTTCTCTATTTTTGTATAATTTAATTTTTCTTAATATTTGATTAATATTGATTTTGTATATATTGATTGTATGTAATTTGAAAAAGGCTTCAGTGTTCACCGAATGTTTTATATTACATGTATGATTTAACTTCAATATACAGGGTGTCCTGAATTTAAATGGCAAAACTTCAGGAGCTTATAGGAGACCGAAAAGCTAAGACAAAAAGTCCTTTAGAGATTTGCTCGTTTTTGTTTAGTTTTAGAGAAAATCACAAAAAAAGAAACAAAACAAAAAGGTTATAGGTAGCGATTATCAGCTTTCAAAGTTCGTCAGGCTAGGCAGTGAGATATGTAATGTTAACGTTGTCTTTACATTCTTTTATTTGTTTACATTTTGGCTTCCTTCTAGGATTATAATTCCTAAAGCAGTCATTAGTCAGTTACTCAGATATTTTTGTGTGAATAGCATCAGCCACAACGCCGCATACATATTCTAATGTTGAATACGCTGATATGATTTTTGTGTATGGTTTCTGTATCGGTAATGCTTTAGAAGCGGTGCGGGAGTATGCGCGCCGATTTCCAAATAGAAAGAGTGCCTAATCGACCAGACTTTTCGTTAACTTTTAATAGACTACGAGAGACTGGGTCATTCTTAATACGTAATGAAGGCGACCAATTCCAGCCAGCAGTAAGAGCAGATTGCCGGAGAAGAAATTGTGTCCAACGCCACTTCGATAACAATCCTGAGACTAGCATCCGAAGAGCATCTGCTGCTTTGCGATATCGCGGCAAGCAATATGGCGAACTTTGAAAGGTGATAATCGCTACCCATACCATCTTCAAAAAGTTCAGAATTTATTACCTCAAGATTATGTCAAGAGATTGAATTTTAGTAACTGGTTTATTGAAAAAATTCGCGATGATAATTTATTTTCATTAAAAATTATATGGCCCGATGAAGCTACCTTTACAAGAGGAGGAATTGTTCATCAAAGAAATTATCATGTATGGGCTCTTGAAAATCCTAGTGCTATTAGAGAGAATAGGTTTCAGCATGAATTTGCTATTAACGTTTGGCTTGGAATTTGGATCGGATTACTGGTGGGACCATATTTTTTACCTGGAAGATTGAATGGTATCACATTTAGACATTTTTTGGAGAACGACTTTTCTAATTATTTAGATGACATTCCCTTACAGCAGCGGATTGAAATGTGGTTCCAACTCGATGGATGTCTACCTCATTATTGCTCTATCTTGGCTGGATATAAATTATACACAACGATGGATTGGACGTGGAGGAGTAATACCTTGGCCACCCAGATCACCTGATATGACACCCATGGATTTCTTCGTATGGGGAACCTTGAAGCAGAAAGTTTATTCGGTGTCAATCAACTCAAGAGAGCAATTAAGAGACCGAATCATAGATGCAGTGCACCAAATATCATCAAAACAATGTTTAGCTGCAATTTATCAAGTGAGTGCTAGATGTAATGCTTGCATTGATGCAAGAGGACAACATTTTGAGCAATATTTACATTAAAAAGAACATAATATAAATATAAATGTAAATAAGTATAAAAATGAAAACTTGTTTTGTTTCTTTTTTTGCGATTCTCTCTAAAACTAAGCAAAAACGAGCAAATGTCTAAAGGACTTTTTGTCTTAGTTTTTCGGTCCCCTATAAGTTCCTGAAGTTTTGCCATTTAAATTCAGGACACCCTGTAAAATAATAATAACAGGAATGTGTAATGGGATAAAGAATAGATTTTTTTTTGTTTGCAAAAAATAAAAAAAAAATAACACAATGTGAAATACATAATACAAAATACAGTTAAATTACTGTTATGAAATGAAAACAATGAGAATTACAATTAAGTGAACTGAAGTATTTCTTTAATTACTAATCGTTTATTCTTTTAAATATTTTATTTAAAAAGAAAAGATATGACCAGGACCGGGACTCGAACCCGGGTCTCCCACCTGCCCGTAGTAGTGCTTTAACCATCTCAGCCATCCTGGTTCGTTTCTCGGTCAGTCATATCCCCTCTTTTCATTTATTCATTTAATTTACACGTTCAGATTCACAGTCTGCTAGAATTTGTTTTCGGTAAATTAAGTAATACTATAGCAATTTTCGGTAGGCCAATGAGTAAGGACACTGAGTACTAATCTTTTGATTCCGGGTTCGAGACAAACTGTGAAATATAAATTATTTATTATCAGGATCAGAAGACCTGGAGTTCTTCCAGGCTCTATACATTGAGCACCATTAATTTAGGGAATATTCTGGTGGTTGAGCATAATTAGGGTCAAAAAGTTAGTTTAAAAACTGTGAAGCCTTTAAAATTTTCATTACTAATGAGAGTTTTCCTCTATAATAGGAGTTGGTGGAAAGCGAATTTATATAATTGCCCCAACTTTTAAGTAATCAGCGATAATCGTAATACAATATAAAAAGAAACAATAACCATTGTAGGAATATAATGTAAGAGTATTATATTACTTTTTTAGATTTTGGGTAAATAATAAAACTATTGCTATAACTTTTACATGTGTACAACACTGCAGCCATATAGATATATTACAGAATATGGAGGCTATTTTTTATATAACAGAGAGAATATAAGGATAACCTCTGAGAAGTAAACATTATCTTATGACAGGTAAACCAATGGCTAAATGGACTATCAGATGATAATTAGCCATGAACCTGCGAGAGTTTTCTCTCCTGATGCGACTGGAATATAATTTGTTGGATGGCTGCTCCTCCAGCTCTCTCATCTCGGGTTCTGCGTAACAGCGTCTCTATAATTACCTTCCTCTCCAGCCTCTCTTATCTTCTGGAGATAAGCCACTGTTGGATAGGAGGAGATTCGAATTGAAATATATGATAGGATAAATTAATTAGTCCTTGTTTATCTTAAAGAACATTACCGAAACATTATCGACTGTCTTCTTAAGCTAAAGCGTTTGATGCAGATGATTTGTCACATGAATAGTCAAATTAAAAACCGGGCTTAAGCCAAATGACAAATGATATGAAGTTAATTTTATATTTCTGCAACAAGGGGTTAACATGATTTTTGGCCTGATATTGAGGTCTAAAACAAGCAATAACTCCTGTTGAAGCCAATGTCTGACTCAGCCTCTTATTCATAAGAAAATAGCGCGTTCTTAACTGTAAAGAACTCATTTTGAAGAAATTTCAACTTATCGTCTTATTCAGCTGGGCTATAAATATAATTTGAAGATTTCCACATTTAAAATTAACCACACTTAGACCACATAGCCATGTACAACCGAATAGTGCATTATTCCGAATAATACTAACAACACAGAGTAAATCTCACTCCAAAATCATAACAAAATACTGATCAAGTAGAAAATCACTCAATGACTGCTCAAGACATTCTGAGGTAAGAGTAAGATAAGTAAGCGCTAAGATATTTCAGACATTGTTTCTTTGGTTTAGTATTTCTAGGCTATTGCTATCCATATGCGTTGTTCTGGTTTGAAGGTGGTTTAATATGACCTAATATTTTGAAGAAAATTCGACTTAACAACCTATTCTCCAGGGCTTTAAATTTTAATTTATAAGCTTATTGACTTTTACTGGTAAGACTGGAAGAGAATAAATAGTCATAAAAGTGAGATTTTTTTTTTAGAATAGAATAATTTATTAATTTATATTACATCAAGTAAATTTGTTGTATGAATAAAGGACGTGAAAAAAAATACTTGTGGAGGAACTATCCATTTATAGCACTCCAATAAAGTTCTATAGTAGAAGGTCTCGAGGCCATCTTCTTTTCAGACTTCTCGGAGGGTTATCTGGAATATTATGGGAAGGAAGTTGAGAGACTAGCGGATTCAAGTGTCTATGGAGCTTTTCATGGAAGGATATGTATCTAGTTTGGGCCAAATCAGCAACATATGGGATATTAAGATCATGATGGATGATTTTGTTTGTGACATAATAAGGAGCATTAAGGATTTTTGATTGTAAGGATTGGATACGAGATGAATTGGATGATTTAGTAGAGCCCCAATGCTGAACTCCGTATGTTCAAATACATCTGTCATGTAAATGAGTCTTTTGTAATTAATTGGGAGCTTTGAACGTTTTTTCAGTAAATGTTGAAGTAGTCGAAAACGTCGAGCAGTTTCTCGTCTTTTCAGTCTTGAAGTGAGATTTAAAATTCTATTTATATATGCATATAATAAACTCATGATAGTGCCAGCATACTTGATCATTTAAGCATTGAAATTTAGGATTTTTATTAAATTATGTAAAGGAAAAATGGAAGGTTAGTTATTAAGCCAATAATTGTATTGATTACTGCGAAGTAACAAAGAAATATACCACAAAGTGGAAAGAATATTGGAATTATGTGGAAGAGGAGTCTGAGATTCCTTCTAAATCTGTAGAGAATAGACAAATAAAGATTGATTAAGCAAATATTTCACTACCTTTGAAAAACGAAGACCACGCACACTAATGAAGTAAAGAACTTTTTTGGAAAGTTAAACATTACAGAGTCTCACATGCAAGAAGGGAGTGAACATAGAAGGAGAGTAAAAAATCTGGGAGAGTTTCAGGATGAAGAAATGCCAGAGAAGGCTGGACGATGTCTGAACAGAGGATCAAAAGAAACGTGATCGTGAATGCATGAAAGAATATTGGACACAGAGAAAAAAAAAAAAAAAAAAGTTGTAACGTGGTCCGAAATGGTCAATACGAAAAATAAGATTGTTTAAACTTTTGCAGGAATAAAATTTGTGGAATTTGAATGTGGTGAAATGTGACGAACAAGCTATTTTTGTAAGCTTTTTGGTTATTTTTATGAAATTCAGATGACTTGATGATGATTTTGTGCCACCGTGCTAAGTGAAGTATGGGGTAAGACGAGCTTAAATTTGCTTTGATAGGAAGCGATGCCAAACCGCACAGAACCGGTCGCTGTCGATTCCTGACACATGCATGCTCGAACACGAACAACGACCTATGTAATATCGGCATATCGTATTTCCTAGCTCAAAAAAAAAAAGAGAGATCCTGATACCTAAATCTAAACTTTACAGTTCAGGGTCTATTTTAAGAGATGTATGCCGCTACTTCCATCAACATACATTATTATTATACATTATTGGCAGTTGATCGTCCTCGCCGCCGCTTGGTATATTTGCCCTGAAGATGGCCTACATTGTAGGTCGAAATGTCTGCACACAATAAATACGTATACACTATTAAGGTGTTTTTATTGACTGCGCCTCCCAACTATTTCTTCCTTACATACATTATTATAATTTATTTATTTTATTTTTTTTTTAGTTGTTATAATTTTTAAATATTTTTATTTTAAAATAAAATATGTTAATATTCTGTAAGATAAAGCTATTCTTATAGAATATTATATTATTATTAAAAGAATCCCAGTCCTGGACATGTTTTTTCTTTTTAAATAAAAATATTTAAAAATATATAAAAATTATAACCAATAACAGTAGATTTTAAACATTTAACGATTAAATGCCAAGTTGTTTCAAATTCTTTGCATCGTAAGATAAATTTAAATAGCTGAAATGAATGTCACTCCTTATAAAAAATATAAACGATATGACGTTATGAACAGAACTTACTCTCTACTCACTTATATTTTTGTTATTATTATCTTTCTGTTTGTTAGGGCGTCATAAGCGTAACAGGAATTACATCCTCACACAACCTTTTCCCTAAAGAACAAATCTCTGGTAGGCTGCTGCCTTAATCTGAATCAGATAATTTTCTTTGCAGAAAAATGCCTGATAAGTTATATTTAAATTATGTTTGACCAAGCATTATCATATCGGTTGAGTGCAATGAATGAATTTAATAACCAAATTATTTGAATATGAAACTAAATAAACAATAATTTTTGAATGAGTTCATAACGTGATTATTTAATTGCGTAATTAAGAAGAAAAAATGTCTTTAATACCCAGGGTCAATATTTATTCCTCGATTAGGCGGGTTTCTCGATTAAAAGTTCCCTGCTGCCTTCAGTATACGAAGAATACGATGCCGGTTTGTAAATTATTCGTAGTTTCAGATTAATTTAAAAGATCGACGCACACGAAAAACAAAAAAAAATAGTGATTGTCTGCTGTAAGGTAGGTCCTGACAGTACGCTGGTCAAGACAACAGTGTTGTTGTTGAATAGTCTCTCGGGTCGCTATCGAAGCCAACAATGGAATTACCGACTTTGGCTAAGAATAAAAGAAATCCCCACGGCTGTTTCCAGTAAATTCACTATTATCCACAAAAATATAAACTATTACATTGCGTATTTTTACAAATAATTTATTTTAATTGAAATTAACTTAATATAAATATAAAATAATTGAAAACAAAAATATCAAACATGAACATTCAAATTATTTGTAATTACAAAGTATCATCTTATATTTGTAATATAACTGCAAATTATCTGTGATTTCGTTCATAATCGGTAAGAATGTATTGTGAAGTTAGAAAGAAACTTTATCTGTAACTATTTTCGGTTTTTAATGGTGCCCGACAAAAAACATTGAAAGGAGAAGTTTAATCTTAGAATAAAATATTTATGATATTTGAATATGCATGAGAACTTGTTTGTTATATCTGTGTATTATGTTTATGGTTATTGTGTATGGTCTTAGAGTGGGATAAAAAGTAGTGGAGTGGCGAAGTACCTGAAGGAATACTGAACGTTTTCACAATAAAGTCTATTAAAAACAACTCTACTGGATTGTATCAATATGACAAAATATGGATTGATCAACAGATATGCACTACATATTTATCAGAATTTTATTGATGTAGTAACATTACGTGATTATTATTAAATGAGGTTTTATCTGCGTGATGCTTGTGATCTAAGTGTTACATGATAGAAAGTAGTGTTGTCCACATTAATGACACATGACGAGGTTCTTAGACTTGTATTAACAAATCCTCTAGCCACGAAACCTAAAATCTCGTAACCACGACAACCAAAGTGGTCCGCGATTTAATGATTGATTGGGTTATGCGTGTGGTGTTCGACATAATTATTAGTTAATAGCCGAAACGAGGGAAAGTACGTGTGTTGTTGAAGACGGATTAAAACTAATTTTCAAAGTAAAGGAGCAGAAGCCGATGACTGTGTGCCAGTAAAGATAAAAAATAAGTCTTTCCTGGGGGTTCATAAGGCGTAGAACATCTAGTTTATCAATGTCCGTTGGTTATTAAGCTTTAGGTCTTGCTATGGTAAACTGCCTATCCGAGAAAGGACGAAGCGAGAGGAGCGCCCAAGCCCGAAGGGGCCGGCCGAAGTCCAGAAGGCGCCACAAGTCAAGTGGTAGTTATATTGTTACCTAGGACACGAGGATTGGTCAGACGATGAGGATAAAAATCATGTAAATCACTTTACTATACTAAGGGCATTAGTACAATCCACTAATGTTTACAATTGATTATTCATGGAAAAGTCCTAATCCTCTCAGATCCTCGAAGCAATGGCGCCTCAATACCCTCCAGCACTATCCCCGGATATTACGATTCTTATAGCAACCTCGGGGAAAAACAAAAACAAATTACAAGTTAAAATATGGAAGAGCAAATGCTCATGAAAAGGCACAATATAATACAATCCATTACAAACCTTCCACAGGAAATAAATTAAATATAATAATTAGCAAATGTTTGGTTAGTTAATCTCCTTAAACAAGAAACCCTTTTTGTTTCATTTAAAATTGTTCGAATAACTACAATTTTGACGCTTTAGTACATCCTTAAGTGATCTAAGGCGTTGAGAACTTCAGAAAAAAAAGTATTTAACTGGTTTCTAAACAAATAGCTTTACCTTATCTTAAAATTGCTACTTAATATAGTAATAACAAATCAACGTTACTCATTAGAGTGATTTATTACAAAAAATATGAAACTAGACAAAATTTTATTTTATTTTATCGTCGAACATAAAATTACTACCTTGCTTAAACACTCAGAAAGTAAGTGAGAATAAGTGAATTATATTTCGTACAGAAGAAAATTCAGATATCCAATACATAAGTGCAATAATTTTAGTTATTAGTGATTATATTTCGGAAACATAAATCAAATAAAACAATTTAAATCACTTTGCGTGTTTCGTTTCAGTAAAGCTAAAGTTGACCAACATTTAACATATTTTTATTTAATCTTAGAAACGTTAGTTAAAACATATTATGTAACTTTTATTGTGAAATTGTTTATTATACTATGTAGTATAGTATTAATTCCTACCTTTAGTAGGACTAGTTTCTCCCATATATAATAAAGTTAAATAAAAAAAAAAATAATTTCGCAGATATTTAGGATAACAGAAACGTAAAAACATAACTTAAGCAACTATCAATGTTAGCTATAAACATAAATAAATAAAATTTAAATTAATTATTACAGAAGTAAAATTAAAATTCGTACATATATAATCATAAATATACGCTCTCTCCCTTTCTTTGTCTCTCTCGCTCTCTCACTCTCTGTGCAATCAGGATATTACAGAAATATGTTTTCTATGCCTTGAAGAAGAAGAAGAAGAAGCCTTGAGCAGTGAAGTCTTGTAAGTCACATACGAATGAACATTGTATAACTAAGGTCTTAATTAGTTACGGACGATGTCAAAGCAGAAAGTCATAAATGCCAAAATGAAGAAATTGAATCGTAGGTTTCCACATATTCGTGCTCGGTCGTTTCGACTAACGCAAGAGTTTAGATTGGTGTAAATAATAGGCTGAATTGATTAATTTATTTTTAATTAATAGTGATAGTTAAAATAGGCCCAATCATGCTAAATAGGTTGGAAATGTTGTTGATATTATTGATTTATTGCTTTAAAAAATGTATAGACGTTTCTAAATCATCATATATATGTCATTTTTCTTTTTGGTTTTTAAGGAATTGATAGTCATATGATTTGAGTAACTTTGCTAACCAGGGAATTGTTCTTTTTCTCCGGGTATTATAAATAAAGCAAAATGAAAATTACGTTTTACTATTAGAGTGATGTTATCAGCTCTTTGTCGTCCTCACAAATCTCATTGGAGCAATTAGTCGATAATTGAGACAGTGCCTTGTCGATCAGTGGTACCGAGCTAAGCAGTATGGAACTAATTGCCGACCTTGTTTCCTCCAATAATTGATTTTTTTCCGAGATTAACTAAGAAAATTCATCGTCTGAGATCAGCGAAGCAAGAAAATACCCTTGAACTTGATCTGAGATTGTCTGCCAGATTGTGGCTACGGCTGTTTTGGTCAACTGGCTTACATGCCAGTTCAGCGGGTAATGTAATGTAATGGTATGCGCGAAAATGTGGGAACAGAAACTAGGCTTCGAGAAAAAAGGCAAACTATCTCATGTTTTTATAAATATTAATAAAACTTGTGCAATAAGACTATACTTCCGTCACAGGTGATATACTTACTTGATGTTTTGTTAGGAAAGCATACTATCCAAGATTTTTTTTGTCTCTGAACTTATTCTTATTTCTTCATAAAGAATGAATATAATACGTAGTGGGTCTTTTCACATGAAATTTTTGTTTTCGCAGGAAAGGTTATTAAGTAAAACAACATTATGAAATTAAAACGTATTATTCTGATTATTTTATTGCCTAACATAAAATTACTACCGTGCTTATACAATCAGAGATCACAGGCTGAGATATCGAACTGATCAAAAATCATCTGATCTAATACATTAATACAACCAATTGTATTATTATTTATGGAAACACAGAACAATGAAACAATTTAAATCTCTGAGAATGTTTCATTTCAGTAACAGTTTTTCTTAGCCCTTATGATGGTTTAACCTAAATGTCAGTGTATTTACAACTGTTATAATAACGCATTATCAAATTTAGAATTCCAAAACTGAAAAAATCGGTGTTTTGTGATGAAATAGTCTGAAAATACTTACCTGACTTGAGAATCTTTTTCAAATATTCTACCCTAATGGAAGATTCTGAGTAGATGGAAATCAGTTGGAGATAAGTCTGGCTTAAGCTGGATATGTAAGGACTTCGTAACTCTGCACGTTTAGTTTCTTCACTGTCTGTCATGAATCATGATGCTGGCGTATGAGAGTATGGGTCCAGATTAACCAACGTAGGTTTATTTTTGGTAACGTTTTATTGCATTATCTCAATATCCCTATTATACGATGTGGATATGGTGGTTTCACGTCTTGTAAGAAGCGGTCCGTTCTTTTTACAGTCTTCTCTTGTAAAAATAAAAGAAAATCATCTTTTTCATATTCATATTTGATGACATACTAGACAATGTCCGTTCAATTTTACTGATAGTAAATATTATCAAAAAAGAGAGGGTTAATAACAGCACATTACAGTCTGTAAACATAAACATAGCAAGCAACAGTAATCCACTAATTCAACTTGGAATTTTAGAAATAATAAAAATGGACATTTCATATGAAACGACCTAATAAACACAATTGAAAACTTATTCGAACGATAGGAACACAAAACATAAATAATTTTACCTTTAATATATGAAATACCCACATCAAAATACTTCATTTCTTTGAACCATATGTATACCTAAAAGAGTATAAATACGGTTTATATTGCGGAATATATTGCATTTTATATCATAAACTGAGATTGAATAGAAGTATGGTTGGTACTAATCTATTTATTCATAGATGAAACACTAATGTAGTTTCGTTTTTCAACTGAGGTTGGTGAAATTTATAAGGACAAGGCGGCAGCCACTATTTCTCAACAAGGATTTGACATATCATTCATTGAAATTCCTTCTAATTAAATCTCCCAATTTCATCATGACACCAGGGTTCATTAATCTTGCGACATCACAGACATAACATGGCTAACAATTACATAATGCTTAGTACTATGGATGGAGATACTGATTGATAAAGTAGTTATACCATCTAAAAAAATATATTGTAATACGTATACTGTAGCTTACTGTAGACCTAGATCAGCCAGAACATGCAATTAATATTTCATGTTTAGCCAAGAAGGGAGCTGTGAATGCGTCGTCTAAAGCTTTCATAGGCATTATAAAGTTTAATGTAATGTGACTTAATGTTTTTAGTGCTACGTGTGATACGAACAAGGAGTGGTAAAACTGTGAAGGAATGGTCATACTTGTTCTTCACATCCATTTAAGCAACGCTACTTACACGGCTCATTTAGCGTTCCCGGTTGGATACAAATTATCTTTTACCAACAACAAAAACATATTAATCAGTAACCGTTGTAATGTGAACTCATTTTCATTGTAAGGGATTATCCCACCAATGTTTTAAAATTTGTACATATATTAAAATAAAATAAAACAAAATATTTAAAAAAAAAATATTTATATAAAACAAGGATAGAGAATCTGTAATGTGTGGAAGGAGTTCAGAGATAACGTATGCAATTATAACGAATTGAACGCGCATGGTTTCTAAGCTGTAAGTATGTTCCCCTACTAGACTAGATTACAATCCGTATTAACAAGATAATGTATTTGTTTATATACATTATCATTATTATATTTAAATATCTATTTAAAGAAAAGTAGATATTTAGTTTAATAAAGGATTGTTTTAAACATTGATAACATTTTAATTCTACTTAAATAATTAAATTTTTTTTATCGGTACTATGTTCCATGGAAGACCTTGGCCACCTCTTCCTCCTTCTCCATCTGGACGTCCCTCCAAGATCTACTTTGGTAGAAGAGTCATTTTCTTTCCATTTCATGTACATGGCACATACATTTTATTCTTCCATTTTTAATACAGTGACACGTTCCCCATATAGGTCCTTAAGTACTTTTCTGAATATAACAAAAGCTATTTCCTTCTTTAGATGGGTCATGTACCTACTCTTCGAAGAATCTTTCTTTCCCAAGTACTCATTAATCTTTCTTAGAGCTAGGCTGAGGTCCACGCCTCCTCTCTATACATTAATATTGGACGAATTACCGTCATATATAGCTATATTTTTAAGCTTAAGGATATAGCTCTATTGCTGAGGGACCGATGAAATTTATTACCGTTCTCGATTCTAGCCTTTACGTTCTGTTCCAGTTTCTTTTACCTTCTTTTAAAAATTAAAATTCAGCAAAGATGCTTAAATTGTTGAAATTTTCAAAAAAGAACAATTTCTTCCCATGAGATATCCATAGGTTGATTCTATCCTCGATGAGAGAATTTACTTTGTTTTATCTTGCCCTGTACTGAGCCCCTACGTTTTTTCCCCTCCACCTCCCTGCCTGTGAGGCATACAGGGTCACCTGAGCCCCCACTGGAGGTACAAATCGGGTATTTTATACTGTTTCTTTTTTCTTTATTTCTATAACCAACTGGAACTATGGTGTAGCCCGTAGGTGTAGGTGTAGGTGTAGACCTAAGGTGCTCAAGCGAGCACCTTAGATCTACACCTTATCCTATTCCTCGTCTTCTTCCTCCTTCACACCTATCCTTCTTCCTCCTCGGTGTCCTCCAAGAGTTAGTCCGGCGGTCTTCCCGCTGCCCGTCCTCTCCGTGTAAGCATGAAGTGGGCCGGGCCCACGGTCTCCTTCCATCCGTACACGTACTCCCTGAAACTTGCGTAGTTCTCCTCCTTCACAAGTTCAGTGAACACGTCCTCGGTTACTCCGTAGATGCATGTTTACATGGATAACCTCGCGCGCAGGGCGTCGTATGCGTTGTATGATGCCACAACATGCTCGGCAGTTTCCGGAACTCCATAGGCGGGGGAGTTGGAGTCCATATCATATCCGTGCTGGCTTAGCTTCCATCTGAACATCATCATAGCATCCCCCATGCCCCGTGATACTAAGCCCCTACTATCCGTATCAACCTAATATGTTCTTTTAGGGCAACCAATAAATCTCATGTTTTCATATAGATCTTTCGTTTCTGTACTCTGTACCTACTATCATATGCCTATTTTTAGTTTTTATTACTGTATTGTATTGTTATGCATTGATTATTATCCTATTTAAAATTATTATCCTATATTATTGAGAATTATCCTATGGTTTGCGGTTTTAAGAATGATTTAAATTAATAAGAATCGTAAGTTGGTAATATTGTGGGCGTCGTTCTGTAATGTGACATTGAGGAGGCGTCCCATTACAAGTCTTTGTTATGGTCTCATTCCTCCGTTTCAAACGGGAAAATTCTGGAGATCTAAGTACAAAACTATTTCAAAATTAACATCAATAAAATAAAAAAATGGGTGAGTTAACAAGCGGCAGAGAAATGAATAGGTTCACAATTATTATTACTGGCGCAACGTTTAAACGCCATATTAAACTAAGGGTTTAAAAACTGGTTGATGGCTATTACTTGATAGCTTTAAGGCCTATGATCATTTTCCGTTATCCAATTATCCGTCATAAATTAAGTCGAGATATTTATATACTTATCATATATTTAATTATACTAACAAATACTGACCTACCTCCATTTTGTGCTTGAAAAAAGTAAAAAGTGGCTATACATTAACTATTTCAACATTCGTTGATAATTTTGCAAGGAAAAAAAAAAATAAAAAAAAAATAAATTAAACGGCTTAAACATGGCCCTGACGGCTAATAGTCAATTGAGTCGCCACTGCACCTGCAGCTCCGTCTCTGTTTCCTTTAAAAGAATCTAACAACTAGCTCAAGGGACACTGGATGCTTCTAATTTCCAGGATTTTTCCCAAGAGACAACTTCCTATCCCAAATTCCTAACTACTTCAGGATAACATCGAACGATGTAAAATCATCAAGATGTTTCTGCTTGCTGGATTGCCAGAGATAAAGGTAAATCAAAATTACTTGCACGGTTCATGGTAAGTGATCCTCTTATACTGATGAAATTGACAAAAATATTAAGGCGTTATTTATATTAACAATTATTAAATTTTATTTATGCATAAACAATAATTATATTACAAAAGACTTTGCTTATTTTTTCTGGTTTAGACCGTGTAGATAAATTTTCCGCCAACGTTTCGTCAACCATGCTGCTGACTTCCTGAGGGCTGTATATAAATAATTATATTAATTAAAATTTACTCTAAGAAATAAGGTTTGGTTCGTATATCAACAATGAATACATATTTATAGTGGAAAGTCAGAAGAAGGTTTTAGTCTTAAATTTAAATAAAAACATACATACAATTAATTACTAATAGATTTATAATTATGGAATTATTAATATAATATATAGTGTTTACAGTCCAAAATGTCTTTCCCTTAACTCCAGTAAATGACCTGTTGTATTATTTCCTGGTTGATAGATTTCACATAATTACAAATTCATTTGAAGTTTAATTGTAATTACAGGTAAAACAAAATAAATTACAAATTAATAAAATAAAATTCTGTGCACATTAAATGAAATTCCACGTAATTAGGATAATCAAGGTAGTATTTTATATCATTTAATTGCCATTTCGTTTCAAATCTCATCTATCTGAGTATTATTGTTAAACATTTTGATAGATTTTGTTTGTGTATTTTGGCGTAAGGAAATCACCACATGTGTTGAGATGCAATTAGTGATACATGATAAAATATATTTTATTTATGTAAGTAACATGTACCGAATTAGTTTAAAATTTAATGTATATGTGCCTTCTAACGGTTCCGGTTAAGGTTTTTTCATAAATTGTTAAAACGATAATTTAATCGAAGGTTTTAGTATTGTAGGAATGATTGCTTTTGAGGAAAAACCGGTTGCTTAAGTGTGAAGACTGGCGAATTTTCCTACCCTTTCAGCGTTGTTAATGACCTTACAAACAATAGCGCTTTATGTAATACCAACTCAAAAAAAATCTTTCAACGGTTGAAGAGTTACAGGCTTTTATTTTCACATTTATTAATATATTACAAAGAAAGGATAATCTAGCTTAAATATTTTTAATGAAGCTATCGAACGCATATAACTCTTCACAACTGGAAAATCACCTTTCACTGCATCCTCAAAAGGGAGCAAAAGACATTCATGTCGATGAGGGAAATTGATTATCTAGAAAAGCAGTGAAGGGACTTGGGAAACTCGACTAATTCTTATCCTTAGCCTAACCTCTAGGACACTGGACATTCTCTTATACACTTCCTTATCTGAGTTATACTGGAATAGGGAGGAAGATGGTGATCTTACATGGAACCTAAGGATTTATGTGTGACAGCCCGACCAATCCTGCCTATGGCTTATGAGGTAACTGATAACATTCACGCTCCAGTTGTCAATGACACACGGTCTTTGTTAATAATGCTCTGTGGTATTCTGTGTTCAATGGATATTTCCTATAATAAGGACTTGGTGAATTTAGAGATTAAACTTACATAACTATCAAGCCAAAACATTTTATTGTACCTGTACTTCAAATTGGTGCCGATACCGAGCCTCCTCTAGTAACTTCCGCCAGTTGCCATCTATACGTCTGTCATTAATTCCTCTAGTTTTGTAGAGGGATCTTGCAAAAGCTTATCAGCAACTTTTCTTCACGCATTCACGCATGCTCGTAGGCCTACCGCAAATATACCCAACATAAACGTGAAGCATCTTCTGTTTAAGAGACGTTCTTGGCCTTAAGATTTAAACCAACATCTAAAAACTTTTTAAAATTTTTTTTCAATGTTTATATTTCTGATGTCGGGAAAAAAATTACTATAAGTGTAAGGAATTCATGTTGTACTGTTAGATGAAAAACAGTTCTTTCAGGTTAACATGCAGGATTTATATTGAAACTTTCATGTACTTTATATGTCCACTGTTAACATTTAAATGAAATTGTGAACTATTTCTATCTGATGAAATACTTTAATTAGATTATGCTATCGTGTTTTTTTGCTCTTACAATTTATTCTTGTCCATTATTTTAAGTAAACTTCCTTGTTCCTTATTGTGAACGAAGCAATAAAAGTAGACGATAAACCCACCCAATGGTCTTACTAAGCAATAAAGTCGATATTTACAAACAGGTATACACGATCCGAAAGCTGGGACTGCAGCGAAAACTTTAACTGTACCAGGGCGACGCAGTGCATACGATGCAACTAATTGCAGAGCTGAGGTGCCCGGATGTTCCCCTTCCAGGTCTGCGAAGACTGCAGAATGAGACTATCTGTATGCACTCTGCGGGTGCAGGTGGCATTCCATCCCCAAGTGCACTATTACAGATGCACTCCGTGTTTACCTAATACTGCCTCATCCTTTTCTATTTCGAACTCTGATGCCAATTTGGAAGTGTTCAGTCCAACCGGAAAGTTGCGATTAGGCTTTCTAATGACCGTGTTTATTTTATTTCGCTGCCGGAAAGCCAATGGAGGGTTTTCCTGCTTAATTAAAATATATGGGCTTAATGATACCTCGTAAATAGCTACCTGGGGTATCGGTGTTGTGTAATATGCGCAAACGCAAATACACTGTTTTCATGGTAAATACTTGAATCGTTCTAATAGTTTTTATGTGAACTCTATAACATATAATAATATTTATCTGTATTATATAATTTAATAAATTGTAAACATTTAAGTATCAAACCTAATTTTTATATTTAAACGTTAATGCTGATTTTTGTATTCTATTACAGTATTGAGAATATTAAGATAAAAACGTGATACCTAAACAACCTCTTGACTATTTCTGAGGTAGATTCCTTCTAATCGCCAAAATAGCAGAGAAAGAGATAGTACTTTATTTGACAAATGTTTGACATGCTATATGGAACTCAAACAAATAAATAATGAGGATAAGTTAAATTACATTTAAATATAAAACAATTAAATATTCTTAAACAGTGTATCTATATATATATATTTATATATATATTTTCCATAAAT
This sequence comes from Arma custos, assembly GCA_037127475.1. Lineage (NCBI taxonomy): Eukaryota > Metazoa > Arthropoda > Insecta > Hemiptera > Pentatomidae > Arma > Arma custos. The sequence continues at coordinate 91,435,794 of CM073760.1, read as the reverse complement.
AAAGGACACAGTGATACAGCTGCGCAGTATTCCGCAATCATTATTGTGGCGGTACTGGAGGCGGGACTTGTTAGTATCAGACAACTGCCATTGTTAGTAACATAAAATAAAAGACTGAATGGGAATCCATTGTGACCCGAATTTCGTCACAGCTGATTTCATTAGCTATTTTGTGAACCGATAATAAACATTTCTAAGTCTTTCCTGAATGGGCCATCTCAGTCATACTTTATTCTATATGTTATAATGTTATAAATCAAAAATATTACACTATTTTTTCACATCTATCTGAGCATAATGTACTTTCCTCAGAAGAATTTTTATTCTTGACAAGTGTCTTGTGGTGGTTCGAATGGTTCACTTTTAAGTTACAGCATTCAGTTCTTTACAAAAACAAACTTAAGAGCTGGGATCTCCTACTTCTGGGGAAAAAAAATTAGTGTCGACGAAGACTTTTCTTCGAAGACAGTTCTAAAAATTCTGTTAAGGTTATGAGTATTTTTAAAAAATGTTTTCAGTTAAAGTTTACATTTGTTTTATGAGGAGGTCACACTCGTCAAATAACATAGTTTGAAGGAGGCTATCATAAGATTCTTTTGCTTGATGTAGTAATGTTTGTTGATATAAATCAGGAACATTATTATTTAATATTTTATAAATTCATAAAATCGTAATCAGAATGGTAAATCACTGGAGTTGGTGTATTTCCTTTAATTTTAACTGTAATGAGTTTAATTTCATTTTATGTTAGGCATTATTCAATTCTAGCATGGCGTGTACTCAGTTCCGGTAATTTTATGTTTTCGCGTTCAATATAAATGTTTATTGCGTCTAAATGACTAGCAATCCGTTAGTAACAGTGCCTTCTAACGCTTATATATAACATATTTAACTGTCAGAGAGTAGTCGGCGATCAGTAAAGGTATTAATGGGAGTTTATGAGGCAATAAATATCCGAGGAAATGAACTAGTCGATCAGTGATTGTTGCTTGATGCCTTACCATATGAGTTGATAAAATGATTATTGCTGAAAGGAACGGACAACATGAAATTGGAACTATTTCCATTCCCTTAGCGAGGAAAGAATAATGTAACTAGATTGATGTAAGTAGGTTTTTCAAGTCCCTTTCTAAAAAAAATAGTGGAGCTTGTTGGGAAGTTGGGAATGCTGATAGATTATAATTCAACTTCTATTGTTATCAAATGACGACTAACCTGTCCTGTTTCCTGAACCCAGACAAAAGAATAAGGAAATACATTCCTCTCACAAGCAGCAACGAGAAATAAATAGTAATCGATCAAAGTGAGCAGAAAATAACAAACAAATAAAACATCAATACATTTGAGTATTGACATTTGAGTTTGGGGAGTATGATGATTAGTAGTGGTGAGCTAGGTTGCCGTGCCGAAGTTCCCTGTTTTGAACCCGGCTGTAGCAGATGACTTATTGTAAACCAATGTAAATATCAGCTGTAGTAAGGATAAATCAAACATTAACTAAAGTAAGTTTTGTCTGTGAAAAAAAAAATATTTTGACAACATATTTGTAATATGTACATTAGATGAAATAAATTATAGAAATGATGTTGGAGAATATAGAATAACTTAACAGCGACAATATTTAAATATATATTATAGAAGAGTTACAAGAGAAGGGATTGAATTATAAAATAACACAGTTGTATTATTTAAAAAAAAAGATTAGTTTTTTTAATTTTCAGCAATTAAAAATAATTCTTACCTATTCATTCCATAATGGAAAATCTTAAAATACAGTACAGTTCCCCAAGAAGGGATGTTTAAATTTATAGAAAAACTTAGCGGTATTATTTAAAATATATTGGTAATGAGACCAGAAGCCCATCAAATAGATATATATATATATATATATATATATATATATATATATATATATATATATAAAAAGCTGGAGATTTTCTGGTTCGGGAAACTCATTGAAATATGGGAAATATTCTGATAATCCTATGTGACCCATTCGATCCCATGGCACTTTCACAAAGGTGCACTAAACAGTGACCAAGGAAGGCCGAAAAAGAGAAGGTTCTTTATTTGAAAGAAGATATCTCACTTTCATGAGGAGCCTGTGAAGAGGCTTACTTTCTCCTACTTAGACCACAAATTGCTCTTTTTCCAGCCCATACTGGAGCCGTGCAATGTCAGCCATCCCTATGATTCTAGTTCTTTAGGGACTTGCAAGTCTCAAACTGTGTGGGCACCGAAGTACATGGGCAGGCTGTTGCCATATTTGAAAAGAAACCAATGGGAATAAGTCTTTTCTGAAAGCACTATCATTCTTATACACTAGGAGAATGTAAATATTGAAAAGATGTCGAGGAATATGACTGATACATTTTAGAGACATGTGGTATAATAGTAGAAGGCCCTAGTGTAGGCCCTAGTTCACATTGGATCTTCAAGATTTTGGACACACGCATATAGTTGTTATTACAATATTATTTACAAAATGTTTATTGTTATGAGTGGATTAAACTTGTAAAAGTATATCGCTTAAAAGCGCAATTAATCTGGGTTCGAATCCTTCGTCAATGTGAAACACATCAGCCTACTACTAACTCACGAGAACCTGGCACCTAATGTACTTGTATCACAAAATATCACGTTGTGGTTTTACAGAATGATAAATAGCCATCCAGGTTCAAGAACGGTCTGCTTCGGAGAAAGACGTATAGATCCTCCTGCACCTGCTGACTCCATAATCCAGCAGGCATAATCCATGGATCTAGACTGATTTTTCACTGTCCATAAACCGGCCAAAGAAGAACTAGTTAGATCTAGGAGCAGTCTGTCGCTACACCTTAAAAACATGGTTGTCTACGGAGATACATTAATTATAACTCTTAACTTCTTTTAAATAATTGCACGTTTTCTTAATCTTTCGAAACACTTTTTTTATTATTTATGTTTATTTCTCAAATCTCTTTATTCACACATACATTGAATATACGATTTCCATTGCCAGTTTACATGTCTTCTCAGATGAATTGTAGAAATTTGTTCAAATTAAATATATATAATATATTTAAATATTAGTTTAATACAAGTTACAAGCAGTGCATAATCAATTATAAATACCAGATATTTTTTATGTTAACATGGTAAAGAACTAGTTCAATAACAAATCGTTCTGACTTTATTAACTATTCAAGACGAGATAACAAAAATAATAAAATAAAACTTAAGTTTTATTAGTAGTACAGGTTAAGAGACTTTTTCCTGGTATATAATTTGTCCTATTTTTTAATTATACAGTAAACATAAAATTGTGCATTCTATAAAGAAAACGAAAATAACAAAGGTAATAAATGACAAGTGATATTATTTCACTAGCATAGTTTGTGGTTCAAGGTAATAAATAATAATGACCTGAGTTTAATTATCAGCCACACCCAGGGATAAAATACATTTCATAGCATGCCTCATGTCAGTTATAATAGAAAAAAATATTTTTCAATTTATTTTTATAATATGAAATTTGTTGGTTTGTTTGTTTGTTTATTTGGGCTTTAAGGCGTAAAAACCCAGGGTCATCAACGCCTGAAGTTCGTTTGTTTTTATCAAGATTTGAGAAACTAGTTAAAATATATAGATAATAAAATAAAAAAAATAATAATAATAAAAAAAAAATTTGAGCTTATAAATGACATACATACAGTATACACATATATACATCAATAAATACACACACATGCATACATAAAAACACATACATAAACATATAAATATACATATTCTATATAGAAATTATTCATCTCTATATTTTATTTAACAGTTTGTGGGTTTTAAGAAAATTAAGTACGGATTGGATATTGGATTCGTCGTTGTTTAATAAAACTGAAATTTCTGGTTGGAGTCCTAATCTATTTAAACTTGAAGCGTAAAATGAACAGTCTTGTAAGATGTGGCTGACTGTAAGAGTGTTGTCACAGTGTTGGCATCTTGGTGGTGGTTCCTTGCTTATCAGGTGTGAATGAGTTAGGTTTGTATGTCCAATTCTGAGCCTGGCTATTGCGACTTCTTCTCTGCGATTAGTGCGATTTGATGTGGTCCATGGCTTAACTGTTTTTTTAACATTTTTCAACTTGCATGGTGGACCTTCGTCCCACATGGACTGCCAGGCATCCGATATTTCTCTTTTCAGAGGAAGAGCTATTTCCCGGGGCGTTAAAATAGCAGCCCCTCGGCCTGGGAGGGTGAGTGCTTGCTTGGCGGCCCGGTCCGCGAGCTCATTCCCATCGATCCCCACATGGCTCATAATTCATATAAAGCTGACCGACTTTCCTAAATCTTCCAACATAGAGAGGTATCGGTGAATTTTTTAGACTATGGGATGATTCGAGTACATGTTTTTTATTCCTTTTAATGAAGTCAACGAATCAGTTATTATGGTTATTATGTTGGTAGCAATAGACATAGCGTGGTAGAGGGCTGAGGCTATTGCATGAAGCTCCGCTGTGTAGGTGCTACATAAATTATAAAGTTTCATTTTATGGGTAGAGTTGGGGGTAACGAAAGATGAAGCTGTAGACATATCGGATTTCGACCCATCTGTATATATTTGGAAAGAATTAGGCATACTCTGGATGAGGTTCGAGAATTTGATTTGGTATTCGGAAGGTGAGGTATGGCTTTTGTTTAGTCGAGAGAGAGAGAGAGAGAGTATTGTTTTTGTGTTTTTGGTGCCTTGTGGGTCCAAGGAGGACTTGGAGGTTCTGTTTTGTTTATTGAAATATTTTTAAGGAATTCCGTGGCTGAATAAATTCTTTCTGTCAATGGGATGGTTGAATTTGGTTTGTTTCTAAAGGCGTTGGAAAATCTTGGGTTGAAAATGTATTTGTAGGAGGGATGTCCAATCTGAAAACGTAGTTTTGATATATAATTTATTGCTAATTTTTTTCTTCGGAATAATAGAGGGGTTATTCCTGCTTCCGAACACAAATTCAGGATAGGGCTAGTTCTAAATGCACCAGTCCCGATCCTAATGCCCGTATGATGTACAACATCTAGTTTGTTAAGGATCCGAAAACGGGCAGAGCCGTATATGAAGCAACCGTAGTCTAGTTTAGAGCATATTAATGCCCGATAGAGTTTTAGCAGTGTGTATCGGGTAAAACCCCAGGAGGTACCACTCAGGTATCTTAAGATGTTAATTCTTTTTGTGGTGTCTGATTTTAATTTGTTTATGTGCAGTTCCCAAGCCAATCTTCGTTTGTTTCGAAATTTGTTGGTTATTTTATTGATAATAGAATTAATATTAAAATTTGAGAATCAATAGTCCCTAACCAACCCATCATTAAAAGATTTATCATGCCATGTGAATAAACGCCTGGCAAGAGGAACAAACAAAGAATAAGTCATAACACTATTGAAAAAGAAAAGACAAAATTCCAATGATTTTGTGGGAAAGGGGAGTCAAGAAGGCCTGCGATAGAGTGATGCTATGTGTGACATTATTTGGAACGTTTGAAGTATTTAAATAATTAGGCTATGAGTCCCTTAGGATCGGTACTTGTATTCTTAAGATATAGGATAAAAAGTGGGTAACTCAACATGTAGGAAATCACATATGAGCCGTTTATTTTGAAAGTGACCTAACTCCGTTTTTAAAATTTTTGCCTAACTCCATTCTTGATAAGAAAACATAAATTATTCACTTAATAATTGTTATTTTTATTGGAACCATAAATTTAACAGCCTTAGATACACTTAAGCAGTATGACTCATTAGTATCCTATACGTATATTTTTAAATTCATCGAAACGCAAACCCTTAAATATTTGAAGATAAATGGAGGTAGGCCACTTTTAAAATAAACGGCTCATATGTGATTTCCTACATGTTGAGTTACCCACTTTTTATCCTATATCTTAAGAATACAAGTACCGATCCTAAGGGACTCATAGCCTAATTATTTAAATACTTCAAACGTTCCAAATAATGTCACACATAGCATCACTCTATCGCAGGCCTTCTTGACTCCCCTTTCCCACAAAATCATTGGAATTTTGTCTTTTCTTTTTCAATAGTGTTATGACTTATTCTTTGTTTGTTCCTCTTGCCAGGCGTTTATTCACATGGCATGATAAATCTTTTAATGATGGGTTGGTTAGGGACTATTGATTCTCAAATTTTAATATTAATTCTATTATCAATAAAATAACCAACAAATTTCGAAACAAACGAAGATTGGCTTGGGAACTGCACATAAACAAATTAAAATCAGACACCACAAAAAGAATTAACATCTTAAGATACCTGAGTGGTACCTCCTGGGGTTTTACCCGATACACACTGCTAAAACTCTATCGGGCATTAATATGCTCTAAACTAGACTACGGTTGCTTCATATACGGCTCTGCCCGTTTTCGGATCCTTAACAAACTAGATGTTGTACATCATACGGGCATTAGGATCGGGACTGGTGCATTTAGAACTAGCCCTATCCTGAATTTGTGTTCGGAAGCAGGAATAACCCCTCTATTATTCCGAAGAAAAAAATTAGCAATAAATTATATATCAAAACTACGTTTTCAGATTGGACATCCCTCCTACAAATACATTTTCAACCCAAGATTTTCCAACGCCTTTAGAAACAAACCAAATTCAACCATCCCATTGACAGAAAGAATTTATTCAGCCACGGAATTCCTTAAAAATATTTCAATAAACAAAACAGAACCTCCAAGTCCTCCTTGGACCCACAAGGCACCAAAAACACAAAAACAATACTCTCTCTCTCTCTCTCTCGACTAAACAAAAGCCATACCTCACCTTCCGAATACCAAATCAAATTCTCGAACCTCATCCAGAGTATGCCTAATTCTTTCCAAATATATACAGATGGGTCGAAATCCGATATGTCTACAGCGGTCCCCCTTTCTTCGTTGTAAGTATATATATAAATTATCTTGTAATTATAATCAGCTCACAATAAATGAAATGTCAATTAATGTAATGAAAAAGGGACTTTATTTACTAAACAACTCCTAGTCAGTCAACCCCGCCAACCTATGGAAAAGAGAGGGATATGTTTTATATTCATTTATGATACACCATTACTGTACTGTTATAGATGAGCATGGTAGGGGGCCTGGGCCAGGTAGAGTAAAATGACCCTTAGGGATTACTACCTTTACTTTCGAGAGAGACAGTTGTCGGTAAGCAGCAGTCAAGTAATATGTAAGGAGGAGAATAAAGAATGAAGCCACATGCATCAAATAAGCCACCTATAGCTTCCACTTTTTCATTGTAAGTAGTATATAAGTATTATTAAGTCTGTAACTATGTTCAGCACCAATAAATGTAATGTTATTCTATAATCATTCTTATTTAATAAACAACTCCTGCTCAGTCAACCACGTTAACCTTGGGGAAGAGTATATATGTATCTTATTTATTAATAACATACATTTACTATATATTAATTATAACGATCTCAGGGTGGCACCCCATTTTAGAGTTTAAATATATTCAGATCTAAGGATCAGACTTGTTCCTGAGATCATAGCTTGGGCAGTAAAGCCAATATAGCATTTTAGCATCCCTTGTGGGGATTTGGAACAGATTGACGGGGTATTGCTTATTTATCGGTTACTTAAGAATAGTTTATTTGAAATTTTTGTCCGGTTTAAATATTTATTGTGATTTTTTTTGTGTATATTGATTTGAAAAGTGTGATCTCTATTAAGATAATTTCAGTATTAATTTAGCAAATTGGCAATTTTATTGGCTGTAATTGTATCCATTATTCAAAATGACGCCAGGACCGAAAAACCAAAGACGATCAAAAGAGAACAGGTCACGAAGAGATGGTAAAGACTGGAATGAGAATGAGATGGAAGAACGGGAGGCAATTGCCTTTTTCAGAAGACGAAGGTGATAAAGCATTTTTTTTAATATAAAAAAAATAAACTCTCTTACTTCAGAACCAAATTTAAATGCACGAAGAATGGAAAAAAATGGAAGCAAGAATAAATAAAAAAAATTGAAACACTTCAGGACAACTTTGTTTACCAAAGTAATATGATGAGAATAATGGAGGCATATGTTAGTACAGCGAGCTCGAAAGAGAACTTTTTTCTTGAGATGAGCGAAAAATTGCATAATTCGGATGAAGAAATCGAAAGGTTAACGAAGAAAGTAAGGGATTTAGAAATAAAATTACAATAACTTCTTCCTTCATCGAGCCCCGATGCATCAGCAGGTAAACAATTTTGTCAGTTACACAATCTCCAGCTGGCACCAACGCCTCAAGAAGATGCACACAAAGATGTTCATCACAATGCCGAAGCCACTGTTTTTCATGATGTGTGGAATAATAATGGTAAAATTCTAGGGAAAAGGCTGGTAAGTGAGAAATAAACCTTAGGGTTCATTACCTTGACTTTTGAGAGAGACAGTCGTCGGTAAGCAGCAGTCAAGTCAAGATGTAAGGAGGAGAATGATGAATGAAGCCACATGTATCACTTAAGTCACCTAGAGCTTCCCCTTTTCATTGTACGTAGTGTAGAAGTATTTCACTGAGATCATAGCTAGGGCAGTAAAACCAATATACCTCAGTCGTGACGATCACCCAATGATGCATCCCATTTTATTATTTAAATATTATCAGACCAATAAATCTTACTTTTATCCAAGCCAGTATAGCAATATATTAGACGGTTGCTTGTGAAGAAGTAGATCAAAATATTTTTTTTTTGTTTCAATCATCCTTCATAATTATTTGGAATGAAGATCAAATTAAAATGGAATAAAAATTCACTATCTATTCTCATTATCAAAGGGAGAATATTATTTTCACAGAAATGTCTGTCACAATTAAGTGCTAAATGAACCAAAAATAAAATGTAATTAATGAAAATGTGGTTAAAACATAATATTTTAATAGACATTAAGAAGGTGATGAATGCACTATATCTTATGGTTCCCCTTACTAGGAAACATCGTTGATGATTTCATAAAATTGGCTTCAAATAAATTAGAATCCATATCGAATTTCATACATACTTAAACATAAGTTTATTTTTCATTAATTTATTCTTTAAGCTCAGCAGAGTTAAATGAAAAGAAATCCATAATATGAGACATAAATGTTCCTTTTTTATTGCAGCAAATGTAGCACCAATGTGATAAAATCACTTACAGTTATATAGCCATCACTTTATATATGATCACCATAATAATCAAATAAAATGAAATATTGCTATTGAAGTAATAATTAGTAAGGAATTAAAAAAAAAAATAGGATTTTGTGATCTTCTGAAGCATTTAAACCTGTTATGTTAACGTTACTTATTATAATTGCTCATATTATTCTTTAACTACCTATTTTATATTATTTTTAATTACGTTATCAACATAAAAAGTTAATTGATCAACATAATAATTTCATTTATTAGGCAACTAAATTATTAGAGTCAAAAAATTTGTTATTAAGAATACCCAAGAGGTCCCATTGGTTCCGCTCAATTTGCATAATCTGCAAAAGAATTAAAATTCCTGGTTTCCGCATGAGTACCTCGGCCTTTCTCTCATAACGTATTCAATTCACGAATATGGGCTGGATATCAACTTTTCAGTGGAGCTGACAAGGTGCCCACACATCATGTATATCGACGAAGAGATGGAATACATTCGTAAAGGTTTAATCTTATTCGTGGCTGATGCAAATTTCGTATTTAGGAATGTTAATAATGAAAAATCAAGTATGTTGCGAAAAAGTCAGTTTCTTGAAGCTTTTTTTGTCAAGTATTCGGTTTTTCTGAGGTTTTATCTATCTTTTGGAGTGTTGAACTCGAATTTCTATTTTTGGAAGAAAATAGTCCGGGTTGAAGTCAGAAAGTGTTCTCTTTAGTATGAAGAACTGTTTATTTTAAAGCCAATGTTTCGACTCACATTGCAGGTATTCTTCAGGGCTAAACATACAGAATGCACATAAATTAAAATAATTTATAGCAAAGAATCTATGTAGTATATAAATAAGAATAATAATATATTTAGTAAGGAATAACGAAATATACAGTCATCTAGGGATATGGGTGATAAAAAAATATAATAAAAAATGGTGAAGTATTTTTTAGGTAGATATAACAAAAACAGAGGGAGTAGTTATAGATAATTATCGAATAACATTATTTATCTTATCTAATAATATATTATTATAATAATATAATATGTAATAACAATATTATCTTAATATTATTCAATGATACTGATAACTAATTGACTCTAAGTTTATAATCATTTGCGTTAATTGTTCATTAATTTTTCATAAAATATATATATTTATTTAACGATTCTTCAAATTTCGCAGATTACTTGTATTAACTCTAATAGGTATGACTGTAAAACAGAATTTTTAAAGATAACATCCACTTTTTGTATGACCGGGCTTTCAACTACTTCCCTAATATACTGTTAATAATTATAATAATATTGATACATTTTATTCTTAATAATATTTATTATGATTTACAAAAGTTTATGCCACAGCCAGAACAATATTACAGACAATTTACTTGATATAATATATTTTAAATAAATATTAAAAATCTGAAAAAAATTCTTAATAGTCAAAACAGCACAAAAATTCTCATAGGTGCAGTCGTGGCTTTCCAAGTAGGGAATGTTTTTGTTGTCAAGAAAATCGTAAACATTTCTCGTTGCTTTTTAACCATATTCATATCGTTCATGATATGGTTTTTGGAGCACAACGGGATTTCAATGCCCTTTCAACATCTTAAAATAATTCTATTTTGTTTAATATATACAAAACCCTTTTATTTGTCCAAGTTATCTTTTATTATTTATTTCTTTAACAAGTATACGTTTCGACCCTTTGTGGTCATTCTCAATACATGTTTTTTATTTTTTATATTTTATCATCATTCAGTAGTTGAATTCAATACGTAAAAATCTATATAACATTCAAAAAAGCAAAACATTAACATTATAAAATTTAACATTATAAACATTTTTTCATTAATATATATGGAATACATGAATCTTCTTAAAAATTATCCTATCAGTCACACTATCATACATGGCATCATCAAAAAATTCACTGCATATAATTACAAATATTACATTACTGCTATCCTCACAATAGTAAACAGATAGACATACCTTTTTTTTTTTTTCCTTGTAGACTGATATTAAAATGCAGAAAGAGGAAGAAAGCTGGGTGGGGTCCCCATAGTCAGTCATTGCACTAATAAGCAAAACTAGGACTTTGTCCGGTCTAGATTCTCTAAGTAACAATAGTTTGTTTTGTTTTATGTCTCATATTAATTATTATTTCTATGTCAAAAGTAAAACTATTATAATTTAAGCATATTCTTACTATTAATATATATTGAAAACTATTTTTTATTCTATTTTATAGATATATTAAAATTCGTTAATTATTGTTATTATAAAGCTGCTAATCCGATAGGTAAAAATATAAAAAAGTAGAAATGGATGTGTTAAAAGGTTGAGTTTATTTTATTTATATAAGCAAATTGGTTATCTGTAAAGTTAATGTTTATTTTTATTTTTATGTTCATTTAATCTTAAAAAAATGGAGGAGTAGTATTTTGACAAATCTCCTCCCTCCTTTTTATCATTCACTATATTAGTTAAATTATCTGTTATATACAGTGCTTCTAAGAATTTACGTTTTGTTGTATTGCTTTCCCTATGCAGTATTTTAGGTCTGTTAAAATTAAAAGTATGTAGTTGTGTTTTACTGTGGTTAGATAGCGATGTGTTGCTTTTACATGTTGGTTTTAAGCTGTTTTTGTGGTAATAAAATCTATTTTTAAGGTGTGTACTAGTATGTCCTATGTAGTTTTTGTTACAATTTTCACAACTGATGTTATAAACTACATTTTTGTTTTCTAGTAGTGGGATTCTGTCCTTTTGGTTATTTATTATGTTTTTTATAGGGTTTGTTGTTTTGTGTTCGAATTTAATTTCAGGAATATCGTACATTCTAAAGGTCGGTGCTATTGTTTCTGACAGTCCTTTTATGTATGTCAATGTTTTATATATTTTTTTGTCCGGTACTATTTCTGATATTGTGGTTTCATCCGTATTATGTGTTGTTGTATTATTTATTGGCTGTGTTTTTTTGTTTTCTATTTGGAAAAAGTTTGTAATTTTATTTTGAGTAGGTTTAGTTGTTAAGATGCTATTACTGTTATTTTTGTTTAGATTATTTAATATTGGTTTTGGGTTATATTTATTGTTATTAGGTCCGTTATCAGTTATCTCCATATGTTCATTTTCACCTTCATTTACATTATTTATTAATTTAATTTGTTTATACCATAAATTATTGATGAACTTTTTAGGGAAAGCATTACTTTCTAGGATGTTGAAGATTTTTGTTTTAGTTTCTTTTAAGTATTCTGTATCGGTTAGTTTAAGTGCTTTATTTATAAGGTTTTGTGCTGTGTTTTTGATTTGGTGCTTTGGATGATTTGAGTAGAAGTTTAACAGTTGTTGTGAGGATATATCTTTTTTATACCCTCACAGGTGTTGTTTTGGGGATTTCTTATTATTGTAATGTCTAGATAGTTTAATGTGTGATTATTATTTTCGAGTTCCTGTGTAAATTTAATATTTTTGTTTTGTTCATTGAGTACATTTGTGAGTTGTTCTAAGTCATATTTATTAGTTATAATTAGTAGGTCGTCAATGTATTTTGTTATAAATATTGATTGGTTGATATTTTTTGTAGACTCTCTCTCAAAATAAAATTTAGTACAATGCCTGATATATTAACTGAGAGTCTACCTCCCATAGGTAAACCTGTGGTTTGTTTGTATATTTGGTTTTGGAAGGAAAAAAATCCATTTTCAGTACACAACTTTATACCTTCTATGAATATTGTTTTATTTTTAATTTCAGTGTGTGGTTCTATTTTGTCCCAGTTTTCGTTTATGATCTTATATGCTGTTTTTAGTGGTATATTAGGGAACATAGATATGACGTCAAGACTACACATCATATGGTCTGGTTTTAGATTAATGTTTTTTAGTTTGTTTTTTAAGCACTTAAACTAACCGATACAGAATACTTAAAAGAAACTAAAACAAAAATCTTCAACATCCTAGAAAGTAATGCTTTCCCTAAAAAGTTCATCAATAATTTATGGTATAAACAAATTAAATTAATAAATAATGTAAATGAAGGTGAAAATGAACATATGGAGATAACTGATAACGGACCTAATAACAATAAATATAACCCAAAACCAATATTAAATAATCTAAACAAAAATAACAGTAATAGCATCTTAACAACTAAACCTACTCAAAATAAAATTACAAACTTTTTCCAAATAGAAAACAAAAAAACACAGCCAATAAATAATACAACAACACATAATACGGATGAAACCACAATATCAGAAATAGTACCGGACAAAAAAATATATAAAACATTGACATACATAAAAGGACTGTCAGAAACAATAGCACCGACCTTTAGAATGTACGATATTCCTGAAATTAAATTCGAACACAAAACAACAAACCCTATAAAAAACATAATAAATAACCAAAAGGACAGAATCCCACTACTAGAAAACAAAAATGTAGTTTATAACATCAGTTGTGAAAATTGTAACAAAAACTACATAGGACATACTAGTACACACCTTAAAAATAGATTTTATTACCACAAAAACAGCTTAAAACCAACATGTAAAAGCAACACATCGCTATCTAACCACAGTAAAACACAACTACATACTTTTAATTTTAACAGACCTAAAATACTGCATAGGGAAAGCAATACAACAAAACGTAAATTCTTAGAAGCACTGTATATAACAGATAATTTAACTAATATAGTGAATGATAAAAAGGAGGGAGGAGATTTGTCAAAATACTACTCCTCCATTTTTTTAAGATTAAATGAACATAAAAATAAAAATAAACATTAACTTTACAGATAACCAATTTGCTTATATAAATAAAATAAACTCAACCTTTTAACACATCCATTTCTACTTTTTTATATTTTTACCTATCGGATTAGCAGCTTTATAATAACAATAATTAACGAATTTTAATATATCTATAAAATAGAATAAAAAATAGTTTTCAATATATATTAATAGTAAGAATATGCTTAAATTATAATAGTTTTACTTTTGACATAGAAATAATAATTAATATGAGACATAAAACAAAACAAACTATTGTTACTTAGAGAATCTAGACCGGACAAAGTCCTAGTTTTGCTTATTAGTGCAATGACTGACTATGGGGACCCCACCCAGCTTTCTTCCTCTTTCTGCATTTTAATATCAGTCTACAAGGAAAAAAAAAAAAAGGTATGTCTATCTGTTTACTATTGTGAGGATAGCAGTAATGTAATATTTGTAATTATATGCAGTGAATTTTTTGATGATGCCATGTATGATAGTGTGACTGATAGGATAATTTTTAAGAAGATTCATGTATTCCATATATATTAATGAAAAAATGTTTATAATGTTAAATTTTATAATGTTAATGTTTTGCTTTTTTGAATGTTATATAGATTTTTACGTATTGAATTCAACTACTGAATGATGATAAAATATAAAAAATAAAAAACATGTATTGAGAATGACCACAAAGGGTCGAAACGTATACTTGTTAAAGAAATAAATAATAAAAGATAACTTGGACAAATAAAAGGGTTTTGTATATATTAAACAAAATAGAATTATTTTAAGATGTTGAAAGGGCATTGAAATCCCGTTGTGCTCCAAAAACCATATCATGAACGATATGAATATGGTTAAAAAGCAACGAGAAATGTTTACGATTTTCTTGACAACAAAAACATTCCCTACTTGGAAAGCCACGACTGCACCTATGAGAATTTTTGTGCTGTTTTGACTATTAAGAATTTTTTTCAGATTTTTAATATTTATTTAAAATATATTATATCAAGTAAATTGTCTGTAATATTGTTCTGGCTGTGGCATAAACAAATAGATTTGTTCGAACAGCAGCTTGATTAACCTTTAATATGAATATGAGACCAACGAGTAACCTATGAAGTAAAGATCTTGTAAAAAAAAAAAAAAGGAATTGCAAGTTGAATAAACAGAATGCGATCTAAATATGACGAACTAGTCCAGGGAAAGGCTAACTAGTCAGAAAAGAAAAGTACCTTTTATAGCGAATTATTGGCGTAATTGCAAGTGGAGCAATCGGTTATGGCGACTTGCATTCACAGGTAGTTAGTTGTAGGTGTCCTGCAGTGTCTTAAGCTATTCTTGCACAAAATTTCACAGTAATTACCAACATTCGGTGAAAAAGAGAGGGTGATGTCTCCTTTCCTCTTATAACTTTAACATTTTATGCATTAGGAAAACGCCAAAGCACTTTTTAAATTTATTTATTTAAATTTGATTCAATAGGAGGCCAAGTTTACAAAACACTATTTTCATAAGTATGAACACTTCGAGGTAGTATTGGAACATGAAAGTAATGCATTTCCTTTTCCAAGTTATATAGATTTTTCAACCCTGAAGATAAAAATAAAAATAATATCAAACTCCTCTCAAAAGTCTAGTTTCCAAATATTTATATTTAGATACTTTTGGTGGTTCCGAAAACGGAAAAGATCCAAACAGTAAAAAAACTTAAAGCAAATTCAAGCTTTTGAGTTCATTTTGAATGAGATTTTAGCTAGGGTTTAGTATAAATATGCAATAATATAAATTACAAATCAATAATAATTTAATTACAATAGCGTTTCAGGGCGTGTACAGATCCATATTAATAATAATACTAACACCTTAAAAACAAAATAACCTGGATAGATAAATGTAAAATTAATTAATTAAAATAAAAATTTATTGAGCCATTTCTCACCTCTCAAAACTGCGATGATAAATATAAATCTAAACCTAGTGATATTTTTGTAGTAAATTTGCTCCAAAGAATATGAAACTGTCATCAACTGAGACAGAAAATTATAGAAATTTCTATACGTAATTAAGCTTTTTATTATAGAGATAAATTAATGCTCAATTGGTTATGCAAGGTTTACAACTAACAAGTAGAGTATGAAAATTAACAAAGAAAATATGTGAGAAGGTATAAATGTGTTTTTATACGACCGCATAAGAGTAACAGAAGTGGCAAGCTTAAAAATATGTTATTTTTTTACGATCTGAAATATAAAGCCTACGCTTATTAATTTTATTGGTGGTTAATCGTATAGCAAAGGTGTGTCCTACTTATTAATGTTATGTTATTGATATATCACTATAAAACTATTTCTCACGTCTAACTGTTCGAAAATTCATTTCTTAATAACCTGCTATAGATGCAATAGTGGGGTACCTACTATGACCATGATGGCGAGTTAGACGCCCAGCAGGAGACCCTATGGTAGTAAAACATTCTTGGTTATGCCGTTACTTGGAAAATTAAATGGGGTCCCGAGCCTGTACGATATCTGGTACTCGGTAAAGATTCGTGTCCTAATTATATCTGCATAGGCGATATTTAAAAAGAGATTTTCAATGTGGATGATGATTTTGGATTTTTCATTTGATTGAAATCTATTAATTTAAGATTGGAAATATTTCAGTTATGTACTTGTGCGACATTAGCTACACCGGACTAGGAATTTGCTAAGCTGTATACAAGACTATTCCACATCTAAAGCTTTTGGGGTTACAATCAGATATCTCCGAAATTTAAATAATTGACTTTTTCAGTTTTTGCTAGCTTAGTCAAGCAATTATGTGGAACAGGCAATTGCAACCTTATTTCTCATGATTTTAGTTTAATATGAATCTTACTTTAAGGGAGCCATAAAGCATCGCTTAACTGAAGGAGCGAAAAATGTGAAAAATTCTATTTACGGAATTTCGGAGTTAATCAGTTGAGCCTTCAATCGTTTCGCACTAACCAATATTCGTTGTTTAGTTTTCTAAATTAAGTCTGAAGTATATGTGGACGGGTATATATAATTAACAATTTAAAAAATAATGATTCCCGTTTCAATTTTGGCACGACTTTCATTTTCTGGTTTTACGTTCCTAAATGAACAATTACAGAATAAGCAACGGATACCCAAAAATCAATTCATTCCAGGATGATGTATTGGCGGTT
This sequence comes from Arma custos, assembly GCA_037127475.1. Lineage (NCBI taxonomy): Eukaryota > Metazoa > Arthropoda > Insecta > Hemiptera > Pentatomidae > Arma > Arma custos. Next base: position 91,418,641 of record CM073760.1, on the reverse strand, counting down.
ACTAAATCATTCTTAAAGTAGTTCCGGTCCGACCAGAAGCGATCTCCTGATTGCGTGGTCCGATCTTCCCTGACCAACCGATTGCCAACTATCCAACGCTGTCAGATCAGCTATCGATACTTCAATCTCCTCGTAGGCTAACCCACGTTCTTAATGTTTATGCAGATTTATTCCTTACAGATCCTATCTCGAAGGCAGGTGATCTAGATCTAGGGATCTATGGACAATCGGTTGCAGTATATCTTTGAGAAGTGTTGAGAACCTGGATATATCATTTCTTTAATAAATTACTTTCATATGCCCCGAGGAGTTGGAATCATAAATTAATTTTGTTAGGATTGTTTTATTTGATTAATAAATTATTATCATAGCCATGTGAGAAAAACTAGTAAAATACGACTTAGATAAAACCTGAAGATTGCAAGTCAATTGTAGTGAGGAGGGGTATTTCCCTCAGTTTTAAAACATAATATCCGTAGATAAAGTAAATCTATGTGATATTCTGTTTAATGAATTAAGTAATAAGTAATTAAAAATTAGATTGAAATTTACAACAATAATTTCATTTTATAGAACAAGTTAATAGAATGAATGATACATTATAGCATGAGATAAATAGTAGAGGAGCTACCCAATGGTTATACTCTAAGAACAAATTCAACTTAGACGGTCACGAGACCATCTACTTTTCAGATACCTCAGAAGATTATCGGGAATTGAAGAGGAGGTTTGAAACCAATTCTTCATTTCAATTGAAATTTTAAGTTCTGGAAGGATTATCTTTATATATTTACGCACCGAAAAAAAAGAGAAAAAATATAGTGCATCAGAAAGCTATAATTTGATTAAGTGTATAACTGTGTTGCATTTAATGTAGATAAAAATTTTGTATTACGTTTTGACCATACTTTTCACAAATATTTGTTGGTGATATGAAGTTCACCGGGTCATCTAGTTTTTAATAAAATTAACATATTTCCATTCTCACTTAAACTGCGACGTCAATATTTTTAATCTATTCATCACATATTACTTCTGTATTTGATCGTGTCGTCAAATTCTTAGCCGACGTTATGCCAGCAATACTGCAATCTTCCTCAGAGCTTAATCTTAGACTGAAAATGTCCTTCTTACAATACCTCTAGCTTAATTGTTGCCAATACATTTTCAAAAATACGAATCCATTCTAAGGAGCCTTAGAAGACTACGCGGAAGATGCTGATGTGGGGGTCCTAAATTTTTCCTAGCCAGACATAATTAGGATTGGGATCTTCAGCGAGTACTTGACACAAAACAGTTTTGAGACCCCATTTTTACGTCATGACAAAGAACATCTTGCTTTCTTTAAAAAATTCGAAGGTCATCTACCGGGCAGAGAATCCGCGATCTTGGGTATATTAGGTTTTTACGCTAACCACTAGACCACATGTGACCCTCAAAATATTTTTGTTCGAAACGACCATCCCAATATTTCTTTTTTATTGACTTATACCGTTATCTAAATAGAGTTGCTTATATAGTTGCCATATATCGATTTTTTTATGAGTTATTTTAGTAGTTAATCACTAGGAGTGTCTTCAATGAGAGGTCTCTTCATACACGCTTCCACGAGAATCCCTTAGGGGAGGTTTTCAAAAGAAGATCGAAAATACAATATATGCCAAATGGCATTTTTATAATTTCTGAAATAAATATTTTTATAATTACTAACATCAGAAGTGGAAATTCTGGAAAAAATAGAAAAGTTAAAGAAAATTAATAGCAGAAACGTGAGAAATTATTAATCCTGGTTTTACAGTAAAGTATGACAAATATGTGAGAAATATGGTTAAACATTAATTATGTGCTATATATAAGAGTTGTTTATGCTGATATGCAGAAAAACGATTGATGAGCGCTGAGAGGACGAAGTATTATGGGCCCACTTTCTCCGGACTCGTGGCCCATTACCTAACCCCAGTAATATTGTTCCCATCAGGCGGCAATTATTTTTTTCCTTTACTTAATATTGCTATTACTTTTTATAACTCCCAATTTCACACCACTAATAGGCTGTCGGATTATTCGGACATATCGGCCCGATTTCTTTGATACATGCGTAGTAGTGGCTTATGCGGGGTGAATGTTTTTTCTTCCGTGTACAGCCTATTTAGTAAATCATTACATCGTTTTATTTTAAAGCGAGTCCTGATATTAGATTCTTTATTAATATTTTTCTACGCAATTAATGTATCAATTATCTTTAAAAAAAACTGTACTATTACAGCCCATGTAGAGTCTTGGGTTCAGTACGTTGTAGAGAGTAAACTGTTCCTTGGACAAAGGTTTTGCAGGGAGGTGATTTGTTCTATTTTGGGTACCCACTTCATAGAGGCTGGGTGAGCCCAAGGAGGGCCTAGATTCCATAAGATCCATCCCTGGACCTTAACAACAACTCAGTGTTCTACCACTAAGCCACTTCGCTCCCTTCAATTATCTTACAGTGGTTCTATATTTGGAGGAAAAAAAATAGAATACTAGGATAGAATATTTTTTTTAATGTTAAAAATAATAATAGATATTTAGATTTTATCACAAATAAGCGTGGAATAATTTTTAAAATATCTTCATAATGACTCTACTTTCGTTTAAAGATCATTCAGAAAGGTTCTTAAAATTGATAAATATTCAGTAATTTTTTTTTCTATTCAGGGAAGAATCCTGTAAGACCTACAAGTTCATTCTATCGCAATTCTACATCCTAGCTCAAAAACCGTACAAAAACCGTATGCCCTGGTCCGCTTGAGAATAGGCCAATATTTTACCACACTTTTAGCTGTAGGACATATTTTTGAAGAATGTAATTATTACTGAAATATGATTAATCATAATACATACAACCTATCATCGCGTTAGTAATTCACTTATTAACAGCAAATTTCTATTTTTATCTTAATTTTCTCAGTTTAAATGTGTGCGTGCGTGCTCGTTTTTGTTGATGAGTTTGTAAGTGTGTGCAATTTATTGACAATATATAACAATATTTTATTAGTAGAACCATAGACGTTGATGATCTTAAGGCTATATGCTTTCCATTCTGCATAGAATTTTTTATTTTGTTTTCAATATTGACAGCACTTGGGATGAAACACAACGTAGGTTACACGTTGGTGGTAAAGATGCGGTAGTTGTATTAGAAGATTCCTTATAAAAAAGTATAGTAAGGGAATCTGAGTTAGTTATTTTACGCAATGGAACAGAGAAGGTAGTCCTACGTCAACGGTTACTTTAACGAGACACACAAACAACAACCTGCCTCAGCGTCCCACCCGTCCATTCAAATTACCTAACAAACGAAGAAAAGGGAGCTAGAAAGGGAGAACGGTGGACTCTTTCGAAATGATCACAGACTCCTCTACATTTCCTGCTGGGAATGTTAATTATTCACCAATTGCATCAAAGGGACTCAACCGGTTCAGAAATGGTCTGCCTTAGTTAACTGTGTCCGCTGGAACTGTATTTCCTCCTGGTAGTGGATTTAGACGTGTTGAAGCGGTTTGTCTTTTTTATGTTATTTTATAATACTTCCTCGTCAATCACGATATTCCGTAATGTTACATCATCATAGAGAAAAAAAATGCACTTATGATCAACATTCACTCAATTAATTTTCACTGAAGTAAGATATTTCCTGACATCATCTTCAAAGATCTCTTAGCGGAAGATTTTCGATAGAACTGAAATTTTTATTTAGTTATCCATCATTTATCAACAAGTGATGGGTAATTGATAAGAAAGTTTCTCATTTCAGCTCTGAAGAAGTCAGCAGCATGGCTGTCGAAACGTTGGCGAAAACACTGTCTAAACCAGAAGAAACCAACAAAATCTTTTGTAATAATAGTTGCCGAGGAAACCTAAATTAGTATATTAATTTTTTTTTAGCTTATTGGGTTTTACTATGAAATGTTTACGGAGCATCTCACTAAACATTACCGTATTAGCTATTTTTTTTCTCTTCTTTGTTTCTAACGGATAATGGATTTGATGAAAGAGGGTCAAATTCATTGTGAAATATTGAAACTTTATTTTAATTGTCAAATGTTAATTTTTCTCTAAAAGTTTTGAAAAAACTAGAATGTTTTTAGCATCTAAATGAGACTCAGCGTATTTTTTGCTTCCTTAATCGAGATTGGTGTTGTAAAGCTCTAAAACCAAACATTTATTTGCAAAGAAATTAATTTTAACGCCTATTTTCCAAAACAATAAACGCAAGAATATCAAGAACAATTGACGAAAGCCTACCTAAAGATCAAGCAGGATTTAGAAAAAATAAATCGGTGATTGATCATCTGTTCACTCTTAATCAACTAATAGAGAAATCAAAAGAATACAACTTCAAACTCTACCTGGGATTCATCGATTTTAAGAAAGCGTTCGACAGCATATACCACGTCAATATACGACCGACATTAGAACAGCTAGGAGTGGACAAGGCATACGTTCAAATAATAGAAAATATGTACATCGAAAAAAAAGGATACGTAGAAACAGAAAGAAGAGGAAAACTGTTTCCGATCAGTAAAGGAGTCAGGCAAGGTGATTCCCTATCACCAACAATCTTCATCGCAGAATTAGAAAGAATTTTCCAAGCTCTAGACTGGCTACAAAGGGATTGCTCTACAGAGTAAAAATTAACCAACTGAAATTTGCGGATGACGTAGTTTTGATTGCAAGATCTGATGAAGAACTCATTACAATGATCAACCAGCTGAAAGAGAAGAGTTCGAACCACAAAAACAGCAATCATGACCAACGGATCTCCAATAATATCAGCCACAGACTCCCAGAAATGAAGATCGCTAAAGAAGTTAGATACCTGGGACAAATCATCTCATTTGAAAAGAGGGGTCAAATAGAAATCGAATCAAGAGTCGGCAAGCCATGGAAGAGATTTTGGAGCCTTAGAGATATATTCAAAACCGCCTAGAAATAAGACATAAAACGACCGTATTCAACAGCTGCATAATCCCTGTCCTGAGCTATGGTTGCCAGACATGGTCACTCACTAAAGCCTTAGAGAGGAAGATAACCACATTTCAACGAAAAATGGAAAGAATAATGCTGGGAATTGCACTGAGGGAAAAAATAAATTCATGCCGTATAAGAAAACACACAATGGTCATCGATGCATTCACCTACGCCAGGAGAATGAAATGGAACTGGGCAGGCCATGTGATGAGGCAAGGTGAAGACAGCTGGGCTAGGCGAGCCGCCGAGTGGATTCCGCGCGCTAGGAAAAGGTGCAGAGGCCGGCAACGCAAGCGTTGGGCCGATGAAGGCAAGCAGATGTACGGAAGCTCTCTCTGGATGCGATCAGCGCGAGACAGGGACCTATGGGGTTTTCCTAAGAGAAATAATAATATATGTCAGCAACTTCACCTGTAAGGTTCGGCTAGTCTCCGTCAAAAGACTCTTAATCTCCCTAAAGGGAACGTCTATATGTAAAAGCAAAATGTAGTATTAAAAAGTGTAAATATAGAAGAAGCTAATTCTGTATATACATATAAATAAAGACTATTATTATTATTAATTTTAACGCAAACTAATTATTTAGGTTCATTAATACTTCAACATGTTCATTCTGTGGTCAACTATGTGGCTTCACCAAATGTGCGTGATAGATTAACTTTATTGGTAGTATTGTATTGCTTCCGCGAATAAACCTTTTCCATCTACTTATGAACCCTAAAATGTCTTAGTTGATATTGTTTGTTTATGCATTTATTGTCACTTTATGCTGCTAGGGCTAATCGGACGATGCCAATGTCTCAAAGTTGTAAAGTATACATATTTTTATACATTATAACTCCAAACTACAAAAGTTGAAGTGGGGTCTAAAAATCATGATGAAGGTACATCATATCCATAACTAGTAGTTAAAGAACTCACGCAATAGATATGGATACTGCGAGAGTTCTCAATCAAATTATTATTTTTGATACTAATATTTACTAGGTTTTACTCATACCGGACATTAATTTCAAATATGGCACAAAACTGTCTTTTAAAGTGGAGGTCTCTTGATCAACCTTCTTCTTGAAAAGAAAGCTAATTAACGAAGGGTTAAGTAATATTAGTCCTCAATTTTCGGTTTTCTTGCAACGCTATCTTACTTTCCACATTTTTTTCTTACACTCTGTCAAACTTTCAGAGACTTCGCTGACAGCAAAATTGCTATTTAGTCATCATGCTGTTTTTTATTTGATTTCTTGTTAGGAGTTTTAGTTTATAGTCAATTATCTTAATTACTTTCACATACAAAGTTCGTTAGTAGTTGTAAGTCTTAAACTATTTTTGGATCCCTGATCAAAATTAATCTTGGAAACTCTCTACCTTTTTATCAAATATTTTTTTATCGTTTAAACAAAATAAGATGAATTAAATAAATAATAAGGCTTAGCGAACCCGAAGGCTAGATACCGACACTACCAATGTCTGCTTATGAACCTCTGCCCACGGGCCAGTACCCAAACCCTAATCCGCCAGATCACTCTAAACGCAATCTTCTCACCTACGTCTCGGTCTACACCTACGCTTCCCAGTCGGCACAGCGTCGTATTAACAGTTAAGGTTCATAAGGAAATACAATTAATACAGTTTATAATCTTTTTAGAGATTATCACCATGGCCTTTTTGACTTCATTGAATTGTAATTCAACTTAGTAGATAAAACCTCTGAAAAATTAAATTACATTAAGTGTTCAAAAGAAAGTCTCTAAACACATTTCCGAACCTTAATTATTAATTAATTCTATCTAGTGAAAAAAACACAAAAATAAATACATTATTCCAGAAAATTAAAGCCAAATAGAATGAATTATTATTTTATGGAATATTATTTTCTATTTGTTCGAATGGTCAAAAGGATATGGTATAACATGAAAAATAAACTTATATTTAAAAAAATAATAAAAAATAAACTTATAAACAGTCCCAAGCCATACTCCCTCCGTTTCATTGAGCAAGAGAAGTTGAATGACTTTCTGTTTTAATTTGTTAACTAACATCATGATAACAGCACGTCATACTGATAACATTTTTATATCAACTAGAAGAATTTGATAGACAAGATATTTATACATTATTGACATATTTACTAGCCAAGAAAAATTAGTTCTGTGATAAGAATTTTTTGGTAAATGATTAGCCAAATGTAAACAAGCCTAAAAAGAAAACAAAACTTCATTTGTACGAAACCAAACCTCCATAGTTGTAGAAGTTTTCTAAGAAAGTTTAGGATTAAATCGTAAATTAAAAATTTGATTAGTTTATACATTCTAAAATACAATGTATTTTTATTATTATTAGGAGAAGAAGGATACAAATATGATTTGAAAAAGTTACGATGGGTTGGAGGACAGATGTGTAACAAGTGTAAAGCAGCTTGCGCAGTATATACTATTTTATTAAACCACCTTATCGAAAAGCCGTGTAGAATGATATCTGACCCACGCAGACAATGACCAGGATTTGGCACACGTACGTGCCTCTCCTAGCAAGCGATTTGACCTTCCTCCTGCGAGCTACTGTCCATAGTATCTGATAGTTCGAGTCGGCGGAGGGCCGTGATGTGGATCGTTATTGAGCCGGTAAGTTTCAGGGATCGTGTCAACTCTAGCTCAGAGGGATCAAAGGTCGCTTTCACATCATAAGGTGATTACGAGAATAAACATTTCGAGAAAATGTGTAGATTATATTAATGGGTCTAAGGGATGGCTTAGTTTGAATGAATCTAACATCCATACATAAAAGATAAGCTTCATTCAAAATCAGTGCTTATCGTCAAACACGTTTTAGCTCAGCTAATTGTTGTAGTGTCTAATATATGGCTCTATATGAATTTTATGTTAATTATCAATTCTAAAGCATATGAGTACATATTTTATTGAATATTTCGGAAATCAATCCAGATATTGTGGTTAAATAATAAATGTATCTTAGAGCAGAAAACGCTTTTTCAAGATTTATGAAAAGGAAACAAAAAGTAGTAAAAGGAAATATCTAGTTTAATTTTCGAAAATCAGAAAATCCCTCACATATCCTACCATTTTGGATTACCGAAAATAGTAACTGTAAAACAACTGAGAGATTTAGAAAAATACTAGCTTTTGCCCGCGACTTCGTCAGCGTTAATTTTAAATAGAAATCTATGTTGAGTTTAAACGGAGAGTGAATTTTTAATTCCATAAATGAACTCCGTATTATAAACAACGATTTAGAGCCATTAGAGTCATTTGAAAGCATCCGTTATATTTCTGAGAGTTCGGAAAATGACGTGATTCAGGTGTTTCACCAAGAACCAAAGAATGCACCGGCTCTGGTGGCAAGGGCAATGGTGGTAATTTAACCTTGCCACTGAGACAGCACAATCCAGGCTTCTCTCCAGTGAACTTCAATGCCCCTCAATGGTTGCACACATCCTCCGTTGGGCCAATTTGAACGGAAGGATGCGAGCTGTAGTCAATTGTGCAATCGTAATGAAACGCTACTCGATTCAAATCAACACTTGAAGAACTTCTTCCGCGTTTATTTCGATTTTCATGTTGTTGAGTTCTTTAATTTGCTCGACGATTTCTCATTGTTAACTGAGCCGTTTCATTTGCCATCTGTCTTTCTTCTTGTGTTTGTGATGCATAAAGTCGGGCCATACTAACACGGCGCTGTTCTCGTGCGATTTCTTGTTCATCCTTGTTCAATTGATTGGCCTATTCCGAACTGTACTTGCATGACGGATTCGATGCGAAAGATTAGATCTTCTGGCTAGCGACATTGTGAATAACACTAAAAAATGAATGTCACAAAAGCAGTTAAGGAGTTATCTATACATAAATAGATAAATATTAAATAAATAAATATAACCTCAAAAATAAACATCGTTGAAAACATGTGCTCAAATGTCATAACCTAACAAAATAAACATATTCGCTGGCTACTTACCGTTTGAAAATAGAATTCTACATCAAAATGATAAATCAGAATGAAATGAACAGCGAATTCAAATTGATTTTCAAAGTAACCCACGTAAAAATTAATTTCACAATCCGAAATTAACGTTTGGATTGATTGTCGATATGTACTACTCTTCTAAAAGCGAGCTCAATATTTGCAGTATAATGTATAGCTAGGAACTAATGTATATGCTAATTTGAATTATTAAACATATACCTAATTAGGATCTAAAATTTCACCATAATGAAATTGAAGATGGAGATGGTAAATCAATTAAAGATCTATTAATAATTTCAAATAAAGGATTTGATTTTTTTATGTTATTACATTTATTATTACTGTTAACTGGGCAGTTATATTGAAAATTTTAATTAATCTTATACAATAACGAAGAACATAACCATTCACAATTTGTACTTCATCAAACTGATAAAGTTTCAAAACAATGTATTCAATGCAATATTTGAAACAACAATTATTTTAAATTATAAATGAATAATTATTACTGTTAACTAGGCACTTATTATATAGAAAATTTTAATTAATCTTATGCAATCACAAAGAACATAAACATTTACAATGTGCACTTCATCAAACTGATAAATCATTTCAAAACAATTTATTAAATGCAATATTTGAAATTACAATTATTGTAAATAATAAATAAATAATTATTATTATTGTTAACTGGGCAGTTATATTGAAAATTTTAATTAATCTTATACATTAACAAAGAAGATAACCATTCAGAATGTGCACTTCATCAAACTGATAAATCGTTTCAAAACAATGTATTAAATGCAATATTTGAAACTATAATGCAATAAAAAAGAGCATAACCATTCACAATGTGCACTTCATCAAACTGATAAATCGTTTCAAAACAATATATTAAATGTAATATTTGAAAGTAATATTATTGTAAATAATAAATAAATAATTGCCATACACAATTATCAAACAGAATAGTATGCGATGAAAAGACTGCAAATGAATCAGCTGTCAAAAGTTGATGCCTTAGTTCACAAATGTGTTAAGTGCAAATTTTTCAAAAATGGGTTTTGTTATATAAATAAAATTGTAAAGTTGTGGTCAGAAAGTCATAGATCATATGTTGATATAAAATTAATAGAGAAGCTGTGAAGGTTACAAAAATATATTATGTATATATAAATAAAACTCAAGAACGCCTCGACCGATTTCGATTTTTCTTGGTTATTCTTCTTTTTTGGCCAAAGACCAGTCCTAAATGGTTTAAATCATCGAAATCGGTACAGGCGTTCTTGAGTTGTTAGGTCAGTAACTAACGCCACACTCTTTTATATATAATTTATATATATATATATATATATATATATATATATATATATATATATATATATATATATTATAAATTTTCGTGTACTTGATTGTGATCATTCTTCAGACCGAGACGGAAATAAGACCCCCACATCTTTATGTTTTTTGTTAGTTTTAGGAGCCACCAGTCGTGTACTTAGGGGGCGTGTTAGGGAATATCTATGCTTCAAGGATTTTTTTCTTTTTTTAAAGTAATGCTGATGCATCCTTTTTTGCTATTCATATGAAATGTCTTGATCTTCAGTGATTTTTTTTTTTTTAATTTTGGATTATGCCTGATTTAGCGAAACAATGACAGCTGTTTTGGAAAATAATTGCTTTGCAATTTGATTAGTTTCAACCGCATTTTTTGTTGCAGTACTGAGTAGTATTGGTAAAGAAATGACGAAAAAAATACGTTAGTTCTAGGATATATTAAATTATATATCCTCAATGTTAGAAAATAGTAAACTTTCTCAAATAAAAAAAAATCTCAGTAAAGTTATGAATAGCTTTTTAAACAAGCTCCTAATGGCAATGAATTGTCTTGCTAATGGTAGGATCATGAAGAATCAATTGAACTATAAGGCTAGCCTTAATGAAGACATTGTGACTGATGGGCGATCCTGTCAGTGATTATCCTATTGTTAGCGAATCATCAATCAAATATCCAGTCCCTCTTAGTAGAGTCGTTGACAACTTTGTGTTTACTTTTTAAATATATCTGTTATATCTATTTCCTACATAAAATAAGATTTATGTATTCATGATTATGCTATTTTTTGTATACTGTTGTAACTATTATTTGATGCATTATATGTTATATATTCTCTGTCCAAACGTCACAGTTTGTGTGGTTTTCGATGCGTAGAGGCTAGACGGCCTGTTTTTCTGATGTTTATTTTTTAATAATCAGTATTGAGTACCAAGTAGAATCCATAAATTTCAGAAGAATCCATAAGTACTTTAAGACATTTATCCAAGATCAGTGAGGTGAGTGACTGTTTTAAACAATAAATTCAGTAAATACATTGGTGACGGGCTGCTGAAGGTAGCAACGTGGCCAATAATCCCTCCACGGGACTTAAATATTTACCTCAAGTTCACGGTCAAGACTTGGCAACCAGCCTCTCGATCGAATCCCGCATTCGTCAACATTTTTTTTTTTCTTTTCTTTTTATTGTCTATTCTTTTTAAACACATATATTTATTTATTTATTTTATTATTATATAAATATGAAAAGTTGTTTAAAATTTATTTCTTTTGTTTTTGTGAGATTTAATTATTTATTTCTAATTATTTTAATCATTAATAATAATTAATTATGTTCAACATGCAAGTAGACAATTCGAGTAGTGAAGTGTCGGAGGCAGAGACTCCATTTTCAGAAATAAGCGAGACCGATTCGCAATATTTAAAACGACGGACTCTACAAAAACGTCAGAGAAAGGCTGCCCCTGGCTCAGCCGGCAACTCACCCAACTCAAAAAAAAAATAAATCGCCTGGGTCAAAAAAGTCAGTGACCAAAAACAACACACCACCGGAGGCTCCCATAACCCGCAGCAAAACTACTGCAGTCAATTCAAACAAATCTCCAATCGCCTCATCTTCCAGCAACCCTGGAACTACAGAAAGCAATCGTGACGAAAACCAAGAACACCGAGGGTTCATTGACCCTAACCCTCCTCCTATTTTTGTCACGAAGATAACAAATTTTTATGAATTTGCTCAAGAAATATCTGAACTCATAGGACAAACTAATTTTAAATGCTTTTCTAGAGTAAAAGACACTAAAATAAATACATCGAACAAGGAATCCTATAAAAAAATTAATTAACCATCTTACAGTGAAGAACTATGATTTTCACTGTTACCAATTACAACAGGATAAATCGTATCGAGTCGTTTTAAGAGGACTGCACTCTTCAACGCCCACAACAGCAATCAAAAGTGACCGCGAAGAAATAGGTCACAAAGTAAGAAATATTTCGCCAGTGTTGCATCCCACCGAAAAGTACCCCCTTCCATTGTTTTTCGTTGAACTTGAACCAGCCCGAAATAACCCAGGAATATTTCAAGTTTTAAGACTTGTTTACTCAACAGTAAAATTTGAAGAACCTAGGCATAAAAATGCTGTAGTTCAGTTTACTAACTGTCAAGCCTTAGGCCACACCAAGACGTATTGCCATCATCAAGCTATGTGCGTCAAATGCGCTTGACAACACTCATCTAACACTTGTCAGAAATCAAGAAACGAGCCTGCTTAATGTGCTCTTTGTGGTGAGGATCACCCAGCGAACTATAGAGGCTGTTCAGTTCATAAGAACTTTCAACGCCTTAGAACCAAGAATTATCAACTAAAAAGTCAAGAGAAGAGCACAATCCAGGCTCCTGAAGTTGACAATACTGCCACCTTTCCTGAATTGCCTACACCTGCCATATTACAACCGTATATAACCGTAAACCCCACAGAAAGACTTCCGGACAACATAACTAGGGGAACATCAAGCATTCAGCAGCAGCCTCGAGCTCAGACGCCTCAAACCTCCCAAACCAAATCTCAGAATTCCTTTACCAAATCCCAGACGTCCCAATCCAAGCCTCGGGAACCCATATCCAAGCCCAAGGCAGCCAATCCCTGTCCTCAACCTCCACGTCAACAAATTCCTCCCCACCATACACCCTTACAGGTCAAATTACCTCCTCAACAACCAAATCCTCTCCCTTCCAACCACAGCATTCAAACGAATGCTGTAGTTCATCAAACATTGAATGAAAATCCAGCACCTCGGGTACAACCCCCAGCCAACCCTCCTTTGCCCATTAATTATCCCTATCAAACTCAAGGCTCATATCCATTCAATGTCCAAAATTCTATCCTATCATCCTTCCTCAAAGACCTTCAAGAGACTATCAAGCCTCTCATCATCCTACTCACGAGAATCTTTAGCGAAGTCCCTCTTAATTACCCACGATGAGCATAAAGCCCTTAGCTATCGTTCTGTGGAACGCTAATGGACTGCTTAATCACCGTGATGAACTTGACATATTTCTACACGACAACCAAATAGATATTGCTTTACTTACTGAAACACATTTCACTCATCGCGCACATTTCTACATACGGGACTACATCACTTACAGATCAGACCACCCAGATAACACTTCACATGCCGGATCTTGTATTCTCATTCACAAAAACTTATCTTCTTCCCTTATTCCTTCCATTCCAACTGATGCTATCCAATCAACCTCAGTAACCATAACAACTCGTCCTTTCCATATCACATTTTCAGCTGTATACTCCTGGAATTTCTGTTTCCTATAATCTTCTTGAATCCTTATTCCAATCTCTTGGTTCACGCTTCATTGCTGGAGGAGACTACAACGCTAAACACCAACGATGGGGTTGTTGAACATCCAACTCCCGAGGAAATATCCTGTCTGCTGTCATATCCAAAAAGAGTTATTCCATTCTGGCGCCAAACAACCCCACCTATTGGCCTACATCTACCAAAAAACGTCCCGATATCCTTGACATATTTATCACATCTCAAATTTCCCCCGCACAAGTCAATATTGAATCCTTGGACGACCTTTCATCAGATCATAGTCCAGTCCTCCTTTTCATGCACTCAAGTTTCGCTCCCAAGCCTTCCCCTCCCACATTGATTACAGGACGTGTTAACTGGAACGATTTTTGTTATGACTTAGAGGACAAACTGGACTTAAAAATTTCACTAAAGACAAAACAAGACATTGATACAGCCATAGAAAAACTTACAACATTAATCGGAAACAGTATACATGACAATATCACAAATCACACAAATAATAACCATCAACAGACTGATTTGCCACAGCATATTCGTATCTTATTAAGAGAAAAGTGCTGAGCAAGATCGAAGTGGCATAGAACTCGATATCCAGCAGATAAAACTATCTATACAAAATTAACTAACAAACTAAAAGCAGAAATCAAGAAGTTCAAAATTCAAAATTTAATTACCTGGACTGAAAATCTTACAACCACCGACAAAACATTATGGATGACCACCAAAAAACTCCTAAAGTTCAAAGAATTCAATCATCCACTCCTTACTGAATCAAATAACTGGACAAGATCTGACGGAGAAAAATCACAGTTATTTGGCCAATACCTTTCCAAAATCTTTCATCCACATCCTGATATCATTAACCCAACTCAAATTGAATATATAAAAGAAGCGTTAGATGTTCCCCTCCAAATGTCCCTTCCACCCAAAGCATTCCATCCTTCAAAAATATCCAACATTATTCACAGATTACCTTCCCGCAAAGCTCCTGGGCACGACCTCATCACAATTCATATCTTAAAACACCTACCTAGAAAAGCCATTCTATTCCTTACCTATATATATAATGCTGTACTCCGCTCCACATATTTTCCTGACCTCTGGAAATTCTCCATTGTAAAAATGATACCCAAACCTAAAAAAAAACCAGAATACCTATCCTCGTACCGTACTATCTCTCTTTTACCTTGCATGGGTAAAATTCTAGAAAAACTCATCCTTAAACGATTGTACCCTATCCTTGATGCAAATCACATAATACCAGATCACCAGTTTGGATTCCGAGCATCACACTCCACCATTCAGCAAAGTCATCGTGTGGTGGATGTGGTCTCCTCTGCATTAGAACGTGGATCATATTGTTCGGGCGTCTTTCTTGACGTGGAACAGGCTTTTGACCGAGTCTGGCATACGGGCTTGCTCTACAAACTCCGTAAATTCCTACCCCCTACATACTTTCTCATCCTTCAATCCTATCTCACAAATAGAACTTTCAAAGTAAACCATAATAATTTCTATTCATCCCTCTTTTCCCAATCTGCTGGTGTTCCTCAAGGTAGTATCCTTGGCCCAATCCTTTATACAGTTTATACAGCTGACATCCCAACTCATCCTAATACTATCCTTACCACGTATGCTGATGATACATGTGTATTATCAGTCAACACCAATCCAGTTATTGCATCCCAAAGCCTCCAATCCCATATCACTGATCTTGAAGAATGGTTTCAAAACTGGAGAATTAAAATAAATTCTCAAAAATCACATCAAATCACTTTTACCTTACGTCGTAAACCAATGACCTCCTGCCTTACAGTATCCTTTAATAATATCCCACTGGTGCCTGTAGAACAGATCCGATACTAAGGGTTGCACCTCGACAAACGATTAATCTGGAATCCTCATACAAGACTGAAAAGACAAGAAACCGCTCGACGTTTCAGGCTACTTCAATACTTACTAGACAAACGCTCTAAGCTCCCAATTAACTACAAAAGACTCATCTACATGACCATCATACGACCTATTTGGACTTACGGAGTAGAGCTATGGGGCTCCACTAAGCCATCGAATTCCTCTCGTATCCAATCCCTACAATCCAAAATCCTTCGTAAAGTCCTCAATGCTCCTTATTTTATTAAGAATAAAGTCATCCATAACGACCTTAATGTCCCTTTTGTTGCTGATTGGGCCCGAACCCAGTATCTATCCTTTCATAGCAAACTTCATTCCCACTCAAACCCTCTAGTTTCAAACCTAGCTTCCTCTTCAATTCCCGATAATCCTCCGAGGCGTCTGAAAAGAAGATGGCCACGTGACCTTCTTATTTGAACTTTGATTTGAGTACTACCAGTGGGTAGTTTCTCTACTTGTCATTCTCATGTCATTATGTAACATGCATTCTATTTACTTGTTGTATAATTGTAATGCAGTTGTAAATATCAATAAATAAATTAAAAAAAAAAAAAAATCAGTATTTTGTAACGAATAGTGAAAATAGAAGTTAATATCGGGACTATTACACTTTCAAATTTTACATATCTATAAATAGAATGCGGGGTAGCTCTGTGATAAAATGCCGAAGGTCTTGGGTTCAAATCCGACTGGGACAGATAATTTATTTAATCTTTTAAGGAAACTGTAAGATCTGGAGATAAAAAAAATTGACGGTTCAGTGTGATATCAGACAAGTTACCCTGCATAAGCGCTGTCTCAGAAACAGCTCATCTTATTATTTTTAATTATATGTAATATTCTAGTCACTAATAGTATAGTGATGTATGTATGATGTATAGTTATTATTTTTGACTTTTTATTTTATTAGCACCAGAAATCGTATGTACTTTTAACTTGAATTACTAAGTTTCGTAAAAAACTAAATACTCTAATTAAGAGATAATATCTTTAGCGCATTATGTAAAAGCTCTAACAATAGGGAGTATAACGCAATCATTTAGAGAAAACAAATCGTTCCTCGTGATCCTCGGAAACATGGAATCGTAACCCAGAGCTTGTACCGTACTTTGATCTGATAGTAACAACTGAATTATCATTGAGCTCTAAGCTAGCAAGTCGTGGAATGCCTGGCCACGTTGTTTACCTCTAGCTGACCGGAACATAATATTCCTATTATAGATTAGAATAGCATTTCTCACAGGAGAGTTATTTAAGTTATATAAATAAGAACGAGTAACTTTTTTATTAATGCACTGTTTGAGAAATGTTGAACTCCGAAGTCCGAAAAGACAAAGACGAGAATAGTGCATTCATGGAATTCTATTCGCCATCATGGTTTAAACTGACAAAAATAAAAAATCTACTTAATAAAATTCCTGCTATACTTTGACTTACATGACATACAAAAACTTATTTTATATACATAGCATTGTATAGAATTCAACACTCTTACTTCGAACAGTAACATTGTTTTAATTTTATACGATTATCATATAATCAGTTATAAATTAATACTAATTTAAACAAATTTTCGTATATTTCAGCATGATTGAACCCAGCATTGACATTGTTAATTTACTTTTGTAAACAATGATTGAGTTAAAAATAATATAAATAACTACACCCGAAAAATTGAGGTTTTTTCCCGCAGAAATGTCAAAAAATCAAGATGTGATTTCAAGGTAAGGTGTAATCAGACACTTTCGGCACTAAACACTATAATTCTCTTTACTGTTTCTTACTTACTGTACGCATTGGGAAATTTATATATACACATATATATATATATATATATACATATATAAAATTTAGTAAGGTAGATTTGACTACCGAATATTGTACTTGGGATATGCGACATTTATGTGTATATATATACACATAAATGTCGCATATCCCAAGTACAATATTCGGTAGTCAAATCTACCTTACTAAATTTTAGTAAAACTTAAAAAGAAATTATGGTTTTATAGGAATAAAATAGCATGTCAAAAAATGTTTGTTGAATGCACGACCAAGCCGATTCTAGGAAAAGCTTAGAAAAGTAACCACTGATTTTAACAAAGTAGGATTTAAGGGAGTAAAAAATCCTTAGTTACGCCGTCCTTCGGAAGGGACGTTAAACGGGGGTCCTGAGCCTGTACGATGTCAGGTACTCGTTAAAAATCCCTATCCTAATAAAACCTGGATAGGCACAATTTAGAGCTCCCACTGTAGCATCGCCCGATTAGTCATAGCAGCACAAAGTGACATTAAATGAACAAACAAATGGGCCAATATAAATACATCTAGATAAAGGAACTGTTAAACTCGCCAATTGTTTCTCTGGCAACTAATTTTATTAACACCTTATTGAAGGAAGGAAAATTGTTACTACCTTCAATTGAACTGATCTAAGCTTGGGTAATATCAGTGCAAAGCTAATCATTGTATTGACGAAACATGAATTCAACTTTGCTAATAATCACCTGTGCTGAAATTATGCGTGAGGTACCGCAAAAAGGACCTTACGACAGGTGAGACATTGCAACACTAACATCAGGCCACGGGCTATCAACTGAAGTTTTCGAGCGTTAACATTAGCTCTCACCGACAGCTTCATGAATATGGAGTTTTGTGCTAGTTCAATTAAATGATCCCCTTGTAACCGATCATTAATCTTGTAACATTTTAATCCTAAATACGCAATGATAAAATATTCATTTAAAATTCATGATTATGACACAGATACTTATTTGGCATAAGATAGGAAGAGGAATGGCATATCTCTTTGAGGCCTATGGGTTACTGATCTCTAGGTTCCTAGTTCGAGACCGGATATGGTTGGCAAATTAATTTTTTTTGCTAAATAAAACCTGAACCAGAAAAATGCAGATAAGCAACGTTAGATTTTGCAACTTTACGGGTTATTCTTGAAAACCAACCTTGTAGCAGATATAATTGAAGAAGGAGTGCTCTATATTCGGGTGAAAAGCTACATAGATAAACATAATTAGCATACTAAGCAAAGTGTGCTGAAAGAAGTCGAAATGTTGCAAGACTTCGGAATTGGGCCAGCCATACATCGCAAACAAAGCGCCGATCAGGTTCAAGGTTATCGTTACGTTGGCCAACCTGAGGCCTCAGTTACCGGAAGATAGTGGGCTAATGCCTTGTGCCATTGAGAGGAAGAAATAATTTAATTATAACCGTACTGAAGGCCGTGGCTTCCGGTATAAAAGAGTTTCAAGCAGTTAGTCTCTACGTCCGTGACACTGGCTGACTTTTCATTAATTAACTTACTTGATACACTTTAAATTCAAGTTAATAAAATATTATAAAACGAATAAAACTTTATCAAAATAAAATAGGATTGTGCGGGGATATTATTCCATTGATATAACACTAAGTTCGGCT
The DNA here is from genome assembly GCA_037127475.1 of Arma custos. Classification (NCBI taxonomy): domain Eukaryota; kingdom Metazoa; phylum Arthropoda; class Insecta; order Hemiptera; family Pentatomidae; genus Arma; species Arma custos. The sequence continues at coordinate 91,399,629 of CM073760.1, read as the reverse complement.
AAACAAAATCTTTCAGTGTATTTTAAAAACTTTTTTTATAAAGTTTATATATTATAAATTTTAAGTTTATATATTATAAATACATTATAAATTTCAAAAACCTGCTGTTTAACTCATTCATCTGGCCTTTGACACAAATGCTTTTAGAATACTGATCGAACATTATTTTTTAAGTACAACTGATGTTATTGCAGGCTCGTAATATCTGATTCCGTTATTGTTTCTTTTTTTTTTGCAGAAAGGTGTAGTTCAAATAGTAGTGATTAGCGATTTAAAGGAGAATAATAATATAATAATAGGAAGAGGAATAAATGTTTAAAAAAATATATTCACAGATTGTATTTACTACCGTCAAATTAGTCAGTAATGAATAGATAATAAACATTAATATCAAGTATTATTCATCTTACCATTATTAAATAGTTAATTGCAGTTTTTTAGTTAATGTGTAATTAGCTACCAATATGCAATCATCATTTAAACTATGATATCTAGTTTATTGTTTGTTGAGAACTGATTAATGTAAAATTCAAAACAGTAAGGAAATAAAACCCCGTGCTACATTAAAATTTATAATTACAGTAAATAAATCATAAACTTTATAAAGAAATTAATCAATAATAAAATTAAATATTTAAAAATTTGAGCTACTGTTTCATTGATAATATAGTTCAACCCCCTTTTAGAACCAAGTTATCCAAAATTATTACAAAGCTGAAGAGGAATGATAACGAGTTTGATAACCAGTGAATGATATTTTTTTACACGACATCAATTAATATATTAAGAATAAAACCAACAATACATCCTTAATAGCATTGTTCGTAAAATTAATTAATATAAGAAAATCTGACAAATACTTGTCTAATAATCTATTCAGTCGTTCAGTCCTAAATTAACAACCAGACTTTAAACTGGAAATAAATGAGAACCTGATTATGGTAAAAAAACAAAAGCATAACGGTTATATATAATTGTTTTCTTGTTAAATGAGTTTATTATAAATATTAAATTTCCAAAAACTCGAGAATTTCAATTGTACATTAAAATCCATAACATAATAAGTGGTTATCATTGGAAATTAATTGTTTTCTCTTTTTTCCTTTCATTCACACCGGCAATAAAATAGTCAACAAGTTTAAGTTTCAAAATCATTCAGTCGGCCAGTTTCTTCCTGAATTAACATCCTTACTTTAAACTGGAAATAAGTGAGAGCTGGTAAATTATATTAAAGAATTAATTTTAGTCCAGGATCTCTGGTACATTTTTGCACTTGATTACTATCAAGCTGAATCTTCGTGAATAGCTTCGTTTTAATGAGACACCCAACAATTTCCTTTGCGAAAATTCTCGATTGTGGTAGCTAACAGAGGGAGCAAGGATAAAATATGTCGATTTGATGATTTTCCAAAATTTAAGGATAACGTACCACGCAATTCGTAGGACAGTATGACTGTTAAATTATATAAATATTAACTAATTAAAAAAAAATCAGCTGGTTTTTTTTCGCGTCGAATTGAGAATTTTCGCAAAGGAAATTGTTGGGCGTCTCATCAAAACGAAGCTATTCACGAAGATTCAGCTTGATAGTAATCAAGTGCAAAAATGTATTAGGGATCCTGGACAATTTATATGATAGGTTAGGCTGCCACAGTTCTAGTATTTTTAATAAGTAGCTTTATTATGTTGTGTTTGTTTTTACAATTAAATAAAGAACATATATTAATAATGTATATTATAAAAACATCAGACCAACGTTCGCAACATTTGTAAGCGTCTATTTCATTTAATTAGGGAACATCTAAGCTCTAAATCCTACCTCAAAATCTCTTCAAAACGTTCTTTGGTTTGAAATTTTAATGACTGATTTAGTAATTGTGTATAAGAAAAGATCGATTTTAGAAAAATATATTCCTATCATTGTTTATACAGGTTTACGTGAATATACCGAATTACCGAATTATATAACTTTGTATCCTCTCTAAACAGATATGGTTTCCATACAATTTAAGATATATGTGAAATAATTTATAGCGCAAAATTATTTTGTAAATTTATAACAATATGACGAGCATGCATGAAACATATGCATGAATGAAAATCCAGCTGCAGAGGATGCAATATCTCTCGCGTTATACAAAAAAAAAAAATTCAGGTCGATATCGTCGTTAAAAAAAATCTTACCAAACGGCAACGAAATCTCCAACGATAGGATGTTGCAAAACAAATCCTTATTCCAAATGAGGCCCAAAACCGGATTAGTTTATTATATTAATCAAATTCGAGAAAATCTCAGTGTTTCAAAAAAAAAATTCTCTGTGAGAAAGCTGAATAAGTTTCAGGTAAAAATTAACATATTTACAAAGACAACCTTCGATCAATTTATGGTGCCTTTGCAACATTAGATGTAGGCGGCCAAGAAACATACAGGATTAAATTATATAAATATTGCTTATAGTATTAACACACATATGCAAATTAAATTTTAAGCTTTTTAGTATTGTCGGTATTAATACATAAGAACCTTACAGAGCACTTTTCCCGATCATAAAACAAGGAGGCAGCCTGAAGCACTGCTGTGCTAGTATCTTTTGATGGCCGGGAGTATCTTTTGACTGTACCATGGGATTCCAATCAACTGCGTGTAGCCCTTATTTCAATATACATAATCTTTTGAAGTAATGAAGAAAGGTTTTATTTATAAATTAAACTAATTTTCCTGCTTTACATATAAAAATTCATCTGATTACCTGAATAAAAATAGTGTGGGACTCCATCCTACCCACGATTTTCATTCAATACAAAGTACTAGTTTTCCAAATGAAATTAAAACTTTTGCAACGAAAAGGAGGTTGGAAGTTGATAAAGACGACAGCAAACAATTCTTGAATTGATCCCGTTTCCTTCAATTTTGGATCTAACTTGAAGAGGGATTTGAGCAAGTAACTGAAATTATTGGATATAAGTTTCTACCATCCATTTAAAATATACTTTGGAGTAGTATTTCATAATAACTCGTGGAGGTAACGGCCGAAAATAGAAATAATAGGACTAGATAAAGATGCCGGCATTATTAGGGTTATCAAATCAACAAGGGTTGCGGGAAGCCTTGTCCCCACGTGGGATGTAGAGCTATCTAAGCATGTATGTAGTTACAGTCCAGCCTCTGATAATTTCATCAGTATCGGATTATTGGCAGTAGTATAAATAAGATTGCTATCATGAATTCCACCTCAGACAGATAACACTGGACTAAGATTTTTTCTGGTGTCTAAAAAGTAAAACAATTTTACTCTCACAGGAACATTTTTTCTTTTCATTTCCTTCACGAGAACACATTTTGAATGCTTTCAGCTGCATGGAAGCAAATATTCGGTGACACTTTCCTCTGGCTTGTTTGATGCTAGTAATTGTCTATAATGAGTTTCATTGTTGGATAATGGTTTTAAAAAACTTAAATATTTTTCTCTTTGGTCCCTGTATTCTTGCACTCTACAATAATACGCTGGAGAGTTTCTCAACTAGTATATTATAATGTATGAAAAATGGAGGCTTGGCATTGGTATCGAATTAACAATAACAAACAAAGATGCCAATCAATTATATTAAATTTCTAACATAATTTAACATAATCGATCAAAATCTGCCAATCTTAAGTTGAAAACACCTGAACTAATCATGAAGTAATTTGGCGGATATTATACTTTTTCTGTAGATTTTCAGTGGGTTTCACGTTTAAAAAATGCAGAAAAAAACAGGAGCATCACAAAACGTTACAAAAAAAATGTCCTCATCATCCCGAACGCAAAGAATGTAACATTGGTGACAAAACAGCCAGATAATAATAGAAGCTCCTAATGCACCTACAAAAGATTTCTTTACCAACGCCCATAAAAAATCCTTTAAATATATGGGACGGAAAAAAATTTTGAAAGCTTATTGTATCGATGATGGCGTAAAGATGAACATAAAATGTCACTTCATAGAGATGATTTGCATCAAATGCTTGGGGGGGGGGAGTGAAACCTGAAGGCAGATGATGTTTCATTTTGTATATTTAGCCAAATCTAAAAGCTGCTATAAAGCATTAAACAAATCAAGTAGTTATACGAAAAAATAATCTTTAAAATGACATGAAACCACGAATTATCGAGACACAAGAATTGGCTGGAGTGGAGGTATGTTTCACAAAATTTAAATAATTAATTATGAATAAAAAAAATTAAAATTGGGAGTCGTGAATACTGCCGACAGAAGTAAAAACTCAAAACTTAGGAATAACTGTTCTTTTTTGGAAATTCTGAATTACTTAATTTCCTTGATTTGTATTAATTAATATTCACTACTACTAATTGCGATTCACATATATTGGCACTCCAAGGAAAAGTTATAGTCATTTTCAAGTTGTTTATTTATTCGGAAAATGATGTGCTGCACAATCTCAATACGAAATATACCTACAATTTAATTGAAATAAATTCAGGAAGGTGGCAGTGCTCGCCGAGAATAGTATTCTTGACTCCCTGGGGATAATTCACCATCATATATATAGTAGCTGATACCTCACACGCTAATATATTTAATATTTTTTTTTATTTATCTTCATAAATTGCATGGTAATATATGTGTGCTTAGTTTTATTTATTCTGTATTTTCTTTATTTTCTTGTGTATAAAAAAAATAAAAGAGAGTAAGAAGAACTAGGAATTGTATTGTAGTTTTTAAGTATGTAGGTATTTAAGGTATTTAAATATTAAGAGGAATGTTTGGATCTGTAAGAGTTGGCGATCAATTTAGACTCAGACAAAATGCAGAGCTGTATCTTTTGTATCAGGAGCCTGACGTGGTGAAGCACATACGAATAGCTAGGCTGAGATGGGCTGGACATGTGGCCAGAGTGGAGGACAACGCTAACCTGAAAAGACTGCAGTTTGGATTCGTTGATGGAAAAAGAAAACGTGGGCGTCCACGGCTTAGATGGTCAGATGAAGTCGAGAGTGATGCAGGCAGCATCATTGGATCCAGAACATGGAAGATCGTGGCTCAGGAAAGAGAAGAATGGAGGCGACGCCTTGATGCGGCTAGGACCCGTGCTGGGGTGTAGAGCCAGTGATAATAATAATAAAAGGTATTTAAGGCAAACAAATTGTAATGTACACTATGTGCGATATGGATTGATCAGTATGCTGCGTAACATGGCAATCCATTGTAAATGGAAAGCACTTCTGAAAAAAAATAAAGCATTTCTCTCTCTAGTAAAAAAAAAAAACTGTACCTATACAACCCGGAACGGGTCTGGGGTTCATGGGCAACAGTTCTGCAAGATGACTTGTCCTAGGTTAGGCTCAACCGCCAGATTTCCCCCTCTTATTTTAGTACCCTATTTTCATAATATTTTATGGAGGCTGGGTGAGCCCAAGGAAGGTCCTGAATCTATCTCCGGCTGCAAACAGACTAAATAAAAGTCTTGCCCCCAGCGGGATTTGATCCAGGATTTCCGGCATGGCAACTCAGTGCTCTACCACTGAGCCACTCCGCTCCCTAATAATTAGTGTAAGGTTATGTAATTTATATCATCTAAATTCTTGTGTATTTTCATTCTTTAGTAAACTTAAAACAAGATATTTAACTATGACAAATAAAATGGGGTTGTGAAAAGTTATACTAGTTATTGACGTCTCAGTTGTTATTAGTTTTTTATTTTATATCAATCAAATTCTAACCCTTAAACTTAAGTTGGTTAAAACAAATCGTATAACTAATACACAGGCCGCTACGCGTAGTAAGTCTCGCGCAATACTTCACGAGCAGGTCGCTCATGTTGCTGACGTTAACCCATACATTTTTCCCCTACCGAAAATCGCTCAAGGCTGCTAATGAAGTTTTCAATTAAAAAAAAAAAAATTGCAATATGCCATTCATTTTATACAAATATTGATTATTAAAATGAGAATGGCAAAATGAGCTAAAGGTTAACTACATCAAAATAAGTAGGTGACTTTCAACCTAATACTTAAAGGTAGGGAGGGCCAAATTCGTATCACTTTAAAAAATGTTTTACAATCAACGCTCTTCAAGGTCTTCGGGCTGAAGACATTAGTCTTCTCAAGGCCCCTCACCCCTATAAATGATTACCGCGTGCGCCAAATTTATTTGGCACTGAGTTTTGCCAGCTTAAAAAAAGGACAGCTTCATAATAATATCAATAAATTATTTCAAATAACTATTAATTACCCCGAAGGAGTAACCCCTGTCTACCTAACCATTAGACCAAACGCCATTGTTCCGGTCTTTGTTTCTCAATCTCTTGTTGTTCTTTTTCAGGCTTATTCAATATTTTACGACCTACTTTTATTTTATTGCAACTTAAGTATTTATAAATTAATAAAGATTTTTTTTTATAAATAGAGAGAGAATCTTCTACTAACAGGTTAGGGATATATTTGAATATTTTCTACTTTAGGACTGCGAGTTTCTTTTCAGTAACATCTATTATCACCTAGATTACTTTTCATTAACCAGTATCAACTATCATGTCATTAAAATTTTTGAAACAGGTTGATATAATGTTGCTTTAATTCAGTATAAAAACAAATTCTGAATACCGGAACAAATAACATTTCAAAAAAAATTAGTCATGTCTCTTTTGGATCTTGACATACGTAATTCGTTTGTAACACATCTACTTCTTTTTAATATCAATGTACTTTATTTGATCTCCTCATTCGCTTAGTCTTGTCTTGGGTATAACCTCTCTTTCCTGTATAAAATTATAGAGTATACTTCTTCTTTGCAGAAGATAAATAGTCCTATTAAACTGACATTGCCAATCACTAATGTAGAAAATAGAACTAAACTGTCCACACTATTCATAATTTCCTCTGATTTATTCCATTACTGAAAGTAATGTCGTCGACAGACGTTACCAAAAAGTAACTGGCACTAGTAAAGTAGAAAAGACCCATTCATTTCTGTAGAAAAATTAAAAAAAAAAGTAAATAAACGAACCAATGTAAATATACATGAAAAAGTAGAACTAAAGTACAGCTCTAAATACTTTAAATAGTGTAAGTTTAACTTTAAAATAAATTCACACATGGAGATATATTTTACATAATTAAATAACATGGTAATTATTTCGGTATTCTGTAAATATTTAAGTATCAGGAATGAAATAGAAGTTCACAACTAACTCCCTAAAAAAAAATAATCTTAAGGCGAAGGATTGAAGCAGTGGGGACAGGGTGACAACTATACATGAGGAGCTTTTACTGGTTATTCTATATTAGAGCCAACGAGGTTCTGTTGTTGAACAAACCCACACGGTTTATAAAAATTTCTTTATTTATATTTTATTATCCTAATTTGAACTTCATTAGTGTCTAATTTACCAAGAGGAGGGTGAACCTCGAGAGAGAAAGAAAAAAACCAAAAGCTTTTGCTATTCATTCTTGCTATCTTCCTTTTGAATGTAAGAAGAATGGGTGGACAATCACTACTTCTAAGTATTTAGTGAAGTCTTAATGGGTTCATTCGAAAGTATTAATACTACAGCAGTATATAATATGTTTTCTCCTTAGTGAAAAATCAGTTTTGCCCGAATCAGGTATTACGGTGCTTTCCTAAATGCCTCAGATCCAGTTCATTCATTTTCCACACAAACTGTTATTGCCCTACGCCGGCGGTCCTATAATTGTTGTAAATAATTCTTCCTAACTATTACTAACTAATAATTGATTGTTGATTACCTTCTTATATAAGTGGCAGCCAGTTAGGCTAATATCCTGGAAGATGATGCTAATGATAATGGTCGATTTCACCCTAAGAATTCCATGCCCTTCATAATCTTGCCGAAAAGAATTGAAATTATCCAAGGGAGGGTGGTAGATTCGATACTAGTAAATATGAAAACGAAATTCCTACATATCATTTTCTGTGTGGTCATACGGTACATTGCTTGGAAATGAAAGGTCCCGAATACTAAGATATCATTTTCGGCTCATTAAATAATAAACCTCAAACCAGATCGCAGTTTATAAGCAAACTATAGACTTTCCAAACCACTAAGTAGATAGATAGATAGCAAGTAAGAAAACTCTCCTCTTCATATCAAGGAGTATTAGTAAATCAAAAATTTGATCTACTTTCTTCGGGTAAAAATAAAAGTTTGTTCTGTTTGTGTTTTGCAGTTTAAAATATATCAATACAAGACTGAAAAGGCAAGAAACTGCTCGACATTTTCGCCTACTTCAACATATACTGGACAAACGTTCCTAAATAAAGTTAAGCTCCCAATTAATTACAAAAGACTCATTTACATGACAGTTATAAGACCTATTTGGACATACGGAGTTGAGCTTTGGAGCTCTAGTAAACCATCCAATTCATCTCGTATCCAATCCTTACAATCCAAAATCTTTCGTAAAATCCTCAATGCTCCTTATTATGTCCCAAACAAACTCATCCATCATGATCTTAATATCCCATATGTTGCTGATTTGGCCCAAACTAGATGCTTATCCTTCCATGAAAAGCTCCACACCCACTTGAATCCGCTAGTATCTCAATTTACTTCCCATAATATTCCTGATAACCCTCCGAGGCGTCTGAAAAGAAGATGGCCTCGAAACATACTATAAAACTTTATTGGAGTGCTATCAATGGGTAGTTTCTCCACAATTGTTTTTTTTTCAAGTCCTTTGTTCATACAGCAGATTTACTTGATGTAACATTATTTGATATTACAGTTGTAAATATCAATAAATTATTCTTTAAAAATATATATATATATATATATATATATATATATATATTGGTTTCTACTTATTAATATTAATGTAAATACTACATATATCTAAGTTGATGACAATTAATAACAAAATGATTAACTAAACGTTTGTTGTTGGAAATAATATATGTATATATACCAATGAGAATGTATTGTGCTAAACATTGTACTCAGTCTTTGTCTAATTCATTTCTATCTAATTCCATCTATTTTAGTAATTTGCAAATGAGTAAATGAAAAGTAATTTGCAATAAAGTATAATATCACTGTATAATTCAACCATCAAATAAAAATACTTTAAATATCTGCAAGAGGGTTATCCCATGTCAATACGGCGATGAAGCAACCCCGATTGTTCCAATTGTATAATTGTTCGAATCACTCAACCCCTATTTGTTGCATAAGCGTTAAATAGGGTATTATTCTTTCTTTCAAAAAGCGTTTTTCTTTAATCAAAATAAATTTTATTGGTATTAGTTTTTTAAGGCACACTGTTTTTGTGCAATGCTTATTGATATTAATTCCTAGCCAATAATTTTGTTTATACTTATAACCTTGTCAGAGTACTATTAGGACTTACAGAGTAATATTAGGAAGCGGATTATCTATGCGGGAGAGCACTGAGTTGCCGTACCGAAGGTCTCGGGTTCGAATCCAGCTGTGACAGATTTTATTAACAGCCCTAGGAACTGACCATCCTCATAGGGCTCACCCAAAATAGGAAGAAAATCTGGCGGTGGAGCGTGATCTAGGACAAATAACCTCCCTGAGCCGTCGTGGTCCAAGAAACAGTGCAACCTCTACCGCGTACCGAACCTCTTCTTGAGTAGTTGTAGTCCAGAAATAGAAGTAAATAAAAAAGACATGTTTAAAGCGCTTTTCTATGGTCTTTCTCATTATATTGGACATTTTTTTCCATCAGAGAAAATCCTAGTACGTGTACATCCTACAATTCCTGATGACCTCAATGATTATGATCTGCTGTTATTAGAGACACTTGGATTAGAAACATAATCTTATTTGTTTATTACATGTAATATTAATATTGAACAAACTAGAAATAATAATAAATAGTAAATACATCTTTTTTAGTAATATTTCATCCTTTTCTAGATCGGGGCTTTGTAATACACTGCCCGCACAGCACTGCAGTAATATCCAACTTATTACCCGGGAACTTCATTTATATAATAAAGAGATATATGATCTCATTAAGTTACGTGAATGTGTTTTAATTTCGTTGTATACTTTCCGGTTAAGGTGTTGACGGCAACACAATTATCTAATTATGAAGCCGGGAGATCTATTTATTCTAGGGATCGCTATCGCGGTTAGCTTGCTTTATTAATTACACGCACTCCTCGGTTACATAAGATATTAATTGCCGATTCTTAATTAGCAACGATATTGCTAGGCCCACAACACTAACATAGCCTAAAGGACAATGGGCCGCGGCTCACGCCAGTTAGTCCCGACTGAGGGCAGATCGAAATGTCGCGTATGCTAATAACAGAATCAAAGGCGGGTTTCACATCTAAACTCAATAGAGTTAACTCATAGTCTGTATTCTTCTGATAGCAACATTTCATAAACTAATTCGGTTATACTTCTTTAAGCATTGGTCGGCAGCCAACGTAAGCGATACGTGTCGACTACTTCAGGTTTTCCCTTTCTTCTTCCTTCGGCATATAAGATTTTGAAAACTTTTATAAAGCGTAGGAGTACACCATAAAATAGGTCTTGAGTTGGCATGTTAAATGGCCTCACGATGATAATACTTTTTTTTTAAAATTAAGTCAATAGACAAAAGTGTAAAAAAAGAAGATTAATTGGTGTACTTAAAATATTAAATTCCTAAAAAAGATTTTTTTTTACTTAGTATACATTTTTTTATGTTAAAACTTTAATTTAATTTTAATGAAATAAACTATCATTGATTTAATTAACCACAAAAGAATAATAATTCGCTCCTTAAACTCAGGAAGGAAATTATGAAAGTGTTTCATAGTTGAAACCAGATCTTCAAGTTTCTTTCGAAGTAATATTGTTTAACAATTGTCTTAGTCACCTTTATGTAATCAGATATATTTGTTTAAATGAGCGTCCTATCCAGAGTATTAAAAAATATGCACTTATATAACTCAAGAAAGGTACAATACATTGTAGAGACTAAGATTCCAAGACATCAGATTTGCAAGGGGATAATTTTCCGATTCCATGCTTAGCAGGAAGGTTTTACTACTAACTAAGCGTACTTATTTTAAACATGCTGGATGAATGCAAGGAAGATCTCGAGATTCTACAGAATCATTTACGGCTGTCAACAGAATAAATAATCTATAATTTATTTTGTTTTATATTTTTATTAATTGTTATAATTTTAAAACATTTTTATTTTGAAGAGAAAAGATTTGTCTAGAGTCGCAGCCGGGATTTGAGCCCGGGTCGTCCCCATCACTAGCGTGGTGCTTTAACCGACTGAGCTAACCTGGCTCTTAACACGGACAGACAAATCCATTCTCTCCACCGATCCTATATCCCCGTGTTTTCGAAATTTGCGATGTAAACAAGGAGAAGAATGACCATTGAGCTATGATTCACACAATTCTTATTCTATTTGAGTATGTTTGATAATCCATAATTCGTCGTCCTTAATAGTATTGTTTTTCTTTGGTAACATTTTTTGGAATAGCTGAAGCTTATAAATAATTAGAAGCATTAAGTGAAGGTAGTCATTTTACTATAATGATTTTATACTCGTATTTTACCCTGTGTGAAATAGTAAATCACAAACCCTAATGCATTGAAACTACATCGAAGAAATCTAAAATGCTTTGCATAATTGTATTGAATGATTTTATAATGATTTTCGACTGTTTTAGGGTTGTAAGTGAATATAATTTTATTAACTGCCTACTGAGTCCGATTCGAATTTATATTTCACTGAAGAGATTTCGAAATTGTCTTGGAGGGCAGAGTGGTCCATTTAATATTGAATAAGAAGGCACTTTAGGTTTAATAGAGAATGATGGATATATTCTGAGTTTAGTTACTTAAATGATTCAGTAACAACAAATGACCGTTCAAATGTTGTAATAGATTGAGGCTGTGCTTAATAAATCAAGCCAGTGAATGAGGCTAAATTGGATGTGAAGTAGCTATTGGATCTGCTATTGAACTATGCAAATGCCAAGTTATCTTGGACTTCAGATCTTGCTAAATCGCAGAAAGAGATTTATAGGAAAATATCATAGTTTAATTCAAGATCAATAAGAGATTCAAGATTTATTACTACATGTGCACTTTGTAATACTTGCATTTCTTATAGTGATACAACAGATTTATATTGCAAAAGATAATTTATATTGCATGTCAATATTAGGAAATATTTAACTGTTTTTTTCATTTTTAGTGTCAATAAAATTAAAAACTAGTTATTATAATAAAATTAAAAGAAGTATCAATAAATTAAACAATTAATGAATTTGAAAAAAGTAATTACACTTAACTCTCAAATTGTTGTAATTGGAATTATTTGAAGTAATATTATTGGTAATTATTTACGAAACATTATGGTGTGTTTTAGTGCAGCTTATATTTCATTTTAGTACATATAAGCAATTAAATTATAAATTTACAAATATTACAATAATTATAAATTGTGGATTACACTAAATTCAGCATTCTATATCCAATAAGTACAATCAAAAAAGTGAAAAGGAGATTAAAGGAAGAATTAGAAAAATAAGAAAGTAGTTTAGTGTGGGTGGAGGTTGCCCTACTCTCAGCTATGCCAATCATATTGTTATATGATTCCGTCCATTTACAGAAGACAATTTTCTTTTATATAAAAAGTTGAATACAAATTTTGTTCTGAACTGATTAATTAATCAATAATTAAAATATTAAATGAACTTATATTCCAATATCGGAACGGAGCTTCTCACTGGTAGAGCAGTGAGATGCCTTGCCGAAAATCCTGCTGTTGGCAAGGCTTTTATTTAATCTGCTAGCAGCCAGAGATATATCATATAGGATATAGAACCCTCCTGGTGCTCAACAAGCCTCCATAAAGAGGGTTCCCAAAATAAGGAGAAAAATCTAGCGGTTGAGCATGATCTAGGACAAATCACCTCCCTCCACAACCGTTGTCTATGAAACAGTACAGTCTCTACCATTTCCTGACCCCAAGACCCGTTCACAGGTTGTTGTGATACAGGTATTTATATTCCAATATGGTTTATTATTATTTTATTAGAAAATACAAGCAAATCAGACCTTTTATTTAACAAAGGTTGATTAAAATTATTATAATTAAAGGGGCATTGATACAACGTAATTGAATGTGTAACGTTCGCATATTGCGTTATCGAAGCCTCACGTTCGTCCAGCCTTCACGATTCGGAAAACTAACAAGAATGCGTCGTTAGCCGGCGTTGTTAAGGAGGAAAGAAGAAAAAAAAAGTCCAGTCGGTTAAGAAATGATCTCGACTCCAAAACGAGGGCAATAGAAACTTTATTCTTGACAGGACCAATTATTGGTCCGACTCTGCCAAATGGCCCAATCATCTAACGTTTCAATCCCAACTCAGATTCCATACATACATTGCTTTTAAATCAAGGATTACGCCACATATTTCTTCCATTTAAGTATGGGACAGCATATCGGCCATCCATCATAGTTAGAGATCGATTTTAACATAGATGGCTGCTGTTGATGGGCGAATTGCACATTTCAGGGCATGTATATATTTCATTTATATGCAAGAGGCGTCTTATAACCGAGCAGTTTCACCACCTTTCATCAGATTGATCTTGCCCAAATGTTTCAAAATAATATCGATATCTCTTTAATTAATTGCCGGTAGTGATATTACGTAAGAAGTTAAGAAGGAGGGCTGAAGCTACCTTAGGAATTCGATTATTCCCAAATCCCATCTAAATCAATTGGATTAACGACTTTATTAAAATAATTGTACTTCCTACTCGTACGCAAATACATCTTACATGGTAATTATAACAAATTAATAATGTAGGTTTGAAATCTGTCATCGGATAATAAATGTGGATGATCGTACGAAAAGTATAATTCTTGTATAACAAACCTACTGATGTATACTTCTTTCTACAACTACTTAACTAGTAGTTGACCACATCAGTGTTTCATATGTTTCAGAACACAGATACATATACGTAAAAATATATACCTTGTGGAAGCTGAAAAAAAATCTCTGTAGAGATTAATAAAATTTAAAATTTAATATCCTGTTTACATTGCTACAAAACGCTTAATACCATATTTAAAATGAGTTAGTACTACTTTACTGTTACATTTTATCGGTGGTGTGTACCACATACCTCCGCGGCTCATCTCCATGTTCTCACCTCAATGACCCTAATGCTGGCTGGCCTAACCCTGCATCCGCATCGTCCAACTATTTGAGATTTCGGCTTGGCTCTGTTTTGGAAAACTTTTTTAGGCGGAAAATAATTTCTGTAGACTGACATACAGATTCCGAATAAAAGATGAGGTGTCAACTGACAGTTCATATATTTGATGTACGTTGATGATATTATTTCGTTAAGCCGTTATGTTAGTGTAGTAAGGGAATCCCTGTTTTTTTTGTTTTATACGGTATTGTGGAGGCGATGGAGAAGGCAACAACAGCTAATTAATAATATATGTTTAATATATTATTCTACCATAAGATGCTATACCTCTTTGGCCATAACCAATAATTTAACAGCTGTTTAATAGGCTTAAAAAAGTACTGTAAAAATAAAGGACTGTTCATTTGTTCTGTTGTCTTATTATGCATATAAAAAAGATAGTTAATTAGTGCGTCCAAATTGAATGTTATCAATGAAATATGCGCAATTGCGTGTTGTAATTATTCATAATTTTTTTAAAGTTTAATTTTTTTATTTCATTTTTGGTTACTTTACTTATGTTTATTTATTTCTCTTACATGTTTTAATTTAAATTGGTAATGCTCTTATTGAATGTTAGTAACTGTTGATAATTGGTTTTATATTGTTTTGAAACAAAGAATATAAATACATAACTTAATCAAATGATGTAAAGTTGTTGTTTATATATTTATCCTTTATATATATTGATACATGACACAATTATCGCCTAATGAACGAATCATATTTTAAGAAGAATGTAGCCATTACTTAATAATAGGCCTTGAAAAGGGGACCGGAGGATGTAATCTTTCCTAGAGAATCAGGAGAATTCAATGACGAAATCTTTGGGGAGTTTAGGTATAATGCCACTAGAGGTCGGTATTCTTACCTATCCCTTCCAGATAAAGCAAGGGTCTCTATCTCAAACCTACGAATAAGAATTACCATCGCTCTCTTCTCATACCTTCGAATAAGAATAACCACCGCTCTTTATCTCAAACCTTCAAACAGGACATACATCTTCATAGGAACATCACAGCGGAAGGATTACCTCTTCTATTAAATGCAAGTACTATATTTCAGTATTCTGCAGAACAACGTCGATAAATGCATTTTTTTAGAACTCATTAAAACTAAATTAAATTCAAAAGCGCTATATAGATATAATATGTTAGTTGGTTATATCTTAATCATAAGGAGATCATTATATTATTTTTCTATGAGATCAATTTGTTCAGTATATTGTTTTTAAATTGAAATCATATATTGTTTATTATAAATTGAAATCATTAATTTGTTTATTTTATTGTTTTTAATTGCGGTTAATAATAAATCAATGTTAGAAAAATGTATTTTGCCTAATTTATTGATTCCCTGATGTTGATCCATATTTAAATTCAAATAAATTACAAAAGGTTTATTAATAGTTAATAAAAGTAATTGATCCACTCAAGGTAAGATTTTCAATTTAACTTAAATAATTTATTCCAGGTCTTATCAGTGAATATATATAATTAAAATCTGCCCATTTAAACCCGCAAACACCCTAGACAAGCGAAAATAATTAGTATCAATATAAAAAAAAATGTTATTACTGGAATGGAATAATATACATGTATATATATATATATATATATATACCACAAGGTTACAGTACTAAACGAAGCTTGTCACAACGCACAGTGAAGGACATTTAAAAAATATTGTAATACAATGACAACATAATTACAATAAACTACTATTAAAAAAAACTCTCAAAACCACAAAATTAATTGTATCTTGTAATGGATTCGTGTAACTCGGTTGTTTCTCCACATATTGCAGCAGGGGGTACATGTGCATAGCTCAGCTAGAACCAGTCTAACAAATAATTTTCTCCAAATGGGTGGATACAATATAACTACCTGTTTGCTACAGTATACTTGACCTTCTCAGGGACGTCTATAATGCTGTCGATTTCTGCAAGAGAATTTCATACTCTTCTACATGCCAGACAATTCAGACAAAACCTTTAGGGCAGCCATTATGTTTGGTATTAATAGCTAAGCTTATAAAAAATATATAAAAAACTTTATCAGTAGACATACCTTATATTTGAGTTATCAAACTTGGTAAGCAATTATTACGTAACCAAAATACAAATAAAAAAAATTAAAGAATTTCTCGATAGGTAGTTTAACGTCGACCCGCTTACTTTATCATTACTTTCACCATCTCATACATTCATTTGGAAGCAGAATGTATATTTATCAGCTTAATTTTAACCAAATGCCCCTGAATAAGCGTCACCGATCACAAAATATCTGAACGTATCTTAACACATAATGCAATCTATCCTTTATTAGAAATTCGGTGCCCCAACAACAATTGCCGCTTTATCCACACCAAAAAGTGTCCATCACTTCCTTTGCAGAACCTCCCCTGGCCAGTGAAGGTTTTGTAGAGCAACAATTTCTCAATTGTACACCTTATCCTCATTTGAGATTAATTTTAACTCACCAGCAATATTTAAACTTCTTTCATTCCAAGTACCTATACGTAAATCTCTATAATTCAACTTGCGCCATGTTTTCCATAAAGTAGTACCCGGCCGGAGACCCGGGCGACTAGCTTACCTGCGGATAATGAGCGTTTTACCTCAGAAAGATCAACACATCATATCCCTACTGCATTGTTGTCCAGCGAGTCCATCGGAGGAACGTTTCAAGATGGAAGGAACCGTTCAGTGTGAAATCCATGAAAAGTAGGTGTTACATAGAATATTCGGCATAAAAAAGGATGAGAACTCTGGAGATTATAGGAGATTACGCAACATGGAGTTCCGAAGCATGCATCCGATTAAATGGGGAAAGATGCCGCAGATATCGTCAGAAATCTTTCAAGCAGCTAAAATCGGGCGCCAGTTCTAATCAACGTAACAGCGGCAGTGATACGAGTACGAGTCGAGAAACAAGCTTATACTTTTAAGTATAAAAAGTTACCATAAAATGTTAATTACATTTATAAACTGCGAGACTTAATATTATTGAAGTGATAGTGACACGAAGAATAAGGAAGAAAAGAAGGATGGGATTGTAAAGTATGTGAGTGGGCTTAGTAACGAACGAATTCGTTAGAACTTAATCAGCGATTTGTTGACTGAGGGGTAGACCAGATCGGTAGGGAGGAGGATTGCGTTACGAGTGATCTGGCGGGTTTGGGTTTGTGTAGTGGTCCATGGACGGAGGTTTGTAAGTAGAGATTGGTGGTATCGGCATCGAGCCTTCGGGTTCGCTAAGTTTTATTATTATTATTTTTTTACAGAAATGTATATTCTAAGAAGAAACCCCAAATCTTGAATTGAGCAACTGAATCCTTTGAAAAGTCCTTCAGGGCTGTTACTTCTGCTCACCTTGAGAAACGCTCGATTATTGTCTAATGTGAGTAAATAGATGAATCTATCGGAAGGTCCCAGCGGGCCAATGTCCAAATTCGGGAATAACAACCTGCGGGTCGCTGGATCGTAAGATCCTGTTTCACTAGAGCTACCCCAAATGGTTCTTGTTGATAAGACCTTCAACGGTTAGAAGAGTACAATTGGATTTGTCTAGGCCTCAAATTATCTCTTTTCGCGAAAACAATTTACTTTTTTTTATGTGATAAATTAAATAGTTTATATCAGGATGTTTCTATTATTCCTGATCAAATGATGAATAACTTTAATATAAGTGATAAGTGAGGATGAAAAGTAAAAGATTATTTCGCGAAGGACAGTTTAGAAAACTTACTAATAGACATGACAAGATATAATTAAGCCGAAATTTAGAATTCATCCCATCACATCATCGAATGAGACGAAGCGAGTGGTAGAAAATAATTTGTCATTATTTATTAATAGGATAATTAAATTAGTAAAAACTGATGAATACTGAAGAAATGCCACATTTAATTTAAATAAAGAAGACTGTTATGATAGGAGTTCATGAATCAGGAGTCAATAAGCTGTACTGCAAGGGTTATGGTTGGGCTCCATTTGTTTTACATATATGTGAATATGATTGTTTCAAAAAATGATGTAAAGCTTTTGGATTATTGTTTAAAAAAATAATGTCACTAAATATTTTTCAATTTTTATTTTTTAGTTTTTAGCATGATATATGAGGCGTTGAGAAGCAAAAGGGGATAAATCCAAATTTAAATTTTTTTCAGAAAACACAAACATATGCATAATTTAGGTTATTATGAAATGATTATTTATTTGAGGCAATTTTTTTTAGAAAATTTAGATCGACTTTGGCATGTTTAAATATGAATTTATCCCTTTTTGCATCTCGACGCCTCATATCAATGTAACTGTTTAGAGATGTTTAATATCATATGAGTAATAAAGAAATTAATGTATTATCAAATCTTGAAGAAGTTCTGCCAGGAACAAGTTATTAAATAATTACCCTCTGATTACCTTATTTTAGTTTTACATAATAACACTGAGTATTGGTTTACATTCAATTATAATTTACATTCAAGTTCATCATGTAGGAAAGTTGTAATAATAAATGTTAAGTTGATAGATAAACGTCCCTCAAGGAACAGTGTATAAGTATGAGTGTATCACAGTATATTTTATTTGGTCCCCTTGCTGGCCGAGACCCACGGTTCTCGTTCTCGATCAGAACTCAGTAGACCTCTTAAAATTGAAACAACAGTTACATCCCTATTCATGTTGGATGAAAGCCATCCTAGTAAATAATAAATCATTAAAAATAGTTGGGGCATTAGAAGGAAAGATGTTGCCCTGTCCGAGTTGAGGCTAGACATACTCAGCTCACTCTTGCAAAATTTGTCTTTGGTTTGTTTAATTTTAAATTTTATTTTTTATAGTTTATAGTGTGTTTGCAATGAATCCTTTATTATCATATGATCACGACACACACCTCATAATATTATAAGAACCGAAATGGTACCCAAGACACACACACAGACGCACTCACGCACACTCTTTGTTATCGCATTACTTTCCCTTACTATTGTTACGGGCGCCGGCAGGAAGACGGAAGCAAGGGGATTTTCGGCTTAAATCCGTCGACGGGAGAAGTTAAAATAGGATTAGGACCGTTCTAGATCGGCTTCTTTTGTCGGAAAAGGATTAAGAAGATTCCAGAATTTTCTGGCCCCTCCGTGTTCTAGAATGTTCGGCCTTGCCTATTTAAATACTTCCTTCACCTCGAGCCAGTCAGTCTTAGCCTGAGAGTAGACCATGCAAGATCTGTGATAAGTGAGTGTCAGTGTGATAAACTAGTCAGTGTTGAGCCGGCCAGTGTAATAAGTGTATCAGTGAACTGTAACAAACTGTTTCTGTTTGTTACTGTGTGTCAGTTTGTGATACTTGGAGAATCTTAGGGTCGGTGGACTAGTGAACTGTAAGTGTTAATTATTAGTTATAAATTGTAGTATAATATATTCATAGAAACTATTGTAACTAGTTAAGCTATCTAGAATTAGTAATATCTAATATTATTGTAATAATTACATAGGAATTAGGCCTAGATAATAAATATTTAGAATATTGTTATTATAAATTTATCCTAGTTCAATAATTTAATTGTTAATAATTTAATTGTATCCTTCTTTATAACTTGTGTTAATAAATATTAGTATCTTTAATTAAGGGATTGTTTAATTCATTTTAATACCCAGTAGCCCGTAACACTATTAATTTCATATACAGATAAGTGGGAGTAAAAACGATAGTCACTGAAAACAATATTATTGATCAATATTCGCAAGTATTAATATTACCTAGTTGTCTTAACTGTAGTAAATTGAGATAGAGCTTTATCACTGGATGAATTATTATAAATTAATAAATACCTCTGAATTAAGTTCTTCATCTCTTAATCTTCAAGCTAATTTTTTTTCATGGAACATTTTGATTGAATAACTACTTCTATAAATAACGATATAACAAAAACAGGCTCCACGACTATTTGGTTTTTTTTCTTTATCAACGAATATTTAATTTCTGGTAGGTAGGTATAACACTCAATTATGAAATCTGAACTTATGAAAGACCGAGTTTATACGAACCTTAATTTGAGTCCTGATAACGAAATCGTTATGGAATTTCAGATTTCTGGGTATCCTGAAACACGTTACGTAAATGTTTGCATTTTAATTTAAGGCTTATTCATATCTATAAATAAACACTGCTATAGTTTATGTTTGTTTTTAATATACTTTTATTTATCTGTACTACTACAACCCATTAAGGAACTTAGGTTAATTACATGGCAGAGGGTGTACAGCTTCTAAGACAACGGTTGTTTAAGGAGGTGATTTGTCCGAAATCACTCTCAACAGCTAGATTTTACCCCCATTGTGGGTACCCACATTATAGATGGTTGATTGATTTATACCATAAGTTTATTTTAAGGAGTGTGCGCATAAGAATTCTCATAGTTATGTTCTTTATAAATATCATATATTGTATAAATTAGTTGAAAGGGCACATCCGTTGAAAGCCAATATAAACAGTATAATCTCTAATCCATTACGCTTCAAGGGCTGCCGTAGTACATTTTTAAAAAAATATTTTGTGCTGTATAAAAGTTCTGGGAGTCATCATATCGTTTGGTGATAACATTTTCCTCCAGAAAGGATTTTTCCTTTCAGCTTTCCAAGGGGAACACGTCCTTTCAGTGGCACGACATACCTGCGCGAACTACTTAATGAAGACACGTAGACCACCCGAACAGTCATAAAGGACATGCACACGATGCGGTACGAGAGGTGCATCCAGTATTCCAGATTTTGCTTCTAAATCTTTCACAAGACTGAAAATAGTCTATATTGATCGTTACAGAAATAATTTTGCATACTTCAACGGTTAGAGGACATATTACTGTAATTTCTTCCTTCAGGTTAGAATAATGGACCGTTTTTGAAATCTACGTGCTTGCGTTATGGCGAACGCAGAATTGGTCAATCAACCAACGTCACTTCTTATCGTAGTATGAATGCAATACCGTTGCAATCGACTCTATACTTCTGATTTCTATTACAAAAGGAATATTGAATTCCTTCTGAAAAATTGTTATGTTTGTAACTTTGCCTTAAACATCACAATGAAATGTTTAAACTTACAGCTTGTCGTGGAATGATTTCTGAGATGGAAAAAAAAGGAAAAGAAACTAGCTCATTCTTAGAAAATTATAAAATGATCATTTTTTCATAATTCACAGTCAAAATTTTGTATGGCATTTATTGATACAGACAAATTGATTTTGATACAGAAAAAAACGTTGCTCCAACGATTTATGTGAGGGGTGAGAAAATTGTATAATCTTTCAACAATTTTCAACTAAAAGAATATTAATGTTAATAATTATTTCAAGCGTTTTGGATTCAAAGTTACAAGATTACAGCAGGAATGTTCACGTTTATTGATAGATCTTATTTTAAACTCAAACAAAACACTGCTTCCATATAATATTTATAATTTGGCACTAAAGGAATTGGTTAAAATCATTTGTAACAATTCTATATTTATCATTTAGTTATATATGTAATTGATTCACTGGGTTTGATATGACGCATTGAAATGATATTTGAAGTCCACTTACTGCTCACCTGATGCTTCATTATGAATTCCGTTCACACACTTCAGGATGTTATATGGTAGGTCATAAAGGTTTATACTATTTACATCACGTAATGCGTACAGTAGCTAACTACATAGTATGTCATTAATAATAAGTTTAAAGGCACTTTATTACGTTGCTTGTTTTTATTCTTAGTTTTAATCATGATAGAAAAAACTTCACTTGTCACTTAGCGAACAGATTAACGATATACTTTAATTACCTATCTTCTTTTAAGAATCACATGCTCTTTTTCAAAATTTGATTGGACCTAGGCAGTTCTTTCGTAGCGATTTCTACGGCTGATCTAAAAGAATATGGCTTGAATTTAATATTCTGGAAAAAAATTAATATCCTTGTTGACTTTAAATACTCAAGTTATTTTCTTAAAATAAGAGTTAGCGCTGTTGTAAAAACGGAATACCTCTTGGCGAGTTAAGTCTAATACAAAAAACAGAAAGAATTATTATAAGAAAAATCATGCTTAAGTTCAGACTGAAGACGGATGGAAACGTCGATGTAACCGAGAGATCCTATAGGGAAGAGGAGTCTGGCATTCCTTGGATATCACTACAGTTTTTTTTTTTTTTAAGATGATTTTCAAACTTACCCTACTAACTCAAATTACCAGAATGCTGTGGAATCAAGATCATTGACATTGTAAAATTGAAAGTTGTATTATCCAATAATAAAGTCACATTTCAATAAAAACCTAAAAGTTTTTCAAGACGGTTAATAAGTTGATCCAGTATTTATGAATTCGCTGACACATTGGATATGTGTAAGTTTAATGTATAAGAGCATAATAATGGACGATCCTCAGTAAGTCCCTGCTTATACTTACAGCATTATTATTTTCAATTTTTACAAGAAATTGAAATAATACAGAAATAAATTTTTGAGCCAGATTAAGTGTATGATTTTATTATGTCATTAATAATCATTTTATAAAGATGTGTGGATGTTTTTACTGACTGATAATGAACTAGACTCCATTGGTCGTCATGACAAGAAGGGAACTGTAAATAAAGCAATGCTATAGCAAAGTACGAAAATGTAAAATTCAAAATCGGTGAGCGTTCAACAATTTAATTTGTAAAATGTGAATTTTACAATAAATAAATCGATTACTCAGTAAACATAAGCATTATAGTTATATTCAATATTTTGTGGTCTAATTTTTATTGATAAAATTAAACAAAAATGAAGCATCAGAAAATAAAATGTTTAACGCCTCGTTCGCCAAATATTCTCCATTTCCACCTTTATTCCACCACAGGAGGATAGTCTTTAAAGAAATATAGGCGACTGCATACAGCATCTGATAAAACGGAATGACTGAATAGCTGAGAATTGTTTTATAATTTATTCAATGGTTTAATAAAATAAATAAAATACTTTCATAATATAAACAATGTAAATATTTTTGACCCATACCTACAAACGGAACTGACATAAAGAAACACTTTTAAGCGAAGCGTTAAACCATATAACGGCACATCTTCATCATTATAGTGATTTTCCTGTTAGCAAAGAATTAAATCTTCTTTTGTTCTCTTAAGTACAAGAAGATATTTCATTCCCTCAACTGATGACAGTCGACTAATTAAGCTGTTGTAATATTCCTAAATTATAACACGACGCTGAATCAATTTAATATGTAAATCTTTAATCATTGATGTTTGAATTATTTGTATTTTTTAATTGTTTATTATTTGCATTGATGACTATCGATTGACGGGTATTAGGTAACGATTGACACTAAGATTGACAAAGGCGAGATCGGAATGTAGACTATTGCAGAATAGAGGTCCAGATCAGCCCCAGAAGATTGCATGAGGCACTATCTGCCGTAACACTTATTAAGTATGCTGTAACTAATTAATTTTTTACTATAATGCCGATTAATATATTAGTGGTTGCGGTACTTTAGTGGTCTGGTGGAATGCGTTATGGAAATAAGTGGAATTTTCCATAAACCGAGCCACAGTGGGATCGAATTTACTCTAATCTAAGGTTTTAAGATTGCAGAAAGCCTGAGTAAGCAATTTTCAGATTAGTGTTAAGGAATATGTTGGTTATAACGTTTGTATATGTCTCGTGATTATTTTAAAAAAATGTTAAATTACTACCCAAGAAGGGTATTGGGTTCAGTATATGAACTATTTCTAAGCCAACGGTTGAGAAAAGCGGTGATGTGTCCGAGATCACACTGAACCACCAAATTTTAGCTAGTGAAGAATAGCTAGCTACTTTAAAGAAACTATATGAGCTCCAAATGAGAGTAAATTCACTGAGGTCGATTAAAAACAAGTAAATCTTCTATTTTTTGTGTTATTACACATTCAAAATCGAACACAAACATGCAAACTATATACCTCACTTTGCTGTAAGGCGTTCCATGGCTCCATTTCATTCTGTGTTTTCAGCTACCGGTGCCTTCTCTACCGGACTAATAAACTAACGAGCTTAAGCACAGTGACAAATTGGTCTATAACCCAGGATGACGGCTGGCAAGCGCAGCAAACTGTCGCTTGACTTAACTTCGGAAGGATATTCACAAATACCCAAAACATATTCATGATGTATATGCTCTTAAGCTCACATATACTGAAATAGGGAATACTCTTAGGATAATCATAAAAAAATCCATCGGCATCGGAGCCCTTGTATGTTGGAAATCGTTGAGGAACTATATTTTTCGTCGGTATATTCTGTTTCAAAGTCTTTTCTCAATTTATAAATTATATTTATTTCTTTGAACGCCTTTTTCCTTTTTATTGTTTTTTTTTAGTTATGAGAAACTTTTCTTAGCAACTGGATACTAATTAATTTGTTCAGGGAATCCCTTAGAACCAATCGTTGCTT
This sequence comes from Arma custos, assembly GCA_037127475.1. Classification (NCBI taxonomy): domain Eukaryota; kingdom Metazoa; phylum Arthropoda; class Insecta; order Hemiptera; family Pentatomidae; genus Arma; species Arma custos. The sequence continues at coordinate 91,374,942 of CM073760.1, read as the reverse complement.
TAAAATGCTCATTCCGGTCGCAACAGACGTTTAAAAACAAGTTTCAATTCCAGTTAAAAATCTTTTTCCTATAAGAACTAGCCTGGATTTGATCTAGTTCAGAGATTGCCAATAAATATCTTGAAAAAAGAATGTCCTGTTTGACCAGCAGGTAGAATAAAGTTGGATAAAAAGAAGATTTCAGTTTCCTTAAAAGTTAAAAGATTTCTACATGAACCATTAGGGTTCCGTTAAGGATCAAACTTGAGATACATTATAATAAGTATGTATCTGTACTTACGCAAACACCTGTTACATACTTTAAAGACCTGTTACAATCGGTTCGCCATATCGTCTCATGTATTATTCTCTTCTCTTACTTCCATAATGGTTGGTGTTAAAGCTTAATGCCTGATTAATTTGCTAAACGTGATCTTTCAACCCTTCAATAATGTACGATCCAGGCTGAACAAGCTGCTTCATATAAATATTCAGGATTTGATCTAAGCACTATTTTAGGAGAGCATTAAGCATCTGAGGTACAGATAAACTGAATCCTTTTACACCTTTTGGATTTCTTTTGCTTTACCTGCAATACGTAGAAGCATTTCCTGCACTTTATTTGCAATTAACTGATTTTCTTTTAGCAACCACATACTTATACAGAAGATATGTTATACACATACACACACGCGTGCTAGATATATATATATATATATATATATATATATATATATATATATATAGAGAGAGAGAGAGAGAGAGAGAGAGAGAGAGAGAGAGAGAGTAAGCAAGTCAAAAATGGTTTAAATATTTTAAAAAATGTCTAATGGTTAACAAAAGAATTTCAATATCATCATTACAATAGGATTCCTATCTTTATCATCCGAATATTTATTTATTTTTCTAACTGAATAGAGTTGAACTTTCCATTGAAAAAGTATTTTTTTTAATTATGGTGTTCTTTTGAAGGTACGATATGTACTCAAAAGCTTAACATCGAAATCACATAAATAAATATGAGTTTTACATGATTCTATAAATTATTTAATTTCATATTAGAATTAATTTTTAAATTGATTATAATTGAGATTTTTAGAAAAAGACAGTAATTCACGTTTTACATTAAAGTGCTAAGCAAAACATAATTACGTACATGTTTCAGGAAATGAATACTTGATCAGTATCCATGCCGAATTCTAAGGAAAAATAAATAGTATCATTTTTGTAGAACTGGATGACAAACTGGTTTTAGGTCATTTTCCTAAAATTCTTATGATAATATATTTTCTTAAAATTTAATATTTAAATTATAACCTAACTTGTGTGAAGAAACTGAGGGCTAACAGTTTTATATCACCGAAAATTTGTCTGTTTGTCTTGTTTCATGTTGTCGTATGTAAACGCAATTTTCTACCGAAAATTATTAGTCTTCCAAAATCTTATCTCCCGCAACTCCGCTTTTTGCGTTCTTAAACCAATTTGAATATTAAAAGTTTTTAATTTCCTTTTTTAAGAACCCTTTTGAACGTAGTTAAAAATAACAAGGTGGTTTGGAATTCGAAATTTGCCCGTAATTAAAACATTATTTCAATTTCAACAATTTACCAAATATCACTAGTTTAAAACAATGAACTGATACCCGACTCCAAATATTTTCCGTCAGATTTGTTCTGACCCATTCCTTCATCAATTGTCAAAACATGTTTTATCGTTATGTTTTTTGGTTTGAAGATCCGAGGTAATAACAAACTGGTCTTAAGAACTGTAAAATTCTAATTACACCTTATATCACATAAAATTACTGCAAATTTTACCATTTTTTTAATATCAAATTTTTACAGATATTTACGAAATTATCAATGAATTATGCAGTAACAGATTCAGATAAAGATAGTGTATTCTTACTAAGTTTTATATACTGTATATACACTTTATATGCATTACATATTTTGTTTTCCTTAGAGTACAACGTAATTTCTCTTTATACCGTAAAAGTTGAAACCATATGCTAAGCACCCAGATAAAATATGTGCACAACTACAAATTATTAAATATGTAACCTGTAAAATTCCGAGTATTATGGCTGCTCAGGGTCAACAGGCGCACGAGGACCTTTATATTCTTCCCGATGCAGACCGTCCCATGGCCAACTTATCGGAATGCTATTGATATCGTGGAAAACGACAAAGCAATCCCAATTGAGATTCACAGGGTTAAGCAAGAGAATAATTAAAGGATATTAAAATAACTTGCTTCACCATTTCAGTTCATCTATATCATCTTCTTAACAGTATTGCAATCTGATTTACGTTAATAATAAAAAAAAAACTATAACGTATAACCCTCAGGAATTGAAAGTACAGTAATTTCTTAACATACAATCGAAAGTAACATAAGTATATCCCGTCGGTAAAATTAGCATAAACAATAAATATTTTAAAGGACCTGAACTTTTCAAATAAATATCAACGGACCTGAACTAGATTAGAAAAGAATAATGGAAATGAATTTAATACTAATAAAATGATGTCTATCGACTTACTATTGTATACTGTCTTTTGATTCATAATTACTTAATATCAAAAACAGATCAACCTTATCATCCACTGAGCAAAGTGATTATCATTGTATGTCGTAGCTTGAGTTTGTTCATTAAAGATAGAAAAATGTGTCTGTGAAGCTCTAAGAGATAATGAACAATGGATCAACGAACAACATATCTAAAATAATCAATATATGCATAATCACCCTGTTCAGTATTCGAGAGAAATTTCGTATGACGGCTCAACTAATTGGGCCTGTAGTCGTCACAGTTCAAGGTTTCTGCCCATGAATAGATTTCCAAACCACTCTCCTGGAATGCAAGCCGAAATTTTTAACACATGGAATTGTCGTTTCAAAATCTGTGATATTGAATATCCAGGCATCATCGTCATGTAGTAACTTAATTTTAATATCCGTAGATGGATTATACTAAAGGGTTCCTACACTTTTTACCACTTAGTACAACACCCAATTTTCATACAATCTGATTCTATGGTCTTAGAATTAAAGATTCAAGTGGAAAATGTTATTGTGACACCAAATGGCATCTTAGTACTCCTATTGAATATTAATCAACGCCTTAAAAATTATTTATTTCAAGGATCAAATTAAAACCTATGTACAGTACATGAACTTTTTTTTTAAATGAGCACATTCATTATATTACTAAACTAAATTATTACTTATAGAAAGCTCATTTAACAAATTAACCAAGACTGACAGTAATAATATTAATACTTTAAAACAATCCTCACTAACGAGGTTTAATGTAACTATGGACAAAAAATATCGCTTTATGATTTTTTGTATGCCATCATATCTTATCTGCATTGATTTAGCAATATATATATATATATATATATATATATATATATATATATATATATATATATATATATATATATTTCATTTATTTTTACATGTATAGACACCCAATTTACAACCCTTGCTATATGAGGCTTTATTGCCCAAGCTATGATTTCAGGGAAAAGTCAGATCCTTTGATCTGAATATGTTTAAATACTAAAATGGGATGCCACCCTGAGATCGTTCAATTAGACCAATTCAAAATTTTCATATGTACTGAATGAATGAATGAATTAAGCCTTTATGATAAAGAGAATGATAAAACAAGAGGGTTTATAAAAAAATACTAATATTTACAAAAACATATATATACTTGTATAGTACCTAATATTGTAACTTCAATAACAATAATAATATTTTTCTTGTTGAATGATGAATTAATTAATGTAATAATATAATAGCTCTTTATAGGCCTTCCCTTATGGGAGTATGGTCTAACTTTCCGGAATAACCAGCTCTATTGGGAAGTGAAGTTCGACATTAATTTCTGCCACTTACTTTATTTTGAGCAATTCTTGTCTTTTTTTATCTTCTTCTATCGAATCAGCAGTCATATGTACTACTATTCATACTTAATCAATAAATAAACAACTTTACTGCCCATGCTATGTTATGATCTCAGGATAAAGTCAGATCCTTTGATCTGAATATATTTAAATACTAAAATGGTATGCCTGAAATCGTTATATAGCCACATATAGCAACCTAGATTCGAATTCGGATAATAAATAAATAAATACATCTTTTTTAATCTGGTTAACGTGGTTGGGCATTAAGCATTCGTTGTTCGATGTCTTTAACAAGTAGATTATCAGGTTCATGTGGACAAAAGAAATTAAATCTAAACGACTAGAGGAAAATAGAAGGAAAGGAAATATAATAAAAGTTCTATTTGACGTATAATCGAGTGGCTAATCTGTATCACCTGTTGACAAAAATAGTCGGGAAATTTAAATATATATCTATAAATATAATGTTTTTTTAAATTTTTTTATTAATTGTAGTAAATTTTAAATATTTTTATTTTTATTTTTTTTTTTTTGAAGAGAAAAGATTTGCTTTGGCCTGAATTCGAACCTGGGTCGTCTGCCTCTCCGTGTCAACACCTTCATTTGTGCTACCAGGGGTGGCTTCACAGTCAGGACAAATCCGTTCTGTTCACGGGGTTCGAATTCCGGCCAGGGCAAATCTTTTCCCTTCAAAATAAAAATATTTATAAACATAATAATATGAAAATTGCATATAATTGTATAAATATAATGAACCTGCTTCCCTCCCATGTTAAATTGCAGAGTATGATAAACAATCTGCAGAATCACTGTCGTTTGTGGAATTTTTATGTTAACTTAGTGAAATATTAAAATGAAAGGTCTTGGGTTCAGTAGGTGGTAGAGATTATACTGGTTCTAAGACAACGTTAGTGGATACTTATAAATCGTCTGTGATCGCGCTCAATCACCTGTTCATTCCTTCCATTAAGGGTAACCACTGTGAACAGTGGCCTCAGAAGGGTCTTCAGATCCCACAGGCTCCATCTTCAGGTGCTGAAAGATTATATAATTTCTCTGTAACACTCGGATTTGAACCCGGGACATTCGAAACGGCACTTCAGCTCACGTCCTCTGAGCGCTTTTACTTTCATAACGACATTTTAAAACTTTATAATTTTCTGGCTATCAAATTTTAATTTATAAAAAATTAACAAGGTGTGCAGAGGTTGCGAAAGAAATTCGCTAATTACACCTAGCGCCATAACTACAGGGTTCTTTTCTACAATCATTATGTGATTTAGCAAGACAACCTAGCTAACCACCCTTGAACCAGATCGGGTCAACAAGGTTTTATATCGCTACCCAAAGATTAAATCGATTTACTCTTTATTTAAAAAAATTAAATAATTCGTTTAATGTCTGATATAGCGGTTTACAAGTACTACTGGTATTTATTAGTGGAGGAACACTCCTAGGCATAGGCACTACTTTGCTACGCTGGGGAGGTGTTTTTGACCGGCCTAGCCATAATTGGACCGTTTTATTCAGATAAACTGCTCATAACCGCTAATCTTCTGATTTATCGTAGGCGATAGATTATTATCGACGACCGGTCAGATATCGGTAGCAATTACCTGTAGAGGGGCTGCTGCAAGGAAACCAGCTCGCTAAGTGGACGGTTTGTCCGACAGATCACGAAACTTCCTCGCAACCTTTATTTGCACCGAGTGTCCATTTTGAATGTCCGATCGGGAATGGAAAAAGTTGCCGGTCATGCTCCAACCTGCTTCGAGATCGTATGCGCGAGTGCTCGAGAGGTGGGTGTCAGCTCTTTTTGCCTCCTACGTGCCTGTCGTCATTTTTTCCCACTTCGGCCTGAACACTTTGAAAAACACTACAAGCTCATTGGTTACTAATACCCGTGTAATACCTGTACCATTACCGCAATCCTACGTCCGATTGTTGACTTGAAGGAATGCGTCTTCTTTAAGAGTATTAATTTAAAGAGTATTAACAAATTAATATTTATTGACATTGCTTTGTAGTCTTCTTATGCAACGTTATTTCTCATTCACAATCATCTGTTAGAGAGATTTTAGCTATTTCAATGGACAGACAAATGTTAGAAGTTAATTTTTCAAAATTTGTTAATACCTCGTTACTAATTAGTGACCATTGGAAATACCTTCAAATAGTGTTTTTTTATTAGTATATAAAACCATTAAAAAATAGTTGTTTGTATCTATAGTATACACTATCATTGAGATTAATTGCAAATTATACTATTAACAGATTGATATTCGTGGAAATTTCTTCATAGTTACGTTAAATTAATGCATCTCCCATCGCGACCAACTCTTAGAGACTTTCTAGCAATTGAGGAAACATAAATAACAGCTAGAATAATGATTATCAGATATTACAGATAATGGCATCAATTAAAAAATATATAGTTATAAATTCGCGATATCGCATCTATAACTTATAAAAATACAAGTTCAATAAACATTCGGGCGTTCTTTTCTGACTTCTTATCATCCGTCATGCTTTTTCCCTTTCCTTATTTAAATCCTTGCTTTTCTAACTTTTCCTCACTTCCCTAACAGCAAGTCAGTCTTTGACTTAAATGAATCAGTATTAAATAAAGGATTTTGTAGTTTAGTCTTTTTATTGTTGAGAAGATATAGATATACATTATTTAAAGAAATTATTTCATCCTAGCTAATGTAATTTCATAGTAATCATAGTAACTGAAGAAAATTCTAAAGCATTCAACTTTAGTGCAAGGTAATGTCATTAAAACGGTAAGAAATGTATTCGCTCTGTAAAATGATTGTGTATATTTTATAAGTTATCTAGGCAGTAATAAGGAAGAAATCATAATTTAATTGATGTTTACTGAAATTTAAATACTAAGGATATTGCAGTATCGATGGATTAATTGAATATCGCTTTCGATATTTTTCCTCATCACTTTCTTCGAGGACTAAGTCTCTTTAGAATAACAGGAACTTTATAAATACTTTATGATTTGTATTGTTCATGTTGTTATTCTAAAGATACTTAGTCCACTAATAAAGTTCTATTTTATTATATTCTACAATTAAAAAAATTAGACATTGTGGAAAAGTAAACATTTTTTTTTAAATTTTGAATACTTCATCAATATTCAGAGAAAATTCGAGATAACTGTTCGTAGTGCATTTTTATAATGATATAAAAACATTAAAAAATAGTTTTTTATTAATTGTTATAGTTTTTAAATATCTTTATTTTGGAGGAAAAAAAATTGCCCAGGGCCGGGATTCGAACCCGGCCTCCCACGTGATGTTTTGTCACCTGAGTTGTGTACTCTGCCACAATTAAAAATGGTGCTAGCAATCATATAAGCGGAGCTAAAAAGTTTAAAATTTATACAAAATGTAGTATTCAATCATTCTATCCTAATATTCTACTTGGAGGAATGTTATTCTATGCCGGATTAAAAAAAAAAAACCTGTATTACTACAATTCATGTAGGATCATGGGTTCAGTATTTGGTAGAGACTGTATTCTTTTTTGGGCGATTGTTTGGATTTGTTCTTTGACATTTGGACGAGCAGCTCAGCGCTCTACCGCTGAGCTAGAACAATACATATTTATTTAGTTATGTTACTTTTCGACTATAGAATTGTTATTGTTAATCGCCATACCGGTTGATCAAGATAAACTGGAGATCATTGGGTTAATGCTGACTTACAGTTTTATTTTGATTTTCATTTGAATTTTCACTATAGTTTTTTGGGGATGAGCTTGAATAATTTAACAACCTTTTTTTTAATTAACACTGTTTTTTTTTCGATCTAAAATAATGATCCGATTTCTAAGTCTATAATATTAATATTGAGCATTCACCTTAAATCTCTAATTTGAACATATGATGCAGATTTAGTGATGAGGAAAAATATCGAAAGCGATATTCAATCAATCCACCGATACTGCAATATCCTTAGCATTTAAATTTCAGTAAACATCAATTAAATTAGGATTACTTCCTTAATACTGCCTAGATAATTTATAAAATATACACAATAATTTTACAGAGCGCCTACATTACTTACCGTTTTAATAAAATTACCTTGCGCTGAAGTTGAATGCTTTAGAATTTTCTTCAGTTACTATAGAAATTTTCATTATTGATTTTTCCGCAACTCTATAATATCCACTCCATAGTTCGACAGACTGTATAGTTAAAGGCCATAAAGAAAAAAAAATCGATTATGCTTTTTGTAAAACAATTTTAAATTACATCGTATCGGTAGAAAAATGATAAGCAATAAAGAATTAATGAGTAGGTATATTTTCTTTCCACCAACATAGTACCAATGATATGTTTTCAGTTGCAATGCTGCAATATAAATTTTAAACTAAACTATATAACAAATACCATTTTGTTTAAAAACAATTACAGACAAAAGTAAAAAGAAAAATTAAATGAAAATAATGCCCTTGAAATAAAAAAAATCAACACTATTGCCACGTTGGGAATGTTCTACAAATAAATGTATTTAACCTAGATGTATATTAGCCAACCGGTTCCGACTAAAAACTTTCAAATTTGCGGTTTTGTAAAAAAAAAAAATGGAGTTTAGCAACGTCTTTCAGGGCGGGAACAAATACGGTCTCAAACAGCATATACGTTTAAACCAAATTATTATTTTAGTAAAAAGTTATTTTTTTAAAATTTAATAATAAAATAGCGTTTATAGTTTTCGATCTTAGGGTTAGGTATGCATTGTTTTTTTAAAATCCCCTTTATAATGTAAATTCAAATAAATATTGTAGAATGCATTATTATTTAAGTATGACCCTTATTACTATGCACTTCGGCCTAAAGAGGCCCATTGTGCTTGAGTCCTAAAAATCCCTAACATAGGTCTAGACTTCTGAGAAATTTTAAATAGTCTTTAAACCTCAGTTCTTGAAGTTCCTTGTATCCACCAGGGCCAAGGTCAAATGTCCTCTTTCGACTTAGTGCTATACATTCAAAGAGGATGTGCCAAGGGGTTTCGTCCTCCTCTTTGCACCATCTGCACCTAGGTTCTTGTTCAATGCCTAGGAGATGCATGTGTTTCCTGAGTTTACAGTGCCCAGTGATGGTTTCAACCATACTTTTGAGGTCGGTTCTCGACGAGTGAGCAGCTTCTTTCTTGATTTTATCAGAAAGATTATCGTTGGGATCCTTTATGAAAAGTTTTGTATGCCTTATCTTGGCTCTATCCCAACGTGTTTTTATCTTCCTCTTGGCTAGTTTATTAATTGTATCCTTAGCCAGGGGAAGGGGGACCCCGCACCATGGTTCAGGTCCAATAGGAGCAGTAACTGCTCCTTTCTTCGCCAATTTGTCGGCCCTTTCATTTCCTGGAATATTACTGTGCCCAGGGATCCAAAATATGTTAACTCTGTTATGTACAGCTAGTTCATCTAGTCTTAGACAGCATTCCTCCACTAGTCTGGAGTTTGTTACTGCATTTTGTAATGCATTGCATGCTGCCTGACTGTCAGTGAGAAAGTTAATTACCTTATTCTTGTGGTCCTTCATAGCGAAGGCACCTGCAAGTATTGCCCATATTTCCGCTTGGAATACAGTGGGTGTCGTGCCCAGAGCTAAGTAATGACCCATGCCCTGACAACCCCTAAACCAGAATCCCGAGCCGGCACCAAACTCCCCTTTGGATCCATCCGTATACACATTTAGACCATTGGGTGGATTAAAGCAATCATTCTTGCTTTTGCAAATCGCCTGTATATTGACGTGAAATCTTTTTTCAAAGTTATACTTATTCAGCATTGAATCAGAATGCTTTTTTAGATCTGCATTTTGCTCGATTATATCAAAGACACTTCTGTGTCCAAAATCGTTGGTGGGTTTTTTGACCCCTCCTATTTTTACTAGCCTGTAGGCTGTCTTCAATGCCTCTGATTCAATTAGAATGTCAAGAGGAGTTAAATCAAGTATAGTTTCCAGTGAAGCGGTAGGGGTGGTTCTCATGGCCGCAGTGATCATAATGCACCCAAGCCGCTGCACCTTCTCCAACCTTGATCTATTTTGTTGGATACCAGCTTTGTGCCACCAGGCTATTGAGCCATAGGTTAGCACAGGTCTAACTATTGCTGTGTACATCCAACGGGCCATCTTGGGGCTAATTCCCCACTTGTTGCCACATAGGCTCTTACAAGTCCACAGAATTCTTGTGGCTTTCTTGGTAACATAGTCGATATGTTCATTCCAGTTTAATTTACTGTCCATAATAACACCGAGGTATTTAACCTTCTTGCTGAATGGAATACTCATCCCTTTCATCCTAGGGGGGTTGAGTTCCCTCAATATCCTTTTGTTTGTAAAAGGTACAATTACCGTTTTATTAGGATTGATGTTCAATCCTACTCTCATGCACCATCTCACCACCATTCTTAGTGCCATTGTCATCAACTCTGAAATAGTTTGTTGGTCAAAGCCCTTGATTATAATTGCTATGTCATCTGCATAGCCTATCGCTTGGAAACCCGCCTCATTTAGGAGGTGTAGTAGTTCGTCCACTACCAGGTTCCATAGGAGTGGGGAAAGGACACCTCCTTGGGGGCAGCCTGCGGCTGCTTTAACCTTTAGGTGATAATTGCCCATATTGGCTTGAATGACCCTATTCTTTAGCATGGCAATGACCCAATTAGCAATGTTTGGTCTAGTGCCGTGCCTTAGTAGGGCATTAGTTAATATATGAGTAGGGGTATTGTCAAATGCTCCCTCTATATCTAGAAATGCTCCGAGCGCGATTTGTTTCCACTGCAGAGCATCTTCTATCTGGTCCACCACTGCATGCAGCGCAGTGTCGCAAGATTTTCCCTCTCTGTATGCATGTTGATGCAACATTACTAATCCATCACTGAGATGTTTGTCCCTGATATATCTATCAAGAATTTTCTCCATTGTCTTCAGCAAGAATGAGGAAAGACAAATGGGGCGATATGATTTGGGTTCATCATATGTTTCTTTCCCTGGTTTGGGAATAAATGTGACCCTAACTTCTCTCCAAGCTGTTGGGATATAATTAAAGGCCAAACAGCCCTGGAATAGAGTGGAGAGCCTGCCTAAGATGATTTCAAGACCCTCTTTTAGCATGGCAGGATAAATTCCGTCAAAGCCTGGTGTTTTGTACGGCTTGAGGTTTCTAACTGCCCATTTTATGGCGCTGGTATTGAAGATTTCACGGACTGATGTCCAGTCCGGTTTGCACCTATCCTCAGGGAGGTAAACCTTCGTATCCGAGGTTGTGAGCTTGCTCCCCGGGAAGTGCGATTCCAGCATAGCAGTTATAGATTCTGTAATGTTCATGGGATCTCCATTTGGTTTCTTTAAGGAGCCCACTGTATTACAGTAGTTGCTCTTAGAAAGTATTTTATTCATGCGAGCGCATGTATTCGTATTATTAATTTCTTCACAGAACTGTCTCCATGAGTTCCGTTTGGCTTTCCTAATGAGGTTATGATATTCAGTTAGAGCGTGTCTGTATTCGATCCATTCACCAGTCCTTTTTGCTTTATTGAAAAGTATTCTGGTTCTAGATCTTGACTTCTCTAACTGCATATTCCACCAGGGTACATTGCAGTTTGACCCTTTAGTGGTTGTTCTACAGTTATCCTTGAATGCAGTGATAAGTGCCTTAGTCAGTAGTCCATTTAAGAACTCCAGCTGGTAGGTATTAGAAGCCAAACGGGGACATTCTTTAATTAAGTCTTTAAGATTTGTCCTAAAGCCTTCCCAATTTGTATTTCTGGGATTTCTATAGGTTTCAGGCTTTGAGATTGTAGCCTCAAGCTCCCACCTGATATATTTATGATCAGAACTGGAAAAGTCTTTAGAGACATGCCAGTTTGTAATATTTATCATTCTAGTTGATTTAAAGCTCAGAGTGAGGTCTATGACCTCCTGTCTGTTAGAAATTTCAAAGGTTGGTGTGTTACCTTTGTTAACTATATCTAGATTATTAACTAGCAAATATTCCAAAAGGGACTCACCTCTACGGTTGGTGTTACTGCTGCCCCAGATGTTATGATGGGCATTGGCGTCCGCCCCAATAATTCCCATCGTTTCCTGTCTTTTGAGATAGTCAACTATACTCTCAAGGCAGGTCGTTGGGACTTGTTCCTCAAATGGGAGATACAATGAGGCCAGGATGACTTCCTGGCCCCCTAAATTGATCATTACTGCCACAGAATCTCTGGAACATAATGACCACATTGGAAAACAATTTAATTCTATTTTTGCAAGGATGCAGGCTCTGGGCCTTGGGCAGTTTGCTTGGATAAGTCTATATCCCTTCAGGCCCAGTCCTGCAATCCTGCTATTTTTGTTAATCCACGGCTCTTGTATAAATATAATATCAATGCCATGACTTACCACATATTGCTGCAGAGTTCCACTGGCTGCCCTGCAGTGATGGAGATTTATCTGCAGCAGCTTGATCATAGTGATGAGGGGGGATCACCCCCGGGATGTGGTGGAGTTTCCTCCTTTCCACTGCCCGGGGACGGTTTGCGGCATACGGGCCCGGCCGCGCCGACGGCCTGACGCCCCACCCCGTAATCCCTCCTGCCTCCGTGCTCCGTTCGTTGCCGCCTGGTACCAAGCTTGGCAGTGACAGATACACTTTGGCCCGAAGTGGATCCGGGCACGGTGACGCCAGCCGCCGAGACAGCCGCACCCTCACCACCCGTTGTTTTTCCCACCTCTTCACCAGTCTTCATATCGTCCACAGCTGTTTCCGGTGTGGGTGCGTCTTTTCCTGGAAAGAATTTTACCTGAAGGTTGTGGAACCCGTGGTAGATTCTTCCATTCTTCTCCTCAATGGCTTTGGCCACAGATTCGGGAATGGATGCCACAAAGTACATCCCATGTTTATGGGTCTTGTTACCAAGAATCTTCCATCTTTCAGTCTGCAGACCCGTATTCTGTACCTGCAGATTCTGTAGGCATTCCTTAATACCTTCCACTGGGTTTGGTATGAAGGTGCCTATCTTCCTGAAACCCTCAAGTTCTTTGGGGTCGCAGGTTTTCAGCGGTGCTCCCTCCCATGGGGAGAGCTCCGCAATATTACTAACGAACCACTCCCTGGTGGACTCGTCCTTGCAGTTCACCACGAGTGCTCCGTCTCTCAGGGAGTAGCCGTTGAAGCCGACGGGGGTTTGTTCAACCTTCCTCTCCCTCATTCTTTTCAGGAGCTTGAGCATAAGGCCCTGAAAATCTTCATCCTTCAGTTTCTGATGAGGATAATCTGTATGGGCAACTGCAACCTTGATGCTTGCAGCTGCTCCACTATAGTCCATTTTTGGTTTCTTCACCGTTTTGCAAGGTGAAGGAGTCTCCTGCTTCTCCCTACCTCTCTTCCTCTCATCCTTGGATGTTGAGGGTTGAGTTTCGGTGGGAGTCGCCTTTTTCTTTTGCCGTAGAAAGTTCTTCCTCTGGCTATGCGTCATGTTCTTCCAGACTTCGTCTGGAAGTTTGTTTATATTGATCTCAGAGGTGGTTGCCAGCTGCTGTGCAGGTGGTTCCCTTTCCTCTGCGAGGTCTGAGACCTCTTGTTCTAGGTTAGCCATCAGTTCAGAGACCGATTGGCTAATTACTGACGAGTCAGTCGTATTTGACTCCATGGAGTCCTCATTTATTTTAAAATTTGTATAATTTGGGTTCATTTTGTTCCCACGAGTAGCAAAGGTAATAAAAGGTCACCTATAGCAGAGCCTTGTTACTATAGGAAGGCATTTATTGAAACCGGAGGTCGCCCAGGTGTCCGGAGTTCGCATAGTAGGACTGAATCACCCTCAGCCATTCATCCAATAGCCTATGCAGTTCCGCCTGGATTGGGGGATGTTTATCGACTTCCCAGTCTAGTTCCGATGGGTTTCGTCAGTGAGGAACTGTGCAGGGGTACCACGTGCAGGACGAGGCTCTTCACCTCGCATGGGTTCTGGTACTAATAAAAATTTCTCAGAAGCCAAGACCAATCGGACTGAGAGATGCCTATCTCCCTGGGTGCTTTGTAGCTACCCTTCACCCCCATATAACAAATACCATTTTGTTTAAAAACAATTACAGACAAAAGTAAAAAGAAAAATTAAATGAAAATAATGCCCTTGAAATAAAAAAAATCAACACTATTGCCACGTTGGGAATGTTCTACAAATAAATGTATTTAACCTAGATGTATATTAGCCAACCGGTTCCGACTAAAAACTTTCAAATTTGCGGTTTTGTAAAAAAAAAAAATGGAGTTTAGCAACGTCTTTCAGGGCGGGAACAAATACGGTCTCAAACAGCATATACGTTTAAACCAAATTATTATTTTAGTAAAAAGTTATTTTTTTAAAATTTAATAATAAAATAGCGTTTATAGTTTTCGATCTTAGGGTTAGGTATGCATTGTTTTTTTAAAATCCCCTTTATAATGTAAATTCAAATAAATATTGTAGAATGCATTAATAATGATGTAGCCTTCATCTAGAAGTATATAAAACTAATAAGAAAGACTAGCCAAAAAGCTATGGTCAGAAGTATTGTATTTTGTACGTGATCGGTGGAGTTAATCATTTCGCAAGTGAAAAAGTAATAAATTTAATTTAGTGTTTCACAGAAAAAGTTAATTATTAGATATTTTTATTACAAATTTTCCATCAAAAATAATATTAACAGTTTGGTTATGTTGTATTATTATTTTTGATTTATTCGTCATCATTATAAATGATGCCTTATTCATTAGCTATATGTGAGGGCTCATAATTTCGATTTCTTCGCAAGTTTTTAAAGTAATCTGTTTCACAGGAGGAATAAATTTCAGCAGATCTCCTTATCTCATCTCTCCTTTTTTCCTTTGTTACAGATCTACCTTTGGGATATAAAGCTGATCCACATTTTTCAAAATTTGCGGTATATTTGCCTATGGCCTCTCTGATTTCCTTAGATTGCATTAAATTTTGAATCTTCATTATAGTGACATTTAAATTGGAAAAGGTGACTAGATAAAATTCATCATTTAGCGATTGCCAGTACGTTTATATGGTATTATTGCAACGATTTGCATTACGATTTGGTTTTGCATTCCTACTTTGATTTGTTTCATACAAATTGTACCCGGAAAAATAGAAAACAAATTAAAAGTTATATTATAAGGATGAATTTCTCTTTGATCATAGTAAAAATGTTACGTGCAAAATTTTGTGCAAACACTGGCCACAAATTTGTAATTTCTTAGTATGTTTAATTCCGTAAAACTTTTCATTTATAAGCTGATCTAACAAACATAAACATTAATAATAATATAAATATTTATTTCAGAAATTATACAAATCCAATTTGGCACTTATCCATTACATAAACATTAGCAGTAAATTTCCAAGAACTTTTTCATTTTTCTTCCAATATTGTTAATTTAGATGGAGTTAATGGGTGCATAAGTTCTACAGTTACAAGCTGTTAGCCACTTTGAGGAACTTGCCACATTTCTACCAGCAAACTGTTCATCAACAACTGAATTAGTGCGGAATGACAATTAAATTTAGCTTCCAACTGAAGTTGAGAAAATCATTTTCTTATCACCTGTGCAGTGACACTTTCACAGCTTGAGATTGTGAACGTAGACAAGTTAAGACCACTTGTTGCGGAGTAATCTGGCTATGATTGTGCACCGATTTTATGTGATCGCCCTTCGTCCATTGCCGAGGGGAATGTTAACGAAACGCGCATCGTTTGCATGTTAAGTGTTGTGCCTCAGTCGAGGAGCCTTCATCAGCTCGAGTATGAACACAACTGAAGTGTTCCGATTTCATAGAGGTCAAAAGAAAAATGTTATTTGGGTAACACCAACCATCATGAGCCCAAGAAATCTCGCTGACACTTATATTACAAATTCACTTGTTGCAGCAGAGACCTCAAGTTAGCCTTCTCAAATGGATTGATATAGTTACAAAGAAGACTTTTATTCAAAGGATGAAGAAGAAAAAATAATAGGTAATTACAATAAAGAAATGCACAGAGAACTGGAGATAAATACAGCTTATGACAATATAGCTTCATTTGGTTCTATGTATATAAAAAATATTACTGTTTGAATAGACTAGAATAGAAATATCCTTACTTCCAGACATTTTTTAATTGATGAAAGATTGACAGAATTTTCAATTTTTATATTAACAATCAACTCAAAAAACACAAACATAAAAGAATTTGATAAATGAAAGGGAAGCACATATTACAAGTCCAGACGTTCAATGGACATATTCAATATGTTAATACAGGATTTCACCTTGAATAAATAAGGTCAGAGAACTATGAAGTTCATGGCATACATTTTCTACATTGAAGTCACAATGATCTCACCTTCTGAAACGAACCTATACATAATATATATCTCTAAGTAATAGTACTAGGATATGCATTGATATTTACAAATGACACTCGAATGTAACGTTCAAAGGTGAACTTGTGGTCTAATGTTTTTTCAATGAACAAATAACCAGTAACTAATCAGAAATCCATACGTAGCCTTTGTAAAGTGCAAAACGTTAAGGAGTTCCAGATCACATCATCTAGAAAAAAACTTCAACAATTTTTATCATTTTCCATATCACTTTCAATTATTATGATCATTAAACATGTCAAATTTTATTTTGATGTCTAATTTTTTTCGAGATGTTAGTTTTCAAAGTAGATGGAATATAAGTTCATGACTTATCGAGATGACATATTATTTGTTACAATCATTTCTTCAAACAAATAATATGAAAGATCTGTGATAAGTCAAAGATGCATTTAGTCGATGACAAAGTAAATAAATGGACCTTTTTAATTTTTTTAAGAAAAAATATTTGCATGTTTATAGGCAACATTATGATCTTATATTCATAATATTGAGAAAACAATTGACTACTATGTCGTATTAATATCTGATTATAGCGTCCCTGAAGGAGATTCTCTGTTATTCACACATTTTTAATATATATTTATAAAAAATAAATCTCCACTAGTCACCAATGGGCTACGTCAAGGCTTCTAATTAATTCATCAAGTCAATAATGAAGTAATTAATTGAGAATATAAATTTTGTGATAAATATATGTAATTAATAAAATTAAAAAGCTATTAAGCATATTATGGTTAATAAGACTTCCACTAATATTTGAATCATTTGATTCATATTTGATTTCATCGTTTGTTTGATCTGGAAATTTTATGATTCAAAGTTTGTGACCAATCCCACTCTTAAAAAATGTATATAAACCATAATCTGTTTAAAACAATTTACTTATAATACACCAAATAAATTTCTGATCATCCTAACCTTCTCCGGTATATTTTATGGAGGGAAGGTAAGGTGTGAGTAACCCATGTCACTATTCAGAGTTGAGGAATTAAGGAAGTTATCGCCTATTTGAATAATTTCCTACCACGTATGTTTCTTTCCTAGAACCTTTATAGGCTAACGGGCTGATGAATATTTATGTGACCAAGAACTTTTTCTAGTAGGATAAGACGCGTATTCGAATTAAATTAATGATGTATTACTTTATAATAATCGCTATGTTTCATCTAAATGTTTTAAAACGATCCTTAGTCGAAATTGATTTCATTTTTTTTTAATTTTGCATCATCGGACTAATTATTTGTCCTGTCGGAATTTTGTTAAAGAATATTCTACCTAAATCAATATGTTTATGGAATTATTTCTCTTTCAAATTAAATTTTAAAAAGAAAATACTTGGTTAACAAAAAAGTTGTTGAAGTTTTGAATTTCACTTCTGGGAAACATGTTGGATATTGAATCTTTGCATGTTTTTCTGCAGAAAATATTTCTGAGACGTTACGAAATGCTTTTAGTTAATAGGCGTTGTAATAATTATGATTAATTTACAAGAAATTAAAATTTTCAAATTGTGCTACGAATACAAACACCTTTCATGAAAGTAAAACAATTGAACTGTACGATACCTGGCTCAACATTGAAAAGTCGTAGATCTTTATCTAACAATGTAAGCTGATCAGATACAATTTTAAATAAGGCTTAACACAAATTTAATGAAAAAATTAAAGTCTCTATTATAAATTTAAAAAAGTTTACAACATTTAGTACAGAGTGCATGCGGGTAGTGGATTACAAAGTACTGATATAGATTTTTTTCTTTTTATTCAAAGCCCCTATCTAGAAAAGGAATATTATACTCAGATAAGATTGTAAATATAGACATAATTTATGGGCAGAAAATAACTAATAGTCATACCATAAAAAAACAAAAAATATTAAGTTTTAATCTGTGTGAAAAATAAATAAATTGTGTTGTAAGAACTTTAAAATTGAATTTGACTAGAGAAGAACGCCTAGAACGCGTTTTAAGAAAGAATGATATACTATATAACAAACATTCAACAATAGGAGTTCGAGTGATTTGCCCACATGAAGCGTTCAGAATCTAAGTTTTTTCACCAGTTTACCGATGTCATGCTCCCGAATCTCGAGGTTCAAAAGCTAACTTAAACAGAGAGAAATAAGGCAGCAAAATCTCGTGCTAGACAACATTTTTTTACTAAACTTGTAAAAAACGAAAAAAGTCAGTTTTTGAAATTTTGGATTATCCCAATGCCTTAATTATAGAATTGGTATAATAGGAGTTGGTTCACCTCCAGACGGATAGGGTGTACCACTCCTAATTTTGATTAAAGAAAATGTCTATTTTTTAACATCATTTAATTAATTTATATATTATGTAAAAGTGAACTAATCTTGCTTCACAGTTCTCGTTTGTGAAATTCTTATCAGCAGATAGTCTAGGAAAACGTTTCGAAATTGTAACACAGCCATTACAAAACATATTATAATGATTATATGATTTAACTTGACGCTGTTAAGTAAGTTGTTGACCAGTGGCTACTATTAAATATTACCCAAACGAAAAACTTGGAATTACAAAAGGATAAATTACGTACCTTAGAAAAAGCGTTGTTGCGAAGTCATATCTAAGCTCGTAAAATTTAATGGAATTGCTTCCAAAGCAGAAAGCCAGGTTCAGAATTGGCAACAGTTGTTTAATTATGTCTGTTTTGTAAAACAATTATTTCTTAAAATACTGTTGAACCCTATGTTACTATTTTAATTATTTTCTACCAGAAAGAATTAATAATTAAAATAAATAAATTAGTTTAAAAAAAACAGATTTTTTAAAATTTATTTCATTGTGATTATTTAAATATTTTCATTTGATTCGTCCTGGCCGGGATTTTAATCCGGGTCCTCCGCAACTCTAGCGTGGTACTCTACCAACTAAGCTACCAGACTCGTAACCAGGCCAGACAAATCCATTCTCTTCACCGATCCTATATTTCCGATCATATATAATCGAAATTTTTGCGATGCATATATGGGGAAGAATGTTCAGTGAACATTACCTTAATTAGGATCTGGTTGATGTACGTCAATTTTATATTTATAATTTTTTATTTCATTTTGTTATGATTATTTAATTTTTTTTTTTTGAAGAGAACACCGGCCAGGACAAATCTTTACTCTTCAATATAAAAAAACAGGAATTATTTGAGTAGATAAAAAAAAAGTTTTTATTTTTACACGGTGTTTTAATGAGAAGTATTCTCACTTTTTAAATTTTATTTATTATTATATATTATTGTTATTATTATTATTATTGTATTTTTTTTTCATTCTACATTTTTGTCAGCCTATCTTAAATTACGTAACAGTGGGAAATGCGGGCTGAATATAAAATAATAAACTTTGAAACTATTTTTTTTTTTTATTTACAGTTTGGCTGTTCATGTAGACGATTTTTTTGGAACTTCAAATTCTTATTCAAAGTATCTTAAATCTAAAATTCAAACATTAAAGACAGATGGTAAAAAAATATGAAGTTATCGGGTACACTAGCTCCATACATATTTTAACTTATGAAATTATGGAAGATTTTGAAACAGCAAACGTTAACCAAATATCCTCGACATTGTAAATATTATTCAAGTTTTTTTAGTTTCAAGAAAGTTCAAAATTTTATACTAAAATTAGGCTTCGCTTTGAAGCATAATTGCTATAATTCATGATAGTTCATTATATAAGCACTACTTGAAATATTTTCACGACTATGAACTTTATTAGCTAAGTAGATTAAATCGCAATTTAAACTATCGCAGTTTGGAATTTATGTTGATTATGTATATTTAGGTTTATTAAACTGATAATAAATTTTAAAATCTTTGGATATATTTAAGTTTCATTTAAATTTGTTTCAAATATTATAAGTTCTACATGTAATAAGTAACATGTAAGCAGAAGTTAACATCCTGAAGTTATGAATTAAGCTGAACAGAGATTGAGTTTCCTTTAACCATTTATTTCTGTCGTAAACAACGAATTGAAATGTTTATACTATTTAGAGGAAGTAAATAAAATTAAAAAAAAAATATGTGCCATTTCAATTAAAATTAAATTATGGCTAATTTAAATATTAGGCTATAATTGATAAAAGTACAGCTAAACTGTTTATTAAACATCGGAAACGGAAATTGGGAAACGTTTGCGACTGGGATTGGGCGTCGGCGTGACCCAACGGTACAAGGTTGAGATTTCGTACCTTACGTCACCCATTATTGACTCTCTTTCTAAAACAACTTAGATTTTAGCTGACGATGCCTTATTTAACGTTTCTAATTACAAGACTTTAATAATATCAAACTGGTTGCAATTATTTAATCAATTTTAGTGTATACATAAAAGTATCGAAGTGCATACATAAAATTATCGATAGAATATTATTTATTTTGTTTGTTCATTTTTATTTTTATTTTTATTGTGAAGTAATGTGAAATCTTCATTTTTTCATTATCATAAGAAGCTATTTTTATTTATTATTATGTAATCAGCTTTATAGATTGACTTTTCTAGTTGTTTTTTTTTTCGTTGTACTCTAAGGCTCTAAAGCCCACAATAATGTACAGTTACGTTATTCTAAAGGGACTTGTCGCAGAATATAAAAATAAAAAAGAATTTATTATTATTATTATCTTAGTCAGTATGATAAATAATTATGAGGTTCAAGGACAGTCTATACTAATAGAACTTAATTAATAAAATATAATAAAATAAATTGTCTTATTGAATATGGGGAATGATAACGATTAAAAAGTAAATTTATAAAGGCCTATAAAAAGTTCCCCAATTAAGCTTTCCTTTTCCCAACGAATTTAAGAACATCCAAATCGTTTGAACTGATTAAGACGTATGGACCGTTCAAAGCTTGATTTCGTTTTGTTTAAACTTTATTTTTTACAATTAAAATTCTTTTAAAATGAGGTACCTCTACATAGATATTACTGAGACATTCAATTTTTTTATAGAACAATACTAAGCTCAATGGTTAACGTATATTGATTTTTTTTTGTATGTTTAGGCTTCAGTAATTTTAATTGCTATTAATCTAATAATAGTTTTTTGTTTCAAATCTCCATTTATCCATATCAAAAAAATATTTTATTTAAAATATATATATATATATATATATATATATATATATATATATATACGGAAATAATTGTAATACTTTTCCTACCCGGAGGTATTTTAAGTAAATACATAGTATGAGTCCGCTTAAGGCGAGTTCTCTAAATATTATTATTAATCTAATAAAAGCTATAATAGCTAATTAGTTATTTGCAACAATACATGTTTATTCTATGTTAGTCGAACAATAAAAAGTACTTATGGTCGTAGAGGTGGGGGAAATGGTGCTGATTCTAAAATATGTGTTAAAAACAATTTTATTGCCTATTTAAAATGAACAGAAAAACACTTTGGTATTAGCATTTTAAAATACTTCCATAGTATTAGTTCAAAGATGAAATTATGTCTAAAAGGCCATCAATGGATTTTGACAAAGAGAGAAATGGAAATTGTATTAATATAAGAACAAGAATGCTGCGGGAGGGGTTTAGAATTAATTATGCTCCTGGGTACCAGCTATGTTATACCTTAGTTAGTTAACATAACAAAAAATGTCCTAAATAATGTAACTTTTGTATTATTATTCGAATTAGTCGCCTTGTTGAATAATTGATTTGACAAACAGTAACATAATTTTATCTATTTTCCTCCACAAAAGTGAAAATATTTTCTATTATACTCTAATTATCTATAATCATAGATATTCAAAATTCCTTTTTTAACAATTATATATTTATATTATATAAGGATTTATGAATCAGCAATACGGAATCACTTTAGAATTTCTCTTTTTGTACAATGACGTCTTAGATAAAGTGTCAATAGATTTCATAACACCCACTGGATCCGCTTCTTTCCTAAATAAAGTGGAAGTTTCCCAAAGCTCTCTGTGTTCCCGGATTGTGTAAAAACAAAAGTTCTAAGGCCGAGACAGATCCGGTTGAACGGAATTATAATTTGGTGTGGAAAAGAGTGAAGTTAAAGTGAGAAAAAATGCATACCTTTCTTTAAATATGAATTTCCCAAGTCTCAGTAGATTAGACCGAAATATTGAGAAACTATTGTTTATACTTTGAAAAATTGTATGTAGGTTTTTTTTTTATTAGGGATAGTAATCTAATAACTAGTATTGGTAGATGAATAAAACGATTTATTAAATCACTTTTTGTATTTCATAGCTGTAGTTAAGCTATGGCGTAGATTTCAAAAAGCTATAGTGAAAATAATTACTTATAGATGATGAATTAATGATTAAAATATAAACAAAATGATATTAAATTTAAGACCGTGGAAAAATTCCAACGAAAAGCCTTAAGTCTCCAAACTAAAACAGAAATAGAAATTATCTGTCCAATATTTCGCCCATTCAGGCATCCTCAGGGTAGAAAGAGAATAGCAGCAAAACAAAACATGAATAATGCACCCAAGAAACATCCCACCCCCTCGAAGGCTCAAATGCAACTTGAGCCTTCGAGGTGGTGGGATGTTTCTTGGGTGCATTATTCATGTTTTGTTTTGCTGTTATTCTCTTTCTACCCTGAGGATGCCTGAATGGGCGAAATATTGGACAGATAATTTCTATTTCTGTTTTAGTTTGGAGACTTAAGGCTTTTCGTTGGAATTTTTCCACGGTCTTAACATTTATGTAAGGTCTCTTTTTAGTTTTTGATATTAAATTTAGTTTACAAAGGAGTTTTCCTTTAAGGTTTTTGTATTAATGGGTTTTACGGATATCCGAGCATCTGACGTCAAGTTTAAGCTTTCACTAAAATGCGATTTGTAGCTTACAAGGCTTGACGAATTTATCGGGATCATCTTGAGAGGGGATAATCATCTGCTTACAAACTCAACAATAATCCAGTTCAAGTAATGTTCGCTGGTTCATAAGCTTAAAATGTTATTGCCGTCTAAAGAACACGATATAGTAGATAATTTCTTCTTTCGGATTGCAAAAATAATCGACTATCAACGTTGTTCAGGGATGTTATTCTTTAAATTCATTGGCTATAATACATTTTATGTAATATAATTTACGCAAAAAGATGGTTTGTGATTACAAAATAAGGTAAATACATTTTTTCAACATTCGTGATCAAACAATAAAAAGATAAGTTTGTAAGTATTAAGGGGGGAATAAACTAATCGTTGTAACTACAATTAGTTATGAGAAGCTATGGGTTAATTTTATTAATTATGCCAATTAGTAATTGTTTATTTTAAAAAGTATGTTAGTAAAATATTAGAGCTCTGAATAAGCTTAATTTGTATAATGGATCAGAGACGAATGATCAATAAGAATGTAAAACAAAAAAAAAATAAAACAATACGAAAATAAATCCTGTACGTTGCTTAAGTCCACATACTATGAAAAATAAATATCAATGACATATAATATTTTCATCATCTGAAATATAAAGATTTTGCATCTACCGAAGAAAGAACTCTAAACAAAAAAAGAACATTTTCATTTTTCGTCAGTCTACAAGCTGTAATTGTTCAAGAGGCGCCATACTGATATTGGAAACTGAGATTGTTGATCTACTACAGTTCTAAAGCGAGTTGATTTTATTACTTGCGAAACATTTGCAAGCGTGTTCAAATCGAGACAAACGTATTTTCTATTATAGATGATGTAAGATACACACCTTGCTGTAAGGACCACCATCAGAGTTGAATTAAATAACCAGTTTCGATTCGGTTTTGAATTTTTTATTAGTTAGTCGTTTTCACCTCTATTTGATCATTGTTTAAAGAATTATATACCATTTAAATGAATGATTTTAATTGTAATAGCTCCTTTACATTAAGATTTTTTAACAGCATTACTTTAATGCATACATTTTTCGTTTATTTTATGGTTATATATTTCTTAAAACCCTTGATCTTGTCAAATAATTTATTTTTTATACTAAAAATAAAATAAAATTCTTTAGTATTAAAGTAATAAATGAAGAAGTGAAACAGGAAAGTAAAAAACAGCAACGGGAATATAAGAAAAATTAAAAAGGGTTGAGCAAAGATCCCTAGTTAATTTAGAAAAGCCTAAGCTCAAATGAGACATAAAATATTTGTTAAGATATTAACGGAAAAAATCCAACCAAGAAGCCTTAAGTCTGTAAACTAAAAATAGAAAACAAAATGTTTCTCAATATTACACCAATTCTGGCATCTTCAGGACTTAGAATAATGTCATATAGCTATTTATCATATAGCATATCGTTCTTCCTTTGCTATTATTCTCTTTCTCTCCTGAAGATGCCTAAAAATATTTCTAATTAATAAATTTGTAAATTTAAAATAGCTCATTGAGTCAATTGCTTAGCTGCTGGCCCTAAGTTCACGGGCTTGAATCCGTTTGTGACAGGTAAACGATTTACCTCTTAACAATTGACCCTGTGGGATCAACACTCTTCCGGAGCTTACTCAGTCTATATAAAGTTTGAGCGTGCCGACCTACAAGCTGTGCAAGCAGTCAATCGAGTTAGATTCACTGCCAAGATATACAAAGGACGGACAGGCATTATTCAATGCCATAGATGCCAACAGTTCGGACACACTAAAAATCACTGCTCTCGAGCACTGGTATGTGTCCGTTGTTCTGGCCCACATTTAGTCTCTGAGTGCCAGAGAGAAACAACCCCACTGAAGTGCTTCAATTGTGGAGAAACTCATGTAGCCTCATTCTCAGGCTGTGTAGTCAGGAAAGCTCTGCAGGCGAAACTGGAGAAACTCCGCCAAAGTACCAGGACTAGAAGCAAGCCTAATCCAGCAGCACCACCAGCATTTAACGAGAAAAATTTTCCCCATCCCTCCAAACTAACTCAAAGACGGACTGACGGACCAATGAGGGACCGACCTCAACCTCCACCCAGGCAGACCGAATGGACTTCAGCGGAGAGGACCGTTGACAGGCCCTGTTACGATACTACACCCCCTTGGGTAGAACAACTTATGACAAATATCAACAATTTCACAAACACTGCAAACAGACTCTTCGAGTTATTTTCTGCTCTACTGACAAAATGAATAACCCAATGACGCTACTAAATTTCAATACTGACGGACTCATGCCTAAAATTACAGAGGTATACGCCCTGATAGCACAGACCCAACCCACTGTAGTGATCCTCACTGATACCAGAGTTAATTTCCAGCGCATACGCATTCCCGGGTACGATCTAACGGGAGACCATTTGGTTGAGCAAAAAGGTGGGGTCATGATAGCCATTCGACACGGTACAAGATGGAGGGATCACCCTACACCAGTGGCCATCAGAGACCCAAAAATACACCACAAAACCATACAGGTTCAACTGGATAAACCCACCATTATTACAGGGTTATACAGAAGACCTAGATCATCCCATGAAGAATTCTCGAGACTGCTCCACGCGTGCGCCAAGAGAACAAACCATTGGGTAGTGGGCGACCTAAACGCCCGGCACACCCTCTGGAACAATGCCTCTTGCAGTGAAGCGGGAAAAATTATTTTAAAAACACCGTTTACAGTGGTTCACCCCGATACCCACACATTTATACATAGGGCTAATGTGGCATTCAGGTCAACGATCGACCTACTTCTAACTAGACAGCCCCATCGCCTTATTGAATGCGTAGCGCTGGATATTATAACAACGGACCATAGGCCTGTGCTTTACTCATTAGATGGAGAAACACCATTCTCACCTCCACCTACTAAATTTAAATATCAAGCAGCAGATTGGGAGTTTTATAAAGCACATGTCTACCATAATTTGTCAACTGTTCCTACTCTCCGAAAAACGAAAGACATAGACGATTACCTAGAGTTTTTTACAAAAACGATCAGAAGCGCCGCGGATGCGGCCATACCAAAATTTAATCCACTTCCGCCAGCCCTGCGTCCCCTACCAGATCACATTCTTTCACTTATCGCCTTGCGCAATAAGTGGAAGAATAAATGGTACAGGACTAGGGATCATGAGGTAAAATCGGTAGTGAATTCCCTTACTACTCAGGTTCGCAATCTCATGAAACAAATTGCGGACTGCACAGTGGCATGAGAAGCTCCAAGCAATCCATGGCGACCACCGTAAATTTTGGAAATTACTCAGGGCGAGCACAAGGAAGAGAAGCTCTACATTACTACACGACGGTGACAAACTGTTGACAGATGAGGAACAAGCAAGTAAGTTCGCTGATCACTACAGTGCCACTATAGCCCGTCGAACAATCAGTATGACTGAAATCCCGAACGAAGAAATAGGAAATAATTATATGTTTGTATCCCCGAAGCAGCTGAAGGCGATACTCCGTCGTTCGCGAGGGAATAAAGCCCCAGGCCACGACGGAATACAAACTATACTCCTAAAACAATTACCAAGAAGAGGCATAGCTCACCTGACGAACCTCTACAACTCCTGTCTCAGGCTAAGATACTTTCCTGAGGCATGGAAAAGAGCTATCCTCATTCCGCTGCTGAAGCCCGCAAGAAATGGTAATCAGCCAGTCGACTACCGCCCTATTAGCTTACTTCCGCACATGGGCAAAGTTTTTGAGAAAATTATTCTTAATTATCTCAAAACCTATTGCTCAGAAATAGCGTTAATCCCACCGGAGCAGACCGGCTTCCAGGCCGGACTGTGCCCGGATCACCATATGGCGAAGCTACACGCGGAAGTAAGCCAGAACACAGTTAAGAACGAGGCAACCGCTTTGATATCCATAGACTGCACGGAGGCGTTTGACTCAGTTTCCCATAGCCTTCTATGTAAGACACTGCAGGACAACGAGTTTCCCGAGCAGCTATATACTATCATAAGGTCCTTTCTGACACAACGTTCAATAAAGGTACGAGTCGGCGAAGAGCTGTCCAACCCCTTTCCACTCACGTGTGGTGTACCTCAAGGGTCTGTGCTATCACCGGTATTATTCTCAGTTTATACGGCGGAAATCGTTGGTGCCAAATGCAAAAAAGCTACTGTGGCGGCGTATGCCGATGACATTGCCATCTACAGTAGCTCATTGAATGCAGAGAGAGCTCTACGGCAGGCGGAGGTGGCCTGTGAGGAAATAACTAAAAGACTGGACGGATTGAATATTACAGTTAATCCCAAGAAGACCGACTGTATTATTCTCTCCTTCCAAAAGAATAAGCGCCCTCTACCTAAGGTTTATAGAGTAGCAGGCAAAGTTAACAAACCTGCGAATAGCATAACGTATCTCGGTGTCACCCTCGACCGGCACTTGACGTTATCCCAACATTGCAATAAGAAGATCAGGTCGGTGAGAATCAAATCTTACAGGCTAAATCATCTTTTAACCTCACCGAACTTATCACTCCGCCTCAAAGTAATGATCTATAAGGCAGTTATTAGACCAGCACTCCTTTATGGGGCGCCTATGTTGAATAACATTTCGCCAACAACTTCAAAAAGGCTCCAACAATTTCAAAACCGTATGCTGAGGCGTATAGTAAGGCACACTTCTCTACAAAGGACGAAATCAGACATAATACACGAGACTCTCGGACTCCCGACGGTAACGGACTTCATCACACGGAGGCATATCAAATTTTTTGATAGCCTCCAACACTGCACGAACCCACTATTCAACGCACTTACACCGACAGGCCGACCTCAGCGCTGGCAAACACACGTACAGACACTCAACATGGACTGAGTAAACTACTAACAAACTCCAATCAGACAGAACTAGTGAGCCCCATCACTGGATCCCCCACTCCTTCCATTTAATTAATGTTCAGAAAATCCTTCAGACAATCCTCTCTTAAAATGCAGCTGGTGCAGTAGAAGAAATACAATCTATCATTAGTAATTTTTAATATGTTATTTTTTCAAATATTTATAACAACCAAAGGGGTTAAGAAATAAAAAAAAAAAAAAAAAAAAAAAAAAGGAGATAGTCTCGATGCACTAAAACCAAAATCATCCATGGGTTGTAGTGAAAATATTTTTTAACATCTTTTTCTTCTCTAAATTAAGATAAACATCACGTATGGTAAAGTGCAAACGAATTGAGCTCCTAACATGCCAAACTAATAAAATAGTCCCATGTACCTCTTTACATCAATCATCATCGGGTCCGATTTCTGGAAGGTGTCTGCCGATTGGGGATCGACTATTTTATACATTAAAAATAAACAATTTCACGCAGTACTGTTTATTAATTATAACTAATGATGTTTATTGACTCAATTTCATGCTGAATTTATCCATGTTATTTTTGACTTAGGTATGCATAAACAATTTGAAAACAAAAAAAGAAACATTTTACTGAAAAAATGTAGTCTTACTTTACAGTCCAGTGAAATTAACGAAAGAGGAAAGTGCATATGTGGGAATCTGATCTAATCATGACTGTCGCAAACAATCTGATCAGAACGTGTGATGTTCATAGGCCTCTCTATAAGGGCGGAAAGAATGTCCATGAACTCGGTCGACCGCATTTATTTACTTTGCGAATTCTTTCACATCCAAGAACCGGTGCTTATTTAGGGAAAGACTTCTCTATTTTTTACAACCCTGGTCTGTTTTCCGCCTCATGGAAACCGTATAGAAGCTAAAACAACGGGACAAAAAATACGTTTCCCATCGTTCGCTCTGATTCAATTATTTCAACTTGAAGACAATACCAGACCTCAGTCCTTTAAATATGGATAGACAGTTAAAGCTTGCGTGGGATAGTTATTCGTTTACAAAAAAATTTGTTGATAGTTTTTGCGTGATAAAAAATATTGATTGATCGGTGGATTCTAAGGAGCGTAGTAGTTCGGTGGTAGTGCGCTGAATTTCCAGGCCGAAGGTCCTGCGTTCAATCCTGCTGCTTAACAGACTTTTATTCAAGCTGCTCTACATTCCTGGGATCTAGGATAAATTACCTCCCTGCACAACCGTTTTCCAAGAAACAGTACAGTCTCTAACATCTACTGAACCCCAATCTAATTCATTGGTTGCGGTAATTCATGTGAAAACAATGATTGATTGAGGTCACTATGTGATTTATTTGAAACGATCAGGATTCCGTCGAACACTTTTATAAAAAAGAATAATTAACATTTTCGTATTAATGAAAATGATTTTATCCAATGACCATCCTCCTCATTAAGATTAAAACTAAAAGAAAATAGAAATTTGCACTCCACGAGATCAAGATAGTTGTTACTTATGATTAATCTTTGTCAGTGATGATAAATATTTAGCGGTAACATCATTCATGGTGTCGGTAATTTAATACCTACTCTTCTGATTCACAGGAACGAACAAGGATACAATATGTTGTATCGTTGTCATATGTTAATGTATATGATGTATAACAGGGGAAAAGGCTGACCCTTACGGCACACCGACAATAAACAGAGATTCGAATCTTTCGTTCCTTTTCAAGACGAGATATTTTCGAAAGATAAGGAAGTGTTACTGATTGCTAGATATTAGTAGCGGCGCAGTACACAAGGCTCATCTTTCTCAGACCTCTTACAGACAGACAAACGAAAAACGTGAAATATGAATATGATTAACCTTAATACAACGCCATGGTATTAAGCAATGTGCTCTATTGACAGTGAAACAGTTAGTACTGTAGATACTTTACTACGTAATACGTGATTAAAACCAACTAATGCGTTGGAAAAACAAAAAACGATGTTCTCATCATGTGGCGAAAAATGTTATGAACAGTTTCCGCTTATGAATGTACTATACTGTGCGAATATCCTAACAATCACAGAATTGTTGTTTTAGGCAAAGTGGATACTGTATGTAGTAAGACTTCAGTTCTTAATTAATAATGCTAGTTATTCTCATTTTTTCCTATTTTGAACCTATAAAAAAAACCTGTACCACTACAATCCGTGAACGGTGTTCAGTACATGGTAGAGACTGTACTGTTTCATGGACAACGGCTCTGAAAGGAGGTGACTTGTCCTAGGTCACGCTCAACCGCCAGATCCCCCCCCCTCTTATTTTAGGTACCCTATTTTCATAATATTTTATAGAGGCTGGGTGAGCCCCCGGACGGTCCTAAATCCTATATGATCCATTTCCAGCTGCAAACAGACTAAATAAATGTCTTACCCGCAGCGGGAATTGAACCAGGATTTCCGGCATGGCAACTCAGTGCTCTACCACTGAGCCACTCCGCTCCCCAGGAGTTTTGAATTTTGAACCAATAACATTTGAAAATGGCCATTATTGAATTGTCAAAAAGGAATAAAACTAATTTATTTCTAGATATCTTTGGTTTCAAATTTAAAATTTGATGTGGAAAATTATAAATAAATAGTTTTATTATCACCAATGCCAATCAATATAGTGTTAATAAACAATTAAAATTGTTAATAATATTCCCGGGCAGTAGGAAACGCTTATACAAATCAGTATTTTTTTATTGCTTAATTGCTTGTAGGTATCCTGTTCGCTGACCAAGCAATAACTGCAGCGTTCATTGGATGAAAAATTGTCAATCTGTCATAAGAGGCCGAATTTCGAGTTTATCGCATAGTTTATCAATTATCTAATACTTTTAAAACCAAGAATGGAATATCTTACCTTTTTTTTGTTAAATTATGGATTTTGGATTTTTGTGGGATAGAATTGAACATTTAATAGATGATAGATGATCCCGTTTGTAGGATGAGTAACATAAAATTTCTTGTCTCTATATAGCATAAAAAAGCTTTGGTGATTTAAAATTTTATGGACGTCCTCTAGCAACAGATCGGCTCAACAACTTATTGTTTAGATTTGTGTAGCGGTCGAACAGTTAAATTTTAAATATTTTAGTAAAAATAAAAAAAAACTGTACCACTACAACCCGTGGTGGAGGATCTTGGGTTCGGTACATGGTAGGGGCTGTACTGTCACTTGGACAACGATCGTGCAGGGTCGTGATTTGTCATAGATGACACTCAACCACCAGATTTCCTGCTTTATTTTAAATACTCACTTAATAAAAGTTATATGAGCCCCAAGAAGGTCCTAAATCCCAAAGCTGGTCCTAAATCTCTGGCCGCTAACAAATTAATTAAAAGCCAGCCAATGAGCGGGATTTCAGCCCAAGATTCTGCCAAATCTGCGCTTTACCACTGAGCCACTCCGCTCCCTCTTTTATAAATTGGAAAATCCCAAATTTTAATATATTGTTTCTGCTACATAATAATAGAACTGTTTGAATTTCAATGAAAAATAATACACGGAAAACATCGATTCCATGTTCTACGTCATGCGGCAGACATGGCACAACGCCTTTTAGTACACTTGAGTTGTTTGTGTCCCAGGTGATTTTAAGTTCAGTTACTCTGGAGTGGTTTTGAGTCCAGCTGCACCCTTATACTTTAGTTCCTAACACGACCCTCCTCCTGCAGTTATGCGACAGCAATGTCTGTCCAACATAGTCCAGATTTCTCTGCCTTAAGTGATAAGGGGCATGTATACAGACTTCTATACGTGCACCTTGTTCTTGTCTACATCACGGTGGTCGATATTACTGTTAGTGATCAGGCAGTATGTCTGATTTGATATGTGTATTATGTTCGAAATCTCAGCCCCTATCTTACCGAACTTACTAATTACAGTCCTTAAGTAGACATATTCTTCCAATACCGAAATATTCAATATCTCAAAACAGTACTAAGAGGGTAGTCGTACTTTAATGAGCTCACAAATGGGTGTCAAATTAGGCACTAAACTGAATTCTAATTTCTAGAATAATATCGGAGAACCTATTCTAAAATGTTAAGTACTGTGGTGGCACTGAATGGACAGAAGAAGGAGTGACTCCTTAGTTTGAAACATTAAATGAATGAACTTTATTTTAATATTTTCTTTTCTAAACGTTCTACAAATTAAAAATTCAATAATAATAATTAAATCAATATGAATAATTGATGTTAATAGTAATTTCTCAAATTGTTTCTTATACCTTTAATTCTTTTTTTTTGTTTTAGTTTTACAACGTTTACTTAGATTAAATAGCTGTTGTATATTTTAAATTTGCAACAAACAGAATTGATTATAGTCTTTTTATCTAATGCAATTGCTCAAAGTTCAACGCCTGTGGGTTCAAAACACAAAGTATTTTCACTATTTTTTAGCCTTTTGAAGCATTGCTCATCTCTTGGAAAACATTATATAACTAATTCAACTATGAACTTAGGGCGACATGTAGTCTTGTTGCATAACAACCGACAGACTCTGTAAAGTGGGTACCCAAAATATGGGAGAAAATCTGGCGGTTCAGCGTGATATAAGACAACCATAATCACCTTCTTATACAACCGTTGTCCAAAAAAAGCACTGTCTCTACCATGTACTGCAACTTCTCGGGAGACCCTAACGGGTTGATGGTGCTGACGGGTTATAGTACTACAGTTTTTTTTTTTAAATCATTATATAACTAACTGAAGATTGAATTATCAACTAGTGTCTAATATTCTTACTACATATATTGTGATAATTCCTTGTGACTTGTAATCACTTCAAACAGCACGCTAGTTACTTTAATTCGGGGCATGGGCCCATCTGGACTAGCGGCACGGATCAGATACTGCGATGATAACTTTGATATAAATATTCATTAGAAAGAGTAGAAAGTATGAATATATAAACTAATTAGTTAGTTGAGAGTTCGCAGCCTTCATGCTGAAGAAATGAAAAGATTAACTGTTTAGACTATAGTTATATATTCTGTTTATATTGTATTTTTTATTAATAATATACGCTTCAGAGGTGTAATCAGGATTGTGTACCTGTGTATGTGTTACAGAAATCACAGAGCCTATTCCTCTCACGGTTTGACTATTTCTTGGTTGCTTAAACATGAGTTAAAGATATGCGATAATCTATAGCTCAGATAAAGTTAATTAAAACATTATAATTATGTTCTTTAAAATCATAGGTCCTTGATGACAGGATGTTATTGTAAGATCCATAAGGCAGAATCTCAAGCTGTAACAAAACAGTATATTCACTATAGCATAAATGTATACCGAAATTAGCAAATCTCATATTAACATTCCAAAAATAATCTATCAACATCAGACAATAGATCACAGTAAGCATTCCCATTACGTATCCTTCAATAATATTCTTACACTGTTGTCTGCATTGTTTAATGTGCTATGTTCGCTATGTTTTTCCTCTATTATTTTTCTCGATTATATAGAGAGATTCTTCATAATGCGTCTTTCTTATCTCATTGTTCCAATACAATAATAGAAAACAAAATCTTTCTTAATATTAACCCTCATGGAATTTCATCATCTAATCAACTGTTCTAAGTCACTTTACCGGAGGAGGGGGGCGACCTGTGGTCTAGTGGTTAGCGTAACAACCTACTTAGCCCAAGATCGCGGGTTCATAGCCCGGCAGGTGCTTAGGATTTTTTAAAGGGAGTAAAAAATCCTACGTTACGGAGTCCTTCGAAAGGGACGTTAAACGGGGGTCCCGAACCTGTTCTATGTTTGGTACTCGTTAAAAACCCCTATTCACATTAAACCTGGATAGGCAAAATTTAGAGGTCCCAATGTAGCATCGTCCGATTAGCCGTAGCAGCAAAAAGCGACGTTAAATGAACAAACATCTTAATGATAAAATGATTTCATTGTCAAAATAATGAACAGCTTAAATCTTTAATGAAAAGAAAGCAGATTAACGCCATAGCTTCAAAAAGTAACGTCAAATGAACAAAGAAGTCACTTTATCTTCACGGTTCCTTATCCATTTTCTTTTATGAATCATTCTACATTCTTGCCTTACATGAAGGTTCAGGTCTCAGAGAATAATGCTGAAAACAGATTTTTTTTTTTGTTTTAGACAATTATAGGTAACATTAATACATTAGTGGAATGTGGAGTGAATATTCATTTCATATTTGTTTACTAGAGTAATTAATATATCATTGCTAACTATTATCTATGTTCGTTAAACAACTTTAAATTTAATGATGAAATAAATGGTCATGTTTTATATAAACTATAGATTACATTGAAATATACTGTTTTTTCCTCTGCATTCTAAAATGACGTTAATGCTTTCAATTTTTTTTAATTCCACAAATACTGTTATATAATCAATTCAATTATAGCAGAGGAAAGGTTATATTTCAATAGATGGTAAAACATATTATTATACTATCCCAATAGGAGTATAATATATAAATACACACTAATTATGAAAATACTAGTATTTTTTACTACATCAGAAATATTTTATTTTTTGTATATGTACAACAAAATATCCAACGAAGTTGAAATGCTGGTGTCTTGTTTGTTTTATAAGAAGAAAACAAAATCTGTTGAATTATGTCAAATTGTCCAACAGATAATCAGTTTGTTGAAAAAAATTGCTTTTAAAGATGAGTCCTTTTGGAAATTCAGCATTCAATTAATTATTACTCGAGGTTTACATTGCTTAGCAATTAAAGCATATTAGTATTATGCATGATTTTTGCTGGGCTGGAAAAGGAAGCACTGGGATCTCCGTTGGTCCTGCTCTGCTCCACAGGAACGTATACATTTATTGATAAAATACCCATTCAATAAAAATGTATTGTTATTCCACAATAATAATCGTGCCAAGTGATACAGGCTTCACCTTTCATGAAAACTTCTACCTCATACCTGAGAAAATTGAAACGATTATGTCGGAATTCTTTGAACTCGCCCACAGTTACGTAGTCTAGTATTGTAATCTTATTTTATTTTTAATATTATAGCAAAACGAAAATAGTTTACGACCGTAACCCCATAGTTGGCCGTTCACTTTAGCTCACAAAGGTCAAGGTGATGGAAGTAATTATCTAGGACATATGTTAATTAAGTTCTGGGAATGAAACGATCGCTATCGAAACACAAACATGCACAACAGGCGATCGTTAATTATAAACGTAAATGCTATCGAGGATTAAAGCTCCTTGTTAGAATCGAAAAGTAAACTAAGAAGAGAAGTTTTATAATTGTTTTATAAAGGAGTTGATATTAGTGGTGCATGCCTATTGGTGTATAAAAGAATCATTTGTTACAAGTGATCACAACACACAAGGGGTGCCGGATTGATTTTCGCTCGTTCCAGTTTTTGCTACATTATAAAGTTTTTGTATTACACTTGTGTATTATTTCTTATATCATTAATGTACTATTAATCTTACTAATATTATAAATGTGAAAGTTTCTATGTTTGTCTCTCTTTCACGCAAAAACTACTGAACGGATTTGGATGAAACTTTGCAGTAATATTGATTATACATCAGAATAACAAATAGGCTACAGCAAGGGCGGATTTATGGGGAGAGCAAGCCCCCCCTCCCGACAGTTTTTTAGGTACTGTGGAGGATCCATTAAAGTACATAATTAAAGGCAAATCAGGAACTTAGCATCTTGAAATTTGCAGGTACGTTCTTTGTATAATTTAAGAAAGAAATTTGGATAATTCCACCCCCAAGGGTTCCCCCTTTAATAATATAGGGGTTCAAAGAATGTATAGAATCCATCAGTTTTGAAGTTAGACATCTGAAATTTTGGATGTATGAGTAAGTTATAGTAAAAAAATTAAAATAAAATCATTTATTTAAAATGGTCTTTCACGAAACTTTATATGGCAGACCGAATTCCATGCGAGCGAAGCCGCAGGCAAAATCTAGTGTTTTCATATACCCAAAAACTAATCTTCTGTTCATAGTTTTTAATTAGAAGCCCTTGTATTGAACCAATAAATAATAATGTGGATACCCTTATAATGTGGAATATTAAATTATTATTATTATTATTAAATTAAGACACATAGAATTCAAAATAGGAATATACAGATAGTATATATAATGTCTATAACAAGATTTATAAATTTATCACATATTAAGAAACAGTATCGAAATTCGCTTTATTTTTGTGATTAAATGAAAAAACGTAATATTTTACATAGAATTAAAATTGGCGCCATTGGTGTAAAGTATAATATATATATGTAATATCTTCCCTTTTTCACATTTGGCAACCTTTTGAGACTTTTTTATTATTATTTTTTAATATTGTGTATACTTTCATTGTCATTGTTATTGTTTTCATATTCATGTCCTAGTACAATTTTTAATTTAGACTAATGTGTGATTTAAAACATATCTCAAAAACGAAAAGAAAAATTTATTTTATTAACAGTCAGTCAAGTAGACCTGATTATATATGTGCATATATTTGGTTAAGAAAATCAAAATAGAACAATGTATATGTAAAAAAAAAAATATTATCATCTTATGGCCCATTCATTAACAACATTAGAAATATTGGTTATCTTCAGTCTCAATTAAGCCTTGAGGAAGTCAGCAGCATGCCTGGCAAAACGTTGGCAGAAAATTCACCGACACGGTCTAGTCCAGAAGAAACAACTGAAGTTGTTTGTATAAATAGTGGCCGTGGAAACTTAATAGAATATTTAACATTGTTAGATTGAAAAAACGCCTCATTTATTTTATGTAAAGTTTATTGAATGGTGTCTATCCTTAAATAAAATAAAGACCTCGATATTATATAACTGGTTACAACAAATCTTTGGGATTCAAAGAATAAACGGCCATCTGCAGTATGAATTCTCTGTATTTTTATATTACGTTAACATTTAAATTTAAATTTCCTAAGCATTTCTACCTCTAAATGCTCAGGTTAGATCAGTTTCACAATAATCCTGAAGAAGAAACTCCCAGATCCCGACTCAAAGATGGGGAACAGCTATGTGGAACCTTACCCGTCTTGCGGATGCCAAGGTGACTCAAACCGTTCATTATACCGTTTATCCTGGCTTGCAAGGACCTAGATACACACCCTCTGAGTTGCCCGAATTAGTTCGTAATTGCCATCTCCTCCTTTTTAGCCAAATTTGATTTATCGTTTACCATATGGTATCCCAAAAAAAAAACAAAAAAACATTTTCTTCATTTATGTCAGAGTGTCTCAAGATTGAAATTGAAAAGTAAAAGTAGTTCATTAAATTAAAAAATATTGCTAATATTTATTTTGTGTGTTTTATTAAATCAGGATATCAACATATCAATATTAAGGATACAATTCTAGATTGTTTGCTCCAACATATCTTAGAATAATACATGGAATGGAAGGGTAAAACTAATAAAAACAATGTGAAATTTTAAATCTATATCAAATAAAGCTTGCTGGAAACCCAAAATTACTGGTACAAACATTATTGACAAGCACATTACCACGGAGTCTGACAAGGAATCTGAAACGTATCTGATGCAGGGGTCTAATACTGAAAGGCGAAATACGCTAGGAGTGGCTTCAATATGAGGTATTTCCAACACAATTTCACTTGAAAGATAGATTTTCAAAAGAATAGAACATATACAATATGTGCCAAATAGCGTTTAATTCCTAATATTATAAATATATTATTATTTTTTGTTTTTAATTTTTCTTCTTTACCCGTTCAGAAATTTTCTGACGACTTTAGCTGTATCTAGGAAAACTGCCTGTTAAGCCTCCGTGAGAACCTCAAGCGGAAGTCTCAAGTTTTC
This sequence comes from Arma custos, assembly GCA_037127475.1. Taxonomy (NCBI): domain Eukaryota; kingdom Metazoa; phylum Arthropoda; class Insecta; order Hemiptera; family Pentatomidae; genus Arma; species Arma custos. The sequence goes on along the minus strand of CM073760.1, from coordinate 91,337,012 downwards.
AGTGCCCTCCACCGTGCATTTAAGAACCAATTCATTCGTAGTTATTATAATAGGTGTTACCACCACGCTTTCCATTCGGTATTATTATTATTATATCAAATAAAGAACTATCAACTCTTGTAGTTTTTGTTATTTAAAGAACATCAAATATGCCATAGATCGATGATGTAAGATCTGTATACCCTCTTGGAGCACACCGAGTCTTTAGAAAGTGAGTAAAATGCAGATTAAACCTGATGATTGAGTGTGATCTCGACCAAATCAATTCCTTGCACAATCGAATTAGGAGCAGTGCAGTCTCGAACCATGTACGAAACCCAAGATCCTTCTTGGGATGTAGAAGTACAGGTTTTTTCTTACTACGCTTTAAAATAGTTTGTTCTAGTTATTATAATTCAACAAACTTTGTTTTTTCCTCTTGAATATTAAATCCTATTCTTACCACATTATTCCGAAAAAATAGTTGGTATTATTTTTGTTAATAACTATTTACTTATTATATTATTGTATCATTACTTATTTTTTATTAATGTGATGGAAAAAACGTTATTATTTCAATTCTAGTATAATAACTTTACTATTGAGAACTAACGCAGATGATGTTTATTTGGTTGGTTAAGTAGTTTGTACTGTTTCCTAGACTACTTTGTGCAAGGATGTGATTTGTCTGAGATCATACTTAACCTCTAGGTTTTCTCTCAATTAAAGGCACGCTTAATCAGATAACAGTTATATTATAATCAGATTAAGTAAGTCTTCAATCACTGCTGGATTTGAACCCAGAACATTTCGCAAAGCTCAGCGAACGTTTAGTAAGGAATAGAAAAACATGATAAAATCGCTAATAATTTTTCAAACCGTACCAGGAAGAAATTCGCTTGACTCAATAACTATCTTAATAGCCCTTATATTTTTGTATATTTATAGACAAGATATGATGAGATAGGACCAGATAAAATGAGCGGATATATATACAATTGATATAAATATACATGTACATGGCGTATCAGGTTTAAGGAACAGTAAGTTATTGCAAATTTGTATTCTTTTGTGTAAAGAATGTCTACATATCTGAGAGCTGCACCTACTGGTTGGTGAGCACTCAATGAGATAATTGGACTGTCATGCATAGAAGTGGTATCTGCTGGTGCTTGCTCCAAACTTAAAATTTAAACAAATTTTATTCATCGTAATCCCTTAACCAGCTTCTGATAATAAATTAAATTTCCATACTCTTCCCTTGCTCGTAGTGACAGTCTGATGACTGTGTTTATAGTCATCGACTGACTCAGATTAATAGGTTCACCCATTTGGAAAGCGGTCCCTATATCAGAAAGAGGAGTAAGTTGTCATTTAAATTGCAAATGACAAGGAATGGATGAGAGTGCTGACAGGCCAATAATTCCCAGCGTTAACAGCCCATTGTTAGGAAGCGACTGATAAATGGAAGATCCAACAAGAGAAATTAATGTCGAGGAAGAACAAGTTATAAACTTATTTTTCGCTTATCTATTTTGTAACTTGTAGTATGCATCATTTGCTAGATGTTGCGACTTTCTTTGTTATCAAGAATGATTTTCGTTTTAATGACTTTTAAGGTATACAACTCATTTCAACTTCCTTATTAGGATTTTTATTTCTCTATGTGCAGAATATTAAAGAAAAATATCCGTTATACTTCCCGAAAGCAGACTTTAATTAGTGATGATCCTACACCGTGTACTACTATCGTGTTGTTTGTCACTTCCATTGAACTCGATTGTAGGGCACTGGTGAACCGTTCTTAATGATACTAGTTCTAAAGCTATGGTTTGCCAACTATGAGTATAATAAAAAGCCCATTAGGATCATAAATAATTATTAGGAAATATGTAAGATAGAAGAACCCCTTCAGGCTATGCAAGCACCATATATCTGCAAGATGATCATTTTGTGCTGGCAAAGATCCCTGAGGCTTATTGAACCAAAAGGAAAATTTATAATTTTTTTTATTCACCTCGGCATTATTTATTTGTCTATTAGTTTTAATTTCTTATATGTGTAAATCTTAACCTCATGAGATAACACTAAAACATTTTGATTTTTTTTTTAAATTCAAAATTTTTCGATTTTATAAGTTGTATTTTCAAGGTAAAAATACGAAGACAAAATATTCTATCTATAAACTCTGGACTATTTACATTATTTTCAGATTAAAAAAAATAATTTACATTTTATATAATACCATTTAAAGTTAAACTAGGTTTCAACTGTAGGAAATAAAGTGATAAGAATCTTTATCAAATTTCTCTAGAACGTCCCACAGATGTATTGTTCTCTTTTCTTCATATCGCTGCAATAGAAAAATGTTTGTTTGTATAATAGAAACGTTTTTTTTTTATTTCCCAGTGCGTGTGACTGAGAATCTGCCCGGGTCGCAAAGTGATATGACTGTTTATGTAAGTCACACCTGGAATCAGTTCTCAGGAATCAGAATTATTGCGAAACTTTTTTATTACGTAAATATGGTGAACTAATTAAGAATTTGAAAAAAAAAATTGAAGGTTATACAATAATACGTATAAGCATTTTCTTAACTTTCAGTGATGGAAAAAATAAAACGCCCGTTACAAAAACTAGTTTTTCAACTTTATTTTCAATGTTACAAGTTTATGTTCTCACTCGTTTCCTTTATTCCTGTAACTTCTTCAATGATCGTAGCTTTCTTCTAGTTACCCCAATAATAGATGAATATCTGTTGAGTCTTTTCTCCTGTCATGCGAAACTCAGCAAAGTAGGCTTACAGTGAACCTTACCCTATCATCTAAAATCGTTTTAAATGAGTATAAGACAAACCATTGTTTCCATAAATAATATTTCCCATTGTCTTATTAACCAATATTTTATTCTTAATACAAACAATACATATTGATTGCGCATATATTGCTAAATTTAGAACTGTTAGTAATATCCGTTCAAACAAAAAAAAACATATATCTACTATATAGCATGAAACTTTATTCCATATAACTGGATTGGACACCCTGACACTGACATGATAAAAACTCGCAACTAACCATGACACAGGACTAAGCCAGACCAGTAAATAGGCCATTGTTCATGAACTAGAGTAAAAAAATGTATTTAGAAGCTGGATTTTTTTTATTTACATGTTTAGGTTTATAGCAACCTTTTGCAGTGCTAGTTAACTATATTGCGCATTTTTAGAATTAATCAACTTCAAAGTTGAAAATTCTAGTACTCGAAAATGTGCTGTAATATGTATTAAAATTTTATTCAAAAATGGGGTATATTATAGTATATTATTGTTACTATTTCATGTAACTATGTTATTGTTTCTGTGTTGGTTCCATATTTTTGGCATTGGAATATGTTTTTATCAAGATTACTCGTAAAGACATATCATTCTACTTAAGAAAGGCCGTAAGCAATTTTGTTCTCCCTGAACCTAGATATTTAGTTTAAATGGTACCATCTATTATTGTATGTAATATTTATTATTATTATTATTTATGTGTGACTCTTGTTTATTACCATGCACTTCGGCCTAACCTAGGTCTAGACTTCTGAGAAATTTTAGATAGCCTTTAAATCTCAGTTCCTTGTGTCCTTCAAGGGCAAGGTCAAATGTCCTCTTTCGATTTAGTGCATTACATACAGAGAACGTGCCAAGGGGTTTCGTCCTCCTCTGTGCACCATCTGCACCGAGGTTCTTGTTCAATGCCCAAGCGATGCATGTGTATCACTTGCATCAGAAAACAGGGTAAGTGCAGTGGAAAAAATAACAAATTCCTCAGTCTTATACAATCACCAAATTCAATAAAATAAAACTATGAGTATTAGTTATTTCGATTACCAAATGTTTTCAATCGGTGCATAATAATTCAATTAGTAGGAGCTAGGTGGTCAAAATTATATTTCGGCATTTTTGCATTTCTTTCTACTAATTGTAATTATAAAAAAATTGTTTTTTAATTAATTACCAACAGAATTTAAGAGGATTGATGGGATTATAATTAGAAAAATAAAAATAATGTATAATTAAGACAATATATAATAATAAAACTGATAAAAATCCGTATTTATGCTGGTAAAAGTTCCTTTAGAATAGTGATACGGAAAATAAAATATAACCTATAATGTCTTAGAGTAGACTATAATTAAAATGTAATCAATAAATGTAAATAAAATTAATGGATATAAATTAGGAGTTATCTCGCTGTAACGAATTAAATGAAAGAAAAAATATATACGAAAACTATAATAATAAATAAAGAAAACTTGTATATACGTATGTGTTAATAAAGTTTAATAGAAAACAAAACAACAACAAAATAATTTAAGAAATTAAAGAATAAAAAACTATATTTATTTTAAAATAAGTGTTTGTGTATAGATGTACTCCCTTACATATACATATTTATATGAACTACTCCATCCAACAATTTTTAATAAAAAAAAAAATAATTAAAGTTGTATAGAGGTAAATAAATGCTAAATAAGATATAAAATAAATTGGAAGAATTGCTAGCAAAAATCATTTTTATTTTTGAGTCCTCTGAAATGTTTTCAAAATAAATTTTGGTCGAAAGAAATTCTAAGAGTTAAGATTTTATTTCTTCATTTTGGTGCATCAAACATTCTTCAACAAAATATTGTACTCTAAAAAAAAATGTTGTACTAGAGCGTGCAGGCTAAAATGTATCTAATTATTCATTGGAAAGGTTTATCTATTAAATATAGAAAAATTAGCCCGGATACAAATGGGTAAAATGCATTTTCTTCACTTCAAAGTTTCATAATAAGGAAAAATTGTTCGGCCAATTAAAAAAAAGAAATAATATAAGGATAGAGATAGTTGGGGGTGCAGTCAATGAAAACACCATAATAAGTGCATACTTATTTATTGTGTGCCGACGTTTCGACCTACATTATAGGTCATCTTCAGGGGTGTAAGAGAAATGTGACAAAACAAAATAACTAAATTACATTTCAGTACTATATTATATCACCATTTTCTTGGTACTGCAATGTAATTATATAGTTATTTTGTTTTGTCTGTTTTCTCTCACAGCCCTGAAGATGACCTACAATGCAGGTCGAAACGTCGGCACACAATAAATAAGTATGCGCTTATTTGGTGTTTCAATTGGCTGCACCCCCAACTATCTCTATCCTTACATTAGAAGTTTCTGTCAACTAATTGCTTCTCTAAAAAAATAATATAGTTTTATTATGAGAAGACTGTTTTATTTAAAAAAATTAGCACTTACCAATACAATTAATATCCATATTCAACGATTGGTTCGCTAAAAGTTGTTGAATATTAATTTTTGAGATTAAAATGATGCCTTGAATTCCACTGATTTATTATATTGCTATGATTACTTTGGGCCCTAACCCTCAAGCTAAGAAGTGTGCCAGACTTAAAAAAATCTAGATTACCATGCTTTAAAGTATTGTTTATAATATTCCAATACCACATTTCAGATTTCTAAACATGACTTTTGTCTTAGCTTCTACTAATCGAAACACTGGGCGCTGCCGCTATTTATCAGAAATTTTGGAGGAATAGTTAGCCAATCTTGTTTTTATTTTCCTTTCAGAGTCCTTAATTTGGCCGAAAAGAACTATAAAATAAAATATGAAGGTGTTTCTACCATTGTTAAAAAAATAAAATCTTTCTCGAAAATAAGTATTCTAATATAATAAAAAAACAATGTTGTACTCGAGTGTGCAGGCAATAATGCATCTTATTATTTTTTGGAGTGATGTAACTATGAAATATAAAAATTTTAGCCTACACATAGGAATGAAGAAAAATCCGTCATACATTAAAAAAAAAAAAATGGTTACGCATAGATTATCAGAAGATGTTTTTAATAAGAAAAAAATAGCACAAATGAGTACATATATTATCGATATTCAATAATTGATTCATGTAAAACTAGTAACATTATAATTTTAGGCTGTTGAAATGAAGCTTTGAATACAACTGATTTAGTCTATTTCTATGGATTCATGACTTTGGACTCTATTACTGACGAGATCAAGTGTGCCAGACATAAACAAATATTGGATTTCTATGTTTTGAACAATCGTTTACAATATCCCAATACATTTTTTTAGAATTTTGTCCAGCTAGTACCTAATAATCGCAACACTTTGCGGCGATACCAAGTAATGGCGGTATAGCCATAAAAAAATTGGAAGTCCAGAAGCAGACGGGAATCCAAGTCAAAGTCTTCGGGCTTCAGTGAAGGCATCCTATCTAGGAGTGTACTCGGGAAATGAACAAAACGGTCCTCCAGTTTGGGGCTGATCGATAGGCTTGCGACTCATCGGAAAACAGTTTACAGCATACAATCCTAAAAGAATAGCCTTAGATATTAAATCGTAATATTTATATTTTTGTGTTACGGTACTACTATTTTAGCTTAAATTATTTGAAGGAAGGCATATTAGTTTCCTTGGAGACGGGTTTCCCAGTTTACAAAAAAAAACTATGATGAGTGAAAACATTTAATATTTTAGGAGTTGTCGAAATCACTATACAAAATTCATTTTCCGGGAATTATTTGTTTGAACAAATCATCTATATGATATAAACAAAGTTCAGATCCTTCTGAAGGAATGAAATTAACCATATTTTTAATTATGTGAAACAAATTACATAATTTTATGATCGTCATGGATTAGTTCAGATTCTTTTATTGTCCAATGAAAATGAAATGCTACATCAGAATCTAGAATAAAATCTTCGAAACAGGGATAAAAGTACATTAAAAAAATTTCACATTTTCTTAATTAACAAATAAAAGAGCAGAGTGGCTTAGTCTTAGAGCGATGAGTTGCCGTGCCGAGATTTCTGTGCTGAAATCCTGCTCTAATGCAATCGTTTAACTTGATTATCACACCAGAGTTTAGTCCTTTAAATACGGTATACAGCTAACGCTTACGTGGGATAGTTGTTAGTTCACAAAAACAATTAATTAGATTATATTTATTGCAAGATAAAAACATTGATTGATTGATTGATGTAATCCAAGGAGCGGATTTGCTCGGTTGTAGAGCGCTGGATTGCCTATTCGAAGTTTCTGGATTCAAATCCTCCTACTGGGAGATTTTTATTTAATATATTAGAAGCTGGAGATGGATCCTAATGGTTATAGACCCCTCCTGAGGTTCACCCAATCGTTAAAAGGCGGTACCCGAAATAGGGGAATAATCCTGGCGGTTGAGCATGATCCAGGACAAATCCCCTCCATTTACTACATGGGTTGTGGTGGTACATGATTATATTTCTTTTAAAATAACATATTTTTCCATGTATTATGTAATATTTTATTTTTATTAAATACCTCTCACTAATTTTAACTTGATATAAGGTATCTATTGTATATGAATCCCCGTACATCTCTCCACCTACTCAGGTTCTAACTCCTTTGAGGAGTCTCAATGTCTGTGACTTCCTTCTGGGGACAAAGGTTTCGCAAAGCTGTTTCGAACCGTTGAAAAGTTATTCCGAAATAGCAGGGAAAGAGCAGAGTCAGCACTATGGTTTGAGTCGCCCTTTTTAAAAATGTAAACAGAATCCTTTCATATTTATCTTGATTATACCATGACGTCCTCAGGTGTCAGTCAGGCTGTCACGCGCTGTGAAGGTTTCATATCCGCCACCGATCCAACGCAATGTACGAATTTGATAAAAGCGGGGACTCGAAAAGGTTTCGACATCGCTCCAGGTAATACCAACAATATTCTTTATCACGTAGGGTGACTGTAAGAAGGAAAATAACAGCATTTACGTATTTATTTCCACAGTATGTATAAAGGAGGGAGTGGAGTGGCTCGGTGGAAGAACGATGTTCCTGTGTTCAAATCCCTCTGCTTGGCATACATTTATTTAGTCTGTTAACAGCCGAAGATGGATTATATGGATGGACCCACCTCACCCAGCCTCTATCAAGTGGATACCCAAAATAAGCGAAACTCCTGGTAGTTGATCGTGATAAAGGACAAATTACTTCCCTGCACTATCGTTGTCCAAGAAACAGTAGTCTCCAACACTAATATTTGATTCCCATTCATGCTCCATTCCTTTCATGGATTATACTGGTACAGGTTTCCTTTTTAAGTATAAAAAGGTCCCAAACCTATTATTTAAAGAATTAATAATATTGAATAATACAAACTTATATTCTTTATTACTGGAATATAGTAGAGCCGTATTGTCCCGAATGACCAATACCTGAACCATTATAACCTTGAGTTGCACCTTTTGTGTTTCTAAGGTAAAGGCTGTACGAAAATATCGATGCTAGGGTGGGATGTCCCCTGAAATATCTTAAGAGTGAATAAGACACTTCATTTAATTAATTAAACTTATATAATAAATAATCCTTTAATTTCCTTATACTCAAATCTCTATATTTCAACATGTTCCATGAATCCACATTATATTTCCAATATAATTGATTGAAAATCCTTTGCAAATGAATTTATGATTTTAGCCATCTCTCCAAAAAAATCCAAAACCGAGGCAACAAATATTTCCTTGTTGCAAGTGAGATTCCATATAAAACATCCTAGTCGCTTAGCCTAATACACCTGTACATTATGTAAAGGGGTGTGAATACGGTAACTCACGATTTCATGTATATTTATGTCCGAGTGTCTATATGTTAGCTGGTCATATCTGATCGTACCGCATCCCTATACGCAGTTTAATAAGATAATTATGGAGTCCAAGGAATTTCTTCCTGGTACGGCTTATGGACCTATTAGCGATTATATCCAGTTTTCCTAGTACATACTAAAGAGCTCATTAACTAAATCAATAACGGTTCATTAGTTTTGTCTACCTCCTAGATAAAAAAAAATCTCTATTTCTGGAATAGAATGGCCAGAAAAAAATTACATAATAGAGAGCGTTGCAAGAAAAAATAAAATAGTACAACATTATAATATAAAACAAGAAGAAACTAACACTAAAATAGATTTAAACATTTTATTTAGTTTACACAAAAATAAAAAATCGGAGGAAGGTCCTTTAAAAAAATACTTAATCAAATTTTTGCAAAATATAGTTAATTGAACTGTTGAATTTAGTTTCAACCTAAGCCTTATGAGACTAATTGTAGAGCCAACATTCGAAACTGCTGTGGTAGATAATATTTTTTATTATGTAAATAGTAGTCTATCAAAATTGGCTCACCCAGCCCAAACGGACAGAAATACTAACGAATCTGGTGAAAAGGCAGATAAATGATTTCGCTGCTTAACGGTTGTAGTTAATTACATTTATTAGTTGTATTGTTATCAAACAGATATGATTTTCAATAATTTTTTTTAAAATTAGATAATTATTATTTGGATATAGTTTACCTCATTTTGTCTTTATATACAACTTTAATTGTTTTTCTTTACTTTAGACATTAAATTTTATGTTAAAATCTGACTTTTCGATAATCGTCCCTTTAACCTAGTATTATTTGAGTACTATTATTACCTTTTTGAATAATCGAACCGTTTGAATTTCCAACACGTACGTAAAATACGTAAAATACCAAGTGAACACCTTTAGTAGTGACACGATTGCATGCCTGAACGTAGAACTGCTGACACCTTAACAGCAGTGATCTGGACGGAAATTGCTGTTACGGTGAAGTAGTATCCACCTGCCAGACCAATCTGTGTTTCCTTTTTCTACCGATCTCGGGAGAATATGTATAATGTTTTCGACAAAGTAAGGTCAGACCGTCGGATACTTTCGAAAATTATTTGTGTATGATGTATTTTTTTTAATTTTAGAACGGCTCCAAACGAGGTCACACAGTCGTTATTTCGGCCCAGCCAAGGCACGACCTTCACACTACTGTCTGCCTGTAGGTAGCCTAAGACCTTTGCTGACACTCTGGAATCACTTGCCTAACATGAATTCCGAGAAACGACGAGGCTTCTGAAAAAATAGAAGATTTTTATCAATCTCCCAGACACGATAAACAAAAAGATTCGGAAATTGGTATAATATAATATATACAAATAAAAACTAACCAATAATATAACTAGAAACGAAAGCTAGTAAAAAACAAAAACTGCAATACAATTTAGTGATTTTGAACTATTAGTGTTCGTTTATTTCAGCAACAAAGAGAATCTGCTGAGTACGGGTGAGTCATTACCATAAACCTCTTTCACCCCTGCCCACAATTTTCCTAATATTACCTATCATCTCAGGAATATTTATTATTTCTCTCTGAAAGACTGGAATATAGTTAGGGATGTAATATATATTATGTATATTGACAAATCGCTACAGAGCCTCTTAGAAAAATATTTTTTTCTTTATTCAATAATAGTTATTAATAAATGGACTAAAATTTGTTTCAGTTATCTCATTTGCTTATCCCTATAATTTTCTCTGTTCATTTGAACCCTCAGCATATCAACAGACATTCAGATATCCAGATGAAATATAAAACGGTCGAGCAGGAACTCTTTTTTCGATTGACCAAGCAGTTGTCGATAAGAATTGGGGAATTTACAACAGATTTAATATCATGAATTTGATACAAAATGGTTTTTTTTTTAAACGTCTAAGCTAAGTTATTTTTTTCTGATTGAAGTCAAGACAGTATTCATTATAGTTTTACTAACAATCACTATTCATTTTCTCATTAAAATATATTCAATTGTGAATCCACTTATTAGTTATCAAAATATCCAATTTTCATCTTGAATGAGAGAGAGAAATGCTTTTCAGCAGTGCTGTCCAATTACATTAGATAAACTCAAACATTGAACCATTATGCATTTTTTCGTTGGAGTTTTTATTTACTAATCAGATAAAAAAATCTCGACTTCATATAAAAATAGGTTATTTATTTATGAATCACTGTCTTCAGTGACATACATAACATAGATATATTCATATTAAAATAAACAATGATACGACTGATTATCCCATTTTCTGCTCTAAGTACTTCGATGACCTACTACTGTGTTGAAGTCAGGCATTAGTAATCATTAGCTTAATAACATGACATATGGGAGGATAAAGTATCTAAGAACACCTTGAAACTAGTTATCTGGAATTGAAAAGGGTAGCAACGAATTGGAGAAGAAAAATGCAGTCATGAAAATATAGCGCCGAGGAGTAAGCAGTAAGTGTTGGCGTACTGTTTAAGATTTTATACAGACATGATTAAAAAATGTATTTTCTCTCCCTCCAACATTTTATTTATAAATAATTATAATATACAATCTATAATCTTGTAATTATTATAGATAGTAGTTATAATATGTAATCTTGAGTATGTGAAGGACTTTTACAAATTTACAAGTCCACTGTATTTACAATTTAGGCTTGTGACATCTATTTGTATAGGGATACCATTCAATTTTAACGTCTTATATAAATAAATCATTAAATTTTTTAAATTAAAATATTTTAAGCCAGCATGCTTAATATAAAAAGAAAAGGCTAGGGACGGTTTTCATGAAACACACATTGCTCCTTCTAAGGAACAACGTCATAACTCAAAAAACCTAATATTTCAATAGAGGAATTTGAAGATTCCATGTGAGTTAAAAAATAAATATTTGGGTACTGGATAAAGAAAGTATTCATGTTGTAATAAAATCTTTTATTAGCCATTATAAAATGTTTAAAAGCTTGAAACTTTTTTATTATAACTCTTATCATTATTCCCATAACTCGAGTTCAAACATGATACAACTCAAAATATTACTTTATTAAAAAATAATGAAAACACAAGTTGGGAACAGAATATCAGATACATCATTTCTAAATTAAAAAGCTTCAACCAATACAATTGCTACTGAAGGCTCAACACATATGTGCTAGTTTTTGATTTATATCGTTTTGCATTAGAAGGATTGGCAGGTGGTTATGAATAGATGCTGCTGTTGCTGTCTACTTTAAGGCGATTTAATGCTTAAAACGTTCTTGACCTCTTCAAGATCACATCACCCAAGTCTTCCGATATTTTTCTCATTCATCCTGTCGAGGATGACGATTCCCGAGGGAAAAAAATCCGAAGAAAAGGAGATGAAACTATAACGAAGTGGCTATAATGCAAGTGTCAGAGGCGGCGCTACAATGCGGCCGCCCACACTCCCTTACATAAGAGACCAAGTCCGCTTTCTCCAGATCCCTGTTCCCTGCTCCAATTTTTGACAACCTGTTTAGTCGGCGGTAGCAAGGTTTCTAAGAGGCGGGATGCCTTTCATTTTTATAAGTGATTTCGGTTCTTAACTGAGCTCATATAAGTTAGAAAACCGATTTACTTAATTAGTGGGAAGTAAATTGGGCGTAAGATGAGTTACTTAAATTCTCAAAAGGGGTAGACAAAATTAATATAAAAGCATTGAATCTGGATATCGTTACGTCACTTCAGGATATCCTCCAACTGTCTTCTTTCTTTTCTATAATAACGCAAAGCTAAAATTTCTTACAAATCTTAAACAAATAAAAATCAGTAAGATTCTACGATTTAAGAAAGGAGAAATATATTATTGTTACTATAGAATATTAACCAATATATTATATAGCATTTTAACCTTTCTACGCACCTCCAGACCAATGAGGAAGGTCGCGCGTACCTCACAGATACCACTAAATTATAATACATATATCTTCCTTCTTAATCGTCATATCTATATTGTATTTATTTATTAAAAGGCAGATTCGTTTATTGGTATAGTCCTTGACCTTGTCCAAAAATATATTAAATTTTTTGTCAAAAATTAACATTATGTTTTATATCATTTGGTTTTCTTTATCAAAGGTTCTCAAGAAACACTCAAAAAACTACAAAATTACACTTTAAAAAACAACAAACTATACGCAATTCTACTTAAAAGCTAGTTCAATCAAAATTGTTTTATCTTGACAAAAATCATTGTCGATAGGACACATAATTGCATTTAGTATAGCTTTCACGTTCAAAGAATTATTTAAATTAAAAATATTTTTTCGGCCATAATGACTGAAATAAAATAAATATTCGTTATTAATTAAAAAAGATAGATAAATAAATAAACTTAGGCAATGATTAAACGTCGCTCTTATCTGACATATACTAATCCGTCTCCTTCAGTGATAGTTAGAATCAAGTTTAGATTCAATTTGTTTGTGTATTTAAATTACCAATAAATTACAACTTTTACAATAATTGATTTAAAATAAAATATTTTAAAAAGTTACTTCGATGGATTCGCGTATTACTGAAATACAATGCCACTTTTTATTGTTGAATTTGCTGTTATGTCTAGTAGAGTTGGGTCAGAAATAGAGGGTAGAAAAGAGGGCAAATCTGGTAATAACCTAACATTTTAAAAATATTTCCGCTGCGTGTCTGATAGAAACGCGTGCCTGTCGGAAGGTTCAAACATGACATTGTAAGCACCATTGCACTAAATTATGACAAATGTACCTTGCACGAGTAGCGTAGTAAAGGCTAAGAATTTCGAAACCTAGTATTAGTAACAGAAAATTTAACAGTTTTTTTTTTTCGATACCTAGTATTATAATTTTTTCACTAGGAAATTCAAATTCTTAAAATTGTTGCTAAAACCTTTATACAGGCATTTTCCCGAATAATAATAATTTTATTAGAAGAATGAGAATGGGACTTAAGCGAAGGTTCGATACCGATACCACCAATCTCTGCTCACTGAGTCTTTTGATTATCCTTATCTGCTAAATAACTTAACGCGATCTTCCCTCCGACACCTAGGTTTACGCACTTAACAACTTTTCTGGCATATATTTATTACACTTTATGTATTCGACACTAGTGGATACAAATATAAAGAGAAAAACATATTTATTATATTTATTAAAAATGCATTTATTGAAATTTACTGCTCTATTAAAATAGCACAGCATATAAATAGAATGATGATACATGATGACATGAGATAATGGCATGTAGAGAAACTAACGTACTAGACTTATAATTATGTGCCGACGTTTCGACCTACAGTGTAGGTCATCTTCAGGGCGATTTGGAGAGAGAAGCCGTTGTGTGCACCGGCTGGCTAACAATTCTAATTTAATCTAACAATTTGATTGTTAGCCAGTCGGTGCACACAACGGCTTCTCTCTCCAAATCGCCCTGAAGATGACCTACACTGTAGGTCGAAACGTCGGCACATAATTATAAGTCTAGTACTTATTCAGTGTTTTTTTTTTTACTGCACCCCCCCCCCCCAACTATCTCCTTTCTACAAAACAAAAATGCATGTTTCTACTTGGAGATGAATCGAGAAAAATATATCAGTTTATGAAATAAAACTTTGATTTTAATCATTTCTAAGAAGTGTTTAAAATTATTATCATAAAGGGTTGATTTTAACAAATTTAATCATGTTTTTTCATCATTGCAAATCCTCAGAAAGAACCTCTTTGATCTGCTAAGGAGGATTGCCAATTAAAAAAATTCAACAGATTATTTGTGATCCGTACGTTGTTAGTGTTTTTTAGTTATGTCTGAGGGGTCAGACATAACTAAAAATGGGGATTTGCCTTGGAATATATTGCAATACCTAAAGCATACCTTGATACTCCTAAAGCATAATATTACTTTCATTAAGAAAAGCGTTTAATTTAAACGGTACACTATTGGTAAAATAGACTGTAGTACACATGGTACAGTATTCATACCATCGGAGGGAATTTTATATAAGGATGATCATCACTACTCACATTGCGTTTCTTGGATATGTGGGTACGTATGAATACAATAGGCGTTCGCATTGTTGGAAGGAAAAACCACTTGCTTAGAGTGCAGACAAACATTTCTACCTTCCACTTGTCACTTGGAAGTGGTTAAAGTCAATAAACGACTCGTATCATTGCAGTGAAAGTTCACAGCTACCCGGAGAACTTTACCGTTGATTGTGTTTTTCACTTTCCCAGTTAGATTACATTCCCGAATAGCACCACGTAGCGCCGCCGCAGTAACTATTTGTCTCCTAAATCGATCCACAGATTGAATAAAATAACTATTTTCCAACGAGGATCCTTTCTATCTCATTCCGTTTGGTTGCAATTGCAATCGCCACGCCTTCCCATATCATAAAGAATGTTTCGTTCGTTCCAAAAGTCATTAATATAAAAATATATAAATCTTGAATAGCATGCCAAAAAAAATAATAAAAATATATACTTCAGAATCATTGCCTTCCAGTCTGTGGAAAACAATGATAATATCAATGCACCATTCAGTTGATTTTACTCCTTAATCTCCGAAAAGCAAAGGAAATAATGTAATCGCGTAAATTTTCAATTTTCTGAATTTAATGGATATATCCATTTTGGCATAACCCAAATCCATTCCGCCTGGCTTCGACGTTACGTTTGTATGTGCCATCATCTCTCTCGTAACGTAAAAATGATCAGCAAGAGAAAGTTGAAATTTGGTATTTCGTGTTGGTGTAACGTCTAGTTAGTCACTAAATGACCACCGAATTTAGCGTTTTACACGAAGGTTTATTAAGAAAAAATGATGGTTTGTAAAAATACATTCCTCTTCTACAAAAACAAGTGATTCTTAAATTTAACGGTTATATGCACATAAATAATGTTGTATTGAATGTAAAAATTTAAATATATTTGATTACAACAAATTCTGTCAATTCACCTTTACTCTTCGTCGTGAACCAATGAATTTCTATCCTTTAGTAATATTCTACTGATTCCTGTAAAATAGACCCGAGACTTAGGATTACATCTTGAAAAAGGTTCAATCATCATACTTAACCGAAACGACAAGAAACTGCTCTTCATGTCAGGCTACTTCAAACACTTACTATAAAAAAACAGCAAATCATCCACAATGACTTATTTATTTGTGATATGGCTAGAACCCGATACCTATCCTATCATAACAGACTTTATTACCATTCAAACCCACTAGTTTCAAACCTAGCTACTTTTTTAATTCCAATCCTCCAGTATCCTCCTATAATCCTCCAAGATGTCTGAAAAGAAGATGGCCTCGTGACATTATAAGTAGAATATATTTCAGTAATACTGAAAAATGCATGTATGAGAGGAAAATAGTTGACTGGATGATCAAATGTAGAAAGGAGATAGTTGGGGGGTGCAGTAAAAAAAAAAAAAACACTGAATAAGTACTAGACTTATAATTATGTGCCGACGTTTCGACCTACAGTGTAGGTCATCTTCAGGGCGATTTGGAGAGAGAAGCCGTTGTGTGCACCGACTGGCTAACAATCAAATTGTTAGATTAAATTAGAATTGTTAGCCAGCCGGTGCACACAACGGCTTCTCTCTCCAAATCGCCCTGAAGATGACCTACACTGTAGGTCGAAACGTCGGCACATAATTATAAGTCTAGTACTTATTCAGTGTTTTTTTTTTTTTTTGACTGCACCCCCCAACTATCTCCTTTCTACATTTGATCATCCAGTCAACTATTTTCCTCTCATACATGCATTTTTGTTGTTTTTTTATTATTATGTACATTTTTAATTACACATACAAAAAGAATCACCTATATAAAAATAGTCTATTATCTAGGACAATTAATTCAGATTATTCTAGAGATTATAAAGCGACAGTAATAAATAAAATAATTTTATCAATTATCCTCATATTTCTTAAGTAATGTTTACAATAAAAAAAATTAAAATAATTTTCAATACATTTTTATTGATTATGGTGAAAATCGTTTTAACTAATCAAAAAATGCAAACATATTTTAAAATACTTCAAATTATTTAAAAAATCATATTAATTAATAAAAATATTCATCTTATTGCAGGGAACTTTATTTTAGGATGATTATCACCACTACTATGTGTTAATCTGCTTTCTTTTCATTAAAGATTTAGGCTGTTAATTATTTTGACTATGAAATAATTTTATCTTTAAGATTTTTGTTTGTTCATGTAACGTCACTTTTTGCTCCTATGGCTACAAAAAGTGACGCTACTTTGGACTACGCTACATTGGGAGCTCTAAATGTTGCCTTTCCAGGTTTAATGTGGATAGGGGTTTTTAACGAGTACCTGACATAGAACAGGCTAAGGACCCCCGTTTAACGTCCTTTCCGAAAGACGGCGTAACTAAGGATTTTTTACTCCGTTTAAAAAATCCTAGGGCCACCTGCTGGACTACGAACCCGCGATCTTGGGCTTAGTAGTTTTTTACACTAAACACTAGACCACAGGCTGCCCCTTTTCTTTAAGATAAGACAAATTCCTAAATGTCGTTTGAAATAAAACATCATCAAGATAAACTCTAATGGAGGATTGAAACACTACCCCCATTGTGTGTCCATGTTCCATTTATATATGTATATATGTACATATGCACTGAATGCTTCAGGATTTTGCTGTAAATATGTAAAGTTGTTATGAATAACGACAGAAACACTAAAATATTTTAAAACAGGCGATTGCAGGTCTTTTTCTAGTCTGTTCTGATTTTTCATTGTAATTTTATTTATTCATTAATATATCTACTATAAGTTCATGTATTTGATATTACATTATAGTAATTTACACATTCTGAAGTCCAGTAGATTAAATATATACTTTTTTGTAAAGTAATATTTGAAATAATAATTTCACTAGGTTGGTTTTATGGTAGTTAATAATACTACAGGAGTTGACTGTTTTGTTAGTAGGACTATTGTAGCTGGTATGGCAATGGTAGAAAACAAGAGTTACAACATTTTCCATAATTCATGTTAGTAAAAAAAAAAAATTCGAGTAGACCACTTTATTTTAGGGTCCATTTTTTCCTCATCTCCCACTTAAATAGGTAACAGCTGATTTCAGCATGAAATCGAACTAAGTAGAGTTGAGATGTCTATAAAAATGTTGGCCGTGAAGCCTGTGAACTACTAGCGACAATGCAGGGGCCTGGCGGCTCAATTGAAAGTTCAATTCGATTCGCTCCGAAGAAATGGAACCAGGAAGGCTAAGGGTTTAATGGAATTTCTTCGCTTTCTGACCAGAGGGGGATTGCCGAATATCTGTTTTTTCTCTGTAGAAAAGTATACCTATGTATCAACATAATGTATGAGAACATATTTATACATTAATTCTATTTTAAGAAATACATTTTTATAATACATATATTGCTACATAAGAAATACATACACACTACTATATACTAGGAGTAATTTTTTTAAAGGACAACTGAGGAAGGCTATTACGAAAGTTGACCAATTTGCAATAAATTAAGTCTAATTAATCTAATCTTTCCGTAGTTTTTAATCTAATCTTTTTTTAGTGGTATAATCATTTGATATTAAATAATCTATGGTCTTTATATTTGTTACCGCAATCCATTGCCTAAATAACTTATTATGATTAAAATAATAAAAAAAAAATTATCAAGTAGCCAAACCGGCTATTAATTTATGATAGCGACGAAAAATAAACTAATAACTAAAATAGTAATTAGCTTGCATTTTCATTTGTTTACAAGCTAATTATTTTTTTTGTTATAATCAGGACTTTCATGGACACCGATAATCACTCCTGCCAATAAACTAGTCTCTAAAACTTCAAGAGAAGGTAAAGATTTTCATAGTTTTAACCAAAATGATTAAAGACAACTTCATAGCTGTGATAGGTAATTGAAGAATTTAAATTATTAAAATTTAACCTGTCAGGCAAAATTCAACCAAGCTCATGAATTTTTAAATAATAAATTAATGTTCACTATATTACTTTTTACTATCGCCTTTTGGAGATCCTAACGTTTTTTTTTAAAACCATGTATTTTTTAATAATTTGAAGAGTTTTGAAAAATGTGTTTATTTATTTATAAATTAAGACCATTTATCTCCATAATCAATAAACTTACATTGAAACTTGTTATAATTTTTCTATTGGTGTGTCGATATTGCTTCAAAAATCTGAGGATAACTGATAAAAATATTATTGTAATATTATGCCTTTGAAAAAGTCTATAAAATTATTATCATAAAGATTAGATGTTAACATTGTAAAAATTATTAATTCTACATCCTCATCTTTAGCGTCCCTTCTTTAGTGCCTTCTCAGTGTAAAGGAGCACCCAGCCAGCCTGGAATTCAATTCTTCCCTATGTCTAGCTAGGTTCTTGGCCTGTCGAAGGTCCATTCCTCGCCTTACAGAGTCGATCCATGTAGTCGAGATAGAATGTCCTAGGGCGACCCCTAGGTCTTCTGCCATCTGGGACATATTCCATGGCCTTAAGAGCATCTCTGTGGTCGTCCATCTTTATAAAATTGTTATAGTTATAAGTTATAGTTCTCCGCAGAAAGTTGATTTCGGCAGCGGCAATTCTGCTGTCATGTCGGTCTGTCAGTATCCAACTCTCCACTCCATACAAAAGTATCGGCAGATACACCATCCTGAAGATGTGGAGCTTGTCATCCTTACTTACCTCTCGCTTCCCTACCACAGTGTTACATATCTGGTAGTAAACTTCATTTGCCTTGTTAATTCTGTTTGATATTTCTGCGTCTTCCTTCTCAGATCCGTCTATCACTGTACCTAGATAAGTGAACTATGTAAAAAATTCTTAGTCTTCTCCATCACAGTTTATGTGGATATCTTCTTTCTTCCTTCCACATTGTAGGGTCTTAGTTTTATTTATATTTATAAGCATCCATTTTCGGTGAAGCCCTTCATACTATTATATAGATGCCAGCTGCAAATTTTCCACAGAGTCCGTAATCAATACCAAGTTGTCGGTGTAGAAGAGAAGTTGAATCACTTCAGGATTAAGCTTCCTGAATAATTCTACATAATATTTTAAGCACCGATTCCTTCAAAGATCACCATTGCAAATCGTTGGAAAGAGCATCTTTAATACGCTGAAAGAGGTTTGTCACTTAATACAACGAGAAGAAGACGAAATCATTCTATTTTAGGTACGCTATAGAAATTAAGGATGAAAGAGATAATTATCAAAATCTTATATCTAGATGATAAGTTTTTTTTTTCTTTTTGAGAGGAGCATGAATAATAATGATCGTTCATTACATTTTGAAACTTAGAGATGCTTTACATTTTTTTAAGTGGCGAAACATAAAATATGCATTCATCTGGATTCTGTTGTAATTAAATAATATTAATATACGTGTACATAGTTTAATGGTTATTATATAGTACCAATATAAATGCTCCCTTAGTAAGATATATTACTCCCATTCCCTTGCTGAAGTACCGAACCCTGTACGATCTTATCTGGAAACCAATCCACCAATACGCTTTCTATTATCGATCACTAATAGTTCTGCGGTTTGGTAACAGTTTTCTTCAGGAGTCTCATTTCGATGGTACTTTCTCCAGGTCTATGGATTCATCCCAACCTAGGTGTCCTAATGAAACAAGCTGCTCCCGAGTAGAGAAAGGATTTGTATCTTTAAATGTGGTAAGTGGAAAATTTCCGCGATAGTTGAAAAGGTTGACAAATCGAATTGAGACAGGAGGTGCAGTTTCTATTCTGCTGTCGATAGATTAGTAAAACTATTGTCTTTGCCCTCACGTGATGAAACTAAAAGCTTTGGGTGCAAATAAATGTTACAACAGAGCAAATTTTAATAACTAAGCATGATACTGTAAATCTCTATATTACTGTTACTCAATGGCCTAACACTATGTCCAATTTTAATTTGTTTGATGGAGTTATTGATGATATTATCGGAGGTACAAGTGGACGTTCATATTACCTATCAAACTACAGGTAAATGTTTTATAATTTTCATGAATTATTTTATTTTACAACCTAATTATATAATTTATGTAGTTATTATTTATAAATTTATTATAATTCATTTTAATTTAAAAAATAATTTAAAATTTTGAATATTAATTTTCAAAATAATAGGTTTTCATTTCTTTTATTTTCTTTCATGTTCATTATAGAAACATCGGCTTTTCTTTCTAGGGCAGTGTAAGAGAAATAAATAATTATTGACTTTTCTTAATTGTTTCACATTTAAAAAAAATATGTGTATTTAAAAATACATAAAGTGGTATAATTACGAGTCAAGTTAAATTAATCTAAATTACATGATGATTTAGACATTATAAATCTATACTGATTATTGAATACATTAATGGTATCTGCTGTTGATACGATTATTTACAATTTAATAATAAGCAAAATTAATTCTTATTTCATATTATTTTTAAATGGTATTTTTCATAAAACATTTTGATTGTATGTTTTAAAACATATTGAACATATGAATTTTAATTCATCAAAAAAATAAATGTATTATACTCATGTTTACACATATACTCAGTCTATATTTTAATAATACTCAATGGTAAAATGATTAATATAATACATCTTATATCAAATAGGAGTGGGGAAGTTCGGTGGTAGAGCGCTGTGTTGCCTTGCCGAATGTCCCAGGTTAGAATCTGGCTGAGGCAGATAATTTTTTTATCAGCTTGGGATGGATAACATATGGGATCTGGAGATCATCTAGGGAGGATAGAGGGGCTAACACAGTCTCTATAAAATGGGTACCCTGAAGAAAGGACAACGTACATTGCACAACCTTTTCCCAAGAAACTGTACAGTCTCTACTCTAAATGTAACCTCCTTCTTCGGTTGTAGGTTATTAATATAACATGATAATAATTTTACAAAATAAAACCTAGAATACCTTAAAATATTTTTATTATAACAGAAAAGATATGTCCAAATTCTTCTTTTCAAATCAAAATATTTAAAAAATATAACAACTAAAAAAAAAAAATGAAACCTACAATCGTGGGGAAGATTGAGTGGTCAACAACTGAATTTCAAAGAGTTACGTCATGTGATTTGGTTAGTTGTAATCAGTACCAGCCTATATGTTGGACATAGAGAACCGAAGTCTTCATGGATTTTTAAATGATTTGTATGAAAAAATAAAAAATGAAAATATTTCTACAGAACTCTTTACATATTACGACATTTCGGATCGATACTATTTACTAAAGTAGATGAGTAATTGTTGATGTTATGAAACCGTGAGTGTTATATTTTAAAATATTTTTAGAACTGATTTTTCTAAGGAGTGTATGAAAAAAAAAATTAAGAGTCATATGTCACTATTTTCTTTAAAGAATCGTATGCATCACTTCACGCTTACAATGAAATAGAATTTTCAATTTTTCAATAATATTTATTGATATTACAATCCATGAATACAAGAGCGTTTGTGGGAGGTTATGTAAAACAAATGATGGAGGAGCAGGAAAATAACATACAAAGACTGGCTAGATAGAGAACTTTACAGAAGGAAATTAAAAGAAATCTATATTCTTGTGGAAAATGAAGAAAAACGGAAGGGTACTGCGTGGTCAGAAGAAAGGTAGCAAAAGCACGCAGAAATTATGAGAAAATACTGGGAGAATAACAAGATGAAACAAGTAAAACAAAAGTAATGATATTCGTGTTGCCTTAAAGGCCGTTTCGTGAAAAAATTTATTTAAATTTAAATAGATGAAAAAAATGATATTACTTAAATATGAAAAAATACTTAAAGAAAACTCAATAAAAAAAGTGAAAGAGGCCGGACTGGGACTAAAGTGTCAGTAATGATGATTAGAGAGAGCCGGGCAAGGAAGAAAGACATAATCGAATTCCAAAGAACTAACGGTCGTTAGCTGTGTGCTTCGATTGTCCAGCGCCGGAGGATGGACGTGATCCGGCTGACTGGAAAAAAAGCAGCTGATGACAACTTTCGCTGGTTAATTGGTGCTCGATCTGACCGCCGAGGTGTTCGGTTAGCGGTGAAACCTATCCCTTCATGTGCTATCGGTCGGCGAAAAGGCTACCCTCCTCCGGAGCTTATGGCCGATACGAATCGATAGCCGGAACGTGAACAGGGGGATCAAGAGCTAGGAGGTACATAACTAATCGCGTTCCGGAATTCCTACAATCGGTGGAGATTATTGAGTATAAGAACTGAAATAAAAACAAACAACATTAGAGTTGCAAGGATCCAACGACGAAAGTCCATCCAATAAATTAAAACGTATTAAGAAATGCGTAAATCCATGGACTACGTCCAACCGTAGCAAACGCCGTGAAGAAGTGGTAATCACCCGCCTCAGAATAGACCATAGTCGACTAACCCATGTTTACCTAATGACAAGAGAATCACCTCCGAAATGTCCAAAATGCAATGGCATCTTGACCATCAGACACATATTCGAAGAATGCTATTACTATCAATCTGTGCTACACCAACTCGGGTTACCTTTTAATATCTCAATGGCTCTGAGAGATGACAAATCCACGATAGATGCGGTCATTAAATTCATTACCAAGTGTAAACTGATGACCACCATTTGATGTGAAATATAATAACCAACGGGCGTTGATGACCTAGATGTTTTACGCTCCTAAACCCAAGAAAACAAACAAACAAACAAGAATCCATGCATAAAACATAAAGAAGAAGAACACCAAGGATAAGAATCTATTTTTCGTCATTAAAAAAAATATTTGAGTGCTGCCAGTGGGTAGTGTCTCTACATGTCCTGTCATGTATTATTTATTCTTGTAGCCATTGTACTAGATATATTATTACAAAACATTACATCATATATTACAGTTGTACAATTCAATAAAATAATTATTTTTAAAAAATCAAGTGAAATCACAATAACGGGGATCAGATTTAGGACATCCAACAAAGGGGCAATTTAATTCATGCTCCATTTAAATTACATTTTACATTAATCAATAAATAATCAATATTACGTGCATAAGTTAAACGCAGAACTGTCTAAAATTGATAAATTAGTCTCCATTGTTTTACTAATTTTACCTTCATTCAGTCTACATCTAAGGATCCTTCTGTACTAATTTAGAAATCAACTGTACTCTGACAACTTAGAAAACAATCTGCGCAGAAGTCGCCTCGGACCAGTCGCGCATCAGGGACAGGGACCCTTCTAGTGGCCAATTATACGAAAACGCAATAGATATCAGGTCATAACTATCTCCAGTTCTCTACCGACATATAAAAAAAAATCTAAAACAGTCAGGAAAAAGTCCTACCGCCTACATCATTTACTCACATCAGCCATCTTACTTAGACTGTAACCGCAAGTATAAAAAGGATACTGAGGACTGAGTAAATATTTTTTAAATTATTATATTTAGAAAAAATAAAGTAAATAAAATAAAAAAACATCATCCATTTTTGGTGTAACATTAAATTTTTCCTCAGCTATAAAATATTTTTTATTATGCCTTGAAATTCAATCAGTCGTATTGTAAGGCAATACAAAAATATGAAAATAAACTGTAAAATACAAAACAATTTTCTTCTTTGATATTCAAGTTAGGATTAGAACTATATTTTGTTGAATAATATTAGTTGACCTTGTATTATTGGGCTAGTGAGATCGGGAGTTGACACCAGACTGTCAGTCACCAGCCCTGAAGAGGACCTGCAATGTGGGTCGAAACGTTGGCTTACCAATAAATAGTTCTCCCTATATAGAGAACTTTCTTTACCTCTTCCCGGACCATTTTCTTCCTCAACTATACTTTGTGTTTACTACCGAACCGATCAGAGTAAATAATAGTGACATCACGATAAATAATGAAAAAACATCATAAATGAAACATTTTTTTTTCTTAATAGAAGATTATCCCGTCTAAATTACTACGTAAATTATTGATTGAACAGGATATAAATATATATATATTTTCTGAACCCAGATTCCATTGAAATGGACTAAATCTTTTCCGTATCTCACAACTCAATTAAAATAAAATACAGGAGCAGTCGTTATCATTTCCTCTCTAACTGATTAAGTAAATTTAGTCGATTTAGCAAGCCCCTAAAATAAAGAGTATGCTATTATCGCCTGCGTGAGTTCTCACTTTTTACAACTCATTGACTTTTATTTTGTTTTATAGATACAAAACCCTTTTATTTGTCCAAGTTATCTTTTATTATTTATTTCTTTAACAAGTAGACGTTTCGACCCATGTGGTCATTCTCAATACATGTTTTTTATTTTTTATTTTATCATCATTCAGTTAGCTGAATTCAATCCGTAAAAATCTATATAACATTCAAAAAAGCAAAACATTAACATTATAAAATTTAACATTATAAAAATTTTTTTAATAAATATATATGGAATACATGAATCTTCTTAAAAATTATCTTATCAGTCACACTATCATACATGGCATCATCCAAAAAATTCACTGCATATAAATTACAAATATTACATTACTGCTATCCTCACAATAGTACACAGATAGACATACCTTATTTTTTTCCTTGTAGACCGATATTAAAACCAATATTAAATAATCTAAATAAAAATAACAGTAATAGCATCTTAACAACTAAACCTACTCAAAATAAAATTACAAACTTTTTCCAAATAGAAAACAAAAAAACACAGCCAATAAATAATACAACAACACATAATACGGATGAAACCACAATATCAGAAATAGTACCAGACAAAAAGATATATAAAACATTGACATACATAAAAGGACTGTCAGAAACAATAGCACCGACCTTTAGAATGTACGATATTCCTGAAATTAAATTCGCACACAAAACAACAAACCATATTAAAAACATAATAAATAACCAAAAGGACAGAATCCCACTACTAGAAAACAAAAATGTAGTTTATAACATCAATTGTGAAAATTGTAACAAAAACTACATAGGACATACTAGTACACACCTTAAAAATAGATTTTATTACCACAAAAACAGCTTAAAACCAACATGTAAAAGCAACACATCGCTATCTAACCAAAGTAAAACACAACTACATACTTTTAATTTTAACAGACCTAATACTAATACTACTACCTAATACTGCATAGGGAAAGCAATACAACAAAACGTAAATTCTTAGAAGCACTGTATATAACAGATAATTTAACTAATATAGTGAATGATAAAAAGGAGGGAGGAGATTTGTCAAAATACTACTCCTCCATTTTTTTAAGATTAAATGAACATAAAAATAAAAATAAACACTAACTTTACAGATAACCAATTTGCTTATATAAATAAAATAAACTCAACCTTTTAACACATCCATTTCTACTTCTTTATATTTTTACCTATCGGATTAGCAGCTTTATAATAACAATAATTAAGGAATTTTAGGATATCTATAAAATAGAATAAAAAATAGTTTTCAATATATATTAATAGTAAGAATATGCTTGAATTATAATAGTTTTACTTTTGACATAGAAATAATAATTAATGTGAGACATAAAACAAAACAATTGTTACTCAGAGAATCTAGACCGGACAAAGTCCTAGTTTTGCTTATTAGTTGCAATGACTGACTATGGGTGACCCCACCCAGCTTTCCTCCTCTTTCTGCATTTTAATATCGGTCTACAAGGAAAAAAATAAGGTATGTCTATCTGTGTACTATTGTGAGGATAGCAGTAATGTAATATTTGTAATTTATATGCAGTGAATTTTTTGGATGATGCCATGTATGATAGTGTGACTGATAGGATAATTTTTAAGAAGATTCATGTATTCCATATATATTTATAAAAAAAATTTTTATAATGTTAATGTTTTGCTTTTTTGAATGTTATATAGATTTTTACGAATTGAATTCAGCTAACTGAATGATGATAAAATAAAAAATAAAAAACATGTATTGAGAATGACCACATGGGTCGAAACGTCTACTTGTTAAAGAAATAAATAATAAAAGATAACTTGGACAAATAAAAGGGTTTTGTATCTATAAAACAAAATAAAATTAAATTCAAGTCCAGTACCTAAAACCATTAATATTAAACTCATTGACTTTTAACTACTAATCTACAAAAAAAAATTTTAATTTGTAATATTAAATAATGTTCTTTTTCCTTCCTAGCCCTAATTAGTCGTAAAGCAAACTGAAATCCGTCCTTTAGTTAATAACTTTGTGCTCGTTTGGTGGAACCCCAAGAATACTGTTACATATATTTTCTTCCTGCATTAGTATTTTACACTTCTGAAAAAAAAATTAGTAATGTATAGCAGCATAACCATTTTATGCTATAAAATAGCACCAAACAAAATCATATGTCAGTGTTCTTTTTTTTTTTTTTTTTGCTGTCTCAGGATAAGGTGTGTTGAGATTCCATTCATTTAGCCTAAAACCCTACAACAGGACACCTACATAAGAAGCATCCTGACTCGTTATTTCCGCAAGAATGAATAACATAAATTGAAATTATTCCATCCTAAATATTATTATTATATTGTAGTTACATACAGATCATTTGCCACGCAATCCGTCCATCTTAGTTCTGGCCTACCGATCGTTCGAAATCTATGTATCTGCTACGCCTAGAGCATCCTTTGAGCGAGATGAACTGCTTGCTTCTATCCTAAATATTCGTATTCGAGAATGTAAACAGTCTTAGAGTCTATAAATAGCATATCTTAGACTCCCTGACCCAGTCAGTGTTCATCGTACCAGCTGCTTCGACAGACTCAAGTAAGTGTAACTATTTTACAACAGACACATTCTATTGATTATATTCCAATGAAATAGATCATTAAAAACAAATATTGCAGTTTTTGTTTATATCCCCATTTTTTCCCAAATTTCAAATATTCTCAAAAATGACTTGACATAAACCTCGTAAACGTGTTTTATAGAGGCTGGAAAAAGACTAGTTTAAGTAATTTTTTTTTTAATATTTCATTATTTTTATATTTATAATATTTTTTATATTTAATATATATATAATATATATATATATATATATATATATATATATATATATATATATATATATATATATATTCTTCTTCAGGGCTAAGCTCAATTTTAACATTATTTTATAAGATTTTCTTGGAAACACCTAACTATACACCATACCTAGGATACATCCCACTGTTAATCATTAAAATACTTTATTTGTATTTCGGATACATCTCAAAATAATTTTGTTTCGAGTAGTATTACATGTATCTTCATGAGGACAATAATCATTAAAAACATCAAATGGAGATTTCTGCCTAATGAAGTGGTCTATCGAGAAAATGAATCGAAAGTAGATACAATGCGCAAAAGAAGAATTGCCTTTTTCAGTCCGAGACCAGATTAGTAAAACCATTATTCAACTACTTTTGGAAAAATATAACCAAGAACAATTGGTTCATAGAGATGCAGGATTAAATTTAAAATTTAAATGCAGGAGTTAAATTTAACAATGCGACAAATTTCAGACAGAAAGAGAAGAAGATTCTGAAATGAAGGGATACGAGACTAAAATTAAAAACAGTTGAAGACGGAAGCATTATTACGGAAGAAGAAAGGGCAGCTAGGTCTGAATGAATGAAGAAGTTTTGGGAACCGAAGAAGAAGACATAAAGATAATATTTTGAAAAATATAGTGCACATGGATTGAAGTGCCTAATGATGGCGCAAACTAAAAAAAAAAAAAAAAAAATACTAAAAAACAAAATTAACAGTTCCCTTTGAATTCCCAATATCAATTTGTCACTTCTCATATTTTTAATAAATATTTAAAAGTTTTTCAGTCGACTGAACTGGCATCTTAAACTTCTTAATAAATCAGTAATGCTAAATATATAATACATGATTAATGAACTCCAATGATAAAAGTTTTATGTTGTTAAAAACCTATTTACGTTAGGTCTCTACTAAACTAGTTTAGTTTTTAATTGTAATCGGACAAAACATCTAGGTTGTTATGCCATTTATGTTAAAGATTATTGCTTTAAAGAATATTTATGTATTTATATAAAAAATAAAAGTTCAGATTTTATCATATAATAAGCATACAAACAAAAACTCATAAGTCAAATAAAAATTTACTAGTCTTATTGTATAGTACCAGATCACCAGTTTGGATTCCGAGCATCCCGCTCCACCATTCAGCAATGTCATTGTTTGGTGGATGTAGTCTCCTCTGCATTAGAACGTGGATCATATTGTTCGGGCTTCTTTCTTGACGTGGAACAGGCCGAGTCTGACATCCGGGCTTGCTCTACAAACTCCGTAAATTCCTACCCCCTACATACTTTCCAAGTAAACCATAATAGTCTATTCATCCCCCTTTTACCAATCTTCTGGTGTTCCTGAAGGTAGTATCCTTGGCTCAATCCTTTATACAGTTTATAGAGCTGACATCCCAACCCATCCTAATACTATCCTTACCACATATGCTGATGAAACCTGTGTATTATCAGTCAACACCAATCCAGTTATTGCATCCCGAAGCCTCCAATCCCATATCACTGATCTTGAAGAATGGTGTCAAAACTGGAGAATTAAAATAAATTCTCAAAAATCGCATCAAATCACTTTTACCTTACGTCGTAAACCAATGACTTCCTGCCCTTCAGTATCCTTTAATAATATTCGACTGGTGCCTTTAGAACAGATCGAATACTTAGGGTTGTACCTTGACAAACGATTAACCTGGAATCCTCATACAAGACTGAAAATACAAGAAACCGCTCGTCGTTTCAGGCTACTCCAACACTTACTAGACAAACGCTCTAAGCTCCCAATTAACTACAAAAGACTCATCTACATGACCATCATATAACCTATTTGGACATACGGAGTAGAGCTTGGAAGCTGCACTAAGCCATCGAATTCCTCTCGTATCCAATCCCTACAATCCAAAATCCTTCGTAAAATCCTCAATGCTCCTTATTTTTTTAAGAATAAAGTCATCCATGACGACCTTAATGTCCCTTTTGTTACTGATTTGGCCCGGACCCGGGATCTATTATTTCATAACAAAGTTTATTACCACTCAAACCCTCTAGTTTCAAACTTAGCTTTCTCTTCAATTCCCGATAATCCTCCGAGGCGTCTGAAAAGAAGATGGCCACGTAACCTACTTAGTTGAACTTTGATTTGAGTACTACCAATGGGTAGTTTCTCTAAATTTTATTCTCATGTCATTATGTATCGCTTAACCTATTTACTTGTTGTATTATTGTAATACAGTTGTAAATATAAATAAATACATTTAAAAAAAAATGATAGGATATTACATTTAAAAAAAAAAAAATTACCATTAAATCAGCCCATATTTATAACAGTTAATAGCCAAAATTTAATATTTTAGACATTTAAGGACTACCTCACTACTTGTCTTATTGTGATAATGAAGGGCACTAATACAAAAATTATCGCAAAATACTTGATTTTTCGTAATTATATATATGTGCGTGCGTGATACTAACAAGTATTGATGAATGCTCATTACAGCATGAAAATCTCTGTCACGTTCATTGTACTCTGGTTGTTAGCTTAGTCATAGCTGCATTCCTAAATGCTCAACCTAGTTGCCACATCATTAATATGCTACACAAATCTGGAATTTAGATAACCCTTAACCATTAGAGGCCGTTTAAATATTGCTACAGGCATATTTAAGCCAATTTCTTATCGAAGTCTGATTTCTCTTTGATCAGTGAAATTCGGCATCAAGGTGATCCGCTACGATGCTGAACCCGTTATCAGGAATTCTATAGCTAACTTTCAAGCTAATTAAATCTATGGGTGAATCGGGAGAAATATCATACTAATATTATAAATGCGAACGTTTGTATGTATGTTTGCTACCTATTCATGCAAAAACTACTGAAAAAATTCGTTTGAACGTAGGCTATAGCTAGGGCAGATTTAGTAGGGAGGCATGGGGGCACGTGCCCCCAGACAGTTTTTTGTGTTCTGCGGAGAATCCAGTATAGTACATAATTAAAGGCAAATCAGGAACTTAGCATCTTGAAATTTGCAGATAGGTTGTTTGGATAATTTAAGAAAGAAATTTGGATGATTCCACCCCCAAGTGTCTCCTGTTTAATATAATAGAGGTTCAAAGATTGTATAGAATCCGTCAGTTTTGAAGTTAGATATCTGAAATTTTGGATGTGCGAGTAACTTATAGTTAAAACAAAATTAAATTATTTATTTAAAATGATCTTTCACGAAACTTTATGTGGCAGACCGAATTACACGCGAGGGAAGCCGCGGGCAAAAGCTAGTCTTAATCTATATAACAAAGAATGATCAATTTCAAATTGTTGAGGATTGTTCATATTTAATTTTCATACATTATTCGAAACACTAAAAACGTAGTAATGCTCATTTGAAATTTAATAATGCCTCTATTAGTACGACGAAGTTTCACTGCTAATAGAAATATTCAGTCATTTTGTTCCAATACACTAAAGATTAGTCGTAGAACTCAACAAAAGAATCAGCCAACTATACCCAGTAGTTTGGCAGATGACTAAATTGGCATTTTACGCTCTTTAATATACTCAAAGAATACAAGTTTGATGCTGTTAAAAACTATGTTGGTTATAGGAAATAAAGAGGAATTCACAATTCTCTATGGAAAATAAACTACTAGACTTGAATTGTGGGGGACCTCTTTCGAATAAAAAACGTTTCCAATCATTTAAATCTAAAGACCTAAGAACCATAGTTAATGCTTCCTACTACGTTTCAATAAAACCTTACACCGCAACCTTCATAACCCTTTCATTTTTGACCTTTTATCAACCAAATTTCCTCAATTCCACATCAACCTATCCGATTACCCAAATGCTCTAGTGCAATCCTTAACCAGCACCACTGATCCTTATAATCATCCAGGGCTGAAGCGACAAGGACCAAGAGACCTATTGTAGATTTGCATTGGAGTTCTGATAGCGGCCAACTTCTCCACTCACGTCCTGAGCGTCTGTGGCTCTAGTGCTCTTAGTCAATATTTTATAGTCTCAACAGTGACTGGTAATGGGAAAGAAGATTTGGGATCCGCTCTCCACACTTGGAGTAAATAATAAATGGGTTTCATAAAGTGTTTAGTTTTTTTTTTTTTCGAGTGATACCCTTACAGCATCGTAAAGCATTAAGCTGCTAACGCCATATATCTTTGTATATATCACTAAACTGTACTGTACGAACATTGAAGTTAATTATTATGGAGTGGTCTGTTTGAAATTAAGTCATTACGTAAGAAACTGGCGCACATTTAATTAAGAGAGGGAAAGGTGCAAATGCGCCTGTATTGTTTACGTAACATGGGCACTTCTCGTCTCTTATATACTTTCTATGTTCCTGTAAACTGCGAGATTGTTATAATTTCCTGAGCCTTTAGCACATATATTGATTGCTCAACGAACAGAGAAAAAATATAGATAGATTATGTATAGATTATCATCACCGAATGCTTAAATAATACTTCGTATACTTGGGTGGTAATAATAATAATAATTAGCCATTAGTTGTTAGATATGGCAAAACTTACATAACTGAAAAATAGGAGAAGTTTGTTAGTACTATTTTGAACATTCTGATTTTTCATTTGAACTGTGGTTGCCTTGTGAATATGATCCTGGCCTCTAATAACACACATAAGTCAAAACAATCGTATTTTTTTTTTAAATTCCTAGTTATAGGCGAACTTTCTTGTCAAAATCCTTTGGAGTAACAACCTATCCCAATCCACCAAAACACAAGAGTTCGCATAGTTTTTAAAAACCTCTCATTAACTATTTAATATCAATTATGCACCGGGAATTGAATGAAACACGTTAAAAAGAAATCTACATTACTACAACTCATGGATGTTTTTTTTCAGCACTTGGTTAAGTCTGTACAGTTTCTAGCACGACCGTTGTATAGAGAGGTGTTCGTACGAGATCTGACTTAACCGACAGACCCATAGCAGAGTGACACATAAGACAAACGATGGTCTGCAGATCCCATAGAATGCATCCGTGGCTGTTTATAGATTAAATTTAATCAATCACAAGTGAATGTGAACCCTGGAACCTTCTGCATGGCAACTCTTGCTTTACCCAATAAATTCCTGTACTCCCCCAAATTATAAAATTAATACAATTAAAATAGTTGCTACAAATATCTTAGAATAACAATGCTAATTATATTGTCCAAGAATTACTCAGTTTATAATTTATTTTTTTTAAATTTGATTGACCCCAACACTGCAGAGGTCAAGTTCGTCCAATCAGTGAGTTCATTTGTTTAAGACAAATTTAGAATTTGATGTGATTTAAAAAATCATTATTTTGCAAGAGTAAAAACGAACTCTATTTGATTGGAGTTAGTCCCGTTGCATATAACACATAAGTATACCTGGGCATTATTTTATTAAATCATAAAATTATTATTAAACTGACTCCATTCTTTTTAGCAATCCCGTCCCTTACTTGAAAGACCGTCTTAACTAGTTTATAGATTTTTAGAGTACTGCTTTTTTTAATTTTTTCAGATTAAACTTAGAACAATAAAATCCATTTCAATTATATTGTAAAAAAATATATATTTTGAATAAAAATTTTAAAAATGTATAACTACAGAAATGTTCAGTTTCCAAGCGCTTAAGAATTTTTCTTTTTATTGTTCTGAAATCGAGAAATTATTTATAATGTTTACAAAATTTCATCAATGTTATAGAATTACACTGTGTTTCTAATTAAAAAAATAAAACGTAAAATGGACAATAAAAACAATAATTACATTTTTAATTTTTCCTATGTGCTGCTAATCCACAAAACTGTGCACAAAACTCCTTAAATACATATTTAAGGAGGTTAAAACTGACTTTATGTGTTGGTTTTACTCAGATATCGTATCTTTTTGAAAGTTTTTTGGAGGCCCGCCTTCCTTGATGAAATTTTTGAACGGATGCGAATGATAATATATGTAATTAAGCGGCGAAAGTGGTCCGAAAGTTTTTTCCTGGGACAAACAGCAGTACCAGTTCGGGTCTTGGTCTTTATTTAAAACTAAACGAGAGAGTTAGGGAAAAAAATCAACGTCAGGAAATCAACAACACCAAAAAACGTTTTGGCGACAGAATTTTCTCTGGATTTCACCATCAAACGAAATATTTACCTAATTACATAATTGGACGATAATGATGATGCAGAATATATTGACTAGTGAAATTATAATATTTTATTAGTTAATAAATTGTTTCAAAGATGTATTCACTTAAAATTAGCTCTAATTACAATGTAATAAAATTTTCAACAGTTGATTGAGGAAAGGATAAGTAAAAAATAAGGTTAAAAATTAATTTCCTGGTTATTGTTCTGGTTATTAAGAAACAGTGAAGTCTCTGCCATGTACTGAACCCCAGACCCTTCATGGGCTGTAGTGGTACAGGTTTTTTTTTTATTTAATCTTGTATAATATAGTTTTAATATTTATTTTATTTTTCCATCTTCTGCTGAATGAATAGGTATCTTATACTTATTGCCTTTAAGTTTGGCAGATTGTATTATTTTGCTATCATTTAAAAAAAGGAAATACCCATCCCCGGTATAGTGATAGTGGAAAGAGACTACAAATCATTGATTTTTAAATTGATTTAGTCCTTAAATGTCTGAAATATTAAATTTTGATTATTAAATACTTTAAATATGGACTGATTTATTGGTAAATTATTATTTTTTTAAATGTAATTTCCTATCATTTTTTTAGATTAATTTATTGATATTTACAACTGTAATAATTTTAAAACAAGTAAATTTGCTAATATGAACAAATGACATGAAAAAAAAAACACTTGTGGAGAAACTACCCATCGGTAGCACTCCAATAAGTATCTATAGTAGAAGGCCAACTTCTTTTCAGGCGCCTCGAAGGGTTATCAGGAATAGTATGGGAAGCAAGTTGAGAGACTAGCGGATTCAAGTGTGTACGGAGCTTGTCATGGAAGGACAGGTATATAGTTTGGGCCAAATCAGCAATATATGGGTTATTAAGATCATGATGGATGAATTTGTTTGTGAAATAAGGACCATTGAGGATTTTACGAAGTAATTTGGGTTGTAAGGATTGGATACGAGATGAATTGGATGGTTTAGTAGAGCCCCTTATCATTTTTGTTTTATTCTTCTAGTAGTTATATATTATTTATTTCCTTAGAGTAGGAAATACATTTAAACATTTATTTCATATTAATATTAGTCTTCGGTAAAAAACTGTAACTAATTACGCACTAAATATAAACCTTATTGTATGTTGTTGTTTATTCATCAAACGCCAATTTATGGTGCTATTACCGGACAACGCTACAGTGAGAGTTCTAAATTTTGCCTATGTAGGTTCGATAAGGGTAGGAATCTTTGACGAGTTCCTGATACCGTACACTCTCGGGACCTTTATTTTATGACTCTTCCGAAGCTAGTATAAATTCATAAAAATCCTAAGGCTACCTGCCAGGCTGCGAACCCTCGATCTTGGGGGTAGCAGATTGTTAAGGTAACCCACCACAATTATTGAAATTTGGAGAACACTGCTATTCTAATGAAAGTGACAAGTGACAATAAAAGATATACAATTTATAAACTTCTTCTTTCGAACTTTTAATACTCTTGAACACTATCGTTCGACTAATCACCCGGGAATCGTGAGCCAATACTCCGACTCACCTAACGCGGGACTGTGACCACTGTGACAAATAATTTCCAACTCTCTCCGAAGGTCCCGAAGAAGTCTTGGTCCTCGGAGGACCATGAAGGTCGGGGATTGTGAAACGGTTTGGACATCAGATCACGTATAAACACTATTGTTTAGGTTGCCTCATAAGGCTTGCTCGCTTAGTTTGGATCTTTGATCCCTTTTGTTCTAGCCTGACCTTACGATTCAGTCCGCTGTCACCCGCTGTTCCACCGGGTTACCAAGGGCAGAGGTGCAGAGGTTTTGAGTCATCCAGGGGTTGTTCTTTTTCCTCTTAAGTTCAAGTGTGCCAAAGTGACATCAGGTATAATAGATTATGTTTGCTTTGTTCGCAAAAATAAATGCCCAGTCGTTAGAAAAATATTTCTAAAAAGTATATATAAGTAATTATTTTCCAATTGTAACTGCAGTTCAAACTCAACATATCTGCATCTTGATGCATTTCATCAATAATACCTCTATACCTCAAATTCACAAAAAACATATAAACAATTTTACTTGCAATTACAAATCATTAGTAATTATAATTAATATTGTTCCTCAACTATACATACATCCATTGTTTCTCAACTATAAAATTTAAATAAATAACTATTAAATTTAAATAAATTTGAGTTTGAAAATAATTAAGTTGAAGACTGGAGTCTGGTATATGATATTTCATTTGGATGTTTGTCATTAGTTAGGGATCAGCTTAT
This sequence comes from Arma custos, assembly GCA_037127475.1. Lineage (NCBI taxonomy): Eukaryota > Metazoa > Arthropoda > Insecta > Hemiptera > Pentatomidae > Arma > Arma custos. Next base: position 91,300,803 of record CM073760.1, on the reverse strand, counting down.
TTATTTAACGATTTGATTGATTAACCTTTAATTGAGGAAAACATGTCGATACTACAAACAGTATTTCTTTTTATAATTTATTTTATTGTTATATGATATAATTTTTCATATCCCGGTCCTGGTCATATCTTTTTAAATATTTTTTTCTTTTTAAATAAAGTATTTCTTTTTGTGTGAACAAAACCACCACATACATAAACAAGACCTAAGAAGTTGATCAAGAAAGAAATATAAATCCTAAAATTTTTCGATATATTCTAACTATTTAGAACAAACTTTCTTAGGGCTTCGTAAGGGATCTCTGGCAATTAGACAATAATATTTCCTGGCAAAATGATTAGTGATTTTGAAAATGCGAAGAATATAAAATATCTCTTAACATAAACATATTGTTATAAAATGCTAACTGTAGTTTGGCATTATAAAACACATTTACCTATCCACGATATTTAGCGCTTGCAGATAAAAAATCAGGAAGGATTAGAACATAATAATCACAGAAATTATTTATTAAATGATGCATTTCATAATTGTGAAACTCTCGTTATTATTTTATTTTTTTCTAAACCTCCTTTATTTTCATTAATAATATAATTACTAAACATTACAACATTAGCCTATATAAATCAAAATATTACAGCCTTCTATTACCAGCAGGTATATCTCACCATTACTATTTAGCGCATCAATTTATATTTTAATTAATTCGGCGAAGAGCATAGTAAAATATGCGCCAAACGACATTTTTATAATATTCTCAAATAAATATTTATTATTAATATTATAAATTATTTATTACTAAACCGCCAATGATCAGTTCAGGTAGTTACGTTTAAAAATAAATAATGCATATGTCATTGCGGTAGTAAATATCACTTGAAATTTAATTGGTAATTATAAATAGGTATCTTATTGTTACTTAGTCAAATTCTCTGTCCATCCATACTCGGTTAATGTTCTTATTTAACCAAACATGTGAAGGAAACATTTTATTAAAAGTGTTTTTAACATTTGGTCACTTAATTTTTTTTTCTAGTTCCAAGAGGAACGCCATTACACCCAACACATTTCCGCCTCTTTATCTGAGAACGATTCGTTATAGCGATGACTTCTGACATAGTGTCCACTTTCTCCAACATATCAATTTGTAATCTAGAATTTATTGTGGCCGGCCAACATGCTAAGAGACCGCTTAATAAAAGCGTAAAATTTATCTGATGGCTATGCAAATTTTTAGACAGTGAAATCAAACATGTTGAATAGTATCACATGTTACGTTATGAAATGCACGAAGGCGAAATTGGTTTGTTTGCGTTCTGATTACACAAGGGAACAAATTTTTATTAATTTTTTGTTGCATGGAGTTTTAGGCCTGTTGTTTACTAATTAGAGGTTGGTGATTACAAATCTAGCCTCAGTTTTTCTCCAGCACCTTTTGTTTTTGGCAAACAGCTGATAGACATATATTTGTACTAGTCACATTCAAACTTCAATTCAACTGAGTTGTTTAGTGAAAAAGTTTGTGCTCTTGTGTTAAATAACAATGTCCAAGTTAAGAAATATCTGTAGAAACGATCCAAACTATTTCTGTAACATTTGTGGTGAATATACATTCAAAAATTGTAGGCTAAGTGTGTCAGAGTTTATAACACAGGTATATTTTGATTACTTTGGATTCGCTTTGAACATCCGTGACAAGTACTGGATCCCTCATATGGTATGTAAAACATGTGTTAAGTCTTTGAGATTATGGGCAAATAAGAAAAGACCCCATTTTAAGTATCAAACACCAATGATTTGGCGGGAACCTAATAATCATCAAGATGATTGTTATTTTTGTGTGATTGATATTAATGGAATTAATAAAAATAACCGGTCGAAATGGTCTTATCCAAACTTGTTATCTGTTACTCGACCAGTCTTGTTCTCTGGCGATGCACCAGTACCCCAAGCTTCTTCATCTGTACAAAATCATCATGATATAGAAAAACAAAACTATTCTTCAAGTGATGAAAGTCGGACAAGTGATTCTTACCCTGATTTTACTTCTGAGCCCCAGCTCTTTAATCAGGAAGACCTCAATGCATTAATCAGAGATATTGGTCTTTCTAAAAAGACATCGGAGATTCTAGCTTCTCGATTAAAGCAAAGAAATCTTTTAACCCCAGAAACAAGAATTTCATACTATCGTAACCGAGAGGCAGAATTGCTGTCATTCTTTTCTAAAGATGACGACTTTGCTTTTTGTTCAGATGTTCCTGGTTTATTGAAAGCAATGGGAGTACAGAAGTATGATCCAAATGAATGGCGTTTATTTATTGACTCCTCTAAACGTAGCCTGAAATGTGTACTTATGCATAACGGCAATAAGCTGGGTTCGATACCGATTGCACATTCAACTACAGTCAAAGAAGAATATGCTACTGTAGCTTCTGTAATGGATAGAATCAAATACAACGAACAAAAGTGGTTGATAAGTGTTGATCTAAAAATGGTGAATTTTCTTCTTGGACAACAAGGTGGATATACAAAATATCCATGTTTTATTTGTTTATGGGACAGCAGAGCTAGGTCTGAGCACTGGATTAGAAAAGATTGGCCTTCCAGGCAATCTATGGTTCCGGGACAACTGAATGTAATAAATGAGCCCCTTGTGCCCACGGATCGAATAATACTGCCACCTTTGCATATCAAACTAGGGCTCATGAAACAATTTGTCAAAGCTTTGAACAAGGGTGGTGATTGCTATAAATACATCTCTAAGAAGTTCTTTAATTTGAGCCAAGAAAAAATTAAAAATGGAATTTTTGATGGTCCCCAAATAAGAAGGTTGATAAAGGATGAAAACTTTATTAGTTACATGACTGATATTGAAAAAAATGCCTGGAATGAATTCGTTTGGACTGCTCAAAATTTTCTGGGAAACAAAAAGGAAGAAAGCTATGCGGAGCATATTGAACTAATGTTGTTCAAAGTACACTTCCTCCACAGCCATTTGGACCGTTTCCCTGAAAATCTTGGTGATCTGAGTGAAGAACAAGGGGAACGGTTCCATCAGGACATTCGAACTATGGAGGAACGTTACCAAGGTCACTGGAATGCTCACATGATGGCGGACTATTGTTGGAGCATTAAAAACAGCCCCCGTGAACCGAATCAAGCCAGAAAATCTTACAAAAGAAAATTTTTTGATATGTAGTGGTAATTTTTTTAATAGTTTTCCTAATAAAAAATATTTTCATCTTAAAAAACAGTTTATAATTATAACCCCAAAAGTAAAGCTGATACAAACAAACTGACTTCAGATCTTAAATCAGCACCTCGAGGAAGTAGAATATTAGTCAAAATATTTCATGCAACAAAAATGTTGTTCCCTTGTGTTATCAACAATACCGGCTGAAAATAATATTATAACATTCCTATATACATCAACTTTTGTGAAAGACGTGAAAGCGACAATGGGACATATCTTATTTGTTTTTATAAAATATTATCTAAAGATGGTTTTACTGTTATTGTGCTGGGTTATTTGAGGAAGAAAATAGAGATCAGACAAATTCCCTCAAGTAGGCAGAGCTGTTTATTGGAAAGCAAACTTTTCTACCCACATTGTAGGTCTTCTTCAAGGATATATGAACAATACAAGATCTGCGTCTTCCATTCATGGTACATGGAAAAGGAATATGAAATATACATATCCCACCATCTCTTGTTCTTCAAACACAATATGCTAGATAATTTTTTTAATACTTTCTTTATTACTTATTGAATAATACTCTATATTTATTCCCTCTGTTTCATTTATTAATTTATGTAAGGATCCTCCATCTTTATTTTTATCACTCATATCCCTTGGTAGCTATATGTATTTTTATAATTTACTATGAATTATTTTAATTTGTCAACATTTTCTATAATTAGCCCAGAAGACGACCTGCAATGAGGGCCGTAACGGTGGTTTCCCAATAAATAGTTCTCTCTATTTTAGCTAATTTTTCTAACCACCACCAGGACCATTTTCTCTCTCATAAATATTAGGTCAACTGATATTATTCAAGTTAGGTTATTTCATTGACGAATGCAACAAAACACTGGACAGTGTATACGTTGGTAAAAATTACTTTTAAGCAATAAAATCATGTTGTTCGTTCAGAACAAATGTATATGGGACATTTGAAAATGAAAGACCGAGATTATCAGAGTGATTTTTTGTGTTTCGCTTAAATTATTTTTAGCCATAACCATCTAGGTACTGGAAGCATTATGGTCAGTTATGATTTTCAAAACATTTTAATTGCATTTTCATCATCTAGACTGTCAGTATGTCTGTGTTAGGATTATCTCTTGTGGATTGTAGCGCTCAAAATGGTCAAAAATCTGTTCTTTCAACTACTATATATTTTTTAATACACAGCTTTCTCGAAAAAAGAAAGAAAAAGAAGCTTTGACTAAATAAAAACTATATTAGTGAGCTCCATGATCAATCATTTAAGGTTTGATTCACCAGTATCTTTCCATGTATGTATAGGTCTACGGATAATGACTGTTCAGGGTCAGGGGCCAGTCTCTCGGCTGAGGTTTAATCAAAAGTTTATTTTATGTGTTTAATTCGAAAATATTACTTTTTTTATATAATTATTTAGACTATATACAAAAAATACACTGGATACGAAAAAAGTCACATAAGGTGATTTTTTTTTTATTAAATATTTTGACAGATAGACTATATTTTATCTTATGCGAGTTATTCCATAAATGATTCCAAAATTTATCTATGAAATTTAAAATTCTTGATTGGTAGATATATAATTTATTTATACAGCTTTTTATTTATGAAAATCTGTTGCTGCTGATAAATGATTCATCTTTTGTACCTTATTCCATCATTTATTAGCAATCTAACTCTTATTGTTTTTCATACACGAAATACCAACTCACTATCATTGTTTTATATTCCTTATTGTTCCAATCAATAGAAAATCCACATTCATATTTTTTCATATTGTAATACTTTTTTCATATAATCATATTCCTTACTTCTAGTAAAATTTAATCACGGTAATGATCTATCAATCAAGTTCAACAAAAACACTTATTTATCTACAAAATTACAGGAAAATTTAAATTGATATTTGTTATATCGGGCAATTGGTTGTTACAGGGGTAGCGTGGCCGAGCGGTCTAAGGCGCTGGTTTAAGGCACCAGTCTCTTCGGGGGCGTGGGTTCGAATCCCACCGCTGCCAATATAATTTTGCAACTATTGTGTATTGTATTCGTTAAATATTTAGAATATTCGTTAAATAAAATTATATTTATACGTGCATATATTCATATTTTAATCTATCCCATTTTATCCAAATAACATTTTTAAAAAGGTACAGTTTTAGATTTAAATTAGAATAAAACTATATTTTTAATAATAGAAATAGCTATGCATAATTGTTCACGTGGAATTTTATTTAACAAACTCGCTAGCGAAGCCATTTTTTTAATAGAATTGGTCAATATATCACATGAGGATGTCTAACCCCTTTACATATATTTAGATTTACTGGTTCATTGATATTTTAATTTTTTAAAATAAATATTTATATAAATATTATTATAAATATTTTTTAAAAAGTAATTAATTGGAAAACGAAGTGAGAATTATCAATAATGATCATTTTGTATTCATTTCAAGTTATCCAACTCCATAAATGTGTAAATTATGATTTACCTCTTAATTATGAATTAAATTTTTATTATTACATAATTAAGTTATTATTATTAAATATATTTATATTATTGACGCTTCACTCATCCAGTTAGATGTTTTTGAAAACAAGTTATATTAGTTGATATTGTTCATATTTTTGTTTCATTTTCTGCTTTCTTTGTTTCTACTTGACTTTGTAATTTGCATACATATGTATTATCTATTGCTTATCTTTATAGAATTATTGTAATATTATTTCTGTTTTTTTTTTTTTATTTCTTGTACTCTTTTTTTTCTTTTTAAATGTTATCACTGTAGGTAATTCGCAACTTTTTTTTTCTCATTAATTCTTTCTCAATTATAAGACACAATAATACCTTGTATTAATATACTCTAAGACGTATTAATACTCTATATACCTGTATTGTTATTCTAAAGGGACTTGTCCCAGAATAAATGAAGAATTCATTATTATTATTATTAAGTTTTTATTATTATTTTACATAATTAAGTAATAAATTAATTACTTAATTATGAATTACCTCAATATAATAAATACTATTTGAAAAAATTCATAATATTATAAATTATGGATATGTATTTTATTCTACAATAAGGCAATCAATGATTTCTAAACATTGTGTAAAAAAGAAAATTTCGTCGTTGAAATTTACACATTATATTTCTGAAGGAGTTAGTAGGCGAAGTTCGCTTTCTATTTTAGTAGGGCCTTAAATCATGCGATCAAACCTTGGCATTTACTATTCCAGCCTATGTGGATAAGTTATATATTATTTTATAGATAATTAGGGTTAGTACATGACGTAACTAAAAGGAAAAAATGGAATTATTAATTTATTCATTACGTAAGTATCGAACAGCTCTTTTGTGCTGCAGTACAGTGTATTATAGATAAGATTTATTGCTCTAGAAGTACATGTTAAACCGACTAATGTATTGTGAAACGGTTTTCTATATGTTCCGACTCATTTATATGTTCTATATGTTTCTAACAAAGATTTATTTATCTTTTCTAGATGAAAAAGAAAATATACCAATCAATAATATAATTAAAAGTGTACCAACTTATATTTTTTTAATTTTAAATAACTATACATAGTACATACATATGTATATATAGTAAAACATATATACATATATATGTACGTATATCAGTCATAAACCGTACATATATGGCTTTAATTGGTGAACATATTCATTTGACCTTAATCAATGTCAAATGAAATCGAAGTCATTACCTTAATTTATTAATTGATTGATTTTCACTTAAATGATACATTTTTATTTGAAAATTGATGTATTGTTTCAGTTGTAAAGCGATAACAATACTCTATGGAACGTCAATCTAAGCTTGGGGATAGCAAAAACTCCAACCCTAGTCTATCGGGGGCAGGACCAGTTTTCACCGATCATTGTGGAATGTAGTCAGAGAGTGCTGTGTAATTAACCACGCAACGTCTCTCCAAACTGAGGCAAATGTATAATATATTTTAGTCATTATTCATAAATATTCATTACATTAATTTATATGTGAGTAAATATTTATAGTAATCAGCTTTCTTGTGCTAAAGAAGACATTGATACATATAAAGCCATTACTATCGATCTGTGCTACACCAACTCGGGTTACCTTTTAATATCTCAATGGCTCTGAGAGATGACGAATCCACAATAGATGCGGTCATTAAATTCATTACCAAGTGTAATCTGATGACCACCATTTGATGTGAAATATATATGTGTATATATAAGTGTTTATGTTTATATGTATATGAATGCGTGGGTGTGTATATGTATTACACATCTTGTTCCAAGCTAATTTTTCGATAAATAACCAATTGTTGTTATTATCATCCATTATCTATTATAGCAAAGTAGATATATAACATATACATAAACTAAAATGAAGCTCACTGGTGCGGGCCCGCGTGGGCTGGGGGGAGGAGTGGCCTGGGCTCCGGGGGGGCTGGTGCTGGGGGCTATGGGGGCGCCACTTGTCCCGCAGAGCATGTTAGCTCCGAAGATCTGAGAGGATTTGGACTTTTCCATGAATGGTCCATTGTAAACATTAGTGGATTGTACTAATGTCCTTAGTGTGGCTGGGTGGTTAACATGGTTTTTATCCACATCCTCTGACCAATCTTCGTGTCATAAATAACAATATAACCACCACTTGACTTGTGGGACTTGGGCGCCTTCTAGACTTCGGCCTGCCCCCTCGGGTCTGGGCGCGCCTCTCGCTTCGTTCTTTCTCGGGCCCAGATAGGTGGGTTACCATAACTTAACAACCAACGGGCGTTGATGACCTGGATGTTTTACGCCCCTAAACCCAAGAAAACAAACAAACAAGCCATAGGGGCGACTTATTACTACTGGGTACTATAATATTCCTCAACTAAATAGGAGATAAAAAGTAAATTGTTTAAATAATTTTAATTGACAAAGCTGATTCAAAATTTATTCAGCCTAGTAGACATCCTCTAACTTTAAATAGTCTAATCAAATGAAAAGTGTTAAAAAAAAATTGATAATTCAAGCTTCATACAAGTAACTTTCTAAAAAAGTTAACTAAAATCATACGCGATCTTGGCATGGACCAGCATTTAGAGATAGGACTCAACCAGCTCTAATCCGGAAATAGGGATCTAGAAAGAACTCAATTTTTCTTTAGTTAATTGTCCATATAAATAGTTGCTTAATTTTTGTTAATTAATTAGATGGTAATTTTAAATCATTCGTATTAATAGCATGTTAACAAATATTGGAATAAAACACGAAATTGTAGCAGGTAAATAAATTTTAGAATTTTTTTTTTAACAAACTTTATAAGGTTCTAATGTTTCACAGGAATTAATAATATCATAAACACTTGTATCATAAACATTAATAGTATCATAAACACTTGAGCGTTATATGTAACGGCCACGCTCTCCAACATTCGCCCTGAAGATGACCTACACTGTAGGTCGAAACGTCGGCACATAATATAAGTACTTCACTTATTCTGTTTTCTTATTGACTGCACCCCCCAACTATCTCCTTTATATAACACATAAACACTTGTATATTATTTTCTCGACGCTTTAGTATATTAAACAGCGTGGGGAACACCGATAACACTTATTTATCTACAAAATTACAGGAAAATTTAAATTGATATTTGTTATATCGGGCATTGATTGTTACAGGGGTAGCGTGGCCGAGCGGTCTAAGGCGCTGGTTTAAGGCACCAGTCTCTTCGGGGGCGTGGGTTCGAATCCCACCGCTGCCAATAAACTTTTGCAATTATTATTTATTATAAAAATAGAATGTTTGTATATTATAGCCGTATTTATCGTGTGTATATAATCATATTTTATTCATTTACATCCCAATATGTAGAAAATTGTCCGAAAAATATTAATACTAAATATTTAAAAAAAAAATCATAACTGACTGTCATTTTTATTATTGGTCATTCTTTAAACAAGCGATCCCCAGACCCTGTTAATTTCCTTAAAGTCAATAAAAATAATACGTTATGTTTATAAATAGTAAAATACATGATTATATATATTTAAAAATTAATCATCATTAACGTTTTGATATCCTTTATTGGAAAAATTTGTAGAAGAATAATTTTTTGGTATTTTAAGAATAAATAATGAATTTGTTATTTGAATTTTCCTTTTACTTAGTATTGTGCATATTCATAAATATATGATAAATTTAGGCTAGACAATTAAATATTAATACTCATGCCGCATAATATTATATAAAAGATGATGTATCCTCAAGAAATCTATCTAGATGTCTAAAGGAAGTTTAGCTTTATGTAAGCAGTCTGGTTAGTTTTATCATCAATCGTTATGCGTGTATCATCTCACCTGGTGTTTATTATATTGCTCGTGATCTAATATCCAATCTTTACTGCATCCTACCAATCTCAATTTGGTTATGTAATAGGTAATATCCGTTGGTTGTAAGAGCGTATATTATATATGTACTTTGCAGAATAATTATACTAAATATATCATGATATAAAAGAAGACGATCGTCAATTATAATCGTTTATTATGAAAGATTATTATGAACCCCAATACAAAAAAAAAATTAAAGCACACACAGACACACACGAAAATTCTCTATAAGCATATCGAGTCAAAAGGAACAATTAATAGTTGTTGAATTTGTTTGTACGCCCAAAATACAACTCACGTGAATAGGCTGAAAAGACGATTTTTAGAATATTAAATATACATCGTCAGTACCTAGATATTAACTAATAACTTAGACCACAACTGGCTTATAACGTTCAGAAAAGAAATCAAACAATTAACACAAAACAAACCATAAAATATCTACAGCAACAAGAAACATACGGTGTGAGATTTTGTTCGCAAGCAGGCAATTTTTCATCTCAATATAGGTCAGTATGTTAACCTACCAGAATTAATCGTACCCAATTCTTTTCTCTTAGTGTGCTTATTCATGATCCCCAAGTTTGGTGCTTTGCATCACCATATACCACCACTCCACGGAGAGCCAGCAGGGGTAAGTTCACCGGTTGTTTTGCATTGAACAATCAAAATGATAGCACTTTTTGGAGATGAGAATATATTGAATACAGTGTTGTATTTAGGTGTTTCGTGCATAATCTGATTCTAGTGGATTAAATTCAATGGGTTTTGTGGTTAAGTGTGATTGATTATGCGTTAGTTACAAATTTATAAGTATGACATTATTAAAGAGAGCTGTATTGTTGGAGTAGTGCGTTCTGTTTGACAAATATCTGAACTTTAGAGCGTGGTGTATGCTGTATGTGTGAGTATTTCGGTTCTATGCTATGAATATCCGATTTCGTTCAAAGAAGGACGGGAAAAGACTCCGCAGTCAGAACTTTAGTAGATACTAGGAAGGCTCATGAGTTAAATCATCAGTTTGAAATCATAAAGAAGGCTAAAAATAAGATTGGCTCAATCAATAGATCCAAGTTCCTTTTTTCGTATTTATGAAAACGTCACTTATTCCTACTCCATTGGAGTCTATCAAATAAATTTCAATGATTGTTGTACCATAAATTTACCACCTGGACGCATGCATGCACGATGTACATAAAGATTTTGTCCGATTACAAAACTTTACTCTCCGTGCAGTGTTACATTACTTCCTAAATCCGTAGCAAGAAAATCATATCATAACAAATAGAGCAGTATCAATATATCACGTGATTTTCCATGGTGATTTTAAAAGCATTACTTAAAAAAAATCAATATTTTCTTAGGCAGGCTCGATTAGGTGACTATGTAGTAACTAGTGACATAAATAAGAAATTTCCTCAAACTTTCTTGATTCCCAGAAATATTAGTATCTTCTTTCTCACAATTTTTGACTGGGACTTCGAAAGAAAATTTCATCTGGTTCATTGAACATACTTTCTCGTCATGGAAGGGGCCTATGTAGTAACTAGTGACATAAATAAGAAATTTCCTCAAACTTTCTTGATTCCCAGAAATATTAGTATCTTCTTTCTCACAATTTTTGACTGGGACTTCGAAAGAAAATTTCATCTGGTTCATTGAACATACTTTCTCGTCATGGAAGGGGCCTATGTAGTAACTAGTGACATAAATAAGAAATTTCCTCAAACTTTCTTGATTCCCAGAAATATTAGTATCTTCTTTCTCACAATTTTTGACTGGGACTTCGAAAGAAAATTTCATCTGGTTCATTGAACATACTTTCTCGTCATGGAAGGGGCCTATGTAGTAACTAGTGACATAAATAAGAAATTTCCTCAAACTTTCTTGATTCCCAGAAATATTAGTATCTTCTTTCTCACAATTTTTGACTGGGACTTCGAAAGAAAATTTCATCTGGTTCATTGAACATACTTTCTCGTCATGGAAGGGGCCTACTGAAAACTTTCGTTCGTCTTTCTTGCATACTGCAGTTCCACCTTCAGGTAACCCACCCGGATCCCCTCAGAGCTCCTTGAACGGTATCGGGTGTACAATGAAGGCATTCCTCCAGTCAGTAGGATGAGAGGAGGATGACTATACGGGCGGGCAGATCTTAATGATCTGTTTACCGATGGTCACTTTCGCCTGCGCCAGGGACCGTAACAGCCAATCATCTCACGCTAGTCATCCCGAGTAATCACTGATACTTTCCGCTGCGCTTCTCTAAAGTCCGGAAGAGTAAGTTAGCCAATCTCTGCTCCCCTCAATAATTTTCGTCTTCAATTGAAGTATCACTCTTAGTTTAAAATAATTGTATTAAGGAATCATTATTAGTAAGATTTCACTGAGCCGAAATTTGAAATCTAATTTCATAATTATCAACTAAAAACTTTATTAAAGGACATACATAGTAATATTTGATAAATGTCTAATATATCTACAAACAACAATTATCTGCTAGTTTATAATTACTTATTTTCTTCAATGAATAATGTACTTATAATTAATCACATTATCAATTTGTGGAGTGCGTAATCATTATTAGTTGTGTATTCATTTAACGCCTGATTATGCCTGATAAGTTTAATCGGACTGAGCTACAGTGAGAGTCCTACATATACAACTATAATTTCGATAGTAAGCTTCAATGGGTTAGTAATAAGTAATGAGTAAACCAGTACTTAGGTTGAAATATAGGTTTTAGACCCATAAAGTTTTGGGAACTGTCATATTACATTTCTTTCAAAGTGAAGATAACTAATTCAATAATTAAGAATTGTTTACTCCCTTTAAAAAAATTTGATTTTACATTTTTACATTTTGATCGTAGTAATGAAAACTCAGCCCCTAACCACGCCTGTGACCATATGAGGTGTTTGGGATCAAAGATATTGGGGATAATGAAGCTCTCGAAGCTTCAGGTTCAGATTAAGAAAGGCTAAGTGTCCTGTTACACAAAATTGTTTGACAAAACTAGCGAACAATGTGAAAAAGCAATTTTTTTAACTTGGATTTATCTGCTTTTGATCCAAACCTCTCATATGTATTTAAATGTGAACAATATTGTATAATTGTCTCTCGGAGCATTTACCCAGACTCGTCGGTTTACTCTTAAGGTAAAATATCCATTTTATCACAACTCTTGTTAGCTGATCATAATTATTCTATATTATGTTTCTAACAGTTCTTTCAGAATTCTGTGTGTTCAAGTGTTTGAGAGCTTTATAATTTATATCCTTCGATACCTGTTTTCCTCAATTCAATGTTATGTTCTGTCTTTTACTTCTTATTCATCGCTGGCATTCCCATTAACCCTTATTGTCCCACTTAGATCATGCAAATGTATACATTAAACTACAAAGGTATATCTGCTTGATCGGAACAGCGGTCGCCACATCGAGGTCAATGGATCGATATGTTTTTTTCTATCACTTTCACGCTTCCTCCGTCCGTTTTATATCTTTATCACTTCTCTTTGCATACACCGTCCGTTATCTAGGTTTCCTTGTAAACAAAATACAAGAATGGAATCCAACAACAATGACAAGGGGACAACAGATATTTTTACCTATCTAATGTAATACTGAAATAAATATCTCTCTATTGAGCTATTTATATAGGACAGCAATAATATTTTGACTTGAGGGCGTGAACCGTGGAAGAGAGCTAAATATTCCTGCATTAGATAGTTCCAGTCCTTTCAGCTTACATTTCATAGAGTAATAGTTGAGACGCCTTATTATGTTACATAACAAGACCTTATCTCAAAACCTCAAAGTCCCATACGCCATTATCACTGTTCGATCCGAATCCTCAAACACTCGTGTGTTCCTAGCCAGTTCAAATCCTTCGTGCAGGCCGAAATGCTTCGAGATCTTTTGTTAATATTCTATTGAGAGTACTGCCACTATAGTATACTCCTCCCAAGATTGATCTCGATGTCTTCATCCAGCCACCACTGGCTTTTAATATAAATATTTGGACTCCTATTTAATCATTTATAGAGTAAAAGCTTGATTCGGATTTTACCAATGTTTATGTAAATTTTATGTTTTAATTAAGCTTATCTATTAAAATGCAGATGGATTGATTTTGTATATGTTTTAGCTTCCTTAGTTGCCATCATCATCGTCTTAATCATTAATCAGTCCGTATACAGTCTGAGGAGGGATTCTATATAGCCCTCTCCAGCTCTGCCGGTCTTCCACAATTGAGTTCATCAATTCCACTATAGTCCTTTCTTCTTCAATTCTTCCCATTTTATCTTAGGCCATCCTCTTCCTGGTAAGTCTATCACGCTCTGTAAGTATTGGTAAAAAGTACTTTTTCGGTTTCATCCGCAGAAGGTATCCAAGACATCTCACTAATTTTCTTGTATACAGAGTATATACTATTATGATATGCACATATTCTTAGAACTTTATAATACCAGCTGGTAGGAAGTGTGGCAGCTTCTATTAATATACTATACGTTTTAGCACATATACTTGTATACCTCTAAATTAATTGAGTTATTCTATATGAATTCCAAAAAGGTTTCAACATTTTGTATGTAGTTATAGTGCATATAAAATACATTCTTGTCCTTTTGATACATTTTGACAATATGATGGAGCGAAACTTAACAAGTGGCTATTATAGGAACAGCTCTGTCTGGAAGAATGGAAGTGGATTTCTACCGGTCTATTTACCGTTTGTTATTATCCAGACTCTTAGTGGGTAGCATGCATTACAAATTTACTAATTCTCTACGCTCCATATTCTCTATGGAATGGGGACGAGGTCGGATATCGCGTGTAGATTTATTAGTATTGATCTTATTTATTAGTATTGATAGACCGCAGAGAGACCAGCTAATAATTCCAAAAGGTTGCAGAGGCATGCAGGTGACGTGCTGTTCCGAAGATGGAGAACAATAGGCTGTATATAGCGTATTAATTAAAATTCACCAATTTAGGCTAGTAGGAGCTCGTGTAAGGCATTATCCTATTAATGCGATATTGTCTTTGGAGTTCTCTGAGACAGATAATATTTAAATTATGATACTAATTTATCTAGCACCTGTGATACATACATAATTCAAATACTCCACAACAAGTCGTTATTTTCCCAGAGAGTTAAACATGCTGAGGGAAGCAGAATCGTATCATTCTCATAGTTTTTGGCTTGAAATGGAGTTGTAATATAAGCAATAACTCCATTTCAAGCAAATGCCTGACTTAGCCACTTATTCACTTCAGAAAAAACACAATCCCGCATTACAAAATACACGACACCCATAAGATGGTATCGCTAATTTATTCTCTACAAATCGATAATAAAAAAAATATATTTTTATGATATATTTTTATTCGTTAATTCGGTCCTGTTACTAAACTTTTATATTTTTAAACATAAAAGCCCTAACCTGTTTTTTTATAAACGGCTACAGTTATATCTGCGTTAAGGTAAATGACTCCATGCTATATTTTTATATTTTTTGTATTTGTTTAAGAGAGCCATTTTCCATAGCTCCGAACTATTAATATATGTTTCTTGTAGAACATTCGTTATAGATACATCTTAAAGAAAACTCTTCATTTTGTTACTAGCATTGATAAGTAAGCGGAAGAATTTATCATATTATTTATTTATGACATTTAAATAAAATACTCCCTATTTTGTGGACATGGTGTCTTTTACCTCTAGGACACATATTTGTTTTTTGTAGGATTAAGTATTAATAAATAAATTGTACTGTGTTATAAAATTGATATTTATTTTAAGAAAAAAGAAAAAAATATATAATCCAGTGTTTTGTACAATTTATAGGAAATATTGTGTAATTGTTTATAACTTGTGATAGACTTTACTTGTATAAGCTTAGTTTCTTAAAAAATAAATTTATTTAAGGTATTATTAGTCACCTAAACTTCGTGATTTTTTTAAGTTCTCAACGTGAAATATAATAATGTTCGATCAAAAGTTTTGATTTTTATTTCTACCGCATTTCATTAGGTTTTTTATTCTATATTTCAGCACTGATATTTATGAGTATCTATCAATAATGAGGTCGTTGGTGACGTTTATACAACCGGTCTAGGCGGAGTTGTGAGGGTCTTTGAATGTTCTTGCACCTGTTATTCGCTGTTCTATGCCCAAGTCTTTGATTACCAAAGGTGATTGCATTTGAAAAAAAAACTCAACGTCCCACATGAGTTCTGGCTTTAAAAGGTGAACATGACGAGATTGTAGTCTATTTAATTTTTAGTCTATCATACGAACGGTTTATCAGATTAGTTTTTCATGATTTTCTAAAACGGTATAAAGATAATATATTTACTAGTTTAAATTGTTGAATAATTTCATGATTATCATTATGAAAAATTTGGGAATCTTCTGGATGATAATATACCAGAATTTAACACAGTCTTGTATTGTATTGAGGTAATTTATTCCTAAATGAAAAGGATACTCTTCTGGTCTCTGTTAGAGTCACTGGTGTGGAAAGGTAGTGGGTTGGTTTTATTCGTTAGCTAACTGTGCTTATAGAATTAAACAAAACGCAACTCGTTTATTAGGAACCTTCTAATTGGTAATGAAGTGATTATTAAATCCGCATGATATTTAGTAGTTCATTATTACAATAAGCTTTAACCATTCCATTTTAGACTTGCTGATTGTCAAAAACCATCCTATGCACACTAAACGTGACAACATACTCATAATTTCAGAATTTATCATTATTAAAAGATATGCTATTACAATTCCATTTCCAAATTGAGAACATCATTGACTACATTTTGTTTGGTGATGGTGAGCGTCCATCTTTAACTTGATGACAAATGCTCGGAGCTCCCAATTAATTAGAAAATACTCTTACACAAGACTATTGTGAGACCCATATGGACTTGTTTGGTAGTCAAAGAAATTTGGGGATCTATTAAGCCATCGAATTCCTTTCGTATCGAATGCTTCTAATCGAAAATCTGTCGCAAAATCCTCAATGGTCCGTACATCGTTACGAACAACGTCACCGATAATGATCTTAGTATCCCATTTCTTACTGTGTCTTTGTTCCCACTCAAACAGAGTTACTTCAAAACTTACAACCTCTAAAACTCCTCATCATCCCCCAGGCGTCAGAAAAGAAAAATATGGCATCGTGATCTGCTTAATTGTCTTTGTTATTTGATTACTATCAGTGGTTAGTTTCTCTCCTTGCCGTTATCTTACGCCATTATAAATCGTTCATTTTATTAACTCGATGTATTATTATTATTATTCATTTATAAATTCGAATAAGTAACTTTTTAAAAACGTCTTTTTCAACTACTATAAATTGTCAACTAATTTTATTGAACATTGACCATATTCGGTTAGGAAAGTAAGTCTTGAAATAAAAAAATGGAATATAGTAAACCAATCATTAGCAGTTGTTTTAGTCTAATAGGAAGTTGCTCAGTGGTAGAGCGATCAGTTACAGTGTCGAAGGTTCTAGTTTCGAATCCTGCTCGCTGGCAGAATTTTATTTAATCTGTTAGCGGCCAGAGATGTATCCTAAGGGATCTACGACCCTCCTAGGGATCATCCAGCCTCTATAAAAATGATACCCAAAATAAGGGGAACAAATTAAGCGGTTGAGCGTGATCTAAGACAAATCACCTCCCTTTACGACCGTCCAAGAATCTTTACAATCTCTGACATGTAATAAACCCATACCCTTCACGGGTTGTAGTTTTACAGGTTTTTTAGTACTGTTATATAGCACCTATATTATATAGGAGCGATCTTATCGTTCCTTGATTCCTGCTTTGCAAATGATGTTAAGTACTCTGGATGTCTTATGGTTGCTATTATCTAATTATCAATAACTATTTTGATTATTATTCGGACATTAATTAAAAACAGAACGGTTACGCAAGGTGCGGCAGAGGACGATATGGAACGATCCTCTACCCCGTGCTCCAATTTAGCCGCGCTGACCTTGTGCTTTCACCCCGCCCTGCCGCCCAACCTCCGCTAATTCCGAACCGCTTCTGTTTATATTTATCTCCCTGCCTCATTGCGATAAATTGCTGATCAGCTTACTCTTGGCTAACCGGCCCTTCACTCCAGCCTTCTCTAATGTGCCATAAAGTCTCTATCAAGAGCGCCGGGGTACACCGCTGATCTGTTGTAGGCGGGGAGAAATGAACAAGCAAATGTGATAGATCGACAAAGTTAATAACCCACACCAGAAAAATGGCAATATCTCCAACAGAAGTTAGAGTAATTATAAATGAAAATACTATTTGTAACTTAGATGTAGTTAATAAAGGGAACTCTTGTGCGGAGTGAGGTAGAACTTTGCGAAGAGCGATGGATTGGTGTACTGAAGGATTCAAATCCTACTGTGACAGATAAATAATTCAATCGCTTATAGCCATGGATGGATCCAGTGTGATAAGACCATATTAGGGCTCACCAGCTTAAAGTGGGTTCCCTCAATTTGAGAAAAACCAATACGGTTGATTGTGATCTCGGCTAAATTACCCCTTAACAGTTGTTCTTAGAAACACAACTATCATATAGTGAACTCCTTAACGGATGGGAGAGTTTTTGTTTTTTATTGATAAAAACCAACAATTATTTTTTGTTATTGCATTTTAGATTTAATAAAAGACAGATCCTGTACCTGTATCGATGTTATGTTTTTTGATCATTTTATTTTGATGTTTGATGTTTAATAATCATATTAATATAAATTGTCTATAAATGAGGGAACAAAGTCAATTGTTGATAACCGTATTAATCGCTTTACGGGCTAATCAAGAATTGATTACGTTCACTCATTTACATAGAAGTTATGTTAATATGATTATTCTTTTTCAAAACATGTGAATGATATCGTAGAAATGTTAATATTCTTATTTTTAATTTCTATAACCCATATAAAAACACATCATGTCTAGACTTTTAATGTACCTGCGACATTTTTTTTTTAGGAGGATGGTGGTGGTGGGTCAAAACCTTTAAAACACCTTTAAAAATGTCCTTGGCCTCAAAATCCTGTAATATTTATTTTTGTATTTTTGTCAAAATAACCAATTTTGGTGCATGTTAGGTATATAATAACGTGAGAACGTAAGCATGTTTGAAAATTACATAAACTTATGCACTACAGCCCAATTTGCAACTTCAAAAAACAGAAAATATAGGATGGTGGTTATGGAATTCCTGTTTGTTGAGAATATGCCCGAAAAATATGTTTAGAAAATGCCTCTGAAATATATGCAAAATTATACCTGAAAATCGTTATCCAAGATTTTATTTTAATAAACAATGTAAAAACGAATATATATATATATATATATATATATATATATATATATATATATATATATATATATATATATATATATATATATATATATATACAGGGTGTCCCGAATTTAAATGGCAAAACTTCAGGAACTTATAGGGGACCGAAAAACTAAGACAAAAAGTCCTTTAGAGATTTGCTCGTTTTTGCTTAGTTTTAGAGAAAATCGCAAAAAAGGAAACAAAACAAGTTTTCATTTTTATAATTATTGGTCATTTTTTATAAGTTATAAATATTTTTATTTTTTAAAGAGAAAAGATAGGCCCTCGACCGGGATTTGAACCCGGAACTCACCGTGACATCGCTCTGCCAATTGAGCTATCCAAGGCCCATGCCGGTCGAGGACAAAACTTTTCTCTCCTAGATCCTAAAGCCCCAGTGTGCTCCCGCCATTTTTGCGATGAATACACTAGAACGAAGTTCTTTGAACATTAATTTTAATTTAGGATCTTATTGACTTACGTCATATTATGATTTATAATTTTTTATAAATATTAGTCATTTTTTATGAGTTATAAATATTTTTATTTTTGGCAGAGCGATGTCACGGTGAGACAAAGGTTCCGGGTTCAAATCCCGGCCGAGGGCCTATCTTTTCTCTTTAAAAAATAAAAATATTTACAACTCATAAAAAATGACCAATAATTATAAAAAATTATAAATCATAATATGACGTAAGTCAATAAGATCCTAAATTAAAATTAATGTTCAAAGAACTTCGTTCTAGTGTATTCATCGCAAAAATGGCGGGAGCACACTGGGGCTTTAGGATCTAGGAGAGAAAAGGTTTGTCCTCGACCGGCATGGGCCTTGGATAGCTCAATTGGCAAAGCTATGTCACGGTGAGACAAAGGTTCCGGGTTCAAATGCCGGTCGAGGGCCTATCTTTTCTCTTTAAAAAATAAAAAAAATTCATTTTTATACTTATTTATTTATATTTATATTTATGTTATGTTCTTTTTAATGTAAATATTGCTCAAAATGTTGTCCTCTTGCACCAATGCAAGCATTACATCTAGCACTCACTTGATAAATTGCAGCTAAACATTGTTCTGATGATATTTGGTGCACTGCATCTATGATTCGGTCTCTTAATTGCTCTCTTGATTTGATTGACACCGAATAAACTTTCTGCTTCAAGGTTCCCCATACGAAGAAATCCATGGGTGTCATATCAGGTGATCTGGGTGGCCAAGGTTCTACTCCTCCACGTCCAATCCATCGTTGTAGATAATTTATATCCAGCCAAGCTCGAGGAACTCTGCTACAATGAGCTGGACATCCATGGAGTTGGAACCACATTTCAATCCGCTGTTGTAAGGGAATGTCATCTAAATAATTAGAAAAGTCGTTCTCCAAAAAATGTATAAATGTGATACCATTCAATCTTCCAGGTAAAAAATATGGTCCCACCAGTAATCCGTTCCGAATTCCAAGCCAAAAGTTAATCGCAAATTCATGCTGAAACCTATTCTCTCTAATAGCTCTGGGAATTTCAAGAGCCCATACATGATAATTTCTTTGATTAACAATTCCTCCTCTTGTAAAGGTAGCTTCATCGGTCCATATAATTTTTAATGGAAATAAATTATCATCGCGGATTTTTTCAAGAAACCAGTTACTATCTACTCATCTCGAGACTTACTATGGAATGAGGTACTTTCACTTAGTGTATATGTAGATTTCTCAAGTCCCAAATTCATTCCCAAGCGTCAAGGTCATAACTAACTTTTTAATTTGCTAATCATAAATGCTTAAGTCATGTCGTTCGCGTACCATTACGCTGACCATAAAGCACGGAACTAATATATAGTTGTTTGCATGACAGATGTAATAAATTTTAAGCGGGAAAACAATGAATCCTAGATATCGGATCAAGATCATAAATTCTTGGTTGCTTAGTTTTATACATTCATCTATCGTCTGCCTGCTACCATAAGTTTTAAGAACGGCACGAACTTCTTACAATGTCAGTTATAGAATATTTAATATTTAATACACACACACAAACACACACATATATATATATATATATATATATATATATATATATATATATATATATATATATATATATATATATATTGTTTTCTACTTATCTTGACTGTTATGGAAAGTATTATTCTTTAGTTCTTGAGAGTTTCAGTTTAAAGAAGGACTGAAACTCGAGACCTAGGTATATTTAGGTCATTATATATAGGTTGTTTTCCAACCGTAAAGACTTTCTTTAACTATAAATACACTTAGGGGTTGTGTATTAGGGTAGGCTATTTATTTGGCTAATCATATTCCAAAAAATTTTTGTATGGATGTTCAAACACAATATTTTTTGACATGTCTATAATTTCTATTTTAATATTTATATGTTTACAGGAGTGTGTGAAAGATGGTATGTAGAACCCGGTGCTCTTGTTTCCTTAACGTCTTCTGTTAGAAGGAGTGGTTGGTTATCTTTCATCCAACTGGCAAGTGGTACAGTTTGAACCAATTTAAGACTATGTTGAACTTCATCAGGCTTAGAATTGTATAAGTACCGTGACAACTACTGAACCATATAAATAAGTTAATGACCCATAACCTGTTAAAAGTAATAGAATTTTATCACTCTTATCATATTAAACCTAACCAAATTTGAGGAAATGAGAATGAACAAATGAAGAGGTAATGTCGTAATAACTGCTTTATAATATTAATAATATATTAGTATTGATTAAAACAATTGTGTATTTTCTTTTAAGTTGGGGGTAGAGTTACATGATTGCTTACATACATCATAAATTACTCCCTCTGGATTAGATATCAGGATGAGGCTAATAGATCTATGGAAGGAGAATTTGAATCTCTCTCTCTCTCTCTCTCTCTCTCACTCTCTATCTCTCTCTCTCTCTCTCTCTCTCTCTCTCTCTCTCTCTATCTATCTATCAATCTATCTATCTATCTATCTATCTATTTATTTATCTCTCTCTATCTCACTCTCTCTCTCTAACTTTTGTGTGAAAAATATGAGTTTAATATGTGGTGGACCTTATGTATGTATAAATTTGTAAATAAAATAATTCATGGTCAGAAATACCTATAATGGTTATTTCCTATAACCAGTAGGATAAGTTCCCCAACAGAGCCAAGGTTTAATAGTTCATTCAAAACTAGCTAATTGCTGCCTTGAAAACATTTTTTGTTATCCGGTACGTAGGCCTAACTACATTCCACTCTTCTAATTTCCGATTTTAGAGCTGGGAGGGAAGGCTGATATAATTCACAATCATGTACGATTTGACCTCATTTGAAATAAAATAAATTCCTTTAGCGAGAATTCAAGGCTGTACAGGGTCTAAGGCCGTAGAAAGGATTCGAGAGAAGGAAATCGTAGGTTGGGAGAGGCCTGTACCAATTACAAACACTAACGAGAAACAGTATCACAACTAAAAGTTCTTTATTATCACTACAGTTGTAGCTTAATGGTTCCCTTCTGTAATGATTCATACAATTACCGTGTTTCCTAACTCACCCAATTCAACTTCAATAAACAAAAAATAATAATACAGCTCTGCAAACCCATTATATTTAAATCTAGTTTATGGTTTCATAGCTTTTATAACTTCCTCACCGTTTCAATGTGCCTAAGGAAAAATCGTAAAGAGGTATTGCTTAATCAACTCGAAGAAAATATTAATTCCAAATATCATATATGGGCTTATTCGCATTGGTGTTGTATCTCATGTTTTATCTGAGTTAATGAAACTGTGCCTCCACTGGTTTTAAATAATTATGATACTATTAGAGATGAATGTGTATGCTTGCAAAGCTCCTAAAGAATGTATAGAGAAGTTTGCTTCGTAAGTAATCATTATGAATGTGATTTTGGTAAAATTATCTTAAGAAGTGGTTCATCAAATCATTGCGGCCTTTATCTATTTATTATTTCAAAGAGTAATGTTTATTCATTTGTCTTAAGTGATAGATATTATTGCTTAACAGTAAAAATCCTATATTTGTGATCAATTTGCATAGAAAATATCGTTTTCCTCTTGTAGTTCAAGGTATCGTTTAAAGACACGTGGAAATACACATAAAGACCAATATCGTTCGAAAGGAGGAAGGAAGTATAACCTTCTCAAATTTGACTTTCGTTAGCATGGCAACCCACACATTGAGTGTTAAAATGAGAAGTATTAATATTAAGATATGCTTAAAGGTCTAAATAGAAGAGAGTTATTATTGTGATAACTGTTAATGGAATTTTACTGATCGCTTGAACAACTACAATTTATCGATGAACTTACATGAATATGTATTGCATTAACACTTTGTACTCCTAAAATCGTTCGCCTATGCTTAGTTCTAACCCCTTTTTTTGGGTATTTTGTTTTAGTTTTTTTTCCATTAAGTCTATTATTTCACAATTAAATGCAAAATCACTCATGTAGATTTAATAACAGATGCATTTTGTAAAGATTCTCGAACAGTGCCATATGGTACGACTAGGTAGCAAGCCATGTATGGAGTTTTCAAGTGTTTGTTGTGCCTATGGTAATTACTTCCACATATGTTTCAATTTCTTATGTCCCGAATTAGAGGGTCGCAGAATTCAGACACAGCATACCACCATAAATTACTTTTGAAAGATAGCTGTTTCAAATATAACTTTCTAAATTAATATAAAAGATGCTAATAATAACTTAATATAAAATTGAAAAGAATCTCGGATACAGAAGTGGAGGCTGGCATTCCTCGGGCATCTGTATGCACTTAAATAACCTAGATTGACTATGAAATATTTGATCATTATTGGAAAAAGAAGACCACGACAATATGTGGACTAAAGATCTAAAAAAAACATAAGGAAAAGTTGAACATTACAGAGTCTCAGATGCTAAAAGGATATGAATTTAGAAGTAGAGTGGAAACTCTGAAGGGTTTCAGGATGAAGAAAGACCAGAAGAGGTTGGAGGAAGCTAGACAGGGGGAAAAAAAATGTAGGATTGAACGCATGAAGGAACATTGGAGACAGAGAAAACAAAAGAAGAAAAAAAAAAGATTCTAAGGTCGGAAGTGTTCAATAGGAGAAAAACAAATAATATAAGTATAAAATATTTTTATTGATTAAAAAGAATTTCAGCAAGCAAAATATGACAAGCAAAATTCTTTAGATAATAATATAAAATGCAATTGGATATACTAGGAAATAAAATCCAAAGATATAAAATTGTCAATATCAAAAGAAAAAAACAGGACATAGTAAAACAATGATCAATTAATTTTTAGTTGAAAGTTTGTTATTATTTATTTAAAATCGTAGCATTAATGTAATTCTTAATGAAGCTCATTTTGGTTGGTTTTTATATCCAGTAACTTGTGCCTTCATAATTCCAGCAGCCAAGGTAATTTTTTTCTATTCACTCTAAATCGTTATTAATTATTTCATAATAGATGCATTCTTAATTATCTCTTATTGAAAGTTTTTAAATCAATGGATTATTTTATCACTATTTTTATCTCAATTTTATTTTATCACTATTTTTTCGCCCACTATCTACGATGTACATAGGAACCAATCCTGAGAATTACTGACAACATGAACCAAGATACTTATTTTCGATTGATGAAATGGATTGAAAACAGTTCAAACTACTTTACGTTTCCTACACCACATTAGAGGCAAACACAAGGCAAATAATCAGTCTCATTATCCAACATATTAGCGACTTACAATTGAATACTGCTTGAATTGAAGGAAATTTAACCAAAAATTATCAACGGGTTTCTATGAGAACTAGTGAAAAAAATGTTTGTACTGATTTTTCGACTGATATGTACAAAAAATATTTTCCGTGAAATCGGTTTAGTGTTCGTGGCTTTGATTCAAACACAACTATATTGTTGATACAGATATTGATTGTTTATTTATGTTCCTCTGGAAAGGATTAGGCAACTTGTGGTGATTACATAGTGACCAAACATGGTAGTGTTTACAGTTAAGCTCAAATACTAAATTTAAACATTCGCGACTAACCGGTATTGAGCTACCCGAGAAAATCATGAACATATAAACATGCATGTAGACGTTAAGAAGAACTACAACAATCAAAGTGGGTTCAGGGATGGTAATGGATAAATTCTTTGGAATCCGAAAATAGAAAATTTTCCGGATCGCATTACACAAAATACTTTTTTTGTGTACAATAAAATAAAAAAGCTTTAATTACGGTACAAATTAAGTTTCAATTAGAATACATATTTAGGGCTTAGAATATGTTTTCCTGCCAAGATCAAAATTATCGTTGGCAGTTGTCAGTATCCCATGCTTGTGACTCACATAATATAATTTTTAGAACATTCCCCATTTTCCTAAGATAAATCTTGATGGGAAATCAATTGAACCGGTGTTTCAATTACTTCCAAAAAACAATGGCAATATTCAGAAAAAAAAAAGCCATGACTTTATTTGAGTTCCTATGACTTTAGGACGTATTTCCCCTATAAGTCACATACAACAGATTGATCCCTAGGTTAATAAGATTGGGAATCAAATCTATTTTCCAAAACTAATAGCAGCGGCCTCTGCGCAATATGGAATTTGGCATATTGAAATTTCTTGAGGCCTTCGATCCGTCCCCGATTGGAGGATGATCCTAAGGCAATCAGGATGGACCAACCCGTGATTTTGAGAAGTTGCATCACTAGATGCCATTTCTCCACTACCGCCATTAAGTATAATACCCATGAAATTGTCCCTATTCTATTCAGTTGCAACATGGGCGGCCCTCGGTATAAAATTCGCCTGCTATTGTTTATATTCAAGAGGCAGAGGCGGATATTGACTATTAGCTGACAATAAATAAGTTGTATAATGATGTGAGGACTGGGAGCGAGAAGGCCTGACCGGAATCCACATCAGCTAGCGCATTAACATTCAGGAATAAGTGTGTGTCAGTTCATCACTGGGAATAATTGTTATTGGACTGCTAAGTTAAGCCGTCTGGTTCGCATTGGACGGAATTCATGTTATCTGACAATTATACGTAATATTATTATATTATACTAGTATAATGCAAGTAGAATAAAATAGATTAGAATAAAAATCTAAAATATAAAAATTCTTTAGTATGGGACTAGGTCATTCATTCCCTAAAAAATAACTGAATCTTATTACAATAATAAAAATTTGTTTCTATTCATAAACATTCATATGAAAATCACAGTTAATAAAAACTATAAAACAAGGATAATAGTTCTGAAATAATATAACAGAATTATTTATACGAAGAACATAGAGAGATAAATTAAGATATGAAGTTAAATATTCACCTCTCTTACACAAATAACAGAAACAGTACATTAATATGAGAAGATGTATTTATGTGTTTCATAGAACTTATAAATAGAATTATGTAGCTTAGAAACTAAGAAGTAAGAAAAAAGATAAGCATTAATAAGATAATCTTGCCAACGTAGAAAACAAACAAGTACTTAATAACACTTCAATATACGATGAACAACCGCAATAAAACAATACGGTAAATTAGCATGTGCATAACGACCTGATATCTCTAATCAGTGTCAGTTTGGTATATGTGCAGGAATTGATAGGAAAGAATTTTAAATATTGGCATGGAAGAGACTTGATGTATATTAGGATAGAGACAATTCCAGGGAGCAGCCGCAAGAAAGGAGTGTCGATAAGAACTTATCAGAAGGGTGTAAATAGGGCCGAAATCTTCAAGGATTTACGAGTAGTTATTTGATAAAGGAGTGCATCTAAGAAATACCGTCTACGGAATGAGGAGTAGAGCCACCCAACTTGAACAGTAAGGCACAGATTGACTCTTCTGAGTCTCCCTGTGAGACGTTTCACATCTAACAGTCATAAGCAAAATTATGAAGTAAGAGAGAGGACTAGAGTGAGGGTGAGTTTCGAATAAAGTGCAGGAAACGATGAAAGGTTTTAAGGGTAAAGGTTGAACTTGAAAGATGAGGGAAATGCGATTACATTGGTATAACGTAATACCTAATATCTTAACAGAGGGACGGAGAGTAATGGACATTTAGATATAGTTCCACACCATAAATTCGTTGATCAACAATAAAAGGGAACCTCATGGCATGATGGTTCAAACGCCTTACTCACATATAACTTAGTTCACGTCACATCTCTTATAGTCATGGATTTCTATAGATGGGTAGACGTCTCAATATCCGGATCCAAACAAATAGGCCTGCTGTTTCCGATGTGGGATTTATCGAACAACATAGTACTTTTAGTATAGGTGGGGTTAACGTAGGTGCCAAATGTGAAAGAATAATTTAGACATGGTATTTCTACAACAGATTTGCAAGGCAACGGAGCTTTCTTTAGCGGTTTCAAAAAGTTATAAAGGAAAGTAATGATTCAATAGTATTAATTTAGGATACAGTAAATGCATTGGCAATGAAAAAGCCTAAAAATCATAAGTACTATAATCAAAAGTAGATAAACATAAAAATGACCCATATCGATCGCGGTACTTCCTACTTACAATAATTATAAACTTCGAATGTATTACTAAAACAACAATATAATAACGACTGGCTCTAATTCATAGGAAACCACTTACTCGTTTCAAAGAAGGGAGGGGTTCTTTCATAGGTTTTTTTAAATGCAATAAATAATAGCTTCATGACATATTTACTCTAGAGAACCAACTATCTGTCATAATTATAAATTATTGGTATTTTGAAATTGCAATCTATGCAGATTCGCTTTGTGGATAAAAATAAAACTTTTATTGAGAGTTAATCTTGTTGTATTATTTCCTTATTACTTAATTGCACTCAATTATAATGACAAACTGTCAGTCGAATTAAAACAAAATGAGAAAGAACTTGAATTCATATGTGTAATTTTCCATACCAGTTAAAAAAATATAATAATACAATATGTTAATTAAACAAGATTCACTTGTAGTCTTATATTCCGTCCAGTTATCCCTCCCATTATGTCTATTTATAAAGATTTTATTATTTTGTAAATAACGTAAACACCAGATTTAGTACATTTGTAAAAACCTTAAAAATAAGCTACAAATAAGCTTTCCTTGTAAATATATCTATCTGTATATATAAAATGCTTTGTCTTGATTGACTGAGGGATCAATGCACAGCCTAAACCGCTGATCTTAGAGACCTGAAACTTGGAGAGTGTGTTCTTTGTATAACGTAGGCATCTGATAAGAAAGGATTTTCAAAAAATCTACCCCTAAGGGGTGAAAAAGACCACCACTTGGCTAAGATGCAGGCGCACACCATAGAGCACATGCAGATGAATAGAGCTACAGCGTTCATTTCACTGGACTGCACCGAGGCCTTTGACTGTGTGTATCATGAGTTGTTACTCCGACACTTGGAAGAGTTTAGCTTTCCCGCTACTCTATGTAGCTACTCTGATACAAAGCTATCTCAGCGGAAGATCATTCGTCGTACGAGTTGGTAACAGTTACTCGACTAGCATGTGAATTCTAGCCCCACCAACTGTGGAGTACCTCAAAGCTCTGTATTGGGGCCACTGACGTTTGTGATTTTCACAGCACCCGTGATCGCAATGAAGCACCCAGCAGCAATGGTAGCCATGGTAAGCGGATGGTATTGGGATTTACGCCACCAGCATCAGCACCCCACATGCCCTTAACAAGGCATAAAAGACGACTGAAACCATAGTGCACGAGCTGAAACTGATTGGCATCTGGGTGAATCCGTCTAAGACGGATGCGATCGTGATGTCCTTTCAGAGTGTGAGTAGGAAACCTCTACCTAAGTCTTTTACCGTGGACAGCGAGGATTGAAGATTATCCACTTCAATCCTATACCTTGGTGTCACCTTTGATAGACAACTTACCTTCTCAAAGCACGTTCAGGAAAAAAATAAATTAGGCACGACAGAAATCCACAAGCTATACCATCTGCTCTTGTCGCCACAGCTCTCACTAAGGTTGAAATTACAAATCTACAAGTCCATCATAAGACCTACGTTTCTCTAAGGTGCACCACTACTGAGACACCTCTACAAAACAACGTTGAAGCCATTATATTTGGACATAAGATATACCTATCTATATCCGGAGATAAAATCTTGTATGCCCCTTGGGACTAAATTGATCATTATTCCCAGCAATACTTTACTTCCTCGGCTTGGCCCTGTGAGTAAAGATAATCATTCCCTGGCATTCGCTCTAGTACAAACTTACAGCTAAGGGAATTAATCTTCTTAATAGTTAATCTTCTTTAGTCCCTAGGTGCATAAATAACTAATCTCAGCCATTTTAGATCATTTGATCCTCTATTTTCCTTTTTTTCAGATGAAAACTTTTTAATTATCCTTTTAAAAAAATATGGGTGCTTAACCCGTGTCAACTAAAATAAAAAAATGCAATTAATGAAATTCCGGCAGAAATTCGAAAGTGACTTACCGATCCAGGAGGGTTAATTATGTAACCTTTTATTTAGTTCCTTTTCGACGGATATCTTAGTCATAAGTCTTTTTCTGGATCAACTTTCGAATTTTTATTGTCGGTCTTTATGGCCGTCCTACGTAATGAAATGGCCCCGAATTAAAGACAATTACTGAGAACTCTAATGACCCAGAATAACGATAAAAAGAAAAAAAAGTGAAATTTTATCGTTCGAATACATCCTAATACATTATGCAACCCGGCGGCCGTGGAAACGTAGTAGTGGAATGTGAGAATATTTGGAAATTTAGATTGGAGAGCATTTCCTTATGTAAATTATGTAAATTCGATCTCGACTTGATGAATGAGCCAGGGTCCTATTCTATCACTCGATAATGAAAACAGTAATTATTTCCAAGTGCCGTTACGTTAACCAATCTCTCCTGCTAGTATCATAATATAGATTATTTATTTGGTGAAGGAATCAGGTTCCGGTATAAGAGGCGAATGTCAACAAACGTTGGAAAACGATAAGCTTCAACTTATGCAAACTGAGCGAGAATTTGAATTGTATTATGAGTAAAAAGTTTAAAGGTCATTTACGTATATATATATATATTTATCCAAATTAACTGCTAATTTTTCAAACAATATTCGGGAGTAATTATCTGACTATATACTTAAATTTATCAGGACTGAAATATATATCTTATTTTCCTATAAAAAGATTAACAACATAAGGGATGCTTAGGTAATGAAAGGTATTTTCATAATAACAATAAAGCCTAAGTAGCTTTTCAGGTTATTTTATATTAAAGCATACACTGCGCAGTGGTTAAACCATTTCGTTCGACTTGTATACATTTATTACACGTAGAGAACTTTTGTGTACAGAATAAAGATAAGCGATGCGTATTTCTTACGCCAACATTTCTTACTATTACAATTTTAGCACCTCAAGAGTATAACAACAATTAATTGCAATTTTCGGAGAAATGTTAATTCAAGAAAACGGGGCATAGGAAATACTTAGTTTGTCTTATATTATGATGTCGCTTCTAAGTTAGTGAGTGATTTTATGACATCTGGTCGTTATAGCGGTAACAAACTTAAGAAGTACGCGATTAAAAATAAAGTAAATTTCATTATGTTTTCCTGGCAATGTCAACTTTCGGATACTAACACTTGTTGGAATCCGCAATATTATATTATTTATATATAATTAATATAATAAGTCGGATTTTCTTTATTATTTATTTCTACAATCAGTACAAAACTGGTATGATTCGTTAATTAGCAAACTTCTTAACGGATTTGCCGGCATTGAGTTGTACATTGAGCATTTACGAGGTACTTTGACCGTAGCAGGTACGTATCCCATGACCTTGAGAACTAACCACACGTTGCTTACATAAGTAGTAACTACATTCGAAAGGTCAGTGCCGACACAGAGAGAGGTGCGGCTAATCATTCCGTCTTATCACACTCGTGTCAGGTGTGGGTATGCCCGCTGTATGCTATATCTGTGTATTGCGTCTCAATTTGCATTTCTCAATGAAGAGATATAACAGACCTTAAACTACTTTTCGCGTGTTTATCATTGTTTGCAATGAACAGTTTTGTTTCCATTACCATCAAGTAAAACTAAATGAATCCGAAATTCCACTCCCTGTACCCTTGAAAAATAAGCTATTATTTTACCAATTTCTCGGGTAAATCATAGTGTCATTGTAATTATAGTTAAAATTTTTTTACGAAGAAAGGTAAAATACCATTTTCATACTTAAAATGACATTTTTTGCAATGATACACAGTTAAAACAAACATAGGTCGATTTCGTTCAACAAAATTAAGATTCTACGAAAATTATTTAATCCCCTAAACTAAACTTTATAAACATTTTATGGCACCTTGATAAACTTATCTAGATACCTAATTTCAACTAGCCATAATCGCACCTCAGTAGATCTTTATTGATTACGATATTGCCTCTGCGCAAGGTTTCTATAGGAAACCTAACTAAGGATAATAACAAAGGATTTTTTACTCCCTTTAGTTTTGTCGTCCTACGGAAGGACCTTAAACGGGGTACCGAGCCTGTACGACGACAGGTACTCGTTAAATATCTCTATCATAATTGAACCTGGATCAACAGAATTTAGAACTCCCACTGTAGCATAGCAGCATAAAAGTAACGTTAGATAAAGCAACAAACAAACATATAATTACCTAATTAAAATATGAAGATTGATTTTTTGTTAATAACGTAATACAAAATCAGTGTAATTCAGACCAGGTTATAAGACGCCTTATTATATTATGTTATAATATAATAGTAGAAATCATTTATTTAAAAAAAATTTACATTCAAATTCAGATATTAAAAAAAGAACTACAACCATAAACAAATAAAAATCTGACGCAGTGAAAACTAATATAGGAAAAGTTAATAGTGTCTCGGCGACGGAAATACCGTAGCGAATAAAAATACTGGAACTTAAAGAATGTACCTTTGAGGGAATCCCTGAGTTTCTCTATTCCCTTGCAAACTTGTATTACTTAAAACAAAATTGAGAATCGCAAGTCATATGTATTTGAACATGTCTGTTCACTACATGTCCATTAATGTGAAGATAGACATAATCACAATGGAGTAGGATGACTTGTTCGATATTTATACTAAAATAATGAACCGAGTGAGGGTACTGCTCACGGGAACACAACTCCCGGATTAATGTTCGGTTTTCCATATTTAATATGTTTGAGCTTTAAGTAGATGTAACTAACCCCTTTAAACAGAAATGAAACGAACCGACGGTTTTTATTTCACATGTTAAGAAATATTATTATAAAAAAAAATTACAAACCACCGTTAGGCGGAAAACATCCACGAAATTCTTGAGACTCAATCCTCCACTTGCTAATATCACTCCATATAAATCATGGGACTTTCTCTATGCTTTCCTTTTTTAAATTAGGCCCTCCCGAATAGTGCAGTCGAATAATCCACCACATTAATTTAAATATACAGAATAATCAAAGTTTAAATATTTGAGTCTTAAAGAATTTACCTTTTAAGTTAGAAGAAGGTTTTCTTCACTGATCATATTAGTTTACATTTTTTGTTCACATATTAAAATCATTATCAATTCATTATACTGTTCAAAATACTTACTATACTTTTTATTTCTTAATAGCAATGTAGGAATGGTGGTTATCAATAGAGATTTAAAAGTTTATGGGAATCATAGATACAACAGATTTTACTTTATTAGTATAATACACACACACACACAAACACAGTTATATGTGCTCTATATATCTACAGCCCTTCTAAATAAACTGGTTAAGCAGCATTTTCTTCTACTTGAGTTTCTTTTACTTGAGGAATCGTAATCGTGTTATTTTCGTAGTTAGTGAGGGGATAAATCAGTGATTAGTTTGAAAATGGGTTACTGTATATATTACAACTTCATTTCAAGTCAAATACTACGAGAATGACTCGATTATGCTTCCATTGATTCAGTTCATTATCTCTGGACAAAATTCGAACTAACCACTTATTCACTGAGGCTGCAAATATCTGTAATGTATACTGTACTGATTATCCATTACATATTAGAATTGTTAAGGAGATAACATCATGAATACCTAAAATAATATGTATTTAAGTAGAGTGATTTAACATTGTTTTTTGCTCTGTTGATCCGAGTTCCGGAGGTAGCCAGAGTAATCAATCTTATCCTCGACAACCTTCTTCGGTCGCGTGATCTTCCAATTGATAACCCCAATCGTTGGTCGGATCTCGCTTAACGAGGTTCTGTCTAACCCTACCATATCAAAAGAAATGACTTCTGAACCTCCGCGTATACAAATTCTCTCTCTTAAAGGTCACCTTTCGCTCCTGACGTGTTACAAAAACGCTTCTACGTTATTAATTTTCTTCAATTAAAACTGTTATATCGTATTCATATGGATGAATGCCAAGATCTTTTTATCCGAGATTTTAATAAAGTGTTTCTACATTTGTTCTAGATTGTTTTGGGAACCTCCCTGAAGAACCAATTACCTGTTGTTGTTTTTTTAATTTGCGAAAAAGTGATTTAAATTTGAATGGAGATATGAAAATTTGAAAGTAAAATAAATTTTAGGGTTAAAAACAAGATTTTCATTTCGTATCCTTGGGAGATTAGTGTTCAGAACGTTATTTAAATGTTAGAAAAGTTTTAATATTTTAAATTAAAATGTCATAAGAATTAAGGAATCCCGTTTGTTTATTTAAATTTACACTTCTTATGAACTTCAAGAAATGCACTTAAGCCATATAGTCATCCAACCAAATCAAAGAATGGGAAGAAAAAAATACACCATAGCTATGAAACGATGATTATTGAAAATGTGAAATGTAGGAGGAAAAGCGATATTTGTTGTTTTTCCACAATTGACTAATTAATTAATTAATTATTCATTAATTTCGCTCGGATGCAAAATTACTAAAATAAATTAATTTACTAGCCTTAATTATTTTTCAATTTCCCTCCCTCCTGTGAAAAATGAAAAGATAAGCTCCTTCTAGCTGATTACATTGGAAAGGAAATGATGCACGATCCATTATGAAATGGACAGCCCAGAATCTGGAAGGCTTCACTTCATTTTCTACATTTTAAGCTTTTAATAAAGTTAAAAAAATAATCTTTTTACAAAGAAGCATATTACCATTTTCGTACATGAAATTAGATTTTTTTAAAATAAATACCTACCTGTACTAAGCATACTATGTTATATCCTATGTTTAAGCAAGCATAAGGTAGACTTTGTTAAACAGAATTCGAAACTCACGAAAATTACTTTTTTCTTTACTTAATTCACTGAACTAAATTTTAAAAAGGTTATCATATCTAATATAAACGCAATGAAAAAAAAAAACTCTACCACTACGACCCGTGAACGAGTCTGGGGTTCAGTATCTACTCTACCACTGAGCCACTCCGCTCCCTAAACGCCATATGAACAATTATTAAATAAATAAGTTTGTATGACGTTTCAGTTATTGGTTTTGGTGTGAAAAATTTTCGGAATTGATTAAAAAAAAAACTTAGAAAGTTTAAATTAAGTATTAGTTCGATAATGGTAGCAAATTTTTGACTAATTACCCAGTTGAGTTTTCAGTTCATCCTGTCGAACATTAGAGAATCTAATAATTTAAGTTTCATATTATATAAGGTTTAAATAACAAATAATAACACTGATTAATGCTTTTAATCAGGTATGCCGAAATTTCTTTTTAATAGAAGTATTTGATGAAAAAATGCCTGTGGGCTGATATCCAGAGAGTTTATTTTACGTAATTATCTTCGTTCCTCGAACATAGGAAACCCACATAAACCATCAATATGCAGCCCGCTGATTGGATAAGAACGGGAGAAATTATTGGAAAGGAGAATGCGGTTTTGGGACACTCCAAATTCTGGAGAAAGTGTATCATTTCGATTAGTATACGGAATAAACATGTGTGGTGGAAACCGAACCATCTATCAATGTCACACGGAACACACTATGAGAATTCTTAATTCATCAGGTAAACTTTTTTTGTTTTTTGTTGAGAAAATACTCTTATCGAGAAGGTTTACTGGCGAAAAGATCAAGAACAGAATGCTGTGGTAGAAGGTCTGGCACGAGAGATTTCTGAGGTGAAGGTAAAAATTTCTGAAGAGTTCACAACTATAAAAATAATTGTTAAGGACAGGTAGTTAATTAGTTTTATTAAAAGAGTGTTTTTAATCATGGACAAAACAAGTGTTTTGTTTATTTTCTTTTGTTTTAAAGAACATTTTTCCTTTTATTTTCATTTTACCTTTTTTTTGTAAATATAATAATATAAATATTTATTTTTTGTTTATCATAATGTTATTATTTGTTTATTATTATGTTTTTATTATTGTTTAAATTAAATAGATTAAGATAATTTATTTATAAGTTTAAGTATAAAAAAGACACATGCCGATGGTGGATTCGATCGGCTATTGTTTATTTCGTCGATGTAATCAAGCTATACAGTGTTAGTCCGAGAGAGTGCACATTATAAACAATAGTGCAGTTGTTATGGTGGACTTGAACTAGACTAATTCGCTGCCCCACTGCAGTTGGGAATTAGTTCAACACAGTCAAAGTCTCGTCGTCAAAGTCACAACAGCGAATCGACCTGATCATTTGTGTTGCCATTCTCGCTCGCCTTGTTGGAGTGAGAAATGTATGGACATTTTCTCTCGCCCTGTGGACGAAAAATGCTTTGATGTTTCACCCGCCTTGCGGAGGAGAATTCCTTTGACGTATCGACACCTTCGATCGCACCGCCGTCGAATTCTACGTCAAGTGAGATAAGGAAGATTTCTTGATACCTTATCTTACCATGGGAAATAAAAAAGCTTATTTTTATTAATCACTTGAAGGATTTGATTTATGTTTCATCATTTGAGCGAAATAAAATAATAAAACACTATTTACCCAATATATTCAATTGTAATGTATTTCCGCGATATATAATTTTAAATTTGTTTATTGGTGCAGGCAATATTCTTCAAATATTTTCATTTCTATAGAAAAAACAGTAAATTATAATTGAAAATTCTTACAGATTCAACAGAATGTAACATTTTATTCTTTGGTGAAAGGTACCGAAATCTCGATTACTTTCTCTTTATTTGATTCACCATTATTAAAAAATCAGAACCTCATCATTAATAATGGTGCATGAATAAATAATGAATATTTATTCAAATTAAGTCTGTTTTATCTGGTCTTTGAAAAATATTAGTTTGTTGTTTCCGCAGTTCTAGTATCAAGGTTGAAACATGTTTTAACGATATATACTCGCACAAATATAAGAATTAAAAACTGAAAAAAACCCAGTAAAGCCTGATAGCAGTAGCATTGGATTCAACCATTAGTACCAAATCCCAGTAAAGATTTGATTTCAGTTAACTTATGGCGGAGGAAATAGTAATTATTCAGAAGCCAAAAATTTATGAAATAAGAATACTAACATTTTTTCTTTTAGCCCATTGACCTTAGCACCAAAATGAGAACGAGTTATTGGCGTTCCATTCTAAAAATGATTGCGCTAAATTTGTAAAATTGGTGATATTGGGTCAAGGAGCATTCACTTGTCATATTTTACGAACAACTTTTTCGTCAAGCTATAGTCTCCGTAGTAAAATGTCATCAATTTAAATATATCTAGACACACATGTCAAAAAAGAGATAGAGACAAGGGAAGAGTGAGAGAGAGTGAAGTATGAGTGGTAATTGAGAAGTCAAGGCAAATCATTAAATTTTTATCTTAAGATAAAAAAGTTTAAAAACGGCTATTAAATTGATTAATTGATAAAAATTCAATGTTTAAAAATAATTCATTAACTAATTAAATAATTGGGACCAAGCTCCTGCACTGGTATGGTCATCTGAGAAGAATGGGCCCTGAGAGATGGCCAACAATTATATTGTACTTTTTTATAAATTTTAATAATCGATTTCATAAAAAAAAATATGCAAAGTAAAACTTTTTTCTTTTGTGGGAAAAAGTCCTTGGAATAACTTGTGTATAATTAATATTTATGAAATTCAATACATGGCATATGCAAATGAGATGCACCAGTTTAAATTAGACTAACTCTCTCTTTGAGCGATCTTATATGGTGATGTGTTTTTAAAGGAGTTCTGCAAGATTCTGTTTTCGGTACAGTATTACCCCCTATATATTGGATTGGGTCTGCAACACCATCTCGATAAGGACAGGTGAAGTGCCACTGCCCGCTGAATCAATCGAGACAAGGCACTCAGGCCACTTATTGCGATCGTTGCACATTCGTTGTTCAAATAAGTAAATGCTCATAATTGAATTTCTTTTTATTAATTAAAATCGGAATGTCATTCGTATTCTTGTGCAATTGGTCCGACGCCTATTACAGGACAGCTAGCCAGTTATTTGTTGTTATTGTTGCACACATAAATAAGCGTACGTCTTACATTAGGTATATTTTGGAGTCGATCAATAACTCGAATTCGGTGGTCCCCCCCTTCATGGTATCATATGGTATTAGATTTTGTTCATTAGAAATTAATTTTTAAAAGTGTGCGAGGCTTCACATACTTGAATAGAACTCCTTTGTTTGTATCGTTGTATAACAGAATGCTCCTTTGTATCCATTTTTAAAAAAACAACCTCGATTAAAACAATAATAAAAATCTTGATCAATGGTTCAGTAGTTGTTTAACAAGACCTGCTACGAAGTTTCGATGAATATCTGTAAACGTCCCCTGTGGTACTGTGCCCGCAGATTCGTAGCATGGTAGGCGGCCTTTAGATTTTTAAAAGGAGTAAAACTTCCCTGGTTCTGCGGTCATCCGGATGGGGCATAAAATTGCAATCGGAAACAAGTTCGGTGCCGTGAACTAAAGATCCGAATCTTAACTACAAATGGATCTGCAAAATTTAGGACTCCCACTATGAATCTTATGGATTTCAACTAAATATCAATTCTACAATCAATAAATATCTTGATGAATGATGATTGATATTTTATATTGTTGTATCGTAATGTGTAAATTATTTAAGAGATAAGAATATATATATATATATATATATTTGAGGATATCATTGATAGGCTGAGCGGGGCTACGGTGTTTAGCACTCTAGACTTCAAGGCAGGTTACCATCAGATCAAAATGCACAAGAGGGATCAATCCAAAATGGCATTCACGTTCGAAAGAGGACATTACGAGTTCACAAGGATGCCCTTCGGACTCAAAAATGCGCCCATTACGTTTCAGAAATTGATGGATGAGTTTCTTCGGGGGGTGGATGAAGATGTATGCCAAGTGTATATGGACGATCTGTTGGTATTTAGCAAAACCGAGCAACAGCATGTTGAGCATCTCAGGAGTGTTTTCAATAGGGTCCGGAGATTTGGCTTGATGCTATCCGCCGAAAAATCATTGCTGGGAAAAGGAGAGATTATCTTTTTGGGACACACCAGGATTTCCAGGATGGCGGTGCCGAGGGACGTGAAGGGTATTCGTCGTATATTAGGTTCACTGAACTACTATCAACGTTTTGTCCCGGAAATGGCAGAGTACCTGGTCCCCATCAATAATCTCTTGAAGAAAGGACGACAAATTTTTGTTACACCGGAGATGGAGAATAACATCCGCAATTGTATGGCGCGGCTGCAAGAGGAACCCGTATTGGCCTTCCCGGACTTTGATATGCCCTTTATGCTCATGACGGATGCCAGCGAATACGCACTGGGGGCGGTTTTGTCACAAGACGGGGAAAAAGGTGATCGCCCTGTGGCTTATGCTAGCAGACGCCTCACGGAGGCCGAGTCAAGGTACAGTGCATTAGAGCGCGAACTGTTGGGAATAGTGTGGGCTATAGATCACTTCCGACCTTACGTATTCGGAAGAAAGTTCGTGGTCCATACGGACCATAGACCCCTGCAATGGGTGGGTAAGCTGAAGGAATCATCCGCTCGCATCACTCGGTGAAATAAACTAAAAGAACATCAAATTAAACCCAGATCATATTATTAGTAGTCTTGATGTCATTTCTATGTTTCCTAACATCCCGCTCAAATTAGTATATAAACTAATTTACGAAAACTGGGAACAAATTGAACCCTATACAAGTATAAAAAGCAAAATAATATTTATAGAGGGAATAAAGCTCTGTACAGAAAATGGTTTCTTTATTTTCCAAAACCAATTTTATAAGCAAACAGCTGGCTTACCAATGGGAGGTAGATTATCTGTAAATTTATCAGGGGTAGCACTTTATTATTAAAGAAGCTATACAAAAAATTGATTATCCACCCATATTCCTTTCAAAATATATAGATGACTTATTGATTATAACTGACAAAGACAATTTAGAACAACTTGAAAAAACATTAAAAGAACAAAGTAAAAATATTAAATTTACTAAGGAATTAGGAAAAAATTATTCCTTAAATTATTTGGATATAACTATTGTCAGAAACCAAATTAATTACACCCTTTCAACAAAATGGTATAAGAAAGAATTTACTTCAAATAGATTATTGAACTATTATTCCAATCACCCAAAGCATCAAATTAATAACATAGCCCAAAACATAGTAAACAGGTCCATAAAATTGACAGACATAGCACACTTAAAAGAAACAAAGAATAAAATTTTTGAAATTCTCTTAAAGAAAGCTTTTCCAATAAAACAAATTTTGGCATAAACAAATTAATTTAATTAAAGGGACAATAAATAGATAATAATTTACCAAAAAATATTAATACATTTTGTACTAATAAAACGCTTCAAAATTCATCCAATTTTTCAAAACAAATAATCAATAATAGAAACACCCAAAATATAATACCTGCTCAGACTAGAATCACAGAATATTTTCAAAAAGAAATTGATAATGCAAATCCCTTAATAACTAATAGTACCACAGCTCATAAATTAATAGAACCATTTTTTTCAGACTCAGAACAGAATAAAATAAATTATAAAAGCATAACCTATATAAAAAATTCATCAGAAAGGATCGGTCCATCTTTTAAAAATTATGACATTTCCGAAATAAAATTAGCTTACAAAAATAGAAATCCAATCAAAAACACAATAGAGAGCCAAAAAGATAAAATACTCCTATTGGATAACAAAAATGTGGTATGTGACCTCAGTTGTAATAACTGTGACAAGCATTATATAGGCCACACTATTACTTACCTAAAAAACAGAATTTACCATCACATAAATAGTCTAAAACCCACCTCTAAAACTAATACAGCACTATCAACTCATTGTAATAAAGAGTTACATACTTTTAATTTTAATAAACCAAAGATTTTGCATAGAGAGAAAAACACAGTAAAGAGAAGATATTTAGAGGCACTTTACATAAATGACAATATGAATAGCATAGTAAATGACAGAAAAGAGGCTGGAGAAATAAGCAAACTGTATTCATCCGTCGTTTTCAAATTAAAAAAGCAATAATATATAATAGGATTTTTAACTTCAAAGCAAGGCCAGTAATGAATACTTATAACCTAACCCAATAACCTACCAATATATTTTCATATATCTTTTGACTGTTTCCATATAATATTTGTAAATTTTCATATTGTGATTAAACATTTTAAATCTAAAATAAATTAATTTAATAAATATTTTTTTTTTAATTTTGTTGTTGTTTAAAGAAAAAAAAAACATAAAGATTGTTAAATAGCAGTAAGGTACAAATAATATAATCATAATAACTCACATTACCTTACATATCAAAGTTCAAGCCAGTAGTGGACAATTAACCATGGTAGGATAGTGAATCCCCAGGAAAATGAAAAAAAAAAAAAAAATTTTAAATATTTCTTTATTGAGGTATCTATGCTTGGTTTTGCTAACTGTTTTGGGACAAGTCTTTTTGTTTTTGGATTGTATAACGTATTTATAATTTTTGTTTTTTTTTTGCAGAATTTTTGACTTATAACTTTTTAAAGTTATGTTTGAATGTTGATGTATTTTAATATTGAAAATGGCATTTAAGTTGCCGAAACGTCTTGTTTATGAAAGAATAAAATAAATTGACTGGTTTTCTTCGAAGATAAAATTTACGGAGAGATTACCTTCTTGGGACACACTATTATGAAGGAGGGAGTGAAACCGGATAAGAGCAAAGTAGAGGCGATTTCCAGGATGGCGGTGCCGAGGGATGTGAAGGGTATTCGTCGTCTATTAGGTTCCCTGAACTACTATCGACTTTTTGTCCCGGAAATGGCAGAGTACCTGGTCCCCATCAATAATCTCTTGAAGAAAGGACGACAAATTTTTGTTACACCGGAGATGGAGAATAACATCCGCAATTGTATGGCGCGGCTGCAAGAGGAACCCGTATTGGGCTTCCCGGATTTTGATAAGCCCTTTATGCTCACGACGGATGCCAGCGAATACGCACTGGGGGCGGTTTTGTCACAAGACGGGGAAAAAGGTGATCGCCCTGTGGCTTATGCTAGCAGACGCCTCACGGAGGCCGAGTCAAGGTACAGTGCATTAGAGCGCGAACTGTTGGGAATAGTGTGAGCTATAGATCACTTCCGACCTTACTTATTCGGAAGAAAGTTCGTGATCCATACGGACCATAGACCCCTGCAATGGGTGGGTAAGCTGAAGGAATCATCCGCTCGCATCACTCGGTGGAAGGAATTCTTAGGGCAGTACAATCTCTAGATTAAATATAAACCCGGCAAAGAAAATGTGGTAGCCGATTAGCTGTCCCGGGCGATAATGGTGAATGCATTGGAGGATGCGGGAGAGGGTTCGTCGCGAGACAACAGGCAGTTTTTACAAGAATGGACTCAAGAGGGGGAAGGGGCCCAGGGTTCGGACAGCAGAGAGCAGGTAGATGAAGAGCAAGCCGAGGAAAGCTCCACCGATGACAGACCGTGAGAGATGACGGAGTTAGAGGAAATAATTAATGACAAACAGCGTCAAGTTATATAGAAGACAAGGACTTTGGGTCTACTGAAAATGGATTTTTCGAAATATGGCAAGTGCGACATCATCACCGTCTGGTCACAACCCGAGGTCAGTGACGAAAACATTTGTCGGGTACTAAACGAAGCTTCCAAGCCGGGAAGAACAGCCTACCTGTACATTGGGAACGCCACCGTATGGGATAAAGTACAGCGATTAAGGAGGTTGGAACGATTGGGAGTAGACCGCAATTTTGTTCGCTGCACCATGATGGTAGAAACGATCCGGGAGACCGAGAGAGAAAGAGATCACGGTAGCCTACCATCAGGGAAAAACAAATCACAGGGGAGTCACAGAAACAATGCAAGCGCTTAAGCGACGGTACTTCTGGTTGAATATGAAGGAAACTGTCAAACAAGTTGTGGGAGCATGCGATGTGTTACAAGAGGAGACGCCCACTGCAGAGTCACCCCTGTCGGATCTGCAGATCGACACATTTTCCTGGAGAAGCTATAAGTGGGTAACACTGATCGACTATTTTAGCAAAGTGGCTGCGGCCCATCTTATTCACGAGAAATCAGCGGATGCAGTCCTCGCGGTCCTTAGGACGTGGTTTAAGGTTCACGGGGTACCCGACAGGATCGCCTCCGATGGCGGGCTGGAGTTTGACAACTCCAAGATCAGGGACGAAGCGAAGGGACTCGGCATAGTATAGAGAATCAACACCCCAGGACATCCTAAGAGTAGAGGAGTCATCGAGTGATTACACAGTATCCTCAGTGACCATCTGCGCATTTACCAGGTGGATAAAGGGTTAGAACCGGACGAAGCGATGGACAAAGCAATCGCGGCGTATAACGAATCTATCCACTCCGTTACCGGCTTTTCCTCCTTTGAGGTTTTTTTGGGTTGCGACAAAGACGTAGGGACACCAGGGCTACAACCGTTGAGGGCGAGGTAACGAATCAAGTGGTGGCTAATCGGATCTCGATCGCAAAACTGCGGGAGAAGGCTAAGGACAGGATAGAACGGGAGAAGCGGAGTCGGGTAGCGAGGGAAAACCTCAGGGTCAAGGATGTCATGGGGGGGATCAAAATTGGTACGATTGTTTACAGGCAGAAAAGTTCCAATCGGGGAAAGGAATTGATACGCTACGAGGGGCCATTCCGACTGGTAGCGATCAGAGAACATAATATTGTCACTGTTGAATTCATTAAAGATCCCAAACGGCGTAAGAATGTTCATATTGAACAACTTAAGCTTCCACAGGGAGAACATGCGTAACGGCCTGGAGTGTCCTGGCCGTCATAAAGCAGTGTACAATTTCATGTATTACTATTTTCATGTCTATAGTGTTAATTTATATATAGTGTGAACCGTTTTTGAGGTGATTCTGTGTATCTGTTCTAAATTTTGAATTATATTATATTATAAAAATTTAAATATACCTAAACCTTCCTGGTGAATCACACATCTATTGGTGAAAACCGCATGAAATTCCGTGAAGTAGTTATTGAGTTTACCGCGAACAAACGAGGCTGAGAACTTTGTTTTATAATATGTATAGAAGCATCAAAGGTTTTTTTTATTTACCTAAACAGATTAATTAACAGGAAGAGACTTGTGTCGGGAGTGCAAAGCATGAAACTTAATCAGTCCATTGCTGTGGACTTGGCTCGGAACTTAGTACACAATATTCAATTATAAATCTGCTACAAAATCAATCTTCTAGGGTACTGGACTTTACAGATTATATTTTTTTTCTAAGGGTGTATAATAGGAAAGAAGGAAGAGATCTGTCAAAACACTACTCTTCCATTTTTTTAAAATTAAAAGAACAAAAAAATAAAAATTA
Organism: Arma custos; assembly: GCA_037127475.1. NCBI lineage: Eukaryota > Metazoa > Arthropoda > Insecta > Hemiptera > Pentatomidae > Arma > Arma custos. The sequence goes on along the minus strand of CM073760.1, from coordinate 91,257,012 downwards.
TAAAAAAATAAAAATTAATTTCTACAAATTATCAGCTTCCTAATTATGCATTAAAATATTAATAAAATTTAAATAAAAGTCTTTTAACCTTTTAACACATCATACACTTCTCCTTAAATCTATCTATTAAATACAATAATTTTAAACAAATAATTTTTTCGGATATATATATAATAGAAGTAGAAGATTTAAAAAAAAATTACCTCTAATGTTGTAGTTTACTTAAGGTAAGAATTAATACGTGATAAATAAAATATAATAATCCATTATTATCATCTACTATTCCGGACTGGACAAAGTACCAGCTCCACTCATTTAGTATAGCAACTGACTGCGGGATACAACACACGCAGCTAATTTTTAAATATGCAACCTATTAATCTACAGAAGAAGGTATCTCTTATGTATTATTGTAAGGACAATAACAATGTAGAAATTATAATAATTGTGGAATACATATTAACGATACTATGTATCGTTATGTAACTAATTTAAGCGATAAGAAAATTATTGTTTTATGTACATAAAAAAAAAAATGTTTTATATTGTTAAATTTTATGATTTTTTGAATTTTCTTTTTGATTTTTTGCAGACAGAGTTTTTATACAGTTGATTACAAACTGTAATATATATATTGAAAATTGAAAATCGACCATTTAGGTCGAAACGTCTATAGAAAATAGATACACTATATGAATTTAGACTAAAGGTTGTTTTTGTATTATTATACACCCCTAGAAAAAAATATAATCTGCTACAATCGTAAATTCAGTGACATTATTCTTTTTAATTATTTCTATTCTAGCTCAGTGGGTAGGGCGCTGCTTTTCTAAGCTGAAGGTTCCGGTTTCAAATCCAGCTCTTAGAAGAATTTTTTAATGTATTAATAGCTACAGATGATGATGATTAGTTAGTGGGGTCAACAGACTCTCCCGTAGTTCACCCAACCTCTGTAAAGCGGGTACCCTTAATTAGAGGAAGAACCAGGTGCTTGAGCGAGGTCTTGGACATATCACTTCCCTGCACAACATATATTCTAGATAACTGCTAAGCTTATGTCCTTCATAAATCTTTGATACATAACCTTTGGAAATTCATATTACACGTCTTCCATCATAGTATTCGACCATTAGAAGTGGATACCTCCCAGATAATAAAGTTGTTCCGATCCAGAAGACATCGAATTAACTTCATTCCGGAGCAAGACAAAGACCACTTTAGGAACTTGCTATCCATTGTGGACCGCCTCTCGATTCCAGATGTTAATTGAACTGACGCCTCTAATTGTCTGTAGCAATTGACGCATTGTTTACCGTTCGTTCATCGTTTCGCGATAATTGGCGATAACTAGGGGTTGTGTACGGTCCAACGACCCGTAAAATGTGAATATAATACATATACATAAATATATACATAAATGTGAAAGTTTGTATGTTTGTCTCTCTTCCACGCAAATCTACTGAATGGATTTGGATGAAACTTTACAGTAATATAGGTTATACATCAGAATAACACATAGGCTATAGCAAGCAAGAAATTTGAGGGGGGAGGTGGGCACGAGGGCACGTGTCCCCCCCGACAGTTTTTTAGGTACTGTAGCGAATCCATTATAGTACATAAATACAGGAAAATCACATGATGATAGTTGTTAAAATAACAGAAAGGACAGGAGTGAAACTATTGGTTTTGATATCCTACGAATATTATAAATGCGAATTTTTGTTACTCATTCACTTAAAACTACTGAACGGATTTGGATGAAACTTATTGAATAAAATAGGTTATACATCATAGGCTACATCAAGGGCAGATTTATGTGGGGTCACGTGGACATCCCCCCCCCGTTATAGTATATAATTAAAGACAAATCAGGAACTTGAAATTTGTAGATAGGTTTTTTGTATTGTTTAAGAAAGAAATTTGGATAATTCCACCCCAATGGTTTCCCTTTTAATATAATAGGGGTTCAAAGGTTGTATAGAATCCGCCAGTTTTGAATTTAGATATGTGATATTTTGGATGTACGAAGAGAGAAGAAAACACTTTATTGAAGCATTACAATCTGCCTGCTGTGGGCAATAAGTAATGGTGCTATGTAGCTTACAATCATTCCATAAAACATCAATGATATAAACGAAATAAATGCATAAATAAATATATACAAGCGAAAAAATATATACAAAAATAAAATTTAAAAAATAAAAATATATATATATATATATAATAAAAAAAATAAATAAATAAAACATAAAAGAAATATACTGTACAAATTCATACCCTATTTACAATTTGCCTGGGGTCCCCGAACTGAGCTTCTTCCCCAGGAATGAGGGCAAAGCAGGAGTCCGGGAAGCCCCAGCCCCCTTTCCCAGCCGCGTTATGGCATTAAACGCCAATGGAAGCTGGTTAAGGGCGCTTCACACACACACAGGTCGTGAGTGGAGAATCTGGCCAGTGCCAGTACTTGGATGTACGAAAAACTTATATTTTAAAAAAATAATTAAATTATTTATTAAAAATGATCTTTCAAGAAACTTTATGTAGCAGGCCGAATTCCACGCGAGCGAAGCCGCGGGCATAAGCTAGTATTTTATAAATGAACAAGGCCTGCTGTTGAGTGCTTGATATAATTTCTGCCTTTTAGAATTATAGTTGTAGAAGCGAATAATTTTGATATACCGGAAAGTTCAAGAACTTAAGAAAATATAAGCCGTTAAAGCTTGGGTATGCTTGTTATTTATTGGTCACGACAATCCAAAACTCTTGAGTATTGTCTCAAAATTAGAATTTATGAAATCATCCTTCCAACTGTTCTTTATGGAAGTGAAACGAGGCTATTAACACTAAAGGATGAACAACGTCTTAGGGTATTTGAAAATAAGGTATTGTTTAAAATATTCGGTCCAAAAAGCGGAATTGCAGAGCCTTCACCCGGTTAATATAACAGAAATGATTGCGTCCCGAAGATGAACTTGTAAACTTGCGCTTTAGCGGATTTGGGTTTGGGTGGTGCTCCGTGGGGAGAGGTTTGTAAGTAGAGATTGGGGGTATCGGCATCGAGCTTTCGGATTCACTATGTTTTATAGTTATTATTTATATAAATCTTAATATTGTATATTAATAATTGAGAAACCCAGAAGGATATGAGACCCAGGTGCGATGTGGGCGGGTTACCCAACGAGGTGATACAGATGTGTCTGCCCCTGTCACGGACAGTCACGGGATAATGTGTCTAACATGTTACACGTCTGTTATGTTACGCAATGTCTTTTTGTCTTTTTCTTACTAGTTATTTATTGACACGATATTGAATGACATACCTTAAAGTAATAAAAAAAAAATGGAAACATTTATTTTATTGTAGCACAACAATGAAGGATCACTGCTTAACTTTATACTTGCAACATGTAGAACTGATCCTTTAATCGATAATTTCCAGAACTATGCGTTTTGTTCCTACATATTTATTATTTTACCTTATGAACAAATTATGACCATAAAATGATGGTCATGAAAAACTTATATAAATTTTAATTGTGTAATATTTATATAAAATCAATTAATAAAAATTGATAATATAATAATCTATTAGGAGAAAACTGGTTTAATATTATTCCTTAATATTAATATTACTTACGTAGGCTGAGTAATACCCCATTACTTAGTATCGAAAAAATATTTAAGAAACAAAAAAAAGAACCTGTACCTCTTCAACCCGTATACGGGTCTGGGGTTCAGTACATGGCAGAGACTGTGCTGTTTCATGGACAACGGTTCTGCAGGGAGGTGATTTGTCCTAGATCACCCTCAACCATCAGATTTTTCTCCCATATTTTGGGTATCCTATTTTTATAACATTTTATAGAGGCTGGGTGAGCCCCAGGAGGGTCCTAGATCCTATATGATCCATCTCCGGCTGTAAACAGATTAAATAAAAGTTTCGCCTGCAACGGGATTTGATCTAGGATTTCCGGCTTGGCAACTTAGTGTTCTGTCGCTGAGCCACTCCGCTCCCCTAAAAAATAAATATACATAATAGTAAATAAAATATCTGCTCTAGCACAAGTAAATCTCCGAAGAAATAGCCAGTTATCAGCAAAAAAAGTTTTTAACAAACATTAAGATTTCTGATAACCGATATAAAAGAGGCTCAGGATAGTCTGAAGTTAGTATGCTTCCAATGAACTTACCGAGGCATATTAACCATTTTGTTTGGCCAAACGGACAATGGCTACTAACAGATGGTTCAATTACAGTTCAAACAGCTCACTCAATAAATTAATTTAATTGCCTTTAATTTAATTTAAATATATGGAGCAGAACTTGGGGGTTCAGCAAAACAAGTCCACATACACAGAATACAAAGTACACAGTCCAAAATTTTTAGAAAAATTGTTAATCCTCCATGGTATATTTCGAATCACACCATACACAACGACATGAACATTCCCACTATAAAATCATATATTCATAACAAATACATAACATTCCCCTCATCGACACAAAAACCACTCGTTCTTCCGCTTTCCTACTTCCTGTTACCTGGACTTGATAGGAAAAGATTAAAAATACAATGGCCAACAGACCTACTGAACTATTGATATTTCCATTCCGAAACTTGATGTTCCTGTAGAAAATTAAAGAGAATAACACTTGCTCCGAATTTTCTGGATGCCCAATTGCGCAGGTGCAAATTAAAGAATAAATAAATAATGAATAATAATTGAAATTTAAATGTTTCAAGACTAATAAATACTTTTTAAAAAAATACGCTTTTATACGCTCAACCTCCAGATTTTATCGCATATTTTGGGTACACTCTCTATAGAGCCTGGAGGAGCCCAAGAAGGGTACTGTACCCCAATGGATCCATCTCGGAATCCGGGTCCTTCTGCAAGGCAAGTCAATGGTTTCACTGAGCCAGTCCCCCCCCCCACCCGTGTACCATCAAGTTGTTATTAGTCATGTTAAAACAAATTTGTGGTTATATTAAAAGTTGATCGAATATTAATTTTACTAAATTGATGTACCTATGTATGTTTAAATGTTTCTGTTCACATCCTTTTGTAGTATGCTTCTGTCTAGAAACGTTTTTCGTCTTTTTAAACTACCATATTGAGGATTATAAATCATACATCATACGAAAACTACAATAATAATCCAGTTAGATATTTTTAAAAACAAGTTATCTTAATTGATATTGTTTGTATTTGTGTTTGATCATCTGCTTTATTTGTTTCTACTTGACATTGTGATTTGCATACAAATGTAATTTATCTATTATAATTTATTTTAATGTTATTTTATATAATTTTTTTTTCTCTATGATTATTGGCATTTTATTTCTATGTTATTCTTTATTTCTTCCACTCTGTTTTATATATATTGATATATATAGCCACCGCCTATTTCTTTGTTATACCAATAGAAACATTTTATATAGAAAGCACGGCGTAATCAATACTAATGTTCTGGGATTAATACTAATTCATAAATAATTCAAGTATAAGTAAATTAAATATGAAGGGGAAGGTGCCCTTGACCAGCGCACTGCACGGCGTTAGTTTGAAAAATTTAGCAGTGGAGATACGACGTTGAAAATGTAGAAGGGCTCCGGGCGACCATTAATGGATATTGATGAGTTAGAGAAGGATTGTTCGACTATATCTTCTAATATAAGGAAGAAATAGTTGGGGGTGCAGTCAATAAAAACACCTAAGTAAGTGTAACTTATTTATTGTGTGCCGACGTTTTGTCCTACAATGTAGGCCATCTTCAGGGCTAAGAGAGAGAAACAAACAGAAATATACAAAAAACGTTGCAGAAACAAGAATATAGTGACAAGTAATGTAGTAAAGTGGTACAAGTGTAGAAATTAAAATAGTGACTAGATATGATGAAATAGTGAATAGATATGATAAATAAAGATAATGAATATAAGAGTGGTTACAGAATATAATAAACTTAAAATAGTGATAGATAAAAATAAAATTGTAGATGATGAACAGAAATTCAAATAGTGACAAATATAATAATTAAAGAATACGAGTATAAAATAGAGAAAATAAATGTCCAGAAAGGATAAAATGTAGACATAATATAAAGGGAAAGAAATATGAGGAGGTAAACGGAAAGAAACAAAATGAGAAAATTAAAATATAGAAAAAGGGGGTGGAATATGAAGGATTTAGAAAAAACTAGTTTAATTATAGATATGGATATGATACCAGACATCTAGAGGTTACATAGGTAAAATGTAATAATACAAGCATATATAGAAAGAAAAGATTGATAAATTTCAAAAATTAAAAATTGAAAATAGTGTTTATAAATATGAACTCTAAAGTATGAAAAGAAAATAGAAAATATAAGTAAGGGAAGTTAATATATAACTGTATACAGTTAGAAAGAAGTGGCATTAATACAAAATAAGATGTGAATATAACCTAAATATATAGAAAATAGGTAAAGAAATACAGTAGATGAAAAATATGAGGCTAAATAATAATGAACTCTACGCTATTAACATAATGTAAAGGAGATAGTTGGGGGGTGCAGTCAGAAAGAACACTGAATAAGTAATAAACTTATAATTATGTGCCGACGTTTCGACCTACAGTGTAGGTAATCTTCAGAGCTATTTGGAGAGAGAAGCCGGCTGACTAATTCACTTGTTCACATTATTTATTGACTTGTTTCTATTGACTTGTTATTAAGTCACATAATTGACTTCTTCACATTAGTCAGCCGGCTTCTCTCTCCAAATAGCCCTGAAGATGACCTACACTGTAGGTCGAAACGTCGGCACATAATTATAAGTTTATTACTTATTCAGTGTTCTTTCTGACTGCACCCCCCAACTATCTCCTTTACATTAGATCATCCAGTCAACTATTTTCATCTCATACATGCTATTAACATAAGATGGATGCCAAAAATAGGTGTGAGAACAGGTGCGAAGAAAGGTGAAGGTGAAAAGGATGGAGATAAGATAAATATTAAGATGTGTACTAACCGAATAAAACACGCGGCGGCTAGGCGATCTATGGCCCAAGTGAAAAATACGTTAGACCTGTCGGAAGCGCTAACCACGATCTCTGACAGCCAAAAAAATAATGACAAAGAAGGGGGAAGGGAAAATGCAGATGCAGTGAATATAAGTCACACGTAAATAATGTAAATGCGTGAAAAAATAAAAGTCAATGGTCAAAATGTATATAATTTAAGAATGTAATAATAATTTAAGAATGAAAGGTTATTTTAGTAAATTAAAAATTTGGGAGTAGGTTAGGGATAGGTGATGGGAGTCGGTCTTGGCATTAACAATAGAGGATATTGGATATTGGATATTGATGAGGTTCTGAAGGAAGCTGTTGAGTCACATCCGTCCACAAGTGCTCGCGAACTTGTGAGAGAGGTTGGTGTGGCGTCACCAAGTTCTCTCCATGGATGGTCATTGTTTTTATACACCCTATTGCATTAAAAACTCTACACCTTCCATTCGTCGTTCCAATAATCTTTCATCCTTCAAATGTAGTTCCTTCAGTGTTGTTTCTTATTAATTACGGTTTTAGCATGTTGATATTTTGTCGAGAGCAAAATTTTGTTACTAGAAACTTTAACGCGAGAGGCCTAAATTTTGCTTAACCAGGAAAGGGATTTTTAATATGACCGGGTCTAACAAGTCCGGAATCGCCAATTTACGCCACTACCTTGTATTCCCAACGAATACACTCCCGCATATCCCCGCGTTTTTTTATGGTTTGGTTTTAAAGCTGTTTTAATTATGTATTTAAAGAAAAAATAGAAGTTATACATACTTAAAAACATTTAAGATATTATACACAATTGTTGTTGTTGTTGATTATTAAATAGTAGAATAAAAAATTAATAAAATAAACTTGAACAGCAATTGCAGATTCAGCATGGGCAGTCGTTGAATAAAAATGTTTAAAAAGTGGCAACTTCGGGAAAAATAATGATCTACATTTTGGAAAGGTCTTATTGTTTTTCTCCTAATTCCTAGCCAATTAAATAATATTATTTTTTTAAATATTATTTATAAATAATGCACTCGTTTCCACACCACCGCAGAGGTAGAGTGCCGGGGTGCGTTTTTTTTAATGTGGTACCCCCAGTAGGCCTAGTCCACAATCGTCTATGATCATCAAGGTATAAAATCTTGATGGATTTGGAACTACTATCGATCGTTTCAGATCAAGTAGTATTCGACGTACGAAGAAAATTGGAGTTGTGGGACGAATAACCTAAATTCCGCGATTGAACCTAAATTTGCCAATTATTATACACTATAATACATATTATAAATTAAACATAAATATAATAGAATAGAAAAGTAACCATATCCCTTTATATTTTATTTCACTCCCGTTGAAATTTAAATCAATCATTGTATGATTACTTTTCTATTTTTCTGTGCAAATCTATAGAGAGCTTCACAAATTATTTTTTTTGATTTATACATAAAGACCACTACACCGCATCATTAACCAAGGAAATTTACCACACAGGCAACGATGAATGGGTTCACAACATTTCATCTGTAATCTGTCAAAAATATCTAGGTCACATGATTTCAAAGAACAGAGTCAAACCACCCCAAAGTAATTTGCAATCTTACATATATATTAATAGTATATTAAGTGTTATATTAATGATAATGGTGTTGAAAATTGGTGTATGTAATTAAAAGTAAGCTAAAAGGATAAGTTAATAAAAAGTTATAAAATAATTATGATTTTCATGTTCTTCAACAAAAAATTTGGGGATTATGGACAGTTGTAATCAGAGATGATGGTGTCTTACTCCTATAAAGTCCCCATAGTAACGTAGTTATGTTACTAGCCAAGTTATTACCTGAATAGCAAATTAAAAGATTAGTTAAATTTCCTCCCCCTTAAGAAGAAGGACCTTAAGATTTCCATATAGTCGGAGCGGAAGAATCTAAGAACTTCCCTGTCCTTGGAAGATTCATGAGGAATCCTAAGAAAGAAGAAGGGAGAAAATGGCGCTAATAACATTAGTATAGTGGCAAGGAAAACACCTCTGGCTTAATTAGGCTAACTTTAAATTTGTATCTTATTAGTATTTTATTTTATATTTTATTTCACTCCCGTTGAAATTTAAATCAATCATTGTATGATTACTTTTCTATTTTTCTGTACAAATCTATGAATGAATGAAGGCGCGAATGAATTATAATTTTTTTAATTTATAAATTAGAAAATTAAAAGATAAATTAAATCAAAAGCCTAAATATTTATACATAAAAAAAATTTTTTTACTTACGTGAATTAGCTTCGTGATGGAGTTGTAACTTCTTCTGCAATGCTTAAACTTCAAAAGATTCTTCAACCATTGGCGCTAAGGATTCTTTGATATTTCCCGAAATTCTCTTATACTAATGTTCTTCTTTTAAATTGTCTCTTCCATCAGAAACTCAGTTGACAAATGAGAAAACATATCGTTCTTTCTTTTATCTAAATACACTCAAGTATCATAACAACAGAATAATCTTTATTTCATTGTTATTCGCTTAACAAATTTTGAAAGAATATTATTAGGAATACTTGGCCCTTGGGTGGCAGATCTGGGGAGGCGGCCCTTGGGTGGCAGATTAGTGGAGGATTAAAATTAAATCCCGCAAATCCCATAAGTCACCTTTACGCTCCGTCGTAAACCAACGACTTCCTGCCCTCCTGTATCGTTTAATAGCATCCCACTGATTCCTGTAGAACAGGTCCGGTACTTAAGACTGCACCTTGACTAATGCTTAACTTGGAATCCTCAAACTAGACGGAAACGACGAGAAACAACTCGATGTTTCAGGCAATTTCAACATTTACTTGCTATGTTTCTACTCTTAAATATATCTTGAATATATATATATATATATATATATATATATATATATATATATATATATATATATATATATATATATATATATATATATATATTGATATTTGGGATGCCAGAGTCTCATTTATCATGAGTACTCAAATTATTATTTATATTCCTTAATCTTAATTGGGTTCTTTTCCAAAGGTCTATTCTTGTGTTTACCAATTTACTTATCCATTCTACCTTCAATATATTATTTATAACTAAATAGTGTATCTGGTATGTAAGCATCAAAAGAATTAAATAAGGATCGTTTATTCATTTAATTTCAACAAGGTTAATGATTCAGATTTTAATATGTATAAATATTATTATTATCACTGGCTCTACAACCCAGCACGGGTCCTGGCCGCATCAAGGCGTCGCCTCCACTCTTCTCTGTCCTGCGCCAAGGTCTTCCAAGCTCTGGATCCAATGATGCTGCCTGCATCACTCTCGACTTCATCTGACCATCTAATTCGTGGACGCCCACGTTTTCTTTTTCCATCAACGAATCCAAACAGAAGTCTTTTTAAGATAGCGTTGTCCTCCATTCTGGTCACATGTCCAGCCCATCTCAATCTAGCTATTCTTATGTGCTTCACCACGTCAGGCTCCTGATACAAAAGATACAGCTCTGCATTTTGTCTGAGTTTAAATTGATCACCAACTCTTACAGCTCCAAACATTCTTCTTAATATTTTTCTTTCGAAGAGCAGCAAACTGTTGGCATCTGCCCTGGACAGAGGCCAGGTTTCCGATCCATAAGTCAAAACAGGCCTGATGATTGTTTTGTACAGCATGACCTTGGCTCTTCTTGATATCAGACGACTTCGTAAAATTTTCGCCATCCCAAAATAACTTCTATTAGCGGCCAATATTCTTCTTTGAACTTCTGGGCTAGTTGAGCCATCTGCTTTGACCAAAGAACCGAGGTAGACAAAACTGTCGACACTTTCAAATGTGTAGGGACCAAACGTGATGGTGAGATCCGATTGTCTTGAAGGGTTAGCCACCATATACTTAGTCTTTACTTGGTTTATCTGAAGACCTATACGCCACCCAGCATTCTCCAATGCAAGAAAAGCCTGTTGCAGATCTCTCGGTGTTCTTCCCACAATGTCTATGTCATCTGCATAGGCCAGTATTTGGATGGACTTAGTCAGAATCGTACCAGTGACTGGCAACCCTGCGTCTCTTATGACCTTTTCCAGAGCAAAATTAAATAACAGGCACGAGAGTCCATCCCCTTGTCTCAGACCCCTAGTTGTCTTGAATTCTTCAGAAAAGTCATTCTGGATCTTGACCTGGCTTCTCGACTCCCTCATCAGCAATTCCACGAGGCTTATCAATTGTCTGGGGACATTCATTTCTTCCATACTTTGAAACAGTTTTCCCCTGATGATACAGTCATAGGCATTGCTGAAATCCACGAAAAGGTGGTGGGTCGTTATGTTGTACTCTCTAGTCCTTTCCATAAGAGTTCTCAGGGAGAATATTTGATCAATACAAGATCTACCATTAATGAATTCGCACTGGTACATTCCAATCTCTCTCTGGGCATGGGGAAGTAGTCTTTGGAATGCCACATTCGAAAGTACTTTGTAGGCAGAGCTCAGGAGTGTTATACCACGGTAGTTATCACAAAGCATCTGGTCTCCTTTCTTGTGAAGAGGGAGGATAAGGCCAATGCACCAGTCATGCGGGAGACTTTTGCTTATCCATACACTGTGTAGCAGATCTCGAATTACCTTTATCATTTCATTTCCACCAGCCTTCAGAAGTTCAGCTGGTATGCCATCACATCCGGGTGCTCGATTATTTCTAAGCTTCTGGATTGCAGCCTCAATTTCCTCATCATCTGGTGGGTCAAGAAGCTCACACTCTTTGTAATTTTGGATAGTGTCAGAGCCATAACTATCTTCCAGGGCAGGGTTCCGAACACTCCCCAGCAGACTACCGAAATGGTCGGACCATCTTTCCAGGATCCCTTCTTTATCTGTGATCAATTGACCGTCCTTACCTCTACAAGTATTGGATCTTGGATTAAATCCTTTTCGCTGGGCATTGATTGTCTTGTAGAAAGCTCTAGTATTAGCTTGTCTACTCAAGACCTCAATTTCTCTTATTCTTTCTTCTTCTTTCTCCCTCTTTTTTCTCCTATGCAGGTGTTTCTCCTCCAATCTTAACACTCTGTAATCAGAAACAGCCTGGCGAGTCCTATGCACATTTATCATCTTCCTATAGGCCTTGTTTTTCCTGTCTGTAGCCTCTTGACATTCTTGACCAAACCATGTAGACCTCTGAAGCGGCCCCTCTAAGCCCAGTACTTCTTCAGCAATTTGTTTAATAGCATCCCTACACTGGCACCATATTTTATCAACACCATTCTCCTCAGACCCACGTTCCAAAGCTACATCCAACCTTTGGGCAAACTGGAGTTTGTACTCTGGCTCCTGCAGCTTTCGAGTATTTATTCTCCTTGAGCGGGTACCTCTAGTCTTATGTACGTTGCTAATTTTGGCATGGATACGTGCTACTACCAGGTAATGATCGCTATCTAAATTTGCTCCTCTGTATGTTCTAACCGCCATAAGTATAGAACGCTGTCTTCTGCTGATAAGAACATGGTCAATCTGGTTCCTGAAGTTATTGTCTGGAGAAACCCATGTTGCCTTGTAGATATCTTTCCTATGAAACATGGTACTCCCAACAACCATATTATGTGATGCTGCAAAATTGACCAACTTAGTTCCATTATCATTGGACATATTGTGCAGGCTATGTCTTCCAGCTAGGGATGTATAAATAGGATTGCCATAAAATACATTACAGGATACAAACTAAACTTATCTGTGGACAGGGGTAGATTGGGTTAGTGGTCGTTCTTCGCCGTGCTGCCTCCGGGGTTCTCTATCTTCTGCCTCGTCTCTCGAGTACCTTCCTGCTGTGCGTCTATCTCCGGAGTCCCTTCTTCAGCCTCCTATTTCAAGAGTTTTCTTGACACATTTTCCCCCCTCAGCATCCCTTTCATGGTGCCGCCTTCATCAATACATAGCATACTATACAAACGCTCTAAGCTCCCAATCAATTACAAAAGACTCATATACATGGCAATCATTAGACCCATCTGGACTTACGGAGTAGAGCTTTGGGGCTCCACTAAGTCATCCAATTCCTCTCGAATTCAATGCTTAAAACCCCCAAAAAGTAATCCATGATGACCTTAATGCCCCATTAGTAGCTGGTTTGGCCCGAATCCGATATAAATCTTTCCATGACAAACTTCATCGCACTCAAACCCACTAGTTTCAAACCTAGCAACCTCTTCAATTCCCGGTAATCCTCCGAGGCGTCTGAAAATAAGTTGGCCTCATGACCTCTTAAGTTGAACTTTATATTGAACATTTATATATTATTATAATTGAACATATATATAATGTAGTTAGTAAAATTATTATTATATATTATTATTATTATTATCACTGGCTCTACATCCACGGGTCCTGGCCGCATCAAGGCGTCGCCTCCACTCTTCTCTGTCCTGCGCCAAGGTCTTCCAACCTCTGGATCCAATGATGCTGCCTGCATCACCCTCGACTTCATCTGACCATCTAAGTCGTGGACGCCCACGTTTTCTTTTTCGATCAACGAATCCAAACAGCAGTCTTTTCAGGATAACGTTGTCCTCCATTCTGGCCACATGTCCAGCCCATCTCAGTCTAGCTATTCTTATGTGCTTCACCACGTCAGGCTCCTGATACAAAAGATACAGCTCTGCATTTTGTCTGAGTCTAAATTTATCGCCAACTCTTACAGCTCCATGACAGTTTTGTCTACCTCGGTTCTCTTGTCAAAGCAGATAGCTCAACCAGCCCACAAGTTCAAAGAAGAATATTGGCCACTAATAGTTGTTATTTCGGGATGGCGAAAATTTTTATGAAGTCGTCTGATATCAAGAAGAGCCAAGTTCATACTGTACAAAAAAATCATCAGGCCAGTTTTAACTTATGGATCGGAATTCTGGCCTCTGTCTAGGGCAGATGCCAACAGTTTATTGCTCTTCGAAAGAAAAATATTATTTTATATAAATATATAAACCAATAAGTTGACTAATTAAAAAACATTACCTGTTGTTTCGGATTACGAATCTAAATTATTCCTGAATCCACACAAAATTTTAACACAATCGGTGCCATGTTTATCAATGAACAATATTTTATTATATTATTTCTTAACTTCTTATCACATTATAATGGCTTCTTTCAATAACTATTACCGATTTATTGTAATCTGATCGTGGTTTCCCTGGTTTAACTGATTGCTGAAGCTATCACATTAGATATTTTAATGTAGAAAGGAGATAGTTGGGGGGTGCAGTAAAAAAAAACACTGAATAAGTACTAGACTTATTCTATAATAAGTCTAGTACTTATTCAGTGTTTTTTTTTTACTGTACCCCCCCAACTATCTCCTTTCTACATTTGATCATCCAGGCAGCTATTTTCCTCTCATAGATATTTTAATGATTTTTTAAAAATATATTTTCATCAAAACGTTCCAAATAATTAAAACTATTAAAAAAATGTTATAATTTAGCATTTTAATGTTTGAATTGGGCACAGACAGACGGGTCAGATATTTTTCTATAACCAAATCTACTGCTATGCTTCTACTCTTAAATATACCTTGAATATATATATTGATATTTGAGATGCCAGAGTCTCATTTAGGATGAGTACTCAAATTATTATTTATATGCCTTTATCTTAATTGGGTTCCTTTCCAAAGGTCTATTCTTGTGTTTACCAATTTACTTATCTATTATACCTTCAATATATTATTTATAAATAAATAGTGTATCTAGGGTATGTAAGCACCAAAAGAATTACAATAAGGATCGTTTATTTATTTAATTTCAATAAGATTAATGATTCAGATTTTAATATATATAAAAAGGATTGTCATAAAAAACATTACAGGAAATAAATTAAACTTATCTGCGGACAGGGGTAGATTGGGTTATAGGTCGGTCTTCTTTCTTGACATCTCCGCCCGCTTCGTTCGGCCGCTCTTCTCTCTCTCGGGGCACCCGTCCTTTTTCTTTCCCGCCTCGCCTCCCGAGTACCTTGTTGCTCCGCCTTCGTCTTAAGAGCACCTTCCTTCCCTGAGTCTATCTCTGGAGTGCTTTCTCAAACCTCGTTTTTCAAGAGTTTTCTTCTCTAATAAAGAGTTTCCCCTCTCCTTCCTTCTCCACCATCTTGGACCATAAAACTCCAAAAGGTCTGTTCTTTGTCCCAAACATATTCCCTTACATGTGTCCCGACATGACACATTTTCCCCGCTCAGCATCCCTTTCATGGTGCCGCCCGCATCAGTACATAGCACTACGAATCAAATTCTTCATTACAATACTTTTCATTGTTTTAAATTAAAAAAACAATACAAAATAATAAGTTAACTAGTTACGAAACATTACCTGAATGAAAATAGAGGAAATATTAGTTTATAAACAATCACAACGAGTTCAGAAATGCATATGCGGGCATGAAAAGTAGCACTACTTTAATTTAGCTAATTAAAAGTAACATGAGAGTTCCTTTTTTTGTATCCTATAGCTGTATTCATTAATTACATTTGTTTCTTTTGTACAGTAGCGACACTATATGCAGTTACTAGATCAAGTAAGATATATTCAATTGTTGAAAATATTTTTCACAATTCGTTTCGTGTTTTGTTAAAGCTCAATTTAATTTCAAAACGTAAATGTTCAGCTAAATTCTGATGCGGTTGAAGATTAAAATAAAAAAATTGTTTTGGTTAGCCTTTATCCATATTGGGTTTATTCTCACCCCAAAATAATATGGTTAGTGTATTTTTGATTATAATATCATTAGTACGAATGAAACTTTGTTTATTCATTTTTGCTTTGTGATATTAAATACCAATGATTCTTGGTTAATCATTTGATACCTACGACAGTATGTTGTTATTATAAATTATATTTAAAAAATTGAACATTTTATTTTTTTTCAGTAAAGCATGTTGTAAATAAAGTATTGTTACAGAATTGTTGAAAATATATTGTTACCAACTTCCGGAAAATGAATTTAATGGCCACGTAGGCGAACTTATAAATACTGCAGAGTAAATATAGATTTCTCAACATTTTTATGCTTATATAACTTACTTTCAAGATAAATAGTTTACCAGAGTCCAGATCGCATTAATATGTACGATGTGCTTTATCTTATCTCATGTGTTGACATGTCAGAATCAATAAGAAAACAATTTCTGTACTTATGCTAAATAATTTTCAAGGTTATCACTCAGCTCGTTTGGAGGATAAAATTCCATAAGTAAAGAAAAAAACGTTTTTCTGTCTTAATGGATTATAATTACATTCAAGATTTCTGTGAGAAACCTGTTTAAATTGAGTAGAAATAGTTACAAAAATTCTGAGCCTTACAATATATTTTTTTATTTCTTCAAATTTCATAATAGATAAGAACGCATTGTTATTAATTTGTTGAACATGAGTATTTATTTAATATTTTATTAATTAATTATTAATAAGGTTAATAATTAGCTAAAAATATCAAGGTTCTATCTATGAAGTAAAAATATATCTATTATAAACAACATTAACGAATTAATTATTAAGAAAAGGCATGGCTAATTATGTGATGCAGATTAAACCATTACAAAAAATATTTGGCAGCGGTGGGATTCGAACCCACGCCCCCGAAGAGACTGGTGCCTTAAACCAGCGCCTTAGACCGCTCGGCCACGCTACCATTTTTTACGCAAGGACTGGTTTTATCAAATTTAATTGGAATTATTTTTAAATAAAATTATAAAAGCATACATAAAGGCCAATATGATTCCAAAAATGCAACTTTTTTTTGTTAATGTTCTATACAATGTTTAAGCTCATTAAATTGTAATGTGAGCAAAGAAGAGAAAGACATAAAAAGGTTTTCAGCAGTAGCCATATTCTGTCTTTAACCAGATTAGACATCTTGGTGGCTATAACAATATACAAATTTTTGGATATGTTAATTGCTAGATTTAAATAACAATTAAAACAATTTAATGTTTTATTATTGAAATTATATTCACATTAGTTTACTATTGATTTTTCTTATATGTTAACAAAACTATGGTTTATGAATTGGGTAATTGCAGTTCGATTCATATATATTTACCCGAAGTTTTATAATAAAATCTACAATAATTTTAAAAATACATGTCAAATAATTTACGAATATGCTGAAAGAAAAAGATTCATAATTTACAACCACACTAGGAAACTTGGTATTTCTACAATAAATGAATTTAGCAAACGGGCTAGAAAACGACTTAAAGAACATGGAAAAAAGAATTTTTTTAACAGTCAATAATATTCTTTCGGTTTTAAAGCGTAAATCATCAAAATAAATTATTTTAATTTCATAAAAATATTAATTTTATAAAATATTAAACTGTTTTATATTTATGTATGAGATGAAATTACATTAGATTAATGAAATTACATTAAATTGCCATTAGTCAGCAGGCTTCTCTCTCCAAATAGCCCTGAAGATGACCTACACTGTAGGTCGAAACGTCGGCACATAATTATAAGTTTATTACTTATTCAGTGTTCTTTCTGACTGCACCCCCCAACTATCCCCTTTACATGTTTTATATTTATGAAATATTTACTGAGGAAACTGATCAACCTTATAGGCCTTCCAGGAATCAGGATAAATTGTTGTCCCAGGTCGTATTGGATTTATAATTAGGTTATATGTTAAATTTACTTATTATTACGGAATAAGTAACAGATGTCTAAAAAATTATATGCATGAGTTTTCCGAAACAGACCCCTATTCTCTGTAAATACTTCTATATTATATAAGATAACATTTATGTTTTATTTTTCCAAGACAGGTCCAATAAATGAGTTGCTTAAAAAAAATTCATTCCTTGAGCATTACTTTAATTTAATAAAAATTAATTGTCCTTTGATATAAATCACGCAGTCCTTATTTCTTATTAAATAACTTTGGAACTTGCACCTTATACAAACAAGGAAGTGCATTTTTAATTTGAAACTTATATGAACAGGAATTTAACAGGAACATGAATTCAGTCCTTATTATAACATTATACGCAATTAAGACTTATAAGGCCATGTACGCATAACTTATCATTTGTAGATTGAAGTGAGATAAAAACATTTTGGGTAGCCAACTTTTTCTTGTTTTTTGTTTTCATTAAGTTGTATGAATGGAATAATTTATTTGAACAGAAAGCAACAGTGGTAAGATCTGTATTTGTCTGAAAAAGATTTTTTTTTGTTTATGGGATAATGTTTTCAGGCCGGATACATTATATTGTTTGTTGTAGCTATACTATAACTATTTTATAGTTATAAAATATAGTGAGATATTTATTACTTGTTGTGATTTATTACTTTCTGTTATTATACAGCACCTTATTTATTAAATTTTATAAATTAAGTGTACAATTTCTTAATTTCTTAGTATGTTTTTATGGAATAAAATATATAATACTAGATTTGTGATATATATTAGAGCTCTAAGTATATATTAACTACTTGCATACTAAAATGTATATAGATCAGTATTGTTTCTTTTCGTTAGTTTACCATCGCCACGTGGTGTACCGGCTTGGAGAGTCTCATCTATATTCATAGTTTCTATTGTAGGCGTGGGGTATTGCTTCACTGATGGTTACTAATAACCATAAATATAAATAATTATAATGTAGTAGACAATTTAAACCATCTTGAACACATTCATTTCTTGTTTTAGTGTTAAAACATACTTGTTTATTTCTTATGTATATTATTTAACAATAAAATAAATACAAAAGAATATCACATGATTATTTACCTTAATAAGATATTTTCGCAAATCTTATAATGCATATTTCTGTTACTAATACTTTTCCTGTCACTCATTCATACACTCTTTAGGCTCTCTAGAAAGAAAAAATGAATTTATTACTGCTTGTTTATTAGTTGAAAAAAAAAAATAACAACAAATATACTAAAACCCCTAACACGAATTATCCAATTATTCATAAATAAAAGTTTGCTGTTTAAGATAGATAAATCTATTGTATGTTACAAAGAGTTTGAAAAAAAAAGGTTTTATGACAAATTCCCAACGTGCATTCCGATACCACAAACTCCGTGACCAGTTTCATTGCCAACGACCCTGCAATCAGGTGGTTTAGGTGCATGCGTTAGGTAGAGACCATTTCTAGGCATCGCTTAGATGGTTAGGATAAGATGATAATAGTTAGTGGAACTGGGCTACTGGGGACAAACAGGATCAAGGATGGGTTGCGAAGGTGACCATCATCTGGTCCAGGATGGCTGGCTCTCTACCACTGTCGGGGCAGCCTCGGAGGCCATCCGCGGTGAAAGGATCACGCCCAGTCATATCTCCGTGCTTGATGTTAAATAATTAAATATAATTATAATTATACCAATTATTACCAAATTAAGCTTTGTAATATGTTTTTTTATCCGAATGGTGTTCGCAAACCAATCATTCGAATGAGATATTAGTCGGTTCCACAATGAAATATGTACTGTAATCTGATTATTTATTTTTAATGGTGTTGTATAATTGTATATTATAGTAAAATTTGGAACAAGAAATAAAAACGACTATATTAACAAGAACCTTGAACTTGATTTTGTAATGAACATTTATTCCTCAACATTGAATTTCATTGATAAAATGTTCCCATTATATGTTGGTACTGCTTCTGGCGATGAAGTATCTGCTTAACTTATGCAGTATATTTAAATTTATTTTATTTTGTTAGCGAATGGCATTAAAACATACAGAATTTAGCGCGACATTGCAAATTTAAAATTAGATCCATTTTAATTCCATTTTTTTAAAAAGTGTTTTGTATATGAGCAAAAGTGTTTTTATTTTCCAAAATATGTAAGAAATCAAATCAAATATTTTATAAGTTGTAAGAAGAATTCTACTTCCACATATAATAAATTTATATTTTATTTCTTCAAGAAGCATTCAGGATCAAATAAAAATAACTAGACAGATAAAACTTAAAAAAATGGCTTTTTACCATTTTCGCTAGTTTAAGCAAGCTATTTTGTCTATTATGACTTCTTGCCGCCTTATTGCCATCGTTTTGGTTTCTTGACTTCACTACAGAAACATATAAAAAATTCAATTTTCGAAGTTAGGTATTAACTGCTTTTGATCCTGAACGTCTCATATCACGAATTCTACATACTTAAGAGATTTATTGTAAGAAAAATGGCACAATCCAGAAGCATATCGAACCAATTTTGTAAGTAGGTAATTATATATATTTAACTATCCCCAAGAGGCGTGTGTGTGATTTATGTGTGATGTATAGCTTTAAATCATAATGTTAAATAATTAATAATTATTGAATAATTTCTTGATTCTAAAAAAAAATTGGGGAGGTAACAGTAGTAATATGTATATAACGTGCAATGATTGTTGCAGACTGAAATTTTAAAGAAAAAAAATATTTAACGATTAAGTCGTAAAAGGTTATTAATTTTTTTTTAATGTCTTCAAATTTTCGATTAATTTTGATGAATAATTTTCAAATAAAGAGGTGAGCCAAAATTAATTGGTTCGCGTAACAAATTTTTGAAAATACTGTTTAAGAAAAATAAGTAATGAAATATGATCATCATATTTTATTAAAAGAATTCACAGCCACAAAATTAGAAATAAATGAATATCTTCTTAAAACATTTTGATTTACACTTAATTTAACAAAACTGCAAGTAATAATTTTTAAGGTAAAGTTTATAGTTGGTTAACTATTTGAACACAAAGGACAATGCCATATTCCTTAATATTAGTGATGAGAAAAAATTCAGCCTATCCAACTAATTATAATTTAGAATATAGTAATTGAATTTCATGAAGTAAAAATTACAAGATTGTAACACATACCATTTAGGATTACGACACCTTTACAGTTGCCGACAAATTAAAACCTTACCTCTCTTATTAAGTTCTTATTCCATTGCACGTTGCCGACTCGTGGGAACTTGAAGAAATATTATCATAAGTCCTTGAGCTTTGTGTGAACCATAAATCTCATGTCCTTTCCCCTTAAATGAATTGTCGGTCTAGGAAATAAAGTGATGCGACTATAACATAGCTGAGCAGGAAGATGAAAATAGACAGACTAGGAATATGTTAGGGAAAGAAGATGAACATCTTTGTTAATAATATGTTAAATAAATTGATTTTATGAAGTAATATCGCAAAACACATTGACTTCCTTGATTTTGTTAATTGTGAAATAATTGTGCAGGGAGCGGTGTAGCTCAGTATGTAGAGTGCTATGGTAAGGATCCTGGGTACAAAACTGGCTGTGACAGATACATTATTTAATCTATTAATATCAATGATTGGAGGCTGTGGGATTTACAGACCCTCCCGAGCCACACCCAGCCTCAAAGAAGTAAAAAATTTTAATTTGGGATAATTCCTGGCAGTTGGGCGTAAATTTCTACTCACCACCTCCTCAACACTTGTTGTAGTAGTATAGTTTTTGGTTGTTTTTTTTTGTGTGCTAATTGTTCTTGAATAATAAAAGACAGAGCTGATTGTTTTGTATTGAAAAATATAAATCGAAACCAATTTTAATTATAAAAAAAAGATAAAGAATAATATAAAATTTTGAAATAATAAAAAATAATTTTTTTTTTCATGTAATAGAAATAAATTCCCAGATTTGTTTTGTGTTTATTTTTGATTGCCTTAAAATCTATTTTTTTTAATTTTTACAATTTTCTAACGTAGTTTTAAACAATAGTAAAATTAAATCAACAATAATTGAAATTCTCCTAACCCAAAATTACATGTAGTTTTCATAGTTCAATAACTGATACAGGTGTGGAGTCAATTAGCTAACTTTATAAAAAATTAATATATATTAATTGGTTAATTAAAATCGATCTCGGTTTTCGGTAAGATATCACTTCAACACGAGTGTTTATTAATAGGCATTAAAGTAAGAGATAATATGTATTTAAAAAAAAGAATTATATAAGAAATTTAATTAAATTATATTTGGTCCACTTCAAAGAGCAATCGATAATAATTAAGTCTATAGATAACAACTACTGTATAGAAACACTTAGTCTAATCGCTACGTCTGCAAAAATTTACGCACGAGATAAAAAAGTCGCAGAAGAATATAAAATGGGCGAAGAGGTAATGAACTGGCAGTAGAGTCACAATGAGCATACTACTACTCGCCTTCATCACATCCGCACTCGCGGCATCCATCGACTTCCGCGATGTGTCTCAACGTTTCGACGAAGCGTTAGAGAGGATGGTGGAGGATCTGAAGGGCTCAGGAGAAGAAATGGCTTCAATCGGAACATTTCCAGGAGAGGAAAACTTGATCGAGGATGCCAGAATGGGTGACTTCACCACGATCAGGAGAGAGTCCTCCGCGTCCCTCATGGAAATGTTTGGAAGGTTGTCAGTCCAAGGAACGATTTCGCTCGGAAAGATGGTATTCAAAGGTCTTGAGGACGGAAATGGCAATGGTAACCAAAAAAAGATAATTGTCGAGTAAGTACATATACTGTAATACCGAAATTGAAAAAATTCATATTTTTTACGAAATTAAAATTGTATTTGATAGCAGCAAAGTGTCTCAGTGGTAAAATGCTGAGTTGTAGTGCCAAAAATCCAGGGTTCGAATTCCGCTGCTTGCAGATTTGTTATTCTAAGGGATCTAGTACCTTAATATATTTCGATGAATCGATCTTCTATATATTTTTATACAAATAAATCTAAAACCGTTTAAATGTGCATGAACTAGCACAGCCACAATCGATCTTAACATGAGCTGATAAATTTTTTTTTTTTTTTTTTTTTTGTGAAAATATATGTTTTCACTATATATTATATTTATTTTTTAAATTTAAAAGTTATGTATTCGACATTAAAATTTTGATATTAATGATATTGATTAAAAAAGAAATCGATATAACGAGTAATATCTAAATAAGCTGTCATACGGAACATCAGTTTCTGGCATGCACATATGGTATATACAATGTTAGTTGTCTATATCTCAAAAATGGCAGACACATCGGCACAACTTTGGAGTTGCTGAAGCATGTAAATATTCCAAATCAGTACAGTACGAATTCGGATCAGTGCTCATATTTCTTTCTATGTCGCAAATATTGATTAAACTAATTCTACTGCAATGGATTAAAAATTATTTCACAAGACATAGATTTAGACAATTTTAGATTAAGGTCGTCACTTTTACATACGGGTATAGGTGGGGAAAGAAAAAATCAGAATAATAGTTATTAAAATAAGCGACGATTTTCATTAAGATAATAAACATATGAATTTAGTACACAGTTGATTAATTTCAGTAGAGCATGGCGTTTTACATTCACTTGCTTTTTTTTCATTTGGATTTAAGGGCAGGCCTTACCATGGTATTAAGGACCTGTTCTTTCGTAACTATTAGCATGAAAACAATTTACATAAGAGTGTTATTAAAACAAATTAAAAAAGAATAATATCAAGGACGGCGAAGGGTAATGGAAAAAATATTAAAAATGAAATTATTAGAGATATGTGAATAAATTTCTAATACTATGCTACAATTTAGTAAAGGTTTACTCGAAATATATAAAAACATTGAATTCTATATGTAATATTTCTACTATGAAATATAAATTTGTTTGTAAAATAGACATTAGTAACATGCTTAGTATGGAACTGTTAAATATAACGTAGGGATAAGAATATTGCCTTTGTAAATAGGAATATTCTTATATATGGCACTTATCCATTCAATGAAATTGGAATATCAATGGTTTACAGTATATAGTTTACTGGTATATTATTGTAATATGTAAATAAACATATTTAATATTGAATGCATAGTAAAAAATATATTTAAGGGTTAGTTTTTGTTTTGAATTTTATATCAATTAACAAGGAAAAACTGCTATCAGTTTGACTAAATTACAATAGTATTGTACAACTGTTCATAGACTCTTGAGTCTTCCAAATTTTTAACCAAATTGGCGATTAGGAATCTTAATTAGTGCAGGGATAAATTTATGTGGATATCATGAGCGTGATAAATAAGTTCACGCTAATAACAGCCTATCTCCAAAACATCGAAATTCATAATTATTCCAATTCCTTTTTCTATTTCTGATACTTAACAGACTTTTTAAAATGTATAATTGAATTTTTTTTACAGGGAAAACCTGTGGAATTACAATTTCTGGGTTAATCCGGAGTCCGAGAACTGTAACGACGGAGTGAACGTATTATTGACAGACATGGGAGAGATGAAACTAATCTCGGACAATCAACTATCCGAAGATGTGACGTTCTGGGCCAAGCATAACATGGATAACGCTACCAGGCGAAGGATCGCAGGTGCCATCACCGAAGTCTTCAAAAATCATTTTGATTTCTGTAATCTGCTAAAAGAGGAAAATTAATAAAAAATAAGACTGTATAATAAAAACTTTTGTAATTATTTCAAAGTTTTAATAAATATTTTTCTAGTTAAATTAATATGTTAGTGAGTTCTTTATCTCAATGAATTACCAATCCTTGATTCTGAATATACTATCCGAAAAAACGGTCTTAAAACTATATCATTTAATATATTAGTTGTTGATGTTGTTTTCTTTTTAAGGGCAAACAACTACACATGGTTATTATTGCCCTCACCACTAGAGAATATACATATTTACATTACCTAGATAATTAAAAATATAGATTATTGTTACATTATTACTTAGTATTGTTACATTATTACTTATAGATTATTGTTACATTATTATGTACTTAGTAAAAATATTAAAATACTATCCTATTTTAAACGGATAATAGAAACATATTAACATATTAAACATATAATAGAAACAATAGATAATAATAATAGAAACATATTACATATAGTAGGAACATATTAAAAATATAATAGGAACAATAGATAATAATAATAGAAACATATTACATATAGTGGAGACATATTTACATATTAAACATATAATAGGAACAATAGATAATAATAATAGAAACATATTAAACATATAATAGAAACAATGTATTAAACTAATAATAGAAACATATTACATATAGTAGAAACATATTAAACATAAAATATTTAATAATAATATATAATAATAATAGAAACATATTACATATCGTAGAAACATATTTACATATTAAAAATATAATAGAAACAATAGATAATAATAATAGAAACATATTACATATAGTAGAGACATATTTACATATTAAACATATAATAGGAACAATAGATAATAATAATTGAAACATATTAAACATATAATAGAAACAATGTATAATAATAATAGAAACATATTACATATAGTAGAAACATATTAAACATACATTAGGAACAATATATAATAATTATAGAAACATATTACATATCGTAGAAACATATTTACATATTAAACATATAATAGGAACAATATATAATAATAATAGAAACATATTACATATAGTAGAGACATATTTACATATTAAACATATAATAAGAACAATAGATAATAATAATTGAAACATATTTACATATTAAACATATAATAGGAACAATAGATAATTATAATAGAAACATATTAAACATATAATAGGAACAATATGTAATAATAATAGAAACATATTACATATCGTACAAACATATTTACATATTAAACATATAATAGGAACAATAGATAATAATTATAGAAACATATTACATATAGTAGAGACATATTAATATATTAAACAGATAATAGAAAGATAAATACTGAAATAAAACGTAATACATATTTCTATATAAACTTTAAAATATAATACAATATAAAATTTATGATAGTTATATAAACTTTGTACAAATTAATAGTTCAAACATAGTTTATAACGTTATACACATAAATATATTAATTTATAAATATATTAGTTATCTTACTTCAACAACCCATAGCAAACAGCAAACACCTCGTTCACAATTCCATTAATTTTCGAATAATTAACATTGTTTTTCGTAACAAGGATATGTAAGATTTCTCAAAGAAGTGGTCATACTTTGACCACATATACTTTGATTTTTATAAAAACGAAGTGAGACAAATAAATTAAAAAAATTGTAACTATATTTTTTAAAGTTACTATTATTTTACCTTAGTAACTTTACTCCTGACTTTATCATCAATTATATTCTTATGAAGCTTTTCCAAAATGTCTTTTGACAACGATCATAAATATGTTATATAATTCTCCATCTTACTCCATTTTCCTTTTTTCCTCACCATCGAAGGTCGCCTCTTTGGGCTAATACAGAAGATCTTTTATTTCCTAAGTCCTTATACTATAAAATAAAAATGTTTCCAAAAAGTCCATATAATCATAATAAAGCTTAACGAACCCGAAGAATCCACGCAATACCACCGACCTCTGCTTAGTAACTTCTGTTCACGGACCACTACCCAAACCCAAGTCCAGCAGATCACTTTTAATGCATTCCTGCAGCATAAGCCATAAAGTCAAACTAGAGAAATTAACTTGGTTAATTAAGGATTTCAGAAAATGAAGAGCAATCCAATGTGCATGGAGAATGGATAGGTGGATGGAACGGTGGGGAGAATGTAACAGAATGAAGATATCTGAGAAAAGAAAAAAATCAAATTATGCTAACAAGATCCGTATATGGTCCGATCGAAAATAATTAAAACATCATTTCTAAACATGGTGTAATCGCTTTTCTTCTACAGTTACCCAACATGCATTTCCTCGGCGGCTAAAACTCGATGGAAGCGGTAAGCTGCATGGAAGTCCTTGGCCCGAAGCAGACGTAGAAGGCAGAAGAAGCTGAACCAGTGTGACGACATGTAAATAGCCACTGTATGTGGTCTAATTGTCTAACGATCCCGACCTGTTCTCACGCCGCCTTGCGACACGGACATTGTTGGCGTCCCACATCAACAACGGCAACAATAACAAACCTTTCTCAGGGCGTTTATTATTATCAGCAAGTGGTTATATAAAAGAGCCTGTTCATTAGAAAATTTCAGGATATCATTAGTGGTATGTGATGGTTGTACAATGAGGCAACTTAGCGGTCCGCATCAGGTGGAATCACTGTTCCTTATTCGCCACATTAGGACTTACAATTCTGTTCTGGGACAACTGAAATTGCAGTTGATTTGTTGTCTATTAATTCAACGTCACCTAGACGTAGTAGCTAGTACGCAACCGTGAAAGTCCTAATTTTTCCTACCCAGGTTATAATTAGAATAGGGATCTTTAACGAGTATCTGACACCTTACAGGCACTGGATCCCCATTTTACGTCCCTTCCTATGTACAGCATAACCAAGGATATTTTACTCCCTTTCAAAAAATTGTAAGGGTCTAATGGTTGGGCTTCGAACCCGATAGTTCATTGGACATGCTTCCATTTCAATAGCTTAATAGATCAGTTCATTTGATATGATTCGTTGGTGAAAAAGTGATTTTTGTATTTATTTTTTAATTAAATACGCATCGAAATATCATTGTCGTCCTTCAAATCACATTCATACAGCTAATTTTCTGCCTCAATTCATTAATAATAATAATCGACAGATTTAAACATTTTCTGCGTAATATTGATGAAAAAATGTGATTATGAAAAATATGATAGTCTTATATCCCAAAATGATAAATACTTACTGTAACACGTAGTTTCTGCATAAGATGGTTGGTGAGAAAAAAAAATGTAAAGGGGCACTAGACTTTTCTTATGCAACTATATTTAATAAAAAACATGCTAAGCTAAAGTATGTCTGAAGATTATGCAACTATTAAATAAATTACTTGAAATATCAATGTGTGATCAATTAAAAAAATATATTAATGGACTTTAAATAAGGAAATTTTTATTTAATTAATATTTTAAACTGAGGGCTAATTAATTAATTAATATTTTGAACAATTAAAATGAGGGCTCTGTGCTACAACTATCTATTCCAGACCAACGGAAAAACATCCACTAATGTATATTTTTAACCTTACCTTTAGTGGATAATAAGCAAAACTTATTGGATATTCTATTGGATGATCTTGAAAAAATAATAGAAATATTGCTACTGAATAAATAATATCGCTAAATGTCATTCAGTCAAGAAAAGAAACGATTCGAGATCCTTATTTATGATAACTGTGTTTTAGTTACTTCCGGCATTCTCTATGATCAAATATTAACAAAATAAATATAGAATGCGAATCTTGAAAATTGTAGATAAAAGTAGAAAATGCATATAATCCTTACAGACAGATGGTCTGTTAAAGATTATGTACTATACAAACATTGTCTGTTCCTACAAAGATTATGCTAATAACATTTTTTTTAATCAAATGTACAACAAAAATCTACTAATTACTTTGTTCAATGCATTAACATTCATTTAATGAAAAAATAACTATAGTAGATAGTCTTGATAACTACTTTCAAGGATCTCAACGGAACCGTTTTACAAATTAATTTTTTTTTTAGGGTGTGTATCCCATTCACGACTTTGAGTTTAGATTGATACATTTACTTTTAGAAAGTAAAAGGGGTCACCCAGGAAAACGTATAAGGATTGAGTGTTGTTATTTAAAGGAATTTAATTTTAAAATCTTTAATAGAAGGCAGGTGCGATGCCGAATTCCTCATAATTTATTAATGAATGACTATATTAAAAATATATTAAATTAAAACACAAAACTCCGCTCATTCATACCATTTTGAAGGGTAGGAAAAAGAAACAAGTGTTGGTTGACTATAAAATAGATTGAATAGAGAGAGGGTTTTTTTCTCCAAAAAAACAACAAAAAAATGTAAAAATAATCTAAGCATAGAGTTGAGTATTTTCATCAGCAGTTACACTACCTTTACAACTAAATAAATCATACTATAATCTTAATATATAATATGTGAAATAGTGGAGAGATTATTGACTACGGTAACTCCTATTACCTAATTAATGAAGGTTACTTTCTTCACATATTTTAAACACTCCCTACAAGAGTTGATAAGGGTGGTTCTGCTCAACTGTATTACTAATAATAGTTATGATTCCTATCTCAGACTTTTTCCCACACCTTTGATGAACTGAAACATATAAAGACCGTTACTATTAGGTTAAAAACAACGAATGAGGTACATGTCAGATCTGAAGCAAACAAATAATTACAGTATAAATCACAATGGCGAAGATCTGCAGTTTTGTTTAAAATTTAACTTACCGTGTATTTTTTTTTCCATTGAATTCGTTCTAAACCATAGTTTCCTTCCATATATTACATAAAAAAACATAGATTGTTTAAGTAACTGTTGACTACGTTGTGGAGTTTCTGTTGGAGAATCTTTTATTTTATTTTCATCCGAAATGTATATTTTTGTTTAAAATACAAAATAATTCTTTTAACATTTGAATCGTTCAGACCTAACTTAATTAGGGTTATCAATAGTTTGTTTGCAGGTTGAAAATTTAGGGATTCGTTCATAATTGTGGTCGTTATCAAAATTAAATATATAGTAGTCTATATATATATATATATATATATATATATATATATATATATATATATATGTATATATATATAGTAGTATCAATAAATTTATTTTCTTCACTTTGGACGGTCGCACGGTGGAACAAAAATCACTGGTTAAAGTATTTTTTAAATTTAATATTTGTATATTCCTTACTTCGTTCCGAACGAAATAATCCATAGTGACCATGATATCCAATTGGAGTATAAAAAACCTTAGTCCAAAAATGCATTTCATCTCATCTTTTTGTTATACGTTTCGCCAAGCCTATATCGAAATCGATCAATATATATATTATAACACGCCTTGCTGTGGCTGTTGTAATATATTTAAAAATATATTACGTTAAAATTTTAATTTTAAAGAAACAATGAATGAATGGAAAAATAAATTAAATAGATTTTTGATTTTTCATTTTATTCATCTTATATCTATGTAGAGTATATAATAAATAAATAATACAAAAAATTCCTATCTGATTAGATAATAGATGAGGTATATCATGGTTGATTTTTAATTATGGCTAATAATATTTTTTTAAATTATAACTATTTATTCCAATTTAATTGAGCACTAATCGATCCATAATATTTTTTTTAATCTGGACTTTGCTAATAAAAATAGATTAGATGGTTTACTAACACGTGAGCATGCAACGTATAATTTTCCAAGGGGGAAACATGGATGTTCTAGGTCCAAACCGCAAATGGACATTGTCTGGCCTTGAGACTTGTTGATAGTCATAGCAAAAGCTAAGCTTATATCAAATTGAAGTCTTTTGAACGGTATTACGGGTTCTGATGGTATCATTAGAATACATGGCAACAAGACGACTACTCCTTTAAAGATTCCAGTCAAAATTGCTGCTTCAATAACATTCCCGGTGATATTTTTGATGACCAAACGTGTAAGATTCCATAATTGGTGGATTAAAATTACACATAATCAATAATAATGGCCGACACATATCACTTAGGGATATGAAAAATAGTTTACATCCTACTGAATACAGACACAAAATTTCATAAGAATCGGTCAAGTCGTTTCGGAGGAGTTTTGTTACATACACTGTGACAGGCAATTTTATATAGACCTAAGATTCCAGTGAATTATTATATGATTGGAACTTAACTTACGATTTGTTTAATATCCTATTTGGGTTCAAATTGTAGCAAATTTAATCTTCTTAAAAAAAAAAATTGTATTGAATGATAATTGTTTACCTTGGTACGATATGTGGAAGAAAGTGGTTCGGATAGAGGTCAAAGAATTTCTCATTTTATAGGAGAAAACTTTATTAAGTAGCCAACGTTTTGACCTACCTTGCAGGTTTTCTTCAGGACTGTGGGCTTGATAGGTCTAACTCTAGCTAAACACACCTACTGTTTCCCGCTTATTTGTATTGTTTCCCAAAAACGCGCCGATTAGTAGATACAGGCCAAGAACTGAAAATATTCCGAAAATGTCTATATATATATATATATATATATATATATATATATATATATATATATAATATATGTATATGTATGTGTGTGTGTAAGGGTCTTTTTCATCACAAGAATCGACTCGTAAATTCACCTTTTATAAATCTTTGATGGACTAAGCCTTGTATATAAATATGTCGAACTAGTTTTAGTTTAATGATTATATATTGAGTAAATGTCAGCAGCTCCAACGACTGCTCATTAGCGAACATGCGAGTTCCCTTCATACGTTGCCCAGGCGCAGGTGCAACGAGACCACTGACATTTCCTCTGGTATTTTGCATGGGTTCCAAGGCCTTCCTAGCCACGCCCAGAACCCCTCGAGGTACCCTTCCCCGGTGGTGGTACCTAGCTCTAGATAATTGCCACGGTTTCCCATACATTAGAGAACATGAGTGTGTAGGTGGGATATGTCTCACACGGCAGTTCCGTTAGCATGTGCATCGATAATTCACTTCAAAATTTCATTTCATATGAAAAAAACAAAACGACTAAGAACATTCAAAGTATAAAGAATTTACAATCCTAGATGTTTATATTCTGCTTATCAGTTTTTGAGTAATGTTTGAAACCCAACTCATCTTTTGAATTACATTTTTATCGAGCTTTTGCGATTAAAATTAACATGGTAACTGAGCATTTGTTTTATATACATTTTTATATGTTTCATGGACAACATGAGTAAATAAAATGATAAATTGAAGTAAACTTCGAGAATAAAAAATCAATTTGTAAGACATTATCAGTAAGAAAACTTCATTAGTAAATGCTAATAGGATTAACATATTAAAGAAGTAATACAAGTTTATCATTTAGGTTGTCTTCTAACCGAAATCTATGAGACAACAAAGCGGAAACATTGGAAATCGTGTTCGACAAGCCATTGTATGCTAAACAGAATAACATAGTTTATAAATTATACTGATTTGTTACTCACCCAAATACAATGCTGTATATGCATAACAGATATCTTTGTATATTTCTTGATGAAGTTGTTGAATTCGTATAGGAGAACAGTTGGTGGTCGTTAGACGTTGGTGGTCGATAGGCGTTGGTGGTCGAATTAACTGATCGAAAATTATTTTGAATCATTTCTCTTTTATGATTTTAACATTTTTCTTTATATTTTCCGTAAAGTACTTATATACTTTAAGGAAACTGTAAAAAAAAAAAACTCAGCAGGATCAACTATAAAAAAAAACCTACTAAAACTCTGCGTATAATATTGAAGCTCAAAGGGGAAAAATTGGTAATTCGATTTTCCTTTCAAAACTGGTTTACAGGATAAAACCGAATTCAAACTTCCAAAAACAGTTGTATGTAGAAGTATGTCCGTAGAATTACAGTGAAAAAACTAAAATATCTGTTCAGTGCTGGGGAAGAAAACGAAAACGAGGCTTCCACGGGCTGAGTTTCGAGCCACTCAAACATCAAACACCCTTTTCATTGTCAGACAAGAACATATATTCTTCAATTTAGTTAAATGGCGTAAAAAACCTTGTAGTTAAACGCCTTAACGCAAAACTTTGACTTAAATTTTACTATTTAATGAATGTGTTTATGTGTCTAAGTATTACAATCATGTGTGCTATACTGAAACATATTTGAATACTTGGAACAGATCTATATGAATTCGACATCAACATTTTAGTAATTTTATTCTAAAGACGTGTTGCACTATTGTGAGTATAGTTTAAAAACTATTGTATAATCTATCCGCACAATTTCATTCATCTATGATTGATTCATCATAATCCATTGGACTTGAATGAGGATAGAAATAATAACGGCTCAAAGATCTTCTGAGCGTAGAAGACTTAATTCTACAATACTTTAAGGTGTCGTTTATGTGACGCTACCAGATAAATAGGAGAAGGCGCATGGAGGTATCTGCAGATAATTAAGTGTCCCTTAGTGTTTTTTTACCTTTAATCCCAAGGTAGATCCCAGTTGTCGGAAAGGCGCAGTTAACTCAAATTGCAAGGAACTGGATGAAGAATGGTCGGGTCACATATCTGTGACACCTGTGCATAGTGGGCTAAGTCGAATTTTGTGAATTTCAAACTATCTACTTAGAATCGTAATTTTTCTGAACTTATTTTAAGTTCAAGATTGGAGTATCAGCCCACGATTCACAAAGTAATATCCTTCATTGCAATGGACGGAACACTTAGTGTGTTAGACTCTAGGAAAGAGAAGAAAATTACGATTCTAAGTAGATAGCTTGAAATTCACAAAATTCGAATTAGCCCACTATGTACAGGTGCCACAGATATAACGTCCTCCTTTTTTGTAAGTAGTTTTATAAGCTATCTTCGTAACCTTTATCAGCACAAATAAATAATATGATATTCAATAATTATTATTATTTAATAAACAACTCTTGGTCAGTCAACCACGTTAACGTTTGTAGAAGAGAGGGATATGTTTCTTATTTATTACTGATATAGAATTACGATATATTAAGGATAACGATTAAAAGATTAAAGGATAAGGATTTTCAGGTGGCATCGCATTTTATTAATTAAATATATTCAGATCAAAGGATATGACCTTTCCTTGAGATCATAGCTTGGACAATGAAGCCGATATAGCAGGTGATTAGGCCAAGATCACATTTATCTTTTCATATATCTGCCATGTTTTTCCTCTAGCGATGGGTTTATACTTCGCTTTATATTTTACCCTTTACTTTATACTTTATAGGAAAGCCCCAGAATAACCCATCGGGATCAACAATGGCTGTTGAAAAATTAATCTTTTAATACTATGCATGATAATACGGCTTTAAAATCTATATTAATCACATCTACGGGGGTATTTGTATTTAATTAATGATCAATGTGAGATTCGATTTACTCCAGTCAAGAATATATACTCCTTCCAAAAATATATAGAGAAAATACTCCAGTGCTCTGTAATATTTTTTAAGTATTCGGTATATGAGAAAGAGATATGATTTATTTAAGATTCAATATATTCCAGTAAATGATGTTTAATTCATTTTACGTTTAATGTAGTATTTTCTAAATATTCAGTATCCAAGTAAGGAATATTGCCGTGAAGAAAGGTTATTCAAGAATTTTTCGTTTTGTTTATTTATTTTTTCTTCTTTTTCTTATATCTTTTTCTTGGTCTGAAGCCACAAAGGGAAACCCTAGACGACTTCTAGGAAAAGTCAGATCACCATAACACTTACCTTCTCACTGACTGTTGCATTCCCGATCTAAAAGGTGGAAGGGTGTGGCACTTCAGGACCTTTAATATCTATTATAGTTCCATTCTTTGGAAAGTAATAGCTTTCTTAATAGCCCTAGGTATTATAGGTCTGCAATTTATAACGGATTGGCGCTTATGAGTGAAGTTTGTGATAGTAATGGAAAGAACTTTAGTACGCTTAAGGCTTATTCAGTGTTTATTTAATATAGAATAAAAAAGAGGTATTGTTATGCCTCTACCTTTCTAGCGAACTAGGGATTAGTAAGCGGATTCTGTATTTAAGAAAAAAAATAAAAAGAATTGAGAACATATTTGCTGCTCAATTTGCAACCAAAACAGAACCAAAAGAATTTTAAAAAATTGCAATTTTTTTTTAGTTGAGTCATTCCAGAACAAATTAATTTTAAATAAATCTTTCATAATGATTCTGTATATTATTGGATTTTTTTTCTAAATTACACGATTGTATATATTTTGGGAAAATAATGGTATTTTAGTTCATTTCATTTGTAAAAAATAAAAATTCTTAATTTGCGTATTTCATTTCTGGTACAACCTACACTTCTGGATAAGAATCATAATGTAAAAATAATTTCATGCATTTTTATATGATTGTATCTTCTTAAATTTATACAAAAGAGAAAACAAAGGGAATTTACCTCAGACTTTTAAATGGTAAGTAGCCTCAAGCTAACTTCTGATGATGGACAGTGACTATTAAGATTTTACAAATTAGTAGCTCGTATTCCTTAAATTTTTACGAAATTAAATATTTCAAATCAAATATTAAACTTGTGAAATAATCTTTCAAATATATCTTAAATATTCAAAATTACCTTTATATTAAGTCAATGATGTGATTTCGAGTCTTTTTAC
Organism: Arma custos; assembly: GCA_037127475.1. NCBI lineage: Eukaryota > Metazoa > Arthropoda > Insecta > Hemiptera > Pentatomidae > Arma > Arma custos. The sequence goes on along the minus strand of CM073760.1, from coordinate 91,221,890 downwards.
GATTTTTTGCCGGTCAATCTTTTTCGACATTTTAATAAATCTAAAGTACAATTAATTAATTGTAAACAATTAATTTTCAACTCAAGATGATTGTTAATTAAAATATTGATAAGAAAATTGTTGACACTGCCTCTTATCGAGATTATTACGGCACATAACAAGTATCCATATCGCCGGTTTTTATATGCTGATTATATACACCTATTATTTCATTAAAAAATCTATGCCTATTAAAACTATTGATTGTTTATATACACATTTAACTTTATTTCTGTTGTCTCTGAGAATAAGAATATATATATATATATATATATATATATATATATATATATTTTGAGGAAGAAATAGTTGGGGGTGCAGTCAATCAAAACACCAAAATAAGCATAACTTATTTATTATGTGCCGACGTTTCGGCCTACAATGTAGGCCATCTTCAGGGCGAATAGAACACGCTACAGCTCCCCAAGCTGTAACGTGTTTTATTCGCCCTGAAGATGGCCTACATTGTAGGCCGAAACGTCGGCACATAATAAATAAGTTATGCTTATTTTGGTGTTTTGATTGACTGCACCCCCAATTATTTCTTCCTTAAATTTGAAGATACAGTCGACCAACTCTTCTCTAATATATATATATATATATATATATATATATATATATATATATGTATAGAATAGGAATATATAAAGTTTTATAACATATATTTGTTAGAAAACGTTGTAGTTATTATTAATCCGACAGATCTTTTTATTTTGTTTTAATAAACATTTTAATCTCGATCGATAAACTTATTTATTTTTTCTTTGACCTTTACGGATGGCTAAGTAAGTCTTAATTAAAATCGATGGAATCCACCACTATCCTAAGCATATTTTCAAACAAACACCTACTGCATTTATCTTGGTATCATAATGGAATTTCCAATGTGACTCACCGTATAGAGGGAAATATCGTCCACTTTTCCATTCCGTCTAGAGAGTGATTAAAGTATTCACAATGGATTTCCTTACTTTGCAATTAGTATTTCCATCACAGCAGTCATGTACTTGCCTTATTATTTAGACAATGGCTACTGTTTTCAGGACACAATAAATAACAGTGGAGTGTTACCTTGTCAGACTCCATGCTATTGTATATCACGTATCCTTTTTCTAGAAGATTATTATAGAACCCTAAGGCTGGTCAATATGTCTCCATTTGTCTAATTAGGATTTTATTATGACTTTTCTATTATCTTCAAGCTACGTGATTCTGATACAGATTCTCTCTAACTGTGGAACGCAGTTTTGACAGCTGGTAATAACTCTTTCTTGTTCTGTGGGATAACATTATTCTTTTCCAAAGCGCAATGTACCGCATTACATTCCATATGTGGAAATGCACGTCCAAACTGAAATACTATAGTACCTTCATAATAGAAAACGACTTAGTTTGTTCCATATCGGTTCATTCTGTTTTAACAAAACCATTTCATCACTTACTTTTTTGTTCACTTTTTCAAACTTTCTTGATAAAAAAATTCAAAATTTGTTAGTTCAAAACTTTATGCCTTTTCAGTAGGGAGAATAATATAAAATTTATTTACTGATATGTTGTTCAGTCATTTATGTCAAGAATATTGTTTCAAAATTTAAATCTTCAGTTTTATTTTGAAGAACTATTAATAATGCACCAAAAATCAGAGCTAGTGGTGTCATAGTGTGGTGCTACTTAAAATTTTAAATAAATATTTGTTTTGTGCTTACTACATTTAACGAATAAATTATAATAAAAGGTGTGCTTGATAAGAACTTTGTTTCATTTTCATAATCCCATCCGTAGCTGAAACCAGAAAATGATGGAAGGAGCTTGTTTTGTTTTATATTTAAATTTATTTGAAATAAATTTATGTTTAAAAAATAAATAAATAAAATTGCCTCATCACGAAAGGAAGAGGTTAGTTATTTATAGGTTGGTTGTACATCATGAAAAGAAATAAAATGGAGGGAAGTTAAGAACACTGCAATACAGCATTTCAGCTATGTTGTAAAGCTGTCTCAGAGGTAAAGGTTCCAAAGAAAGTTCAAACGAAGGATAATCAGAGTATAATGCATTCTTTCCCGAATACGAGAATAGCGAGATTTAACTCCTGGAAAGTCTACCGTAAATAAAGTATTCTACTAGTATAATATCGGTTAGAGATTCAGCTAGCGTAGGGAACGATTTGTCTCTGTTCTGGACTGGGCGTGATCCCTTTGGCAACCAGACCGGCCTTTCTACCTGGCGTTACCTGTAATTATCAACAATCCACCAAACTGGTAACTACTTCATAGGACGCAACGCTTATTTAGTCTCTTAGGCAATTTCAGATGCATTCGAAGTTTTAAGTTATTAGTATTTACACAACTTGTAGGCGTTATCCAAGTCCAGAGTAAGTTTCCAGAACTTGAGCTCCAAAACTTATCTTTAATTATTCGGATAGACCAGTATTTTCGTTTCCTGGATAATTCTTACCTATTTAGTCTTAAGATTCTCCAACCTATATTTTTCACTTCATATAGCAGAAATTTCTATAGGTACCAGATTTATCCTGATCATGAGGATAAAAACCTCAACATCTTACACATCTAGATGTTTTATGTAGTTTTCTAAGCTAGTTGTTGTCTGGTTTGTACGGTACTTGGATATTTTACATGCAATGCTTCTTCTGATGTGTTTATTCACTTCAGTTTGTCTGAGCTTTACCCCTTAGGGTGAGTGAGAGAGATTTTGACTTATTCCTAAATTCAAAAGTATTCTAATTTAAGTATCAATTTGACTCAAACCCGAGTTAGATTTAAGTTTTTAAAATATTGCTTCGTACAGGTCTAAAAAATGTTGTGATATGAACCGGCATTTGCCTCTCGATTTATTGTGTGAACCATATTACGTGCAATCGAGCATATGGTCCATTTAGGAACATACACGGCATATGCTCCTGTGAATTGATTTAAGGGAAAAATCTGTACTTCCAGAAAGATGTATTTTGGTGCTGCGAAATCAAGAAGTCGTTTTAGTTCTCATTGAATATTGCATGCAGACTAAATCAAGAATTAGTTTGTTTGCAATGTCTATTGCAAAAAATTAAATTATTTTTTTTATTCACACCCTAATCATTTTTCAAATGGACTAAGCCATATCGTATTTAATGTATAGCTGATATTTATGAGCGTATAAATTGATTTCTAGGAGTGTAACGTACCTTACTAATAATTTTAGTTGTGAATTTTCAATAGATGTACCGATAATGCCAGAATTACCATTGTAAGCTTGGTTAGTTAACAACTTAAGGCGTTTTTGGCATTCAAAAATTGTTCACTCCAACTATGGATTTGCTGAACGACACTCTGGAAGTCCCATACTATCAGTTCACTGCTGGGTTAATAAGTGATACAGAGGACTGTATTTTTTAATCTGAACTGCCTGTATTGAATTTAATAATTTCTAATCTGTTTTAGCTGTTTCAGTGTACTAAATTTTAAAAAAAAAGATGACATTAGTGGAAAAATTCCAACCAAAAAGCCTTAAATTTCTTAACTAAAATCAGGAAAAAAAAAGTATTTGTCAGTATTGCGCCTATTCAGGCATCTTCAGGAGATAAAGAGAATAATTGCAAAAGAAAACAAAGAAGAAAGCACAACTCGACCTCAAAATTCAGCAATACCTTACCAAGAGGAAACATCCCACCACCTCCAAGGCACAAATGCAACGACTGAATCATAAGGAAGTTTACCAGACAACAGCTGGAAAAGATTAGATAAAAATAGCTAATAAAAACTAAATAGAAAAAGAAAAATAAAGTCTCCAATCTTCAAAAAGGAAATAAATAAACAAACAACACAAAAACAAAATACAAGAAACTATATCAATGAGTTAAGTAAACATGCAAGGATATCTTTTTTATTTATTGTATTACAGTTTACATAATAAATATTTAAAAAAAATACAGCAGCTCTTTTTAAAATCAGGCAAAGAAGAGTAATTTATAAATAAATATTTAACAGCATAATCTTATACATGAGATTATTTATTGTCCTGACAAGTAAGATTACAGATCCATGCAAATTTTTAGTTATTAAATTATTCTTTTAGTAATGAGTTTATTTATGAAAGTTTATAACATATTGTCTAATTAAAGGGTGCAATAATAAGTTTGTTTCTTCCTGTGTATGTCCATACTTATGTTATAAACTTGTGACCAAATAATTTACGAAACATTAGAACTGTCGTAATTTTATTTTTTAGAAACACCTACTATTAGGTAATCTCTAAATTTATATGAGAATTTTAAAAGAAAACAAACAGATAACATTCGAAACTATGTTATTTCTTATTCTTTTCGATTTGCTCACTCATGAGAATGAGGGTTAGCACGTCACAGAGGAATCAGTTGGTTCAAAACAAAGAAGTCGCAATGAGTTTCGCAGTGCATGGACTGTTTTGAAATCTAGAGGTTTCATTATTACATCAAAACCATGTGTAAAGAAGCTTAATGATATCGCTTAAGTCACCTATTCTTGAGGTTACTTGTGATATAATCAAATTGTTACAGGAATAAATATATTCGAGACATATGATCTATAAGACTGGCTGAGAATTGCGGTATCTACCTGTTAAGTATTAAAAATAATTAAAAATATTAACTGAAAATTAACTATTCGTATAAAGCGTTACACCAGATTTAAGACCGGATTACCAGCAATCAAAGGAGCTGTAGCAGTCAACATACGCGAACCCATTTCATCCACAAGACTAAAACCGAGACACTTGCAAGATATTCTGATGTGAACTCTACTACCTTTCTCACCAATCATTTTAACAAATTGTAATATATTCCTGTTCTCTTATAGTTTTCAGTTTTATAGTAATATAATTCTATTTGTTATTACATTATAATTATTTTACATGAAAAAAAAACTATTACCTATTTATAACTCTCTTGCAAATAAGCTGATAATTTACCGGTAGGGGGGGTCTCTTGCATGAGAGGGAACTCACAATTTTACCTTTGGTTAATGTTTGACATTAAAAGTTGCTCTATTTAGATTTACTAGTATAACATATATATTAATTGATAGATAACATCTATTCGTATATCATGAATAGCTTACCATACTTTGTTTTTTATTATTTATTCTAATTATAGCAGGCTTCTGCAATGTAAAAATCATTGCTCTTCTTTAGCATGAATGCATGATAATATGGATGGTCTTGAAATAAAATTCTTACTAAAAAATAAAACTAATTTATAAAAAGAAATCAAAGTAAATATTACAATGTATGTGTTAAACCACAAAATAATATTTTCAATAAAAATAAAAAAGGGAAATATTGATCAAAAAGTATCACTCGAATTATAATAAACTATTATAACAAACCTTAAAAACCCGGTAAGAAGTCACAGAAAAATAAACCAAAGAAACAAAGAGCCAACAGCCTAGATAAATACTACCCCAAAAAGAATCAAAATTCAAAGAACTCTTCAAAGAATAGCAGGAGAGATAGTTATAACAGCGGGTAGAAACCATTGCGCAAGGAAAGAAGACCTCACTCTTTGTAAGGAAGATCAAAGTGAGGACTCTGTCAAGTAAGACAGATTAACGGAACTAGGAAATGCCATAAATAAATTCAATTAGGACTTAATAGGGATTTCAGAATGTTATTTATCGAAAATTTATAAATATTTTTTTTAGATTAATTTATTTATATTTACAATTGTAATAATATTACATCAAGTAAATTTTTACAAATATAAATGTTAAATATATCAATATCTAAAACTAATTTTTGATAGTTTAGAAATATATATGTTAAATTTAATTTACCCAAATATGTGAATTTTAATGTTAGATATCTTATATTTAATTATTAATTATTGATAATTCATAAATTTGAATTTTAGACATATCAATATCTAAAACTAATTATAGATAATTTAGAAATATATGAGCCGTTTATTTTGAAAGTGGCCCAACTCCATTTATCTTCAAATCGAGGTATTTAAGGGTTTGCGTTTCAATGAATTTAAAAATATACGTATAGGATACTAACGAGTCAAACTGCTTAACTGTATCTAAGGCTGTTAAATTTATGGTTGTTAATAAAATAGTAAAAACTATTAAGTTACTAATATGCGTTTTCTTATCAAGAATGGAGTTAGGCCACTTTCAAAATATACAACCAGATTCATTATAAAATTTGAAGGTACCCAAGTCCATTCAACATAATTTAAGTTGCTTCAAATTGAAAAAAACAATACTCAATTTATTTTACATATCTTTAAAACACTTTGGAAACACAATTTATGCGATTCAAAACATTTTTTAATTACAGAAAATATAAAATTACAAACAAAAATTTAATACAAAACAATTTACTATTCATCTACATTTTGCGCGTGTGAAAGGGATTTGAAGAAGTCATGATGTTCCGGTGGTATATATCGCAATAGACATTATCAATAGTAAATATCTTGATGTAAGTATAAAATAAATGGAGTTAGGCCACTTTCAAACTACACGGTTCGGTTATTGAACTAATTCTGAAAACTTATGTGTCAAAAACTTATCGAATTTGCTCAGAATATAAGCAACCTGAAATGCTACAATGATATGTAATATGAAGTTGTACATGTAACCATGGTAACCGGCAAAAAATTGAAAAACGGAGTTAGGCAACTTTCAAAAGAAACGGCTCATATATGTTAAATAAAGTTAAGTGGCAGGAATATCGAACTTCACTACCCAATAAAGCTGGTCACTCCGGGAAGTTAGACCTTACTCACATAAGGGAAGGCATTACATATGTATACATTTTTTGTAAAATATTAGTTGTTTTTTGTAAACTATTTTATCTTGTTTATATTTCTCTTTAATAAAACATTAAAAATAACTGTCTGCCAATTTAATAGAGGAAATCATAATAAAGCTACTTTCTTCAAAAATAGTTACCCTCTTTAATCGCTTCATAGTTTGGAGTGAATTTCAAACTTATAGTAACTAAATTAGGATCATTATATCGTTTTTACGAATTAAATAATAAAAATAATAATATTTCAATTATCCTGAAATATATTCCGCATTTTTAAAATAAGAGATTTGGAAATATCACCAAGAGAATATAACAATAGACATAGGTTTATTGGAAGACTCCCAAACCGACAAAGGGAAAACGAAAATTTTCTTACTGAGAGACCCTCATTACAAATAAATGATATGCTTGTATTTTTCCATAATCTATGACGAGGTTGACCTCTACTAAACTCTTCATGGCTTCGCTGGTAACGAATGAATAAAATGAAAATCAATTTAAAGAGTTATGGTATTAATAAATAATCATGTTGACAATCTAATTGTTAAAAACAAGTTGATAAAATTTATGACTATAAATATTAGCCTCCGACGGCAAGGCAAGGGCAGTGTCCTTGCCACAGACACTGAACTCTGTGTTTGATACAATATTGTTGATATCAGGAGAATGTGAAATTTCGGATAGAAATCGCTTGATACTTGACCCGGATTCTTGTCTAAAGGATTTTAATACAGTCGAGCAAAACAGGCGGTTTATAATTCATTAACAGGAGATTTTAGGAGTTAGATTATGACCGAGGAATGAGGTTGTGTTGAAACCAATATTTAAAAAAAAACTGGGCCTCTGTTTTATCAGTAATTCCCAATCATTAATTATCCGGCTCATATTAAATATCGATTATCGCGAAATTATAAACATAATTACCCACTTCACCAGAATATTCCGTGGATTTAGACAAAGCATTATAGATCTAATTATTTGTATAAATTCTTTTTTTTAGATAGTCGTTGGGATAAATTATAATTTATACTAAATTATATGTAAAAGTTATAGAGAATGAATTAATATGTTGAAAAATTCAGGATCCGATTTCTCAATGGGAAATAGGCTTTTTCGTGTCTCCTGTACATATATATATATATATATATATATATATATATATATATATATATATATATATATATATATATATATATAAAATATGTCATGAGTATCCGTTTTAGTTTGGGACTATTAGTAAATCTTGTTTCAGTGCCCGAACTTTGTTAATTTAAAAGAAAATAAATTGAAAAAATATTTCCATATATTGTATATTTATATATTTCCAATGAATGTAACAAATTATTTTGCCTCTTCTTATTGCTAGTGAAAGATGGCGATTTGAATATCATATTTCGGTTAGCCGGACCTCTACTTATTAATTATTTCTTAATCGTAATTAAGGGATCAATATTTTTGACATCAGTTATTGTTTGTTGTTTATGTATTTCTTATGAAACGCCTAGATATTTGTTGATAGAGAATTTCAAGAGATGTATAATAGACTCTATGACCTCCTAGAGACTATAACATAACGAATGAAAATATTGCTGTAATATTTTAAAAACATAAATGATAACGTTACGGTTATTGTTCACGCAGAAGCCACTACAACTGGTTCTGTACTCGCTATCAATGTAGCAAAGAAACAAGCCATTACTTTCTTTTTGAGGTAACGTATTTCATCAATTCAGATTTTTCCGACTAAGTAAATTAGAACACCTTTGAAAAATTAACTAATAATAATTATACTAAAATTAATTATACATATAAATAATAAGGCTGTACCACTACAAACCTCGAAGGATCTTGGATTTTCAGACCCCACAAGATCCATCTACGGCTGTTAACAAGTTAAATAAATTATCTGCAGGGTATGAACTCGGGATTTTCAGCAAGGCAATTCAGCGCTCTAGCCACCCCGCTCCTTTTCGTTATATTGGAAATGATAATAAATGGCTAGTAGATTTTTGAAATTTGCAAACATTATTCCTAATATATTAAAGGTAAAATATTTATCTACTAAATTTAAGTTAGACCATACGCGTGTACGAAACTAGGATGGGATCAAACCGAATAATTTCCTGAAGTGCGTGTTCCAGCAAAATTCATTTATTTTAGGTGTAATTATTAGGTATAAGATTTATGCTATCTCAACTCTCCGAATCCAGTTTGTTTCGTTATTAAAACTATATAAATTTGTTTTTTTAATGAAATATACAACTCTATACATTCTATTAAAATAATAACAAGTAAATGTAATGATTGGTATATATTAGCTTGAAAGACAAGTAGAGAAACTACCCAGTGGCAGTATTAAAATAATAAGTTCAACTTAGAAGGTAACGAGGCCATCTTCTCTTCAGACGCCCCGAGGATTATCAGGAATCGAAGAGGTTGCTAGGTTTGAAACTAGTGGGTTTGAGTGGAAATGAAGTTTGTCATTAAAAGATTGACATCGGATTTGGGCCAAATCAGCAACAAAAGGGACATAAGGGTATTATGGATTACTTTGTTCGTTACAAAGTAAGAAGCATTGAGGATTTTAAGGAGGATTTTGGATCGTAAGGATTGAATACGAGAGGTTTTAAGAGGTGGAGCCCCAAAGCTCTATTCCGTAAGTCCAGATAGGTTTAATGATTGTCACGTATATGAGTCTTTTATAATTGATTGAGAGCTGAGAGCGTTTGTCTAGTAAATGTTGTAGTAGCCTGAAACGGCGAGCTGTTTCTTGTCGTTTTAGTCTAGTATATGAGGATTCCAAGTTAATAAATAAAATAGAGCCAAAAACTCAAAAAGAAACACTAACATTTGTCAGAATGCAATTGGAAAAACCTCAATGCAAAGTCTTATGTTTCAAAATTCTTTAGTAAACAAACACTTACCGGTCAACGTTTCGCCTATTCAGGCATTATCAAGACACACAAACAAAAAAAAAGTTTTATAATTCACATCTGGAAGAAGAAAGTGCAATACATCCCACAATCAACAGCCCAAACAGGCTCCCAACCTGAGAAAGCACCCCACCGCCAAGACGTTCAACATAGAACTGCTTCAACAATTCCAAGTTAATCTTTTGTCAAGGTGAAGTCCTAAGTACCGGACCTGTGCTATAGTATAATGGGGTGTGGGGTGTAAGAAAACGATACAGGAGGACAGGAAGTCATTGGTTTAGGACGGAGACTAAAGTTGATTTGAAGGGATTATATTAAAAAAATTAAATTTAAATAACCAACGAATTCTTGCATTATTCATCCAGCAATGTCAGGGAGTAAAGATTAGTCTAATTGGTAGGAAAAATATTAGGTGCTTGTTGTTTTGTTGTGGGAAAGAAAATTTAATTAATAATTATTTATCAGAGAATTTGTTATTAAAGTTGTTTAATGAATAACAAAAAAAACTATTAACTTTAACTTGTAGAATCCCTCTCTAGATCCCTTTTCTTAAATAATACTATATTTTGTAAAATAGAACTTGTAATTAACATTTTCAAAGTGCTTCATTTTTTCAAGGATTAGAAATGATTATGAATAGAAAAAGTGCGAAAATGCCTTTTACGTTTAACATATTGGTGTTCATTACCCTATCATTACCGATTTAAGAAAGGAAGTGATATTGCTTCAATATTCTTTGTTTGATTTGTATCTATTCTATCATGCTCCTTCTGAAAATTGATTTCGGAATCTAAGATCTACTATCGCCTGGAGTAAATTTATGATCCTGCGATGCTAGTAAATAAAGTTATGTAACTAGGAGGGTTGTAAGGTGGCCATCACTACTCAGATCAGGTATCAGGCAGTAACCAACGTCAATTACTGCCAGGTAAATTATTGACTTTTTATTGACCAATTAACGAGATCTAACTCAGCGATTGTAATCGCAAGCGCAGCTAGCTATTAGTCGTCTATCTTAAGTACACTAGTTTTTTCAGAGTATTAAATGTCTCTGTTTGCCTGATTCTTCTTGTAACGTTCTGTTTGAAGAATCTCGTTGTGCTTTATGGCATCATAAAATATTGCTATAGATGTGTAAATGTTCATTGATCTGCGTTCAGTGAACGGCTTTTAAAACATTCCATAAATGAATGAGGGCAGTAGACCTTACATTATGGCTGGCTGCAAAAGCACAACAACCCCTTTAAAACTCTATACCTTCTTCCATTCGTCGTTCCAATAATCTTTCAAATCCCGTAAATACAATCAACTAATATCCTTACAATTTCCCCAAAATGGAAATAATATATTCAGGTTTGAATTAAAATTTTCTAATTAATGAATGAATGATGTGCATTTATACATATATTTGCATATTTTCCTAGATATTTAAAAAAAAAAAGTTATCTTAGTTGTTTGTTTGTATGTTTCTTTCATTATTTTCTTTTACTTGGCATAATAATTTATACATATGTATTTATAATTAGATACATATGTAACTATCAATTGTTTATCTCTATATAATTATCGTTATCATATTTCTATTTTACTTTCTTTTAATCTTTATTTTATTCTTTTAATATTGTCGTTGGTGGTAATCCCCAATTTGTTTCTATCAATTCTTTCTAATTTGTTAAGTTAATAGTATTAGTTAATTAAATTTAATGACATTAAACTCTAAGACGTAATAGGTTATGTATTTAGCTAGCCCTGGTGAATAAGTGGTTATGGATTTTGTCCAAAGAGATTCTGACCCTTGAGGGAACCGAAATCGTGTAATATCCTAAAGTGCAGTTGTAAAACAAGCAATAACTTCTATTCAAGCCAATGCCTGACTAAGTAACTTATTCAGTTCGAGAATGACACGTTTCTGCTCCCCTAAGTACAAATCAACATAAACACTTATTCGCTGGGGATGTAGATATATAAATAACTTTATTGTTATTCTAAAGGAACTTGTCCCATTATAAATAAAGATTTTATTTAAAAAAAAGATTCATATTCGAACTACTAGTGTGCTAATTATATCGATTTTTTTTTAATCTTAAAAACTGATATACATCTAGCACTCCTTCAGTTCTTTACTAAATAAGTTTAATTAATCACGGTTATTAACTAAAATATTTTAACATTTTATAGTTTAACATTTTTCTTTTATCTCCAAGGAATAAGCCTCCTCACTAAGGAAAAATAGTTTAATTGTTGTTGCACAGTGCCTCAAACTCGATAGTAAATATGAAAGTTAAAAGTGAATTTTGATTTTGCTAATTACAAATTTCAAAATTGTATCTGCTTCATAATTTCAGTTAATGAAGATCAATACTGCGATTACATGTGCTAATACAAAGAAAATCAGCCCTAAACACTGGCCGTTCCTTAGAAACATATCCGACAAACTGAACCATATGCATTCTCTCACAATCATGTGTTCAGTTTTCCCTTACTGGAAGTGGCGAGATAGTAGGTCACGTAGAACGCTTTACGAAACCACCTGAAGGCATAAAACGCAGGGCGAAAATATTCCAATTGTGGCTAAAAAATGCCATAAGTGTGACGAACTACAATTCCATTGGAATATTGGATAGCAGAATCCAGAAAAAGAGGCATATATCAGTGTCATCCAATGATAAGTACGGAAAGAATCAATATTGTGATGAAAAACAATGATTTCTCATGAAATAATAATGCCTCTTCGTAAATAAAAAAATGAACCATCATTACCATATGCAACAAGGTAATATACCTTAGTATTTTAGATATAATGGAATGAGTGTTAAAAGAGAATTAAGCATAAATGTGGCATGTGTTGACCTCAGGTTTGGCAACGGGATAGTTTCACCACCACTAATAGATCTGAACTAGTTAATGAAACCGTCTCCGCAGCTGATTGGGCTGGTTAAATATATCGAATTTTGTTTATATAATTGGCAGGTGTCGGCTAACATACGTCAGTCAGAATCAGAGATTGCGCAAAGGTGCCTGTGAAATAATAGGATCAATTCTTTCCAATATAATCCACTATATCCATGTCTTGCATAAAGTATTAGTCTGCATTTTTGAAATTTTAAATTCGTGTGTGTAAGTTGTTGATGGCTAGAACTCTGAAATTCACCGAGTTACTCAAGAATATGTGTTACATATTTATATTATATGTACATTGAACTGCTCCAATCAGTTTTCCCAAGTCGAACGTTTGCAAGCAAAGCATTTTCTTAGTGTTAAGCAGCATGAGCTTTGCTGGAGATTATATTTATTTTATTTAACCTGTAAAGGTCATTCAGCTACTGGATCTTCATATTTCCGATTTTCTTCTGAACACATTACACGAGTGATTGTATTAGTTTTAATTATATCTTTTCTCTTCTCATTACCATTAATCAGGAGGTTGTCGGGTGGGCAACAGAACACCTTTTCACGAACTTTTTAACACATTTTTTCCTTTTTCTCTGGGCGATGTCGTTAGGAGTTGATCTGTAATAGAACATCTAGTCATTCAATGATTTTTTTTTCATACTGAATTGCGTGTTGATAGATTTTGGCAACCTGGCAACAGGTGGAGGTATTTCGTGCAGCCAGTAAGATCTTGATGCTAAGACTTGGTTTTGAATTTCTGCTATAAAATCGGAACGAATTCCCTCTAACCAGCCAGCTATTGGGTATGTATTTATAATATGAACCATAAACTATAGCTATCCCATTCTGTTATTTTGATTATTAAAAAAAAAACTGAAGAATAGTTTGGATAGGTTGTAAATTAAAAAAATACATGATAAAATTATCAGCAATCTTAAATTGTCGATTATAAAGCATGTATAATTATTTTTTAAATTATAAATACAGTATTCAAAATATGCAAATGATGAAATGTATACCACAGTTTGGGACTATTTCGCTGATTATGATCCTTAAAAATGAGACCGAAACGGCTATTTAAATGATTAGGCACACCGAGGTTTATTGTGTGTTTATGATCGATCACTATCTCTCGAAATAAAAATAAGAAAAACCTGATGATTCATGCATCATTACACAAGGATTGTAGATAGCACTTATTCAGAAGCCTAAATGGATAGGCTTAGGTTAAGAGCAACCAATATAAGGTGAAATTGAACCTTAGTAAAGCAGATATTAGGGAAGGAGGCAATGGACGAGCGAACAGCTGTTTTCTTAAAGTAGCGATCATCAGTTACTAACCTAAAATCAGCTCAAATAGTAGCACTAGGAAGTGAACCTATTCTTTTGTCAGCTATACATATATTTAGGTAAGAAGCATGTCTCTTTCCCTCACCCTCCTAATAAAATAGTTCTTAGAATCTATTTTCTTGTACTAGACTTCTTCCTGTAACCTTGATACACAAAGAAGGGTTGGTCTATCCTATTCAACCAGCTATATCTGCAGCTGCTTAGTGGACCCAAACGATTAATTAGTTAAATGCATTGTTGACATTTCGCAACAGTAGGCGCCGACTCAATGCACGGCTTTGGACTTTCTTGACCTAGCGATCAGATAGCGCCTTTGGCAAGATAGTGGCATGCGGGCCTGTGACACTAGTTTCGCCATCACGACCTACGACATCTAAAGCCAGCTCGTACTCACAACTATTAGAACTAGATCATTTGCAAACAAGGTTTTCCTCTTTTGGATGCATTATTATAATCTTTTTAATACATTATCCAGGTTATCTTGCATTACATTGCAGCTGTTATAAAATATAAGAGTAATTGAATATGTTATTGAAAACAGTTTATTACAGTCCTGGTAGTTCAAGTTATTTTAAAGTAGGCTGTTAAACTGGTTTCATAGTCCAGTTATCAAGGTGAAATCCTGAAAATGTCACTAGTTATAAACAGTGAAATATAATTTATAAATAGATTCTGTTTAATAATAAATTTAGTTTTGTAATGATTTGATGTACGTTATTGGTAACATGGACATAGTGAACGATAACGATCGTACAAAGAAAAAAAATCATATAAATCTATATTCAGTTCCTTATAAGAAATATACCATTAGTATGTATTCTACCTATCTCTGACGGCGCTATGGTCTTTGAAAGGCATAGCCTTCCTCAAAATTCTCCTCCACACAAAGCGATCCTCTGCAGCTCTTCTTCATTATCTCCCTCCCAGAAGCTGAAGGTCAGCCTCGACATCTTCGAGCCCCGTACCACCTTCCTCTTCTACCACCCGGGCGTCCCTCCACTATCTTCCTTGGTAGTCTTTCCTAATACATAAGATGCACATGATCCAACCATTTTATTCTCCATTTTTTAATCTATGAGACTCAATCGGGATCTTTATAAAGATCTCAAAGTTTCAATATGTATTAGGATATGTATAATAATAGAACAATATTCATTCACAAAAACTCATAAACGATTTTGTTCATCATAGTATGGTTAGTAAATTACATGCATTATTTCCAATTACCATTTTATTCATTCGAGATAGGACGACCTGTTCCTTTAACGCGCTGTCGAATACAGGGATGCATTCTGAGGCCTAAGATACACTCTTAGTAAAACTAGCAAACGGAGTGAGCTTCTTGGGATATAGCTTTATTGTCAAAATTCCCAAAAAACGCAGAAGAAGAGACAGCTTTGCTGGCACTACCAGGAGTCACTATAGCTTGCGGAACCGTGACTCATAAAGAAGTCAAGTGCAGATACTGACATATGGCTGTTCTGATCCATAACTGAGAGAAGAAACTATCAAATTCGTTGTCAAAAGAAAAGGACTAGAAACAAAAATATATGAGAAGCACCTAGGATTTAGGAAAAGAGGCTCACCGGAGGAAGTTTAAGTGGGTCCATCCCGATCACTGATCATCGCAGAACGGACATGCAAATTGGTGTTCAGTGAGATCCTGCGACCATGATAGGAATATTGATTCCTCGTGTCTAATCTGTGCTATTATTGATATAGTTGAACACGAAGTAATATACCATCTTCCAAGAACATCGACATCTACCTCTCTATATATGGAAAAACGGGATGTAATGAACAGGACACTTTCCTGAGGTTGGTGAAGATGAGAAACCACGGCTAGGAGTAAAACTAGCCCATTTTATAGGTTATCCGCTCCAGTCAAGTACAACAGTCATGTATTCATAATAATTAATTATTACTGGCATAGCTTATGATCCTTAAATTATGTAGAATTCGAATAATAAATTTAGCTGGACTTTATAGATAGATGTAGACTTATATCCCTTACGTGACAGCCCTGAGCTACCAAAACCCAAGTTATGGAATACCAGAAATGGTTGTCATGAAAAGAAGAAAAAATAACAATCCACTCTTTCCTGATTCGGATTTTGAATCATCACCAAATATTATCTCATCACTTATTCCCTTCTTCTGACCCAGACATTGTCTCTAAATGCAGGGATGCGAAGAGACTTCAGCTCTTCTTGTTCGGTTGACATAAAATAAATTAATAAACTATTGTTCAAATTGTGATGAATTTTCATTGGAAATAAAGAACCCTCCTAAAACAGAAAATTGGTAAGTTTAAAGTAGGGTAAAGAACTTAGAATAAAAATGTATGCCTGTTAAAAATATTCAAACGTCAATGGTCGGTGTAAAGTTTTATCTAGTAAACTTGATGAATGTCTGCAATTAAAGCTGAAATTTTAAATTTCCTACTTATCAATGTATTTTCTTATTTTTCCTCATTGAATTACATCTGTGTTCATCAACTTCTACACCTTTAGTGTTTCAATATATTGCGTAATCAGACCACTGCTAATATAGCGACAACCTCTTAAAAAATTCTTATGAAGTTTAATTTAAATCCAATGTAAAAATAATTGCTCGCTATTAAGTTTAATAAGCACTAGCAGAGCCTTATCTAGAGTGTACATGTCTCCATTTATAGATCCTTGAACCGCGACATTTGCAGTTGATCTACCCTATGAAATATTACTTTATAATTAATGTAATATCGAAACGTACCAAAGCTCCTTCCTTATTTATTCTTGTTCTTACAACTATGGGAATGACCAGGCAACAAGATTTACTGGTTCACGGGGCAATAAAATTGAATTAATGTCACTGAAACTTCAGCACAAGAATTTTCTGATATAAAAAGCACATTTTACAAGCATCAACACACTTTAAACTAGAACAATAATTTAAATATATAAAAGTGTATACCTGTAAAGGTCATAAGATTGAATAACGCAGTGCTTTACGATATAGTTCATTATTAATCTATTAACTACTTTAATAAATTGTAATAAGTTTCTGCTGAGCATAGCGACTTCCAAGACCATTCTCGCCAATTCCAAGCACTTCTTTGTTTCACTTCTTTACAACCCCTATTAGCTCCATAACTCCTCCCTTTACAATCACAACTCTGTTAAGGCTGAAACCTTTTTAGTAATATATTTCTAGAACAACGGTCAATATAAAACAGAGTTCTGAGTAAAACATAATCCAGTTAGTTGACATTTTGGTCACCTTTGTAAGGTCTGTTATATGTCAAAGTTAAAATACAATAAATGTGAAAAATAAAAATAAATGTGATATAAATAAATAGTATGAAAATGTATACTATACGATTATTGAATCGGGGGAGCGGAGTTGCGCAGCGGTAGAGCGCTGAGTTGCCACTGAAGTTTGAGTGTTATCTAGAACAAATCACCTCCCTGCTCAACCTGTCTAAGAAACGGTCCAGTCTCTACCATGTAATGAACCCCAGACCCTTCACGGGTTGTAGTGGTACAAGTTTATTTATTTATTTTTTATTGAGCCTGTATGTTTCCTCATATTTGGTTATTTTATTATTCATAACTGCAATTATGAATGAATAATTTATTTATCACTATTTAGATGTTCTCATTTTTAATCGTTGAAGTTATATTTAGTCATAATCAGTAGGTAAGATTCTATGTATCATGGTAAGACACTAGATATCCATCCATATTTTCGCCAGCACACTACTTTTTTATTTATCCTATTACTCTGATCACTTCTGATTTGATCATTTTCTAGTTGGTAGGTATAAGTAAAATCGTTTAACAAAAACATGAACTGTTTAGTACTTAGTGCACTAAATACTTGATAGAACACTAATTCCGGTTAGGAACATACTGTCTCTTATACGTGTACAATTGTTCGAAAAATATACTGTGGTGACAAAGTTAATAAACAATAAACGTTATATAAATACTAAAGCCCCGGTGAATAAGTGGTTAAGTCGAATTTGGCCCAGAGAGAGTTAACTGCTTTCAGATAACCGGAATCTTATCATTGTAATAGTTTTTTGTTTGAAATGGAGTTGTAACTCCTTTTCAAGCCAATGCCATACTTAGCTCCTAATTCACTACGAAAATAAAACGATTCCGCTTACTTAAGTACAAGAAACTCATTTTGGAAAAAAATAGACTTTACCACTTATTCACCGGGGCTGCATAGATCATATAAATAAATAGATGAATGAAAATATATAGAATGTGATTATTGAGTCTTAGCCGGTTGCTGTTTCTTAGCATATTGTTAGAAAATATACGATTTTTGGCTGGAGAAAGCCTCAACTTTGGGAAAAAGCTCAATAAAAGAAAAAAATTATAAAAAAATATGTCCTGTTATTAAATAGTTGTTAATATCTATTGCCTGCTGTATGAGAGTATTAAGCTGTATAATCCATGTAAAATATATTTTCTTCAACAGTCATTGAAAAAGAATATTTATTTTTCTATCAAATATTAGATGCTTAGAGCATGGATAATTTATGTCCCCTCAGGAGAAATGGCGACCAGGCTATACCCTCCCCCGGTACTGGGTTTCCCCCAACCTAAAGCACCAGTGGCTGATTGGGGATAGATGACTGGGTGATGGGGCCACCAACTCCCTACACCTTTAATATTGGAACGATAGAGACACTTCTATCAGATGCACTTTTCTGACAGAGAAGCTGTTGACACAAAAACCACTGATAGGAAATAATATCCTGGAGAGTCTGGAAGTCATCGAGGAGGATGAGGTTGAATACGCCATCGGAAAAATTAAAACAGGCTAAGCAGCAGGATGGGACGACATAGCTCCAGAACTACTGAAATTTAGAGGTCAAGAGCGTATAAAATTTCTGCAACAATTCCTCAAAGAAATATGGAATACAAAAAAAGTATCATAGGATTGGGAGTTTAGCATTTTATCCCAATTCACAAAAAGGTAGCTCCAGTAAATGGGAGAACTGTAGACCAATAATCTTGCTTTCGGTGGCATACAAGCTTTAAACCTCAACCCTAAAAAGGAAACTATGGTTTGCATTTGAGAACCAAATAGAGAGGGGATTTCGCCCAGGGAGACAGGCTCAATATTCTATTTTCGTATTACGAAGCATCACAGACACAGCATGGGACAGATATACGAATGTATACCTTTCCTTGATCTAAAAGAAGCATTCGACTCTGTCCCTCGACAAGAAATATGGGATGCTTTGGCGGCTAAAAATGTACCAGAAGATCTGATCACTGCAATTAAATCAGCATATGAGGCAGCAAAAAGAGTAGTGAGGATCAACGGAAGGGAGTCCAAGTCTTTTCCGATAGAGAGAGATGTGAGGCAGGGTGACAGATTGAGTCATCTTCTATTTATATTATTTATGGATGAAATCCATAAAATCTGTAAGCTCCGTAGTACCTGGACGGTCATCGGCAATACTTTTTTAATGCAGAACAGAAATATTATGTTTCAAAGCCTATTGTATGCCGATTACATATTATTGATTCCGGACACGAAAGACAAGCTGCAGCAAGCCCTGGTGGACTGCAAGCTGGGTTATGCTAGACAAACAAGCTAGCCGAGTGACAGCGGTGGAGATGATACTCCTGCGGAGAGTCGTTGGAAAGACCAGCAGTGACCGCATCAGGAATGAAAGAATCAGAAAGGTGCTAAAAGATTCCATAAAAAACCGACCGCTAAAGTGGTTTGGCCACGTCGTTCGGATGGACGAAGAGAGAGAGCTAGGAAAGGCCATGAAAGCTAGACTCACTGGGAAGAGGCCGAGAGGCCTTCTCTGAGTTTCCTATCAGGAATATATCGAGTGCATCGGAGGAGAGAGAGGCAAGAACTTCAAGGAAGAGAAAAATGAGGCTGCTGAGTAGGGACCGCGAGGCAGGCTGCATTGGGTGGAAGCCCTCGACGGTAGTAATGGCATAAGAGGCAGTCAAAGAAGAAGAAGAAGAGCTTGAATAACAAATAAAACGTTTATTAGCCTTTAAGACGATTCGAATAAAACAAAAAATATATGATTTTTCTATTTTTCACTTCAGAGGCAGTTTTATTGACTGCCTTAGATAATTAAGTATTTTTATACTTGGTTTGTCTTAGAGCTGTTCATCAGTTTCAAGTACGCAATGTATACAACTTTTTTATATATTATGTTTTATTTGTTATAAATATTTCTTATAATATTTCAAGTATTTTCTCATTGGTCAGAACTATACTTCGAAAGATACTTGATATAAGTGTTTCAAAATGTAATTTTAATGGATAGCATCAAATATCAACATAAGGAATACTGGAACTGACCAGTTCCCCCGTTAGAAATCATATGAGAACATAAATCAGTTTTATTGAGTTGACTATGCAGTTATTGTTAGAGTGGGCAGGAAATTGAAAGGGAAATATTCACCGCAAATCTCAACAACACTTCTACAGTCAATTCCATCATTCAACCAAGCCATCACAAATCACAATTAACGGTTAAGACCTTGGCAAGTCGATGATGGATAGCTACATTGCCTTCGATATAGTCGGAAAGTATACACACATACAGGAACATACGATACGTTTGTTTTAAGCATATAGCAATTAAATGAAGTAAAACAGTTTAGATTGTGAAATCATGAATTTCGGGAATGATCGAAAGGACCTAGACAAGTATTAATTCATGTCCTCTTCTTATAAATAAACAATTTTTTGGGATAATTTTTTAAAATAATTTCAGCTTTATTAAATAGCTTCACAGCTATTAGCTTGATCGTGCACGAATTATTCTCGAAAAAGGATATAGTTATCTTAATGAAAAAATTAAAACGAACAAAAATCATAGAAAACAAATGAATCAATAATTTAAACAGCAATCTTACTAAATATCAATGACTATAAGAACATATTTAAAAAATAAATTAATCAACCTTAGTAAACAGCAATGAACATAAAAATCATGACTAACATACTGTAATGCAACCCTTCTACAAGTACTCATTATATCTGACCTATGAAATATTTTTCTTAACTAATTTTTCTTAAAAAAAATAGTTCAATAAAATTTAATAAGTTTACCCTTGTTAAAAAAAAAAGTAATATGATTATATTTCGAAACTGATAACATCGGCTTCCGAAAAAAATAAAACTTGTTGACAGAATTCAACAAACATTAGCCTACTTCGAACCATTAATATTTGCTTATGGCTTTTGCATATTCGCCACCTGTTGTAAACCAACCAACAACTTTTTTCTGCTAATTTTTCAAGGATAAATTCCTCGCTTTTTTAATGTATCCGACTCAAAGTTTAAAAATGTAAAATAAAATTATCCTTTTAAACCAACTATGCACCATTTATGAAATGTGTCTCAATTGTAGTATTTATTGTAATAACATATTGTCTAATGCTGATTAGCAACTTAAATCACCACCCAATATTCATATCAGTATTATTGAACGTAACAATATCATAAATTCATTACGATAGTTGCGAACAAACGGATTATCAGATGCATAAAAAATTAATAACTACATTATATTTAGAAATACTAACAGGTTCAGTGATGATATATTCGTTTTCTAGTTCATTTTAATGCTACAGACTCATACATACTAATATGGCGAATTGGAAGATAGCCGTTTTATACAATAGTTTTTTAATACAACCACACAACCAAATCGCTTTGGTCTAGTTCCCTTGCAAAGCAGAATGAAATGCTCTTTAATTTATTTTATCATGCATTTCCAGAGACCTAATAAAGTTTCTAATTTGGGATATTTTTTCAACAACTAAAGGTTGACTAAAAATTTCTGAAGGTGCATTTTATTTTGCATTTATTCCACTACTCTTAATCATCCATATCCACGCGTATTAACAAGATGAAAAATTCTTGTTTTTCTTTTCTTGTTTGGGTTTCTAAAGTACATCGTTAGAAACCCAAACAAGAAAAGAAAACGTTGGGTCCTTTTTACATCGTATAAACCCTCTACTATCTGACCTGTTAAGTTAGCCTATTCTATTTATGTAATGAGAAATTTTCTCATTAGAAGCAAAAGCAGAACAGTAGAGCCCAAACTACACTCTTCACTACACGGAGAATGCAATTGCAAAAGACGAGAAACCACCCTCCTCCTATACTCCCTTCTCCTATGAACATTTGCATAGACATGTAAATCTAGTTTACAACATTGACCAGCCTTGTCCGTTCTCTAGCAACACGAGAAGATAAGTCTTATACAACGAGAGGATTGCTTACAATCGACGCGTTTGGCCATTGATTGCGCTCACAATGTCTTTTTATATCCTATTTTCCTATAACTCCATCTGTATATTACTCTGTTATAAAACATTAATGTCAGCACTATCCATAACCCGTCGATATAGTTTCTTCATCTATTTTTATTTTATTTAGTAATTGCATACTTGAAAATGATTTTATTCAGATTCTAGGGAAGGACCTTAAATAAGTGTGTTCCAGGTTTCAGTCATACAATAGGAGAAAACTGATTTTATGATAGTGAATCGTCGCATCAATAAATCTTTACCAAATTCTTATATTGAATAATTAAAACAAATTTTGAGATCGGTCTGATAAAAAATGTACTGTTACTTCTATTTCGTTCCTACTAACAATTTGAAAAAATATTTATTTCAGAGTGTAAAGATGACCATCCCTAGAACCAACATTCTACTACTGCAGATTTTAGTAAAAAGAGCTAATATAATTATATACTTTTCTGTATCCATGCATCATTATTTTTCATGATACTGTTTACATTAAACCGACTATGAAGGCTTGGACACCGCTTGAGTATTGATTCTACCAGAATTGCTAGCGAGACCTACATACCCGAAATAAGTAGAAAAGGGGAAGAGGACGACCTAGGAAGAGGTGGGAAGGTAAGGTGAAGAAAGGTTTTGTGAAGAGAGGATTCAGTTGGATCAGAAGAGTACAGTTGGTTGGAATACCGGAAGAGCTGGAGAAGGCTGAACAGAATTCCTGCTCGCACTGCATTTAAGCGGTTTAAGAGGATAGAATGATGGCGCTTTCCATTACTAATATCCCATTAATAATTGTAAAATATAAAAGGGCCATTGTTCAAAGCTATTTAAAAGTAAAAACTATGGCATTGCATTAATTTATTCCTGTATTACTGATATATTTTCATAACTATTTTGTTGACACCTAGGTACAACTGATACGTTCTCAGATACAATTGGACTCCAATAATACCGTGTCTTAAATTAGTAGTAAATTATGTTTACCTAATCTATGTGTTATAATTGTAAACATGTTATGTTTTTAAGAAGAATGTACCGTTACTATGGTGTATGAAGCCACAATATTTCAAATATTTGAATAAATTCCGATTTCACGGAAAACATAGCTTATTAAAAAAAACTTTTAACTGTGAATTTAAGCGATCGACAAATAACATTTTCGACAACGGCATAGCCATTAGGAGAGTAGTTTGTTTAGCTTTTTCCTTGAACTTACTTAACGATTTTATGATCGAATGGTTCAACCGATTTCGAAGACTGATAGCTCAAATTATTCGTCGAGATTTCCTGAATATTTCTGCCCTTTTTAGGGCATGTAATGGTTATAGAACGGTTCGATAGATTTTAGCGTTTAATGGCTACAATTATTCGCCAAGGTATAGGTAAGATACCTTTATCAGTGACATTGCATTACATATTTTCGAAATTAGATGTGGTCGTTAAAAATAAATTATTGTAGGTCTCTAAATCATTAACAGAGAAAAGTTACACCAGGTTAATCCTGCCAGACCCCAACATGCCATGTCAAGATATATAATTCAACCATTAGCAACTTCCTCCGTATTGCTTTAGGTCTGATTCATGAAGTTTAAGTGGCTAGCTGACCTGTAATTTCCCGCCTACGCTTTGAATCCTGCTATATCAGATTTCCTCTGACGTCTTTATCCTCCACAGCTCGGTGATTACACCACACCTGGATTAATCGTCATAATAATGTAATTTGCGAAAATTCCTATAGGAAAGCAGGATATTCTAATTGAAAAAGGAAACATGAGTTTAAAAAAGTTATTATAGAACGCGAGTTCCTTTGCAGGCCAATAAGAACAATAGATTTATTGAAAAGAAAACATATCTAATAATATAAAAATACAGTACTATCAATGGGACACGCATGGGATTAGAGTTTAATAACTATTAACAAAAATTTACTATTTTTTTAATGTTTTTGTATTATCAAATTATATGCAAGCATTTCACCGAACTCTTTGTTATGGGGATCTTCCAGGATAAGGAACTGCAATGGACATGACAAAAATATATGTTTTTTGCATCAGGTATCCTTTTCAGAATACAATGATAGATATTATTGCTAGAACCATTAGCAGAAACATTTGCATGAATATTCAGCCGATCGGCGATCGGACTTAGACCAGA
This sequence comes from Arma custos, assembly GCA_037127475.1. Lineage (NCBI taxonomy): Eukaryota > Metazoa > Arthropoda > Insecta > Hemiptera > Pentatomidae > Arma > Arma custos. The sequence continues at coordinate 91,197,436 of CM073760.1, read as the reverse complement.
TTTCCTACTACAACAGGATCCCTTCACCAAACAGGATCTGATCCTGTAATATACTAGAGCATTAGATAAATAGAACAAGAAGTGTAGAACACGCCCCTAGTGCTGTGCAGAATGGAGTGACTGTAAACCTTGGACGGTAGACTATCACTGACCACGCCTCAACAAATCTAGAAGTGTCGATATGCAAGGGTGTTCAGAATGTACTCCCTTCGAATAGTTCAATAACAAAATTATTCAAGTTTTCCCGATTTTTTTTTTTATACGGAGTTATCCAGTTTATAATGATGAAATGCCATGAATTAGGAAGAATATTGCACATAATCGATGTAGTTCGCTGTATCCAATCTCACTTCACTATCTCTTTCCGTTTTCGTGATCTACTAAATCTTTTTCATTATATCGCGAAATATATCTACGTTAAATGAACAAGGAATCTTAATTCTTGTCACCATTTTTATTGCTTGTGTCGAATTTCCGATAAAATGACGAATACAAAATAAATGTTGCAACACATGCATACATAACATATAAAACAAAAGGAAAGTACTATCTCATGGACAAAAATTTTTATATATAACCTTGCGGAAATTGTAAAATATTTTGATATTGTTTTGAAAATTTACTCGTTCTTAATTAACTATTGAAAAAGTGGTCATTACGCAATAAAGTGATATTTTATACGGTCGCCGATCAAATCATGATAACCATTATCAGCCTAAATAGAAAATTAAAAAGCAATTTAAAACAAACGAAAATCATCACCATCTGCAGTGGCTCATTTGATTTTTTTTTTTAAGATAGATCTTTTTATTAGGAAATAGAAGTTAAATAAATGTCTTTATAGTTTCTTTTAATCGTATGTAATTTTTAATACTTATTTATTAATTTGTGACTCCAGAAGGCTTAAGTAACCGAGGAAATTGAGTTATGAAAAAATAAACAAGCAATTATCATTTAAACATATTAATTAGCCGATTCCTAATATTACATGCTCATTCATCATTCTGACATAGGCAATTACTTACTAAATTAGTTATTCAACCATTTCCTATTGGGTATCTAACGCTAGTAGTGTCGAGTGAAACAAAAATACTGAATAGAATCATTTAAAAAATATCATAAAACCAGCCAAAAATGTTATTTAAATCATTATCACTTTGAATACCTCATACAATTATTTCATTCTAAATTAGCCATTTTCCTCGAAGTAACTATGAATACTTTTTAATGGATTCATTAATAATCTTTTAATTTTTTTCCTTTTTACAAAATAAGTCAACGAATTTTTTATTTCCTCATATTTCCGAAATTATACAATATTATACCTATTGTTTTCATATTTAGATTATACTTTTTATTTATATTACATTCGTCAAAGTTATGAATTGTATAGTAGAATTCTTATTAAATCATGAAATATATTTTGAAATTTCTTAATTCATAACTACCATATTATATTGTTCTCTGTTGTTGATTAACTGGCAAGCCTTTTTTTAAAAATCAAAACAATGAATAAGTAAGTAGCTTACGTCATTTTTAATTTTATCAACGTTAGAATTATTACAAACAATTTTCTATGAAACAAGCAGGAACCTTGCGTGCTACTGTTAATGGCAGGTTTGAAAAAATGTAAGAAAATATCAACCTTCGGAAAAGAAATATTTAATTTGAATACTTGATCACGGTTACAAGCCTTCATACTATATTTAAATTTATCATAATTCCTATATAAAAAGTTATTGGTTATTTTATTCTTATATAATGGTGATTGCAATGTTCGCATTCTGCAAACGATTTGCAATTTCATATTATAATGTATAAAACTAATATATAACTGCGGTAGATAGCTGTGATTCCATGCACAAGTATTCTTTAACCTTGTTATCTACTTAAAATTATGTTTATGTTTCTAGATTAATTAAAACTCTTGTTAAAATTGATCTGGAACTGTAATAGCCCCCAAGATGGGTCACTATAGAGATGACTTATGAGATAAGCCACAATGACTTACAGTGTTTGATTTTTAATTATAGCTGTAACTTTTCTAGAATCCTTTCAATAAAAAAATATACAAGTCTAAACTGTATGAGTAAGACTACTTGTTTTCTCAAAGTCACTCTGGCTTCTCTGAAAGGTATGAGTTATAAATGAATTATTTTTGTCTCCTAAATTAAGTTTCAGATGGAACAGTTTACATTTTTAATCACTTATACCAAATTAAATTGATTTATTAGATTAGATTTGTAAATATTAAATTGGGCCCTCTTGTTTTTTCCATCCGAAAACCGATTCATTAGTAAATAAACAAAATAATATAATTTCGTTTGGTTCAAAGCCAGGTATTTTGGAATTATGTGCAGTTATATACTTCTTCCTGTGCCTTAACAGTTTCAGACGTAGGCTGTTAATATGGCGATCATTATCCTGTTTGCAGCAATTCTCAATAATTGGAAAGTGGTAATACCAAGCCGTATCGTAATATACACATACATACATAGATTAAATAAGAAATACAAATTCATAAAAAGGTGTTTTCAATATGTATTTTACAAAGCGGATCGTAAAATTTTGGATAATAAAACGCAATCTTACAAGCTCAAAATAGCGCAATGCCTTTAATAATCATGATAATAATTACTTTTTATCATTATTAATTCAACAGCTAGTTTTTCTAATTACTTGTGGTTGGAAGTTTATTTCCACATAAATATTCATATTCATTAACTTAGAAAGTAATTATGGTAAAAATAAACTTTCAAGTGATTTTGACTTACCTTAAGCTTATCTCTTTAGGGAGAGGAGTTGCTCAGTGGTAGAGCGCTGAGTTGCGATGCCGAAAATCCTTGGTTCGAACCCCGCTGCTGGGAAGACTTCTAACTTAATCTATAAGTTAGCAGCCGGACAGTTCCTATGGGATCTAGAACCCTCCTGAGGCTCATCCAGCCTTTATAAGGTGAGTACCCAAAACCTCCTTGCACAACCGTTGTTCAAGAAACAGTATAGTCTTTACCATGTACTGAACCCTTCACGGGTTGTAGTGGTACAGGTTGTTTTATGGGTATCTATGTTATAATGTTTAACTGCAAAAGTAAATAAAGGGTCTAGTCTTTGTCTGAAATATCTATGATTAATTTAAATTTTATTAAACAATTCTAGAATTATAATAATAATTTCGTACTCTAGATTTCTTTTGACAATTTTTTATTAATTATTATTTTAGTTATAATACAGATGTATTAAATCAATATAAAGAAAAAGCGAACACTGTAATATATTGTGAAGCATCAGTCATTAAAAACTACAGTTACTCCTGTTCTATCCATACAATAGCCAAAATTAAATATGTAATAGGATGCTACCCTGTAATACAAGGATGTACTGCTGGTACTGTCTGCGCATCCTTGAGCAGGCGGTTTGAGATTTACCTGCATTTTCCTTAAAGAATTAATGTTGCAGTTGTAATACGTTAGCTGTTACTAGCAAGTACGCTCCATTACGTTGAATCGGTATACCTTTATGAGAATCTATGAAAGAAAATTAAATATTGTTTGTGCATTTGGTGAGCTCCACATCAGGTAATCATGTAACACCTGGGCTTTTGTATGCGTTAAGAGAAATGCTAAAACCTTTTTAAGATAAGTGATTATTGATATGTATTCATCTTGCATCTTTATATAAAAGTTAAACATTTATATTATTTGTCAACACTTATTCATTAATAAAACTTGACCATCAATTTTCACTTATTTGTCTTCTATACATGTGTAATAAATTAATATTTTATTTATGGTTTTAAAATCCCCAAAACTACTATGATTTCGTACATAAAATGACTAATAGTCTATTAGATAAAAAAAAAAAAATACGACCCCATGGATGTATTCTACTAAGTCTGATGTAGAGTTAAGAATATAAAATATTATAAGGAAATTTTATATTTATTTTTATGATAAAGACTTCAAAGTAGATCAAACCCCCTAATATATTTTATTCTGCTATCTGTATATTAACAATTTAATGGCCGCTCTCATATATGTGTTATGGTCGGAACTACATTTATCGTCCGCTCACACATGTGTGTGATGCTAGCCCAGAAAGTGCTTGGCCAGTACCACGATTTCTGGACGATGATTTATAGACGCAAACAAGTTTGGATATCACGTCCTTGATTTTAGATTATTATTTTTTTTATTGCCTGTTTTTAATTTAATTTTATTAATTAACATTATGCCAACCGGGTCAAAATAGATGAGATACGGAACGAAAAAATACAATGGACTTATCAAATGAAATAAACGTTCTTTTATACAGCAAATTGTCCTATAATTAACTAGTTTCATTTATATAAACATTAGAACATCGATTGTAATCAGAACTTAAATGCATAAAAGAAGGGTTTATCTTATTTGATATGCGAATAAAATTAGAAAACCTAACTTATGTATACCATACGATGTGACAAATACCGTTACACATAGGTAAATTTGTTGTTAATATATTGTTAATAGTGTTAATTTGTACACATTTTTGTGTGGACAGTAAAGTGTTAATGTTGTGAGAAACGAGGATGGTACCTCCGGCAGCCATTTTATAAATTATAAGGGTTACTCAGCAGCCAAAAAAAAATTTAAAACCCATTTTTATTGTTGCACCTTGTATATAAAACTAAATATCAGTACAAACCATTTTTTTATTAGTTCGGTACATATGTTGATACAATTCTCTGTTTTTCCTTTAATTGAACCACATTTTTCTCACGCAATGAATTACTATTTCTTATTTTTCAATTGCATTCTTATAGACTTCAAAATCTTTTTTTCTTTAATCTGTTAATGGCCACGGATGGATCCTGTCCAATCTAGAGACCCTCTCGGGGCTCCTCCAGCCTCTATGAAATGGGTATTCTTAGGAGAAAAACCTCTCATACGATTCATTTACCTGTACAAACGTTGACCTAGAAACAGTACTGTCCGTACTTAATTATTTACGAGCCCTTCAAGGAGTGCAGTCGTACGCTTTATTGTTATATTATTTTTTTTAACGTCTGTTAAATAAGAAGCAAGACAAAAATGATCGCAGAACAAACTTTGTAACGATGTATCAGAATTGACCAACACATTACGTACTTGTGTATAAATGCCTAACGCCAATAAATCTACGTTATTTGAATTGTAGGTATTAAAAATGAATATCATTAATATATATTAATTCATTATTTTCTCATGAAAAACAAGGATTAAAAGGTTGTGGCATATGTTATTATCATTAATTTAGATTGAATACCATCAATCTTTTTACAAAGGATTACATAAACAATAAACTATAATTGTTCGATCGGTTGACCTTTAGATGCTAATTGTCGGAATTACTCAGGCGTTGCGTATACTAGTCAACAATGCGGCTTGTAAGAGTATTAGTAGCTGTAATTATATCTAAATATATAATTATCCCTTTTTGATTGATGATTCCTGCTTCTGCTTGGCGTACACGGTCCAGAGATGGCAAGTCCACTTCAAAGGGACGGAGTGTTGCTCAAGACATCCGAGCGGTGAGCATGACCTGGCGAAGGTGTGCCACTTGCAATATCCAGGAGGCTGAATATAAATAAGATTGTAATTATATGAGTTTTATGGTTTAATATGATTTAAAATGATATAGTTTAACTGGATTAGTCTTATAATGTTTGTTACGGCGATTCCTTCATTTATTTGCATTAACTTTCGTGAAAAATAATACATTCAATATAATAGCAAAATACATAATAAAATGGAAAATAAAAAAGTTGCTGAGATAGCGTAGGGATATCTTAATGAAATAAGTAATTTCAGATTAATTCTTATCTAATATACTGGAATCTATTTGTATGTAAATTTTATCTTCGAAAAAAACCAGCTTCCAGTCAATTAATTTTATTCTTTCATAAATCATACGTTTCGGCAACCTAAATGCCATTTTCAATATTAAAATACATCAACATTCTAAACAATAACTTTAAAAAAAGTTATAAGTAAAAAATTCTGCAAAAAAAAACAACAATCATAAATACGTTATACAATCCAAAAACAAAAAAACGTCCCGAAACAGTTAGCAAAACCAAGCATAGATACCTCAATAAAGAAATATTTAAAATTTTTTTTTTTTCCTCATTTTCCTGGGGATTCACTATCCTCCCATGGTCAATTGTCCACTACTGGCTTGAACTTTGATATGTAAGGTAATGTGAGTTATTATGATTATATTATTTGTACCTTACTGCTATTTAAAAATCCTTATGTATTAAATTATTTTTATTTATATATTTATTTATTTTTGTTTAAAAAACAACAACAGAATTTAAAATACATAATTACTAAATTAATTTATTTTAGATTTAAATAGTTTAATCACAATATGAAAATTTACAAATATTATATGGAAAAAGTCAAAAGATATATGAAAATATATTGGTAGATCATTGGGTCAGGTTATAAGTATTCATTACTGGCCTTGCTTTGAAGTTAAAAATCCTATTATATATTATTGCTTTTTTAATTAGAAAACGACGGATGAATATAGTTTGCTTATTTCTCCAGCCTCTTATCTCTCATTTACTATGCTATTTATATTGTCATTTATGTAAACTGCCTCTAAATATCTTCTCTTTACTGTGTTTTTCTCTCTATGCAAAATCTTTGGCTTATCAAAATGAAAAGTATGTAAATCTTTTTTACAATGAGTTGATAGTGCTGTATTAGTTTTAGAGGTGGGTTTTAGACTATTTTTGTGATGGTAAATTCTGTTTTTTAGGTGAGTACTAGTGTGGCCTATATAATGCTTGTCACAGTTATTACAACTGAGGTCATATACCACATTTTTGTAATCCAATAGGGGTATTTTATGTATAACTGAATGTAATTTCAGATTCGTATTACTAAATAATAATAATTATAATAAATATCATATGATTTTAAATTAATAAGCTTTATTGCTGGAGGAGACTACAACGCTAAACACCAACGATGGGGTTGTCGAACATCCAACCCTCGTGGCAACATCCTGTCTCATGTCTCCACTTCTCGTAGTTATTCAATTCTCTCTCCCTCGAATCCTACCTATTGGCCAACTTCCCTGAAAAAACGCCCTGATATCCTGGATATATTTGTCACATCCCAGATTTCTCCTTCCCATGTATTAATCAAATCCCTGGATGACCTCTCCTCAGACCACAGTCCAGTTCTGCTCTCATTACACTCAACCTTCATTCCTAATCCCTCCTCTCCTTCATTGATTACAGGACGAATTAACTGGGAGCAATTTAATAACGATTTGGAAAGCAAACTAGACTTACGGATTCCACTAAAAACTAAACAAGACATTGACAGCGCAATAAAAATACTTACAGCAACAATAACACAAAGTATAAGAGATAACATTACCATAAACAGAAATAATATCACACAACAGACTAACCTGCCACAGCACCTTCGCATCTTGCTAAGCGAAAAACGCAGAGCAAGATCTAAGTGGCATAGGACTCGTTACCCATCAGATAAAACGTATTACACCCAACTGACTAACAAACTGAAAACGGAGATTAGAAACTTCAAAATCCAAAATTTACTTAGTGTGACTGAAAATCTTACGACTACTAACAAATCACTATGGACGACCGCCAAAAAGATCCTTAAATTCAAAGATTTTATTCATCCTCTCCTTACTGAAAATCAAACTTGATCCAGATCTGATGAAGAAAAATCTCACATATACGCTCAACACCTCTTCAAAACATTTAATCCACACCCTGATATCCTCAACCCTATTCACATTGAGCGTATTGAAGCAGAGCTGGATATCCCACTCCAAATGTCTCTCCCACCTAAGGCTTTTCATCCGTCAGAAATATCCAATATTATTCATAGTTCACCTTCCCGTAAAGCTCCTGGACATGACCTTATTACAGCTCACATCCTAAAATCCCTTCCTCGAAAAGCTATACTATTCCTCACATACATATATAATTCTGTAATCCGTACTACCTATTTTCCTGATACATGGAAACTATCTATAGTAAAAATGATCCCAAGATCCAAAAAGCCTCCAGAACTCCCATCCTCTTATCGTCCTATCTCCCTCTTACCCATAATGGGCAAGATCCTCGAAAAACTCATTCTAAAACGTATTTATCCCATCCTAGATAGTAACCGCATAATCCCAGACCACCAGTTTGGTTTCCGAACATCCCACTCCACTATCCAGCAATGTCATCGTGTGGTGGATGTTGTCTCCCCTGCATTGGAGCGTAGATTGTACTGCACAGGAGCCTTTCTCGATGTAGAACAGGCTTTTGATCGAGTCTGGCACCCAGGTCTCCTTTACAAAATCCGACAATTCCTTCCTCCTACATACTAATCATTTAATCATTTAATCATTCGCTCCTTTCTAACTGGCAGAACATTTAAAGTAAGTCATAAAGGTTCCTACTCATCCCTCTATTCCCATTCTGCTGGCGTTCCTCAAGGTAGCATCCTCGGTCCTATCCTTTACACAGTACATACAGTTGACATTCCAACCCATCCTAACACCTTCATCTCCACGTATGCTGATGACACATGTGTGTTATCAGTTAACAACGACCCATATATTGCATCCCAATCCCTTCAATTACACCTATCAAGCCTCGAAGAATGGTGTCGGAATTGGAGAATTAACATCAATCCCAGCAAGTCCCATCAAATTACCTTTACCCTTCGTCGAAAACCCATGACTTCCTGTCCTACTGTATTCTTTAATAGTACTTCACTTATCCCTGTTGAACAGATTCGCTACCTGGAACTCTACTTAGACAAGCGTCTTACTTGGAACCCTCACACAAGACTGAAAAGACAAGAAACAGCTAGACGTTTCCGACTACTTCAACACATACTGGATAAGCGCTCAAAGCTTCAGATCAATTACAAAAGACTTATTTATGTGACTGTTATAAGGCCTATATGGACTTATAGAATTGAACTATGGGGCTCCACCAAACCATCGAATTCCTCTCGTATCCAATCCTTGCAATCCAAAATCCTTCGCAAAATCCTAAACGCTCCTTATTTTGTCACAAATAAAACCATCCATAATGACCTTAACATATTCCATATGTTACCGATTTAGCCCATTCCAGATACCTATCATTCCACAATAAACTTCAAACCCATCCAAACCCACTAGTTTCCATCCTTGCATCCAATTCCATCCCGGACAATCCTCCTAGGCGTCTGAAGAGAAGATGGCCTCGGGACCTTCTATTATAGAACTTTATTAGAGTGCTGCCAGTGGGTAGTATCTCTACATGTCCTATCATGTATTATTTACTCTTATAGCAATTGTACTAGATGTATGTATTACAGTTGTACAACTCAATAAAATAATAAAAAAAAAAAAATTAATAAGTTTATATTACTTTAATAAGTTTAATAAATTAATAATTTATACTTTAAAAAACTAAATGCGGAGTTTGGTCACTTTTAAAAATATTTATAATCGTTTTTTTATCAATAAAATAATGCCCGTATAAAATAAACTTATCTTCCATCCGGAACGATAAGGTCAAAGTTAAAAGGATGTCTGATTAGAAACGCTCTGCACAGTTGATTTCTGATGCATACTCTTTTATAAAACTTAAAACAAACTAGCAACAAGAAAATAAATATGTGGTAATAAAAAAGTTTTATATTTTTCCCTAAACAACGGTTAACACTAATTAATTAATGATTTTACAGGTTCAAAAAATAAATTATTTAGTTAACTAGTAAAATATTAAATGTTTTAATACTAGTTATTTAATATCTTTCATACTAATAATGACGACAGAATAATTGTTTAAGTCTCTACAATAAGGTAATGAAACTCACCTTTTCATTCTCAGTTTTATCAAATTCTATTAGTAATTCCGATAATGCAAATGAGTAAGCCTTGGATTATAAGGACATTTTTGTGGATGTAAGTACAGCATATAACCCTAGAAATTCTAAACGGAGTGTTCATAAAGATTTTTATCATTATCATAAATTAATGATTTGGTTGAGAACGTCAACAGAAGAAACTAGTCCATAAGGAACGAAAAAACTAAATTCTTGTAATTAGGGAACTATAGGGAATAAAATAATGTTTTTTTTTTTTAATTTTATAAAACAAAACTAATTAAGATGTTGATTAAAAAAGAAATTTAATTAAAGCCATGGGTGTACCGCTGGGTACTGTTCTTCTTCATGCCTCTCATACCATTGTATTTTATTTTACTGTCAGCCAATCTGCTGATTGTCATTGTCTTATATGACAGATGGGGATGTAAATATAAAGAGAGGAAAAAAAATTAAAGCCAGAAAAATAATATTTGTATGAAACAACTACAGGCAAATTTGAAGACAACAAAAATACTTATTTTGTATATTTTTTTAAGGTTTTAATATTTAAATACGTAATCATAAGTTGTTATTCCTAAATTTATATACTAATTCATATATACTATTACACATAAAAAATAAAACTGCTGGTTGCTTGTGAAGCATTCATATAAATCTTATGAAAAAAAAAAAAACTAAAACCACTACTCGAACATTACCTTATTATTACCTGTATTACTTCAGGTTTATGTGTATATATATATATATGTATACACACATAAAACTGAACCTGTGCCACTACGACCCGTGAGCGGGTCTGGGGTTCAGTAACTGGTAGAGACTGTACTGTTTCATGGACAAACATTCTGCGAGGAGGTCCTTGGTCCTTGTCCTAGGTCACACTCAACCGCCAAGTCTCCCCCCCCCCTCATTTTGAGTACCTGATTTTTATAATATTTTATAGAGGCTGGGTGACCCCCAGGAGGGTCCTAGATCCTATATGATCCATCTCCGGCCGCAAACAGACTAATGACCACTGAGCCACTCCGCTCCCTATATACATATTTGTTATCTCAGACTAATTTAAGTCTTCTTGAATAATAATAGTTGATAATATGGCTTATATGTGGGCCGTTCACTGCACAAATTCTCTAACTCATCTTTTGGAAAAATCTTAAATTTAAGTGTAAAAACTCTTGTGGATCAGCCTTTATTATATTCTAAAGGTCAGGAATAGTCATGTCTGTAACAAGAGAAAAAAGGAGAGCACATGACGGATCTGCTGAAATTCATTCCTCCTTTTAAACACGACTACTTTAAAACTAAAACTTAAAACGTGCGAAGAAAGTGAAATGACAAGTCTTTACATGCAGCTGATGAAGAAGAGATCATTTATACTGCTGTAGAATTAATCACAAATAATAATATAACATAACAAAACTATAATTATTAGTAAACATATCTAATAATTAACTTTTTCTGCGATAAGAAACTTAAAAACTTTAACACTGAATTTCAATTTATTACTTTTTTCACTTGCCAAATCGATTAACTCCATCGGTCACTTAAAAATTGTAATATTACTGACGATTGCTTTTCGGCTAGTCTTTCTCATTAATTTAATATGCTTTTAGTTGAAAGCTACATCTTTATTTATGCATTCTGCATTATTTATTTGAATTTATATTATAAAAGGAATTTTAAAAAAACAATGCACAATAATTTCTCAAATTTCTTCACTTTTTGTTTTATGGAGTTAATCATATTAATTATCATATTAACAGCTGGGGAAGAACATGGGCTGGGTGGAGGTCAAAAAAATTGCTCTCAAGTAGGGAGGATCTCCAATGAACAGTTCTCCCTACTTGAGAGCAATTTATTTGACCTTCACAAGTCGTATAAGTAACAATCATAAGTTTTTTTTTCTTGTGATAAACATTCTTATTTACAAAATCTACTTTAATATGAAGATAATTTAGTATTTAACAAATCAAATTTTGCAGATATACCGAAAGTATTAATTCAATAATCCACTTTAATCAAAAGCTAAATGAAAATATTATATATCACTCATCAAATAATTATAATATATAATTAATCATGTACTAAGTTTTGTTAAACATTGACAGGTCTGTTGTAAAATATTCAAATTTAGTATTTATTCAAGATAAGAAACAATCAAATTTTAGATCTGATTCTCTAAGTAAAAGGGCTTTACCTTACTTTTACTGTTTATTACATTTTTTTACGTCATTCCACACGATGAAGTAAGGGATAGAAATCTTGCTAAAAATCACATATAGGCAATAGTACTCAATATTCCACAAGCAAATTTTCGGAGAACCTACAGGCTTTTTTAATGCCGTTATACAGCAAGTTCAGGACTTTTAGTGTTATTGGTCACCATATTTGAAAAAATGGTTTGTTTATATACTAGGTTAGTCTACATTTATACAAGATGGATAAAATTGCAAATTGATAACTATCGGAAATTTAGTTATAAAAATAATTAATGGTTAATATCTTTATTCATTGGAATGTATGAATATAACATAATTTTGAGTAATCATTAAATTGTCTGCAATGTAACCGATAGTTAATGGCGACAGTAATAATGATTGTTGATATTTATTTGAGTAAGATTGATCCTGGTTTCACTTTTACCATTACTAAGCTCCCTCCTCCACTTGTAGATCGTGCCGGGTGTTCGATTGGCGATGAAGGCAGCATCGGAAACGGACAGTACGCCGGAATCCACGAGCTTAACGATCTTCTTCTTATCGGCGTTAAAGATGTCGTTAGCGTTCATAATTGGTTCTACTGGACCGGAGCCACTGATTCACCAAAGACGCGGGCGCACACAATGATGTTATGAACTCATCTCCCCACTCTTCTGCTATCATGAGTCATCGGACATCAGTTCGTATACAAGTACATCTCTAGATGTAATTACGAATCACATCATTCATCTTTGTGTGTAAACACGTTTTTTTAATAATTCAAATGCCATTTTTTTTAATAGGGAGCCGAGGTTACAAATATGTATTATACGTATATCTTCTGCATCGTTTGAGTTAAAAACATGTCTTATGATTTTAACAACGTATTAATTATGATCATGAAAATTTTTATTTGCAGTTTTTGGCAGTTTGAAAGTCTGCATCACATCAGGATATATAAAATTATTCTGTAGAAAATAAGAATTTCATATTGTTTGTTTGTTCATTTAACGTCACTTTATGCTGCTATGGCTAATCGGACGATGCTACAGTGGGAGCTCTAAATTTTGCCTATCCAGGTTTAATTAGAATAGGGATTTTTAACGAGTACCTGACATCGTACAGGCTCGGGACCCCCGTTTAACGTCCCTTCCGAAGGACGGCGTAACTAAGTATTTTTTACTCCCTTAAAAAAAATCCTAGGGCCACCTGCCGGGCTACTAACCCGCAAATTTCATATTATACTAAATCTAAATGTGAATAATAATAACTTAAGCTATTTGAATGAGCGAAAAATTTAACATATATAAAGCCAAATTACTGATTTTATTACCCGCATGCCATTCGGCAATGGTCGGCTTCCCATTTTATTATCCTTCTGCCTAAAGAGAGTTATTATGAAAACTATTCTTGTTACAAATAAAAATAATAATCAAGTACATAATTAGGCAAACACGCCCTCGTTGCTGACGACTGCACATTCCCATATCACGAAACTTCCCAGTTGACAGCTCGTTATTGAGTTCCACACCTACACTATACAATTATCATTTATCAGTCGCAATAATACCTTAAGTTACTTCTATTCTTTTTGCACTATCGCCTATCGGGTGTTGTATAGTTAAGTATTAACAACTCAGTCCATTTGTATTCTATCTGCGTCCTTTGTATTGTAGCGGTTGTATTTCCCTGTCTACAGACTGACAATCATCAGTCTAGTCTGTCAGAAGTCGAGATTGGTAAAGGTAGTTGTTAAGCCGACAAAGAATGATTTCATAAATTTGAGTAGGAAGTAAATAGAACTATTAAATATCATATAATTGGCCATTGCAGTATAAAAAAAATCATTCTTAGTAATATACCAATATATCATTAAATATTGATGTGAAATTTGCAAAACCTAACAATTACATCTCACGTTTTCCGAAATTTCAAGTTTAATTGTTTTTTTATGTTTTGGTTATAAATAATAACCTTTTGACACAAAAAAATTATTCAAAAATCCATCAATGTGAATTTGAATTCTAGTTTTTATATCTCTTATCGTTACCTTTCCTAATAATTTTAGAAAACAAAATTAAATTATATGCCACATTAATGAGCACAAAACAGACAAAACTATAAAGATCATTGTTATGTTCACAAAACTTATACCATTATGCATGAAATTATTGGGATTGCATTTGTATTTACCCAATTTTATATTAAAGCTACAACATAAAAAAGTCAATTATTACAATTCTCCAACGACAAATTAGTCAACACATAAAATTTGAGACTTATTACTAAGCAACTGCAAGAACTTCGACACAATGAGGTAATGAAGGGTTAGTTCATAAGGAAATACTATGCGAATCAATACAGGTAGGTTAACGAAAAGAATATTTGGATTCCGTAGATTCAAATAAATAAAAAATTAATGAAAAAAAAATAGAAACAGAACCGATAGCTCAAGGATATGCTTAGGGATGCCAAGATCACAACCCGAGACAAAATGATGAGGTATAAGACCGTAACAAAGCGGACTATCAGAATCTCCAATGAGGAAAGAACTAGGAGATGATGGAGGATGTAAAGATGCAGGACAGAGAGAAAGTCGCGGAACAGGCGCTTATAATTGATCCAGAGTACCCCAAAATAGGAAAAAAATAAAATTCATGCAACATAATTGGTACTGTCAGAATACAGATCACTAATTGTAAAAAATATGTTTGTCACTTGACAATCACAAATTCCGTGATTGCACTGAGAGACACTATCAATTATAGGGGCTTTTCGACAGTAACTCATGGGAACACCATGATATGTTCTAATTTAAAAAATATGCGATGCTAAAACATGCCCACTTTCAGTTGACAAAAATAATATAATGTATGTTACATGACCATTATCGGTTATCAGAACTCTTCTGAGATAAAAGGTAATCTTGTTATCTTTTGTTTTTACTTAGGACTGAGCCATTATGGACTACATTTGTATGAACTATCTTCCCTTCCATACCTCTTTTATTCGTTCCCGGTGTTTTTTCTTTCTTGTTGAAATTGCGCCTGTTGTTCAATGTTTATTAATATGTGGATGGTTTGACATTGGTTTGGCCACAATTTTCTTTATCTTTAATTAATTCTTATCTTTATTAGATCAATTTTGTATACATCTACATATATTTTTTCATGTATTATAAAAAAAAAAAACATACAACATTGACTATAGTAACCAGTTTCTTCTATTTAGCTGTCATATCTTAGTTACGTATCCATATATTTCTTACGGCGAGGCCACCTCTCCCCTGGCGACACTTCACATATTTCCCTTTCGCTCTGTTCAAGCCACCGTTCCAAAACGGCACCAAGCAATTCGTGATCGTGACTGTGTCCGAGTCTAGGGAGTATATGGTAATGCCACTTGAATCATATGGAGTGACCAAACTCAGGACGCCATTTATTTATGTTAATTCTCCTGTCAAACACCATTAAAAGGTTCAGTTAAATAATACTTGATTTATAGTTTCTAAAACAATATTGGGAATGAAAGTTTCTTAAGAACTGCATGGGAAAATAATTTTTGTTTATAATTTTATTTATTTCTTCAACATTAAAAGGAATGTTTTCTACCTTTAACTAGTATGCATTACAAAGCTGGGGGGAGGGGAGGGGATACTGGAATCTCATGGTGTTCTATTTTTCCCCAAAAAATTGTTATGGTTGTAGTATAAGTCTAAACACAAAATAGAAATGATATTACAATTCCTTTCGATTTGTATATGTTCTCATAAATTTAGAAAATAAATAACAATTTTACTGTTAATCAAACCTTTAACAGTAAAGTAACCTAAGTTACTTTTACATTTTGTTCAATGAATTCAAAAGTCAGAAACTAAGCTATTTTACTAATCCGGATAATTTATTATTTATTGCTTTATCTGTTAATTGCAACGCTGAATGTATGGGCGTTGAAAAGGTCTGAAATGAATTATTAGTACCTTGTTTTTTTCATATATTACATCTATTATGAAATATGTTTATATGTCTACAATGATTAATCAACTACAAATGCTAAAAGTCAATGTGTTTCACATTAAGAAAAAACTGCACTCAATTAAGCATTGCGACTAGTTATTGATTACTGCTGCTTTTTATACGGACGGTAAAATCAGCTTATTTTAAAACCTTCCATTTCCATAAAACTTATATCTGTAAAAATCATTGCTAGGCTGCAGGGGAGATGTTGGGCGTTGTGTATATCTGGACTAACATAATGATAATGGTAATAATTGTTAATATTTAAACAATAATTTCATTCTTAATTGTAATATTTAGTCACATATATAAAATATTTCGAAACAATTATGTAAATGGAACCTTGAAAAGTGATGATTATTCGACAACCTAATACCCAATTCCAAGTCTTATGTAATCTATCCGTTTGACCTGATTGTCAAATCGACCCTAGGTAGCTATTTTCCATTAACTCAAACGAAACAACTATTAATACAGAATTCCAATGATACAGTCGGTGGACTATCGGGCTATGATTAAGTGGATAATATTTCTGACTCCGGAGCAAGAGAATGTAGGTTTATTTGTTATTTTGCTGGCTTGTGAAACGTGTTTCTGACAACACCACCCAACTTCAAATAACACCATTGGGTATGAATTCGAAAGTATAGGCTGTATTTTGAATGCTTCCTGTATCCTTCAACGCTAAGCTGTGACTCTCCGTAACGAATCCCGTAAATCTCCATGTGCTTAGTTGTCGCAGTTCATTTACCAGTCTTGGAAGAATGAATTGAAGAAAAGAAAGAGGCTCTTCGTGAATCCTTCAAAATCAGCCTTCCACTCCAGTTTTCGTCAGCATTATCAGACTTTACTTTTTATCTTCGAGACAATCGGCTGTCGAAAAGCTCGAGACCTTGGACTTGTGCGTGAGCCCTTTCACCGACCACACCCTTCAGCCTCATCTGTCAGTGCTCTTGGCCAACGTCTTTTGTTTTGGAGCCGAGTGACGTTTCATTTAGTACTGAGCCGAAGCGATGGTGTTAGATCAAAGAATATGTCTCCATCTGAAAGGAGGATCCGAATGTCTGAAGAATAAGCTGTCGTTTCTTGTTGTGTTAGGTAATTTAAGATGTATAATTTCTCAACAAATACTGTTACCATGTGTAAGAGAAAAAAAAGAATTTAAGAACGAAATCATTCTTATAATTTTTTCCTTTTTTTAAACTGGATTTATTTGAATTTCATCTTCAAGAAAAAAAATCGGCTTCCAGTCAACTACTTTATTGTTTTATAAGACAAAACGTTTCGACACTATGGTGTCATTTTCAATTATTTATTTTTCTGCATTCCTTAACTTTAAATAAAATAACAATAATTACAATAATATAAAATTTTTTTACATAAATGTCCAAAAAGATAACATACTATAAGTACAAATACCTGGAAAGTCAATATTTTTTAAAATAATTTTTAAGGAGATCTTTAGTCCTCCATAGTCAAACTTATATTGCATTACACCAAAAAACCAAACTTTGATCCTTGAACCATCTGATCCTTTTTCTTATTTTTATTAGTCATTAGACTTTAGTATAAATATAACTAATTATGTTCTAAAAGGTACATTAATAAAGTAAAATTAAATTTTTTTTTTATTTTTTTTTTATTTATGAATTTAATTTATTTATTTATTTTACTATATAATTTTTAAATAATATTTTATCAAAAAAATTAATTAATTTTGAAATATATGGAATTTTTTTTTTTTTTTTTTTTTTCAATGTATAAGTATTCTTATGATCTATTATTTTTTAATTTCAAAATTATGGATGAATATAATTTACTAATTTCTCCTGCCTCTTTTCTATCGGTTACAGCATTTTCTAATTTATCATTTATAAATAAAGCCTCTAAATTTTTTCTTTTTATAGTATTATCTTCTCTATGTAGAATTTTAGGCTTATCGAAGTCAAAAGTGTGCAATTCCTTTTTACAATGTGTTGACAATGCTGTACTTGTTTTAGCTTTAGGTTTAATGTTATTTTGATGGTGATATATTCTGTTTTTTAAGTGTGTACTTGTTTGTCCAATGTATATTCCATCACAATTATTACAAGTAAGTTGGTATATTAAATTTTTGTTTTCCATAATTGGTATCTTATCCTTTTGACTTGTTATAATGTTTTTGATTGGGTTTCTTGTTTTGTGTGCTATCCTCATTTCTGGTATGTCATAAATTTTAAAGGTTGGTTCGATTTTTTCTGATAAGCCTCTGATATAGGTTGTACTATTATATTTAATTTTATTATGTTTTAATTCTATATCTTGTGCTTCTGTTACTATATTAATTTTATCATTGTCTATAAGTGGATCTATGTTATTAGTTTCTTTTACAAAAAAATTAGTTATTTTAGATTGAGAAGGTTTAATTTTTATTGCATTATTTTGGCTATGTATTTTTGAAAAGTTAGTAGATTCTTTTGTATTTAATTTATTTTTATATTTATAGGTAAGTGATTATCTTTTATATTTAAATTGATTTGTTTATGCCATAAATCTTTTATTAGTTTGATTGGAAAAGCGTTGTTAAGAAGGATTTTGAATATTTTGTTTTTCGTTTCTTTTAAAAATTCTACATCTGTTAATTTTATTGATCTATTAATTAGATTTAATGCTATGTTTTTTATTTGATGTCTCGGGTGATTTGAATAATAATTAAGTAATTTACTGGAGGTGATATCCTTTTTATACCATTTTGTTTTAAGGTTATTATTTTGTTTTCTTATGATAGTAAGGTCTAAAAAATTTATTGAGTTATTATTTTCCAATTCTTGTGTAAATTTTATATTTTTATTTTGTTTATTTAGGATTTTACTAAAATTTTCTAAATTATTTTTATTTGTGATAATTAAAATGTCATCTATGTACTTTACTAATAACATAGGGGGGTTGTTTAATTTTTGTAGGCTATCTTTAATAATGTAGTTTAGTACTATACCAGATATATTTACAGATAATCTGCCTCCCATTGGTAATCCTTTTGTTTGTTTAAAAAATTGGTTTTCGAAAGTAAAAAATCCATTTTCTGTACATAGTTTAATACCTTCCAAAAAAATGGATTTACATTTTATACTAGTATATGGTTCGATGTTTTCCCAATTATCATTTATAAGTTTGTAAGCTAATTTTAATGGTATATTTGGAAACATAGATACCACATCCAAACTACTTATTATCTGTTCTTGTTCTAATTTCATATTGTCTAATTTATTTTTTAATTCAATTGCATTTTTAATGTCATATTCGTTACTGTTATTTAAATAATCTAAGGATTTATAATAAGAAAAAAATTGAAACTAACTATAGAAAAAAATTCAGATAAAAATTTGCAAGTTTTAATTACAAATATATGTGAAAGATGGAATAATAATATTAAAGAAATTAAGTTAAAAAACATTAATATCAAAACAAATAAACCTAATAGGATGAAATTCAAATACCCATATAATAATAGCGAAATTTTAAATAAACACAAAACAACTATATACTCTAATAATATCCAAGGAAATAATCAATATACCAAAAAACAATTTAATTCAATAGGTAATGGTGTAAAAGGTAAAGAAAGGAATAAAAAATACCTGAAAAAATCTTCATATACACAAAATGTATTAATGTAGGCATGTGGTTACCACTAGAGACATAGTTGTAACTGAAGCTCCCATCTAAAACACCGCTCAAATTAGACTACGTCGTTTAAAACGGTCCAACCGCCAATGTGCGGGAGAAAAAGTAACTAACAGCGCTAGAGTTCTAATTAAAAGAGGTGAGGGTAGAAACTAGGAAAAATTGCACCTTAGCTAAATTGACTGTAAGTCTATGATATCTTACGACTCTAGGCATAATTAAAAATAAATTAAATTAATTTATAGTAAAAGAAAACGTGCCGAAATACGGCACACCGTGACTCAAATTTAATCAGTCAGAACTGTATCTGTTATTTTTTTGTTTTAGTGATCCATTCACTCTAAACTTAGTCCAGTCGGTTTACTGTACTCCTCATTGAATGTCCATAACCACTTTTTCAATGCTTCCTAATTTTGGAAATTTTTTGTTTTAAAGAATAGTTTTTTAACCCTCCGAAATGGCCTGAATGATTACCATTTAGAGTATTACCGATTTAATTAAGTCATAAGCTAGCTTACTTCTGCAACCGTAAAAATGTTTTGATCCAATGTTTTTGGATTAATATTTTTTTAGATATTCCTCTTCGGATTTAGAATGGGTACATTTCTATCAAAAGTTAGATGGTGTATGACCAGCTTGCAATTCATTTTCCAAAAATCGCTTCCATCCGTTTTCATTTCTCTAAGACATTTTGGTGAATCTGCAAAGCAGGGGTTAAGGTAGTTTTTTTGTTTGTGGAAAGGATCTATTAGAGAAGGGGTGAAACTAAGATTTTTACCAGACAGTGCGTTATCGATTAATTGTATCTTTCTTCACATCTCCCTACTCCGCTTAAAATCAATAAAATCAACAGTATAGAACATAGTAGAGCTCAATATAATTAGAATAACCTCCTAACTTTAAATAGGAAGCGAGCTCAGTTGCCGGGCCTTAGGACCTGTGTTCATCCGGATGTCATTGATAATTTATTGAATCTGTTAAAAGCGAGGATGGACAGTGGAATCGGGAGACCGTCCTTGGGCACCATATAATGTGAGTAATTGGGAGAAATCCTGACGGTTAACCGTGATATCGGACAAATCAACTCTCTGCACAACCATTATCCTAGAAACATTACTGTCTCCTCCATGTACTGAACACAGTTCATGGGATGTAGTGGTACTTGTTTTTAACACTAATATTAATACTAATCAGTAATAATTAAGTATTAAAGGTTTGGGTATTGTAGCAAACATAATCATATTTTTACATTACGGAGTGGAGTAGCTCAGTGGTAGAGCACTAAGCTGCCATGCCGGAAATCCTAGTTCAAATCCCGCTGAAGGCAGTGCTTTTATTCAGTTTGTTTGCAGCGGGAGATGAATCATATGGAATCTTGGACCCTCCTGGGGCTCACCTAGGACAAGTCCCCTCCTTGCAGAACCGTTTGCCATGAATCAGTACATTCTCTACCATGTACTGAACCCCAGACTCGTTCAGGGTTGTAGTGGTGCAGGCTTTTTTTTTTTTTGGTTTGTTTATACTTTTACCTTACCAAAAACATTTTGCGTGAAATCTACCATTATCTGAAATTTTCCGTGAAGTACTGTTTCCACCGTTGCTACTCCTGTTTTCAGTATGAGGTTACACAAAAGAATCATATATGATCCCAGAGCAGGCTGGCATATCTTGTTTGATGTTTACACATATGCTTCAATAGAAGCATCAATGATTATTAATTTTCAATGCTAATTTATAAGGGAATATGTTATATGACTGTGTTTCTGTAAAGAACAGCTAAATGAATAAAATATACGGTTTGAACCATTGTGTGATTTACAATAAATACAGCTCTCTATGTGGTAACTTCTCTTCTTTCTGCCAAGTAAGGTTTTAAATTTTCAAACAATTTTATGTTACATTTATATATTACGGTTTTAGGAAGCCACAAAAAAGATATATTTCTTTTCTAAGTAACCTAAAATACGACATTAGTATCCACTGGCGTTAATGACCAATGGTTGGCACGCCAAAAAAATAAAATAAATAAATAAAATACGACATCATCTTGAGAATGTATAGCCTCTAAATATTTCGTAATACATTGTCTAACATGGCATCTACCACTTTTGTAATATATATATTTATGATTTGGTTTAAAACACCGGCTTAGATATAATGATATATTACACAACATTAAATTAGAAGTATGAGATATGTTTAGCTTGTTATATGATAAGCCCCACTTCCGAGCTTCTGGTGACATTCACCAGCCGAATTTCTCGCTCCATAATTGTATTATATAACTTGTAGTAAGGTATCCTTCGCTCTGATAGTTATCTAGGTTCTCACACATTCGAAGGTCTATTTTGAAACATATTTCATGTTTTTTTTTTTTAAATATTTCTCTCAGATCTTTACTTCAGAGGCAAATCTTTTTACCATTTTAAAATTTTCAAAGTTGAACAAAGTTGATGAAACTGAACTGGATTGATTATTGATGATAAGAAGTGTTTTTTATCTTGTCACTATATATGTAACAGAGTTTATATCTAAACCTCATAATGCCATTTTCCTTGGATATTTTTTTAAATATTATTTTATAATTATTTATTCTCTGATTGTTCATAATTGATAATCGTGAATCAATGTTCTATAATAGAGTGCTTATTTGAAATTATTTCGACACCAAACCAGATATTTGATTACAGACTAACTCAAATAAAAAAAAAATACTGAATAGTGTTAATTGATTTTATAATGAGGGTGAGTATAACCTTTTTTCCCCTTTATTCTGCCCCTGTTTATTACTCTTTATTAGCACCTATTTTCTTTATTGTTCTCCTCTCAAACCCATTAGATTTTTATCTTAATAATAATCTTGATAAAAAAATAATGCATAATAATCTTGATATGCCATATTTGAACTGGTTAATTTTGGTTTGCAATTCATGCTAAAAATGTTGAAAATCCTTTTTGTAAATCTATTTTAATCCATTCTCTTTTGGTGTGTTCAGCATCACTATTCCTCTCTTCATTGCCTAATCGATTCTCTATGTTTGGTTACAAATATCTCCATGTATTTCATATATTAAATATTCATATATATTTATAAATAAATATTAAATATTTCCTCGTATTATATTCCCTATTCCACAGTCCGAACCTATTTTTTTTGGAATATCCTATTCCGAACCTATTTTTTTTGTTTTAGGATTTCCCTTTCTATTTTTGTTCCCTTTTATATTTCGACCTCTTTCTCCTTAGACATACATTCGTTTTTTCAAAGGATAATTGTAGAGAAGCTGTCACAGAAATTTCTTGTAATATAATTATTTTATTAAGTCTTCCATATTTTCTGCTAGGATCGTTAGATCGTCTGCTAATTTTAAAGACAATGTATATATTATTTTTTTTCCAGTACTGACACCTGATATTTTTTTTATCCTAAGACAGAATTTTTTTTGTCAAGTGTTGCCCATTTTATCAAACTAAAGCTAAAGCTGAAGTTGATAAAGGTATAAATGACAAAAATTCTATTAGATCTACAATAAATAACATAATGGTATAAACTTTTGGAATAAACGATTTTTTAATAATTATCATATCCGTGTCAGTTGACCAGACTCCACTCTCAATTAAGATGGCTTAAAAAGGCCCAAGGACGCTAAACAAACAGCTTATGTTGAGAATTCCTTACTTTCCCTTAGGGAATTAGTCGATCAATTCCGCAATTTGGTTTCCATGCGAAACATATCTTGAGTCGACCTCTGCCATTCTATTCGTTTGCAATTAGAGCTTTCAATTAGGCTACTGGTATTAACGCTAATTAAAGCAGGTCTGTGTTCAACTGATAATATATATATTTATATATATATGTATATATATATATATATATATATATATATATATATATATATATATATATATATATACATACATATATATAAATATGATATAAATATCTATCGCACACAGGTTCTTTTAATAAAAATTAGCTAGTTGTTGATTATTCGATTCTTTAAATAATAATAGATATAAAAAATTATAGATGATTTTACATATTTTCCTTTAGATTTTTAAAACGTATCCGGAGGACTCATTTCTATTATCAGTCAACACTGATCCAGTTATAGCATTCTGTACTCATCAATCCCTTATCACTGAAAAATGGTGTCAAAGCTGGAGGATTAGAATAATTCCCCCCCCGAATCCCGTCAACTACCTTTACCCTCCGTCGTAAACCAATGTATCATTTAATAACATTCCACTGATTCCGGTACTTATGACCACACCTTGAAAAACATTATACTTGGAATCCTCATACTAGATTTAAACGACAAGAAACAGCTCGCCGTTTAAGGCTAATTAATTATTTACTAGAAAAACACTCTTAGCTCGTAATTAATTACAAAATACTCATATACATGGCAATCATTAGACCCTTATGGACTTACGGAATAGAGCTTTGGGGCTCCACTAAGCCCTCGAACTCCTCTCGTATTCAATCCTTACGATCCAAAATCCTCAATGCTCGTTACTTTGTTACGAACAAAGTATTCCGTAATGACCTTAATATCCCATTTGTTAGAGATTTGGACAGAATCCGATATCAATCTTTTCATAAAAAACTGTATTCCCTCTAAAACCCACTCGTTTCAATTCTAGATACCTCTTGAATTCCTGATAATTCTTTGAAGTTCTCAGTTGAATTTTATATCTAAGTACCACCACTGGGTAGTTCCTCGACTTGTCCTTATCCATGCCACTATGTATTATTCCTGCCAGTTTTTTGTTGTATTGCTACAATTTTTCAATGTCAGTTTCATAAAATAAACAATTTGAACAAATGTTTAGTCCATAGTTTCTTTTATAATAATGGTATCCTTGACTGAAACTTGTAATCTCATCGGTTTTTACTTCATGAAATCCAAGCTTTTCATTCTCAAATCTCAAATAATCTGCTACTTTAAGAGGTAAAAACGAATTAAAGATAGTTACAATTTTTCTGATACGATCAAAAAAGTTTAAGGTTTTTTCTGCTATATCAAGGGACCACGTCAGGTTGCTTAAGACACAATTTCAAAACGATTTCTGAAAATCAGATATTTAAGAAAATACGTAAAGAAGAAATTCAAAAAGTAAATAGAGAGAGGGAAAAGGTACATTATGATGTGCAATATTGTAGCTGAAAATGCGATAAATATATAAATACCATTCCCAAGAAGATAAGCTACTAAGGCACCTCTATACTACTTTTACTAATACAATATTATAATAATACGAACAATTTTACTTGAAACATCTCTGGCTGAATAGTTTTTTGTTTTTTCACTTAACAGCTTTGTTAGTATTCAAATATGCATTACATTATTTTCTAACCGCAATTGCTGCTTAACGTAGCATCCCTGTAAATGTCCATGTACTAGGGATAATCTCTTGAATATAAATTCTTTCATTCTCATTTTTCATTTTCAGCTTACATTTTAATTACTAAGGAAACAGGACTAAGAAGGCAATTATCATGTGCAAAGCCATAGTCGAAAATTTCTAATGCGCTATTAAGACATTGATTAATGGCATGGTTTAAATTTTGAATAATTTCATAGCTCAGAGAAGAAGTAACGAGACTTCACACTTGCCTTAAACACTTCTTATGGCTAAGCATTATCTTGGTTCTAAAGATTAGGCATTCCGCTAGTAATTAGTAACACATAGTGTTGCTGAACCTATCCATCACTGTCAGTAATCTGTTCCTAATGATGATTTGTGATGCCAATGGCTATTGAATATACTTAACTCACTGACAGTATAACACTGTCTTACAAAGCATTTTAAACCACTGTGGTTCAGTATACCTAATCGATTTTAGAAAAGTAAGCTATATTTTATTATTAATTGAGAACATTATTAATAGCTCTGACAACTCTCAGAAAGACATATAGCCCTGAAGGTGGTCCTAGGATACGGTCAAAAACCATCATGCCGTCCTTCGGAAGGGACGTAAATTGGGACCCCATGCCTGTGCGATGTCAGGTACTCATTAAAGATTACCTGGATAGTTAAATTTAAAATTTAGGACTCCCACAGTAGCTACATCCGATTAGACATAATAGGACGAAGTGAAATTTAATTAATAAAGAAACAAAAAAAGGACATAAGAGAAATTAAACAGAATCTTTTCATTCTTTGCAAGCTTAATTGCCCCCTTAAGGTTTCGATGTAAAAAAAAATCTATACTCCAATCAATATTCTTCTTACCATATTTATGTAGACAAATAGTTGCTTTTAGCTTTGCGCTTTAGTGCTTTACTTTAACCATCTACTCGTTATCTAATTCTCAAACGATTGTAAATTAATTTTGTTGACTGTTTTCCACTACATTAAATAGTATATTTGTGTATTTTTCTCACCAGTTTAGTTAACCATTTTATGGTTTGGTTGTTTTCTTTTTTATATATTGTAAATAAATCTTGGACTATTTTGTGAGTTTGTTCTAAGAATAATATAAAAAGCTGTTGCTCCAGAATAAAAAAAGATTATCAATATTAAATTCATAATTACATTATTCAATTCATCACTATTACGACACAAATCTTTTATTTAAATTTAGACAAATATATTTTAATATAATCCATTCAACACGTATTTCTTCTGGTTTCGACCATGTTGTCAAATTCTTTGCCGGACTCAGATTAAGCCCTGAGGAATCTACGAGTATGGCCTGCGAAACGTCGGCAAAGAACTTCTCGACACGGTCGAAACCAGAGGAAATATGTGTTGAAATGTGTACATATATGACCTTTATAACCATGCATGTGTATACAGAGTACCTTAGTATCCTAGTAAATACGTAATACTTAATCGTTACTACAAGGCCTCATGGGAACATCAAATGCTTTATTAAGATGAGATGAAAACTCGATTTTTATCCACATTGTATCCTTATCTTTATCCACATAAAAGTTGTTGATATCTTAGTTTGTTACCTATGAAATAAATATAACAATAATTAAATATAACGATTTTTTTTTTCGAAACCAGCCCTTAATAACTTACTCTTTACACATAACCATATAAAGATGGATGATGTCCCAGATCTTTACGACGAATACGAACCAGTCAGTTCTATATGTCAACCCTTATACCATCAGATACCTCGTTAAGCGCAACGACTGATGAATGTATCTAGAAGCAGCTCTAACGAACACAAATTTCGTGACTAAAACTTTCAGTTAAGGAAAGTGAGTAATTGCCTTTATCATAGATATTTATATTTTAATTGTTAAAATTATTCAAACCAAGAAATTTGAATAAACATCAAAATGGTTTTAATAAAGTAATTATGAAATCAAATTTTGTTACACTTTTTATTTCGCTAAACAAATTTTAGTATTTACATATCAGTTACTACTTATGTCAGAAAGATATAATTGTCAGAATCTACTGAATCCGAATCCTCCTAACACAGATTCCTAAGTGTTTTTTTTAAATACATTTATTGAAATTTACAACTGCATACAGAATACATCAATTAAATATAATGAAAGATAAATCATGTCCAGAGACACAGGCAAGTAGAGAAACTACCCAGTGGTAGTACTCAAATACGTCCTAGGTAACGTAATTGTTCGACAGGGATCAGTGGAAATTATTAAAGGTTACAGTAGGGCAGGAATTCATAGGTTTACGACGAAGGGTGAAGGTTTTGATGGGATTTGTTAGGTTGTTTAATTTTTCAGAAGTTACAGAGTTAGTTTAAAGTATTAAACAGTAAATTTACTATCCAAGTAGCATAATATGCTCTTTTAAGTATTCATTTATATGTTTTTATTTATGGATAGGTTGCTTTTTATTCGAAAAACATAAATAGAATATGCCACTTTAAGGGCAATATTATTAGTGATCTACATATGAATACGAAAACTATACATTGTACATTTATTTAAGTATTATAATCATCATGGCACAGAGTTTGATTTTAAACCTTTTACTCACCAGACTGGTTGGAACAACTATTTACAAATTAGGTATTATAGGTAATTAGGAACAACTATATACATGATTAGGTTCTCAGGGAATATAAATTCCCGTATTACTTAAATTATATAATGTTTGTATACCGAGAGGTAACAGAAGTCTTGGTTTATATAAAAGTATTTCCAGGAATTGCTGTAAATTTCTATCATATTTTAAATAAAATTTTTGGAGGATGAGAAAAAAATAAAATAACTAAAAAATAATAAAAAAATAAATAATTTATTTCAAAACTGTGCAATTAATAACTGAACTTTTCTTATGCATAAAATATTCTTCATTTGTAGGTACTCTAAATTTAATTTACTAATTTGAACAATATTAATGTTTTTAGAAACTATAGTAAATGTATATATTCTTATTATTAATGAAGGTTTCGTTTAACATTCAGGAATACTTTATATACTTACTTGAAATTAATCGATTTTA
Source organism: Arma custos (assembly GCA_037127475.1). Taxonomy (NCBI): domain Eukaryota; kingdom Metazoa; phylum Arthropoda; class Insecta; order Hemiptera; family Pentatomidae; genus Arma; species Arma custos. Next base: position 91,169,227 of record CM073760.1, on the reverse strand, counting down.
AGATAGACCGCATAGGACGCTATACCGCACCTGTTGTGACCTCGCTTGATGTGCATGAATCCTCCTTGGCCCCAACTGGAAGTCCACCAGTTCTGGAGGATCCAGCTGTGCTTGGTGTAACCGATCAATAGCATTGCGTGGTTCAGGCTGGAGTCGTCGCAGTTCTTGTCGTCGTAGACTCCAGAGTGATAGAGCTGAAACGTGTCGAGGTTGGCGTTGACGGACACTGCTACAGGGCCGACCGTGGCCACGGCCTTCTTCAGCGCATCTTCGTCGCCGTACGGGAGTACTCCCCAGGTCTTTACATTCACCCCAGTCTTGTTGTAAAGAGCCTGTGGCCTAGGGCCAGAACACACAATTAAATTAATCTGATTATCATATATCAGTACGTTGTAGTCTATGGTTAATGAAGTTAGGCAATAATAATTATACTGCAATCTTGGTGTATAGTTATTAAGGCAATAATACAATGTGTATAATACAACGTGTTTTTCTTTTAAAAGCGGTTATTTCATGGAAAACAATGCTTATTAAAAGAAATTAATGTATTTTTCTTGTCCTATCAAAAAAAAAAAATGTGTAAATCATAAAGGGTTTGGGTTCAGTACGTGGTAGAGATAGTAGGTACTGTTACTAATTTGTCCTTGATCACGGTCAACCGTCAATTGTTCCCCCAAGTAAGGGTTAACCCTGTAACCCCCTTTATTGAGGTCGATGGAGCCTCAGGAGGATGTCCACACCTCAAAGTTCCATCCCTGACTGATAACAGATATAAGCATGATCACGAACTTTCGGCACAATTCAACGCTCTTCCACATAGCTACTCCACCGATCTTGACGCCTTTATTACCTTCCCTCTTCGTCGTAAGCCTACGAATTCCTGCTCTACTGTATTCTTTAATAATATTCCACTGATCCCGGTCGAACAGATACATTACCAAGGACTCCATCTGGACAAACGTCTCACTTGGAATCCTCATACAAGACTGAAAAGACAAGAAACTGCTCGTTGTTTTCGCCTACTTCAACATTTACTGGACAAACGCCCTAAGCTCCCAATTAATTACAAAAGACTCATTTACATGACAGTTATCAGGCCTATTTGGACATACGGAGTTGAGCTTTGGGGCTCTACTAAACCATCCAATTCATCTCGTATCCAATCCTTGCAATCCAAAATCCTCAATGCTCCTTATTATGTCACAAACAAACTCATCCATCATGATCATAAGATCCCATATGTTGCTGATTTGGCCCAAACTGGATACCTAACCTTCCATGACAAGCTCCATACACACTTGAATCCGCTAATCTCTCAACTTGCTTCCCATACTATTCATGATAACCCTCCGAGGCGTCTCAAAAGAAGATGGCCTCGAGACCTTTTTACATACCTGAGATTTTTTTTTACAACTAGAACAACACCACTAAAACAATTAGTTATTTTTACTATTCTATGATTTATTATTGCCACTTTTGTACTTAACATTCTATAGTGAAATAAGACTAATCAAGTAATGGTTATAAATATGTTATTAAGAGATCAATCAAAGTTGTTTTTTTACTAAAGTGAATGATAATAGTTGACCTTGATTATATATGTGGAAGAAAATGGTTAAGAATCGAATCGAGAAAGGTAAAAAACTTTCTGCCTGCTTCGTGGATTTAGAAAAGGCATTTGACAGAGTCAGAACTGAGGATATAGAGCGAGCTCTGTCAGAAAAGCAAGTGGATATTGGCACGATTCTGGCAGTCAGGACTCTCTACCATACCTCAAGGAAGTTTGAGACGATGCAGGGTATACGTCAGAGGTACAGCCTAAGTCTCCGTCTACAAGTCTACGTTCCTGCCCATCCTACCTTACTCCTCTGAATCATGGACTCTTACCTCCAAAAACAAAGGGCAGATACAGACAATGGTGATGAGATACCAGGGGACAGTTGTAGGAAGGACCAGGGGAGATAGGATCTGCAAAACTACAATAAGATCGAACCTCGAGGTACAGCCAGTAGAAACCACTCTTGAAGAAAATAGACTAAGATGGTTTGGGCAACTCCTGAGGATGAGTACGGAGAGAACGGCCAGGATAACATATGAGACGAGAGTAGGCAGGAGAAGACCAAGAGGAAGACCACCGATCACCTGAGAAGAAAGCGTGCGGGAGGCGTTCAGGAAGCGAGTGCTGGACTGGAGCAGGAGAAGAGAATTGGTTCGGGAAAGAGATCCCTGGGTCAAACTCTATAGAGGGCATCCCCACACTGCGCAGTGTTAGAGAGGGAAAGGTTATGATGGTGATGATGAAAATGGTCCAGGTGGAGGACAATAAATTTCTCTTAGATAGGGAGAAATCTTTATTAAATAGCCAACATTTCGACCCGCATTGCAGGCCTTCTTCAGAATTAAATATTCAAAATCCAGACAATTAAAATTTTCTAAATCGGTAAAAATTACTTGCTAAATTATAACTTGTTTTTACAAACATTTATTACCACGCCTGTGAGAATTACCGGCAATATAGTGGTAAGCAGGGTTGGTAACCTTGATTTGGTATATCAAGCTTACTGAACCATTGATTATGGAATCCATAAATATAGGATTTGGATTTACCTTAGGCCAAAACAAAGTTATTGCAACATTAGTGTCATTTTTGGATTGCTTTATTTGAGGTGTATGCCTCATTAAGGATATTTGATTCTAAGGATGAGATATGGAAGGAAGCTGAATGTTTTCAGGAACACCAAAACTAAATGCCTTTTGGCCATGTAGTATGGTAATTATTAAAGATTTCAAGGAAGAAAAACATTGAGTCTAGTGTGAAATTACCAAGTAAGTCTCATGTTGAGTTGAAAACATATGTAATCAATTCTGTTCTTCTTACTTCACCGAACATACTAACGGAATACAGTAAGGCAAATTGTTTAAGGCTTAAAACTACAACGAGTAATTATAATTTTATAGTAAGAATTTATTTTAATTGCTGAGCTTTGACATAGTTTTTCAAGGTTCATGATTTTTAATTTTAAAAAACTTGCATGCGCTAATGCATAGTTGAAAAAATGAGTATTAATGTCACAAACCTAAAAATGTCTTCAATTGTAAGACTTGCGAGTATAATTAACTAATTGTTTCTTTAGAATCCAAGACTATTTAAAAAAAAGTTCAATAATTAATATATTTGAGAATAACAGGTAATGTAAGATAAACGGTTAATAAAATATGATTTATAATATGCATTACTCCAGCGCCACTCTTGTATATGAAATCGTCTTCTTTGGCATTCTATAATTGCGAATAATCTATCTTAATTAATTAATTAAATTAATTGTGTTTACTTTGATATTGTAACTTGAGTGCAACAGAAAGATGTTTTAAAAATGAATTATTGATAATTGAAATTGTTTAATTATTCATTCAAACATAACAAATAATTAGAATTCCTAAAAAAAAAACCGCTATTAACTGTAAAAATTAAGAAATAATTAGATTCTTTGCAGTCAAGCAGATGTCAGTATATTCTTATAAAATTTTAGACAAATAAAAAAAACTATATTTGATAGTTTATTTTTTGTAACCAGGAACTTATATTGAAGGAATATAAGGTATTCTTACAAAAGAGGGCTGCTCATATTAGGAAGATTTTATACCCTGAGTAATGTGCAGAAATTTCTGGGCTTAGAATAATATAGAATTACCAACTTGTGAAGTCTCAATATTTATAATAACACTGATGAGCATGCATCACTATTCAAATTTATAACAACAATAAAAACCTAGATGTAATAAGAGCAAGTAAAAATTAATCGATTTCATTAGTCAAATATTGCGACGGAATTTTTTAGATGTTTTTGAAGCCAACATATCTAGGTTGTAAGCCTAAAACCCTACTTGTGATATCGTAAAAGTACTTGTTTTTATTATATAAGACCCTATTTAAAAAAAAAAATAAGAATTTACTGTAAAACCAATCTAAATGTATCTGAAACATAATATTGGGAGTTCGTAATTCTGTGGAGGGAAAAGCGGATAAGACGCTTTGATATGATTTAGTTACTGCCAATACTTTATTGTGAATTAAAAAAAAAAAGGCCATGACACAGATAACAATATTCCGTGAAATCGCTAGTTCACTCGTAAATAATTATTATAACTTCATTTAGTAAGGTCATTATTCAAAATGATTGAATAATTGTTTCCGTCTGAACCGCTTGACAAGACCACCTGGTCGATCTGTACTCCCCTGCTCCTATACCACTCATCACAAATCATAGGGTCATTTCCAAACCTGTAATTTATCAATTACTTCAAAAACAGAAACATAGATTTCGGAACTGATTATAGCCTAATGCTTGTTATCGTGACACGGAAAAATGGAAACATGTGATAGACATAATTAACAAATAAATCAAAACAATACGTAACAACTGCTAAACGTGCAATCGTTTCTTCGTAGTATGGTGTCATTACTTCATTTTCATGAGAGTTGGGTTATCCGATTTAAAATACAGAGTTAACATAGCACTGTTTAATTTTATAGGTATTTAAATTTTATTTCGAAACCACCAAATTATGATGAATAATTTTTTTTATTTAGAAAATTATTTAAGCAATAACGTGTCGTTAAATATTGTTTGTTCATTTGACGACACGTTATTGCTTCTATAGCTAATCGGAAGGCATTTATTATGATTGGGAGCTCTAAATTTTGCCTACCCAGGTTTAATTAGGATAAAGATTTTTAAGTCGTACAGGCTCGGACCCCGTTTAACGTCCCTTCCGGTAAACAAATAGCCACCTGCAGAGCTACGAACTTGGGTTTCGAACTTCGCTCTTGGGCTTAGTAATTTGTTGTGGTAACCACGAGACGACAGGTCGGCCCTTTAATCGTTCCATACTTTTAAAACTCCTTTCAAATTAATCTTACTTTACCCCAGAACGCTGATTATTAAATTGGCAATAATTGTTCTAGTTCTAAAAGTTAGTCGCATGTTGAATTGAAGACAAGTTTATGCAATCCCTTTCTTCCTACTTTTCTGAATATTGCTGCAGTATTCAGATAGGCGAAATGTTTAAGACTTAAAAAAAAAATAGATTAGAGCTATTTCCATACAACAAAATTGTTTTAATATAACAGTTTTTATAACTTTTTTTAGTTTTTATATCATCTATCATGGTTTATGATATGTAATGGAAAGATTTTAAATGGAATAATGAACAGATGAGAACACGAGTTTTAACGCTGCACTTCAGGAAAAAAAAGTTTTTAAAAAAATATTAAAATCAGGGTTGAGAATAATAGTTAATGCAACATAAACAGTCGATAATAATACCTTCTTTGTCATCAGAAATCCTACAAGAAAAAATAATTCTAGTGGGAATGCCAAGTTATCCAGGAACACCATTTATAAAAATATTTTATACTCCAAGGTAATATTTAAATCTGTCTTGATATTTAGAAAACAAATATAACAAAAATGGTGAAAAAGAATACTGTGCAGCTCTTTAACATATGTGAAAACTGAAGCTGGATAATTTATTAATAATTTTGGATATATTGTATTTTATATTTATATTATTTAATATTCTTAAAATAAATTTCATTAGTTATAATTAGAAATGATGAATTATGAACAGCATGGTGTAATATGAATCAATATGACAGATTATTTTATTCTAAATATCTTGTTTTTGTAACTGGAGTGCATCTTTATTAGTTAATCATTCACATGAGTAAATTAAAAACCTTTTCCAGTCATTATTATTTTTCTTTATTCTAAAAAACGTTTCGACAATTCCTTGTCATTTTCAATTTACATCATTTTTTTTTTTAAATTTTTCAACACTATTTAATTTTAAAAATATTTTCTAAAAAATTTTTTGTACATTTTCAACCTAAAAATTAAAAATTTAAAAGACAAATCAAAATAAATACATTATTTTATATACAAAAAACAGATTATTTTGAAATCAAACTAAACACTAACATTGTAGTGGAATACTATACAAAGTTTAGATCATATTAAAAATGGTGTCTTTTTTTGTGTGAAATTATAATTGAGGTTCTACTAGATCAGTGAGATTTATATATTTATTGAGATATTTAAAAATAAAAAAAAATAATTCTACTTTTTAAAATTACTTTTACAGAATATCCTCTATTATTTCGTTATTGATGGAAAAAAAATACTATTTCCATTATATTCATCGAATTATTCTGATAGTAATTAATTAATTTGAAGTGAATTGTACATTATTATGGCTTACCTGCACAAAGACTGCTTACCCTTGTACGGGTACTTATCCCTCGGTAGGAGCCGGTAGCGTTGTAAGTACTTGGCAGTGTTCCTCAGCGAACCACCGTGGCAGCCCAGGTTACCGTAAAGAACAGAACAGTCAATCAGCTGTTGCTCGGACAGCTCCGAAAGAGTGCCATTTTCCTTGAATACCTACATGGATAGGTAAGCATACGATTTTAGAAAAAATAATTAATTGTTCATATATAAAGAGGCTACCGCTAACTGGAGTAAAAGTCTATCCATGTACTGAGCTCAAGGCCTTTAATTGGTTAAACTTATACAAGTATATCTCATAAATATTTTTAAAAGATAAGTGAATGTATTAAATTATTGGCGTAACGATTACAAATCCGTGCGACCCCATATGCTTCCTGGTAGAGATAATGCATTGTAGTTGAGATATCCGGCTAAGGCGGCTTGGCACAATTGTTATACAACACTCAGGTGCGTGCCCCAGATCGAAACTGGAGCGGGAGACCTGCGACAGTCAATCTATTGCTACACTCAATGCTATTAATCCTGCAAAGGATAAACAACGCGATGAGTAGAGCCTCCATCCATCAAAGGGGTCTAGTTTTCGGATCAGCTAATGCATATGATATGATTGGACCAGAGGTGATGTTGGGTGTATGATGAGAGATGATGAGAGGGTGACGTAAGGTTCCGAAGCAGCTGTCCAGATGTAGATCCGAACTACTTTCGCTGGGTGTCAGTCCGAACGTATAACTATACTTTCAACCCTAAGGTTTTAGTCTCACAATTCATAATCATAACCATTGTTTTATAACTTTATGTGAGTACAATAATAAACAAAATATTCAATAACCATTATTAAAACACATCAAAGTCGTTTAAAACATCTAAATTAAAACTGCAAAAACAACAATGATTTGCTTTATTGAAAAATGTGATGCTTGTTCGCTAGTCCCTTTGATGATATATTTCATCAATGATCAAATACTGTACCAACATAATTTGAGAAACGATCAAAACCAACAATATTTATCGCCATCTGGATTCGGTAATAATTACTATTAGTAATAAGATTATTTTTGTGACGATTATGAAGAACAAAAGTTATTTTTAAAGCATGTTTTTTTTTCACTGACCTCTAGCTTGCGATTTATTATTATTATCATAGCGCATATAACCAGATAGAGAATGCACAATACCCCCATTGAACATGGTTACTCACTTTACGAAAAGGCACCGAGAATTATATTTTATATTGCCTAACAATTATTTTCCTAGAATTTTGCAGCTACCTCAATTCTCCTGCATCCTAACTGCCTTCTTCCTACTCTAATTTTTGGCTGAAATTAGAGAGCGTAAAGCGTACTCCATCTGTTAAAATAGAATTTTGCTGTTGTATATAGGCTTTTCTATAATCCTCTCAGATCAGCAAATATTACTACTAGACTTTTATGAAAATTCATTCACCTCTATAGAGGTCATTCATGGAGAAAATATAAATATAACAACCAAAGCAAAAGCAAAAGTCCTGGTTAAATATTATGATTCATATTAACGTAACTATAAACTTTATTATTTTTTCCTTAGAAGGTAAAATCATAATTACATATTAGATTGAATGTCGACATATGGTGCTTTTAACTCCATGGAAAAATCATATTGAACACTATTATATCAAACGAAATCTTATCGAACCAAACCTTAATAAAAATACCACAAAATTATGTAACATACCAATATGTTTATACCCAACGCATTAAGAGAAACGGTGATTCCATAATAAATGTCGTCTAGAAATGATAGGTCAGCGATCTGTTGAAACACTCTGGTTTCAAAAATTTGCTGCCTCCAAACGATTAAACCCACACGAGTTATTTGCAGATTAAAGACTTCCGTGCAAATCGTATGATTAATCGACACTTTAGTTATCTAAAAATCTTTATCGATCGCAATCAATACGTGGAAACATTGGATGTTTACAGCTTCTGGTTTGATATAAGAAGGGACAAGAAGCAAATCTTCAGGGGTCTAGAAATTATAATTCTGTGTTGAGTGATTTTATCTTAAATCAAAGAAACGAACTAATCAATTTAAAAAAAAAAATCTGTATTACAATAGTAGTTTATTTGATTGCGTCTGTGGTGTTACACATTAATGTGATTTGGAGGAGATCATGTTGGACAGTAAAATTTCTCCTCTCCCCGTCTCAATTACAGATAACAACATATAGTGGTTGGGTGAGCCCCAAGAGGTCCTACTCATCCCACGATGTTGATAAACTGTTGTTAACCGGACTTCAGGACTTGGACTGAATAAACTCAATGTTTTGCACACTCAGCTACTGCCCCGTTTCCTGAGAACTTATTTTGTTTTAATCCGCTATAAATCAATCAGAGATTGAAACGGCCATTATCCTTGGATTAACTCCCTAATTGATTTTATTTGGTCCTGGCGGAATTCGAGGAGGCGGACGTTAGTAGGTATTGCCCCGGGCGACTTCCAGAATCACCGTAATGCTCTGTAATCTAGAACCCTTTCCAAAAATTTATTTTAACCTCCATAAAGCATGTCTCCAGTCCTATACTGGAGAATGGCTGAAGCAAGGTTGTTGTCTTCAGCTTCAGTTGATTTATAGAACATCTGAGTCCAAGAAATTCGGTATAATGTATCGCTCGAAAAGGACTAATAGCAATGATATCTTCAATAAATCATTTAGGAATATGATTTATTTTTATTCCGAAAAAGCTTATTCCTGTAAACAGTTCTTTAAACATGTTTATGAATACGTGTGTAGGTATGATAACAACATTTTTAAGCGTAACCCCAGAAATACCATCAGATATCCTTAAAATTACTGTTCATATTTTAATCATCCTAAAAATAAATAATGCCACTAGATTGATTTTTAGTTTCTTACAATTAAGTGTAAATCAGTATGAAAAAGCTCTACTAACACACCTTGAAAAAGATTACACATCTTCAGCTCCTGAAGTTCTAATTTTAAGGCTGCCATAACTCTCTCAATTGATTGATTATTGGCTGATGGCTGGCTATGAAAAGGATTAAGAAGACCCTTAGCGTCCTTTTTTTTGCACAGGCTTAGTTATCTTGACATTTTATTTTTGCCTATATTTTTCTATTTTGAATATTTCATTAGATGTATTTTATTACCTCTTCATATTTTTTGAAAAGTGAAATTAGTTGTAAAAATTATTATAAAAAATTATATGGAATCAAATATTACTAAGGCAATCTATCGATTTTGAAACTGACCATTGTTTGCAAAATGGCTTTTCCAATGACCATTACCTGATTTTTATAATGGAATATCACGATAATTTGTAAATTACCCGTTCATCTCGATTATCAGTTCTTAAATTTCTCTACCTGTATGATCCGTGACGAAGCAATTATACGAGAGGGTCGCAATATTTTAGGAAAGTTTATTGTTAATTAGAGAATTAATTAAAATTTGAAAGTTGTTCACTTAAATAAATAACCCAATTAATTAAACTAAAAAGTATAAAAGTAAAAGTATTAAAGTTCTTTCAACATGATTTTTTTTTACTTTAAACATGAAAAACTTCCCGTTGCAAACCCTTATTTTTCACTATTATAAGTATAAGTAAATGAGTATATATATATACTTCTTAGAAACCGTCAAAAACCTGTTACTATGTTTGCCCTTTTAAAACATAACATATAAGCTTAAATACAAAGTACTGCCTTTATCCTGTTGGTGGAGAACATATCACAATATCCTATTCTCTTAACCCTGAGATTGTTATCACTCACCTGTGCCTCCAATGCCATAGCTACGGTGAAGGCGTAGCAGGAACCACAGTCTGCTTGATCTAAGGACCGAGTTCGGAAGCCACGCTCTCTCCAGTCCAGTTCCTCAGGGACATCGTCTTCTGGAGCTTCCAGGTTGTGCTTGAGTTCCTTAGGACGAAGTCTGCTTCCCAGTAATCCGCTAAGACCTCCTGTAAGCAATATACGCAAAACCATCAGTATCGATTAAAAGCTATCAAGCACACAACCAATTCTTACTTGCTAGATGAAGTCTGCTCTTGTCCACATCCGCCAAGTGGTTAAGAGTGAGATTGTAGGTGTGTATTCCTTCTGCTGTTGCTTCGTTGTGTTTAAGGACAAGTTGTTTGTTCTTCTCGAATATGGATTTTCGACGCTGTTCCTCTTTTTGAAAAATAAAATCCTTCCCTGAAAAAAAAAAATTCGTCATATCATAAATATTTTGAGTTCTTCGAATACTATATTCTTCGTTAAATTTAAAGACATTTGAACAACTGTGTTATTTACAAATACACATATACTTTAATTACATGTATTTTAGCAACATTATCTGTTGGAGAATTGAAACCTATAGCCATCTATGATTAATCCTAAGGAGCATGAATCAACATGAACAGCGTTTTCAATATTTTAGAAGTACCATAATAACGCCCATCCAAGCACTACCCCCTCCACTTTTGAATATGAAATTAAAACTGAATCAAAGACCAATTCGAGATTCCACACAACTGGTAAACTTCTTCATATACCTATGTGGTAATAATTATGTTGATAAATAAATAATCGTGGGTTTGGGTAGAATGATAAAGGACTTTGGGTTGCTTAATCTAGCACTAGAGAAGGTGATAAGGGACTCCGAAGTGCAAGGGAACGGTACGATTCTCACCAAGTCAGTCCAAATTCTAGCCTATGCAGATGATATAGACGCCATAGCAAGACCATAAAGGTACAGTAGGGTCTTCTACAGACGCAGTAGGGTCTTCAAGTCAACCAAGCAAAGACCAAATACATGGTTGCTAACCCTCTAAGGTCACAACCGCCTACTCTTGAGTTGGAAGGATACACCTTTAAAAGCTTGAATAGTTATGTGTATCTAGGTTCGCTAGTATGTGCAGACAATACGCTCTGTCAGGAGGTTCAGAGACGAATGACGACAGCAAACAGGTGTTATTTTGGCCTAGCCAATGTATTAAAAAGTCATTTGCCAGCAAGAAAATCTAAGATCGCTCTGTACAAATCTTTACTAGACCTGTACTGCCATATGCTTCAGAGCCGAGTACGCTTATCACGTACAGATGTAATCAGCTTGCAGGTTTTGAGCGAAAAATTCTGACAAGAAAGTTTTCAAGAGTTTGACCTGTAAGGGATGGCGCCCAATACAGGCAGAGACACAATGTAGAGTTGTACCAGATTTACCGGGAGCCAGATGTGGTACAATTTATAAGGATCTCAACGCTACGATAGGCGGGGTATGTTGTAAGAATTGACGGGGACACACCTATCAAGAGGCTGCTCTTTGGGTATGTGAATGGAAGGAGAAGAAGAAGGAGAGGGCGGCCACGACTGAGATGGGCAGATGAGGTCGAAGCCGACGCAAAGAAGCTGCTCAACACCAGAGCTTGGCAGACCCTGGCGCAAGACAGAAATGGGTGGAGGCGTCGCCTTGATGTGGCGAAGACCCATACCGGGTTGTAGTGCCAGTGATGATGATGATATAAGGACTCATACGAATCATTACCAAAAATAAAAAAAATGGGAAATTCGCTATCCTTAAACTTGGAGAGTTTGACTTGATAAACAATGTGTATATAAACCAATGAATACCGGTTATTTCATTACCATTGTGAGCATTACTTGAACCAGTGTCATTTTTAGCAAGTATATGACCTGAATACGATAAAGCTACTGGTGTGGAATATTATATTCATCAATTAAAAATCTGATGTATTATTGCATAAAGTATACAAATAAACAAAATTATTATTTTTACCTCTGTTTCCATATTTCTACCAGTTGAAAATGTCTACTTAGTTCTAATGGAGTGAAACGATGGAACGGAGTGTCCAATTTGATCGCTTCGTATCATTGGTTAGGTCACCAGCGAAGCGATCAAATTGGACGGAGTCCACGGAGTGTGCACCATCACGGAGAAGTAGGAGAAGTAAAACAAAGATAAAAGTAAATAAATCAAAATAATAATCAGATGCAAATTAAAATGAATGCTATGAATTAGAACTGTGCTGAATAGAAGATATACTTCTTTAAGCAGCTAAGTCATGAAAAGAGCTTTTTTGTATATTATACTTTTTACTGACAATCTATTTATTTGTGACAATATAATCATTGTCGACCAGAAACAATTAATATTTGAAGAAAAATCACAACTGTTTTGTCGAACAATGCGATTTAACAAACTTAAGGGTGATACTATTATTTTTTTTATGTGGTGGATGGTACCATTGATTAATATATTCTTAATAATCAATTCAACAACCAAAGTAGTGACTAAAGACATTAATTATTTCAGTAGTGCCAAACCTTACTTTTAAATAAGAGAAATTACTATTTTATTGTCATGTTTTTTTTTCAAAACAAATAATGTGCAATGGCATAAATCTGTTGTAACAAACAATAAACACTCCTCAGTAAATTGTAATTAGATCACTATTAAGTATATTTTTTCTTGTAGATAGAATCGTTCCGGAGGTCCTGGAAAATATTCATTGATTATCATTGGCGTTTTTGCAGTGGAATTCCAATTCAATGCCAGATCCATAAATCGGCTACCTCACTTAGTGCACCTGAAGCGTCAACCCAGATAGTATTATTTCGAAATATATCAAATGAGCTAATTCCCGCCTTTAATTCAGAGAGTTGCTCAACCGTTGAGACACGAACCTAAGGCAGATAGATCTCCGTGAGCTGATAGCACTTTCGTATCTCGGGCGGAGCATAACGCATAGTCAGCCCTCATAACTTCCGTCCCTGATAGCATCGGACAATGGCAATATATAATTTGAATTGGCACGGGGCTTTATTTACCTTCAAAAAATAAAACAATTTTGTGGGTTATAAATCGATTTCATATAGGTCATATAAGGTGCGAAATGATATTTTACCCTTTCAAATGTATGGATAAAGTGGCAGGTGTTCCTATCAATTATGAAAAATAAATTAGGTTTTCGTTGAATTTTTGTTTTATTGTTTATTTTTTCGTTAAGAGATAATGGGATAAGATATATACTAAGATATACTAGATAAACTGTACATTAGTTCTGTTGAATACAACTAAAATATTGGTTTATAGGAGATGTTCAGGATTAAAAGCGGAATACTTATAATTTCAAAAAGTGACTTTTTCACATTTTTCCTTAGTTTAGTTAAGCAATGCTTTCTGCTCCTGAACGTTCAGATTCAGCATTGGACTAAAACCATGAGAAATAAGGAGGCACATTGTTGTGTTAGAATAAATTGCAAAAAATGTGAAACGCTTATGAAATTTCGGAGTTGGCGGCTTTTAATCCTTAAGGTCTCACTAAATAATAAGATGTTGATTATTTGATTATAATAAACAACTCCTGGTTGTTTTGCCATTCTTCTTTGGCTCTAAGTAACACGAATCTTCTTTCTTCTTTCTTATTTAAATTTTCACTAAATAACAAATTAAAAATATCAATATTTCTATCCAGAAAATGTAAGCTGGATTTCATAGGAAAACGATCAGAGTATAATGTTTTTAGACATTATAGTAGATTCTATATATTTATTATATATGAAATTTATTTGAGATAAAATGTATACATCAAGAAAAATATTAATGATGTGAATATTAAATGCATTTAGATTAAACCAGTAATACAGAACATATTAATATTATTATTTTAATCTTTTATCATAGTCACGCACTTGATCTGGATTTTCTCCAAATTATCCCTCGAATCTTTTTACTGATGATGATACAGTAAAATAAATAAGTAAATATTTTGGAATATAAGAGCAAAATCTCAATAGAGACATAAAATACTGTCCGAAGATTTCTAATACTCTTAAGACAACAAGCAATAAGAAATTATTTATTATAAAAAATAAATTAATCTTATTATTATAGAAATCAAAACTAAGTTTTTATATCAAATAAAAACACTGATACACTGATACACATGTCAAAGTTGTTCCATGAAAATGAACTATAAGTAATTACCGTATATCTTGATTATGTCCTATTTTACCTCTTTCACTTTTTACCTTCCTTGTTGATATGGTTTCTTTTATTATATTATAGTGATTTTTTTTTACAAATCACAATAATATACTATAAAAGACGAATAGAACTATTGTGCATTTCACAAGTTTGATATGTGTATTTTCTTTTTTTATTATATTTGTATTTTATGAACCAGTTGTTGCATATGGCCTTGGTGGTGATAATGTGTTTTCTCTTGTGTGTCTTGCTTTATTTTGAGGTTAGAGTGTAATGTATTTCTTTTATCTCCGTTTCGATAATTCTCTTCCTGTACTGATGATGACTGCATTGGCAAATTACCGACAGGTATTTTGGTTTCCTGTTTTTCGTTTTATAGCCTTTAGGCTTTTATTTGGAATTTTTTCACTCACTTCTTAACAAATATTTTAGTTTGCAATTTTATTAAAATAAATAAAGTATTACATTACATCAAGCCCTGTATATATTAAGGTATATTCTGATAAGGAAGTTTACTCACTACACTAGAATCTTTATCCTTCATTGGTAGCAAAACTGCTCGCTATGTTTTTTACAACGGCTACAGTTATCCTAGAGGTTTCTCATGAAAAGTGATTCATCATTAATACACAGCATGAAAAACATGTCATTAGTCGTCGGTTGAATCAGCGTACATCGTTATCCAATTTACAAAGATTGTAAACTTAATTTCTTTCAGATATGTAAAACTAATCAACTTCACTATCGTCGGCACCTATTAGTCATAGATAAGTAATGTTGGTTTATCTAAATCAATTATTTCTTCATAAATCCCATATTCGTTACGTCAACTATTTGTTTATAAATATAATGACGATAAAAGTCTATTCAGTATTGAGGAACTGGGTGTGAAGATTTGGAACGGACTACTCGTGAGACAAAATAATAAGATAAAAAGATAGACCACCTAAGTATGTGCGCCATAAAAACGTATAGAAAACAATGCAATGAAAATGTATTAGTTGAGACAAATATTATGGAGCGCTGAAATCACAAGGACATTTTGGCAATTCGTAGAAGAAAGAAATTGGCCAGAATCACAGAAGTAGTAGCCCCAAGTGAGTATTATTATTATTTGTGAATGACTCTTTAACTACCATGCACTTCAGCCTAAAGAGGCCCATTGTGCTCGAGTTCCAAGTGATACTAACCTGATCACTAGACCCAAAAACAATATTAAGAATAAAAATCTTGCTTTGTTTAAATTACAATACTATTTGGAAAAAATGCTAGTGACTCTAATTTCATAGAATAGTAGATAGATAGAAGGTACAGAAGATCTTGGCCTTCATTTAAAAAAATTAAAATTAGCACTGAAGACCGTTAACTCGATTACCTAAAGAATTATAAGAAGGAATGGAATTTTGCATACTTCTCAATTATTTATTTCGGGAATTTATATGTGATTCCAGAGTAATGTGAGAGAATGAAATAATAATAAGATATTTGATAATAGATATAGGTAATTAACCAACAGCGACACTTTATTCCCCTCAAAACTAAAAAAAAATTAGTTTTTAATAGAGATATTTGAATTATCCATGCGAGTTAAAAAAACAAAAATTTTGAGTATTGGTAAAGCAAAGCATTCTTATTAAATGGTGGTATTGAAATTCTTTTATGAACCATCTTATAATTTTTATAATCTTGAGAAAAAAAAATTTATTTTAAATTACGTCATTATTCCAATAAAACTTCAAGTTCTAATACGACACAACTCGAAATATGACTTTACTATGTCGTTCATGAAAAAAGCTGCTACTGAAGGCGTTAAGCTAAATTAACATTTTTGAGTTATGTCATTGTTCATTCGAAGGAGCGATTTGTAACTATTAACTGTTTTTTTTCTCATGCTACATAATACGGAAATTATAAACCCAATAATTATTAATCCAGAATATTTCTTTAGTTAATATTTTTTATGCATTTTAATGTATAATATAAGTGAGAAATTAGTAAATTTTGATGAGAAACACGCACTCTATTGTTAGATTCAAAGTCACTTTTTGTGCCGACGATTTATAGATATTTATTAATTATTTTTATTTTAATATATTTTAAACATTTTAGTTAACATATTTTGAAACATGCACTCACTTCTAATAACGTTACACTATTTAATATTACTTCGTTTGATCATGGATATTCCATCAATCTATTCTTATACAAATTGTTTACTCACCATGCTTCTCCTTGAAGTCCTCCCAGTGATGGTTTATCAGATCAGAAGACACAAAATGAACAAAGAACAGGATTGTAATGCAATTCATATTTCAGTCCAGTTAAGAAACTGTTGCTCACTTCAGCGGATATTCACCCGATTGAGTAACCCGATTGTTTTCTTACTGCTCATTGCAAATGACAAACATTAGTGCTATTCGCTTTTGTTTTATTTTTTTTAATCGCTTTTACCCAGCACAAGCAATTATATTTAATAAGCTTCGTTTCCATCAAATAGTTTAAATTATTAATTAGACATCAGTATTCCAGATGATTCGAATCAACACTTCATATCCTGAGGTCAATACCTTTTCCAGATACTTGTTAAGGATATTTATTTTAATTTACATGCTTTAAATTTTCTTGTTTGCTTAGTTGAAAATTTTATTATATATTATGAAATACTTTTTTAATTATATATGTTTTATAATTATTTTTAGTTTATATTTTATAAAAATTTAACATTTGATATCGAGTTTTACATTTGAATTACATTGAACCCATTGGCTTTAATCCATCGAAATTATCTGCGTAGCCGAAATGGATTCATTGGTTTTATATATGGGTGATCCGGTTCTAACCGTCAATTTTTGTATTTCTATAATTAAGATTAACACATATAGTCATCAGGACCAGGAGACTGAGGTTCTCCGGCCACATACATAGAATGGATAATAAGACCTGAACAAAAAAAATCGTTGATATGTGACGTATAGATGGATATGTGAAACAAATAAAAGAGACTAAAAATCAAGGATATGGACTGCTTGGGTAGAGAGCTTTTCTATGAAAAACGAGGACTGCCTCACTCATACAATATCATATGGATAAACGACAAAATTCAAACCCCAGATATAGACAAAATTATCCAAGCTGAATTTCCCAATCCACAAGAAGATCCGAAGCTGTACGACATAGTTATAAAAAATTATCACATGATCACGGACTATGCGGGCCATTAAATCCCAATTCGCCATCTATGATTGATGGAAAATGTACAAAAAAATATCCTAAACCATACTTGGACGACACACAAACCGGAGATGATGGTTATCCCAAATACAGGAAACGATCACCCAAAAAAGGTGGCTTCACAACAAAAATACGAATACGAGGTCGAGACAAATTGGAAATAAATAATGAATGGGCAATACCATATAACCCACTACTTTACAAAATTTTCCAAGCACACATAAACGTAGAATACTGCAATTCAGTGAAATCCATTAAATATGTCTGTAAGTATGTGAACAAAGGCAGTGACATGGATGTATTTCAAATAGCAAAAGATAGCAATCAACAAAACAGAAACGACAAGATCATCATGTACCAAATGGGAAGATACATCAACAGTAACGAAGGATTTTCGGTTATCCTATACACGAACACGAATCAACTGTGCAACATCTAGCAGTACATTTAGAGAATGGACAGAGATTTTACTTCACAAAAGACACCGCCAGAAAAATTGCAAGCGAACCAAACGTAGCATAAACAATTTATTTCCAACTGTGCCAAACGGATCCATTCGTGAAAACATTACTGCATGTCGACGTCCCTACCAATATGTAGGTGGAACACAACAATAAAATATTTCAACGACGAAAACAAGGAATTCCAGTAGAGAATAATCTAGGATTCGTGAAAACTAACGTACTAAGCCGATTATACAACGTACATCCCAACAACGCCGAATGTTTCTATCTCCGGATGTTGCTCCACGAAATACGGGGACCAAAAAATTTCACAGATCTCAAGACTGTTGACGTTTACCCATGTCAGACGTATAGGGAAGCATGCCAACGCTTAGGACTACTGGAAAATGACAACCACTGGATATTAAAACTACAAGAAGCCTCACTCAGCCTCATCTGAGCAAATCAGAGACTTATTCGCCATAATTTTAACATGTAACCCATCGAACCCAAAACAGCTATGGGATTCCTTCAAAGAAAGTATGAGTACATGCTCTACCAAATCCGAAAAGATAATCGAATTCTACGACATCTTCAATTAAACACTAATTCGTCTGGAAGATACATTTTTACCGATGTTATAAGATATTTGTACGATGGCACATAAAAAAATCACTCAACGCCATGGACATTACAAGACTTGCGAGGAAACTCTGATGTGATAGGAGGATTTATACTCATACTCTCATGAGATTTTCGACAAACACTTCCAGTTATCCCCAAGTCAACACCAGCAGACGAAATCAATGCATGCCTAAAAAAAATCATATCTCTTGCAACACATACAAATACTGCGACTAACAAAAAATATGAGAATTGAACTATCGAAACACAAAACAACAGCACATTTCGCTCAACAACTTTTACAAATAGGCGAAGGCACATATCCTACTGAGAGACGAACGGCCTCATTGAACTCAACAGTGATTTCTACAACATAGCCACTAGGGAAAAAGAACTCATCTACCAAATTTATCCAAATATTTTTCATAACTATACCAATTTGGAGTGACTATTTCAGAGGGCAATTTTAGCAATAAAATTAATATTGTCGACGATACCAACATTAATATTCAAAAGGAAATCCCGGGGAAGAGAGAATATACAAATCGTGGCCGGTACGTGATTAAAAAAAAATATACTATACAGATAAATTATGTAGGCATAATATGCCTTATTACCCGAGGAAAGTTGGAGTGGGTGGGCTAGTCTTACTAATATCATAAATGTGAAAGTTTGTATGTTTGTCTCTCTTACATGCATAAACTACTGAACGGATTTGGATGAAACTTGACAGTAAAATAGGTTATACATCAGAATAACATAGAGGCTATAGCATGCACGGATTTAGGGAGGGGGCGCCCTAGAGCACGTGCCCCCCTGATAGTTTTTTAGGTATTGTGGTGAATCCATTACGGGAAATAATTAAAGGCAAATGACATGATAATAGTTGTTAAAATAACAGAAAGAACATGAGTGAAACTATTTGTTTTGATATCCTACTAATCTTACTAATATTAATACTAAATGTGAAAATTTGTAAGTTTGTCTCTCTTTGAACCATAAACTACTGAACGGATTTGGATGAAACTTTACAGCAATATAGGTTATACATCAGAATAAAGCATGCTCCCCCCGTTATAGTACATAATTAAAGGCAAATCAAGAACTTAGCATCTTGAAATTTGCAGATAGGTTCTTTGTATAGTTTAAGAAAGAAATTTGGATACTTCCACCCCAAGGGTTTCTCCTTTAATATAATAGGGGTTCAAAGGTTGTATAGAATCCGTTTTGAAGTTAGACATCTCAAATTTTGGATGTACGAGTAACTTATATTTTAAAAAAATAATTTAATTATTTATTTAAAATAATCTTTCACGAAACTTTATGTGGCAGACCAAATTCCACGCGAGTGAAGCTGCGGGCATAAGCTAGTTTAAAATAAAATCAATATATTTCTGAAGTGAGTTAGATCTATTCTTTACCTTAATGTCCTCGGAAATGCATAGGCAGTTACAGATACTCTACATTAGTCATCATTTATAGCTATAAATTCCCATTATTATTCATCCAGTTTCATATTTAAAAAAATATTGCATCACGCACCTTAATGTGTACATAAGAAAGGGTTTTTGGTTAACCAATTCCTTGGAATTCGAACATTTTACTTTTACCAAAAAAAAACCGAAAATCGGTAGAACTGCAACGCCAAGGCCAGCCGAATTTCTTCAATTGAGAACGAGCCTGAAATGTGGGAACTTTGCGAACTTTTATTAGTACAGTTGCACCAGGGACCCGGCATTCTTTTACAAAACACTGGAATTTTTACGATTCGTAATAAAATACGAGACAGAGATTCTTATCGTAATCTTAAAAGGCGAACGAAATACTATTAGTAGCACTTATCCTAGTGTCAATTAATGAAGGAAAATGATTCATTATCCTAAGGTAAATATTTCATAATAATTTACATTTATTTACCTTTCATGGATACGTTTTTTTATCAATTTTTCCTATTGATTTTTTTTAAATATTTTGTTTTATTTTATTTTAAATTATATACATATTTATTTAAACATTTCCTCTTGATGATAATTAGAATATATCTACTTTATTTACATATTCACTCTGAAAGGATAATTAGAGTGCTGAGGAAAATGTAATTTAATTGAGGCCTTGAGGAAAATCCTGAGAAGGAAATCTTGGATAGATGTCTTTGACAATCAGAATAATGAAAAAATAATGGATAGTAATGAGAGTTTTCAAATTATCAGTGATGAACCTTTTTTTTAGGATTTTATTTTTCATATATAACTTGAGCTTTAACGATATACCTATTACATCCGAAGATATAATTTGGAACGAAACATTATGAACATTAGTACGCTACAAATGTATTCTTGTTTCTAGACAAAAATATTTAAATGTCTTTTTCCTTTTTTTTTTTAATTTCCAAAAACCATATAAATAAATGATTCTTTGGTGGTTCTTCTTCCTAATGCGATGACTTGTGCTGCAGTTCATTGCATTTTAAGGCATTCCATGAGTTATCTTTCATCTGATAGCGTTGGGGGCAAGCCAATATTCAAGGCGCAACTAATAAATTATTAAAGCATTTCTTTCGCACCAGATAGTATAATAACAGAAAGTTATTTTCAATCTTCAATAATCAATTAAAATTAGTAAAATGGATGTTGTTGCTACACGAAAATAATTATCTGAAGTGTCTTCGAAGCTATTTAGGGTCTCGGGAGATTAAGAACAATATACGTAAAATACCATTATTTTTAAATTAATTTGAACTTTTAAATGTTGAGATACTGTAATTTCTGTTTTAAAATCCTGATTGTTTCATAGTGTCTTTCTTTGATTCTGTAGCTAAAGTTATACGTATCTACCTATCTCAAATCAAGTTATACGTAATATTTTAATATCATAATTTCTTGTAATTATTACGTGAAAAACTGAAAACAATATAGCATATATGCGTTTGTGAAAGTCGCCAATAGGGACTGTGGACTCATATATGTGTCAATAACACTTTAAGGGTTAATATTCAAGAAGAGGTTTGCATACTCCATTTTTTATATAACTCCTAAAAATCATGATTCTATAAAATTGCTTCTCTATTACATGCCCCCTTTACAATACTGACGTCTCATTTCATATTATCTGAAATCTATGAGTAACATAATGATAACTCTTTCTTTCCAGCTTTGCAATCTATACCCGCAGTATAATCTCGCTTTATGCAAATAGTAAATGTAAGGGCCCAATCCTTCATGCTGCCAAGCCGCATAATGATAGCCCAACGTAAATACTACTCTGCGTTGAATAATTGCTTTTATATCCACATTACAGAATTGTAAATGTCGTTCGTACACGTTCGTTCGATTTAGCCATAGGGTCGTTACCGGACCAATTTTAGAGGCGAAGGCGGGTACCCGAATCGACAAAAGGCAATCAGGCTAAGCTCCGCATAACCTTCCGAACCTGATTAGGTGGAAACAATTCCTAATCCGGGGCCCTTTCACTTGGAGCTCACACTTTGCCAAGCTCTGCCTGGGCTACCCTTGACCCTGCCCGAAACCTGGAGTTGGTTATTTCTCTATCAACGGAACGGGTAATGACAGGCGGTAAACAATTAGTTAGGTCTGCGTAGGGCGGCCTTGAACCTGTTGGCTCAGAGCTAGGAGCGGCGGGTTAGTCATCGCCCCCGATAATAGCTTTCTGCCTGATCTCTACGACCGTTCTCGTAGGCAAATTAAAAATGTTCTTGATGCCGACACCGTAATTACAAGCTTTTCATCAGTCCAATACCCTCCCCTTGTTTCTTTTTTGGATTGGAACCAATGGAGAATGTACGCACATAAGAAAAAATATGAGTTGTTACTTTCGAAAGTGGTCCATGGTGAAAGTTTATTTGGATAAAAAAATATCGTTTATTCTATTAAATATTTTAACGATTATTATTTCGTAATAAATTTTAAAAGGTGTATATGGTTTGCAACCACAGGTAATAAAACGTTTGCCCGTTTGCCAAAATTTTTAAACTAATTCAAACGCTTAGATACCGCGAATATGAAAAAATAAACATATCATTTTCAAAAATAACCGCTCATACTGTCTATGTAGGAAACTAATAATCCAAATCAATAAAACAGTACAAGTATTCCAAGTACTTCATTCAAGAAGAATAAATAATCAGACAAAAGAAGTAATCAAAAGGTAACTAAAGTCACTTTGAAATCTCTCAATAGCAAGATTTAAAAGTAAGAAAAATCAAACACTATTCCACACTCATACGTTGATAATTTTCTTCCTAACGATATACATAAACCTATTACCGCATAGATTATTGTTATAGTTGAGCTTGAATAAATCAATCCGAGAATAATGATTTTTTTGTTAATTGCATTGTAAAACATGATATGAGGTATCTATACTTAATTTTTTTCAGTTATTTTAGGACAATTGGTGTAATTGTAATTTTATTGTTATTATTTATTATTTTTATATTGTTAAATTACAGACCTATTAGTATGAAAAAAAAAATTCCAGGAATGACTTGTGAAATTGAAAATGACTATATAGTCGATACGTCTTTGTAAAAAAAGAAAAAAGAAAAATTATGACTGGAAAATGGTTTACCTCATAAATTAAATATTATATAAAATAGTCCAGTTGAATCCATATAATAATGTAAAACAAATGTAAAAGTTAAAGTTACTCTATATATTTAATCAATGCGCATGATCTGTGCTCAAAAAGTAAAAATGCAGAGATATATTTTGTTACTGTATGAAGACAAATAATATCAAGTGTGTCTGAAATATGAAGCAGAAAGATCAGAAGAAAAGAATGAAGGTGTAAAGGCAAGATAAAACATTTCGAAATTAAGGAAAATCAATTTCCCTGAAATTGAAATGGATTCCGATACCGATCCATGATTATCCGATCTTCCAAATGATTATATCCGATGGATGTAATAATTTGGAAGAATACTATAATGTCAAGGCGTACTGGAAAAAAAGAGAAAAAGATGGGGCGGGGGGTTGGAAAATTATCATTATCAAATAAAAATATTATTTAGTGCAATTAAATAAAGAAAAAATAAAGTGTTTAAGTATTTCATAATTTTATTGTTTATGATACGTATCAATATTGTGAAATGATAACTTCTTCCTGTCTTAAGAACACCCTTGCTGCCACCATCATGGAAAAAAGCCTTATCTAATCTTACCCACTCAGGCTTTCCTTAAATGAAACCTACATTTCTAGTTTTGTAACTAGAAATCTTAATGATATTCAACATTTATTGTTGTTGAATATTATTATTCTTCCTTTCTACATTTCCTAGTAAATGCAGGAAGGAAGAAAATAGGGGCAGAGATACCCCTATCCACACCGAGATGATATCAATGTTCTACATCATTTTGTTTTTTAAGTTAATGTGAGTTAAATATCAAGGAGTTTTCTCTTCATTTTTGGATTATAAGCACTTTGTAAGGGCCGAAACATCATAAACTTCGTGTTTATAAGATTATAACAAGAGTTCTTCATAATGTTATGTAGATATAATGTATGTCAGCCATCTTATATGATATATATATATATAATGTTGTGTGTATGGTTGTTTTATTATACGTTATGAAATGGTAAAACACGCGTACCGTTGCTACAAAAGCACAATTCATCACGAACCAGGCACATTGGCAATTAGGTCCTTGGGTTGTGATGGATGGCTGACCTGATATCGTTCTGAAACCATATTTGGTAGCTTTTAAAGTGGAATTTGTGAAGTAAATGTTATACTTGTAACATATTGCTTCCTCAGACGACGAAAGAAAAAAGTAACTCCAAAAAGGACACCGTTGCGACAATCATACTTTAGAACAACGTTTGACTATCCTGTCGTGGTAAAGATAGGTCTCTTTGATTTATGATCACTAATAAAGGAGTCCGGCAAATGGGTATGTCCTTCTTTTTGTTTGTTTGTTTATTTATTTAACGTAACTGAATAATGCTTTGTATAATCGGACGAAGCTACAGTGAGAGCCCTAAATTCAGTTATAATTAGGATTAGGGATCTTCAACGAGTATCTGGTCCGGAACTCTTATTTTACGTTCCCTCCGACGGATGGCTTAGTTACGGATTTTTTTAATCCCTTAAAAAAATCCCAAGGTTATTTGTAGGACTACAAACTTCCAATCATGGGCATAGTAGGTTGATATGCTAAGCGTTATATCACAGTTTGCCCTTTGTTCTTTTCCTCCTTCCCTAATGAACGACTTTCTTCGTTCGTGTCGAACCTTATGGTTTTCTTCTTAAAGATCATAAGGGATTTATCTGCAGTTATTGTTCTTACGTAAATATAAACCATTTCTATTAGTCATAAAGGAAAACAGAGTAGAAAAAATGAAACATGCCTTTAATAATATAATTGAAAATTATATCCTCCAAGTTTCATGATAATCAGATTATCGTTTCAGTGGTATTGAATTCTTAAAATAAATTATTTGATTTCTTCAATGGGTCACTCTAAGTGCTATAACGGTTTGAAGAAAAACCTACGCTTGTATTAATAATAATAATAAAATTTGGCTGTCACAATTTGGTTACTCAATAATTTTAAGTGAAAACTTTTAACTAATACACCATTAGATTTAACATTTATAAACTAAACTTAGGGTGATCGGCAGACCAACACCCATGATTTCAATTTTATAATTTTTTATATCATTCGAACTCTCTTTTTGTATAATCGTTATGTAATACTTCTTTCAGTTCTTGCTTTAGACGCTCTTTTTTAGTTTAATTTAAGTTTAAAGTTTTTACTAGACAATTATGACCCTTTTTTTAACTATAATCTTTATTCTAATCATTTTTTAATGGACTTTTTTGTTTTTTTTTAACGATATACTTATTGGTTATTTTCTGCCCAACGATTCAGTCTATACTTATAACCCTATCTGAGTACAATATTGTCTAAATACTCTCCTAAGTTGCAACGACCAATATTTTTAATCCATTCATGAGGTTTTTCTTCTGGTTTCGACCGTGTAGTCAAATTGTTTGCCGGCGTTTCGTTGGTTATACTACAAGTTCCTCAAGGCTTAATCTGAAAATGTTCTTCACTACTTTGGCATTTATAGCTTCTGGGTCCATGGGCGGAGCCTATTACTCCTATCATCTGATTGGCTGAGCTCCAACCGTGTAGTCTGTGAATGTGTGGGTCTTAATTGGCTGACTTCTGATTGGTTTGCCTTTTCTTTCAGGTTTTTCGGTTTCTTTTTGGCTATTGGTATGATTGGGAGACACAATTTGCTTAATTTGTCACCATCTTCTCTGTTGAAATTTCCGGAGCTCTTTACTATTTCGATTGTTTCTATATATATATATATATATATATATATATATATATATATATATATTCCTTTCTCTCGTGTTATTACACTTTTTGACCACTCCAATTTTGTCAAACTCGATAAGATGTTTGGTATTCACAGTACGTTCTACCAATGCTGACGACTTGCTATCCATCTTCTTTCCGCTTCTAATATATTCTGCAAGTCTTGAACATATTAGTCTTCCTGTATGCCAAATGTACTTCTTCCCACATGGAACATTGAGTGCTGTCACCTTTAGGCCTAAGTCATATTTTACAATACGCAAAACCTGACTTTTTTTTCTGTCGGTGGTGTAACTTGTCCTAATTTTGCTTTTCTTTAAGAATTTCACTATTTTCTCCGTAGTGCCCTTAATATATGGAATATTATCTTTTATAGATCAGAATCTTGTAATAACAAAACAACACTGCACTATTATAAATTTATTATTCGCTAGTAACTTTTTTAATTTAGTAGAGAGAAAATAAAATGTAAGAGATCCAAAAAACAAGAGGGAATACCGCCCCAGATATTGCTCGTAAACTGCAGGGAGTAGGTGAAGGTTACTAATTGTAAGATGTCATTAAGACCTGGTCCATTCAACTTGGAAATTATTGCGCAATACAGTAGCCTCAATTATTCTCTTAAAGTACTTAACCGTAATTCGTAAAGTAATCAAAAACCGTAATTTTGATTTAATGTCATATCATTAGCAGCCAACTTTTGCTATGGTTTCCAGTAGGCACTGAAAGATTGAACCTACTCATAGAAGGAAATAATATCCTTACCTTTATTGCTTTTATTTTTATCTTAATGTGAATGTAAAATGAAACCAAAGTTGCTCTAATTTTCTATATCATATTAAAAAAAAGTTTCATAGGTATAATTAGTTTATAAGCCTGCATTGTTGTGAGGTAGTGTTCTACAAAGCCCTGAACTAATTTTTTCCTCAGATAAGATACAGATCAAATTATTATGCAGGAAATAACTGTAAAAAAACATTAAAAATAAAAAAGTTAAAAATTTGCTGTATAAAGATTACAGTGAAAAAAATATATATTCGGTTCAAAAAGGTGTAGAAAAATAATGTATGAAATTGTGTAGTTCTGAGTTTAAAATTGAATTTGATTGTAAATAACGTAAAGAAATAAAGAGAAATATACAATTCATCAATGGGAGTTACAGTGGTTTGAACAATTATATTGTTTAGTATTATAGTGTGTATTATATTCTGTAGTAAAATTTGAGTTGTGTGTAACGAAAAAAATCTAATAAATAAAAACTAATTTTCAATATACCAATAATAACGTATTTATACCAATAATAATGTAGGTTAATATTACAGTAGACTTCAATGGCCACTGCATCATAAGATACTGTTTACCATCGTTCAGCTTTATCTACTTGATCACCTGAACCGAAACCTTATTTTTTTTTTAGATTAATTATTGATATTTACAACTGTAATAATATTACAACAAGTAAATCTGCTGTATGAACAAAGAACATGAAAAAAAAAACTTTTAGAGAAACCAGCAAATTATAGCACTCCAATAAAGTCCTATAGTAGAAGGTCTCGAGGCCATCTTCTTTTCAGTCGCCGCGGAGGGTTATCAGGAATATTATGGGAAGCAAGTCGAGAGACTAGCGGAATCAAGTGTGTATGGAGCTTTTCATGGAAGGATAGGTATCTAGTTTGGGCCAAATCAGCAGCATATGGGATATTATGATCATGATGGATGGGTTTATTTGTGGCATAAAAAGGAGCATTGAGGATTTTACGAAGGATTATGGATTGTAAGGATTGGATACGAGATGAATTGGATGGTTTAGTAGAGCCCCAAAGCTCAACTCCATATGTCCAAATAGCTCTGATAACTGTCATGTAAATGAGACTTTTATAATTAATTGGGAACATACAGCGTTTGACCAGTAAATTTTGAAGTAGACGAAAACGTCGATCAGTTTCTTGTCTTTTCAGTCTTTAACCGAAACTTTAAAATAAAGACTTCCGAATAATAATAATAAATAGTCGTTTGTTTATAAAATAGATAAAACATAAAAGTAATAAAGAAATAATAATAATTTAGCTGTTAATGACTAGTCCATCAATAGAATAAATGAGAGAGAACTTTTCTTTTCTTTTTTTTTTATCCAACGCTTTCTGGATGTAATTACTCCGTCTCTTATAAACTAAGGTTTTTTTTATTTTAAAAAGAAGAAGCTATCCCAGAGGCTAATTCTTTCATGTTATCTCAAAATTTTTAGTATTAGTCGATTAATAAAGACCGATTTTCATAACTAACAATATATTGCTAAGAATATATATTTTTAATTTTTTTTTCCACGAATCACTTTTTGAATTCTAGACCACTGTGATTAAAAAACTGAAAAGTACCTGTTTCAGATTTGTTGAAACACCTACTTTGTGTAAGAATAATATAATTCCCTCATTACTTATAATTTCCTTTTTTCTTTTTTTAAACTGGATTTATTGTAAATTTCATCTTCGAGAAAAAAAACAAACCCTGGTTCCAGTCAATTATTGTATTCTTTATAAACAAAACGTTTCGACACTATGGTGTCATTCTCAATTGTGGTGTCATTTCCTTTTCTGCATGTTTTAAACTTTAAATAAAATAACAATAATTACAATACTATAATAATTTAACATAAATGTCCAAAGATAACATACTATAATACCTGGAAAGTCAATACTTTTAAATAATTCTTAAGGAGATCTATAGTCCTCCATGGTCAAAAAATATATTGCATTACAAAAACCAAACTTTGATCTTTGAACCATCAGATCCTTTTTCTTATTTCTATTAGTCATTAGACTTTAGTATAAAATAACAAATAATGTTCTAAAACGCACATTAACAAAATAATACAAATTACAAAGTAAATTTTTTTTTCTCCTTTTCCATTTCCATATATTTCATAATTAATTAATTGATTTGATAAAATATTTTTTTTAAAATTATATAGTAAAATAAATAAATAAATTAAATTTAAAAAAGAAAAAGGAGAAAAAAAAATAAAAAATTTACTTTGTAATTTGTATTATTTTGTTAATATGCGTTTTAGAACATAATTTGTTATTTTATACTAAAGTCTAATGACTAATAGAAATAAGAAAAAGGATCTGATGGTTCAAAGATCAAAGTTTGGTTTTTGTAATGCAATATAGTTTTTGACCATGGAGGACTATAGATCTCCTTAAGAATTATTTAAAAGTATTGACTTTCCAGGTATTTATACTTATAGTATGTTATCTTTGGACATTTATGTTAAATTATTATAGTATTGTAATTATTGTTATTTTATTTAAAGTTTAAAAAATGCAGAAAAGGAAATGACACCACAATTGAGAATGACACCATAGTGTCGAAACGTTTTGTTTATAAAGAATAAAATAATTGACTGGAAGCAGGGTTTTTTTTTTTCTCGAAGATGAAATTCCCTCATTACTTAAAAGAAGCATTAGAGACTCTCGAATTTGTATACTTTTTATACGAATGCGAACCTTTGCTCAACTGAATAACAGTAAAATTAGATAGATCCTTTACCAACACCTAGAAAAACGTTTCGAGTATCTGTTCCACAGGTTGTCGTTTCGAGTTGAGTTACAAGTTTTATTAACTTTTTAATTATTTCATTTTAAAATTTATCAAATATACAAGTTATCGTGAGCTATAGTATGGAAAAGAGATGTAATTATGTGTAATGAGTAGATTTCGTTGAGCATTTCAACAAGATAAAACAGTTCCAACTAACATATTGATAATAATTGTTGACCTATGATAATTTATGTTGAAGAAATTGGTCCGGGTAGAGGTCACTGAATGAAATTCTCAAGTAATTTCAGATGATATTTATTGTTAGCCAACGTTTCGACCTACGTTGTAGGTCTTCTTCAGGGCTATAAGCAAAATACAGACAATTTAAGAAAGCGGTAAGAATATAATAAAACATTTTAAATATAGATAAACTAAAAGAAGGTGAATACAGGCAAAAATTGATAATTATGTGTAATAATGATGATAAAAATTGATAAAGGTGTACAGTAAAGTAATTATGAAGGTTAAAATGTAGAAAATAATAATAAAACATGAAGAAAATAATAATAAAACAGAAAGTGTTGACAGTTAAAAAATTAAGGTATTACAGATAAATAAAAACTGAATATACAATAGGAATGTGAAATGATATGGGTAAATTAGAAAGTGATAAGAATTACGCACTAAAATTATAGGTAATAAAAAAGAAGAAATAAAAATTGTAAAATTATAAAAATCTAGAAACGAATTATATAAAATAGAATAAAATTGAAAATAAAAATTATTTTAGAAAATACAGTATTAATATTAATAGGTAGAAAATACTTTATACTAGTGTAAAGAATATTAATTACATAAGAGAATGTAAGAAGACAGTTTATAAAAATGTAAAATATCAATTGTATAAAAGTAGGTATGTTTTAAGTAAGGTACGTGATAATATAATCAGGCTATATTGGACTAATTAACAGGCTAATAACAGGCTATATTGGAATTATGATATATATTGATGAATATTTAGGGTGGTATATAGATAACTAAAACAAATAAACGCCTTACAGTAATAGTGAGCTTGGAAGTAGTGATAATAACGGTAAATTGGGTATAGTACTGTTTTAGGTTATGAGGGAAAGAAATTAAAATGAAATGGAGGAGGGAGGGTGAGTAAATAGTGCAAAACATAAGTTACCTGTGGGGGTGGGACGGGGGGTGGGTCCTCTCTGGCTATGAAACACTGACTGATATAATTGAGAAGGAAGGATGGTCCCCTACCCTTACTAAGTGTAAAAAAATTTCTCAGAATATAAAAGCCGTTACAATGGCTATAAGTAACGTATAAAGGGAAAGAAGCAAATAGTGTAGAAGCCTCATATAAAGACTTGAAAATCCATACACACACACTCACATACACATATTCGTATGTATATGTATATATATACACATATACACATATATATATATATATATATATATATATATATATATATATATATATATATATGCATATATATACACACACATACATATATATACACACACACACACACACACACACACACACAGACTAACATACATACTTATATATAATATTGGCACGTATGAGAGGGGGGGGGAGGAGAAAGTCATTAGGAAGCGGGGGTGGTTAGTTATTTTGTATTAGGTCTAGTATGTGTCTGTAAACTATTGATAGGTTATTTTTGTCAGTCTTTGTGTTTAACGGATTTTTTTCTAGGTTAATGTATAATGATTCTGTAATTAGTCTTTTGGTATAATTAGGAACAGTGGCGAGAACAGAGGATTGGTCAAAGTTAAAGGTGTGGTTAAGGGTTAAGGCATGTTCTGATAGTTTGGAAGCAGATATGTTCCGGGTAGATATAGAGGTCTTATGTTGTGATAGTCGTCTGTAAAAGTGGTTTTTTGTTTCCCCAATGTAGGAGGAGGTACAGTTTGGGGCAGAGCAGGAGATGCGGTAAACAATGTTGGAGAGATTTTTAATGGGGATCGGGTCTTTTAAATATGTGAATAGTTGGGATAATTTGTGATATGGCTTAAAACCAAGGCGAAGGTTGGGAAAGGTAAGATTTAAGACTTTTTGGATATTTTCAGACAGACCAGGAATATAAGGAAAAGATCGGTATATGAAGGAACTGGGGTTCGGTACTGTTGGGTACGGGGAGGGGTAAATTACATTACTAGGGTGTTTAAGGGGGTCTAGTAGTTTATTGGTAATGTGGGCTGGGAAGTTGTTAGAGAGTAGTATGTTTTGGATTCGTAGGATGTTGGTTGGTCGAAATTGGGTGTCTGATAGGGATAAACACCGGTGAATAAGGTTTTTTGCTGTATTGATCTTCTGGTGGTAAGGATGCTGTGAGAAAAAATTGAGGAGTCTGCCGGAATATGTGGGTTTGGTGTACCAATTAAAGGACAAGGAGCTATCATTATTTCTTATAATGAGGAGGTCAAGAAAGGGGAGGGTGTGATTGGTTTCAGTTTCTATGGTAAATTTGAGACGGGGATGGTAGGAGTTAAAGGCTACTAGTATTTCAGGGATTTTTTCAGGATTGAGAACTAAAAGGAGGTCATCGACATATTTCTTGATGAGGAAGATGTCATGGGGGAATAGAGGGATGATGGAGTCAAGAAGGTCATTAAGAACAATGTTAGAAATGTCTGGAGCAAGGCAATTACCCATGGCCAGACCTGAGATTTGATTGTAAAATTTACCATGGAAACTAAGATATCCGGATTTACAACACAGTGTAAGGGATTCAAGGTAGGAAGTGAGGCAAAGAGTTGTGTGTGGTTGGATGATATTCCAGTTTTTTTCTATAATGCTGAGGGCTTTGTCAATGGGGATATTGGTGAATAGACTAGTGGCATCAAGGGAAGCTAAAATGAATTGGTCAGGAATGTGAACGGAAAGTAGTTCTTGTTTTAGATGAAAGGAATTAGTAATGTCATAGGTGTTGTTATGGCTGAGGGTTTGCAGAGAAGGAAGAAGAAATTTACTAAGTTTGCTAGATGGGGAGTTTATGTTAGAAATAATGGGGCGGAGTGGATATCCTGGTTTGTGGATTTTGGGTAATCCATATAAACGAGGAGATATGGAGTTATAAGAGATAAGATTGTAATATGTATGTTTATTGATTTGTCGGGTTCTATGAAGGTCCTTTAGGTGATGGTTGAATTTAGTCATGAGAGAGAGGGTGGGATCACGGGGGATGGGTGTATATGTTGTCGTGTCAGATAGGAGGGAACTAATTTTTTCAGTATAGTCATCGGTGTCCATTATTACAGTCACGTTGGCTTTGTCTGCTTTGGTAACTGTAAGTTGTGGGTTTGCTCTGAGGAATGTGCGAGTGGTGGCAATGTCTTTAAAAAATGAGGGGGAAAGAGGAGGGGGCTGTTTTTGGGAGCGTTGTAAGTGATTGGTGATTAAATTAGTGATGCGGACACGGGATACTTCTTTCTCAT
Organism: Arma custos; assembly: GCA_037127475.1. NCBI lineage: Eukaryota > Metazoa > Arthropoda > Insecta > Hemiptera > Pentatomidae > Arma > Arma custos. Next base: position 91,136,289 of record CM073760.1, on the reverse strand, counting down.
TGTCCGGGACTGTATGTGTCACGGGATACTTCTTTCTCATTGTCCGGGACTGTAAATGTTAGTTCCAACTAACATTTGAAAGTATAAATGATGTGTTTGTGGAAATGATCATTTCTATATGCAACGATTACCGAAGTATACACATTTCCTATAATTATATCCTAAGCGTTTTGGATAGAATGATTAGTTTAGGCAATATATTTCAAAATCTTTCTATTTTGAAAGGTTTGACATAATGTAGTTGCCCGCTCGTCAATCGACATAAGTTTTCCTTATAAAAAATATTCCATTACACTTTAGATATGTATCATATATCATTTATTTTACTTGAATACATACCTTTTATACACACTGGTATTTTAAAAAAGAATATTTAGGGAAATTCGATAAGGAAAGTATAGAAGTTGGTAATGTCCAAGATCCGGTTGTAAGGACACAGCTCGCAATCCAGTCTTATCACCGTCTTGCAAGGACTGCTTCAATAGCTAATTGGTATCAAAATACCATCAATACTTGAGTTACTGGAAAGCCGTGGGAACAAGTCGATAGCCAGGGAAACCTTTTGTGGAACATTCCATTACACTTGTCGCTGATAATCGAATAGAGATTAAACGATATAAAAATACCAATAAACGTTTATTAGGTAATTGGGAACAAATTATACGGATTACGGTAAAAAATAGTCGATTATATAATTTTTGTAAAATTCTTTAATCAACTTTATTAATGGATTACTCTTCTTGCCTTGCGTTAAGAGAAAAAAAAGAGAGGGAAAAAGAACTGTCGCCTCTTTTTTATATTAAAACGAAATTACCAACAAAAAAATTGTGAAAACAGTGGGTTCATATCCCGTTTAGCCGCATTTTTCGTCCATGCTTGAGTGTTGTTTATTTGAGTTTAAAGATGTGAAACCTTAAGGTCATAAGCGCAAATTATTTTCTATATAAAATGTTGGTATATACCGTAGATAAATAACATACACAAACTCACTCAACACGCATTCAGGCAGGATGATGGAGGATATTCAGGTAAATTTTAAGATAATGGTAAAATTCAGACTATTAACGATGTGCTATCAAAATTTAAAAACGAACATGATGATAGCTTCATTATATCCAAATGCCTTTGATAAATTGGGGGCTAGTCCTATTTTATTTATTGTTAAATGGCAATAAATAAATTCTTCAAAAATGTGTTTAACTGTAAAAATGGCAAGAAGGAGGTGGCAGTTTTTTAAAAATATGTGAATGAGTGAGTACAGTGTGGCCCAGGCTCAAGCCTGACCAACCTCCTCACCTACAGTGATAGAATGTTAACCATGATGTTACTGTTTTATTGACACTTTTTAATTAACAAGGATGATTTTTGTCCCTCAATGATTGCCATCTTCTAACTGATGTTTCCATTTGTAGGAGGTCTACTGAGTTCTGATAGAGTAAGAACCTTGGTGCTTCTTAAGTGTCATGCATTTATCAATGACCAACAATTGTGTAAATGACCGATAATTGAAAATGGTGATGATTTATTAATTATTAAAGCAATTCTTAGATAATCTTCAGTTCTTAAGGCCAAAAATAAATGAAAGCTTGGCTCTGAATAATAAGTATTAACAATTTCAAAAACTCATATAAACAACACACAAAATTGTTGCCATTACATAAAAAAACAGTCTTTAATAGCTTTTATCTACTTGTTTTCGGTAATAATTAAACAAAATAGTTAAAACTATTTATTTTTTAATAATACTAAAAAAACATTTACGTGTGAAAATACAAATAGTTAAATTAATTTAGATATTTCTTGGTAAGAATTTAATCACAATTGGTTGTTCAGTCTTAAGTACAACAGTAGGTAGAACATTAACTGAAGTAGTTACGGGTACCAACTTGCAATTTCTTAATATTCCGGAGAGCATCGTTTTCATCTCCATCATTGCGAATTTTTGTCCTGAAATCATATGTGATTAATTTAAAACACAAATAACTTAAAAGTTTCAATATAAAGCAGTTTTGTTTATTTTTTTGTATTCAGCTGTCATTTTTCGTTATATATCTACCAATCTTTTTATATTACATTATAACTTTAATCAAATATTTAAAAATAATATTCTAATTTGAAAAGAAAAAAAGATCAAAATGTCTTTAAACACATTCGATATATTTGGTTAAAGAAGAGAGAAGAGAGATATTATAAATAATAATCCTGCCATTAAAAAAATTTTTTAGCAACTTCCAATATAAACCGAAACCGTTGCTGCAATTTTTTATATCCTCTCCTTTTTATTTTTATTTTTTTCAATTTAAAATAATTATTAGTTTTTACAACTATGAAACGACTGTTACTTTTACAGTAGCTTTAACAAATAGTTAAAAATGGTGATTAAATTTGAGGTTTTCTCATCTCGATTGGGTCACACAATTAAAAGCAGAAGATCAAATTGTAAAAACAATGTACAGGATACTAGTTTCAATTCTCCAAGTTTCAGTTATAACTGGATGTTAAATAAGTACAAATATTTTAGGAAATTATCAATCATAAAGAGAAAAGTATATATTTAATCTATAAAATTAATGAAAATACTTAAGATAATACATATTTCTGAACTAAAAAATTAATTCTATAACAGTGAAACAATCTCATCAAAATTTTTAATTTGAATGTGAATTTTAAATACCGTATTTTAAGAGTAATACTGTATTTTAATAGTAATAAACAATCAAAAATTGATTTAAAATTTATTGCATGAAATGAGATTAGTAGTCAGTTATTATGTACCTATGCAATTCCTGGGACCAGCTGAAAAAGGGATAAATGCAAAAGGATGTCGGGAAATACCAGTAGTAAAACGTTCAGGTCTGAACTCCTCAGGGTTGTCCCAATGCTTCTCTGATCGGTGAACAAAATAAGGCATTACAGCTGTGATGGATCCTGCTGGAATTGTTATCTTTTCATCTAAAATTTTACAAAGATTGTGAATATTCATGATATTTTTAAATCTATACTCTTTTAACAAGAATTCTCACTTATTTTGAGATCTTCTGTTAAAGACCGTGTTATGATCGGCACACTGGGGTAAAGGCGCAATACCTCTTTGATTACCATTTCCAAATATTCCATTTTATTAAGATCCTGTGTTGTAGGTACTCTGTCATCATCACCAAATATTGCACTTTGTTCCTCAGCAACTTTTTCCTATGACATTTATCAGGATTAATAGAAAAAAAAATATATTGTATTAAACTTAATATAATAATTGATTTTTGAAATATCAGAACATAAATAATTAAATATGCTAATTAAATGCCTTTGGTTGAAAAATAAACAAATAGAGCAAGCTTATATATATTATCATTGAATTATTACAATACATAACAGAGATAACTACACCAATGACAGTAAAAATATTAGGAATAAAAAAATTAATTGTAAGCATCATAAAAAAGTATGCAAAAAACAAAATAATAATAACAAAGTAAAGTGAAGGAGAAAGATATAAGGAGAATAAAGTTGTGTAAGCTTAAAACGATGTAATCATAAGTAAATATAAATTTGGGGAGTAAGAAACTAATAGAATTAAGATAGAAATAACACAGAAGACCAATAAGAAAAGTATTTAATGGGATAAAAACATACAAAACACAAGAGAGGAGCACCAATAAAATATATTGCAAATAGTGACTAATAAATATAAATGTACAGAGACCAATATGAGGTAGTTCTGATTCATGAAAGAAAGCACAAAATAAAGAATTTGAAGAAAATATGTGCTGTACTTCTTATTGAAGGAAAAATAAAATTGTAAAAATGATAAATAATGAAAGGTTTCAAGTAAAACAGGGTGGGTCATTTGGCCAGAATGTCTATGAGTTTTTAAGGAAACTATATTGAATAAGATCAAGAGACTGCCCCAAATTACTTTTTTATTATTATAACTTAACAGTTTTGCTGTATCCCTTGTTTTATCAAAACTGCTGCATTTGTGTATGTTAATCTGTTTATAAGAATTGCTTATTTTTATTTAACCCTCCATACCCACATGTCGTGAGCGAGTTTTGTACTTTTTATTTTAAGCCCTAAATGATTATTTATAAATTTATGTAAACTGGACTATAATTTTTTTGATTTTTAGGTATTGGGAAAAAAACAAAAACATTCTACAGTCATTTCATCTTCTTAATTTTTATTCTTTATGACGTTTCCACAAATTGATGTAATTATCAATCTTTTTTAACAATTCTTCTGCATCAATCGACAATCATATATAATACATAACTTTAAAAAAGCTATATGTCTAAAATCTCACAAATGCATATTTATTTAAAAAAATTTCTTGGGATTATCTTTCCTCCATGGTCAAAGATTTTTCATCAGCAGACAGGTTCAAAAAACTTGGATTTTTCCTTGTGTCGTTTTCTACAATTTTTTTTATATCATCATACAGAATTTAAGTTTAAGAAATTACTGTTTGTTTTAATTATATAATTTAATTCTAATTCTTTTTTGTTCAAGCAACTTGCAATAAACAGGTCTTGTGTGTGCAACCAAGTAAAAGAAACTACTCATCATAACAGTTGACTTAGTAGTAACTGTCTACTTGCAAAAAAAAGCTATTGCCGCTATGTAAAGCTGTCTTTGTTATATTGTTATATATTATTATATTGATAAATGAGTATTGATCAACCATGTGCATTTCTTTGTGGTTTTAAATAAAGGCTTGGCCAACAAATTATAATTTTGAAGCTGTACTGTATAAGTAGAAAATAAATTAAGTTACTCGCCTGTTCTATAGGATTGTTTGCAAGAAGAAAGAGAGCAGAGCTCAAAGCTGAAGCAGTTGTGTCATGCCCCTGTAACAAAATTAGAATTCTAACAAAATAGTTTATAGCAAATTTAAGTAAGATTTAATATAATAAACATCTATTTACTAGTGATTGAAAATATAGTTCTTTATTTTCTAGATACTTCTCCATAGAAAAATACTTCTAATCAATTATTAAACCCAATTCGAAAAAGCCAAACACAAATGCTCAAGTCTCTACAATACCTGAAATTATACCAGTTATACACTTTATTTATGACTTTTTCCAATAAACGCTCTGTTCACTAATTCAAAGATAAGTAATTCACCCCAAAAATAAAACCTTCAACTCTCCATTCTTAAAATTTTATTTTAAAGATCTCCTTCCTTTCTACCTATAAAAAATGTTTTCTTTGGTAGAGTTATACAACAATCCATCAACTCTGAAAACCATTCCAAAAGCAGCAGTCTCCTACAACTCAAGTCTTCAGTCTAATCTCAGGAAACAAGATCTCATCCTTTTGACTTTTACACTCTGTCCTAAACAACCAAACCGTTCCTGTCTCACCAGCTCAACCAAAGTCTGGATCTCATTCTCACCTAACATCTGCCATTCTTCTATCTTGGAGATAGGCATTCAAACCCATGATTTTTCAGCACCTTCTCATTTCCCAAACAGATGTTTTCTGATCAGCTCTAACATCGTTTTCTAACATTGATCAAAAGTAAATAATGACTTTTATTGTTTAGTTTCTTTTCTTGTAACTTTATTATTTATATATTGTTTGCTGTTATTTTGTATTTTTTTTTTAATATAAGAACTAACTTCTCGGTATTTATTTACATTTTTGAAACTCCTGTTAATAACATCTGATTATGTAGCATTTTAGTTAAACACAGATGGTTTTTCTGTACTCATTTGTCATTCTAAAACTGGTTTCCCGAACTAGGAGACATGAAGACAAATAAGGGAAGCGTGCGAGAGACCATTTGAAAATTAAAAACATTATCACTTAGTTCTAGTTATTTTTCTCATATCGGTAATTCTTAATCTTAAATTTAAATTTATAATGTTGAACTTATGACAGTAAAAATAAATGTTTTGTTTAGAATTTAACACTTGTTTTTTTTCATATACTCATACACTTTATTGTGCATGGGGGCATGGGAAGCTTTCATTTCATGGTACAAACAACTTTGGGAATCTCTGCTGTAAAGGTATCTAATCAAATAATAAAACTATATTCATATACTACTAACCTATCATAGCAAAACCTTTATCAGAGCTACCTCATTCATTACGTGAAGGAATAATGAAACAAAATAAAAGAAAAACAGACTTATGAGATTTTGATTGTTACCGATTAAATAACAATTTTCATCCAAAAATAAAATATTGATAAGTTAATTTTGAATACTTATGCTTTCTTTATTTTACCCCAAACTGATATTTCATAAAGGTATCAATATACTTCTGAAATAGTTTAACTTAAAAAAAACATTTAAAACTTGAAAGTATTTTTGAAATTTAATTCAATTCCAGTAAAATTTTCGGTTAATTAATGTCATTTCTAGTTTACCATTATACTATTTAGAATGTAATAAATGTTACTATTACTTTACAGTTAATTTTATTTGATATGGTAATGTAAGATTACATACTTCAAACATGAAAGTATCTACTTCTTCACCAATACCATCTTCGTCTATGGATCCTGGGGATGAAATATCCAACTCAATGAGACAATCCAAGAATGGTTTTATTCTGTCTAAAACCATAAAAAATGAATTATTTTTGTAGAATAAGTAACCTACCAAAATAACCTCCAAACATTATTTTTGTAGAATAAGTAACTTGGGAATGAATAATCAAAATGTTAAAAAAGGTTTCTAGCCACCAGGCAATTTGGTTAACATCTATAGCTCTTTCATTTACTTTTTTTTTTCAAAGAGTTAATGTATACTAATTGAAATACAGCACCAAATGGAATGATTAGACTTTATTAGGACTGAAGTAAATTTTTAATCTTATCAGTGATTATCTGATATTAAAAAGATTCTTAATTGTTTAATTATTTTTTTATTGTTTATTTTTTTGGGTAATGAACAATCTATATATGAGTTTAAATTTCTCCAAGTAATATATAACAGCAAAATATAGCTACAATGGCTTTGACACAAAGCAGCCATAATGGAAATGGAAAATTACTAAAATTTTATTTTATATCAAAATTTTTTTTATTAAATTATTAGTTAATAATCACATAAGTTGGTTTATGCCCTAATATCCAACACTGGAAAAGCTTTCAGTTTAATTTTTAGAAAGAAAGAAGTTAACACACTTAATTTCTTTTTATAATTAATTGGCTTGGATTATATGAAATGTCCATAAAATTTTTATTATTTCTTAAATTCAAACTGAAATTATTGGACTTCCTCGTCAACTAATATTATTCAACAAATAAAAATAAAACTAACTTTTTTTTTCACCAGTTTTTGAATCCCTTTCATTTAGGTAAAGCTGCTTTCTTTCTCTGATGATCTGAAAAGATAAATTACAGCTTATAATGAAAATTATTCTACACCATCAATTTGATTTTTTTATTTTAAAATGAAATTTTTAAAAATATAAATTTCTAAAACAACCTTGTTTTTTTGACTTTCTTGCTACTATGAAGTTAGGAAAATAATATAATATAGTCAACATTTCAATAAGCAATATTCAATGTATCATCCATTTCTCATGGAGAATATAACATGGAATGTATCATCCTTATGCACAAAAAGAAACTCAAGGAAATTAGTTTGTGTGCTTCTGTCCATAAGTTGTTTTTTTTTTGTTTTTTTTAAATGTATATACTAACATTAATAAGTGCATCCCTGTAAATATTGGAAGAATTTCAAAAACAGTTTTTATGTGAATGAAACTTGAAAAAAGATTTCTGCTTGAAGTTTCTTAAATACTCATATTAAAGTACATTTGGAGAAAAATATGAAGGTAAAGCGATGGTAGAAAAATTATTTGCATATGTTTCAAAAAGAGTGCATTTTATGGTAACTCTGATTATCTGCTTCAAACAATATTAGAATCAATAAAAAAAAAAATTTAAATAGGACTATTATTAGCAACAATATGGCGCACTGAACATTGTAGCCGTGCTTTTACTTCAGGGAAAGTAAAAGCACAGTTTCCAACAAACCTAAGTGTTTCTGCTGGATTGCCAAGGAGTCCTGAATTTTGCTTATCGAGGTATAATTAGGGTAGGGATCTTTAACCAGTGCCCGACACTGCACAGGCTTGAGACACCAATTTAATATTACTTCTGAATAATATTTTACTCCCTTTAAAAAAACTTGGGGCCAACTGCCTGACTGCTAACCCAAATTCTTAGGCATAGAATGTTGCTATGCTAACCACTGAACGACACGTGACGCCATTATGACTAATATAAATCAATAATTGTATCATTTTTAAACTCAAACAATAGCTAAGAACTTTTATTAATCACAAACACTGCTGGCCCGCTTGAAGTTTTATTTGTATATATATATATTACTTCATCAGGTTTTCACCACTTATTTTTTTATGTAAATTCATATACATTATATTGAATTGCATATTTATTTAGCATCTAATTTTTATTTTTTACTCAACTTGATAATCCGCATTTATTGTTTTTGCCACTTTTCACCCACTCTAAAGATGCTTTTTAAATAAAAATAACTCAGTAAATTCAAATAATTTCTCGGAAAATAAATATTACTTTTTTTTTTAATTTTAGCCTTATTTAATTTTTTAATACTTGTTTTAAACAGAATAATAAAAATACCTTTCTTGTGAATGAGTGAAGTATATCAATGTCTCTAAAAAATTCCTTGCCCTCCGTTGATTGACGATATAAGAATTCAACGTGTTTCCAAAGCCTGTAATACCTTTTCATCACATACTCTATAATTCTATAAAAGCAAAAAATGTGATTAATATTTGAATTTGAGTACAAAACATTATTTTACAATTATCGTTGATAAGTTATCAAAATATATCTAGTTATTTTAAAAGCTTTGTGAAAAAAAAGTATTCATTTTGAAAAAATGATCCAATAAAGAACGGTTACAACTAGATTAAATAATAAACCAATACATTTATTTTGCTGGAGTGATAAAAATTATACAGCCATTATTTTAAATTAATAATATTTTTCGAATGCCTGAAGTATTTGAAATTGTTTAGACTATAGATAAGACTGCATAAAGCAATGTGAAAAATTTTAAACTTTTCATCTTCTTCTTGAACTGGTGAATGGGTGGAACATGAAATACATTCCTATTTTCCTAACCTCCTCTCTTTATTCTATATAATCCCTTCCTTATAATATAAAATACCAGTGTGTTTAAAAGGTATGTATTAAAGTTAAATAAATGATATATGATACATATCTAAAGTGTAATGGAATATTTTTTTATAAGGAAAACTTATGTCGATTGACGAGCGGGTGACTATACTATATCAAACATTTCAAAATAGAAAGATTTTTAAATATCTTGCCTACACTAATCATCCTGTCCTAAATGTTTAGGATGTAATTATAGAAAATGTGTATACTTCGGTAATTGTTGCATATAGAAATGAACGTTTCCACAAACACATCTTTTATACTTCCAAATGTTATTTGAAACTTTTATTTTTTGATGAAATGATTACTGAAATCTACTTATTACCCATAATTGCATTATCATCTCCATACTAAAGCTTACGATAACTTGTGTTTTTGAAAAATATTAAAAATGAAACTAATAAACAGTTAAAACTTTTAACTCAACTCATATACCATAAGTGACAACTTATGGAATAACTTTTATAAATTTACTTTTCTACTTCAGCTAAATGGATTCAATAACTTTTTTGCTTTATTTATTTCACTATGAATTATTTTTCATATCTGAGTTTATATTTTTATTACATGAACAAATTTTATCATAATAAAAAAAATTTACAAACACAAAACAACGTAATAAATTATCTTGCTTGTGGATTTTGTTATTACTAGATACATACCCCTTTATTTTATGCTGATATTCTAACTGATACACATTTGTATCATTTGATGGAACTCCCATTGCTGTTTCTGAAACACAAACATTTCATAAATTGTACATAACATAAGATATGGAAATAAGGAAAAGTTATATAATTATAGCTTAGGTCTTAGCCAAAAATAATACTTTTCAAATTTTTAGCAAATTAGCAAAGGAAAGTGTATGAACTTACTGGGTAAACTAAAAATTTTGTTTAAAAAAATCAAAACCACACCAAACTAATATTTACATCAACTATCAAACTCCAAACACTAGTAAACTGTAAGTACTATATTATTAAATTACAGACCTCACAAAAGAATAAAAAAATCTGCTATTTGCAGCACAGAGATCTAGTAATGTTAGTTAATGGTTGAAAAATGCAATATTGGTTCTAAGGATTTCACATTACCTAATTGAATGATCAAATTCAAATTTGTTTGGCAGTTATGGTCAAATAAATTGTTCTCTTTTCTTTCAATATTTTTGACATTAGGAAAAATTACATGTTTATAAGAATTTTGTGTTTGGAAAGTAGTAAAATTTAATTAAAGCTGCTACAAAAAATGCTTGAGCAATAAAAGTTCGTCTCTAAAGTTTTATTTTTAAATAACCTTCGATAATAATTAAAAGTAAAAATAAAAAAATGTTGGGAGTGTAACAACAAAGTTAACGCCACCTAAATGCCAATAAAGTGTTAAAAAATCAATTTGTTTAATAAAGAGTTCACTAAATTCTTATTCTAGAAATTCTTTTACCTATTATACTCTAAGTAAGCAGCTATTATGGGAAAGAGAGAAGTAGGAAAAAATGCTAAACTCCACATATAAAAAGCAGTATATCTCCCTACCTTGCTGTACGGCGGCAAAAGCTGGGTCATCCAAGACAAACACTTAAGTAGGATAACGGCAGCAGAAATGAAATTTCTACGAAGAATATACGGTAAAACCAGGAGAGACCATTTAAGAAACGAGAGAATAAGAGAGGAACTCAAGGTACCTTCACTGAAAACCACCCTGGAATGCCGACAACTTCAATGGTATGAACACATATGTAGAATGGGGGAAGACAGAATACCAAGGAAGTGTATGGAAGCGAGATCAATTGGCAGGAGACCACGTGGAAGGCCTAGGAGAACGTACTTGGAGTAATCCAAGGACTAGGTCAGAAAAGAGGCAAGACCCTTGCCCAGGTGAAGGAATTGGCGAGAGATCGAGAAGTGTGGACAAGATGGATGGAGGCTCCTCCAAGCTGAAAGGCACAATAGGAGGAAGAGGAAGAAGAAGAAGATGCTCAAAGTACTATTTCATTTACTTATGTCCTTGAAGAAAAGCTTAAAAAAATATATTTCTGTCAATAAGTTTACGGAATACATAATAGAATATGTCATTGGTATTCAAATTGAAGTAAATCTTACAAATATTATTGGGTGTATTATTATTGGGGTTTAGTGATTGCTTGAATTTTTTTTTTTTACAATAATTGTTTAACATGAGTTTGATTTATAATTATGGCTACTATTATGGTAGTACATTTGCATAAACATGGTTTGAATCAGAATCATAGCCTTCAAAGTAATAGATAATAATAGTAATAGATTTTTGATAAATATCCATCAGTTATAAATTTAATGGGAATAGGTTTTCAGCAATCGGACAGTTTTTCACACTTTTTGCAGGTTTCTTGATCTAACTCTGGGTGAGCGTCGAAAAAAATTTCATATTTCGGAATTTTATTTAATTAATGTTTTTATTTTAAACTCTTAAACTACAGGATTTACCTCTAGTATGTGCCATTTGGGAGTTATAAATAAATTGTCAAAATTAGAATATATTGTAAGAGGTGCAGACCAATTTTCTAAGTTGCTTAAGGATACCATATATTGGGATCATAAAAATATATTTATATAATAAAAACTACTCATGATATATAAGTATCGTTTAATACCAAGTATAACCCCAAGTGTGGATGAACGAATAATATCATCTATATCAGTGGGTTCTCCATTTGTTGCAAGTAGAGTCTTAGTTAACTCTTTAGATTTCTCAGTGAGACGCTGCATTCCATCTTCCAAAATCTTGAAATGAAATGCAGGAGTCAGAAGTTTTCTTCGGTTTCTCCATTTGGTGCCTACAATAATTCATTGATATTAATTTGGATATTAAATTATGATGAATTATTATTATTAACCAGTGAGTTACAACCACTTTTTTGGTGGATTTTACATCTATGAAGGTATGAATTTTCTAAATTCAGTGATACTTATAATTTTATTTTGAAAAATATAGTATTTATGTTTATAAAATCAATTACTTTTCTTATTTCACGTACCATCACTAAGTAAAAGTCCATCCCTCAGCCATGGCCTTAGAAATGCATAGTCGTATTCACCTTTTTTAATATGATTATAACTGTTAAGTACTGGCTGCAAAATTTACACAAAACTATTATTATTAGATATATGTAAATAGAATAATTAATAAAACTTTTAATACCTCTATAAATATACAGTCCCAATTAAATAGACCTGGGGTCTTCAAATTAATGCAAATCATACCAATAATCTCGAATGCATCTTCTTTGTAATTACTGGAATGATAGTTTTACAATCGTTAAATGGACATTTGATGTGTAATAGTGGCTATTTAATTTGCATAAACACTGTTTTCAGGTCTACAAATACTGCGAAAATATCCCAATTTTGTTTTCATTCAGTTTAGATTAAAATACCCTTTGGTAAACAAATTATATTGAACATCCAACTTAAGTATTTAATTTTGTCTCTGCTATCCAATCCTTAGAATCCAAAATCCTAAATATTTCTTACTTTGTTAGGAACAAAATGACCTCAATGTCCCATTTGTTGCTGATTTAGCCAGTACCCAATACCAGTTCTTTTATGACAAACTTTATTCCCACTCAAACCCACTAGTTTCAAACCTAGCTACTTCTTCAATTCCTGATAATCCTCTGAGGCGTCTGAAAAGAAAATGGCCTCGTGACCTTCTAAGTTGAATCAATTATTTGAGTATTACTACTGGATAGTTTCATTACTTGCCTTTATTCATGCCACTATGCATCATTCATTAAATTTACTTGTCTTATTGTTATAATACAGTTGTAAATTTTAATAAATTAATTTTTAAAATGTTGTATTTGAATTTTATTTGATAGTTAATTTTATATTTATTAACAAAATAGTTTTTATATCAATGACCAAGTAAGTCAATCTAAAAACTAATGCTAAAAATAATTATTAGGTGAACACTTATTGTTTTATTTTAAAAATTTTGAGTGTAAAAATTAATTTCTTCCAAAAAATATTGTGAGAATGCATATCATAAAATGAATAGTAGTAAATAGTTCATAAAAGTTTTCTGGAACCACAGCAGCGACAGTAAAGCTGGCAGACCTACAAGCTGTGCAAGCAGTCAATCGAGTTAGATTCACTGCCAAGATATACAAAGGACGGACAGGCATTATCCAATGCCATAGATGCCAACAGTTCGGACACACTAAAAATCACTGCTCTCGAGCACTGGTATGTGTCCGTTGTTCTGGCCCACATTTAGTCTCTGAGTGCCAGAGAGAAACAACCCCACTGAAGTGCTTCAATTGTGGAGAAACTCATGTAGCCTCATTCTCAGGCTGTGTAGTCAGGAAAGCTCTGTAGGCGAAACTGGAGAAACTCCGCCAAAGTACCAGGACTAGAAGCAAGCCTAATCCAGCAGCACCACCAGCATTTAACGAGAAAAATTTTCCCCATCCCCCCAAACTAACTCAAAGACGGACTGACGGACCAATGAGGGACCGACCTCAACCTCCACCCAGGCAGACCGAATGGACTTCAGCGGAGAGGACCGTTGACAGGCCCTGTTACGATACTACACCCCCTTGGGTAGAACAACTTATGACAAATATCAACAATTTCACAAACACTGCAAACAGACTCTTAGAGTTATTTTCTGCTCTACTGACAAAATGAATAACCCAATGACGCTACTAAATTTCAATACTGACGGACTCATGCCTAAAATTACAGAGGTATACGCCCTGATAGCACAGACCCAACCCACTGTAGTGATCCTCACTGATACCAGAGTTAATTTCCAGCGCATACGCATTCCCGGGTACGATCTAACGGGAGACCATTTGGTTGAGCAAAAAGGTGGGGTCATGATAGCCATTTGACACGGTACAAGATGGAGGGATCACCCCACACCAGGGGCCATCAGAGACCCAAAAATACACCACAAAACCATACAGGTTCAACTGGATAAACCCACCATTATTACAGGGTTATACAGAAGACCTAGATCATCCCATGAAGAATTCTCGAGACTGCTCCACGCGTGCGCCAAGAGAACAAACCATTGGGTAGTGGGCGACCTAAACGCCCGGCACACCCTCTGGAACAATGCCTCTTGCAGTGAAGCGGGAAAAATTATTTTAAAAACACCGTTTACAGTGGTTCACCCCGATACCCACACATTTATACATAGGGCTAATGTGGCATTCAGGTCAACGATCGACCTACTTCTAACTAGACAGCCCCATCGCCTTGTTGAATGCGTAGCGCTGGATATTATAACAACGGACCATAGGCCTGTGCTTTACTCATTAGATGGAGAAACACCATTCTCACCTCCACCTACTAAATTTAAATATCAAGCAGCAGATTGGAAGTTTTATAAAGCACATGTCTACCATAATTTGTCAACTGTTCCTACTCTCCGAAAAACGAAAGACATAGACGATTACCTAGAGTTTTTTACAAAAACGATCAGAAGCGCCGCGGATGCGGCCTTACCGAAATTTAATCCACTTCCGCCAGCCCTGCGTCCCCTACCAGATCACATTCTTTCACTTATCGCCTTGCGCAATAAGTGGAAGAATAAATGGTACAGGACTAGGGATCATGAGGTGAAATCGGTAGTGAATTCCCTTACTACTCAGGTTCGCAATCTCATGAAACAATGGCGGACTGCACAGTGGCATGAGAAGCTCCGAGCAATCCATGGCGACCACCGTAAATTTTGGAAATTACTCAGGGCGAGCACAAGGAAGAGAAGCTCTACATTACTACACGACGGAGACAAACTGTTGACAGATGAGGAACAAGCAAGTAAGTTCGCTGATCACTACAGTGCCACTATAGCCCGTCGAACAATCAGTATGACTGAAATCCCGAACGAAGAAATAGGAAATAATTATATGTTTGTATCCCCGAAGCAGCTGAAGGCGATACTCCGTCGTTCGCGAGGGAATAAAGCCCCAGGCCACGACGGAATACAAACTATACTCCTAAAACAATTACCAAGAAGAGGCATAGCTCACCTGACGAACCTCTACAACTCCTGTCTCAGGCTGAGATACTTTCCTGAGGCATGGAAAAGAGCTATCCTCTTTCCGCTGCTGAAGCCCGCAAGAAATGGTAATCAGCCAGTCGACTACCGGCCTATTAGCTTACTTCCGCACATGGGCAAAGTTTTTGAGAAAATTATTCTTAATTATCTCAAAACCTATTGCTCAGAAATAGCGTTAATCCCACCGGAGCAGACCGGCTTCCAGGCCGGACTGTGCCCGGACCACCATCTGGCGAAGCTACACGCGGAAGTAAGCCAGAACACAGTTAAGAACGAGGCAACCGCTTTGATATCCATAGACTGCACGGAGGCGTTTGACTCAGTGTCCCATAGCCTTCTATGTAAGACACTGCAGGACAACGAGTTTCCCGAGCAGCTATATACTATCATAAGGTCCTTTCTGACACAACGTTCAATAAAGGTACGAGCCGGCGAAGAGCTGTCCAACCCCTTTCCACTCACGTGTGGTGTACCTCAAGGGTCTGTGCTATCACCGGTATTATTCTCAGTTTATACGGCGGAAATCGTTGGTGCCAAATACAAAAAAGCTACTGTGGCGGCGTATGCCGATGACATTGCCATCTACAGTAGCTCATTGAATGCAGAGAGAGCTCTACGGCAGGCGGAGGTGGCCTGTGAGGAAATAACTAAAAGACTGGACGGATTGAATATTACAGTTAATCCCAAAAAGACCGACTGTATTATTCTCTCCTTCCAAAAGAATAAGCGCCATCTACCTAAGGTTTATAGAGTAGCAGGCAAAGTTAACAAACCTGCGAATAGGATAACGTATCTCGGTGTCACCCTCGACCGGCACTTGACGTTATCCCAACATTGCAATAAGAAAATCAGGTCGGTGAGAACCAAATCTTACAGGCTAAATCATCTTTTAACCTCACCGAACTTATCACTCCGCCTCAAAGTAATGATCTATAAGGCAGTTATTAGACCAGCACTCCTTTATGGGGCGCCTATGTTGAATAACATTTCGCCAACAACCTCAAAAAGGCTCCAACAATTTCAAAACCGTATGCTGAGGCGTATAGTAAGGCACACTTCTCTACAAAGGACGAAATCAGACATAATACACGAGACTCTCGGACTCCCGACGGTAACGGACTTCATCACACGGAGGCATATCAAATTTTTTGATAGCCTCCAACACTGCACGAATCCACTATTCAACACACTTACACCGACAGGCCGACCTCAGCGCTGGCAAACACACGTACAGACACTCAACATGGACTGAGTAAACTACTAACAAACTCCAATCAGACAGAACTAGTGAGCCCCATCACTGGATCCCCCACTCCTTCCATTTAATTAATGTTCAGAAAATCCTTCAGACAATCCTCTCTTAAAATGCAGCTGGTAAAAATGCAGTAGAAGAGATACAATCTATCATTAGAAATTTTTAATATGTTATTTTTTCAAATATTTATAACAACCAAAGGGGTTAAGAAAAAAAAAAAAAAAAAAAAAAAAAAAAAAGTTCATAAAAGCCAAGTACCTCCACTGTTTCTGGTTCCGAAAGTAAGACGTAGATCCGTCCAACTTTGTACACCACACAAACCCCATCATACTGATCAATATATGTCTTAATAAGTGGATACAATTCTAAAATTAAAACAGAATTTATAAATAAATAATGTAAATACTCAAATAATAAAAAAAACTATTTATTAGAAAGTAATGATTCAACCTGTGTGTCAGATCTTCATCAAGGCTTAATATTTAAAAATAAAGTTTGAATCATTCAGAAAGTATATCAAGTAAAGTCTTTCTTGGATTTTCCACGGGTTCTAATCCAGCTCTGGCAGATTTTAATAATTTGTTAACTGCCGGGGGTGGGTCCTTTGGGATCTGGGCCCCACTTGGTGCTGACCCAGCCTCTATATATTGGCTATTCAAAATTGGGGGGAAATCTTGTGGTCAAGCGTGGTCTAAGACAAAACTGCACAACTGTTGTCCAAGATATAGTTCAGTCTCTACCATGTACTGAACCGAATACCCTAAATGGGTTTTAGTGGAACAGAGTTTTAAAAAAATAATAATATTAATAATAAAACTGATGATTAGTCATTTCTGGTATATAAAATTATATACATTAATAAGTATACCTTATTTATGCGGTAGAAAGTGGTACACTTTCTTTACACATACATTATCAAGGTCAACCATTATCATTCAATATGCCTTATTTATTGCGTGCAAACGTTTCGGCCTTAATTTCAGTGCATCATCGACATTCAGGGATATAGAAACTAGGGACAACTCCCAGAGAATAAACATTCCTCTGGGTGTAGATAAACCTCATCCCTGAAATGAAAAGTAGTTTCGAACAAAGGCTTGTTACTTTGGACCATTTCTGAAAAATAGATGAATGCTGAATAAATCTTGACAGCAGGTCTAGCTAGATCAAGTTAAATATTGGAGTAATTTATAAATCAATCTGCTTTAGGCATTTAATTTGTAGATCAATTGTTGTAATAAAGCCAACATAGGCAATAATATAGGCAACATTCTATGATAGCCTTTAAGATCAAGTTTGCAGGCACCCCTTGCTCTATTGTTGTTCTGTTAAGTAAGTCATGACTGTTTATTTATAGTAAATAAACCTGTAAATAAATAAAATAAATAAACCTGGAAGTAAATAAATCTGTGCATATACGTTATAACTTGTATTTTCTCTGCAATTTGTAAAATTAAATGCCAAAGATGTAAGCGATCTTAAAATTAATTCCTATAGTAATCGGATCTTTGTTAATAAATTTGGAAAATTAAACAATAATAAATTTAAGAAAAAAGTTTATAATGGAGATTTATCAAGGAAAAGAGTAAAAAACAGCATAATTCGTGGATTATTCAAAGGTTTTAACTGTTGCGGTACTCCCGAAATCACATCCTTACTTAAATATTAGTTTTGATCGAGCTTCTAGTACCCATCTGTTTTAAACCTCGTAGCAACTAAATATACTTAACTAACTAAATATATAAAATATTTATTCCATTGCATGAAAGCTTAGATCACAATGGATAGATTTATTATCATTAGTCATTATTGTATTGATTACTTATATCAAGAGGGAAAAGTTTATCTATTAGAAGTTTCCGTTTTCCTTAATTTACTATTTGTAAAAATGATTTATTTCTTTTAAAAACCTCAAATAATTAAATTTTTATCTGCAATAGGTAATAAACTATTGCAAAAAGTTCACTTTATTAAAGAAAACTTAAAAATTTGGGCAAAGCTTTTATTAGTGTTTAAAACAAAAAAAAGAGATTTTAATCATATTTATAAGATTTTTAAGATTATATATTTATAAGATTTTAATCATATTTATTATAATTTTGAAAATTGCTTTTAAAGTATTTGTAAAAAAAGAAAAAAAAAGAAAAAGTAAAAAACATACACTCATGCGAAGAGCTCGATAGGAAAAATTTCCGTTGAACTTGATAAGAAATGTATTTGATTTAAAATTAACTGAGCAAGCAGTAAATGTGTACTGATAATGTTTTATGCAACGCTATTCACTTTTTTTTCACAGTCATTATTAATGTAAAAAAAGGAGAAAATTATGTCTTTCATCTAGGGTGAGGATAAAAGATGGAATGAGAATGACTATATTGTAAGAGGCTTTTGGAATAAAACATAGGCCAACTACGTAAATTCCAAAAATTGTCTTTTTCACTCGTTTTCATGCTCCCAAAATTTCTGGTTGAGAAAGGAACTACTGAGTGAAAATTCGGCAAAGTGTCGTGTTAGACGAAATCGCTTGACTAGACTAGTCCAAAAAAATCGGATGTACTGTGTCAAGGACTCGAATTTTTGTATATATCATATTTTTATTAGTATCGGGTAATATTTTTTATACATAACATTATTATTTATGTGTTCAGGAAAAAAACAAGTAAAAAATTAATCATTGTGTTACAACATAACTTTATTAATTACAGGTCTGTTTGACTCGGTCATATAATGCTTTATTGTTACCATTCGATCGCTCTTGAGAAGCCCTTTCCCACCGTTTACGATATCTATATTTCAATTGGATTTGGCTTTTCGACAAGTATTGGCCGACATTATATACTTCTGATTATAAAAATTATAATTGATTAGCTATAAAAGTAGATGTAGTGAAGCAGAATAACTACAAGGTGGGGGAAACTAATTTGTTATAAAGAAGAGAAAAAATATTAAACGATAAAAGCCATTATTTACTACAGATTCATTTAATCGAATAAGTAAATCTGATTCGTGAGCATCTCTTTAGGAAGTTAGGAGGGGTCGGAAAAGCGAGGTTATAAATGAGGATAAAGATGAGTGGCGGATATTAGGAGGGAATGAGTTCCAGAAGATGGTGGTTCGAGCGAGATAGGAACAGTAGAATATTGAAATTGAATAAACATCTATTTGGAATGCATTGCTTTTCACAGGTCAAATATTGGGAATGCGAGATCTTGCTGTCTGGTGCAGGTTTGATTTGAATTTGAGTAGACTATAGGTATAGAACGGGTATTGAGAGTTGATAGATTGGTATAAGATTGAACCGTGGAACCTTAAACCCAATGAACAATACAAAAATAAAAAAAATCCCATGAATAATTCAAATAATATCCAAGATCAGGCTAGAGTAGGACTAAGGTACTGATTAAGTGGAATCAAACTATATTAACATGGAGGGAGACATAAGGTTAGAAACAATTTTCTTTTTATAATTTTTTATAATTATTGGTCATTTTTTATGAGTTATAAATATATTTTTTTATTTTTTTTTATTTTTATTTTTTTTTTTAAAGAGAAAAGATAGGCCCTCGACCGAGATTTGAACCCGAAACCTTTGTCTCACCGTGACATCGCTCTGCCAATTGAGCTATCCAAGGCCCCTCCCGGTCGAGGACAAACCTTCTCTCTTTTAGATCCTAAAGCCCCAGTGTGCTCCCGCCATTTTTGCGATGAATACACTAGAACGAAGCTCTTTGAACATTAATTTTAATTTAGGATCTTATTGACTTACGTCATGTTATTATTTATAATCTTTTCTCTTTAAAAAATAAAAAATTAAAAAATTTTCTTTTTATTTTAGTTGCCAACATCTTTTTTCCACACAAGTATAACTCAAATGAATTCGCAACATTTGGGAGGGGGAATTATGAAAGCAAAAGTCAATATTTTGAAAATATCCGCATTATATTAAAACAATTTCCACATTAAACTAAAATATTTGTCTATATAAATTTGCTAATAATTGTCCTATATCTACGATTTTTTATTTTTAGAGAATTTGGCCATAGGGCATGTCATGCATTTTGAGTAATACTAAATTGAAATAGTATTTTCTCAATTACTTATTGTTCTACTTTCATTTGGGATATACTGGGTATAGTCGATTTCAATGATCTTTAATGGGAAAAGTTTAGGTACAGTTAATAAAAAATCATCGTGCGGTTTTATTGATATAATAAATAAAGCATAATAAATTGCATGATAACATAATTCTTGTAACAAAATTGGTCCAGCATTTAAGAGATTATATTGGCCCTGAAGCACGGGCGCAGCAATAGAAATATGTTGTTTTTTTCAATAAAAAGTATATGTATTTTCTTTTTCTTCTATATACTTTTCTTATGTATTTTATAAATTATATTATATTTGTAAATTTTTTGAAATATATAAATATTTCAATAATGTTCATATATATGTTTTCAGAGTCAAAAAAGTTCTAAATCTCGGTCCTAAACCAACTAAATCTAATGAAAATAGCAAATCAGAAATCTGAACCAATTAGCTAAGTAGTAAGAGAAATAACTATAAACCCGTAGCACCAAGTATCTATAGTTTATGGAATGAATTGTCTATATTATATATTATATTTGTACATCTATAAAGTTATATTTTTGGGTATCAGTTCCGCTGGTTGTAACTTCGAGTTGATTCATAACAGTTCAAATTTTTCATTTCTTTCCTTTTTAATATTCTACAAAAATACAAATAATCTTGAGCTTTAGTATGAAAAAATAATGTAATAATGGGAATTGTGCGTGAATAAGAAATGATTACCAAAATATACTCATTACCCATAATTACATTCTTTTTTTCATACTTAAGCTCACGATTGTTTGTATTTTTGTTGAATGCTAAAAAGGAAATAAATGTAGAATTAATACCGTTCTGACTCAACTCGGAGCGTCAACCTGCGGAACTGATACCAGTTTTTGAGTTTTATCTGATAGGCTCTTATAGAAATTTAGGATATTATTTGTTTATTTTTAATTTTAAAATTAATAATAATTACCCGTGAATGGCCTAAATAATCTTTTGACCTCTTCTAGCATAGGAACCTCCCATGGCCCAGGTAGACCCCTGGTCTTAAGCAAATCTCTGACCACTCTAGCGACCACCAGCGTCAATAGGACGCTAATAAGGATGAGTATCACCATCATGATTGCTAGCCTACAACTGTCGCCTAAGGTCGCCCTCCCCTCTTTAACTTCTTAAATGGAGATTACAGGAATGACGAGTAATAAGTCATACATATCAGATTGGGGAAGGCTTTCACGTCCACAATCAATCTTTATATTTCATTTTTTTCGATAAATAAGTATATTTAGTTTATATCTCTTGACTTATCACTCAACCTCTTTTGTGCTAGCTTTCAGATAATTATTTTATAAAAATAATAGGAAGCAACTCAGAGATTTTTTTACTTTGGAATTAATAAAAATTAGATTTATAAATTAGTACTAACACGAGGTAACTCGGTTTTGCAGATTATGTGTTGCTTGTTTTACTTCTTTCAATGCCAGAATTGAAATAAAATTTCAGATATGTGAGTATGTTATCTGGTAATCATCAGCGCCAACTGGACCATCTTCTTATCTATTAATAAATATATCCGTTTTTTTCAAAGGGCTTGTATTTGAATTAAATTTAAAATATAGGCAAATGTTATTTTTTTAACACTTACGGCTTAACAAAGAGTTATGTTTTTAACACTATATGCCTTATAAATTTTATTATGAAATGGTAATATTTCAATATTGAAAAATAAAAAGAGACCTTACATAAATCTTAAGACCGTGGAAGAATTCCAACGAAAAGGCCTTAGTCTCCAAACTAAAACAGAAATAGAAATTATCTGTCCAATATTTCGCCCATTCCGGCATCCTCAGGGTAGATAGAGAAAAAAAAAAGAACAAAACAAAACATGAATAATGCAGCCAAGAAGCATCCCACCACCTCCAAGGCTTAAAAGCAACAAATGAATCAAGGAAGGTTACTCGACCCCGGCTGGGTAAGTTAGATAAAAACAGCTGATAAATACTAGAGAATATGAAAATTCAACATACACTCACCAAACTACAAAAAGCACAACAGGAAATAATAAATAATTGTAAACAACACCAAACATAAGACAAAAAACTATATGAAAAAATTAAAGTAAGATTGCAATGAAAAGAAAAACAACATAATCAAGATACCAGTGGATTTATGGCTATTCCACTTGAGGATGCCTGAATGGGCGAAATATTGGACAGATAATTCCTATTTCTGTTTTAGTTTGGAGACTAGGGCTTTTCGAGGTAATATTTCAAGTTATTTAAAAAAATCTACTATTGTTAGTTCCATATTTGAACTATATTTGAACTACTTATAGAACTTTCAAAGATAACAGCTACTATCAAGGAATACGGAGCACCACCATTAATGATAAAAGTAAACAAATGTATATTAATCCCAGAAGTACCTAAACAATCGAGGAGTTTACTATCAAAATTTAATAAATCAAAATCATAAAATAAACACTTTTTTTTATTTATCAAATTCCATCTTTATCAACCATTCAGTTTACTCCAAGTTTTAAATTTTTTCATGTGTAAGATATGTTTCAAAATGAAATTTCCAATGTCAACATATTTTTACAAAAGCTGTTATTTTTTAATGTGGTATAAGTCCATTTTTTCATATTGCCAATATCTAAAGGTTTCCATTTGAATTACATAGTAATTAATCAGAAATACTGATGTTTTAAATCCTGAACCTTCCTGTCCTCCTGTATCGATTAACAACATCCCACTGATTCCTGTAGAACAAGTCCGGTATTTAGGATTATAACTTGACAAAAGATTAACTTGGAATCCTCATATTAGACTGAATCGACAAGAAACAGCACGCCGTTTCAGGCTACTTCAACATTTACTAGACAAACTCTCTAAGCTCTAAATTAATTACAAAAGACTCACATACATGTCAATCATTAGACCCATCTGGACTTACGGAATAGAGCTTTGGAGTTCCACTAAAGCATTGAATTCCTCTCATGACTTTCTAAATTGAATTTGTCATTTGAATATTACCAGTGGATTGTTTCTCTACTTGTCATTTCATGCCGATGCATTCATTCTATTTGCTTGTATTAGTATAATACAGTTGTAAATTTTATTCAATGAAATATAAAAAAAATCCTCAACAACTTTTAAATTTTATTATGAAATAATAATAATTAAAATTATTCTTAAAATTATACTTTCAAAAATAAACAGCTTATATAATAATTAATCGTTAAAGTTTTTATAATATGAAATTAAATGGTTAAATTAAGTATAGTTTGTAAATTAGAATATATTCTATGAAGCCATCTTATTTCCTTCACTTTGAACATTGTTACTCTGCAGGTCTCCTCAGTGTTGGCACAATCCTGAACTGAATAGTTTATTCAATCTATGATTCAATTATTGTAGTTAATTAGCACCTAAATTAACCTTCAGTTTTCATCAAATAAGTAGAAATGAGGTAATAGTTCACTCATTATATAATTAATATTTCCTATTTGATTAATCATCATCAGATATACGGTAGAACATGTGCAATTATTTTTTAACATTTTTATTATTACGCAATATATACGTAGACGATTAAAGTAAGAATAGATTTTAAATTAGAATGTATTTTAAAAAGCCAATTAATTTTCTCTCTACATTGGACTCTACAGGTCCGGGCAGGTTTCTACGCAGAACATCGTTCTCAGTGTCCATAGATCGAACTCTTAACCGAAATAAATATGAAAATGATGGCTTCTATTCATATTTGAATCATTCTAATATTAATTAATTGAATTTAAATACCGATTAAATTAGACATTTTCATCTAGGAAGCAGAAATTAGGTAATAATCCATTTATTAATTAATATTTTCTGTTTTATAAATCAACTTCCGATAGTCACTAGATCATATATGAAAAAGATTTTAGTAGATCTCGATCTATTTTTGATCGCAGATGCAATTTTTATCTTTGAATGGATCGAGAAATAAGAATACTTTTGTTAATACTTTTAAATTATTAAAATTGTTAAAAATTAGTAAATCACGAAGCCACTGTTCCTAATTTCCATAAGCCGTTAAACAAAATACAGTATTGTTTTTTATTTATTTTTTAAATAGTTCATATGAGGATAATTCAACAAATCTGCTAATATTAAAGAGTTATATTATAGTTATACCAATATTAAATTAAATGCTAAAGCTAATTATTTAAAATTATGCAAAAAAAGTATTAATTTAATATATTTTTAATGACCTAAGAGAACTTTCGTGAGAGTTTCACTATGAATAAATACATGGAAAATGTATATCTATCATATAATACATAAATACTTTACTTTTTGTAACTTAGTCCTAGTAGTAGAGATCCACAGGACTGGAATTATTTTTAATTTCATAATAACCCAACATTTTTATTTACGGTTGTCAATTCGAAATTTATGTAAAATTCACAGCTGACCGACAAATAGATGGACAAAGGATATGTAGGAATTAATTTTCCATTTATTTTTGGATATAAAATCGAATCGTGCCATTCACATCATATACTCGATATTGCAAACCTTAAATTTTCTGGGTTCAAATTGGAGTACTTTTTGGTGAACCAATGGAGTCTTCCAACTATTATAAACTATGTATATGGTCAATTAAATAAATTTTCTTTTAAAGCAGAGTTCTGTCTCGCTGTGTGCCACAGAAAACTTGAGGTTATTACAGCAACAGTGATTTCATACATACATATATATATATATATATATATATATATATATATATATATATATATATATATATATATATAAATATATATATTGTATAATGTAAAGTTTAAAAATATATTCCTGCAATTATTGCTAACTTTTCACTTATTTATACCCTTCACGATCCAGGATTATTTATCCTCCAC
The DNA here is from genome assembly GCA_037127475.1 of Arma custos. Lineage (NCBI taxonomy): Eukaryota > Metazoa > Arthropoda > Insecta > Hemiptera > Pentatomidae > Arma > Arma custos. The sequence continues at coordinate 91,110,820 of CM073760.1, read as the reverse complement.
GATGAGTTTATATAGCACTTTAAAATATGTCTAAGTATTTATTATTTAAAGAAATATCAGTAATACAAGTATGCTGATTAGTTCCTGTAACTGCACTTTCTTATCTGTATTTATTTTTGAGATATACATTTTTAATACATTAGCAAGAAACTGTCAGACAATTTTCCTATGGCCTTCCTTTTTTTTCACCTGCAACCGTTCCGCTATCGCGGAGTAAACGGAAAGAAGTTGCAGTGTTTGATTTCACTTCATTTTTTTAATACTGTATAATAATTACATCAATCTATAATAAATTTAAATTAAAGACTAAAGAAAAGCTTAAATTTTTGGAAAAACAAAAAAAAAGTTCTAATTGAGAAAATGGATGGTAAGATATCCAGGATACTCCGAGGAGGAAGCTTATCATTTGGAAGTTGAATGGCTGATAATCCTCACTTTATGTACAGTATTATGAATGCCTTAGTAAGAACTCATGGGTTGTCGTAAAAAGATAAGCATTTCAAGTCACATTGACTTGAATATCTCAGAATATTTTATCATTATCGACCCGGAGACCAAAAACTGCAGCTTTATGATGTATTAAGAATTGTTATGGATTGAACAGGGAATAGCCCAAAAAAAATATACATATATTACCGTAGCTGTAATGTCAAGAAGCATATAAAGTAGGGTTTTTGTGTGAACATTAGGAAACCTGACAAGTGATTTAAATATTTAGTTACATAGCTCACGACTGTGTATTACTCGTATCTGAATTATGGGAGGATCTTTAAATTATTCCACTATTAAGCTGCAATTAGATCTGGACTAGATGGTTACAACATAGCTAGTTTTGATATTAATATAATACAGGTTTCAAGCTGATAATAACCCATTTAAGGCCAAAGCTAGGATAAGTTCAAAGTTTTGATTATTTTTCCAAAGAAATATTTTTAGGGTGGTGTAATTAAAATAAAAATAAAAATTTTTTTTTTGTTCAGCCATAATGGCGGTAGAAAATGTTGTGCTCACGCAACATTTGCCGGTAGAGTATAATATATATAAATATATATATATATATATATATATATATATATATATATATATATATATATATATAAAACCTGTACCACTACAACCCATGAAGGGTCTGGGGCTCAGTACATGGTAGAAACTGTACTGTTTCATGGACAACCTTTCTGCAAGGAGGTGACTTGTCCTAGGTCACGCTCAACCGCCAGATTTTTCCCCCTTATTTTGGGTACCTTATTTTTATAATATTTTATAGAGGCTGGGTGGGCCCCAGGAGGGTCCTAGATCCCATATGATCCATCTCCCGCTGCAAACAGACTATATATATACATATTATATATACATACCTTTTATTTATTTATTTTTTTAAGAGATAGGTAATGTGATATTTTTATAAATTACACAATAATACTGTTTCATGAAAAATTTTATTACAATCGTTTGAATAATAAACTCCTTCAAAGAAATAAAAAATTATATTTGCACACCATTTTCACAACAAAAAAATCACAATTTTCATTTTTTTATTTGTGGTATGATTTAAAACATTCTGGAGGTAATTTAACATTACATCTCTCACAACTATAAATAGTCTGGCTTTTACACACTCTACACCTATGCCTTGTCTCATTCCTGACGAACAAATGCCCGATTTTGTCCTCTCTCACTTCATCTAACATCGTGTTCACAGCTAGTCTTCCTCTTCTCGGTTGTCCATTGACAGATCTGGCTATCGGGCCTCCGTTCGAACGAATGTACGAATGACCCATCGAAGGGCCATGGTTTCGAACAATGTTGCTTTGCAAGAAGCAGTTCATACAGATAGAAGAAGGGTGTCTGTCCCCTATGGTCAAGGTGACTGGAGAGATAAGAAAAAGTGGGGGTCGAAGACTCCCATATATCATATATTATTTATGAATAATATATTGAAGGTATAATAGATGAGTAAATTGATAAACACAAGAACAGGTCTCTGGAAAAGAATCCAATCAAGACTAAGGCATAGAAATAATGATTTGAGTAATCATCCAAAATGATTCTCTGGCTTCCCAAATATCAATCATATATATTCAAAATATATTTAAGAGTAGAAACATAGCACATGCATGAGCACGTCTTTATTAGGCAGGTGGAGAAGATGAAAATGCATGGTCCTGTCTTATTTGTAAAAACTTCAAAGGAATGGCCAATGATGCGTTAACGCAACATTAAAGTAAAACTACTATTCTAACAGCAGTATTTGAATGGAATACAAAAATTTCATCCCAACAATTAAAACAAACAATGTTTTAAACAAGGAATCTGATAATTTAATTGTAGCAACCCTAATTTGGCTGACTTTAACATTTAAATATTAGTACTCATTAGTGTTGAAATATAACCTACTGTACTATTACTTTTCAATGGGTTAAAAAAACAAAAAAAATATTAAAAAGTTATTTATAATAATTACAAACATGAAATAATTAGCTGATATAACAAAATTGAAAAATATTTGAATTAGAAAAGAAAAAAAATTGTTAAATTAATGTTGCGTATACGCATCAGTGGCCGTAAATGGGTTATAGTTGATTTCAGGTATACAAATATTCTTTATATCAACCATCGAAAGACAGTCTCAGTAAAATTTGTATTATCAAATGATCCATTTAGATATCCTGAAGACACCCGATTGAGAATAATTTGAACAAAATCGATCGAGCAGATATAGAACAGCACAGGACATCAATTCAACTTAAGGCCGGCCTATAGATAGAGTTGTACCGCAGAGGTATACCTTAAGTGGCTATGGGCCCTAGCACATAATGGTCTGCATTTCAACTATGTTCCTAGTTTTGGGTATGATGCATCTCTTCGGACACGATCCAGGTACTCCTTGCATACATACGCCACCGACTTGGTTCAAATTTATAGAACTCAATTTATTCTTCCAAAACTTGATTGTTTTTCAAAACCTCTAAGCACAAATAAACTGTAGTGAAGTCAAAAAAGTATTAAAAAATAAAATAATAATAATAAGAAGAAGAATCTTGGAAAATATCAGGAACTAGCTTCTATATAAGAGGTCTGTATGTGAGGTTTTTTGCATGAGCCCCAGACTTGTGAGGCATAGGCCCATATTGGTTTAAGTAGAGTTGTGTATTATAATTATGTTTGTCAGTGATAGTTTATTTTTGTGTTGAAGTAGTCGTCTTAGGAGTGAGAGTCTGTAAAAACTAAATTTGTTCCCCTCTGGAGTTTCAACGCACGTAGTAGCATATGCACCTAGGCTTTCAGTACAGAAAAGCCTCTGCGCAACACCTCTGGTCGGCACACAATAAATAAGTACTCACAAATTTGGTGTTTCATTTGACTGTACCCCCAACTATCTCTATTCTTACATTAGAAGTTCCAGTCAACTAATTTCTTCTCTAACCTCTGATAGCTATTTGAAATTATATTACCTAAAACTTTATTTGTTATCTGTTCCGCAGGTCTTCGCTTCGAGTTGAGTCATAACAAGTTTTAACTGTTTACCCGTTTCATATTTAATTTTTCCAAAAATACAAGCTAACGTAGTTTTAGTATAGAAAGGGGAATGTAAATATGGGTAATGTGTAGATTTTGGTAATCATTTCATCAAGAAATAAATATTTCAAGTAACATTTCGAAATATAGACGGTGTATGTTCGTTGAAAAATTGTATTTATAGATGAAATTATTACCAAATAATACATACTTCCCATAATTTTATTTTCATTCTTAAGTTCACGATTTCTTGTAATTTTGGAAAATATTAGTAGGGAAATGAATGGAAAGTTAAAAATTGTTGTGATTCATCTCGAATAGACACTCTGCGGAATAATTACCATTTATTTTTTTCCTACCATTCGTTAATCAAAGGAATTTAAGACTTCGAATATCGCTAAATGGAAACGCCCATTTTCATTAAGGAGTTATATCATTAGCCACTGCAATCGAGGAGGTATCTACCAAAAACATCTTCATAGCTCCAATGTTCAGAGATAACGTAAATTTCTAAGTAAACGAGAGTTTAAAATTAGCGGACAGCTTGACAATTAATCAAGATTGGTTAATCATTTAAACCGAACAACAAAAGGTGAAAAGCTGATAATAATGCTATTTTATTTTTTTAAACAAGTGTTTTGATAAACAATTTGTACAAAAAAAAAAAGTAATTTAGCCAATTTATTTATTTTAATTATTAAAGTTTCTTCTTGTAAAAATTATGTGACTAAGTTCGATAAGCAATATTGACCGTTATGAGTACAATTGAACTTGGAATTGTCGGTTTTATACCTTCACCCACCTTATCATGAAGGAATCTTCTTCAAAGAACATCTTTTTCATGCTTTCAAAATCTCTTTCAGTTCTTATCAAATAACGAATGTGCATTTTTTTAGTAGTTTCTTTGGCGCGTTTCCTTGGGGGGTTGTGGATGTCCTCGTTTCCATAAGCACTACCGTGTGGAGGAAAGTTCAAATTATTGTTTTGTCTTCTTTTATATCTCCTTACATTTACACCCTGGGTTTCTGTTTCACTGGAATGAAAAATAAAGATATTACAATTTTTTTTCAGGGAATGTCTCGGGGTAATAGTATATGAGAAAAGTCATGAGAATTTTATACCTAGTGGTTCAGTTTATATTAAATATCTGTTTTTATTATTTCTTTTTTTTTAAAGTTATTTAATGAAATTTACAACTGTATAACGGAATACATCAAGTAAATAGAATGTATACATTGACATGAAAAGTCAAGAAGAGAAACTACCCAATGGTAGTACTCAAATAATAAGTTCAAGAGTTTGCTTGGTTTGAAACAAGTGGGTTTGTGGGAGAATGAAGTTTGTGGGAATTTATTAACCATCCAGTTTTGACACCATTTTTCAAGTTCAGTGGTATAGGATGCTATTGCTGGATCAGTGTTAACTGATAATAGACATGTGTTATCCGTATACTTGGTGAGGATAGTATTAGGATGGGTAATGATGTCAGCTGTATAAACTGTGTAGAGGATTGGACCGAGGATACTGCCTTGAGGAACATCAACAGATCGGAGTTTTTAAAGTAATCCTGGGTGCCAGACTTGGTCAAAAGCTTGTTCCACGTTTTTTTTTTTAGGTTTAGGTATAGTTTTTTTTATTTTATAAAATGCTAAAAAAGAAACGAATGGAAAGTTAAAACTTGTTACTTAAATCGAAGCGACAACCTGTGGAACTTACGCTATTTTTCATAGGCAATTTTTTCCTGACGCTAATTGATATTTATTTGTCTATGATTTTTATTCATTCAATAATTTTTATTCGTATAACGGATGGGGATTGAATTGAAATTATAAGTTGTTTACGTTTGGCAGAAGATTTGGGTATCTTTATTCGTACAGCCCGAACAGTAGAAAACCTCATCAGGTATTTGAACATTTCGAATAAAAGATAATTTTATCAGTTATTCGTATCATATTAATTACTTATAAGTAGTTATATTTAGGGATTGTGTTCCGATTTACTTCGGCATCAATACTAATACCCTCTTTTATAACCTAAAGAACTCAATGATATAATAATAATAATAATAATAATAATAAATTCTTTATTTATTCTGGGACAAGTCCCTTTAGAATAACATAATTGTACATTATTGTGGGCTTTAGAGCCTTAGAGTACAAAGAAAAAAAAACAAGCAGGTAAGTCAATCTATAAAGCTGATTAAATAATAATAAATAAATAAAAAAATAACTTCTTATGATAATGAAATAGAACCTAAATAAAATTAAAATAATTACTAAAAAGAACTTTTCACACAAAAAAAAAAATGAATAAACAATATAAATATTATTCTGTTGATAATTTTATGTATGCCCTTCGGGGAACTGGAGGGATAGGAAGTAATCAAATAAGCGGGATTTGAAGGTAGTAAGGGTCTTGGAACAGCGAATGGAAAAAGGGATAGAATTCCACAGGGAACAGGACCTAATCAGGAACGATCTGTCAAAAGTAGCGGTTCGATGGGCCTCTACCGGTCTGCAAGTTTAAAATGTCGTTTTAATTCCAATAGAATGCGCTCTTAGCCTATTGAAGGATTTGCTTATCTCTAAACGCTATTTTGTTTGTTAGTCATTTGTTTACAAAAGTCAGTTGTTTTTAAGTCGTTTACGTGGACGTATCATACCTTTCTTTGGTGTTAAAAATGTCTAATTTTAAGCCAAATAAAGAGCATTTGCGGCATGTCATGATTTTCTTATTCAATCAAAAGAAAAAGGCATCTGAATGTCATCGAATTCTTGTTGAGACTTATGGCGATCTTGCTCCAACCGTCAAGACATGTGAACGTTGGTTTCAAAGTTTCAAACGTGGTGATTTTGATGTTACTGATAAAAAACGAGAAAATCGACCAAAAAAGTTTGAGGACGTCGAATTGCAATCTTTATTAGACGAAGACAATACCCAAACCCAACAAATGATGGCAGAACAGTTGAATGTCACTAGACAAGCCATTTCCGATCGCCTGAGAGCTATGGGAAAAATTCAAAAGGTTGGAAAATGGGTTCCACATGAATTGGACGAACGACAGATGGAAAAACGAAAAATTGTGTGCGAAATGCTGCTTTTACGCCACGAAAGAAAGGGTTTTTTGCATCGAGTTGTAACTGGCGATGAAAAATGGATTTATTTTCAGAATCCCAAACGAATAAAATCACCATCCACATCGAGTGCAAGACCGGATCGTTTTGGGAAGAAGACAATGCTGTGTGTGTGGTGGGATCAGAAGGGAGTAGTCTACTACGAGCTTCTCAAACCCGGCGAAACAGTCAATACCGACCGCTACCGACAACAAATGATCAATTTGAGTCACGCATTGATCGAAAAACGCCCAGAATGGGCTCACAGGCACGCCAAAGTCATTCTTCAGCATGATAACGCTCCTGCACATTCAGCCAGATTGACTAAGGAAACGATTTCTTCGCTTGGTTGGGTACTCCTACCCCACCCGCCGTATTCACCTGACCTGGCGCCTTCTGATTATCACCTATTCTCATCGATGGGACACTCATTGGCTGAGCAACACTTTAATACTTTGGAGGATGTAAGAAAATGGCTCGATGAATGGATTTCAAATAAAGATGAAGCATTCTTTTGGAATGGTATCCATAAATTGCCCGAGAGATGGACAAAATGTGTAGAAAGCGAGGGCCAGTACTTTGAATAAAATATATTATACTTTTTTTTGTAAATTAAATTATATTTTAAGAAATAAACGACATTTTAAACTTGCAGACCTGGTATACAAATCGGAAGGGTGTGAACGGGTATCACGGGAATGGATGGAGGATTTAAATTTGAGGAGCTCATAGATGTATAATGGACGGCTGGATTGGATAACTTGATAGAGGAAGGATGCAAGGAAATACTTACGGCGATAGGAAGGATACAACCACCTCAACTCTTCATAAAATCGGGAGACAGGGGCGTCCCTGGGGATCCCGAAGACAAAGCGTACTATATGTATAATAATTATACTATATATGTAATAATAATTAAAAAACCAGTTGTTATTGTACTGATATATAAAAATATATATATGTTTTCTATATTTCGTTGCATTTACTTTTATCCCAACACCATCCCTATAATTCAAAGAAAATAAAAAAAGGAATAATAATTTTGTTTTTAAATATGCATTGTTTTATTTTTAACAATAAATAAATAATGTAAAAATAACAAAACAAATTTCAAAAATACATATAGTACAATTAATAATAAGTAGAGTCTTCATCAATGCAGGAAAGTCTTCGTTTCTAGATAAATTCCTCATCATTTTGCCATTCCTCAGATAAGTTCGTAAAATAAACAATCTCATTATATTACTAAACATTTGATTTAATTATATTTCATAATGGCCGTAAGGAAGAGTATCCCTTGTGTTAACTAAGGTATGCCGTTTATAATCAAGTTCAATGTCAACCTTATCATCCTTGAGCTGAGCAAGCATAGGAGACGGCAAGCGATGACTCTGACGTCACTAGGCCAGTGCCCCTGTGACGTCACAAGGCCAATGCCACCATGACGTCACAAGGTCATTTACAGTCCTAATGCAGCTAGAATGTAAACAAAGCGATCAAATGTAAACAATGATGACAAAAGCGACCTTTAAAAATGGCCACCACGATGGACTTCACAAGGTCAATGCCCCCGTGACGTCACAAGGTCATTTACAGTCCTAATGCAGCTAGAATGTAAACAAAGCGATCAAATGTAAACATTAATGAGAAAACCAGCGATTACTCTGACGTCACAAGGTCAATGTCCCCGTCACAAGGTCATACACACCTCTACTACTGCTCAAATGTAACAAATCCATCAAATGTAAACAATGCTATGTTGCCAAATCTACAACATTCATTGCGATGTTGCCAAATGGGGCAGGCTCACAGCTCCAACACCTCAAGGACGCCACCCTCTCCTTTACCCTTGCCCTAGTGTGAGATTGAAATACTGGAGCCCTACCGTACATTTGCACAAACCCCTAAATATAACTACTCCTATACATTAATTAATTACACTAGATAAAATATTTGTACAAAAAGCTTTAGTTGCATGTATTATAAAAGGCGAGGATAGGTTTTAAGGGATATCAATAATTTGAAAGATGCTTATGTTTGTTCTTGGGATCCAGAAGAATTGTCCCTCTTATTTATTTTTGGCGGTCCCGAGTCCCAATGAGAGGTCTTAATGATGTTGTTGATGATTATATTTTTAACAATTAAATACATAAAGCTGGAAAATTTAACTAATTTTATAGAAAATAAACGCTTTAAAAATGAGGCGTTCAGGACCATATGAGGATAACTCTAAATTTTAAAAATCTACTTTTTCACTCCTTGGTTTAAGTAACGCTGTCTCCCAAAACTTCAGCTTCAGAACCGGACTAAAGTCATGAGAAATAAAGCGGCAAAGTATTGTGTTTGGCAAAATAGCTTGACTTTACTATCGAAAATGTGAAAAACTCTTGAAATTTCGGTGTTATTCGCTTTTGATCCTGAAAGCCACATGTAGTTTACGATGTAAGTATGTTTCTGATGATGGTGGTGAGCTACATAGCTACCGTAGATTTTGACTATGGGTATCATTAGAGAAGTAATTTTGCCAAAAAAATTTACCAATACACTACTTTTTGTGTATCATAAATTGTATTTCTTAAAGCAAAGTTACATACCATGTCCATGAGCAAGCTAAATTATTTTATGGTGCTTAGAATGTTCTTCGAAAGTCCTTACCGTGATCCCGATCGGTATCTTCTTTGCCTCTTACGATCTCGTTCTCCTGGTCTTTTGTATTCCTTGCCACTACCTACTATTTCAGTAGTTGAGCAATGACTAGAAGCAGGTCTCTTCGGCATAACCTTTTTTGTGAACTTCAACTAGGCATTACCAATTTAATTTCTTTCTTTCTTAATAGTAAAACGTTCTTGGCACTATGTGAAAAAATCTGTAAAATGTATTTCATGTTTTATATCTGATGAGTCATAAGTTTTTGACAGTGCAAGGTTAGTTTTATGAAATATTATTAGCTGTCATGAATGTGAATATGTAACCTTTTTGTAATTATTTATGACACGTGTTTTATTTATTATCCTTACTATATTTTTGTATGGTATAGATCTCTATCTGGCTCTCAGATGATGGAATTTGATTAAAGAGATGTCGATAAAAAAATGAATTCCTCGAATTAATGATTTGCAAATTAGGTTTTTGTTTTTTTTTAGAAGGGCTTAATTATAAGTAGGAAAAAACTGTGAGGCTTCACAAATCTTAGTACGGGTGTCAAATTTATAAACGTTTCTTTAGAACCTATTATTCCTTTGTTGCATTTTAATGCCCTAAAGTCTACATTTTTCGTTCCACAGCGTGATAAACTAAATGCACGGTAGATAGTGGATCAAACTGTGTAGTTAGTACCTTCGTTATTGGAACCATTATTTCAGTCAAATCGATCTGCATACATAACATTTTATAACCATTAAATTATTCTGTAAAATATTAGTTAACAATAATATTTTGTTAATAACACTAGATGCTATATGTCAGATATTGCGTTTAAGCATTATCAATGCCTTCATTTAAAAAAATGTATTGTTATTTTTCTTGACAGAGGAGAAGAGTATTTTGCTCTGGCGTGGAACCACGTTTGATGTATCTTTTCCTTTCTAACTGGCTATCTTTTTGCCTAAAGCAACGAAAAATAGGCAGTCACAAAAGAAAATGCACCAAAAATGTTGCCCTAACAGATTAAAATACTCCTCTCCTCTATTTAAGAACAATACCAATACATTGTTGATTAAAGGCATTAAAACTTAAATATGTAGTAACTAGTATTATTTACAAAATAACGCTTTATTGAATAATTTAAAAGGTTTTAAAGCGTTATGTATGCAGATCGATTCCTTAGAAATAATGGTTGCAATAAATGACAAAGATACTGCACAATTTGATCTTATATCCCCTGCTCATCACTTGGAATATCAACCCTGATTGTGTTGTTTACTATGTAAAGTTTGTTATCTAAATAGTTTACTGTTTAATTAAAAATCAAAGGTTGAGACGCTCTGTTAGCTTGTTGGGGTATGGATGTCTCAAAAATAATTTGTTAGACCCTTCAGACTGAACTTGAAAATAAGGAAATGTTGCCACGTTGCATATTTCTAGATATAAGAAAGAAAAGCGTGTTTCCACATTTGCCCGAGTGTTTCCAATCTTCATTAGTGACCATTTTTTTTTTTTCATTTTTAGCAGTTTTAATCATCATCCCAGGAATTTCCATAAATTCTCAGCTCTATTTCTGTACTTTCTGCCGAGCTTGGTCGATAAGTCCTAATACAATTTTATAAAATGATAACTCTTTTTTCACATCCTGACGTTTGTGATGTTTCTCGTATAATTATTTAGACGTGACATGATTTCGAGAAGAGATATTTGAACTTGAGGTTGCATAACTCCGTTCAAAACGGCAACACAGATCATTAACACGACTATTAACGATCTGTGACCAGAAATATTGAAGGTCTGAAAGAGGTAAGTTGCAATATTGAAACAATTACCTATCCCTGATTTTCTTGAATATGTTCTTGCAAAAGTTTTCTCTGACATTCCCTGGCTTTTGAAATATTGAATGAGCTGTTAATTAATGAAATATTTTACTAAAAAATCGGATTGAAACAAAGAGAAACAAGTGTTTTCCACTATAAATGCCTTTTTAACAAATTGCAAAAATTCAATCTATTAGGATAGCTATCCAACTACAACAACGAAACTCTTGCCTCTGCAATGTGACAGATTTATGTTTATATGCAGGTAACAATCAAAGAGCCTGCCTTACCTATGATTTCAGTTTTTCATATACCTGAAGCTCAATGGAACTATTGGAAAAGGGAGAAGATATTTCAATGTATAACAGCAAAACGTAAAAAGTACATTATCAAATGGTAAGAATTATCATTATCCAGCCAATGGGTCTTCAATGTTAAGAGATGCATCTACAAACAGAAAAGCACATTTACACGTTACTCATGAATGGGATGTAAGAAATATAAGGTACACATGTAAGACTAAAATATGTAAACTTCAAAATTCAGATTAACTACAGAGATTCATATAAGTCTAAATTTATCATGTGACAAAAACTGAAAAAAAATTTTTAATATAGGGAAAAATGACTAGTAACTAATTTTGTAGAATATTGTTTTTCCTATAAGCTGCTTACAAAGTATTTTCTATTACTTTCAAGGCCATAAAAAAATAATGAAATAATTTTAGATGTATTGATTATAAACTTAAAATATCATGGATTATGAAACTAATTCCACCATGAATCCCTTTAATATGTAATTGCTTCATTTTTTACCAAGATTTTTTCAAATGATTTTTGTAGAGGTGGTAAATTTATCTTGATGATCATGTATGCACTTCCTGGGTAAACTGTCTGTTGGTGCTGAGACCAGGTGTTATGTTGTGTCTATTGAATACACTTTTATCCTTTCAATCTGTCTGTTTTATTAGCTAAAAACCCTACCTTAACAAGGGTTATGGGCCCAGACACTCTATATGGATAAAAGTTTGGTCGGTTTTTTTTTAGTTCGTTAAATAAGTGACGGTTGGTGGAGTGTATAAACATAACCTACCACGCCGTGCCGGTTTCGTGATTTCTGTGTTATATTCCACTCAAACCTAAAAATGAGTGCATCGGGCTCAGGAATACCCATTGTTGAGAAACTAATTGGACGAGAGAACTATTCCTCATGGAAATTCGCAATGAAGGCGTACCTAGTGCACGATGACTTATGGGAAGTAGTCGAGACACAGGAGCTGAAAGAGGATGATGATTGGAAGAAGAAGGACCGAAAAGCTCATTCCAGGATCATTCTATTTGTCGAAAAAACCAACTACTCTCATATTCGAGATACCAAGACTGCTTCGGAAGCCTGGAAAGCCCTGGAGACTGCCTTCGAAGACTCAGGCCTAAGTTGAAGGGTAGGTTTATTAAGATCCCTTGTCACAACAAGACTTGAAACCTGCCGAAACATTGAAGATTACTGCGACAGGATTATGTCAACTGCCCACAAGCTCAATGAGATCAAATTTGCTGTGAGTGACGAATGGATTGGTACCCTTTTACTAGCAGGCCTCCCAGACTATTACAGGCCTATGATAATGGCCCTTGAGAGTTCCGGAACCCCGATAACCGGTGATTTCGTGAAAGTAAAGTTAATGCAAGACGTCAGGAATTCCGACTATGAAGAATCAGATGGCTCTGTTCTGGCAAGTGTTGGGAACAATAAGCGTCAGCAGAAAACCTTCAAGTGTTTTAAGTGCAATCAAGCGGGACATTTCGCAAAAGACTGCCGTTTAAATCGGAATCATAATCTAAAAGAGACAAGACCTGTAAGTACTGATCCTGTAAAAAGGGCCCTTTTGGCGGCAAATCCCGCAAAAGAATTTTGGTATCTTGATTCTTGTGCTTCTGCACATATTACAAACGATAAAACGAAACTTAAGGACTCTAAACCATGCACATTCTCAGTATTGGCAGCAGATGGGTCTAATCTTAGTGCTGACATCAGTGGTAGTGTGGACTTACAACTGCACACCGGTGACAAAACGGTAGAAGCAGAAGCTAGTGATGTGTTCTTTATGAAGGACTCCGCAGTCAACCTACTTTCTGTGAGCAAAATCGCTCAAAAAGGTTATTCAATCACCTTCGATAGGTCAGGAGGTTACATTCATGATGGGACGGGTGAGTTGGTGGCATCAGCTTTTTTGAAAAATGGAGTCTATTGCATGAGAACTTTACAGTCTAACAGATGTTTTTATACAGCTCAAAGTAAAGATTTTCTATGGCACAGGAGATTGGGCCATATGAACCGTAAGGCTATGACCAAACTCAAGGACTCATCCTTCGGTTTGAAAAGCAGTGTAGTGGTTAAGGATCCTTGCGAAATTTGCATCATGGGAAAACAATGCCGTCTTCCATTTAAAAGAAGTAGGATATGCTCAGAAAATATCTTAGAGCTAATTCACACCGACCTGTGTGGCCCAATGGAGCAGGTATCGGCCGGTGGTAGGAAGTATTTCTTAACTTTTATTGATGATTATTCCCGGATGATGTTTGTCTATTTTCTTAAGAACAAGAGTGAGGTTTTCACAGTGTTTAAACAGTTCAAGGCCATGGTCGAGAAGCAAACGGGAAAAAAGGTTAAAAAGGTTCGTTCAGATAATGGAGGAGAGTACATCAATAATTCTCTACAGGATTATCTAAAATCAGAGGGAATAATTCACCAGTTGACTGTAAGATATACCCCTCAACAAAACGGAGTTGCTGAAAGGGCCAACAGGACTATTGTTGAAAAAGCCAGGACAATGTTGTTGGACGCAGATCTTTCAAAAGTGTATTGGGCGGAGGCCGTATCCACGGCTGCCTATCTCCTGAACAGATCTCCATCATCGACCCTGAAGGATGTAACGCCATATGAGAGGTGGTATGGTCGGAAACCAAACCTGTCTCATCTGCGTGTTTTTGGGTGTAAGGCGATGGTACACGTCCCAAAACAACGAAGAAAAAAGTGGGATTCAAAGTCAGAAAAACTCGTGTTTATGGGCTATTGTGACGCTACCAAAGGATATCGTTTTCTCGACCTAAATACTAACATAGTCACCTTAAGTAGAGATGTCATATTTCTGGAAGAAGGTGACGGAGCGAATGAAAAAGCGACCACTACGGAAAAACCAACTACTACTGAAGCTATCATTGATGACACTAAAGTGGAAACCTCTGAAGAATCAGAACTTCAGGATGAAGTGCATAAAGATGGTGAAGACCCTCAAAAAGAAGTCCCAAGTGAAGATGAACCTTTTCACGGATTTGACAACACAGGGATTGAAAAAGTACCAGATGCCCCTCGTCGTTCCACCCGTCCACCAAAACCTAAAATTTGGCAGGACCATGTCACATATTACACAGAAGAATTTGAATCATCTGACACCATTTGTGTAGAAGAAGCGTTAAGTGGCTCTGATGCGGAACAGTGGCAAGGAGCCATTAAGTCAGAATTTGCATCTCTGATAAAAAATCAAAGTTTTGAAGAGGCTGATCTACCTAAGGGGGTGAAACCTTTAAAAACTAAGTGGGTTCTAAGGATCAAGCCTGGAAAGTATACAAGCCCGCCAACATTCAAAGCGAGGCTGGTGGTGAAGGGATGTAGTCAGATTGAAGGTGTCAACTTCTTTGAAACATACTCACCCGTCGTGAAACACTCATCCATCAGATATCTATTAGCAATGGCAGCTCAGAAAGATTTTGAAATTGAACAGATGGATGTCACCACAGCTTATTTATATGGTGATTTAGATGACACAATATATGTGACTCCACCGGAGGAATACACTTTCACCTCAAAAACAAAAGACAAGGTTTGGAGACTCAAGAAAGCTGTATATGGTCTGAAGCAAGCCGGGAGAAACTGGAACAGGAAACTTAATGAAGCGCTAAGCGAACTTGGTTTCAAGAGATCACAAGCAGACCCTTGCATTTATTACTGCGGAAGTGATGGGAGTTTTGTCATCATTGCTATTTATGTGGATGATCTTTTGTTTTTTGGAAAGGACTCAAAATTAATTCAGAACATAAAGGAATCCCTTGCAAAAATTTTTGATATGAAGGATCTTGGCCCAGTGAATCAATGTATCGGTATGAACATTACCCGAGATAGGAAACATGGAAAAATTTGGGTGTCACAAGAAGAATATTGTAACAAAATAATCAAGAAATTTGGAATGAGTGAAGCCAACCCAGTGTCCTCCTCTTGATCCTGGACTGAATCTGGAACCTGCAGATGACGATGGTGAAGAGGTGGTTGTCCCTTATCAAGAAGCGATTGGTAGCCTCCTTTACTTGTCTCAAGTGACTAGACCAGATATATCCTTTGCAACTAATCTTCTCAGTAGGTTCAATCAGCGTCACAATAAAAGTCATTGGCAAGCTGTAAAGCGCATTTTTAGATATTTAAAAGGTACTATTAATTACAAATTAGAGTTTTCTTCAAAGAGTAATGATCAATTGACAGCTTATTGTGATGCTGATTGGGGGAACAAATTGAATGATAGATACTCTGTGACTGGTTGTTCATTTAAAATGTCAGGTAGCTTGATCTCTTGGTTTAGCAAAAGACAAAAAACCATTGCTTTATCTACTTGTGAAGCTGAGTATATGGCTCTATCATTTACAGTGCAGGAGCTGTTATGGCTTAGACAATTAATGTCAGAAATTGACCCTGAAAGTGCCAATAAGTGTTTTAGTGTTCATTGTGATAATAAGAGTGCTATACAACTTGCAAAGAACTCTGTTACTAATCCTAAATCAAAACACATAGATATTAGATATCATTTTCTAAGAAAACATGTCGAAGATGGAATTGTTTCTATCAAACATGTTTCAACTGATTTTATGTGGGCCGATATGTTAACTAAACCATTAAGTAAAGATAAGCATGTGACTTGTGTAAAAAATTTGGGTCTTGTAATGTAGTGCATCTAATGTGTAATTATAAATTTAAGGGGGTGTGTAGAGATGGTAAATTTATCTTGATGATCATGTATGCACTGCCTGGGTAAACTGTCTGTTGGTGCTGAGACCAGGTGTTATGTTGTGTCTATTGAATACACTTTTATCCTTTCAATCTGTCTGTTTTATTAGCTAAAAACCCTACCTTAACAATTTTAAGGTGAGGAATGATACAATAAAATTTGCCAGCATTTTTAATTAAAAAAATATTTTGCGACAAAAACAAAAATACATTCTAATATTTAAAGCACATAAATACTTTATTGTTAATACACAATTGAATATATATATTTTTTAATTTATGTACAGTTCAATAACACTGTTCTGCACCAAAATCTGCCCTGGAAAAATAATGGTGTTTCCTTATGTTTTGTGGTGTTCTGAATAGGAATCTGATCTCTAAAATTCTTTAACACGTACAGTTTTTTGAAAAATCACCATTTTGTTCAGGTAAATGAGGATTTTGGATGGCCTATGCATAATGACAGATTTTATTTTTATTTTTTAATAGAAACCCATGTATTAAGTTAGGTAGAAGCAGTAGATAGTAGGTACTAGGTAGAAGTAGTTGATGGTATGACAGTTCAGATATTTTATTTTGCTCCTATAGTAATCTAATCCCATTTAAATGTAACTGTCTACTTCTCTGGTCAGAAAGGCTTGACAAAACTACCTGCTGGACCCTCATGACTTCCCTTTGAGAGGTATAGGAACACAACTAGCAGGGAGGGGACCCACATACCTGGGAGGAAACCCTTGACTGGTTAGCTGATCCGTAAGCACCAGAGAGAGAAAACCTACTTATATTCTGAACATGCTTAGCGAGTGCAAAAACTCAGTGAACATTGGTGATATTGAGAAATCAAAGCAAGCCATTCTCTCCTCTAGTGAAGAAAGCATACCATCTTTAGTTTTATGTAAAGTGGGAAATCAGGATAAGGATTGGGGTCCTAAAGTTTGCTGCAGTAGATGTATGAGGTACCTTAGGCTGTGTTTACACCAAAGTCTTCCACAAGTTGCGGCAACTTGTTGCCGGTTTTAAGAAAATTCAGCAACTGTTTTTGTCTTCCACTTGTGGACAACTAAAAGTGGAAGATTTGTTGCTGCGCAGGTATCTAGCAACTTGTGGAAAACAAGTCGAGAACTGTTCCCCCTCCACGCGCCCTATTCATAATTAAATAGTGCTGTAAATGCATTTATTCATAAATAAATAGTGCATCTGGTTTATGTAAGAACCAAATTAATTATAATAAATTAGTCAAGTATTTACAAATAATTTGTTCTAAATATTTACAAGGTTTCTTATTAGTATATATTTACAATATTTTAAATATTTATATTTTACTTACAGTATGTTATTAGATACATTTTCTAAATATGGTCACCGCAATATGACAGTTTCAAAAGAAGGGTATGCCTTTTTATTACCAGTGCGGCTTCTTTGTTCTCAATAACCTGGGCACCTAGCAAAAGTGTGGCTTTCGTAAAAATATTTTGCAGCCTGTACAGTGGGTTCGTTTTATCTATATTACCATTTGGTGGTAACCAGTGCTCCTTGAAGAGGCGAATACCGCTGGGTTCGTTTGAACTGGTAATAAATAGCCAGGAGGCGGGCACTTGTACCTGTTCTAAACACTTATCTTTAACAAAAGTTTTAGGGCATCCATTGGTACAAGCAAAAATATTTAAATTATCAATAACCAAAATTTCATATACGCAGAATGCAAATTGTTGTACTTAAAAATATGTATAGATAACCAAATCATACCTAACCATTTACTGTCTCACATTATTAATCTGAAAAATTTTTTAATAAAAATTATTTAAATAACACTAAACAAAATAATTTCTTCAATATTCTAGGAAATAAAATATTAAACCTAGATAAAAAACAAGCTTATTGGCTAATCAGAACAAATAGGAAAAAATTGCAACCTCACTTAGATAAAATTAATAATGTAGATAATAATTCATATGCACAAATCTATAACATATGCAAAAAATGGAGTAACATATTAAAAGATATCAAAATAATAAATATAAAATTTAAAGCAAAAAAAACCTAACAAATCAACATTCAGAAACCCGTATAATAACAATGAAATAGCAAATAAGCATTGTACAACAATCTTTTCTAACAATTTGAGAAATATTTTTATTTTTATAGAGAAAAGATAGGCCCTCGGCCAGGATACGAACCCGGAACCTTTGTCTTTCCATGACAGCGCTCTACCAATTGAGCCACCAAGGCAAATACATTAGAGTCGTTAACTTAACAACTAATATAATACCCAACAACATTATAACTTTATTAAGTCTAGGGGATAATTTTAATTATGACCCAAATAATAAAAAAAATCGACATTTTTCAAATGTTAGCGGACATTGAAGCTATAATCATAAATTTAGACACTCCCAAAACACATAGAAATGGACTTAGGAATAATATTAATAAAAACATCTTAAATTATTTGAACAAAGAAAAAAACAAACCTAATAACATTTTGTAATAAATAAAAGGAAATAATAATAAACACAATATAAACGTGATGATAACTGATTTATTCAGAGCGCACACAAGAGTACAAAAACAAGCATGAAAACAGGAAGCAACTACCACTCAGTAAAAACTACCACTGCCATATGTATCCAGTGGTGACATAATCACACATACAATTATACTTAATAATAATATTAACTAATTACACTTAATAATAATATTAACTATGTGGGGAATTATCAACAACACCCACCCTTAATTCCACATTCGGTCTAAGATTATACATTAACAAGATTTACAAGTTTACAGAAATATTCAAACTTAATTTTTGTTAATGCCTTAGTTAATAAGTCTGCTATTTGTTCTTTAGACTCAATATAAATTATTTTTACAATTCCCTTACTCACTAGGTCTTTAACATAGTTATATTTAATATCATAATGTTTAGATCTTTTTGTTTCTAAGGTTTGAGCTATTTTAATTGTCCCTTTATAATATAAACATGGATCTATTTTTGATCTTTTAAATCCCAAATCAAGAATTTTATTATTTATGTAATTATTCCAAGTTTTAGGACTTTGCCTTAGACCATATAGTGCTTTAACCAATTTTAATACCTGCACTTCACTGCACTTGAGACCATCCGGTGGCCTCATATACACAGGAACTGATAACTCACTTTTTAAAAATGCTGAACGCACATCTAGTTGGTTGATGTAGAGATCACGTTCAACAGCCACAGAGAGCAGGATTCGAAGAGTGACCATCCTTGCCACTGGGGCGAACAAGTCTTCATCCTCTGTTGAAGGTTGTTGGTAGCCCCTTGCTACCAAACGAGCTTTCTTCTTGGGTGCACCATCCACAATTTTTGAGGTAAAAATCCATCTACTATCAATTATTGGCTGGTCTTCTGGAGGGTCAAACACCTCCCAAGTCTGATTTTCTTCTAAAGAAGACAATTCATTGTTTATGGCTTCTTGCCAACCCAAGTCCTTGATGGCATCATCATAACTTTGAGGAGTATCACATGCAGAGAGAGCCATCTCATACGCCAGTGATGTGACAAAATCTTCAAGATATTTAGGCTTCATTGTCATTCGTTTCGATTTTTTTTCTGATTTTTCTTCTTCTTCATCTAATGATTCGAAACCATAAAAATCTTCTACATCATCAGTAGTAGACTTCCTTGGGTTATCTTCTTCAGGCAGAACCACAATATGTTTAGTGTCAGTAACAGGCAATTCTTGAGATGTTTCTGATCTTCCATTTTCATCAAAAATAACATTACGGGCAAACTCTATTTTCCTCGTAGAGGGATTCCACAGCCTGTAACCGTTTTCGCAGAAACCGACAAGAAAAAGTCTCTTTGACCTTTCACCAAGTTTCCCTTTCCTGTCCTCTTTATGGATGTGAGAATATGCTGGGCATCCAAAAACTTTTATTTTCTTGAGATCAGGTTCAAATCCATACCATCGCTTTGCAGGAACTTCACCATCGGGTAGGGCATTTGTGGGTAGTCTATTAACAAGATATGTCGCTGACATAATAGCCTCTCCCCACATTTCCTTTTCCAAATTACTATCAAACAGTAGGCATCTAGCTTTATCAAGCAATGTTCGATTCATACGTTCCGAGATGCCGTTCTGGGATGGATTCCTCGGCATAGAATATTCTAATACAATCCCTCTTGTTTTACAAAAATTAATAAAATCATGAGATACGTATTCACCTCCTCTATCGCATTTTAAATTTTTCAGTGACACACCAAATTTAGTTTCAGCCATTGCCAAATACCACTTAAATTTTTCAAATACTTCTGATTTATGCCTTAATAAGTGAGTAACACAAAAGTGACTAAAATTATCAACAAAAGTAACAAAATAATTGTACCCATCATAAGTGGGAGGTGTTATCTTACCACAAACGTCACTTGATACTCTCTCCAAAATTCTTGTAGACTTCCTTTCATCTGGGATCCGCTTAGCATAAGGTAGCTTTGCTTGTTTACCTTTCATACACACCTCACATCGTCCAACCGGGTACTTAGAAGAATGTCCCATTCTTCGGTGCATCAGATCGTTTATATGGCCTGTCACATTTGCATATTCCTGAAATACATTGAGTTTGACAACATATAAACGTCCAAAAGCTTGTCCATATAACACTTTTTTTCCATAAAATATCATTACAGACGATTTTTCAAAAATCACGCGACATCACTTTTCTTCTAATTTCCGAACTGATAACAACAAATTGAATGCTAAATTTTCACAAATGAGAACGTCAGAAATTTGAATTCGAGCACCGTCATCAGAAAAACAAGATAAGTTACCCTTATGAGTTGCTCTAACACATTGTCCTTCCTTAGCAACACTAATGTTAACTTTTTCCGGACCAATGTCTTTCAAATACGGTCTATATTATAGACCGTATTTGAAAGACATTGGTGAAACATGATTATAGACTTTATAATCATTTTTCACCATGTGACTACTTGCACCACTATCAACAACAAACATCAAACTTGCAACCTTCTCACCAGGTGTCATCAAACATGTGTCCTTCTTAACAACTGATAAACAATCCACACTCTTTTCATTAAAAGATGTCATAAATGTAAACTCTTCCTCATTGGACACTCCAGCTACGTGTTTATTTCTTAATTTCGGACAATTGTTCTTCATATGTCCCTGCTGTTTACAATAATAGCATTTACCAACAAATGAGCTGGATTGCACATTAACTTTAGCATCCTTTGTTTTGGTAAATTTGAATTTGGCCTTTGGATGTTTATAAGACACAAAAGCACTCACCTGCTCTTCCTTCTTGCCTCTTCTCTCCTCTTCTGCAAGTAGAGTATTTTTCACATATTCTAGGCTAATTGTTGATTTGTCCCTATTGCACAAAATATCCAATGCAGAGACTACACTGTCGAAATCCGAAGGCATAGCCATCAATAACTGATTGACGATCTCCTCTTCGTCCAATTTTCCACCGGCCACTTTAACCTCGGATGCGAGGGATTCAAATTCCTGGAAGAATTCTTGAAGTGCCTTATCCTTTTTAAACTCGAGCTTCCGCCAGATCTTTTGAGCAGTCACAAGTGATTTCATACCTTTCTTCTCATACGTGGATGAGAGGGCATCAAACATTTCATTTGCAGTCGTCTTATCTTTGATCATCGACAAAATACTGTCTGCCAAACCCTGAACAATTATGTTTCGTGCTTTGATATCATCTTGTTTAAACTTTTTAAGTTCCGCTTGCTCAGTAGGGGCTTCTTCCGTCAACACATGGGCCACACCATTTTGCTCCAACAATAGCTTCATACGAAAGCTCCAATTAGTTGGCTCCATCAAACGGCTTAATTCCCAACAGAATATTTGTCGCACTGGCCATCGTTTAACCGCGTAATAAACCCACAACACAGTAACAAAAACTTCAGACCACGTGCGATAATAATCTCGAAACGGATACATACTAAATTTCCGAAATCACGTTTATCAATTTTCCACTTAAGAGTTTCCTCAGACATCTGGGCCCATAACCTTTTGTAATAAATAAAAGGAAATAATAATAAACACAATATAAACGTGATGATAACTGATTTATTCAGAGCGCACACAAGAGTACAAAAACAAGCATGAAAACAGGAAGCAACTACCACTCAGTAAAAACTACCACTGCCATATGTATCCAGTGGTGACATAATCACACATACAATTATACTTAATAATAATATTGACTAATTACACTTAATAATAATATTAACTATGTGGGTAATCATCAACAACATAACACAATAAATAAATTTAATAAAATTATAAACAATGATCTTAAAAATACAAAAAATTATGTTAAAAATAACAAAAATATATGCATTATTAAATCTGATAAAACTAAACAATTGGTTATTATGACAAAACATAATTATCAACAAAAGATTTTAGACATAATTAATGATAAACAGACTTACAAAAGTATCAGAAATAACCCCATGATAGAACTGAACAATAAAGTTAAGAAATATATATAAATAAATAAAATATAAATTTATTGATAAAAATTACAAAAATAAACTTTCAAATAACTATTTTAATACCCCTAGAATGCATGGCTTGATTAAGATGCATAAATAGAATTATCCTCTCAGACCAATAGTTGATGGAACTAATAACCCAACGGATAATCTAGCCAAATTTCTAAATGGGGCCTGAGACAATTTAAACAATGATAACGAGTTTGATATAAAAAACGCAATATAATTGAACAATAAATTAAAGCATATTAATTTACAACCCGACCAAATAATTGCCAGTTTAGACATTGTCTCCATGTTCCCTAACATTCCATCAAAATTAGCAAATAAATCAATTAACGACAATTGGGAAAAAATGGAACCTCATACTTGCATTAAAAGTAAAACAATATTCATTGAAGGAATTAAGCTATGTACTGAAAATGGATATTTCACTTTTCAAAATAAATTTTATAAACAAATAACGGGTTTACCGATGAGAGGCAGACTTTCAGTGAATATTTCTGGAATAGTAATTAATCACATTATTAAAGAAAGTTTACTAAAACTGAACAACCCTCCAATTTTTATAGCAAAGTATATAGATGATCTGTTGGTTATTACTATTAATAATATTTTAGAAAAATTCAACAAAATCCTAAATGAACAAAATAAAAATATAATTTTTACACTGGAAATGGAAACCGAAAACTCAATTAATTTTTTATATATTACAATTTTCAGAGAACCAAAAAATAACTATCTTACTACTAAATGGTTCAAAAAAGATGTAACCTCTAATAGATTGTTAAACTATTACTCAAACCACCCTATTGCCCAAATAAAAAATGTAGCTGCTAATCTGATTGGAAGATCTATTAAATTAACAGATGTCAAATTCTTAAAAGAAACAAAAAATAAAAAATTCGAAATAGTATTCAAAATTCTATTAAGCAATGCCTTTCCAAATAGTCTTATAAACAAGTTATGGTACACACAATATAAAATAATAAATAATAATGATAATAATAGCATACCAAAGAATATAAATATTAACCTCATTACTAATGAAAATATTAAGGATTCAAAAAAACTTATCCATAGTAATACTATGTACCTAATCAATCAAAATTACAAAAATTTTTAAAATAGGAAAAAAAAAATTGAAACTTTCATATTGTAGTGACCATATTTAGATAATGTTCAAACCTTTTGTAGGGTCAATATTTTTTGTTATATTATAGCTATTGGTGTATATATTATTAATATTAATCGTCACCATGTATACAAATTATAATATTATAGTAAAGGTAAAAATTGTCATAAAAGTGAACTTAAAGGTTATTGGGTATTCCCCTTGTTAGCCATTTTCATTATTATAGTTAGTATTAGAACTATTAATTATAAATCAACATCACAATTATAAGTCTATATGCTCAATAACTATTGAATAATGATATTAAAATATGTTAGTAAGAATAAATATAGACGCTAGGTTCAAATAGTCCATACTATTGATTTTAACAAAACCAGCGGTATTATTGTTCATGTAAGGTTTATTAGGTAGTCCTCTTGTAACCCAATTTAATGATAAACTTATTAATTAAAATATAACATTTAAATAACAAGCTTCTGTACTCTATTACGGTAATATTTAATATTGAAATACATATGTATAGTAAAAACAAGTGTGACATTTAATATTACTTTGGAATATGTTACTAATTTTATCATGTACCATTATTAATTATGGTTCATTACCAGTGTATCTAATAACATACTGGAATTAAAAGATAGAAATTTTTTTTTTTTTTATAATTATTGGTCAGCTATTTTAATTTTTAAATAATTTTATTTTAAGGAGGAAAGATATGCCCCCGGCATTAAAATTATTTGTAAATACTTGACTAATTTATTATAATTCTTTTGGTGCTTACATAACCCAGATGCACTATTTATTTATGAATAAATGCGTTTACAGCACTATTTATTTATGAATAGGGCGCAGCAACAAGTCTTCCTCTTTTAGTTGCCAACTTTCTTTGATCTTTACCGACTCTCTGCGGGAAACGAAAATTTAGTGGAAGATTTGTCTTTCCACAAGTGGAAGACAAAAACAGTTGCTGTATTTTGTAAAAACCGGCAACAAGTTGCCGCAACTTGTGGAAAACTTATGGAAGACTTTGGTGTAAACGCGTCTGAAGAAGAACTTTTAGTTGACAACTTTTAGTTTTCCACAATTTGTTGCCAATTTTGGTGTAAACGCACCTTTACAGGTTGGCTTCAAGGAACACACACACAGCCCTTTGCAGTTCCAATGGTATGGTGTGTGAACCACAAAACCATGTTAGTGACTGTTATTTTTGCAAGACAAATAGAAAAGGTTTCTCAAAGCGAACAAAATCCAGGATGGAATACCCTAATTGTCCATCTGCAATTAGACCAGTCCCCCATAATGATACGTCAACAGTTCCATAGCCACCTGAAACAGTTTCTATACTTCCTGATGAAGAAACTATCCCAGAGGATGTATAACCCGAGCCTAGATGGAGTGGAGAATCCTCCAGTTGTACTCCATCTGAAGAACCTATACTAATAAGCCAAGGTCAATTAAATGACCTTGTACATGATTTAAATCTGTCTAAATCAAAGGCTCAATTGCTTGGATCGCGGCTACAGCAGTGGAATCTCCTTGGAAAAGGGGTTAAGATATCGTATTTTAGGAGTCGTGAGTCAGAAGTTCTTCATTTCTTTTCAATGGATGGAAATCTTGTTTACTGTAATGATATACTTGGTTTGTTGGACAAACTTCGGTTACCACAAGATAGTTCGGAATGGAGGTTGTTCATCGACAATAAATTCAGCTTAAAATGTGTTCTCCTTCATATTGAAAACAAGTACCCCTCAATCCCAGTTGCTTATGCAGTAGAAATGAAAGAAACTTATGAAAACATTAAAATACTAATGGAAAATATAAAATATAGTGAATTTAAGTGGAACGTATGTGCTGATCTATAGGTAATGGCCATGCTTATAGGTCTTTAGCAGGTTTTACAAAGTACTGTTGTTTTTTATGTGAATGGGACAGCAGAGCAAGACAAAGTCATTACACAGTGAAAGAGTGGCCTTCTCGAAAAACGAATGTGCCTGGCCAAAAAAACATTGCTTATCTTGCTTTGATTGACAAATCAAAAATTTTTCTACCACCACTTCATATCAAACTGGGCCTAATGAAAAATGTTGTTAAGACAATGGACAAATAAGGGGAAGGATTTGCTCACTTTAAAATTACCTTTCCTAAACTTAATGATGCAAAAATTAAAGAGGGAATTTTTGTTGGTCCACAGATAGGATCACTAGTAAAAGATCAGGAGTTCTTAGAAAAATTGACATCTTCAGAAAGAATAGCATGGGTTTCATTTAAAGAAGTAAGCAACCTTTGGGGAAATTTGAGGTCAAATGGCTATGAACAAATTGTGACTGAACTGTTCCAAGCCTACCAAGTACTTACTGGTACTGTAACACGTCCTTAAAAATCCATTTTCTCCATTCCCACTTAATCATTTTTCCCTAAAATCTTGAAGCTGTATCTGATGAACACGGGGAACGGTTCTATCAGGATATTGCCGAAATGGAAAGGAGGTATAGTGGAAAATGGAATGAAAAAATGCTTGCAGACTACTGCTTGAGCCTTCAGACAGAAACACTTCAAGAGGACTACTAAAGGAAGAAAACTACACATTAGGTAAAAATTCTAATTTTACGGTTTATGTATTAAACATATTGTACTATCAGAACGCCTTATTTTGTATTTTATACTTTATATACATAAATGAATAAATCATGTCAGTAAGTTAAGCGCCTTCTATTTATGAAAACCTTATTTTTTTTGTGAACACATTGATTTCTCTGAAAACTGTACGTGTTAGAATTATTCTGATGCTAGATTTGGATTCAGCATCATTGAAAACATAGAATGCAGTGATAATTTTTCAAGTGCAAAAAAAATCTTTTTTTTTGCAGAAAAGTGTAATTTTATATAAATATGTGTGTGTATATATTGTTACGGGCTACTGGGTATTAAACTATTGCTAAATCAAAGATACTCATATTTATTAACAAAAGTGATTAAAAGAATACAATTAAACTATTAGCACTTAAATTATTAAACTGATATAAATTTACAATACCAATATTCTGAATATTTATTATAATCTAGGCCTAATTCCTATTTAATTATTACAATAATATAAGATATTACTAATTCTAAATGACTTAACTATTTACATAAATTTGTATGAATATTATACACTACAATTTATTACTACTAATTAACACTTACAGTTCATGAGTCCACCGACTGTAAGATATCCAAATATCATGGAACTGACACACAGTAACAAACAGAAACAGTTTATTACACTCGCGAGACTGTCACAGTTCACTGATACACTTATTACACTGGCCGGTTCAACACTGACTAGTTTATCACACTGACACTCACTTATTACAGATCATCACCGTGCCTGGTCTACTCTCAGACTGACTCGCTCGAGGCGAGGGAGGTATTTAAATAGGCAAGGCCGAACATTCTAGAACACGGAAATGGGGGAAGCTGTTCCGGGAATGTCTAGAACATTCTTAATCACTTCCGACAAAAGGAGACGATCGAGAAGGTCCTAATCCTATTTTAACTTCTCCCGCCGACGGATTTAAGCCGCTAATCCCTGGCTTCCGTCTTCCTGTCTGTGACCATAACAATATATTACTTATAAAATAATGGTTATATTTTAAAAGTCTAAAGTTATGCTGTCAATATATTTTTTAAAATTCCTCTTGTGAATTCCTAATAATATTGGTTCTTAACTCTTAATAACCCCTGTCAGTAAGATGGATACTTCCTTTGTTATTGGTTCCAATTCGCATGATCTCATCATTGTGGACAATATTGTTTTTATTTCCATCATTGCAAGCTTTTGTCTTTAGAAATGCATTTAGAAACAGAAAAGCACAATGTGAGGATTCTCACAAATGGGATGTAAGAGGTACAAGGTACATATTTAAGAATAAAATATGTAAACTTCAAAATTCAAAATAACTACTGAGATTTGTGTCAGTCTAAATTTATCATGTAACAAAAACTGGAAAAAAAATTGATAACTAGTAACTAATTTTGAAGAATGTTATTTTTCCTACAAGCTGTGCAGTAATGGCTTTACTGCCCAAGCTATGATCTCAGGGAAAAGTCAGATCCTTTGATCTGAATATAATTAAATACTAAAATGGGAGGCCACCCTGAGATCGTTATACTTAATATGTAATAATTTTATGTTATTAATAAATAAGAGACTTATATAGCTAACGTGGTTGACTGACCAGGAGTTGTTTATTAAATAAGAATAATTATAGAAGAACATTACATTTTATTTGTGCTGATCATGGTTACAGACTTAATAAATCTTAAAAATAACTTACAATGAAAACGGGAAGCTATAGGTGACTTATGATACATGGGGCTTCATTCTCCATCCTCCTCCTTACGTCTTGACTTGACTACTGCGTACCGACAACTGCCTCCTCTCTTCAAAGTAAAGTAATCAACCCTAAGGATCATTTTACTCTACCTGGCCTAGACCCCTTATTGCCACCTATAGCACTGCTTACAAAATATTTGCAATTACTCTCAAGGGCATAAAGAAATAATGAAATAGTTTTAGAGGTAACGACTAAAAACTGAAAATATCATATATTCTGAAACTAATTCCACCATGAATCCCTATTGTACGTATGTATTTTTTTTCAGATTTGGCTGTCATTTTTTTCAAATGATATTAAGTTGAGGAATGATAAAATAAAATTTCTCAACATTTTTTATAAAAACATATTTATTTTGTGACAAAAACAAAAAATACTTTATAATATTTAAAGCACACGATTACTGCATTGTTAATGCACAATTAAGTGCATATATACTTTTTTAATTTATGTACAGTTCAATAATTATATTTATAAAATAACATAAATTAATTACAAATTAATGGTTATGATTTAAAAGTTATGGTGTTAATATATTTTTTATAAATTCCTTTTGTGAATTCTTAGTAATATTGTTTCTTCACTCTTAATAACCCCTGTCGGTAGGATGGAAACTTCCCTTGTTATTGGTTCTAATTCACAAGACCTCAACATTGTGGACAATATTGTTTTTATTTCCATCATTGCAAACTTTTGTCCTGAAAGAAAAGTCTTAGTGAAGTAATATCTATAAAACAATTTGTGGTTCCCATCAAGTTTTAATTGAACAATAGTTTCTCTGATTCTTGACTTTATATTAGTTTGTTTATTTATTTTTTCCTTTTTTTAATTGAGATAATTTCTTAATAAAATATTTTATTATAATGGAATATATCAAATATTGAAGGAAAAACTAAATTTAAAAAGTCCATGGCAATGGTATTTAGTAAAGGGTATGAATTACTATATTTTATAAAAACATGAAATTTATAAAACTGCTAAAACTTATTTTATGTTATTCATATTACTGCTTGTATTACCTATACAATTTCTTACCTATACAATTTCTTGGACCTGCAGAAAAAGGAATGAATGAGAAAGGATGCCGAGGAGTTCCAGGCAGAAAACGTTCAGGTCTGAATTCATCTGGATTTTCCCAATGAGTTGGAGTACGGTGAACTATATAAGGAGATGTTGCAGCCGTATATCCAGCTGGAATAATCAGACCTGGACCTTAAAAAAGTAAATAATCTGTTTTAGAACACATCCTCAATCTTTTCTTTTCATATTTTCATTTTCATAGATTATTATGTATTATATTATATGATAGATAATTCAACTAAAATTCAGCTTTAAATAGTTCCTAAATAATACTTCAATAGGAAATTGAAAACAAAATGTTAAGTAAGAAAGCAGAATATTTTATAAATAAATTTAATATTTATGATATGTGATTAGGCAGTAGCTATCATTATTATTTAAATAAATTAAACTTGAAGTACTTCCATCCTGAGAAATATTGACATCTCAGGAATATCAATGCTAAAATACTGAAGATACAATTATGAACTGACAGTTTTTTAAACATACAAATAGAGATTCCTTAGTAAGAAATAAATTTATTCCAAGATATTTTTAAAATAATAAAATTTGGTGTTAGGCATCAATAATTTAATCTGTACCTATTTCTAAATCTTCAGTTAAAGTCCTGGACATAAGTGGCACACTCGGATATAATCGTAAAGATTCTTTAATCACCATTTCAAGATAATTCATCTTGCTTAAATCAGAAAGTGTAGGTGGCCTGTTGTCATTGCCAAATACATCTATAAGTTCCTCCACAACCTTTTGCTGAAATATGAAGCAATTGAAAATATTTAAAATGTATTTATAATTATGTTGAAGAAATTGGTCCGGGTAGAGGTCACTGAATGAAATTCTCAAGTAATTTCAGAAGATATTTATTGTTAGCCAACGTTTCGACCTACGTTGTAGGTCTTCTAACATCGTTCTTAATGACCTTCTTGACTCCATCATCCATCTATTCCCCCATGACATCTTCCTCCTCAAGAAATATGTCGATGACCTCCTTTTAGTTCTCAATCCTGAAAAAATCCCTGAAATACTAGTAGCCTTTAACTCCTACCATCCCCGTCTCAAATTTACCATAGAAACTGGAACCAATCACACCCTCCCCTTTCTTGACCTCCTCATTATAAGAAATAATGATAGCTCCTTGTCCTTTGATTGGTACACCAAACCCACATATTCCAGCAGACTCCTCAATTTTTTCTCACAGCACCCTTGCCACCAGAAGATCAATACAGCAAAAAACCTTAATCACCGGTGTTTATCCCTATCAGACACCCAATTTCGACCAACCAACATCCTACGAATCCAAAACATACTACTCTCTAATAACTTCCCAGCCCACATTACCAATAAACTACTAGACAACCTTAAACACCCTAGTAATGTAATTTACCCCTCCCCGTACCCAACAGTACCGAACCCCAGTTCCTTCATATACCGATCTTTTCCTTATATTCCTGGTCTGTCTGACAATATCCAAAAAATCTTAAATCTTACCTTTCCCAACCTTCGCCTTGGTTTTAAGCCATATCACAAATTATCCCAACTATTCACATATTTAAAAGACCCGATCCCCATTAAAAATCTCTCCAACATTGTTTACCGCATCTCCTGCTCTGCCCCAAACTGTACCTCCTCCTACATTGGGGAAACAAAAAACCACTTTTACAGACGACTATCACAACATAAGACCTCTATATCTACCCGGAACATATCTGCTTCCAAATTATCAGAACATGCCTTAACCCTTAACCACACCTTTAACTTTGACCAATCCTCTGTTCTCGCCACGGTTCCTAATTATACCAAAAGACTACTTACAGAATCATTATACATTAACCTAGAAAAAATCCGTTAAACATAAAGACTGACAAAAATAACCTATCAATAGTTTACAGACACATACTAGACCTAATACAAAATAACTAACCACCCCCGCTTCCTAATAACTTTCTCCTCCCCCCCCCTCTCAGCGTGCCAATATTATATGTATGTGTACAAGTATGTATGTTTTGTGCGTGTATCTACATCTGTTGTCTTTTGTGCGTATATGTCTGTGTGTTTTTTTTTTTTTTTTTTTTTTTTTACGGGGGTAGGTGGAAATCTTCAAAAGACACGGATAGGCCCGTACCTATCCGTAGTGTGGGATTTTTACCCACTAAAACCACCTCCCTACACCTGTTTCCCACCCTCCACGGGACCACCGTTAGGCATTACTTCATGGAGGGGGAGTGGCTGTGTGCCGCCTCATTGTGCTAGGCTACCTCTGCTCTAGGCACGCCTCTCCTTCTCTTCCTTCCTCAGCTTCTTGATGACCTCTACGGCCAGGCGCTGGCCAGCTGTCCAGTACTCCTGTGAAAGCAGCATCAGGCTAACAATATTGTCGGCTGTCGCTGCTGAGCCACAGACTCCTTTAAAATCATTCCGTTCTTCTTGAAAACGGGAACAGCTGAAGAATACGTGTTCCACCGTCTCCTCTATTGTTGGGCAGCTTGGACATTCTGCTGTATTGTCCAGCTTAAACCGCAATTGGTATGCTCTGAAGCAGCCATGTCCTGTAAGCATCTGGGTTAGGTAGTAGTCTACTTCCCCGTGGCTCCTATCCATCCAGGGTTCGATGCGAGGAACCAGCCTATGAGTCCACCTCCCGTTCGTGGCCATATCCCAGCGTTGTTGCCACTTCTCGATTGTCATCTTCCTTTCCTCAGTTCTGGGGATGCGAGCAACTCTTTTATACCAACGCTGTCTCTCTTCTGCGATCAGTTCTATTGGTGGCATCCTGGCCACTACACATGCAGCTTCGTAAGAGACAGTGCGAAACGCGCTGATTACCCTCAGGGCACTTCGACGATAAATGGACACCATTGGTCTCCTGTAAGCCAGTGTGTCCAAGGCACCATTCCATATCGGGGCTGCGTAGAGAAGGACGGATGAGATGACGCTCGATAATAATAGTCTTCGACTGTTTCTAGGCCCGCCTACGTTGGGCATCAGTCGAGCCATTGCTGTGGTCACTCTTGCTGCTTTATCGCATACTCGCTGGATATGCTCCTTGAACCGCAGCCTTTCATCGATTATTACTCCGAGATATCTCAGCGAGGGCTGGGACTGGATCTCTTGTCTGCCCACTCTCAGGGTTATTTCTTCCCTCCTTTTCCGGCTACTAATAAGAAGAACCTCTGTTTTCTTGTCTGCAAGCTGAAGCCCCACCGAAGCCAGCCAATCACGGATTAGTGAGATACTCTGGTTGGCCTTCAGGGCCACTTCATCTTTGTATTTGGCCTCAATTACCACTGCAACGTCGTCAGCAAAACCCACTGTCTTGGCACCCTCTGGTAGGCCAAGCCTGAGGATCCTGTCATACATGATGTTCCACAGGACAGGCCCAAGCACTGAACCCTGGGGTACTCCGCCAGACACCTTGAAGCTTTTGGGACCGTCCTCCGTTGAATATATCAGGGTCCTGTCCGTAAAATAATCGGTGATAATGTTCCGGATGTAAATGGGGACACCCATTTTCTGCAAAGCGTCCAGAATGCAGCTCCATCTTGCAGAATTGAAGGCGTTTCTTACATCCAGTGTAATGACAGCGCAATAAAATTTCGCACCTCTTCTCCATCTCTTTCCTGCAATAGCCTTCTGGGCAGTTTCTATGACCATGGTAATAGCGTCCAGCGTAGATCTCGCTTTCCGGAATCCGTATTGAGTCCTTGACAACCCTCCTGCTCCTTCGGTGGTCTCTTGGATCCTACTGGCTATTATTTTCTCCAAAGCCTTCCCAGCTGTGTCCAACAAACATATTGGTCGATATGTGGTAGGATCCGATGGGTTTCCCTTGCTTTTCGGGATCAGCACAAGGCGCTGCCTTTTCCATGATCGCGGGAATGATCCCTCTCTTAGGCAGGAGCTGAAGACTTCCTGAAATAGGTTTGGTCTGGTCTCCATTGCCGCCTTTAGTGCCACGTTCGGAATGCCATCCAGACCTGGAGCTTTTTTAGTCTTAAGGCTAGTGCTAACATCCCTGAGCTCCTCAGCTGTCACGGTCAGTGCGTCAGTTGGCTGCAGCTTTTCTGAGTGCACTAATTCCTCTTGTTCTGGGAACAGAGTGGCAACGATCTTCTCCACCGTCACCGGGCACGTAGGCGATTTCGTAGAGCTGCCCTTCAGCTTCTTCATGACGGATCTGTAAGGCCTACCCCATGGGTCCTCGTCCACCCCCTCGCATAGTTCCTTCCAGGACTGCCTCTTGCTCTTCTTAATTGCACGCCGGAGCTCACGCCTCGCAGCTTTGAATTCCTCCCGTAGCGTTTGGAACTGAGGGCTGCCTCTTGCTCGCTGATACCTTCTTCTGATTGCGTGGCAACGTGTGCGACAGTCAGCGATATGGTCGTTCCACCAATAGACCGGCCATCGACCTATGCCTTTGTTGCTGCGCTCCATAGCTGCGTCACACGCTGTGTTGATCAGGTCCATTACCTGATGGGCCTTATCCTCTGCGGTGCCTGAGAGCTCACAAGGTTCCTCCATCATAATTTTAAACGCTTCTTTATCAAAAGTCTTGACTTTCCATCGAATTGTACTCTTCTCTTGCCTCTTTGACTTTGGTTTCCGGTTTCCCAGAGTGATCAGTATAGCCTGGTGGTCGCTGTGGGTGTACAGGTCGCAGACCTGCCAACCAGTAGTAGGGCGTAGAAAGTCACTGACAAATGTTAAATCGATGATAGAAGACCTACCTCCCTTAACAAATGTGGGCTCCGTCCCTGTATTTACGAGTACCAGATCATCCATCTGGGCAAAAGCTTCTAATAGAACTTCACCTCGTCGGTTGGTCAACTGACTGCCCCATTCTGACGCCCAGGCATTGAAGTCTCCGGCAATTACCACTGGCCTGCGTCCCATGGCGTCTCGCACTATGCGATCTAAAAGACCTTCAAATTCCTCGATTGTAGTGTTCGGTGGGGCATAGCAGCTGTACAAGTACATATGCTGTATCTTGGCCCAGACAAAACCATTTGTGAAGGCTCGCGGTGTTTCTTCCATGAAACTTTGTTCACTTACCCATATCGCCGCCCTTCCTGTGGCGTCAGATATCCAAGAGTCACTGTCTATGTTTTTATATTGCTCACTCAAGATCGCAGCGTCCACTTTAAGATCTTTCACGGTTTGCCACAGGAGATCCTGTGCGGCTTCGCAGTGATTGAGATTTAGTTGGAGGATTTTCATATGAGACGATTTCTTAGCCTCCTTTGTTCTTCTAGAGCCCGCTGTAGTACTGGACATTTGCTACCACCGCAGGGGTGTCCATTATTGCCACCTCCAGCGCATAGTGCGCAAGTAGGACTCTTCATACAGTCCACGGCTAGATGACCCTCTTCACAGTGTCTTGGGTCCCGTGCATTGCCTGGCCAGATGTCCAAAGTCCCAACATCGGAAGCAGCGCTGTAGTCGAATTTTCTCTCGTATTCGACTGATAACCAATCCTACCCTAATTTTCCCTTTGGCTATTGCTCTCCTAGCCAGCGAAACCGGCAGAGCAACAACAGCCGTAATTGTTCCAGCGTATGCTGAGCGAATCGATCTCACTGTTGTTGTCTGAATCTGCTCTCCGTCGAGTAAAGTGGTGAGAGCCTCTGCGACTTCTTCTTTGGATGTTAGGGCATCCAGGTCCCTGATTTCAATCAGTGCCTCCTGCCTCCAAGCCCTAATTTCGGCCTCTGTACCCAACGCTCCTACCAGGGTTTGCTTCATGTTCTCCAGAGTGGCCCCTCTTGATTCTCGGTCCAGTTGTATCAGGAGATTCCCTGCCTCATTTTTGCGGATCCTGGTGATATTGGAGCTCATATCTCGCAAAGCTGGATCAGCTCGAACCTTACGCAGGGTATCTGCGTAGGTGGTGCCCTCCGTAATCTTGATTATGAGAGCGTCAGGCTTCGGTGGTTTTGGACGTGGGCGCCTATCTCTGCCCTTCTTCTTATTTGTGACTGTTTGCCACCCTTCTCCTTTGGATGCTGTAGAAGCTAATACAGGTTGCCGACACTGCCAAGGCTGCTCCGCTGTTCTTCCACTAGGTGCCTTGTTCTGTTTTCTTGGCGCAACCGCCTTTGGTTGCTTTTTTGTTCCTGGACCTACGTGGTTCATTGAAGGCTGGTCTTCCAGCTGATTCTTCGCTATTGGTGCTTTTCTTGATGCTGGAGATACAGTTTGAGTACCTGCATCCACCATGTTTTGGATCTTCTCCCCAGATCTCAATTTACTTTCTAGTGACATGAGGTGGTTCTGGATTCTACAGGAATACTCCTTTATCTCTCCGTGAACATTATGCCTCGACTGGATGTATGCCTGCAGATCTTGGACTTCTTTAACAAGGTTTGTCAACTCCTCCTGGCAGAACTCCAAGGTTGAAGTTGTTCCTGAGGCTGTCTCAGCTACAGCCAAATTTATCGTTGTGCCATTGCGGTGGCTTGATGACGACGACGGGGGTCCCGCTTTCGCAACCTCATCCGACGCCGGTACTGGAGTTCCGAGCTCCTGCACCGTAACAATAATCTCCTGCTCTTTCATCTCATTAGTTTTTTTTGCATTTTATACCTCCTGCCAGGTGTAATACAGCCGCCTCTAACATGAGGAACAGACGCTGACCAGGACGCCGCCTATTCTAGGAACAGTCGCGCCTGGATTTGTCTAATTTTGGTCCACCCCGGGTATTTTATTTCCCCGGTACCCACCATATCTAGTGAGCATCCCCCTATCCGCCACCTGGGGAGGCGCCCGATGGGAGACTAGCAGCTCCTCACGGGATGTCTGTGTGTGTGTGTGTATGTGTGTGTGTGTGTGTGTGTGTGTGTGTGTGTATATATATATATATATATATATATATATATATATATATATATATATATATACATACGAGTATGTGTATGTGAGTGTGTGTGTATGTGAGTGTGTGTGTATGGGTTTTCAAGTCTTTATATGAGGCTTCTACACTATTTGCTTCTTTCCCTTTATACGTTACTTATAGCCATTGTAGCGGCTTTTATATTCTGAGAAATTTTTTTACACTTAGTAAGGGTGGGGGACCATCCTTCCTTCTCAATTATATCAGTCAGTGTTTCATAGCCAGAGAGGACCCACCCCCCGTCCCACCCCCACAGGTAACTTATGTTTTGCACTATTTACTCACCCTCCCTCCTCCATTTCATTTTAATTTCTTTCCCTCATAACCTAAAACAGTACTATACTCAATTTACCAGTATTATCACTACTTCCAAGCACACTATTAATGTAAGGCGTTTATTTGTTTTAGTTATCTATAATCCACCCTAAATATTCATCAATATATATCATAATTCCAATATAGCCTGTTATTAGCCTGTTAATTAGTCCAATATAGCCTGATTGTATTATCACGTACTTTACTTAAAACATACCTACTTTTATACAATTGATATTTTACACTTTTATAAACTGTCTTCTTACATTCTCTTATGCAATTAATATTCTTTACACTAGTATAAAGTATTTTCTACCTATTAATATTAATACTGTATTTTCTAAAATAATTTTTATTTTCAATTTTATTCTATTTTATATAATTCGTTTCTAGATTTTTATAATTTTACAATTTTTATTTCTTCTTTTTTATTACCTATAATTTTAGTGCATAATTCTTATCACTTTCTAATTTACCCATATCATTTCACATTCCTATTGTATATTCAGTTTTTATTTATCTATAATACCTTAATTTTTTAACTGTCAACACTTTCTGTTTTATTATTATTTTCTTCATGTTTTATTATTATTTTCTACATTTTAACCTTCATAATTACTTTACTGTATACCTTTATCAATTTTTATCATCATTATTACACATAATTATCAATTTTTCGCCTGTATTCACCTTCTTTTAGTTTATCTATATTTAAAATGTTTTAATATATTCATACCGCTTTCTTAAATTGTCTGTATTTTGCTTATAGCCCTGAAGAAGACCTACAACGTAGGTCGAAACGTTGGCTAACAATAAATATCTTCTGAAATTACTTGAGAATTTCATTCAGTGACCTCTACCCGGACCAATTTCTTCAACATAAATTATCATAGGTCAACAATTATTATCAATATGTATTTATAATTAGTTTTAGTTTCATTAAACTGAGAGATGAAGTAGGTTCATTATTTCTTGAAAAATATTTCTCTTCATTCATAAAGATATATATTTCTTGCATTTTATTAAAAACCAAACACCCGTGTCAGAGCTTTGTTTAACCATGGCAGTGAGGTATTAAGGAAGATGTCTCTTGACAGAAGCTAGAAGTTATCAAATTTTCATAAACTTCATAAATTTTCAAATTTTCTGCAAACGACAAAACCAACT
This sequence comes from Arma custos, assembly GCA_037127475.1. NCBI lineage: Eukaryota > Metazoa > Arthropoda > Insecta > Hemiptera > Pentatomidae > Arma > Arma custos. The sequence goes on along the minus strand of CM073760.1, from coordinate 91,073,197 downwards.
GATGAAGGCATTTTTTAATGTCCAGATGTTCTGACAGATTATTCAGTTAGATGATAAAGATAGATATGGGTAAAGTATTTTATGAGACATCTATTGGATATCATCTTCCAATAAAATTAGTCATATCTCAATATAGAGTTTATAGTTTATTTTATACATTGAATATTAACTATGAATTATGAAGAAGTAAAAAGAATGGGAATAAATTTAGGCAAAAACAATATACTAGAAGTTGAAATAACAAGGTGAATGAAAATGATTTTTGACATATCTGGGTATATTTATTAAATGATCAGGAAAAATAGACTCTGAAATTTCAGATAGGTTCCATAAGGCTAATTTTCTTTTACAAACTTCTATGATATACTTTGATCAGAAGTTAAGAAGCGGAGTTGCGATTTCAAAAAATCAGTTTATCTCCCAAAGTAATAAACTGTATGATATTTCTTTAAATAAATTTTTGATAATTAAAATCGTACATACCTGTTCCTGAGGATGATTGGCCAGAAGAAATAGAGTGAAGACCAAGTTAGCAGATGTAGTATCATGTCCCTGCAGAAATAACCATGCATTGTAATTGTATATAAATATAATAAATAATTATTTATTATAAATAATTTTGAGAAAAAATATTTCAATTACTCTGTATCATCTATAAATATGTAATTGAGATGTTGGATGAAAAAATGGCCACTGAGTAAGTTTTATTGCTAAAACTACTACTTTTAACTCTAGGATTTAGAAGAAAATAATAAAATTAAAACAAATGAAAATATTTTGAAATTGAAGAAAGGCAACTTTTATCTCAATTGATTAACATTAGCATCTTCTGATTTCCTTCCTTGTATTATCATTTAAAATAAAATAAGTAAACCTCAAACATAAACGTATCCACTTCTTCACAAATGTCATCTTCTGTCAAAACTTCATCCATCTCCAAGAGGCAGTCCAAGAATGCTTTTTTCTTATCTGTAATATTTATTAAAAATGTAAACTTCAACATGAAGGTTTTTGCCACTAGAGCAAAAGGACGACTAATAGTGCGATGGAAGAAGAGCGTGGAAAAGGGTGGGACTTAAGAAGAAGACAGTAAGAGCATGATAAAGCCTACTTAATAAAATATGGATTACATACAATATATGAAAATAATATAATATAAATCACAGTCTTACTTTTGTTTTCAGAATTCGCAGCTTTCTGATTCTTGTAAAGCATTCTTCTTTCACTTATAATCTAAAAAAAAATAAAAGGGAGATGGTTACATTAGTAGTTCATATTTACTTAGAATAATCTTATTTTATAGTTCATATAATGTTAATAATGTTATATCAAGACTGATTGTGGCAGATAAATCAAGACTGATTGTGGCAGATAAATTATTTATTGTTATCAGAGCCTGTAGCATCTATAGACCTACCAGATCAAATATACCTGGCACCCTTTTAGTGGGACAAATATGGGGGTTGAGTGTGATTTGTGTATGATTACCTCCACAACTGTTGACTCCGAAAAGGTATAATTCCTCTGCTATGTGTTGTACTTGAAACATGGTAGTGGTACGTTTCCTTTTTTATAAAAATCATTTTCTATTTAATATTTGGATATTTATATATTTAACTTTTTTTTTATTATTTACTTTATTCAATTTTCCTTATTATCACCTTAAACTACATTTTCTTAATATTTAATTACATCAAAAACAAAGTTTGTATTTACAAATCATATAGTTGAGGGGAATTTCCGTAAACATATTATACAAGAATTTTTAAGTTCTTAGGAGAGTTGGTCTCATATGTGATTATTTCAGAATTAAAAGAAAAAGTCAAAAGTGTAAAAATGCGAGCCACCTTTTTAGTGAATGAATGAACGATGTCAAGATCTTTCTTAAAGTCTCTTCCTTCCTTTGTTAGATAATATACGAGGTCACTGTGTAACCAGAATTTGATATATCTCATCATGATTGTCTCTGGCATTCTGAAAAAAAAATAAGAAAGAAGAAAGAAGTGCCTTATATGCCCAATTTTTTATTTAAGCAGTGAACTATAAACTATTCATGTAACTAAGGCCTAGCCACAAGGAGGGAAATATATTAATTTTTTTTTATTTGAAGGTATGTAATCATATTTTGAGCGAACCATTCAACCAATTTTAAAGTTTGATGAAATAAATTAAGCTTTTGTGCCAGATTCTTTTATTATGTAATATGTTTTTTTAAAAATTATAATCTACAACATGAATCATCTTTATTTATTATTTTTAAATTGTATTAACAGAAACCAAAATTACTTAATATGTTTTTTAACATATACAGTAAAAGGGTGAAAAAGTGCAGGGAAAACAACAGTACAAGTCATAGCAATACCAGCACAGATTTATATTGGATATAAACATATATAGACAGACAGACACTTCACACCAATAGCGATCCAGCCAGAACAATCGAAGGACACCAACTAACTAGACAATGCTGAATGATACATGGATGTCATGGTTCACAGCCAACATAATCTCAACTTTTACTTTACAGTGTTGTCTGTCTATAATATAACACTTTATAAACAATGTAGATAATATAAAAAAGAGCAATTACTTAAATATGTTATGCACCTGCTAAGTTTAATAAAAACATGTAGCTAATCAAAATTAATATGATAGTTCATTGGTTTTTATCTCAAAATAAAGTTTACTATTTACCTCTTAACTGCCTCTGCATATCTATTTTGTGTTTCATCGTCTGTATTTAGTTTTACACCCATTGCTGTCTCTAAAACATAATTAAATTGTTACATAAAATACATTAAAATATTTCTATAAGATTTCTGTGGTTGCAGTTAAATTCGAGATCCATGTCAGAAGGTATCTAGTCCCTAAACCAGTAAGAGAATGTGATGCTCATGAAATTGGTTATGATATTTTGCATATCTGTAATCTATGCAGTGTGCATATTGATTGGAGAACTCACATGATCCAAGTACTTGGCTAAGAGGATGATATTACGATTGGAAAATCATGAAAAAAAATGGAAAAATTAAAACATAAGATTAAGGTAATTATTAATAATAATTTTACACTTAATTACTAAAATAATGCAATATCTGTGCAATTGCAAAGTTGTTTACTCTAAACTCAAGGTGGCACAAAAGTGGTAGGCTTCTACCACTACACTGGGCTATATCAGAAATGTTAGAACTTATGGGAAAAATTTCAACATGATGTGGAAACTATCAAAGTCAGCAATATTAACTAATTCTTAACTAAAAGTGGGAAGCTTGTGTTTGGCCAAATGCATTTAAGTTTAATAAATTTTTTACTATCCCTGAGATATAATTGCATTTATAAAGAGGCCAGAAGCTCCATCTTTTTGGGTTGCATGGACCACATGCAGGTTAAAATAAAATTATTTCTTGCACTATTGTGTAGTGCACTATGATGTTCAGATTCCTCAACAAATATTGGAGGAATGTTTCTCATGCTCAATCAATCGTTCTATTACAGACTTTATAATAGTGGCTGATGTCTCCCAAAGAATCTTTTAATTGGTCCTAAATGCAAGGCACTTTTGAAGTAGTCATTGATATTTGTAATTGTATAAATCCTTGGAAAGTATAAATATGTAAAAAAAACAACTAATAAAACAAACTTTAGAAACTTTTCTATCTGCTAAGCCCTTCTATTTGAAAAGAGCTAAATCAAACCAAATTTAGTAAAAATGAACCAGCCTACAGTTCGTAGAAAGTTTTGAATTGGATTAATGCTTACTATTTTAATAAATAAAAGCTATCACATGGTTTATAGATGAAAAAATGAAGTTAGAAGAAGGTATAGAAATAGAATTTGATGTTCTTATTTCATGAAAATGAACCAAACTAATTAATACTTTGAAATCAATAATTTACAATATTCCATTGTTATGGAATATTATTAATTTTGAAACAAAAATAAGGCTGGAAAACTTTTGAAATATCCATGGTCATTTCACTTAGAAATGAGCTTACTCGAATTATGTAAAATGAGGGCTGGCTTCTTTTTGCAAAATATTTGTGAGTATATAAAAATAGCCAAGCTTTTATGAAATGTACCACATATAACTTTTAGAGTAGAAGATCTTATTATATCTCCGACATCGACAGGCTTGCCTCCAGTAGCTAGAAATTCTTCTGTGAGTGACCGGGCATTTCTTATCAAACTAGGCATTGCATCTTCAAGAATCTTGAAATGGAATGTAGGAGTGAGAATTTTTCTTCTTTGATGCCATTTCGCTCCTAGAAATAAAATAATCTTAATAAATAAAGTTACCTACAATGAAAAAAAAATTAATGTTTTATTTTTTTATGTTTAATATTTGTCAGTGGGGATAAATACATTAGGGTGGTGGTAAAGAAACAAACCTCAAAATATTAGGGGGAACAGAAAGTAGTATCACTTTCTTACATTCAATTTTTAATAAGTCTTTATTTTTAATCAATAATATAATCGTCCTCATTATCTACAACCTTTTGCCATCTGGTTGCAGAACTTTGAAGACTGTAGAACCTTGGCAAAATCAGTTGGTTTTTAAGTAAAATATCTCAAGATGACATTTTTGACCATCATTTTCCAGATTTTCAATTTTTTTGCCACTAAGAGAATGCTGTTGGGATCGGAATCAACGGAAATCCGAGGGTGCAATATCGGGCGAGTATGGTGGATGGACAGTACCTCGCACCCCAATCCATTAATTTTTTCCAGTGTTCGCCTTGCAGAGTGCGGTCTTGCATTGTCGTGTTGCATAATGATGCCCTAACTGTTGACAATCACCAGATACTTCTTGATCAAAGTTACTTGGTTCACTAGATCCAATTGTTCACAGTAAAGGCCTGCATTAACAGTTTTTCCAGGTTTTCGCAGTTCAAAGTGAATAATTCCACCATATTCCACCAGGCACACAGAAGAGTCTTTTTGGGATGTAAACCGAGCTTTGCAGTACTTTTTCGTTATTCATTTGGAGAGAGCCACTGCCTTTAGTGTTTTGGATTATCATATATGACCCATTTTTCATCTACAGTGATCACGGATGATTCCGTATGGTGCCGTTGAAGCAACACATTGCATGTGATGAATCGGTAGGATTTATTCTCCTCGGACAGATTATGGGAGACCCAAATATCTGCTCTGCTCATTTTTCCAATCTACAGTAAATGATCCTAGATGGTCGACCAGGGTTGGTTAATGCTGCTTCCACTATCCCTTAGCATGTTGTTGCCTAATGTTGGTCTTCCTGATTGATAGGAGCCAGAGAGATCAAAATTACAAAATCTGAACTTGGAAAACCATCTTTGGCATTTATAAACACTTAATTCAATTTATAAACACTCGATGCAAATTTTTTTTATCGCAACTGTTGCATTACTACACTAGCAAAACTCAAAAAGCATAAAATACCAGATATGCTCTTCTGGTATTTAGATAGCACTTTCACCCCAACTTGCAAAAAACCAGTTTAAAATTGAATTATTTAGAATTGAACAAGTCGCAATAACCTTAAAATGACTCGAGATACATAATGGCAGCTTAACCACTGCCAGCTGTGTGAGCTCTACGACAGTCGGAAATTCTTATGAAGTATGGGCTATTGCTGATGGCAGGGTGTTGAAGTCCGTCATTTCAAGGAGTCACCGAAAGCCAACAGGTATATATGCGAGAAAAAGGTACTCTTGGGGTCAGAGTGGACCAACGTCTTAAAACTGAATATCAACTATGCTCCCCTGTGTGGAGTCCCAGGAGCCATCGGACAGGCGAGAGAAGTTGGGTCCCACTATCGTAAATGCGGCAGAGTGTCTGAAACACCAGCTCATGTGCTGGGTAAATGCCCCAACAACTGCCTCCTTATAACTCGCCGACACCATAGGGTCAAACACAAATTAATGAGGCTCCTTAAAGAAAAAGACTTTGCCTGCTTTGACGAGGTCTATTGTATCGACACCGAGAGATCCACAAGATATGCGGATATTGTCACATTTCCGAAGACCGGAAAGATAGCATGGGTGTTGGATCCGACAGTGAGATTTGAAAATAATGACCTTGATCAGGTGGGTGGAGTGGAAAGGAAAAAGAAAGAAATATATGATAAGAGACCTTCAGAGAGAGAGAGAGTTCACTGTAAGAGGCCTATGATTAGGGTCTTGTGGAACGATTCCGAAAAGAACATGATGCTTCCTCGATGACCTGGGCGTCGGTGGCAGGGATGTGGCAGTCGCTGAAAATATTATACTCGACTCCCTGGGGATAATTCACCATCATATATGTAGTAGCTGATACCCCACACGATTGTTTTATATTTTCTTTGTTTCTCGTTATTAAGAAGAAAAAAAGAAAAAGGGAAGTAAAAAAATAAATAAATAAAAAATAAAAGAATTGTACAGTAGTTCTTAGTTATGTATTTTGATTAATGGCATGAAAAGGAGAAATATTCATAAATTTAAAATTGTAATGTACAGCATGTCCAATATGGATTGATGATGGATTTCTCTCTCTCCTATTCCTTTAATTTTTTACTAATTATTTTAAATTTTTTTTTTTATTTTTTTAATAAATTAAAACAATTAATAAAAAATTATAAATAATATAATGACGTAAGTCAACAAGATCCTAATTAAAATAATGTTCAATGGGATAAGGAATCGGTGAAGAGAATGGATTTGTACTGACTGAGAGGCGCCCCTGGTAGCTCAAATGGTAAGAGCACTGACACGGAGGGGCGGACGACCCGGGTTCGAATCCCTGCTAGGGCAAATCTTTTCTCTTCAAAATAAAAATATAGATTATTTCATTGGATAAATGATGATACTACAAAAATACAGGTAGTGATATAAACATTATTAAGGAAAATAAAAATACATAATAATAATAATAGAATACTAAAAGTGCCAGAAGACTCGATGTATGCCAGTACAAGTTACAAGTAAAAAAGGAATAATTGGTTAAACATTGTTCTCACCATCACTCAGTAGAAGCCCATCTCCAAGGAATGGTTTCCAAAATCCATAATCATATGCACCCTTTTTAATATGTTTGGAGCTACTGAGCAATCGCTAAAAAAGATAGATACACAATAAAAAATACTGATTGAATAATTAATAGTTAATATAATCAGTATCTAAAACTTCAATTTGTGACTAACTAAAATAGTTAACATATTAAAAATATTAATTATAAAAAAATACTATTTAAAAAAAGTGGAAATAAATCCCTGTGGAAAATGTTGAATATGGTGTGAATCAAAACTTATAGGATCATTTTAAATTGAGGTCATTACTTTATTGATGTATTGATTGAGGACCTTACTGATAATTGTACTTATAATCAGTACTGTTTCTCTTGTATTTGACTTCTGCCCAATAGGTTTCTTCAGTTTTAATTTAATACTTTAGGTACAACTTCTATCTCCTTTGCTGAAAGGCACTGCTATAGGTGACTATAAGGGGCCTAGGCCAGGTAGAGTAAAATGGTCCTGAGGGTTCATGACTTTACTTTGAAGAGAGGGGGCAGTCGTCGGTACGCAGCAGCCAAGTCAAGATGTAAGGAGGAGGATGGAGAATGAAGCCCCATATATCATAAGTCACCTATAGCTTCCCGTTTTCATTGTAAGTTGTTTTTAAGATTTATAAGTCTGTAACCATGATCAGCACAAATAAAATATAATGTTCTTCTCGTATAAATATTCTTATTTAATAAACAACTCCTGGTCAGTCAACCACGTTAACCTTTGGAGAAGACTATATAAGTCTCTTAATTATTAATAACATAAAATTATTACATATTAAGTATAACGATCTCAGGGTGGCACCCCATTTTAGTATTTAATTATATTCAGATCAAAGGATCTGACTTTTCCCTGAGATCATAGCTTGGGCGGTAAAGCCAATATAGCATTTTGTCATCCCTTATGTGAGGATTTTGAACAGATTGACGGGAGTTGTTTATTTATTGATTACTTATGAATAGTACATATTGAATGTTTGAATTGGTCTAAACAGTTATCGTATTTTTTTTTTATGTATTTGAAAAGTGTGATCTCTTTAATGATAATCAGTGAAATGTTCATTGACCAAATCAGTATTTGGCTGTAATCGTTTTTATTGAATCATAATGATGCCAGGACCGAAAACGCAAGAAGGATTAGAGCAGTACGGGTCTCAGAAAAGTGGTAAAGACCACGAGATGGAAGAAAGAAAATTAAGGATATTGCAAAAGTTTGAAAACATGGGAGAATTAATGGTATCTCAAACTGAAAAGGTGAATACTTTTTTGAGTAATCTCATATTGAAGCTTGAAGGTGCTCCAAAAACGAGTGAACAAAAACTTGATATAGAAGTATTGCCGAAGAAAGTAAATGATTTGGCTGGTTATAAGCATCCTAATCATGAGAGGGGAGTCTACATGGCAAAAGAAAGAAATAAGATAAAAGAAATATTTAACATAGAAAAACAGCTCCATAAAGATCTAGTAAAACTAAGGGAAGAAAGGGACAGCGCAAACAAAAGATATCAAAGAGAAACGGTAGAACAGAAACTAGTAAAGAAGAAAGAAGAATTTAACAAGAAGAAAGAAATTGTTCTAGGAAAAATGTCTAACATAAAATTACAAAGAGGTAAGGAAAATTGCTCCTTTTTGGGTTCAGTTAATAATCCTTGTGATCTTAGTGATAGTAGTAAGAAGAGGAAACTTGTTGATGCTGAAGCAACTCCGGCTGAAAGACCGAAATTTGAAAAAATCACAAACATAGTTTCGAAAGATAGTTTTGACTTATTAAATAAGGAAGTGACTTTGACTACGAAAGTAGATCAAATTAAAAATGTGACACTGAAGGCTACTGAGAACAAACAAACATTGAACTCTGATGTCTTAAAGTTTAAGTCACCACAACTAACTAAGACTCAAGAAAAAAACCAAAGAAGGAAGGTAAAAGTGTGCCACGTAAAAGTGTGTTTTAAACGAAGACAATTATCTGCAACAAGTTTACCCTGTATCGTTTATAAAATAAAAGGGATAACCAATTATCGGGGTGTAAAAATTAATAAGAAAGCAAATATTCTAGGTTTTAAAACGAATGAAGTAAATATATAAATATAAAGAATAACATGGAAGCACAGAATAAATTATTTAGGAAAAGGACAGCGGATGTTCGTAACTACCTTAGAAGTAAAGTCAAGAAGAAGGGTTAACATCATTAGGGCTGGCTGAAATATTGTTTAAATAAAAGGACTAGAACTGGACTAACTGCGTAAGATTATTCTTTAATTACTTTTAAACACACTTTTCATATATTCAAATATAAATAATAACTTTTTTTTTGCTATGTTCTAATAATATTTTCGTAGTAAATTATTTTATTAAAATTGCTATGTGTGCTGATCATGGAAGCCAATAAAATTCATACTAATTTTCTAATGGCTGTACTTGTACTTTGACCCAAAAGAATTGTGGAATTTATGGGCATGTAAACAAACCTTGTTTGTGACACCGGCGCCTTTATTGTTGATACCTGAATGTGTACTTTAGGCGCCCATAGAAACGCCGACAGTCAGAATTTAGAGAATCAAGCCAATATAGAATAATGATATTTTGTTAAAATGTTGTCGAATACCAGGTAAAGCAGGTGTGTACCTTCGGTACCGACCTCCCAACAAAGACCCCTATTTAATGATATATTGTGATTAATGTATATGTATATATTTTTTTTTTGTTTTTGGACGATGGGTAATGCTATAGGTGACTATAAGGGGCCTAGGCCAGGTAGAGTAAAATGGTCCTGAGGGTTCATGACTTTACTTTGAAGAGAGGGGGCAGTCGTCGGTACGCAGCAGCCAAGTCAAGATGTAAGGAGGAGGATGGAGAATGAAGCCCCATATATCATAAGTCACCTATAGCTTCCCGTTTTCATTGTAAGTTGTTTTTAAGATTTATAAGTCTGTAACCATGATCAGCACAAATAAAATATAATGTTCTTCTCGTATAAATATTCTTATTTAATAAACAACTCCTGGTCAGTCAACCACGTTAACCTTTGGAGAAGACTATATAAGTCTCTTAATTATTAATAACATAAAATTATTACATATTAAGTATAACGATCTCAGGGTGGCATCCCATTTTAGTATTTAATTATATTCAGATCAAAGGATCTGACTTTTCCCTGAGATCATAGCTTGGGCAGTAAAGCCAATATAGCAGCACTATAGGGGGAAGCGAATGAAGAAGGTATGGTACAACTTCTATATACCTGTGCTCTAAGTCTATATACCATTGGGAGTAGTAATAATAATTCCAATGAATATTAATTTTAATGTTGAATACAAAGCAGTTAATTACTAAGAATTAAGATGGTACTGGTGTCATGCCGTTTATTGATAACCCTGCAGTACTCTGGATTTATACTATGCTTTTAATTAGTCTTCATTTTTTAAATATTCGTTTCATTTATCATGAATAAAAAGTAAATAGAATTTAAACATGTTTGAAATTCATTGATAATCAATGGGCATGTTTGTCCTAAGAAAATATTTTACACAATGATATTGTACTTAAAATAAACCTAATTTTACATAATGTTTTATCTATTAATTTTATTTTAATTCAGTACAAATTAAATAAGTAATTACCAATCAAAATTAATTGTTAATTTAATGTAATTAGATGTAAAGAAACCTTATTATTATCTTGATTATACTTAATACGTTAAAGATTTTATAATTAACTTCTAGCTGAATGAAAAATATGTATTTAGAGAGAGCAAATATAATTAAAACAGATATATTTTTTTTTTAAACAAACAATAGGAAGCATTGATAAAAAATTTCAAAAAATTATAATCCAAGGCATTTTTGTACTTACATAAGATAATAATAATGAGAACTTACCTCAACCATTTCTGGATCAGTTATCATTACATAATGGTCTAAAAACAATTTCAATGCAAAAATTCCTGAATAAATATGATGAAAATGTTTGACTTTCTTAAAAAAATCTGAAAAAAAAATATTTTCCTGTATAAACACATTTATCAAAATGAATATGTAGTATTAGCAGGTTTGAATATGTACATATTAGCATTTGTGTTTTATATCATCACTTCAGCACAACATTGCCAGCCTAAGAAGAATGGGGATCATGCATGATTTTATTGTTTCTATTTTTATTGTTTCACACTTGCTATTAAGTATTCATTCAATCATACTATGAGTTATATGAGCATATGATCATGGCCCAAAAATGTTTGGTCACATTACAAAGCTGATTGAAGGATAAAATTTGTCTCGGGGTGAAGTCATTAATAACACTAAATATGGTTAACTTATTTATTATAAGTGCTGAAGTTTTAAACTTACACATTTTAAACACAACATACCATTTTTTTCCAAACATTGAAAATGCTACTAGGTAATGCTTGTAACTAGTAGTCTAGAAACGCATTATTGGATTACTCTTGATCAGAATTAGTTAAATGAATATTTCTTGCTAATTCTTATTATGTCTACTTCCTTCATGCACTGACCAAGTTTTTGTAGTTTATTAGTTGTCTATATAAATTAATCATAGCTAATGTTTAGTTACAAAAACTATTCAGACCATATCATCCATGTGCTTTCTAATGTTTATTTATTCCATTAATTAAGAAGAATATTAAATTATACTTATCTTAATTTTTTCTATTTTCAAGTTCTTTATAATGTTATGGTAAGGGAGCGGAGTGGCTCAGTGTTAGAGCAGTGATTAATTGACAGTCACGGTTTGAATTTCCTTGCCTAGTTATAGTGTTGTATTATAAGTGTAAAATATGGAATACTAAAGAGAGCAACCAATGCTATGTAGTCGGAAAAACTAGAAGTTTGTAAGAACGAACAACGGGTATTCTAGACGTGCTTATTCGTTTTACACGTACGTTATGTTTCATTTTACTCTCTGGGATTTTTCTAATTTTGCAAAATCAGAGATCAATATGAGAAAAACAGCCCAAAGAACGTTAAAAACCACAAGTATTACCAAAAGGGAAAAGAGGATTAATGGAATTATTATTGAATGGATCTTGCTATAGTTGTCTCAAGGATTTGACCCACGTTAATTGTAACAAATGGAAATTTGAAAAAAAAGCTCTTGAAATGTAAATGTTTCATGGTCGATGTTTTTTTAAGATAACAAACGATGACTAGCGTATTCTCCCAATACCAATACTGCAAGGATTAAAAAAAATTGCTATCAATGTTTTTTTCTGATAAAGACCATTTTTTCCGCTATCAATCTACTCCGTTCTTGACCTGACGACTATAAACTCTGGTTATGTTTGTTCATTTAATCTATACTAATAATATAAATACGAAAGTAACTCTGTCTGTCTGTTACAATTTCACGCCTGAACTACTGAACTGATTTAAATGAAATTTGGTGCATAGATAATCTAGAGCCTGAGAAAGGACATGGGCTACTTTTTAATGCGAAAAAAGGGTTGTAAGGCGTTGAAGTAGGGGATGATTTAATATAATTTATTTAAATTGAAATAAATAATAAACATACGAGTATGTTTTAAACCTTTAACACCACGTGCATGGCCAACCTCTTTCAAATATCTCAAAAAGCTTAATAATTAAGAATTTTCAACATTTCGAGAAGCATGTGAGGCAAGAGGGTTATTAGAGAATGATAATCATTGGTATACAACTTTGGAAGAGGCTGCAGAATGCAAATCAGCAACTAAGGTAACAATCGATACATGTTGATCGATAACGAGGTCATCAAAAATGATTACTAACCAGCTGATTTTTTGGTTTTTACTTAGTTAATATTTGTATAATTTAGCAGTCATATTGTCCTACAAATTGCGTGGTACCTTATCCTTAAATTTCGGAGAATCATCAAATCGACATAGTTTATCCTTGCTACCTCTGTTAGCTACCACAATCGAGAATTTTCGCAAAGGAAATTGTTGGGCGTCTCATCAAAACGAGCTATTCACGAAGATTCAGCTTGATAGTAATCAAGTGCAAAAATGTACCAGGGATCCTGTACTATCTAAGCTATTTGCAGTAAAACACTTATTAAATTTATGTACATATGCATTTTATTTGCAAAATAATTAGCCTAAAAAATTAAAAATGCTGCTCAAAGTCACTATTCCACGCGGACGAAGTATCGGGCAAAGCTAACATTATAATATATATTTTTATACTTCTCCTTTATTAAATTTTCTTAACAGATAAGATATCCTTTTTATCATACATAAACATTATTTAATTTATATTTTAGGTTGTGTTTGATAATTTTTCGTGAACAAAACTACTGCGATTGGTCAAATCAATAGAGGCATCCTTCAAAAAAGCTCAATTTCGCTAACAGACGTTCTTGAAACTTAATAAGGCAATTTGTCTGTTTGATTGATTGGTATTAATCAATAAAGATTTTTATTTTAGTAATTTTCTGCTGATCAAGGCCATTAGCTAAACCTATGGTGAAAACATTTTAAGTGGAATAAAACTTAAAAAAAATGAATGAATTTAAATTATGCAATTAAAAGATTACAATACACATAGCCAAATGGTCGTAAATGGCACGATATGAGAAATGAAATCAACTAAATCACCTCAACAGAAAAGAAGAAGGGATAAGGGACTGATGGAGCTGTATGGAGAGCCTGGCGTGGTGGCATTGATAAAAAGTGCGAATTTAAAGACCATAGGAATTAAAGAGGGTGCTCTATGGGAAACCAGAAGTAGAGGACCACCTCGCTGGATGATTTGGAGGAGGACCTAAAGCGGCTGGGTGTACTAAGAATCAAAATCGCGCAGGATCGCAGAGATGGGTTTACTGTGGTGAAGAAGGATAGTTCTTGTCGAACCGTAGAGCCAGTGTAATAAATAAATAAATAACCTGAAATTTACTATTAACACGAGCAATATCCGCCATGTTGCCAGTATGATCATAAAAAATCAAACTGAAAACTAACTTCATATTTTTTATAATTCATTAACAAATACTAGAAGAGTCATTAGCATAGAATTCATTTTAAAAAAATAGTAAGGTTCTATTTATTTGGCCATCTACTGTAAGTTTTCCAAATAAAAATGAATTGCAAATACCATTAATCTCCTTACTCTGGATCAGTTCGATTAATCATTAAATATCAACCATTCTGTATTTGTTTCATACGAAATTTATGTGTTTCAGATGTAGATAAAAGTAATTTTTCAAATAGTGTGAAAAAATGACGTCCAATAAATAGTTTCTTATTTCTTTTCATTAATTTAACCCACATCCACCTCTTCAGCCTACACTGCTCTTTTGTTACAATTTGTTTAGAAATATACACTTTAACCTAAGGTATTGCATATATATATATATATATATGTGTGTGTGTTGACAGATTGGTTCATGGCTTCCGATTATCGAACACCAGCTATAACTACAGATAACAACGAACGATTTGACCTGCTATGTTCATTATAGTTATTTCCGGACCAACTATGAAGAGGAGGCCATGATATTACGATAATAGATAAATAAAGATTGAGTGATGATTTAAACTTTTATTGTCCACTTATCTCGTTATTATTATTATTTTTAAGAGTTGATAAACAACATTCTTGAGATATTATCCTCTTACTGGCTGTCTTTTTTTTTTTTTTTTTTTTTTACTTATGTATAGGTATACATTCTTACGAGTATTTCATCAGAAATTAATTTTTTATAAAATTAACCCTTTTGATAAACTATAAACAAACATAAATAATTATTTTGCCTGAAGTGAAGTGTCTTCTGTTTGAAAACGTTTTCATTATTTTTTTTTAATATGGTTATTAATAATGAACAATTTTTACTGAGATTTATATTCTGGAAAAGTTTTGTGTTTTCTGTACATATGTAGTTCGTATTTCTAAAGTTTATTATCTATATCTGGTTCGTATATGTTGACATAACTCGAAAACTGTTGGCCATTGAATATTAAAATTTTGTATTTGCAATCATTGCCTAATCTATTTATCATAGTTCTGCAACCCTAGTGCCTTCACCCTGTCACCTCTGCCTTTTAATAACAGTGAGGCAGGAGAGAAACTAGGATCTTGACAAGGAGTTCTGCATGTTAATGGTAAACCTTAATTTGGAGTTCTCGAGAGTAGAATGTAAATATTGTATATATGAATAGTTAGTTAATTTGCCCTATCAGTTCTGAGAGTAAAAAATTATATGATTTTCTTTTTTATCACACACACACACACACACACACACACACACACACACACACACATATAAGACCAATGGTGTCCATTTATCGTCGAAGTGCCCTGAGGGTAATCAGCGCGTTTCGCACTGTCTCTTACGAAGCTGCATGTGTAGTGGCCAGGATGCCACCAATAGAACTGATCGCAGAAGAGAGACAGCATTGGTATAAAAGAGTTGCTCGCATTCCCAGAACTGAGGAAAGAAGATAACAATCGAGAAGTGGCAACAACGCTGGGATATGGCCACGAACGGGAGGTGGACCCATAGGCTGGTTCCTCGCATCGAACCCTGGGTGGATAGGAGCCACGGGGAAGTAGACTACTACCTAACCCAGATGCTTACAGGACATGGCTGCTTCAGAGCATACCAATTACGGTTTAAGCTGGACAATACAGCAGAATGTCCAAGCTGCCCAACAATAGAGGAGACGGTGGAACATGTATTCTTCAGCTGTTCCCGTTTTCAAGAAGAACGGAATGATTTTCAAGGAGTCTGTGGCTCAGGAGCGACAGCCGACAATATTGTTAGCCTGATGCTGCTTTCACAGGAGTACTGGACAGCTGGCCAACGCCTGGCCGCAGAGGTCATCAAGAAGCTGAGGAAGGAAGAGAAGGAGAGGCGTGCCTAGAACAGAGGTAGCCTAGCACAATGAGGCGGCACACAGCCACTCCCCCTCCATGAAGTAATGCCTAACGGTGGTCCCGTGGAGGGTGGGAAACAGGTGTAGGGAGGTGGTTTTAGTGGGTAAAAATCCCACACTACGGATAGGTACGGGCCTATCCGTGTCTTTTGAAGATTTCCACCTACCCCCGTAAAAAAAAAAAAAAAAAAAAAAAAAAAAAAAAAAAAAAAAAAAAACACACACACAGACATATACGCACAAAAGACAACAGATGTAGATACACGCACAAAACATACATACTTGTACACATACATATAATATTGGCACGCTGAGAGGGGGGGGGAGGAGAAAGTTATTAGGAAGCGGGGGTGGTTAGTTATTTTGTATTAGGTCTAGTATGTGTCTGTAAACTATTGATAGGTTATTTTTGTCAGTCTTTATGTTTAACGGATTTTTTCTAGGTTAATGTATAATGATTCTGTAAGTAGTCTTTTGGTATAATTAGGAACCGTGGCGAGAACAGAGGATTGGTCAAAGTTAAAGGTGTGGTTAAGGGTTAAGGCATGTTCTGATAATTTGGAAGCAGAGAGAACTCTGCACCGTGTGTTAATCCCGTCTGGCGGTGCGAGTTGCCGTAATAAATAAGCAATTCTGTTTACGCATCGGCCGCTCAGCTCGTACATAAACAAACTTGATATACTTTATACCTATTAATTTATACACTATGTACAAATTTATCAGTAAACATATTTAAATTAAATAAAAATAGACTTATAAGGAAATCAAATCAAAAATGACTAAATAAGTCGAAACGTATTTTAAATAACGAAAAACATTTTTGACAAAAAAAAGGTTTTTTACTCATTAGATTTGAATGATTCAAAAATAACTTATACAATTTAAAAATCTCAAACCATAATTATAAAATTTTAAAACATTCTGGCTTTGTGGCCTCAACATCCCGCCCACCAAAATTTAGTTAAATTTTATTTTAATCTGCGTCGTTGATGGGAGTTAGTGCGACGAGTTTGGCTACTGGCCTTTTGTAGAGACCTGTGGAGGTGCGGATAGTGGCTACTCGCACGATTCCATCCTTGCCAAGGTGAGTTTCGGCCACTCGAGCTAATGGCCATGAGTTCAGGGGTGAGCCTGGCTCTTTGACGATGACCAGATCTCCGATATTGAGATTGGGACGATCCTTCGTCCATTTTTTTCTTTGCTGCAATTGATTCAGGTACTCCATCCGCCATCTCGACCAAAAGTGTTGAGCCTTTTGCTGAACGATCTTCCAACGTTGCAGGATGCCTTCCTTGTCCGGGAGTTGTTCCTCTGGGATAGCGATGAGTGGCCTCCCAATCAAAAAATGACCCGGTGTCAAGCAATCCACACTGGTTGGATCAGATCCTTGAGGGGCTAAAGGTCTAGAGTTTAAGACTCCCTCTATGCGACAAAATAACGTTGCAAGCTCTTCGAAAGTAAGGGGGGTTTCCCCTATAACTTTGTGTAATATCGTCTTGCAAGATTTTATGCCGGCCTCCCATAGACCGCCAAAATGAGGTGCTGAGGGCGGATTGAAGGACCAATGAATCCCCTGCGGGACTGAGTGTCGGGTGATTTTCTCTTGGGCCTCAGAGGATCGTAACAAGAGCATCAGGTCTCTGAGTCGATTGGCCGTTCCGACAAAATTAGTGCCGCAGTCAGAGTGCATATGAGATGGTTTTCCTCTTCTGGCTACGAAGCGCTGAAATGCCGCTAAGAAGGCGTCAGTAGAGCATTTTGAGACAACTTCTAAATGCACGGCCTTTGTGCTCATACATACGAAGAGGCATAGATATGCCTTTCCTAGAGATGCTTTTCTTCGCTGTGATTCCTTGATGAAGAATGGTCCGCCAAAATCAACTCCCACATGAGCAAACACTTGACCTTTTTCAAGCCGACATGATGGCAGATTCCCCATAATGGGAACTTGGGATGAATGAGTGGCCTTATAGCATGTAATGCAATTAAAAACCCGTCGACGAATCAATCCTCTGGCTCCTATAATCCAGTATTTTTGCTGCAATATGTTTTGAAGTGAGGTTGGTCCTAAATGCATGTATATTATGTGGTAGTGATCAACAAGTAATTTTGCGAGGTGGCAACTCGCTGGTAGAAGGTATGGATGCTTGGCATCATAAGGTAGTTGTGAATTCTGAAGGCGACCGCCCACCCTGACCAAGCCCTCTCCGTCAATGAACGGCAGCAGGGAGCGGATGGCGTTATTATTGGATATTTTACCACGATCTTTTAAAAACTGGTCCTGTGTCAATTTCAGAAGTAGTTTAGCGGCTCTGTTGTATTCAGGTACCGAAATCGTACCATGTGAAGTAGTTCGGTGCCGAAGTTTATCCACAAAGCGTAGTGTAAAGGCTGTGGCGCGTACAAGCTTAGGATGAGAACTGAAGCGCTCCATCCAATCAATGAGGTTTGAGCTATCTGTGGTAGTCAACGTTGTACTACATTTTTTCTTTATTTCAGGCAGGTTCTCGAAGACTGCTGTGGTGAAGTAGGGCCAGTTGTCTTCTTTTGTTGAGAGCCATACGGGGCCCGCCCACCATAATGGATGGTGGATGAGTTCTGAAGGTAAAATTCCGCGGCAGCTGCAATCTGCCGGATTTTCTTCGGAGCGGACATAATTCCACTGACTCCTTTCTGTTAGTTCCAATATCTCGACAACTCTGTGGGCTACGAAAGTGTTGAGTTTTTCAGGTGGAAGAGAAAGCCAACCCAATACGACTTGAGAGTCTGTGAAAAATTTGGATGTATTGATATCCAATTTGCTCATGAGAGGCTTGCAGGTTTGAAAGAGGCGACTCAGTAACAGTGCCCCGGAGAGTTCTAGACGAGGTATAGTCATTGGCTTGACTGGGGCTAGTTTTGTCTTAGCCTTAAGTAACGATATTTGGCAGCCATTGGAAGTGACCGCGCGTAAGTATAGAACAGCTGAATAACCTCGTTCGGATGCATCGCTATATCCAACTATCGTGTATGACACCGGTATTCCTGTAGCGAAGTGACGAGAAATCTTGACTTGACTTAGCAGGTGGAGTTGATCAAGGAGTATATTCCATTTGTTACAAATTGTAGTTGGTCCGATGTCATCCAAATCTACCTTGGATTTCCACATCTCTTGCAGTATTATCTTAGCGTAGAAAATTACGGGTGCAAGATATCCTAGGGGGTCATAAACCCTCGCGATGGCCGACAATATTGCTCTTTTCGTGGGATTTCTTGGCGGCGTCTGAATCTCATAAGAAAATATGTCCTCCTTAGGATCCCATTGGATGCCTAACAGTTTGATACGAGAGTCTTCGTCATCAGACAGGCTAATACGTGAGTCGTTTACATCACATTCGCTTAATGTGTTAATCAGTTCTGGGCAGTTGCTTGACCATTTGCTAAGCTGAAATCCGGCTTTGCTCAGCAACGCTACTAATTCTTCTTTTAGTTGTATGAGCTGGGGCACTGTCTGAGCACCAGTTGCAATGTCATCGACATAAATGTCCTGCAACAGGGCAACAGCAGCCAGAGGGTATGAGGCACCCTCATCAATAACGAGCTGCTTGATTGCCCGTTGTGCCAGAAATGCTGATGCCTTTTCTCCATAGGTGACCGTACATAATTCATACTCCTGTGTGTTGTCGTTCGGACTGAATCTCCAAAATATATGCTGGAATTTTCTGTCATCTGGGTTCAGTAGAATTTGCCGATACATTTTTACAATGTCTGCTGTAAATACAAATTGGTGTATTCGAAAGTTTGAAATGATGTCCCCTATGTCTAATTGTAGTTTGGGTCCGGCATACATGTGGTCATTCAGAGACCCTGAATTTGTACCACAGGAGGCATCAAAGACGACCCGCAATTTTCTTGTGCCGTTTTGCGTTTTTACCACGGCATGGTGTGGTATTGTGTATGCTGAGGTGCCAGCGGGGGCAAGTCTCATGTGTCCCAATGCTAAGTATTCTTTCATGAAATCGTGGTACTCGGCCTTTAACAGCGGGTCCTTTTCGAGTTTGAACTCCAGATTCCTGAGACGACTTAGAGCTTGTCGTTTAGGATTGGTTAAAGTATCGACTGATTTTTTCAAAGGAAGAGATACGACATAACGACCTGAGGTTAGCCTGTAGTGAGTGGATAAAAAATGGTTCTCACACGCCATTTCATCTTCTGACACAATGGGCCGCTTTGGGACCTCTTCTAGCCTCCAGAATCTCGACATGACCTCTTGCATCTCTTCCGTTGACTCCGCTATGAGGCTGGATGTGCCCTTGGGTACAGAATGGCTTTTAGAAGGGCCTCCAACTATAAATCCGAAAATCGTTGGTAGCAGTTTGGGAGCATCCTGGGATACGGTGATCGGACGACCCGTTATTATTTCATAATAAAGATCTGCCCCTAGCAGGAATTCTACAGAATTAGGTTTCCAAAATTCTTCATCGGCCAGAACATACGATTTGTACAGACTTCGAGTAGAGGTAGGAATTACGCTATGAGGAAGATTTCCAGTAATACGGGAGACGACTATTGCTTCAGTGCAAAGGTGGGATGTAGCTTCAGGTGCCAATCTTGAACGGAGGTTGCAACTCAATTTTCCTCTCATACCCGTGAGTGGTGCATGGCCTATACCGGAAATATCTTGCGTAGATGCTTCTAACCTTAGACCTAATCTCCTCGTGCAGCTTTCCAATATGAAGGAGTGTTGGCTACCACTATCGGTGACGGCACGGACCTTTTGAAAAATACCATTAGCGTCCTGAATTTCAATCACCGCTGTCCCTAGCAAAACCTCGCCATGGTGAGATTGGCTGCCCAGTACTACACCACTCGTACTGATGGGTGCAGGGGAAGCAGATGTGCTTGTCTCTTCCTGTCGTTGCCCGTCATGTAGCCAACTATGGTGAAATTTGCCACAGAATTTGCATCTTCTGTGGGAGGTGCATTTATTTTTCGTGTGACTATCTGACAAGCAATTAGTGCAGCCCGTCCATCCTTTCACAAGTACAAGTCTTTCTGCTGGGGAAGCTTTGCGAAATCGTTCACATTTCCACAAGGCATGACGATATCCACACACATGACATCGGTTGATTTGAAAATTTATATTTTCACCGGGAGCATGAGTATCAGTATGGAGTGCGTGGCAGGCTCCATGTTTGTCGGCAAGTAACGAGGTTTTCATGCCCTTATTAGATGGTCTTTGCCTACTATTGGGGTAATTTATTGAGCTGTTGTTATTGTCGTGGTGTGTTTCTTCGGATGTTAATTCCAAGGATCTCCATTCGACTTTGAGAAAATTAATTAAATCTTGATGTGTGGGAAATTCAATGTTACTGTGCTGTTTTTCGAAAGCTCTCCTGGTTTCTGAGTCTAGGCATCTTAGGAGAAGAAAGAATAATATGAAATTATCGGCGTTAGGGATATTTAACTGCTTGAATGAATCTATACTTTCACCGACAGTAGTGAGCAAGTGCTTTAGACCACTTGCAGAGGGTCTGCTCTGGAACGGTTTATATTCTAGCAAGGTTTTAAGATAACCGCTGGCTAGTCTCCGCTTGTCGTTGTAGTGGTCGTTGAGCAGCTTCCAAGCTTGGGGATAGTTGGCTTCTTGCAGCTCAACTCCTTTAATTAGCGTGAATGCAGGGCCTTTCAGGCAGGAGATTAAAAAGATAAATTTTTCAATATCCGAAATTGAATCCTCATCATGGATTAGTGACCGATAGGTGTCCCGAAGCAATGGCCAATCTCCTTGATTTCCATTGAAGGAAGGTAAATTTATTTGAGGAAGCCTGGCTCGGACTGTTCGAGATTCATTTAGCGCGCTGTTTGAACTCTGTGCCGTTGTAGCATTGATCGCTGATGATGTAGGGTTCATATGATGTTCATAAATAGCGCAGGATTCATAATAATAACGCTCTATTGCTTGGCGTAGCGATTTATCAGTTTGTGCTGGAAAGGCGTCCGTTACTCCCCATGCAGCCATAAGCTCTATGATTTTATCCCAGGCGGCATTAAATGAATCAAAGTAGGGTTTGAGCTCCTTGTACATACCCTTAAATAAAAATAACTGTGAATTGTCCGTAGCAATTAAGCGTCCTTGTTCGGTAATGGACTTTATCCTGTGCCCTACGCTTTGTAATTTCGTTTGTAGGGGCGTAATTTTGGCCAGCTTATCAGCGCTTAAGTTTTCCATGTTGTATCTTATAAACAATGGAATAATTCTACGATGAAAAAATGGACAAAAAGCAACGTTAAATTGTAAAATAAAGTAATTTGGGGAACGAGATGTTGAAAAAACAAGTTTAAGGCCCCTATAAATATTTTCTGCAAAGAAAAAATATTAAATAATAATATAAGATACAGTATTATAATATGGAATAATTTTAATAATAGAATTTATAATGATAATACCATTATAATATGATAATATTATAATATAACAACAATTTATGTAAAATAAAAATTTTATGACGTTAAAAAAGCCAAATTGCACGATCCGACCCCGGAGGACCAATAAATGTGGCGGCCGTCTGCCTTTCGCAAATTAAAAGGTTGAGCACGAACCGTCAAATAAATGTTTTGTTAAAGTGGCTGGATAGTGCAATGGGCTCTTCAAAAAAAAAAATAATGAGATGTATATAAAATAAAAAATAACTAAATTTTTATTGCTTATTCAAAATAAATTATGTCTTGTGAGAAAACCAAAAATGAAAATAATAATATCTCACACACATACTAATGACAAAAAAAACAATACTAATGATCATAAATTCAAAAAAAAAAAAAAACACACATAATAATTGCAATAAAATAAAAAAGACATGACCAAATAAAAATATTCTATACAAAAAAATGTTAATAAAAATTAAATGTATTTATAAAAAAGTAATAATAATGATAAAACCGTTTACAGTAGTTTATGAGTCCAGACAAAATTACATCGCTACCAGAATCGCATCGAGTGTTCCTACGAGGAAAGATGCTTCAGTGCTGAAATGCGGACACGGTCCCAATATTATTTCACTGTATACACTGCGAACGTAACTGCAGAACTGAAGAGAACTCTGCACCGTGTGTTAATCCCGTCTGGCGGTGCGAGTTGCCGTAATAAATAAGCAATTCTGTTTACGCATCGGCCGCTCAGCTCGTACATAAACAAACTTGATATACTTTATACCTATTAATTTATACACTATGTACAAATTTATCAGTAAACATATTTAAATTAAATAAAAATAGACTTATAAGGAAATCAAATCAAAAATGACTAAATAAGTCGAAACGTATTTTAAATAACGAAAAACATTTTTGACAAAAAAAAGGTTTTTTACTCATTAGATTTGAATGATTCAAAAATAACTTATACAATTTAAAAATCTCAAACCATAATTATAAAATTTTAAAACATTCTGGCTTTGTGGCCTCAACAGGTACCTTAGGTGTTCATGTCTCTGTTTTTATCCCTACTGGGGGGTGACGATCATACTTCATGGTATTACAAATTTGGCATCCGCTTATCACCTCTTGCATTGTTTTTCGCATTCGTACCCAATAATATTACGCTACGGGACTCTCAACACCATGATAATACCGCAATTATACTACCGCAATACCGCACCTAAGGTGTACTAACTCGCATCTATGGTGAAATTTCAGCGTACAATCCGGAAAGGCAAGGATTGGTTCTTCCTGCAGTTTTCTAATGCATGTCCGAATATTTTTTTCAATTTCAGGGGTGATTACGATGCTCCGTCCTTTCTTCAGCAAGTTGTTTATTGGCACAAGATACTCCGCCATTTCCGGTACGAATCGGCGATAATAGTTGAACGCTCCTAATAACCTCTGTATTCCTTTGACGTCAGTCGTAATCACCATTTGTCTTATCGTCTCGTCCTTCCGCATATCTGGTCGCACTTCCTCTTTGGAAATTTAATGGCAAAAAATTAAGCTGACCCTGACCCATAACATACTTCTCTCCGGATAATTTTAACCCAAACTGGCGCAACCTCGAAAACAAGATCGAAGGTCTTCCACATGGCGTTCTTCTGATTTGCTAAATACGGGTAAGGGTGCACCTACATTGGATCCGATGCGATGCGACGCGATCCTATTCTATCTCATAGTATGGTAAGCTGAAAAAACAAATAACTGAAATACGCAGTGAGTGCCTACAGTGGATCAGGTCCGACACGTTTCTATTCTTTTCAACCCGATAGTGAAACTAGTCACTGCCTTCCGAATAAAATAATATTAATTTTATTCTTTTATTTCTTATATTTTATATATATTATAGTGAAATATAAATATATTAAAAATAATTAATAAATAATCTTAATTTTATAAATTTAAAGAACCAAATGTTATAACAATGAGGTAATATTACTATATTAGAATATTTTTGTCTTGCTGTTTGACTATAAACAAATAATTTAGTTGTTTTTCAATTTCATAAAATAGAATTTATATTTTTTAGATATTCATGTTTTATATAATGATTCAATTTATTTATGGAATAGTAGTGATATTCTTAAATCTATTTAGTTTGTAATTAAATTAACGATTGCAATTAAATTAATAAATAGGAGCGATTGCCGTCGGATGGTTATACTTGAAACCTCCCCATAATATCAAATCTCAACAAGTGTTTACTTCTGTATTTTTGTCGATCATGGATCTTTAATTGATCTACTGGGTACTGACTTTTTTCAAAGGATTTAATGTGAAAATATTGAACAAGGTAAGTGTAATTACTTTTATAATACTGTTTGTGTGTAGTTGCTTCTTTATTCTAAAAACTATTGCGTTTTAAAATTTTCTTCATTAACAATTGTCATGAAATATGTTGATTCAATATGTATTTGTTGGTATGAACTGGCAAGAACCATTAATTAATCTTTCTCATGCTTTCTTTATAAGAATAATATGTAAAATAAATGGAAATAGTTGAAGTGATAAGTGATTTCAATTGTTAAAACTTTGGTATTCAATCAGAATAATTGTTTGTAAGATGACCCCATATCATATAATTGTGCATGAACCAATTAGCCAGTAAATTAACTATTAAAATCAGGTGGACATTAGGTTTACTAATAATAACACCTATATTATACAATTACCTACATTTGAAAAAATCCATTATGGAACTAGAAATAGTATTAATTTAAATCTTTATTTCACCAAAGAACAGTTCCACAACAGAATAAATTTACCTCAGATTAAATAAATAAGTTTAGACTGAACAGAAATAATAAATATCAATTTTTAGCTTCTTTTGAAAAATGCTACAAAAGTGAAAAGTTCAACCTTTTGTTAGGTACCCAATAGATTTATTATGGAATACTTAAAACTAATTTTTATTTATCATTATATCAATGTCTATCTGAAAACATTGTTTTTTCCAGAAACAGAAAGGAAATATGTTGTCCAATCAGGAAGTGGCCCTGTTCAAATTTCCATTTTCAATGATTAGCAGATACTTCTACAAGTGAAAATAGATGGCGAAGATGACAATGGTTTTTGGGTTGTGTATATCAAGTATCAGAAGAAATTATGTGTATACTTTTCTATATGGATGCCTATGATAATCCAGCAAGATATGACAATTTGGGAGTAAATACTGTATAATTAATAGTGGATATTCAAGGCAATTTAAGCTAATATGTATTTGAAAACACTACAATCTAAATCTTCAGAGGATCTTCCTCAATCACCTTAATTTTATATATAATATTATATAATTGTATTATTAAGTATTATATATTATTGCTTTGTATTATCATATCATATTAATATGTTATTATCTTAAACGACAAATATTATTTATAAAATTTGTACTGTTTAATTCTTCTTGAATTGTATTTTGAAATACCTAATTATGTTATTCATTTATTTTTCTATTTAGTGCTAATATTATTGTTAAAAAATGATTATCCTAAATTTTATTCTTTTAATTTTATAAGAATTGCAAACTATTGTATATTATTGAATAAATGATTTATTTTCTTCTATATCTGATTTATTTTCTTCCTAAACAATATTCTGGTTTCCTCTTTTCTTTATTAAAACACAATTTAAATATGCGATGAACTTTGCAGGATGTTTCTACCAATATTGCAGATCTTCATCAGGGTTAAATTATCAAGATAAAAATATTAAATGCAAAATAATTGCATATTCATAAATAACATAAATGATAGAAATTTTATTAAAAAAAGGATTTAGATAAAAAGATTGATGTAATCATAACCATAAGATGATTATTATTTTAATCATATCACCTAATATTTTTAAAGTATTATTTGCATTATTACTGCTATTAATATGTATATTTTTTAGCATTATATTATTTGTTTGTACATTGTCTATTCAGCCCTGATGAAACCTGCAATGATGGTCGAAACATTGATAAGCTAATAAATATATCAATTGCTTACTATTCAAGAATTAATTTTGGCCCTCAATCAATAGACCTTCAACATACCTTTATCTGAATGTGTAAGTGATATAAATATAATAAACCCTAATTTTGTAGTATTGAATTAGAGCATCGATAAAACATTGGACATTATGAACAGAAGGAAAAAATAGAATGCTATTGTGAACCTATACTAAAGCTCCAAAATAACTGTATACTTTTATTGTTAATTGTTACAATATTTACTTAAATGAGTTCAAAATATTAATCGAAACAAATGTTTATTTATATCAATTAAATAATATGGCAATAATAAAAGTCTTATATGAGTAATACCAGTAACCTATATATGACAGGATTGAATAGAACAATCAAGGATTGTAGAAATAAAACAAACAATGTTAGGTTAGAAAATAATCAAACTTTCATTTGCACCATTAACTATATTTTTAAATTTTTCTATATTTCCATGCTCACATAGTTAATTTATTAATAAACAATTTTCAAAAACTGGATATCTTGAGAATACTCAATGTAGTTAAAATGGGACTGAACTTTCATTAAAAAAATCACTGTTTATTGAACTAATAGATGATCAGATAATTACCTACTAATGTAAATCAAACAGAATTTGTAATATACATCCAATAAAGCTAAAATTATTCTGATAATTATGAAGGTGTAACGTATTTGATAAACTTGATCAGTTTGAATAACATTTTTTTAAACATATATTTTATTTCGGGATCAGAGCTGGTGTGATTCTATTCTATTCAAACCAATAGTGAAACTATAATATAAATATATTAAAAATAATGTTTTATAAATTTAAAGAACCAAATGTTATGAAAGTTAGGTAATATTACAATATTAGAATATTTTTGTCATGCTGTTTCAATATAAATAAATAATTTAGTTTAAAAAAAAAATAGAATTTATTGTTATTTTTTTATATATTCGTGTTTTATATAATGATTTAATTTTCTCGATTGTGATAATATTTGTTTGATCACAAAATCGAGGCTCGTTTGTTTCGAACTAATTCTTTGTCTATTTTGTTGTTTATCTTTGCAAACGAGTATCAAAAATCAGAAAAGCCCTTAGCTCCCAATGTTGCCAACTGTTTAGGAAATAAATTAAACATTACGATGATAATTTTATTAAAAGTTAATGTTTCCAATTTTATTTGACCAATTAAAATTTTGTGTAGGTATATTTTTTATGTACATTTCTGATAGATATAATTTTATTCAACGGAAAAATAACCTTCGCTACTATATTTAATGGTTCATGAAGAATGATAATAAAATATTTTAATGAGAATTAAGAATATTTAATTTTGATTTATGACGGATATTTATATAATAGTTGATTATTAAATTACAATGTACATTTTTTAATAAACATTTTAGACAATAAAGGTTTGTTGGCACACATGGTAACGGCTGGCTTATCGTATTGAAAACTAATGATTTTGAAATGTGAAAATCGCACCTGATAGTACAGTATCGCATCGGAACCAATGTAGGCGCTTCCGTATAAATAAACTATTTTGATTCCACGAGCGACTAAATCGGTCGGATTAGTCTGATAACAACGGACGGAGCCAATGTAGGCACTCTCGATATATTTCAGTCATTTGGTTTGCTTCCGAATTCTGATCGCATCGCTTCGGATCCAATGTAGGTGCACCCTAAATCATCTATGTATATCTGGTAAAACGACTCGTCCAGCCCAAGCAAAAACTAATCCATAAGTTGTTGGAAAGTGATAGGCGCGTTTTTCAAACCGAAGGTCATCCGTGTAAATTCGAAACGACCACGCTCAAAGGTGAATGCTGTCTTGTGCTGGTCTTGAGGGTGTATCCGAATTTGGTGGTATCCTGCCTTCAGATCAAGGGTGATAAAAATCATCACCGCCCCCCCAAGTCGGTCAACAATGTCATCGAATCGCGGAATGGGTTAGCGTTCGTCCACAGTGTTCTCATTAAGCTTTCGGTAATCCACTACGTCTCGGTAATTCTCGCCGTCCACACCCTTTTTCTTTACTGCCCAGAGGGGGCTGTTGTACGGTGACGCACTGTCCACGATGATAACAGTGCTTGAACTGACCGAATCCACGAGACACTCCACACCTCTCCCGACTTAATAACACCTTCAATGTTATTAATTACTGTGCAGTTGCCTCTCTGGCGACACTCTCCTCATTCTTCACTCTCAGTCCTCCTGTCACGACGGCGCGACTTCCCCTCAATCCTCTTGAAACTTCTTCCTACTACGGCTCCCCTGGCTCCTGGTTCACTCTCCTCTCCTTCTGTTTCTGACACTGCTAATGAAATAGTTGAGTCGGAGGGTCGCCTCCTTTTCCACACCTCTGTGCATGGGCTCCCCTCTGTCCACCTCACTCCGTCCTATATATGGGCATTGCCGCGCAAAGTGTCCTTCCGTTCCGCATTCATAGCATCTGGAGCGGGGGCATTCAGCCACCAGGTGTCACTTTGCCGCACCCGTGACATTTCCTTTCCTCCCTACGCCAGTTCTTTCTATCCGGTCCCTATCTCTTTTCTCGGAGTTGCGGTCTCTCTTTCCTATTGAACTCTACTTCTCTCCGTCTTTCAATTTCCTGTCTTTACCGTGTCCTGCTTATTTGTGTTCTCCTAAAAGGCACCCTGCTGCATCCGGGTTCGTCCTCGTCATGTGCTCCTTCCTCAACCATCAAACATTTCTTGGGCGTATTCCAAGAAAGACTTATCTCGAGGTGTGAAATCCTTCTTTCCTATGTCTCTTGCCAATTGCACTTTAAGGATCGAGGCCATGAAAATCATCCATGCTTCCACTGTGCCTGTATCCATCACTTCTCGCAGTTTCTCATTAATCCTATTTAATTTTGCGATTAGACTTGCCAGATATTGCCCGTTCCACTGGCTAGGTCTCTTTATTTCTCTTAACATTTGCAGCATGTTTTCTTAGGGCTTCCATCGCGCCCCTCCGAATGTTTTTTTCAATCTTTCTTTTATAACTCTCCACGGAGTATCCTCATCTGCCTGTATTAGGTTCAGCATGCTTCTTTTGACCCGGCGTGCTAAAGCCACCCGTAGCCTTTTAGCATCCAACTCGTCTATGAGATCCGCAGCAACCTGGGATTCGATACTGAACATGATACCCTCTGCGATCCTGTTCGCCTCCCTCACTGCTAGGTCCGCAGGTGCCATTGCGAGCGCTGTCGTCGGCAAAGGCGGGAACTGAGTGTCCACCCTGGTACCACGGTTGCGGTGGTGGCACAAGCGTTAATGTAGCTGGCCTAAGAATGTCTCTCTGTCTCGGTCCTGTCATTATTAATGATGGCAACAAGAGAGAAAATAAATAGAAAAAAAAATGATAAAACAATTTTTTTTACACCAAAAAAAATTTGTCTTTAATGTTCCCGGGTTTCGGCACCACTTATATACTTCCAGGAACAAACCATAAAAAAAAGGAAGGATGAAATGACTCGCACAATATCTGGGTCAACGCTGACTGTATCGACATCTTGAAAATCCTCTATATATAATATTTACATATTAACAGCTGTTACAATGGCCAGCTTGATCTTAGCGACCATGCGATCATCAGTCTTGTCTTAACTTATATATGACTTTTAGTTATAAATAAAAAAACGGAAGTGGTACTTCACCCTGATCAGAAATAAAAATTTAGTCCTAAATATTTAAATACTGATAACTCCTTTTGAATTTAGTATGTAACAGTTCCTACCATTGGACATTAAATTTTAGACCCTATTGATGAACTGAAAGTCATTGATGAGTCTTCGTTATGAACATATGAAGCACGCTAAAAGCCTTAATGTTCATGTAATTCAGGATATACACTTTGGATCACCTATTCATAGTCGTGAATGTATACATAGAGGTCAATTTTTTAAATTTTTATTTTTATTTTTTTTTTATAAGCGGACAATTGTAAATACTATTTACTATCGAGTTTATCGAGTTTATCGAGGCAAATATAAAATAGTGCCAAGGCCATATCGCATATTGCTTTATCTTAGTTGTTATTGAATAGACTATTATTTGCATTGTTTACGTAATAATAAAATGCCTTAAAATTAAACACCTTACTGTTTAAAATTTTAAATTTACTTGTTTTTTTTTTAAAAAAGTTGTTTCTTTAATTTTTAATTTCATTGAAAATAGGTTCCAAGTGACCATTTCTAGAAATTATAGTCAGTAACATTCTTCATATATTAATCTAATAAAAAGAGAAGGCTTCTCGGATGTTACGGACAGGCTTCTCGGATGTTACGGATAGAAGAGGGAAAATATATATTATCTTCTAAACGTTCATAATATAGAAAAGATTATATATTTCCCCGATTAGAAGAATATCAGAAGTCTTTATTTCTGATTTTGCCGTGAATACCCCTTGAACGGTTGAACCAACTTCGTTTATTTCATTGTAGGTTTGTACAATTATTACTTGCTGAACTTTAGTAACACATCAAGCACCATATTAATGCTCAAATGTTTTTCTTTTTTTTGGGCAAAAACTAAAACATGAAAATGATAAATTAATCCTTAATCTTAAAAGTTCAAATCAGTTATCAAATGAAAATCAGTTATATTCTCTACAAACATAAAAAAAAACATCAAGTAATCCTGTAGTGTCAAGCTATAGCAGAATAGTCAGAAAAACCGAGTAACAATTGAAAAATGATGCATGAGTTTTATTTAAACATTTCACAACTCTCCTCATTCAATCTGAAAATTTTAATGCTTTATTATAAAAAAACAAAACAAACTGAAACACCATATTTTGCCAAGTGATCAGTCTGTAGATCCTTCAGTGCTATAGTTATATCTTGTATTGTTAAGTTTATTGTGCTTTGAGCATTATAAATAATTATTAATTAAATTGGTTTTTGAATATTTATTAATTAAATATTGCAGAATATCGATATTTTTTCTTATTTTAATTCATTAATTAGGTCACAAAACATATACCTGCAGCCCAGGTGAATAAGTAGTTAAGTCGAATATTATTCAGAGTGAGTTAATTGTATTGAGTTTAGCGGAATCGTTCCCGTAGATTTTAGCTTGAAGTGGTTTTGTAATATAAGTGCTCCTTTTCAAGCCAATTACTTACTTCTAAAAATATATCACGATTCCGCATCCCTTTGAACAAGAAACTCATTTTGAACAAAATTCGAACTAACCAATAACTCACATAGGGTGTAGATATAATATTATAATTTTGTATAATTTCGTCTAAATCACAGGTTGATTAATAATTTTTAAAATTTTGCTATCCCTTCTTCGAAAGAACTTACTATATGTCCAAAGTAGCGTGATGAGTGCAAGTTGTGAGATCGCATTAAATTAACTATTTTGAAAATATTAATTTAAAAATTACGACAATAATAATATATAAATCAATTTTATATATACGTTTGGGCGCGCGCGCTCGCGCGTGTATTTGTGTGTGTGTACATACTAATTAAGCCTTGCTCCACAAATCAACTTTTTGTTTTGCATCTTACATCTCGTTAAGTCTTGATGTAGTATTTCTCACCTTTCGGTTGTGTTAGAGCCATCTCCACAGCCAGTCCTATGATCGGTAGGCCCGTGGGCCCAGGTATCTTCTTGTGCAACCAATCCTTGAGGACGAGCCATACAAGGATGGTAAGAACCACAGCGTACAAAGCCACGAACATGACTGAATCTATTCCCCTCCTCCGCCGATCGGTTTCCTCTCAACTCTGAAGAGGGTGCGAGGCCACGACAATCGTAATTTAAAAGGACATGTACCAAATTTATCATTTAAATGCTGTTAATGCACGCATATTTTACATTAAAGTAATCTTTTAAGGAAGTCGTTCGTTAATTGTCACCAATATTAGTTAGATAACGATATAATTTTCTTTTGCATAATCGTTTGCAAATAATTAGACTATTTACTGATTAAATAATACTACTGATCCTTTTGAAAATTAACATTTATTTTTTTAAATATTACACTCCATCAACCTTTCCTTTTATAAAAAGATATTAGGCGCTGAGCCGACTGTTAAGCATTTGAGGGGAGATTGAGGCGTAGGAGAGAGCTTTGCGTTAGAGGTGATCTTATGTAGACAGCGATTAATGCTGTCGGTATCGAGCCATCTGGTTCTTTATTTTTATTATTATAATAAAATAAAATCGGGTGACACCGCTCACACACTTTCCTTAACGTTCAGAACGATCTACAAAATAGAAATCTAATTTTCTATTGTTTAATGTTTCTGTACCTGACAGGTGTGATTAAATTTATAAGAAGAAAAACAATTGTATAACAATTTGTAGGCAAATAAATAAGCTATTAATATTTTTTAAAACAAATTTATATAATACTCCTCAAGCATTTCAGCCATTTAGTAAATAATTAAGGAAATATCTTTTTATCTTAAAAATATAATTAAGAGGCAATAATCATTTAATTTTTTTACAGGCTAATATGCCTATGCCATAAAATCTTTAAAAACCTCCTAATTCTAGGAGATAAATAATTATTGTATTTTAAAATACTAAGAGCAGTGAATCTGTTACCAAAGAAATATGCACAGAATACTTTATAATAAATGTGTCCATAATCTTTGAGGTGATATTTTTTTTTCTAAATTTAAACAGAAAAATATGGTAGGTTCTAACTTATCTTAAATTTTCCTGTTTTCTTAAATATTCCTGGGAGGACCTGGTTTCAGTTTCAGCCAACAAGGATTATAATTTTGTGATATTTTTATAAAAATCTTTGAAGACTAGATTTGTGTGTAAAAAAACACGGATCTTAATGGAGATCACATATTAAAGACAATTGTTCACATATCATCTGCTATGACAGCCTCAAAGAAAATATTCTTAATTATAAATTTATTTCAATAATAAAATCATTTCCTTCATTAATTAACAAATACCTAAATTCCTTTTCATTTTTATTTTAAGACATAATAGGTGGTTCATGATTGAAGAATTGATTTACTAATTTCTCATTTTAAAATTGCTGCTACAAGATTTATCTTAAACGTGGTGACTCAAAAGTTTCAAACACTTTCAAGTTTACCAGACTGTAACTTGTGGTAACAGAAAAAAATGTGAGTTTTGTGACTTTTTAGAAGTTATTTTTAAAAACTAAAGGATAAACATATTTTACTGGATCATTAAGAAAATATTTTTTAATATAATATACTGTTAAAAATTCATTCTTTATTTAATTTAGAACAAATTGATATTGATTGTCTCTCGGCGGAGCCTATCCGCTAGGGAGCGCATTCCCAGGGTGGCGGAAAGGGTATCCCTCTTAGGAGGGTTGGTCTGAATATATTGAATAAAGACCCGTGGACCAAGAGGTACCCAGTGCTGGGGGTTACAGCACGGCCATCCTTCCTCCTGAGTGGACATAAATATTGAGGAGGCCAGTTGTTCCGAGGATACGAGACCTCTCCTGCTGGTCCAATCGCCCGCAGGAGAGTTCAACTGATTCGAACATTGGAATTTGGACAGACTAGACGGTTACGACGCGGCGATCAAAAGGATATTAGACTTGGAACATGGAAGTCTAATATCGTCAAGACTTCGACTGGCAAAGAGGTAGAGCTGGTGGAAGAGATGGAGACCTTCAGGATGGATCTCCTAGGAATTTATGAAGAGAGGAAAAAAGGACACGGGGAAGTACGCCTAAGCAAGAACCATGTGCTCATCTACTCAGGAGTACCCGCTGGGTTCAGAACCAAGGAAGGTGTGGCCATTATCATGAAAGAAAGCCTATTCGCTAAAGTAGAGAATTGGCAGTCCATATCCTTAAGAATCAAAACACCATATATGGATCTGTCATCAGGAAAGATCTCTCTTATACATGTATATGCCCCAACGGAGGATGAAAATGTTCTCGACGAAGAACAGCTTTTTGCTGATCTAGAGGGAGAGGTCATTAGTGGTCAAAATTGTAACAGAGAAATAATGCTAATGGGCGATTTCAACGCAAGGACCGGAAGAGACCATACAAATGCATATGATGTTATGGGTCAACACGAAGGAGAACACACTGGAAGGATAAGAGAATTACTTCAACATATTAAAGGATATTTGTGTTTATAGGAGTTAACAACCAAAGAGAGTTAACGACCTGACATGCATATTATTTAAGTTTTATATGTACCTGAAGCCATTAACGATACCCAGATAAGAGGAACTACTGTAAAAGGGAGAAGACAGTTTATTGTGAAACAGTTAAACAAGGTCTGGGCTAAGTACATTGTAACGGGAGTAAAATAGCATAGTGAAGGTTGCAAACAGCCGGATGACCAATGAGGTTTTATGTGAAATGGATTTGCCACTGCCTCAACCTTTATTTATTTTATTGCATTCAATTTTTATTACTTCACCATTATTAATTAATATTCATTTTTTAGTTCGTTATTGGATAGTTTTTATTTATTTGTATTACAGTGGCAAATCCATGCGTAACCTGCCCCCCGCCGTGATAACCTGAAATATACCATTCTAAAAATTGTAAAATTCACATTGTATGATATAAAAATTGACAATTGTTAATAATAATGAAATAAAGAGTTTTGTTTGAAGCATAGCTCTTTAAAGTGGTGACCCCAACGTGGTATCAGCACTCTTCCTTTGATATGCCATTATCCTAGGCCGGATACAATAAGGGACCTGCGACGTTTCCTGGGTATGTTTAACTTCTATCGCCGTTGGATACCCAGGGCGGTGGATATGCAAGCTCCTTTGAACAGGTTCCTAGCTGGAGCGAAGAAGTACGACAAGAGGCCGGTGGACTGGGATTTTGAGGCCACTTAAGCATTTTAACGCTGCAGAACCGCAATCCAGAACGCGGCGGTGCTTGGACACCCGAAGGAGAATGCTGAGCTCGTCCTGGTGTGTGATGCTTCCAGTACTGCTATAGGAGTAGTTTTGCAGTAGAAGGATGGATTCAGCTCCACTGGATCAAGCTTCCCGATACAGAAGCATTAGTCCTTTGTGAGACCTCTACCCATCAGGAGCGGCCCTATGTTCCTGAGTCTATGCGAGAAGAGATTTTTCACCGTCTGCATGGGCTCAGTCAACCCGGATACAAACCTCGAGGCGGTTGATCACACAGCGTTTTTTCTGGCCAGGTATGAACAGTGATGTCTCGAGGTGGGCTCGTTGTTGCATTCCTTACCAGCGGTCTAAGTTCGTCCGACATATAGTCACCCCACCAGGTAAATTTGCCCCAAGTAGCATGTTCGAACACCTGCATGTGGATCTCATTAGACTTTTGCCGCCGTCCAACTGCCTGCGTTACAACTGCTTACTGCCTTACAATGGTAGACAGATTCACCCGTTGGCCCGAGGTGTGTCCATTGGACGAGATCACCAGCACGAAGGTGGCAGAAGTGGTAGTCTACTCGTGGATCTCTCGCTATGGTAGGCCAGCTAGGATCACGACCGACCAAGGGCGTCAGTTCGAGTCAGATCTATTAATTAACCTCACTCGCGTCCTTGATGTTCAAAGAAACAGGACTACGGCGTACGATCCTCAGTCCAACGGATGTGTAGAGCGGTGGCATAGGTCCCTCAAGTCATCCCTCATGGCTACGTTGAACAAAGCTGGATGGATGAAGATACTTCCAACTGTTCTTTTGAGAAGATATAGGAGCCAGCTCTGCCGAAATGGTTTTAGGTCATTCTCTGTGTCTCCCGGGAGAATTATTCGAGCCACCAGGACGCCGGGAGGACGCTGAATCAACGCTCAAGAATTTTCGCGGCTCAATGAAAAATTTGAGCACCACACCGCAGCAGGTCGGCCATGTCCTTCGTCCTTCCACCGAGACCTAAAAGATTGCACCCACGTGTTCTTGAGGGATGATACGGTGAGGAAGCCGCTTACACCGCCGGACAGGACCCTACAAGGTAATATCCCGACAAGAGAAAACCAACAAGGTGGAGTTGCCTTCAGGACCGAAGACCATCACAATGGACCGTCTGAAGCCAGCGCATCTCCTGACGGAATCGGCGGTGGATGGCGAAAACCTTCTACAGCGCCTGCAACTGTGACCAGCACCAACAGGGATCGATCCACTCCTTCACCTGTGGCAGAAGACCCTTCGAATGACCTCGACGCAGAACAGAAGCAGCCGAAGCCGGTTTACCAGACCCGGTCGTGTAGTGAAGCCCAAGGTTAGGTTATGTGCTGATGCCATTGGGAGAGAGGGTGATGTAACGGGAGTAAAATAGTAAAGGTTATAAGCATAAGGTCACCGGTGGCTCTAGGATTTTTTTAAGGGAGTAAAAAATCCTTAGTTACGCCGTCCTTCGGAAGGGGCGTTAAACGGGGTCCAGAGCCTGTACGGTGTCAGGTGCTCGTTAAAATTCCCTACCCTAATTAAACCTGGATAGGAAAAATTTAGAGCTCCCTCTGTAGCATCGTCCGATTAGCAATAGCGGCATAAAGTGACGTAAAATGAACAAACAACAAGGTTATAAACAGCCGGGTGACCAATGAGGTTTTATGTGAAATGGACTTGCCACTGCCTCAACCATTTAATTTATTTTATTGCATTAAATTGTTATTACTTGACCAACATTAATTAATATTCATTTTTTAGTTCATTATTGCATAGTTTTTATTTGTTTGTATTACAGTGGCAAATCCATACGTTACCTGCCCCCAGCCGTTGATAACCTGTCATATACAATTCTTAAAACTGTAAAATTCACATTGTATGATACGTATAAAAATTGACAAACTTACTAATATTATAAATGTGAAAGTTTCTATGTTTGTCTCTCTTTCACGCAAAAACTACGAAACGGATTAGGATGAAACTTTACAGTAATATAGGTTATACATCAGAATAAAACATAGGCTACAGCAAGAGCGGATTTGTAGGGGGGCACGTGGGCACGTGCTCTCCCCCCCGACAGTTTTTTAGGTACTGTGGAGAATCCATTATAGTACATTATTAAAGGCAATTCACATGATAATAGTTGTTTAAATAACAGAAAGAACATGAGTGAAACTATTGTTATGATATTCTACTAATATTATAAATGCGAAGTTGGTATTTATGTTTGTTACTCATTCAAGCAAAAACTACTGAACGGATCTGGATGAAACTTATTAAGTGAAATAGGGCATACATAGGTATACATAGGCTACAGCAAGACAAGATTTATGTGGGGGCATGGGGGCATGTGTGTGTCCCCCGTTATAGTACATAATTAAAGGCGAATCAGCATCTTGAAATTTGTAGATTGGTTCTTTGTATAGTTTAAGAAAGAAATTTGGATAATTCCACTCCAAGAGTTTCCCCTTTAATATATTAGGGGTTCAAAGGTTGTATAGAATCCGTCAGTTTTGAAATTAGACATCTGAAATTTTGGATGTACGAGTAATTTATATTTAAACAAAAAACAATTAAATTATTTATTAAAAATGATTTTTCATGAAACTTTATGTGCCAGACCAAATTCCACGCGAGCGAAGCCGCGGGCATAAGCTGGTTGTTAATAATAATGAAATAAAGAGTTTTGTTTGAAGCAGAGCTCTTTAAAACATTATCATGTGATAAAAAATGATTATTCAGTTTTCAAGGTTAAACACAGAAAAGCACAATGTCAGATTTCTCACAAATAGTATGTAAGAGGTACAATGTACACATTTAAGACTAAAAGATGTAAACTTCAAAATTCAGAATAACTACTGAGATTCGTGTCAGTCTAAATTTATCTTGTGAAAAAAACTGGAAAAAAAATTGATAACTAATAACTAATTTTGTAGAATGTTATTTTTCCTACAGGCTGCTTACAAAATATTTGCAATTACTCACAAGGGCATAAAGAAATAATTTTAGAGATAATGGCTAAAAACTAAAAATATCATATATTCTGAATCTAATTCCACCATGAATCCCTATTGTATTTATTTTTTTCAGATTTGGCCAACATTTTCAAGTGATATTAGTTGAGGAATGATGTAATACAATTTCTCGGCATTTTTGGTAAAAACATATTTATTTTGTGACAAAAACAATAAATACATTATAATATTAAAAACACATGATTTCATCATTGTGAATGCACAATTAAGTACACGCTTTTTTAATTTATTTACAGTTCAATATATATATATATATATATATATATATATATATATATAAATTAAGAGCTTCGGCACTCAAAAAGTAAAAAAAAAAAGAATAAAATGGGTAAGGAACAACACTCATGAAGGCTGTTTAAACACTGCTTTATTGAAATATAAATCCTCCTTTTATACTATTTACAATGTTTACAGTCCCTGTTTGGAATTATTATGTATATTGATATCTGTCTTCTCTTAACTACCCCTGCCAGTTTACGAACATCCTCGTAAACTTAAAAATAAAATAAAAGAAGATAAGATAAATTAAACCTCTGGTTCTTTCCAAAGCTATACATTACACCAACAGAACACAAATGAAACTGATACGTTTACACTGTTTTCTTCTCCTAAAAATAGAAATAAAACTACAAACAATAAATATATTTTAAAAATAATACATGCTTATGGTTTGGCTTCCCCAGCTGGCACTTTAAGCTGCCCTATATGGAACGTTCTACACTCCTGTGCTCGGCCAGATGCTGGATGGTAACCAGATTGTGCTCTCGAATTGCAACCACTTTGAATGGCCCCTCTTGTCTCCGGACTTCCTTTGCGTGATATCACGTAATTCACGATACACGATAGTACCTATTTTTAACATACCTGTGATGTCTTTTACGCCATTGTTGTCCCTTGCTATCCTATTTGTCTTTTCTGCTATCATCCGCCCTTGCGCGTTCCCCCACGTTCTCTCGAGTCCGATTCGACTGGCTACTAGTCGCCTCGCCATGTCTTGGTCCACTACCGTATCCGGCCCATCTCTCTTGCGGGACCGAACACCGAAAAGAGCTTTTAATGGGGAAAACCCAGTGGCCATGTGGATCGAATGATTGTACGCCGCTATGGCGAGGGGCATTGCCTCATCTGCCTCCAGGCCCTTGTCCATATGGAATACCCGCAAATGTTCCCCCAGAGTACCATGTAAACGATCGATCCCCCTCCCCCTACTCTTCGGATGATCAGGTGTGTTCCAGTGCCATTCGACCCCGAGTACCTGCATCTCCTTTCGCAATCGGGCATTATCAAACTCTCTGCCCCCATCCGAGGAAATTCTATCCAGTACCCCGTAGAATTGGAACCAAATTCGAAGGGCACCACTGAATGCCGCTGCTGACTTCTCCTTCACCGGGTGGGCCTTAGCTATTTTACTGAAGATGTCCACTATCGTCACCCATTTGAAACCTCTCCCTGACTATCTGGAGGTCCGTCACCGGTGCTGTGGGGGTTGTCGTCTCTATTTGTAATTCTATCGGAGGATGACGATCACACTTCGCGGTATGACAGATGACGCATTCCCTCACGATATCTTCTACCGTTCTCCTCATCCCTACCCAATAATACCTCCACTTTAGGGCTGCAGTGGTTTCGTTGATCCCTCGATGATTCGTATTACCTTGATAGTACGCCAACGTCACCTCCTTCTGTAGTTCAGCGTCCCTTATTGTTTCTAACATCAAGCGACATCTAATGAACGTCCTATCAATGCCTATCTTCTCCGTTCTTCGTAGACTGCGGATTTTCTCCGATACCGTCCCGTTCCCGACATAGAGGTAGTGCGTCGCACCGACTTTGGAGGCATCTTTTAAGACCCTGCATATCTGATCCTCTTTGACTCCCTGCTGAGGCCAGATAGTAACAATACTGTGCTTCTCGTACTTGGAGAATTCCATTTTCAGAAGCCCTGTTGTCCTAGTTTTCCAAATTATCTGCCTGTTTTTATCGTTTACGAGCTCGTCTAGCTCTTCCATCTCCGTTGACCTCACCTCTACTGCTTCATCCTGGGCGGGGGAATCTTCATGGTCTCGATCGTCCGTCCCGAGTTCTCCTTTCCCGTCTGGCGTCCATTCTCGGATAAATATTTGCAACTCCGACGGTTCGCCCACCTCAGTACCAGGAGTGCAGGGAAGAGGAGAGGAGACCGGCACTCCGAGAGGAATCCAAGGCTAGGTACAGGGCATACCGAAACGGCGTGCGTCACCGGAAGAAGGTATCCTGGGACGAGTTTATCGTCCAGGAATCGGAGAAGAATCCCTGGGGAATCCCGTACAGGGTGGCACTGGGCAAGGTGAAGCCGCTAACCATGATTGCGGCTATCAGAGTTGGAGATGCCCAGGCAACCACCCTGGAGGAGACTGCAGATATGTATATAGCCTATACATACCCCAGGGATGATCCGTCTCAGGATACGGAAGAAGACAAGATGGTGAGACGCACCACGGTATGCCCTCCAGGTACCGAGCTGAGTCCACCGTGGGATTTATGGGACCTTCGTCTTGCCGTGGATAGGCAGAGGACCGGAAGAGCTCCAGGACTCGACGGGATCGACGCCGCGATCTTGAAGAGGAGCGCCCCCCTCATTGAGGATGACCTTCTTGGCATCTTCAATGAGTGCCTGGACCAGGGGCGGTTCCCGAGACAGTGGAAGATCGCCGGATCTGAGACTCCTCTACAAGGGAGGAGGCAAGGATAAGGAGACGCCGAAGGCGTACAGGCCGATATGCCTCCTCCCGGTGATGAGTAAAGTCCTGGAGAGCCTGATCGTCGCCAGCCTAAGGCCGGTCCTTGATGCGGCGAGCCATCCACGGCAGTTCGGCTCGACCCGTGGCAAGGGAACGACCGATGCACTGTTGAGAGTGCGCAGGGACGTAGAAGAGAGGGCGGAGAAATACGTCATGTTGGTATTGTTCGACATATCCTCCGCCTTCGATAGCGTGTGGTGGCCCTGCGTACTCCAGCGGCTGCAAGAGTTCGACGCCCCCAGCAACCTGTACTCCCTCGTAAGTAGCTACCTCAGTGAAAGGAGTGTCAGGATTAGAGGTAGCTACTACGAGGTCGAGAAGATGATAGAGAGAGGTTGTCCACAAGGGTCGGTCCTCGGGCCGGCCCTGTGGAAACTCGTCTTTGACCAGCTGCTGGGGGAACTGGAAGATCACGGTTTCCTTGCCACGGCCTACGTCGACGACCTGGCAGTCATCGTGGCCGCGAACAGCAGAGCCAGAGTGAAGACGGAAGCAGAGAGGTGCGCCAGTCTCGTAGCGGAATGGTGCGTGAGGAGGAAGCTGAGTATGGCCGCTGCTAAGACCCAGGCCATACTCCTGAGAGGCTCCACCGACAGGGCTCACCCTATCACACTGGACATCCAGATGGAGACGGTCAGGCTAGGTGAGGAGGTGACATACCTAGGCGTGAGGTTTAGGAAAAACTTCGACGCCACTCCTCACCTGGGATACCTGAAAGATAGGGTGACCCTGTCACTCAACGGACTAGGAAGGATCGGGGGTGCATTCTGGGGCCTCAGGTACCCGGCAACGATGACCATTTATAAAGGCGTGGTCTTGGGTATCCTGAGGTATGCATCCCCGGTGTGGAGCCGCAACCTCACGCAGCAGCAGAAGAGGAGACTGGCGACGATCCAGAGACTGGCTCTGCTACGGGTCACGAAGGCGTACAGAACGGTGTCGCATGAGGCGGTGCAGGTGCTTGCCGGAGCCATGCCCCTGGACCTCCTCCTGAAGGAGGATGCCCTCAAGTACGAGGCGAAGAGGCAGGGACTGGAGACGCTCCCGGAGGGACCCCGTCAGAAGATCGGCGAGACCCCGAACCTGTGGAAGAGGATTTTGAGGGAGGACTCGATAGAGCAGTGGAATGGACGGTGGGTGACGAGCCAGAAGGGCTCTACGTTGAGAAAGTTTTTCCCCACCGTCCAGTCGAGGTTGTCTGCGACATGGGTCCTCCCGGACTACTGGGTCTCGCAGATGCTGACGGGACACGGTGGGTTCCGGGGAAAGCTCAGTGAGCATAGAAGAGAGGTCGACCCCCGGTGCCCCACCTGTGGAGTCCCAGAGACGGCGGAGCACGTGTTGCTCTCCTGCATCGCGATGGAAGGACACCGTGCCAGGTTGTCGAGGAAGACCGGGATCTTCGTCCTCGCCGAGGAAGACTTCCCCCGCCTCATGGAGGAGGACAATTACCCCCATTTCAGGGAGTATGTCTACGGGTGGAAGGAGGTGGTCGGTCCTGCGCATTTTACCATCAGCAGGATACGGCCACCCGGCGAGCCACCGGACCAGGATTCACCAATGCATTCGCAGGAGGACGAGCCCCCAGGAGGAGACGACTGAGGGAGTGGACTGGCCGGATGCGGACCGGACGGATGCGACGGACCAGGATGGCTGGACGGCAACCGGACGGATGCAGACCGGCCAGGAGGCATTAAAGGTGCTGCCCCATCAGTAAGGTGCACATCTGTGCACCGGGCAGCACCACAGATTTTTATTTTTGTTTTGTTTTTGTTGTACCCCAGAAGTAAATGGTACCCCCCAATTTTATTGTAAAATAAGAAGTTTTACCAATAAAGAGTTGTTTTTTGGCGGTGGTGGGCGTGCGTAAACCCAGCGTATCAACCCACCACCGCCGTACCCCGTATGCCAGAAATGGCAGGAAGGGGAAAAAAAAAAAAAAAAAAAAAAAGGTTCGCCCACCTCAGGTTCTATCACGTTAACTTGAAGAGCTCGGGAAAACCAGTCCACCACTACGTTATCCTTTTATAGACCACCTCCATTTCCTTCCACCGCGTGACTCTCGCCGATGTTCTTTTAAAATTCCTACCCACAGAAGGGGGCGGTGATCTGTGTGGACTTTAATCCGTTTCCCGAACACGTAGGGTCGGAGGTGTTGGACCGCCGAAACGATGCCTAGTAGTTCGCACTCTAGCACGATACCGAGATTCTGCGTCCGTGAGCCTCTTACTCGCATATGCCATCGTTCTATCCCTCTTCTCACTCTCCTGAGATCCCAAACGCATACTCACTAGCGTCCGTCGTAAT
Source organism: Arma custos (assembly GCA_037127475.1). Taxonomy (NCBI): domain Eukaryota; kingdom Metazoa; phylum Arthropoda; class Insecta; order Hemiptera; family Pentatomidae; genus Arma; species Arma custos. The sequence goes on along the minus strand of CM073760.1, from coordinate 91,029,883 downwards.
TAAGAACGGTTTACTGAAGTCTGGGAACGCGAGAATCGGTTGAGGCTGCAACTGCTCCATGCATTTCCTAACCTTCGCTTCCATTTCCGGAGTAACCCGAATCGTACGCCCCTTTCGTAGGAGCTCGTTCAAAGAAACGAGATTTTCAGCCATCTCTGGGACGCAATGACGGAAATAATTAAGGGTTCCTAACAGCCGTCGGATGCCTTTCGCGTCACTTGGAACTGCCGTTTTGGCAATGGCCTCAACTTTCTTACTGTCCGGACGTACTCCTTCCTCCGATATAGTGTGACCCAGGAAATGGACCCGTTTATGCCATAAAATAGACTTTTCTCTGGAAAGTTTCAGCCCAAATTGCCTAATCCGCTGAAAAACTCGTCTCAGGTCCTCTATACGCTGTGCCTCAGTTCTACTAAAAACGAGAAGATCGTCCATGTAAACTTGGCACACATTCTCGTCCAGACCACGCAGGAACCCATCCATTAGTTTTTGGAACGTGATGGGCACATTCTTCAATTCAAGTGGCATGCGCGTAAATTCATAATGCCCCCTTTCGAAAGTAAAAGCTGTCTTGCACTGGTCCCTGGGGTGCATACGTATTTGATGATATCCGGATTTCAGGTTCAATGGGCTAAAAATGTCCGCCCCACCTAACCTATCCAAGATATCATTCAATCTCGGGATGGGGTACTTTTCGTATAGAGTATTTTCGTTTTATTGTCTATAGTCGATCACCACCCTATAGTGCTTCTGTGTCTCACCCTCGATGGACTTTTTCTTCACTGCCCTTACGGGGCTATTAAACGGTGATTTACTATCTACAATTATACCCTGACGCTTTAGCTTCTAGTTCCTCCCGGATATGTTTTCTTAACACCTGCGGGTATCATCTCATGTAAACTTCTCCAATTTCAGGTTAATTTCGTAGAGAGTTTCTCCTTTCACACTTAAAGACTCCCCTTCGTGAAAAAAAAAATATTCGCAAATTCCTCTATTACCCGCGTCCGCCATTCCCTGTCCTGGGTAATCGCTGCCACACACCCCGCACCCCTCTTCACTTCCTCCATCGTTTTATACCCCTTTTTACCGATTTTAACTGCACATGTGCCTCCTGAGTTTCGCACCTAGTTTTTGAAGTAAATCACACCCCAAAATCCCCCGTACTCCCGTGGCTTAGCCTCTACTACGTGAAATATCGTTACTTCCCCCTTCTGTCCCCATTGATCTAATGCTAATTCTATCTCACCCTCTACTGTAGAGGAACTACTCAAAGTGACCAATTTACATAGGCACTTCCTAAACTCTGGTGTACATTTCCCTTTAAATATTGTCCTTAAACTATACTTACTCACTAAGCTACAAGAACTTCCCGTGTCCACTAAACATCTCCACCCCTTACAAAATTCTATTATAGACAACCGCTCACACTTTTTCCCATTCGCATTTAGACGCAAAAGGTTACACCATCCTCATTCTCTACTTACCTCCTCGGTTCTCCTCCCTGCACTCCGCTGTTTGCTTTTTCCTCCGGGGGTCCCTCTGCCACCAGGTTCGCTGTCCTCCGTCTCTGATCCTGAAGCCTCGGAAGATCTAGATGAAACGGATGGCATTCTACTCCTCCTCCATATTCGCTGCGCGTTGACTTCCATCGGTTCTTCTCGATCATGATCTCTCCGCCTAATGTACGGACATTGCCTGGCAATGTCTTTGGCATTCGAAGCAGCGCGTGCGTGGACACTGGGCCATCAGATGCCCTGTCTTACCACATTCGTGGCACCTCCTGTCGTCCTTTCTCATATTCCTTCTATCTCCGAATGGCCTTTCTCTCTCTGTACCATTTCGTCACGGGCACTTACGTCCATCCTCTCCTGAGCACACTCTACGAACGTTTTATCCCTAGGGAGACCATCCTTTCTTCCCGTGTCCCTGCCCAGCTGCACTTTGAGGACTGTAGTCATAAATATCAACTAGGCCTCTACAGCGCTGGTTTCCATAACTTCCCGCAGTTTCTCGTTGATTTTGTTTAGTTTCGCGAGAAGTCCTCGCTTCTTCTGGGGCCCATCGCCCTCCTCCATAAGCATTTTTTAATCGTTCCTTGATCACTGGCCATGAAGCCTCTTCGTCCGCTTGGATTAGGTTCAGGAAACTCCTCCTTACCCTTCGAGCCAGTTTCACGCGTAATCTTTTGGCATCCGTTTCTTCCAAAAGGCCCGCTGCTACCTGGGCTTGGATACTACCCATGATCCCGCTCTCACCTCTAATGAAGTGATTGAGCTCACCTACGTCACCGTTAAATTAATCCAGGTCGGAGATCTCTCTTCTGATGTCCTGCGCGTTGGCTTTTTCAACTTCATTCTTTCTAGCTAATTTGTTTCTTGAGCTATCTTGTTCGCCTCTTGTTCGGCTATGTCCGCCCGCGCCATTGCTAGAGTGGTCGCTGGTTGTGTTGGCTCCAACGTTAATGTTGCCGGCCTGAGGATACTTTGGCCTTGCTCATTCATGTTATCACCTCTTCTGTATTTTGAAAAATTAACAACAAAAAAATTATTGTCTCTTCGTAAAAGCAAATGAAAAAAAGAGAGAGAAAGAAGAAAAAAAAAGAATGTATTCTTACTGTACTGTAACACCGGCACCACCTAAGAGCTTCGGTACTCAAAAAGTAATAAAAAAGAATAATATGGGTAAGGAACAATACTCATGAAGGCTGTTTAAACACTACTTTATTCAAATATAAATCCTCTTTTTATACTATTTACAATGTTTTCCCTTTTGGGATTATTATGTATATCTGCCTTCTCTTAACTTTCATGCGGTTTTCATCAATAGATAGAGTAATTCACCAGGAAGGTTTAGGTAAATAATTTGTCGAAGTTTTGTGTAAATGGTTTGGAATATCGATGGGTTTCACCGAAGACGCTGCTTGCCTAATCCCGTGCAATTAACTAACGTGCAAGATAATAAATTCGTATATAAAGAAATATTTGATTTGATATGCCTTATTACCCGAGCAAAGCTGAGGTGGGTAGCTAGTAACTTATAAATTAATGATTATTTATTTAATATTAATTATTTATTAAAATTAAATAAATTAATTATTTATTTATAAGTATTAATATTTAAAAAGTTAAAAGTTATGGTGTTAATATATTTTGTATAAATTCCTCTTGTGAATTCTTAGAAATATTGTCTCTTCACTCTTAATAACCCCTGTCGGTAGGATGGATACTTCCTTTGTTATCGGTTCTAATTCACAAGACCTCAACATCGTAGACAATATTGTTTTTATTTCCATCATTGCGAACTTTTGTCCTGAAAAAAAATAAAGTCTTACTGAAGTAATATCTATGAAACAATTGTGGTTCCCATAAAGTTTTAATTGAAAAATAGTTCCTCTGATTCTTGATATTATATATTTATTTATGTTTTCCTTTTTTTAATTGAGACAATTTCTTAATAAAATATATTTTGATAATAGAATGTATCTTATATTGAAGGTAAAACGAAACTTAAAACGTATATCACAATGGTTTATTCCCAAGGGTATACATGACTATATATATTAAAAACTTAAAATTTATAAAACTACAACAAACATATTTCATGTTATGATTGAATTGCTGTTTGTATTACCTATACAATTTCTTGGACCTGCAGAAAAAGGAATGAATGAGAAAGGATGCCGAGGAGTTCCGGGCAGAAAACGTTCAGGTCTGAACTCATCTGGATTTTCCCAATGAGTTGGAGTACGGTGAACTATATAAGGAGATGTTGCAGCCGTATAGCCAGCTGGAATAATCATACCTGGACCTTAAACAAGTAAATAATCTGTTTCAGAGCACATTCACATTCAATTCTGTTTACATTATAATTTGTTGGAATATTATGCATTATATTATATTAAAGATTATTAGGTATTGTATTATATTATAGAAACTGCAACTAAAAATTAATTTTAAATTGCTCCTAAATAATGTAGTTCCATAGAAAATTGAAAAACAAAAATGTTAATTTGTAAGTTGTAAGTAAGGGACGCAGAATATTTAAAAAAAACATGTTTAATATTTAGGTCTGCGGTAACTGTGAACGTACATCATATCACCATCCTTTTCAAATGACGGCCTTACCCGAAATTCAATTATCTGCCATTTCAGTTGAAATTAATAACTTCAGTATTTCCATAGCTACAGTATTGTCCCCTTAGGCTACGAGTTTCCAAGGAGATGTTTACCAACATATTCTCCACTTAAGGGCCCAAATTTTTATGCGGAGGTGATTTCAACGCCAAACATCCCCGATTTGGCAACAGGACACAAAATTTCAGAGGAAATGCTCTTTTTAATACCTGTTTAGACCTTCCTGGCCAACCAACAGACACAAACCGACAACCACAACTACTTGACTTCTTTATCACTAAGAAACAAAATTATAATATACAACATTCTAATTAAACCAATATGGACCAACGCCTCGCAAGTGTGGGGGTCATGCAAAAAATCCCACATACAGACTATTCAAATTTTTCAATCGAAATTCCTTCGTTATATTACACATAGTCCCTTTTACATCACCCATACAACATTACACAAAGATCTCAACATACCACTAGTGGCTGACACAATCAAGAACAACTACGAAAAATTTCATGACTCACTTGCTGGACATCCAAACTTATTGGTACAAACATTACTGACAGACACATTACCACATAATCCGAAAAGGAGACTGAAACGTCTCTGGAGCAGGGATCTACTACAATAATCTACATCACCACGTAAGTGTTGATAACGATCTTTCATCTGACTATTCCTTAATCGTTCTATCTCTCTCAAGACAAGTACTCACTACAAATCATACACCGACGTTAACTCCTGGACCCATAGTGATTTGTGAATTTCATCGTATAATAAATGACAAAATTAACCTTAATACAAGCTTGAAGACTGCAGATGACATTGACAGCGCTGTTGAGACGCTTACAAAGACTACAAACTGCTGCTTGGCAATCATCTCACAGACATGAATATTCAGTCATAAACAATACTTATCACCCGACATAAGGTCCCTTATCATTGAAAAGCGACGTGCACTGAACCAATGGAAAATATCTCGATATCCGAGTGATAAACAAATACTGTCTAATAAATTAAAAAAATGAGTACAGAAATACAAAAATAACATCTACAACACTCATAGAGTTGAATCGGGGGGGGAGGGGAGGAGAAAAAGTAGACCTATTTGACTCTCATCTCACAGACATATTTCAACCACACGACGACCTATTTGACCCACAGCACAACTGTGACGTCCAACAAATTCTGACTTCGCCACTTCCTCTGTCTTTACCACCCCCACCAATCAATCCTTCAGATGATGAATTTTGTATAAAAAAATTACCGCGCAGAAAATCACCTGGTTATGATCTTATTACATCTAAAATTGTACGACTTCTTCCTAGGAAAGGCTTAATTTTTCTGACAGCTATCTACAATTCTATTCTTCGACTTACTTATTTTCCCTTAGTATGGAAATTTTCTGTAGTAAAAATGATCCCCAAGCCAAACAAATCATTAAACCTAGTTACGTCCTTCAGACCTATTAGTCTTTTACCACTATTTTCCAAAATATTTGAAAAACTATTGTTAAAGCGGCTTTATCCATTAGTAGAAATAAATAATTTAATTCCTAACCACCAATTCGGGTTTCAGGCCTGCACATTCTACAACACAACGTCATAGAGTAGTTGATAGCTTTGCCGTAGCACTAAAAAAGAAGGAATATTGCACAGCAGCGTTCTTGGACGTTTCACAAGCTTTCGATCAAGTTTGGCACGATGGTCTGCTGTACAAACTAAAATTAGTTCTAACACAGGCATATTATCTGATCATAAAATATCATATCTAGAAGACAGGTTCTTTATTGTTATTCAGAATGGAAAACATTCCGACTATTTCCGAATTATCGGAATATCAATCATCTCAGGAATATCAATGCTAAAATACTGAAGATACAATTATGAACTGACAGTTTTTTAAGACAAAAAAATGAAAATTCCTTAGTAATAAATAAATTTATGCTAAGATATTTTTAAAATAATAAAATTTGGTGTTAGGCATCAATAATTTAATGGCTACCTATTTCTAAATCTTCAGTTAAAGTCCTGGACATAAGTGGCACACTCGGATATAATCGTAAAGATTCTTTAATCACCATTTCAAGATAATTCATTTTGCTTAAATCAGAAAGTGTAGGTGGCCTGTTGTCATTGCCAAATATATCTATAAGTTCCTCCACAACCTTTTGCTGAAATAAGAAGCAATTAAAATTATTTAAAATGTATTTATAATTAGTTTTAGTTTCATTAAACTGAGAGATGAAGTAGGTGCATTATTTCTTGAAAAATATTTCTCTTCATAAAGATATATACTTCTAGCATTTTATAAAGAAATAAAAGCCCTTGTCAGAAATATGTTTAACCATTGTCTTTGAAACATAAACTTGTATAAGTTGAATACATAAATATATGCTTTAATCCATTATTATGTTGAATTAAATGGGCAAACAGTTATATAGTGAGGAAATATTTATATAAATTAGTATTTATTGGAGCAATAATCATAACAGTGATTCTTTCACATTTTGTTAACCGATTGTTCAATGATTGTTACTGCCTGATTGGAATAATTTTCATTTTACTTACACTTGATTATACATTATTTTTAATCATGGAAATATTGATAACTTCAACCTCAAAAGGATTACTAGCTAACTTGGTTGGATTGCATGACAAAAATGAATGTTTTTCATGAATTAGTGAACCCAGTTCCAAAATTAAATAAACAATAAAAGCCGTAGAGAAATAGTTTTTAATTTGAAAAAAAATAGAACGCATATTTAATTGACTTTTTCATCAAAACGTACATCTACTATAGTAATTTGAATCCATATAAATTAAAATGGATTACTGGAAAGACCATATGAAGAGCATGTTTACATGATAAGTATTAGAGAGAGGAGAAAGTGAGGTGAACGGAAGATTTCTTTCGACAGATTATGCTAGAATCCTATCCTATTTTTGTAACAGGAGGAAAACCGCAAAGGACAGAACCAACTGATAAAGGAATTTGTTTGTGTCCAGATGCTGTGATGAGTTTTTCAGTTAGCTTATGCTGATGATGAAGATAGATGATAGTATGAGTAAAGTGTTTTATAAGATATCTGTTGGATGCCATCTACAGGTTAAATTTAAGTCATATCCCAGTATAGATTTTATAATTTATTTTTTAAATTGAATTTTAACCACGAATTGTGAAGAAGTTAGAACAATTTGAATAAATATGGGCAAAAAGGATATACTAGAAGTTGAAAAAACAATGTAATGGAATATTATTTTTGACTTATCTAGGTATGTTTATTAAATGATCAGGAAAAATAGGCTCTGAAATTTCAAATAGGTTCCACAAGACTAATTTTCGTTTTCAAACTTTTATGATAAACTATGATCAGAAGTTAAGAAGTGGAGTAGCAATTTCATAAATTAGTTTATTTTACAAAGTAATAAACTGTATGATATTTCTTTAAATAGATTATTGAAAATTAAATTGTACATACTTGTTCCTGAGGATGATTGGCAAGAAGAAATAGAGTGAAGACCAAGTTAGCAGATGTAGTATCATGTCCCTGCAGAAATAACCATACATTATAATTGTCTGATAAAAATAATTAATAATTATTTATTATAAATAATTTTGACAAATAATATTTTAATTAGAATTTATCATCTGTTAAATAATTGAGACGTTGGATGTAAGAATGGCAATTGAGTAAGTTTTATTGTTTAAACTACTACTCTAGGATTTAGAAGAAAATGATAAAATTCATACTAATTAAAATTTTTTGAAAGTTGAAGAAAGGCAACTTTTATCTCATTCTTTTAACATTGTCAATTTCTGATTTCCCTCCGTATTCTATCATTTAAATTATAATAAATAAAATAAACCTCAAACATAAACGTATCCACTTCTTCACAAATGTCATCTTCTGTCAAAAATTCATCCATCTCCAAAAGGCAGTCCAAGAATGCTTTTTTCTTATCTGTAATATTTATAAAAAATTTGAAATTCATGAAGATTTTTGCCACTAGAGCAAAAGGACGACTAATAGTGCGATGGAAGAAGAGTGTGGAAAAGGGTGGGACTTGAGAAGAAGACAGTAGGAGCATGATAAAACCTACGTAATAAAATATGGATTACATACAATATATGAAAATAGCATAATATGTATCTCAATCTTACTTTTGTTTTCAGTGTTCACAGCTTTCTGATTTTTATATAGCATTCTTCTTTCACTTATAATCTTAAAACAAAATTGAAACAGGTAATTTAGTATTTCATATATACACAGAAACATCATATTTTTATCCTTTAAATAATATTAATCATGATCTTGATCGAGACTAATTGTGGTAGATAAACTAGTTATGGTTAGAGCCTGTGGCATCAAGAGACCTACCAGTTCCCATATACTTGGCACCCTATTAGTGGGGAAAATCTGGGGGTTGGGTGTGATTTTTGTATGATTACCTCTATTACTGTTGACTCAGAAAAGATATAATTCCTATGCTATGTGCTGTACTCAAGACATGGTAGTGGTAAGCTTCTTTAAATAATTTTCCATTTAGTATTTGGTGTAAACTTATCTTTTTTATTATTTGCTTTATTCATTTTTCCTTACCATCACATTAAACTACATTTTCTTGATCTTGAATAAGATAACAAACAATCAAATAATAGTTGACTTTATATGTATGAGGAAGAAAATGGTCCCGGTGGAGGTAAAAAAAAAGTTGCTCTTTAAGAAGGGAGAAACGTTGAAACATTTGCTCTCCAACAAACAGTTCTACCTACTTAAGATCAATTCTTTTTCCAGACCACCCAGATTGATTTTCTTGATATTTCGTTATATCAAAAACAAAGTTTGTATTTATAAATTATACAGTTGAGGGGAATTTCCATTAACATATTGTTACGGGCTATTGTGTGTAAAAATGAATAAACTGCTCCTAAATTCGAGATACTAATATTTATTAACAAATTGAATAACAGAATACAATGAAATTATTTACAATTAAATTATTACACTAATATAAATTTACAATAACAATATTCTAAAGATTTTTACCTAAGAGATTACACTTCTTCGGGTTCAATTTTAGGCTCGCTGCACGCAGTCGTTCGAAGACCTTCTCCAGAATCTTCAGATGGCGAGCGAAAGACTTTTTCAGCACCATGATGTCGTCTAAGTTTACCAGGCATATTTCCCAAGAGAGACCTCTTAACACGCTTTCTATCAGCCTCTCTAATGTTGCAGGAGCATTGCAAAGCCCGAATGGTATTCATGTAAATTGCCAGAGTCCAGTTCCAATCGAGATGGCTGTCTTCTCTTTATCCTCAGGTGCCAATCCAACCGGTCAATATCCACTGCGGAGATCCAAGGTAGAGAAAAGCTAACACCCTTCTAGGATATCCAGCGTATCGTCAATCCTGGGAAGTGAATAACTGTCTTTCTTAGTCACGTTGTTGAGAAGGCGGTAGTATACGCAGAATCTTGTAGTGCCATCTTTCTTCTTCACTAATACAACAGGAGACATCCAGGGGTTACTCGAAGGCTCAATGACACCACCATGATCTACCCTGTGTTCCTGGGCTGATCTCGAAAACATCATGCCATCCGGTAATCATGTTCTTCACTTTCTGTTCAGGCGAAAGGTAGCGGCATGATTCATCCACAAATCCTTTTAATTCTTCTGGCAGCCCTCGGTTGTACATTCTCCGACCGGTGTTCCTTTCTTCAGCGTTACCGGGAAGCTGTTCAGGTTCATTAGCCGAATTGGAGTGACACGTCCGACCTTGATGAGAGACCAGCAACCAGTACGCTGCGTCGGATCTACTGTTCTTCGTGCCTTCCAGGTTTAAGTAGCACACTTTGACCTATAGGTAGATGTCCTTCGTCCGTCCCGTGCGTGACGATTTGGTTACGTGCAGGAAAAGTGGTGTCTTCTAGTAAGCGGATTCGTGCGTAGAGGTCCTTTCCCTGCCGGAGGATAACTTCTTCGTTTCCCAGTGTCACCACACCTCTCGAAATATCCAGCTTTATCCCGTATGCGATCATCAAGTCCGTGCCCAATATGACATCTTTATCTATTTCTGCCACGAGAGCGCGGTGCTTCAGATGTTGACCCCCGATGATGAAGGTGGCAACTGTCTCCCCATAGACCTTGGCTGGCTGTCCCATGGCGGTCTGTAGTTCCAAGTTTTTGGTAAGATATTCTCAGCCGGAAGTGTCACTGAGTTCAAGATTGTCATAGTTGCACCGGTATTCAGTAGCAGACTTCGCAGCTGCCCGTTCACCATCCCATCAACGTAAAAACTGTTTGTTCGGCTCCCTATTGACGCAACTCTGATAGCGATAAAGCTGGTCCATGTGGCGGTGGCCGAAACGCATCTCCAGTCTTCTTATCAGCTCCGCTTTGATAGACCTCTCCGACATGGACATCCCCTGCAGTACTCCGAAGGCGTCTCCACGCAAGGCCAGGAACAACGCTGAATCTTGGGTCTATTTCGACCACCCGTGAATCGAAGCCACTGTCTCGAAGAGAGTCATGTAGTCCCTATTCTCAACATTTTCCATTAACTTAGTCTGTAGTGTGCCTAATTTGGACTCAAATGTATCCAATAAATCACATTTTACAGTACCTAATTCATTACCTAGCTTTTTTTCTATATTGCTTAACTCATTCTGTAAATTACCTTGCTTACTATCGACATTGCTTAAAGTGGCATATAATTTGCTTAAATCAGTTTCAAACAGAACTTCATCTGGATTTTTCCCTAAATCCACAAAAAATTGACGCAAGCGATGTTGCAGTACACTTTTAGTTCCGGAAGAACCCAGATCTCGTTCTTCTAACTCCTGTTTCTAATCCACAACTATTAAATCAATCAGAAGCTTAAACTTAAACTTAAACTTTTAGAATCCATTTTTCATCCAGTAGCCCTATAATTACAAAATGCAAGACAAGTAAAATAATATCAATCACACAATATCCCACTTATGTCACCAAATTGTTACGGGCTACTGGGTGTAAAAATGAATAAACTACTCCTAAATTCGAGATACTAATACTTATTAACTAATTGAATAAAAGTTCTTAGGAGAGTTGGTCTTATATGTGATTATTTTAGAATTAAAAGAAAAAGTCAAAAGTGTAAAAATGAGAGCGACCTTTTTAGTGAATGAATGAACAGTATCAAGATCTTTCTTAAAGTCTCTTCCTTCCTTTGTTAGGTAATATACAAGGTCACTGTGTAACCAGAATTTGACATATCTCATCATTATTGCCTCTGGCATTCTGAAAAAAACAAAACAAAGAAATTAATAGTAACCTTGGATGCACAACTTATGATTATTTAAGTTGTAAACTATAAACTATTAACATAACTAAAGCCTAGCCTCAAGGAGAGGACATGCATTAAGTTTTTCGATTTGAAGGTATTTAGTGATATTTTGAGCGAACAGTTCAACCAATTTCGAAGTTTGATGACGTAAATTAAGATTTTGTAGCAGATTTTTTTTTGATTCTGTACTATATATATTTTTTAAATTATAGTCTACTACATGAATCATCTTTATTTATTGTTTTAATTTTAATTTTATTTTATTATTATAAACCAAAATTAATATGTTACGTACCTGTTAAGTTAATAAAAGCATTTAACTAACCAGAATTAATTTAATAATTCTAATGGTTTAATCTTAAAATAAAGTTTAATATTTACCTCTTAATTGCCTCTGCATATTTATTTTGTGTTTCATCGTCTGTATTTAGTTTTACACCCATTGCTGTCTCTAAAACATAATTAAATTATTACATAAAGTACACAGTTATATTTCTATATTTAAATTTGGGATCGATGTCAGAGGGCATCTAGTCCCTAAACCAATAAGAGAATGTGATGCTCATGTTATTGGTTATTAGTGTGCATATTGATTAATTATAACAGGCAAGGTATAGAAATCTATAGCAGAAAAGGTGTTCTGATTGTTCTACAAAGGATAAGTATGAATTTTATACAAGATTTCTCAGAATTATTAATTAACATGCCCCTGTAGAAGAAATCAAAGAATGATTAATAGAATGATAGAATTCTGTGAAAACTTACTGGGAGTACATGTCCAGCATATGACATAATACCAACTAACCAATCAGAACAAGCGGATCTTTTTTTCTGCATATAAAATAAATGGTTGATGAGGAGTGCAGGGAAGTATAGTGCTGCAGAGAGTGGCAATGATCAGCGGGAGGAAATGACGGAAGATGACAGGAAGATCCTATGATTGAGGTAAGTGAGGCAATAGAGAAGCTCAATAATAACAAATCCGTAGGCTTAGATGGTTTACCAGGGGAGTTTTTAAGAATGCTGGTCAGAACTTCATTAAGGAGCTTACCCATCTAATGGAACGCACTTGGATAGAGGATGAAATGCCTGATGAATAGAATAATAGAGTGATCTGCCTGATACACAAGAAAGGTGACCCACCTGTATGTAAAAACTACAGAGGCATTTCTTTGCTGAACAGCATACAATATATTGTCCAGCATAATATTGGCTCGACTACTTCCTAATGCAGGGATATTATCAAGGACTACCAGTATGGGTTCAAGTGAGGTAGATCAACGACTTACCAGATCTTCGCATTAAGGTTAATCCTGGAAAAGATGGCATTGGCTGGAGTATAGCATTGGTACGCACCATCTGTTTGTGGACTTTCAGTCCGCGTATGATTCTATAAATCGAGAGATGCTCCATAAGGCAATGAGGGAGATGAATATACCGTCTAAGCTTGTCCGAATGGTAAGAGTAGCCATATCCAACTCTAAATGTCAAATTAAGATCCAGTCCCATCTAACTGATCCCCTACAAACTAGGAATGGATTGAAGCAGGGAGACACACTGGCGTGCCTTCTATTCAACCTTGGTCTGGAGAAAGTGATTAGACATTCGCAGTTACAAATAGGCGGGCATGTCTTCAATAAAGGGTTTGTTGGGCTGGTCATGTACAAAGGATGGCTGAAGATAGCATTCCCAAGAGGATAATGAACCATGCACCAGTAGGAAACAGGAAAGTAGGAAGACCCCGGAAAAGATGGTTAGACGAGGTTGGAAGGGACGCGATGCGGCTGGGTGCGTAAAGCTGGTGGACGATGGTCAGGTGGCCAGGGACAGGAATCGGTGGGTACAGTTTCTTCTGGAGGCTAGGGCCCGGACTGTAGAGCCGAAGATGTATTTATGTATGCATGTATAAAATAAATGGTGACCCTTTATTACGGTCTATTAATAATAGAATAACATTATTAGCATGGCTTAGCATTATATAACTGACTAATGCCACGTGCTGTGAAGAAGCTTGGTTATTATCAGGGATTAGACGATAGAACAACAGGGTATTTGAAATGTAACATGTTGAAAACATAGCCGATTTGGAGAATTAAAAAAATCTGTAAAAATAATGAAATGTGGTCAAATACTTAAAGTTGTTATTCCTCAGTTTCGAAATTAGCACATGACACCTTAATTAGGCTAAACCTCTTAATTATCATACAAGAGATGGAGCCACTCACCTAAATCGTTTCCTTGAGTGGTGAACAATAGAAGATATGCATTTTTAGTTATGCAGCAAAAGGGACTTGTTGTAACCATTAATATACAAAACAGGCATCTTTCTACACCTCTCCTTTTCAATATTGCGCTACAAGGTTGGAAAGAGCTTGATTGAGTTGGGGGACTCACATGATCCAAGTACTTGGCTATGCGGATGATATTACAATTGAAAAATCACTACAAAGATCAAGGTATATGATTATATTGCACTTAATTACTAAAATACTGTAATATTTGTGGAATTGAAAAGTTGCCTACTCTATACTCAAGGTGGTAAAAAAGTGATAGGCTTCTAAGATAGTTGTCTGTCTACATCAGAAAAGTTATAACTTATGGGAAAAATCTCAAACATAATGAGGAAACTATCAAATTCAGTAATATTAAGTACTTCTCAACTAAAAGTGAGAAGCTTGAGATTGGGCAGATAAATTGCATTGATCTCTTATTTCGCCTAGATTGTGCTGCATTTGTAAAGAGATCAGAAGGCCTAATTTGTTTTCAGAAGCGACATGCAGGTGTATATAAAACTATGTCTTGCAATATTTTATGTTCTGTAGTATCGTCAAAACGCATTGAAGGTGTTTTACTTATATCCAACCAATGGTTCTATTACAACCTTCAAAAAGTTATCTCAATAGCCCAAATATTAGTGGCTGTTGTCATGTCACCTAAAGAAACTTCTATTAAATGCAAGGAGACACTTTTAAAGTAGTCATTTAACTAAGAAGACAAGATGGCCATTTCATTTAGAATTGGGTTTACACAAAAATTGGGATGGTTTTTTCCCGCAAAATACTTATCAGTGTATAGAAATAGCTAAATCTTTATAAAATGTACCACATATAATTTTTAGGGTAGAAGATCTGATTATATTTCCGACATCGACAGGCTTGCCTCCAGTAGCAAGAAACTCTTCTGTGAGTGACAGAGCATTTTTTATCAAACTAGTCATTGCATCTTCAAGAATCTTGAAGTGGAATGTGGGAGTGAGCATTTTTCTTCTTTGCTGCCATTTTGCACCTAGAATTAAAATAGTTTTAATAAATAAAGCTACAATGGAAAAAAAATTGTTTTATTTTTTTATACAGTATAAATAAAACAATCAAGAATGAAACCTCAAAATATTAGGGGGACCGAAAAATAATCTTGCTTTCTTGCATTAAAAACAAACGGATACATTTATAATAAGTCTTTATTTTTAATCAATTATATAATCACCCTCATTATCAACCTTTTGCCTTTTAGTGTGCAAATTTTCAATCCCGAACCAATAAAAATCAATTGGTTTTTGAGTAAAATATCTCGAGATGGCCTATTGGTCCATCATACTGATTTTCATATTTTTTGCCACTAAGAAAATGTTGTAGGGATCGGAATAAATAAAATCCAAGGGTGCAATATCGGGCAAGTATAGTCAGTGAGGCATCACCTCAAACTCCAATTAATTCATTTTTACCAGTTTTCCCCTTGCAAAATGCGATCTTGCAATGTCATGCTGCAGAATGACACCCTTTCTGTTGAAAATCGTCAGATACTTTTCGATTAATGTTAATAGGTTCACTAGACCAAATCTTCACAGTAGAGGCCTGCATTAACAGTTTGTCCAGAGATCCGATGTTCTAAGTCAGCACACAGAAGTGTCTGTTTTAGATATAAACCCGGCTTCAAAGTGGTAATTCATTTCGAAATAATCACTGCCTTTTGCGTTTTTGTTATATTATAGGGCCCATTTTTCGTCTCCAGTAATCACGGACAGTTCTGTATGGTGCTGTTGAAGCAATATATTGCATATGAATGAACGGGTGGATTTGTTCTCTTCGGATAGAATATGGAGAGACCCAAACATCTGCTCTGCTTATTTTTCTAATCTGCTGTAAATGTTCCTGCATGGTCGACCATGGTTGGCTAAGGGTGCTTGATAGTTTCTCAATTGTTTGCTTCCACTTGCCCTTAGCATGTTGTTGCCTAATGTTGTTGGTCTTCATGAACGACAGGAGTCTGTGACATCTGAGCTTGGAAAACCATTTTTAATATTAAAAAATGCCTAATGCACTTGGATAAATATTGCAAATGTTTTTAGTCGCAAATTTGTGTTAATACTGTTGCAAAACTCAAAAAGCATGCAATGCCAGATATGCTCTTCTGGTTTTTAGATGGCCATTTCACCCCAAATGCAAAAAAGAAGTTTAATATTGAATTATTTAGAAGTGAACAAGTCACAATAATCTCAAAATGACTTCGGCTCACCTTCGAGATACATAATGAGGTGACAAATGATAATAAAACATGGACATTTCTTTCCGTTCCCCTCTAGTTATACTACTCATAATAAGACTGTGTTTCAATTGAAATTGTAGATTATTCCATTGGATAAATGAAGTTGCCACAATAATACAGGTAGTGATATAAGTATTAATAAAGAAAACAAGACTAAATGAATGCCAGCACAAATTATAGTTAAAAAAGGAATAATTGGTTAGACATAGTTCTCACCATCACTCAGTAGAAGCCCGTCTCCGAGGAATGGTTTCCAAAATCCATAGTCATATGTACCCTTTTTAATATGTTTGGAGCTACTGAGCAATCGCTAAAAAAGATAGATCAACGAAATAAAAAATACTAATTGAATAATTAATAGTTAATATAATCAGTATCTGTAATTTCATAATGTGATTAACTAAAATAGTTGACATGTTGAAAAAAATATTAATAATATTAAAATTACCATTGTAAAAAAGTAATTCACAGTGAAATTAAATCCCTGTGGAGAATGTTGATTATGGTGGGAATCAAAACTTTAAGGATCACTTTAAATTGAGGTCATTACTTTTTTATTTATACTTTATGCATTGATTTGTACCTTAGTGATAGTTCATTTATAAGTAGTACTGTTTCAATTATGTTTGACTTCTGCCCAATAGGTATCTTCAATTAATATTTTAGGTACAACTTCTATATACCAGTAAAATTCTATATACCAGTGGGAGTAGTAATTATTCCAGTGAATATTAATTTTAATGTTGAATACAAATCAGTTAATTACTAAGAATTCTATTAGATGGCACTGGTGTCATGCCGTTTATTGATAACCCTGCAGTACTCTGGATTTATACTAAGGTTTTAATTAGTCTTCATTTTTTAAATATTCATTTCATTTATCATGAATAAAAATTAAATAGAATTTAAACATGGTTGAAATTCATTGATAATCAATGGGCAACAATGATAATGACAGTGATAACTGTTTTAACAATGATAATCTACTTAAAATAAACCTAATTTTATATAATGTTTTAACTATTAATTTTATTTAATTTTACTAAAACAATATTTGAGCACAAAACACCACAACACACAACATCTCAATACACAATACCACAACTCACAACATTTCAATACACAACATCTCAACACACAATGCACCTATACACAACACCTCAGTACACAACACCCCAATATCGAACTCATAAAACTACAACTACTTAAGTTATGAGTATAACACCTCATCCTTCAATACCATATTACCCACAGTAATACCCTCCACATTCTAACGCAGTTCCTAAATACCCAATACCACATCCACAATCTAGTACTCCAGACATATCATTACACCTCAATTCATTTATAAATGATTTTAAATCGATGATAAACCCTCTCATCACATTACTTACCACGCTTGTTACTAAATTCATTCCTAATGCCAGTCCGTAATTTTACTTTAAACCAATCTTTAAAACTCCTTCTTTGGAATTCAAATGGAGCCCTACATCGAAGAAACGAACTTGATATATACTTACGTGAAGATGACACCGACATAGCACTACTCACCGAAACCCATTTTTCTCAGAATATAAAATTTTGCTTACAAGGATATATCGTTTACCGTACTGAACATCCAAACGGTCCTGCCAATGGTGGCTCTGCGGTAATTGTGAAACGTGCATTATATCACCATCCTTTACAAATGACGGCCTTACCCGAAATTCAATTAATAGTGATTTCAGTTGAAATTAATAACTTCAGTATTTCCATAGCTACAGTATTGTCCCCCTAGGCTACGAGTTTCCAAGGAGATGTTTACCAACATATTCTCGACTTAGGGGCCCAAAATTTTATGCGGAGGTGATTTCAACGCCAAACATCCTCGATTTGGCAAAATTCCAGAGGAAATGCTCTTTTTAATACCTGTTTGAACCTTCATTATGACTGCCTTCTACCATCTGAACCGACATACTGTCCAACAGACACAAACCGACAACCACAACTACTTGACTTTTTTTATCACTAACAAACAAAATTATAATATACAACATCCTAATTAAACCAATATGGACCTACGCCTCGCAAGTGTGGGGGTCATGCGAAAAATCCCACATACAGACCATTCAAATTTTTCAATCGAAATTCCTTCGTTATATTACACATAGACCCTTTTACATCACTAATAAAACATTACACAAAGATCTCAACATACCACTAGTGGCTGACACAATAAAAAACAACAACAAAAAATTTCATGACTCACTTGCTGGACATCCAAACTTCCTGGTACAAACATTACTGACAGACACATTACCACATAATCCGAAAAGGAGACTGAAACGTCTCTGGAGCAGGGATCTATACTAATCTACATCACCTCGTAATTGTTGATAACGATCTTTCATCTGACCATTCCCCAATCGTTCTATCTCTCTCAAGACAAGTACCCACTACAAATCATATACCGACGCTAATTCCTGGACTCATAGTGATTTGTGAATTTCATCGTATAATAAATAGCAAAATTAACCTTAATGCAAGCTTGAAGACAGCAGATGACATTGACAACGCTGTTGAGACGCTTACAAAGACTGTACAAACTGCTGCTTGGCAATCATCTCACAGGCATGAATGAATGAATGAATAAAGCCTTTATTACAAAAAATTAACAGGAATTGTTAAAATAATAAAAATTAAAATAAATTTACTACAGATACTATATACAATTGTTTGCTTGTTAATTTATGTAGGCCTTTCCCTTAGGGAGTGATGGTCTAACTTCCCTGGAGACCAATTCCTACTGGGAAGTGACAGACATGAATATTCAGACATAAACAATACTTACCACCCGGACATAAGGTCCCTTATTATTGAAAAGCGACGAACTACTAAACCAACTGTCTAATAAATTAAGAAAATGAGTACAGCAATACAAAAATGACATCTACAACACTCATCTGACTAACTTACAGACAAGTAATAATACACTAAGGCCATTAACGTAACTAGAGTTGACTCAGGGGAGGGGGGGTTAACCCCCACCAGTCAACTACTCCAACATATTACTCCCTTCAAGAAAGATGCCTCGTAATATAGGTATAATTTTTATTCTATAATCATGTAGCTTCAAATTAAATAAATAGATTATAATTTTTTATAAACGTTATTTATTTTATTAAAACAGTTTATTCATTAAAATAACTGTGTTTTCACTTTCTTTGTTGTGTTTTTGACATTATTGGCTCTTACTTCTGTAATCCCATAATAATAACTTTGAAAAAGTAAAATCCTACAAATTTTTATTTCTTTTAAATTGTTACATACAATTTTTTTTAATTTCTTCTAAGCAATGGAGGGGTTCCATCCCCAATAACCCCCCCCCTCTTGTTACACCTATGACTATGGCAACAAACTAGAAAGATTCTGCATTACCATAATACAAAGATGCACTTTCGTAAATATGACAACTCATGGGCCAGAAGTGATAAAGGAAAAGCAGACCTATTTGCCTTAATTTTTCTAACAGCTGTCTACAATTCTATTCTTCGACTTACTTATTTTTCTTTAGTATGGAAATTTTCAGTAGTGAAAATTTCCCCAAGCCAAACAAATCATTAAACCTAGTTACGTCCTACAGACCTATTAGTCTTTTACCTCTATTTTCCAAAATATTTGAAAACTTATTGTTAAAGCGGCTTTATCCATTTTTAGAAATAAATAATTTAATTCCTAACCACCAATTCGGGTTCATCCGGGGCCTGCACATTCTACAGTACAACAATGTCATAGAGTGGTTGATAGCATTACCGTAAGATTAGAAAAGAAGGAATATTGCACAGCAGCTTTTTTGAACGTTTCACAAGCTTTCGATAAAGTTTGGCACGATGGTCTCCTGTACAAACTAAACTTAGTTCTACCGCAGGCATATTATCTGATCATAAAATCATAACTAGAAGACAGGTTCTTTATTGTTAATCAGGATGGTAAACATTCCGACTATTGACGAATTAATGCAGGAGTACCGCAGGGCAGTATTTTAGGTACAGTTTGTTTCTCTATATACACCTACGACATCTCATAGACACCAGAAATACTACTAGCGGACGATACTGTCATACTTTCGACCAGTACTAACCCCAATATAGCTTCTCAGAACCTACAGACACACAATTTATTAGAAAAATGGCTCCATAAGTGCTGTACAATAATCTTACCAAGTAACATTTACACTTAGACATTCAGACTGCCCCTCGCTAACACTTTACAATACACCATTGCCCAGACAAAATACTTGGGCCTTACCATGGACAGAAGACTGACTTGGAAATCACACATAATTAATTTGAAGAAAAAATTGAATCACCGACTCTCACATCTAAGACGACTACTTCACCACAAAAATAGACTATCACTTACAAACAAAATTATAATATGTAATATACAACATGCTAATTCTTGGCTTCTCCATGGACGCTTTCAAGAGAATCCCTTAGGGGAGGTTATCCGAAGAACACTTAATTTAATTCAGTACAAATTAAATAAGTCATTATAAAAAATTAATTTACAAATTAAATAAGTCATTACAAAAATTAATTGTTAATTTAATGTAAATAGATTTAAAGAAACATGCCAATATCATTATATCATTATTATCATTATTGTACTTAATATGTTAAAGATTTTGTAATGAACTTAAAGCTGAATGAAAAATATGTATTTAGAGAGATCAAATAGATTTATAACGGATATTATTTAAAAAAAAAACAATTGGAAGGCATCCATAAAAAATTCCAAAGCATTATAATCCAAGCATTTAAGCCTATTAAGGCATTTTTGTATATACATAAGATAATAATGACCACTTACCTCAACCATTTCTGGATCGGTTATCATTACATAATGGTCTAGAAACAATTTTAATTCGAAAATTCCTGAATAAGTATGATGATAGTAGTTGATTTTCTTTAGAAAATCTGAAAAAAAATATTTTCTTTTATAAACAAATTTATCAAAATGAATATGTAGTATTAGCATCTGTGAATATGTACACATTAGGATGTTTGAATATGTTCCTACATATTAGCATTTGTGTTTTGTATCACTACATCAGCACAACTTTGCCAATCAAAAGAAGGAATGGGGATCGTGCATGATTTTATTGTTTCTATTTTTATCGTTTCGAATTTGCTATGAAATATTCATTCAATTATGCTACGAGTTATATGTTATATGTATACTAGATAGATGACCGGGTGAACTTCATATCACCAACATATATTTGTGAAAAAATATAATAATAATAATATTTTTTTATAATTATTGGTCATTTTTTTGAGTTTTAAATATTTTTATTTTTGAAGAGAAAAGATAGGCCCTCGGGCGGAATTTGAACCCGGAACCTTTGTCTCTGGGATCGGATGAGAGAAAAGATTTGTCTTCTGCCGGCAGGCGGCCTTGGGTAGCTCAAATGGTAGAGCAATGTCACGGTGAGAAAAAGGTTCCGGGTTCAAATCCCGGCTGAGGTCCTATCTTCTCTCTTTAAAATAAAAATATTTAAAACTAAAAAAAAATTTACCAATAATTATAAAAAATTATAAATTGTAATATAACGTAAGTCAATAAGATCCTAAAATTAAATTAATGTTCAAAGAACTTCGTTCTAGTGTATTCATCGCAAAAATTGCGAGAGCATGAGGACATGGGATCGGATGAGAGAAAAGATTTGTCCTCTGCCGGCAGGCGGCCTTGGGTAGCTCAAATGGTAGAGCAATGTCACGTTGAGACAAAGGTTCCGGGTTCAAATCCCGGCCAAGGGCCTATCTTTTCTCTTTAAAAATAAAAATAATAATAATTTGCTGAGACACAACTATGTGGCAAAAATTGTTCATCAAGAATTGTCTTAATGAAATTTAATATTGTGGACAAGACCTACCCTTATTACAGATACAGTCCTCAACCAATAATTGATAAAGGGCACGTCAAGCTTTATTGGGACCAGGCCATCATAACTGATCACACAGTTCCTCACAACAGGCCTGATATTTTGCAGAAGAATAATGTGTAAATATAATTGAAATAGGAGTACCGGCAGATGATAACCCCCACAAGGTGGTCGCCGAAAAAATTAGAAAATATCAGGACCTGGCAGAGGAATTGAAGCAGTTATACAAGCTTGATAAAGCAAAAGTTTTGCCATTGGTTATATCCACGAATGGACTGATTCCAGAAATGACACTAAGCAGCGTAAAGGAATTGGACCTTAATTCCAATATTCTGGATGAAATGCAAAAAGCGGTCTTGCTCGGAACTGCGAGTATTGTTCGAAAAGTTATGAATATTTGTAATTAATTCTCTAGCCTGACCCTTGACTTATGTCCGGGTAGGTCCATTTTCCGGTAGAAACCGAGAAAAAGAAATAATAATAATAATAATAATAAATCTTTATTTATTCTGGGACATGTCCGTATAGAATAACATAACTATACATTATTGTGGGCTTTAGAGCCCTAGAGTACAAAGAAAAAAAAACAAGCAGAAAAGTCTATCTATAAAGCTGATTAAATAATAGTAAATAAAAAAATAACTTCTTATGATAATGAAATATAACCTAAATAAAATAAAAATAAAAATATTACTAAAATGAACTTACACCTTTAAACATACACACAAAAACACACACACACACACACATATATATATATATATATATATATATATATATATATATATATAGACATATATATACCAAACACACATAAGATTAATAAAATTATTTTTACATTTTGTTTTTTATTTACTGTTGTATAGTAGATTTCACGTTACTTGACGTAAAAAATAAAAATGATTAAATAATATTCTATTGGTAATTTTATGTATGCTCTTGGGGGAACTGGCGGGATAGGAAGTAATCAAATAAGCGAGATTTGAAAGTAGGAAGGGTCTTGGAACAGTGGATAGAAGAAGGGATATAATTCCACAGAAAACAGGACCGAATCAGGAACAATCTGTCGAAAGCAGCGGTTCGATGGGCCTCTGTATACAAATCGGAAGGGTGTGAACGGGTATCACGGGAATGGATGGAGGATTTAAATTTGAGGAGCTCATATATGTATTATGGATGGCGGGATTGGTTAACCTGATAGAGGAAGGATGCAAGGAAATACTGACGGCGTTAGGAAGGATATAATTCCACAACTCTTCATAAAATCGGGAGACAGGGGCGTCCCAGGGGATCCCGAAGACAAAGCGTACAAAGCAATTCATCAAACGTTTTATTTTGGCTTCGAGCTCCACAGAGACACCCCCATATACGGCGCAGCAGTAGTCGAAGTGGGGGAATACCAAAGAGGTAACTAGGAGACTACGACTTTCAAATGGAAGTAGGTGACGGATGTAGTTTAGTCTCTTCAAGATAGAAAAAGTAGGGCGGGATATATTGGAAATATGACTTTTCCAGGAGAGGGATTGGTCTAAAGTGATTCCGAGGTTTTTGACTATTAGGAAATTTGAAATTTTGAAATTTGACGGGAACATTATTTAGGTACAGGATTGGGGAATGAGGAACCTTTTTAAGGAGGTGATTGGAACCTATTACCATCGCCTTTGTCTTCTCCGCATTCAGCCTCAGCTTGTTAGTCACTGCTCATTGACTTATTCGGTTCAGATTCTCCGTAATTTTTTTGTGGCTAGTAATAGGTCGGATGGGGGAAAGGACAGGTATATTTGAAAATCATCGGCTAATATAAATTGAAAATAGAGTAGGGGACAGAGATGAGCCCTGAGAAACACCACAGCAGAGAGAGAGAGTCTTGGATGGAGGTTGGCCTGGAACGACAACTAAATAAAACTATGATCGGTTTGAGAGGAAGGATTTGAACCAGTGCAAGGCTAAAATATGGTCTAAAATTAACAAAATTTGTATCTACATTAAATGCAACACAGATATACACTTAATCAATTTAAAACATTCTGATGGACTATATATTTTGTATTTTTTTGCGTTGCGTATATATATAAAGATGATGGTTGGCGGCTCGTGAACACTCGACGCAGATATTATTGCCCATACACGAAATAGGAAAACTCTATGTTGATTCCGCAAATTTTCAACGACTTGCGACTTATTTATGGTCATCGCAAAGGCCAGGCGCATGGGAAATTCTAGACGCTTAAAATCGAATGGCAAATCCGTTGAAATTAACGGTATACTCGGGATCAAAACATCCTCTCCTTTGTATTTTCCATAGATAATCTTGGCCTCGATGACGTTATTCATTAGCTTTTTCACAGCCAGCCTCCTTCCATTGCACAGTCGAGGTTGATTAATGTTAAGCAGCATAATGACAACTGATCCTACTTATAATTGTAAATTGTGAGGTTGTAATGACCTTTCCCCTAATTGATTTAAAAATTAATTCACAATGGAAACCCCAAATAAAATTATATTCTCAATATATATATATATATATATATATATATATATATATATATATATATATATATATACACATAGAATTATATAACATGCAATCACTTCTTATATCTAATACAATAATTCAATTATTACTAATACAAGCCTGGACTGGGGATATAAAGCGGGGAGCAGGCAGCCAGGGATCAGTGTCTAAATAGAGAGTTCTTGAGAAAGTACTTGAGAAAGAGTAAACAAAATTACAGCCCTATCAGACAATTGCATCTAAAAACAGCAACGTTGCGAGTATGAAAATAAAAAAATATACTGAAAACTAACTTCATATTTTTGATAATTCATTAACAAATACTGGAAGTGTTATTATTAGCTTAGAATTAAAAGAAAAAATTAGTAAGGCTCTATTTATTTGGCCATTCACTGTAAGTTTTCAAAATAAAACTGAATTGCAAATACCATTAATCTCCTTACTCTGGATCAGTTCCATAATCATTAAATATTAACCATTCTGTATTTGTTTTAAACGAAATTTATGTGTTTTGAATAAGTATAGATTGGCAGCATAAATTATCAATACAAGATTGTCCAGATGTTTAGAAGTACACACTTTAACCTAAGGTATTGCACATATATATGTGTGTGTGTGTTTAAAACATACTAAATGGGTTTGGATGAACAAACATAAATAATTATTATATTTGAAGTAAAGTGCCTTCTGTTTGAAAACATTTTGATTACTTCTTTTTATTATGATTATATCGATTACGAGTTTTATTGAGCTTAATGTTACGGGCTACTGGGTATTAAAAATGACTTAAACACTCCTTAATTAAAGATACTAATATTTACTTACAAAAGTGATAAAAGAATACAATTAAACCATTAACAATTACTAACAAAGAAACTAAACAAAGAAATTACTAACAAATAGATTATTAACTGAAATACATTTACAATAACAACATTTTAGATATTTATAATCTAGGCCTAACTTCTATTTAATTATTACAATAATATAAGATATTATTATTACTAAATAGCTCAACTATTTACATAAGCTTGTAAAAAGCACATAAAATTACAACTGCTACTTAACTAATTAATTACTACTAATTAACACTTACAGTTCACTAATTGAAGTCCACCGACCGTAAGAATCTCTAAATATAACAAACTGTCACACAATTACACTCACAAACTGTCACTGACTTATCACACTGGCTTATCACTGTTTGCGATGTTATCTGTACCGCGTGCTTTAACACTCTGACTCTACTCGCGCCGAGATGCTGTTTAAATAGACAGAATGCCAGATCTAGAACATACGGGACGGATCGCTAAGTTTCGCGAAAAGGCCTCTTTCATCTCTGCCGACAAGGGGGCTTTGTTCTCTTCCAGGAATCGCCAATTCCCGCACCCGTAACATTAATATTTAGGCACGTTTTGCTCGATCTTCATAGCTCGTTACACATATGTGTTGGCATAACTCAAAAGCTGTTAAGCATTGAATGTTAAAATTTTGTATTTGCAATCATTGCAGAATCTTGTTATCAGACTTCTGCGACCCCCAGAGCTGCTTGAAGGCACTAGTCATTAACCTGTCACCTCTGCCTTTCAATAACAGTGAGGCAGGAGAAGCTAGGATCTCGACAAGGAGTTCTGCATTGAAAAGTGAGTCCTTTATTGTACGTTATGTCAGTGGCAAACCTTAGTTTGGTGTTCTCGAGAGTAGAATGTAAATATTGTATATATGAATGAGGAGTTAATTTGTTCCCTTAGTTCTGAGAGTAAAAAATTAGATGATTTTCTTTTTTAATATATATATTAATAATATATATATATATATATATATATATATATATATATATATATATTCTGACTGGAATGCGTGCCTTGGTAGCTCAGTGGTACAACAATTGTACAACAACATAAAATATACTAGACTGCGAACAAAATTACAGCTTACTCTATATACAGAAACTAACTCAATACTTTCTTAATTTCAAGACTCACATAGTACACAATGTATAAACTAAGGTCATTTACCAAAACTATATATATAAAAATAAAAAATATATTTCTCTATTATAGAAAAAAGTACATTAACTTAATGACAGTAGATACA
This sequence comes from Arma custos, assembly GCA_037127475.1. NCBI lineage: Eukaryota > Metazoa > Arthropoda > Insecta > Hemiptera > Pentatomidae > Arma > Arma custos. The sequence continues at coordinate 91,003,350 of CM073760.1, read as the reverse complement.
CTTTTATGGTCTGGCTTCCACCGCTGGAACCTTAATTTGCTCAGTATGTACAGATCTCCGTTTCCTGGGCTCAGCCAGACTCTAAGTAGTGCCGAGATTGTGCTCCCTAATCGTAATCACTTTGAATGGACCCTCATACCTCAGAACTTCCTTTGTACGGTTCGACATAAATTATCTGTAAACGATAGTGCCTATTGTAATAGAACTCATAATATCCTTTACACCCTCGTTCTCCTGCGCTACTCTCTTACTTTATTTCGCGACCAATCGCCCATGCGCTTTCCCACACATTCTCTCAAGTTCCATTCTATTGGTGGATAGTTGTTCCGCCATGTTCTCGTCCACGACCGTATCTCCCTCGTCTCTTCTTCGTGCGTGTAAGCCAACAAGAGTCTCGAAAGAGGAAAACCCAGTAGCCATGTGCATGGAATGGTTGTACGCTGCTAGGGCTGGGGGCATAGCCTCATCTGCTTCCAACCTCTTATCTGCCGGCGTGCTCGAAGATACTCACTCAGGGCATTATGGAGCTGTTCGAACCCCTCTACTTTTGGGATGTCCGGCCGCATTCCAGAGCCATATAATTCCTAGTCTTTTCGTCCCTTGGCGTAACTGGGCGTTTCGAGGAGATCGTATATGGCACCCCATAAAATTGGAACCGTGTTTGGAGGAGGCTAATTACCGCTACCGCCGATTTCTCCTTCACCGGGTGGGGCCTTTGGTGTTTTGTTAAAGATGCCCACTACTGCCGACCATTTAAAATCTCCCCACGTAAAAGTATCAACTTGAAGGTCCGTTAATGGTACCGTAGGTGTCTTCGTCTCGGTTTGTAGTCCTACGGGGGGGGTCGGTCATACTTAGCCGTGTGACAAATGTAGTAGTTCCTCATTACCTGTTCTACTTTCTTCCACTTCCCTTCCCAATAATATCTCCTATTCAATGCAGCCAACGTCTCGTTGATTCCCCGGTGGTTCGTCTTCCTTGATGGTATACAATCGTCACATTTTTTTTCTTTTCGTGATCGCGAATAGTCTTCACGATAGAGAGGCATCAGATAGATGCGTCTTTTAACACTCGGCAACTTTGCCCTACCTTGACTCCAGGTTGGGAACTCCATTTTACTAGCCCCGTAGTCCTGGTTTTCCAGATGACCTGTCGAGTCTTGCCGTTAATTATTTCGTCAAGCTCCTCCATCTCTGCTGAACCGTCTCTCGTCCCCTGACTTGTCCTGCAAAGGGTCCCCATTGCTCAGCGGTCTCCTTCCCGTCTGGCATCCATTCCCGCACGAGTCTTTGTAGATCCCCCGACGTTTCATCTACCTCTGTTTCAATCATATTTATCTGTAAAGCGCGAGATATCCAGTCAGCTACGACGTTATCTTTTCCTGGTTTATACGCTACCACCAGATTGTATTGACTTAGAATCTCCGTCCACCGTGTGATTCAGATTGCCCACCCACAACAGGGGATCTGCGTGTACTTTAAACCTTTTTCCGAATGCATATGACCGAAAGTGTTGAACTGCCCATACAATTCCTAGCAGTTCTCGTTCAAGTTCTCGTTCATACCGGGCCTCCGCGTCAGTAAGCCTCCTTGAGCCTAGTGCCACGGGCCTTTCCCCTCTCTGACCTTCCTGCGATAAAACCGCCCCCCCCCCAGGCATATTCGCTGGCATCTGTGGTTTGGAAAAATCTGTGAAGGAGAGGACTGGTTCCGTTTGTTATATTCGCCTCAATCAACAGTTCGTTCCGAGGAACCAGGCTTTCGGCCATCTCCGGGACAAATCGACGGTAGTAATTTAGAGTTAATAACAATCTCCTGACACCCTTCACATCGCTAGGCATTGCCATTTTCCCGATTGCTTCTACTTTCTTTCAGTCTGGTCGTACCCCTTCCGCCGAATTCACTTATTCAATTTAATATTTTTTTATATTTATTTTGTTTTATTTAATATATAAAATAAAACTACACCTTTGAAATTTAGTATGTAATAGTTTCATTCCATTAGATATGACATTAAAGTTTATACCCTATTGGTGAACTGAAAGTCATTGGGGTGATAAATTGTCGGTGTGAACATATGAACATCGCTAGAATTATATTTTAGAATTGAATAGTTGTTTTAAGTATTAATTTGACGCACTAGTTTTAAACTGACATTAGCCAAAAACGTTGTTTTTTTTTGGAAAACTATTAGTGAGTTATTATTAAGAGTAAACAAGTGCCTTCTGCCAGACAAGCTCTGAAGCTAGGTTGATACAGTTTTGATGAGCGATTAAGATATAATAAGCCATTTCTTTTGTGGCCATACCTCATCACGGGAAAAAGAACGAATTTTGAGTCGTGGTACTTTAGAAATACTAGTGCTATAAGTTAATTATTTTTTAACTTTTACCAAAACAATTTTATAAGCATAATTATATAAGCATAATTAATTATAAGCATATAATCGTATTTCATTGTAAGCTGGTACTGTGGTAAGGTGTCTGAGGCACCTTTTCTTCATGTTTGAGAATCCTGCATTTGTGTAAGCAGGCTGATGGAATTTATTCTTGACGTTAAATCGTTTCTGCATGGAAATAGAGTTGCTATGACGAGGTCATCGTCGTACAATAGGCAGGAGACTGAAAAGGTGGAGCATCTCAACATATTTTTATGGAAAACCATTAATCTAGTTTAAAGAATCAAGTGGAAGATTGAGCTCTTCCACTTGAATGAACAATTCATGCTATTTGTTCATTATTTTTTCCTGCAACTAAATTCACTACACACGGAATAACGTTTCATTATCCAGATACGCAATCTAGCAAGCAATAGCGTTACATTTCTATGTTAGTTCACTCTTGGCTCTGTATTCATTAAGCAAGACCTGAGAAACAGTTAATATGGTGATCAAATTGAGGAGGCTGGATTATTGAAAGCTAACCCTAAACATACTCTTATTCCTCAAAAGGTAGGTTCTTAACCTCTTAATTCGTTGCGGCATTTGGCTTTTAGTGTACCATAGTACCTTTTCTTACAGATTCCAATAAACCTTCGCCACGAGGACCCTTCAACTCATATTGAAAACCCAAAGAAAACACCCAGTTCCACTGTTGAAGAGGTTGCAACAAATAATATTTGAGCTTCAAACGTGTCAGTTGAATTGCATCAGCTAAAACTTGAGTAGATAGGAGACCTCCCTATTTTTCAAAGATTATTATCCAAAATAATTTTCTCATGATTGTGTTAGTATAAAATTACCCTTCTTCCTTTGTACGTTCCTCCATCAGTTATGAATTAAATTACTTTTTTCTACTAGGGGATGAATGCGGCGATGAAATTTCCATACCTCATATAGGAAAAATTCTAAACTCAAGGAACATTCTATGGTAACTGTATGTAACATCAGGTTTCGAACATTACAAACAAGAGTGGGAAGACAGATTCATTCCGATTAGTCACAAAGAAATACATTTCAAATATACATTAATTCCGAATCCAAACCGGCTTCGCAGGATTTTCCAAGGCTGCTAAGGTGACCCCTTAAACACTACTACCTCCCAGATATTTTTCTTTATTAATCGTTATTACTTTTTATATATAATGTTGTAATAAGTTATTAGTAAACACTGCTAATTTAATAATATTTTTAATACTAATGTAACTGTAACTCAGAACACAGGCTTTGAATCACCGATTCATAGTTGTAAATGGTGACATAGAAGCCAATTTTTTTTTTTTTAAGAGGAAAATTTAAATATTATTCATTTTTAAAAAACAGTCAACTCAATCATATAATTTATTCTTTAAAATTGGATTAAAAAAAACCTATATCCAGTAAAAAATTATTTATTCCTTATTTATCGAGATACGTTTCGGCCTAGGCCATTCTCAATATTCTGTTTAAATTGTTTCATTTTTTCCCTATTAGATAGTAAACATTTCAACTATAAGTCATTCATCTGTAAAAATCATGCACAAATTCTACAATTGTAACAATATAAACAATTCAATAAATAAATCTGCACATTAATTCTTTTATTGTCCAACAAATAACTAAAATAAAGCATAGATACCTCAATGTAAGTGGTTTTATTCTATTTAAATTTTTTTTTAAGTTCAGAGGGAACCATGTCCCCTATAGTCAATTAATAACAAGTTAAACTTTGATCTTACTATATTATGATCTTTCATTTTATTTTGAAAATCTTTAAATAAAATTATATTTAATATTATACAAAAACAACTCTCAAATTAAAAATAAAATAAATAAACAATCATATTGATAAAAATTATTCTAATATTATGTTATACTTCAATTGTTTTAATAAATTAAATTACTACTACTGGTTAAAAAGGTGAAATTCAGAAGGCAATTGATGAGTGAATATTATTTACTATCGAGTTTATCAAATATAAAATAGATAAATAAAACATATCGCATATCGCCCTTTATCTTAGTTGTTAATGAATAGATTATTTCTTGCATTGCTTACGTAATAGGCTAATGATAAAATTCCTGAACATTAAACTGTCGCTGTTTAAAATTTAAATTTTAAAGCTGCATATTAATAGATGATTTTTTTAATTTCATTGAAAATAAGATTAAAGTAACCATTTCTAGATATTATAGTCAGTAATATTCTTCATAGATATTTCAAATAAAAAGAGTAATGTTATTAGTAATAAAAATGGATTAATATAAACGATGAGAAAATTAGATAATTTACCAATGATGGATAATAATTTTTCCGTGCTTAAAAAAAAAGTTCCGAAAACATAATGCACCATAAAAAAAAATATATTTTAGAACTAATAAAATTCAACAAATTCGTCGAAGGCAAAAGAGAGTATGTGATTATTGCAGTTATCAATTTTTAATTTTATATTATTTCGATTTAATCTATAGAATTTCAGTGGAAATCGAAATATTAAAAGTAAAGCAGTTATATTATCCTACAGGTTACTAAGAAGATGCGTGCAGATCGGGGAAAATATACATTATCCTCTATATAGTAGTAGTTGTAGTATAGAATGTTCACATATTTTCCCAATAAGAAGAACACAAGACGTCTTTATTTCTAATTGGCTTGTGAATATATCTTGAACAAAGCTTTTATGTATTTGGCGAAAACTATAATATGAAAATGATAAATTAATCTTACTAATCGTATTAGTTCAAATTTGAAAGTCAGTTAAATTCTCTGCAATCCTAAAAAAAAAATCATTCAAGCTATTGCAGAATAATCAGAAAAGCTGAGTACCAGTTGAAAGAAGAGTGTTGGAAAAATGCATTGGGTGTTTTATTTAATCACAAATTGAATAAATGTACTTTTTGTTTAATTTTTCAATCAAATATCTTATAAAAAAAAAAATTATAAAATATCATCTAATTATATAATTGTCATCAATAATGCAGCGTATTTAACTTTGTAACTCTCCTGTTTTTATCCTGATTTTTGTAACTTTTATGATTTCAAGAAATCATAAGTTTTCAATGCTCCTTAATTAAAAAAAAAATTAAAACAACTTATTTTTATCAGTGGTCTGTAGATCTTTCAGTGCAATGGATGTGTTTATCTTTGATTTTTTTTTTGCTCTTTGAACAATCAGAATAACAATATTCTTTCGCATTGTAATTTATTAAATAGATCACAAAACATATACCTGCAACCCAGTTGAATAAGTAGTTAAGTCGACTGTTATTCAGAGTGAGTTAATTGTATCGAGGTTAGCGGAACCGTTCTCGTAGATCTTAGTTTGAAATGGTTTTGTAATATAAGTACTTCTTTTCAAGCCTATGTCTGACTTTACCAAATTATTTACCTTTAAAAAATGATCACGATTCCGCATCCCCTTGTACAAGAAACTTATTTTGGAAAAAAAATCGAATCAACCGATAACTCACATAGGATGTAGATATAATATAATTTTGTATAATTTCGATCAAAGGTTGATTACTAATTTTTAAAATTTCGCTATCCCTTCTTCGAAAGAACTTACTATCTCCCCACGGTAGCGTAATGACTGCAAGTTGTGAGATCGCATTAAATTAAATTTAATATTTTGAAAATATTAATTTAAAAATTACGACAATAATAGTATATAAATCAATTTTGTGTGTACTAATTAAATCTTGCTTCACAAATCAACTTTTTGTTTTGCTTCTAACATCTCGTTAAGTCTTGATGTACTATTTCTCACCTTTCGGTTGTGTTAGAGCAATCTCCAGAGCCAGCCCTATGATCGGTAGGCCTGTGGGCCCGGGTATTTTCTTGTGCAACCAATCCTTGAGGACGAGCAATACCAGGATGGTAAGAACCACAGCGTACAAAGCCACGAACATGACTGAATCTATGCCCCTTATCTGCCGTCTGGTTTCCTCTTTAATCTTGTATTGCATAATCATTAGTAGATAATTAGACTATTTATTGATAAAATAATACTACCAATTCTTTTGAATATCGAGAATTTATTTTTAATATAAAACTCCAGCAATATTTCAGTTAAAAAAAGAAGTTTATACTCGCTGACCCGACTGGTAAGCATTTGAGGAATAGATCAAGGCGTAGGAGCGAGAATTGCGTTAGGGGTGATCTTATAGATAAGGGTGGCACTTCGTGAACAAAACTTTGTAGACAGGGATTGATGATGTCGGTATCGAGCCTTCGGGTTATTTATTTTCATTAATATATTTAAATTAAATCGAGTGTGCCCGCTCAAATCACTCAGATTCCGCTTTGTTCGTGAATCTACGGTGCTCCGCGTTAATCCTCACCAGATGCGGAGCGTGCAGCAGATCGACGACGTTCATTCGCGCTCCACCGGCTGTCGGTTTTTGCCCGAGCTCAAAGGGGAGCGCGATAATTTCGTGGACGTGTTCAGGCTAGTGTGGATGGTTCTTGTATCATGAACACTTGTAACATTGAACAGTGGGAGATAGACGAAAAATCTTATAAAATCTATCTCTAACAGGATTTTATGAAAAAAAATCAAATATTATGGAATCTTCGATGTAAAATATGGAAATTGGATCTGTGATATAAATGCCTGCTGATGTAAGTAAAAATAAAATGATAATTTTACTGTCAGGATATCGGAAAACTAAAAAGTAGAAAATATTTTTTAATACGTTTAAAATAAGAATAACATTTATTTTATCGTAAAATAGCTAGGAGTGCTTGAAGTTATTAGATGTAAATATTTTATTGTCTGATAGAGGTAAAGGTATAGGCACTATAAAAATTTCTTAAAAAGCGCCATACGTTTTTCTGCCATTAAATAAATTTTTTCGTTCATCACTTTATTCTTATTTTAATCATATTAAAAGTTATTTTCTAGTTTTTACTTTATCGATGTCCTGGCAGTAAAATTATCATTTTATTTTTAAATACATTAGCAGTTAATTACAACGAAAATCCAATTTCCTTATTGGAATTAACTTTAACAGTGAATCGAAAACTGAAACATTTACACCAATCTGATCATTTGAACAAAGTTGTCAAGAGAGTATTTGTTCTGTTGGTACATAGTCTACGTTTACTCACTAATAATATTGATACTGTGTCTGATGAACATGATAGTGCACATCTATGTTTTTTTTTATCTTCAGCTAACTACATTATCTTAGATAAATCTATCGTGTGCATAATGCATAAAAATATGGTATGGATAGTTATATGCATTACTTCTTCAAATAAGAATCAGAATGAATGGTATTAATTATTTTGATATTGGATAATTTAAATTGTTTTACTTACATCAGGTTATTTTCTTGATTTAACAGATGGTCAGAAGTTTATAAAATCTATGGTGCAGCACATGTATATTTTGTGTTAGTAAATTGTGTACTGCTATGTATCATACCAATGGTTTTTGTACTAATAAACATATCATTATAATTTCATAACTATTATCTATTCTCACTAGGCCCCATACTTTTTTCCTCTATACCGTCGATATCCCAGAAATTGAAGAAGGCGTCATGACCACCTTCGCCGATGATACAGCTGTTCTTTCCATCGGAAATGACAATCAGGAAACCACAAGAATATTAAACATAACAATAGCTAGTATGCAAAGATGGACCTTTAAATGGAAAATTAAATTAAACGAATCAAAATCTGTGCATGTTTATTTTACTAACAAAAATCAACTATCAAGCAATAACCATAAACACAAAGTGATCCCGTATTCAAATCAGAGTTATCAAAAGTTATATTGGCTCATAGACAGATAATCCACACTGTCTGTAAAAAATAAAATATTATAACCAAGTCCTGAAGCCAATCTGGACATATGGAATCCAGCTGTGGGGATGCACGAGGGACTCCAACAGAAAAATAATTCAAAGATTTCAAAATAAAGTGTTAAGGAGCATCGTAAATGTACCTTGGTACATCAGGAATGTTGATCTCAACAGAGATCTTCGGGTGCCGACCGTGGAGGAGGCAATCCAAAAAATCGCCCAGACACATCAGGATCGCCTGCAAGACCACGTCAGTCCGAGGGAAGCCATCTCCTCGACTTCAATGCAATGGTGAGAAGGCTAAAGAGAAGGAAGCTCCATGAAATAATGTAAAGTATTGTGTTTTATGTTCAGAGCTAGACAATTGAAGATCCTTAATCTTGAAAAATAAAACTATATTATGTATACCTGTTTTAAGTGTGTTGTTATTATTATTATTATTAGAAAAAAATTACTAATAATTTCGTAAAGAGCTTTATTTAAAAAAAAAATTCTTAGTTTTATTCTCATATATTACAATTTCAAAAAATAAAAATTATATCTAAATAATCTCTTAACAATGTGCCAATGATATTTGTGAGGATTGTTATTAAATTTACTTGGACTATTAAAAGTAACAGAAACATCAGGTCTAGAAACCTGGGGAACATATAAAAGGCTACCAATAGATTATTGGTAAGGCACTGATTCACTACATTTAGCATTTTTAGAAAATAAAATGTTAGAGCTGTTTTTAATAATGATAATGGATTCCATTGGTATTGAAATGGGGGTTGCTTCTGACATAGTAAACTTTTTGAAATGACTAATGGATCCACACGTTTTCTTATTGCTTATCCTAAGTAATATTCATAAAAAAATTGTTTTTTACTTTGCCTAAGTGCTTTGTAAAAATATTATTTTACATTTTTGGTATCACAGTTTCTCTGAAGAAACTATTCATCTAAGAAAATCAGGAAATCAATGTATATGGAAAATAAGATACTTCTGGTTGTTGTAGTTTTGAAATAAATGTACTAATAATAATAAATGTAATAAATCAGTAACTGTAATTCAATTTACACAGTTCAAAATATTCTATTGAATGTAACTAAATAAATAAAACTAAACAATCTGATAATTTAATCAGATTAATAATCTGGTAATTTTATAACTAAGTGCGCAGTTAGTAGTAGGTTTATAACAAATATAAATAGTTAAAAAGTAATGGTTAAATATAAATACAAAAAATCCAGTATCATTTTATAAATAAAACACTTTTTTGTGGTAATATTTTTACAGACCAGAATTTTTCTTTTATTTTAGTAAATTTAATAGAATTTTTAGTGTCATTAGTTAGGGACGCAAATTAATAACTTTTAGGATTTGTTCGAGAGTGAATTAGACTGAATAGAAAAATAAACTATATTGATATATTAGTATAATAGAGTTGGAGAATTAGGCCAGACATATGGAGTTTATTTAATCTAAATGCAAACATAAAGTTTAAACATTTTTACAATTAACAGGTTAATGATTTTGAACGAACACCGCTGACGCGGTCGGCATACTCTAATGCAACAACTCGAGCGCTGCTCCCAGATTTCGACGTCGTATTACATACGATAAATCGTGCTTGCCAGTCGCTACTTGTCATTTGTACGAGCTTCTGCATATAGTTTCTTTTCTTATAGTTTTTAAAACTATTTTACGATTTTCTGTAGGTGTTTTTTGAATCATTAAGTGAATGATTATAATTATATATGTTATAATGTATACAATTTAAATGATTTTTTCTATTTATAATAAAATGAAAAATGATTTTTTCATTGTATAAAAAATGAAAAATGATTTTTTCATTGCATAAAAAATGAAAAAAAATGATTTTTTCATTGCATAAAAAAGGAAAAATGATTTTTTTCATTGCATAAAAAAATGAAAAATGATTTTTTCATTGTATAAAAAATTAAAAATTCATTTTTATTCAATTTTGTATATTCAATAATATTGAAATGATATAAAACCATTTTTATTTCTATTTTTACTTTATTTTTTTAACAAAACCTGATGTTTTTTGTTACATTTTTGTAAAAAAAACACCCGAGCTTCAAGGGGCTAACTAAAATAAAGAATTTATAAATTTTACAAATAAAGAGAAAAAAAGAATGGATGTGAATGAATGCAAAGAAATTAGTAAATATTAATTCTAACTCCAAATGATGATTCACATTAACACTGGGCGATAGAGCCTCATGGTGATTGAGTCTAGAGTCTTTATCTCGAAAGGTGATTTAATATTGTATTTGATGTTAGTGATGACTGGTGAGCAGCTCCCTCTTAATGGTGGAATGAAAGAGTGTTCTTACAATTGAAGCGAAGGATTCTTTTCATTGGCTCCTAGTGTATCTGGTTACCAGGCGATCTAGTGGTATCAAGGGCATACTTCTCGTATCCGGTCTCAGGCGATCTAGGTGGGTGAATATCATCAATGTTCTCCATGCGGTGAACGGCGAGCAGACACCTTCAGACGAGGAGAGCAGACATATGATGCTCTAGCTTACAGTCTGAATTGGAAGTGAAGTGAAGCACTAGACGACGGTGAGAAAAACAAAGTCCCTCTATGTTATCAAAACTTACAAGATCGCAACTTGACTATTATAACACCTGTGACTGATGGCGCGAGATTTAAATCTAAATTTACTTGATTGATTCGCGACTGAACAGTTTTATTAACGGTCACCTGGTCTAGTGGTTAGCGTATTAAACCACTTTGCACAAGATCGCGGGTTCGTAGCCCGGCAGGTGGGCCTAGGATTTTTTTAAGGGAGTAAAAACCCTTAGTTACACCGTCCTTCGGAAGGGACCTTAAACGGGGGTCCCGAGCATGTACGATTCAGGTACTCGTTAAAAATCCCTATCCTAATTAAACCTGGATAGGCATAAGTTAGAGCTCCCACTGTAGCATCCTCCGATTAGCCATTGCAGCATAAAGTGACGTTAAATGAATAAAGAAACAAACAAACAGTATTATTTGTATAGTTTTATTATTAATAAATTATTATTATTGTGTTAATTATTATTATAGATCTGAATATATAGAAACATTAATGAAATGAACAGTTCATTACATATAGTTGCTTTCGTTTGAGTATATTAAGTCGTAGTATTATAAGAACATAAAAAATAAAATGAAATATTTCTTTAAGAATTAATTTGATTTTAATAAGAGTAAAGTTATTATTTAGTCATTCTTTAATAGTAAATAATTTTGTATTAGAATGTTTATTAGCTTTTATTCAATATATGTTGGCTAACTGAGAGACATTTCTCAACTTGGGAAATTCTTTTCTGTGTTTGAGATGTTCTAAGTGGAACAATGGGGGTCTCTTTGGTCCTGTGTCTCGTACTTTTGGAATTTCTTTCAGAACATAGTGTCTTCTTTGCCGAGTGTTACAAGGCTCTGGGAACCTGGGCCAGGTGCCATAAGGAGGTGCCTGGACTCCCTTGCCAACAGGGAACTGAATTGTTACAAAGTCATTTGAAAAATTTATAATCACAAATAATGTATATAATTAACCCTTTAACTGCTGAGAGTGAAGAGCTTTACGTCTATCACAGCTCTAAGTGGGCCGGCTACCCGTCTACCGGCCTCTGCTACATAATTTTTACCTGCATTCTATCCTTCATTACGCCCCTTTTACTAACTGTTACCCTTTTTACTATATGTTATTTCATTGTTTCCACCCTCCTTTTTGATTCGGGATATGGACCGACACTGGCGGAGTTAAAATTTTTGTTTTTTTAATTTGTTTAATACTAACACTTATTGCTTAATAATTTAATTTTGTATGAAAATCTTCAAATCATTTGTCTATACAAAGACCAACATTACAATGTCGTGTCGTCTATACTCGGCTTTAGCAAATAGATAAAAAAGCAGTGCGACGGCATATATCGTCTTTAGCACTGAAGGCGTGTGTGATACAGGACGGCATATATCGTCTAGCAGTTAAAGGATTAACTAAGCTTTTAAATAAGCACAAATTAATTCATAATTAAATAATAATTAATCATCATTAGTTAAAACTTTATAAATACACTAAGCATCTTATCAAATTGTTGTCAAACACAACTAATCTTGGTACTTGAAAAGAAATTGGATCTGAAATGTTTCGTTAATATAACAATGATGGAACCCGGACAATGTCTAATTTCTCCCTTCAATGAACTAGGTAGAAAAATTTGTTCAATTTTATTTTTAAAATCAGTAATGGAAAAAGAAATTTATGTTTTTTTTACAACCATTTCTGAGTTTTATCTCGTTTTGACAACTTATTGTTCAGATATCTTAGACAGATAAGACTTTTTTGTTCTAAAATAAGATTTTCATTGATGACTTGCGTTTATCTGCAATTTTCATTCATTGATAATTGAACATAAAAGAATAAAATTGGTGATATAAATGTATTAAATAAAATGTAATAGAAATTTAAATTATGTATATGTACCAAATAATTCTTAAAATTTATAATCTTAAGAAAGTAATTGCCTCTACCTGGAGTCATTAGTTAGAGATTTTATTTTATAGTTAGGCCTAATTTTTATATGTGTTTCATACCTCAGAGTGTTTTCGTTGACAGTTCCCAGTATCAATTTTAGGTTTAATGTTCTTGTAAGATGGAGGAGAAATGCCGACCATCTTAGAAATAATACTTTAAACTATATCTTTCATGATTCGAAAAACATAATTCTTTAACCAAAATCGACTATGCTATGTTAATCTTTTCTCTATACATGTGATTAATTATACAGATGAACTATAAATAATTATGTTTTTCATAATCGAAAATAGTATAAATTGAAATTATTAGTTGAGTCGTTCTTATTTTTAATTTTTCATAATTAAGTTTGGACAAATCGGGAAACTGGGTGAAGAAATAAACCCCAAAATATTCATCTATCAACAAACAAACGCTAAAATATTGAAATAAAAGTTACATTTAGCATAATGAAAATAAAACTCTAATTTAACATAAGAATCACTCTCAATAATAGTACTTAATAATGACATATGAACGGGACTCATACACCTGATTCTCAATCCATACTCATAGTCCCTAATACCACTAAAAATGATAATAAAACAAGTTCCATAATATATAACAATCATCAAACCCATTAGGTATCTATAACAATAATTCTATGCACAATTAATTAAAACTTCAACATTCCCCTTCAGAACTCATTATCTCATAACCATTAATAACATTAATAATTTCCAATTAAACCTCCATCCATTATCTATAACAGTATCATTTCCATCATCTATAACAACAATCATCGGACCTAATCATAATTACAACTTAAACATTCAGCCTCTGTACTCATTATATCATAACCATTAATTACATTAATAATTTCGAAAGAAAACTAGATCCATCATTTATAACAATAATCCTATGCACTAATAATATTTACAACGTACTCATTACCTTATAACCGCTAATAAACACCATAAATAGTTAAAACATTTTCCATAATTCCATATATACCGATGAAAATTACAACTCAATTATCCACCATCATTAATATCTCATAACCGCTAATAACATAATAACTCCCCTTTAAAACCAGTTCCCTCTTTTCCAACCATATTTCTATGTGCACTAATACTTAAAGATAGATTCCCCGCTGTATTGTGGCCAAACGCGACAAATGACAAAGAAATAATTAGTGGCTCTATCTTCAACTGACCACCCGCTAGCCTCACCCCCAAGTCTAGTCCGACTACAGTACATAGAAAATCTAATACCTTTCTCTGATTTCTTGCTCCGTAACCAAGGCTTCTCGCTAGTACTTGCGCCGTCGGCAGGGGTTCTCCATTTCTCGGGGCTCGAGAGGAAATCCGCCGGGTACTTGAAGGCTTCTCCGAGATGTCGTCAGCATTCATACTTTTTCGTCTGCTGCCCCTGGTGGTCATCATTATCCCGAGAATCTAATGATTATATTTAACGTCTTCAAGATTCGAACAGAGCCGGAGATTTCACGGTGGAAACTGCTGATTCGGTTCCTGCCTCGTGTTGGAATCGGACCTATGAACCGCTGACAGGGACACAAATCCTGGCATGAGTTGTCTTAACAATAATTTCCTATTTGATAAAATATTATCAAAACTTAATGCTAAGGACCTACGATGCCTTTAACCAAAACCATATACAAAGAAAATTTATGTAATTAGTCACAAATGAAATTAACTTAACACATATTATTTGGCATAGGATAACATTTGTATTAATGTACAAAATCCTTACAACCTAAAGTCTTTTTAAAACCTATTAATGAGAAGAAGTAAATAAATGCTAATCATTTTCTATAATACGTAAAACTAAAAATAAAACTTTTGACTTCAAATGATAACATACTTCTTTTCGATCACAAATATGAGAGTACATTTTTTTAACACTGATAATTTTCCTTATATAAATATAAATTCGCTAACATTTTTAGCCTTGAACTAAAGCTGTAATTAATGCACATTAACTAACTACCCATATTTAAAGACAATTTCTCAGCCCGTTACATTTACATCGTGGTTTCATGAAGCCACACAACTTTTTATTCAACACCTGTCACTGTCACTATTTTACATATATGAGTTATATTCAATCGATAGATTTGGACAATTACTGACGATTGAAGCTTAAACTAACGCCGTAGATGATTTGAGTCTAAAGTATAAGTGAATGGAAATCTGGAGATGCACCAAAATGACCCCAAAATACTTCCCTCTCCATCGCACGCGATGCATTATAGTCCAGTGAGGTTAAGTGATATCGTAATGGATTCTTTGATACTCTAGCTATCCAGTGGTCTAATTGAATTTTGGATGGAGATGATAGATATGCATCCCCCGATTTTTTTATCATTTGTTATTTTGAATTGTCTCCCACTAATAGAACAATTTTAAAGACGCATTCACGTCAAAACATAGTAGTGTAAATTCAACTTTCAATTACAGAATTAGTATTGTATTATGTTTATAATAATAGCGATTGTAAATTTAAAAATAATTATTTACAAGCCCGGGGAGAAATGTTAGAAGGAAAGAGAAAATCCCTAAAGCTCAAGCTGTTCAAGGACGCAAAATTATTGAAAAAAAATAAACTGTCAAAAAACATGTTAAAAAAATATGCAAATCTAAACTCGTTTCAATACGTAATAAATAATATCACATAATTTTATCAGATGCCCCAATTACTTAATTCCTTTGAAACTGGCTAAATTAAAGTAATTAGAGTACAAATTCAATGAAAGAGCAACAGACTTCTTGTTGGTGATAAAAGATAAAATCTCAGAATTTTAGGCAGTTTGCTTAACTCATCTCATTTAGATGATATTTTAGCGGACAATGACAAGGCCGTTGTAGTTCAAGACTTACTTTTTGCCAGGCTTTTGGTAAGAACTTTTACCCGTCCTTCGGAAAATGGATAAAGGATTTGGATTGTTACAATCCAGGTTTTAATACCCATTGTGTACCTTTCTTCTTTGTCTTCTATGATTTAGTATCCTTTAATTACAACATCGGTAAACTATGAAGCTATTTTTAAAATTTGTGTCCTCTTTCTTTCCATAATCCCTTGTCTTTCATTGTAAAACTTCCTGAATAATTAATCACTTATAGCGTCTTATCTACTTTCTAACCTCATAATTTTAAGAGTTCCATGATGGCTGTCTAGACTGAGTGTACTAATAAAAAGCTCATTTTCGTGATCAAATGTGCAGGAGATTATGTTAAGCTTTATGGCGGAGTACAATCAATCCTTGTCCTCGACAAACCGTGCCATTCTTCGAATTCGCCACAGAATCATTTCTATCAGGTCCTTACTTTTGTTGTTTACCAGCATGTTATCGCCTATGCATAGATCGAATGACCGAATAATACTGATGACAACGATTCTAGCATATTGGGTCTAATTTCCCATTCATTACCCGACACTGATGATAATAATTACAAAGATTTACTGCAACACGAACGCTACTTGAATCTAAAGGTTTCTTTTATTAAACTCGTTTTTATCGTACGTTCTTTCTTCTTTAAAGTCAAATTCGACAAAGAAAGGTCGAAATTTCACCAAGAAATAGATTTTTATCTGCTCAGGCCGGATTCGAACCAGACCTGCAGCAGTTACGAAGCTGTTAAAATAGACGCTCTTACAATCTCAGAAACGCGGCCTTGAAAGTCACTTGATATCCACTTGATACTTTATCCTTCACATCCATAACCTACGGATTACATTGGATTCAAAAATATTTTTTAACTTCCAAATCAAGATCCACCATGTTTTTCTGTAGTAGACCAGTTTCTTGCCCAATTTTGGTTGTAGCATCCTGAAGACTTCTGATGAAGCTTCATGGGTATTCGCTAAAGCTTTTTCTCTAACACTATTTAAGGAAATAACTCATCTCTATCCTTTGACCCTATATTTCAAGGGAAATAGTATATTAATAAAATAAGTCGCAAAAAGGTTTCTAAATTATTATTGCACCAAATAGATTTAGCCATCCTATAAATGTGGGTTAAAGATAGTACCTTTCATGTCAATATCAAATATATGTTGTGCGAGTGAGGCTGCTAGTGATGACTGATCTTTGTAACAAATATTTTGATTAAATACAAAGTACAGAAGATTTTCCACCAGATGGACTAATCTGGGATGAACACAGCTAGAGTACAATAAAAATAAATATAGCAGAGCAGAGATCTTGGCGGAGGCCGAGAGATGTGCCAGCTTGGTAAGTGCCTGGTGTGAGAGGAAGACGCTGAGGATGGCAGCCGCCAAGACACAGGCTGTTCTCTTGAGAGGAAGAACGGATAGGACTCACCATATCGATTTTAACATACAACAACAGAGAATCTGGGCAAGTGAGGTGGTCACTTACCTTGGAATCAGGATAGGAAGGAAATTGGACTTGACCCCTCACTTGGATCACCTGACGACGAGGGTGAGCCGAACGATGAACGGCCTGTGTCGAATTAGTGGCGCCTTCTGGGGCCTCAGGTAGCCAGTCAGTATGACAATCTACAAAGGAGTCACCCTGTGTATCCTGAGGTACGCGTCCCCCTTCTGGAGCAGAAACCTTACACAGCGGCAAAGAAGAAAGCTGGCAACGGCCCAGAGAACGGCTCTGCTGCGAGTGACCAGGGCGTACAGGACAACATCGCACGAGGCGGTACAGATATGGCCTGAGATGAGAGGTATGCCTGTAGACCTCCGATGGAGGAAGATGCTACTAAGTATTACGTGAAGAGAAGTTGGCAGCTCTACCGGACCCTATCGTAGGTAAACCCCTGTATGCCTCACAGACCCTTTAAGGATTGTAATGGTTCAGGTTTTTTTCCCTCAATAATACGTAAACTGATAAGCTGATTTCTGATAGACCTAAAAACTGTTAGCTGCTTTTACCAATTACGATTCATCACTAATAATAGTAGTAAACTAAAATCATCATAAAGTTTAATTTATACTAGGTTAAGCCTAGATCCGTTGACCAATAGTCTGTACGTTTTCTCTAATCACTTAGTTATTTAGAATGTTCGAATCGTTGAATTTAGCTATATTAGAAGATCCAAATAATTCACTCTCTCATTGACCTTGCGCTTTAGTTAATTTAGGTAAGTCAGCTTCTATTTAAAGGTACTTTCCTAATTAAGTCTTTTCCTCGAAGTGTATATCTGAATTAGTTAATTTAAAAATACCATTAAACTTATTTAATATTAAATAGTTCATAAAAAATGTACCATCTCGCCGATTAGCTTGGAGAAATGAAAGGAAGAATAACTTAAATAAGGGGTGTGCTAAATGGTGGATTATCATTTATGTTATCTCATTTCATTATGTCTTCATGGCCTTTTGTGTGTTTTTCGTTCATCTACGACAATTCTGAGGATACTTAAAAGTCTTATATTCCTCGTTGGGTCTGGCTTTGACCCATCGTAATACAATTGACTGAAAGAGATGAGAAGAGACTATTCCTGACCTCTTATCCCAGCGAGACTTGAGGGAAAAGCAAATACAATATTCTTCTTCCCAACTCTTGCTCCCATTCGTGTCTTTTATCCTCCACTCTAAATCGCTTTCCACACATAGGACAAAATAAATAATAAAAAATTGTTTTAATATATAATAATGGATAAAAATAAAATAAATGAAATGTATTCTTCACGTTTATTTACCATTTTTGGAAAATTGCTAAAATGCATAAGAAGTTGGTAATGAATATAGAAAATTATTTATGAAATACCATAATTATTTTCCATTTAATTTTATCAATACTATTGAAATAATTTTCTCATTGAAAATTATCATTAGGATTTTTTTTATGAACAATTACCAAAATTGTTCCAATCTGCATTTTTTTTATTATTAACAAAATATTCAGTACGAAATAAACAAAAATGTTAGCATGTTAAACCTTGATAAACTTTTATATTGTATTTATAAATAGATTTATACTATCGTGATATCAATGAATATTTAATGTCCACATACTCATTATCTATAAATATTATAAAACTCGGCCGCGTTTGTTGGAGATAAACTCAATAACTACTGCACGGACTTTCATGCTTGTTTTTTCACCAATAGATAAAGTGATTCACCAGGAAGGTGTAGTTATATAACTTGTCAATATTTTGTGTAAATGGGTTGGAACATAACGATAATTTGTGGAAATATTGTAAAAAATTAACACCTAAATTGTAATTAACACAGGATCATTTAATCAAGGTGAAGATCTAATATTGGACGCAGCACGTCATCTGCCAAAAGTGTTCGTTTGAATCGAAGCAACGGAAACGATCAAGAGAGGGATGTCCGTTTATCGTTTGTCCCTGAAGGGCAAAGAAAGTTAAGGTATATTATTCAAATTAATTGCAGTGGAATGCAAAATACTTATAGATGGTGCAGTAATGAATATTCTGGAATGAATTACGATTCGACAATTGATTACAGAAACAATCCGGTGATATCTATAGGCTCTCCTTCTAATGTTTGTCAATACTACTCACCTTTAAAATGGAATGTTGATGTTCCAACGGTAAGATTCAACTAGACGACATAGTTGCGCCACATTAGGTTCATATTAATATTGATGTTATTATTTGAATACTGACAACAAATATTTTCTTAAAATTTGTTTTAAAACATAAGAGTAAAATTACAAATAATCACCCTTATGTTTGACAGGTTTCAGTCAGTATCCAACTAATTACGATGTTCTTCCTTCTTTAATACATTTTTGTTATGCTAACTAATTTAATTCTCTGGATTGTTAAACTAAAAACAAAGATAACATAATAAGAAATTTCTATTAAACTAATAGTGATTATACATTAAAAAAATAAGAATAGAAATATTGTTAAAATAAAGGTACTAATATATATATAATTAAATAATCTACAACTCTAAATCACTTTTTAAAAAGAACTTTATTGAAAATGACAGACAAAGTGACTAGCCTAATCGCTAACTAAAGATAATTCTAATGTTTATTATTATTCTCTAATGTTTATTGTTATTTAGATCTATTAGAGGAGGGGAATAAATAGGAATGATTATGCTGATCTAGGTTCTGAGAAGGGCACCTGCCAGCTTATGTATCATTTCAGGAAAGACACCTGCTGTTACCCTTTAACTCTTCCCCGGGCAAGATTCTGCAATACTCCTGGATTGATATTTTTTACCATATTTTGATCAGGATGGGTATTGTACTTCATAAGTACTTACAACTGATGATGGTTTTGGTACATAAGAATAACATTCAATCATTTCAGGTGTTGTGGGAGTTATTACAATTTTCTTTTTAAGCCAATAATAATAATAATAAATACAAATACAGAATACAATAAAGATTACACTGATTAAGCTATAAAATCATTCATTAGAAATAAAAGGAATATAAGAAGTTTTAATGAGGTGGGTAAGGAAATATTGACATTTTGCATTAGCTCTAACTGAAAAGATTTATGCAATGGCTTAAATTTAAATATAGATTAAGAATCATTATTGCTAATAGTAAGAAGTGCTATTTGTGGTAAAATATAGAATCATTGTAACAATTATTAAGTTTAGAAATATTATAAGCAAAATACATTTTTATAAAATCATTAAATATAATATTAGTATTAGAATTTAAATAAGTACAATAAGTAAATCTAGAATTATTAATAATATTTAGAATACATTTATTTGATGTTTCTTTTATATTTTTACAATAATAGTCATTATAAAACATGCAATCTGTATGAAAATACTTATCATTTTTCTTTATAACTTGTTGTTGATCTAATTATAACTGTTTAAAAGTATCATAAATGTAAATTGGTAATGGAATTATTAAAAATCCATCGTAAGATTGCTCATTATTAGGCAAACGTATAAATACATGAAATGTAGCATTATAATAAGAACAATAGATTTTAGAATTTTCCCATATAATTTCAATTACATAATAATTGAAATATGTAATATTATATATAATATTTATATATTTATATTATATTAAATATAATATTAATTATGTTTATATATATATATATATATATATATATATATATATATATATATAATTATATAATTTTTCAGGTTTCAATGTTTATAGAAATTAAAGTAATATTAACGGGTCTTCTCCGCCGCTTGGTATATTTTCCCTGAAGATGGCCTGCATTGTAGGCCGAAACGTCGGCACACAATAAATAAGTTACACTTATTAAGGTGTTTTTATTGACTGCACCCCCAACTATTTTTTCCTTACCTTAACATTAGAGGGGTTGATGTTTATAACTTCAATCATTAAATTTGTATGAATTATCCTTGATTTACAGAATTCCATTGAAAGTAATAGTGCATTTAATTTTTGTTCTATTAAATATGTATGCATATAAAAATAATAAGGTTTGTCTTCTCTATTTAGTTCAATAATAGAATCTTGAATCTTATTATAATTGTTATTAATAGTTTTATTAATCAATTGTATATTCATATCAATTATGTTTTGCTCATTAATATTGTTTTTAATTGTGTTACTCAGTGTCTTTTGAATCATGTTGTCGTAGTATGCTTTATCGTCGGCATCCATGTTCCCTGTTACCCATGATATAGCTGAACCGAGTCCATTTATCAATCCTCTTTTTGTTCTATGGTTATTTTTTGGAGTATACTTTAAAATTCTTAATTGAGTTTCTATAGTTTGTATGTTATTTAATAAAATATCATAAATATCAGTTTCATTAAATTGTTTTAATAATGTATAAAGATTATTAACTACAAGTCTGTCCTGTAATAGTGGTAAGTTTCATAATAAGTATCTATAATTTTAATGTTATTTACCGTATAATGAAGAATATCTGGTGATTGTGTCAAGTCTTGTATTTTTAATAAATTAAATTGTGTGAAGAGTAGTTGAAGAATGATTAGGTTCTTCATCTGAAACATAAAAATAAGATTTCTTCTTTTTATTAGGACGGTTTATATTAATAACATGTTGATTGTTAATTTTTAATTTACTGTATGATTTTTATTAATTTAACTTTAGGAGTTCTAACATAAATAATGTTTTCAAGCAAATCTGGTGGTTCTTCCCTATTTTCATTAAGTTTATCTGTTCGTTTTTCCTTTTCATTAGTTATTTTATTGTGTACCATTTTTGTAATTTATGTAAGTGAGTAAAATAATCATGAATATAAATTTCTTGTATGTCTTTGGATTCATAATTATTTTGAACTTCACCAAATGTAATTTCATTAGGCGTTCGTTTAAGATTTTGATTAAGTGAATTATTGTAAGCAATTACGCTTTTTTGTACAATTCTATCAAATTTATATTGTTTATTTGAATTAGCGTTAAGTCTTAAGATTTCAGTTAGTGTGGCATGATATTTATTAAGTATTCCGAGAGAGTTGGAGTGATAAGTACTTAATGAATATATATTAATATATAATGAATTTCAATTTGTAGCGATTTACACAATTGTTTGATCAACATGTTGTCGAATTCTTTTCCTTGATCGCAAATTATTCGTTCAGGCATCCTCCGCCTGAACGAAAAATTTGCGATACAAAGCATACAGTATTTTTCTAAAGATTGACAAATCGTCATAGCGTTTTTAGAATTAATAATTTGTGCATATAAACGTTTTGAAAAAGTGTCTATGCTTGTGAATACAGGGTGTCCCGAATTTAAATGGCAAAACTTCAGGAACTTATAGGGGTCCAAAAAACTAAGACAAAAATCATTTAGAGATTTGCTCGTTTTTGCTTACTTTTAGAGAAAATCGCAAAAAAAGAAACAAAACAAAAATGTTACAGGTTATCACCTTTTCAAAGCAGATTATCACCTTTCAAAGTTCTTCAGGTTAGGCAGTGAGATATGTAAACACCTAATGTTATCCTTTACATTCTTTTATTTGTTTACATTTTGGCTTCCTTCTAGGATTATAATTCCTAAATCAGTCTTCAGACAGTTACTCAGATATTTTTGTGTGAATAGCATCAGCCACAATGCCGCATACATATTCTAATGTTGAATACACTGATATGATTTTTGTGTATGGTTTCTGTAACAATAATGCTTTAGAAGCGGTGCGGGAGTATGCGCGCCGATTTCCAAATAGAAGAGTGCCTAATGGACGAGTCATTTCGTTAACTTTTAATAGACTACGAGAGACTGGGCATTCTTAATACGTAATGAAGGTGACCAATTCCAGGCAGCTGTAAGATCAGATTATCGGAGAAGAAATTGTGTTCAACACCACTTCGATAACAATCCTGAGACTAGCATCTCAAGAGCATCTGCTGCATTAGCAATATCGCGGCAAGCAATATGGCGAACTTTGAAAGGTGATAATCGCTACCAATACCATCTTCAAAAAGTTCAGAATTTATTAACTCAAGATTATGTCAAGAGATTGAATTTTAGTAACTGGTTTTTTGAAAAAAATCGCTTTGATAATTTATTTACATTAAAAATTATATGGACCGATGAAGCTACCTTTACAAGAGGAGGAATTTCTACTCAAAGAAATTATCATGTATGGGCTCTTGAAAATCCCAGAGCTATTAGAGAGAACAGGTTTCAGCATGAATTTGCTATTAACGTTTGGCTTGGAATTTGGAACGGATTACTGGTGGAACCATATTTTTTACCTGGAAGATTGAATGGTATCACATTTACACATTTTTTGGAGAACGACTTTTCTAATTATTTAGATGACATTCCCTTACAACAGCGGATTGAAATGTGATTCCAACTCGATGGATGTCCAGCTCATTATAGCAGACTTGCCCGAGCTTGGCTGGATATAAATTATCCACAACGATGGATTGGACGTGGAGGAGTAGTACCTTGGCCACCCAGATCACCTGATATGACACCCATTGATTTCTTCGTATGGGGAACCTTGAAGCAGAAAGTTTATTCGGTGTCAATCAACTCAAGAGAGCAATTAAGAGACCGAATCGTAGATGCAGTGCACCAAATATCATCAGAATAATGTTTAGCTGCAATTTATCAAGTGAGTGCAAGATGTAATGCTTGCATTGGTGCAAGAGGACAACATTTTGAGCAATATTTACATTAAAAAGAACATAACATAAATATAAATGTAAATAAATAAGTATAAAAATGAAAACTTGTTTTGTTTCTTTTTTGCAATTTTCTCTAAAACTAAGCAAAAACTAGCAAATCTCTAAAGGACTTTTTGTCTTAGTTTTTTGGTCACCTATAAGTTCCTGAAGTTTTGCCATTTAAATTCGGCTTATTGTAAAAGAATAAGTCTATCATTATTTGTTGAAAAGGTGTTTCAGGTGTGTTAGTTAGTTGAAATTTAGCTTTAATAGGTCTCCTATTTACTTGTTTTACAAATATCGCACAGGTTTATGAATTCAGTTATTTTGTCTTTCATGTTTGGAAAATGTATTGTTCTTTTTAGATGTTTGTAAGTTTCTAATATTCCACGATGGCAAGTTTTTCCTAAATGATAATTTATTATCTCTTGTTTTTGTTCATCTAAGTTAGTTTTATCTTTACATAATAAATAATATCCTTTTAATTTAACTGTTCTATATTCTCTTTCGATTATATCTCTAATATGTTTAAAATAATTTTCTAAAATGTCTTTTGTTGCTGAAAAGATAGATTCACAATAAATTCCATAAGTTTTTTCTGGTTCTAATATTTCTAATAATAATTGATTGATTTCAATAGCTCACTTAATGCTACTATGCCTAATGGGACGATGCTGCAGTGGGAGTCCTAAATTTTGCTTATCCAGGTATAATTATAAGAGAGGTCTTTAGCCAGTACCTGACACAAGGACCCCAAGGGGGCTAAGAATCTCCATTTTACGTCTCCTCAGAAGGATGACATAATTAAGGATTTACTCATTAAAAATCCCAAGACAACCTTCCGGCTTACCAAGTCGTGTTTTGGGGCATAGCAGGTTGTTATTATAACCACTACATGCTCCACATGATCCTATTTCTCTGTCATAGCACTATCATTAAAGATTTTACATCATGAAAATACATAGAAAGCTATGGAGAACCTTATTTGTCCAAAAAAGTATGCCTACAAACGATTCAAATGAGATTTTCGGCACCAAGTCACATGTCACTCCCAGTCGAAACCAAGCGTTCTTGTATTTCTCATTAAGTCTTCCTTTCTTCTATCCATTTTCTGTTTCCCCCTTAATGGTTTCCAGTTGTTTGTTTGTTGTTTCATTTCATTTGGACATAATGAAATATTGTGTAATAATTAGCAGTGTTTATTTAGTTAGATTTAAAAATATTAAATTTTTCACTAGTAGTTAACTACTAATAAACAAGTCAGATCAAATTTACGTTTTTGGTGTAACAAACTTAATTTTGAACATATATGCAGATAGATCTATGCGGTTAAGTCCAATATAAGAGCAAACTCTTTAGAAATTCAGTTATCCCCCGTTGGGGTAAAATCATATAAAACACGGACATTGAAATTTCACCAAAACAAACTTTAGTTAACGCGGTTAGCACCGTCCATTAACATGGGAGCGCAAAGTAAATAGCTTCTTTTGAAGTATTTTACTCTTGTAACTTAAGCAAATCACAAATGAAGTAAAGTAGAAATGGTTTGTTTGTGATTGATGTAGACTAATTTATATTCCAATTTAAGTACTTTATTTTTAGATAAATTTAAGATAAATATAATGTAGAAGTGTATGGTAAAAATTATATTGAATTCATTTTTTTTTTTATAAAACCACGCTAATGTAGTATTTAGACTTTCAATAGTAAAGAAAACGAAATTCATTGTTAAAATAAAGTTGACTACTTTATTTTTAGATAAATTGAAGATAAATATAATGTAGAAGTGTATCGTAAAAATCATACTAAATACATTTTTTAAAATATAAAACCACAATATTGTATTTAGACTCTGAATAGCAAAGAAACATTTTGTTAAAATATTTTTATAAAACCTAGAACGTTAAACTTTTATCATAATGGCGCCACTAATTATAAGGCCTACAGTTTCTAATGCGGATAATATCAGAATTCCTTTTTTTTTTCTCTAATTTAATCAAGTAATATTGTCTAATACGTCACTTTGCTCCCTTATTTATTTGGTTTATTCCAGTTCTGACCCAGAAGTTTCGGGAGCATAAAATCACTTGACTAAACTAGTAAAAAATGAGAAAAAGCCAGTTTTTGAAATTACGGAGTTATCCACTTTTGATCACGAACGCCTCGTATAACCGGTGAGTAACAAAAAGCTTCTGAAATTAATATTTATATCATTAATTATCACATAATTAATTTAACTCACAAAAAAAAAATCATTTCTCTCATATCATAGCTTAATAAGAATAATATAAAAAAAAACATGAGTATTACATATGAAGTAATGTCAAGGCTCAGTTTTTTGGAATTTATCATTATTAACTTAAATTAAATTATCGTTTGTTGGTAGTGAAACAGATAACTAACAGTAATGTAAAATTTCATTCACCGTTACATACGTCAAATAAGAAACCATTTCTTAAAAGTTTGTATTTATTTCTATGCATTATGATTTAAAAAAAAAAAAAATAGTATGAACTGTTTAGCAATAACGTCAAACTTTATTTTGTTATAATATTTCCTATAAATTGCCCGATAATTTTAATTAGCATAAGTTACAAATTAAATTAAATATAAAATGGGTAATTGATTAATTTTACTGGGCATAAAATAAATTAAATATATATGTTTGTTTATTATACTTTATATTTAAATGAAAATGCAAAAAAAGGTAGATTGGAAGCTCAGAGTAAAGAAATGATAATTGGAAATTCATTTCGATAATCAGATTTGAGAAAATATGAACAGAATATTTCATGGTTATCCCAATATCAGGTGGTGGGCGATAATGGTATTAAACTCCATTCCTCCTCATGATGTTTTTTTTAATTGAAAGAGATTGGAAAATCCCTTTTCTCCCAATTATAATTTTATTAATTATGTTAGCAAATGATTGATTATTGATTTCGTTAAAGTTTATTTCGCTTTGGAAATATGTTGAAGATTCCTCAATTATGAGTATAGTAGGATTCATTTTTTCGCGCGAGCTATAAAAAAGAAAAACACACCGAGTAGAAAAATAAAGTTTAATTATAAATGAACATGAACAACACAGTAGTTAATATTTTTCATAAATTTCTTAAACTAAAAATTAAATCATTATGCATAGGAAAGGACTAAATTTTTTGAAATGTAAATTATTTATAGTATGAAAAATATAAATAAAAACTAACTAACGATATTTCTGCTTTAGTTGAATTTTATTTTATCGACAAGAAATATTTTTACGCTTGTTTGATGGTTTAACATCACGTTATGCTACTATAAACGATGCTACAATAGTATAAGATCTTTAACGAGTAACTGTCACTTCACATGCATGAAATCGCCATTTTACGTCCTCTCTGAAAGACGGCAATACCATGGATTTCTTAATCCCTTTAGAAAACCCTAAAGCCACCGTCCGAGCTGCAAACCTTTGGCATCGAAGGTTTACTTTTTATTTATTTTACACTTCTTTCACGGCATACAGATTAATAACGTGGGCTTTAACATTTAAGTTAACTGACATTCATGATACTTTGGATAGTCATAAAATTGAAGCTTACCTGTAAAATTAATTAGTTTTATATTTAATTTTTCACCAAAAATCAGTAACTATCTAGAATTGTGAAATTTATAGTACATATAAAGTAATCAATTTTTAATATAATATTTAATATCGCAACATTTTCTATGTTAAATTGAATAAACTTTTAATTCTTGTTGCAAATAGCTGCCCTAGTTCCATGCTAACATCGTTCTACATCTATATTACATTGCTGCATTAAAATAGCATTAGCAGGGAGACCTAAAAGAGGGAATAAACCTACCTCTCAACTATAAGTTATTCAAGATATTCCGTAAACTGTCATAAGTTTATATAGTACATAGACATATACGCATTCACTCAAATACACATAATATTTCATACATATTATCGTTTATTATGTTTTGGTCCTTACTGACATAGTAATAGTTGTAATAGTGGAGGAAGAATATAATTTAAAGAAGTAATACTCAGTTTAGTTAATCTTTATTTTATTCAATTAAAGTATTCCAGTAACATAAAACAAAATATTTATATTCATTTATAATAAATATATTTTATTTATTATTTTACCAGGCGACTCGGCAGCCTATCAGGAAGCTATGAGAAGGCAGCCCATCCGTCTGACTCTGGGGCAGCAGGATAATGACCTGTTCCTGTTAAATCATAATAATTACGAAACCCCATATGAAACCGGACTGATTACTAAGAAAAAACATAGGATTCACCAAATGGAACTCAACTTGAGACAATGGATTGCCAATTAGAGAATATTCCATCTTTGTGTAGACTGGGATACTTCTGCAGATACAACTAAAAAAGAAGAGGCCAAGGTCCGCACAGGACGGTAGTGCCACGGATGATGATGATGTTTATTTATAGGGGAATAACGTGGTTTCACATTACTGTCAAGACAATCAGAACTGGGTTTTTTTCTAACTGTTACAAACATTTATAATACAAGTTGAGAATCATTTCGCGGGTCCACTATGCAAAAAAATGTAAGTTGACGCCTTACAGCTCTCAACAACCACGGCTTCCCGGCTGAAACTATGATTATACTGTCTTGCCCAATTTGCAAATAATAATGTATTTAGTTCTTTTCTGCATTATTCAAGTTAATTTCTGTTAATTTGATACATTATTATGAAATAAAGTAAAAAGGTTTATAGAAACTCCGTATTATATGTTGTCAGGCATAATATGAGTTGTTATATTTGTATCTGCTATAAGATAGCCATATGGATCTAAAAAAACTTGTTTATTTTTAAATGGTCTAAATAAATATAATTTCATAACAAAATTTTAAAGGTAAACAGGTTTTGAAAAAACACTCTTTGCTAAGTGGTAGGTGATAAAAGCATTTGTCCGTTCTCTCATGTTTTTAAAGTAATCCAAATGGGAACATTAAAATATTGCGAATAAAAAGAAATGGACTTGTACCATTTTAAAATATAACAGCTCATATATTATTTATTTTTCACCCACAAATATTATTTACTCTGACATTTAGAAACAATGTATTTACAAAAATTCGTAAACTTTACATAACATGTTAACAAGGAATTTTAAAGTAGTAATGTGGCAGGTAGGAGAAAAACGGGTGTAAAATAAACGAATAGGGTTGCCTTGAAGTGGGTTCGAGCAGTTGTTAGGGAATACTAAGCAGTCGGATGTTTTATTTGAAAACGTCCGACTTGCCCGACATAAACCACCCGAAACAATTATAGGTTCTGTTGGAATTGAGTAGCTAAGTAAGAAGAACAGTAGTGCGTAGAAAAATTAGCATACTCTCATGCAACGGCAGAGTTTTCTGTGAAGGATGGATCGTTCAATTATTTCGAAACCTTATCCTTGGAATTTAATGAACCTTTTGTTCGTTAGGCGGGCCTCGGTCAATTTCTCAACATTACCTAACTTTACTTCCCTGAAGAAAATTCAATGTTTATAATTGGAAATCCACGTATGATCAATTCTAAACAAAAACTTTGTTTCATCGAGTCTAGAATCGTGATAGGAAAAGTTGTAATAGAGTTGTCGAAGTTAGAAAGAGAGTCTGTCTTAAATAGTAGTTTATTAACCAGTTGAACGGAACCTTCGTCAAAATTACGGCATTGTTTCACACTTTTATTGATAAAAACACGGACGGGTGCAGCACGAGTCTGGGTCTTAATGACATCTTCGGCCAAATATGGACACGCGACCGCATCACCTCGGGAACTCCCTACCACTCTTGGTTTTGAGGTGAGCTGCCTTCTTTCTGAACATAGCACGTCAAAATGACAGATGTTCTGCCTGCACCAGTTCATTCAATTTTTGTTTTGAAAAAATCAATACAATCAGCCTTTATAAAATGAATTGAAGTAGTAAATACTTATCATTGCTCATTTAATACTTATTTAGCAAGATTAAACTTTTTTTTCTTTCATAAGGGAAAAACCTGAAGTTGTTTTTTTTTTTAGGAATATACAATACAGGAATAGGCACATTGTTATTGTGCCACAATAACAGCAATGAAAAATGGTATGAATACCTAGTTTTTTGTAATTTGTTATTTCGTTTTTCCAAGGAATATACCTATTGTTGATCTGCCACAATAACCACTTAATCATGTACATTTATTTCTTTATAGCGTTTATTATTATTTCAAAAAGTCATCATGTTGCACTAGAACCGTCTACGTTGTTAGATAGTAACAAAAAGAAAATACCAAGGTGCAAAGACTGAATAAAATACTAAGTCCAAAAATAAAGACTAATTTTATCATCTGAAAATTATGTCAAATGAAAAATAATGTTTTGTTTTTTCAAATTTTGACATTTTTTAGCTCTGTCGTACGAAATTATAGTGATGTACCAACAGTACTCAATTTAATAACCTTACTAATAAATATCATTCGAAAATATCCATTGGTTTACGCAAGTTATGCAAACATTTTCACATTCTACGCTGAGCCGTATCATCCGTATAATATCAATCAATATGACGGATGTACCCTATGGACCAAAACTCAGAGATGTTCCGTTCAACGGGTTAAACAGAAGAACAAATTACATTGCAAGTCCAAGTGATCTAAAGGCAACTAACTCTAACAGTAGACAAAGTCTCTAAAATCTACAGCTACATGTATACGGATATGAGATGAGGGAAGGATAAGGGTGAATGCTACTGGTCAGGATAAGGAAGTTGTCTTTCTGGGGTTAACTTAACTCCTTAATAAGCAATGTCATAATAACAATACTGGCATTCCTGGGCCAGGAACCCATCGCATGATCCTTACCATATAACTGTAGACATATTTAAAATTGCATTGTTATATAATTACATAATATAAAATTGCATTGTATTACTAATATCGAGAATTATACAACAAAAACATGTTTAAAGTTGTTGCAGCAACTTATGGCTTAATGTAAGGAACGGAACAATATTTAATTATGCAACGATGATATGGTTATATCTGGAAGTCTCTTGATGACGAATGGAACCATCTCAGGCTGAATAAAAGGCGGGAAGCAGTACAACGAGAATCTCGTGATTAGGAGAAATGAAACTAGAGTGTTGCTGTCACTATACGTTTCTGTCCGAACACTCATAGGCTTCATAATAATCACACGAACACACACACACACACACACACACACAAATATATATATTATATACACATACACGCATGTATATGAATATGTTTTTTGTCACAAAGAGCAATAGAGTTCTTAACGAAAAAAAGATCAAACAAGCAATTATACCTCAATAATTTTTGTCTATTATGCAATTTATTTTAATATTGATTACTATTTTATAGTATAATGAATAAATAAATCCATGAAAAAACTTTAGCGCATAAGTTTTCAAACAATTATTATCATGCTAAAACGTTATAAATTAATTATTTCAGGAAATTTAATTGCCGCCTCTGTAATTTAAGTCTGATTACTTAGTATCCTCTCTGAAACGAGGCCTTAATATTTAATAGGATTCTCTTATTCAAATTGTTTTCCTTGAGCAGTTATTTGTAGCTAGTTTTATCTTGTTTAGTGTCATATAATTCCCCTTATAAAGGTTGATTCCCAATTGCGCAAACATTTTCAGTACTCTCCTGTTAGGTGTTGAGTCTTAGAGGACACATCTGGCTAATTTATTTCTATCGAGAGAAAATTATTTTACGAAACCTGACCTCTTCCAGTACAAGAGTCTGCAACGTTTACAAAAAACTGCTCGTGGGAATGGATTGTGTGTTGCTGCGCCTCGAACATTGATGAGATTTTTTGCCCTTAACAGTACGATTTCTTAATTTATTTTTTACTTCCATACACTTTGTTTTCGTCGGGTTGATTTAGCATACATATTTTTTTTTTATGAAAACCCGACAGCTCAAACACTATTTAAATATTTGTAGTTATAATTATTATACCTGTTATTGGATTTATCATACTTCAGGAACACGAATCCTTAAAACAACCTAAGATAACATAGGGAGGTGATGGCATTTTACACACGGTTCATATTGTATAGTATACAGTAGTTCAGGAATAATTGAAAAGTATATAATAGCCCCTGAAGTAAATAGTCCCTGAGAACCGTTGCAATATCGATTAAAAAAAAATAAACCTACTGGATAATAGAGTGGTTTGCACTAAAATAAAAAAACAAAACCGCAACAGTTCATATAAGGTTGGCTGAAGAATTAAATTGAAATGCAATGAGAAAAGAGAAAAATAAATGGTACATCTAGGCAAAGAGCTTTTTTAATTAGTTAGAAATCGAAAGAGTGTGGGAGAGTTTTCTGCCAGAGATAATGTCTATTATAATGCATATTAAAGTAAAAAAATATTGCGTGGGAGAATCTCTTGTGTAAATATTACGTTTTAGTTTTTGTTTCTGTGAATATTAAAATGCACTGTAGTTTTCCCTTTATCTCTCTACTTCTCTCTTCCACTCATTATCTCCTTGATTAAAGAGACCTATTGATTAAAGAGAGAGGTGAAGAGGGCATATGGAAAACTACAGTAGATAATAATATTCACAGAAAAAATAATAGTTACGCGGAATTACCCCGCTAATATTTTTACAATAATATTATCAAAGGTATAATAATAATCCAAAGTATAGGAATTGACTGTTAAAATAAGATCATTCAATGATATCCAATTGAATACAGTGTAAGATTTTCTACCTGGATTTGTGATATTTACTCTGATAACAAATGCATTTAACATACTTAGCATTTACTTGCTTACTTACTTTATAGGCATTCTCACAAATGCTGCCTCAATTTAGGTGGCGTACTCCGGTTCTCAGTTCGCGTACCATGAAAATGACATCGACAAGAAGAAGTAGAGAAACCGTTAAAGAGCTATGCTCGGTGGGCTCAATCAATGGCGAAGTCCTGGGACATCTCCGGGACCAGGCAGAATCTCTATGGAGCTCTTGAAAGTTCGAAGTTTGAGGAGACATGCACTACACCTCACAAACAAGGATGCTTTATGGCGAGCCGGTTTTGTTACAGGCTACATATTTGTTCATCGTCAATTCATAGAGAAGTCCCAGGAAAGGAAGCGGGAATTCCACATGGTCTTTATAGGCCTGGAACAAGCTTATGACAAAGGATCTAGAGGGAGGTTGTAGGTAGCGCTTAAAGAGGTATTAGTGGGGCTCCGATAAAGGCTGTAAGGCCGATAAAGAGTGACGACTTTCACCAGTTAAGATGCGGGAGCAACCATTGCTTTTCATGGTGCCAAAGGATGGAAGCAAGGATGTGGCTTGTCAACCTCTCTCTTCAAGATATCAAGATATACCTGCAAGAAGTTACTGTCCTTATTTTCCGTTGACGACCATGACGTGTTTGCGAGGAGGGAGGTCTATCTCAACATGATTATTGAAACAGAATGATATCTCAAACAATTTTTCATGAACATTCGCTCATGTCTCGTATTTGAAAACGAACATTACTTTACTATAAAGACATATTTACTTACATTTTAGTAATTCCATATAACATTTGGTTTTCTGGCCAGTATTTCCTTAGGATCGGGATCGGAAAACTTTGTCCTATAGTCTTATATAGTGATTTTGGAAGAATTACCACCGGTGCCAGAATCTGTTTATTATTCGAATAACCTAAATCGGATAATTTTGAATGCGTAAATTGGGAAATTGTCAGAATAGTAATGCAGCGGTTGAACAGGAACTGTTCTGCCAACCACTCCTGTGAGCTCTAGCGTCACTAATTCAAGTTGCTATTATGGTCTGAGTGCTAAACACCCTTAGTACTTAGTCTAAGTTTGTTGAGCGAGTGAACACTAAATACCGATATCAACGTTTGTTTATTATTAAGAGTATATTCTGTTCCACTATGTTCGGAATACTCTACATTTAGTTTAAATCAAAATATTGAGGAAAGTTTATATCTATGCATATCTCACCGAAAAGGTTATACTAACTCTGCACCATTAAAAAACAAAATCGAATCGATAAAAAAAAAGAAAAAAAAACATTTTCTGATGAAAGTAGTTAGTTACCAACAGTAACTTTGTGTTTAAGGAGAAATTGTTTGAGGTCACTGAAGGTTGTTCTAAAACTTCTTTCCTTTTGTAATTTTTTATAATTATTGGTCATTTTTTGAGTTTTTAAATATTTTTATTTTTTTAAAGAGAAAAGATAGGCCCTCGACCGGGTCTAAGACAAAGGTTCCGGGTTCAAATCCCGGTCGAGGGCCTATCTTTCCTTTTGATTTCAAGACTACAAAAAAAGGAGTAAAGTAAAAAAAAATAGAAAAGTCAATTTTTGTAGTAAAGTCAATTTTACCTATGTAATAGTAAACAGAATTTGTTTGAGCCATTTTCTATTTTCTTTGTTTCTTTATTTTTTTCTGTTCATTATTAATTGAAATTTTATTATTGTTAATGAAACGAGAGAACATTGTTTTTCTGATGCTCATCTGTTCATAATATGTTTTAATGATTGCAACCTGCCATATGATTTCGAAAGTGAACAGTTCAAGTTCCGCGATTGTTGACTTGTTTCACACTAACAATAGACTCTCCAGTAAGCCAGTTCGTCTCTTGATGCTGAGGAGACCATGAGAGGACATCGATCGCCGATCGATCTTCCAGGTGTATTTTTGTTGCTTCGCAGTCGCCGACTGAGTTGTTCCAGCTGCCAGCTACACTTTTGACAGACTCCTGACAGACTGTCACCAGGTATTTGGGTACCCAATAATAATATAACAATATAAAAAATGCATTTTTTTTTTGTAAAAGACAATTGATTAGTGCACGAGATTTTGTGTGTATTTAGTAAAGTTATTTTTATTAATAAGTAACCATTCAATGTATAGAATCCATAGTAACGTATAGGGACAAAGTTTACATTTTATTTCTCTCTCTTTAATTTCAGAAAAATATGGTTGTAATCTCTCATTTCATTAAATTCATTTGTCAAGTTGTAATTTTGTTCTTCTTTTAATGTGTTTCCTATTAATAATAGTTTTACATCTTATTTAACATATATCTGTTGTTATTTTTTTTTATTAACATTTATTTTAATTTCTTATAAGCTCAAAATTTTACCAGCACTAGTTGATACGAGGTAAGAGATTTACGCCAGGTTGATTTTAATCTTTATGGTGTCGCTCTCCTCAACATTTTTGGTCCTCCGGGCCGGAATTTGAGCATTTTTGGTCCTCCGGGCAGGGATTTTGAGCATTTTTGGTCCTCCGAACGGGATTTTCAACATTTTGGTCCTTCGAATGGGATTTTGAGCAATAAATTATTTTGATACACGTATTTATATTTTATATATTTATATATATTTTTTTCTTTTTTCACATCATAAATTGATATAATTGTTAAAATATTTGTTCTTATTAGCCGTATAGTTTTTCACAATGCCACCAAAGAAACCTAATGAAACGGACGTCGATTTGGAAGAACTGATAGACGAGTTAAATGATCTCGCCGCTGATATACAACAAACCTGCACTCTTGCGCATGCGTCTAGTACCGATGCGAGCAAGAAGGGATTATTCCAGTCGAGGCTTTCTCGCTTAGATTCTACTCACGATAAATTCCTTTCAAAATACAGCGAAGTTTGGAAATTTTTAAAAACCGCCGGAAAGGATGTTACGGAATTCAAGGAGCTTAAAGATAAAACTGGTGAATATTTTTATGAGGCCTTGTTGTTTGAAATTTCATCCCAAAAAAGCAATGAATCCAACACCGGTGAGATGCTGTTTAGAGAGAAATCTGCACGAGAATCGGGCTTCCATTTGTGACTCCCGGTAATAAATATCCCATCGTTTTCGGGAAACATAGCGGAATGGCCTTCATTTAGGGATACCTTTGTCTCCCTTATACATGATAATGAGGAACTGAGCGCGGTGCAGAAGTTCCATTACCTGAAGTCAAGTCTGAGAGGATCTGCTTCACAAGTCATTGCGGCCATTCAAATATCCCAAGAGGGTTATACCACTGCTTGGAATGCGCTTACTAAACGTTTTGACAGTCTTCGCATTCAAGCAACATATCATCTGGTAAACATTTTCAATTTTCAGGCACTGACAAAACACTCGCTATCCAGTTTAGAAAATTTGTCATCTTCAGTCCTAGAGAGCGCCTCAGCCTTTCTTAAATTACGGCTTGACGATCCAGCTGGATTTATACTATATACATATATTCTTCGACTATTAGATAGTAAAACTCAAGAACGTTCTAGATGACCTTCAGCACAAAAGCCGAGTTGCCTACTTGGCAAGACTTTTCGGAATTCATCTCACAGCAGATAGTGGAGTTGCAGTCGGCTGATCTGACTTCAATTAATAAAGGGATCCCATGTTACTCCAAAAATACATTTGGAAAAGGAGCAAGACAAGTCCTGATGACTAATACAAAAGCGGGGAACGTTATTTGTGTAGTTTGTAAAAACGCACATCGCCTTATCGAATGTCCTACTTTTCTCAAGATGAGTCCACAACAAAGATACCAGCAAATAAAACATTTTAATCGATGTTTTAACTGCTTTGGTTTGGGTCACTCTGTAGCAAAGTGTCCCTCAAA
Source organism: Arma custos (assembly GCA_037127475.1). Lineage (NCBI taxonomy): Eukaryota > Metazoa > Arthropoda > Insecta > Hemiptera > Pentatomidae > Arma > Arma custos. The sequence goes on along the minus strand of CM073760.1, from coordinate 90,966,902 downwards.
ACACTCCTGCAAGCGATGTAGTCTCCGACATCATACCATGCTTCATTTTTCGCTCGTTGGAAGAAATAAGAATACTTCCTATAGTGGTCAGAAATCAAACTGTTCACAGTCAACAACCCCGAGCACAAATAATGCTTCAAAGGAAGGTGAAGGTCATCATCAAACATTTCGTCAACCCCGATCAAGTTCTGATGTCAATAGTGAGTCGATTCAACCAAATAGCACGGCGATGCTTTCGTCCTCTACTACAGGTTATTTCAACGTTCTTCTTGGAACAGCCCGAGCAAGAATTAATGATAATTTCGGACAGTTTCATCAGTTGAGAATACTGATCGATAGTGGTTCGCAGCGTTCATTCATTACCACTAGGTGTGCCAACCAATTAGGTTTAACGAAGATTAGAAACCCTCAGCGTTTAGTAGGTTTTGGTAACCATCCAATATCAGGTGGAAAATATCAAGTCACTTGTACTATCGTGCCGAAAACAGAGGATTTGCCGCAGTTGCGAACCATGGCCATAGTAATCGACCAAATTAGTGCAGATATGCCTTCTATTCCTATTCCCCATCAAGTAATGAACAGATTTAAACATTTAAAACTTGCAGACGCAACATTTCATCAACCAGGGCAAATTGATTTTTTGTTAGGTGCTGATTTATTCGGAGACGTGCTACTCGGCAAAACCATAAATATTGAGAAGGGACTTCCAAATGCATACCAAACGATATTTGGTTGGGTAGTAGTTGGACCGGTTTCAAACATATCACCTATTTCGGACTGTAAAACGATGCTTACTGCAGCCGAAACACAGCTCGAAGATGAAACGCTGCCCGCCATCATGAGTAGATTCTGGGAGATTGAAGAAGTCGCAACCGTAAGAAAATTAAGCCCAGATGATGTCAGAGCTGAGGAACATTTTAAATCGACTCACACAAGAGACGAGAGTGGAAGATATGTCGTTCGTCTGCCATTTAAAGATGAACCGCCACTAAGCTTACAATCGTCCAAGCTTATGGCCATGCAACGCTTCAAGAAGCTTGAGGAAAAGTTGTCTAAATCCAGAACATTAAAGCTTGAATACAACATGGTGTTTCACGATTACCTTAGTAAGCAGTATCTTTCACTTACAAATCGACCAGTGAAATATTTTCTTCCGCATCATGGAATTTACAAGGATAGTTCATCCACTCATTTGCGCATTGTTTTTGATGCCTCGGCACCCACTAATGCTGGATCATTGAACATCCATCTTCTAACTGGGCCAAAACTTCAACATGATATCAAGGATGTCTTGTTAAAATTTCGTATACCACAGTATGTGGTTTCTGCTGATATATGTAAAATGTTCCTTCAAATCTTGATAGATCCTGAAGATCGTTTGTACAATCATTTGTTTTACCGATTTGAACTTTCTGATGCAATCCAGGAGTATGAATTTAACCGTTTACCTTTTGGGTTATCTTGCTCTCCTTTCTTGGCCTCACGAGTGATCCAACAACTTGTCTCAGATGAAGGACATAACTATCCGCTCGCTTCACGTGCTTTGTTGAAAAACATGTATATTGAGGATCTTCTGACTGGCGCAGATACACTTGATGAAGCTTTAAAATTGCAAAATGAACTTATTAGTTTGCTATCTAAAGGTGGTTTCACCTTAAAGAAATGGTATAGCAATGAGCAGCTACTTGTCAAGAACGTTTCGGATGAGGAAATCGAGTCCACAGTATCATTTTGTAATATGGAGGACACTACCATTAAGATCCTAGGCATGCAGTGGGAACCTAATAAAGATCGATTATCGTACCGATTTACACCGAAGGACATCGTATTAACCAAAAGAGGGATAATGTCTTCAATTGCTCGTATGCACAATCCCTTGGGATACTTATCACCTGTAGTTTTCAGAGCGAAAACCATTCTCCAACAACTGTGGAAACTTAAATTTGGATGGGATGATCAGGTTCCATCATACATTCAGACTCAATGGGAATTGTTTTTCGGTGGTTTAAATAAACTATCACAAGTAAGTCTTCCGCGAAGACTTAGTTCGAGCGGATTGGTACGAACTACCATAGTTGGTTTTGCGGACGCTTCTTCATTGGGTTATGCAGCTGTAATATATCTCCGGACCGAAACTGAATGTGGTGGCATTTCAACAAATCTTGTTTTTGCCAAAACCCGCTTAGCTCCCTTGAAACTACTCACAATACCTCGACTAGAACTCTGCGCCGCAGTGTTATTGGTAGATATCTTGAAGGCCCTTCAAGAATTCTTGTCCCGATGGCGGGACGCACCTATATATCTACTATCCGACTCAGCTACAGTTTTGGCCTGGCTCAAATCGCCTTTTGATAAAATGAAAACCTTCGTAGCTCATAGGATGGCAAAAATTTTGGAGCTTTCTAAACTCGAATCTTGGCATCATATTCGTTCCCATTATAACGCAGCTGATATCGCCTCTCGTGGTTGCAACCCCGCTGACATAATTTCTGATTCTTCATGGTGGTTTGGACCGGATTGGTTGCATCGTCCTACTTCAGATTGGCCTCTAAACGAAATCACTGTTCCTACTATTTCGCAATTACAAGAAATCAAAAATGATGCATGTATTATGTTAGTAAAAAACGAAGATGATTTAAAAATTATTGAAAAAATTAACAACTTTTCGCCATTTACTAGATTAATTAGAGTATTCAGCAATATTCGTCGATTTTGCGGTAATGCGAAATCCAGTTTGAAGGAACGTAAATCAGGTTCATTAAAGCTGAATGAGCTCAAGGAAACCACCCTGGTCCTAATCAAACTTATTCAGAATCATCATTTTCTCAAGCCCGACAAATCAGACAGAGTTACTCTACACTCCTAGTCTCCATTTGTGGATTCGGTGGGTGTCCTTAGGGTGGGCGGTAGACTGCGGAACACACCTTTGTCTGATGATGCGAAGTATCCAATATTACTACCTCGTAAAGCTCACTTCGTAAATCTATTGGTAGACCATTACCATATATCGTATTTACATGCTGGTCCTCAGCTTTTACATTCCCTGCTGAGAAGAAGATTTTGGATATTATCTGGTCGTAGTTTTATACTGCAGCGAGTGCATCAGTGTGTAAGATGTCACCAGTTATCCACGAAGAATTACACCTATCGTATGGCCGACTTACCACTATCTCGCTTTGAACAAGGACGGCCGTTCCTCCTTGTAGGAGTAGATTTCGCAGGCCTTTTCATGCTGAGAGAATCACTCAGACGTAAAGCAGCGTCTCATAAGGCCTATGTTGCTCTTTTTGTTTGTCTTAGTACAAAAGCAAAACATGTGGAAGTGGTTTCTCACCTCACTACAGAAGCTTTCTTAGCAGGGCTTGATCGTTTCATAGCACGACGAGGATTACCTGCTAAAATCATGTCAGATCATGGGACTAACTTCTTGGGCGCATACAGACATTTACAAGAATTGTTTTATTGGTGGAATCTCCAGCCAGTAAGACAAAAGATTGAAGAGCATCTCACGGCAAAAGGAATTGAATGGAGTTTCATTCCTCCTTCAGCGCCGCATTTTGAAGGTATATGAGAAGCGGGTGTCAAGTCGCTTAAGTATCACATGGCTCGTGTCGTAAAAGACCAAATTCTTACATTCGAGGAAATGACAACTATAGCGACACGTATCGAAGCAATTCTCAATTCCAGACCTCTACATCCAATGTCTTCCTCCCCTGAAGACCTTGACGTGTTGATACCCGGCCATTTTCTTATAGGGGCTCCTTTATTGGTATTACCCGAACCTGATCTTTCTGACATTACAGCTAATCGTCTTTCTCGTTGGCAGCTCTTAAGAAGATCTATTGCAGTCTTTTGGAACCGATGGAGACATGATTATCTGAATTGCCTACAACAACGAGTCAAATGGACTTCGGATGCTCCTAATATCACGCCTGGGATTCTTGTATTGTTGATGGATCGGAATATACATTTAGCATATTCCCCCCGAGCCCAAGGGTCGCGTCATCGATGTCTTTCCAGGTGATGACGGAATAATTCGAGTAGCTAAAATCAAGACCTCAGCGGGAGAGTACATAAGACCGGTCTCAAAGATGGCTCCTTTACTCCCTCCGGCAGAGCAGCCTTAAATTAGAAAATTTATGATACATTTTGGTGGGCGGTATGTTTGAGCCATTTTCTATTTTCTTTGTTTCTTTATTTTTTTTCTGTTCATTATTAATTGAAATTTTATTATTGTTAATGAAACGAGAGAACATTGTTTTTCTGATGCTCATCTGTTCATAATATGTTTTAATGATTGCAACCTGCCATATGATTTCGAAAGTGAACAGTTCAAGTTCCGCGATTGTTGACTTGTTTCAAACTACCAATAGACTCTCCAGTAAGCCAGTTCGTCTCTTGATGCAGACGAGACCACGAGCGGACATCGATCGCCGATCGATCTTCCAGGTGTATTTTTGTTGCTTCGCAGTCGCCGACTGAGTTGTTCCAGCTGCCAGCTACACTTTTGACAGACTCCTGACAGACTATCACCAGGTATTTGGGTACCCAATAATAATATAACAATATAAAAAATGCATTTTTTTTTTTTGTAAAAGACAATTGATTAGTGCACGACATTTTGTGTGTATTTAGTAAAGTTATTTTTATTAATAAGTAACCATTCAATGTATAGTATCCATAGTAACGTATAGGGACAAAGTTTACATTTTTTTTCTCTCTCTTTCATTTCAGAAAAATATGGTTGTAATCTCTCATTTCATTAAATTCATTTGTCAAGTTGTAATTTTGTTCTTCTTTTAATGTGTTTCCTATTAATAATAGTTTCACATCTTATTTAACATATATCTGTTGTTATTTTTTTTTTATTAACATTTATTTTCATTGCTCAAAAGCTCAAAAATTTTACCTGCACTAGTTGATACGAGGTAAGAGATTTACGCCAGGTTGATTTTAATCTTTATGGTGTCGCTCTCCTCAACAGAATTTGTAATATACATCAAACAAAGCTAAAATTATTCTTATAATTATGAAGGTGTAACATATTTCATGAACTTGATCGGTTTCAAAAAAAAAAAATTCAAACACATATTTTATTTGCTATATTGACATGTTTGCAAGAACTTATCTATACAACTGATTTAATTTCACATTTCATTAAAATGTTTACTCAAATGTTTGTACATAATAGTTTAAATGGAAAGTTTATTCAAAACATAAAACTATTTTTAAATTTGAAATTATGTTGGCCGCATATAGTATTAGAATATAATACAGTCATTAGGAAATTATATATGATAAAATATAGGCTGCATATAAGAATTGCAATATTATTTTAATAGATCAGTTACATTTTTTAACAGTGAAAGAGTTAGGCTAGTTCCTGGTTTTGGTCAATACTAGTCGGTTCTTGAAATCGGATTGGAAACAGATGATTTTGAAATGTGAAAATCATACCTGATCGTATATCATCCCATCGGATCTAATGTAAGCGCTTCCGTAGAAATAAACTATTTTGATTTCACTAGCGACTAAATCAGTCAGATTGGTCGGATAAAAATGGATCGGATCGGAGCGGATTCAATGTAGGCACTCTCGATATAAACTCAACAGAAAAAAAAACCGGTCACTTCATATTTTTCGTATTAAAATCTAATTTTCAGCAATGTGTTTGTTTTTGTGGGTATTCTAGTTATTACAGAGAATGTAGGGTTTAGTAAAAAATTAGACAAAACTCAGATTTGGTTTATTCGTCTTGGAGTTGATATATCTGTCGGACCTATTCTAAACTGTAAGTAGTTTTTCGCACATTTAAACATCTTTAATTCATTAACCAAGCCTTTTCCATGATGAATAGGCATGTTTTTTTTATTTTGGTCCAGAATAATGGTTCTTTCAAATGTTGACATAGCCCGAGCTGATGCCTTGGCCAGAGAAAGTCGGAGCGTACAATGCCGAAACGCTTTAAAATTAACGAAACCTATAAATTAACCAATTCTTACTATAAATTAAAAAGATTATTATATGTATTTAACAAAATTATAAGACCAAATCTAAGTGTCCGTTTTTTTTTCGCTGTTGAGTGTATTTCAGTCATTCGGTTTGCTTCCGACGTCTGATCGTATCGTTAGAACTAATGTAGGCGCACACTAATTATTCAAAATTCTAGTTACATCAATAATAATTTTAAATTCTTCCAAAAAAAAAATATGTGAATAAATTTTATTTTAGATTAAACATAATAATTGAAGGAAATAACCCTGAAGTTGTAAACCAAATTGATTATGTTGTTGAAAGAAAAACTTAATCTACAGTTTTCTCAAAGAAAACTACGAAGAAAAAAGTAATTTTATTCATAGGAATTTTAAAATGCGGCTTCATGACCGCAGGCTTCACTTCCTTTTCCAGGGTAACATTTTTTGCATTTTTAGAAACTACTAATCTCTTCAATTTACCCTCATTTTTTTTTCTTCTTGTTTAGAAAAACACACAAAAAGTTAGTAATAAATATAAATATAGAAACATTAAAAACTGCATAGAGTGGATTTCAGTTCCTATCATGGCCATGAACAATTATTATACTTATTTATTATATATATATATATATATATATATATATATATATATATTACAATTATTACAGAGCAACACCTACGGGATAATATAGAAACGATCACTTAATCCAGATTTGTTATTCAAAAGGTAAAAGCTACAGAATTAAAAATGCAATAATAAGTCTTGCCTAAAATCGTAACACAGCAAGCACCCAGTGGCTTAGTCAGTCTGCCTAGTAGTTTAATGGACAAGTAACTTGAAATATCACTGGAAAATACAAACTAACTTTATTTGAAATCTACATTTGAAATTTTTCTAAAAGAAGAAGAAAATACATTTATCTAACTATTCTAAGAGTTAATTAAAAGATGTTTTAAGGAAGAAGAAAGAAATAAAGTAAATCGTTGATAGCAAAACATCAGTTGAAACATGAGTTGAAAGTCCCTAGACTATACTTTTTTTTTTTTAATTTACAAAAATATTATAATAATACAAGTAAGTAGAATGAATGATACGTAATAACATGGGATAAAGAAAAGTAGAGAAACTACCAAATGGTAGTATTTAAACAACAAATTCAACTTATACGGTCCCGAGGCCATCTTCTTTTCAGGCGTCTCAGATGATTATCTAGGAGTGAACAGCTAGGTTTCTAACTAGTGGGTTTGAGTGGGAATAAAATTTGTCATGAAAGGATTCATATCAAACTCAGTTCAAAACAGGAATAAATCGGATATTATGGTCTTTATGGGTAACTTATTCGTGGCACAGTAAGCAGCATCGAGGATTTTATGGTGGTTTTGTACTGTAAGGGATTGGATACGAAAGAAAGTCGATGGCTTGGTGGAGCCTCACAGTTTTACTCCGTAAGTCCACATAAGTCTTATAATTGCCACGCATGTGAGACTTTAGTTTTTAACAGGGAGCTTAGTAAAGTACGGTAAGTGATGAAGTAAACGGTGAGCAGCTGCTTGTCGTTTAGTCTAGTATGAGGATTCCAAGTTTAACGTTTGTCGAGATTTAATCCTGATTATTGGGTCTGCTCTGTAGGAGTCAGGGGGATATTATTAAAGGATGCTGAAGGACGGGAAGGCTTTGATTTCCAACAAAGAATAAAGGTGATTTGACAGTATTTGTGGAAATTCATTTTTGACAATATTCTTCTGAGTCAGTGAAATAGGAATGTGGAGTATGGGATATGACTATGCGTGAATAGCTGGATTATTATTGATTGATAATGCTACGATGACATTTATCATCAGCTTAAGTTGTGAGGAGATTATTATGAAGGTTTAGGATGTCAGCTATCAATATAAAACATGATCTGTATAATTATTTTATTCTTTTAATTATTTCATCAACAGGTTAGAGTTATTAAAAAATCAAAATTAAAACCAAAAATGTAAATAATAAGTAATCTCCTAAGGGCTAACCTCAAGGAAGGTAACTATAGTTCTATTAAGACGGATTCGGGAAGCGGTTTGTAGTCTGTAACTAACCCGTCAGTCAACCTGTAGTGAGCATCTGGTTAATTCGGATCCCTGTTTCTCTCAAGCTTATTCAAACTGGGAAGTACTTATAAAAGTGGTAAGTGACCCAGATATTTAATTAGAGTAACAACCATTTCAGAATACAGTTCAAAAATAAGCGTTGCGAAAAATATTTTATTCCAAATATAGTTCTATTTTAATATCACCGATCCATGTGCCAAACATTGATTTCATTTTCTTAATTAAAAATCATTTGTCTTATTTTGAGTCTTATTATTATAAGAAAGGGTTGCAAGACATCAACAATTATGATTCTCTCATATAATTGCTTTGACAATTGTTGGATATTTTGTTTCCTTAAGAACAAAGAACTGTTAACAAAAAATTGTAAAGTGTTCTATTTTCTATATAAAGATTCTTATTTGCTTAACGTCATATTATGCTACTACGGCTACAGAGGCGTTCTTAAATGGAGAATTGGATAAGGATCTTTCTTATACATACCTTAATTTAAGGTCACCTTCCAGAGATTCGTAGTGTGCACGTCCAGAATAAGTGATATTTATGCAAGTTGAACTAGAATAATAACGGGCGATCTTGAACCAACGATACCGATGTATCTTGATTGATGGTAAGAATTTACAATTATAAACATTTTAGTTGATATTAAGTGTTTTACTTTATGGAAAATATATATTAATATGGTTAGGGATTATAGTGTGAAAGAGTAAAAGCGATACATAGGAATTCTTTTCACTGAGCTGTATAAAGATTATTCAAATACTATTTCGCCTTCTATACAGTATCCAGAACCCTGAACAAAGGCTGTTAGGGTCTATCATATAAACCACTTGGTTAAAACCCTGCTCCATTCACCATCTTGGGAACCTTCCGTGGGTTGTAGTGGATCATGGTTTTTATATCTTTATACGCAATACATCAATTGTATTGCTTTAATTCAGTCATTTCGTTCACAGATATGTGGCATCCAATAAAAGTTATTGGAGGCTAGTTTAAATCTACTATCTACTGAACCTAAGACACTTCATGGGTTGTGGAGATAGATTTGTTTTAAATTTATTATACTCTTATTTAATTTGATTTTAACGTTTCGAATATATATTACGCGCATCTATAAAAAAAATATCGTGTTATTTTCTCTTTTATAATTTATTACTAATAAACATTAGTAATTTTTATTATAAAAATTAACATATTTTTACAACATAGTACAAAGAAGTATTTTATATGGGAAATGGCCCTTTCCGTTAAACGAAGGTAGGAATTACCGAAGCCACAATCTTATTGGAAACTAATGGTCCGGTAAAATCGAAGAGATGTAGAGATAGCTTTTTAAATGATGAATATCTCTGGATGAATGTTTTATATCCTCACATCCCATGTAATATTTAAAATGTGTAAGTCGTTCAAACCAAATTTTAATCTTGGTTCATTTTAATTGGTTAATATTGGTTAAACGTTGCGATTACCTTCTTGAAGATAAGAGTCGAGTAAGGTAACTAACTGCTCAAAATTGAGTTGGTTATTGAAGGCTTTAGTAATTAGCAGTTCTTCTCAGTACAGTGTTGAGTCGATTATACCAAATAATGCCGTCGGGTGAGGTTCAGATAATCAAAAGTTTGGATAATCGGAACTTATTTAAGATTTTTAAGAGTATTTTCCATAATACCTAACACAATCACCATATTCGTATACAAAAAAAATCTTTAATTTATTGTGTAGTAGGCAAGTAAATTTATTAAGCTCAAGATGGCGGGTTCGTAGCCCTTAAAACTCACTATCCTAATTAAACCTGAATATGCAAAATTTTGAGCTCCCACTGTAGCATCGTCCGATTAACCGTAGGAGCATAAAGTGAGGTAAAACAAACAAGCATGTAGTTAAAAAAGTTAATTCCAATAAAATTATATACGTACAAGGCAAGATAAATCAAGATTATGAAGCAAACATAGTTGTAACATGTACTAGTTTAATTTCATTTTTACTTCCTCATAGAACCGAAGTCTCTAATTATTTCAATTATTGCATGCATATTAAGTAAAAGTTCTAAGAAACCAAAGTTTAGGGAATATACTATTCAAATATATTTATTTGAAATGGAAATGCCGGTCCCTCTTCGTATCATTACCTCATATCCAGTTCGGATAATTGATAAATGGATAATCGACGCTCTATTTTATTTTAAGGAATATATTATTGCACACTTATAAATATCCATACCTGTCTACGCAAATGAAGAAATTTACTAAGAAAATACAAACAAACATATATATAATTTAATGAAAGATCCAAATATAGCCTATAGAGCTCTCAAAAATCACATATTCTATTTAGAAAAAAACTGAAAATCAAAATAAACGCCTCAAAATCGAGCGAAAGCTTCTCCCTACAGAAGGCTTCCTGTCCAGGAGTCAAAATTGACAACGACGAAGTAACTTCCAAAAACTATGATAGTTATCTCGGACTGTACTTGGATAAATAACTTATATAAAACATGCATACAAAATGAACGAGACGATATTTGACAAGACGCTATAAACAAATGTCACATCTTCTGGGCTAAAGGGCTACTTTACTTGTGAAACAAACGACAAATCTAAAACACTACACTATGACCTATTTAGACGCATGGAGCAGAACTTTGGTGTTCAGCAATTTACACAACATGCAAACAGCAGAATCCTTAACCCTAAGAAAAATTATTAATGCTCCTTGGTTTATTCCGAATCATACCATATATGTGAATATTTCCACCATAGATAAAATCATATATTTACAACAAATACACAACACCCATCAACACAAAATCACAGAAATACACTTGTTCTTTTTCTTTCCTAATCCCTACTACTGGGCTTGATAGGAGAAGATTAAAAAGGCAGTGGCAAAGAAACTTGCTCAAGAACTATTGATCATTTACAAAACATGATATTTCTGCAAACCAAAGTAGAAAAACAAACAGTTATATCAAATTTTCTGGATTCACGATTGCGCAATTGTGCTGCTGCTGTGTGAAATTGCGCAATGATAATGCTGGATTCACAAATGAAATATAAAAGAATAAGAATAATTTGATAAAAAAAAAACATATTAAAATAAAAATACACATAGTAGGTTGTAATTGAAACAGAATAACGAGTCTTGCAAATTCGGTATTTTAGTCGAATTTATATTTTAATCTTCCTTCTGGTCATATCATTTACAGTAGGGATATTTCAACTCATTTTGAATTGAATGTCCTTCTTGGTTCTTTTCCAAGATAACCAGGGTCATTCAAAGATAAAAATCTACAAGAATTATAAATATTTTATAAACAATATAAGAAGGACCTATCGTAAAAGCGATAGTATCTCTACCCAACCCGTTTATTATCTTCAACCGCAAATACCACTATTAGTCCCACGTTTTATGACTCCTTGCGAACTACCCGGGTAAGGAGAGCCCTTTATGCTTCAGGAAGGGATGATAACCCAGTCTGGGTTTACAGCTATCCTTTTTAATCTGAATAATTAAAACATTATAGTCTCTGATCATTTTCTCGTATGTTTGAGATAATATTTTCTCTCTTTCATACCCAAATATTAATGTTAATACAAAGCAGTGATAATAGTCATTAAAATTAAATCAAAGTTTGTTATAAAATATTTTTTAAAATTAATCGTATAAATAACTAAACTATAAAAGTAATGGTAATCTTCGGCATCAGACATCATGATCATAAACCCATAAATCAGTACGGATCGAAACAGATTTGTGTGACAGAACGGTAAGAAGATTTCCTTAATGTTCGATTTTTTTCTTTTACATTGCAGATCAATATGCAATATATTGGATTTTCTGCATTGTCATACGTATTCTCAAGTTATTTCAATGACATATAAGCTTCACACGGCTCCTTCCAAAGAACCAACTTCAAAACTCAACACACAAATTTTTCAAAAGAGGTATTTGAATGTTCCATGCGATTTAAAGAAAAAAAGCATTGGGTATTGGTAAAGCAAAGAATTCCTATTTTAATGATGGTGTTGAAATTATTTTATTAGCCATTAGATTTTGTTTAATTATAACTTATATAATTATTATATCTTATAAAACTTTCAATTCAAGCATGATGCAACTCAAAATATGACTCTCTTAAAAAAACAAAAAAACATATTGGAAATGGAATATCAGATAGACCTGAATTATAAACCTTCAACCAATACAATTTTTATCGAAGGCTTATCTCAAAAATGCCATAAAATGAGTTAAATCTTTGCTTTAAAGGAGGAGCAATGTTAGTTATCATATTTTGAGTTATAATCCTGAATGCAATCATAATCTTAAAGAAAAATGGTAGTACGATCAAGTATCCATTTCATCATGATTAGTATGCTGCATGTACTTCAATTCAAGTATTGGGAACCCCGTCCTATTCTAATGTGATCAGTACTCAATGGGTACTCGACTAGAGGCAGGGGAGTGAATAGGGCAGCACTGAGGACAGAAGGCTGTTCTATTCTAAGAGCTCACCGTATTCTCATTCACTCCGGCTTTCATACGGTCAATGTCAACTGAAGTTAATTAAACAACGAGAATGGTGTCTAGGGACAAACAGGAGAGGTTGGTCAGAGTGTGAGTTGCTATGCTGAAGGTTTGAAATGGTTCGACTCCGGTTCTGAAAGATGAATAATTTAATCTGTCTACAGCAATGTTTCTCTAGTAAAGCAGAAAAAGTAGATAAAATAATATTTTAAATTTAACAGAAAAATATTTAAAACATAATAATTAATTGGATAAAAATAAACCATAAAAAAAATAAAAGCCTCCTAATTTTGTTCACGATAAAATATAATTTTTTTAAAAAACTAAAAATTACTACATTTAGTCTTCCGAGTTAAAAATCCGGCTGTTGCAAATAAATTATTTAACCAGCACACAGCTATTCCCAGAGGGATCTGCAGACCAATCTGGGGATCACACAGCCTAAAGTCTGCACCCTGTATTAAAATTTTGTTAGGGTAAAGATTGCATTTCTACATGCATGACAATAACTCAAAATATAAGATAACAAAAATGACTCCTATATTTTGATGCGGAGGCCCAGTCTCGGTGACGGGATGTAGAGCCAGCTATGTATGTATTTCGATTAATTTAGGAAAGTAACACGTACGGACATAACATATAATTCAACATGTTTTATATTGATCTATAATGTATAATGTAGTTACGGAAATCAAGGAATGCTTTTTTACCTTTCTGTTACAAAAATTTGTTTGGTCAGGGATTATTTTATAGGTATAAAATCTGGATACCTGATGCTATAAGTTACTATTAGATACTTGTATGGCTTAGTTATTGATTCAATTAATCATCAAAATAGGTTTCATTAGGGGAGAAATCTTGCCGTTGAGCATGAGATTGACAAAATCAACTCCCTAAACAAACTTTAGTTCAGATACAGTACAGTCCGTCCCATTTGTTGAACTGTTAAAGAATAACTTGGCTCGCTAACTTAAAAAAATAAATAATTTCTATATAAATTAAAATAAATTATTACTCTTATTAAAAAAATCAAACTGATTGATTCAATTAAAATTGAAATTTTAATTTAAATGCTTTTATAATGAGCAAAATAATAATTATATAAAAGAATACAAGTAACTAATAACTTTTTTTTTTTTATATTAACACATACAATACGTAACAATACGTACAGCCGACGACCTGGACAATGCTATTAATCACTTGACCGAATGTATTCAAAACGCAGTTTGGCATTCCACAACACCAAAGACGACTTTACCAAAACCTGATTCCTACCAACCTCAACCAATACGAAATCTTATCAAAGAAAAACGTAGAACTAGAGCTTTATGGCAAAGAACAAGATATCCTTCATACAAAACAGAACTCAACAAACTAACCCGAAAACTACAACAAGAATTATCAAAATTTAAAAACAACAATTACAAGGACTATTTAAATTCTATAAATAACAGAGACAGACCAGTATGGACAGCTACAAGAGTATATTTAAGCAAAAGGTGGTACAATACCCTCTTAGACGTACAGACAACACTTGGGCGATGACGAGCGAAGAAAAAGCAAACGAATTTGCAAAACATCTTGCTCATGTATTCAAGGGAAACGAAATTAAGAAAACTGCTCTCACTGACAAAATAGATGACGACTTGACAACAGCACTACCATTATCACTCCCTCCTCCGGCATTTCATCCAAAAGAAATCTACCAAGTACTGAACAAAATGCCAAACAAAAAAGCTCCTGGCTATGATCTCATCACTCCCTTCATCCTCCGCCACTTACCTCGGAAAGCTGTTCTCTTTCTTACTCTCATCTATAATTCAATCATGCACACAACCTATTTTCCGCTCCTTTAGAAACTTTCCGCAATTAAAATGATACCTAAGCCTTCTAAACCTGTCACTAATCCTTCATCTTATCGTCCAAATGCACTCCTCTCTATAATGTCTAAATTATTTGAAAAACTCTTCCTTAATCGCATAAAACCTATCCTCGAAAATAGCGGAGTGATACCGAACCACCAATTTGGCTCTCGTTCTTATCACTCTACTGTACAACAGTGTCATCGTATCGTGGATGCAATATCTATCGCTTTTGAGAAAAAAGAATATTGCTCTGCGATTTTCCTTGACATTGAAAAAGCATTTGATAGTGTCTGGCACAAGGGCTTTCTCTGGAAAATAAAACCTCACTTACCTCCTACATACTTTTTAATTCTTCAATCTTATTTCCAAGACAGATTCTTCTTTACTTCCGTTGACTCTTCGATTTCCTCCTTCATCCCTCAATACAGGGGTGTACCACAAGGCAGTGTTTTAAGCCCCATTCTCTATTCCGTATACACCTCTGATATTCCCGAGCACTCTTGCACCAACATCTATACCTTCGCAGACGATACAGCCATTATTTCTTCTCACAGAGACCCAAACCTAGCATCTATAGCTCTTCAAAATCATTTATTTGATTTAGAAAAGTGGTTCTATAATTGGCAAAAAAAAATAAACGCCTCAAAATCGAGCCATGTAAGCTTCTCTCTACGCAAAGCTTCGTGTCCAGCAGTCAAAATTGACAACGACGAAGTACCTTCCAAAAATTATGTACGTTACCTAGGACTATACTTGGACAAAAGACTTACATGGAACGCACATACAAAATTAAAAAGACAAGAACTGACTAGACGGCACAAACAACTATCACATCTTCTGGACTACAGATCTTCACTTGACTTGAGGAACAAACGACTTATCTATAACAGTATACTAAAAACTATTTGGACATATGGAGCAGAACTTTGGGGTTCAGCAAAAAAAGTTCACATACACAAGATTCAAATAACACAATCCAAAATTCTCAGAAAAATTCTTAATGCACCGTGGTATGTTTCGAATCACACAAAACACAATGACATGATCATTCCTACTATAAAATCATATATGCATAACAAATACATAACATTCCACTTATCGACACAATATCACCCAAACCCACTCGTTCTTCCGCTTTCCTACTCCCTGTTACCTGGACTTAATAAAAAAAGATTAAAAAGACATTGGCCAAGAGACGTACTGAAAAATTGATATTTCATTCCAAAACTCGATGTTCCCGTACAATAGCAAAGAGAAAAACATCTGGATCAAATTTGCTGGATGCGCAATTGCGCAGGTGCAAATGAAAATTAAATAATAATAATAATAATATATTAACACTTTATTGAAATATTACAATCTGCCACTTGTGGGCAATAAGTAATAATGCTGTGTAGCTTACAGTCATTCCATAACAAAACAATAATGTAAACAAAATAAAATAAATAAATATATACATGCGGAAAAATATATACATGCGGTAACAGAAAGAAATTAATGCGGAAATGATAATAAAATAAAGTAAAAAAAAAAAAGAATAAAATAAATAATTACAATACTAATAATAAAAAAAAATAAAATGTACACATTCATACCCTATTTACAATTTGGGTCCCCGAACTAAGCTTCTTCCCCATGAATGAGGGCCAAGCAGGAGTCCGGGAAGCCCTAGCCCCCTTTCCCAGCCGCGTCACTGGCATTAAACGCCAATGGAAGCTGGTTAAGGGCGCTTCACACACACACAGGTCGTGAGTGGAGAATCTGGCCAGTGCCAGTACTCCAAATAACATTATTACAACTGATCTCGGGGCCATTGCCGGTTTAGACGGCGGGGTGGGTTATATAGATGTGCGGAACTGGATAGTGACTGAGCCAGGGGGTTGGGATGACAGGCAAGGTTTTGGTGAAAGTTTGAAAATTTTGTACGGACGAGGTCGAGGACGAAAGGAATGTTGAGATCATTATGGAGGGTTTTGTTGGAAACATAATAAGGAGCATTGACAATAGTTCTCAGGACTTTGGATTGAGAGGATTGAATGCGCCTGATATTCGATTGTTTTGCGGTCCCCCACAGTTCCAGTCCATAGGTCCAAATAGGTTTGATGATGATCTTGTATATTAGTAATTTATTGTTTATTGAAAGATGGGAGGTCCTACATAGTAATCTGTATAGTTGGCTAAATCGTCTGTTAAGTTCTTGTCTTTTGAGTCTGGTATGAGGATTCCATGTAAGTCTTTTGTCTAGGAGGAAGCCAAGGCAAGCCAACGTGTCGGAAATAGGTAGGATGGTTTCATTGAATTAGACAGAAGGACATGTTCCCCGGCGAAGGGCAAAAGTCACGTGTTTGCATTTTTCCTCATTGACTTTGATCCGCCATTGGTTACACCAAATTTCAATGAGTGATAGGTGGCTTTGTAGGTTCGAGGAAGCCATTTCGGGATCTGGATGAGATGATAGGATAGCTGTGTCGTCTGCGAACGTTGCAAGGAAGGTTTCAGGAGTAGTTGGGATATCAGCGGTGTATAATATGTATAGGGTAGGACCCAAGACGCTGCCTTGGGGAACTCCAGCTTGATAACTAAGAACTAAAGAACAATTTATAACTTAAACTTATGATAATAAATCTAACAGTATTTAATTACAAATAAAATGTTTATCAGATTTTCTAACTGAAATAAAAAAAACATTCTACTCTGTGGTCGAAGTAGATTCACGTCGGCTGGGCGATCGAGGATGTTGAGGAGTCAGATGTTGAGGCGATAGACCTGGTCAATTCGAAGTGGTCGAATCGATATGAGATTTTCTAATAACATCTGCAGGTGGGTAGCGACTTAGTACCTCTTCAAGTCCTAATGCAACTCTGAGCTCCTGTTGCTAATGGTGTGCACGTCATTATGCTCCTACCAATACTACTGGCCTTGATATAGCCGGTGTAAACAGAAGCTGATCTACTTCCCTTTTGCTACATGTATTTTTAAACTAATAAGAAAGGTTAGACTTATGGCTTGACAAATACATAATTACCGTATAATTTAAATTATACTAAACCATTATGAAATAAACATTTAAATTATTATGCTTCAAAAAAGGTGAAAAAGAAGGAAAAAATGTTCTTTCAATTATTTTTTTTCGAATTTGCTATGATTAAAAAAAATAAAACAACTTTTATAAGATTATCAAATTATCCGGCCTTAACAGTTAGTATTACACCTTAACAGTAGTATTGAGGCGTGATTAGCCTGAATAGAAAACAAAAAATGAAATGAAATGAAATAATAAAATATTTTTAATTTGAATATGTTCGATAAATTTAATAAATTAGATCAAATACTGAAACATGTGGGTTTATTACATTGAAACATAAATACAAAATTATATATTAAGAAAATTATATATATATATATATATATATATATATATATATATATATATATATATATATATATATATATATATATATATATATATAGTTATGTCACTGACCCATCCCAGCTGCACCTATTGTCTTTCCCACGGGAGTCAGCACAAGTCAGCACTAAGATTCTCTTATAAGTAACTCCTTAGAAAATAAGCAATCAATTCTTGTCCTAGTTCTAGACTGTTACTATGTCGGTTTAAATAAAGTTTGCTTTTTAAAAAGTCACATACTGCATGAACTTAGAATTAAGTAGACGTTTAGCTAACTTAAGACTTAATCACAGTACAGTAGATCAGGATATTGATACAATGTCGGTATCAACTCTAGAAATAAAAGATTTTGATTTAAAGTTAATTCCTAATTATGATGGTGATTCTTTGCATTTGGTAGATTTCACTAAAAGTATTAAATATCTCTTAAATTTATATTGTAAAGATGGGAATCCATATAAAATTATAAATCATCAAACAATTTTATTAACAATTCATAACTAATTACAAGGTAAAGCCAAAACCTATGATAAAGATTTTAAAAATGTTGAGTCAGTAATCGAGTATCTAACTAGTAAATATCAGGATTCGCGGACAAAAGAGCAATTGCTTGCTGAAATTCTTAACACTCTACCATTTAGAAATGAAAATCCGAAAGATTTTATTGAACGGTTGATGTTAAAAAGATGTGATTTATATGCCAGGATGTATGCTGATGAAAGTATAACTAATAAGCAAGATGAAATGGCTAGATATGACAAACAGTTGGCACGTCATGCCGTACACCAATTTCATCCAGATTTAACAGATTTTATATATCAAATTAAATTTGATTCATTAGAAGATTTGGATAATATATTAAGAAACTCTGCTTCTTTTATAGTGTACAGACTATTTCCAACAAAAAGGGAATATCACAATAATAAAAATCATTTTGAAAAACCAAAATATTCAGACAGACCACGGGAAGTTAATAATAAACCTTCTTACCCAGGTAAGATATGAATATAATCCACCGCCCAGACAAGAATTTAGACCTAGGGAGCACTATCAGCATAATCACAATTACAATTACCAACACAGAGCACCATATCAAACACAACAATTTGTCCCTAATTATAGACGAGAATGGTCTCCGCAAGATCAACATTAGTTTTTTAATAAACCGCCCTCATATAGATATAGACAAAATGAAAAACTAAATTACCCTCAAGAACAAACATTCGGAAAAAGGGAAGACAGTTATACAGTATCAATGAGAACTGTCTCAAATAGGGTAAACCAAAACAATCATATAGAAGATGAAAAAGACAGTGTCATTCAACAGCTCACAGAAAGACTTAATAAATTAGAGCATTTTTTAGAAGTAGGTCCCAAGGAGGAGGAACCTCCGGATCAAATATAAATGAATTAAATATGACTGACACTCTACCACAGGTCATAGACAATAAAGGCTTAAAGTGGTTATTTGATACTGGCGCTACTAAAAATTATATACACCCGGATGTGGTACCGGAAAATGTAAAGAAAATTAAGGATTCATTCATAGTTAAAACCCCTGCTGGAAGAAAAGAAGGAGCACATAGTGTCATACTTCCATTAGAGGATCATTTAGGGCTAAATGTTATGAGTAAATTTCTAATTTTTCCATTTTCGGACCATTTTAAAGTATTAATAGGATATGAAACAATGAAGAATTTAAAAGCTAAAATAAATTGTGAAAAAAAAAGAAATATGTCTTGAAAATAGAAGAAAAGTAAAAACCTTCAATATAGAAGGAAATAGCAGTAATAATTTAAATATAATGGAAAATATAAAAGAAATAAAAAATGCTATAAAGCATGAACATATAAGAGAAGAATTATTTGAAAAATTAATAGAAATAATAAAACAAAATAATGAAGTAAAAATTAAAGAACAATTACAACCTACGAACTTACTACAACACAAAATAATAACAACTAATGAAAATCCCATGTATACACGAAACTACCGGTATCCGGAGCAGTTTAAGAAACAGATAAAGGAAGAAGTAGCAAAACTACTACATGATGGGATAATAAGGAAAAGTAATAGTCCTTACAATTCACCCCTTTGGATTGTCCCAAAAAAGAAAGATGCTTCAGGAATATCTAAAGTACGAATGGTCTTTGATTATAGAAAATTGAATCATGCCACTATAAAAGACAAATTCCCACTTCCTAACATCGAAGATGTACTCAATAGATTGAAAGGCTCACAATTCTTCACAACTATAGATTTAATTTCAGGATTCCATCAAATAATGATGCTTCCAGATTCTGTTGAAAAAACGGCCTTTTCTACAGAAGATGGCCATTATGAATTCGTTCGAATGCCCTTCGGCCTTTGTAATGGGCCACCCACATTTCAACGAATGATGACTAGAGCCATAGAAAATCTTCAGAACACCATGGTATATGTAGATGATATAATTATCTACTCGAAGAGTGAAGAAGAGCATCTGGAACATATCCAGAAAGTATTTGAAAGATTAAAAGAACACAAACTATCCATACAATTGGATAAGACTGAATTTTTTAAAACAAATTTAAAATTTTTAGGTTACATAATAACCCCTGAAGGTTTAAAAACCGACGAAGAAAAGATAATAGCGATCCAAAATTTTCCAAGACCAAAAGATGAGAAAACCGTAAGGAGATTTCTAGGAATGACTGGCTATTATAGAAAGTTCATTAATAAATACGCTAAAATAACAAGACCCATAAGTGATAGTCTTAAAACTGGTAATTATGATGACGAAAATATTACAATAGCATTTCGGAAACTTGTTGAATTAATGAGTAATACACCAATATTAGCTTACCCTGATTGGAATGAGAAATTCATTCTAACAACTGATGCAAGCAACAACGCCATAGGCGCGGTTTTATCTCAAAAAATTAATAACATAGAACATCCCATTTCCTACGCATCAAGGGTATTATCTCCGACAGAGAGAAATTACTCAACAATAGAAAAAGAGCTATTAGCAATTATTTGGGCTACACAACATTATAAACCGTATCTATACGGACAGAAATTCATTCTTCATACGGACCATAAACCTCTAACATGGATATTTACCATGAAGAACGAAAACACTCGCATAATGAAGTGGATCTGGAAGCTCCAGGATATTGAATTTGAGGTAGTCCACATAAAAGGCAAAGACAATCATGTAGCAGATGCCTTATCGAGAAACGAATTAAATATTTTATCAGAGGAAGACATAGAACAAATTATAACAGACACCTCAGGAAATGATACGCCAGAATATGAAAATGTAATTAAAGAGTTGGATACACTTCAACAAAACGAAGTCCAACCGGATTCCGAAAGTTTATCAACTTGTCATTCACAACTCTTGAGTAATGAGCAAATATGGTACACAGAAAAAGACAAAGTTATCAACGTAGAAAAAAACCAATTAGTTATTAAAAGAGGTATCAAAGAAGAAATAAAATATACAAAATTATTTGGTAACACCAAACATAGATATGAACTTTTCATAAACAATACAAATCAAATAATACCCCTTCTGGACACAGTAATTAAACCAAACACTGTATATGGAATTATTTGTGAACCTAATGTAAAAATATTAGCTAATGAATTCGAAGAATATTTTATGGAGATAACAAATAATATTACAAGATATACAAATGTTAAATTTAAAAGATATTATACAATAGCAAATGACATTGAAAACTTAGAAGAACAAAAAGAACTTATTTTAAACTACCACTTAGGCAAATCCTTACATAGAGGAATACTAGAAACTTGGGAAAAACTGAAAAGAACATTACTTTCCAAAAATGCGTGATAAAATAACAGAAGTCATTAATCAATGTGAAATCTGCAAAGTAAGCAAGTACGAAAGAAACCCAATCAAACCAAAATATCAGTTAACGGAAACCGCAGATAAACCTTTTCAAATATTAATGATTGATACTTTAAAATATGATAAACGAAATTTAATAACAATTATAGATACATTCACAAAAAGATTATTTGTAAAAGAAGTTGAAGCATTAACAGGAAATAATGTCTGTCAAGTTATTGAAGATTATTTAACATATTATCCAATTCCAATAAAAATTGTAATGGATCAAGGTAAATAAATGAATAACGAACTTGTTAAGCAACTATGTCAGTTGCGCGGTATAGATGTACACATAACATCTGCACAAAATTCCAATTCGCTAGGAGTTTTAAATAGAGCACATTCCACGTTTATTGAAATGATGAGAACAATCACGAAAGAAAAGAAACATCACGAATTTAAGAAAATATTAAATTTATCTATTATACTTTTTAATAACTCTTTAAATCAATTAATTAAACTTTCTCCTAATGAAATGACTTTCGGAACAAATAATGACAAAATCATAGAAATGGATATCAAAGAGCAATATGTTCAAAATTATCACGACGATATGAAGATGCTACACAATCGCATAAACAAAATCATAATCAATGAAAAGGAAAACAGAACCAAAGAGTTAAATAAAAATAGAGAAGAACCTATAGTATTAGAAGGGAAACAATATTATAAAAATAGCCAATCTAGAATAAAAAGCCAGAATAGATTTAATCCTACAGAAGTAATCATAAAAGGAAAACGAGGAACAAATAAAACTCATTTAAGTCAATTTAAAAGACCTAACAAAAATAAGAAAAAATATTTTGTTTCAGAAAATGCTACTGCTTCTACTTCTACCAATAATGATACGGAGCCTGGAGGTAGTAGACCTAGCTAAATCAAATGGCATAGAGCAATACAACATAAAAGAAATTAAACTTTTAACAGACTATGTAACTTTATATCATCAATATAATTTAACATCCTTAAAAGCAACAATGCAAAATCCTATAAATTCATCAAACACACTTTGTAAAGATTTATATGCAGATATAAATAGCAGACTCGATGTAATGTTATCTAATAGACATAAAAGAGGCCTTATAAATGGTCTAGGAACAGCAATCTCATGGTTAACAGGAAACATGGATGCTACTGACAAACAACATTATGACGATATGATCGACAAAATAAGAAATAATGAAGATAGCAATAAAATTAATGAACAGCATCTTTTCCAAACTACTCATGATTTAATCCGTAAACATGAAAGTATTGTACACACTTTTAATAAAAATACTATTTCAATTAAAAGTGAATTACAACGTGTAAATAACATAACAAATAATCACCAACTAATGTTTCATTTATTAAATATTCAAAACCATGTTAAACAATTAGAAATAATGCTTGAATTCTGTAAACTAAACATTGTACATAATAACCTATTGAGAGATATAATAGATACTTTACCCGATAATGTAACATTAATATCCAATGATGTAAAAACATTATGGTTAACATCAAAAATCCATTGTGACACCCTCAATAATGTTATTATAGCTATAATTCAACTCCCCAGATTAACTAAAACTGTAACTGGTGTTTATATTTTACCAATTCCCATTCAAAGAGGGAATACATTTCAAATGTTACAACTAACAAATAATGTATTTTTATTTTCTGATAACTATTATTTTAATGCTCAATGCATGTTTTATGATGAAATAATTTGTATAAAGCAAGATATCAATTATTGTATAACTGATTTAACACTTAAGGGCATTAATAATCCTAATTGTAGCCTAGATGTAATTAAATATAAGGTTGTATATTATTATCAAATAAGCACTCATGTATCCTTTAATATAAGTAACTTAAGATTATGTAATAATCATCCTGTATTTATACCCACTGTTGCTAAAATACTTGTAGCAAAGCAAGATTGTATCCAACATTTCCCAAGAATTTATACTCATAATCCTAACTTTGAATATACTCCACAATTTAATGATCCATTTAAATATGATTTGATCCCTAACAAAACCATTCAGGAATATTCTTATTTGTCTATAAGTACTATAACTATTAATTATTATGTATACCTTCTTATTATTATTGGACTAATTTGTATTTTGATTATCCTTATTCTTTTATATAAGTTTGAATATTGTAAATCGCCTACTCCTCAAATGTATCTTCCTAGTGCACCTGTTCCCAGTAATCAGGAAATATTAATGAATGTATTTAATGTTAATATTAATGAATCCCAGCTGCACCTATTCTCTTTCCCACGGGCGTCAGCACAAGTCAGCACTAAGATTCTCTTACAAGTAACTCCTTAGAAAATAAGCAATCAATTCTTGTCCTAGTTCTAGACTGTTACTATGTCGGTTTAAATAAAGTTTGCTTTTTAAAAAGTCTTATCAAGTGTTCATTTATTTAATTATATATATATATATATATATATATATATATATATATATATATATATATATATACCCACAAAGTTAACGTAACAATCCTAACAAGGAACAAAAGCAAAACAAATAAGGAACAAGAACAAAAAAATGAACAAGAAACTATGGTTTTTAAATAATATTAGGAATAACTGTTCAATAGACAACTTTACGAAAAATAAAGTCTCTTAATGGCGGAATCTCAAACTGGGGCGACGGGGCCACTCGGCGAGGGACGGTAGCCTCCTTAATGGATGGCGATACCAAATAGTCTTTAAAGAATTGTAACCGCAAAGGGCGCTTGTTAATGCAAGTAAAGGTTACGTACTTAGTTAGTTGATAATCGTCACCTGGTCTTCAAGTCATCCAAATGTCTGGCAATCGTCTTTGGTTGATCACTGTCATCCTCTCTGGACCACAGAATAGCAGGGGAGGTTGCAGAGATCCAAGGCTCCTCAGTCTGATGCCACGAATTTTAGCAAGCTGGTGATTCGTCCACGGTTGAGCAGCAAGTGAGCATATTCGGAGAACATGCGGCGTATAGGCAAATTTCTTTCTATTTAGATGGCTATAGCCGATCACGGTGGCAGTGACTAAATTATTGGGTATACACTGTTTGACAGTTATAAGACTCAACAAGTAGTATCAGTCCACAATTAAAGAATTTCTTCAAGTCCTACTTTTAAAATTTAATATTAAGATTCATGCTCCTTATTATGTCACGAACAAACTCATCCATCATGATTTTAATATCCCATATGTTGCTGATTTGGCCCAAACCTGATACCTATCCTTCCATGACAAGCTCCATACACACTTGAATCCCTTAGTCTCTCAACTTGCTTCCCAACTATTCCTGATAACCCTTGAGGCGTCTGAAAAGAAGATGGCCTCGAGACTTTCTACTATAGAACTTTTTTTATTAGCAGATTTACTTCTTGTAATACCTATTATTATAGTTGTAAATATCAATAAATAATTCTAAAAAAAATATTAAGATTTATTATTATATTGTAAAAGATTTTACATTAATCAATATAATAAAAATAAATTTACATAGCGATTATGATAGTTTTATTGAAATTAAAGAATATAATATTAATAAATTAAACGAAAAATATAACTTCGTTTACTCAAATATGAGTAGAAATTTATTAGTGAAAATTTTATTGGAGGGGTCCTTCATTTAATATCGACCCCAGGGCACAGAACCGTTCAGTTTCACCCAATTACCTGAATGTTTCAAAATGATTGAGCACATTCAAAAAGATCGCATTTTGGATTGAGATTGGTTGTTCATCAACTGGAAAATTGAATAGCATTCATTAAACACGCTACGGAGGCAATCCCATGGTGGCAGAATTCTCAATTGAAATTCTGATTTCTTGAAAACGATAATTTGACATGTTACCGTCTAAACGCCAAACGAAATATATGATTGAAAATTTTACACATACAATTAAAATGAATTTCCAAAACGGTGTCCATTTATGTTTATCGATGAATGATATATGTTAAAACTGGAATTAATTCTGAAATATAACTTTTCTTAGGGGAGAGTAGTTCCAATAATAATAATCATGCAGATTTATTATTGATAAACGTCCATGTTTAACATGATAAGGATGTATAACAAAACTGATGAGTTGAGTTATAGGAATGTTTTTCATATAATTTTTATATTTTTCATAGTTTTTCTGAATTTCAGGAGTTTTCAGAGAATTAAGAATACACTCCAAGGAAATTGTTGACCAATAATTACTAAAATATCTCTCTAAGGGTTGAGGAAATGAATAGGCAGAAATTTAATGTAAAATATTTAAGGTTTGCAATAGTATATATTAATTCTTGTACAGCTTACTATAAGTAGGCGGCCCAAAAAGTGAATAATTTCAAAATCTGCATATATCTATATATATAGATATATATGTATATATATTGCCAAACTTCACTAAAACTGAATATGCAATTTTTCTATGGCATTTTGTTTAATTTTTTTTAATTAAAAGCATTGATTTTAAAATGATATATGACGACCTGATTGTTGATAAAGTAATGATACCTTGGCGAAAACAAATTGATTTATATGGACCACATATCATTAAAAAAGTAGTCGGAACTGGAAATGATTAAACTTGATTATTTACACCTAATTTTGTAGGAATTCAATACCGGATGAAATTGGTAACAGAAATTGAAAATAATAAATCTATTGAATCTGTGTTTTATTGATAACTTCATATGATTTACTTTATTATTTCTTAATTAATATATTTTTAAAATTATCAATAGTAATCGGTCAACATCGGAATTAGCTTTGCTATCGAGTAACCAATACTATACACAGCGGAGGTGAGGTGCTTTGAAATACGATCAATGTCGATGTTTCTTTAATGTCTATCCGATGTCTACTCAGTCAAAGGCAGTCAGCATCTTTCTTTGCTGTTCTGTACTTTTATTTTCCAAGAATAATTGAGATCATTTTCAGTTGAAACGAGTGATGACAAATAACTGTCAAGGCCCGCAACCTATAGAAACCCCATAAATACAAATTGGGAAGGCTTTAGGACAGATCTTAAAGACTTAATTAAAGAATGCCTCCGTTTGGCTTCTGAAACCTATCACCTGGACTTCTTAAACGAACTACTGACTAAGGCACTTATCACTGCATTCAAGGATAACTGTAGAACAACCACTAAAGGGTCAAACTGTAAAGCACCCTGGTGGAACATGCTGTTAGAGAAGTCAAGATCTAGAACCAGAATACTTTTCAATAAACCAAAAAGGACTGGTGAATGGATCGAATATAGACAGGCTCTAACTGAATATCATAACCTCATTAGGGAAGCCAAACGGAACTCATGGAGACACTTCTGTGGGGAAATTAATAATACGAATACATGCGCCCGCATGAATAAAATACTCTCTAAGAGCAACCACTGTAATACCGTGGGCTCCCTAAAGAAACCAAATGGAGATCCCATGAACATTATAGAGTCTATAACTGATATGCTGGAACCGCACTTCGCGGGGAGCAAGCTTAAAACCTCGGACACGAAGGTCTACCTCCCTGAGGACAGGTGTAAACCGCACTGAAGATCAGTCCGTGAAATCTTCAATACCAGCGCCATAAAATGGGCAGTTAAAAACCTCAAGCCGTACAAAACACCAGGTTTTGACGGAATTTATCCTGCCATGCTAAAAGAGGGTCTTGAAATCATCTTAGGCAGGCTCTCCAATCCATTCCAGGGCTGCCTGGCCTATAATTACATCCCAACAGCTTGGAGAGAAGTTAAGGTCACATTTATTCCCAAACCGGGGAAAGAAACATATGATGAACCTAAATCATATCGCCCCATTTGTCTTTCCTCATTCTTGCTGAAGACAATTGAGAAAATTCTTGATAGATATATCAGGGATAAACATCTCAATAATGGATCAGTAATGTTGCATCAACATGCATACAGAGAGGGCAAATCTTGAGACACTGCGCTGCATGCAGTGGTGGACCAAATTGAAGATGCTCTACAGTGGAAACAAATCGCACTCGGAGTATTTTTAGATATAGAGGGGGATTTGATAAAACCCCTACTCATATATTAACTAATGCTCTACTAAAGCATGGCACTAAACCAAACATTGCTAATTGGGTTATTGCCATACTAAAGAACAGGGTCATTCAAGATAATATGGGCAATTATCACCTAAAGGTTAAGGCAGCCGCAGGCTGCACCCAAGTACGTGTTCTTTCCCCACTCCTATGGAACCTGGTAGTGGATGAACTACTACATCTCCTAAATGAGTCAGATTTCCAAGCGATAGGCTATGCAGATGACATAGCAATTATCATCAAGGGCTTTGATCAGCAAACTATTTCAGACTTGATGACAATGGCACTAAGAATGGTGGTGAGATGGTGCACGAAAGTAGGATTGAACATCAATCCTAATAAAACGGTAATTGTACCTTTTACCAATAAAAGGATATTAAGGGAGCTCAATCCCCCTAGGATGAAGGATGAGTATTAAATTCAGCAAGAAGGTTAAATACCTCGGTGTTATCATGGACAGTAAATTAAACTGGAGTGAACATTATGTTACCAAGAAAGCCACAAGAATTTTGTGGACTTGTAAGAGCCTTTGTGGCAACAAGTGGGGAATTAGCCCCAAGATGGCTCGTTGGATCTATACAGCAATAGTCAGACCTGTGCTAACCTATGGCTCAATAGCCTGGTGGCACAAAGCTGGAATCCAACAAAATAGATCAAGGTTGGAGAAGGTGCAGCGGCTTGGGTGCATCATGATCACTGGGGCCATGAGAACCATCCCTACCGCTTCACTGGAAACTATACTTGATTTAACTCCTTTTGACATTCTAATTGAAGCAGAGGCATTGAAGACAGCCTACAGGCTAGTGAAAATAGGAGGGATTAAGAAACCCACCAACGACTTTGGACACAGAAGTGTCTTTGACATAATCGAGCGAAATGCAGATTTAAAAAAGCATACAGATTTAACACAGAACAAATATAACTTTGATAAAAGATTTCACGTTAATATACAGGCGATTTGTAAAAGTAAGAATGATTGCTTCAATCCACCCAATGGTCTAAACGTGTATACGGATGGATCCAAAGGGGAGTATGGTGCCGGCTCGGGATTCTGGTTCAGGGGTTGTCAGGGCATGGGTAATTACTTAGCTCTGGGCACGACACCCACTGTATTCTAAGCGGAAATATGGGCAATACTTGCAGGTGCCTTCGCTATGAAGGACCACAAGAATAAGGTAATCAACTTTCTCACTGACAGGCAGCATGCAATGCATAACAAAATGCAGTAACAAACTCTAGACTAGTGGAGGAATCCTGTCTAAGACTTGATGAATTAGCTGTACATAACAGAGTTAACATATTTTGGATCCCTGGGCACAGTAATATTCCAGGAAACGAAAGGGACGATAAATTGGCAAAGATAGGAGCACTTATCGCTCCGATTGGACCAGAACCATGGTGTGGGGTTCCCCTTCCCCTGGCTAAGAATACAATTAACAATATAGTCAAGAGGAAGATGAAAACACGTTGGGATAGAGCCAAGATAAGGCATACTAAACTTTTCATAAAGGATCCCAACGATAATCTTTCTAACAAAATCAAGAAAGAAGCCGCTCACATGTCGAGAACCGACCTCAAAAGTATGGTTGAAACCATCACTGGGCACTGTAAACTCAGGAAACGCATGCATCGCTTGGGCATTGGACAGGAATCTCGGTGCAGATGGTGCACAGAGGAGAACAAACCCCCTGGCACGTTCTCTTTGAATGTATAGCACTAAGTTGAAAGAGGACATTTGACCTTGGTCCTGGAGGACACAAGGAACTCCAAGAACTAAGATTTAAAGACTATCTAAAATTTCTCAGAGGTCTAGATTGTTAGGTCTGTTAGGGATCTTTAGGACTCAAGCACAATGGGCCTCTTCAGGCCACGTGCATGGTAATCAAAAGTTGTAATGGCCCTTCTCCCTGGATATATAAAATGGGCTCAAAATAGGCTCCTGGACCGAAGTAGGAGAAGCAAGGACCAGTACAAAAATAAGGGACCCAAAGTAAAATATATTTTCACAAATAATATACATATATACACATGCAAACAATAGTTACATAAATCAAAAGCACAATAATTATATCATTTCTTATACAAGCCTGAATAAAGGTCTAGAGAGAGAGAGAGCACGTCTGGGTTATCTCAGGTCTGGAACAAAAGTGTTCTAAGCTTAAAGCTCTGTGTATAATCCAAATCTCTCCACTCTCCCCCTCTCCTTGACATCGTCCAATTATACGCCGTTATTTCATACACATAAGTAGATCTAACCTTAACAACATCGCAGGTCAATGTTTAACTCTCTAATAATTCTTAGAAGGTACAAGTCAACAATAAATCTCTAACGATTCAATAATAAATCATACAGATCACCACATTACCCTCTTGAGAAAAAAAAATTGATGACTTCAATTTTTGATAGAACATAGATGCGATGAAAACAAAGATAACTTGGGCAGCTACCAAAACTCGATGTGCAAATTGCCTTGTCTATATGCTAGAAGTGCTATATCTATGGTAGACACACACACACCAAAAATATGTATATATATATCATCCCAACATGAAATTTTTATCATGTCGTCCATGTGTGTCAATGTCGAGGGTGGAGAAGGGTGGAGTCGTGTCGCACGCCTACCCCAGGAAGGGTATGGAAAATGGCCATCCGATCCATAGACCAGGACCATCTTCCGACAGGATCAGGCCAACAGGATTAACCTCATGAATGGGTCTGCCATTCATTCAGTTAGCCCGTGCCATTTATAGGAAGGACACAAATACTCCACATATCCTTTCCACGCCACAAAAGGGACCCAAGGTCAAATTAAACATCAAAATGCAGGAAGAAGCACATCGGAGTAAAATGTGGGACCCTTAATTTATGGAAACTAACCATCAAAATTTCTGCCCATAAAATAGAAAGTGTGGGGGTGTAATATGTGGTGATTTCTAATTATTATTTGATTTATATATACATATCACCCAATACAAACACAAATTATTCTAAATTAATAATACTAAAATTATCTTAAATCTAGAGACCACTTGCACATTTTAAGACGAAGACGCATATGAATCAATTACTGAATTAAAATCCATCATCAAAATTTTTCTTTACAATTCAAGATCTCTCTGTAATATATACTTAATATACCAATACTCAAATCATTTCAAATTCAAAATATTGATCATATTCAATTCAATGTTCTAAAAAAAAAATTTTCAAAATTTTTCAACTCTCAACTAAAATTTAACAATATTCTTAGACAATTCAATTCATTCTAAATTCCAAATATCCATAAATTCAATTCAATTATACACAATTCAAAACTTCAATTTATTATATAATTCAGTCCCTTTTAATTCTTTATTAATTAATGTTTTATTTTATTATATTTCTTTCTTTCTTTTTTAATTACTGAAACAAAAAGAACATCTATATAAGTTGATCTTGCTTTTGGCAAAGCCGAAAATCAACTTAAATACATGTGAAAAAAAACTTCAGTTTCATTTATTTTCTCTTTCTTTCTTTTTTGTTTTTAATGATTCTCATATTAATTTTCACTCAATATCTTAAAAAAAAATTTTACAATTTTCTACATTTATCAATTAGTAATAATAAAACTTATTTAACTTTCCCCATATTAATTATTGAATTTATACAAATACTAAATAATTTACAAATACTTGTGTCTTCTTGATGTGAAGTGTTGGTCCCTGAAGTCCAGTCTCGACGTTTTCTGGCTCGTAGTTTTCTTTTCTTGAGACATTCCTGCAAGATCTCTGGATTCTCTCTGGATCGATGATAGAAGATCGAGAATCAAAATGTAGTTTACCGTGATTCCGCACGATCAACAATGTTGTCTATCTGTAAATTAAACTTGGATAATTTCTGTCATTTGACAACATAAGATGCCTGCCAACATCTTTAATTACATTGTACATAATCATCATAATTATAATATTAATCAATTAATTTGTACATAATCATAATATCATTCAATTAATTAAATCTTTTCCTATACCAAAATATAATCATAAATTGGACATAATCATATCATATCTCAATCAATTAATTAAAATTTAATCATAATACCAATCAATTACTTAAATTGTTTCTATACCACACATAATCATAATTCATAAGTTCATACTAATAATATCATATATTACATAACCATACTCAAATAAAATATTTCGAAGAAACTTGGGCATTATTATTTTTGTTTTCTTCGTTGCCCATAACAAATTTACAACATTTTACAAACATAAACCATAAATTCCTTTCATACAACATATACATACAAGATAACATATTATATCTTTCAACAAAATCAATTATATCTATAGATAATCAATAAAATAAATCAAGGTTACAAAAATAAAAATCTATAAAATACTTCTCTGAAATCAAACCAAAATAAAGTATCTCTCATCTTGTATCATTATCTTCTTACAATATCATATATGTCAATATATATATATATATATATATATATATATATATATATATATATATATATATAAAAAAATCTGAAACTTAAAAAACAGAATCAATTTCAAATTCAAGTTATTTAAACTCTATTACAATATTTATTTCGTATGATACAAAACAACAATAGTTAGTTGTAGCGGGCCAAGTTTGAGATTATCTCTTATCTCTCTCTAGAGATAGCAATCACTTTCACTAGTATTAACATTCTTCATCTTATTTTACAAATATACTTGCTCTCTCAGTGCTACATTAGGATACACAAAGGCAACAGGCATGTATGAGACTCTTTCAGTAATTTACTCTAAATTTACTTATTTAAATTTATAATTTATTTCCTTAAATTTTTTTCAAAAAATTTTTTTTTATTCTCAACTCAAAAAAAATTATATGTATATATATATATCTCCTATTAATCTTTAATTTTCTTTAACTAGGACACATGGGCAATTTCAACATAACTCAAATTGGGACCTAAGGGCAAATTCAATATAACTCAAAAATTGGGACCTTTAATTGGGACACACGTCGGGACACATCTACTTTAATACCAAATTCATTAGACTCAAAGGTCTGTAATCAACCAAGGGACGTCGGTGATCAATCTTGGGACTCAAATGGGGACCGAGTATTTATAATACAATTCAGCACAATGATTATTATTATTAATTCGAAGTAATACAACAATTCTCATATGTTAACGACGACAAATTATTATTATTCTTAATACAATTAATACATCAATTTTTTATAATATCTCTCGATATTTAACGACGATACAATTTTTATATTTTTATTATTATAGTCCCATTTAAATATTAATTAATTTTCAAAATTTTTCTCAATAGCCAAACGACGACAAAATTTTTTATATTTCTATTATTAATATAGTCCCATATAAATCTTGATTATTATTCATAATAATTCATAATTCACGACGACAAAAAAATGTTTATTTATTAATCTAGTCCCTTATAAATCTTAATCATTATCAATAATTTACGACGACAATCAATTTATTTCTTTATTATTATTATAGTCCCTTATAAATATCAATTAATTTTCAAAATCTCTATCAATAATTACACGACGATATTTTTTTTTTATTATTATTATAGTCCCTTTTAAATATTAATTATTTTTCACAATTTTTATCATTAATAGCGTCCCATATAAATCTTAATTATTTTTTCAATAGTTAACGACGACAATTTATTTTTCATTATTATTATAGTCCCATATAAATATCAATTATTTTTATCCGTTGTTAACGACGATAATATATATTTTTTATTATTAATTTTATAGTCCCATTACACATTAATTAAATTTTTCATAATCGACGATAAATTTTGTTTTTAATTTAGTCCCATTAAATCTTTAATTAAATTCTTTTATAATCGACGACAAAATTATTATTATTATTATATTTATAGTCCCTTTAAACATACAACCCTCTAACATAAACATTAATTAAGCCCGGTTCGAGTTTTTAAATACCTAGACGTAGTTTAATTATTTAAATTATTTAAAGCCGTTGGACTCTCCGTATTCTTTAGTTGATCGAGCGTGAAGTTGAGAAGGGGGGGCCGCTTTTGATTTTACGTCAGATAAGAATTTAAACAGTTTCTCTTTCCACGGGTTCCTATTATTATTATAATGATTTTTAAGACGTCCCCTCTTATAATATTGATTATTATTACGCCCCATATTATAATTGTGATTATTTATATTACGCCCGTAGTTATGGTTTTTTATAATTATGCCCTTTAATATAATTTTTATTATTACGCCCATTAATATAATTTCTTTTAATTTTATAATATTTATAATTCATTCCGTAAAATACGTTTTTATTAATTTTATTAAAGTGATTTTTATTTCCTGGACGTGGTGATTTACATTTCTTAGGCTTGTTATGCTTTGACGCATTTAACTTATTCCTAGTAGGGACTCGTATAGGATTACTTTTAGGATTAAGCGTTATAGGTCGATCTTTATCATACAAACATTTATTTGACGGGCAATTCTCCTCGTTAAATGTAATATTGTCTAAATTATTGGGCGATTTTATAGTGGTGTCTATTAGGCTTGTATCGTTTTCTTTTAATTCATTATTATTATCCTCTCTCTCAGTTATATTAATATTTATTTTCTACAGAGTCACAAGATTCATTACCGACGATTTGGGGTTTAACTAATTTATTAATTTTTTCTACCACATCCTCAAATTTCGTGTTGAATGAATGAATGAATTCTTTTAAAACGGCTATCTCATTTTTTAATTCTGAATTTTCCTCACGCAACCCCTCATTATCCTGCTGGATCTCGTCGATTCTTTTAGACAGTCCTCCATTCGCACCATATTTAATAATTACTTAAAATTTTCAGCCCTCAAAAAAAATAAATTTCCACAATTATTTTAATCACCACTTATTATTTTATATTAAACACCACGTTAATTAATTTTTCCAGAACTACGCTCTGCTACCAATTATACGCCGTTATTTCATACACATAAGTAGATCTAACCTTAACAACATCGCAGGTCAATGTTTAACTCTCTAATAATTCTTAGAAGGTACAAGTCAACAATAAATCTCTAACGATTCAATATTAAATCATACAGATCACCACAGAGTCATCACAAATAATAACAGGTTTATTTAAGAAAAAGGTTGTAATTTATTTATGAAACACCAATGATCAAGAAACATATGCCACTTAACTGATTGAAAACACAAAGTGAAAATTAAAAGATGGTATTGAATATTTATAACAAAGATTAAACCTAATTTCAAAACCATCTTCTTCCTCCCTTATTACCTTTATTTGTAATCATTAAAATAAAAAATGAAATTTAAGGTAAATCATATCTGCGAATTCTATGTTATATACACAGCATCAGTGAATAAATGTTTAAGTCTAATTTTCTGCACACTGAGTTACTGGTATTTAAGTAAGCGGAATCGAGTTATTTTCATTGTGTAATAGGGGCTAAGTGAGATATTGGATTGAAAAGGAATTACTGCATACATTAAAACTCCATTTAAATCCCAAAACTATGAGAATGATTCGATCCCGGTTATCTGAAAGCAGTTAACTCTCTCTGAACAAATTCCGACTTAGCCACTTATTCACCGGAGCGGTAGATACTTTCCTAAATCGCAAATGTAACTTCCACTATTAGATTGTTCCAAATGTTTTATGTCAAAAAAAGAATTCCCAATATTTAAAATTTTCATATTAAAAAGAAAACATTTAAACAAAAAACAGATGGTGTATGAGAGGATAAATTATGATAGTTGAATTTGAATAGCTAATCGCTTGGGCTAATCTTCTTATATAATTTTTTAGCAAAACCACCACCGTCAAATAAAAGTCAAAAACACTTTTTGTAACTCTCTGAAACGATCCACATCAATTTAGATTCCTCCGCTATCAATCTTAAGACCGACTAACATCACCTTTCCTCCTCCTACTCCCAAATTTTTAATTTAATCAAAAAACCTTAAATTCTTTTACTTTGTTACTGCTTTGCTATAGGTGACAATAAGGATCCTAGGCCAGGTAGAGTAAAATGATCCTTAGGGTTCAGTACTTTACTTTGAAGAGAGGGGGCAGTTGTCGGTACGCAGCAGCCAAGTCAAGACGTAAGGAGGAGGATGGAGAATGAGGCCCCATGTATTATAAGTCACCTATAGCTTCCGGTTTTCATTGTAAGTTGTTTTTAAGTTTGTAACCATGATCAGCACAAATAAAATATAATGTTCTTCTATAATTATTCTTATTTAATAAACAACTCCTGGTCAGTCAACCACGTTAACCTTTGGAGAAGACTATATAAATCTCTTAATTATTAATAACATAAAATTATTACATATTAAGTATAACGATCTCAGGGTGGCATCCCATTTTAGTATTTAATTATATTCAGATCAAAGGATCTGACTTTTCCCTGAGATCATAGCTTGGGCAGTAAAGCCAATATAGCATTTTGTCATCCCTTATGTGAGGATTTTGAACAGATTGACGGGAGTTGTTTATTTATTGATGAATAGTACATATTGAATGTTTGAATTGGTCTAAACAGTAATCGTATTTTTTTTTATGTATTTGAAAAGTGTGATCTTTTTAATGATAATCAGTGAAGTGTTCATTGACCAAATCAGTATTTGGCTGTAATCGTTTTTATTGAATCATAATGATGCGAGGACCGAAAACGCAAGAAGGATTAGAGCAGTACGGGTCTCAGATAAGTGGTAAAGACCACGAGATGGAAGAAAGAAAATTAAGGATATTGCAAAAGTTTGAAAACATGGGAGAATTAATGGTATCTCAAACTGAAAAGGTGAATACCTTTTTGAGTAATCTCATATTGAAGCTTGAAGGTGCTCCAAAAACGAGTGAACAAAAACTTGATATTGAAGTATTGTCGAAGAAAGTAAATGATTTGGCTGATTATAAGCATCCTAATCATGAGAGGGGAGCCTGCAGGACAAAAGAAAGAAATAAGATAAAAGAAATATTTAACATAGAAAAACAGCTTCATAAAGATCTAGTAAAACTAAGGGAAGAAATGGACAGCGCAAACAAAAGATATCAAAGAGAAACGGTAGAACAGAAACTAGTAAACAAGAAAGAAGAATTTAACCAGAAGAAAGAAATTGTTCTAGGAAAAATGTCTAACGTAAAATTACAAAGAGGTAAGGAAAATGGCTCCTTTTTGGGTTCAATTAATAATCCTTGCGATCTTAGTAAGAAGAGGAAACTTGTTGATGCTGAAGCAACTCCGGCTAAAAGATCAAAAATTGAAAAATTCACAAATATAGTTTCGAAAGATAGTTCTGACTTATTAAATAAGGAAGTGACTTTGACTACGAAAGTAGATCAAATTAAAAATGTGACACTGAAGGCTAATGAGAACAAACAAACGTTGAACTCTGATGTCTTAAAGTTTAAGTCACCACAACTAACTAAGACTCAAGAAAATAACCAAAGAAGGAATCATATAGGAAGGTAAGAGTGTGCCACGTAGGCCACACTTTGTGTTTTAAACGAAGACAATTATTTGCAACACGTTTACCCTGTATCTTTTATAAAATAAAAGGGATAACCAATTATCGGGGTGTAAAAATTAATAAGAAAGCAAATATTCTAGGTTTTAAAACGAATGAAGTAAATGTAAAGAATAACATGGAAGCACAGAATAAATTATTTAGGAAAGGGACAGCGGATGTTCGTTACTACCTTAGAGGTAAAGTCAAGAAGAAGGGTTAACATCATTAGGGCTGACTGGAATATTGTTTAAATAAAAGGACTAGAACTGGACTAACTGCGTAAGATTATTCTTTAATTACTTTTAAACACACTTTTCATATATTCAAATACAAAATAATAACTTTTTTTTTGCTATCTTCTAATAATATTTTCGTAGTAAATTATTTTATTAAAATTGCTATGTGTGCTGATCATGGAAGCCAATAAAATTCATACTAATTTTCTTATGGCTGCACTTGTACTTTGACCCAAAAGAATTGTGGAATTTAAGGGCAAGTAAACAAACCTTGTTTGTGATACCGGCGCCTTTATTGTTAATACCTGAATGTGTACTTTAGGTGCCCATAGAAAAGCCGACAGTCAGAATTTAGAGAGTCAAGCCAATATAGAATAATGATATTTTGTTAAAATGTTCTCGAATACCAAGTAAAGCAGGTGTGTAGCTTCGGTACCGACCTCCCGACAAAGACCCCTATTTAAGGATATATTGTTGAAATGTTCTAGAATACCAGGTGAATAAACACCAGTGACTATTGTTGAATTTTGTATGAATTGTAGCAGCAAGAGATATTTTCAAATCCATGTAGTAATTGTATAAATGGTAATAATGGTAGAGTTGAAATTGAAATGTAATGAAAGGATTTGAAGTTTAAATTAAATTGTTTATATACATTCAGGAAGTGAGAAATAATGGTGTTGTAATCGCAATCGGTTATTTTTAGTAAGCATTGTAAAACTGCTCTTGTGTTTTTTCTTCTTTTGTTGTTTTGTATGTATCCTGTCTACGCTTGTATATGTTTATGTTTTGAAATAATGTATCTGGAGATTGCACATTTTTAAACATTATTTAATTGAAAAAAAAAAATATGTATATATATTTTTTTTTTTTTTTTGGACGATGGGTAATGCTATAGGTGACAATAAGGGGCCTAGGCCAGGTAGAGTAAAATGATCCTTAGGGTTCATTACTTTACTTTGAAGAGAAGGGGCAGTTGTCGGTACGCAGCAGCCAAGTCAAGACGTAAGGAGAAGGATGGAGAATGAGGCCCCATGTATTATAAGTCACCTATAGCTTCCGGTTTTCATTGTAAGTTGTGTTTAAGTTTGTAACCATGATCAGCACAAATAAAATATAATGTTCTTCTATAATTATTCTTATTTAATAAACAACTCCTGGTCAGTCAACCACGTTAACCTTAGGAGAAGACTATTGTTACGGGCGCCGGCGGGAAGACGGAAGCAAGAGGATTAGCGGCTTAAATCTGTCGGCGGGAGAAGTTAAAATAGGATTTGGACCGTTCTAGATCGTCTCCTTTTGTCGGCAAAGGATTAAGAAGATTCCAGAATATTCTGGCCCCTTCGTGTTCTAGAATGTTCGGCCTTGCCTATAAAAAGACTTCCCTCACCTCGAGTCAGTCAGTCTTAGCCTGAGAGTAAACCAGTGAAGATCAGTGATAAGTGAGTGTCAGTGTGATAAACTAGTCAGTGTTGAACCGGCCAGTGTAATAAGTGTATCAGTGAACTGTAACAGTCTCGCGAGTGTAATAAACTGTTTCTGTTTGTTACTGTGTGTCAGTTTGTGATACTTGAAGAATCTTACGGTCGGTGGACTAGTGAACTGTAAGTGTTAATTATTAGTTATAAATTGTAGTCTTAGAAACTATTGTAACTAGTTAAGCTATCTAGAATTAGTAATATCTAATATTATTGTAATAATTAAATAGGAGTTAGGCCTAGATTATAATATTTAGAATATTGTCATTATAAATTTATATTAGTTTAATAATTTAATTGTTAATAGTTTATTTGTAACCTTCTTATCAGTTTTGTTAATAAATATTAGTATCATTAATTAAGGAATTGTTTAATTCATTTTAATACCCAGTAGCCCGTAACAAATTGGTGTCAGAAGTGGGATTATTGTGTAATTGCTATTATTTTGTATTTTGTCTTGCATTTTGTAATTATTGGGCTACTGCATGCAGAATGGCTTCTAAAAGTATTAAATTAATTGATTTAAAAGTTGCGGATTTGAAACGGGAGTTGGAGGAGCGTGATCTGGATTCATCCGGAACTAAAAGTGTATTGCAACAGCGCTTGCGTCAATTTTTTGTAGATTTAGGGGAAAATCCAGATGACGTTCTGTTTGAAACTGATTTAAGCAAGTTGTCTGCAACTTTTAAAAATGAGTTAAGCAATGTAGAAAATAAGCTGGGTAATGAATTAAGCAATGTTAAAATTTATTAAAATTGTTGAAATAAATAAATTTGTATAATATAAATGTTAAAATTGATTTATGACACTATTATTTGCATGTGTATATATGTATATTATTTGTGAAAATATATTTTACTTTGGGTCCTTTATTTTTGTACTGGTTCTTGCTTCTCCTACCTGTCGGTCCACGAGCCTATTTGAGCCCAATTTATATATCCAGGGAGAAGGGCCATTACAAATTGGTAGCAGAGCGTGGTTTTTAAAAAAAAAGTGGTGATTAAAATAATTGTGGAAATTTATTTTTTTTTAGGGCTGAAAATTTTAAGTAATTATTAAATATGGTGCGAATGGAGGAACTGTCTAAAAGAATCGACGAGATCCAGCAGGATAATGAGGGGTTGCGTAAGGAAAATTCAGAATTAAAAAATGAGATAGCCGCTTTAAAAGAATTCATTCATTCATTCAACACGAAATTTGAGGATATGGTAGAAAAAAATTAATAAATTAGTTAAACCTCAAATCGTCGGTAATGAATCTTGTGACTCTGTAGAAATAAATATTAATATAACTGAGAGAGAGGATAATAATAATGAATTAAAAGAAAACGATACAAGCCTAATAAACACCACTATAAAATTGCCCAATGAACTAGAGAATGTTAAATTTAACGTAGAGAATCGCTCGTCAAATAAATGTTTAAATGATAATAATAAACTTTTAATAAAATTAAAAGAAGCGGCATTTATGGAAAAAATTATAATAATAATTATGGAAATAATAAAAATAAAAAGTATAATTATAATCATCAATTCGGGCTAACTAAGGTTAATAATAAAAATTATAACAATGGAAATTATCATAAATCTAACAAAGGGCATAATAAAAGGTATAACGACGGTCGTAATATAAATAATAATCATAATTATAATATGGGACATAATAATAATCACTATAATTATAAGAAGGGACGTCTTAAAAATCATTATAATAATAATAGAAACCCGTGGAAAGAGAAACTGTAAATTCTTGGATTGCGTAAATCCAACTAAACTAATCACGGCGATCCCAACGGCTTTAAATAATTAATCTACGTCTATGAAATTAAAAAAAAAAAGTATATGAACCGGGCCTGATTAATGTTTAAGATAGAAAAATATAAATTAATGTTTAAAAGGGACAATAAAATTATTAATAATAAGAAAATTTTTTGTCGTCGATTATAAAAGAATTTAATTAATGTTTAAAGGGACTATAAATATAATAATAATAATAATAAAATTTATCGTCGTTTATGAAAAACATAATTACGGTTTAATGGGACTATAAAATTAATAATAAAAAATAAATTTGTCGTCGTTAATTGTTGATAAAAATCATTAAGATTTATATGGGACTCTATTAATAATAAAAAAATAAATTGTCTTCGATTAACTATAAAAACTTTTTTGAAAAATAATTAAGATTAAAAGGGACTATATTAATAATAAAGAAATAATTTGTCATCGTTAAGTATTGATAAAAATTTTGAAAAATAATTATATTTATAAGGGACTATAATAATAATGAAAAATAAATTATCGTCGTAAATTATTGATATTGATTATGATTTATATGGGACTATATTAATAATAGAAATATTAAAAAAAATTTGTCGTCGTTAGTTATTGAGAAAAATTTTGAAAATTAATTAATATTTAAATGGGACTATAATAATAAAAATATAAAAATTTTGTGTCGTTAAATATTGAGAAAGATTATAAAAAATTGATGTATTAATTGTATTAAGAATAATAATAATTTGTCGTCGTTAACAATTGAGAATTGAAAGTATTACTACGAATTAATAATAATATTATTGTGTTATGAATTATATTATAAATATTCGGTCCCCATTTCAGTCCCAAGATTGATCACCGACGTCCCTTGGTTGATTACAGACCTATGAGTCTAATGTATTTGATATTAACGTAGATGAGTTCCGATACGTGTCCCAAAATTAGTGTCCCAAATTAAAGGTCCCAATTTTTGAGTTATATTGAATTTGCCCATAGGTCCCAAATTAAGGTCCCAATTTGAGAGTAATGTTGAATTTGCCCGTGTGTCCCAATTATAGAGTATTAATGATTGATAGGAAATATATATATATATACATATAATTTTTTTTGGATTTGAGAATAAGAAAAATGTTGAGAAAAATTTAAGGAAATAAATAATAAATTTAAATAAGTAAATTTAGAGTAAGTAAAAGAGTCTAATACTAGCCTGTTTCCTTTGTGTATCCTAAAGTAGCACTAAGATAGCAAGTGTATTTTTGTAAGATAAAGAATGTTTATACTAGTGAAAGTGATTGCTATCTCTAGAGAGAGATAAGAGATAATCTCGAACTTGGCCTATTACTGTTTGTTATTATATCAGTATCATGTTAAAAACATATTATAATGAAGGTAGAATATTTTGTAATGTGAAATTGATTCTGTTTTTTTTAAGTTTCAGATTTTTTAAATATATATATATATTGACATATATGATATTGTAAGAAGATAATGATACAAGATGAGAGATACTTGATTTTGGTTTAATTTCAGAGAAGTATTTTATAGATTTTTGTTTGTAACCTTGAATTATTTTATTGATTATCTATGTATATATAATTGATTTTGTTGAAAGATATTATATGTTATCTTGTATGTATATGTTGTATGAAAGGAATCTGTGATTTATGTTTGTAAAGTGTTGTAAATTTGTTATGGGCAACGAAGAAAACAAAAATAATAATGGCCAAGTTTCTTCGAAAATATTATATTAAATATTTTATGGATATGTTATATCTGATATTATTAGTATGCATTTATGAATTATGATTATGTTTGGTATAGAAAAATTGAAGTAATTGATTGATATTATGATTTAACGTTAATTAATTGATTGAGATATGATATTATGATTATGTACAATTTATGATTATGTTTTGGTATAGGAAAAAATTTAATTAATTGATTAATATTATAATTATGATGATTATGGACAATGTAATTAAAGA
The DNA here is from genome assembly GCA_037127475.1 of Arma custos. Taxonomy (NCBI): domain Eukaryota; kingdom Metazoa; phylum Arthropoda; class Insecta; order Hemiptera; family Pentatomidae; genus Arma; species Arma custos. The sequence continues at coordinate 90,924,069 of CM073760.1, read as the reverse complement.
TGTTGGCAGGCATCTTATGTTGTCAAATGATAGAAATTATCAAAGTTTAATTTACAGATAGACAACATTGTTCGAGCTATGTTGCAGAGTACACTGAAAAAAGACTCGTGCGGAATCACGGTAAACTACATTTTGATTCTCGATCCTCATTCATCAATCCAGAGAGAATCCAGAGATCTTGCAGGAACGTCTCAAAAAAAAAAAAGAAAAACTACGAGCCAGAAAACGTCGAGACTGGACTTCAGGGACCAACACTTCACATCAAGAAGACACAAGTATTTGTAAATTATTTAGTATTTGTATAAATTCAATAATTAATATGGGTAAAGTTAAATAAGTTTTATTTTTACTAATTGATAAATGTAGATAATTGTAAAATTTTTTTTTAAGATATTGATTGAAAATTAATATGAAAATCATTAAAAACAAAAAAGAAAGAAAGAGAAAATAAATAAAACTGAAGTTTTTTTCACATGTATTTAAGTTGATTTTCGGCTTTGCCAAAAGGAAGATCAACTTATATAGATGTTTTTTTATTTCAGTAGTAAAAAAAAAATATAGTAAAATAAAACATTAATTAATAAAGAATTAAAAGGGACTGATTATATAATAAATTGAAGTTTTGAATTGTGTATAATTGAATTGAATTTATGGATATTTGGAATTTAGAATGAATTGAATTGTCTAAGAATATTGTTAAATTTTAGTTGAGAGTTGAAAAATTTTGAAAATTTGTTTTTTAGAACATTGAATTGAATATGATCAATATTTTGAATTTGAAATGATTTGAGTATTGGTATATTAAGTATATATTACAGAGAGATCTTGAATTGTAAAGAAAAATTTTGATGATGGATTTTAATTCAGTAATTGATTCATATGCGTCTTCGTCTTAAAATGTGCAAGTGGTCTCTAGATTTAAGATAATTTTAGTATTATTAATTTAGAATAATTTGTGTTTGTATTGGGTGATATGTATATATAAATCTAATAATAATTAGAAATCACCACATATTACACCCCCACACTTTCTATTTTATGGGCAGAAATTTTGATGGTTAGTTTCCATAAATTAAGGGTCCCACATTTTACTCGGATGTGCTTCTTCCTGCATTTTGATGATTAATATGACCTTGGGTCCCTTCTGTGGCGTGGAAAGGATATGTGGAGTATTTGTGTCCTTCCTATAGATGGCACAGGCTAACTGAATGAATGGCAGACCCATTCATGAGGTTAATCCTGTTGGTCTGATCCTGTCGGAAGATGGTCCTGGTCTATGGATCGGATGGCCATTTTCCATACCCTTCCTGGGGTAGGCGTGCGACACGACTCCACCCTTCTCCACCCTCGACATTGACACACATGGGCGACATGATAAAAATTTTATGTTGGGATGATATATATATATACATATTTTTGGTGTGTGTGTCTACCAAAGATATAGCACTTCTAGCATATAGACAATGCCATTTGCACATCGAGTTTTGGTAGCTGCCCAAGTTATCTTTATTTTCATCGCATATGTTCTATCAAAAATTGAAGTCATCAATTTTTTTTTCTCAAGAGGGGGGGTAATGAGGTGATCTGTATGATTTATTATTGAATCGTTAGAGATTTATTGTTAACTTGTACCTTCTAAGAATTATTAGAGAGTTAAACATTGACCTGCGATGTTGTTAAGGTTAGATCTACTTATGTTTATGAAATAACGGCGTATAATTGGACGATGTCAAGGAGAGGGGAAGAGTGGAGAGATTTGGATTAGATACAGAGCTTTTAAGCTTAGAGACACTTTTGTTCCAGACCTCAGGCAGTATAGACGTGCTCTCTCTCTCTCTCTCTCTCTCTCTCTCTCTCTCTCTCTCTCTCTCTCTCTCTCTCTCTCTCTCTCTCTCTCTCTCTCTCTCTCTCTCTCTCTCTCTCTCTCTCTCTCTCTCTCTCTCTCTCTCTCTCTCTCTCTCTAGACCTTATTCAGGCTTGCATCAGAAATTATATATTATTGTGTATTTGATTTATGAAACTATTATTTGCATGTGTATATATGTATATTATTTGTGAAAATATATTTTACTTTGGGTCCCTTATTTTCGTACTGGTTCTTGCTTCTCCTACCTGTCGATCCACGAGCCTATTTGAGCCCAATTTATATATCCAGGGAGAAGGGCCATTACAACATTATCAACTATAACTATGTACACCTCTGTGCATTTATTCTGTAATTTTATATTCTTTATCCGTAATTATATACTTATCTATCACTATTTTACTTTTCTTCACTCTATATGTTATTATATTCTTGATACTGTAATGTTTTACAGTACTTATTTTACAGTTATTATAGTTTTTTTGTTTTGTCTGTTTTTTTCTATCATAGCCCTGAAGATGTCCTACAAAGTAGTTCGAAACGTCGGCACAAATAAAAATAAGCCTTGACTTATTTCACCGATTTAGTTATTCACCGACACGGTCTAAACCAGAAGAAACAACTAATTTTTTTTGTATAAATAGTGGCCGTGGGAACTTAAAAGAGTATTTAAGTCTTGACTTATTTGGTGTTTTCTTGACTGCACCTCCCGACTATCTCCAATCTCCAAAAAAGTATATAATATTATAATTAATATAATCAAACCAAAGAATTTATTGCCTTAATCTCACTCACTAAGATCAGATATCCAACAATAAATAAAAATTCAACACCCCATTTTAACGTTTTAATTACATCCAGTTAGTTACCTTCAATGAAATTAGCGATTATGTTATTCAATTTCGTAAATATTATTATCTACGCCCATTGTGTTTTAATATGATAGGGTGTATAAAAAAAAATTGACCGTTATTACTTTATCTAGCATTAATATTATTGTTACGGGCGCCGGCAGGAACACGGAAGCAAGAGGATTAGCGGCTTAAATCCCTCGGCGGGAGAAGTTAAAATAGGATTAGGACAGTTCTAGATCGTCTCCTTTTGTCGGCAAAGGATTAAGAAGATTCCGGAATTATCTGGCCCCTTCGTGTTCTAGAATGTTCGGCCTTACCTCTTTAAATACTTCCCTCAACTCGAGGCAGTCAGTCTTAGCCTGAGAGTAGACCAGTGAAGATCTGTGATAAGTGTAATAAGTGAGTCAGTGTTGAACCGGCCAGTGTAATAAGTGTATCAGTGAACTGTAACAGTCTCGCGAGTGTAATAAACTGTTTCTGTTTGTTACTGTGTGTCAGTTTGTGATACTTGGAGAATCTTACGGTCGGTGGACTAGTGAACTGTAAGTGTTAACTATTAGTTATAAATTGTAGTGTAATTTTATAATATTCATAGAAACTATTGTAACTAGTTAAGCTATCTAGAATTAGTAACATCTTATATTATTGTAATAATTAAATAGGAGTTAGGCCTAGATTATAATATTTAGAATATTGTCATTATAAATTTATATTAGTTTAATAATTTAATTGTTAATAGTTTAATTGTATCCTTTTTATAATTTTGTTAATAAATATTAGTATCTTTAATTTAGGCATTGTTTAATTCATTTTTAATACCCAGTAGCCCGTAACAAATTGGTGTCAGAAGTGGGATTATTGTGTATTTGCTATTATTTTGCATTTTGTCTTGTATTTTGTAATTATTGGGCTACTGTATGTAGAATGGCTTCTAAAAGTGTTAAATTAATTGATTTAAAAGTTGCGGATTTGAAACGGGAGTTAGAAGAGCGTGATCTTGATTCTAACGGAACTAAAAGTGTACTGCAACAAAGGTTGCGTCAATTTTTTGTAGATTTCGGGGAAAATCCAGATGACGTTCTGTTTGAAACCGATTTAAGCAAATTGTCTGCAACTTTTAAAAATGAATTAGGTACTGTTAAAAATGAGTTAAGCAATGTAGAAAACAGGTTAGGTAATGAATTAGGTACTGTCAAAAATGAGCTAGGCAATGTACAGAATGAATTAGGTACTGTAAAAAGTGATTTATTGGATACATTAGAGTCTAAGTTAGGCACATTAGAAACTAAGTTAATGGAAAATGTAAATAATGAAGTAGCTAATGTAGAATCTAGGTTAGGAGAACAACTGAATTCAATTAAAAACGAACTTAGGCTAAGAGTAGAAGCTCTCGAGGGACGTATGAGCAACCCACCGTCGAATGACACCGACCGTTCCACAGAGGGCAGCCTTCATAGCACCATTACGCCCGCCAATGCTGGGACGCCACCTACTCACAACATTATTCCAGTGTTCGACGGAAAGACGCCGTGGGATGACTACATGACTCTCTTCGAGACAGCGGCTTCAATCCACGGTTGGTCAAAAGAGACCCAAGCTTCAGCTTTGTGCCTGGCCTTGCGTGGAGACGCCTTGGGAGTACTGCAGGGGATGCCACTGTCAGAGCGGTCTAACTACGGGGAGCTGTTTAGAAGACTGGAGATGCGTTTCGGCCACCGACACATGGACCAGCTCTATCGCTCACAGCTGAGAAACAGGATCCAGAAGATCAACGAGACGCTACAGGAATTTGAAGCGGATATCGCCCGGCTGGTGAGGAATGCCTACCCCTCGGTCACCGATGATGTGTACGAGAGCCTGGCTGTCGACAAATTCCTGGATGGACTTCGGGACCCCGAGACGCAACAAGCAGTGAAGCTCGCCCGGCCAAAAACATTGGGAGACGCATTATCTCAGGTCATGGAGTTCGAGGCTGTCAGGCAGTCAGTACGGGGCCATGCACGAGTTCGAGCAGCAGAAGCGGAACCTAATAAGGTCCCTAGCGTCGAAGATATTCTGACAAAGGTCTTGGAGGCTCTAAGGACCCGTAAGAAGGAGATACGCTGTTGGAGCTGCGGCCAACTTGGACACCCTAGAAGCAAGTGTCCATCCAAGAAGCAAGAAAAGCCACAGGAACGAAGTAGGGTTGATGGGGAGGAACAACTATCAGCCCGCTACGTCAGAGGCCCGAGGAAGACCAGTAGAGTTGCGTCTTTAGGGAGCAGAACGAACAGCTTCTACGTTGATGGGAAGGTGAACGGGCAGCTGCGAAGTCTGCTACTGGATACCGGCGCAACCATGACTATCTTGAACATGAAGACAGTTCCGGCTGATAAGATCTTACCAACGACTTAGATATTACGGACTGCCACAAGAGAGCCAGCCAAGGTCTACGGGGAGACAGTTGCCAACTTCATCATCGGGGGTCAACATCTGAACCACCGCACTCTCGTGGCAGATATTGATGAAGATGTCATATTAGGCACGGACTTGATGATCACATGCGGGATCAAGCTGGATATGGCAAGAGGTGTGATGACGCTGGGAGACGAAGAAGTCATCCTGCGGCAGGGAAAGGACATCTACGCACGAGTGCGCTTACTGGAAGACACCACTTTACCTGCACGGAGCCAAATCATAGCGCATGGGACGATCGAAGGGCCTCTACCTGAGGGTCAATGTGTGCTACTTGAACCGGGAAGGCAAGAAGAACAGGAGATCGGACGCGGCGTAATGGTTGCAAGGTCTCTCTTCAAGATCGGACGTACCACTCCGATTCGGCTAATGAACCTGAACAGCTTCCCAGTAACGCTGAACAAAGGAACACCGGTCGGGGAATGTGCAACCGCAACCTCAGTGGTACGTCAGCTGCAACATCATCCCACCGAGCTGCAAGGACTGCCGGAAGAACTAACTAGATTTGTGGACGAATCATGCCGGGACCTCTCGCCTGAACAAAGCGAGGAAGTGAAGAAGATGATTACCCGATGGCAGGATGTTTTCGAGATCAGACCAGGGCCACGGGGTAGAACGGATATCGTCCAGCATAGGATTGACACCGGGGATGCTAAGCCCATCCGACAGGTCCCGCGGAGGCTGCCGTTAGCCAAACGGGAGGACGCTGAGAAGATCATCAAGGAGATGGCGACTGATGGTGTCATTGAGCCTTCGAGTAGCCCCTGGATGTCTCCTGTTGTACTGGTGAAAAAGAAGGATGGCACAACGAGATTCTGCGTGGACTACCGCCTTCTGAATGTCACCAAGAAAGACAGTTATCCGCTCCCCAGGATTGATGATACGCTGGACACCCTAGAGGGGTGTAAACTTTTCTAAACTTTGGATCTCCGCAGTGGATATTGACAGGTTGGTTTGGCGCCTGAAGATAAAGAGAAGACAGCGTTCTCGATTGGAACTGAACTCTGGAAATTTACAGTGATGCCATTCGGGCTTTGCAATGCTCCGGCAACATTTGAGAGGCTGATGGAAAGCGTGTTAAGAGGTCTCTCTTGGGAAATTTGCCTGGTATACCTAGATGACATCATTGTGCTGGGAAAGTCTTTCGCTCACCATCTGAACAATCTGGTGAAGGTCTTCGAACGACTGCGTGCAGCGAACCTAAAATTGAACCCGAAGAAGTGTCATCTCTTCCGAAGGCAAGTCAACTACCTGGGGCATGTTGTGTCAGACAACGGAGTTGCCGTTGACCCAGAGAAGATTGCAGCGATCACCGACTGGCCAGTACCTCGAGATAAGCACCAAATAAGATGTTTTCTCGGCCTCTGCACCTACTACAGGAGGTACGTGAAAGGATTTGCTAACATTGCAAAACCTCTTACCAGGCTTACCGAGGAAAAACGGACGTTCCTTTGGGATCACGAGTGTCAGGCATCCTTTGAGGAGTTGAAGAAGAAGTTGAGTAGTGCTCCTATTCTGAGCTATCCACGTCCCGAGGGCAAGTTCATACTTGATACAGACGCCAGCAACACCGCTATTGGGATCGTCCTCTCTCAGGTCCAAGATGGAGAAGAAAGGGTCATTGGATATTTCAGTAAAGCGCTCTCAGCTCCGGAACGCAACTACTGTGTCACAAGGAAGGAGCTTCTGGCAGTGGTGAAATCAATAGAGCATTTTCACAAGTATCTATATGGCAGAAGATTCCTCCTGAGAACGGACCACGCGGCTCTAATGTGGCTGCTACGATTCAAGTCACCAGAAGGACAAGTGGCGAGGTGGATAGAGCGCCTTCAAGAATATGACTTTGAATCTGCTCATCGTGCTGGAACGAGTCACAGAAATGCGGATGCGCTCTCAAGGAGGCCTTGTGGCGAAGACTGCGGGCATTTTTCTCGACAAGAAGAGAAGCAGGCAGCAGTGTTGAGGACAACAGTGGTCATGGACAGTTGGCAGGATGCAGAGGTGTCAAAGGAGCAGGACAGGGACCCGGACTTGAAACCAATGAAGCAGTGGAAACTATCAGGGCAAGGAAGACCAACCTGGCAGGATGTTGCTCCAATGTCGAAGAATGTAAAGACTTACTGGGCCCAATGGGACTCCATTCTAGTGGACAACGGGCTGCTGAAACGGGCATTGGAGAACACGGAAGGAGATCAGCGCAGACTTCAGCTCATCGTTCCGAAGAGTAAAGTGCCCGAAGTACTCAGGGAACTTCATGACGGAGTATCTGGCGGCCACCTTGGAGTTCACCGTACATTGGAAAAGGTACGTGAACGCTTTTACTGGGCAAACCTTAAGGACGATGTGTTGGACTGGTGCAGGCGTTGTGCGACTTGTGCGGCTTCTAACGGACCCATAAGAAGAAAGAAGGCCCCAATGAGGAAGTACAACGTGGGAGCACCGTTTGAGAGGATAGCAATTGACATCGCTGGTCCTTTCCCTGTGACGGATGAAGGTAACCGGTATATTCTCGTGGCCATGGATTACTTTTCCAAGTGGGTGGAAGCTTACGCCCTTCCGAATCAGGAGGCAGTCACGGTTGCGGACGTACTGGTGAAGCAGCTCGTCAGTAGGTTTGGGGTACCCATGGAACTTCACTCTGACCAGGGACGAAACTTCGAGTCTGCAGTCTTCTCCGGGATGTGCGAAGCACTGGGAATACGGAAGACCAGGACGACACCTCTTCACCCTCAATCCGATGGTATGATGGAGCGCATGAACAGGACTATGGGTCGATATTTGTCCAAAGTGGTCTCCGACCATCAGCGAGACTGGGACCAGTATCTTCACCTGTTCCTGCTGGCCTACCGCAGTTCAGTCAGTGAGGCAACGGGGCAGACTCCCGCAAATGTGGTATTCGGCAGAGAACTACGGTTGCCTTGTGATCTGAAATTCGGTTTCAAGCCTGATGCGGAAATTGCCGGAGAGGAGTACGTCTCGGATCTAAGGAAGCGACTGGATAATATCCACGAGAAGGTTCGCACAAACATCCAGGGAGCCAGTGACAGAATGAAGGAGCGTTACGACATCAGGGCTGAGAAGGGTGGCTACCAACCTGGAGACTTGGTCTGGCTACATGATCCTCGAAGAAGGCGAGGCTACTCACCTAAACTTCAGAACTCCTGGGACGGTCCGTTTGAGATCGTCAAGAGGATCAATGACGTTATATATAGGATCAGGAAGCAGCCTAAAGGAAAACCCAAGGTAGTCCATTTCAATAGACTGGCCCCGTACAAAGGAGACCACGGCCCGAAAGAAGACCAGCAGGTCAGGTACCTAAACAACGTCAAGACAAATAACTCAGTTGCCCATACTCAAGTACCAGGGACCCGTGGAGTAACTCAGGTAATCTACAGGGATATCTTCTCGTTACCAGTGGAGTATTCTCTGGCCCATTGCGTTGCCGAAGATCTGAGGACTTCTCGAGGGATTGCAACGGTCTTCAGGAAGAAGTTCGGCGGAACTGAGGAGCTGGAACGCCAAGGACCAAGTATCGGGAGGGCACTCCACCAGCCGCACGAAGGACGACACCTGTTTTACTTGGTTACCAAGCGTGCCACTGATCAGAAGCCGACATATGACGCACTGCGGCGAAGCCTCGAAGACCTTCGGAGTAAGCTTCTGAGACTGCGTGTCACTAAGCTCGCTATTCCGAAGTTGGGCTGTGGATACGACGGCTTGGAGTGGAAGATTGTCAGGGACATGATCGAACAGACATTCGCCAACTCTGGAGTTGCCATATTGGTGTGCACGTTCAATCCCTGGAAAGAAAGTGCGTCTCCATCAGTAGAAGCTCATAAATGCCCGATTTCTCCGGACTTGCTCTGGGGCAGAGCACTTTTAAGGAGGGGGCAGTGTTACGGGCGCCGGCAGGAACACGGAAGCAAGAGGATTAGCGGCTTAAATCCGTCGGCGGGAGAAGTTAAAATAGGATTAGGACAGTTCTAGATCGTCTCCTTTTGTCGGCAAAGGATTAAGAAGATTCCGGAATTATCTGGCCCCTTCGTGTTCTAGAATGTTCGGCCTTACCTCTTTAAATACTTCCCTCAACTCGAGGCAGTCAGTCTTAGCCTGAGAGTAGACCAGTGAAGATCTGTGATAAGTGTAATAAGTGAGTCAGTGTTGAACCGGCCAGTGTAATAAGTGTATCAGTGAACTGTAACAGTCTCGCTAGTGTAATAAACTGTTTCTGTTTGTTACTGTGTGTCAGTTTGTGATACTTGGAGAATCTTACGGTCGGTGGACTAGTGAACTGTAAGTGTTAACTATTAGTTATAAATTGTAGTGTAATTTTATAATATTCATAGAAACTATTGTAACTAGTTAAGCTATCTAGAATTAGTAACATCTTATATTAATGTAATAATTAAATAGGAGTTAGGCCTAGATTATAATATTTAGAATATTGTCATTATAAATTTATATTAGTTTAATAATTTAATTGTTAATAGTTTAATTGTATCTTTTTAATCACTTTTGTTAATAAATATTAGTATCTTTAAGCAAGGTATTGTTTAATTCATTGTTAATACCCAGTAGCCCGTAACATTATTATGGAAATTTTTATATTTTACAATATTTAATGCAGTATAATTTCAAATAAATATTAATGCTTTTTATAATAAAAACAATATTAAAATTGAAAAAAGTGATAAAACGGTCATTTTGTTTAGACACCTTACTAAAAAGGATTTTATCACTAAAGTATATTTGTAAAATATTTATTCTGACACCTGATTCATAATCCAAAGCAAATATGGTTCCTTGCCTTACATCTCGTCCTACCATTCCTTTTAAAATTTCTCTCAACATGCCATTCAAGGGTTTCATATTGTAGTGGAAGCCATCAGACGACATACGAGTATTGCCGGGGCTCAATGGAGAGGCTGCAGACCCACTCTAAAAAAAGGAAAAGAGAAATGATGTTTTTAGACACATGGCCAGGCAGGAGAGTTTTTTCTTCTTTTGTGCATTCCCTGAAGTATATATATTTTTTTTTTACTTATTTTTCTTTTGCTCCTATCTGTGCCCTTCCTATACAGCACATACGTTTGATACACACATCTCTTGAGATTTTCATGGACCTAAATTTATATTCACCTATTAGGATTTATATGTAAGATGCGATGAAAAAAATGGTATATAAAGAATCTTAATGAATAATTCGATCGACGGAACAAAAAAATCTAAACATTTTATCTTTAATATGATTCTTTTAAAATATAGTAAATAAAATTCAGTATAAGTTCGAAATACATTGTTGATCCTAAAAAATTCCACCAATAAACATCTAAGAATTGGACCAAAACGTTATGTTTGTTTAAATCAGCACTTTAAACTAAGTAATAATATGGTGGACACAGTTATACCTAACCGCTCATTGATTAGCTCAACTGGATGAAATATTTATAAACAATTTTGATTAATAAGGACTTCCGGTTCTAAATTATTAATGAATAAACCTATTATTCAAATGAAATTTAAGTGTAAGTTTTTATAAAAAACATATTTCTTTATGTGAATAATTAATTGTAAGAAGTTTGTAGGAAAGTTGTAACTATATTGTTAGTTCGATTTTTAATGAGTAACAACCCAAAATTTACATGAGTATGTTAGATCGAATTAATGTAATTTTAACGGATGCTCAATGCTCATTGGAAGGTTGTAGCAGGGAATCATCGGAATTTATTTGTTGAAGGGATTCCTACAAATTCCCCCAAAGGGATTCCTAAGGATTGCAGCACTAGAGGAAGACAGTTTGAGACATCGAGTTTTATATATAGAATAGAAAAGTAACTTTATTCTGAGACTAAGTCCCTTTAGAATAACAAATAAGAACAGAAAAATAAACATAATATTTATCTGACTAGAAGGGTAAATGATACAAACCATAAAGCGTGTAAAAAGTGACAGAAAAGAATTTAAAAAGAAATAATTTTACAAAAAATAATAATAAATAAATAAGCAGCACGAATCTGGACAAAATACTAAGCAATTAAAGAGAATAGATAAATCTATAACTTGAGCTAGCATCCAATAATTTCTTTACATGATAATATTGAAAACTAAAAAGAGACCTTACATAAATGTTAAGACCGTGGACAAATTCCAACGAAAAGCCTTAAGTCTCCAAACTAAAACAGAAACATGATATTCTTTACATGATGTACATCTTCTTAAAAAACAAAATTAAGATAACTAAATAACACAATGAATTATTCTACACATTTCATTCTAAGCAAACGACTAACCTGCTTAGAGAGCATCTTTTTGAGAAGGCAGGAGATGTTGGAAAAGCAAGGATTTAAATGACGATAATGAGGGACTATGACGGATATTGGAGAGATTGAGTACCACACTGTGGTGGAGCGGGCGAGAAAGGAACCCTCGAAATCCTTTAGTTCTGTATGAACGTATATAGAGATCGGAAAGGTGGGATGTTGTTTTGTGGCGTTGAACTGAGGATTTGAATTGGATAAGACAGTAGATATGTGAAGGGTGTTTTGAGTAAATGGATTGGTTTAAGAATGAACTGAGGAAATATTGTCTTCGGAGGGGAGGAAAGAGCGACTTTAACTGATCATAAAAGTGAGACAGACGCAATCGCCTAGGAGTACCAAGCACAAATCTTAGAGAGCAATTCATTATTCACTTTAGTCTCTCTTCGAGGCCTCCATTTACCACGCTACAATAGTCAAAATGGGACAAGATGAGAGAAGATACGAGAAGCTTGTGGGAAGATTGTGTAAGGAGATGTCGAGAACGATGGAATAACTTCAGGGAAATAATTGGCCGTCGGGATATCTGGGCGATGTGGGATTTCCAAGTTGGTTTTGGTCGATGGTGATGCCTAGGTTTTTCACAGAGGAGTTGAATGCGATAGGATAATCGTTTAGGATTAACGTTGGGAGGTTGTGGATGGATGTAAGGAGGGAGTTGGAACCTAAAATTCATTAATTCATTAATCCTCTCCAATCTGGCTTTTCCTCTCCGTTCTGGACATTCAACTCAATCCGCTCTCCTTAAAATAATCCATGACCTCCAGACTTCCATCCAACACCAACAACTAACTATCGTTATCCTTCTAGACTTCTCTAAAGCATTTGACTCAGTTGACCATAACATCCTACTGACCAAACTTCAAAACCTTCCTTTATCCAACAGTGCCTTGCACTGGTTCAAATCCTTCCTCTCAAACCGATCTCAGTTTGTTGTCGTTCCAGACCAACCACCATCCAAGACTCTCCCCCTCTCCTGTGGTGTCCCTCAGGGCTCATCTCTGTCCCCTACTCTATTTTCAATTTATATAAATGACCTTCCCCACCTCATCCACCATTCCAAATACCATATCTACGCCGATGATTTTCAAATATACCTGTCCTTTCCCCCATCCGACCTATTACTAGCCACAACAAAATTAAAAGATGATCTGAACCGAATAAGTCAGTGGGCAGTGACTAACAAGTTGAGGCTGAATGCGGGGAACACAAAGGCGATGGTAATAGGTTCCAATCACCTCCTTAAAAAAGTTCCTCATTTCCCAACCCTTTACTTAAATAATGTTCCCGTCAAATTTTTCCAAACAGTCGAAAACCTCGGAATCACTTTAGACCAATCCCTCTCCTGGAAAAGCCATATTTCCAATATATCCCGCCGTACTTTTTCTATCCTGAAGAGATTAAACTATTTCCGTCACCTATTTCCATTTGAAACTCGTAGACTCCTAGTTACCTCTTTAGTATTCCCCCACTTCGACTACTGCTGCGCGGTATATGGGGGTGTCTCTGTGGAGCTCGAGGCCAAAATAAAACGTTTGATGAATTGCTTTGTACGCTTTGTCTTCGGGATCCCCAGGGACGCCCCTGTCTCCCGATTTTATGAAGAGTTGAGGTGGTTGTATCCTTCCTATCGCCGTAAGTATTTCCTTGCATCCTTCCTCTATCAAGTTATCCAATCCCGCCGTCCATTATACATCTATGAGCTTCTCAAATTTAAATCCTCCATCCATTCCCGTGATACCCGTTCACACCCTTCCGATTTGTATATAGAGGCCCATCGAACCGCTACTTTTGACAGATCGTTCCTGATTAGGTCCTGTTCCCTGTGGAATTCTATCCCTTTTTCCATTCGTTGTTCCAAGACCCTTCCTACCTTCAAATCCCGCTTATTTGATTACTTCCTATCCCTCCAGTTCCCCGAAGGGCATACATAAAATTATCAACAGAATAATATTTATACTGTTTATTCATTTTTTTTTTTTTTTGTGTGAAAAGTTCTTTTTAGTAATTATTTTAATTTTATTTAGGTTCTATTTCATTATCATAAGAAGTTATTTATTTATTTATTTATTATTATTCAATCAGCTTTATAGATTGACTTACCTGCTTGTTTTTTTTTTCTTTGTACTCTAAGGCTCTAAAGCCCACAATAATGTACAATTATGTTATTCTAAAGGGACTTGTCCCAGAATAAATAAAGAATTTATTATTATTATTATTATTATTATTATTATTAAAACAATTGGCTGAGTTTTCATTTCGTTCAATTCCAGCTTGTTCAGGTTTGCCCAGGCATATAATACTTATACAAATACACACACACAAATATATATATATATATATATATATATATATTGTTACGGGCTACTGGGTATTAAAATGAATTAAACAATTCCTTAATTAAAGATACTAATATTTATTAACACAATGATAAAAAGGATACAATTAAACTATTAACAATTAAATTATTGAGCTAATGTAAATTTATAATAACAATATTCCAAATATTTATTATCTAGGCCTAACCCCTATTTAATTATTACAATAATATAAGAAATTACTAATTCTAGACAGCTTAACTATATAGTTACAATAGTTTCTATGAATATTATAAAATTACACTACAATTTATAACTAATAATTAACATTTACAGTTCACTAGTCCACCGACCGTAAGATTCTTCAAGTATCACAAACTGACACACAGTAACAAACAGAAACAGTTTATTACACTCGCGAGACTGTTACAGTTCACTGATACACTTATTACACGGGCCGGTTCAACACTGACTAGTTTATCACACTGACACTCACTTATCACAGATCTTGCGTGGTCTACTCTCAGGCTAAGACTGACTGGCTCGAGGTGAAGGGAGTATTTAAGTAGGCAAGGCCGAACATTCTAGAACACGGAGGGGCCATACAATTCTGGAAAATTCCTAATCCTTTTCCGACAAAACGAGACGATCTAGAACGGTCCTAGTCCTATTTTAACGTCTCCCGCTGACGGACTTAAGCCGCTAATCCCCCGCTTCCGCCCTCCTTTGTGCGGCCGTAACACTGCCCCCTCCTTAAAAGTGCTCTGCCCCAGAGCATAGTCTGGAGAAATCGGGCAGTTATGAGCTTCTACTGATGGAGGCGCACTTTCTTTCCAGGGGTTGAATGTGCACACCAATATGGAAACTCCAGAGTTGGCGAATGTCCATTCGATCATGTCCCTGACAACCTTCCACTCCAAGCCGTCGTATCCACAGCCCAACTTCGGAATGGCGAGCTTGGTGACACGCAGTCTCAGAAGCTTACTACGTAGGTCGTCAAGGCTTCGCCACAGTGCGTCATATGTCGGCTTCTGATCAGTGGCACGCTTGGTAACCAAGTAAAACAGGTGTCGACCTTCATGCGTGTGGTGGAGTGCCCTCCCGACACTTGGTCCTTGGTGTTCCAGCTTCTCAGTTCCGCCGAACTTCTTCCTGAAGACCGTTGCAATCCCTCGAGAAGTCCTCAGATCTTCGGCAACGCAATGGGCCAGAGAATACTCCACTGGTAACGAGAAGATATCCCTGTAGATTACCTGAGTTACTCCACGGGTCCCTAGTACTTTAGTATGAGCAACTGAGTTATTTGTCTTGACGTTGTTTAGGTGCCTGACCTGCTGGTCTTCTTTCGGGCCGTAGTCTCCTTTTTACGGAGCCAGTCTATTGAAATGGACTACCTTGGGTTTTCCTTTAGGCTGCTTCCTGATCCTATATACGACGTCGTTGATCCTCTTGACGATCTCAAACGGGCCGTCCCAGGAGTTCTGCAGTTTAGGTGAGTAGCCTCGCCTTCTTCGAGGATCATGTATCCAGACCAAGTCTCCAGGTTGGTAGCCACCTTTCTCCGCCCTGACGTCGTAGCGCTCCTTCATTCTGTCACTTGCCCCCTGGATGTTTGTGCCAACCTTCTCGTGGATATTATCCATTCGCTTCCGTAAATCCGTGACGTACTCCTCTGCGGCAATTTCCTCGTCAGGCTTAAAACCGAATTTCAGATCACAAGGCAAACGAAGTTCTCTGCCGAACACCACATTTGCGGGAGCTCACTTTGGACAAATATCGACCCATAGTCCTGTTCATGCGCCCCATCATGCCATCGGATTGAGGGTGAAGAGGTGTCGTCCTGTTCTTCCGTATTCCCAGTGCTTCGCACATCCCGGAGAAGACTGCAGACTCGAAAATTCGTCCCTGGTCAGAGTGAAGTTCCATGGGTACTCCAAACCTACTGACGAGCTGCTTCACCAGTACGTCCACAACCGTGACTGCCTCCTGATTGGGAAGGGCGTAAGCTTCCACCCACTTGGAAAAGTAGTCCATGGCCACGAGAATATACCGGTAACCTTCATCCGTCACAGGGAAAGGGCCAGCGATGTCAATTGCTATTCTCTCAAGCGGTGCTCCCACGTTGTACTTCTTCATTGGGGCCTTCTTTCTTCTTATGGGTCCGTTAGAAGCCGCACAAGTCGCACAACGCCTGTACCAGTCCAACACATCGTATTTAAGGTTCGCCCAGTAAAAGGGTTCAGGTACCTTTTCCAATGTACGGTGAACCCCAAGGTGGCCGCCACATACTCCGTCATGAAGTTCCCTGAGTACTTCGGGCACTTTACTCTTTGGGCGCTGATCTCCTTCCGTGTTCTCCAATGCCCGTTTCAGCAGCCCGTTGTCCACTAGAATGGAGTCCCATTGGGCCCAGTAAGTCTTTACATTCTTCGACATTGGAGCAACATCCTGCCAGGTTGGTCTTCCTTGCACTGATAGTTTCCACTGCTTCATTTGTTTCAAGTCCGGGTCCTTGTCCTGCTCCTTTGACACCTCTGCATCCTGCCAACTGTCCATGACCACCGTTGTCCTCAACACTGATGCCTGCTTCTCTTCTTCTCGAGAACAATGCCCGCATTCTTCGCCACATGGTCTCCTAGAGAGAGCATCCACATTTCTGTGACTCGTTCAAGCACGATGAGCAGATTCAAAGTCATATTCTTGAAGGCGCTCGATCCACCTCGCCACTTGTCCCTCTGGTGACTTGGATCGCAGCAGCCACATTAGAGCCGCGTGGTCCGTTCTCAGGAGGAATCTTCTGCCGTATAGATATTTTTGAAAATGCTCTATAGATTTCACCACTGCCAGAAGCTTCTTCCTTGTGACACAGTAGTTGCGTTCCGGAGCTGAGAGCGCTTTATTGAAATATCCAATAACCCTTTCTTCTCCATCTTGGAGCTGAGAGAGGACGCTTCCAATAGCGGTATTGCTAGCGTCTGTGTAAAGTATGAACATGCCCTCGGGACGTGGATAGCTCAGAATAGGAGCACTACTCAACTTATTCTTCAACTCCTCGAAAGATGCCTGACATTCATGATCCTAAAGGAAAGTTCGTTTTTCCTCGGTGAGCCTGGTAAGAGGTTTTGCAATGTTTGCAAATCCTTTCACGTACCTCCTGTAGTAGGTGCAGAGGCCGAGAAAACTTCTTAATTAGTGCTTATCTCGAGGTACTGGCCAGTCGGTGATCGCTGCAATCTTCTCTGGGTCAACGGCAACTCCGTTGTCTGACACAACATGCCCCAGGTAGTGGACTTGCCTTCGAAAGAGATGACACTTCTTGGGGTTCAGTTTAAGGTTCGCGCACGCAGTCGTTCGAAGACCTTCTCCAGATTCTTCAGATGGTGAGCGAAGGACTTTCCCAGCACAATGATGTCATCTAAGTATACCAGGCAAATTTCCCAAGAGAGACCTCTTAACACGCTTTCCATCAGCCTCTCAAATGTTGCCGGAGCATTGCAAAGCCCGAATGGCATCACTGTAAATTTCCAGAGTTCAGTTCCAATCGAGAACGCTGTCTTCTCTTTATCTTCAGGCGCCAAACCAACCTGTCAATATCCACTGCGGAGATCCAAAGTTTAGAAAAGTTTACACCCCTCTAGGGTGTCCAGCGTATCATCAATCCTGGGGAGCGGATAACTGTCTTTCTTGGTGACATTCAGAAGGCGGTAGTCCACGCAGAATCTCGTTGTGCCATCCTTCTTTTTCACCAGTACAACAGGAGACATCCAGGGGCTACTCGAAGGCTCAATGACACCATCAGTCGCCATCTCCTTGATGATCTTCTCAGCGTCCTCCCGTTTGGCTAACGGCAGCCTCCGCGGGACCTGTCGGATGGGCTTAGCATCCCCGGTGTCAATCCTATGCTGGACGATATCCGTTCTACCCCGTGGCCCTGGTCTGATCTCGAAAACATCCTGCCATCGGGTAATCATCTTCTTCACTTCCTCGCTTTGTTCAGGCGAGAGGTCCCGGCATGATTCGTCCACAAATCTAGTTAGTTCTTCCGGCAGTCCTTGCAGCTCGGTGGGATGATGTTGCAGCTGACGTACCACTGAGGTTGCGGTTGCACATTCCCCGACCGGTGTTCCTTTGTTCAGCGTTACTGGGAAGCTGTTCAGGTTCATTAGCCGAATCGGAGTGGTACGTCCGATCTTGAAGAGAGACCTTGCAACCATTACGCCGCGTCCGATCTCCTGTTCTTCTTGCCTTCCCGGTTCAAGTAGCACACATTGACCCTCAGGTAGAGGCCCTTCGATCGTCCCATGCGCTATGATTTGGCTCCGTGCAGGTAAAGTGGTGTCTTCCAGTAAGCGCACTCGTGCGTAGATGTCCTTTCCCTGCCGCAGGATGACTTCTTCGTCTCCCAGCGTCATCACACCTCTTGCCATATCCAGCTTGATCCCGCATGTGATCATCAAGTCCGTGCCTAATATGACATCTTCATCAATATCTGCCACGAGAGTGCGGTGGTTCAGATGTTGACCCCCGATGATGAAGTTGGCAACTGTCTCCCCGTAGACCTTGGCTGGCTCTCTTGTGGCAGTCCGTAATATCTAAGTCGTTGGTAAGATCTTATCAGCCGGAACTGTCTTCATGTTCAAGATAGTCATGGTTGCGCCGGTATCCAGTAGCAGACTTCGCAGCTGCCCATTCTCCATCCCATCTACGTAGAAACTGTTCGTTCTGATTCCTATTGACGCAACTCTGATGGTCTTCCCGGTGCCTTTGACTTTACGGGTTGACAGCTGCCCCTTCCCATCAACCCTACTTAGGTTTCCTTTGTCTTTTCTTGCTTCTTGGTTGGACACTTGCTTCTAGGGTATCCAAGTTGGCCGCAGCTCCAACAGCGTATCTCTTTCTTACGGGTCCTGAGAGCCTCAAAAACCTTTGTCACTATGTCTTCGACGGTGGGGACCACAGTAGGCTTCGCTTCAGCTGCTCGAACCCGCGCATGGCCCCGTACTGACTGCCTGACAGCCTCGAACTCCATGGCCTGAGATAATGCGTCTCCCAATGTTTTTGACCGGTCGAGCTTCACTGCTTGTTGCGTCTCGGGGTCCCGAAGTCCATCCAGGAATTTGTCGACAGCCAGGCTCTCGTAGACATCATCGGTGACCGATGGGTAAGCATTCCACACCAGCCGTGCAATGTCTGCTTCAAATTCCTGTAGAGTCTCGTTGGTCTTCTGGATCCTGCTTCTCAGCTGTGAGCGATATAGCTGGTCCATGTGGCGGTGGCCGAAACGCATCTCCAGTCTTCTAACCAGCTCCCCGTAGTTAGACCTCTCCGACAGTGGCATCCCCTGCAGTACTCCTAAGGCGTCTCCACGCAAGGCCAGGCACAAAGCTGAAGCTTAGGTCTCTTTCGACCACCCGTGGATCGAAGCCGCAGTCTCGAAGAAAGTCATGTAGTCCTCCCACGGCGTCTTTCCGTCAAACACTGGAATGGTGTTGTGAGTTGGTGGCGTCTCTGAATTGGCGGGCATAATGGTTTTATGAAGGCTGCCCTCGGAGGAAAGGTCGGTGTCGTTCTTCGGTGGGTTGCTCATACGTCCCTCGAGAGCCTCGACTCAGCCTAAGTTCGTCTTTAATTGAATTCAGTTCTTCCCTTAACCTAGATTCTACATTAGCTACTTTATTATTTACATCGGCTAACTTATTCGCAACATTCTCCATTAACTTAGTCTCTAATGTACCTAACTTAGACTCTAATGTATCCAATAAATCACTTTTTACAGTACCTAGCTCATTTTTAACATTGCTTAATTCATTACCTAACTTATTTTCTACATTGCTTAACTCATTTTGTAAATTACCTAGCTTATTATCTACATTGCATAAAGTTGCAGATAACTTACTTAAATCAGTTTCAAACAGAATGTCATCTGGATTTTCCCCTATATCTACAAAAGATTGACGCAAGCGCTGTTGCAGTACACTTTTAGTTCCGGAAGAAACAAGATCACGTTCTTCTAACTCCCGTTTCAAATCCGCAACTTTTAAATCAATTAATTTAACACTCTTAGAAGCCATTCTACATACAGTAGCCCAATAATTACAAAATACAAAATAATAGCAATTACACAATGACCCCACACCTGACACCAATTTGTTACGGGCTACTGGGTATTAAAATGAATTAAACAATTCCTTAATTAAAGATACTAATATTTATTAACACAATGATAAAAAGGATACAATTAAATTATTAACAATTAAATTATTGAGCTAATGTAAATTTATAATAACAATATTCCAAATATTTATTATCTAGGCCTAACCCCTATTTAATTATTACAATAATATGAAATTACTAATTCTAGATAGCTTAACTAGTTAATATTATAAAATTACACTACAATTTATAACTAATAATTAACATTTAGAGTTCACTAGTCCACCGACCGTTAGATTCTTCAAGTATCACAAACTGACACACAGTAACAAACAGAAACAGTTTATTACACTCGCGAGACTGTTAGTTCACTGATACACTTATTACACGGGCCGGTTCAACACTGACTAGTTTATCACACTGACACTCACTTATCACAGATCTTGCGTGGTCTACTCACAGGCTAAGACTGACTGGCTCGAGGTGAAGGAGGTATTTAAGTAGGCAAGGCCGAACATTCTATAACACGGAGGGGCCAGACAATTCTGGAATATTCTTAATCCTTTGCCGACAAAACGAGACGATCTAGAACGGTCCTAATCCTATTTTAATGTCTCCCGCTGACGGACTTAAGCCGCTAATCCCCCGCTTCCGCCTTCCTTTGTGCGGCCGCAACAATATATATATATATATATATATATATATATATATATATATATATATAAATATATATATATATATATTTTATCCCGGCCAAGACATAATCTTTCCTCTTCAAAATTTAGAAAAAAAAATATATATATGTATGTATATATATATATATATATATATATATATATATATATATATATATATATATATATATATATATATATATAAGAAAATAACATCACAATAACATCATATATATATATATATATATGATGTTATTGTGATGTTATTTTCTTGGATTTACATAATTCGAAATTACTGCCATAACAACATTCTAAATTGACTTGTTACCAGAAAAATATTTAATATCATTGAAGAACTTCCACGCTATAACATAAACGGTAGTGGATTCCTGTTTACTGTTTGCTTCCACGTCTCCATTGTTTGCCGACGCTTTTACCCGGAATATTTGTTCTGGCATCACACCATGAAGTAGTATCTCCATATGTCTTATGCAAATATCCTTTGGGAACTGGAATATTGATATCAGACAGGTCTCAGGCTCTGTGGATTCCAAAAATATTTCCTATGGCTGAAAATAGATGTACAACGATTTTAGGTAAAGCGATATAATGGCTAACTGGTTGCATTATTTGGAGGAGTCAGGGAAATATCCCTGTAGAGAAAAAATATGCTAAACTATTACAATAACATGCTACAATTATTAGGCTTTTTACATTTTCATGATTCTTCTATTTGACCATTGTCTCATCAAAAGGAATGCGTATATTTACTTATATATTATATTTGAGGTATTTATATATCCTAATAATAATATAAATGCGGAAGTTTGTATGTTTGTCTCTCTATGAAGCAAAAACTACTGAACGGGTTTGGATTAAACTTTACAGTAATATAGGTTATACATCAGAATAACACATAGGCTATAGCGTGCGCGAATTTAGGGCGGTGGCACACGGGGGCACGTGCCCTCCCCGCGACAGTTTTTTAGGTACTGTGGATAATCCATTATAGTACATAATTAAAGGCAAATCACATGATCATAGTTGCACAAATGACAGAAAGAACATGAGTGAAACTATTTGTTTGATATCCTACTAATCTTACTAATATTATAAATGTTAAAGTTTGTATCTCTTTCACGCAAAAACTACTGGACGGATTTGGATGAAAATTATTGAGTAAAATAGGTTATATATCATAGGCTGCAGCAAGGGCAGATTTATGTGGGGACACGGGAGTATGCGCCCCCCCGGTATAGTACATAATTAAAGACAAATCAGGAATATAGCATCTTGAAATTTGTAGATAGCTTCTTTGTATATTTTAAGAATGAAATTAGGATAATTCCGCCCCAAGAATTTCTTCTTTAATATAATAGGGGTTCAAAGGTTGTATAGAATCCGTCAGTTTTGAAGTTAGACACCTGGAATTTCGTATGTACGAATAACTTATATATTTTTTTCCTCTTTATATTTCCATCCACACCTGTCAAATACAAATTGACAATCAGTAGATTGGCTGACTGAAGAAAAAAATACAAAATGACATGGAAGGCATGACGAAGAACAGTACCCAGCGGCACCTCTCCATTGGCTTTCTTTTATTTCCTACTGTAATAGATCCCTCATCCACGTCCTTTTTAGTCTCCTAATAGTGTTCTCAGGCATGAGAGTCATGGCCATTTGTTGTATAAATGGGTTTGGGTGTCCGTATAGTTTTTCTTGAAAGCGTTTGTAGTACGTTCGTATGTGTTCGTCAACCGTTTTTATTTTTAAGTCAGTATGCAGGGTTTTGTTATTGACGTACCATGGTGCATTAGTGATAAGTCTAAGTTTAACTTTTTGACTGAAAAGTTTGCAGTCGTTTTCTGTGAGTCTGTTTAGTGATGCCGCAGATTTGTAAAGCATATGTCCAAACTGGTTTTAGTAAGTAAGTGTACGTATTTAATTTCTGTCTTAAATCTAATTTGGAGTTTTTCCTGAATAGCGAGTACATTAATTTGAGTTTGTGATTTAGTGATTGGCGTTTCATCTTAACGTGAGGACCCCATGTCATTCTCCTATCAAATGTGAGTCCTAGGTATTGTACTTTGTCTCTCTGTGGGATGGGTTCGTTATTAAGGAAAATGGGAGGGCATGTTTCGCGTCTAAGAGTAAAAGTGATATGTTGTGACTTTTCGTGGTTCAGTCTGATTTTCCACAGTTGGCACCACTCATTAACCTTTTGTAAGTTGTGTTGTAAGTTTTGGGAGGCCTGTGTCGCGTCTTGTTAATGTTTGGTGATCATGGCGGTGTCATCAGCGTAGGTTGCGATCAGTGTGTTAGGACTTTAAGGAATGTCGTATGTACATGTTATGTACAGTAGCGGTGCAAGTATTGATCCCTGAGGTACACCGGCTAAAATGGGTCTTATTGAAGATAGCTCTGAGCCCTGTCGCACTGAGAAAAATCTGTCTGTGAGGAATGAGAGAAGAATCAGATAATAAGTGTGTGGTAGTACAGTCTTGAGCTTAAAGAGAAGCCCCTTGTGCCAGACCTTGTCGAATGCTTGGGCGACATCCAGAAATACTCCAGTTGCATATAACTTCTTCTCTAGTGCTGTCGATATGAAGTCAGTTACTCTGTGTAAATGCTTAGTAGTCGAGTGTGATTTTCTAAAACCAAATTGATGGTGAGGGATTGTATTTTTGTCAGTCAGTAACTTTAATAAGCGGGGATAAAGTAATTTTTCAAATATTTTAGAACAAATAGGCAGTAAACTAATAGGTCAGTAGGATGAAGGATTGGTAATGTCTCTATCTTGTTTTTTGATCATTGAAACAATTGAGTATTTCCACTGTATAGGGAATTTCGTAGTTCTAAGTATTGAGTTGTAGATTGTCGTAAGAAGCAAGAGCTTTCCTGGGCATTTGCTGGAGCACCTCGGCATTTATTAAGTCATAGCCCGGGGCTTTTCTTTTTGGTAAATGTCTAATTTGTTCTGCTACTTCTGTTGGAGTGAATGCAGGCGGTGGTAATGATAGTTGTAATGGTGCGTCAAGTGTGTTATTTACAATTATTTCTTGTTTTGTGTTTGTGAAGTCAGTATGTGGTGTAAATACGGAAGAAAGATGGTCGGAAAAAAGCTCAGATTTTTCCTCGTCCGACACAGCCCAAGAGCCGTCTTCAATTCTAAGAGGTGCCGACATCTCTCGGTGTTTTAAGAGTCTTTTGGTATGCTTCCATAAACTTCCATCGTCTGTCGAGAGGGATTTAATATAATTCTCATAGCTTGATCTGTTAAATTTGGTAATTTGATGTTTTAGTTCATTATTCAGTTTGTTAAATGTTCGTCTATCTGATGGTTGTCTGTTAGTTTGCCATATTTTACGAGCTCTTCTCTTGGCCCTGATCAAATCTCTAATATACTGCGGGTAGCTTGGTAAACTATCCGCTTTTCTATCCCTGGGTTTCGATGATAACCACGCTGCGTCTTGAATGCTTGTAGTGAACTTTTCCACTGCCTTCTCTAGTTCTTCTTCATTCTTTATAGAAATAGGGATTGAGAGGTGAGAATTGAGATAACTTCTGTATAAATCCCAATTTATTATACCTTGTGTTAGGGAAGGTCTTTTTTGTGCCTCAGAAGGCTCTTCGCACAGGATCATTTGAACTACAGAATGATCAGAGCAAAGATCAGAGCTCGTATTTGCAGTCTTGTTTACTTTCGTTGTTAAGCCTTTTGTAACAAAAAAGTCCAGTAAGTCCGGGGTTTTGCGTCGAGAATTAGGCCAGTAAGTAGGAGAATTTGTAGTTGATGTGTCTACTGAAAGATCATGAAGAGCATACCGCAAGTTCCTACCTCTTGGGGTACACAATCTTGAACCCCAGCATTGGTGTTTCGCGTTGAAATCACCTCCTGCGATAAAACATCTACCTAACCGTTTGAAAAACTCATAAAACATCGAAGATGTAAGCTTGTACCTAGGGGGACAATAAACTACAGCGAACGTGATATTATTCTGTTTTGTATGTAATGTGATTCCAGTTGTCTGTATGTGTGGTGTGATGGGTAAATGAATGGGAATATGTTTTAATGACGATTTGATAATAATGGCGGTGCCACCGTGAGCCGTTTTGTCAGGGTGATCAGTTCTGTAAATAATATAGTCTGAAATATAGATTTTTGATCGTGAGGTAAGATGTGTTTCAGTGATGAGTGCTATGTCTGTCTTTTTTCATGTAAATATAAATCAAGTTCGGTCCTGTGTTGCATCAGTCCATTAACATTCCATAGGAGAATTGACAAGGAGCCAGCTGTTGAAAAATTAGGGGGCATGGCTGTGGCTCCAAGCTTATGTAACCTGAGTTAACTGTTGGAGAAGATTAAAAAGAGGGTGGATAAGACCCGTTAATATTTGAAATAGTTGGGGAGGGACAGTATCATAAGGGGGCACCGGCTGGGTACTGTTATTCATCATACCTGTTTGAACATTATAGTGTTGTGATGTTGACTTCGGTACTGGTGGACTTCTTGGCTTCTGCTGAGATTCCACGCTGTTCTCCGGATGTCCTGGAAGATGGGGCTGTACAGGTCTGAGATTTGGGAATTCTTGTGAATCTGGTGGCAACTGAAAAGGTTGAGCTGGTGAAGGCCGCTGGTTGTAATGTCTTGAGCTACGCTGATTTTTTAAGTTCCTCAGTGTTTGGCAGCCTTTGTAGTTGGCAGGATGTTGGCCACCACAATTGGCACAAGTAGCAGGAGTTTCTCTTGTTTTACTGCAAGTTTTGCTGTCATGGTGCCCGCCACACCTTACACACCTTGGTGGGTGGTTGCAGTAGCCAAGAGTGTGACCATATTGTTGGCACCTTTAACACTGAGGAATGTCTTTTTTCTTCCGCGGTTCTTCGATGTTTACTTTTGTGTAATATATATATTTTAAATCGTAGATATCTTCTTTAAAAGTTTCTGTTGTAATATCTACAAAGAACATTGGTAAGGAGTAGTTGGAAACGACGGATTGTGCAAACGGGGTCAATGACCTAAGGTCATTGTAGGGCGGGGGGGTGATTAGTGAGGGCGGGAGGGGGTGACCTTGGGGTAGTGGCTGGTGTTTGTGTGCACAATGTGGCAACAGTGTAAGGAATTTATTAGATCTGGCAACGTCGCATTTGTTTACATTGGGTTTCATTCATGTAGTGGTTTGACCTTTGATGACGTCTGGTCTTATATTTGTTTACTTCCGCGTCGACGCGGCCGGTTTCGTCTGTGAGATCACCTTCAGGGCTGCTTTAAGTGGTTTATAATTTATCATCGGTAGTTAACCTGTTGCATTTGTTTTCAATGGTGGGGGTGATTGAACTTTGTACCGGTCTTGTGAGATGGGTGTGACGTAATTTCATTAAAACATCGTCGCTTTGTTTACATTTGAGTTGTAGTAGGAGTGTAAATAACCTTGTGACGTAACGGGGCATTGACCGTGTGACGTCAGAGCATGAACCTGGTGCATTTGTTTGCAATGGTGGGGGTGATTGAACTTTGTACCGGTCTTGTGAGATGGGTGTGACGTAATTTCATTAAAAGAAAAACATCGTCGCTTTGTTTACATTTGAGTTGTAGTAGGAGTGTAAATAACCTTGTGACGTAACGGGGCATTGACCGTGTGACGTCAGAGCATGAGTCACAGCTGGTCCACCTCCCCGCTTCCCAGTATGCGTTTCTCAGCAGTTCATACTTTATCTCACGGATGATAAGGCGCTGTAGTAGTGCGTAAAAATGACCTTGTGACGTCAGTTCCGTCAGAGCAGACACCACTATCGTACTTTGAATTATATTCAAAGTGATCAAGGGAAAGAATTTTACAACTCAAAGTTTAATTCTCTGATGAAAAAAAAATACTCTATTAATCATTATTCTACTTTTACCTCAATGAAGGCTTCCATTGTAGAAAGGTTTAATAGAACATTGAAAGCGAAAATGTGGAAAGCATTCAGCTTACTAGGAAATTACAAATTTTTAGATATTTTACCCCAGATTCTACATGAGTATAATTCATCCTTTCATTCAACTATAGGTATGAAACCGATTGATGCTCGTAATAAAAAAACGGAAAAGTACTTGCAAAGCAATGTATATTCTTTGGTGCCTAAATGGAAAGGACGAATACAAAAATTTATTGAAGACGATTTTGTGAGAATATCTAAACAAAAATCGGTATTTTCGAAAGGATATTTTTCAAATTGGTCAAGTGAAATTTTTAAAATAGTCAAGGTTCAGAAGACATATCCATACACATATTTGTTAGAAGACCTGAAAGGACAGCCAATCAGTGGTTCATTTTATGAACAGGAGTTACAAAAGGTTAAATATCCAGATGTATATCTTGTAGAAAAGGTTTTGAAGAGAAAAGGAAACAAGTTGTACGTGAAGTGGTTGGGATTGGAAGAACGCAGCTGGATTGACAGAAAGGATATTGCATAATGTTGTGAAAGAAGAAAAAAACACTCTGATATTAGACATTTATTTTTTTTTTTTTTAATCCTGTTACAACAAAACGTTTATTAAAAACATTCCTAAAATATAAAATAGGATTTTTTTATTGACTTGTTGCTGCTATAACATGTAAAATAAAATCTAGTGATTGATAATTAATGTTCTTATTTTTTTTTTTTGGGTTTTTTAACCTACACTTCTATGATTTAAGTAATCATTTATTTATTCATTTATTAATGTTTTAGAATTAATTAATTACAACTATTATATACTTATAACTACAATTACATATAACAATTAACAATTATATAACTAATGCAATGAATAATGGCCGTAAGGTAGCGTATCTGTATTGTTAATTGCTGTATGGCGTTTATCATCATATGGGGAAAGAGACTTTTTATTTATTAATACTGTTTGCACTTGATGTCTTTTTGATTGTATAATTTGAAATTGACTGTACATCGACTCGTAATTTCTTATAGTATTTAAATAATCTTGAAATGTGAATTCACGAACTGCACATTTTTTAATCCCTTTGGATCGTTTTATAAGTAAAGTTCAATCACCCCCACCATTGCAAACAAATGCACCAGGTTCATGCTCTGACGTCACACGGTCAATGCCCCGTTACGTCACAAGGTTATTTACACTCCTACTACAACTCAAATGTAAACAAAGCGACGATGTTTTAATGAAATTACGTCACACACATCTCACAAGTACAAAGTTCAATCACCCCCACCATTGAAAACAAATGCACCAGGTTAACTACCGATGATAAATTATAAACCACTTAAAGCAGCCCTGAAGGTGATCTCACAGACGAAACCGGCCGCGTCGACGCGGAAGTAAACAAATATAAGACCAGACGTCATCAAAGGTCAAACCACTACATGAATGAAACGCAATGTAAACAAATGCGACGTTGCCAGATCTAATTAATTCCTTACACTGTTGCCACATTGTGCACACAAACACCAGCCACTACCCCAAGGTCACCCCCTCCCGCCATCACTAATCACCCCCCCGCCCTACAATGACCTTAGGTCATTGACCCCGTTTGCACAATCCGTCGTTTCCAACTACTACGCAACAAGTCAATAAAAAAATCCTATTTTATATTTTAGGAATGTTTTTAATAAACGTTTTGTTGTAACAGGATTAAAAAAAAAAAAAATAAATGTCTAATATCAGAGTGTTTTTTTCTTCTTTCACAACATTATGCAATATCCTTTCTGTCAATCCAGCTGCGTTCTTCCAATCCCAACCACTTCACGTACAACTTGTTTCCTTTTCTCTTCAAAACCTTTTCTACAAGATATACATCTGGATATTTAACCTTTTGTAACTCCTGTTCATAAAATGAACCACTGATTGGCTGTCCTTTCAGGTCTTCTAACAAATATGTGTATGGATATGTCTTCTGAACCTTGACTATTTTAAAAATTTCACTTGACCAATTTGAAAAATATCCTTTCGAAAATACCGATTTTTGTTTAGATATTCTCACAAAATCGTCTTCAATAAATTTTTGTATTCGTCCTTTCCATTTAGGCACCAAAGAATATACATTGCTTTGCAAGTACTTTTCCGTTTTTTTATTACGAGCATCAATCGGTTTCATACCTATAGTTGAATGAAAGGATGAATTATACTCATGTAGAATCTGGGGTAAAATATCTAAAAATTTGTAATTTCCTAGTAAGCTGAATGCTTTCCACATTTTCGCTTTCAATGTTCTATTAAACCTTTCTACAATGGAAGCCTTCATTGAGGTAAAAGTAGAATAATGATTAATAGAGTATTTTTTCATCAGAGAATTAAACTTTGAGTTGTAAAATTCTTTCCCTTGATCACTTTGAATATTTTTCGGAGTCTGCTTATTTGACCGAAACACACTCTCCATCGCTTTAGTCACATTGTCTGCTGATTTCTGCTTTAGAGGCACTGCCCAAGCATATTTGGAAAAGCAGTCTATAACTGTCAATAAATATTTGTGCCCTTTATTTTCTCGAGCATAAGGTATCATTTCTACTAGATCTATTTGCCACAAGTCATCTATTCCTTTCAAAACTGTCTTACGTCTGGGATATATCCTCCGAGCTGGCTTATGCAATTCATCTACAACAGTTCTTTTTAATATTGATGATTCCATCTATAACTTCTCTTTGAGTATTTTGTTAAGATAACCGAGTGTGACCGCATCAGATTCCTTCTTAGGCTCACCTACGTTTGTTATTCTCTTGTCAAGAGAGTCATATATATTTCCAACTAAAGTTAAGGCAACACTGCTTAAGAATTCTTTGGTGACAACATCATATTTATTTATAGGCGGTGCAAAGTTTACAAGTCTTTTTCTCTTTCCGTCTATATAATTACCAGGCCAATTTTTCAAATCAGTGTAGGTAGCTGCTAGAGTATCGCAATATACTTTATTGGCAGCATCGTGTGCAGCGAGTGGATTTGCAATATTGATTATTCGTAACTGACTTGCATCGATATCCTTTTCAGACCTTAATAAGTTATATGGAAAATAAGCTGTTTTGTACTTTGAATGCTTTTTCGCTATGTGGGTTCCGAACTTGTTTATCGTCATGTTTATACTGAAACTAAATATAAAAGTATTGGCGTTAATATATGATATTTTCTTCTCGCAGCTCTTCAATTATTGATTCTATTTCGTTTTGGTGTCCTTCATGCCCGGCATGAGTTGAAGACATTAACAGCCTTAGTCGATCGACAAGTTCGTTAGGGTCGTTCCAATACTCGTACAAGGGTTTATTGGCTCTCATAAGGCCAGTGCCCCGTTTGTAAGTGTGAGAACGGAGTGAAGTTAGCCTGCTCGAAGCTGATGAAGCGGAAGAAGGGGGCCGTTGTTTTAAAGATTGTGTTGGGAATAACTTCGATATTATATTTCTATATTTATCAGATCTATTTCCTAATACCCCCTGTTCCTCACTATAGCCTCTCTTGTGACCATTGGCCGAGAGTAAAATATTCTTATAATTATCCAAGTCGGACTCGCTATAACCTTCGGGATTTTTCAAGTAGAGTAGCTGCAGCAGCCCCGGTGTTCCTTCATAAACCACACCGTTTATAGACATATCATCACTGTTCTCGAAAAGCTGAACATCGGTCGAGTCGCCAATGGCTAATCCCCCAGAAGGCATGACTCTAATGCCGTAACGAGAGTCATGTGTCTTATCACCTTTCAACATCTTATCCAAGTATTCCCTTTGCAGGTTTCCAAATGCGGCGAGGTGCTCCGTAACTTCGGCTTCTCCCTTTGGCGTTTTAGCATATTCTTTGACTTGTTCTGAAATTGGATCGTCTGTAACATACTCGCCCACCTCTTCTGAAGACATAATTTCACGAACGGGAATCGTTGAGTGAGATAAAGGTGTTTGCATTGTACTAGTTTTTGTATCATCGGATGAAATGTTTGTAGCTCTTTTGTAATAAGATGTTTTTGGCACTAATGCTGATTTTCTGTAAATATTAACAGACTCTATCTCACTTTTATCAGGGGATTCGCCCCAAACATCACTCTCTCTTCTTTTTATTCTTTTGGGCGTCGATGCAAGTTCCGGTTTGGCCTGGTACAATTGTACTGATTGTTTAATGTCTTCTAGAGGTTGAAGCACGGGTGTAAAGAATTCTTGTCGACCTTTTTCAATATCTTGGAGACTACGCTTCAAAGACTGATATTTGTTTTTCAAAATCTCGCTAGTTTTTATAATCTCACGAGTGACTCTTGGGTCCATGACTGCCGTTACACCCCCCCATGAATGCTCTTTATATATCCACAATGAATGTATCGATTCCTTTTCTAAAACGCCCATTGTTCAGGTCTCTACTTTTGTCAATGACGAGATAACTAAAAGAATCTTTCCAACATAACGAACACATATCTTTAAAAAGTGAAAAACTTAAATCTGGAGTGCTTACATGTTCTTCGTAAATATGTTTCAAATTTAACTCATCTTGAGGAAATACTATTAAAAAATTAAAGTTACATCTGATAAGGTGTCTCGGGATACAAACATAACTTTGTGTTAAATAAAAGCAATCAAGGTTCATGTGACGACCATAACTAAAATATCGTCGACGCCCAAAAGAATAAAAAGAAGAGAGAGTGATGTTTGACCCGTATTCTTACATAAATTCTTTCGCGCGGTTGGAGGAAACTAAGTTACCTGCAATAGAGAAATTTTACAACAATTTAACTTTAGAAAATATTTCTAATTCTGATTATCAACATGCTCAAACCATTTGGAAAACCTTCAATATAAAGAACTTAAAAGAGTATACCGAAATGTATATAAAAACAGATGTAATTTTATTATGCGAAGTCTTTGAAAAATTTCGTAAACTCTGTATAGATATATATCGCTTAGATCCAGCCTATTTTATGTCTCTTCCGGGCCTTAGCTATGAAGCAATGTTAAAAACTACAAACATTGAGCTAGACATTATAAAAGACCTAGATATGGTATTATTTATCGAAAAAGGAATTCGAGGAGGTATTACACAAGTTGTCAAGCGTTATACCAAAGCAAATAATTGTTACGTAGATGATTATGATCCAAATCTGCCCATTAGCTACCTAATGTATGCTGATGTAAATAATTTGTATGGTTATGCAATGAACTGTTTCCTTCCATATAGTGATTTTAAATGGCATAATGAAGATTTAGACGTGTTAAACGTTCCCGATGACTCTGAAGTTGGGTACATACTTGATGTAGACATTGATTACCCTAAAGACATACACGATTTGCACTGTCAACTACCTTTATTACCCGAAAGATTAAAACCCCCTTGCAATAAAACTACAGAAAAGTTACTAACGACACTCACACCAAAAACCCGTTATATCGTGCATTATGTTAACTTGAAACAAGCTATAAATCTCGGGATTAAATTGAAAAAAATACATAGAGTTTTAAAATTTAACCAAAAGAATTGGTTGGCTCCATACATTAATTTAAATAGCAAACATAGAGCTAAGTCTACCAATCCTTTTGAGTCAGATTTTTTCAAACTCATGAACAACTCCTGTTTTGGGAAATTTATGGAAAACGTTAGAAAACGAATAGACCTAAAAATTGTAACAAATAAAAGATCGTTAAACAAACTAGTTAAAAAGACAAATTTCAAAGAGAGAATAATTTTCACTGAAAATGTAGTATCCGTCCAGTTAGAGAAGGAAAAAATTGTATTTGATAAGCCCCTTTATGTCGGTTTTAGCATACTGGAACTTTCAAAGGTTTTAATGTACAAATTACATTATGACGTATTCTTAAAAGCTTATGGT
Organism: Arma custos; assembly: GCA_037127475.1. NCBI lineage: Eukaryota > Metazoa > Arthropoda > Insecta > Hemiptera > Pentatomidae > Arma > Arma custos. The sequence goes on along the minus strand of CM073760.1, from coordinate 90,891,643 downwards.
CCGCAAAATATAAACCTGTGCTATATAGACTCCGATTCACTTCTATACCTTATTAATACAGAAGATATATACGACGACATAAGTAACAATTTAAAAGACTATTTCGATACAAGTAATTATCCGACAGAGCATCGTTCTTATTCTGACAAAAACAAAAAAATTGTAGGAATGCTCAAAGATGAAACAGCTGGAGATCCAATTGTTGAATACGTTGGCTTAAGACCAAAAATGTATTCATTTATAACTAAACATGGTTTACTTAACGACCATAACTAAAATATCGTCGACGCCCAAAAGAATAAAAAGAAGAGAGAGTGATGTTTGGGGCGAATCCCCTGATAAAAGTGAGATAAAGTCTGTTAATATTTACAGAAAATCAGCATTAGTGCCAAAAACATCTTATTACAAAAGAGCTACAAACATTTCATCCGATGATACAAAAACTAATCCTAGCATAGTGATAGCAATCTAATGGTTATAAATATTACAGATAAACGGTAATAATAATCAACCTTGTCTGTGAGTTACATTCGCATAGTTGCATTCTCGGTTCTCTATATTTCCATTCCCATATATGGTCATACCATGTGATGACAGATTCGTCAGAGCATGAGTCATCGCGATGCAACCTACCCGTTTTCCATTATTCTTTGCTCAGCGGTTATATTTGTGTCCATATATGGTCATGATACCACCTATTCCAAGTCTTTATAAGCGTTCCCTCTTCAGCCACTGGCCTACGTCACTCTGTTTTGCCTCCGTGTTATGCTCTCCGCTGTCGCTAGTCACTGCTTAAACGTAAGTTGTTAAGCTACTTGTTTTAACTAATCTTAACATTATGATAAAAATCTTGACAATATTGAATCATTTTAACAATGATTGTTATAAACATTGCAGATGACTCTTTTGAATAAATTAAACGGTCTTACAGCCTATAAGACAATAGGAGAATTAGAAGAGGGAGCGGCATATAAAATACTTAAACTCAATTTAAAAAATACTGAATACGGCCAATCACTGCAGGCCATCATAGAGGGAGAGGAAGGAGAACTCATCCGAACCTTTCTTCCAAAGAGGTACCGCGAATGTTTCACCGATGAAGAGATAGAGCAGTATGACGGTGAGTTTTCATATCATTAATTGTTATTGCGATCAATTAAATTAATACTTAATTTAAAATTTTAAAATTATTAATACTTAATTTTCAGAATAAAAAAGTAAGATTTTTTTTATTTTTAGGATTATTGAAGATGAAATACGGAGGGAAGTGCAAAAATACATACATCATAAGTTTTAGTAAATAAGAAAAGCGTGAATACCGGCCTAGGGGAAGTATCTGTGTCATAAGGTATGGATGTTTTATGTACAAAATGTGGGCTCTTATTACAAAATTTAAGTTCTCATATATGTAAATGGGAATTTCATTCGTGCACAAATTGCAGTCGCGAATTTAAATCAAATTTTAGCTGTTCACGACATAAAATTGTATGTGAGAAAAAAAAAAAGCGCATCAGTTCCCTTCAAGCGTTCGTGGGCCACAGTAGCCAATCGTTAGCAATGGAAAATTTCCAAACTCCTGCTGGGTCATCTTTGAAACAATCTCAACTTCATTTACCATTTAAAAAACGGACACATTCAAACATACCATCTTTCTCCAGTGTTAATAGTGCAGAAAAAGGAATTAGTTCTCCTAAGAAATATAAACTTTATCATAAGGAACAACTCAGTAGCTTAATCACGTATGAACAAGGCATTAAAAAGGCTGCATTTGGTAATACAGTTTTAGATTTTTATATTGAAAATCGGGATAAAAACATAATTCCGAAAACATTTTTAGAAGTAAACAAAGAAAAATTGATTAAGATTTTAAAATCATATTTGGCTCAATGGAATATATTTAAAGTTAATCTACAGTTAGACTGTACATATAAAAAAATAAGTCAAAATAATGAGGAAAAGTCCGATATGAATTTTAAGACTAGTCAGCAAGTTATAGATTCTTCAACCGATTTGGACGAATATATTAGAGAATCATTCGAAAAAATAGTCTTGGAATTAGATTCTTTTGAAGCTAAAGGTTCTGGTTGGACATTTGTATCATGTAACTTTCTATACTTGCATTTAACTAAATATAAACCTCTCAGCGGGAAACAATTTATTAAATTGCCAAAAGTTATAGAAAACAAGCATGCCGTAATTAATGTAAAAAACGTAAACAATGATTGTTTTCGATTAGCAATATTAAGCAAAACTATTGGTTCGAGCAATCCTAAGTCGTATGAACATTTTGATAATAATTATAATTTCGATTGTATTACATATCCCACTTCCATGAAAGACATTAAAAAATTTGAAAATGTAAACAATGTTTTAATTAATGTTTACGGTTTAGATGAAAAAAATGATATATTTCCTTTAAGAATAAGCAAAAGAGAAACCTACAAGGAGAGATTTGACCTTTTGTTTCTTCAAAATGAAAGAAATTCGCACTATTGTTACATCACAAATTTAAGCCGGCTTGTTAGTAGACAAATATCCGATGACAAATCTGCCAAAGAAATTTGTCACAGATGTTTAACATCTATTTCCTGGGGATATAAAACAAAAAGCGGAAAAAACGCGGAAGAAAGATTAAAGGAGCATTTATTATTTTGCGGTACGCATAAACCAGTGAGATCGGATTTTCCAGTTGCTGATAAAATCAAATTTAAAAAATTCGAATGCACACAAAAAATTAAAATTGTAGCATATGCAGACTTTGAATCCTATCTGGAACCAATTGAGGGTCCTTCACAAAATCCATCAATTTCTTGGACAAAATCAGTTCAAAATCATAAAATCTTTTGTGCATCACTTATGGTCAAAGCGGATATACCATTATTTAATCAACAACAACCATCAATTTTCACCGGTGAAAACTGTATGTCAATGTTTATGGAAGCATTACATGAATTGGCTAAAAGAGCTGATAAAATATATGGAAATGTCGAACCTATGGCTGAAATGACCGAGCAAGAAAAGTTAATTTATCAATCTACTGATTTATGCGTTATATGCCAGAAAACTTTAAATAACGATGAGAAAGTACGTCATCACGATCATGTAACATCTAAGTTTATTGGAGCGGCTCATTCCAATTGCAATTTACAAGCAAAAACTCCCAATTTTATTCCGGTATTTATGCATAACTTTCAGGGTTATGACTCGCACTTTATTGTTCCTTTTTTAGCCGACCATGAAGGAGATGTTACTGTAATTCCAAGTAACACAGAAAAATACATAAGTTTCACTAAAACATTTAAAAATTGTAAAACTAAAATAAGGTTCGTAGACAGTTATAAATTTTTAGCAGCTAGCCTAGACACCCTAGTACAAAACATGAAGAAAGGTTCTGTGAATCATTCAATCACATTCCCTCATTTGTACCAGTTATTTTCTGAAGAAACCAAAGTTGAATTGCTGACAAAAAAAGGAATTTACCCGTATTCTTACATAAATTCTTTCGCGCGGTTGGAGGAAACTAAGTTACCTGCAATAGAGAAATTTTACAACAATTTAACTTTAGAAAATATTTCTAATTCTGATTATCAACATGCTCAAACCATTTGGAAAACCTTCAATATAAAGAACTTAAAAGAGTATACCGAAATGTATATAAAAACAGATGTAATTTTATTATGCGAAGTCTTTGAAAAATTTCGTAAACTCTGTATAGATATATATCGCTTAGATCCAGCCTATTTTATGTCTCTTCCGGGCCTTAGCTATGAAGCAATGTTAAAAACTACAAACATTGAGCTAGACATTATAAAAGACCTAGATATGGTATTATTTATCGAAAAAGGAATTCGAGGAGGTATTACACAAGTTGTCAAGCGTTATGCCAAAGCAAATAATTGTTATGTAGATGATTATGATCCAAATCTGCCCATTAGCTACCTAATGTATGCTGATGTAAATAATTTGTATGGTTATGCAATGAACTGTTTCCTTCCATATAGTGATTTTAAATGGCATAATGAAGATTTAGACGTGTTAAACGTTCCCGATGACTCTGAAGTTGGGTACATACTTGATGTAGACATTGATTACCCTAAAGACATACACGATTTGCACTGTCAACTACCTTTATTACCCGAAAGATTAAAACCCCCTTGCAATAAAACTACAGAAAAGTTACTAACGACACTCACACCAAAAACCCGTTATATCGTGCATTATGTTAACTTGAAACAAGCTATAAATCTCGGGATTAAATTGAAAAAAATACATAGAGTTTTAAAATTTAACCAAAAGAATTGGTTGGCTCCATACATTAATTTAAATAGCAAACATAGAGCTAAGTCTACCAATCCTTTTGAGTCAGATTTTTTCAAACTCATGAACAACTCCTGTTTTGGGAAATTTATGGAAAACGTTAGAAAACGAATAGACCTAAAAATTGTAACAAATAAAAGATCGTTAAACAAACTAGTTAAAAAGCCAAATTTCAAAGAGAGAATAATTTTCACTGAAAATGTAGTATCCGTCCAGTTAGAGAAGGAAAAAATTGTATTTGATAAACCCCTTTATGTCGGTTTTAGCATACTGGAACTTTCAAAGGTTTTAATGTACAAATTACATTATGACGTATTCTTAAAAGCTTATGGTCCGCAAAATATAAACCTGTGCTATATAGACACCGATTCACTTCTATACCTTATTAATACAGAAGATATATACGACGACATAAGTAACAATTTAAAAGACTATTTCGATACAAGTAATTATCCGACAGAGCATCGTTCTTATTCTGACAAAAACAAAAAAATTGTAGGAATGCTCAAAGATGAAACAGCTGGAGATCCAATTGTTGAATACGTTGGCTTAAGACCAAAAATGTATTCATTTATAACTAAACATGGTTTACTTATAAAACGATCCAAAGGGATTAAAAAATGTGCAGTTCGTGAATTCACATTTCAAGATTATTTAAATACTATAAGAAATTACGAGTCGATGTACAGTCAATTTCAAATTATACAATCAAAAAGACATCAAGTGCAAACAGTATTAATAAATAAAAAGTCTCTTTCCCCATATGATGATAAACGCCATACAGCAATTAACAATACAGATACGCTACCTTACGGCCATTATTCATTGCATTAGTTATATAATTGTTAATTGTTATATGTAATTGTAGTTATAAGTATATAATAGTTGTAATTAATTAATTCTAAAACATTAATAAATGAATAAATAAATGATTACTTAAATCATAGAAGTGTAGGTTAAAAAACCCAAAAAAAAAAAATAAGAACATTAATTATCAATCACTAGATTTTATTTTACATGTTATAGCAGCAACAAGTCAATAAAAAAATCCTATTTTATATTTTAGGAATGTTTTTAATAAACGTTTTGTTGTAACAGGATTAAAAAAAAAAAAAAATAAATGTCTAATATCAGAGTGTTTTTTTCTTCTTTCACAACATTATGCAATATCCTTTCTGTCAATCCAGCTGCGTTCTTCCAATCCCAACCACTTCACGTACAACTTGTTTCCTTTTCTCTTCAAAACCTTTTCTACAAGATATACATCTGGATATTAAACCTTTCTACAATGGAAGCCTTCATTGAGGTAAAAGTAGAATAATGATTAATAGAGTATTTTTTTTTTCATCAGAGAATTAAACTTTGAGTTGTAAAATTCTTTCCCTTGATCACTTTGAATATAATTCAAAGTACGATAGTGGTGTCTGCTCTGACGGAACTGACGTCACAAGGTCATTTTTACGCACTACTACAGCGCCTTATCATCCGTGAGATAAAGTATGAACTGCTGAGAAACGCATACTGGGAAGCGGGGAGGTGGACCAGCTGTGACTCATGCTCTGACGTCACACGGTCAATGCCCCGTTACGTCACAAGGTTATTTACACTCCTACTACAACTCAAATGTAAACAAAGCGACGATGTTTTTCTTTTAATGAAATTACGTCACACCCATCTCACAAGACCGGTACAAAGTTCAATCACCCCCACCATTGCAAACAAATGCACCAGGTTCATGCTCTGACGTCACACGGTCAATGCCCCGTTACGTCACAAGGTTATTTACACTCCTACTACAACTCAAATGTAAACAAAGCGACGATGTTTTTCTTTTAATGAAATTACGTCACACCCATCTCACAAGACCGGTACAAAGTTCAATCACCCCCACCATTGCAAACAAATGCACCAGGTTCATGCTCTGACGTCACACGGTCAATGCCCCGTTACGTCACAAGGTTATTTACACTCCTACTACAACTCAAATGTAAACAAAGCGACGATGTTTTAATGAAATTACGTCACACACATCTCACAAGTACAAAGTTCAATCACCCCCACCATTGAAAACAAATGCAACAGGTTAACTACCGATGATAAATTATAAAAACCACTTAAAGCAGCCCTGAAGGTGATCTCACAGACGAAACCGGCCGCGTCGACGCGGAAGTAAACAAATATAAGACCAGACGTCATCAAAGGTCAAACCACCCCATGAATGAAACGCAATGTAAACAAATGCGACGTTGCCAGATCTAATAAATTCCTTACACTGTTGCCACATTGTGCACACAAACACCAGCCACTAGCCCAAGGTCACCCCCTCCCGCCCTCACTAATCACCCCCCCGCCCTACAATGACCTTAGGTCATTGACCCCGTTTGCACAATCCGTCGTTTCCAACTACTGTAAGGGCTTCTTGAATCTTGAAATAACGTTGGTGACATTACAAGCTTCGTAACCTTTCTCTTTCAATTCATCTTTTATAATGCTAATTGGTGTAGAGTGATGGAGGCCCTTAATCACTATCCTGGGGCATCTGTCCTGTGGGAGCTGAAAGGTGTGAAAATCTGCGCCTTCACTTTTTAGGCTCGCATTTAAATTTCTGTATGTGTCAGGTGTATCAGGATAAACTGTTATACCTTTAAGTGTGGTTATCACCGTAAATTTGTTTGGCCGGCTTTTTCTTTTAGGAATGCAATTAATGCAGAGTAATTTCCTACTCCATTTATATAAAGTGGGGGCGGTTTTTGATTTATCACGTGTCTCGTAGTATTTTCTAGTTGTTCGTCAGGTATTGAGGTTAGTATTTGAAAACTGTTGTGTGTTTGATTTGGCGCTTGTCGTTTCTGTCTAATGTGATCCTATTCAATTAGTAAAGGTCGTTTACGACCAGTTACTAGCTCCCAGGAACCATTATTATTACTATTAGTACTTAAATTAATACTGTCCGCTTCCATATCACTTACCGCCTGCGAAGAAGTAGACACTTCGCCCATGGCTGGCTGGAAAACCCGCACTTTTATTATTTAGGTCTTAAATCTAACCTGTCTGATCAGAATAAAACACTTTTTAAGAAGTTTATTTATGACACATAAAACTAACCTATTTTCACTTTCACTTTGATCATATGATGAACTTATATTTTAAAAAAATTATTAAATTCTTTATTTAAAATGATCTTTCACGAAACTTTATGTGGCAGACCAAATTCCACACGAGCGAAGCCGTGGGCATAAGCTAGGTATATTATATACTCTCATATTATATTATTATATATTAAACAGGGTTATTCTTTTTCACTACACCATTCCTAACACTTGCGAATATTTGAGCTGTTGTATTTGAAAGTAGTGCAAGTCCATGTTTTATATTCACGGTGTCTTAAGTTCCATTAGAATTACTTTAAACATATGTGCAAACGGGCCAATATTTCTATAACTAAGCTAGTAGCAAAAAGTGACATTTGAAACCTTATACACCTCTTAAAATTTATTATTATTATTTGATTATTATAAAATAATAATCATTAAAACAATTTTAAAAGGAAACGGTCTTTTTATATTTATAGGCCTTTTTATTAGTAGACTTATACTACTTAGTAAGCAAATAAAGCAGATAATTTGATTCAAGCAAAAGTTCGAATTTATGATTAAAAACTGATCATCATCTCTATACCACTGGAGATTTTACCGCAGATCAGAGGTCCTCCAAGTGTGAGGATCTATAACCAGAGGCAGAGGTCATCCATCATTTTTTTAAATTTTATATTTATTTTATTGGTTATTGAACGTAGCATTTTTTCGACATTATAACATTTCTACAATTAAATAAATAGCAATAATCGACTAGTCTATTAGTATTCGAATACCCCAAATCCCGGCACGTCAGATAAAAAACAAACCTATACGAAAACTCATAGAGGGGGATTGGGTTCAGTACATTGTATTTGTGCTAGCTAACTCTACACCACCAGCATTTTGCATTTTAAAAAGCAAAACTTAAAATATAGACATTTGGGAAAAAAGTAACCAATTTTAAAGGAAACTCAGAATCTCTTATTGCAACAGAACCGTGGTTAGATTCAAATTGTAGCAAATTTAATCTTTATTAAAAATGGAAACTGATTTTTTTAAAAATCAAAACCCCACCGATTAGATTCCAAAAATTTCGAGGTATTTCGGACACCAAAAGTTTTCCCATTCGTTTTTTCAGTTGCAAACTTGGATTTACACTATTCAGACATGCCCTTACAACATATCAAAAATGCAGCTCTCTTCAATTTATTGCTACTACTATTGGATGGGATTTGAAAGTAAAATTACTATTATTTATACGAATCGGAATATCTGTTTGCTAACCAATCGGGTAATTTTCAATTAACACTTTAAATTTCAGAACTAAACATGTTGTGGATAGATAAAATGAAATATCTAAAACTCGACGCCTCAAAGGTTTAGGAATCTTTTGGGAGGACAAAGGACTGCCAAAGATATTAGAATGTCTTTGTGGGGTTTCGTGTTGAGCTTCCAAAAATAAATTCAGTTCAGATCTTCTAATGTGAATTAATGACCGTTTATTACTCTGGTTTCATTGAACGTGATAATATAATCCTTGTATACTTAACCAATACATCGCAAACATACATAATACCTTCATACTATGTTAAATACTACACTTTACATTCAAGAAACTAGTGAATGTAACTTGAACTAGATTAATTACATGCACGTTAATACGTACACTCGAATTTTAATAATTAAAGATATTAGTTCTATTATTAGTTATTATCCATTTTTTTTAATTACTGACATCTAAGATCATTGCACACCGGGTGTGCAGCTCGCTCCTCGGACAATTTTTATTGCGAACAGCGGATTGAACACACTGTGTTTCAAAAATGTATTTCAAAATAATTAGGTACCCAATATAAAGTCTTTATATTAGTTGTAATGTTTACAGAGTATTTATGTAGCTATTTATAATAATAAAGAACAAAATATAATGCAAAGAAAATGTTTAAAAAGTTAAAAAAATTGTTATACTTTTTAAATATTTTTATTTGAAAATAAAAGATATAACCAGGACCGGGATTCGAACCCGGGTCACCCACGTCTCTAGCGTGGTGCTCTCCCAACTGAGCTAACCCGGCTCGCATCTCGGTCAGACACATCCCTTCTTTTCAATGATCCCATATCGCCGTGTTCACGCAATTTGCGATGTATACAAGCGAAAGAATGTAATGTTCAATGATTTTATGTAGCTTAGTTGTAAGACCCGGTTTCCAATCCCGGCTGGGACAAATATTTTCTCTTCAAAATGAAAAAATTAAAAAAATATTAAATTTATGGTTTCAAATAAATGAAAATATTAATAATTAAACTTTTACAGAATGCCATAACGAGATGATTGATATGAGCAATTTGAGATTTGATAACGAGATGTGTACACCTAAGGTTGCAGAAGGAATTAAATTAACAACGAACAGTAACTCACCTACCACCCCAAAGTTTGGTCATACATTGAAATTTACCGGGGGCTACCTTTGGTTAGTCTACTCGCTAGATTATAACTTCTTAATTAGCATGTCATAACTAATTGGATTTGATTAATTAGTGGGAGTTATTCTGAATTTCTTATCTCTTCGTAAAGCCATTTCACTTAGTTTGTATTCTGAGTGTCTTATTTTCAAACATTAACTCCTGACTTGGTTTTGTTATAACATATATTTTCTCATAATTCTCTTTGTTAATATTAATCGACTTTTGAAGCTTTAAAAGGTTTTTTCAAGCTTGAAGTGATTTCATCTCTTTTTTATTTTTTTACTTTTAGCTTAATTTTTATTGCAAAGTTTTACGCTGTCGTTCTGACCTCAATGGAAGTACTCTATGCTCGTATCTTTTTAATTTTTCTAGACATAAACAGAAATTGTTCGTGTACAAGTAAAAAACGTGTACAAAGTAGTTCAGAAATATAACCAATGAACAAGCTGATTTCTTTTATATTTTGATTATTTTCTTTTTATATACATACATCATTTTTTTCATAATTATTATGGTATTCTTAACCAAAAGCCTACACAGTAAATGTCTATGATTTTGGGTTTCACACGTTGGCTTTTGTGCTTTCACAGTCGTGGTAGTGGTTATTTTTTTCAATTATTTCAGAGATTTAAGTATTTTAGAGGCAAACTATGAATTTGTTTTCTCTGTATGACAGTTGCCGCAGTATTAGACGGTTAAATGTACATATTATGGTCTTGGAGAAGTGAGTGATTTCAGGGTAGTAAAATACATTTTTGCCCAAGATCCTAGTGACGTAATGTTATACTTAAATGAATAAACTGATTTTAATTCATGGTTTATTAAACTACTTTTTAAGAAAAGCTAGTTGTTAAGACAAAGCTCGTATGTTAAATTTTAAATCTCTTAAAAAGAAGCGTAGGTGTGGACTGTACGTTTTAATTGGAAAATAGTTCGCAACTAGAGTGAAATAGTAGGAAGAAATCTAAACTATTACAATAAAATTTACTCACCAAAGAGGTAACTTCGGCTGCCTCACCAATAAGACCTCTGGCCAAACAAGTGCACCCAAATGGTAAAAGGAGGTTCTAGCGTAGCGTAGCGCCCTTCGAGCTGTGGTTCTGATAGTCTGAAAATCCTCCTGTCGAATCTACATTTTTTTTTGTGAACCGGGCATTAAACTGGTGTAAAAACATAAATAAAAATATGAACGGAAGGAAATAACTTGTGCATGAACTAGACTCGCGATTGCTTTAGCTGGATAGCTGGAGGCATAAGCGATAAACATGTGCGACTGCACGCTGAAGAAGGGATTAAAAACAGAACAACATACGGGGTGAAGGTGGGAAAAGTACCCGTATGAACGCGCTCTGGCTCCGATCGTGTCTGTTAATTAAAGTATAAGTTGCCCCAAATAACCGCTAGATGGGGTGTAGTGTGCTATTACAAGATTTTCATTTTCAATTTCAGATTTCAAGATTTCTCAGGTATTAAAACTAATTTATTCACAAAAGAACGCCTAATGGCGTATAAACTAGTTATTTTAAGAATCTGCTTTTTTCAAAATAATGTTCATGTATCTCACAACTTAAAAATATACACAATCTATGTAAATTAATAAGCATCGGAATTTAAATTATTAATTTTCTCATAAATGCATATTAATTATTAATGGTGGATATTTCTAGGTCTCAGAAAGCGGAGATAGATTCGGAGCACTCGAAAAAAAATGACAAATTAAAAGCTTTTGAGGAACTCTTCTTTAAGGACTTTAAGATGCCTTTGAAAAAGCCCTACATCGAGCAGAAGGATCCTTCATTAGGAAATCCTTTCACTTTGCTTCGAACTGTGGAGGCTTAGCTCTCGGCTATTCCGTAGCTGGTTTTTCTTATTACATTCCTTTTTCTTTTTCGTTTAACGATGCCTTGTAAGGTAAGTCTCTGTGTTCCAGTTACTTTTCTATCTGGTAATTGAAAGAACGTTTTATAAAACAGAAAAAAAACTACGGAATATAAAATTGTTCCATGGGACTCTTACGGCTACTGGGTATAAAAATGAATATACTACTCCTAAATTCAAGATAATAATATTTATTAACAAATCGAATAAAAGAATACAATGAAATTATTAAGAATTAAATTATTAGACTAATATGAACTTACAATAACAATATTCTAAAGATTTTAACCTAGGCCTAACTCTTATTTAATTACTAGAATATTATAAAATATCACTAATACTAAGTAGCTTAACTATTTACATAAATTTTTATAAACACAATAAAATTACACTATACTAATTAACACTTACAGTTCACTAATAAAAGTCCACCGTCCCTAAGATTCTCCAAATACGACAAACTGACACAGAATATAATAAACAGAAACGGTTTATTACACTCGCGAGACTGTCACAGTTCACTGACACACAAGTTTATCACACTGACTGGTTTACCACTGAATGCCTCCAGGTATATATCAAGGTGGAACGTTCTAGACGCGCGGTAGTGGGGGAGGCCGTTCTCGGATATTACAGATGGTTCGAGAACCTTCTTAATCTCTTCTGCCGACGGGCTTAAGACGTTAATACTTTCCTCTCTCTCTCTGACCGTAACAATATTAACAAATAATGCTAGTATAAATATTTATTATTATGAAATAATAATTACAATTTTTTCTTCTTTTTCTTTCGCATCACCCTTATAGTGCCTTTCAGTGTAGGGAAGCGCTTAACCAGGACTGCCACTCTTCCCTGTTCCTAGCTAGGTTTCTCGCCTGACGGATATTTTTTGCCTCTTTTTCTGCTCAAACGTTCGACATATTCCAGATAGGACATTCTGGGGCGTCCTATAATTGCAATTTAAAAAGTATAAATTATTTAAGTATCAAGATAAATAAAAGAGACATAAATCATAAAAAGGAAGCGATAGGATATTCCTAAAAACAAAATCATAAGTCTCCAAAATACTTGAACAAAAACCACCAGCCGTCAGATTTACCAATAGACTGGCTGTTCTTGTTTCAGTATTTTGGAGAATTTAGGCTTTGTATTGGATATTTTTCCAAATTTATTCTTAATAATTATTTTAAAATGTTATTAATTGCAAGGAAGTGAAAAAACGATTATAAGTATAAGTGAAGATGAACTAAATGAGACCATAAATTCTTGGAAAACATTCAGAATTATGCCTAAAAGGTTTGCTATTGCCACTTTTAAAACAAAGGGTTGTTAATCTTACGTTGTTGACATATGTTTGTTCGTTTTCAAATTAATGGATAGCTATCCAAATAACTATAGTTATTGCTCACTTCAATTTTAAATACATCTAAATCAGGGATTCATCATTGATTAAGTAATATCAAATTCATGATGACATTAGGAACAAGAAGTTCTTAGAAGACCGAATCCAAAATTATTTGGAACTAAAACCCGAAATCAGCTAAATTTAATTTCATACTAAATTATATATTTGATTATAATTTCCTTTTCTTTCCCAACTAGTTTCATAAACCAATCTTACGATCCCACTTGTCATAACTAAATGAAATTCGAATTAAAAATATACATAAACATTGTTCCTTCAAATTCGTGATTAATCAAAGACTAACGTGGAAAATGTTTTTTTAATTGTAATTTTTCGTGAAGGTAACTAAATTCTGAAGTCTATATTTATTTATTCTTCTTTTGTGGTTCTTCATGTTTTTTTAAGCCTGTCTGAGATACCAGTAATAATGTCTCAACGGTACCATTAGCTAAATAATTAATAAATTAGTTATTAAGAAAGGTAAATTATAAATTATATAATACAACTCATTTATCTCATAAGTTAGTATTCATCATGTACTTGGAAAATTTGCTTAAATGCAATGCTGATATCTATTATTTAATAAACATATTGTGTCTGGATAAGTTGTATGACGTGTCTAATGCCGTATTTTTATAGTTAAAATAATTCAATGGATGCAGAAGTAGACCGTTAGGATATTTCAATAAAATGATTCCGCTCTTTCTGCCAAGAAAAATTCCATTCTTAATTTCATATTTTCCATATTACTACCATAAGTCATTAATATATTCTCGACAGTAGACAAACCAATTATAGTTTACTTTAATTATTGTTTATGATTTGCCGTTAAAATGATGATATTTTATTAAAAGCTGTGACCCGGAGGTAAAGGGCACAAAATGGGTAATATATATTATTTTGAGTTAATTGTCATAAATAAATACTATAGTCAATATTTTCGATTACTTATTAATGCCATTAATAATGCGAACAATTTTCTTTAAGCAAAATTTGAACTAAGTGGAGGACTATTTGAAATTATTGTCCATATGTTCTTTTTCCGGGATGGACCGAGTAGTGTTGGTTTTGCTTGTCAAGCTTTCGCTCATCGTGTTGTGAGCTTCCTCAGGGCTAGTCAGTAAATGAAGAGCGGATGGTGGAGTCATGGTATATATTACCTGACAATAAATCTATTGTTTATTCATGTTAGGTACAAGCTACATGTGATCACATCCGCTCTTCATTTACTGACTATCCCTGAGGAAGCTTACAACACGATGAGCGAAAGCTTGGTAAACAAAACCAACACCACACGGTCCATCCCGGAAACAGAAAATATAGACAATACCGCAGACCGTGGAAGCCAACGTGAATATTTGAAATTAATTCATCGTACTATCCAAATTTATGCTCAAAGTATTAATATTACATGTTTACGGACGGTCGTTGGCAACTAAATCCATTAATATCTATGCTCTATTGGTTCATAGTTATTAGGGAAAGTGGCCCTACATAAGTCCCCAAAGGGGTCCCATTCATCTAAATAACCTTAATTAAAATAGAAGACTGGTTAAATAATACGCATTTTTGAACCATGATTTGATTATTTACAGCCTATTTATTAATTGCTATTTTAATCAATAAATACCGTGATCTTTTCGTACATTTTTAATGAACTTGTCTAATTATATATTCTTGACTTAAAATGAAAAGAAAAACAATAAGTATTTAAAAATCAAATTATATAAATTAGCCAAGTAACTTTGATAATGTTTTCTTATGAGATCAAGCTTTTTCTGCACATGAAGACCTAACAACTATACTAGATTTTTTAGATAAGTGGTACAATATAACATCTATGAGAAGGATGATTGAAAATTTTACTAATTATTTATTCTCTTTATAGATTTAAAGCAAGTAAATTAGATTTTCGCAAATGGAATTTGAGGAATACAAATAGGAATTTGACGAGACGTAGATAGGACGCAAAATTTGTTGTATTAGATTTCTACGTCCAGTTCAGTAGAGAGAGATAAAGATTTAAGTAGGTTGGAATGTAGTTTTCCATTACCTGTTATTACAATGATGAGTTTATCGCGATTTTCCTTTATAATTTTTACAGAAAATTTACTGATTATATTTCGAAAATAAATTATTATTGTTATTTTTACCCCTGTGGCAGTTCTATTCCAGAATTCAACCTTGTTGAGAATCGTGAATAAACCAGATATAACTAAATGCCTGCTTTTATAGAGAAATGTTTCATCCACTAGATTAAAATATTAGGATAGAGATCTTAAGAAAACGTTTTCATCCGTTAAATCCATTTCGAAGTGACTAACGAAGTGTATAAGATTCTCTTCCGATTCATCATGCCATCAATAAATTCTTTATAGATTTTGACCGGATCAGACAGAGCTCATAAGATTTCAAATTATCACTAACAAATTTTCTGAAAAAAGACTTTATGATTAAATGAGAACTTATGTTGTCTTACAGCACCTTCACTATTTTTTATGATTTTCTAACATTTCATTTAAATCATATTGATGCTTTTCATTTCACAAATGTGTTAAGTGCAAATTTTTCAAAATGGGTTTTGTTATAGAAGTAATGTTGAGATCAGGAAGTCATAGATCATATGTTGATATATAGAGAAGCTGTGAAGGTAACAAAAATATATTGTGTGCTTAAACTTGAACTGTATTTCTTTGTTACATTACTATCAAAGTTGACTCCTATAAAATCTTGTTTTCGGCACTTAACACATTTGTCAACTTAGGCATCGATATTCACTCGTTTGAAAACTTCTTTGAAGTTTACACTCAACTACTGTACCTAACGATACTTTTACTAAATTATATGCACTTGATGACTTAATCTCAATAAACCTTGATTGACAATTTCATTACTTTTTTTTAACATGCTCTATTGTTAAATTTACAAACGATTTGACTATTTTATGTTTAGCTGTCCTTCGCATTGGTTTCATTTGGATATGAGGTATTACAATAACTTCCTCACATTAACAATTCCTGTTTCAGTTTTGAGTATACACGAACTAATTCTTCTGCACTATTTCACATTTCATTATTTTATAATTAAATGGTTTTAAAACCTTTTTACGGAAAAAGCGCGTCACCATAAGAGATGAAATCATTCAATAAAAAAAAATATATTCTTGAATAATAAAGAGTAATTGATATCTTTATTATATACATAATACGTTATTGAGTATTTGGATGGATATTTGATGCGATAATATTGAAATACGCCTAGGCTGATAGATTCCATTATAATATATTCATTGGAAATATTTTCTCTTTACTAAAGATGAATCACAAAGACTTTCATTGCAGAAGAAAAAAATGCAAAATCAACTTTCGATGGCGTGAATGAATTGCACATAATTACTGCATTTTCCTTACTGGAGATACTCATTGCAACAAAGGAATGTCACAGCATTGTGAAGATTGACAAAACTTCGAGAACTCAAACGTCGAGAAAATATGAGATGAAAATAGTTGACTGGATGATCTAATGTAAAGGAGATAGTTGGGGGGGTGCAGTCAAAAAGAACACTGAATAAGTAATAAACTTATAATTATGTGCCGACGTTTCGACCTACAGTGTAGGTCATCTTCAGGGCGATTTGGAGAGCGAAGTCGTTAGATGTAACGGCTGGCTAGCAATGTTACATAAATAGCGAGGATTGCTAGCCAGCCGTTACATCTAACGACTTCGCTCTCCAAATCGTCCTGAAGATGACCTACACTGTAGGTCGAAACGTCGGCACATAATTATAAGTTTATTACTTATTCAGTGTTCTTTTTGACTGCACTCCCCAACTATCTCCTTTACACACGTCGAGAAAATAGTATGGACGGAAATGCAGATGTGTGGGGTATGAATAATAAATGGAATCCTGGAAGCCATTACTATAAGATAGCTCCGTTTTGAAGTAATACAATCTAAAATTCGGATATTTAATGCAACTGTAAAGAACAAAAGTAAAGAACTCGAGACTACAGAAGTACGAAATTCGTTTAACGATTTAGTTGATATTACTAAAGCAAATTATTATAAAGTGGTGTAATCGACCTGCCCTCCTGAGAATAAACCTGTGGTTGTCCATTCTCATTCTGTTCCTCATGAGCTACCGAAGATTGATTTACCGATATTCCCGGGGAAATTAGAGGACTGGAATAGATTTTATTCTCTGTTTGACTCTATAGTTCATAGGGAAGAATCTCTATCGCCCAATAGAAAATTTCACTATCTTCGAAGTAGCTAACGCGACGAAGCTCTGTCACTGATCTCGGGCTTCGCCTTAGACGAAGATAATTATTCACTCGCTTACGACACATTGATCTCTCGTTATCAAAATAAAAGGCGACTAGCCAGATTTTATATCTAGAAGGATTTTACCCCTTTAAACAATTATTCAGCTGCCAGTTTGCAGAGATTTTTATCTGCATGAAAATAATTTTTCCGCGTTATCGGCTTTAGGCATTGAAGGCATGGGATTTCATGGGAGGACTTGAAGGAGATTTCATCCAACTTTATTTAGCTCTTACCAATTTAGACCAGGGAATTAGAAAAGCGAATAAAATCATCGAAGAACGAATAAAATCAACAGACATTCCCTCTTATAAGTATTTAATTAATTTCGTTACTGAACGAACAAGAATATACGAGATATTGGCTCAAGAAGGACGATCAGAAAGCCTAGTAAAGAAAAATCACACTCTGCGAATTCCACTATACGATATAACAATCCCAACTCTGATAAAGAACAAATATCTTCGGGAATTGTTACTATTTTACCCTTGGGAAAAGAAAATGATGCTGCTGCTACCAAAGCTAATTGCGATGCTCAATTCGACCAAATGAAAATTCAGGCAGTTGGTTCTAAGGAACAGGTTCAGTCTCACCGACTGAAGTAGAACTAAAGGCCTCTGCATCAAACTACCGACGGAGATATTCTTGTGGCTCGCACAAACGAACTGATTGGGCCGCTAATCTGGCCAGACTGCCCGAATTTCATCATATAGCCGAGGAAAACTAACTGAAGGTAAGTATAAATCAGAGCAGTCGATACAACATGAAACGCCGAAAAGATCGTTTCCACCCGGAGGACAAAGGAGGAAAAGAAAAATAAGAAGACACTGTAATAGTTATTTGTGCTATGACAATTGTAGCAGTTATACCAGAATACGATTCATTCTAATATTAATTTTACAGTAAAAATTGGACTGAGTATAGCGTAATAATTTAGAAACCGCAAGTTTTTGTAAAACCGAAATTATTTTTGGTCTTTAATCCATTAGGAATATCCAGCTATAAACAAAAAAACGTCTATATACAACGATAACTCATATCATTTCACTCGTTACCATACAAATGTCTTGAAATTTATAGAAACATGTAGACAAAAAATCGATTAGGTTTCTTAAATTTGTAGGTTTGAATAATTAAGTAAATAGAAGCATATCCAGTTGTTCAATTACCAAAATGATTGTACGATTATTTTTTTTTCTAATCAAAATAATTCCCGATTGGTTACCGGTCAATTGGATTCTCTTAATTTTAGTTCATTCAAACCATATTAAACAAAAATGAAGTCATCATACTTCTCAACGATTTATCAGCTGTACGTTGCGTTCATAAACCGTCTAAAATATTCGGATACTCCGCCAAGCTGTCAGAGAGAAGGGTAAACATAATTTATTGACTGGGTTGTATTCGAACCAATTCTAATAACTCAGCTCCCATCACTCTAAAACCATAGGAACTTAGGCTTAGACAGCAGTAATTAAGGTATGAAGCATATGCTTATCATAAATTTCAAATATTTACTGACAGCAGAATTTTTTTCTGTTATTAATAGTCATAAACGTATATTAAAAGTATGATGTTAGTCTCAGTTACATGATTCCATGTATTAGAAAAACATATCGTCACTATTAAAATGTTTCAATGAAATGTTTGTTACCTGCATACAGCAAGCGAAAAAAAAATAGTCCTAATTTATTATCAACTTCAAAATTTCATTTGAAATTTAATATTTTGTAAAAAAATAACCAAAGTGTTACTTAATTATGGCGATCCGGATTCTATATGAGTTCATTCATTAGTTCTAACGTGTGTTTTACTTAATTATCACTTCAATATCATTAGGGGGGTTTCCCTTTGGGGAAACAAATGAAGTTTAGGGAGAACGACATTTGTCAAGTTTATTACTATTCACCTCATTACTCAGATTAGGAATTCCGAATCGGCCAATTCAATTATATCTGTCATTAATAACTGAAGCTATTTACTCATTTTAATTATACTGAAACATTTTAAGTTATGGACATATTACTAGACTTTCTCCAGCATGATTCACCAATATAATAAATATATTAAATAAGTAACAATTATTGTTACTTGCATGCAAAAAACCAAGTCAACCACACAATGGATTGGCTGAGTAAAAAATAGGTTTACAAAAACAAAAATAGAACCAAGTGATGTTATAGACAAAGTAATATAAGTCTATAACAATGAACAAGGCAGAATAGTGGATGGAAATGTCAGACAAGGAAGCATTGAAGAAAACAGCAACAAATGGACATAGGAAAGAAAAAGTGATAAATGGAGAAAAGATGAAGGAAAATATGGAAAAACCGACGTCGTAATGTCTTGCGGAGATCCTGGTGGGTTCATTCGCAAGAAAATGTTTGGTGTTAATGAATGAAAATGAATATTCAAATTCTATAGAAATATTATTATATTTTATATATCATAAAATTAATATACATGCGGATGTTATTCAATGACTCAGGGAATAGTGGAGCAAAATAAATACAGACGTAAGTAGATGATTTGGTTTGTGCCTTAAAATATCGCTCCTTGAGGATATTACTAAAAAAAACTAATTTTTCAATAGAAGCAGTTGAAAGGTCCATGTGTGTTTAATGGAATACAAATTTAGTTATTGGTTTAGCAGAGCATTCCTCCTGTAATGATGGCATTTAAATTCTTTCATTAACCATCAGAAATTTTGAAACTTGAAAAATTATGTCATTATTCTCATAAAAATTCAAAATCGAACATTCTGATTTTACTCTCAAAGTATTACTTTATTAAAAAAAATATTGGATATGGAATATCAGAATTGGCGCTCCTTAATTAAAAAACTTCAACCAGTACAATAGCTATTGAAGATTAAATTAAAAATGCCAATACCCTGTTTGCTTTGAAGAAGCAATATGTATTTCTAGCTATTGTTACGGTCACAGACAGGAAGACGGAAGCAAGTGATTAACGCCTTGAGTCGTCGGCGGGATATGTTAAAATAGGATTAGAACCTTCTTAATGCCTTCCGACAAAGGAGATGTTCGAGAAGATTCTCGACATTCCCAGAATATTCTTTCACTACTTCCATGTTCTAGAATGTTCGGCCTTGCCTATTTAAATACCTCGAGTCAGTCTGAGAGTAGACCACGCACGGTGACGATCTGTAATAAGTGAGTGTCAGTGTGATAAACTATTCAGTGTTGAACCGGCCCGTGTAATAAGTGTATGATACAGTGAACTGTGATAGTCTCGCGAGTGTAATAAACTGTTTCTGTTTGTTACTGTGTGTCAGTGTTCATACTTGGAGAATCTTACGGTCGGTGGACTAGTGAACTGTAAGTGTTAATTAGTAGTTAATAATTGTAATAATAATTAGTTGTGTAATTTTATAATATTCATACAAATTTATGTAAATAGTTAATTCATTTAGAATTAGTAATATCTTGTACTATTGTAATAATTAAATAGGCCTAGGTTATAATAAATATTTAGAATATTGTTATTATAAATTTATCCTAGTCTAATAATTTAATTGTTTGTAACTTAATTGTATTCTTTTTATCACTTTATTAATAAACTTTAGTATCTTTAATTAAGGGATTGTTTAATTCATTTTAATACCCAGTAGCCCGTAACACGATTATTAAAAAAAAAACATGTTTGGTGGAAAAAAAATCAAGGAAGTTTGTAGGCTGAATCTATCCTTTTCTTTTGTTCAGTTTCCATAATCCTGTAAAGTGATTTCTCCCAATTCAAACAAGAATCCAAGGCAAACTGCCGCAAGAAATTATGTAAGCACCTTCATAGAACGTTAACTAGGAGAACAAACAAGAGAATAATATAGATTTAATAAAACTGATACTTGAGCACAGTGATACTTTTTTTTTGTTTCGCATTATAAATATATCATTATTTTATCTTTCAGTAACAACAAACTGTGAACAAAACACCGAATTATGACTCACTGGTGTAGACAATACATTTTAGAAAATAGTACCATGATATTAATTTTGTAGGATTTGTCTGAAACAATTCATTACAATGCATAAATTAATGTGACTCTACAAAATACAATTTATAATATATTCGCATTTCGAGGGAGACACCGAAGAGAATATTTAATCAAAAAGAAGGCTTTGTGGAACAAGTTGAAATAAAAGGGAGATATATGATTGTTCCTTTATATAGGATTGTTTTGATATGTACATAACGCTCCAAACAATCAATGTATTTATTTCGGTTTAACTACTCTGAGAGTAAATAACAGTGTTCGGTTTTGTCATTAGTGGTTTGAATTAATTGTTGTGGACAATTGTTTTATATATATATATATATATATATATATATATATATATATATATATATATATATTAATATAGAGTTGGATCAATATCGAAGATTCGCACCATTTAGGACTGGTCTCCGGCCAAAAAAGAAGAATGCCCAAGAAAAATTGAAATCTGTCCAGGCGTTCTCATTCTATATTAATATATATATATATATATATATATATATATATATATATATAAATATAAAAAGAGAGTGGCGTTAGTTACTAGGCTTATAACTCAAGAACGCCTGGATCAATTTCGAAGATTCGCACCATTTAGGACTGGTCTCCGGCCAAAAAAGAAGAATGCCCAAGAAAAATTGAAATCTGTCCAGGCGTTCTCATTCTATATTAATATATATATATATATATATATATATATATATATATATATATAAAAAGAGAGTGGCGTTAGTTACTACGCTTATAACTCAAGAACGCCTGGATCAATTTCGAAGATTCGCACCATTTAGGACTGGTCTCCGACCAAAAAAGAAGAATGCCCAAGAAAAATTGAAATCTGTCCAGGCGTTCTCATTCTATATTAATATATATATATATATATATATATATATATATATATATATATATATATATATAAAAAGAGAGTGGCGTTAGTTACTACGCTTATAACTCAAGAACGCCTGGATCAATTTCGAAGATTCGCACCATTTAGGACTGGTCTCCGGCCAAAAAAGAAGAATGCCCAAGAAAAATTGAAATCTGTCCAGGCGTTCTCATTCTATCAAATGCTGGTTCCGGTATTGCCAGTAGATGGCGTTGTGTGCATCAAATTATAGCTCCAGAATTTCCAGTAGATGGCGTTGTGGGCATCTACTTTTGACTGAGCTGATTTATTGGCAGTCTTTTCATCGCATACTATTGTGCTGTGCAGACGTGCGTTGTTATTTATCAGCATTTTTTCAAGTTCTATCAAAGTTTTATCTTCTTTCGGCAGTCATTGTAATTCGATTTGATTTAATACATTGTTTTGAAACGAGTTTTTGTGAAAATTACCAGGGAAATGTGATTTCATAGAGGTGCGTTCAGTTTGATGAAGTGCACATTGTGAATGGTTATGTTATTTGCATCGACGATCAATCCAAACGTTAATTTCGGATTGTGCAATTAATTTTTACATGGGTTACTTTGAAAATCAATTCGAATTCTGTGTTTATTTCATTCTGATTTATCATTTTGATGTGGAATTCTATTTTCAAACGGTAAGTTGCCAGCGAAGATGTTGATTTTGTGAGGTTATGACATTTGAGCACATGTTTTCATTAGTGTCTATTTGTGAGGTATCGATAATTCCTTAATTGCTTTGGTGACATTCATTTTTTAGTGTTATTCCCAATGCCGTGAGCCAGAAGATCTAATCTTTCGCATCGAACCCTTAATGCAAGTAGAGTTCGGAATATCGCCAATCAACTGAATATGGATGAACAATATATCACATGAGAACAGCCCCCTTTTAGTATGGCCCGACTTCGTGCACAAAAACATAAGAAGAAAGACAGACGGCAAATGAAACGGCTCAGTTAACACTGAGAAATCGTTGAGCAAATCAAACAACTCAACAACGTGAAAATCGAAATAAACGCGTAAGAAGTGCTTCAAGGGTTGATTTGAATCGAGTTGCGTTTCGTTACGATTGTACAATTGACCATAGCTCGCATCCTTCCATTCAAATTGGCCTAATAAAGGTTGTGTGAAACCATTGTGGTGCATTTAAGTTCGCTGGAGAAACGCCTGGACAGTGCTGTCTCAGTGGCAAGGTTAAATTGCTACCATTGCCCTTGCCACCAGACCCATAGCATTCTTTTCTTCTTGGTGAAACATCAGAATCACGTCATTTTCTATCGAACACTTGGAAATATAACGGATGCTTTCAAATGACTTCATTTTTAGCGGATATTATTGAGGATGAAATCCGACATTGAAGGTAATGAAAGATTTTTTCCCCCTTTATATACATATTTATATATATTAATAAAAGATTAAAAAATAAATGTAATTAAAAAAATTAAGATTAAATAAATTCAAGGAAATCATTGATTCTAATTTCGTTACCGATTCTACAGATCCAAGGCCAAATTCACCATCGAATTGGATCATTGCTACCGCTTGAAGACGCACAACATAAATTTCTCCAAATCTACTTCATGGGTAATGTGGAAAATCAACTTGATCAGCGCCAAACAATCAATACGGCAATGAGAAAAGGAATTCTTCGATATCTGCAGCAGTTACTTGGTTGGAGTAAAACTGGGTTGGATCGCATGCCAAGTGATGACTATAAGGTTGTGATCAGATCGGACAAACGACCTGCCGAAACGCACGAATGCCAATTTAACGCTCCGACAATAGATGAGGTTGTAGTTGTGGTTGTTGGCAACAATCTGGAATGACGCGATATTGTGCTCACACGTCGGGACTCTGGGCAATTCCAACATCGTTCATACGATGCATTGTCAAACGATCCATCTGCCAAAGTGTTCTCCAAACAACTGCTAACTATTGGCAATGGTCCTGTTCTTGTCTATACATCGAATGGATTCATTTTGTTCTCGCCGAATTTTTGTAATGTAGTCTCAACGAAGGAGGAGTTCAAGAACCAAGTGTTTCCGAACATCATTGCTAACCACAAAAGCTACGATTGGTTGAGTGACAGAGAAATTTTAGCGGCAAAAAACAAAGATTTGGATCACTTAAACTCCACAATTCAAAATTAAATTGTTGGTTCCCGGCATTACTTTAAATCCATCGACTGTGTAACAAACGAAGACGAAGCAACCAACTCTCCAACTGAGTTTTTGAATTCATTGGATGTGCCTGGCTTGCCACCGCACAATTTACAATTGAAAGTTGGTTCCGTCGTCATCATGCTTCGTAATCTCAATCAACCAAAATTATGCAACGGAACGTGTTTAGCGGTCACAAAACTCATGAGCAATGTGATTCACACAAGAGTATTAAAAGGAAAGCTCAAAGGTGAGGGAGTTCTCATTGGAGTTTAAATGAATCCAATTTCCAAATCGTCTCGCATTCGCCATGACAATCAATAAATCACAAGCGTAATCTGATCTATAAGCAATAATTGCATTACAGTTCAAATTAAATATTGATAACATTGTTTTGTTTATTTCATTTGTACTTATCGAAAGTATTAATGAATATATTTTAAAATTTGTATAGAAAAATCTCTTAAATCCCCAATCTCAGATAAGAATGTTTGCAAAGCAAATGAGAAAAAAATACTGATCTACCAAAAATTTCTTGTCATAATTACAATAATAATATAAAAAGAAAAAAAACACAATTGAAACTATTTGAAACATGTTACTTTTTTAATCATTATTTTCGTTTTAATTCAATGAAACTTATTTTGTTTTAATTCATATTTAATTAATATAATGATGGCAAATTCCAGAAATGTCAAAGAAATTTGTATCGTTGCAAGATGTTGCGAAAGGGTTGAAAACATTGTGCATAGAGGTTGAAGAATATTTCATATAGTCGAAACAATAAGTTATTAAGGTGTGTTCACTAGCAATAACCATTGTTGATTGCGTGATATATTGCGAGTATTATATCCAGAAAAAACATTCAATTTATACAGTTGGGAATTATGTGTTTTGGAAATATAGTTATGCAATATTATGGGCGATTGATTTCCAGGAAAAAATGTTATTTAACGGGTATATCCCGTCTGCTTGAGAAAATGAAGAAACTGTGACCGAGGTTATTGTTCCTAAAGCGAGTCATCTCTATTCGACAATTTTAAGTGATTAGTAATATTAGTCTGGCATTGGTACGATCTATACTTATATGAGAGATGAGTTATAGGATAACGTTCATACGATGGTTCTCTGACCCTGGAACCACCATGTTTGGTCAGTATTGTATATGACATTGCTTATTAAGAAGTTCACTGCCACAACAGGACAAGGTTACTTCCTGGGTCTGACAAGGGGCATTCATCCTTATCCCTCCCACATCTTCTATCCGTGTCTGTAGATCGCCAAGACTTGTAATGTAATCTGCACTTCTGTTTAATAAAGTACTATTTAAGTCTGACTCTCTTTTTGACTTCGATAACTGGCGCTCGAACAAGCACATCAGCATCTACTACTCGTAGCTCTGCTTCGCTGTTTCCAGAAGAAGATTCCTCTGCACTGAACCATCGTAAGGTTGTACAGCAGGTCTTCTCTTCAAATACTTCCAGGACAAACTCATCGAAGGGATCCGGAAGAAAGATATTATGGGCAATATCAGGATAGGTACCATTGTGTACACGAAAATAGTGTCGAACAATGCTAAGGACGTTTTGCGTCACTCAGAGTGATTGCTATCAGAGAGCATAACTTGGTCACAGTTCGAAATGTGGCTGAGCCCAGAAAACATATAACTGTTCATGTCGAACAGCTCAAGATTCCAGCTCGGGAAGCCAACCCATAACAGTATACTTTATTTAGGTCTGTGATGTTATTTTTAAGGAAGCATTTCTTTTTTATATATTTTTTATTTGATTTAATGTGTTATCTGAAGTAATTTTGGAGCTTATGTTAGAGGTGCAGTGGAACAGTTTATTTTCATTTCTCTTATGGTAGTTTTTGTAAATTAACTTATTTGTATATAAATATTTTTTGTTAATTATGAATGGTAGTAATACAGATTAAGGTGGTAGTAAGGTCTTTTATTTTTATTTTTATGATAGTAGAATAAGATTCAAGTAATTGGTAATTTCTTTTGGTTTTGTGTTCTTTCTCTGCAATTTTTTGTTTTGAGTTTACGAGGATGTTCGTAAACTGGCAGGGGGGAGTTAAGACAAGACGATGATCGCTAATATCAAGCTGGCATTGTTAACAGCTGTTAGATTCTATAAATAGAGGACGAAGATGGCAATAAAGTCTGTGTTTAACCAGACTTCATGCGTGTTGTTATTCTCCAAAATTTCTCTTTTTTTTTAATTTTATGTGTGCCGAAGCTCATAAGTTATATACATATATACCTATACTTACGTTAAATATATGCCTATATATACATGAGAAGAAACTGGTCAGTCGATGTCGCATCATATGAAGTCAATAAGGTTAAGTTAGGCGGGGCACGTAGCTCGAAGGAGTCCGTCAGGACGCCTCTAAACAACTATGAATGCCTCAGTATATAAATGTCAACTATGTATGTCAACAAAGATGCTGCGGAGCTTCATATAGCATACTGGAAATTAGTGGCACTGGTGGAGAAGGTTGGTAAAGGCGGCCAAAGATCTACAAGGTCTGTAAAGCCAACTGAAAAAAATATACACCTGAGAAATCAATATTAGTCTTTTAAAGTCTTTTTTCTGTTAACGAAACCTTTATCACTAATTACGTGATGTATAAACCACTCAGTCGTTATTTTTCCGTTAAATTCTTATTTTTAATTCCCTATAAATAAATAATAAATCATAAAGAAAGGTATCTTCCCTTTTATGAGACACCGTGACTAGAGAGGCGTAAAACAAGATAATTGAAGGGGCCTCAAGTTAATTGGTGGACTCCAATAACAGGACATGGCCAGTACACTTCTTCCTGTACTAAACTCATCTTATAATTTGTTAATAATAACTGGTATTATAATACAACAATAATTGTATTTTAACTTCAACGATTTATGTTTTTTACTCAGGCTGGAGTAGCATTTATCAATTAAAAGAACTAAAGTTTTATGATTATTTTTATGTAAACTATTTGCAACATATTATAACGAAACAAGTTAATGATCTATTTTGAAATTCCTGTTATTTTAGTTTGTTAATAATAACTCAGATGTTCACCAAATAATTTTTATAATATTTTTTTTTGAAATATATATCTGCAAATATTAAATTATTTCAATATATATTTTCCACAGTAATACTCCATTTAAGTTAGAACTAATGGCGTTGAAGGTTAAAAAAATACATAGTTTAAAACAAAAGAGCTCCCGGAGGAATAATTTATTACTGAGACAGGCAACTTTGTGGAATTAAGGGCGCTATGGGAATGCTAAATGTACACATGGGCTACGAGCAGACTATATTTCCCTAAGCTTCACATCTTCAACGGTCAATAAATTTTAGATAACAAACTTTGGATCAATTTGAATGTTTTCGTTAAATTATTTTTTTATTTGTAGAATACCAAAATCTTATTCATATTTCATAAATAATATATTTTTTTCTAACTGTAGTCAAATGTTTTTGGATCATATTAATCTTATTAACTCTACTTGTATGTTTTATTTAAATGTATACTTTTAAATTAAAACTATAAGAGAATAGCTTAAAGTTTATCCATAGACTTGAAAGTTAATCCTTAAAATAAATAAATCACTTTGATTTGAAGTATGATAAGTGCTTTTTTATTGCATGAAACTATATTTGAATTCATGAATGACTTTATCTGCATCCCCGGGGAATATGTCGAATTTAGTCAATAGATGGCTTGGAATGCAATGGAGTTATGTTGCATATTATAACTCAGATTCAAGCAAGTGTCTGACTTAGCTACTTAAGTTCTAAGAGAATAACAGGATTCCGCTTCCTTAATTGCAAGAAACTCAGTTTTGACAAATTTAGATTTAACCACTTATAAACCCCGGGGCGTCAAATATTCATTTTATTAATATCATTTTATCACTCCATACAACTTCATTTTGAAATATATATTTGACTAAATCAATTTTTTCATGATAATTTATTTTACTCCATCAAAACTACTTGTTTTTTCTGTAATATTTTTAAAGCTTTTTTCCCTGATTTATTTCATTGAAATTTGATAGAATTATATGAAAATATTGTAGTTCTAAGACCCTATCTATAATGGAGAAAGTAAATGTGAAAATCTTGGCTGTCGGCCATTTTTTTTTCGTATTCCGAAAACTTGTCAAGACTTGTACATCATGTAATTTACGGCACTGGGGTCGGCGACCCCATGGTCTATTAAATACAAATGAAATTTGGCAACCTAACTTTACAAGCAGCCCAGAGGCATGTTGGCATTTTTTCTTTTTTTTTATTACAACATAGTAGTAACTTTTAACCATAAACCAATCTAACCACTTTTATTACCTATTATTTATTTGTATTAGCTGTGAAACTTTAATACCGTGTTAAAAATATGAGAAAGTTCAAATTAATATTTCTGATATTTTATCTTATTCAACTTCCTTGTTTCTTCTTTTAAGTGTGTTATTTTTAAATTACATTTCTAACGATTTATTTGATAATTATAGTCAAACCATGATTTGTCAATGTTTATATATATATATATATATATATATATATATATATATATATATATTCATTTTTTTATAGTAGGTACTGTCATTTGCAACATGCATTCAAATTTTATAGTGATACAGAGCTATTTTATAGTTATACACAATTGAAAACAGTTCAAAAATTGTACAGTTTTGAATGCTTGTTTGGGAATATTAAATATCAATTGTAAATCCTAGGCAGTTTTATTTCAATCTACAAAAATTTTGAAACCACTATGCGGCTTGGAATAATAGCTGGAAGTTCCCTTGTTTTTTTCCTTTTCTTTCTTTCTTATGTTACGTTAAAAATCATAAACAATTAATATACTTTTTTAGTTTTAATTAGTAAGATGTATTTATGAAGAAAAATAAAGGATTATTAAAACCCGTTTCATTTTTTAAATATCTAAATTTATTTTCAATGAGTCTTGAAGTTGATTACAAAGTTTGCTATGATTATTCTTTATTCACTATTACTATCATGAATTTATAATTCTTATTATATTTAATAATTATTAGATTAGATGAGTTCGCTGAAACCAATACTTTGTCTGTATAAATCATGTGGTATAAGGATCGCGGATGTATTACCTCTAAGCGGCTTTATGTCGAATATAAACTACGCGATTCAGTAGTAATTTTAGTTTGAAATCATCCTAAAGTTTGTCGAGATAGAGAGAGATAGATAGAGAAAGAAAGAGGATTATTTCTAAAGAGAGTTACATTACAGAATACTTTTTGCGCCCTTTATATATCTGTTTATGCAAATGACAGCATATGATTTCAAATGTCAAATGAAGGTCGTACAAGCCAAAAACTGAAGGTATTATTTTACCCTAACCCATTTTACCTATGGTAATATTTGTTAGAGTTTTTTTTTAATTACAACTTAAAAATTAATTTATTGAAGATATTTTAAATACTCCCGCTATCCGCTATAGCCGCTAGTTCAATCATTATGTAAATTAATTTTTAATATTTGATAAGCCATAATCGTTACTTTCTATCTATTTACCCTGGCTAGGAGCTAGGTAATAAATGTCGGTGTAATTTCCCTCCGGGGATTGGAAAGCTGCTTACGGCGAGGTTAGTCACTCAACCCCTCGGCTGTGATGACTTACATCCTCCTTCATGGTAAGTAGAATGAAATTGATACGCTCTTAGATTATTTTTAAATTACACCTTCCAAGGTATAAGACGCGAGATTGGAATTTCAGTCTATTTAAAAGTTAAAAGATATTAAATGATTCAATTTACCTGCAAACTATGTCTCTGGAGAATGATATTGCAATAAAGCTTTATAAATTAATCAAAAAAAGTTTCTACCATGGAAATACTAATACTACACTTGTCCTATTAGGTAAACATATCATTTCATTAAATAACTACTTAATGTCATCAGTAAACTTCTTAACTATATCCATCTTAACGTTTGCCATTTATCGATGAAGTACATATTTTTACAAATTTAAAAAAAAATATTTGCATTTTCCAGTACCTTTTAAATTGAAAAACTTGTATACAGTGGCCAAACTACTTTTTTTGTAAAGATGGAAATATTTTTTATTTTTTTTTTAGGTGAGAACTTCTTTATTCGCTTTTAGCAACTTTCGTTAGGGGAAACATTTTTGGGGTTGCGTCACCAGCTTGAGTGACATGCTCGTGACTTATTGTGCAAGTATAGTGATGTGTAACGTCCTGTGTATGCGTTATACAATTTATTTTAATCAAATGGAGAACGGAGATAGTTGGGGGGTGCAGTCAAAAAAACACCAAATAAGTACTAGGCTTATATTTAGTAAGTGCCGACGTTTCGACCTACAGTGTAGGCCATTTTCATGGCTATGGGAGAGAAACAAACAGAACAAAAAATATATAAAAACGTTACAGTAACAAGAATATAGTGACATGTAATGTAGAAAATTAAAATAGTGACAGATATGATAATTAAAGATAACCAATATTAAAATAGTGACAGAACTGTCACTATTTTCATGTTATACATGTTCTGTCGCTATTTTAATATTCGTTATCTTTAATTTTTATATCTGTCACTATTTTAATTTTCTACATTACATGTCACTATATTCTTGTTACTGTAACGTTTTTATATATTTTTTGTTCTGTTTTTTTCTCTCCCATAGTCCTGAAAATGGCCTACACTGTAGGTCGAAACGTCGGCACTTACTAAATATAGATCTAGTACTTTTTTGGTACGTGTTTTTTTTACTGCACCCCCCAACTATCTCCGTTCTCCATTTTATCATCCAGTCAACTATTTTCCTCTTATACTTATTTTAATCAACTTTAGTTAGAATTCCATAGATTGAAGAATAATTGCATTTTACTAAAATGTCGTTTAATAGTTGTGTGCTTGATAATAATAATAACTTAAAACACCGATAACTTGTTTAACTATTCGTTTCTCCTAAAGGATGCTATTTCTCATAGATAAACGTCTCGTTTTATGAAATGACTAGCTTATGCCCGCGGCTTCGTTAGCGTGGAATTTGGTCTGCCACATAAAGTTTCGTGAAAGATCATTTAAAATAAATAATTTAATTATTTTTTAAAAATATAAGTTACTCGTACATCCAAAATTTCAGATGTCTAACTTCAAAACTGACGGATTCTATACAACCTTTGAACCCCTATTATATTAAAGGGGAAACCATTGTGGTGGAATTATCCAAATTTCTTTCTTAAACTATACAAAGAACCTATCAACAAATTTCAAGATTCTAAGTTCCTGATTTGCCTTTAATTATGTATTATTAAATTATTATTAAAGTGTTATAATAGGGAGGGAGCACATGCCCTTGCTGAAGCCTATGATGTATAACCTATTTTACTCAATAATTTTCATCCAAATCCGTCCAGTAGTTTTTGCGTGAAAACAAACTTTAACATTTATAATATTAGTAAGATTAGGAGGATATCAAACCAAATAGTTTCACTCATGTCCTTTCTGTTATTTTAACTACTATTATCATGTGATTTACCTTTAATTATGTCCTGTAATGGATTCTCCATCGTACCTAAAAACAGTCGGGGGGAGGGAGGGGTCACGTGCCCCTGTGTCCCCCCTAAATTCGCGCTTACTATAGCGTGTGTGTTATTCTGATATATAACCTATATTACTGTAAAGTTTCATCCAAATCCGTTCAGTAGTTTTTGCGTGAAAGAGAGACAAACATACAAACTTTCACATTTATAATATTAGTAAGATTAACATACAAATGATGTAAGTATTGTCGAACTTAACCAAGATAATATTGCTAAAAATGGAACCAGACTAAAGTTGATAGTTTAAATGTACAAATTTGAATAAAAAAATCTGACTATAATTGATTTAAAGATTCAAAAAGAAATTAGTTATTCCAAAAATGGAAAATTTAATTATTTCACTAACAGTTCTAATTTTGCAAAGGCATAATGAAACAATAAAGTAAAACACAACACCAAAAAAGTATTATGAGCAAAAACATTATACAATATATAAAAATAGAATGCCCCTCACAGCAAAAAGTAATTTCAGAAATCGTCTGGTAGTTGTCTTGTTTTGTTTAGCCTTTATGAAAGCTTCCAACTCGATGGATAGACCTTGACACAAAATAAAATAAGTTTATGGTTATCATTTTGTTTATATTTCTTTCCACACTTCTCCCCGAACTCCCAGACCAACCTCAATTCTTGATTGCATTTACATTGAATTTCTAAAAAAAAATATATTATAAACAAATTGAAATATTACCAACTGGAGTCTACTGGTCTTGTGTCTTGTGTCATGTGTTTATACACAAATAATAATAATAACGCTAACTCGTATCTAAAGAATATTGCTGTTCTAATACTCAGCTCTCTAATTAATTCAGTACACACTCTGACGCTTTCAGTGTTGCCGGAGAAGTAGGCCAGCAGCCATGTACCAAAAATAGGCTTTAGGTCCCAATACATTGATGAGAGCTGCATTTTTGATATGTTGTAAGGGAATGTCTGAATAGTGTAAATCCAAGTTTGCAACCGAAAAAAACGGATGAGAAAACTTTTGGTGGCTGAAAAACCTCGGGGAGACTGGGTGGCTCCCCCTGCATAGTAGTGCCTACTAGTACTACCATTTTTTTCTGTATAGGTAATTTACAAGTAAATATTTATAATTTAAAATTAACAAGCTGTTTTAGATCGATTCGTGGCGTACTAGGACATTATCTTATAACACCCACTTTCCCCGATTTTCCTTTTTTTTTAATTAAGAAGAGAAGTATAACATCTACAGGCCACATTATGCACTTAAATTAAAGCTAATTAAATTTACTACAACTCCATTTCACTTGACTTCCATCGTAGGATCACTCCTTCGGCCGTCGTTCCTCACTAAATTCGGCCGAAACTTAAAATTCTGACTTTTTGAAAAAAATTACTAATTTTCAAAGAGGCGTAGCTCAGAATCTATCACACATACAGGCCTCAGTCTTTCCTTGAACTAAAGCTAATTCAGAATATATTAGACCAAAGGAGCTGCGGTTGGACTCATATATTAGTAAATTTAATCTAAATTAAGAATGGTTACTTATGTTTTTTTAAGCAGATAAAGACCAAACATTGAATTAAATCAGAAAATTTTGAGTTTTTTTGGTCACCAAAAGTTTTCCCATCCGTTTTTTGATTTACTCTACTCTGGCATGCCCTTACAACATATCAAAAATGTAATTCTTTTCAGTTTTATTCGACCCTCAAACACCCTGGCTCTTGCCTAAAGGTCTCTTTCAGCATACATCAAACACAACACGGCAATATGGATAATTCATACACCACTAATTACTGAAGAGTGATCCATTTAATATTCAACCATTCCAGTTTATAAATAAATACTAACGATCAGAATAAGAGATGGGATTGGAGTTAGTTACCAGTGACCTGTAAAAATGAATTTATCTATATTTTTTTTTTTGTATTTATTATAACATTCTGAATTAAACATAGGTTATACTATAATAATGAAATATGTATTGCCTATTTGAAAATCTTTATAGTTTCAAATTATAACTTTAAAAAAACAATTAAAAAGATAGGATTTATGCTTGTTTCGGATGTAATGAAAAGAACTATAATTTATCAAAGTTCTTTCTCAGAATCAAGACATTTTATTTCCGTCATTCTTAGTATCGTGGATACTAGTTACTGCATTGACTTTTTGGAACGTTTTAGGTGCAAAGTATTTTAGTTTGTATTTCCAAGTAATCTGTTTGTTTTTTACCTTATTTTATTATTAATATATATATATATATATACATTTATAAAAGTTTCATATTTTATAATTTATTATATTTATTTATTGTAGGTTATTATTTTATCAAAAACATTATCTTGCTCATACAACTGCAAAAATATTAATAAAGGTTTACAATCAAACATCGAGTTAAGCAAGGGAAGGGGCTAAAGAAAAAGTCAGATGTTTTACTGCAACAAGGATAAAGGAGGAGATGCCTAGTATGGCTAAGGATGGTGAGGTAGCAAGTTTACGTAAAACTAGGGACAATTTAAAATATAAGTCAGTACAAAAACTCTACTAATAAAATTTTCTGAATTGAATATAAAACGGGCAAAACCAAAACTCAATACGAGAAATCTATTATCCTGAATGCACCGCGATAGTCGCGTAGCAAAGGGTGTAGAATGGCTTTTCTCAAGCACATCCATCTTAATAAAAACTGTTATTACGGACGAAAAAAGATATTCAAAAGACTGGCCGGATAACGAATACAACTACATGGAAGAAAAAAAAAAGATTAGTAACCGAACTAAATAGGATGTGTTGCATTGATGTTAATTTTATTTTATTATATGTCCTAATATAATTTTTGTTGTATGTAGGTATGAAAAAATGCCTGAAGAATGGTCTGAATCCTTAATTTGCCCAATATACAAAAGGTTATAGAACGGAATGGGACGATTATAGGGGTATTTCATTCCTATATTGGCTCACGAAATAGTACAGTTTGGAATTATTAAACAAATATCGATTGAATTGTATCTATTTTAAATTAATTTTATAATATTAAATGTATCAATGTGAATTTCCTTTAGCACTATTTTCCATTTTCCCTTTAGCGAAAGCGGATTACCATATTTTGTTTGGAAATAGAACAAATGTGCTGTCCCGTTATTTCTGGGCAGTGTTTCCGCCTTTTCATTACAGTGCAAGGGAACAAGGTGTAAATTGTCCTTTGTGCTGCAACACTGTCTGAAATTACTTTATTCTGTCCCTATCCGCGCCCATTTAGCCGTACCATTTTCCTATTGAACGGTTTAGTAAAAGTACTCTCAAATAAAACACAAATTTCCTGATATTTGTAAAACATTTAAGGTCCTTTATCATCCGATTGAAAACAATACCTATTTCCTATATCTACGAGTATTTTCCGACTCTATAAGAACTTCAAGAAATTAATTTGCACTGTTCCTTTTATCACATCTCCTTTTTATCTAGCTAAATAAAAGTTTAACAATTATTTAAAACATTACTTTCAACTATTAGAATGTTATTGGAAAACAAAGCCTTAAGTCTGTAATGTACAGGAAAGAAATCTAACCTCTTTAACTAACCAAAGAGTTAAACTTAATGTCTTGGAGCGATGTCTGTAATTCATGGGTTTGTTGATGTGAGATTGTGCTTCATTGATGTTAACTTTACTTTGGTATATGTCCTAATATAATTTTTGATGTATGTAGGTATGAAAAAATGCCTGAAGAATGGTCCGAATCCTTAATTTGCCCAATATACAAAAAGGGTTATAGAACGGAATGTGACGATTATAGGGGCATTTCATTACTGAATTCGGTATATCATGTTTTGTCGATAGCAACAATTAGATAAGTAGAGGATTGACAAACTGGTCAGAATCTGTTCCGGGTGATTACCAGTGTGGATTAAGACCGGGAAGGTCCACCACCGACCAGATTTTATCAGTGAGTCTGTTCGTGGACTTCCGACAAGCGTATGATTCATTGAAAAGGGAAAAAATATACGAATGTCTTGTGAAGCTAAGAAAATAATACAGCTAGTTGAAATGACTCTGGCAAATACACACAGTAGAGTGATGATAAATCGAAAATCCTCACGAAGATTCAAAATAGGAAAAGGAATTAGGCAAGGAGATCTACTATCAACCGTATTGTCAATCTGATCTTAGAAGCAGCCGTAAGGAAAATAAAAACGCATGGTGGAGGCACAATATAATACAACATCTAGCATATGCAGTTGATGTGCTCATTACAGCCCGAACGGTACCAGCACTTGCAAGCGCTATTGAATAATTTCTCAGGGAAGCCAGAGATCTAGGCCTGGAAATTAAAGAAAAAAAGAGCGTTTATGGCTGGAGATGGCCAAATGAAAAAAGAAGAAATACGGGTAGGGAAATGGAGCTTCAAGATATGCGACGAATTCAAGAACCTGGGCAGAATGATAACGTATGAGAACAGAGTAGATAAGGAATAGGAACGAAGGCACGAATAGCGGCGGGGAATAGATGTCTTTTCGGCATACAGAAAATATTG
Organism: Arma custos; assembly: GCA_037127475.1. Lineage (NCBI taxonomy): Eukaryota > Metazoa > Arthropoda > Insecta > Hemiptera > Pentatomidae > Arma > Arma custos. The sequence continues at coordinate 90,855,000 of CM073760.1, read as the reverse complement.
TGCTGTAAAAGGATGTTCAGAAAGGCAATGTGTCTCATATATAAAACTATTGTGAGTCCAATTGTGACGTACGGATGCGAGGCCTGGTCACTGATAAAAAATTGCAGGAGGATCCTTGAAGTATGGAAACAAAAGTCCTGCGTAAAACTTTTGAACTTATCAGAATGGGAGACAAGTGGAGAATCAGGTCCAATAAAGAGCTAAGGTACTGATTTCCCTACCTACACGAGGAGCCTGATATAATAAAAGTCATCCAGTTCAAAAGACTAAAATGGTTGGGGCATGTGGAGACGATGGACTCAACGAGAACTACTAAAAGTATAATGTATGAGATACTGAATGAGAGCTCAAGATTAGGAGGATAAACCGCTGGAGGTGCCTAGCGGTGGACAGAGGCGAATGGTGGAAGAAATCAGCAGAGGCCAAGGTTCTTCAAGGACTTTAGAGCCCATTAATAAAAAAATAAACATGTCCTAATACCTGAATGACATAAGTTGACTATTTGTTTCAGTATTTTAGAAGCTTTAGGCTATGTTTTTTGTATTTTACCAACTACATTTCACTAATTATTATTATTACCTCATTTTTATGATTTTATAAATTTAACATGTAATTATAAATGGTAATGGTTTAAAAATATATTAAAATAGAGAATTAAATTATTATTCAATGGTTAGTCAGTTTTTATATTAAATTAAAAAAAACACAAAAAACAACAACTTTATTTGCAATTTTACATAAAGCCTAGTCGATATTTTCATATAGCAGGGATAATTGTTAATAATCCTCATGCATATGTTTTTTACCCTTTCAAACTTTTTATAATTTGTGGCGCACATTGAACTCCAGACAGGTGAGGCATAGGTTATCAATAGGGCCCGGATTTTTATGTTCTTGCATATTATTTTTTATGCTTTGTACATCACGTTTGAAGTTTTTAAAACGTGTTTTGGGCCAAAAGCATTCGATTAGGGCAACTTTTATTTTGCATATTTGGGCATATTTGAAGGAAAATGCATATTTTTGCATATTTAATCGTTTTTGCATATTTTTACTGCATTTTGTTCTATTTTAGGTTTTATGTGTTGTCAGAAGTGTTCAGGTAATTTTTAAAAAACGATGATTCAATAAAACATTTAATTCAACTTAGGAATCAATTAATTATAATATTTCTTTTTCTAGGAAGATTGGCCCTTCCCCTTTCTATGTTGAAATTCTTAGAATCAATTTCCACTCTTGGTTCTACTGATCTTCTATAACTAAAAATTGTGTTAGTTAGACTCGAAATATCGCACCGTTAACATCACGAAAGTTAAGGCTAAAGCTAGTGAACTTGTAACCAAATATTTACGCGAATTCCTTGACGAAACTTTTCATAGTGATTCGGGCGTTTTACTTTGTAACAGTTGTGATATGTCGACATCCCGAAGATCGTTAGTAACACAGCATATCGAAACAACGAAACATAAAGAAAACCTACAAAGAATAAAACAATTCATTCAGACATTTATTTGTACATCATTTACATCAACTTCGACTTCCAGCAAGTCACAATTTTTCAATGACTTGACTCGTGTTTTTATATGCGCAGATATTCCAATTTATAAAATCAATAATTTTGATTTAAAAGAGTTTTTTGAAAGGTATACCGGACTAAAGCATTATTCGAAAAAATTATCTCCCTGATATTTACCAGGAGACCATGAATAAAATACACAACCAATAAAAGACGTACCAATTTGGGTGTCCATAGATGAGACGACTGATTCTCTGGGAAGGTACGTGGCCAATGTTATTGTCGGAAAGCTGTCAGAAGACTTATCAAAACCCTTTCTTCTAAACATGAAGTTATTGGACAAATGTCACCACGAAACCATAGCTAGATTTTTTAATGAATCCATGACTTTTCTCTAGCCAAATGGAACTCTACACGAAAAAGTTTTTTTATTCACAACTGCGCTGCTCCGTACGTGGTTAAGGCTGGAAAGTCATTGAAAATATTCTACCCTAAAATGATTCACTTGACTTGCCTTGCCCCTGCATTTCATAGGGTCGCGGAAACTGTCAGAAATGAATTTGAAGATGTAGACTTGCTGATTTCGAATGTCAAAAAAAAATTTCTCAAAGTGCAAACTCGGGTAAAATTATTGAAAGAAAATTACCCAGAATTAAAATTACCACCGGAACCAAAAATCACAAGATGGGGAACCTTGCTAGATGTATCCCACATCTACTATCAAATTAGATGGAAAGAATGACACAGCGTCGGCAATATCAAGAGCAAAGAAATTAATGGAAAAAACAACACGTTTTCGAAAACAGCTCTGGGCTAAAACAGTTACGATACATTTGCGATATTCTAGAAGGAAACTTTGGAGAAAAAGATATGCCATTCAGCCCTAGTGAAGCATCATGTTTTAAAAGAGCTCCCGCTACATCTGTCGACGCGGAAAGAACATTTAGTAGGTACAAAAAACATTGCGACCTGATCGTCAGAGCATCACATTCGATAATCTAAGGATGTACACAATTTCAATTATTAATTTGTAAGAGGAATAAGCGTTTTGTAACTATTTTTATATTATAAGGGTGTAATATTAGAAATTAAAAAGTACGTAAGTACGGACGTAAGTACGTATTACATTTTTTATTTTGCATTTTTATTTGGTTTTGCCTGCATATTTCCCCTAAATAAATGCATATTATATTTACATATTTAAGGATTTTTATTGCATATAAATCCGGGCCCTAGTTATCAATGAGCGTATTACTGTTGTGTAAAGGATTATTTGGTTTTTGGGGTTAGCCTGGATTTTTTTATTAAAATAGGGAACATTGTGTAGATGTTTTTTTTCGCTTTTTCGGTTTTCCGGTTGATGTGCTCTGTGAATGTTAAGGACTTATCTAGTATAGTGCCAAACTGTATCAAAAGATTTTTCGAGATATAACATAAGCATGCCTGTATGTTTTTTTTCGTTGAATCCTTGTGTTATGAAGTCGGCAAGACGACCTAGTAGGTCGACAGTGGAGTGGTGTTCTCTAAAACCAAACTGTTCATCTTTGATCAGTTTGTTCTGATTTACATGCTTAAGAATTCGTTTTAAAAGCAAGCGTTCCAGTATTTAGGATAAAATGTTTAGCAAGGCTAATTGATCTGTAACTTATAAAATTATTTGGATTTTTATTAGGTTTCGGGATGGTGATTGATTTGGAAATTTTCCAAGCGGAGGGGAAGTAATTAAGCCTTGATGACACTTGATGAATTAAATATTTTCGTTATGTGGTAGATGGTTTTCCAGCTTAGGTTTTTTATAACCTGTATAGGTATGCCATCGTCCTCTGAGGCTTACTTTGTTTATACTTTTTTTATACTCTTTCCTGTTTCTTTGGGTGAAATAGCGGGGAAATTAATTTCGAATGGCGTTTTTAATAGTTCCGGAAAGATTTATTTATTTTTCGATTGTGATGGTTAGAGCCAAAATTCGAAGTGGTGGAGTTCGTGGATTGGAAATTACGGGCTAATAAATCGCCCTTGTCTTTGTCCGTGTAGACAAAACTATTGTTCTATTTCAGTCGGGGACTTTTAGTAGAAAAAAATTTGGGCAGAATTGTATGTATTGGTAAGTCTATTTTTAGTTTTTATGAGTGCTAGTAGAGGAAACGGTAAATTTGAATTACGGTAAGACTGTGAAGAATGCTGAGGGATAGTTTCTATCATGGCTTGTTTAATTAGTAGGTTTAAATTATTAAGATTGCAGTCAATCTCGTGAGAGTTATTAATTATTGGGTTATAGTTTATTTTGGAAACTATTATTTTTCAAAATTCTTGCCAGTCAGCCTGTTTGAATGCAAATTTACTTGTTTTTGGGGTATTAGATACAGATGACCCTAAACGGAAAATCACGGGGTTGTGATCCGAGTTACGGCATGATATTTCGATGAGTGAGGATACGTTGTATATATTTTTGGTAAAAGGTCTATTATGCTTGGTTTGTAATCGCGTTGATTGGGAATGTGAGTTGGTTCGTAAGGGCTGTGTAATTCTATTTGATTGTTTACTATGTAGTTTAATGAGAATTTACCATTTTTATAGGCGCTGTGGCAGTTCCACTGTAAGCTTCTGGCATTCGGATCACCGTATATTGATATATTTTTATTTAACCAAAATAATTTAGCAATGTCTTTAATATTTGATTTATTTGGAGGTATATAGACCGATATTATTGTAGTTAGTTTAATATTTATTGTTGTGTTAATAGCTACTGCTTCGGTAAATTCTAATTTTGGCAGCTGCATAATTTGCAAAGTTAAATATCGGAACGAACTAACAGCAAGACGCCCCCTCCCGCCCTGTTACGATCTTTACAATAAATGTCGTATCCCGGAACTGAAAATCTATCCTGCTGAGCCAGAGGGTTTCACATACTGAAACAAAGTGTGGGTTGTTTTGCGCTAGAAATAATTTAAATTCCACATCGTTACCACGAATTGTTGTGCATTACATATCATTAATTTAATTTTTCCTTTATTAATCGTCACAATAATTATATAATAATAATAATATTAATAATAATAATTAATGCAATTGCTATTAGAAATAAATAAATCGAGATAAAACAGCACTGAAGAAACTAAAATAAAGAGTTTGTTAAAAATTTATATTGATAAAAAGCGGAGCCTGTAAGTGTACTGAGTAACTATTTATTGTGAAGTTCATGATTATGCGTGATTGACGAAATGTTGCTGTATTGTCTATTGTGAATAGCATTAGTGAAGTCCAAGTACATACATAATTCTACAACACTAAAGCTTATGAAATGTAAATACATGTAAGTATTATATATATTTATATAATTATGATCATTAATATATTAAAGTGAATAATCCCTATATTAGAATAAATACTTTGGATATACCGTCATCAGCATTTTTTAATTGTAATAACGTGATTTTAAAATTAGTAATAATGTTACCTATGTTTAATGATCTAAAAATGTTTTTTATTTCTTTGAAATAGTCTGAAAATAAAGGTTCACTATTGTTCTGATTTTGATTTATTGAAGTGTTTTGAGGCCATTGTGATTTCGGTGTTGGAAGGGAGGGAAATGCTAGCTCGGTTGGTTTGTAATTTTTTCGAGGTGCTGCCTTTATAATAGATTTCTTTTTACTTATCTGTACTTTTCAATTCCTTCTGTATTTGATGCATTGTGGTGAATTGGAAAAGTGTGCTTCAGAGCAATTACAGCATTTCGGGGTGAATCCGTCGATTAAAGAATTAGGACGGTCTTTGGATAGGTGCTCTTCCAAGCATTTTAAGCATTTAGGTTTTTTGAAGCAATTTCGTGCTACGTGGTTAAATTCTTGGCAAATGAAACATTGCGTCATTTCTTTATTTGGGCTGTATTTTTCGCATTTTATTACTATGTTACAGCAGTAATTAATTTTATTTATTTTGTTCAATTGCTCCTTATTTTCCAGAATAACTACTGCTAGTGGCAATTTTATGGGCCCATTTTCAGATTTTTTTTTCCATTGGATATATTTAAAAAATTTCCAAACCTTGGCTCCGAAGATCGGCTGTGATCTCTTCTGATGCGGTTTCTGGCGGCATTCCTTTTAAAATAACCATTGGCTTTACTTCATTTTTTGGTGTATATAAATGAAAACCGAGATTTTTATCTTTAAGTTCATTTTTGATAGTTGAGAAATCTTCGCTTTTATATTCATAAAAGGTTATTTTGTTTCCAGAGCACTTCATATGTACTTCAATCACTTTAGTTTTTATTTTATTGATTTATTAAATTAAATTTATTTTAGTATTTATTTTATTGTCTCTTTCATACTATTATATGAGCCACTTACAATAATAGGAGGAAATTGATTAATCTTGTTGCGTCGAATGTTGGCGGCTCATAAGTCGGCAATAACTTCTTCGTCGTCTAAATCACAAAATTTGTCGTAGCTTTTGATCCGTCTATATTATATTGTATGAGGTCACCCCTTTTTTCTTTTTGGAGGGTTATCAACACCTTATGTAGGCACATAAGGCACATAAGCCACCAGGTGGTGTGGCCGCATCCATATCGGTTTCCGCCCCATATGGGGCATTTTACAGGATTTCGAAGCCCAATTATAAATAAGGAATAATCACTTGTTGAGATAACAAAAAAAAACATAAAGGAAATGAAATGTAAAAGTCTAAAATAAAATGAGTGACTTAAGGCTTTGTTTGATGAAATTTACCAATTTGATTGGTTATTTAAAAAAAAAAAAAGTGTTTAAACGTTTTTTGCAAAAAAAAAAAAAAAACTCATTTGAGCAGTCTACTTCATTTGAATATATGGGTCTCCATTTAGTCTTTCCCGGCCGATTGTTTGTTGGCCGAAAGTCCTCTAGAGTATTTGACAAGACCTTGAGTAAAACCTTCCATTTCCTCTTCTTTTTTTTGCCACCCTGAGACTCTTAAAGTTGTTTGAACACTTCGAGCGTCGGTACCAGGCTATGGTTTCATTCTTAAAGTCTGCATCGAACCATCGCAGCTTTAGTTTGTTTTGTTACTATGTTTAAAACAATAGCTTTAATAGAATTACATGTCTTAGCAAAAATATAATAATGTATTAAGTTATGTGAATAGTTAAACAGAATTTGGAGAAAAGCTTAACCCGGACCATGGTGAAAACATGAAGCTCTTTTGGAGAAAAATAAAATCGTAAAGGGGAATTAAATGTAAAGAAATCGGGAGTATTAAAAATGAGAAAGGTGAAACGGTCACAGATGATAAAGGCATTCTGGAGGTCTGGAGAAAACATTATGAGAGACAATGGTTGAGACTGAGTTCGATGAGGTGATAGAGGAGGAGGAGGTTGTACAGTCGATCGAAAGAATGAAGATGGGGAAAGCTCCAGGACGGGATAAATAGTCGGAGAGTTCTCTTCAAATGCTCCAAATCGAATCCCCATACAAAGAAAGGGTAGCCAGACTGAGTGTTCCAATTATATACCCATATGTCTCTCTCAAGTTATCTACAAACTATATACGTCCATTTTAGAAAATATATTAAGACCTCTAGTCGAGTCGCACATTGGAGAGGAACAGGCTAGGAAGACAAAATCAAGACCATATATTCTCTCTATGAAATGTCATACAAAAATCCTGGGACCGAGATAGGAATATATTATTCACCTTCCTCCGTCTTAAAGCAGCATTTGACCCTGCTCCAAGAAACGAAATATGGGAAACACTCAGAGTTAAGAACATCCCAAAAAGCCTGGTGGATGGTTTAAAGTCCATATTTCAAAACCCTCCACAAGAAATATTATACCACAAGAAATGAAACTGGGATACCTTACTCCTATTTTTAAAAAAAAAGAGACAAAAAAGTATGTGGCAATTACAGAGGCATATGTGTGACAGATCCGATTTCGAAGCTGCTGGGTAGAATAATTAAAACTAAATTGGAGGAAGGATTTACACAAATTGAGGAGCAATGTGGATTCACAACGGGAAAATCTTGCATTGATCACATATTTACTCTTCGACAACTACTAGAAAAGCAAACAGCGAAAGCAAGAAGACTAGATATGGTATTCATAGATCTGGAAAAGGCGTATGACAGCATCCCTCGAAAACTATTATGGAGAGCTCTGGAAATGGCAGGCATAAATAATGAAATTATAAAAATCATAAAAGAAATATATAAAAATAATAAGTGCCAAATAAAAATTGGGAGTTCCCTATCAGAGGATTTCCCCAATAGCAAGGGCCTTCTTCAGGGGTGCTGCATGACCCCTACCTTGTTTAAGATTTTCATCGATGGTTGCTTGGAAAGTTGGAACAAAAAATGTAATCCGATGGGTATACCTATAAACGGCTTTCACTTATACCATCTACTATTTGCTGATGACCAAGTGATTATTGTCCAGGACGAAGAAGATGCGAGTTACATGTTTAGAAAAGCGGTAGACCAATAGAACCAGTGGGGATTAAATGTCAACTATACTAAAACTAAGTATATGTGCACAGATAGGAGCGAAGCAGACGACCCAACTATTGGGAGTTTGGACAGAGTGGAGCAGTTTTGCTATCTGGGGTCCATACTGGAAAGCGGAGGGACCACAAATGTGGAAGTAGAAAAAAGAATAACGAATGGTAGGAAAGCAGTTGGCATGTTAAACTCTCTCCTATGGAGTAATAATATACTGGGAAGGATGAAGAAACTGATATATAGTGCTGTGGTCCAAAGTATAATGATCTACGGCTCTGAAACCTGGGCCCTCAATAGAGTTCAGGAAAGAAGGTTGTTATCAGTAGAGATGGACTTCTGGAGAAGATCTGCCCGAATATCAAGAGTGGAACATGTCAAAAATAGCGACATCAGGGAAAGAATGGAAGTTAACAAGAACATACTAGAGGTCATCGAAGAAAGAAGATTGAAATGGTTTGGTCATGTGAAACGGATGGACAGTAAGCGGATTCCGAAATTGGCCATGGAGTGGGAGGCCGAGGGAAGGAGGAAGAGAGGAAGGCCTCGAACCCAATGTAAAGCTAAAGTGGAAGAAAGCTTGGCTGGGCATGGAATGACGGAGGAGGATGCGCTTGACAGGGACGAATGGAAGAGAAGGCTGAAAGAAGAATTTGGATGAGGAAACCTTCATTTGTGAGTATATCTAACTGTGCTCCTGTATGGTGCCGAAAGTTACTGTCACTAACGGTCAGGCTGGAGAGTAGAGTCACGACTGCAGAAATGAAATTTCTTCGAAGGAACGCAGGAAAAACAAGAATAGATCTTATCTGCTATGAAATGATCAGGGAGGAACTCAGGATCATAGCAATGAAGGAGATGCTCGAGTTCCGCCAATTAAAGGACCTACAGGGACCTATTAAAGACGATGGACTACGTCCCTGAAGGTAGAAAACGACGAGGACGCCCTAGAATGTCCTATCTCGAATTTATCGAGCGTTTGTGCAGGAAAAGTGGCAAAAATAGCCGCCATGCGAGGAACCTAGCTAGGACCAGGGAGTGGCGGTCCTGGTTAAACGATCCCTTACGCTGAAAGGCACTACAAGGGTGATGCGAAAGAATAATAATAATAATTAAACATGTATTAAATACTGTACAAAGCCATGAAAGAGGCACGAGGCTTTGACAAATTATCTTTGGTAGTTAATCAAATTTGTATCGAAATTAAATACCTAAAAGTATCAAGATTAAATCAAATTCATTATTAGAACCGTTTTAGTTTGTTTTTTGTTTGTTGTTATTTAAAAGAACTTATCTGCTGGCTAGTTCATCCAGTGAGAAATAGAGAGAGAGATTTATTTTTTTTGTTTTAATAAATTGGATATAATTTACTTCCAAACGTCCTCACTCGATTTGTCAACGTCAGTTGATGTTGACTTTCAGAAGGAACTGCAAATATATGATCTAATCTTTCAATGTTTTAAAAATCCTTTGTTATATACGAAACAAGAAATCATATTTTCTACCAGTAAACGTTCACAGATGTTTCTTTTATTTATCTTGAAAACAAGAACTTTGCGGAATGGACACAAATAAGCAAATTCAACACAGCGTCAATACAACTACAAAGTATCGAAAGTAAAAACCATAACTTTTCAGAAGAGTGAAAAAACTTTGTCAAGGTTCATTCAAGATCAGTGTGCATTCTTGAACGTTTTTTAATTTTGTAATTCTACGTACATTATGTGGCTTATAAATGAATCTATTTAAATTTTATATCAATTATCTGCCGTACAGCTATTGCTGCAGATCGAAAACGAATTTTTTTTTCCCATTCGAAACTTCGAATTTTTTTTAGCAATATATTGTACCAGAGTTTACTTTTTTGGGGCGAGGTTTTATCGCCAACGCTCTACATTATTTATAATAATGATTTACCGAATACATTTAAAGTACCAAAATCCCTATTTGCAGATGATACAGCATTTTATACTTCAAGTTATCGACCCGACACAATTATAAATAGACTGACACCAGCACTTAAATAAATAGAGAGCTAATACAATAAATGGAAAATTAAAATAAATCAAGATAAAACCCAAGCTATATTGTTCACAAAGAGACGACCGAATGATATCCCTCAACTGAATTTAAACAGAACGCCTGTACCCTGGACAACGCAGATTGAATATTTGGACTTATTACGGACAAAAGGTTAACTTTTACTTTCCACACTGATTATGTGTGTGATAATGCTAACAGGGCTCTGTGTAGGATAAATTCATACTTTAATAGATATTCTAAATTAAGCACAGACCTTAAGTTTTTATTATATAAAACCTGATTACGACCTGTACCAATATACGCATGCCCAATATTTAGTTATATGTCTAAAACTAATTACAAACAATAAAACAAATATTCCAAAACAAAATCCTTAAAATTGTTGGCAATTGTACATATTACACTAAAGTTAAAATTATGCATAAAGAATTAAGTATACCATATATTAATGGATAGGCAAAATTTAGAGCTCCTACTGCAGCATCGTCCGATTAGCCGTATCGGCATGAAGTGACGTTAAATGAACAAACAACAACCTTAAATTAATTTATTTATCAACAATATACACACAGTAAACAGTTTTTTTTAAGTGTGTAACAATAAAAACCAACTTAAAAAAATATTGGGAGCTATTCAAAAAATAGTACAAAGCGGTATGTACACAAAACAACAAAAGATTAATTATTGTAGGATACCAATTTCTTATATTTCATTGTTATTGAGTATATTTATGTATATAAGATACTAACGAGATATAGTTACAATTTTTGTTCATTTTATTATTATTAAGTTGTTTTCTCTGTTGGAAGTTTTTGTGTACATTTTTTCTTTCATTATAAACTAGTTGACCCAACGGACTTCATCCCCTCCAATATTTGGTGAAAATAGAATAAAACCAAGTATTAATTTCTTTGAATTCTATTCGTTTTATTGAAATCTAAAAAAAAGAATAGAGCAATGATTGTATTCAATTTAAGGCATCATGATACACAAAATTTTTATTTGAACATATGTATGTAGAGCAAGTATTGCATTCCCCTCACTGGAGCTCTATGTGATAAACGATATTCTTCGTTTTGTTGTCAGGTGCGAAAACGATCAATGCGGATGCTTATCCGACATGGGAACATGCGACATACAGTTGACCGTGTGAAAAACATTCATTTTCCAGATTCAGGCCACAAACACTCAACAATGATTGGCCTTATGACTTAGTCGATATATTTGAAGGAATGCCGGGAACCAACGATTTGATTTCGAACTGTGCAGTTCAAGTGATCCACATCCTTGTTTTTTGCCGCTAAAATTTCTCTTTCACTCAACCAATCGTAGCTTTTGTATAGCAATGATGATCGGAAACAATTTGTTGATGAGCTCCTCTTTTGTTGAGACGAAATTGCAAAAATTCGGTGGGAACGAAATCAATCCATTCGATGGGTCGACAGGAACAGGACCAGTACCGATAGTTAGCAGTAGATAGGAGAACACTTCGGCAGATGGATCATTTGGCAATGCAACTCGCATGTTTGTCGTTAGCTGAAGTTTCTTCACATAAGGCCACAATGCTGATGATTAGAGGCAAGCATTGATATCATCGGCAGCGGTCGATCGTGGTATTACTGGTAGTGTTTGCCGGAAATCACCTGAGAGTATAATCAATGCACCCCCAAAACGTCTTACGTCATTACGCAGATCTTTCATAGTGCAATTCAGAGCTTCTAACACACGTTTATGCGACATTGTGCATTCTTCCCAGATAATGATTTTGCTTGCTACTTTGGCCATTGCTGAATGTTTCGCTATGTTGCATGTTGCTTCTTCAACCGCTTAAAGGTTTAATGGCAATTTCAATGCCGAATGAGCGATTCCGCAAAATTCCAGCAGCATAGCCGCTATTACAGAAGAAGCAACTGCTACAGCAATTTCTGATCTTGCACGAACTGTAGCAAAAATCAATGATATGAGGAATGTCTTGCCAGTGCCACCAGGCACATCAAGAAAAAATATGCCAACATTTCCATCATCAATTGCCTTCATCATCATATCGTACACTTCTTTTTGTTGGTAATTCAACAAAGGTACATTCGTTCAATAGAACAAAAACCATACAAGAAATAAATAATATATAAAAAAAAGTTTATTTAAAAAAATTAAATTATCTAAAATTTAAATAAAATAGATAATAGTGAACATTTATATTACGCCTTTTTTCCCCTCTAGGCTCATTCTTAGAATGGAGAAAGTTTTTAGCTTGGGCAGAATTCCAAAACAAGGAGATGAGACTTAGATTGTCCGGACTTAAAAGACAGAAGCGATACTGTTCTAAAGACGATACTCGGAACTGAACTTTTATAGTTCCAGAACTATCTTCCCTTTAGAAATTCATAATTGACTCATTCTTTTCCCTACTGCTTGGACTTGGTGTCTTGAATTTTATAAATAAAAAACCTAACTTGTATTATGGGAAGAAAATGGTCCGGGTAGAGGTCAAAAGATTAACCCTTAAATAGTAAAAAACTATTTATTAGAACCCGAAGATTCAACCATCATTGTAGTTCTTCTTCAGGGCTTGTAATGTGGATCACTAGAATAGACATCCACTCAGACCATTTCCATCCTCCATACATAAAGGGTCAACTAATAATTATTCAAGACTAACTTCTTTAAAGAAATATTGATTTATAAATCTAAAATGAATTTTCTATTTTTCTTCCATTTATAATTTATAATCCATTTATAATTAGCGCGAAATACCAGAATTAATAGTTAACAATTATATTCATACTAAATATAAATATCTAATATTACAGAAAACAATATATTTAGAAAATAGCTATAACTCTAACTATATCAACCTATATAACTAAGAAGGAATTATATAGTAAAACCCCTTGAAAAAGGAATGGAAAGTATTGATAATTAAGTGTTAAAACAAGTATGGTTTTGGTGTGCAATGAATGAAAACCATAACGAATAAAATAATATAATAATATTTATATAGTAGATCTAAGAAATATTTTTTGTTATATAGTATGGATTACAGAATTATTTGGAAAATAAAGTGACTGGGATAGATTAATAAATTGCTATACTTTAAAAAATAATTGTCCAAAACATATTAAATTAATGAATTAAATTAATAAATAAGGTATGGTTTGTTTTAAGAATAAATTAATATATTTGTGCAGAACGGAACTAACCCACAAAATCCAATGATCAGTGGATCTGTGTTTTTTAATGGAATAAACGCTTGATTTTTAAATTAAAAAAAACAAACTATAACTAGGTATCTCCAATAGAGAACCTTAGATGCGAAATATTGGAAATAAATACTTTCTCCATCGTGAAAAAGAGCTCAAATACATAATATGTAGCATGATTGTAGTAAATTAAATTTTTCCATAATGTCGAATATTACTAGGCTAATAACAAACATTAAGAATAAACTTATCGTGAAGTCTCTAGATTTTCCGTTGCTATTTAACTCTGATTTGGGTTAACTCAAAACATTTGCAATGTGGGTTGGAGATTTCTTATTAATTTTTAATCCCAAATCAAGCAAAAAAAAAAAAAAATTTTTAGAAAAAGGGCTTCAAGATCTAAGATAGTAAGGCAGTGTCGCAATCAACGTTCGACGATTATGAATAAGGCATTAGGAACTAAAGGCTTTATGGAACTAAAGGTTTATGATCAAGGTAACATTATGCAAGATAATAACAGACAACAAATGTGGTAAATTGCTTTTAATTATTTTTTAATTGTTAATTTGCCAATTTCTAAATGATAATATTAAAATTGTAATATAAGTAAAGAAAGGAATCATAAATGATTAATTTTCTTGTAATTACGAGTATAATCATATACGTGATTAATGAACCGAGCTGCTGCATGAGAGAACTCGGGGTTACGGAGATATTCTTAGGTATGCAACTGGCAAGAGCATAAACCGAGACAAGAGGATAAGGTTTGAACGAGGAGACGATCATAGTCCCCGATGAAGAAAGGAGATCATATAGGATGATGAGATACTGGGCAGAAAGAAAGTAACGGAGCAAGCACTAATTGTTGATCCGCAGTACCCCAAAGAGGGTACTGCGGGTACAAAACTATTTTAAAAAAATGATATAAGTAAAAATGTACTTTATAAACTTACTGGCTTTCCTAATACAAAACGAGTACCCATTCAGCATGTCTTCGTCTTGAGATTTTATGATTCAGATATACAATATTGATAAAACATTCTGAATATTGCTGCAATAATACAGACTGAAATGCTGTTGTGGCATTACCATTCTGTAGGTACTTACTGTCTGTGGTTTTGAATTCAGTGTAGAATTTTCACAATATTCTTGCAAACGCGCTTGCTCCAGATCAAAACGTATTTTTTTAAAATTTAAATAAGAAACATCACCAATATCTACCTTCCCTCTGTCACCTGTATCAATTCCTAGGAAAACAAAACAATCTAGGATAACTTCTAAATTATTAAACATTTTATTTGAAAAGAAAAAATATGACCAGGACCTGAACTCGAACCCGGATCTCCCCCGTCATGGTACTTCCTCAGCCTCAGATATATACTTTCTTTTCACTGATCCTATATCTTCGTTTTCTCGCAATTAACGATGCATACATGGGGAGAATATTAATTAAACATTACTTTTAATTACCACGACGGATACGTGGGAGAACAATAAAATAAAATAAACAAATTATCTAAATTATGTTTCCTCAGACGAACACTCTATATAATCGTAAAAAACAACAACACAATAGCATTAAAAGGGCTCTAGATAAAAAAAGTTCTTGATGTAGAACAATGGAACAGGATAACAAAACAGAGATGATATGGCTCAATGTAAGCTTTGTCTAAAAAAAAAATGAGGACCGAGCACAAAAAGACAGTCTATAACAATTTTTAATGCTTAATAAACAGCTGTATAGATTGACATTATTATTATTTTTTTCAAATACAAATGATGAATAACGTGGTGTTAATTTATTCATTTACTCTCGGTTATTTGACTAAATTGTGTTGTAGCAAGGTATGAAAGAGGCAAAGAGTTTAAGCATGAAATTACAACATTAATTTATAAAAATAATTTAGATAGTAAATTGAAAAAAAAATCAATAAAGAGGCAGTTGATCAATGACTAATAAAAGAGAAAATATTATTCCATGATCCCTGGTACATTTTTGCACTTGATTACTGTCAAGCTGAATCTTCGTGAATAGCTTCGTTTTGATGAGGCGCCCTACAATTTCCTTTGCGAAAATTCTCGACTGTGATAGCTAACAGAGGTAGCTAAAAGTTGTAGCAAGGATAAAATATGTCGATTTGATGATTCTCCAAAATTTAAGGATAACGTAACACGCAAATTGTAGGACTATATGACTGTTAAATTATATAAATATTAATTAAGTAAAAAAAAAAAAATCAGCTGGTTAGTAATCATTTTTGATGACCACGTTATCGGTACATGTTGATCGATAGCAAAAAATCTTAATTCAAAACTTTTATTGACATCTAAAGGTTAATAATCTGCATTTAAATGATCGTAATTTGTTGATCGATTTCTTATCACATAAAATAAGTTTTAATCCAATTAATATTTTAATATCACCCGGGCTTGAATTTATTCATAAATATTATATTTTATTTTTCTTTATTGAACAAAAATGATGATAATGACTTTTCAATAAATGTAAGATTATACCTCCAATATTAGTAAGCGGAGAGACTCAGTGGTAGAGCGCTGAGGTCCTTGGTTGAAATCCCGCTTCTGGCAAGAGTTTTATTTAATCTGTTAGCAGCCGGAGATGGATACTATGAGATCTAGAACCATCCCGGGGCTCACCTAGCCTCTATAAATCGGGTACCAAAAATAAGGGAGGAAATAAAGCGGTTGAGTACGATCTAGGACAAATTACCTCTCTTCATAACGGTTTTCCAAGAAACAGTACTGTCTCTACCATGTATTGAACCCCAGACGCGTCGTGGTTTGTAGCTGTACAGGTTTACCTCCAACATTATATCTTGTTTATTAGAAATGTTCCTAATCAACTGGTTATTTATTACCAAACATTTATTTCCTTGTAGGCAAAAGAGATTCATTTGATTTTGTGAACATTTAGACATTTCTAATGTTGAAATTATTAGAGTCATGTTATTATATTAAAGAGTTATATTAACACGGTTCAAGATTGATCTGTTTCATTCACAAACCGGTGAGTAAATTTGATAGTTTTTTTATCAATTATTTACTGGGTTTTTTTCAAGTTGGATATTATTTCATCTTTTTTGAAGGATGAATTTTTTGATTTACTTCTGAATATCCATTCGTACTGAATTCGTATTATATTTCCTGAGCACATCTATTTCGGCTGGAACAAGCCTTCAGATTTTTTTCCAGTATATTTTTTTTATTAGCTTTCGCATATTTTAAGTATTAGTATGTAACGGGCTGAGAATATTTTTTTTTGTAAAGGTAGTTAGTTAATGTACATTAATTACAGCTTTTGTTCAATACTAAAAATGTTAGCGAATTTATATGTATATAAGGAAAGTAATCTGTGTAAACAAATTTTGAACTCTCATCTTTGTGATTAAAAGAAGTATGTTATCATTTGCAGTCAAAAGTTTATTGTTAGTTTTACGTATTATAGAAAATGATTAGCATTTATTTGCTTCTTCTCATTAATAGGTTTTAAAAAAAAAAGACTTTAGGTTGTAAGGATTTTGTACATTAATATGTAGGTAAATGTTATCATCTGCCAAATAAGATTTGCTAAGTATTTCTCTTTGTAACTAATTACATCCATGTTCTTTGTATAGGGTTTTGGTTAAAGGCCGTGTAGGTCCTTAACATTTAGTTTTTATAATATTTTAGTAAAAGTTAATTTTTAATAGAAGATAACGTCCGTTTGTGGAGGCGCTGAGCCAAGCATGACAGCTCAGCAGGAAGTGCGTCAGCAATCCTCAACGAAAAATATACGGCTCTTGGACACTTTGAATATAATTATTTAGATTCTTGGGAAAATAATGACCACCAGGGGCAACACCTGTCAGACGAAGAAAGAAGAGTGCTGACGACAGCTCGGGGAAGCTTAAGTACCCGAGGGTTTTTCCTCTCGTGGCCCAGAATAGAAGAGTACCTCCGCCGACGGCGGGTGCGGAAATTCGCAGGAGGGGGCCGAACCGAGAAGACGGGGACGAGCGAGAAGCCTTGGTTCCGGAGCAAGACGCCAGAGAAAGGTATTATGTCCTCTATTTACTGTAGTCTGACTAGACTTGGGATGAGGCCAGTGGGTTTATTATTTCGTTGAGAATCGTCGCGTTTGGCCATAAGGCAAATCGGAATCTTTCTTTAAGTATTAAGGCACATAGAGTTGTGGTTGGGAAAGAGAGAACTGGTTTTAAAGGGAGTTATTATGTTATTAGCAGTTATGAGATAAGGATTAATGATGATGGATAATTGAGTTGTAACTGTCATGTAATATGGAATTCTGGAAAATGTTTTATAATAGAATTAGGTTGTTTATTAGCGGTTATGAGGTAATGAGTACGTCATAAATATAATAATATAATAATAGTGCATAGGATTATTGTTATAATTGATAGATCTAGTTTTGTTCGGAAAAGTATTATTGGTTATGAGATAATGAATACTGAGGCGAATGTTTAAGTTGTAATTAGTGCCTATGATTATTGTTATAAATGATATATCTAGTTTTATTTGGAAATTGTCAAATTAGCGAATATGAGATAAGGATTAACGATGGTGGATAATTGAGTTGAAACTGTCATGTAATAATGAATTCTGGAAAATGTTTTATAATAGAATTAGGTTGTTTATTAGCGGTTATTAGGTAATAAGTACATTGTAAATATTATTAGTGCGTAGGATGATTATTATAAAGGATACTGTTATGGAGGATAGATGGAGGTTTAATTGTAAGTTAATAAGGTTATTAATGGTTATAAGATTATGATTGCTGATGGGGAATGTTGACTTTGTAATTATTAGTGTATAGGATTGTTGTTATAGATAAGGGGTTTGATGAGTGTTATATATAATGGAACTGGTTTTAGTATTATTTTAGTGGATTTTGGGACTATGATTTTGATGGAGAATCAGGTGTATGAGTCTCGTTCATATGTTCTTATTAAGTATTATTATTGAGGGTGACTCTTATGTGAAATTAGAGTTTTATTTTCATAATGATATATGTAACTTTTATTTAAATAGATTAGCGTTGTATTGTGATAGATAAATGTGTGGGATTTATTTCTTCACCCAGTTTCCCCCCCTGTACTTGTAAGTTTCCCCCTCCCTCACCCCTCTCAGGTACAAGTATAATAGTATATAGCATGTTTTTTTTCATAACATTATTTAAACGAATAATTGCTCTTTTCAAATGTATGATGTTATATTAGTTCGTATTCAATATCAGACCCCCATTGTTTCTAATAGAGAATGTAATGAAAGATGACACCTTACATCATAAGTTTAATGCTCTTGGCCATGTAAGTCCCTCAGTTTTGCTTATAACTTCAGGTCTAATCTTAAACTTAGTTAACCAATCAATCCACAAGGCATGTGGAAGTTTCATGAAGCTATTGGCTTATCTCAAGACTTTGTTAAATAGACGATGGTAGGGTCTCTATAGCAATATGTACAAATAATATTGTATGTGCCATATTTTCGCCCTTATTTGATGAACGGAAGACGAAAGTAATGCTGGATATCGCAAGGAAGTAATATAAGAACATCAGAAAATATTTTATTCTTACAATTATAATAAATGGAGGATTCTTATTGTAGAAAATTCTGATTGCTTAAAGGAACGCGAAATTGTAAATATTGTTAAATCTTCATTCCAAAATAATATTATCGTTACTGAGAATAATAATAATATAAGGGCAGAAGAGTTTTTTTTCCGTTTGATTTCGTTCAACGTCAGCTTCGGCTTCTGGAGCCATTAAATTTCTTGTATTGATTTCATGTCTTTTAGATATATCACCGTCTTCTGTGTTTCGTTGAATTTATTCTTTCTATCTTTTTGTATTCAAATAGGTGCATCACAATAAGTTTTCTTTTATCACAATTTTGGCAAGTTAGTTAATTCAGCCCAAAATGTAGATGTAGATGAGTCAGCTTTATATGTCCGCTTCTTAGCTTCTTATTATACCGCATTATTTTAGTGGTTGACCGTTTGGATGGATCCGTTTGGAGATGGTTTTGCGGAGTTGGCAAGTCGTTAGAGGAAAAATGTTCAAAATCTTTAATTGTTCGAAATTAAACTATGTTATTTGGAAGCATTGTAAAATAACGAATAAATAGAGATATTTTATGTTATTCTATGTCTTTTAATATTTTTATGTCTTTTAACCTTATGTTATTCTTTTTCAGACTTAGTAATTTACCCTAGTCTAATTGTTGGAATGCTCTGTTTCGTGACATGAAGGGATGAAGGGAAATTGAATTGCATTCCAGCCCTCGAAGCCATTACCAGCAGAGGCATTTATGATGTAGTACAGTGAATGAATGTATCTACATCAAGTACTAAGAGCTTTTATTGTCTATATTTCTTGACTGGCCTTATCTGAAGAGAGTAGAGAGAGCAAGATTCGACTTAAGGATTTGTTGATCTTGTCTGCAAGAACAAAATTGAATATCCTTTAAACCAGTAATAACATCTGATTAATATCCTTTAAATAACATCTATGTTAATGCAAAGAAAAGATATAAATAATATAAGTAAATATTATTTCAACTAAACTGTTGATATTTTGCATTGACCCTGTGCAGCCCATCATATGTTTTGATTAATAAAAAACTACCTAGAAAATTTATATAATCATCGTTCGGGGTGTCAATTGCGAAAACCATAATAACGTTAACTTTTAAAATTTGAAATTTAAGTAAATAAATCAGACTATAATCCATTTAGAAATTTAAAAAATCTTGAATTTTCACTCCCGTCGGCACCACTTTATAACTGCCAGTTTAATTTTTTTTATATTTGTAATTCTTTGTAAATTCGAATAATAGATTTTTTTCTTTCTTAGCCCCTTGGTTTTTATTAATTTTTGACAATAACATATTAATATGACACATGACATCTCTTTTACTGTACCAGGTGCATTTTAAGAGAGGAATTTGTAATAATATTATAATATAGCACATTAGCTATATTTAAATTATAAATTTAATAGTATAGGCATGTATTATATTAAAAATATAATATTTATGAAAATTCTCCAACATTAAAGATTTTGCGCAATGGTGAAATACGAATAGATTTATATTTTTTTATCCACCTTTTTTAAAAATAACCAGAGTTTTTTCCGCTTTATTAGGAATAAAAAAAAGTTGTGTTTTGCCCTACCCTAATGGAGGGTGTGTGTAGATTTTAAGCTTCTGTGTAGATTAGGACTAGACCCTATCCCTTGAATTATTTGTTGCTGAACAAAAGAAGCGTTTGTGGGTGTTCTAGATATTTTTAAAAATATATTCATTCTAACAATGCCAAAATGCATCAATATCTCTTCTTTAATAAAATAGCATGCGCATCTCACCGAAGTTTTTCTAAATGCTCTGTAATAATAATCCATATTTATGATGAAATTATATAATAAACATAACCATCACTTACTTAAAATATTTTCAGCATCATACATTGCAGCGGAGTAGTAAATTATTTCAGTAGATTTTTCCTGGTTATCCCAACGATGAAAATAATGTATTTTTTAAAACCCCTTTCCTCTTCATTTATATATTTAGATTTATGCTTTCTGTAAATAAGGCTCATATCTTAATTGAATCTTTAATTCATTAAAAGTGTATAGTCAATAAACTGCTTGCAGTAGCATTATACCCCATTGGTATAGATAATTTATGCTTAAATATTAATATAATCAACCATTGTTTTATACCCTTGTCATTCAGTTAAATATAAAATAGAACCTAAGATAATACTTTAAAAAATAGGTTAATTTATTATTATTATGATTTTTAAATAGTTTAAATTGTGCTAATATTATATGTTTTCAATATTGTATAAATACTAAAGCACTGGTAAAACAAAATGTAATGATTAATTTAATTTAAATAGCTCAACAAGATTATTACTTCATACTTTTAATTATCTCCAATAGCTTTGAAATATTAAACAATGTAGTACTTAATATATCCTTATCTTAATATAATATAACCTTATGTGATATTTATACCATGACGCAACGTCGTGCAAAATACAATAGTAGTTTTCTTTTTTTCCCTCAAAATTTACTAACAATCATAGATCATAAGCCGACACGACAGAAGAAACTGGAGCAGTACCAAAGTAAAATGCGGTGTTTTACTAGGATCAGTCCTAGATACTGTAAGCAAATCTTCAATCAAAGAAGCTTGCTTATCGTGGCGACCTTATTTATTTATGGTACTCAATAAACTATACGGTGAACAATTTCCACAGAAATATTTAAAGTTAAGTTTATTGAAATTAAAGTTAAGCTGCGCAATCTAAATACACAACTAAATAATATAAAAACTAATAGAGAAACCGAGAATCTTTGCAATAATGAAGTGAAGCGAATTTCAGAAACCTTTGGGACCGGAAGCCTTTCATCTCCTTTCGTAGGAAACCTTTCCAAAGACGGTTCAAAGTATAGCCATTTAGTAATTACTAAAATTAATTAGTAAATTACTGATCGCTATTAATAATGATATACACGAGGGTTGGTGGTCAAAAAGAAACGATGAAGGCTGCATTGTGAGAAATAATAAGGTAAAAACGGAGTTCAGATTGAAAAATAAGAAGACTAGGTTAATTTTAAATGTTTTTATTTATCATACAATAGTTAGATTGTATTAATAAAATACTGACACTATATAAACTAACATACAACTCCAAATGTATGATTTATAATTTGATAACTGACTACTTAGGATGACAGATGGATTACGTGAGATACGTTGTAGTAAAAAAAAAAAGGATTGTCAGAGTATTACATTAAATTCTGATTCTTAGCAAATGTTCCTATATAAAGTCCTCATTCTATTAAATGGTAGTGTATAAAACAAATAAACTTATTATACTATAATTTGTGTAAGGTTTTAAATTGCATTTGGTTTTAACGAAGAATTGGTTTTAATGAATAATTGGAAAGAATGATATTTTTTAAATTTAATTAATAGTTTCCACTTTCTTTGTTCTTTATTTGCTGTTTACAGAGAGAAGAGCAGATTCTAATAAGGCTTAGAAATGCCAAGAATCTCCTTCAGTGGAGTTTCCCTGAAGCATTCTATAGGAAGTACAAGAAGTTGCTAAGGGAATTGTTTCGGCAACTATTAGGAAGTACTTCGGATTAAACCGCAAATAGAACGAGGTAGCTGATTGTTCTTTAGAAACTAAGTAGTAAACATTTGTGAATTAACTTACGTCAAAGAGTTCGCAAAATCGTCTTATTCCGTACTTTGAAAAGGCATGCAAATGAAGATAATTATTTTCTATGTCTCAATCAACTCCAAATGGTGTTATCTTAAACCTTAATTTCATAACAAATGATATTTCTGAGTAGTAAAAAAATGTAATTTCTTCTAAGCTATACATACAGCAGACATATTTACATTATATTTATAGTTTAAATTAACATTAATAATTATAAATATTTATTCTGTGTTGAAAAGTGATAGTTACAAATATTTCGCAACAAAATCTATCAACTTTTATTTCATATTATCAAAATACTCTCTTGTCGTCTAAAGTAAATAATTATAATAATATCAGCTTACTTTGGGGATTCGATATTTAATACGCTATGAAATAATAAATTATCAGTTATAATAAATGGTTACTTCATATTTTCTTTAACCACATAAAAACCAATATACTATTTTGAGCGGCATTTATGTATTTATGGACCCTTGCTTAGAGATAAATCCAGAGACATGGAAGAAAACATCAAGGAAATTGGGACTTATCCTTAAGTTAGGATGAGAGGAGTTCAAATAAACATAAGGAACATTACAACCATCATGAGACCGAAGATAATGCTCATGTTGTAGTACAAGCTTGAAGATCGACTACAGATTTCCATATTGACCGTCTTGCATCGCGGAGTATACACTCTTATACTGGCAAGCGTGTCTGCGATTTTTCTTATGAAGATAGCTTCTTCTTTTCTGCATTTGAGCCAACTGGCATAGTAGACACACTTGAGGAAACCGTGTTTGGCGCTGTAAAATAAGTCATAAAATACAATAAATAATTGAAACCTTTTGATGGTGATAGTGTGACCTGGTTTATTTTTTTTTGGTCCAAGGTCCAAATTAAGAAAATAAAAATACTTTTTATTCATCCATAAAATAAACATAACCATGAAAATTATGTTAATTATGACAATGAAAATTACTGGAAGATAAATATTATAGGTAAATTATACCAAATATTACTAGCTTCCACAATTTGTTGAATTAATTAAATTATTCTATTGATTTCATCAATGTTTACACTAATTAGTCTTAAATAAATTTAGTATGCTACCTGATTTTCTCAACATTTCTGTTTTTCTAAAAGAGCTGTTCCATAGAATAAATTTAATGGCATATAAAACCAACATATGCTTTATTTTGCTTGAAAAAAAATTCTCCAATCATATAAATACTACTTGTCTTTGAAATTAAGAATTTCGACATGTTCTATAATTGTAAAAAATCAAGAAAGGTTGTTTTATTTATCGAGTTTCATCTAGAGGATCATATCTTGTTTTGGCTTATAAACTAATATAAAGTTAGATAAACCAAAACAATTTATCAAACTGTCCTCTACATAACAATCGAACAAAACTTTAGATATAGCAAAAGTTTATTGCAGTGGTTGAGCAAGTAATATAGTTTGCTACTTTGCCGACAACTGCCACTGCTCTTCAGAACTAGTAATCGAAATAGTGAAGAAGTGGATTCAGAGAACTTTGGAAGAGTGCATGGGTAATCTATTTATATAGTATCTAATATAAACAAATCGATTATCTTAACAGAAATTTACTAACAATATCTTTGGATATTGTATGGCCTAAAAAATTAAGCTGACCCATAACCCCATAACACATAACCCTGACACTTAACAGATTCCTCTCCGGATAACTTTAACCCGAACTGGCGCAACCTCGTAATCACCTTACGAAGATCTTCCACATGGCGTTTTTATCTGATTTGCTAAATACGAGTAAATCATCTATGTATACCAGGCCAAAATATTCGTCCAGCCCACGCAAAAACTTATCCATAAGTTTTTGGAAAGTGATAAGTGCGTTTTTTAGACCAAAGGGCATCTTCGAAATGACCCCTTCGGCTTGTAAATTCGAAATGACCCCGCTCAAAGGTGAACGCTGTCTTGTGCTGGTCTCGTGGGTGCATCCGAATTTGGTGATTACCAGCATTCAGATCAAGGGTGCTAAAAATCGTCGCTCCCCCTAGTCAGTCTAATGTCATTGAATCGCAGAATGGGATAGCGTACGTCCAAATTGTTCTCATCAAGCTTCCGGTAATCCAGTACGACCCGGTACTTCTCACCGTCCACACTCTTTTTCTTTACGACCCAGAGGGGGCTGTTGTACGGTGACGTACTGTCCACGATGATCCCTTGCCTTTTTAGGTTGTGTAGCTCTTCCCGTATGTGTTGCCGTTATGCTTGCGGGTACCGATGTTCTTTAACATATGTCACACGGTCTTGTATTAACGAGATTTCGTGTAACGTCTGCCCTGTAACACTGGGGATCTTACCTTCATTTAAAATATATCCCTGAATTCCTGCTTAATTGCGTGGCGCCAATCTTCCGTATGATTAATCGGCCCGATCTTTCCCTGGCCGTTCTTCCGTAAATGTAAGCCTTTTATACAACCTTTTTCCTATCTTCACTATCTATCGCCCATTTTCACACATTATCCTGGCTCCCACTCGCCCCATTAAATCGCATCCGATTATACCTCTATATTCCCGAGGCATATTTTCCACCACATAAACGATCATGCGCCCCTCGGAACCTCATCTCACAAGTTCAATCATGGCCTCCCCTTCTACTTTGCAGGAACCACTCAGAGTGATTAATTTACATTCACATACATGTACCCTTTCTTCTATACACAGTGCCTTCACCATGCTCCGACAAATCACAGTGCTTGAACTGCATGAATTCACAAGACACTTCACTCCTCTCCCAACTCTTATTATAGGCAACGCACCTTTAAGGCCTTCGATATTATTAATCACTGTGCAGTTGCCTCTCAGCCGATACTCTCCTCATTCTTCCTTCGTCCTCCTATCTGGGCTTGACTTTCCTTCAATCCTCTTAAATTTTCTCCCTACTATGGCTCCCCTGGCTCCTGGTTCGCTCTCCTCTCCTTCTGTTTCCGACATTGCAGAGGAAATAGTTGACACGGGGTCGCCTCCTTTTCTACATCCTCTGTGCATTAACTTCCATAGGTTCTCCTCGGTTCACCTCTCTTCGTCTTATATATGGGCATTCCCGAGCAAAGTGCTCTTCGGTTCCGCATTCATAGCATCTGTAGCATTCAGCCACCAGGTGTCCCACTTTGCCGCACCCGTGGCATCTCCTTTCCTCCCTACGCCAGTTCTTTCTAGCCGGTGCCCGTCTCTTTTCCCGGAGTTGCGGTCTCTCTCCTAGTATACTCTACTTCTTGCCGTCTTCCAATTTTCTGTCTCGACCGAGTTCTGCCTATTGGAGTTCTCCTAATATGAACCCTACTCCATCCTTCTTCGACCTCGTCTTGTGCTTCTTCCTCCCGGGCACTCGAATCTACAATTTCTTGGGCACCGCTCCAGTATCCACCACTTCTCGTAGTTTCTCATTTATCCTATTTAATTTGGCGATTAGTCCAGCCGCACAGTGGAACGAGCGTTAGGGATGGGGCTGGACATTCATAAATATCTCCGTTTCTGGTTCTCCTAGAATAAGGCTATTGGTACTGTTTTAAAGTTTTTTGAATGGACTATTTAATTATATGATAAACAGGATCAGATCTTTGAGGAGAAACATGTAAAAGTTCTTGATTTGATATCTCGATGTTAGATAATTTATTATCTATCATTGGACCATTTATTGTACCTATATACTACGAGAATAGGTACAATACAGTATTCTATGGGAAGACAGATACATAGGTATTAAATAAAATTATACAAAGGAAAAAGTAACAAACCAAAAAATTTAATCATTGAACAAAATTAATATAATACTTGATAATTACTTTTGTTATCCAATATACTAGGTATAATTGATACATCAAAATTATAATAAATGTAGTTGCCTATATAAAATTGTTTTATTTAAATAACGATCACAATTAAACCAAAATTAACAACTTAATTTTAATTAGGATTTGCTTTTTTCTATATTCTAAGTAATTAAAGTGGTTGTGCTTCTGGTAATAAATCACGTTTAATGTTTATTATTTTCGGTCTAAGAGTCGAAATTAAAGGATCCGAATTGTCATCAGATTTGAATCTCTTTTTCATGAAAAAGCGAACATATCCTCTGAACATTTTCTAAAACTTTCCGTTTGTCTCCGTCTTTGTCAATCGGATAATTGTTTGAATGACTGAGAACGAGATGGTACACTTGCGGCTGCTGATGATAACGATGAAGGTAGGTCCTGGCTAACATCTTCAGGAACAATGAAATCCAAATTCAACCCGTTTTCATGCTTCCCCAGAAAATAATTGATATTCCTGTGGGACGATATCCAGCGAGAGTACAAGCTACCACTGAACTTTCTTAATTTTTCCCGTAAGCAGAATTTTACGGTATTTGAAATTTGTTCCAGTCCAAACGAATTAATCCATGCTTCCAATGCCAGGTCATAATCTTTAAAACTTATATGATTAAATTTAAAAACTTGACGATTTGTTGTAGGAACCATTGCACCTATGTCGTTCAAATACCACACACAAACTGAGTTTCATTGTTAATGCTATTATGTTTGATAAGGATTATTCGGATAAATGAATGTAAACAAAAGAAAACTTGCGTAAAGTAGACGCCAATATCAACAGAAATTATTTTAAATTAATTGTCGAGGCCTAGAAAAGAAAAGAAAAAATCATTTTCTCTGAAAATAGCACCTAGTAGCAGAAACCGACTATAGGAAAAAAAAAATTCAAACATTCTAGTTATTTACTGTGAAGTTAGTTTTTTGGTGGATTTTAAGCGATTTACGCAATTAATTTTTTTAGTTTTATCCCCCAATTTTCACCGAAAAATCACAGACATTTGAAATAATCCCAAGTTTTATTTGCCTAAAATATCTTATTATGGGTGAGTTGTTTTCCAGTTGGTGCACGATTAATTTAAGGCATTACCTCAAACAGGGGATTGCTTTAAAAATATCAGACTTTTTAGAAAAATTTATATTTCCATTCAGATTTTTTCATTTGATTTGATTTCACAATTAATTTATCTATGGATTTTGTTGAGAAGAAGTATAAAGTATAATTTAAGATCAAAATAAAGGACAAATTTAGTTATTAGAGAATTGGTCCGATGTCCCTCTAATGCGTTGATTCGTTCCACTGTGTGCCGCCTCTTGCTCGTTCGACTGGTTAGGTCTCTTTATTTCCCTAAATATGTGCAGCATGTCTTCTTTCCCTTCCGATGTTTTTTTTAGCCTTTCTTTTATAGCTCCACGGGGTATCCTCATCCGCCTGTATTAGGTACGTCAGTACTTATCTTTTAGCCCGGCGTGGTAGGCCCAACCGTAGCCTTTTAGCGTCCAGCTCGTCTATTAGATCCGCAGCGACCTGGGATTCAATACTCAACATAATGCCATTGGCGCCTTTGAGGAAATGGTTCAGCTCCCCCATATCGCAATTGGATATTTCCAGATCAGAAATCTCTCTTCTTACATCCTGCGCGTTAGCCCTTTTTGATTCCATCCATTATAGCACGTTTGTCTCCTCGGGTGTCGGTGGTTGTAGCGTTGGTTGCGGCGGTGGCGTAAGCGTTAATGTAGCTGACCTAAGTACGTCTCTCTGTCTCGGTTCTGTCATTTTTATTTATGGCAAGAAGAGAGAGAAGAAGAAGAAATAGTAAAACAAAAAATGATAGAGGATTTCTTTTTTCTTTAACCCCCTCCAAAAAATATATCTTTAAACTTCTCTGGTTTCGGCACAACTTATATAGTTCCAGGAACAAAATATTTAAAAAAAAAAGGAAAAATAAGTAAGAAACGACTAACACGAGAACTGGTTTAATACTGACTTTATTGCCATCTTGCTCCACTATTGTTTTTATGAAATATACTGAATGGATACCAATCACTCTCATACTTATATGTATTTATAATAATAACATGAAAACTCCATTTCAATATCTATAGCCCTAATCATAATGACTCATTTATAAATACATATATATTTTTCTTAAACATTCCATTTGCAATATCGGTTTCAGCAAATTCCCTTCATTAATATGTAACAGGGAAGGGTTACTAAAGTATCAGGTGGCATTTATAATTTACAAATTTGTCGAATTCTCCCTCAATAATATGATGATATGAAATCATAAATTTACTTACCAGCATAGTTCAACCAGCCTGGATTGGTCCGTCGTATTTTTCCTCGCCATTTCTTCTTCTACAAGTCCAATGAATTTATTTGCACAGGCGTCCCAGTCCCTGCTTATTCCTTTGTAACACTGTGTGTACATAAGATACTCTGAAAGCAAACGTTTTTGAATGTACTGCTTGGCACATACCAGTGTAATTAGTTATTAAAGTGGAAAGAATATACATAAATGTACATAAATAACACATATATGTATTTACCTGCTTGGAAACCCGGATCGTCACAGAGGAACCGAAATGTGTGCCTAGCTCCTGCTACATGACTTTCGAATATTTTCCGGTCATTCTCCGAAAGGCAGTCTTCAAAATATGCGTCCATGCAACCCATTCCTGTCTTGAAAGCCCTAGAATAATTATTGTATTAAACTATGTTAATGATTACGTTGCATACGTAGTATACAATTTTAAAGTAAATATATTAATAAAATTGGAATATTTTATCTTTCTAAAAAAAAAACCTATACTACAGCTTAGGAGGTTTCCACAGTTCAGTACTTGGTACCACTGTACTCTGTTTCATGGACAACGGTCGTGCAGCGAGGTTATTTATAGTAAATCACGCTCAACCACCAGATTTCTCTTCCTATTCTGGGTACCCACTTTATAGGCACGGGGTGAGCCGCAGGAGGATCCCAGGTCCCATACATTCCATCTTTGGCTACAGACTAAATAAAAGTCGGTCTGAACTTTGAACCCAGGACCTTTGATACGGCAACTCTCCACTCCACCATTGAGCTGCCCCTTACCCTATTATCTCTCTATAATGTTACAAAAAGTGTCTAGTTATAATCGTGTAGTATTTTATTCCACCTATAAAGTGGATTAATAAAAGTTGGTAGTAAAACATTGAGTTTAAATATTGAAAAACAAGTGAAAAAATGTATGAATCTGAATGTATGAAAGAAATTCTGAGTATAGTTAGAAACGTAAAGGTTTTTGAAACAAACCCATCACTAGCATTTGTGAAGGATAAGAAATAGAACGTCTTCTGAAACGGAGATTTCAGAATTGCTTACTTTCTTTTGGCCGCTAGACAATCTCAAATAAGAAAACACCTTAACTTGGTGTCAAATATTTTTGTTTTAAAGGGAGATTCCCTATCTCGTATGTTTACGAGATTCACATAAAGTGCAACAGTACATTCTATATATCACTCTCATGCCGAGAAATTCCCATCTACAAGAAACTATGCCTGGCTGAATGTACCGCCTACCGACCTATATGCCTATCACCGGTAGTCTACAAATTATATACTTCGATCCTGGAAGGTCTGCTTAGACCACTAGTGGAACGCCAAATTGGAGAAGAGCAAGCAGGATCATATCTTCTCACTAAGAAATATCCTCCAGAAATCCTGGGACCGTGACAAGAATATGTACATCGCATTTCTGGCTCTCTAATCGGTTTTCAACTCAGTCCCAAGAGAGGAGATATGGGCTGCCCTCAGAAACAATAACATACCAAGGAATTTTGTAGATGCTTTAAAATCTACTTATCAGGAGCCTAAAGGAATCATTAGGCTCAATGGATTGGAGTCAGGTCATTTCGGTATAGCAAGAGGGGTCATGCAAGGAGACAGTTTGAGCCCTTTGTTGTTCCTCATGTTCATGGATGAGGTGGTATCCATCTATAGGAGAAGAACTGAGAGAACGTTTCTGGGGTGAAGAAGTCTATATCCAGTTGTAGTCCAGTTGCTCCTCTATGCGGACGATGTAGTGCTGATTGCTGACTCAGTCGGAAAACTGCAACAAGCGGTAACGAAATGGTGTGAAGAACGCCGACAAAAAGGACATTCAATGCCAACAATAGTAAGATCCTGCAAGTAGGTAGGCGGCAGGAAGAAGTTCACATATACTGCGATAAAGAGGAAATGAAAGTGGTGACTGACTACACTTATCTCAGCACAGTAATAGACAGGTCTGGGAAGCTGGACACGGAAATTTCCAATAGGATAAATAAGGCAAATACAACCTATTACCAGGTTTGTAATACTGTTGTAGGTAAGTGGGAGGAAGGAAGGAACGTCAAACTCCACATCTTCAAGTCAGTGTACCTGCCGATAATACTGCTGTATGGAGCGGAAAGCTGGGTATTGACGGAGAGACAGTAACGCAAAGTTGCCGCTTCGGAAATGAGGTACTTGCGAAGAGTGGCGGGAAAGACGAAAAGAGAGGATTCGTCAGGAACTGCAGATTTCCCCGCTAAAAGAGCTCCTGGAAATTCGACAACTGAAATTGTTTGGCCACGTGGTCAGGATGAATGATCACTCGGAGGGTCCCAAGACGATGGAGAACATACCAAATGGAAAAAGTCCTCGAGGACGCCCAAGGATGTCTTATCTCGAGTACATCGAACGCCTCAGCAGAGAAAGAGAAAAAGATCTCCGACAGGCCAGAAACCTAGCAAGAGACCGGGATAGATTCGGCTCATGGCTGGACGCTCCCCTACGCTGAAAGGACTATATGGGGCTGCGAAAGAAGAAGTTTTTATTAGTTTGAAAGGATTGTTCAGATTTCATTTTAGATTGCAAGAATGCAATATTCCTCTCTAAAATAAACTAAGTCGACAGATATTTCTTTGATTCAATATTTCTATATTAAAATAATTCCAAATACACACAGGAAATAATTATAATTATCTATTTATATTCCAAAGTTTTATTATTACAGAGTTATAGTTTTATGAATATATTTTTTCCGATAACCAAAGGAAGAAATAATTAATGGAATCTTTGATTTTTCAAAATTCGATTGATAATTTCATTCCTTTCTTCATATATATAATATTACTTTGTTTTTTCATAAATCGGATTTATCTGTTAACATTATTTTTTTACATCCATACATAAGCTATAATTAATGATATATGATTCTGGCATAAGAGTCTAACATTAATTATACTCATTAACTATATTTGTAATCATCGAAATCGTTTACGAATTGTATTCGACAAGATGAAGGGAACCAATTTCGGAAATCACTTGAGAAATTACTAGGAGTTCTCGATTGTCAATTGGGTATTCCATTTCTCTAATTGAAATAGTTCGCTGTATTCAAAGCCTGTAGGTTTGACCGATTGTCATTGCTCTTGGCAAAATTACAATTCAATCATAATATCAGTAGCCCACATTTCATGTTTAAATACTCGATTAATTCGTCCAAAAAATACATTAATTAGTATCCCAATTATATGTTCGAGAAAGGATCGAAACATCTCTATACCATCAGATGTTATGGGAGTGTCTCGAGTGTTTATTAGCAACTAATACATTGCCAGTATCAGACCCTAATTTAGTGTTGAACATGCTAAGAACACTCACTGTGGAGTTCAAAGAGATGAAGGCCAAAATGAAATCCTTTGAAGAGTTAAAAGAAATAAAAGAGACAATACAAAAGCCCTCAGGGCTATCATTCGGAAATAATGCTAGACTACTCAAAATTGAAAACCTCCTAGATGAGCAAAATAAATATAGCCGGAAAGAATAGTGCTAGAGAACAATTTTTAAAGGAAAAAGTGTAAGTTCTAGAGGGTCGCCTTAACCATGCCAAGCAGTACCAATTAAAAAATTACTATTGAAATAAGGGGCATCCCAGGAAAGCAGGGAGAGGCCACTGAAGGCATAATACTAAGCCTTGGGGTTGAGAAAAGTTTATGGTGCCCGGCAGTGACCTAGACGTGTTCAAATGAATCTTGTTCAATAGTCAACTTAACTTTTAACTTTATGTTTTTATTTAGATTTTTATTCATTTATAGTTTTTTTTTAATCCTTTTTTCATTCAGATCCAGAAGAAGTACTATTATATTTGAAACATATTTTTTATCTATGCAGTTTCCTTTATTTTTACTACTGTTCTTTATTATTAGGAATTTCTTTAATTTCATTTTTCTCCGAAAATTCAATTTTCATATTACTCAAAACTATCATCGCATCATTCACTCATTGTGATAATTAGTTGATTTATTCTTTACCGGAAAAGTTTCCGATTTCTAACCCTTAATCCCTATTCCGGTTTCCTGTCATTTCTTTTTCTCGTTCTCAGTAATGACTAATATACTAAACTGTTGTCACATTAACGCACAATACTGTGAATGCACATTTTGATGAGCTTCAGAAATATTTCCAAGATAATTTTTTACCATGTCATAGCTGTCTTCGAAACTTGGCTCAAACCCTTCTCTTTCCTTTCCTTTCCCCTCAAGTGTCCCTTCCTAACTATTCTTTCATACGTCATGACAGATCTGACCGCAGGGGAGGTGGAGTTGGTATATATATCCATGAAAGTCTTAATGCTAATATCCTTCTCCAATCTCCTACTGCTAGCTTTCCTCACCTAAAATACATATTTGTTGAAACCTCAACTGTATCCTCTCATCTTCTATATGCCGTATTATACCGACCTCTCCATATTCCATTCGACAAATACTTCGAATCCTCCCTTTTCCAACTAGTCTCTACCTACACCAATATAATTATATGTGGTGACTTTAACATTAATATGCTTTCGAATTCCAGCATAAATCCTTTTTCACAAACCTAATATTCTCTCCCAATCTTTACCTTGTTCCCTACTCTCCTACCCATCTCACCCAATTTTCGGATACCTGGTTAGTCCTTTATATCTCTGATTCACATCTTAGAATCCTCTCCTCTTCCCAACATCCTGTTCCGTTTCTTTCATCAAACGATCTCATCCAAATTTCATCTGACATACCAGTCAAATTCTTTACTCCCAAAACTGTGTCCTATTGCAATTTGGACCTCCTTTCTTTCGAATCTCTTCAATCCGATTAAGTTCCATCAACTGGGACATCATTTATTCTTATAGTTCTATCGATCAGATGGTTTCTACCTTGACTTCCAATCTGCAATCCATATTAGGCATCGATGCTCCTTTAAAAACCCAAACCTTACTCCGTCCATCTGCATCTTGGCTAACCCCTGAAATAAAAGAAACGATGAATAAAAGAGAAGCAGCAAGGAGGAAATTTTGTTGCACACGTCAATCAGAAGAATATGCATGGTTCAAAATAATTCACAATGAATCTGCAATACGTCGTGCAAAATCAAATCACATTCATTTCATCATGAGCTCATTCTCATCTCAGCCCTGAGGAAGTCATCAGCTTGGTTGACGAAACGTTGGTGAGAAATCTATCTACACGGTCTAAACGGTCTTTTGTAATAATAGTGGTCGTGGAAGCCTAAAAGAATATTTATGAAATTATTCATTATTTTCAATCAATGCAGTGGTTATTTAGAATTTGTGGCTGTGATTTTCAGTAAAATGAATTTTTTTAGGTGTAATACAGTTAAATCTCAAAAAATGAGATTACAGGATACACTTCTATGTTACTGTTAAGAGAGAGTGCTGCAGATGGCAAAGAAATATTTACAAACCGAAGATCTTTCCTAAAAAAAATTGGCCCTAGATCTGATTAGACCTCAGATATCAAGGCGATTGGAAACGCCAACTTAAAGACGAGAACTCCATCGAAACCATCATCCAGGGTTATATTCAAAACCACAGTTCTCTCCCATAACACTCATATCTAATCTACACACAACATCCCACCGAATAGCAGCTTTTGACAGAGCTTTCCTTAGCCGATCCTCCTCTCTTTTTGAACTCTATACCTTCTTCCCTTCATCGTTCCAATAATCTGCCAACCTTCAAATCTCGTACGAGTATATTTCATCACCTAAGATCCCTACAATTCCCAAAAAATCAGAAATAGTAGGATCAATTTTGAGTTAAAATTCTATCATTCCATGAATGAATGGAGTTTCTTTAATGTACATTTGTGTATGTGATTATATATATATATATATATATATATATATATATATATGAGTGTGTGGGATACCACGTACATATGTATTAATATCATCTAGTTAGATATTAAAAAAATGAGAGAAATAAAAGAAATAAGCCTAATCACTGATAGTAACGTTTGAATTTTTCTTTATTATTTTTTGTTTTTTGCTTGGCATAAATTTGGTGTATATGTAACTATAAGTTGTTTCTCTTATATTGTTATTGTTAACTTATTTTATTTTTTTTTCTTTCTCTTCTTCTAATCTGTTTTTAAAATATTGTTATTTGAGGTAATTGGCATTTTTTTTCATTATTTTTATTTTATTATTCTTACTCACTTACTAAATTATTTGTAATAATTAATTTAATATAATTATTTTACACTACAAGGCATAATAGCTTAAAATGAGTGTGCCTTTCTAAAGGGAATTATCCTAGAATAAATAAAGACATCATTATTTATTTTTTTTAAATCTTTTTAAGTGTCCTCTTTTACGTTCTGGTTCTTATTGTGGTTTTCAACATTCGTTGGACTGTCTTTCTTACATTTATCTGTGAATAGGCGAAATTAGAAAAATTACAGGGAGTACAGGGAAGCATAACGTTCGTGTAAAACGAATAAGCACCTCTGGAAGACTCTTTATTCGTTCTTATAAACTATTAGTTTTTCCGACTACATAGCCTTGGGTGTTCTCTAAAGTATTCCATAATTTACACTTATGATACAACATTATAATTAGGCAATGAAATTCAAACCCTAACTGTAAATTAATCGATACATAGGCACGTTATTCTAGTTCGCTAATGTTTTAAAAAAATTTGGGCCTCCAAAAACTTGAACCATAAATTAAATTTGAAAAATTGAATCTCCTTAGCATCATAAAAAACTAAATAGAAGAAATAATAGAAGAAATTAATACTAAATAATTTGATATCCCTGTTAAGTAAGGGAATAAATAAACAATAGAATGCACAGGAGATAATTCGCATTTTGTTCATTATTTTTTTTTTATTATTATTCTTTCTCACTTACTAAATTATTTGTATTAATTAATTAAATGAAATTATTTTACACTTTAAGGCATAGTATCTTACAGTACCTGCATTGATATTCTAAAGGGACTTGTCCCAGAATAAATAAATACGTTATTATTATCATTATTAATGGGAGAGGGAATAATCCGAAGTATACGAAAATTAAATATTCAATTACGTTGTATATTAGGAAAAAATTAAATTACCGTACAATAGTTAATATGAATATCTTAATCATATCTTGATAAATAGTGTTGTTTTTATGTGTATCGTGATGTTTCTCAGAAAAGTTAATTTAAGATAGACGCGCTATAAGCAGCTCTAGACACGCAAAGCTATGAATTAGAGCTAAAATTAGGGCCATGTCCGAATATAACTAAAAGCATTATCGTTGTTATATGAATGATATGCCTTTTTATGACTTACATAATAAATACCATTTTCCTACTGAAACAGTTATAGATGATAAACTGTGTATGATGCTGGTGATTATAATATATTTCAAGAAAAAACTACCCGGCAATGCGAATCACACACACGTGCTAGAGCATTTTACATTAGTTTATAGTTTCTTTTAGAATTATATTTTTTTCAAAACTAATACAAAAATATGTGATGGTTTACTTTTCGTAAATGAACGTCATTACTTAGTATAATTTCGCATAGGATTAAGAGTCGTCATATTTTGTTTTGTATCTCATTTGTGTTTGTATTCCATAATTCTTTACCAAATGATTTTTTCTCAAATCAGTATTAATATTTTATTGTCAGCTTCGGTATGTATTAATATGTGTCATATAAGTTACGTTAAACACCACACAAGTGTTTAAAGTAACGTATAATGATAATAATAACTAATAGAGTCTAGTTTAATACTCTACCAACTATGATAGCGTCTAGTAAGATGCTTTCCTATTATTTTTTCGGAACAAGAGTCTGTTCACTGAACACTTTAGTTCAAAAATCCAGCCTGAGACAGTAGATCGAACTTAATAAACGGATCCAATAAACGTCAGTTACCGAAGGTATTAGTTTGATGTGAGCATAATCTCTAAATATCGCTTCAAGAGTGACCTCATCCGTGACGTAATGGTTGGTTAGGATAAAATTAAATTAAATCGTATCCAATTGAGCTTTATAATAATTGCATAATTAAACATAATTTTGTGTCTGTGTATTCCTATTAATTGAAAAATACGCTTATTTGAATTAAGGATATACGTTTTAATCGAGATCGATTCAATTTTCAAATTGAAAAAAATAACAAGATTAAAAGTTTCAAATGATTTTATTGTCATTAAAATATAGGGAGCATATAGTTTTTTCAAAATAAAATTCAGAGCTTAAAAACATTTTATTTTTGTTTAAAAAAAAATATGAACTACTAAACTGCAAATCTTGAATGTTGCAATCATGGCATCACTTTAACCCTCACCTGCTGACATAGTTCAATGCATAACTCCTACATTGAGATCAAATAGATTTATTGAAAAAAAATATTATGATGCTCGCTTATTTTTCAGTTCCACGGACTGAACTCCTTCAACAAGCTGAGCGTTAAACCCGCAGAGCAGAACAGTCTTGCGTAACTTTATAACTTAATATAGCTTTCATATATTCACTAATTTTTAATATATACATATATATATGCCACAATGCTGACTGCAAGATCAGCACCTGACGCATCTTCCTACCATACTCCTTATAAACCCCACCCTAGAGCACTCATTGTCACAGTCTTCAGTCTAATTAGTGTCAGTTAATTACTATGCTAGCTTAAGTTTTGTAATATCTTGTTAACTTCATAATACATCTTTTTAAAAACGTTGAAGTGGATCGAGTTTATTTAACTATATATTCATAATTAGTTCTTCTGTACAAAATTCTCAATTAAATAGAAATTAATCATTATTAATTTTATTAAAAATTAAATTTGAAAACGAGGAAATAGAATAAATCCTATTAATATTAATTGACTCTCTCGCATTAATACCATGTGTAACAATGTTTTCACATATCATCTAAAAAGAGGCGTATTTTTTCACTGAACATCAGGATCTAATAACTATTTTTGATTTACGAGATTGGAGTTCCATAGTAGTAACAGAACTAAAAAATATGATTTAAAAAGGGTTAATATTTGGATAACATTTATAATTTCAAAAGTATCACTGATTAATATTAACTAATAAGTAGAAAACATTAAATTAAAGCCTACCTTCAGGAAAAATCGCAAAAGTACTGAGGTACGGTCCGTTAGACCAGGCGTTGATTATATTTTGTGAACAAACTTTAGAACAATCTATATATTTTGGAAAAATCTTTCAATTTCACATTAAATAAGGTACTAGCAGGAAAGGAAGGAACTGAGTCATACGGGGAGTTTTCCATAATCGGTAGAATGGGAATTTCTAGAAAATAGATACCAAAATGTCTCAGGGACCATGTAACCAACTTGAGGGTGAAATGAAGAGAATTTTTACTCCGTATGCCAGTAATGGCAGGTAGGGGGATAAAAAAAAAATGAAGAGTATTTTTCGAGAATTTTATAATCCTATTAATAAGATCTAATAGTATACCATCATATTTCCATCCTCGTCCTACTTTTACTATACACCTAGTATATGAAATCCTCTCATTGTTATATATGTGTATATATATAATAATATACAATTAAATAAACCAACAGGCTAAAAGAAAAATCGTGAATTTTGTTTGACCATAATTAATTATCGATTTTCTTTTACCTTCATATCGTACGTAGTTTTTTATTTCTTACAATTAGGCCTCAGTCACAAATAATTAATATTTAATGAGACATTAATTACAACATATTTGGCTACATTAAGGACGAGTTGTCAATGTTCGTGGCTATTTTGTATTTTAAAACCATTAAAAGTGGTTATTATATGGTTTACTATATGGTGATTTTTAAGCATTGTCTTTTTGAATGCCAAATCCGAAAAAAAACTTTTGAAATAGTTATTGCACGGATGATTTAACGTTATTCAATTTTTGATGAGATGAAGTTTTTATTGACGCAGTTTTAAAGTCAAACGGGTGAACAACATTTCGAAAATTAGGAGTTATACACCAAGGATTACCTCATGAGCGGGCTAAGATATCATTGTCGTGTCCCTAATGAAAAATATTAAAACCATTACCAGTTTTCCGACACTAATTTCTAACCTGGGTCTCGGTTTAGTAAAAATGAATTTTTTCGTCTTGGAAAAGATTAAACCAATCATCGTCGTTTAGTCAACTCTGTCTTAACAGATTAAGAAGTCAGATGTTAAGAAGTTATTTATAATAACCAATTTTTTGTATAGAATATTAACTTTATTTACCATTAATTAATAATTACTCATTGTTATCTATTGCTAACTTTAGTCAACGTTCTATGAACTGCCTCCTAACTGAACTTTTCACAAACTGTTCTTAGGGAGGTAGAAAAGCAATCCTATTTTAGCTTCCCAAGTTTCAAGGGGTATTTAATCATTCTTGATATAAGTCAAATCATGGTATTATTTAATTAACACAGATTTTTTTATATTTTTAAATATAACTTTAATGTAGTCAGACATTAATATCAGTTGAGCGTTATCTTATTCAGATCCTATTCATGCAAAACTGATATTAAAGAGACAATACATTCATATAACTGAACATGAAATAAACATAAACATATGTACTGTGAGCTGAAAAGTCATAATGCCTCATTTTTTTCTAAATAATCAGAATATCTACAGGCAGTAAAAAAAAGATAATGAAGGAGATCTTCTTTCTTTTGTATTTAAAAAAAAAATACAAGGAAATAAATATATGTAGTAATAAAAAACATGTACCACTACTTTCATGTGTTCTGTACGACAAACTCTGTATAATAATAATAATAACCTTTGTTTGTTTCCTCTTTCTTCTATGTACATTTTTACATTTACATGGTTTTAAAAAGAATAAAAGTCCCTTTTTTGGGCACAAGCCTCTCCCACTTTACCCCAGCTACGTCTGTTCCAAGCAGAACAGGTCCATATAACTCCGATGAAGTTTTGTATGTCGTCCCGCCATCTCGTACCTGGTCTCCCTCTTCTCCTAGTGCGGTGTATTGGATGGCAATCCTTTGTTGCCTTAGCCCAATGTGTTGGTCCCATTCTTTTAATGTGTCCAGCACACTGCCGTTTAAGATCAGATACTGTCTTGAGAACATCGCGCATACCAGTCAGCTTCCGTAGTTCTGTCTTCTTTATTTTCTCCCTTCTACATTTCCTAAACATACTTCGCTCCATTGCACGCTGAGTGGTTGCTAGGGATTTAGATATATCGTTATTTAGACTCCAAGTTTGGCATCCATAAGTTAAAGAAGGAATGATGTAAGCATCAGAAACTTTTCCCTTCTGATATATGGCCATGTTGCTTTTGAAAATATTTTTGTGTAACCAAAATTTGGACCATCCTATTTTAATTCTTCTATTCATCTCTTTCTTGGATCTTTCTGCAAATGACATGAGTTGCCCTAGAAATATTGTTTCTTAAACCATTGGAGTTTGCTGGTACTGAGAAATATTTCTTCTTCTTCGGCATTTGTCATCAAGACTGATTTGTTAAAATCTATCTCCAGCCCAGCTTCATTTCCAACTAGCATTTTCTTTAGTTCATATGGTGAGTGTGAAATGAGAAGTATATCATCAGCGAATCTCAGATTTGACAATTCGTTACCATTAATGTCCATCCCAAAATTCACCTAGTGAAGGTTTCTGAAAACATCTTCCAAAACCGCGTTGAATAGATCAGGTGATAAAGAATCGAACTGACGAATCCTTTCGATTGGAAAATCCTCTCCATTTAAGTACAGAACTACTCTCGCTTGGTTGTTGGTGTACCAATATTGAAGAGCATCCAAAATCTGTTTATTAATGCCTTGGCGTTTTAGACTGTTGATAAGAAATGAGTTCTTAACTGTACCAAAAACTTTACTGAAGTCAATAAATGCAAAAATACGAGATTTGGTATTCATTTGATCTATCTATTGTAGAAAAGCCTTTTCGAAAGCCAGCTTGTTCTATTGGTTGGTTCTCGTCGAAGAATCTTTTTAAGCGGGTTTTGAGAGCTTTAGAAAAAATCTTGGCGAAGATAGGGATCAGACTTATGGGACGGTAATTATCTAATTTTGATGGGCTACCTTTCTTTAAAATCAAAACAATGTCTGATTTTAACAGCTGGTCGGGTATTTTCCTAGTTTTCATAATTACATTGAACAGTTTGGTTACTATAGGAGCAATTAGTTCCGAAGCTGCAATAATTAATTCTGCTGTTATGATATCCCGCCCAGGCATTTTGTCTCTTTTGAGCTCCTTTATTATTTTTGTTATTCCTCCTCCAGAAAGTCTTCAAACACCTCGTTATTATCTTAATTCCCGCTGGTTGGCCTAAATTTGTTTGAATATTTTTCTATAGCTGTTTATAGAATTTTGTAGCAGTATGGATTATTGAAGTTCTACTAGTTTGAATTTCTCCTATATCGTTATTAAGTTTTAAAAGCCAGTTTTTTTTCGGGAGTTATCAACTTCCTACCTTTTTTATCGGATGTATTTTTTTAATCAAATTTTCAACAATGGCCTGGTTATGTCTTTCAAGGTCAGAACGAAGTTTAAATTTCACAAGTTTGCATATAAGATTGTATTCTATTTTTACTTCTTTTGACTTATTTCTTTTTTGTTTGAGATTTTCTCGTTTATTGCTTAATGCCAGGGTTTCTTCGGGAGGTTTGAAGCCAACATTGGTTTAATCGTTTTAGAATTTAGTGCTGCAGTTATAATTGCCTTTTTGAGGGTGCTGTAAGCTGTCTGAATGTTTTCAGAATAATTGAGTTCTTCGGAAGATAATAATGTTGATAACTCTGCAATAAATAGTTCTTCAGTAACATTCCCTGGTATTTCGCTCGTTTTTTTCTTGGTGAAGGGACGCCTGGGTAAATAATAGTGGCTTTTAGGATTCTGTGGTCAGACTGGAATGAAAATCGATGGGATGCTTCGATGTTTTTAAGAATAGTATGGTTCGGAGATAGAAAGTAGTCTATTTCATTACGATACAATCCATTTGGAGACAACCAGGTCCATTTCTTTCCCTTTCGCTTCTTAAAAAAGGTATTAACGATTTTAATTATTTTTCTTTACTGAAATTTACCAGTCTGTATCTTCGTTTATTCGTCGATTTCGGGTATCCATATGAACCAACGGACAGGCCTTTCCTCCTACTATACTGTTGAAATCCCCCATAATAATCAAATAATTTTGGTGATTGGATTTTATAGTTGAGATTGTTTCATTCAGGAGTTGATAGAAATCTTCCACTTCTTCTTCCGAAGACGCACTCGTTGGCGCATATACTTGTTTTAAAACTAGTTTTTTATCATACATCTTCCTTTTTAATACAGCAATTCTATCGGAGACACCTTTTAATTCCATGATATTATCTTTGACCTCTTATCGAATCATGAATCCAACACCTCGATATCCTGACCATAATGAAAAAATAAAAATCCACTTTTCCTTAACTGAATATTTTCTCCCTTTCTTCTTACTTCAGATAATCCAAGAATTTTTATATTTGAATTAAACATCACCTTTTCGTTTTATTCTATTCTTCAGTCGGCTAATAAACTTCTAACGTCCGTAAGTGTGGCTATTTTGAATTTTTTAAAATGTTGTTTAGGGAGATTTAGGTCATATT
This sequence comes from Arma custos, assembly GCA_037127475.1. NCBI lineage: Eukaryota > Metazoa > Arthropoda > Insecta > Hemiptera > Pentatomidae > Arma > Arma custos. The sequence goes on along the minus strand of CM073760.1, from coordinate 90,812,749 downwards.
CCCCCTTGCTGATCAAACAATCTGGGGGAAGTGAGTCCGGTTTATTGTCCTTTTCGAAACCTTTTTTGGTTAACTTTGGTTTTTCTCTCCAATTTTTATGCTATTTGCGATTCCTTGGGTTATTGGAATTACTTTTTGTAGCACCCAAGTTTTTATTACCACTCTCCTCCAATATTTTTCTTCACGAGATTTCAAAAATGTATCTAGGTTGTTTGTCCTTTTATAAGGTTTGTTGTTTCAAGCAAATGTTCCTTTGGCTTTTTGTCCTTTGGTTTTTGCTCTTTTTCTTTACCGACAGTTCCTTCTTTTTCTTCACTTCTTTCTTCCTATTCCTTAAGGCTTCTTGGACCTGCAGCTCTTCTAGGGTAAACAAACTATTATTTATTAATAGTTTGTCGTATCTCAGGGTAGTTTCCTTTTTCCCACTGGGATTTCAAATGTAAATAAATAATTCCTTTCTAATTTCCCTGACAGCCTTTGGCACATCATCTTTGATTTTAATCATTTTAAATTATTCAAGTTTCATTAAATTAGATTTGTTTTTCATAATATCTTTTTTCAAAATTATCGAATTTAATTTCATTATTACTGGGACATTTTTATTTTTATGGTTTATTTTCCTTATTTCCATTATATCAACGATATCATAAGGTCTGAAATCTGGTATTATGTAATACAATATTGTAAATATCGTAGTCTGCATTTCCATTGGTTTTTCTCTCTCTAGTCGGAATATTACTATATTTTTTCTTCGAATATTATATTCTTCTCTTTCCCTATAACTCTGGATATCACTAGATAGATCCTTTATCTCAAATTTTATCTTATTTAATTCCTCCTGTTGACATATTTTATTTTCATCCAACTTGCTCTCTAGGCCTGTAGTTTTTTCTATTAGCATATTAAATTTGTCTTCTATTGTTGCCATATTGGTACAAATTGAGAGATCAAAGATTATTGAATTTAATATTATTGAAAAATCGGAGAGGTTACAATGTGGTTAGTGAAGCTACCGTTTTCTTGTCCGATGTAAAGCTGTCAATGAAGTGGCAGCGAAGGCCAGTCGAGGGAGATGGGCGGCGCTAGACCTGCTGGTGACTATCTCTATATACTAGCACTGATCTTAAAGAAAACAGAAGGATTTTACCTTACTAGTCCAGAAATTAAATTCAATTTTGTAGTTTCTTCCTCCGGTCTGATTTCTTTTGACTGACGTCTCGTAGGCTTGAACTCACCGCGGTGGTGTACGTACAATGCCGGTCCTCTCAATTCGGTGATGATAATACAGCGATCCAGATCAATGGGGTCAACAGTAAATAGTAGGGTATGTACTGCTTCAGGGTCAACAGTTGTGCAGGGTGGTAACTTACTCTAGACTACGCTCGGCCACCAGTTTTTTTTTATCCCAATTAAAGACGTCCCTTTTATGAAAGCTAGATGAGACCACGAAGACCCTCTAGGTCGCCACGATCCATCTGTGGCTGTCAACAGATTGAATAATTTATCCAAAACAGCATGATTTGAACCCGAGGCCTTCAACAAATCAACTCATCGCTGTATTATCATCACTACTCCCCTTCCAATTAATTTAATTTGAACCTTAATTATTATTATTATTATTTACTTACTTGCAGGCGTGGTCAACATCCTTCTTGGAGCTGGGTATGCCCTTGAGCTCCGCCTGGTCTATGATGGGTGGTAACTGTTGCAAGCACGTCTCCAGTGAGCTCCGGTCCTTGCAGTTCAACTTTTCTCTCCCACCTTCTACGAGCAAGCCTCCAACTATTAGATAAAATAGTATTATTAATTAAAATTTTAATGTAATAAGTTATAATTTTTATAAATCTGAAAAAGGAAAATTTTAAAACTTCATATCGCTATACTTCAATAAAATAATGTCATTGCTCAACAACCTAATTAATTATAACACTTGAAATACTTTCAGATTATTATTAGGTAGTTATAGTTTCACGGATCGGATTATAATTATTATATACAGAAATTCTCATTTCTGAAGTTTTTGTTTACTAATTACAATACATTATTCATCGGTTCTTTATACAAGCCATGTTCTGAATAATTTTATGTTCTTAGGAGCAGAAACTTCGGACAGTAGAACCGTGTAAAATAATTCATCCATTGTTTGTGAAGCATGCAGGGCCATATTGCGTCACAGAACTCAATTAACAATTGATTTGACATGCACAGCTGGTCACATGCGATTACCGTTCAGTGTGAACATTTTAACCGGTGTATGACAGTCAATATGATATTATATGTTTTATAATGCTGCTCCGATCGGATTATAATTATTATTATTATTATATTACATAACATTATTATATAATTTCTGAAAAAAATACAATAATAATAATAAAAATATTTATTTAATAAATTATACCAATGCTATTTGGCACATATTTTATCTGTGATCACCTTCTGTAAGGGATTCACGTTGAGGCTTGGATGGAGAAACCTCCCATTGAAGGCACTCCTAGTGTGGTTCATCTCGCTGTAGTAATCCCTGCTCCAGAGACGTTCCAGTCTCGTTGTCGGATTCTGTGGCAATGTTTCTGTCGATAGTGTTTATACCAGTAAGTGAGTCATGAAATGGTTTGTAGTTTTTCATGATTCTGTCAGTCACGAGTGGTATTTTGAGATCTCTGTATAATAATTTATTAATTACGTAAAAGGGACAATGTGCAATATAGCGAAGGCATTTTATTAAAAGGTTTGTATGGTCTGTAAGTGAGATTTAATTCTAAATATGGTGTTTAATGAGATTTTATTATGAGAAACAACCAACACAGTTGAGGAAACCCTAACACATACTTTCAATCAATCATAGACAATCAACAGCTATATTGACTTTAATTATTTATATTGGTGACAAAATTGCAACGAAGTTACATGACAGCTTAATTTGTTTAATAATTGTTTCAGTTAATTAACAATGGCAAATTGATATAGCATTGTGTTTTCGACGGATATTATTACGGCAACTTTCACTGGTATTAGGAAAAGCCAGTTTAACAGGTCTCTATGTATTAAATCTTGCATAGTGTGAGACAACAGTTCAGCAAGAGTTGCCTTCATTATAAGCATTGTGCTAAATTAATAACATGAAGATAAATGATTTCCCTACGTATCTATAGTACATGAACTTAAAACTTAAAATTGTAAAATTATACTCAAACGTATAAAAGATATTGATCTATGCGTTGCCTGTAATACAGGAAAACTAATCTTTTTATTTATTGTTTTTAATTATCTTAAGTTTATTTTTAATTTTCTATTTAATGAGAATTTTCCCAAAGTTGTGGTTTCTCCAACTGAATTTTAGGATCAATTTTTTCCAGGTCTTTCTGTCAAATGCATCTTCTACATTCAGGTCAGATTCTGCCGTCACATTTTCAGTTTAAACTAATATTAAAATAACTAATTAAAATATGATAATAAATAACCAAAGCTGGTTAAAATATGCAATACCATAGATAGCTGACTTGCTGCAGAGGTAATATTTGAAGTGAAGATAATATAAATACAACATATTCATAGAAATCACTATCTATCAACAAATTGTGAGCGTTTACGAATGCGTAGTGGATTTTATTGATTTAGTGAAAAGTTTAAGCAAAATAAGCTTAAAATACGATTTTTCATCAATTTAATACGTATTTCTACTTTTTCCTTTGTATCCAGATACGAAAGGTTGTTGAGTTCAAATTGAGTTTTCCCCTTAAACGGAATAATGTCATTTTATATATTTCTTCTTCTGTATATTCTAGGAAAAAAAGGAACAGTTCTGTCACCTTCCTACTTCCATCATGGCCTAATCCCGTTATCAGTTTTTTCAAGTTCCTAAATTATTCATTTTAATGTTTTATATTCTATCTGCTGTATCTCTCTTCTCTCCATTTTTTGAGTAACCTCTTTTATTTATTTATACCGGCTCTAACTTTCTGCTTAATTTTTATTCACTAATCCAGTCCTATGTTTCTTTATTACTTTTATTAGTAAACAGATTATCATTAGTAATCGTAGCATTATTCATTTTTAAGTAACTTAATATGTTCCTCAAGTTAGTATCCTTGGTCCATATACAGTTTATACGGCTGACATCCCAACTCATCCTAATACTATCCTTACCACGTATGCTGATGATAAATGTGTATTATCAGTCAACACCAATCCAGTTATTGCATCCCAAAGCCTCCAATCCCATATCACTGATCTTGAAAAATGGTGTCAAAACTGGAGAATTAAAATAAATTCTCAAAAATTGCATCAAATCACTTTTACCTTACGTCGTAAACCAATGACTTGCTGCCCTTCAGTATCCTTTAATAATATTCCTCTGGTGCCTGTAGAACAGATCCGATACTTAGGGTTGCACCTTAACAAACGATTAACCTGGAATCCTCATACAAGACTGAAAAGACAAGAAACCGCACGATGTTTCAGGCTACTTCAACACAAACGCTCTAAGCTCCCAATTAACTACAAAAGACTCATCTACGTGACCATCATACGACCTATTTGGACTTACGGAATAGAGCTTTGGGGCTCCACTAAGCCATCGAATTCCTCTAGTATCCAATCCTTACAGTCCAAAATCCTTCGTAAAATCCTCAATGCTCCTTATTTTGTTAAGAATAAACTCATCCATAACAACCTTAATGTCCCTTTTGTTGCTGATTTGGCCCGAACCCGGTATCTATCCTTTCATAACAAACTTCATTACCACTCAAACCCTCTAGTTTCAAACCTAGCTTTCTCTTCCGATAATCCTCCGAGGCGTCTGAAAAGAAGATGGCCACGTGACCTTCTTAGTTGAACTTTGATTTGAGTACTACCAGTGGGTAGTTTCTCTACTTGTCATTATCATGTCAATATGTAGCACTTATCCTATTTACTTGTTGTATTATTGTAATACAGTTGTAAATGCTTCTCAGGTTATTGGACGCTTTCATTTGCTTCAAAGTTTAAGCGAAGGAAAATTCTCAACTCCACCGTTCCAATTAGTAATGCCAATATCCGAAGGGCTGAATCACTTTGTCATTTTCTCTACAGTTTATACCTCACAGGGAATTCGTTCTCAAATTCTAATTTACACGACTTTGATGTCACATATTTTTTTCTCTTACTAAAGATCTTATTGGAAAACATACGAATTACATAGAAGAAATGATATAATTAATTTTTTTTTTAAATATATTTAATAAAATTTACAACTGTATACAGAATATATCAAGTAAATATAAATCATGTCCCGACATAAAGGCAAGTAGAGGAACTACCGATCTTCCAGCATTCTTCTTTTCAGACGCTTTGGAGGATTATTAGTAATGGAAGAGGTTTCAAGGCTTTAAACTAGTGGGTTTGAGAGGAAATGAAGTTTGTCATGAAAAGATTGATATGGGATTCGGGCCAAATCAGCAACAAACCGGACATTAAGGTCATTATGGATTACTTTGTTAGTAACAAAGTAAGGAGCATTGAGGATTTTAAGAAGGATTTTGGATTGTAAGGATTGAATACGAGAGGAATTCGATGGTTTAGTGGAGCCCCAAAGCTCTGTTCCGTATGTCCATGTAATGACCTTTCCCCTAATTGATTTAATAATTCAAAAAATATGTCCGTGGACCCTTAGGAGGAGAAAAGAAAGAAGAAATTTCCTAATGAATAAGGAACTCACTCACTCTTGATTATAAAAATAAAGTTTTCTCGAAACACCGCCAAAAGGAACATTTTACTAAACCTTTAAAAGTAATTATACGTCTATGTACACATATGTTTTGGTTCTTGAGTTCCTTAAACATATTTCAAAACATAATAAAATTTCCATAACAGTCATATATATATATATATATATATATATATATATATTATAGTTTTAAAAAAATTAGTTAAAATTTGAATTTAAAAGAAATAATGAATTAATAAAAAAATTAATTAAATAATTCATTCTACGGTTTTTCAGACGCCAAAAGTTTTACCCTCCGTTTTTTCGGATGCAAATTTGGATTTACACTATTCAGACATGCCCTTACAACATATCAAAAATGCAGCAGGTTAGAAAAAAAATGTAATTTTGCAAACAAAAAGTGCGGTTGTTAATCGAAAAAAAAATATTTTCTATATTTCAAGTTGGACGTTACATATCTGAGCGAAATTTCATAATTATTCCGTTTCGGAAACTATCCCGGACAAACATCGTGACAGGAGATTTTTATATATAAATCTGTACTATTTCGTTGCTATGTTATATACATATAAATTGTTAACAATAACCTCTGGTGAAGCTATGCCCAACGCTTACAATAGTGAATATATCTATGAAGAAAGATGAGGCACTCCCAGTACAAGGTGAGATGCCCTGCATTTAAAACCTAATCAATCTATCACAGAAGTGCTACGCCTAGAAGACTATATTCTACCTCAAATTCACAAAAACTACTAGTTGAGGGCAAGTGTTAAGGTAGAATTCCCAGATCCTTGACAAGTGGTTAGATAGCGACGGCGGAAAATTCTCCAGGAATTTCCTCTCTGTATGTTACCATTGATTGTCGCCTTTAATGTAATTGTTTTTACTCATTCTTCACTTAAAGTAAATATTAAATTTCCTGCAAAGACTCTATGCCTTCTTGAGTTTACGGCTAGCAAAAAGAAATTATTTAAGATAAAACCGTTTAAATGTCAGAAACATTACTATTCTCGAGTAAACTTTTGATATCAAAAGCTGACGAGCCAAGAAGACTACATAAAGAACTTCATTATGGAGATTAAAGTAAAAAAAACTGTTCTTGAAGCCAAGCAATACAACCTCTCCCAGTTGTAGATTTATACAAATGAAGCCTGCCTACTTTGCACACAAAAAGAACTGAAATGTTGATGATAAGATCATTTGGATTCAACAGTCCATAAAATATTCAGCAATTCATGAAAGTGAAATTTCTGTTAGAGCAAACAATCAAGCTTCGTTTATCGTTTAAGATTGTTCTCGAGCGTTTTCATTCTATATGGCTCTAAAGTAATTTCATTTTACATCACACAAATATTTCCACATTTGTCTGAGACAAATAAATATGCGCAGGTCTGGAATACATGTTTTTTGTTCAGCTCGATTCAATGTAGCCATTCCTACAATGATGTGTATGTTGTAAATCTATCTAAAAAATGAAACATTGAACAAAGCTGAAATTGCGACGTAGTATTTTGCTCTAGTGCTCTAGCATATTTTTCATCAAAAATCAACTCAAGAACAGCCTTAAATTAGCTTTTTTAAAAATATTAATGAATTTAAAAGACTATATTAACTACTTCACTTTAACGTTAATACATACATAAATAGAAAAAAATAGTTTTGTAGGTTCACTCTTTGTTGCTTTTTGCCATTTTGTAATACCTCATGTGTTTGTTTTACTTTTCTTGTATGATGAAGTTTTACAAATATATACAATTCGTTTTTCTCTTATCGAAAAATTATTATTTTTTATTTTCCACCGTTAGTTATTTGTTTATTGTCCTCCTATTTTATATTTATTCGTTTTATTAAAATTTAAATATGTATTTTATATAAAAAAGTTTATGCAGTATTTAAATTGGACATGAAAGAATAGAGAACGAAGTTTTGAAAATTCAACGTTTTAGCCCTCAAAGAATTTTGATGAGAATCTGTATGACAATTAGAAGCTTTATCGACCTTCATTGTACCAATAGAACCAGTTTAATAAAAATCATTACAGCGGTTTTTGATAAACTTATAAATACCTGATTTGTGCGTTACAATTATAGTGTTAAATAGTTGAAAAAATCAGTGTGCTATATCCACAATTTAAAATGGCATTTCTGATAATTCGGTTTATATCTACCAAAAGAATGTAATTAAAGAAGTAATTAAGCTTCCTCAAAGGAGTTAGAATGACCACTTCCAAAAAACCACTAACATAAATTCAATATCGCGAAACTTGGTCATTTCGTCATTTCTTAATTTCAAATTAAGATTTTTTTACCATTCCTTTATTTTCTCTTTCATATTATTTAATCTCCATATATACATATTATTATTAATTACAAACTTAATTAATAATATATTTTTATGTATCCCTTATAGGTTATGCCAAGCAAAAAAAGAAATAAGTCTATAAAAAACCTTTTATCCATAATTTATTTGTACCTCTGTTCTTCAAATCCAATGAGCAACTAAAAGGACTTACCGTCATCCCTCTTTTCATTAATCCTCAAAAGAATTCTTTGACGGAATTAATAGGGTTTCCTTTTGACTTCACTTTGAAAGTTTATAAAGACGTTTCATCCAATTTACTAAATTAGGTAGTCACTACAATGTAATATTTTGGATATAGTTGGAAAGATATTTATTTTATTTTGAGTTAATATGCTTGTGTTTTTGTGTTAAAATTTCGACTAGTAATGTACGGTTCTCTTGAACCTTCTGATAATTCATTGATTTTTTTTTTTGAAAGGCCTGTTCTATTGAGCAAGTATAATTTCACTATAAGATTTGAACGCTATAATCTATCGGATATGTGAAATTCAAAGTCAAGATGGGTTACTGAGAAAGCTGGCTGAAGGCAATAACCATTGAATATCCAAAAAATTAAATAAAATTAGCATTTTTGAAGCATGTCAAGACCAAACGGAAGCCATACTCTTGGTCTTCTCTTCTAGGATAAGTAAAACTAATAGATCTTCCAGTTTACTATCGTTCTCTCCCCTGTACCCTGGTTAAAATAAAACCGTAAAGAAATAAATAAAAACGAATGTTCTAGGCAAAGCACTGTCAGGAACAAAAGTATCATGGAGAAATTTTGTAAAAACATTTCTCAAACACTAGCGATTGGTTGGACTAAATTTCAAGAAGGATAAGTTATACCACAGGACACAAATATAAATTTAAAAATGAAACTTGTCGGACTTAAGTAATAGCAAATAGTATTTAAGTACTTTTCCTACAAATAATTCAGATATACGCAATAAATCCTACGAAAAAGGATCACAAAGCCCATTTCCTGGACTAGTTTTTCATCATTACCATTTCTACCACTAGGATACCAGTTCCAGTACCATTTACAACCAGAAAAAAATGTAGAATTTTGACTTCTATTTACAGAATTTTGTTAGGTCCTATTTTCAGTCAGCACTATGGAATGCTTCCTTATCATCACCCTGAATACAAATTGCTATCAGGTCCATGATCCGGTTTCTATATCAATTTTAGCAGTGTGTTGTTTTTGCAAGCTATAGTTTTGACTGATAATATAGTCAAAATCAGGTATACGCCGAGCTAAAAACTAATTTTCTGATATAATACTAATTCAAACTTATTGTGATTCCTCAGAAGGAAATATCGGCCGTATTATTTGTAAAGCCAAGCGAAGAGAATTCGATAAGGATCGGATAATCACAACGCAACTTCATTTATAATCTAAAGAATTGCTCCAAACACATTGTTTAACTACCATGGCCATTTCCCATATTTTTGAAGAATATCTATTTCACCTCAAATAAATTTATATCCAAATTTTTATCAGGAAATAGTAGTACTATTTGTCCATGCCTCTCCATGTTAAATTCATTATTTAGCAGCCTCATAACCTTAATGGGTTTTTGGTCATCATATATCCGACATTATCAACAATTAAATGCTCATTTCAACTAACTCTCCTTGCTTAGTTGTATCAGTCGGAATTGATTATGTAACAAAAAATAATGTGGAGTCATTTTAAATAATATTTAATTTGGGAAATGGGTCCATCTAATGTTTACAACAGCGATGAGGTCATCTCAAGAGCTCCTTAATTAATTTTCCCTACAAGTTCTACGAATGAGGAAAATGAGTTACAGGATTACCTTACCTCATGCCTTTCTAAGAATAAATAAATTAGATCTGAGAATAGTGGAGTTACTAATGAATCATAAAAATGAATTTATTTGTTATAATTAATAATAAAAATAGAAAAGAAAATGGAAAAATATAAATTAGAGTTGTTATATCATATCAAACTTTGACCCATCCCAATCGATATTAATATTCAATAATTATGGTTTATAGCTTCTTTTTTATATATATCTGATTAGTTTTTTTATATATTTATTAAATAATTTTGTTATTCTATTAAACATTATCAAGTACATACATGAAGTATACATTATCAAATTAAACGCCATAGGTCCACCAGATAAAAAGAGGGAAGTGAAATATATTTTTGGCTTCCTTGAAGAATTCCAAAAATCACAACAACTTTTCATTATCACACATATTGAAGTCATAGAAAAAGAAGAGCTGACCGAAGAACTGGAGAATTTTTTTCAGTTTGGTGACCGAATGTGACTTCACATCTAATTCACAATTCTTTTTTTAAAACTTTTACCACAAAGTTTTTTTTTAATTAATATGTATTTATTTTTTTAATACAAGTTCATAAGACCTTAAGGAATCCATCTGATTTATATTTTTAAAAAATTCTTTTACTTTTGACGCCTGTATTGATCTGATCACACATCAGTTTTCACATTGATATGATGTGTGACTTTGGTATCAAACAACAGATTACAGACATTTTTAAGAGAACCAAATCCCCTACTGTAACGATTTACTGTTATTTAAAGATTTTGTCTTTTAAAGCAAATTATTTTATTTTTATTCATTTATTAATAGAAATTGACTACTGTATTATGATAAAATAGAACAACTAAATATCTTGAACAGTGAAATATTGAGATGAAAAAAGGCAACATAATAATCGCGCTATAAACAATAAGTCGAATGTGTAAAATCCAAATTCATATCACTCAAATTTAATAAACTCTCATTAGCAAAAGGATAACATATAAACTTGAAACTTCGCCAAAAGATGGTTCTATATTTATTCACTTGATCTCAATAACTTGAAAAATGTTGAAATATAATACATAAATTTCCTACACATTAGTTTTCACCACTACAAGGCCATTTAAACAAAATACTGCATTGTGATATATTATTATACAATGCAAAATCAGAATGGTCTAACATTTATAAATGAATCCTTTCCCTTTACCTTTCTCTAGTAGACGGGATTCAAGAGTTACATATTAAATCACTTAAACTCGCTTATAAACTAAGCCTGTTTGCATATGCTCACTAAAGCTCCTAATGGCTGCCTAATCCATTGCTCCAGCTCGCTCTCTCAACAAAACATGCTTGTGTTTAAAACAAGTTGCTCTTCTTTGTGTTTTATTTATACTTTTGAATTATACAAAGCTAACACCAGAAAGTAACTAAATATAAAATATCCCCAAAACAAAGCCTTAAGTAACGTTAATAATGGAAAAACCAACCAGTCAACGTTTTGCCAGTCTAGACATCATCAGAACACACACAAAAAAAAAAAAGTGCAGAACCTTTCACTTTAACAGTCCAAACACTTTCATCAAATAAAGCAACCTTGCTCCTATACAAACAACTAACGCAAAAGAGGTTAACACGCACGAAGACGTAATAAAAATAGCTAATCAGCAGAAGTAACAAGTACCCACCTAAAAAGGAGAAAATTATATTTATGTATAAATAATAAACTAGTAAGATTCATTTCTCAAGATTTAAATAGCTTAACGTATATGAATAGAATTGATTTTTATTTTTTGTTATCTGTTTTATAATTAACAATTATATCTATTACTGTCCATTGTATTTTTCCTATTAATAATCCAGTAGTTTTAATATTTTTTAAGATTTATAAATCCACAAATTATAAAGATATACAAATATACACATGACATGCTTTACCCAACACCTTACCAGGTCTTAAAAATTTTTGTTAATGGTGATGAAACCAAATTTCGGAACAATATTCAACATTTATTAGGCGTATGGTATTTTTTGTTAGGTTGAATATTTTGAGGGACTTGTTATTATTATTGAGGACTAAAATCCAATAGTCTGTATCCTGTTTACCATAGGATCCTTCCTAATGAACCATTATAACCGTTTAGTTCTAGACTAATTTGAAGTTGTTAATTGATAATTGAAGTAATCTAATAGGCAAAATATTATGATCAACTAATCGATTCAAAATTAAAGTTGAAACCAATAGAACATTTTCCATAATGAATGCAGAATACTGTTGGGAAGCTGTAATATCTGTGAGCACCAGGTGGGATGGCTAAAGGATTAAACTGTTGTCAGCTGAAAGCAATTGACGTTGAATTAATTCATTGAGTAGATTGATAATTAATTAACAAGGACATATTGAACAACGGAAATAATGGAAAATTAGATCTTGTACAAGGTATAATGAAATATTTAATTTGCATTAATTTTCAAAAATTTATATTTGTTATAGCTTTATATTAAAATGTCAGGATTGGGCCCAATTCGGCTTTGACAATGGTCATGGAACAAGTGAGCAGTGAAGCAATCTGGGCTCAATATTGCCTCACATCCCAGCAATAACGTCTTTTGTTGGATCTCATCTTTACGATAAAGACAGATACGATTTCCTTGGATTTGTTCTGGGCGCCTCAGAGACAATCATCTGCAATATTTCAGATATAAAAAAATCTTTATTTACTTATATTTCTTTGATACATCATCATTGAAGTTATATTTTATAAATTGCATCATCCATTGGTCAATAACTATATTTCAACTTGAAAGTAATTTTTGTATACCTTCTATTATTACAAAATAAAAAAACATATAAATTCCATGAAAATATAAGATATTATTACATATATACTCTATATGTTAAATAGAATTTAAAATAAATGTGAACAAAAATAACATTACCTAGCAAGAACTTTCAATGTATAATATTTTAATGAAAAGATAAATAAAAAGAAAGAGATAAATATTCTTTATCTTTAGGATTTTATCTCCACCTAAGAGCTTTCCGACTGAGCCTTGAAACGCTGAATATACAGGTGGGATTTACTATACGAAATATGACCGAATAGTGATTTATTATATTCTGGAAACTAAATTATATTTTACCCTGAATTGTAATACACATATTTGAGGATGATCATAAATATAAATAAATTTTCCAGAGCTTGAATTTAATACAATATTTATTACTTCAAGAAGTTTCTTGAATTTAACGAAGTATTTACTTTCATTTAGACCCACCTCTAGAGTACTGGTTCAATACAAGCTAAATGTGCGGTAAATTATTTGTTAATCGGGTTTGTTAAATCCAAAACAAAAAATTTTGAATGATTGTCATCATATTTTATCACTTAGATCGGAACATCCGTCTAATAGACGGATACACTTTATTTTTTTGTCGCCATGAGCACTGGAAGTAAACTTCTTTGTCTGTGCGAATAAGAGAGTCTCACTTGGGAATGCATCTTTGTCCAGTCAACGTCAACCAACATTTTCTACAACGATTTTTCCCTTTAAGACTGTTTTTTATTTTATTTTTATTATGTTCTTCAACGTCTGACAGACATATATTCCAGGTAGGCGCAAATTTTTGCCCTCCTCACAGACGGATACCCGAATACATTCACTATTTTAATATATCCGCTTCTTAGACGGATATTTCAAGTTATTTTTTTCTAAATTCTATACATTTATAAATTTAAATATACTCTATAAATATAAATTAGAGGCTATTTAACTAAAAAACATCCACAGAAATAGAAGAACAGCATATACAAATGCATAAATTGCCAAACACCAGCTTGTCTGGAATGCTCAAAAAAGTTGTGCAATGACTGCGTATTGAAAATGTGCCCATCAAAATAAAATAAATTACCCAAAGTCAAAACAAATCCGTGGCTGTTATTAACAAAAATTATTACGTGCAATTTTTAGGATCAAATTTCATTTAAATATTATAAAACACAAAATACCTAATTTATACATTAAATTATTGTTTTATTTTTGTTATTTGCCCATCCTAAATAATGAATAATAACATAATTGAACTTTTGAGTGGAAAAGCAATATTTAAAAAAAAAAAAAAGTAACCGGCACAATCTGCTTTGGATATAATTTTTACTATCTGTTGGGTATAAATAGTAACTTTTTTAATTTTATTTTCAAATAAATAATATCCCAATATGTTCATGAATGACCAGCTTGGGCGTTCGCCCTTTGTCCCATGGGCCACGTGGTGATAGCGACCAACCAGTCAGTGGCGGGAGCTAGCGGAGTGTGGGGCCAGGGGAAAGTAGAACTCTATGCTAGAACGCTCATGCCTCTGTGCCATGTACCATGATAAGGCATTTTTCTCTCGCTAATCGTTCCTGACCCTCTTCTCGGCTCACCCTGGGCAACTTGTATTTTACCATCCTCTTCTCGGCTCACCTTGGCACATTGGTGTTTTCGCATGCCTTCATCCATGTACCATGGGAGGGCACCCGGGTCGAGAGGAGGACACGCTGGGTCGAGAGGACACACTTCGCTAGCGCTGACTCACCAATAGCTGTATGTATGTAACCTTATCTTTGTATTTTATTTTTTGTCTATAATAAAAATATTTTTTTGTTCTCTTTTGTATTTTTTATTACTACACCATTTATCAAATGTATTATGTATAAGATTTAATCTCGTATTTAAGACTAAGCTAATGATTCGGATCAGCTAGAAACGGGGTCGGAGATTTGCGATTTTGTATTCAAAATTGCCGCTCTCCCCTTCACTATTTGAGATTGATTTTTTTGATATTACTGTTTTTCCATTCAATCATTGAATTATTAGATATCAATATAAGTATTGTAAAGTAATAACTTGGTTTGAGTGAGAAACATTGATAACTAAAGCACTCACAGAAGTTTAAATTCCTATCCGTCCACTAGACCGATGTTCATCTAAACACCATAAAAACAGATGTTTCTACTTAATTGGTAAATAAATGTTTAAATTATATGTCTTTTTTTTCAAACTTTTTTTTATTAAACTCTAATATTAATTTTGAGCCAATGTATGCCGGTAAGTTACATACACAGTATGTACTCATTATTACTTCAGAAATTGTTATACCTCATTCCCCGTTTTTATAATTAAGTTTTGTGTTCGATTTGATTTTTACAAATATTTTTACAATTACAATCATGTATTATAACATTATATATTTATAATATTTGAAGTGGCAAAAATTATTCTAGTGGCGTTTTCTAACTCAAGGAGTACTCAACAACCATTCCATTGATTTCAATAATGCTTATGCTTGTATTCACCAGCAAACATTGTGCAATGTATTCCATCTAATCGAGGAGGGCAATAAGCTGCTCGTATAAAGTTTTCTAAGTATAAAGAACTAATTATGGTCAAATAAAAAAAAAAACTTGTAACCACTATGACCCGTGAACGAGTCTGGGGTTCAGTACATGGTAGAGACTGTACTGCTCACGGACAGCGGTTCTACAAGGAGGTGACTTTTCCCCCCTTCCCTGCCTGTGAGGCATACAGGGTCACCTCCAGTGGGGGTTCACCACTGGAGGTAAAAATCGGGAATTAATACAAGGAGATGACTTGTCCTGGGTCACGCTCAACCACCAGGTTTCCACCCTTATTAGCCCCAGGAGGGTCTTAGATCCCATATTATCAATCTCCCGCCGCAAACAGACTAAACTGTCTACAGCGGGATTTGAACCAGGGCTATTCAATGCTCTACCACTGAGCCACCCCGCTCCACAATTATGGTCAAATAGAAGAATTATTTTCTGAGAAATTATGGATAAGGTTAGATTAATATGGTTTTTAATTTTTTTCTATGGTATTGAATTTAGTTAATCTGTAAGAGTTACCGCAGATAAATATTCCACTTGTTGCGTTAATACCTAAGGCCAGTTCTTCCACATAGACGACATATTGCCCAACACCTCACTGGCTTCTTTAATACCTAAATGTGTGTTATATATATATATTGACAAGTTACAAGTTGCCTTCTATACCGGAGATCAGAGAAGATTCATATCAAATAATATAAAGGGATGATCTTCGTTCTTGAATTGCCAACAGTACGAACTCTCAGTAAGTATAAATTTAGCATTGAGTGCTTTTTATAATTATTTCAAACACGTATTAAAAAAAACTATACCACTAAATCCAATGGCACCACGACTGTTTAATTTAGTCCTCCGTAGAATAATAAGCAGGCAGAATTGGATCATGGCGGTAATGTATTCACAAAAATGATACCAGTACTACGCGGATGATGTTGCCATAATCATGATCACTAGGCAGTGTAGAGGAGGCTTTTATAAAGACAGAACAAGAAGCTTAATTAATGGGTCTTAGGATCAATAAGAATAAAACAAAGATGATTTGCATCAGGAGAAAAGATATGGTCCCAGAAGAAGTACAGCTATTAAAGTGCACTTTCCAGGTTGTCCCTAGCTTTCAATATCTGGGATCTACTGTAACTGAAAACGTGAGACTGAAGTAAAGAAATTACTGGCAACAGCAAACAGAGCGCACCTACTTCTCCCTCGCCAAAATTATAAGTAGATTATTAGAGTAGAATATTAAGCCGTGCTACGAAAATGAGGAACTACAAATGCCTCATAAGGCCAGTAGTATCCTATGCCTGTGAGACGTGGACTCTCAACAAGTTCCGATGCACAGAAGGTGGACCGCTTCGAAAGAAAGATCGTGAGACGAATAACAGGCCTTATATAAAAAAAAAATTGGATCCTGGCATCTACGTCAGAATATGGAGTTGTATAGGGAATACCAGGATCTCAGCTTTTATACGTTATGGGATGACACGTTAATGGGATGGAGGATGGGAGGTGTCCTTTGAAGGTGTACAAAAATACTCTAGTCGGGACCAGACCTCGGGGAAGACCTAGATCTCGGTGGAGGGACAATGTACCAGCAAGCTGCAGATAGATAATCCTGGGGCGAAATGGTTGAGCTGGCCAAAGACCGCTTAAGGCGTCTGTCGTTCCACTAGAAGAAGAAGACCAATAAATCCAATGCAGGGTCTTTGGATCAAGAAATGAGTGTAACTGCTCAATATCTGTTTTTCCTGTTTTACCAAAAATAATTATATGTACATATCCATCTTTATTTATATAATAAAATAATTTATGTTCATTTACTGTAAACAAGATTGCAACAATGGTGGGAAGCTAATAGATGGAAAACTGGAAATCCTGGGATAACCTCGTTCTTAATTTACTTACCCTTCATTTTCTTATATCGCGCTCAGCATGTCTTTATTTCAATTACAATATTTTTTTCGGAGTACATTTCGTACACTAAAGTATATTTCAATTAGCAATAAATGTAGCTTTTTCTCTTGTATTTTGTTCTCTGTGATATTTTTTTTTTCTTTAAGATATATTTACTTTCATTTCCTTTTTTTATATTTCTTCTGTAAATTATTTTTAAAAGTATCCTTTATTAGATTTTCATTATTTCGTCATACCAAGTTTTGCTGTTTGGTTACTTAAAACCAGTCATCTCACATGAGCTAACATGGAGCTTTTGGTGGGCCACTTATTGTTATGTAGCTTTTATAGTTTTAGTTTAAATTTCAAATGTATAATGATGTTTCAAAAGAAAAAAATAAAAGATTCATTTATTAAAATTAAGGCCAAACAGCCTGGCTCCCAAAGGAAGTATTAATTTATCTAATGTCTTAATAATGATAGTAAAATAAAGGACTTTTAGTTAAAGTAGGTAAATTTTTCAAACGAGCACCAATACTAAAAAGGTACATTGTCAGGGTGGAAATAAAATAAAGATAATCTGAATAACAAGTCTCCATAACGTTCACATTCAATTTTGTATTTAACCCTTAACTTTATTAACAAATCGTATTAAATAAAGTTACACGGCTTAATGCTTTTAGACTGTTCTGTGAGGCGTCCCTAAACAAAAGGGTGAGGGAAAAGAAAACACTTTTTTTTTGCTATCTCGAAAAGGGCTCTATCCAATGGCCCTTTATTCTTAATCAAATGTTTTCGTTTAATTAATGTTTATGAATGTTTATTTGCCTTTAATTTATCACCGTACTTCCCAATTATTATTATAGCCTGTGAGTGTCCTGAATTATAATAACGCTAAAGGTTATGACAGTTGATACTATCCTGAATGCTGGCTAATTAGAGATGATCTAATTAAGAGGGATAGACCAGGTGCTATCTTTCCTCTCACTAATTTTTCATCATAATTTATAAGCGTAAGATATATATTTTAAAATGAAAATTTGTATAGTAATTATTGAAGTAATTTCATTTCAATCAATGCTGTGAGAGGATTAAATAATAAAAAATAATATAATCCGTTTCTAAAAAATATTAATCCTGATGGTATATAAAAACTCCATTTCGATCACATTTCCATCCATATTCCGATATATTTTTCGTTTCCTTTTTTAAATGGGCTGAGGGCTTTTGGAAAAAAAATATCAGACAGATTAGCTGTATACAAAATGGTAACGGTATTCTTACATAAATAAATTATGTTAATGCACACACACACACATATTTAGTAAAACAAAATGTTAGAAGGTTTACATATTTCAGTCATATTTGTGTGTTATTCCGTCTTCGTCTTTTTTATCATGTAAACCACTCTTTTAAGAATTTTAAGTGACGATTTTTTAATATAATAAATGTTAATATATACATAAATAATTTTTATTAATTCATTCTCTATAGATTTCTTTCAGAGCTTATTGCATATTTTTTTGCCTAGTCTATTTATTAATTTCATTCTTTATCCAATAGTTGATACTTTTTTTTCAATGCAATGGTAAAGTAGTCTTTCCCTTTTCAAAATAAATAATGAAGTCATTGATCGAGGCATTAAACTATTTCTCAATATATAAATATAAATAAATTATTTTCTATATGCATTTGAAACGTGGCCGCTGACGTCAAACGTTAAAGCATTTAATGATGTTTAAAAATATGGTATTGGGCAGAATATTCGACCTTTAAAAAGAAGGGGCCTTTGAGAACTTCAGGAGATGCTTAACTCGAATCGTAGGCCATCGACAAGAAATACTGGTACTAAAACTCGAGAATTTGTTGAGCTTTATAAAGAATTACTGAAATCAATGCTGAGCCGATTTACGTAGTAAGATCCATAAGTTTTCGGCCTGTTCTGCTTTCCCTCCTTCAAACGCCTAAGCAGGTTCATGACTGCTCTCTCCATACCCATCGCCCGGACTTCCTCAATCCTGTCAGTCAGTGTTCAGCCTTAAAGGAAACTCCCCATTTTTCTCAATGTTCAAACTCGAATACCGTGCGGTTATTAAATTATTTTTAAAGACGATCTTACTCCTGCGCAAATTAAAGAGTGCTTGGACTGTGTATAAGGGCAGTCCTCTCCCTGGTATTCCATAGTGAAAGAATGGGAAAAATTATTTAAGTTAGGGAGAGTGTCTAGAAGATGACCCGCGACCCGGTCGCCCTTTAGATGCTGTCACTTTTCAAACAATCCAGCTTGAATACCAAGGAAATAGCAGCGAGGTTGGGGCTTTAAAAACAAGTGTTTTGAGAATCATCAAAGAACATTTGCATCTGAACAAGGTTAGTGCAAGATTTGTTCCAAAAATTATTTTCCATTTCCAAGGCCGCGTGTCCCTGGTGGATTCCGAGAAATCTCTCATCCACCCTACAGCCCAGACCTGGCCCCTAGCGACTTTTACACCGACAAAGAGCTCCAAGCAGCAGTGGAAGAACATTTTTTTAACAAAGAAGAAAATTATTTTATTCATGGTATAGTAATGCTGCCAAAGCTTTTTATTAAGTGTGCTGAACTTAGAGGAGAATATATTGAGAAACAGTAAGACCAGTTATTTTCTTTCACCTTTCGTTCCATCCCAGGCCGAAAACTTTTTGACCTTACTACGTATATACAGAGGTATAGGTGAAACTCCTGGGATAAGGGTGATCTTATGGGTCTGGGTTCGGACAGTAAGGCGTGGACAGAAGTTTGTTAAGGCGATTATAGGGAACGAACCTTTGAGTTTGCTAAGCCTTTAATTTTTTAAATGTGTTTTGTTTTCCGCTAGTTTGATAGGGTAGATGTATTAAGATAGGCTCTGTGATCTGGGAGATCAGGAATACATTTTTGCCATTAACGCCAAAGCTATTTATGGTAACTTATTTATTTGTCGTTTGTGATAATTAATAGTACATCGACATAAACATATTAACATAAATCGAATTAAAATCGTCATATGTAATTATTATTACTGAGTACATTAACTAATGACGGAAAAGAGGGAGTAGTATTTATTTTAAACGGGTGCTAAACGTTCAGGCGAAATTTATAGAGGCAAGAGAGAAATTTATAGAGTTCATTAAATCAGCTTTGAGTAGAATTGAATGATAATAACGTAGAGAGTTAAAGCAATTTGTTAATTACATCAAATGTTGAAGTTACTTCTTAAAGGACATCAGAGAATGAAGGATGAGAGAAAATTTCAAATCTCAAATTATTTTAAATGTATAATAACAAACAGTAGGGGAAAATATTTTACATTTTTTTTTATTTAAGAATAATTATCATATATAAATTTTTTGTGTCATTTGCAATGGTATTATTTTCTGCAATTTTAAAATTTATTTACTGCATGCGATTTGTGACTGGTTAGAGCGGTTGGCACTAGCAATGTCCATTTACTAACTAATGTTGGAAATCGTCCATTTTGGATTTCGAATCGTTAATATCTATAGTGCTTATAGAAACGTAAAGAATAACGAGCCATCGGCAGGGTCACCTGTGGAGTAGTGGTTAGAGTAACAACCTACTATGCAATGATTGCAGGCTCGCAGCCCGGAAGGTGCCTTGAAATTTTTTTTAAGGTATCATAACATCCTTAGCGGTGCCGTCTCTTAGAGGGGATATATAATGGCGTTTCCGAGCCTGTGCGATGCCAGTTTTTCCTAAAAGATCCGTATGCTAATAATACTTGTATAGTTTGGAATTCTGACTGTAGCATCTCACGCTTAGCAATAGAAGCATTATGTGACAAACAACGAACTATCGCTATACTGTAACAATATTTAGAGCACCAAACAAATAATTAATATATCAACGCAAGAGAGGAAAACTGAAAAGGGACGTGAAATTAAATAGACGAGAAAACTTTCGATTAAAACAAGCCAACAAAAAAGCTTTGATGATACTCAATCAGCCAAAGTCAATTTATTTGACAAGCCTTAAAGTAATTATTACATGGAAGTAAAAATGTTTCAACGCTATCGGTGTTATATTTTAAACCAAATCAATATTCCAATTTGACCTATTCTCCTTCTGAGTTATTGGTTTTTTTTTTAAATTAAGGTGTTAAATAATGCCTAATAGCCTCAGAGCCGATGCTTTTATTATTTATTATTTGTTTATGAGTAAGTAGTAGTTAGTAAGAAGTAGTTTATTATTCGTGGATTTTTCAGCATTAATATTAAATCAGAGCAATGATGCAAATAATATAACAAGGTATTTTACTCAAAAGTAAATTAGTCCGCTGGCAAATTACTTATACTATTGCTAAAATGTAATAAATGTTATATATTTTCCCACCTCCAGCCATTGCAATTATCAATGAACTGTATAAACACATCTTAGAAATGTTAGAAAAAGGAATAGTATCTTTGTTGTGCATTCAAAGGTTTTTGCTAAAAACAAGTAGAAAAACAAAAGTATTATATTGATTTCATTTATCGAGAATTTCAGGAATTTGAAATATGATAATTATAATAATTTTTAATTTAATATGATAATTATTATAATTAAAATATGATAAATATGATAATAATGTTAAAAAAAAGGTATTGTGAGTAAACCCAGAGATATTTCCAGAAAAAAGAATACCCCACACAAAGTCCTTTCCACATAAGGCTCCTAGGTAAATAAATATTCCGATGCGACCAATTCTTTTTCTACTGTACTACGTTATGGGTAATTTTTTTTTTCATTTTTTTTAAATAGACGTGTAAAAACAAAGCCTAATAACCTAAACAAAGTGCCCGAGTCCTAAGTTCGTATTATTATTAGTATATATTTGTTTATTTTGAAGCTCGGTAAAATATTTCATGATAAGGCTATATTTAATTAATATGAGAAGCACATCACGATTACGAAAATAAGTAAATTTAAATTAAAGACGGAATGAATAGAAAAGAAATAGGATAAAAATGCATTCATTATTTTATTAAATATTATTATAGCATCGTTATTTGGAATCGAGAATATATCAAAGAATATATATATTTATCTTAATCTCCTGAAACTTTTTGTTGATAAAACTGATGTACATATAGGTCTTATTCGTGAACTTAGGCACCAGTGGAGTAAATTTTGAGTCTTAAAATATCGCTCTTCAAAAGATGAATGTCATAACCAAAAAAAAAAAAAAAATTTTTTTTCAATAATGGTATTTAAAAGTTCCTTGAGAGTTTAAAAAAATTTAGATATCGGTAAGACAAACCATTCCTATTGTAATGAGGGTATTGAGATTATTTTATAAATCTTTAGAAAATTTTTTAAGTTTGAAATTTTTTTTGTTTGATGACATGATTCCCATAAAACTTCAAGTTTAATGATACGATGTAAAATACGACATTATTAAAAAAATTGGCATTAATATGTCCTTTCTGAGTAAAAAAGCTTCAACCAATAAATCTGCTACTGAGGGTTTGAATAGAAACTGTTGTTCTTTTGAAGGAGAAATATATTGTATCCTATAAATTTCAAAAGTTGTAATATGTTGGAGAAATGTAATTATGTAATGTTTACTAATTCTATAGACGATTTAGTTCACTAACCATAGAGGATAACGTTAATTAATGGTCCCATTGATATTGGAATGACCATTCCGTCACTAATGTATTGCGCTTGGAGAAGCTACTCATTGCTCTGCCCCCAGGCTCGTGTAGCGACAAATCACCATTCCAGCTAGCAACAAACTGCTTTATATGCGGACCACAAACAGGAAACAACTCAGCTAAGGTTAATGCTGCCCTAACCTTCGTGGAGGTGTGCCCGAGAACCCGCGGCTAGTAAATATTTATATATATAATTATAATTACATATATTTACGGAAAATATCTATTTTATTGGTCTATTATACGATATTTTGTATAAAGGTTAACACTATTTTTGTAATGACATTTATTAGGTTTCCTAAATGAAAAAAAAAATAAATGATTCCAATTCATCTTTTTTATCCATAAATCATTAATGAGTTTTATTTGTTTGTTTATAAATCTTAACCACATTTAAATACTAAGCTGAAATGCTTATACATTATCACTTATCCTCCGGCTTTCATTTAACATTTAGAGAGTATTAACTGAGACAAGGAAAACAAATAAAAATTAATTTCACTTTTTTTATTAATTATAGCGTAAAAAAGAATTTTACCATATCATCTCCTAACAAAGAAGTTACGTTAAAACTATTTGTTCAGTCGCGAGTCAACCCAATTTAAATTCCGCGAGCTGCTTCACAGTTGTTGCCTTGGCAACAGATAGATAGGACTTTTGTTTTTTCCCCACTCGACCGTCTAGTACTACACTTCTCGTGACTTCCGATTCAGACCGCTAGCTAACCACATATCTCGGCTCTTCTCGACTGAAGCTAACCTCGCTTTCCGGCACTGCATTGGGACGGTACAATATTCACATTCGCCCATGGCCAAGAGACGCCTATCACCAGACACGAGATGCATGCCCTTAATAATACCACTAGATCGTCGAGCAACCAGATATTGCAAGAACAAGGGTAGTAAATCTCCACCAGTAAGTCTCCGCCTCCAACTGTAAGTTCTCTTTCATTCAATCATCAAAAGACAATACGATATAACATCACCGTTCGAGGTAAAGAATCTACACTCGTTCGCCATGTGGCCCTGTCGCCCACTGTTGGTGTTTTGTTTATAAGAAAAATCATTTCGAGTTGAAATTTCATATTTAATAGTTTCATTCATAGCATTATTCCAACTCAGTCTCTTCTGTAAATACTAAACATTACTTTTGTAAACACCTATAAGCGATAATTTCTTAGTTTCTTTATTTGCAAAAATTGCTTAACTATTTTTAATATATTTATATTTAATAAAAACCACATGTTTCACTATCTGACATAATTTATTTCATTCACCGAATCTATTCAACTCATATTTAGCATATTTAATTTTTTTCTATTCAGTCTAATAACGCGGTCAAACACTATTTTTTTCATTTTTGTGAAATTCATTGTCTTAATTTCATTATTCAAAATTTAACTGACGAATCAAATTTACAGGTCAGCATTAAGCTAAAGTTAATGAAACCGGTAGAATAAACCGTGTTCATAATATAAATATCAGATAAGATTAGTAATTCTGAAATAAAAAAAATATTAACTATTTTAAGTCAAATATGACGCAATAAAGAATAAATAAAACTTAATATGTAACTAGTATATAATAAACGTAAGTATACATTATAATTACCGTAAACGTATATGTGATCCTATGGAGGAATAAGTTATTAATAATAATCTAATTGGATCACTTATTATTGTTTATTTATTATGGCACCAGCTTTCATTGGTGTTTAATGCCAGTGACACGGCTAGGAAAGTGGGCTGGGGCTTCCCGGACTTATTATTATTATTATTTTTTTTTTTTTTACTTTTTTTTATTATCATTTTCGCATTGATTTCTTTTCGTTACCGCATGTATATATTTTCCCGCATAAATATATTTATTTATTTTATTTTGTTTATATTATTGTTATGTTATGGAATGACTGTAAGCTACAAAGTCCAATTACTTATTTTTTAGTGTAAAAAAAAAAGTGATTAGGGCTAAAGCATGATTGAAGTGACACTAGCTCAAACACACACACACACACATCGTAGGGAAGAGATGGAGGAGAGGCGCTAAGTATTATTGTGCAATAGTCACGATGGATGTAAGGAACGCCTTTAACACAGCGAGATGGAGCTGTATTCTGGATGCTCTAAGGGCAATTAATGTCCCTGAATTCCTCAGGAGTATAATCTCTGACCACTCAGGGACAGGACCTTGATATGCCCGACACAGGACGGCTCAAGAAGGTATAATGTGACTGGCGGTGTACCCCAGGGATCAGTGCTTGGACCCCTCCTGTGAAATGTTATGTACGACGGAGTCCTTAGGCCTAAGCTACCAGAGGGTTCTGAAATTGTGGGCTATGCTGGTGATATCGCTGTGGTGGTCGAAGCAAAGTACAAAGAAGAGATCTTGCTAAAGGCCAACCAATGAGTCGTAATGACTCGAGATTGGCTGGGGTCTGTAGGGTTGCAGCTAGCAGATGATAAGACAGAGGTCCTTCTTGTCAGTAGCAGGACAAGAAGATAAAGTATCACCTTGAAAGCGGGTTGACAAGAGATTCAGTCCAAGTTTTCCCTGACTTATCTCGGGGTGAGAATCGATGATCGGCTCCGGTTCAAAGACCATATACATAGATTTAGTGATAAAGCAGCTCGAGTGACCACCAAACTGTGACGTTTCATGCCTAACGTAGGCGGACCCAGGAACATTCGCCGGCTACTAATATCCAGTGTAGTACCATCCATATTGCTCTACGCAGCTGCGATATGGAAGGATGGGCTGGTCACTGCTGCTTAAAGAAGACCGATGGCGTGGTATATCGACGGTGTGCGATAAGAGTGATTAGCGCTTTTCGTGCAGTATCATGCGAAGCGGCCTGCGTAGTGGCAAGGACGCCACCGATTGAGCTAATCGCTGAAGAGAGGAGGCTGATCGCTGTTATAACAGTGCATTCCTAGAGACGAATTAAGAAAGCAGACAGTTAGGGAGTGGCAGCGTCGTTGGGATATGGCATTCAGTGGAAGGTGGATGCACAGGTTGGTGCCCCACATTGAGGCTTGGGTGAATAGGCACCACGGGGAGGTCGACTATTACATCACTCAGTTCCTCACAGGACATGGTTGCTTTCGAGCCTACCAGGATAGGTTTAAGCTCAATGGTACGGATGAATGTACATTCTGCCCAGAAGCGGAGGACAGCGCAGAGCACATATTCTTCTTCTGTCCCCGCTTTCAAGAAGAAATGATAGAGTTCCAACGCGTCTGCGGCTCAGATCCCACTGTAATGTTGCCAACCTTATGTAGACCAATCAGGATTATTGGGTGGCAGGCCAAAGGTAAGCAGCACATGTACTACAAAAGCTAAGAAAGGAAGAGAAAGAAAGGCGAACCAGGAGGTAGCAGAAATCAATGAGGCGGCACTCAGCCATTCCCCTCCACGAAATAATGCCTAACGGCGGTCCTGTGAAGTGTGGAAAACAGGTGTACAAAGGTGGCTTTAGTCGATAAAAATCCCACACATGGATAGGTATGGCACTATCCGCATCTTTTGAAGATTTCCACATGCCCACGTAAAAAAAATACTACAAAAAAAAAAAACACACATATACATACATGAAATATACTACCCTTTATTCGTCTCTTTTGAACTTTTTTTTTTTTTTGATTATTTTATTGAGTTGTACAACTGTAATACATACATCTAGTACAATTGCTATAAGAGTAAATAACACATGATAGGACATTCTATAATTCTATGATTCTATAATAGAAGGTCCCGAGGCCATCTTCTCTTCAGACGCCTAGGAGGATTGTCCGGGATGGAATTGGATGTAAGGATGGAAACTAGTGGGTTTGGATGGGTTTAAAGTTTATTGTGGAATGATAGGTATCTGGAATGGGCTAAATCGGTAACATATGGAACGTTGAGGCCATTATGGATGGTTTTATTTGTGACAAAATAAGGAGCGTTTAGGATTTTGCGAAGGATTTTGGATTGCAAGGATTGGATACGAGAGGAATTCGATAGTTTGGTGGAGCCCCATAGTTCAATTCCATAAGTCCATATAGGCCTTATAACAGTCACATAAATAAGTCTTTTGTAATTGATCTGAAGCTTTGAGCGCTTATCCAGTATGTGTTGAAGTAGTCGGAAACGTCTAGCTGTTTCTTGTCTCTTTTGAACTTAAATTGTGCAATAACTTATAAACCCTGTCATATTCATCATTTACAATAGGGATGATTTGTTAGGAATTTAATGTGGAGAAGTACTTAGTTTTCAAATTTCTAGAATATTAATCTGTTTATTGAACCTAATAGAACCAATTATTTAATTAGTTTATGATTTAAGTAAGAAAAATACTTCTGTTTTTTCATGGAACTTTATAATAGAATGCTGGATAAGGAAATAAGAATTTTGAATTTAATAGAACGGGGCTTTTGATAGGCAATACTTCAAAGCGGATCGGTAATGCGGATTATGCATAACAACGCGCCGTGATTTCAAAAGCTGTTCCGAACATATCTTCGTATTAGCTTTTCAGTTTTTAATACAACATTATCCTAAAGTCCACCATCCGACGTAAATTCATTTTATATTATTGTGATAAGCAAAATTATGATAGTCAATAATCTTAGCTTAATTCTAAAATTGTAAATTTATAATTATTTTCAATTAATGTATTTTTATAATTCTACTAATAATATTTTGCCTGTACCACTACAACCTGTGAACAGGTCTGGGGTTCAGTACATGGTAGAGACTGTACTGTTTCATGGACAACGGTTTTGCAAGGAGGTGACTTGTCCTAGGTCACGCTCAACTGCCATATTTTCCTCCCTTATTTTGGGTACCCTATAATTATAACATTTTACAGAGGCTGGGTGAGGCAGGATTCGGACCAGTATTTCGGGCATGGCAACTCAGTGCTCTACTATAGAGCCACTCCGCTCCTCATAATATTAACAATAAACTTATAGGTTTTTTTACGCCTTCCTCCAGATTTCAAGGCCGTTTCATTGTTATATCATTTGGAAAAACATTAAAATATTTTATTTTAAAAAAGTCACAAGCTTAGTTTTATTATAGAAAAGCTTGTGGAAAACCTAATGATATTATTCAAAATAGTGGATTCGACTGGAATCGTAAGTAATGATGGCACGGATGGGATGAAATTGATGTCTGCGACGAGTTGAATGCAGAAGGAGGGAGGAGGCGTGCTGTGCTGATTGAAGGCAGCGACCCGCTTGTTAATAGAATTTCCACTCCATCAGCTGTTGCGGAACTCCACAAAGTAGATCTCAAAATTTAATAAGTATACCAGCTATTTCCTTCTGTTATAGACGGGATGTATTTTCCTACACACCTTCAATTTCATATTAAACTGATGATTTTCTAGATTTCTTTGAGATCCCTGCTTTTCTTGGGAACGATTTAGAGATAGAAAATCGAAAAAAAAGAAGGAGAATTTCAATCAGCGCTATTGAAAGGAAGAATATTTTATTCCTCAACTTTATTTAACAAATTTATCCTCAACAAGTCTTTCACAGTAGAAGAAGACTATATAAACGCATTGATCTAATAATGCCTTGTCTTTGTATTAATGGATTCTCCCCTTACAGCTGCTGTAATATTCACTCATTAAATCTACACTTTTTTTTTCTAAATTTTACTTCATTTATCAGCTAGTAGTGATCAAACATCTACTTGTTTTGTTGAAACATTTTCCGACATTATGGAGCAGTGGAGATCGTAATGTCTCAGTGAGGTGTATTTTTATCGTTATGGATGGCAAGAGCTAGACAAGAAGGTAGAATAATTAGTCTTAATATTCATCCTAGTGGTGGGGAAACCAGTCCGCAGAGATCAGTCTATGTGAAGGGCTAGTGGGGAATAACGCTCTCTTGGGATTCCGAGTTTCATACAATGCACTCTCACACGACAGGACAGTACAATTTACACTTTATTCATAAACAAGATCTGCGGTAAGCATCTCAGGGTCACCATCCGTGGGAAAATTTAAGGTTGGAGAGTACAGCCTACGTGACAGTTGTACCGAGGATACGGGGCCGTTACCGATGGGTCAATCACCCGTATAGAGTATAGCAGATTCAAACAAATAATTAAATACTTATTATTATAAGGAAGAAAAAATCCTTAGAAGAGTATATGCCCACCCAAAGAAGGAAATCGTTTCCATATAAAAAAGAATTAAGAACGTAAGCACCTATATGGAGATCCTAATATAGTGCCTTGTATCAAAAAGCAAGATTAAGATGGTGTAATATTATTATAGTTGTAAATATCAATAAAGTAATCTATAAATAGATGGTTTAACCCACGCACATATAAAAGATAAAAATGGGACCAAATCAGATCTTGGAGGGACGTCCAGATGGACAAAGAGAACGAGGCAGGCCTCGACTGCAATGACTGGACGGTGTTGAAGCAGACCTTAGGCTCTTGGGGGTGAGTACATGGAGATGGTGAGTAGACATCGGTCTAAGTGGAGTAAAATTATCGAGGAGCCCTAGGTTCTTCATGGACCATAGCATCTTGTGAAGAAGAACAAACGAAAATGGAAAGATCCTAGATAGAAAGAACTAATGTTAACTGACACAGGAGAGAACTTTCAGTAATAGGATGTCAAAACATTTAAGTATAGGTATGACATATTTAATTTGTTTAGTATAATTTTTCTAACCAACACTTATTGAAAAAATGCAGTACCATAGATAGCTGACTTGCTGCAGAGGAAATATTTGAAGTGAAGATAATCTAAATACAACATATTCATAGAAATCACTGTCTATCAAGAAATTGTGAGCGTTTACGATTGCGTAGTGGATTTTATTGATTTAATGAAAAGGATAAGCAAAATAAGGTTAAAATACGATTTTTCATCAATTTAATATACTTTTTCCTTTGTATCCAGATACGAAAGATTGTTGAGCTCAAATCGAGTTTTTTACCCATTCCCCTTAAACGGAATAATGTTATTTTATATATTTCTTCTACTGTACCTTCTAGGGAAAAAAGGAACAGTTCTGTCACCTTCCTACTTCCATCATGACCTAATTCCGTTATCAGTTTTTTCAAGTTCCTAAATTATTCATTTTAATGTTTTATATTCTATCTGTTGTATCTCTCTTCTCTCCATTTTTTGAGTAACCTCTTTTATTTATTTATACCGGCTCTAACTTTCTGCTTAATTTTTATTCACTAATCCAGTCCTGTGTTTCTTTATTACTTTTATTAGTAAACAGATTATCCTTAGTAATGGTAGTATTATTCATTTTGAAGTAACTTAATATATGATACACGTACATTATATAATTACCGAAGATTTAATTTCCATCCATAATATTTTACCATTCATGACTTTATGTTTCGTGAATAGTTAAATATTGTAAACAATAAAGTATGATTATTACACTAGTGCTAAATGTTATAATATAACAAAAACTGGTGCGCATCACGGTCGATTTTATTAACTTTTTCAACTAAAATTTACATTTAATTTTCATAGAATTATCCAAGTACAGTCTTACATTTAGTTTATTTACAATACAATGTCCATTTATAACGAGGCGATGTCCGTGACTGTCTACCTACTTCTTTGACTTTGTATATTAGATTTTTGTTTCTAGATTATTCAGCTCTCCAACAACTAAGCTTAGATTCATTTATATTATTCCCAAAAATTTGTGTTTCATCAGAAAAATATTTTTCTCTTTTCTTTCCTTTTCCCAATCATCAGATTCAAAAGTTCTTTATACGAGTATGTTTGTGTGTATATATATGACAAACATTAAGGGTTGTTATTTTTTATAAATAAAACTAAAGTAAGAACAATTTTCTAAAGTTGGGCATTTAACCTCATTCGAATAATTTCAATGGTGCCAAGAGCTAGATGATATTATCATTATTAAATTATGAATTGGTGCGTTTATTTCCAATCTTACCCGCCATTGAGAAATACGGCTGTTTGTGGTAAATTGATGTGGAATGGAAATTTGCAATATCTAATTCCTTGCTGGAATTTGGACTGGAAGCAACGAGTTACAAAATTAAGAATTTTCGATTTTGGAGCCGGAATTCGTCTGCTTTCGCACTTTTCCAGTCTAATTGCATGACTTCCTTGGAGCTTCTAAAAAACATGTACCACTACAACACGTTAAGGGTCTGAGATCCAGTACATGGACGGGACTGTACTATTTCTTGGACAACAGTTGTGCATGTAGGTGACTTATCCTAGATCAGGCTCAACCGCAAGATTTTCCAGCATATTTTGGGTTCCAACTTTATAGAGGCTGGGCAAACCATGGAAGGGTCCTAGATTCCATCGGGTAATCTTCGGCCGTTGACAGATTAAATAAAACCTTGGAGCTTCTGCCAAGATTAAAGTGTGTCGGACTCATCACTGCTTTCCCACTCTTACGGATAGTTGGGAGAAATTAGTTTTGTACGTTTTTGAGACCGTTTACTTCAGAAATATGGTTGAGAATTTCTTAAAGACGAGGAAGTTAATGATGATGTTTTAAGCAATATCCAGCAAGCAGAGAGCTGGATCATAAGATATTATATTTGTTAGGCTACCGATTACAAGAATAAATGGTATCAACGGAAGACCTAGCGAGTATATTCCTGTTCTGTGTAGTCTTTAATTGTCCTATTTTTCAAAATAACATCTCACAAGAGATCAACGCGAAACTATTCTGCTAATACGTGTACCAAGAAACACTCTTGAGGGGTTTAGTCACTCACCTCACAACTCTCCTGTAAATAGCCTACAATGCCTGCTCCAGGAATGTATACTTATACAGGAAGTCTAACGTTAATCGTATGAGACATTTCTATACATCGAGTTTAAAGAAAAAAGTTTAACGTTCCAGGCACATACCCATCCAAAATATCTAATAGTTTCCTAAAAATTTTAATTTTTAGTTTGCCTTACAACGTAAACTTACCCTTTACTATTTAGCAAGGGTTTGTAATGGGAGGTTATTAGACCCAAATCCGGACATTTCCATTAAATTACAGTACATTTAGTACATAGTTAAATGAATGTAATGCCTGTTTTCATTAGGTTGGATTCTTTTAATATTGTCTAATGTTCTGATGGAAAATATTTTCACCTGAGCAACCAACCACGATTTAGAAGATGAGCCGAGAAATAGGCAATTTCAACCGAAATCCATTAAGTGTTGGAGTTTTACGTGCTTTGGGTTAATGAAATCTTTTGCCTTGGATAGCTCCAGCTTTAACTTCTATCAAAAATGCTCAACAGACTAGTCTCGTACTCATTTCTGGTGAAAGGGAATGCAATAAAATTCTAATTCCTTACTACTTTTTTGTTTGTTTTCTTTTATTGCATTTGAAAGGGAGCGGAGTGGCACAGTGGTAGCACTGAGTAGCCATTCCGAAAATCCTGGTTCAAATCCCGCTGCAGGCAGTTACTTTTATTTAGTCTGTTTGCGGCGGGAGATGGATCACATGGGATCTAGGACTCTCCTGGAGCTCACCCAGGCTCTATAAAATATTATAAAAATACGGTATAATTAAAACAATTGTATTTCATAGCTATTTCTTTAATAATCATGTTTATTTAAAACACCTATAATTCAACAACTTTAAATTTGTTAAATAAATGAAAAATGCCATAAAAAAAAATTAATAAATCAACAAACCGCTGTTGATATTTTAAATACCTTGTACGTGTACATTAGAATGAAGAAAAATATATAAAATAAAAATAATAACATCACCTTCAATCTGATTCAATCCTGAATGAAACTGATAGTTTTTTAACTACCCCACACAATACCTTTCCTCGTGCTTAAATTAATGTTCCAATTTATCTTTCAGTATCGAAAAAAAAGGATTGACTCAATCACTGGGATTTGTATAGAATATTATTGGTCATTTTACAAAGCAATAAATCAGCACTGAAGATGTTATAAGATAAGACATGAATAAAATATCATCTCTTCTCAATATTAGTTTTCTTAGATTTAGCAGATTTCTATAGATTACATTATTAATTTTATTGGAAATAACATAATTAGTATCGCTGAAACTGTATTTTAGAACAGCATAACCAAAATTTAGTGAAAGAAATTAGTCAACAAGGTTTCATATTTTTAAACATTTAATAATAAAAATTCTAATGAATTATGTTTAATTTGTCTGTTTGTCTATGTGTATTGATTTTTTATTTTTGAGTCAATGGCTTCAAATCTCCCGTTATTGTTTGAACCCAATTTAAAATGAAATTCCTGAAAACATATTTATTTACTTTTTAGGATTTTGGTATTTTCGTTTACGTTCCTTAATATGCAAGTATATTGAAAGTTTTATTAATTAAATCATGGTAATTAAATATAATTGTGAATAATTTAAATATAAACCTTTGCAGTTTGATTTTTAAAACATAAAACCTCGAATACGATTCCTATATGAAGACGCCTTGCTATATACCATGAAGGTATGCATAACAACCTTCTATGCCCAAGCTTGCAGACGGAAATTCAGCAGGTGGCCCTAGGATTTTTCCAAAGTAGTAAAAAGATCCTAGGTATTGAAGTCCTTCGGAGGGGGTGTAAAATGGCATTGCCAAGCACGTAAATGGCATTCTTGTGTCAGGTACACGTAAAACATCCTTATCCTAATTATACCTGGAAAGAAAAAAATGGGAATCCCGCTGTAGTATCGTCCGATTAGCTATAGGGGAATAGGGATGCTACGAGTAATTAACCCTTTAGATATATAGATATATATGACGGCGCAAGGGAACGTGCCCTCCGTGCCAAAGACGATATATTAAGTCGCACTGCTTTTCTATCTATTTGCTAAAGCCGAATAGACGACGTAACCTTGCTTCATTCTTATTCATACATCATTCATGTACCGTTTGCTTGGGCCACCAGTGGCTACCTGCTCCGGCCTGGTAACCAATTTCCTTCTGTGATTTGATCTCTCTGTGAAACAATCCTCAGTTCAACTACCTTTAGCATTAATTTATTTTCTATATATTTTATTTTGTAGTAGTTTTTAGTCTCGCTATTTTTTTTTTTTTCGAAATGGAGAATGAAAACGGAAAGGAGGATGGAAACAATGAGATATGTTAACAGATAGTAGTAAATAGGCGTAATGAAGGATAGAATGCAGGTAAAAAGTATGTAGCAGAGGCCGGTAGGCGGGTAGTCGGACCGCTTAGCGCTGCGATAGACGTAAAGAGTTAAATAAATCACCAAACAAAAGATTTCATCAATTTTAATTGCAAAAATGAGGAATGCTTGTGGTGTTCTAAATGTTTCTCTCAGAGTTGAAGATAGATTGCTTTTCCTGGAGTAACTAGACTAAAAGGATTAGTGTACAAAATATTCTGATTGATGTCGCTGAAGAAAGTCCAAACCTGTAACACCTGGCGTGGGAGAACAACTTTTCTGAAATGTTTTCCAACCCGGGATGAAAGGGGATTTTCCGCAATGGTTGAACAGTTTCTTTTCTCTTTCCTCGCTTTAATTTACCTCAATTTTCTTTAGTTTTCTTTTTTCATTAAATTCGAGTATTTTATTTTACCGTGGAATTTAATCCGTAGACTTTTTGTTACATTTGCCGGAGTTTCGTTCATTTTACTTTTTTGTTCATTTTAGTCTGAAAAGTTGTTAGTACTCAATTACTTTGATAAACCGTGGCAGAAAGATGTATCAACTTCTGGAGTAATGGAAAGCACAAGCAAAAGCAATTTCACTGTTTTATATATGCAGTTGTCAAAATAAAAATAATAATAGCATTTAAAAATAAATATTTCATATTTTGTTCTTAGAATAGCGTATCTATCTAAAAAAAAATATACAGTAATCCAGACAAACACGCTACGAGGCTATTTCGGTATTATGAATTGTTAACTAGCTCGGCCTTGGAATATATTTTCTCAACACCATTTACCCTATTTTATTTGAATTTCACCGAGTTTAGGAGATATTATAATCTATTTTTCTCCTTAAAAAATCCTGGATCCCGGGCGTTTCCCAACGGTCTACATTTCACTTAAGATAAATCTTCTTATTACTATGTACCACCATTTCATTTTGAGACTACAATGAATAATTAGTTATTTCATGATAAGGGAGGAGTATGGCTAAGTGTTGAAGCATTGGAGTCACCATGTCCGCAGAGTCATTTTCGCATTTAATAAATTAGATAGATCTGCCCAGTTCCTCTGCCTCAAACTTCATTTGCCAACAACTTGTCAACATTGCAGGATTAAGGTAATATTTTCCTACACCCCAGTTCATTCAGTACTTTAATTCTAATAACAAACACAATTATAATAAATAACAAACCGCTAATTATTTCAAATAAATCTTTTGTTTGGCTAGGTGTCGTACTTTATCTGCTTATTTGATATCATTTAAAAATAATATCAAGCACAAGTGATAATTACTTGGGATACTTTTGATATTACTACGCTAATATTACTAGATGGCCCCTTCCACAATATATCGCGTGACATCACGTTTGCTAACTCTCATTAATTAATTATATGAAGAATGAAGAACGCCATGTATGTTTATTTTATTTTACATGTGTAGCATACTTTACAACACACCTAAATTCTTGGGCCTTACAATAGACAGTAGATTGAGTTGGAAATCACACGTGACAAGTTTGAAGTCGAATCACTGACTCTCACTCATCAGACGACTACTATACCACAAAAATAAATTATAGCTAACTAACAAAATTATTATATACAGCATGCTACTTAAACCGATATAGACATATGCCTCGCAGGTATATCGAAAACTCTCACCGTCAAACCATTCAAATATTTAAATCAAAATTCCTTCGTTGTATTACACTTTGTCCCTTTTACGAAACTAATACATCATTACATGATGGTCTCCAGATACCACACGTGCCTGAGACAATCAAGAAAACCTACAATTTCATGGCTCACTTTCTGGGCATTCAAACTGATACAATCATTACTGACAGACACATTATCACAGAAACAGACAAGGAGACTGAAACGTCTCCGGAACATGGGTCTACCACAAAGATATGGACCACACTAGGAGTTCAATGGGATGGGGATGCTCCACGTGAATCCTTTTGGGGGAGTTTTTATAAAGAAGACCGCATATACAATATGTGCCAAATGGCATTTGTATAATTTCCTAAGTAAATATTTTTATGTCAAGCATGTCAAATATTCTGTATGAAGTCAAACTAGTATTAGTTTTAAACTCCTTTAATGAGTCCACTCATTTGACTAGATATTAAAAATTATTAAAATTATTACTAAAATTCAAGGTCGTGTTGATCAACTTCTTATCTTAACAACCTCATTATTGCAGCGGTACGGGTCCGAAATTTACCTCCCGTATTGTATTTCAACCTTCTCACTCGGCTTTAGAATAATTATAAAAAGATTAGAAATGTAATAAATTAGTAATAACTAGCGCCTTATTTACATTAATGGATTGGCCTTTTAACATTAGGAGTAAAAATGTATCCCCAATTCCTAAATTTCAACGAGTGATATTCAGAAGAATTATTAGTGAAGAACACAGCCAACAAACCCAGCATTTAAATACAAATTTAGACCGACCGAATATCAACAAATTTACTGCGATATTCCAAAAAAGCCAGCCTCTCTATCAATAAGATACAGAAGAACTATAGAAGAAATAATAATAATAATAATAAAAATATTTATTTAAGAAATCATACAATTGGCATTTGGCACATATTGTATTTTTGGTGTTCTTCGGAAAACCTTCCCTAAGGGATTCTCTTGAAGGCGTGTAGGGAGAAATCTCCCATTGAAGGCACTCCTCGTGTTTCATCTTACCATATTGTAGTAGATCCCTGATCCAGAGACGTTTCAGTCTCCTTTTCGGATTATGTGGTAATGTGTCTGTCAGTAATGTTTGTACCGGTAAGTTTGGATGTCCAGCAAGTGAGTCATGAAATTTTTTGTAGTTGTTCTTGATTGTGTCAGCCACGAGTGGTATGTTGAGATCTTTGTGTAATGTTTTATTAGTGATGTAAAAGGGACTCTGTGTAATATAACGAAGGAATTTTTATTGAAAAATTTGAATGGTCTGTATGTGGGATTTTTTGCATGACCCCCACACTTGCGAGGCGTAGGTCCATATTGGTTTGATTAGCATGTTGTATATTATAATTTTGTTTCTTAGTGATAGTTTATTTTTGTGGTGAAGTAGTCGTCTTAGAAGTGAGAGTCGGTGATTCAATTTTTTGTTCAAATTAATTACGTGTGATTTCAAAGTCAGTCTTCTGTCCATGGTAAGGCCCAAGTATTTTGTCTGTGTTTGTCTGGGCAATGGTGTATTGTAAAGGAACATTGCTTAGTGAAGGAATATTCATAGAATTATGAATAGTGGGTTGAGTCACTGGTTGTGTAGATTGATATACTCGATTGTCACCTGTTATTTCAATATTTTCTGAATTAATATTATTATTTAAATAACCACGTGGTTTGGGTAGGTTAGGTTTTTTTAATAATGTTTTAACTTTAGAATCTTTAATATTCATTATTTTTTTGTCAATTTGACCTTCATTTAAAGAAATACTGGAGTTACTCCTTACCTTTCTTTTCAAAAGAGTAGAAATAACGGCTTCATCGTCTTTTCTACTTGTTCCGGCAATTTTATTGTCTTTCATCAGTCCTTTTTCACTAAATTAAACTATAAGTCACTTCAAAAAACCATTATTCACTATAACACAGATAAAAAATACATGAATTCAATTAATTCAAAAACTTAAAGATAACTTAAGCAGGTTCATAGTTCGAGGCCTAACAGCTGCTTTTTATAGAAGAAATAGAACAAAAAATTAAACAAAGCCACAATGGACATACGCAATTCCCTATATTAACATGACACTACATAAATTCAGAAAGAAAACCACACCATCGTATTTAATAAATAATAAATTATTAGAAAAATAAAAATAGGAATGCAACATTCATCTATACGGACGGCTCCACAATGAATGACAATATTGGGTCGGCTGTTGCTGCACCTGAAGAAGAATTCAAATACAAATTACCACCTCATTGCAGTATATTCACAGCAGCACTAGCTGCCATAACATATACCCTCCACAATATAATGACAATTGAGTGAGACAAGTACATGGTTTGCAGCAATTCATTATCTGCACTCCAAAGTCTATTAGAATTATACAGCGTTCACCCATTAGTCACAAAAATTCATGAATACCTAACTATGCTGAAATCATTACAAAAATATATTTACTTTCTATGGACACCATCACATGTTGACATCAAATACAATGAAACATCTGATAAACTTGCAAAAGAAGCCGCACCCTGTAACAGGATATTGTCCCCCATTTACATTAAAACTGATTAAAAAAAAAAATGGTTGTACATGGATACCAAGCTGCATGACAAAGTATGTGGGACAATGTAAACTATAACAAATTAAAATAAATAAAGACAAATACAAACAAATGGAAGACCTTAGTGAGATCAACGCGAAGAGTAGAAACTGCTCTTACAAGATTAAGAATTGGCCAATCACGACTGACCCATATTTATCTGATTACAAAAGACCCACAACCTATATGCAATAGATGCCAGACACCCATCACAATAAAACACATTATAGAAGAATGCCCAGACTACAGTAAACTCATGTTGAAATAGAATATTAATCTCTTAAACTATCACTAAATGACTGTGAAGATACCATAAGCAGATTACTCAAGTTCCTGAAGGAATCCAATCTACTGAAAACATTATAGTATAAGCAGTATAATGTAATTTAGTCACATTCAAAAATGTGTGCCACAAATATCTCTACAAAGAAAATGACTTCAGAATATTAAATTCATATTTATTATTAATAATTAATATAACAGTGTAAATAATTTAAGCTTGTATTAAACATGATTTAAGTTATCTCTATGTATATATATTTATAACTATATTAAAGAAATACTACCAAATTCTTATTTCATAATTTAATCTTTAACAAGTACGTGTGCGCGTATGTATGTAAATATTTATAACTATGAAAATGACGTAAAACACCGTTCAGTTAAAGCACCTTACCGAAAACCCTAACCCTAACCCTGTTGACATATATAAGTGCTTGTGTTTAATTTGCTCATATCATCTACCCCTTAAGTTAGATCTTGTTTGATATTAATTTATTAATGAGTTTGTAATTATATCGATGCAACTTAGGTCGTTCTTTTATGATGGCAATGTTGTTGAAAGGCATTTTCTTTTGATGCTGCAATTCTTGGATGATTTCTTCTTTAAATTATATTTTCCATTTTTTTTAATTATTAATACTTATAGATAAAAATGTGGCTTTGTTAATACGCGGATTCTAAACGTTAACCGAATTATTTTGACTGGAAATGAGGAAGTTTATTTCTGAAAAAAAATTCCACACCTGCCTAATACAACTTCAACGTCATAAGTTATCACGTTTCTAAATCCGTTTTAAATAAAATAATAACAAGCCAGTAGAGGGACCTATCTAGGGCATTATTGTTTTTGAGTAAAAAAAAATCTCTCATTCTAATATATTTGATTATATGAATTTTAAATATTTTATTCTTGAATGTTAACTTTGAAATGCCACGAAAAAAAGACCGAAAGAAGTTATTCGGACGTTAAATTAAGTTAATGACGTCATTAGTTTCGTATCCTCTTTCTTTTAGCTCATTATTGATAGCTTCTTTGAACATTTTGAAGTGAAGGACCTTCATAAATACTCTTTGCCTTCTTTCTTTCGGGAGCTGGTAAGTGTCACCGTCTCCTCCACTTTTTTTGGGCGTAAAAAATTATATGTTGTTTGCTAACAGGATATTCTTTAATTACTTCTAAGAATCAATTTAATCGTTAACGTAAATTTCTGAATACTTTTTCTAAAAATAATATCAGATAAGAAGATAAAACGTCGTTAAACCTTTGATCAGTTAATACATAATTGAGTGGTTCTTTTGGTATCAGTGGTACATATGTCAGTATTAACCCATTCACGGCCAAGGCTAGAATAAGTTAAAAGTTTTGATTTTGATTTCCAAATAAATATTTTTGGGGTAGTTTAATTAAAACAAAAATCAAAAATAATTGTTTGTTTGTTCAGCCATAAGGTGGTAGAAAATGTAGCGCTCACGCGACATTGGCCGGTAGAGTATAATAAACATATACCCTACTTTTTTAGTTTTATTTGTTTTAGTATAAGACTTGGTGATTGGTTAGGATTTCTATACATATGGCCATGTGTCATATTTATTTCAAATTTCAGACTTACATATGTTGTCCAAAAATAATGTTACGGGCTACTGGGTATTAAAATGAATTAAGCAATTCCTTACTTAAAGATACTAATATTTATTAACAAAAGTGATTAAAAGGATACAATTAAACTATTAACAATTAAATTATTGAACTAATATAAATTTATAATAACAATATTCTAAATATTATCATCTAGGCCTAACTCCTATTTAATTATTACAATAATATAAGATATTACTAAATCTAGATAGCTTAACTAGTTACAATAGTTTCTATGAATATTATGAAATTACACTACAATTTATAACTAATAATTAACACTTACAGTTCACTAGTCCACCGACCGTAAGGTTCTTCAAGTATCACAAACTGACACACAGTAACAAACAGAAACAGTTTATTACACTCGCGAGACTGTCACAGTTCACTGACACACTTATTACACTGGCCGGTTCAACACTGACTAGTTTATCACACTGAAACTCACTTATCACAGGTCTTCTCTGGTCTACTCTCAGGCTAAGACTGACTGACTCGAGGTGAGGGAAGTCTTTTTATAGGCAAGGCCGAACATTCTAGAACACGGAGGGGCCAGACAATTCTGGAATATTCTTAATCCTTTGCCGACAAAAGGAGACGATCTAGAACCGTCCTAATCCTATTTTAACTTCTCCCGCCGACGGATTTAAGCCACTAATCCTCTTGCTTCCGTCTTCCTGCCGGCGCCCGTAACACTGCCCCCTCCTTAAAAGTGCTCTGCCCCAGAGCAAGTCCGGAGAAATCAGGCATTTATGAGCTTCTACTGATGGAGACGCACTTTCTTTCCAGGGGTTGAACGTGCACACCAATATGGCCACTCCAGAGTTGGCGAATGTCTGTTCGATCATGTCCCTGACAATCTTCCACTCCAAGCCGTCGTATCCACAGCCCAACTTCGGAATAGCGAGCTTAGTGACACGCAGTCTCAGAAGCTTACTCCGAAGGTCGTCGAGGCTTCGCCGCAGTGCGTCATATGTCGGTTTCTGATCAGTGGCACGCTTGGTAACCAAGTAAAACAGGTGTCGTACTTCGTGCGGCTGGTGGAGTGCCTTCCCGACACTTGGTCCTTGGCGTTCCAGCTCCTCAGTTCTGCCAAACTTCTTCCTGAAGACCGTTGCAATCCCTCGAGAAGTTCTCAGATCTTCGGCAACGCAATGGGCCAGAGAATACTCCACTGGTAACGAGAAGATATCCCTGTAGATTACCTGAGTTACTCCACGGGTCCCTGGTACTTTAGTATGAGCAACTGAGTTATTTGTCTTGACGTTGTTTAGGTACCTGACACCGTACCTGACACTGTCGGGCCGTGGTCTCCTTTGTACGGGGCCAGTCTATTGAAATGGACTACCTTGGGTTTTCCTTTAGGCTGCTTCCTGATCCTATATATGACGTCATTGATCCTCTTGACGATCTCAAACGGGCCGTCCCAGGAATTCTGAAGTTTAGGTGAGTAGCCTCGCCTTCTTCGAGGATCATGTAGCCAGACCAAGTCTCCAGGTTGGTAGCCACCCTTCTCAGCCCTGATGTCGTAACGCTCCTTCATTCTGTCACCGGCTCCCTGGATGTTTGTGCGAACCTTCTTGTGGATATTATCCGTTCGCTTCCGTAGATCCGAGACGTACTCCTCTCCGGCAATTTCCTCATCAGGCTTGAAACCGAATTTCAGATCACAAGGCAACCGAAATTCTCTGCCGAATACCACATTTGCGGGAGTCTGCCCCGTTGCCTCACTGACTGAACTGCGGTAGGCCAGCAGGAACAGGTGAAGACACTGGTCCCAGTCTCACTGATGGTCGGAGACCACTTTGGACAAATATCGACCCATAGTCCTGTTCATGCGCTCCACCATGCCATCGGATTGAGGGTGAAGAGGTGTCGTCCTGGTCTTCCGTATTCCCAGTGCTTCGCACATCCCGGAGAAGACTGCAGACTCGAAGTTTCGTCCCTGGTCAGAGTGAAGTTCCATGGGTACCCCAAACCTACTGACGAGCTGCTTCACCAGTAGGTCCGCAACCGTGACTGCCTCCTGATTCGGAAGGGCGTAAGCTTCCACCCACTTGGAAAAGTAGTCCATGGCCACGAGAATATACCGGTTACCTTCATTCGTCACTGGGAAAAGGCCAGCGATGTCAATTGCTATTCTCTCAAACGGTGCTCCCACGTTGTACTTCCTCATTGGGGCCTTCTTTCTTCTTATGGGTCCGTTAGAAGCCGCACAAGTCGCACAACGCCTGCACCAGTCCAACACATCGTCCTTAAGGTTTGCCCAGTAAAAGCGTCCCATTAGGCCCAGTAAGTCTTTACATTCTTCGACATTGGAGCAACATCCTGCCAGGTTGGTCTTCCTTGCCCCGATAGTTTCCATTGTTTTATTTGCTTCAAGTCCGGGTCCTCGTCCTGTTCCTTTGACACCTCTGCATCCTGCCAACTATCCATGACCACCGTTGTCGTCAACACTGCTGCCAGCTTCTCTTCTTGTCGAGAACAATGCCGGCATTCTTCGTCACAAGGTCTCCTAGAGAGCGCATCCGCATTTCTGTGACTCGTTCCAGCGCGATGAGCAGATTCAAAGTCATATTCTTGAAGGCGCTCTATCCACCTCGCCACTTGTCCTTCTGGTGACTTGAATCGTAGCAGCCACATTAGATCCGCGTGGTCCGTTCTCAGGAGGAATCTTCTGCCGTATAGATATTTATGAAAATGTTCTATAGATTTCACCACTGCCAGAAGCTCCTTCCTTGTGACACAGTAGTTGCGTTCCGGAGCTGAGAGCGCTTTACTGAAATATCCAATAACCCTTTCTTCTCCATCTTGGAGCTGAGAGAGGACGCTTCCAATAGCGGTGTTGCTAGCGTCTGTGTCAAGTATGAACTTGCCCTCGGGACGTGGATAGCTCAGAATAGGAGCACTACTCAACTTCTTCTTCAACTCCTCAAAGGATACCTGACATTCGTGATCCCAAAGGAAAGTCCGTTTTTCCTCGGTGAGCCTGGTAAGAGGTTTTGCAATGTTTGCAAATCCTTTCACGTACCTCCTGTAGTAGGTGCAGAGGCCGAGAAAACTTCTTACTTGGTGCTTACCTCGAGGTACTGGCCAGTCGGTGATCGCTGCAATCTTCTCTGGATCAACGGCAACTCCATTGTCCGACACAACATGCCCCAGATAGTTGACTTGCCTTCGGAAGAGATGACACTTCTTCGGGTTCAATTGTAGGTTCGCTGCACGCAGTCGTTCGAAGACCTTCTCCAGATTCTTCAGATGGTGAGCGAAGGACTTTCTCAGCACAATGATGTCATCAAAGTATACCAGGCAAATTTCCCAAGAGAGACCTCTTAACACGCTTTCCATCAGCCTCTCAAATGTTGCAGGAGCATTGCAAAGCCCGAATGGCATTACCGTAAATTGCCAGAGTCCAGCCCCAATCGAGAACGCTGTCTTCTCTTTATCTTCAGGTTTCAATCCAACCTGCCAATATCCACTGCGGAGATCCAAGGTAGTGAAAAGTTCACACCCCTCCAGGGTGTCCAGCGTATCATCAATCCTGGGGAGCGGATAACTGTCTTTCTTGGTGACGTTGTTCAGAAGGCGGTAGTCTACGCAGAATCTCGTTGTGCCGTCCTTCTTCTTCACCAATACAACAGGAGACATCCAGGGGCTACTCGACGGCTCAATGACACCATCAGTCGTCATCTCCTTGATGATCTTCTCGGCATCCTCCCGTTTGGCTAACGGCAGCCTCCGCGGGACCTGTCGGATGGGCTTAGCATCCCCGGTGTCAATCCTATGCTGGACGATATCCGTTCTACCCCGTGGTCCTGGGCTGATCTCGAAAACGTCCTGCCATCGGATAATCATCTTTTTCACTTCCTCGCTCTGTTCAGGCGAGAGTTCCCGGCATGATTCGTCCACA
The DNA here is from genome assembly GCA_037127475.1 of Arma custos. Taxonomy (NCBI): domain Eukaryota; kingdom Metazoa; phylum Arthropoda; class Insecta; order Hemiptera; family Pentatomidae; genus Arma; species Arma custos. Next base: position 90,768,702 of record CM073760.1, on the reverse strand, counting down.
AATCCTGTTAGTTCTTCCGGCAGTCCTCGCAGCTCGGTGGGATGACGTTGCAGCTGACGAACCACTGAGGTAGCGGTTGTACATTCCCCTACCGGTGTTCCTTTGTTCAGCGTTACTGGGAAGCTGTTCAGGTTCATTAGCCGAATCGGAGTAGTACGTCCGACCTTGATGAGAGACCTTGCAACCATTACGCCGCGTCCGATCTCCTGTTCTTCTTGCCTTCCAGGTTCAATTAGCAAACATTGACCCTCAGGTAGGTGTCCTTCGATCTTCCCATGCGTTATGATTTGGCTCCGTGCAGGTAAAGTGGTGTCTTCTAGTAGGCGCACTCGTGCGTAGATGTCCTTTCCCTGCCGAAGGATGACTTCTTCGTCTCCCTTCGTCATCACCCCTCTCACCATATCCAGCTTGATCCCGTATGCGATCATCAAGTCCGTGCCTAATATGACATTTTCATCAATATCTGCCACGAGAGCGCGGTGCCACAGATGTTGACCCCCAATGATGAAGGTGGCAACTGTCTCCACGTAGACCTTGGCTGGCTCTCCTGTGGAAGTCCGTAATGTCCAAGTCGTTGGTAAGATCTTATCAGCCGGAACTGTTTTCAAGTTCAAGATAGTCATGGTTGCGCCGGTATCCAGTAGCAGATTTCGCAACTGCCCGTTCACCATCCCATCTACGTAGAAACTGTTCGATCTGCTTCCTATTGACGCAACTCTGATGGTCTTCCCGGGGCCTTTGACTTTACGGGTTGACAGTTGCCCCTTCCCATCAACCCTACTTAGTTTTCCTGTGGCTTTTCTTGCTTCTTGGATGGACACTTGCTTCTAGGGTGTCCAAGTTGGCCGCAGCTCCAACAGCGTATCTCTTTCTTACGGGTCCTGAGAGCCTCCAAAACCTTTGTCACTATGTCTTCGACGCTAGGGACCACAGTAGGCTCCGCTTCAGCTGCTCGAACTCGCGCATGGCCCCGTACTGACTGCCTGACAGCCTCGAACTCCATGGCCTGAGATAATGCGTCTCCTAGAGTTTTTGGCCGGGCGAGCTTCACTGCTTGTTGCGTCTCGGGGTCCCGAAGTCCATCCAGGAATTTGTCGACAGACAGGCTCTCGTAGACATCATCGGTGACCGATGGGTAGGCATTCCTCACCAGCCGGGCAATGTCCGCTTCAAATTCCTGCAGCGTCTCGTTGGTCTTCTGGATCCTGTTTCTCAGCTGTGAGCGATAAAGCTGGTCCATGTGTCGGTGGCTGAAACGCATCTCAAGTCTTCTAATCAGCTCCCCGTAGTTAGACCGCTCCGACAGTGGCATCCCCTGCAGTACTCCCAAGGCGTCTCCACGCAAGGCCAGGCACAACGCTGAAGCTTGGGTCTCTTTTGACCACCCGTGGATCGAAGCTGCTGTCTCGAAGAGAGTCATGTAGTCTTCCCACGGCGTCTTTCCGTCGAATACTGGAATGGTGTTGTGATTTGTTGGCGTCCTAGCATTGGCGGGCATAATGGTGCTATGAAGGCTGCCCTCGGAGGAACGCTCGGTGTCGTTCGTCGGTGGGTTGCTCTTACGTCCTTCGAGAGCCTCCACTCTTAACCTAAGTTCGTTTTCAATAGAATTCAATTTTTCTCCTAACCTAGATTCTACATTAGCTACTTTATTATTTACATTGGCTAACTTATTACCAAAATTAGCTACTTCATTATTTACATCGGCTAACTTATTATCTACATTAGCTACTTTATTATTTACATCGGCTAACTTATTATCTACATTTTCCATTAACTTAGTCTCTAATGTCCCTAACTTAGACTCTAATGTATCCAATAAATCAATTTTTACAGTACCTAATTCATTACCTAGCCTATTTTCTACATTGCTTAACTCATTTTTAACAGTACCTAATTCATTACCTAGATCATTTTTAACAGTGCTTAACTCGTTTTTAAAAGTTGCAGACAACCTGCTTAAATCAGTCTCAAACAGAACGTCGTCTGGATTTCCCCTAAATCTACAAAAAATTGACCAACCTCTGTTGCAGTACACTTTTAGTTCCGTTAGAATCAAGATCACGTTCTTCTAACTCCCGTTTCAAATCCGCAACTTTTAAATCAATTAATTTAACACTTTTAGAAGCCATTCTACATACAGTAGCCCAATAATTACAAAATACAAGACCAAATGCAATATAATAGCAAATACACAACAATCCCACTTCTGACACCAATTTGTTACGGGCTACTGGGTATTAAAATGAATTAAGCAATTCCTTACTTAAAGATACTAATATTTATTAACAAAAGTGATTAAAAGGATACAATTAAACTATTAACAATTAAATTATTGAACTAATATAAATTTATAATAACAATATTCTAAATATTATCATCTAGGCCTAACTCCTATTTAATTATTACAATAATATAAGATATTACTAAATCTAGATAGCTTAACTAGTTACAATAGTTTCTATGAATATTATAAAATTACACTACAATTTATAACTAATAATTAACACTTACAGTTCACTAGCCCACGACCGTAAGATTCTTCAAGTATCACAAACTGACACACAGTAACAAACAGAAACAGTTTATTACACTCGCGAGACTGTCACAGTTCACTGACACACTTATTACACTGGCCGGTTCAACACTGACTAGTTTATCACACTGACACTCACTTATACTAGAGTCTAGGGAGTAAAGAACAAGGAGGAGTTCGGCTGAGATCGGCTCCCTTCGGATTCCCGAACCCATATCCGCCAACTAGTAGCAAGTGTCTTTCCGTTTCCTATCTTTTAATTAATAAAAATTTTAAGATTTCAATATGTGTTTTCCTAATTCATAAAAAAAACACATAAAAATGGTTATTGTTCACCAGAAATTCTATGACATATTTTTATAACAAATCCGTATTTTGTATTGACAAAATATCATTATATATTAAGTGGTTGTTTAATTATTTAATAATCATATTATTTTTCTTTTATTAGAACTAATAAATAATAAATGTAATAGTTAATACATTGGTTTTGTATAATAGTGATTTATCCGGAAATAGGTGCTGCAGAAGCTCCTGAATCACGCTTTTTTGTTATTTTAGCCAATGACGCTAATTACTTCATTGTTGTCTCGCCAAGCGGCCCTTGCGGATCTAGCTTACAGCAATTAACTTTATTATTTCTCACTGCGTCCAATCTAATATTTTTCTTATATGTCATTTCTGTTATTTTATTAATATATTTTGAAAACTAAGATAATGTAATTTGCCAAGTATGTTATCAAAATATGTCATAGAATTCCTGGTGAATAATAACCATTTTTATGTGTTTCTTTTATGAATTAGGAAAACACATATTGAAATCTTAAAATTTTTATTATTTTTTTTTTTTGTAATTTCCGAAGTATGTACTTTGGGGGGGTTTAAAATATATTAATAAAACATATAAATATATTTTAACAACTATGATAATGTAATTTGCCAAGTATGTACAATGTGGGGGCACATGCCCCCGTGCCCCCCTAAATCCGCCCTTGATAGTAAACAGAAGGTATTAAAAGATAGAAAACGGAAAGACAGTTGTTACTAGTTTGCGGATAGGGGTTCGGGAATCCGAAGGGAGCCGATCTCAGCCGAACTCCTCCTTGTTATTTACTCCCTAGACTCTAGTCTCACTTATCACAGGTCTTCTCTGGTCTACTCTCAGGCTAAGACTGACTGACTCGAGGTGAGGGAAGTCTTTTTATAGGCAAGGCCGAACATTCTAGAACACGGAGGGGCCAGACAATTCTGAAATATTCTTAATCCTTAGCCGACAAAAGGAGACGATCTAGAACCGTCCTAATCCTATTTTAACTTCTCCCGCCGACGGATTTAAGCCGCTAATCCTCTTGCTTCCGTCTTCCTGCCGGCGCCAGTAACAATAATTATTAAATTAATGTAGAGTATACGCGTCCAACTGTTGGATTAATCTAATGTCTAGGAACTTTAGAGTGTACACCAAGTCATTAAGAGGAAATATGACTTGGACTTGTAATAGATTAGCTTAATTTTCCGCAGTATGGACACGATTTGATTTTCATTAAATACTTCCTTTAGTTGTCTTATTACGACTGTTGTACTATCTATATACAGTCATGTAATGTTGCAATGTTTACTACAATGAATGTTGTGTGTGTAACGTAAATTAGTGGAGCGATATAGGAGTAACTTAAGATATATTTGAGTCATGTAGGGTCAGTAAACCATATGAGAATTCATGATAACATAATAATCAAATGTAAATTGCTAATATTTGAAAAATTAAAATTTTGAAAAATCTTAGGCCATAGTCGACTAACCCATTCTACCTAATGACAAGAGAAGCACCTCCGAAATGTCCAAAATGCAATGGCATCTTGACCATCAGACACATATTCGAAAAATGCCATTATTATCGATCTGTGCTACACCAACTCAGGTTACCTTTTAATATCTCAATGGCTCTGAGAAATGACGAATCCACAATATATACGGTCATTAAATTCATTACCAACTGTAAACTGATGACCACCATTTGATGTGAAATATATATGTATAACGGGCGTTGATGACCTAGATGTTTTACGCCCCTAAACCCAAGAAAACAAACAAACAAAATTTTGAAAATATAATTTAATTTACTTTATTCTTTTTTGGATAAACACAATTTTCTTCAAAAAAGTTTACATTCTAAAGAAAGGAATGGTTTTTGGTTCATCAACTTAAGTGAATGAGTTAATTATTTATAATGTTAATGGCACCGAATATTTAGGCAAGTTGTAGTAAAACAGCGCTCAACTATACGTTAGAACCTAAGAACAAAAATATATACATTCCATCCCAAGGATCTTAGCAAGTAAAAAACAAAAAAAGATGTTTTTCATCTGTGTGCGAAAAGATACAGAGAGTACATCAATCATCAACGAAAATAACTTAAGCTTCCTTAATATTCATTATTAAATTTAATCACCACACTATTTAAGATCTAAAAAACTGCTAGTTTCTTGTAACAATGCCAAGCCTCAGTACTTGATTCTGAACTTTCTTATTAATGATTCGGCTAGTATCGAAATACCACTACGAAATAATGTATATTTTTATCTAACATTATTATGGCCTGCTCTAATAACGGTATTAAAAGATATTTACAAATGAAATATAGATTTTTTCCATTTTTTTTTTTTTTTTAGGAATAAGAAAGATCTTAGCCAACAATATCAGCAAATGCATAATTGAATAAAATGACATAATGATTAAATAAATACAATAAAATACATAAAATGACATCACAATAATTGTAAATTATAAAAAATAAGGTCCTTTATTAGTAGGAAGCCATATTTTTTATCTCCTTCGTTTCTTCTTTTTTAAACACATTTTTCTAATGCTTATTTACTAACTAATAATCTGAAAAATTAAGTGCTGAAAACGTACTCCAACTAAATCTGTAAATTTACCACGGAAATATTATTTAATTGTAGATGCAATTAAATTATTCAGTAAAATAAAATAAAGTAAAGTATTCTAATGATTTATGTTGAAGTAGTGATAAAGTAAATTTTTTGTTCCAATGGATATTATCCTTGTGCGTGGATAATTCGATCAAATTAACTTACAACAATAATGGATTTTTTAATTATAGTTATAATTTCTTAAAGTTAAAATTAAGATAATTTTATATTTTATTATGATTTTAATACTTTTTAGGCTATTAATTATTCATGTGGAACGAGCAATAAGTTTTTCGAGTTATTTATTGGTTTCTATAACAGAAATCTAAATAATGTATTACAAATCCGAACCAACCTTAAATAATATCCTCGAAAGCTATCACTTTCAAGGCAGTATTTCTCTTACACCAAATGCTCTGATTTATCTCACACAGAGAGGGAATATTTATTACCACCATTACTTTTATTCTGTTTTCCTTGTGTGAGTTTTTTTTTCAGATGCTTCTTCTAATTTATAATTCTAGTTCCATATAAGAAGGTATGCATAAAGGTTGTACTGTAATGTTAGATATGTGTTTTCGTAGGCCATTTTTTGGTATCCTGTGATTCCTTTGCTATTGAAACAAATAATATTTTCTAATATTCAAGAAATTTTACAACAAAGATGTATGTGGCCATTAATTGTGGTGGTGAGAATCGCTTCCCTCAAGTTGACCTTACAGGGTGATTTATCTTGCCTAGGTTTCATTTCTTGTTTGAAGTCTTGTTCTGCTCAAAGTCTAGTTTTTCCTCTAAAACTTGTTCAGAACTTTCTTTCTCCCGCAGCCTTACTATATCATATGTCATCCTAAAACTTCATTACCACCTTGGCATTTCTTGAAATGTGGTATTATATTTCTTCCCTCAATACTAACATTGAAAAATAATATTTGGCAATATGGTCGGCAGAAGAAGTATTGTCAAGTTATATCAAGTTTAATATTTAAAAAAAACAAAAGACAAAATATAAACATCTAACCTCTTTGAAAATCCTGCTCACTTTTGAAGCAATTGTCAGTTATGAAAACTACTTAACCAGCAGTTAGCACATTGGTTATAGATGTATTAATCTATAATGTTTGGGAGCATATTAGTAACATGAGTTAATTTTTTGTTCGCTTTATTTTTTAAAATTAGGATATTTCCTAAATCTAAATAGGCAAAACTCACGAATTCTGTTGAAGGTTTGATATTTAAATAGGTACATACATCGTCTGGTGAATCGAAGATGATGGATTTACTAATATAAAAGAGGAGAATTAATTTTTTTTTTTTAAACTTCATACCGATGAAATGCAAGGTTATGGAGTTATTAAATTTTTTCAATATAAAAACAATGATTTAGATTATATTGCTGACTTTTATATACTTAATATTTTCAATATTGAACTATTTTTAATATGGCTAGATTTTGTCACAAAATCAGAGAAGTAAAATGAATGATTGAAATCAGTGCTTACTTACAAATCGAGTAATGTTGATGCATAAATTCGAACTTAATTGAATGAAATTAATGATTAATTATTTAAGAAAAATCTGAAGCGAACGACCTCATAATGAGAAAATAATATGATCAGTAGCAATGAACTGAAGAGCGAGAAGGTCTCAGAAATGAAAAAATTAAAGATAGAATCTAATTACTTCTTAATCAATGTAAAATCAGCAGGTGCTAGTTTGAAGAAGAAAGATAAAGTCCAGGAATAATTAGCAATAAAGGAAGGACGGAAAGAAAAGGGATATTATTTAGAGAGGTACCATAAAGTTCAATCATCATAATTAAAATTTAATTTATTTATGATTTTATTGTTTACAATTTTTAAAACCTTAGCTTATCAATAAACCATTCTATAAAGTTTTTATGTAATATTTTATAGATAAAATTACTTCATAAGCTGCTCCTACACGGAGGTTCTTTGTTTTTTTTATCCATTTTATAACAAAAATGTTTTATCCAATGTGCCTGGTTTAACATTATTTCTATTATTTATAATTAACAAGAGAAAGAATTTTTTTGTAATGTAAAAGAATGAGTTATGTTAAAAATGATTTTTTTTTAATTATTTAGTATTAAATATATTATTTGTAACATTTTAATACTATTTAATAAAAACATGAGATATTGGATGTGTTTATCAGCTTTATTATGTTGAAATAGGTGTTGAAAGACTTGATTAATATTTTTTTCATACTAGCAAGAAATATTATTAATGATTATTAGGAATGAATTCGATATGGAACATTAGTGTATCAAGTTATATTTTCAAAGGGCCTCGAAGATTTTTTGAATAATATGATGAAATTAGATTATATTATCATATATTTTTGCATGATATCCTTGCGTAATGTATACCGAAGAAAGCTCTCTCAACAACTGCAAAAAGAAAAGATGTCTAACAAGGTCGCTGGCTCCGCACCAGAAAGGTCAAATAATCAAGAATCCTTTTCCAATAAATCTCGCTGGATCTGATGGAGCCATATTGTCTGCTGTTATTATGTAAAGGGTCTCTCTCTCTCTCTATTTCAAAGATTTTTTTTTAAAACTATATTTGAATTGTTTAACAAATTAAAACTTTAATTTTAATTATAGAAAAGCTATGTATGCCAACATTTTACTGCCGCTGGGATAAAGCTATTTTAATTAAATTTGTATTCATATTGAAAATGTTTTTATAGAATGCTACAGCTGCCATATCGCCAGAAGAAGTCATTTTTTATTTAATTCTACTCGATTTTATTGGAAATTCATAATGAATTCCAATTACAGTAAAGTTAGATATCCTTTAAGGGTGAATCGGGAACATTCGTCTATCGAAAATGACGAGCTAAGAAAGTTTTTATTTTAATATAATAGATGATAATTCAAGAAAGGAAATAAAACTAAAAGTAAAATCTCCAAGAAAAAAGGTTTGTTATACAAATTTTATCATTACTGATAAATGATTCTTAGAAAAGGATGGAAAAAAAAGGTGAGGAAAGAGTCGAAAGATTACGTAAAGGCGGGAGATCCCTGCTACCTATTGATGATGAATAACTGTTGTTGAAGACGAAATTTTTCAAACTAACAACACACATGGTGTTGTGAATAAATAAAAAATCACACAAGTGACTGAACAGGAGAAAGTATTTTTTACAGAGCATAAGGGAGATAGCGGACAAAGGGAAAATAACCTAATGCATTTCGGTTGACGAGGAGACACTAGATGTTCTCAGAATACACATTTACCATTGCCACAAGTATACAGGTTTTTGGGAAAAGATATAATAATCGGCCATATGAGATAAGTTAGTTTATCATCATGAACGATCGCAATGGAATAGGGGTGGATGATAACAGCCATTTATGCCTTTACGCCGTTACTTTTGCCGTTTACGCAAATTATGGAGATACACCGAGCACCATAGCTTATATAAGTCTTTTTAAAGTCATTTAGCGAACTGCCAACGTGGCAGGTGATCGCTAAAGATGGATATTCTTCCATGGTCAGGAAGAGAAGAGATGAATGAAGAAGGGACTCTAATGAGCTTCGAAGTCAGAGCAATTATTTCAGCTTGAGTGCAAAACAGTATGAGATTCGTTAAAGAGTTTATCGTCCCCATTACGCACATCAAATATTGCTTGGAATACGGCAGCTTCATCAACTAATACACCAAGGGAAATAACTGTCAATCCGGAACGGGAGAAATAGCTTTACAAAAAAATCCTGCTGGTGCTGAGAAGCCGATAATAAACGCATCAGAGATCACAGAGCACCTGAAGGATAATATATCTGCTGAAGGGTAATTGACGGCAACCTCTAATCAACAAACCCGTGGAGAGGTTCGAGGCTAACTCCTGATGCAACGCTAAAACAGTAAAAGAGATGAAGACCATCGAGAAGGCCTTAATACTTTCTTTTTACAACCGACTATTGGAAAAAATGGGCAGACATTGCCGGTTCTTTTAGTACGGAAAGGAGGAAAGTTTTTATAGATTGAATGATTGGAAGTGGTTTGTATGTAAAGCACTTGCTACATTGGCGAAGATAATTGAACCCTGCACTTCGTCAACTTGGCATTTGACCTACATGTTTAATTGGGCCGAGAAATAATGTGGATACGGGTCTCAAACATAAGTCAAGTCCCTCCAACAAATCTAGAGGGCCTCTCACATCGTTGGTCAGCGAACTATCAAGAAAATTTTACCGACGGTTCCCAAATCCACTACTTCTAAGACGCTCCGCTACGCTGGAATGAGATCTGTACGATGTTGTAGACATGTATCCGAAAAAATAACCTGCCACTTACTTTAAATTGAAATAGCCATAGACTAAAAATAATTCTGTTACCAACCATTCTATATAATTAGCAATAGCATTTAACTTATATATTATGTTACAGGTTCATTGTTTAACAACAATAATTATCATTCATTACAAGTGCCAGTGTTATGTAAGAAACATTTAATGGTCTATTAAGTCCTTATTAGCAAAGATGAGTAGAGCTTAATTATAAAATTCAACTCGGATTAAATAAGACAAAAGTCTTAAAAGGAAATCTATCATCGTTCCTCTTGAGTGCTCAATAGCCCGTTTGATGTTTCAGCAGAGGCTCATTAAACTGTTCTTAACTCTTTCACTAAATCCTTACTTAGCATAATCCCACTTCCTCCTGTTCAATTTATGAACCATCAGATACTTTTTCGTTCAATGAAATATTAATTGTTCATTTTAAGATTAGCATCCTCATCATTTCAGGCTACTACAACACTATACGCTCCCAATTAATTAATAATATACTTGACTATTATAAGATGTATTTGGACTAATGGAATAGACCTTCGAGGCTGGACTATAAATACTTTTTGATCCACTGCGCTTCGTAAAATCCTCACTCCTTTTTACTATGTTTTCGAATAAAATCGTCCATAATGACCAAGAAGTCTCATTTGTTGCTCATTTAGCCTGATTCTGATTCATTTTCGCTCTCACTAGTATTAAATATAGCTTTCTCTTCTATTCCTGATAAAGAATTCTCCAAGACCGCAGAAAAGAGCGTGACCTCTTGAACTTAAGTCTGTTATTTCAGTCTTACCAGTAGGGCACTTTTTCTACTTGCCTTTACGTATTTGCCATTACATATCGTTCATAACATTTACTTGTAATATATCATAAAGTTTTAAGTTGAAAATAAACTTTAAAAAATAGATAGAAAAATATCAGTAGTTCGGTTAATTAATGTTGTCACCTCTTCAGAAAAAATAATTTCGATTAGATGGATTAATAAATTTCTTGATATATTTTTATTTTGTTTTTAGACCGACTGATAAATGCTAGGGGTAGATTGGATGGTACGAGTCCGGCTGTAGAAATTATTTATTTTAATTGATGTCAGTAATGGATTAATTCACAAGTTGTGCAAAAATCTTGCATTAAGTTACGGAAAAACTTAGAAGTTTAGCGTATCGTAGATAGGACAACTACTTACGAAGTCGTAATAACTAAGATTTATATCGAAATAAATAATAAATTAACGCAAAATAGTTAATCTGAAAAATCTTGAAATGTACTCGTGTCTGTCAATGAACAAAAGCAGCTTATATTACATAAAATTGAAAATAGGTTTAAGAAAATAAATAGATAAGTAGCTTAATACATTTTAAATAAGCGGAAATAGGATTTCTGTCACTCTAAATTCCTTTTCATTTCCCTTTCCCATAAAATCAGCGATTTAATAATAACAAGCATAACAAGAGACGATATGTTTAAATATATAAAAAATTATATTGATTTTTTATTATTTAAAAACAGTACAGTTTCTACCATGCACTGAACCTCAGACAGGTTTTTCAAGTATTCACTAAACATATGGCTCCTTCAAAATAGCAACAACATAACTCAAAAATTCCAGTTTTTAAGCTATGTTAATTTTTTAAGCCTTTAGTAGCAATATTGTTTGAAGTTTTTTAATTCAGGAACGACATATCTGATATTTCATTTCTAACAATATTATTTTTTAATAAAGACGTATTTTGAATTAAGTAATTTTTTTACTCGAAGTTTTATGAGAATAATGACATAAGTTTAAATTTAAAAAAAATTTCAAACTTTCAAAAAATTTCTAAAGGTTAGTGGGATATTTCCAATACCATCCCACACCAACCAATAAGATTGCTTTGCTTTACCAATTTTGTTCTGGTTACCAATCTGGTTTAATTTTGACAAGACATGGAACTGTAATTCTTACAGAAGGCCAGACAGACTTTATATTCTTGAGCATGCTATGTATATTGCTATTAAGTATCGTTAAGATATTTTAAAAATGGTTAAAAAACTTCTCAACTTTTTTTTGAAGTTTTAAAACTTTTTAGGTAATTTGTCTTACCTTTCGTTGATTATTAACGTGACGTCATTTTAGAAGGAAATTCGATTTATCAATGTCACCACCTTTTTTTTTTTTGTCGAACTTTTGTTTTTCTGAGGGACTGACATCCTTTTGGAATAATGCAATATAGATACATCACTATTGGTAGTAAATGAAACACTCAAATTGAAATAATGTAACCTTCAGAGGGAACAAAAAGGATAGTTGTAGAAATTGTTCCTTTTTAAAAATCTGTCTTGTCTTGGTTACATAAATATACTCGCTTTAAAAAAATGAAAATAGAGAAATAAAATATAGGTTAAGAGCCTAATACACGAAAACACTATTTCCTAGCCCTATAAAAAAGAGATGAATTCGTGATACGAAAATGTCTGAGGGTGAATTAACTGCTCTCATTTCCCTCTAAAGAAGAGAAACAAATAGAACCTATTTTCTATCCCCAGGAAACTCGGAGAGGAAACTTCCGTTTTTCCAGAGAAAAAAGGGAAAAAAAATTGGTAGGGGTTGGTGGAAGTAAATCCAGAGATCTAATGATTTACTTATCAATCATGATGTCAATTTTTTATGAGGCCTGGATAATAGCGTAATGGTTATATTAACAATTAATAACGATTTATGTTATAGTAATAATTACATAAATAATTTTACATAAAATAGGTAAATGTATTTATATTTAAGATAAATACATATTTTAAATGATAATCGTTGTAGAACAATTGTCTTATAGGTTACCTATGGTCTAAAGGTTGGAATAACAACACAATATGCCCAATATCACGGGATAGCATCCCGGCAGGTGGCCTTACGATGTTTTAAAGGGTGTAAAAAATCCTGAGTTATGCCGTCCCTCGGAAGGGACGTAAAATGATGTTCCGAGCCTGTTAGATGTCAGTTACTCGTTAAAGATCCGTATCTTTAATACTTGGATAGGTATAATTTAGGACACCCACTGTAGCCTCGTCGGATTAGCTTTAGTAGCATAAACCCAGGTTCAATCTTTTCTTTTCTAATAAAAATATTTAAAAATTATAACGACTAACAAAAAATAAAATAAATAAATTATAGTAATATATAATGACGTAAATCAAAAAGATCCTAATTTAAGTAATGTTCAATGAACATTCTTTCCTTTGTCTACATCGCAAATTCGAGAACACGGGGATATGGGATCAATGAAGAGAAAGGATTTGTCTGAATGAACAATGAATGAATTAAATGAATAAACAAACATTTTTATAATGGATCGATCATAATATGTCTGCGATGAAATAATAAAGATTCTTTTTTAAATAATAAAAAATCAATATAATTTTTTATATATTTAAACATTAATATTCTAATTAAGTTATTAATTATGTAATTATCTACTTTTCTTATTATCATAAAAATTTATATTTAATAATTTGCAATAGCATTATAATAATAATAATAGTCTTTATTTATATGTATATACAGAATTAGTTTCTTCAATATTTACACTTTTTAATACTACATTTTGTATTTACATATAGACCTTCCCTTTAGGGAGATTAGAGTCTTTTGATGGAGACTAGCCGAACCTTACTGGTGAAATTGCTGGCATATATTCCTCCATAGGTCCCTGTCTCGCACTGATCGCATCCAGAGAGAGCTTCCGCACATCTGCTTGAATTCATCGGCCCAACGCTTGCGTTGCCGGCCTCTGCACCTTTTCCTATCGCACGGGATCCACTCAGCGGCTCGCCTAGCCCAGCTGTCTTCACCTTGCCTCATCAAATGGCCTGCCCAGTTCCATTTCATTCTTCTGGCGTAGGTGACTGCATCGGTAACCATTGTGTGTTTTCTTATACGGCATGAATTTATTTTTTCCCTCAGTGCAATTCCCAGCATTATTCTTTCCATTTTTTGTTGACATGTGGTTATCTTTCTCTCTAAGGCTTTAGTGAGTGACCATGTCTGACAACCATAGCTCAGGACAGGGATTATGCAGCTGTTCAATACGGTCGTTTTATGTCTTACCTCTAGGCGGCTTTTGAATATACTTCTAAGGCTCCAAAATCTCTTCCATGCCTTGCCGACTCTTGATTCGATTTCTATTTGACTCCTCTTTTCAAATGAGATGATTTGTCCCAGATATCTAACTTCTTTAGCGATCTTCAATTCTGGGAGTCTGTGGCTGATATTATTGGAGGGTCCGTTGGTCATGATTGCAGTTTTTGTGGGTTCAATATCAGCCCGTGGTTCGAACTCTTCTCTTTCAGCTGGTTGATCATTGTAATGAGTTCATCCTCAGAGCTTGCAATCAAAACTACGTCATCCGCAAATTTTAGTTGGTTAATTTTTATTCCGTCGAGAGAAATTCTTTTGTCACGCCAGTCTAGAGCTTGGAAAATTCTTTCTAATTCTGCTATGAAGATTGTTGGTGATAGGGAATCGCCTTGCCTGACTCCTTTCTTGATCGGAAACAGTTTTCCTCTTCTTTCTGTTTCTACATATCCCTTGTTTTCGATGTACATATTTTCTATTATTTGAACGTATGCCTTGTCCACTCCTAGCTGTTCTAATGTCGGTCGTATATTGACGTGGTATATGCTGTCGAACGCTTTCTTAAAATCGATGAATCCCAGGTAGAGTTTGAAGTTGTATTCTTGTGATTTCTCTATTAGTTGATTAAGAGTGAACAGATGATCAATCACCGATTTATTTTTTCTAAATCCTGCTTGATCTTTAGGTAGGCTTTCGTCAATTGTTCTTGATATTCTTGCGTTTATTATTTTGGAAAATAGTTTGCTTAAGGTGGACCCGATTGAAATGGGACGGTAGTTGTTAATTTTTTTGTCTGTCGCCGTTCTTGTGGATGAGGATTATTTTTGAAGTTTTCCATTCATTAGGTATTTCTTTGTTCTTTAAAATTTCGTTAAAGATGAAGCATAGTATTGTATGTAATCCGTCTCCTCCAGATTTTAAAATTTCATTTGTTATTCCATCTTCTCCGGGGCATTTATTATTTTTTAGGTTCTTGATCGCTGCTTCCACTTCAGATATCAAGATGAGAGGTGCTATATGATTTGTCTCGTCATAAGTTTCTAAGTTTTTGAGGGAGTAATCATTTGGGCAATCGTATAATTCTTGGAAAAAATCTGTAGCAATTCTCACAATATCCTGTCGGCTGCTTTCCGTAAAACCTTTCTTATTGGTTAATTTAGTTGTCCATAGTTTTCCTTCGCTTTGTTCCATTTTGATTTTTTTGATTGATCGACTGCTATTAAGTATGTCAGCCATTCTTTGATCTCTATATATTCTTAGGTCCTGTTTTATATTTTGTCTAATTCTTCTGTTCCAATTATTAAGGTTGGTTGAATTTTTTATTACCTTTTTCCTTTCTTCGATCATTAGTAGAGTCTCCTCGGATAACTTTGAACGATAGTCTTTTGGTGTATAGGTTTTTAGTTTGGCCTGGAGGGATGCTTTCTGAATTCTATTTCATCAATATCAATGTATAGTTCTTGGACGTTATTGTTTTTTCTATTGTCTATGTAGCATCTTATTTCTTCAATCTTTGTTAGGAGAATTGTAGTAGTTATTGATCTTTTTAACAAATTTTTTATTGACCAAAAATCCCACGCCACCTAACCCATTAGTTGAATGTGTGTGCACTAGTAACATACCGTCCTTCGTATTTAACATTGTTTTAATTTTTCGCCTGGTTTCCGCTAGACCTATGATGTCCCACTTTATTTCTTCTAGAGCTAGTTTAAGTTCTGCAACCCTTTCTTCTTCCATTAGCGTTCGAACGTTAAATGTACAAATTTGTAATTCCGAATTGTTTACCTTTTCCATAGCCTATGTTTTACCTTTTTTGCCATCTTCTTTATTTTCTTTTTGCTATCTGTTCGTTCTTGAATTTTGTTGTTGTTTTGTTTCGGTTTTCGTCGTTCCTTGAACAGAGTCTGAATCAGGTGTACCTGGTATGTTTTCTTTAGAAAAGTAACGGTCTAAGCTGCTAGCTCTAAGTTTTATATTACTCAATTTTTTATTGTCTTTTTTTACTCGGGTTATTCGGTGTGTTTTCTTCACTATTTCTTTCTCTTTTTGAACTCTTGTTTTGATTAAGATCTTCTAAAGAGTATAATTTTCCTTCAATCATAAGTTTCTCGTATCTAATGGTTGCTTTGTACCCTTGCTCTTTTTTGGCTATCAGATATGGAAATAACTCTGCACGGATTTTTCTTATTTCTTCTGGCAGGTCTTCTTTAATCTTAATATGTTGATACCTCTCTTTTAATTTTTTCTTTGCTCTTAGGATATCATTTCTCAGAAAGATTGATGTCAAACTTACCAGGCAGAGAGGCCTCGAATTTTTAGTTGTTATTGACCTTATATTAGCGATATCATATAATCTTATATCACTCACCAGAAATCTTAAAATCTCAAGTACTTCTCCTTCTATGGCCCTCCAGTTCTCAGATTTAAGTCCTGTTATGATCACATTCTTCTTCCTTTCTTGATCTAGTTTCTTTTCGATTTTTGAGATTCTGATATTTTGTTCTACCTGGTTTCTGTTGCTATTTTCTACTATTTGATATATTTTCAGATCTACTTTGTCCAAAATTTGAAGTTTTTGGAGTATTTCGTCCAATTTGGCTTCGGAACTCATTGTTATTGATAAAAGTTCGTATGTTTATCTATAACCTGTGATTTAATGACTGTTCTCTGAGGCCAGCTGACTGGGAAGTTGGTGGTGGGGGCTGGCTCGTCTCCTCTTGCTCGCTGATAACCAAGACAGTTAAACAGATCTGGTATATTTTATTTATTCGATTATCACGCATATACTGTACCAATCGACTTAGAATTTCACTGTCGTACTCACTGATAATTAAACTACCACTGTACCAAATTCACGGAAAATGGACACCAATTTCTTAATCGATAGACGAACGGCACAGAGGAGGTGTTGTTCTGACCACGGCTGCCGAGCAACTCCCGCAATAGCATTACTTGTCTCAAAACGTTTTGCCCTAATTAAAGTAATGTTCGATGAACATTCTTTCCCTTGTATATTTCGCAAATTACGAGAACACGGGGATATGGGATCAGTAAAGAGAAAGGATGTGTCTGACTGAGATGCAAAAAACAATGGTTCAGTTGCTAGAGTACCATAAAAAAAATATTCAATAAATACTTTCACTTTTTTTCATCATTTTCGAAACATTTTTTGACTGTGTCATAGAAAAGTTGCAGAGACAGTCACAGTATGTTACAAATAAAATAATTATTTCTTTAACAAACTAGTTTAATCTGACATTTATAACTACTGAAAACAACTGTGTATACCATATTTCCAAGCAACATTCTTGTATGTTATTGGAAGAGCAAAAGTAATTAATGATTTTAATGTTTTCATGAGTTTTCATTTAAGACCATTGATAATCATACTCAGAAAAGTTATTTAAAGCATACATTGTAGAGCAGACCCATTGAGGAATTCTTTTATTGTAAAAATGAAAATCCACTAAATATTCAACAGCCCTGATGAGCTAAGCCATTATGTATGTTTCAGCAGTTTAAAAAATTTATCCTTACAATAAACCGAATAATTTGAAATGCGGTGAATGGCACGCTCTTGTTTTAGTAAAGATAAAGTGAAATCATTAATTTTTTTTATAAATAAAATCATGTTAATAATAATTATATGGTATTTTGTTCTTCAGGTTTGAATCCAAGAATTCATTGATTGTTCTTTCAAATACAATATAAATGTTCAAAAAAAAATACTGATGGCCATTTTTCACCACAACTATTTTTAATGAAAAAGTACTTTTCATTGTTGTCAGATATTTTATTTTTTTAATAATGTATTCAATGAAATTTACAATTGTATTATACTAATACTACAAGTAAATAGAATGAATGGTACATATTGGCTGAATAAAGACAAGTAGAGTCCAGTGGTGGTACCCAAATAACAAGTTCTAATTAGTAGGTCACGAGACCGTCTTCTATTCAGACGTCTCGGAGTAAAATCAGGAATTGAAGAGGTTGGCAGGTGTGAAACTACTGGGTTTGAGTAGAAATTAAATTTTTCGTGAAAAGATTGATATCGGATTCCGGCCAAATCAGCAACAAATTGGGTGTTAAGGTCATTAAGGAGCATTGAGGATTTTACGAAGGATTTTTATTGTAAGGGTTGAATACAAGATTTTATAGAGAGGAATTCGATGGTTTAGTCCACTAAGCTCCAGCCCCAAAGCTCTACTCCATACTTCTTCTTCTTTGACTTGCTCTTATGCCATTGCTCCCGTCTAGGAGCCTCCGCCCAATGCAGCCATTTTGGTTCCTAATCAACCGAATAATGATTCGGATGGAAATGATCTGGACGGTCTTGCCTCTCTCCCCTCCAAAGCGCTGTATGTATTCATGATAGGAATTATTATTATTATTTATGTGTGACTCTTATTACTATGCACTTCGGCCTAAAAAGGCCCATTGTGCTTGAGTCCTAAAAATCTCTAACATAGGTCTAGACTTCTGAGAAATTTTAAATGGTCTTTAAACCTCAGTTCTTGAAGTTCCTCTTTCGACTTAGTGCTATACATTCAAAGAGGACGTGCCAAGGGGTTTCGTCCTCCTCTTTGCACCATCTGCACCTAGGTTCTTGTTCAATGCCCAGACGATGCATGTGTTTCCTGAGTTTACAGTGCCCAGTGATGGTTTCAAGCATACTTTTGAGGTCGGTTCTCGACGAGTGAGCAGCTTCTTTCTTGATTTTATCAGAAAGATTATCATTGGGATCCTTTATGAAAAGTTTAGTATGCCTTATCTTGGCTCTATCCCAACGTGTTTTTATCTTCCTCTTGGCTAGTTTGTTAATTGTATCCTTAGCCAGGGGAAGGGGGACCCAGCACCATGGTTCTGGTCCAATAGCAGCAATAACTGCTCCTTTCTTCGCCAATTTGTCGGCCCTTTCATATCCTGGAATATTACTGTGCCCAGGGATCCAAAATATGTTAACTCTGTTATGTACAGCTAGTTCATCTAGTCTTAGACAGCATTCCTCCACTAGTCTGGAGTTTGTTACTGCATTTTGTAATGCATCGCATGCTGCCTGACTGTCAGTGAGAAAGTTAATTACCTTATTCTTGTGGTCCTTCACAGCCAAGGCACCTGCAAGTATTGCCCATATTTCCGCTTGGAATACAGTGGGCGTCGTGCCCAGAGCTAAGTAATGACCCATGCCCTGGCAACCCCTAAACCAGAATCCCGAGCCGGCACCAAACTCCCCTTTGGATCCATCCGTATAAACATTTAGACCATTGGGTGGATTAAAGCAATCATTCTTGCTTTTGCAAATCGCCTATATATTAACGTGAAATCTTTTGTCAAAGTTATATTTGTTCAGCATTGAATCGGAATGCTTTTTTAGATCTGCATTTTGCTCGATTATATCAAAGACACTTCTGTGTCCAAAATCATTTGTGGGTTTTTTGACCCCTCCTATTTTCACTAGCCTGTAGGCTGTCTTCAATGCCTCTGATTCAATTAGAATGTCAAGAGGAGTTAAATCAAGTATAGTTTCCAGTGAAGCGGTAAGGATGGTTCTCATGGCTCCAGTGATCATGATGCACCCAAGCCGCTGCACCTTTTCCAACCTTGATCTATTTTGTTGGATACCAGCTTTGTGCCACCAGGCTATTAAGCCATAGGTTGGCACAGGTCTAACTATTGCTGTGTACATCCAACGAGCCATCTTGGGGCTAATTCCCCACTTGTTGCCACAAAGGCTCTTACAAGTCCACAGAATTCTTGTGGCTTTCTTGGTAACATAGTCGATATGTTCATTCCAGTTTAATTTACTGTCCATAGTAACACCGAGGTATTTAACCTTCTTGCTGAATTGAATACTCATCCCTTTCATCCTAGGGGGATTGAGTTCCCTCAATATCCTTTTGTTGGTAAAAGGTACAATAACCGTTTTATTAGGATTGATGTTCAATCCTACTTTCGTGCACCATCTCACCACCATTCTTAGTGCCATTGTCATCAACTCTGAAATAGTTCGTTGGTCAAAGCCCTTGATGATAATTGCTATGTCATCTGCATAGCCTATCGCTTGGAAAACCGCCTCATTTAGTAGGTGTAGTAGTTCGTCCATTACCAGGTTCCATAGGAGTGGGGAAAGGACACCTCCTTGGGGGCAGCCTAATGATAGGAAACTCTAGGACGGCCTCTCGGCCTCCGCCCGGTGGGTCTAGCTTTCATGACCTTCCTTGGCTCTCTCTTCATCCATCCCAAAGACGTTGCCAAACCTTTAGCTGTCGGTTTTTATATAAAACATAATTTCAAAACTGATCATGCTATTTCCGATATTTTGGGAATTCAAAGGAAATCAGGTGATTGAATATACAGGATCAAAAGGTTGAAAGATTATTGGAATGACGAATGGAAGGAGGTATAGAGTTCCAAAGTGACGGAGATAGGATAAGGAAAGCTCTGTCAAAAGCTGCTGTTTTTTTTTCTTTCTTAACCCCTTGGCTTTTATTAATTTTTGAACATAACATATTATTATTAATAATGACACATGGTATCTCATTGACTGCACCAGGTGCATTTTAAGAGAGGATTGTACAATGAATTTTCTTCAAGATTAATTAGATGGAAGGAGTGGAGGAATCCAGTGATGGGGCTCCAGAATCCAGTTATTTCTGATTGGAGTTTGTTAGTAGTTTACTCAGTGGAGTTTGTCTGTACATGTGTTTGCCAGCGCTGAGGTCGGCCTGTTGGTGTAAGTGCGTTGAATAGTGGGTTCGTGCAGTGTTTGAGGCTATCAAAGAATCTGATATTCCTCAGTGTGATGAAGTCCTTTACCGTCGAAGCTGCTGTTTTTTTTGGGTTTTTTTTTTTTCTCATCCTCCAAAAATTGTATTTACAATATGATACAAATTTACAGAAATTCCTGAAAATGCTTCTATATAAACCAAAACCTTCTGTTACCTTTCGGTAAAAAAAAAAAATCCTGCTGTTCGGTGAGATGCTATATATAAATCTGAGAGCCGAACAGGTGTTACGGGAGTGGACTGTGGTTTTGAATAGGAGATCGAAAATGTATGATGGTCGGCGGGATTAGATAACTTGGTAAAGAAAGGATGCTATGAAGTAATTACGGCGATAGGAATGGTAAAGCCACTTCAACTCTACGTAATATCGGGTGACTGTGGCATCTCTCGGGATCCCAAAGATGAAACGAACGAAGCAATCAAGCAGCCGTTTTAATTTTGCTTTGAGATCCCCAGAGATACTAACATACACTGTACAGCAATAGTCCAAATGAGGGAAAATTAAGAAAGTAACTAGAAGTCTACGGGTTTCAAAAGAGAACAGGTGACGAAGGTAATTCATACGCTTTAAGGTGGAGAAGGTATGGTGAGAATTTTGAGAGATATGGTTTTATATATATATATATATATATATATATATACATGCATATGTATGTATGTATATATGTGTGTGTGTGGGTGTAAATAATTCGTTATAAAAACCCTAAATACATACTATATGCACTTAATTAGCTCAACAAAGCAATGTATTTAAAAGGTTCGAGATCTAACTAACGGAGACTTTCCAGCAGACTTTCCGACATGAAACGCTCATTAGGTGATATAAACCGTAGGATAGGGCAATAAAATCGGCACATTACGATCGCAATCCTAAAAACAATTGGGTCGCAAGGCCATCGTAAATCTTAATTCGCTAAGTGGAATACTTCCTCTTTGGAATTATAGATGAAAAGAGTTTGGTGGCGTACAGTATTTTTTTCCTAATTGATTTATGTTTCGATATTGTAAAGATATTGGTCAGAATATTCGCGTGCATAACTTAGTCATTTTAAGAGCCCACAACCGAACATGGTATGTACATATAAGAAGTGTTTTCAAACTCCATATGATATAAACATTATTAACATAATTATTAATCCTTCAAAGAATGAGATATTGAAGATATGATACAAAAATATCCTTAATTTCGGAATATCATGGGACATCTGTAAAACTTTAAATTGTTGTTCAGCGTTTACATATCACATGCGACATTTTTTCGTAATATTTTTCTTCAATATATTTATTAAAATTTAAAAATGTATACAGACTACACCCAGTAAATATAATAAAATATAAATCATGCCCCGACATATAGGTAAGTAGAAAAACTACCCGGTGGTAGTACTCAAATAAAAAGTTCAACTTAGGTCACGAGGCCATCTTATTTCGTAATATGATTTTATTTTGTATGAATGTCAAAATTGTAGATTCCTAGAAAAACAATTTTTTTTCTATGCATAGTGTAACTAAAGGATGGCTATGGCTTTTTGTTATCGTTCTAGCGCAAGCTTTTGGAGATAAATGCTTTTATGAAGTTGTCAGGAGATAATAGCCTTCGCCCTAGTATCAAATTTCTGAAATAGATATTATCATATCATGGCTCACATTTAAAATTTACCTGAACTCTTTTTCCTTATAAGTATATTTTTTACAATACATGAACAAGTTGTAATTTTGATTTTTGGATATTTTGATAAACTTACAAAAATATCTATAAATCAGCTTTTTTATTTCCGCATTACAATGTATGTAGCCAATAGTGCTTACTTTTTGTGAACTTTAGATTGTCTGCTCATTATAGTAACGGTTTACTTAGGCAACACAAAAAAATATATATATGCTGGTTATTAAGAGAATAAATATGAAGAATATCATACGAATTTACATTTAATATTATTGTTCCAAATAGAAATATTAAGCACGAATAATAAAAAAATTGATCACGCTTGGTTTGCTGATCCATGGTTTATTATTTGGCACATCTTCAACTATTTAACTTGGAGCGTCAAATTAATATACAAGTTTATTGTTTTCTTCAACGACTACAAGTTTCCCTGAAGTCGTCCTCTAATTACGGCTTCGCATCTACTGAAACACATAATTAACGAGTTCGCTAGCTCTATAATAATATGAGCTGGTATTTTTGAAAGCTTTATAAGTCAATTTTTTCATACTTAGGATATCGAAACGTTTCGATTTGAAGATCTTTAAAAATATGGGCAATCGGGAAAATTGTATTATAGTTTAGCACTTAGCCTTAGTGATTTAAACTCTATAGACTTTTTACATTTTATTATAAGATAATAATCATTACAATCATTTAAAATAATAAACGATTTTTTTGGATCAAATGCACTTATAACACTTTAAAAAATGACAGCTCATATAATAAAACTAATGAAATGACTACACCTCAAATACTTTTTATCAATTAAAAGTTGTATATAATCTAGTGATGTTCAGTCAGCGATATTTCTGTATCGACTCTTTAAAATCTGCAAGCTTATAATTAAGTTTGAACATTAATTTGCTTTTTATAATAGTTAATATCATAAGAGGGCCTGTTAGATTGTTTTATTTTAAATTTTATTGTTAATCTCTACTAATTCTGTTATTTCTAAACGATACTTCATCAAATGAGGTATTCGCATTCCTACCTCACGAAGAGGAGAACCAAGCAAAACTCACGTAGGAAAACTTTATCACGTTGCTAAACATACTTTTAGTGCTCATTTGATTTTAAGTTCTCTAAAAAAGAATGTTCATTATCATTTGTCAAATATATGTATATATATAATATATGAGTAGGTGAGGTGCAAAACTCGTTCGTTCCATTTTTTTGAAAAAACTTTCTCATTTCATACTTAGTTACTTTTTTTTTGTTATCATTAAATCAGTAATTTTTTTCATTCCAAGCTCACTTCCACAGGGAAGCTGTACCTTTCGAAAGCAAAAAAAAAAAATTTTATCTGGCCACTCTACGGGACGAGGTAAGTTTTTTGAGTTTCCTGAAAAACGAGTTTTGCAACTCACCTCCTCATATTAAAGAAGTTAATTTAATCAATAATTATTTAAGTTCCTAAAACATTACGAATTTCCAACAATATAATTTAAAATTATGCTAAACTTATGTGTGTATAAAATTACATTATGAGCAACTCCGATTGTAAATTGTTTTAACATAGAAATAAGTTTAAAATCTAAAAAGTGGTAAAAGTAAAAAAGAAGACTTGTTTTATCATTAATTTCTCGCTTCACATAAACCTTAAAGTTCAGTAGTTTCATACACAAGGTCAACAATGAACCTCAACTACGTTTGATATATTGTGCAAAGCTGACTCCCTGCATGCAGAGAACTAATGAAAACTAATGAAAATTAGTATTCATCAAGTAACATAAGATGTGGCATCAATTATGACACTTAAGATTTCTTGAATTGATTTCGATGTTTAAAAAAGAAAAGAAAAAAGATAATAGTAATTTTTATTGCTACATAAAATAAATAAATTATTATCACTATTGGTTTGTACAATACTAAAAGTGTTGATTTATACAGTCACTAATTTATTTAATTTAATTACTTACTTGAATCTGGACTGATGATTAAATATTATGTTTGTTGTGAGTTCGTTAAAAAGGCATAACAGCAATGAGGAATTCTATATTTCCATTTTATAGTTTTTATTTATTTTTTTTATTCTATTTGTAAAAAAGGAATTCAAATTTACAATCATGGGCATAGTGATATGAATATTACTATTTATAATTTCGCAACGCAATGATTTTTATAGTTGACATCTGACTAACACGCGAGCATTAAAATAACCTTATAATTAATCTTTGATATTATATCATACCGAATTCCATTTTATATTGAAGTTAGAAATGAAGTGAAAGTTATAGGGAACCCGAGTAGAGCTACTACTAAAAAATAACAAATTATGTTTCATTGAACCCATAAATTTAACTAAACTTATTTTAAATAATAATAATAATAATAATATATATATAATATATATATATATATATATATATATATATATATATTAACTGTTTTAATAACTATTTCACTATGGGTTGGGTAATTTACCTGAATAAAGTATAACCTTTATTCAGCTGTGAAACACACAAAAAAAAAATTGGTACAGTAAACCTCTTTGTTTTCTTTCCAAATATTTTTGAGTTCAAATAATGTCAAATATATATATATATATATATATATATATATATATATATATATATATATATATATATATATTTTATGATTTATAACTTTCATAATAAACATACGTTGACTGCACTAAACACTAATAGTGATAATTTAGGTGAATCTTCTAAAGAGTGTCAATAGACTAATACAGTGCTCTAGAGATTATACAAGAGGTGTATGAAAAGAGTGGGTGTATGTAATTCTTATGTGGAAAATTATTCTTGTTCCTTTGTTCACCCAATTTCTAAAGAAATAAAGGGTACTTTGTTTGGGTATAAAGCGTATACACTTCATTTAAATAAATTATCCAATCCACCAAAAGGAAAGACAAGAAAATAACATTACTATAGATTATGTATTAATATACTATATGTATATGTATATAATATGTATAGTATATTAAAATATATTTTAATATATTCTGTCTTTAAAATATATAGAATAGAATATATATCTATAAGCGGAAAATAATTTACAATGAAAAAAACATTTTATAAACCTTACAAATATATAAGACAAAGAAGAGATATAGGGTACTTTATTTTGGTATAAAGGTTACACTTTATTCAGGTAAATTACCCAACCCATTAAATGACAAAGACAAGTAGAGAATATTACAATATTTTACGTAAGTAGAAAACGATTTATAATAAAATAAATAATAAAATTTTATATACCATACTAACAGGTTCTTCAAATATTGAATAATAAAAAAAAAAGTGTTTTAAGCAATAGCCTCAGAATAAGCTCTATACTGCCAGCAACGGAACAGCCGCCATATGTAAGATATTTGAATAACACTTACGTAAAGTAGTTTTTTAAAAATAAAATATTAATGTTCATCTGCTAGTATATTTTTTACAGCAGCGAAAAATAAAATCACACAACATGAATTTCTAGGAGGAGAAAGAAACACTTTGTAAGATATTTGAGAATAAAAGCAATACCGAAAGCCTTGATTAATTGTGTGCAATATAATTTTCAGCTGATTTTATTTTAAAAATACACTCCATAAAACATCTCTTAATCATGGTAGTTTTTTTTAATATAAAATATTAATGCTCATCTGCTAGTATATTTTTTACAGCAACGAAAAATAAAATCACACAACACGAATAAAAGAATAAAAAGTTCTTAGGCAATATCTTATTATTACATTATGATACTAGATAAGCCTTTTCTGTCTGTTTACCATCTGTAAATATAAGTATTATTTACCTCTATGAAAACACGCGTCTTGGAAGTATGCTAATATTGACACTAGCTACTAACTAGGACCACATTCGCAAATATTCCATTTTAGGATGTTGGAACGCTTTGTTTAGGTCTGTGAATACAATGAATTGAATTAAACTTTGTAAGGCGAAACCGGTTTTGAAGCCCTTCATTACACATGGAATACTATTAATAGATCATTTAGTCATTTTTTATTGCCTGGAACGCTGTTTATTTGAAAATGTTTCACAATTTTAGTATTTTAATTAAGCCAATTTAATTACTTGTAATTACAGGATAAACAATAATATGTATGAATATAAATGAATATGATGGTAACACAACCAAATCTCCATTGTCAGAAATGTTACAATCGTTATTATTCTAGAAGGAGTTGAGCCCTCCGCCAATACCTTTCAATCTCAACTAACCAAGGGATATTGTTTCTCCCAATATCCCTTTGACCAAACCCCAGATAGGTCTGTATCTGCCAGTGCATATCAATCTGTTATTGGTTGAAAATACCATGTAATACAGCCTGATATCATTTAAAACTTTTAGCACCTAAACATAAATATTGTGTACGTTTAACTTGTTTTGACGTTTTTTTTCAATAGAGATGTATCGATTACTTCAACAATTAGTGTATAAATTTCATGTTTCTATAGCAATGAAGGTAATCAAATAACGTTGAAGTAAGAAACTGTGCGTGTAAGCGAAATGGGTATTTTTTTAATTATTCTTACTTACATAAATAATAGAAAGGGTTTCAAAATGGTTTTATGTTTGCATTTATCTAAGAAGTTTTTTGATAATACTTAAAGTATTGCTAATTATTATTTCAAACCTGTATCTAAAATTTTCTAGATGTATAGTTTCGTTTGTTTTTTCAGCATTTAGAAAAATAATGGTCTCGTGACCTTTTGTTTGTTTGTTTGTTCATTTAACGTCACTTTATGCTGCTATGGCTAATCGGACGATGCTACAGTGGGAGCTCTAAATTTTGCCTATCCAGGTTTAATTAGGATAGGGATTTTTAACGAGTACCTGACATCGTACAGCGTCGGGACCCCCGTTTAACGTCCCTTCCGAAGGACGGCGTAACTAAGGATTTTATTATTTTTTCGTGACCTTTTAATTTTATCTTTATAATAATAATAAATCAAGTAAATTGTTCTTGCTTACTTGCCATTATATGTCACTTATAATATTTATTTCTTTTTTAATTTATTACAGTTTTGAATTTCAATAAAGATATTTTATTGAATCTTAAACTTTTAGAATTTTTATCACCCGCATAGTGGACATAGAGAGCAATAGTTAATAAACCCAGCTTTCTACATATCTCGAAAATAAGGATTACCGCGACAAAAAATCAGCTTCATTGTCACTTTATGTTTTTAAAAATGATGCTGACTATTCGAGTATTTATAGTTAAATAAATTTATAGATATAGAATTATTTTAATGAATAAACAAGAATGAATAATAACCTTCCCGGCTAATCAGTTATTGCGAATTAAGGTCTTGAACTTGAGAAGGGTTTTATGAACTTTTGAAGTATCGGAAGATTATTATTATTATAACGGAAGTTTATTTCATTTGGCAAAACTACCGGCTGTTTTGCAGCCTCTTTTATGATATATAATGAAGATATTATATTACAGATTCGAGATCCAATATCTACTTTATATATCTTATCATACGTCGTCAAGTAGGTATATGGGAGATTACAGCCAGAGGAAAGTATTTCGATCGTGAATCTTAATTTAATAAAAGCTATTATTTTTAAAGAACCTTGCATATAAAAAACCAAACCTCATAGCTCTATTGTCTTAAAGTAGATGCGCGCGTGTGAGAATGAATGTGCTTTTATATTGTATTTTATTCATTTAACGCGACTTTCTGCTGCAATGGCGAATCGGATGATGCTACAGTGGCAGCTCTAAATTTTTCCTATCCAGGTTTAATTAGGATCGGGCCCCATTTAACGTCACTTCCGAAGATCGGCATAACCGAAGATTTTTTTACTCTCTTAAAAAAATCCTAGGGCCAACCCCGGTCTACGAACCCGCGATCTTAGGTTTTAGTAGGTTGTTATGTTACAGGTCGCCTCAATGTGTTTTTATAAGCCATGCTGAAATAGGAATTGATGCAAGAAACTGATATTTCATGATAGTTAGACAAGCTAAGAGTTGACAACTTTTTTCAATAAAATCGAATTTCCACAAGTACCACTTTACATTATTTACCACACTTTTTTTTTTACTAATCTATGTGAAAGAACTTTATTTATTTTTCCATCAACTTTATACATTTATTTTCTCAAAACATTATACTTTAATTGGACCAAGTAATGATAGAGTAATCTCATCATACGTAAATTCCTATATCTTTTATAATGTCTCAAAATAAGTCATATATGGTTAAAATTATGAAAATATGAAAAAGCGTATAAACTGAGAGGTCAGTATGTCAATAGTTTAGTGAAAATTTACTTTAAAATTTTGGTATGGACTAAAACCAAAAATGCGTAAGTCATACCATAGTTATATTATTGGTTTAATTAGAAAACCAAAATACTTGAAAAGATACCACAATTTTGAAACTTTCAGTTTCTAAAATAATATTATTTAATTTTTAAATTTGTTAAAATGTTATAATACAACTATTTTATCAAAAACATATATTTAGTTAAATTAGCATTAAATTTTTGCACCAATTTTTAATTAATTGAAAGGGCTAGCTTATCTAGGAATAAATTCTAATTTTGTAGCTTACTGTGGTGTAGTTAATCCCAAACATCTTCCACTTTACTAATACAATATATTTTTTATGAATTTAGTAAACATATATTTTATTAATAGTTAACTTGTAATGAATTTATTTCGAAAATATCCAGAATCGGATTTTCTTTTTACTGTATGTCGAACCCAAACTGTTACGTTTTTTGTCAATTTTTACTTACGTGTTAATATTGCGATCGGTATAGACATGGTGCCTACCCCAACCTCATAACAGTGTCGGACTGAAGCTCCGAGATGTTCGCCTCTCCCTTCAATCCCTGGCACATGCGTATTTAGTGGACTCCGTTCACTTTCTATGATCTTCCATTTGTTTATGGAATCTGTGTGTATTTAGGGAAATCGCATTCAAAAAATATTCATCAACATAAAATTTAAAATATATGTTGGCATTACGTAGCCGCCAAAGCCATAAAACAAATTACTTATTCAGCTTTTGCATGATGTCGGACCAATGATATAAAAATTCCAAGACGATAATTTGCACAAATATGTCATTCTTCATACTATTAGGTAATTCAAAGTTAGGTGTTGTATGCTGTTTTAATATAAGGCAGTTTTATTCATACATAATCATTTTTGATATAACAGATTTCTTGAAGTTTATTGAATTTTTAATGTATTTAATGAAATCTTGTGTAGTAGTGCATATATATATATATATATATATATATATATATATACCTTGTTGAAAATGGGAAGATATTCTTCAAATAAAATTCAATTTAACCAATGTTTAATTTTATGATTAATTTAGGGATGGAATTGGAAACCCATGAGTCATGCTACATGGGTATACTACCAAAATTGGCCCTTTGAATTTTTTAGTAAAAACGTTCATAAAAGTATAAATCCTTAATCTAAATTAACATATAATTTATCTACTTTTACATTATTCAGTTTGTCAAAATATAATTTTTACTTTTTAAAATAAATATATTCATCAGTATAATTCAGCTTAGATGCCCATTTATTACCATGCTTATATTAGCTTAGCATGTTTGTAGGTAAAGGAATCTTTGAACTCGATTTTCAGCCACTTCAATAAACACTGAAACTTTCCACACTTCTCACGGTCTGATGACAATAGTGTCATTTAATTATTATATTTCATTGTCCTGACAAGAGCCTTTAAGATTAGTTTCTTATATGCGATGACGGTAGTGTCTTATTCCAAGTACTGAGGCGTGTACTAAGGCGTACATGGCTAATTCTTTGAGACAATCATAAAATTACTGGCAGGATCAACTGGTAAGTTTCGTATATTTTGGAAAAAAACAAAAAAATCGTTTGAAACCTAAAAAACTCTCTTTCACGATTAAGCTATATAAAAAGAAAAAATAAGTTTAAATTTGTGATCCACGGAATATTGCATCGTTTGATAAGTTTTTAGGTCGTTAAAGACTAAAACAGAAAAAGTAATTAAACGTTTAAAAAAATAACTAAAAAAAAATGCATTAATAAATTTTAAAATAAGAAAAGAGCAATGAACATAAGAAGTCATTTTATTGTAAGAAGCGTCGGGTAATTTGAAGATATTTTCATAATGAATAATAAAATGTTAACAACAATTAACATCAAGCACCACAGTTTTTTTCACAATAAAATGAATTTTTCGTTCATATCTCTGTTCTGTTCTACTTGTTAAAACTCATTTTCTACTTTTTAGTTTTGTTCTCTATTAAAGCTTTTTTTTTCTAATTGTTCTTTTTTAACTATTATCTTTTTCTAAAAATTAAAGGTCATAAGGTTGCCAGTACATTGTTATATGTAAAACATTGTAACTTAAATACCAAACAGAAGGCAATACCAGCAATGCACATGCAACATGATTACACTTGCAGTATCGAGTTGCTCAGAGATGAATGTATTATTCCACTCAAAATTTTACTAAAACATAAACATAATTTATTCTTTAATTGTAATAAAACTCTTTAATTAATTAACCGTCAAATAGAATAAATAGAATTCTTGACCGACAGAAATTTAGTCTATATGGACAAATTGCCATTGTCTTCGAAAATTTTTTCTTATTTTCCTTGCTGCTCAGAAACTAAGCAAAAAAAGTTTATACAACAAATTAAGAAAGATTGTTTGCCCAAAACTAGTATTGAGTAAATTTGAAATCGGTATTTGTAGTTAATTCATTCACGAAAATCGGAAATTCGGGTTTATTAATAATGATCCCAATAAGAATATTGTTTAACAGAATGATACTGCACCCATTGGAACGAAATGAGCATAAGACCATTGTAAACCTAATATTTTAACATATTATCAAAACTTAATATCAATTTAAGAAAGTTGTAGTGTAATTTACTATATTGTAATACCAGTTATAAGGTATCTACTTTTATACATAGATTACTAAGGTATAGAGCCTAGGTAAATGATAATATCGTATATTCTATCGAGGAAAATGTTTAAATTGTTAACTCTTTTCAGCCAAGGAGGGGGAAAACAAATAAGCTTTAGCTTCAGAAAAAACGAAGAACTGCTAATTGTAATGAAACGCCCCAGCTGAAGAACCATTGTGAAGACTTCAAAAGAACCAAGCTGTATCATATCAGAGAATCCATTATATTCCTGTTATGTCTGGCATATTTCCACTATATCATCTTTCTTTATTATTTTTCATTCTAACACTCCATATCACTTTATTTATCTTCTTTATAATGTTATTATTATATATGATAAGGTTGTGTATTGGTAACAATGATTCGCTCCTGAAAAAATAATATTGAAAATATTACATTATATACAATACCGATGAAAACATTTATTAAAGATTATTAAAAATTTTAAATACAATTGTTCAATGAATTTAAGGTTTTGGAAATGACACTTGTTAAACAACCTAAAAGTGCTATAATTCTCCAAGACATCCTAGTTTTATGAACGATGGATGGTCACGTTCTGTCTATAAATTACATCTGCTTCCGCGACATCAAGAAGACACTCCAATTTCTATTAAGTAGGTTATTTGAGAGCATTTACTGAACAATATCGTTCTGGGTTTTATTGCAGTGCTATAAAAGTCTATCTGATGGAACG
Organism: Arma custos; assembly: GCA_037127475.1. NCBI lineage: Eukaryota > Metazoa > Arthropoda > Insecta > Hemiptera > Pentatomidae > Arma > Arma custos. The sequence goes on along the minus strand of CM073760.1, from coordinate 90,736,700 downwards.
TTCTAAATTGCGAAGCTATGTTCAACAGGGGAAAATAAAACAGTTTTTTAATTCTTTTGTTATCGGTAGAAGAGGTACATTTCCTTAATTTTTATTCAACACTAATTATTATAATTCCATTAATAATCTATAATTACCTGAATAGCTATATTGCTCAGCCATATGCAGTGCATGAAAGCTCAAATATTATGTTGTTGAGACAATTTATTATTATTCGACGATCTCTTGTCCTTTCATAAAGTTTTTCTTCAATCTGAAACATAATAAATTTTAATGCATTGGCTGATACGAGAAAAATTAAGAAAACATTTGGAAAATTATGAGAGCTCCTTAAGCTAAACACTTTATTGATTTTTCCTGTTTTAAACCTAAAATAAAAAAAAAACTGTATAATTAATGAATCATTAATAAGAATTTTCATCGAAACTAAAACATATTTTTGATTAAGAAAACAGTGCAGCATAAGGACGCAGATGAGGAAGGTAATATACAAATGTTAACTTATGTAAAATGTACTCCTGATTTCGTGAAATTGAAACATATTATGGTTATGAATGACAATATGAATCACTTCAGAATATTTATTGCTGTGTGTTGTATTTGTTTAAGCAAAACTTGGTGATTAAGATTGGTTTTATCTTATGGTTGAACATGCTTATGGCAATAAAATATATTCTAGAATATATTCTAGAATAATGTGTTTTTCATATGAGCCAGCGCAAGTTTTCTCTAAGAGTTAAGTATTTTTTTTTGGAGGGAGGGGGGGAATTTACCTACATTTTTCGTTTTTAATTATAACTACTAGCACTGTTTTAACTCTTCTGCACTTAATGTGCTAAAGAATAAAAAGTAGAAATCATTTTATTCAGAAATATAACAATAGTGGGACATATAATTAAAACAAAACTAAGAGGGGGCAGATAATTTTAATCCATCAATTCTAGACTTGTAAGGAGTTTAAAGTAAACATGGTTGTTGTTATATATTTTTCTCATCAGTGATCCAAGTCATGTTTTAAAATTTATAAATTGATTATTAGCTAATAACAATTGAACATCATACGTTAATTTGTATTAAAGTTTATTTTATTTTATGTCTCTTAGTACACAAGCAACATGAAATAATTCTGTAGTTTAAACCAATTTGTATAAAAAAAGTCTAAAAACAAAATTATCATTTGATTTATACTTGCCCCTCCTCCTCGAATGTTTTTTTTTTTGCCTTAATGATACTGTTTCAGATTTCCAGTCATTATGAGATATCCGGATGGAGAGCGTCATTAATTTTAATATCTTCAGTTCTTGGTGTGTAATGAATAAAGAGAAACTTAATTGTTATCATCTATATGATTTATTTTTTGTAAAATAGCCTAGTTTCCACCGTCTTTATATACAATTAAAAATTATACACTATCCCAGAATGTAAAAATGTAAGTAAAAATGAACTTTAGTCTATTTTATTATTTAACAGATTTCTGCGGATTCTAAATTAAAAAGAATTAGATTTTAACTTAATTAAATATAGTTTGATTCAACACATTAAGCTCATTAACATCATTCGTGAAACTGCATAATTAACTTTAATTAAGTTAACTTCTACTTCTGCAGAAGTTACAGTGAGTGCACAATGCAGTGATTTACAAAAAAAATTCATTTAATATTTAATTTATCCTTGTTACAATATAGTTATAATACTCTCTCTCTCTCTCTCTCTCTCTCTCTCTCTCTCTCTCTCTCTCTCTCTCTCACTCACACAAATATCATATCGATCATATAAAATAAAATAAAACAAAATGATAGATGACTATGAATTGAGATAATTTTTTGTAGTTTTAATGAATTACTCCCACATTTATTGAAAAAAATCACATAATAATTAAGAAACTAATTTATTTTTTAGTACAACGGACTTAGCGCCTTCAACCAACCTAACATTAAACCGGCAGAGCCGATCATTCATGCATAACTGTATAACTTGAGCCATGCTTTCAGTTTTTTTTTCGTATTACGTAAAATATACATACTTATTTAGTTCACGTATATAACATTTTCAACTAAACATGACATAAAATTAATAGAAATTGACTGTTACGCATTAATACCATGAGTGGCTTCTGATTTACACAATTCTACCATTTTCGTTTTCATTTCACTCCGATCAATCATACTTCTATTTAAAAAAAAGTTTCTGGCTGTTTCGATATACATATATAATAACTTTAGTATTCAAAGATTAATAGTTTGTTACTAAACGATTAATAGGAGTGCTACATTAATGACAATATACTTACTCATCCTATTATTAAATATTTAATTTATATTTAAACCATCAAAAGTTTGTGAAAAATTTTTAATTAAAAAAACTGAAAGGTGTCTAATTTAATATCGTAAACATTAAATTCTTACACTTTATACAATATAATGGTCAATTCAACATAACTGGCCATTTTAATTCGTCTAAGCTCAAATAAATGTTTGTTCCCCATAAAATTGGCTGGTCCGATTGATTAGATCAGGTTGGTCTGCAGAATACATAAGTAGATATGTCAGAAATGAATGAGAGAAAACTGATATTTCGTTGAAATAAGAAAGATGATATAGGGCTTTGGAAGAGTATTCTTCTAAATTTTAGTATCCCCATCCAGGTGAAATCAGCTTCAGCTATGTATTGTGTGGCATCAATCACTGTTTCTAGAACTTTGAGGGATTAACTGATTATTTATTTTCGGCTCGCAATCGCATCTCTTGAATTTATTTCTTGATTATCACCTTTTGAATATAAACAAATTTATATTTTATATAAGTTAAATTATTGTTTTTGTTGATTCAGCATTTTCAGTTACCTTTAAATATACATTGGAAAAAAATAAATATACATTGGTACTTATAGTTATGGTTAATGTGTGTTTATTGTTTTATTGATTAAGACAGTTATTTCTTACCACTATACACATTCCCACAGATATATATTATAATAAGCCTACAAGAGTAGATATATGAAGATAGATTAAACATTCTGAGTACGAGCAAGCCAGTTCACCAACGTCAAGGTGGTGACTCCTATGACAGTTGCGGAATCAGACCAAGGAGACTAATGACCTGATTTATACTTTATATTTCTGACCTAATTAATTTATATATTTATAGGGTCAGTAATGAAGACTTTATTAAAACTCTAATAAACAAAATACTGCTAGTATGGAATTCCCAGATCCGTAACTCCAATAACGTTGGGCAGAGCGGGCGGAAATTTCCTCTCTTTGTATTACTGTTCGTTCTCGACTTAATTTAAGATGTACTCCCCACTACACTCCCGCTTGTTACTTAAAATAAATCTCAGAGATCTCAGAGTGTCTCAGAGTGCCTCATCTATCTTCATAGAATTACAATTGCAGGCGAGAGAGGTATTGCTTCACCAGTGGTTATCGTATGCAAATATTTTAGGAAAGAAACTATAATTACTATAACAGTAATGAGTATAACAGTAATGCCAGTTTTACTAATAAATATTGTTTAGTAATATAAAACATTAAGTCAAGAGGAAATTAATAATTTTTAGCCATTAAATTTCAAATACCTGCCGTTTACAGTTGTCTACGAAATTGTAATTATGTTATAGTAATCAAAATATTAATAATACTGTAATTAAAATGACATTAATATATTTTATAAAATGGTCAATAGTGGTATCAAATTATTTGATGGAATAATTTTTTTCTGTTGCTTACATTTAATGATATGGGTCTTATATTATCATATTAAGTGTGAGGAGTAAAGTAAAACTTTTGATGAATGAGTTTAAAATTGTCTATAAAGTACATGCAATCGGATTTGGGTTGTATGATGAAGTTGACACTTTGCTTAAGATTACTTCTTTTTTTGTCAGGAAGTTATTAATAATGAATATTTAATCATGGTTCGTTTTTTTTCAAAGAATTTTTTCACATAAATTGAATTATAAATGGGTAATTTGGCATTTAAAATTAATTTACTATAATTAATTACTAAAATTAATTTATAATTAATTACTATTGAATGATAATTGTTGACATTAATAATATATGTGGAAGAAAATATATTTGCAGGCAAGGAAGATGTTGCTTCACTAGTGGTTACTTTATGTAAATATTGTAGGAAAGAAACTATTTTGCCAGTTTACTATACTATACTATACTATACTGCCAACAGTAATGCCAGTTTTACCGATAAATATTGTTGTAGGTAGATGCAATATATTAATAGAAAATCGTTAAGTCATCGAACAATCTGATAATAAACCTAATGTAGAAGTAAGTAGAAGGTAAGAATTTACGGAGTTCGTACAGCAGACTCGGATGCCAGACTCGTTGATGATAATTTATTCCAAATTAATTTTATTCACCAGGAAAACTCTAGAAACATAACTATTAATAGAAGTACAAATGTATACAAGATAAACAGCTGGCAAGTTTACGATGGGAAGGTAGATTTGAATAGTGTTTTCATACCCGCGCATGAGAAGGGCACTGAGCTTGCTTGAGACCCCCACCGACTTAGCAACCACTGCATGAACCCGGGAAATTTATACTAATGAAGCTATTGTTTCCTCGAATTAATTTCATGGGCCATGTTTGAGCAGAATTAAATACCAAAAATTAGTTCGTAAGTTTTAATATAGTATTAATCATACGAATAAATTAAAGTATGTAAACATGTGATTTTTGAAAATGGTATTAGTCCTTTTGGATAACAAGAAGAAAGACAAGAAAAATATATTTAAAATAATTAAAATAAATCGTTTATTTTTAAAAATAATTTTAATGATTATTATTTCATAGTACGTTTTAAAAGGTGTATAGTGTGAAAATTACTATTTTCTAAGTTTTAAGTATTTTTTAAATATCGTTTTATATTTTTAAAGTATTTAAATTTAAAAAAACCTGTAGCACTACTACCCGTGAGTGGGTTTGGGGTTGAGTACATGGTAGAGACTGGACAACGGTTGTGCAAAGAGGTGACTTGCCATAGGTCACGCTCAACCGCCAGATTTTCCCCCTCTTATTTTGGGTACCCTATTTTTATACTATGTTATAGAGGCTGGTTGAGCCCCAGGAGGGTGCTAGATCCTATATGATACATCTCCCGCCGCAAACAAAGTAAATAAAAGTAACTGCCTGCAGCGGGATTTGAACCAGGATTTCCGGCATAGAAACTCGGTGCTCTACCACTAATCCACTCCGCTCCCTTTCCCATTCCGCTAGTATTTAAATGCTATTGTTACTTTAAGTTTTTGTTGAGAGGAATGCATACTCCAAATTTGTTTTGAGCAAACGTGATTAGTTGTTATTTTATGTAATTCTTCGGTATAGATATTGTTGATTTTCTAATCTCAAATTTACTGTCGGATTATCGATTGTTCATTTTGCTTTTATTTGTAATTTGTTTTTTACATTAATAAGTAACTGAAGTTTTCTTTAATGGGTAAATTACTTATTAGGTATTCGATTGGAAAATGAATATTTATAAATTAGTATAAATACTTATTAGTTTAATGAAACCCCATGAATCATGACTCATTTCTATAAAAAAAAAAATATAAAAAAAAACAGACTTTCTTTGGTTTAAAGTTTAAAATTATACAACATTTTTGATTATATGAAAATATTTAAGACGACACAACTTATATCCACTTTATAGAGCAGTTTTAACTCGTTCTTCACAAAATTTTCTAAACATTATTTCATATTATAATAAATATTATATTATTAATAATAATCATAAACATATTCATTTAAGAAGTTTTGCAAAACCTGGGAGTTATATTAATAGTCATAAATTTATAAAATGTAAGTAACCCGGAAAAAAACATACTGGACAAAATATGGGTTTGAAAAATTATTCGTGATTGACCATTTTAAACAATTAACACACCATTTTATTAGTATTTTTATTATTTTAGCATAACTACGATTTCGTAGACAACCGTAAATGAAAAACGCATTTAGAACTTATTATCAAAAAAGTTATTAACCGTTTGCTTATTGTCTTGTAAAATTGTAGTACAAGCATATTTTATTTACTCTTTACAATATAAATTAGTAAAACTCGCATTGCTGTAATAATTTACTAACAATTTATTTCACTGTCTGGTTTTGAGTGACACTTATGAAGCTGGATTTTCTGACTATAACTTAAAGAATGTCGTTCATTCTATACTGACAGTTATTATAAAAGTTTTGATGAGCTTCGAGGCTCAAAGGAAAAAATATCTTACTTAGTTGATGGGAACAGTCACTCACCTGGCTCTTGTATTTAGAAGATAAATAAGCCCTTAAACTTTAAAATGCCTTCTAATAATGTACCAATTAGTGGTTGACTTCTTAAAAATACGAAAATAATATATTACTATAATGTACCTAAATGTGGGTGAATTCTAATCGGATAAAACTGAGAACATGAATTGAAAACTGTATTTTTTTTTTTAAATTATACATAGAAGAATCACTTATTAAAATTAGATTTAGAAGAATCATTTTGTTTCATGTATTGAAAAAAAAAGGTATCAATAATAATTAAAAATATAAGAATTGTTTTAAAATGATTTAAATTGAAAGAAGAATTATATTTTAATTTAAAATTAAACTTTTGTTGAAAATACAATTATTAAAATTTGTATAACTGTATTATAAATATGTATAATTTGTATTTAAAATATTACAATTGTTTATAAATAATTTAAATTGAAAGATCCTACTCATCCCTCTATTCCCAGTCTGCTGGCGTTCCTCAAGGTAGCATCCTCGGTCCTATCCTTTACACAGTATATACAGCTGACATTCCAACCCATCCTAACACCTTCATCTCCACATATGCTGATGACACATGTGTGTTATCAGTTAACAACGACCCATACATTGCATCCCAATCCCTTCAATTACACCTATCAAGCCTCGAAGAATGGTGTCGGAATTGGAGAATTAAAATCAATCCCAGCAAGTCCCATCAAATTACCTTTACCCTTCGTCGAAAACCCATGACTTCCTGTCCTACTGTATTCTTTAATAGTACTCCACTTATCCCTGTTGAACAGATTCGCTACCTGGGACTCTACTTAGACAAGCGTCTTACTTGGAACCCTCACACAAGATTGAAAAGACAAGAAACAGCTAGACGTTTCCGACTACTTCAACACATACTGGATAAGCGCTCAAAGCTTCATATCAATTACAAAAGACTTATTTATGTGACTGTTATAAGGCCTATATGGACTTATGGAATTGAACTATGGGGCTCCACCAAACCATCGAATTCCTCTCGTATCCAATCCTTGCAATCCAAAATCCTTCGCAAAATCCTAAACGCTCCTTATTTTGTCACAAATAAAACCATCCATAATGACCTTAACGTTCCATATGTTACCGATTTAGCCCATTCCAGATACCTATCATTCCACAATAAACTTCAAACCCATCCAAACCCACTAGTTTCCATCCTTGCATCCAATTCCATCCCGGACAATCCTCCTAGGCGTCTGAAGAGAAGATGGCCTCGGGATCTTCTATTATAGAACTTTATTAGAGTGCTGCCAGTGGGTAGTACCTCTACATGTCCTATCATGTATTATTTTCTCTCATAGCAATTGTACTAGATGTATGTATTACAGTTGTACAACTCAATAAAATAATTAAAAAAAAAAAAAAAAAAAAAAAAAAATTGAAAGAAGAATTACTCGTATGTTTTAATTTAAAATTAAACTTTTGCAGAATCAATTATTAAAATATGTACAACTAGTATATAAGAAAAAGCGTTATTCTAAATATCATTTATATTTTACTTTTAAGTTATAAAAGATTTTTTAAAAATAAAATATGTACTATAAATATTACATTGAAGAAAAATATTATTTGTTTTTATCATATCATGAAGAATGAATATCCCTTATACAAATGTTATTTATTATTGTTAATTGTGATTATGTTAGTTATTAATGTTTATGGTTATTTATTATGTGAATATGTCTTATATTACCATTTTAGTTTTTATACTATTTTTCAAAATATTAAAATGATGTTCCGGCGGAGGACCTTGGAACTCAAGCAGGGAGGAGTTATGATGAGACATATAGGATTAGGAGTTTAGAATTATATCCTTATCACATTGTACTCCGTTCTTATTATTATTAATTTGTTTTTCTTCAGGCTATAGTTATGAAGCATAGCCTTATCACTTTGTACTCCGTTCTTATTCTTATCAATTTGTTTATCTTTAGGCTATAATTATCATATTATACTCTGTCCTTTTTATTATTAAGTTATTTTTCTTTTAGCGAGTATATAAAGCCTTCCAAAAACACTCTAGTCGCAGTCGATTCTTAGTCAACCTCAAGTCATGTCGTAGTTTAAGTCGAGACTAGGTTCCAGTCTGTCACTATGCCCGTTTAAGTATTGTTTTATGTAATGTTGTGTTCTTTTGAAATAAATCTTTTAAAAGAGTAAACTCTCTGTCGAAATACATAACTGGGGTTAATTTCTGGTGATCTATTTCTCCGACAAACTAGGTGAGAAAGATGGCTGTCAGACACTCTTAAGAAAACTTCAAAGTTGATTACTGCAACTAATTATAGGAAAAGAAATCGATCAAGGCGAAATTAAGTATTATAAACTTTTTTAAAACATAGCTCGGTCTGATGAACTATTTTTATAAGCATCAGAAACTCAATTATTAAATGATTAACAAAAGTACGATCTATCCAATGTATTAATGGTTTAAAGATCAGAAAAAAGTTCCTGTCAGATCCAGTTCTAGTATAAAAATAAAACATATTCCGGCTCAGCTTGAAATATGAAATATATTACTTATATCCCCTCGCACTGTCAGACTTGCATAAATTGACCATTTGAAAGCCTTATATGTCAGCGATTCTTTGTTTTTTTTTTTAGGAATTGGTCGCTTTTGTCTTCGAAATCGATCCAGAGCTTGATCTTATACACTGATGTTTATGATGTTTTTATTAATTATTTATTGAAATTTATAATTTTATTAGACAATACAAGTAAATTGCAGGAATAATGCATAATGGCAAGGATAAAGTCAAGTTGAGAAACTAACCAGAGGTAGTACTTAAATAGCAAATTCAACTTAAAAGGTCACGAGGGTAAATTCTTTTCAGACACCCTATTGAAGAAGTAGCTAGATTTGAAAATAGTGAGTTTGAGTGAAAATAAAGTTTTTCGTGAAAAGGCTGACTGGTGTTGGGTTCGGAAAAAATCAGTAGCAAATGGGATATTAAACTCATTGTGGTTATTATTTGTAAGAAAGTAAGGAGCATTAAGGATTTTGGATTGTACGGATTGGATATGAAAGGAATTGCTGAATGAGGCTCCAAAGCTCTACTCCTCAAGTCCAAATAGGTCTTATAATTACAAATAATCATGTTTGAGTCTTTTGTATTTAATTAGGAGCTTAGATCGTATGTCTATTAAATATTGAAGTAGCCTGAAGCGGCGATACACTGATTTTATACACGATAATGCACTGATTTTATATCAGAAAAACAATAATCATTAAAAACCAGTTGATATAATAATAAGGTATTATGAAAACATAAACATACAATAAGCATTTCGATCGTTTATTTATTTTTTTGTTTGATTTTGTCACTTTGACTCCTGGGGTCATTAGAGATTAGTCGTGGCTATTATTCTTTTGACGTTATGCCTTTCGAAAGATCCAAGCAATGTCTTTTTATTTTATTTGACGGAGTTGGTTTTGCGGAAGCCTCTCCCACTCTTCGTCACTATTTTGTTATAATTTATTGGATATAAATGTTAAGTACTTGATACAAAAAATGCGATTTTAAGAAGGGAAAGGTACAACTATTTGCTTGATCGCTTTAAAACTTTATGATTTGTAGATATAACCATTATATTACAGTAATTTTTGTTTGAGTTATGTCCACTGTAAAGTAATAATGGTTGACAAAAATTGACAAATTGTTTATAGAAAATATTATGTAAGTAATTTTATACAGACCATACAAAGTGTTGGTGGCAGAAAATGTTGTTCGTACTAATGTACATTACATTACTTGCAGGAGAACATAGCCCCAACAAGATGGTCGACCAACCTCAACAACAAAGAAGAGATTACCATTTGTAGAATCACTAGCTTTGTGGTTTTAACCGGTGGGCGGTGGTCATCCGACCATGGCTTACTGCCTACACGAGAGGTTGCCTCTATTTGATTGCAAGCACCTAAGCTACCTGTGCCGACCCGCCCTCCCCATAAATATAAACGCAGATTTAATTATTTACATCCAAAATTCATTGATAACAAGTAAAGAATTTCACAAAGTAACCTACAAATGTCCTCTTATCGAAATGGACCGAGTACATCGATCACTATATGTTTCCATTTCTAAAAATATCAGTAATAATATTAAATAAATTATCATAGAACTTATGGTATAGGAAGTCATTTTTAAATATTAAGTTGACAATCATGGTATTAATAGTTTATTTATGGCTAAAGCGGTAAGTTATACGCTTTATAAATGAATGCTTTTTAATTATTTTACATCGTAAATTACTCTACTAGAAAAGTTGCCCTGGTAAAATTGCAATACTAGAGGATTGTTTTTGGTCGATTTACATTCACGTTTATCAGCTGACTGTTGTAATTTCTGTTAAATAAATCCTTTCATTTCGTACCCGGTAACTATGAAGGAGGTAGTGGCTTTGAACATTGATTAACATTGAACATATATATTCTCACAAGCCAATATAAATATCTGATTCTGAACCAATTATTGAAACATCTTAGAAAGACCTTTGGATATCTATCGGTAACCTTTACCGAACTGTTTATAATTAATATATCTAGGGAAAAAAAAGGTAGGGAAAACTAAGAAATGGTGCATTACGTAAGTATACTATGAACAAAAGGTTAATTTTTAATAAATAGGTTATTAGTAGTTTGATCAATTATGGATCATTGGAACTAGTTTATAATTTCAGAAATATTAAAACGAATATAGTAATTTTTTTTTATGTAGTAAAGGTATAGAATAAAAAATAAAATGGAATTTACACATAATTTTAAAATATTAAAATATCTATATTAATATCTTAATTTTAAGTAGTTAGTGGCAACTATTTATTAATTCATCCTAAATAATTGTTGGACGCGTTTTTTTTTTTTATTTTGCTGCTTGCATTATGCCTCCTAAACAATAGTTTTAGTAGACTTCTTACTTTTCAAAATATTGAACCACGATAATGCTTAATAAGAGCTTCAATTCGACATTATATTTATTTCTTAGCACAATTTTAACTAGATTGCCATACGTGCCTAAGATTGCAAGTTAGTGGTAAACTTGTAATATATAATAGTTTGATTATAAGTTGTTAATATAATTAGAACAACATATATGGACTTGATATTGATGACTTTGCGGTCAAAAGTACTGACTCTAATACAAAGTCAAAGCCCTTAACTCTACGACCCAGGCAATATTTCCAAAAATCGATACAACTCACTCAGCTTTGAATGGGCTTCACTTGAGAGAATAATAACCAACTAGTTCATTACCGGTCTATTCCTTTGAGGGAAGCACGAAGTAAATCATGTTCAATGGATCGCCAACGATTCAACTTGCCGAGGCATTTAAATATTTAATGAACATCGATAAAAAGCTCAAATATTTCTTGTTATATTTCAAAATATTTAATGTCTAATAAATTGTTTTTATATACTGCACCGCTAAAAACTATTGAGGGTATTGGGTTCAGTAAATGATAGAAACTACACTGTTTTAAGGACAACCGTTGTAAAAATGTGATTTGTCCTAAATCACGCTAAGCCGCCAGGTTTTACCCCAATTAACCCACTTTTTAGAGAATGGTTGAGCCCCGGAAGAGTCTCAAGATCCCACAGGGTCTAAATCTCCTGGCTATTGGCAGATTAAATAAATCTGCCAAAGCAAAATTTAAACCCGTTACCATCGCATGGAAATTCTGCGCTCTACCACTGCCCCGCTCCCTAATACAATTTAAAAACTTACGTAATTGACTGAACTATTATCACTTCGTAAAATTGATAAAAGCGAATGATTTGGTGAAATTTCCCAAAAGGTAAACCAAAAGTACGGAGAATAATGATAGTGTGTTTATGGATTAAAGATTTAATACTGCTTTTATGGCGCACTAAAATAGGATCTAGGTACTAAAATTCTAACATAAATGCTGTTAAAACCTTCAGAATTTACGATAAAGCTTATAGAGCAAAAATCAATCTCAAATCCATTATTCAAATTGTTTTTTTTTTCCTTTCACATAGTTAATTGTTGAAAAAGAAGATAAATAATTTTTATTATTAAAAATATATTTAATGAAATTTGAAATTGCATTATACTAATACAATAAGTAAATAGAATGATTGATACATACTGATATGAGATAAAGGCACATAGAGAAACTACCCACTGGTAGTACTGCAGTTATAAACTCAACTTAGAAGGCCACGAGGCCATCTTCAAAGAATTTTTAAAAGATAGGTTTGCTCTTCATATTATTTTAAATAGGTTAGATAATGTTTTTGCTCATTTATAAAATTTATGCGTTAACACCTAACTTCAAAGTTTGTTAAAGGAAGAAAATGCGATTTAACTGTATATTTCAGTACAAATTACAATTAACTGAAACCGATTCAGACTATTTGCTATTTAGGCTAGCTCACGGCAGTAGGGTAGCTCACATGTATGGTGCTAGTTCTGTGTGCGAGATCGGCCCTGGCAAATTATTTTATTTTGTTGTGAATTGAATCTGTGAAATTTGGGCTCCCTCCTAAGGCCAACCCGGCCTCTGCTAAGAGGATATCTTGAATTTGAGGAAAAATCTGGCGGTCGTGGTGATTCCTAGTATGGTCCCTACCTCGAACTGAGCACAATGCTCTTTGTGGGTTGTATTGGTTCAGTTAAAAGGTTAAAGCCAAATTCCCCTAATTCTTCTAAAACAAAAAGCACATAAGGGTAAGAAACTGCTAATGCTCAACCAATAGGTAAAATTAATTTTGGATTTCGGTTCACAAACGAAAGAGGATCTGCAAATAAGGAATTTAACATTTACTGAGCCTGCAATAGGCTCCTATTGAAATTTGATTGTTTAAACTACAATTTCTTAATATTTGAACATCCATCAGATAATAATCACATATTATTCTTCGTATCTTTCTTCTATTAGATTTATCTAGTAAGTCCTCCATCCCAGAAGCAAAATCTAGAAACCTTAGATGATTTTAATTATTCTAAATTTAAAAATGTGTTATTATTTTTACTTACAATAAAAATAAGATACATATGTTATTGGTATATAAACAACATTATATTTTAGCATGTTTTAATATTCAACTCATAAAGCTCTATAAAATAATAAGGCTTAAGCCTTTAAAATGCTGGGAAACAACTGACCATCCAACGTTTCGCTAACTCAGCCTACATCAGGACATAGACCAAAATTCTTATCAATGAAGATAAAATACAGCACATCTCAAATCAACAGTCAGAGCAGAGTCATCATTAAGAGATAGAAACCTCTTTCAGTTTAAGGAGGAACTCTTCATTTTATTGGACCAGAGTTCTTTATTTTTTTGACTATAGAATTCAGTTTACTTGAAATTTTTCAGTGTCCTTGCACTAAGCTTTTTAAAGAATTACACTTATCATATCTCATAAAAGTTTATTACAGAAATAGCTTCTTATAATTTATAAATATATTCGAAATCAACATAGCTAATAGTAAATTAACTTTTTTTTGGTATCATCTTCCTTTGGTACAACCGAATTCTCGATTTTCTTATTCTTTGCTTAAGTAGAACCTAGGCCGTATTCCATTTCTTAAAACCTAGCTTTTTAAAAATCATCCGAACAATTATTTTAAAAAATATATACACACACATTAGCAATTAAACAGTACCAAATGATAGGATTGGCATGTGTAATAACGTTTTATAACAAAATTCATGATCAGCTGGAAAACTCAATGATTGAACCAATATTTTCACAGTTGTGATTGCTGTATTATTTTGTATCCAATGATATAGAATCCAATCTCTAAAGCAAAATGTATGCCTATATATTCCGTTTATTTTTTCACTATATATTTACTTGCTTTGATTATTTCCAGACAGTTAATGTTTTGCACATCCCTACTACTTGGTCTCTCATTCGACCTTGGTGAGATCTCACATTTCTCGACTCAAGTTTATTTTCTCAGTTTCCGTCTGAGTGCTCTTCTACTTTCCTCTTTTCTTTTTTGCTTTCTTTTTTTTCTCTGCTTCTCTAATATTTTCCTTCAGAAGCATAACAACAATGATCAGCTTAAATAAAATTGTTTGAACCTCTGAAAACTGTTTTTTAACTTCCACAGTCAATTAATAGCTGAATAGTTTAAAAATAAAAAATAAATACAAGAGGATTTGTAAATCAACAAATAAAGGCAATGGATGATTTAAAGTTTTCCATAGGCTCCATGACTACGGTTCTACTTACCATAAAAATCAGTTTATAACTAGTTTTCATATGTATTATGTAATAAAGAATTATTCAATTTCATGTATTTAAAGTTTTAGGCTTATATATGGATGAAAATAATACGCAATATACTTCAAAAGAATGAATGAATGAATGAAAATAGGCTTTATTTATGCGTGCATTTTACAATTACTATAAAATAAATTTACAAACAACATAAAAAACAAAACATTTTTTACGATATAAAAAAACAATTCTTTACTTTATAAATATTTATACCTACACATTTTCCTTGCGTAGCCTTCCTTTTGGAGTAATAGTCTAACACCTCCCTGGGTGACTAGCCCTACTGGGATGCGGAATTTTTAAGGGCCAACTATTTCATTTTCCACTATTCTCTATCCTTAGCAGCTCTCCACCAAATGGGTCCTGCCAAAAGCCCAAATGGATCTCTCTATCTCTTCCATTTTCTTCCTCTCATCCTTTTTTGGTCATATGGTGTTCGTTCCGTGAATACTCTTGACCATATGTTGTTACTGCACCGCAAGAGATGTCCAGCTCATTTCTATTTGCCTTATCTGCAAGGATGTGTCTTTTAGCCCTGTTTCTTTTTTTAAGCTTTTTGCATCTTATTCTGTCCTTTTTTCTTCACTTTCATAATTAGTCGATGCTATTCTGCCACACATTGATTTTCTTCTCTTAGGCTTTTGTCAAAGGCCATTCTTGGGAGCCATAGGTCACCGCTGGCATAATGCATCTGTCGAAAACCTGTCGTTTTAGGTCAATACTTAGGTTTCCTTTCATTATGTACTTCAGTGACCAGAACTTGTTCCAACCAAATGCTTTTTTTCTTTGAACTTCCTTTGTTGCTCTATCTGAAAAGGAAACGAACTGGCCCAAGTGTACATATTCCTCCACGTATTCCAGGGTGAATTTGTTCATTTTTATTTCTTCCCTTGAACTATTGGTCATTAGTTTGGTCTTGTTATAATTTGGGTATAGACCAATTTCTTCGCAGAGTTTTAAAAGCTGTTAAGCATTTCTCGCATTTGGTGGGTATCATTGGCAAAAAGCACAATATCGTCTGCAAACCGTAGGTTGCTTAACCATAGACCATTTACTTACACCTGTTTTTTCCCGTCCAAGAGACCGGAAAATCATCTCTAACACCAGAATAAACAACAAGAGAGATAATGGATCCCCTTGCTTAACACCCTTCTTATACTAAATATATGACCCTTCTTTTCCGTCATGACACGCTGACATATCCTTGTATAACTCTGCAATTATCCACACGTATTTCTCTTAGATTCCTATGATTCTTAAAGCTTTAAGAACGCCAGTATGTAGGACGCTGTCAAAGGCCTTTTTAAAGTCGAGACAACAGAAATAAAAAGGGAAGTTATTTTCTTTAGCTTCCTCAATCATTTGATTTACTGTGTGAAAGTGATCCACAGTTGAGAAACCTTTCCTAACTCCTGCTTGTTCTTCCGCTATACATTCCATGATTTTTTTAATAAGACGTTGTTTGATGACACTGGTAAAAAGCTTTGCCATGGAAGAACAAAGGGAAATAGGTCGATAGTTCTCTATATCTGTTTATCGCCTCTTTTGTGAAGGAGAATTATTTTTCAGGTTTCCAGTTTTGCAGATTTCAAAGAAATATTAAGATTAAATCAATATTGAAATAAAATCTATATAGTATATCACCTTTATACATACATTATATATGTGCATATATAATGTATGTAAAGGTAAATACAAAGTACGTCCATAGTGTGTGGTATCTTTCTGTGTGTTTAATACCTTCTGTCGTTAACGCCATTTTTTGAGCTAACGATTTCAAACTAAAATTTCTTGTCTCTTTCTTCAATTTATAATGTTTTGGATCCATCTTACTCTACCCACCCAATAATTTCTATTGTCATTTAATTTGTCTCAGTAAAACATTGGTTCATAGTTACTGTTTTGAAAAAGTAATTATATGATTCAGTTCGTTCCACTGACAAGTTTTAAGTTTTTATGATGGATAAACTATGCTATCCGCCAATATTTTTCTGTTAATTTATTTGCTAATTTTGTCAGATTATTTTTCAATAATATAATATGGAAATCGACTGAATATTGTTTAATTATTCGAAAACTTCAAAACGTTATATTTCACGTTTGTTATATTTCAAAAATATTTTAGAGGTTTCTTTGAAAACATATCTAATGTGATGAGGAATGCCATATTATTTCACTATAGTTTTTTCAATGCCGTAATAAAAAGTACAGTAATAAATTGCGTTATTATTTAAAATCTAGATCAAAATCTGGGATGTGATTAATGATTGTAGGCTTAAAAAAAGATGAATATCAAATAAATAATTCATAAAATATTATCAATTACTTACTAATTCGTTTCTATCGTTATTATCTAATTATTATTACTTATTACTTATTATTTAATTCTATCGAATACCATCATGAAAAAAACCCAGTATAAAACGATGTTTAAAAAAAAACCTCATAAAACTAAAAAGCTGTTACTGTTGACGGATCCGATTTAAATATCTAAAACCTTAAAGCGCAGATTGACAGTGTGATAAAATATCTTGCAGAAGAAAATCTATTAGAAGTTTAGGGGCGGGATGAATAACAATAAACCTAAGTAATTCCACTAAAAACTTCAAGGTTGGAATAAACCCTTCCTCTCCGGCATTTTAAGGAGGCGGAAAACACTTTGTTTTATAATTCTCATTACAAGAAATAATTACTTCCTCAGTAATTATTCAAAAATAAAAACATCAAAAGTCTGTTTCCCCCTGTTTTTCCCCCTGTTTTTTCCACTCCATGATTTCTCTAAAACAAGTCTAAAGCATTTATTAAGTGTTCTTAATGTATATTCTCTAGAAATTTTCTCAAACATTTAATTCTTGAATGTTCAATTTAAAATATCATAACAGTAGAAATTACTGCAGTATAATGAAGTTTCATTAAAACCTCCATCTAAATCATTAAAACTGGAATTTTTGTTCTCGTCTCACAATTATATAAAATAGTTTTTAGTGATGGAATATTTTATCAGCATTGTTCCAGCGAGGAAAGCAGGAACTAATTTTTGTTCAGTCTTTTGTTGTACACGATCAGGTAATTTTAAATTTTTTTTAAATTTGACAAATCACAAAGCCGCTGTTCCTGACTTCCTTAATCCATTACACAAAATATAGTACTGTTTCTTTTTAAATTTAAATGGAATGCATCGAATTAAAAAATAAAAACCTATCTATATCTTGTTCTAATATTTCGATTATAGTATTGTCTATTCAATACAGAGAATTTAGTGAAATAGAATTAAGACTTTTTCAGTAATTTAAGATTTTCTTTCATAAATGTTTTTGTATCTATTTGTATAAAAACCGACCTGAACTAAAAAAACAAAAACATTTCTTTGTTTCATTTAGTGCAAAATATTCAACATCCCAAAACAATACTAAATACTTCTGATATCCTTATAAGTTCAGTAGGGGAGATAAAATACGAAACTGAACTTCAAGCTCCAGAAGAACATCACAGTACTACAGCTAAACGTTAAAAGTGCAGTTGTATGATTTGTAATAATGGGCGTTGATCCGCCGATAAAAAAAAACCGGTTCCACTACAACCCCGGATCTGGGGTTCAGTATATGGTAGAGACACTGCTGTTTCATGGCCAACTGTTGTTCAGGGAGGTGATTTGTCCTAAATCACGCTCAACCACCATATTTCCCCCCCCTTATTTTGGGTACTCACTTTTAGAGGCTGGGTGAGCCCCAGGAGGGTTCTAGATCCTACATGACCCATCTCTGGCTGCTAACAGACTAAATAAAAGTCTTGCCTGCAGCGGGACAACAATTATCCCGGTATAGGCAGAATTTACGCGCAATATTCGAAACAAGATTTTTGGCATGGGAACTCAGTGCTCTACCACTGAGCCACTCCGCTTCCTACCCAGAGTGCGATTAAATTGTTTTATAAAGACTAGGGCACGTCCTGGTCTTCATACAAAAAAAAAAAAAAACTCAGCTCAAATGTGACTTTTCCGATGGATTAATTCATTTTCTCGTTCAACATATAAAAACCATTAGTGATGCTTCTGTCCTAATTATAAGACATAATATAATGTTATTTTTTTATTGAATTTCAAATATCACATCAATTAAATTCAATTGATATTTTGTTTGCGACATTTAACAGTCATCTAATAGTACAAAAGCTACTCATAAAATAAATTCCATAATAGATATAGTACAGTCAGAGAACTTGTTTTAATAACAACACGTTTTGGTGTTAGTCTCTGTTTATTGTCCACTGATTAGTATGTGATGCATTTTTGATGGATCAGGTTAATTAAACCGAAATTAAAAAAATTAAAGCAACTATAAAAAAAAGTACTTATGCTATTAATGAAAAAAATTTATAAATTATAGATAAAAACACACAATGAAACTTCGCTTTTTTTCCGAGTAAACTTGCAATCGGAATTTCTTCCTAGCCAATCTATCATTCGCACCTGGTCCTCTCTGTTCCCATTCACTCGCGGAAACATCGATTAGCAATAAATAACACTTGGCTGTCTCACAAGAATAATATTTATAGCTATTCAGGATAAAATGCCGAATGTTGGAGTATTTCCTGCGAAATAAATTATTCTATGTTTGCTTTATAAATTATCATTTTATTAATACAGGATTTATTAATACAGCCAAGTATAACATGATAGCTTATCATATCCGTGAGTCTAATAAGTAGTATTTCAGCGTTGTTAATATTAAAAAAGTAATGTGACTGTAAGTTAAAATTATGTCAGCATTCAAGGAGGTAATGTGGCAGAAAATGATTACTTGAACATACAATCTTTGGATTGAAATATCTATAACATTTTTTAAGGTTTGAGTTTTTCTGTATATAAAAAATATTCATCAGAAGATTAGGTTTAAATATATTTTTTATTAATTTATTCATTGAAATTTACTACTCTATTATAACAATACAACAAGTAAATGTCAGGAATGATACATAGAGGCACCGAAAATGACTAGTAAGGAAACTACACAGTGGTAGTACTCGAATAACAATTTCAACTTTGTTGAGACTTTTCAGACGCCTAGGTGGATTATCAGGAATTGAAGAAGTTGGTAGGTTTAAAGCAAGTGGATTTGAGTGTGAATGAAGTATTTCATGAAAAGACTGGTATCGGGTTTGGGCCAAATCAGCAACAAGTGACACTTGGAGGTCATGATGTATGACTACATTCGTAACATAGTAAGGAACAAAGGGGATTTTACGAAGGATTTTGGATTCTAAGGATTGGATACGAGAGGAATTCGATGGCTAAGTGGCCCCCAAAAGCTTTGCTCCGTAAGTCCAAATGGGTCTTATAATATGAATCTTTTATAATTAAGTGGGAGCTTAGAACGTTTGTATAGTAAACACACATACATATTAAAACAGTATGTAAGTTTAAAGTTATAATAAAGTAAAATAAAATGAAAAAAATATTAATAACAATGCTGAAATACATAAGTATTGGAAATACTCAGAAAAAAAAATAGAGAAGATATCTGTATTCGATATTTTTAATTAAGATCTGTTCTTTTGTTAGAAAGACAATTAATTTTTAATATATATTTCCCTCAAAACTGATCAATACTATGTTTACATATCGTTCTGTAGAGATTAGAAGAAAATAACTTCAAATCGATATTATCTGTAAAGATTAAAGATTATTTTTTTAGTGAACTCAAAATGTATATTTTAAAATTAGTTTGAATATTTACGAAACTGATTTATTTTCACAATAGGTTCACTCAAATTAAAATTATAATATATTCAAAGAAGGTCTAGAGATGAGCTTCCTGGATTTTTCATCCTCCTTTATAAAATAAAACCACAATAGCGGTTTGAATTTTAATTTATTTAATGCAAATTCTGCCTAATCGGCTATAATAATAATAATCGACTATAATGATTTTACCAATTCGGCTAGATTTTTTTCATATTTTTGCTAAGGCGCAAAGAAGGTTCTTATGGATAGAAAAACCGTAAAAATGACGAGGGAAACCTTCGGTGGCCGAAAAACCTTGAAATTTTTGGAGTTATTTCAGTTTTTGGCCTGTATCTCCTAATTGGTGCCTCTTCGAAAAAAACATAGGTTATCATTTTTATAGTAGATTAAATTTGCCACTATTTGAGCCCAACCGCAGCTCTGTTCTTCTTGACTGAAAAGACCATCTCTGACCCAATACGGCATAAGCTACAGACTTGAAATTCGGACGGTAGGTACATTTTATAAAGCCAACTCGCACTAAGAAAGGATTTTTGAAAATTCTTCCTCTAAGAGACTGAAAAGGGTGACAAACGTTTGATAATACACAAAAAAAACATTTTTAAAGCGAGGACCATGAAATTTTAGATTTAGCTTCTACAATAAAAATAAATAAATACGTGTTTTTTTTAATTTTTGAAAATCGACCCGTTAAAAAAGAAAATACGAGAAATCGTATCATGTTATATATATATGTATATATAAATGTGTTCGTCATGACCGAAAAGACCATCGCAGAGCCAAAACGGCATAAGCTATAGAATTGAAATTTGGACAGTAGGTACATTTTATAAGTCCAATTTTTGTAATAACAAAAAAAATGTAATTTTATAGCCAGCACCATGACATTTTAGATTTAGCTTCTACATTAAAAATAAAGGCATTTGAGGGCAGATTACTGTCGAAACGCATGCGAATATATTCCCCTCTACTCCGTGAACATTAAACCTGTACTTCGTACCCTAGCCTCTTAGTCAGCTGCCTGCTCCGAAACTGCGTACATCGCTGAAATTTATAAGTTAACTACTAAAACTGAAGTTAAACAATATATACAGATAAAATAAAGTATTCTACTATAGGAGAAGGTAAAGGACGAATTTTTACAATTGAAAATTATAAATGATGTAGTTTAATATACTTTAATAACTCCGATGTCTGATAAATTAACCATTCTTTAATTCACTTAGATTTTACTACATAAAATACGTTTTTATAATGTTGAAAATGCACTAAAGGAATATATAAAATTAATAATTATTCAATTCCTCTCTACTCCGTGAACATTAAACCTGTACTTCGTACCCTAGCCTCTTAGTCAGCTGCCTGCTCCGAAACTGCGTACATCGCTGAAATTTATAAGTTAACTACTGAAACTGAAGTTAAACAATATATACAAATAAAATAAAGTATTCTACTATAAGAGAAGGTAATGGACGAATTTTTACTATTGAAAATTATAAATGATGTAGTTTTAATATAATTTAATAACTCCGATGTCTGATAAATTAACCATTCTTTAATTCACTTAGCATTTACTACATAAAATACGTCTTTATAATGTTGAAAATGCACTAAAGGAATATATAAAATTAATAATTATTCTATTCCCCTATACTCCGTGAACATTAAACCTGTACTTCGTAACCTAGCCTCTCAGTCAGCTGCCTGCTCCGAAACTGCGTACATCGCTGAACTCAGGCTTCTTATATAGGTTATCAAGAATGAGACCTATGTCCTACTAGCTATGAGACTAGACCTATGAGGGGTAAAACTAAACTATCATTTGATTACTTAGTCAATCAATCAGTATTATTCATTATTTCGTATGTAATTCCTTATATTTAATAATATAAATCATAAGATAAAAACAAGACTAGGAGGCAATCAATGCAATGCAACTTCATATAGGATTATAAGTTATATAAAAAAAACAATAAAATCTCTCACCGCTAGACTTATGAAGGATCTTGGGTTAAATAAATGGTAGAGACTGCACTGTATCAAAGACATCGTTTGTGAACAGAGGTGAGTTGTTCGAGAACACGTTTGACAATAAGATATCAAGGGGGAAATCTTTATAGAGCCTGGGAGAACCCTGAAAGTTTCTGATGATCCCAGAGGGTCCAAATATGTCTGTTGACAGACTAGATTATCTAACACAGCCAGAATTGAACCTGGCAACTTCAGCTTAGCAACTGATTACACAGTATACAGACTCATTAAATATGAAACAGTTTACAAGTTCAAGAAATTGGGTTACTAAAATAAATAAAAAGCAAGCCTTTTAACTGCTCAGATTTTCTTCTTGTAAATCCATAAATTTCATCATATCTCAACCAATACATTATTTTTTCTGATGATTAATGATTTCAATTAGCTTCATTAATTAATTTTGATCTATAAAATATTTTTTAAGAATACTTTTTTCATTTTGATTTGAAATGATACTTTGGAACTGCGATCGTGAGTCCATCATACTTTAAGATAGCTTAGATGAAGTTGACAATAAGTTAGAAACCGTTCAGTAGCTCACTATCACAGACTATTATTCCACTTGCCGAAGAGAGAAGTTCCCTCGGTTCGAAGCAAGAGCCAGTCGAGTCGAGTAGAGTCTATTCAGTAGTAACGGAGCCATTGGAACAATTTATCGCTTTTCATTAAAGGACCAATGGCTGCCCTTGCCTCGAGAAGCCTCTGTGTTTCTTCACCACCCACGTTTCTAGTATAAATCCGCTCTTTGTTAATTTGATGAATATATTAATACACCAGGCAGCTTAGTTCGTCATTGCCCGCTCCAAGGTCGTTACTTTGAGCTCTGTATCATACATTTTGAAGGTTTCTGTAATCATTTGAAAACCCACAAGGTCTCTTTTAGTTAGCAGGGAGTATTATGCGTCCTATATATATTTTTTTTACCCCCAAATACCTGCTCATGGAAATGAATTATGTGCCATTATCAAATTAGATAATACACACTTGTGCCCCAGAGTGAAAGATACCATT
This sequence comes from Arma custos, assembly GCA_037127475.1. Lineage (NCBI taxonomy): Eukaryota > Metazoa > Arthropoda > Insecta > Hemiptera > Pentatomidae > Arma > Arma custos. The sequence goes on along the minus strand of CM073760.1, from coordinate 90,713,344 downwards.
TCCAAGAAATTCGTAATATTTTAGGTCATTTTTCATAAATTAATTCTCTGACCAACAGTTCCAATATTTTATCAAGGCTAATAACAATGTGAACAATTTTCTATATGCTGTTTCTATAAGTAACTATAGTTCAAAGTTATGGAATATTGGTTCTCCTGAAGAAATACCAAAATTACAAAAATGTGACATGGTGTCCTTTACCTCCTTAGTACAGACATAATTAACACTAACAGTAACAATAAAGTTCAAATATTACATAAATCTCATAATAATTAGGTGATTCAGAAACTTAATGAAGTTTTTATTGGTCATTAAGAATGAAGTAATTCGCAATTATAGAGGGTTCTATTCTCTTGTTGGCCTTCTCTCCTACGTGTAAATATATACTTAACTCCATTCAGCCAGGTGATTGGTCATTCATGAAGATCAAGGGTTCCCAAAATAGGGCCCACCCCTCCGGGGAGCAAGAAAACAAGGCAGGGGGAGGGAGACAAGTTGAAAATTTTAGTTAGTTTCAGTACACATAATGCAATTTAAAACAAACTTGATGTTTCTAATGACTTCAGTTGTGCCCTAACTAAAATGCAATCAAGAATAATCCAAAATACAAAACTGTATCAAGAATAATTAGGTTAAATCCCTAGGCTATAAAATGTATTTTCTTCGGGAGCTTTACGCCTAATTATTATAGTTCCGCTAGAAATGTATACATTTTTTTAAATATCCACTATCTCAAGATCTTTTTTTTATGTAGGTATGTACCAATTAAAGTTGTTGATAAAATTTTTGTTGTTTTAACTTTTAATGGCAACAATCAAATTTACTACGTACTGTATTTATATACTACTTCTTACTAATATTATAAATGTGAAAGTTTGGATGTTTGTCTCTCTTTCACGCTAAAACTACTGAACGGATTTGGATGAAACTTTGCAGTAATATAGACTATACATCAGAATAACACATAGGCTACAGGAAGGGAGAGGGGGACAGGCCGGGCACGAGTAACTTATAGTTAAAAAAAAATTCTTTATTTAAAATTATCTTTTACGAAACTATGTGGCAGACCAAATTCCACGCGAGCGAAGCCGCGGGCAAAAACTAGTAATATTATAAATGTGAAAGTTTGTATGTTTGTCTCTCTTTCACGCGAAAATTACTGAATGGATTTGGATGAAACTTTACAGTAATATAGGTTACACATCAGAAGAACATATAGGCTACCATTCATAATGATTTTGTGTAATTCGGTCATAATGTAAGGTATTTGTTTAGTAAAGGTCTCCCTTATGACGTAGGTGTTAACCAGCGCCACCTACATTTATTCTCATTGTTTATCTGCCTAGTACTTAATTTGTTTTCCGGAATGGTTTGTATCAGTTGCAGAGTGTCTTACACTGATTTTGCTGCCTGTTTCGACATAAATGAAGTTTTTTACGTTCATCCTACTATCATACTAATATATTAAATGCTAAAGTTCGTATGTTTGTTACTCTTTCACGCAAAAACTACTGAACGCATTTGGATAAAACTTTGCAGTAATATAGGTTATACATCAAAATAACACATAGGCTACAACAACGGTGGGTTACTGTGGAGAATCCATTATAGTACATAATTAAAGGAAAATCACATGATCATAGTTGTTAAAATAACAGAAAGAACATGGGTGGCACTATTATTTGTGTAATTTGGTCTTAATATAATGATAAATATCAAGGAAGTCGGATAAAATTCCGCCCTCTGAGTAGCTTGCTTACGAGTTTCTTTACTCGCAAAATCTACATACATCTAATTCTTTCAGTTTTAATTTCTCGCTGCTGCCGTACGACAAGTGAAACCGTTCAGCTAAGTAATCCTTTTCAATAAATCCAATAACATTACACAAATCCTTTACTGACACGAAGACAGTAAACGAAAGTAACTTCTGTCCGTCCCGTTTGTTAATCAGTGACAATGTATGTTTCATGGTTGTGCTGATCCGTCTGAGATGAAATTCGATATGGATAATTTCTAGCCTGGGGAGGTCATAGGCTACTTTTTATCAACACACCACACAGGAGAAGTTTATATAAAACTGTAACCTGGTTGACTAACACTCCCAGCGGTCAATCCACAACAGAAACCACTGAATTTATCATCTTGAAATTTGAAGACTGATTCTTTGTATAATCTAAGAAAGAAATTTAGATAATTCCACCCCCAAGGGTTTCCTCCTTAATATAATAGGGGTTCAAAGATTATATGGAATCGGTCAGTTTTTAAGTTAGACATCTGAAATTTTGTATGTACGAGTAACTTATAGTTAAAAAAAAAATTATTTATTTATTTTATTTTTATTTTTTTCTTAGCCCCTTAAGGTTGAAGGTTTCTAAGCTGGATTAGGCTAGGTTGGAGAGTATTTCTTCTACTTGTGTTTACCAACTTACTCATCTATTATACCTTCAATATATTTTTTATAAATAAATAGTGTATCTGGAGTATGTAAGCACCAAAAGAATTACAATAAGGATCGTTTATTTATTCAATTTCAAACAAGGTTAATGATTCAGATTTTAAATATATAAAAAGGATTGCCATAAAATACGTTACAGGAAATAAATTAAACTTATCTGTGAACAGGGGTAGATTGGGTTACAGGTCGGTCTTCGCTTTCTCGCTTCGGGAACTCTCCATCTTCCGCAGGGTCTATCTCTCCAGTCCTCCTTGCTTCTCCGTCTTCGTCTCCAGAGTGGCACTCCCAGCCTCATTTTGCCTGCCCCCCCTTTTCTTCTTTCTCCACCATCTTGGACCATAAAGGGGGGCCAAAAGGTCTGTTTATTTTCCAAAACATATTCCCTTTCAGGTCAAACATATTCCCCCTCCGCATCCCTTTCATGGTGTCGCCAATACATAGCAATATATATATATATATATATATATATATATATATATATATATATATATATGTACCAATTTTCTTGCGAAGCTCATCTTAACAAAGAAAATTGGTATGATTTTCTCGCTAATTTGTAATGATTTAGAAATCAAATCAGAATGAAGCAGGGCTTATAACATATTAATAAATTATCTTTGTTTTTTATTTCTTTTATAAAAAAAAATTTGCATAAAGATTCAGAAAAAATCATAATGAACATTCGTTGTTGTTTTGTTGTACATATTTAACTGGTTATATATTCATTATACAGAATGGCTTAAATTTATATTCACAGAGGGAAGAGCTAACAAATCGGTGAATAACCGAGGGAATGAGAGTGGGAAGATAGGATCCATATTTCATACCGTCCGTAACATCCTCGTTTCAAGTCGGCTCATCATTTCCAATTTTCTAAGTCAGCGAAATATCCACTTCATAACAATTCTCTGTTTCTCTTACACTATGAGATATATTCTCTAGAACAGAACAAGCTGAATACATTCATTCAGTGTATTATCTAGTCGACGGAATAGAAAATAAATAAAGCTAAGAAATTATCAAAAAATTAAAAAAATACTAAAAAAATAAAGCTAAATGTTTCTATTTCCGTTATTCCATAATGTTCCCATAACATTACTTTACGCACCCCAGAAAATATGTAAAATATTAAGGTTGACAAATAAATATAAAATTGCTCCCATCGGGAAATTAATACAAGGCGTAAGATATGCTATTAAAGCGATTACTGCAACAGATAATTAAAAAGTATGTAATTTTGTGTTAACATTAAGGTTGCAATAAAGAGTCAGTGTTCGGATGAAATTTTGAGCTAATGGTGAAAAAAACTTAATATTTGGAGAGAAATTATGATTAAAATTGGCATTTTATTATTGATTAATTACATCATTAAATACCATTTATTAATTCAAATTTATAAAGAACTTTTTGTCAATTGAAACTGAAAAAACAAATGGTTATTTAACTGTGTTGCTCTGATTACTCTGCAAATCTAGTTTAAACTATAGTTTATTCTAAACCAAATAACTCAACCCTTTAAACTGCAGCTAATATTTAAGCACTGGCCAATGCAATTACGTCCGCTTTTTTCAGAGGTCCCATTAAAGTTTCTTATAGAATAAATTTTATTATCAATGAAGAATTCCAACTCTATACAAATTCTATTTTATGTCAATACTTTATCAAACAAAAAACTTATGGAATACATGAATAAATGTCCACAATTTATTTTTCAAGTTAAATCATTTGATTAAGACAAGATCTTTTGCCGAAGGGCTGATACATATTCTTATGGTTAACATTATTTAGAGGTTTTTGTTAAGATTATAAATGACCCAGGGCGTTGTTGTGAATCCTTTCATCGTTTTATTATCAAATCTTAGTTATGGTTCAACAAGAAATAAGGGTTATTGCGTTATTTTTCTCAAGTGAATAACGCAACATTTTTACGTTACTTCTCGGCCTGATTGGTTACTTCACCAAGCTATTATGCAGCAAAAATTAAAAAATTGCTACAACACATCACATCTGGATTTCTCAAATTATAAGAGCTCCAAATTTCACATCTGTCAATATCCAATCTCCAGGAGATTTCATGACCGAGACATTTAAAATATTATTTTAATTTAACATACACGCGACATTAGATGCAGACTTGTGATTAACTTACTTTAATGCTAATATTGACTCACTATTCTGACATTTTCAATAAGTTCAATTCGTAATTTGACTATTAATTCGGTGATTAACTTTGACTATTAACACAGTTTAAAAAATTAAATGTTTTATTTAAAATGATAAAAATCATATTAAATATATATAATTTTTTTTAAAACCCTTTATTGAAACATTACAATCTGCCACTTGTGGGCAATAAGTAATAATAAGGTGCTATGTAGCTTACAATCATTCCATAACAAAACAATGATATAATAAAAATAAAATAAATAAATGTGTAAATAATTATATGCATGCGGTAATAAAAAGAAGTTAATGCGAACATGATAATAAAATAATGTAAAAAATAATAATAATAAATTAAAAATATACTTTTCGCATTCATACCCTATAATATATATAATAGAATAGAAAACAAACTTTATTCTGGGCCAAGTTTCTGTAGAACGTCAATCATGAAGAAAAAATCAATAAACATAATATAAATCTGGACAGAAGGCTTCATAATAATATGAATTATGCAGTAATTAAAAGTGACTGAACATAATAAAAATAGGAATAAAATAACTAAGTAGTACGAAACTTGACAAGATTTTAACTAATTGTCAAAAATAAATGTAAATAAATAAATACAAATTACAAAATTACGAAATAAAATAAATAAATGAGATAGCATGCAATAAAGTATTTACATAGTCTGTATCTTCTTATTCTTATTTATATCTTGATTATTCAATACAAATTTATTTAAGCGAAAGATTGGCCTGCTTGGAGAGCATCTTTTTTGTATGTCAAGAGATGTTGGAAAAGCAAGGATTTCAATGAAGCCAGTAAAGAAGCATGGCGGATGAAAGGAGAGATTGAGTTCCACACAGTGGTTAGCGGGCGAGGAAGGAACGCTCGAATGCATTGGTTCTGTGAGAACGAGTGTAGAGATCGGAAATGCGGGATCTTGTTTTTTTGTGCTGGACAGAAGATTTGAATTGGAGGAGACTGTAGATATATGAAGGGTGTTGCGAGTTAATGAATTGGTATAGAAAAGCACTAAGGAAATATTGTCTACAAATGGGATGGAAGAGCCATTTTCATCATAGTGATGTTACACCCAGGATCGCCTAGAAATACCAAGGACGAATTTTAGACGAAGTTCATTATTCGCTTTAAACGCCCCTCAAACATTTTCGAAAGGCCCCCGTATGCCACACTACAGTAGTCAAAGTGGGGGAAGATGAGGAATGATACGAGAAGCTTACGGGTAGATTATGTAAGGAGCTGCCGAAATCGATGGAATAATTTCAGGGAACTAATTGACCGTCGGGATATTTGGGTCATATGGGGTTTCCAGAAAAGGTTTTGGTCAACAGTAATGCCTAGGTTTTTGCGAGAGGCGTTGAAACTGATTGGGTGATCATTTAGGATTAATTTTTGGAGGGTGGGGATAGCTGTAAGGAGGTAGTTGGGCTCTAGAACAATGGCCTGAGTTTTCATTGCGTTAAATTCCAGTTTGTTCAGCTTTGCCCAGGCATTGATCCTATATAGGTCTTGCTGAATACTGGCAAACGCAAATAATAGCTCAGAAGGAGGAAAGGATAAATGTATTTGAGGAAAGGATAAATAGATTAAAAAGGTTACATAAATATGGAGACTTCTCATTCGAATTAAATGAGAAGCTCACATATATCGAAAAAAACACTTGGGCAAAAAAAATATATCGAGGACATCGTAGCGGATAATAAAGCCCCTAAGGGACGTGTGGTGAATTTGTAAGTACGCTTAAATAAAAGCGATCAGGGCTTGTTATCCAGGTCCCTAGAGATCCGAGGGATCCCTGTACTATCCATAAAGACCCCTTCTGGTCTAGTTACAAGCATTGGTGCAGGCCTGGGATTAAAAATAAGAATACAAAATAACTGTCACAGCATCTATCTAAGCGAGGAAATGGCTGGCCCGTCTTAAGAAGGCACGGGAAAAATAAAATTTTCCTTGTTGCCTTTTTCTTACGTGCCAGCCATTTCCTCGCTTAGATAGATGCGGTGGCAGTCATTTTCCTTCCAACCTATAACTCGCGTGGAAAAATCTTTCTTGACATTCTTTTGGATCAGACCATCCTTCACTGATTGTCTTGTGAAGTGTGCAATGATTCGTGAGCGTCGTGGATCTCTAGGAACCTGGATAATAAGCCCTAATCGCTTTTATTTAAGCATACCTACAAATTCACCACACGTGCTTTTGGGGCTTTATTATCTGCTACGATGTCCTCGATCTTTTTATTCTCCTCATGGACGTGTTGATGGGTGTGTTTTATTGCCGCTAATATTTCTAGTAGTGAGGGTTGCGCTATTTTGTCTGAAAATAGTGTATATCCTGCTTCAGTGTTGTTGTTTTTTGGCCGGCTCGCACTTAGTTCACAACCACTGTGTTTTTTAGATTTTAGACCCTCTATCTCTTTTTCGATTAGATTACTATATCGCCCGTGAAAAATTTAATTGCATTTAGAGCAAGATAAATTATTTTTGTCATCACTAGCGACGACGTTGATGCATTTAGAGCGAACAGCCATTATGCTTAAATAAATAAATAAACGGTTACATACGGGAAGAGTTTGTTATGAACTCATCTGCTTCTAATCATGTTGGGCTTAAGAGATAACCTATTACGTTCTGTAGCTCGAACAGGTTATGCTTGGATTTATAATTTCATTTATAATACATATAGTATAATTCTCCTGAAAGTGACAATTATAAAACAAAAGTTAATAACACAACACAACTTAAATGGGGGAATTAACGAGAGTGATATAGACTGGTGGGTGTCACTGGTCAGACTGATATATACCTATATGAGTAATAATCCTGCGGTAAAAATGAAAGTTGAAAGGGTATAGAGAAAAGTGTTGGTGAAGCTCTTAAGCGGGGAAAGGGTATAAGGGATAAGTGGACACGGAAAGGGTTGATCGAGGAATTGGAAATATATTGGATTAAGGTAGGAGGTATCCGCTATTGGAAGTGAGGAGCAGGAAATGGTGAACCGGAAAAATGATAACTCTTTAATTGTAATCACTATATATATAACGTACTTTATCTCTATTCTTGGAAATTTCTCTGATTTTTTATTGTATTTTAAATTAAAAGTGTTAATTATTTAAAAAAATTATATAGAGTTTTAAGCATAGATTACTGATATTATTAGGGTTAAAGATCTGAATTATGTGTTCAAAATTTCTTGATGAGCACAGTGTTAAAGGAATCAGCGGATGCTTGTGTCCAGTGTTGAAGGGCTGAATCCATACTCTGGAGGTGAACTGTGAAGTTAATTTTAAATTATAATGCTTTGAAAAAATCCCCAAAGCCACAGGACTAAGTGTAAATTAACTAACCCATACCAAATAAATAATTTGTGTGAAAAAAATATATTTTATTTAGTTTTCATACCGTTAGAATTATTTATAATGAAAGTAATAGTTATAGGAGGAAGTTCATTGTGGCTATTCATATGGCGAAGAATTTGGATATTACTTTAATTAAATTTAAATGAATTTTATTCTGAAGCATTAAGTATTTTAAATAATGCTAATAAATTTTACTTGATTATTAATTCAACACAAATAATTACCTTTTTTTCAGTCGGTTAGCTGTTTTAACATCTCCTGCAGTTTTTTTTAAAGATTTAAGGCTTTGTTTTTTGGGATTTTTCCTACTGCATTTTAATTTATAATTTATGTCTCGTTTTGAGTTTCGCTCGTTTTTATAAGTTTTAAATTTTAAAAAATCTATTACAGGTTTCGGGAAAATGGTATGTTTTTTTTATTTATAAAGTTCTTGATTTCTTTGTTGTTCTTTTTTTCTTGAAAAAAACTGTCGTTTGGTTATTTCTACTTCAAAACTTTCAAGAAGAAGTGATCATTCGTTTTAAGTGAAATTTGATGTTGACTATGGTAAGTGACAAGTTGATATTATCCGTTTTAATATGATGTAGTCAAAGAATAACGTTTTAATTTTTAAAAAATGCATAAATTGAACACCGGATTTAGAATTCTATTTACGAAAAGCGTTTGTACTACTGACAATATCCTAACGTTTACTTCGACGCTGTTTTTTTTTCCTTTTTTTTTATTCAGAGAACACACACACACACACACATCACTGTGGGAGTCTGTGACCCATATGTGGCAGCCCGCTGTTTCACCTATTCCAGGAGTACAAAGCTCAGTGGCGAGAACTCGGAGAGCTATCAAGATAAGTAAGCGGCAATGCTGGAAAGAGCTCTGTGCTGAAGTGGATGAGGACCCGCGGGGGAGACCATACGCACAGTTATGAAGAAACTGTGTTATGAAAAAGCAGTGTTATAAACTCGCCCACGTGCCCAATCACCGTGGAGAGGATCGTTGCCACTTTGTTTCCTAAACAAGAGGAACTAGGACAGATAGCGTCCCTTCTCTCACTTGATGTACCAGCGGTATCGGCTGGAGAGCTTAATGACATCTGCCGTTACCTTCAGATGGGAAAATTCCCCGGCCTAGATGGGATTCCGAATTTGGCACCATCGATCGATTTGCCTGTTGGATACAACTGGGAAGGCTTTGGAGAAGATAATAGCAAATAGGCTGCAAGAATTTACAGAAGGAGGGGCAAGCCTCTCCAGGAACCAATTTGGCTTCCGGAAAACAAGATCCACGGTAGACGCTATTGCGTTGGTGGTGAAAAGGGCCAAGAAGGCTATAGCTGGGAAGAGATAGAGGAGAGGCGCTAAGCGCTATTGTGCAATAGTCACGATGGATGTAAGGAACGCCTTTAACACAGCGAGATGGAGCTGTATTCTGTATGCTCTAAGTGCAATGAATGTCCCTGAATACGCCAGGAGCATAATCTGTGACTACTTTAGGAACAAGACCTTGATATGTCCGACACAGAACGGCTCGAGAAAGTATAAGGTGACTGGCGGTGTACCCCAGGGATCAGTGCTTGGACCTCTCCTGTGGAATGTTATGTATGACGGATTCCTTAGGCTTAAACTACCAGAGGGTGCTGAAATTGTGAGCTTTGCTGATTATATCGCTATGGTGGTCGAGGCAAAGTACAAAGAAGAGATCGTACTAAAGGCCAACCAATGTTTCGCATTGACTCGAGATTGGCTGGCGTCTGTTGGGTTGCAGCTAGCAGATGACAAGACAGGTCCTTCTTGTCAGTAGCAGGAAAAGAAGAGAAAGTATCACCTTGAGAGCGGGTTGACAAGAGATTCAGTCCAAGCCTTCCCTGACATATCTCGGGGTGAGAATCGATGATCGGCTCCGGTTCAAAGACCATATTCAGAGTGTTGGTGATAAGGCAGCTCGAGTGACCACAGCACTTTCACGTTTAATGCACAACGTAGGCGGACCCAGGAACATTCGCAGTCTACTGATATCCAGTATGGTCCCATCCATTCCGCTCTACGCAGATGGAAGGATGCGCTGGACACTGCTGCTTATAGAATACCGATGGTGACGGCATATCGACGGTGTGCACTAAGAGTGATCAGCGCGTTTTGTACAGTATCATACGCGTGGTGGCCAGGATGCCACCAATTGAGCTGATCGCTGAAGAGAGGAGGCGCTCTTATAACAGTGCTGACCCCATTCCCAGAGACGAATTAAGAAAGCAGACAGTTGGAGAGTGGCAACGTCGTTGGGATATGGCATTCAGTGGAAGGGCGCACAGGTTGGTGCCCCACATTGAGGCTCGGGTGAATAGGAACCATGGGGAGGTCGACTATTACATCACTCAGTTCCTCACAGGGTTGCTTTTGAGCCTACCGGCATAGGTTTAAGCTCGATGATACGGATAAATGTACATTCTGCCCAGGAGTGGAGGAGAGCGCCGAGCACATATTCTTCTTCTGTCCCCGCTTTCAAGAAGAGAGGATGGAGTTCCGACGAGTCTGCGGCTCAGATCCCACTGCAGATAATGTTGTCAACCTTATGCTGATCAATCAGGATTATTGGATGGCAGGTTAAAGGTTAGCATCACAGGTACTACAAAAGCTAAGAAAGTACGCTAAGTAAGTAAGTATTATGTAAGTGCTTTGAGTCATGTAACAACAGTTTTTAAAGACTGTCACTCTTGCGAAAATTCTTTTTCGGATGAAGATAAATCTGCTTCAGACAGCCTCTAAAATAATATTTTTATACTGATATATGACATTGAAATAAGTTGTTCCTACATACAAGACTTTCAATGTTGTTTTTACAAATTTACTTTCCATTGTTTTTCTTTATAACGTGCAATTATTTTTGATACTGTTTTTTAATAAATTTTACTAATTAAATACGGTTTTTAATACTTTATCTCTCTTAAGAATCTTAAATATGTAACAATTAAAATTTAAACTAGAATAAATTTCATTTGGCTTTAAAAAAGTCAGTATCACCTCATAGGTGCAACGTGACTAACCATTTTAACGGAAGGTTAAAATAGAAGGTTTTTTCTCTTTTTTTGTCTCTCTGTTGGAAATTTTTTATACATTTTCTCTTTCATTGTAAATTATGATTCTCCACAGATATATTTAAATTTGTACAATTGTTTTTATTTGAGACTGGTCAATTGGTACAGCATTTTTATTTTGTGAAATGTAGAAAATTATACAAGAAATAAATAAATTAAAAAAATAGATTACGTTACGGATTTTCTGGTATCGATAAATACCTTTGCCGCCTTTTTTTTATGATTCTAGCAATCCATTGGCTTAAATGAAAAAGTACTTTACAGATTCCAGAATTTATGCTCTGTCAGAGCTATGTTGTAAGTAGTCGAAGTTATATGGAAATACGTTTAGAATTCAAATCTAAATTAATTATTTACTAACTAAATTATTAAAACATCGCTTAATAAGTCACAAGAAAATAATTTTTAATTTATTCAAATGCCTCCTATAAGTCTGAAAAAATAGTCATTATTAGCATTATATTGAGTAATAGCGGTCATTATTTTAGTTGCCAGTTCTAATAGCTAAAATTGCATTAAAATTTAGATATCTGAAAAATGATTATCTTTATTGATTTAAGTGAACTAAACAAAGGTAATTTAGTTTAAACACAGTGAAGGATACAGTATCGTCATAATAGAAGCAAACCTTTTTGAGAAAAAATCTTAATCGAAAACTGTGCCTGTTGCTCAAGCACAGAACAATTTTCGGCTCTACTGGACCTGACAGAACTGAGGAAGCATTTACTAGTATATTTTTGCCACCAACACTTTATGTGCATAAACTATTCATAACCGAAAGTAATTACATTTATTAAAACTAGGTGGCTTTGGACCGATTGTTATAGTATTTAGGATAAGGTTTGTCTTACTTTTTTTTTCTCTTTATATTTCCATCCACACCTGTCAAATACAAGTAATTGACAATCAGCAGATTGGCTGACAAAATAATAAATAAAAATAAAAGTAATTGACAATCAGCAGATTGGCTGACTGAAAAAAAAAATACAACATCAGATGGAAGGCATGACGAAGAACAATACCCAGCGGTACCTCTCCATTGGCTTGCTTTAATTTGCTACTGTAATAGATCCCTCATCCACGTCCATTTTAGTCTCCTCCTAGTGTTCTCAGGCATGAGAGTTGTGACCATTTTTTGTATCAATGAATTTGGGTGTCCATTTAGTTTTTCTTGAAAGCGTTTGTAGTACGTTCGTATGTGTTCGTCAACCGTTTGTATTTTTAAGTCAGTATGCAGAGGTTTGTTATTGACGTACCATGGTGCATTAGTGAAAGTCTGTACGTACTTTTGACTGAAAAGTTTGGAGTCGTTTTCTGTGAGTCTGTTTAGTGATGCCGTAGATTTGTAAAGCATATGTCCAAACTGGTTTTAGTAAGTAGGTGTACGTATTTAATCTGTCTTAAATTCAATTTGGAGTTTTTCCTGAATAGCGAGTACATTAATTTGAGTTTGTGATTTAGCGATTGGCGTTTCATCTTAACGTGAGGACCCCATGTCATTCTCCTATCAAATGTGAGTCCAAGGTATGAGTACTTTGTCTCTCTGTGGGATGGGTGCGTTATTAACGAAAATGGGAGGGCATGTTCTTACTTTTAATCGGGTTTTTAGAGCAGTAGAGCCCTCAAACTTTGTAATGGAATATTTGTACCATGTGAAAGCAGGTCAAAATGGTTAAATGTGTGAAGTAGTTTAGCAGTAATTATGTTATTACAATATATATATATATATATATATATATATATATATATATATATATATATATATATAATATATACACACGCACACACCTCTCTTACATTTTTCTATTTCCTTTATTATCTTAATTAATTTTTCTTTTGGGGCCAACTGAAGGTTAAATTAAGTCGATTATAAGAAATGTGCTACGCTGATTCTTACACGAGTTTATTTATTTTGATAAATTCGCTTCCATTTCAAGGAAATCTCTCTACAGTAGTAATAAGAAGGAAATCTTGTAATAATCCCTGACCTATTGAAACGAAATATATTAAACCTGTTTCTCTTGACAGAACATCAATACCTCCGCTCTCTGTGGTATTCGAATCACTGAAAAAATATCGAATATAAGCATAAGATAGTACGAGCAATATTTTCCAAGAACATTCATCAAATGCTGTGATGATAAATAAATACCAACAAATAAATAAAAAAATATTAAAATTAAAATTATTGGTCTAAAATAGATTTAAGAGTTAATTACTATTTGCTGTAAGAATAATTTGTTGATGCAGTGTTAAGATCAGATAAAGATTTTAATCTTTATGCTTCATAGTTTTAAAATTGATTTCACTTCAATATTTGATCTACAGCCTCATATTATTAAAAGTTGAGGAAAAAATTAATTGTATGCCTAACACTAAAAAGAACGTTCCAATATAAATGACGATACAGATGTAAAGTATCGAAAGGGAAAAAACACATCATTTCAGAAGAGTGAAAACATGTATGAAGGTGAAATGTCTAACATGCCTATATGTGACAATAAGGGGCCTAGGCCAGGTAGAGTAAAATGGTCCTTAGGGTTCATTACTTTACTTTAAAGAGAGGGGGCAGTCGTCGGTACGCAGCAGCCAAGTCAAGACGTAAGGAGGAGGATGGAGAATGAAGCCCCATATATCATAAGTCACCTATAGCTTCCCGTTTTCATTGTAAGTTGTTTTTAAGATTTATAAGTCTGTAACCATGATCAGTACAAATAAAATATAATGTTCTTCTCGTATAAATATTCTTATTTAATAAACAACTCCTGGTCAGTCAACCACGTTAACCTTTGGAGAAGACTATATAAGTCTCTTAATTATTAATAACATAAAATTATTACATATTAAGTATAACGATCTCAGGGTGGCATCCCATTTTAGTATTTAATTATATTCAGATCAAAGGATCTGACTTTTCCCTGAGATCATAGCTTGGGCAGTAAAGCCAATATAGCATTTTGTCATCCCTTATGTGAGGATTTTGAACAGATTGACGGGAGTTGTTTATTTATTGATTACTTATGAATAGTACATATTGAATGTTTGAATTGATCTAAACAGTTATCGTATTTTTTTTTATGTATTTGAAAAGTGTGATCTCTTTAATGATAATCAGTGAAGTCTTCATTGACCAAATCAGTATTTGGCTGTAATCGTTTTTATTGAATCATAATGATGCCAGGAACGAAAACGCAAGAAGGATTAGAGCAGTACGGGTCTCAGAGAAGTGGTAAAGACCACGAGATGGAAGAAAGAAAATTAAGGATATTGCAAAAGTTTGAAAACATGGGAGAATTAATGGTATCTCAAACTGAAAAGGTGAATACTTTTTTGAGTAATCTCATATTGAAGCTTGAAGGTGCTCCAAAAACGAGGGAACAAAAACTTGATATTGAAGTATTGCCGAAGAAAGTAAATGATTTGGCTGGTTATAAGCATCCTAATCATGAGAGGGGAGTCTACATGGCAAAAGAAAGAAATAAGATAAAAGAAATATTTAACATAGAAAAACAGCTCCATAAAGATCAATAAAACTAAGGGAAGAAAGGGACAGCGCAAACAAAAGATATCAAAGAGAAACGGTAGAACAGAAACTAGTAAAGAAGAAAGAAGAATTTAACAAGGAGAAAGAAATTGTTCTAGGAAAAATGTCTAACATAAAATTACAAAGAGGTAAGGAAAATTGCTCCTTTTTGGGTTCAGTTAATAATCCTTGTGATCTTAGTGATAGTAGTAAGAAGAGGAAACTTGTTGATGCTGAAGCAACTCCGGCTAAAAGACCGAAATTTGAAAAAATCACAAACATAGTTTCGAAAGATAGTTTTGACTTATTAAATAAGGAAGTGACTTTGACTACGAAAGTAGATCAAATTAAAAATGTGACACTGAAGGCTACTGCGAACAAACAAACATTGAACTCTGATGTCTTAAAGTTTAAGTCACCACAACTAACTAAGACTCAAGAAAATAACCAAAGAAGGAAGGTAAAAGTGTGCCACGTAGGCCCCACTTTGTGTTTTAAACGAAGACAATTATCTGCAACAAGTATACCCTGTATCGTTTATAAAATAAAAGGGATAACCAATTATCGGGGTGTAAAAATTAATAAGAAAGCAAATATTCTAGGTTTTAAAACGAATGAAGTAAATATAAAGAATAACATAGAAGCACAGAATAAATTATTTAGGAAAAGGACAGTGGATGTTCGTAACTACCTTAGAGGTAAAGTCAAGAAGAAGGGTTAACATCATTAGGGCTGGCTGAAATATTGTTTAAATAAAAGGACTAGAAGTGGACTAACTGCGTAAGATTATTCTTTAATTACTTTTAAACACACTTTTCATATATTCAAATATAAATAATAACTTTTTTTTTTGCTATGTTCTAATAATATTTTCGTAGTAAATTATTTTATTAAAATTGCTATGTGTGCTGATCATGGAAGCCAATGAAATTCGTACTAATTTTCTAATGGCTGTACTTGTACTTTGACCCAAAAGAATTGTGGAATTTATGGGCAAGTAAACAAACCTTGTTTGTGATATCGGCGCCTTTATTGTTAGTACCTGAATGTGAACTTTAGGTGCCCATAGAAAAGCCGACAGTCAGATTTTAGAGAGTCAAGCCAATATAGAATAATGATATTTTGTTAAAATGTTCTCGAATACCAGGTAAAGCAGGTGTGTACCTTCGGTACCGACCTCCCGACAAAGACTCCTATTTAATGATATATTGTTGAAATGTTCTAGAATACCAGGTGAATAAACACTAGTGAGCTTTAGTTGAATTTTGTATGAACTGTAGCAGCAAAATATATTTTCAAACCCATGTAGTAATTGTATAAATGGTAATAATAGTAGAAATGAATGAAATGTAATGAGAGTATTTGAAGTTTAAATTAAATTGTGTATATATATATATATATATATATATATATATATATATATATATTCAGGAATTGAGAAATAATGGTGTTGTAATCGCAATCGGTTATTTTTAGTATGCATTGTAAAACTGCTCTTGTGGTTTTTCTTCTTTTGTTGTTTTTGTGGTTGTTTTGAAATAATGTATTTGGAGATTGCACATTTTTAAACATTATTTAATTGAAAAAAAAATATTAATATATTTTTTTTTGTTTTTGGACGATGGGTAATGCTATATGTGACAATAAGGGGCCTAGGTCAGTTAGAGTAAAATGGTCCTTAGGGTTCATTACTTTACTTTAAAGAGAGGGGGCAGTCGTCGGTACGCAGCAGCCAAGTCAAGGCGTAAGGAGGAGGATGGAGAATGAAGCCCCATATATCATAAGTCACCTATAGCTTCCCGTTTTCATTGTAAGTTGTTTTTAAGATTTATAAGTCTGTAACCATGATCAGTACAAATAAAATATAATGTTCTTCTCGTATAAATATTCTTATTTAATAAACAACTCCTGGTCAGTCAACCACGTTAACCTTTGGAGAAGACTATATAAGTCTCTTAATTATTAATAACATAAAATTATTACATATTAAGTATAACGATCTCAGGGTGGCATCCCATTTTAGTATTTAATTATATTCAGATCAAAGGATCTGACTTTTCCCTGAGATCATAGCTTGGGCAGTAAAGCCAATATAGCAAAGGTTCATTAATTTTATGTAGATTAACGCCTTATATATTGATTTTATCTAATAACATTCTTTGATTCGTCAAAAAACACATTCGTTATTGACAATGGAATAATCAATAGCTTTACATTCAATAGCTTAACATCGAGTTCGTTTTACAAAATATTGTCAAAAAAAACACAAAAAAATTGACGTTTTCAATATTTTATCTTCCAAGGCGATTTTGTTATTATTCGAACCATAATATCAAACACGCGAATATCTTACATTCGAGACTATGAAACACCCACTTCAAGAAAACTAATCACAATAATGAATGCAGAATAACGATTTTTTTATTCGTAACTTTGGTTTTGAACAAAATCAAGACAGATGCATGTCCGGCCTTTTACAGGTTTATTTTCCCCTTGACTGACACAAAGCGAATTCAGATTCAAGAATTTGTTTGGTCTTTCGTCAATCCTAAAGCAATTACAATTGATCGAAACGAATTAAATGGTTTTTACTTTTAATACTTTGCATTTGTATTAAGGTTATCATAACTGTTAATTTATGTTATACAAAATAATCTGATCAATATAAATAACATTTTATATTTTTCAATTAAGTTTACGAATACCTTAATTGATTTCTAATAAATTTCATACCTCTCACGTCTTGTAAAAATAGTTTGAGTGGAAAATCCCCGATTTTTATTTATTCTAGGCCCCTTCCATCTACTCATTACACACTATCCCTTCAATCTTCCCTTATAAAATGTGGGTAAAGCCTTTTCCGCCCACGCTGTAGATATTTTACGTTTTAGAGATAAAGATAATTTAAGGCCCATATCATTTATGGATGAGAAAATACCAGATAGTTTCAATTTTAATAGAAAATTCTTAACAATAAGAAATCTATAACATCTTATAAATACTGTATTTGCAATATCAAAGATATCAGGCCAAAAAGTTTTTGATTTTTGTATCTTCGTTCCGAAAACAAAAAAGACTTTCTGTTAAAATTTTAAAATTTTCAACCAAATACATTCCGGATACACATTACTGAGTGATAATGATGTAATAACTAAAGTACCTAAGATAAGTCAATTTTATGGGATTGTAATGATAATGATATTAATGATAATGCTGTCTTATTTATTCTGGGACAAGTCCCTTTAGAATAACAATATAGGTATTGTAAGCTATTATGCCTTTGAGTATAAATTGTAAAAAATAATTACAATTAATTAATTATCACAAATAATTTAGTATTTGAGAAAGAGTAAAAATAATAATTATCCACTTCCAATGGCGCTTAATGCCAGTGACGCGGCTGGGAAAGGGGGCTGACGCCTTCCGGACTCCTGCTTTGCCCTCATTCGTGGAGAAGCTCAGTTCGGGTACTCCAGGCAAATTGTAAATGGGGTATAAATGTGTACATTATATTTTTGCAGAGAAAAATCCCTTTTTATTTTTCTCTGTCGAACCAATTCATCCCTAAGTGTTTGACGCACAAATCTGGGGATGATGGGGCCAGGCGTTTCTATTATTGTATTACCTTGAGCCATGATATATAAGATAAGTAATATGAATCATTGGTCACAATATACACAAAAATAAAGCTTACTTGTAACGGTTGTTGTACAGCAGTAAGCACTGGTTAAGTTACTCTGGAGCCAACAAAACTAAATTATATTTGCCTAAAACTCTGAAGAACTCAATATTGAAGAGAAGATGCTGTAAAAGGTGAGAAGGTTTATATTTTATGGAGAAAAAGTCTGAGATTATGGGACTATCAACATTTAATTAAACACAAATCTCGACAATGGGGAGAAAACCTATAATTAATTTTTTTTTCTTCCAAATTGAACCAAAAAGATACTAAAACAGTAAACAAAACATAAGAAACACTTTATAGTTCACCACCTAAAAGTATTGTTTGAGAGATATAATTATTTTTTTTCTGAAATAAACGTTCTATCAAGCTGAGAATCTAACTGGTTAGGAAGACAAAGAAGGAAGTAGGGGTGGGTGAGTTGAAGGGGTATTTATAAGAATACTCCAGCCTTGAGATTTGAAACAATTGAGTTTTATATAAAATCCATTCTGCGATTATTTTCATTCAACAATGGAAAATCATTATTTATTTTACTGTTGTTAATGATTTATCATTTATTTAAATAAGAAAAAATTCTAACAAGTTGGCCAACAAAAATATCTAATCACTTGGAACGTTTGGTCATTAGTACACAAACGAGGGTTCGGTGTTAATGAGAGGATATATTTTGCATTTTCCTAGAAGCTTGGATTAGTGAAGCATTTGATACGTATTCATACCCATTATGAAGCGAGATTAATAGTCCCGAATAACAGGCCTGATTTCAATAGTAAAGTGTTTTTGAATGAAAATGTAATTAATTCTATATAACATTGATACATTACCTCAAGTCCTGTGTCCTCATTAATTCAAACTAATTTAGCTAAAGGTTAGCTAAAATCATAAAGCTAGAATCATAAAGGTTTCATATGTTTCATAAAGGAGGACTGCTCCCTATATAAACATATTTCATGGCTTGAGAATTGATAGAAAAACCCAGACTATAATGGGATAACACCACAAATATAGATAAAATACAAACTTTTCTTAAACATAATATTATGTACAATAAGATATAATATTTATATGAAAAAAAAAATACTAAACCAAAAGAAAGCGGACGCTGATGACCATAAATGTTGTGGGTCTTTAAACACTAAAACCTCACCTCATAAAGGTTTCTAATCATAAATTACGCCAAGAGTAAATCATTTGATAAAGGTCACTCAATAAATCTAAAAGAAAATTATTATTTATTATATACCTGCAAAAAACCGAAAATCAAGATATCAACGCAAATAATCAATATGAATTATTTTAAATCTTAGTAAATAAGATACGATTAATTACTCATTTTTATTAACTTCGGTTTTAATTTATTATTATTAGAATTTACCAAGCTCATAATTTATTTTATTTATTTTTTAAAATTCTTCTATTCCTTTTATTTTACTCTAAGGCGCCGAAAAATCATATTTCATATCCTTTATTTTTATTCTAAAGCATAAAGGCTCATGCATTAATGAGTTTATTTAAGTATTTTGATTACATTACAAATCAGAATAGTTAAATAAATATACATCGTTTAAGAATAATATAATAAACCCGAAAATACAAAGATCGTTTAATATATTTTCTTTATTGAATTTCACTGGTATTAAAAATAAAAATGCGTATGCCACTATAACCAATGAAGGGATCTTGGGTGATGAACCCGGTAGAGACTGTAATGTTTCTAGAAAAAGGATTGTGCAGGGTAGTGCTTTAGGCGAGATCTAGCTCGACCGCCAAAGTTTTTCCTCAATTAAGGGTATCTACTTTATAGAGGTTGGGTGAGCTCCAAGAGGGTCAGCAGATCTCACAGGCTCCATCTGTGACTGTTATCAGATAAAATAATTGTATCTCATTAAATAAATGATAATTCATTTTTTCATATCTAAAATGTTTATCTACAGTACCCTTTTTTTCTTTTATACTCTGTTAAAAGAGCAAAACTCCATTTTTAAATAACTAATATTTAAATTCCATATCGTAACATGTAATACATATATGGCAATGCATAATCACCGACAAAAAAGAAAATTTCAATTATATCAAATAAAAACAGGAGCTACTACTTATGTAAAAAAACCCTGATGTTAACAAATAATATGATTTATATTTTTAATAAAACTACAATATTTGTAATAACATTGGGCTAAGGCAACAACGGATTGGTATCCAATACACCGCACTAGGAGAAGAGGGAGACCAGCTACGAGATGGCGGGACGACATACAAAACTTCATATGAGTATTATGGCACCGTTCTGCTTGGAACAGACGTAGCTGGGGTAAATTGGGAGAGGCTTATGCCCAAAGAAGAGCCTTTTTTTCTTTTTAAAAAAAACCTTGTAAATACAAAAACCATCTAAAAATTGTACATAGAAGAAAGAGGAAAAAATAAAGCTTATTATTATTATTATTATTTGTAATATATCTAAGTTGGACGTCAACGTGGTGCACAACTTAAATATACAACACCTGAAATTTTAGGTTTGGAGAAGTCTAAACCTTATTGAGAGAAGATGGGAAGAAACATATATAAACACAATATATTTTCTTTTCTTTTTTTTATATATCTAAATCATCCTAAATTTATTAGCCATGATTCGAGATTGTTCATAAAAAGTTAGTTGCTTGCTTTTGTAAAATTGCATAACATATCGTCATCATCCAAGTATTTAGTTTATAAATAGACTCTTATTAATTCATAAAGAACGTAATATTATACCATTAACTATATTATTATACTATATCAAACATAAAAAATATAAAAAAAGCCTGTACCACTATAACCCGTGAAGTGTCTGAGGTTCAGTACAAGGTAGAGATTCTACTGTTTCATGGACAACGGTTCTGCAAGGAGGTGACTTTTCCTAGGGTACGCTCAATCGCCAGATTTTCAATATTTTATAGAGACTGGGTGAGCCCCAGGCGGGTCCCAGATCCTATATGATACATCTCCGGATGAAACAGACTAAATAAAAAGTACTGCCTTGCACCGGGATATGAACCAGAAATTCCAGCATGGCAACTCAGTGCTCTACCACTGAGCCACTCCGCTCCCTAATACATTAAACACAACTAGGTAAAATGTTCGAACAATAAATATTTAACCGGTTTAATTAGTTCTTTTCATTACTTGATGAATCCTTAGTTCACATGTTTGAGATTATTTATCACTGAGTTTCTTTACAAATGAATCTTTTTGGTGGTTTGTCAATTCGGATAAAATCTGGGTTAAAGCTCTTCATCTGGGTTCATTTAAAGGCTAAGAGGTCTTTCCTACTTATCTGTGAAAGCTTTACTTTCAGAGTTCTCAATCCCGAATATTTAGGAACTGCTTTTATTACTCAGGGTGTTCCTTTTTTTCTCTCACTATGCCAAAAAAAATGTCGTGTGTGTTTATTTACGATCCTTCAAAAACTTCAATTATGTAAATTTTGTACATATTCAACATTGAGTTAAACTAAAAATTTGTAGGGATAAATGGTAAAAAAAATATACCACTTTGAAGGCGCAGACACTGTTTTATACATACCTCTTAAAACATTTAAAAAAATAGTTTTCAATAAAGTAATTTTTAAGTAACAGCGTAATTTCATTTTTTAATATATTCCCTTGTATTCTCGTTTCTGTATTTTTGTTTCTTTTGTCTTCAAATTTGGACGTAAACTGAATATTTCCATACATATACTATGCTATTTTATGTCAACAAATTCTTTTTTCGTACAACTAAATGAAGAAAAAATAAAGTTGGAAAATTGGTATGGATGACCTCGAAGAATTATCTCACGTAACATTTTGTATACTTAGAAATAATTATATTATATATTTTAATTAAAGCTATTATGAGCTGTTATTTTTGATGGTGGTACACGTCAATTTTTCCATATTCGTGATATGTAAAGTTTTCTGTTTGAATTAGTTTGAAAATATGTGAGAACGGACCAATGTCTTTATCATTTAGCTCTTAGTAAAGAGTTGTGGTGATCACATAGATATATGGATGAGTTAGGTATTATTTAAAGGTAGAACGATTAGGAATGTTTAATTATGTATAATTAGTTATATATTAGTGATAAGTATATTGATTGTTGTTAGGTGTACAATGTATTCATTTAATGTAATGGAGTTTATTATAATTGGAATTATATATCGAATGTATAGAATTAAGTATTAAGTATCCGACGCTGTGGATTGTATATTAATACGGATTCAAGTTTAGATCAGGATGTATACATTTTTCGCATTTGCGGGATAAGTTTATGCCGCCGTTTATTGGCTGACGAAAGAAAGTGGGCGGTAAAGGTGTGGTGGAGGGGATGGCGTAAGCCTGTAGAGGCATAATTTGTTGGATCTCGTCCACTCGTTTCGCAAGTTCATCCATTTTTACCATTGTATAAATTATTTAAATTTTAGCCCTCAAAAAAATAATAATTTCACTAATTTAATCACCTTTTTATTTATTTAAACCACGCTCTGCTACCAATTGTATACATTCTCAAAATATATATATATACATAAACACTACGACATGCAATGACTTATTAAATTAAATACAATTATACAATTATTTCTAATACAAGCCTTATATGGATCTGAGAAGAGTAGGAGGTAAGAGTCTAGACTGACGGGCGTACAGGATCAGAGTGAAGTCTCTGTCGTCCAACAAATTATGCCTCTACAGGCTTACGCCAACCCCTCCACCACACCTTTACCTACCACTTTCTTTCGTCAGCCAATAAACGGCGGCATAAACTTATCCCGCAAATGCGAAAAATGTATACATCCTGGTCTAAAGTTGAATCCGTGTTAATATACAATCCACAGCGTCGGATACTTAATACTTAATTCTATACATTCGATATATAATTCCAATTATAATAAACTCCATTACATTAAATGAATACATTGTACACCTAACAACAATCAATATACTTATCACTAATATATAACTAATTATACATAATTAAACATTCCTAATCGTTCTACCTTTAAATAATACCTAACTCATCCATATATCTACGTGATCACCACAGAGTGATGTTCTATGTGTGATGTCTAACCCAATACACTTTTTAAATTGTATTATGAAATAATAATCCATAAAATTATTCTTAAAAATAGACTATAGAACGAATACAACTTTCAAAAATAACAGCTCATTTATTGGCTAACTAATTTCACTCTGAATTTAGATATTTCATTATTTATATTGTTCCTCATTAAATAAATTTTTCAAGAATTATCATAATAACTAGATATTTACTTCTACTTTCAAAATTGTTTCAACTTGACTACTTTAATATATATAATAATACATAGTTGATATTAATGCACAGTGTTGATTTGTGTGATTTCTTTTTAGACGTGCTTCTACATTGAGTCATATAATAATATTTTTAGCGGTAACCCCATAAAACTATCACTTTCTATTAAAATATTAATTATGTAAGTACAAGTATTTACTATATTTAAATTAATTACTTTTTTGACATTCTTATTGTTATATTTAATTTCAACATATTGGCTAACTTATATCGTTAAGAAAACAACCGTTTAAATTAAACTTTATTACTTATTATGATTCTCATTTAATACATTTTCCAAATGTTAAATAAGTCACTAGATAATTCTAATATGTTAGTCTTCAGTTAACTCCATTATTATATATTTTTTGGAATTGAATATCGATATTTCGTTGATATTAGTGCAAAGAAAGTCGATGCGAGTGATTTTTTATTTATTTATCTTTATATATCCTGATATAAAGATAAATAAATAATATATATATATATATATATATATATATATATATATATATATATATGTATATATTATTTTTATTTTTCCCTTCACGCAGTACCCCTACGCGAAGGACGTTTATTGTTCTGCATGTTCCGTACATTTATAGTACATTACATACAATTGTACTTTCATGTTGTTTTTTTCTATTGTTTACATTTTTTTGTATTATTTATATATAAAACTAAACGTTAAATTGAAAATACATCATTAAAAAACAAAACTTAAACATAATAATTGATCATAGTAAATATTAAGCCAGTTTAACAAAAAAAAGAAATAGGAAATAACACAAAATTACAACAAAGTAATTGAAAACAAAACTAAAATCCTTGTTCACTTATAATATTGATTTCGTGTAGTGACGATTAACCACACTGCTTTAGCAAACACCTTGAATTGCTAAAAAATAATTCCAGTATAAGTACTTAACTCTGATTGGCCAACTGTCCTTCTGCGTCACATGGTTGATAAGTTTAGTCCTTGGTTCATCGGTTAGTCTGCAGTCATATATAGCTTGATTGTTTGTGCAATTAGGTCCAAGTCTGTATTTCTTTACATCAGTCAATACACCGTCTTCAAACAATACCGCTGCACATCCCACATTTCCACAATCTTTACTACCGTCTGTATAAATTTCTGTTTCAGCATAATCTTCTTTTGTAGGTTGTTTGATTTCTGGGAAATGTGCAGGATGCTTCCAATTTTTATAGTTAATAGGTCGTTCAACGTAATCGGCAAGTATCCCGTCACAGTCTTGGTTAGTCCGAAGTAAGGTATATAATGTAGTGTACTGTTGAGCAATCAAGTCGATGGGGATCAGTTTTGCAAGTACACAGGCTGCTTCATAAGATAATGTCTTAAAACCTTTTACTATTTTGATTGCCATTAATCTCTGTACATGTCGAAGTTTCCGTAAATTGTATTTTCTCTGCAGTCCTGAGTGCCAGATGTTAATAGCATACGTTAGTATTGGTAATATGGCTCCTTTGTAGAGTATTCTTAATGCTTAGTCCCCATGTATTCCTAGCTGCTATCGATTATATATATAATCGCTCCATATTACTCAATTCCTACAAAGAAATTTATTTTATTTATTCAAGAAAATGTTTGTAATACAGTATAATAATAGTATACGCAGTACATAAATTACAAACTCTGCTTCTAACCGGGAGTATTTTTAATATTTTCAATTTTCTACTTTTTTCTTATTGGCTCCACCTGCCTTTGCCATTAGGGTTATTACTTACTTTGAGTTTTTCCCAGTTTTATTATTTCTAACGAGATTCCTCTGCAGTGAGTTCTTTATTCAAATAACATTCTATCGGCTATGTACACCAGTATTCACCTAACAATTTTGAGAATATAAAATTCTTATCGATAAACTATTTCTTTATTTTCACTATGAGCTTCATTTTTATTCTAGATTACTGAGAGGTCTGCTGAAGATCGCGGATTCAAATCCGGTTGTGGCAAATAAATTATTTAATCTGTTCACAGCAATGTATCATCACTCTTTACTAAGTGATAAAAACATTAGCCCGTGTGCCCATATTTTTAAATCAATTCAAATGGAAACCCATACATATCGCGAATATGAAAAAATAGACTTATATCACTTACAAAAATAACAACTCATTCTGTCTTAAACTAATTTATATTTAAAAAAAGATTTAATTTCTTACTATACAGCATATCACCTGAGATAATGTATGGGACCCTGTGGGATATCCAGGCCTTCCTGTGGCTCATCCACCCTCTAAAAAGTGGTTAATCTTATTGAGGAAAGTCCCTGGCGGTTGAGCGTGATCTCGGGCAATTCACTACCCTGTACAACTTTTGTTTTAGAAACAGCAGGCTCTACCATGGGTTGTAGTAGTACAGGTATTTTTACATACTAATCGTTTGTTGTATAAAGATTTATCTTAACATTTTAATATTATATTAGTAAACTATATAATTAATAATTGTTTTTTTTTTTCGTTAAATCAGACGGGTGAGTACCATAAAATTATATTCTCGAATTTTAAAAAGTCCATCATCTAGCCAAGTTCCAAGCGCACACCATTGAGCAGATGGGTAGAAACAAAGCCACGGCTTTTATCTCTTTAGATTGCACTCAGGCCTTTGACAGTGTGTCTCACCCACTGCTACTCCGACGCCTAGAAGAGTTTAGCTTTCCAGCCTCGCTATGCCGTCTGATCCGAAGCTATCTTAGTGGAAGATCTTTCGTCGTACGAGTCGGGGACAGTTACTCGACTTCTGGCACCACCTCATGTGGAGTACCTCAAGGGTCTGTGCTAGGGCCACTGATGTTCGTGATATACACAGCACCGGTGGTCTCGACTAAGCATGAAGGAGTGGTAGTAGCATCCTTTGCGGACGACATAGGGATATACGCTTCCAGCGCCAACGCCCGGCATGCCCTTAAAAAGGCACAAAGGGCGTCGGTCCCAATCGTTGATGATTTGAAACTGAGTGGCATCAGGGTGAATCCGTCCAAGACGGACGCCATCGTGATGTCATATCAGCAAGGTAAAAAACGCCTACCGGCGACCTTCACGATTAAAGGTGAAGATCTCCGCGTATCGAACAATTTACTCTACCTTGGCGTCACTCTAGATAGGCACTTCACCTTCTCGAGTCACGTCAGGCAGAGGCTGAAGTTGGCCCGATATAAGTCCCATAGGCTCTACCACCTGCTCTGCTCTCAGCAGCTCTCGCTGCGGCTTAAATGCCAGATATACAAATCTGTCATTAGACCCACGCTGCTCCATGGTGCGCCGCTACTTAAGCACCTCTTTAAATCCAACCTCCGAGCCCTACAACAATTCCAGTCCTCTATCCTGAGGCGCAAAGTGAGAGGCACGTCGCTTGAAAAAGCTCGAAGCACTAAATTGCACGAGGAACTAAAAATTCCGTCGATCATTAATTACATTAGCCAGAGGCACCTCAAATTCTTTGAGAGGCTAAAAGCGTGTGTTTTTTTTTTTTTTTTTTTTTTTTTTTTTTTTTTTTTTTTTTTTTTTTTTTTTTTTTTTTTTTTTTTTTTTTTTTTTTTCGGATCCCTCAGTAAACGAAAACATGAAACACAATAAAACAAGTAATTAGTAATGTACTTATATCTTAAAATTATCCTTATTCTACTAAAAGTAATGGAAGGTGTACTGATTTGAAAAGTAATAAAATTATCCATTTTCAGGTAAAAAATTATCTGAAGGTGAGGGGCCTTCTCTAGTTGAGTAACTTACAGACTAAACTAATACTAAAACTTATAGTTAAAAGGAGAGTTGAGGGGGGGGGGGTCGCAGGAGGATAGAGGAAAGGAAAGGAGGCAGGAGAGGATCTAGGAAATATGAAGGGGGGGGAAATTAGGATGTGATGTTGACGGGGTTTAGGGGCCCCTTCCTACCCTGCCACCTAGCAGGAAGGGGGGATGGGGTTATTGCTCGGAAGAGTGGGTTGTGTGATGCAGGGAGGTTGTCAAAGAATTTCAAGTGACACCTAGTGATGTGAGTCTGTACAGTGTTTAACTGTAGTTCGTTGTGTATGTGTTCCATGTTGCGTCTTTCTAATGTAGTGCCTCTCGTGATCTTCTGTAGGATGCTGTTTTGGTATGTCTGTAGTGACTTCAGGGCTGACGGAAATAGGTAATGAAGGAGTGGGGCTCCGTGTAGTAGTGTGGGTCTGAGGACTGCTTTGTAAAGTAGGATCTTGAGTCTGAGTGACAGCCCCGGTGAGTAGAGTAAGTGTCTGAGTTGATTGGCTGTGGCTCGTGCTATGTGTATTCTGTGTTGTGTGTGAGCTGTGAATGAAAGGTGTGATTCGAGTTTCATGCCTAGGTATGTGAGTTGATTTTTGTTTTGTATTGTTTGTCCGTTTAGTGTTGGTTGTGTTTTAAGTGTTTTCCTGTAAGAGAAAGTGATGGCGTCTGTTTTGTGTGTGTTAATGTGTATGTTTATGTCTTGTAGCTGTTCTGTGATCAGTTGGGCTGCTTGTTGGGCCTTGCGCATGGCGTGATCCGCATTCATGCTAGCAGTGTATATTGCTATGTCATCAGCATAGGCGGCGATTTGCACGTTATCTATTTTTTGCCCCACTATTTGGGCAGTATAAATGTTAAATAATATCGGCGCAAGGACCGAGCCCTGGGGGACCCCACAAGTGACTGGGCGTTTTGTAGAGAGTTCAGTTTTGACACGGACAGAGAAAGTCCGGCCACTGAGGTATGAGCCTATTATATCAACCAATTGGTCTGGGAAGTGGTGAAGCCTGAGTTTTTCTATCAGAATAGAGTGGGATACAGAATCGAATGCTTGAGTGCAGTCGAGGGATATCATTGCTGTAGCGAGGTTTTTGTTTAGGTTGTGAGCTGTATCATGTTGTAATTTCGCTACGTGGTGATAGCAGCTTACTCCGCGAGAGAACCCCGTTTGCTCAGGGGGTATAATGTCATGTGTTTCGCAGTGTTTGCGGATGTGTATTATAACTAATTTCTCATATATTTTTGAGATGTGGTTGAGGAGGCTGATAGGCCGGTATTCTTCCGGTACAGCTCCTCGTTTTTTGGGTTTTAGGAGTGGAACAACAATAGCATGTTTCCACTCCGTTGGGAAGTATTTAAGGCGTGAGCATGAGTTGTAGATATTTAAGAGAAACATGAGGGGTTTCCTAGGTAATTGTTTGTATAGGACATAAGGGGTGTTGTCCTTTCCAGAAGATTTGTTTCCCTTAGTATTTCTCAGAATTGCAGTCAGTTCTTTATATGTTGAGAATATGATGTTCTCTGAGCTAACGCTCAGAGGGCGGTGTTGGTATGGTGTGTTTGTTCGTGCTGAGTCACGTTCAACGTAATAGTCGGCGAGTATAGTAGCCTGATCTGCGGGAGTGAGAAGCTCATCGCCACGGTGGATTTTGACCGATTTGGTCTTTGTGTTGTGACTCCTGACTAATTTCCAGAAGTTATGAGGATCGTAGTGAGTCCGGCGTAGTTGGTCATGCCATATGGAGGTTTTCCACTGCGACATTAGGGATGTGATTTGTCTGGTCATGTTGTTTATTATGGGTCTGTAAGTAGGATCTTTTGTCCTGTACCAACAGTTCTTTATGTTGTTACGTTGTTTTATGAGAGCGAGTATGTGTTGTGGTGGTTTGCGTAGGTGTATGGGTGTTGGGTTAAATGTAGGTATAGAGGCTGATGCTGCGTCTTGTATGGTGGTGAATAGTGTGTTTATGGCTATGTCAACGTGTTCTATGGTTGTAAGTGGGGTGATGTTTGGTATGTTTGTGTGGACTAGTTTTTTGTACTGTTTCCAGTCAGCTAGTTTGAAGTTGTATTTGTAGTCAGTAGGTGGAGTTGTTGTTGCGTTTCTACCAAGTTCGTAGAGTACGGGAATGTGGTCGTTGTCACTGAAGTCTATTGTGATGCAGTTTGTAAATCTGTGTGCCTGTTGTGTGAGGAGCAGGTCTAGAGTGGAAGTGTATGAAGGGTTCGAGTGGTGTCTGTAAGTGTGAGCGTTGGGGTGTATGATTGTGTATTTTGTTTTTGTTAAGTGGTTGCCTAGTGCGTTGGGTTTCGTACAGTTCCATGTGTGGTGTTTGGCGTTTAGGTCACCTAGGATGATATGTTGTCTGTCAGTTTCGTTTTCTCGAAGTAGTGTTTTGATAGTGTCAAGTTTGGCGTTCGGTTTTCTGTAAATGCAAGTCAGTTTGTAATTATGTTTAAGTCTGACAAGTACTGTGATAGCTGTGTGTTTGTCATCGTTGAGTGTGTTGTTGTTTATTAGTCTGGAGGGGACGTCGTTGCGCACTAATAGTGCTACACCTCCATGCTTAGTTTGTGAGTCAAGTCTGTATATGTAGTAGCCTCTAAAGTATACGTGTGTATGTCCGTTTAGTTTTGTGTCTGTAAGTGCGACAACGGAGGGCCTATAAGAGGCCAGGAGGGTTTCTAGCTCGAGCTTTCGCTTAACGAGCCCTGTAATGTTGTAATTGATGATAGAATGTCTATCCATGTCGAGGACTGAAAGAATTTTGAAGCACGACGTTGAGTGTGCCCATTAATGTCATAAACATTTCTTTCATGTCCTTGAACATGTTTATGAGCTCGCTAGCCCATACGGGTTTCTCATCCTGATTAGGATTTTTGGGGGGAGGGATGGTACCTGAAAAAGTGACCCCTGCAAAAGAATGCGGGTCAGATTTTGTGGCACTATTAGTGCTTTGTTGATTTTTGTTGTTGTCTTGCTGGACAACAATTTTATTTTGAACTTTTGATTTTATAAGTTCTATTCTTTTTGCGCAATTGCGATATGAGGCCACATGTGGACCTCCACAGTTTGCGCATTTGGGGGGGGCTGTTTTGGGACAGTCATTAGTGTCGTGGTTTTCACCACAACGGACGCATTTAACAATGCGCCCACAGTAATTTTTGGTGTGGCCAAACTCCTGGCAAGAATGGCATTGCCTGGGGCCATTTATATTTTTCATTTTCTCTACACTGTACCCCATATAATCAATAGGGCCCAGTTTAGAGATTTTTTCAAGGGTTACATCAGAGTTGGTAGTAACTACGATGTTGCTTAGTAATCGTTTGTGTCCGTGTTCGTCGGTTTTTGTCATCCTCCAAATATTTTGGAAACCTGGTAAGTTGGCCTCTAGATGACTTTTTATAGATTCTATAGGGTGATCTATGTCGAAACCCTTGAGAATGTACCTTCTTAGAGGTTTGGTACCTCTAGGAGCATAAGAGTGGTAACTAATATTGTTGGCACCGTCAAGTAGACCAACAACAGTCTTAAAGTCGTCATTTGTTTGTAGGAAAATTTTATTTTCGGTCTTATTTGACCGAATAAAAAAAGATGCTATTCCAGCATCAATTAGTTGGCGTCTGATAGCCACGGCCGACATAGCCGGTCTGATTACTATAGGTGCCGGCTTGTGTGTGTTTTGTGGTGTGGTGGGTGTATTTGTATTGTTGTTAGTTGAAGTTGAAGGTTGATTGCTCAATACGGTGAAGGAGTTTTTAGTAATAGTCGGGGTTATGTCGGGTCTCGGGATGTAATTCATGGCTTTTTTAGCCTGTACGAGTTGAAAACCTTCAGAGTCGATCTGTGTTCTTTTTAGTTTAGACTTAATACGTGGTTGTATAAGTGTATTTTGTGTTGTATTTTGTGGTGTATTAGTAGGAGGTGTGTTGTCAGAGTCCATGGCCATGTCCGGGGGGTTCGTCATCGTAACAATGGGTTAGTAAACAAAAGTAAATAAATTAAAAACAGCTATCTACTCACTGATAAAATTAAAATTGCATGCACTTATTAATATAAAATGATTCAAATAACAATAATTAAAATCTGTACTCACATTTTAGAGTGTTTTGAAAAACACGCTAAAAAGCCGTTAAAAAGCCGTTACGCCACGTGGTAAGGGACGCTATGAAGACGCTAGGCGATGTTCACTATACGGCGGCCAATCACAGACTCTAAAAGCGTGTGAAAACCCATTATTCAAAGATATAGTCCCCCCTCCCAGACCTGGGAGGTGGCAAGGCAGTGCCCCTATGGTCGACGTGCTCTCATTGGCCTAGGGATGGGGTCTGGACCCTCTAGTCCAATCACCCACTTCCTTTTCTTCCTTCCTCTGCCCCTTTCTTATTTCTTCCTATCTCCTACTCCGAAAAGCGGTCTCTCGCCGATTTTGAACTGTATCGAGCCAGCGGCCTAGTGCCAGTTTAGAGAAAACGCCTTAAGCGGTCTCATACCTTGTAAATACTTATAATACCTCCGGGTAAATGAAGTACCTATGATGTATGCATATTTATTGATTTGTAAATAAAATGTATATATTGTAAATTATTAAAAAAAAAAAAAAAAAAAAAAAAAAAAAAAAAAAAAAAAAATGAGATTTGAAACAAAAAAAAAAAAAAAAAAAAAAAAAAAAAAAAAAAAAAAAAAGTCCATTGACACACGTCCAATAGGCTCTATCTGCTCACTTCACCCTAACTTTCGTTACGTCTTAAATGCCAAATTTATAAATAAATCATTAGACCAACGCTGCTCCATGGTGCGCCGCTCCTTAAACACGTTTATAAAACCACACTAAAAATTCTACAGCAGTTCCAAAACTCCATCCTTAGGCGTATAATCAATGGCACGTCGCTCCAAAGGACTACTAAACTAGGCTATACTAAAATCTATGAGGAGCTGAAACTCCCGTCTATACCGGACCAAATTAGCCGGAGGCACATCAAATTTTTTGATGGGCTGAAGGGGTGTAGTAACCCACTCTTTAGAGACATAGTTCTCCCTCCCAGACCTGGGAGGTGGCAAGGCGTGCTCTCATTGGCCTAAGGATGGGGTGAGGACTCCCTTGTCCTAACCTTCCTTCCTTCCTCTCCCCTTTCTTCTTCCTATCACCTAATCCCGTAAAGCGGTCTCTCCCTGCTTTGTATGTATAGAGTCAGCGGCCTTGTGCCGGTTTAGAGAACCCGCCTTCAGCGTACTTAGACTATACATCTATAATTACTTAAAATACCTTCGGGTAGAATAAGTGTTGTAATTAATTATTATTAGCATATATATATTCTATGTATATTATTATTTATTGTATATATATATTGTATTGTTGATATTTTTCTTTGAATAAACTGAGATTTGAAACGAAAAAAGTCCATTATCGTCACTTTAATTATTCACTGCATACGTAACCGCTTTAAAACTTCTTTTAATCGTATACAAATAACGCATTTCTCTAAAATAAACTCACAATACTTAATTAATTAACCTAAATTAATCTTTCCTCAAATAGCTTAGATATAATTGTGTGTCGATGGCTAAACTTGGAACTCGCCACTGAAGCAGACAACAGTGAACGTCCGACGTCAAAGAAAATGCCGCGTATGAAGCACAAAGGAATAATCGAGGCAACTTTATAGGTCAATGATTGCCCATCTAAAATAATTACGTCCTCGAACGTGGGACTCGAGCCGACACCTTGAAATTAAACGGTGTGGGCGTAACGGAATGGCTATTCTAGCATCAGAAGAACAAGGTAGGAGTGGATGTCGCCACTTCAATGGTTAACCAACTATCAATGTCACCATCGATAATAATCTTTTCCTGGCTTTTCCACGCTTTAACGTTACGTTTTAGAATCACTTTTATTTATAAATTCAAGTATTAAAAGAACTTTCTTTCCACGACTTCAAACTATTAATATTATATATAATTTTTTATAATTATTGGTCATTTTTTATGAGTTATAAATATTTTTATTTTTTAAAGAGAAAAGATAGGCCCTCGACCGGGATTTGAACCCGGAACCTTTGTCTTACCGTTTGGCAGAGCGATGTCACGGTAAGACAAAGGTTCCGGGTTCAAATCCCGGTCGAGGGCCTATCTTTTCTCTTTAAAAAATAAAAATATTAATATTATATGTTATAATGATTTGTTTAAGAAACAGAACGGTTCACTACCTGAATTTGTTTAGAAAGCTGAAAAGTATTCAGGATGGCCTATTTTATTTATGGAGCGGAATGGTCTGAGTTGCCGTTCCGAAGATTCTAGGTTCAAAACAGCCGAGAATGGATTCTTTGGAGTCTTGGACCCACCTGGGGCCATCTAGCCTCTATAATTTACGCAAAATAAGGTAAAAACCTACCTTACTGCACAGTTTCGACCACGTACTGAACCCAAGACTTTTCATAAATTGTAGTGGCACAGTTTATTTTTTCTTATTTATTTATTACTTTACTGACATAAAAGGATCTCCGTATCCTTAAAAATTCAACTATATCAAATTTTTTTACTGTTGAACAACTGAATGCATATTTGTGATATAAATAAATTTTCATAAGTAGAGCCATTAAGATGCAATGAGTGCAGATCCTTTTAATATATTAAGAACTTCTAAAGTATTAAGAAGTTTATTATATAAATAAATATATTTTTTTATAGTGATCGCAGTTTTACTATATTTAATATTTTAGAGGAGCTTTTAAAATTTTCTGTTGTTAAGTTGTAACTTGGAATCGAGGATAAAGTAGTTTATTTATTGCTGTCAGTATTTTGCGATCTTTCTTATTTATTTAGAGACTAACAAGATAGGTTATATTCTTTTCACCCTATCTTGCTGTTCAGGAGAGAAAAACAAAACAAGGCAACCAATAACAGTAGTTTGCTAAACTACTTAATCAGTGACGGTTGAGATTCATATAGTGCATTCACTGCAAAAAATAAATCACTCAACGGTGGTAGGATTCTCACCAGAGCCGCAGAAATCTCCGGGATTGTGATAACTTGGCGCCATAACACTTCCAGCCTCTAGGGTATTTTATTTAATTCTACATCATAGGTTCCAATATCTTTTTAACTTTATACTTTACAAATGATTACCCCTCACTGTTAGCTTAATTAACATCCGTACTACAAATCTAGGCATCACTGTTGGCCAAATGCTATCAGGAGAATTCCAAATCGGCTACATTTTCCGTCAAGGCATTACATATACCGTACCTTTGAATTGTTCTATAGCTTGCTCCTTTTTCTTCTACAACCAAAATAAAAGCTACTATGAGTCCTCATTTCTTCAATCTGACATTGACAATAGCTGTATGACATACTGTTCTCTCATGCTTGAGAAAAATATAAAGAACTGTTTATATGAAGTGTCTTCGATACCTCGCGAAGCTTCTGTGAGTCACAACTATAATGGAAGTAAAAATTACTCTGTTCTTCCTTCTGTAGACATAAGTTTATACAATCTTGCATCTTGATTGGTAAAAAGAGTCCAGTGTGTACACTTACTTCGTGTGACGAGTCATGTGGTTTGAAACGGCATGAACTGTTAATTTAAAGCTCATATCATGATGACAGGTAGAGAAAGACATTGGCACTTTATAATACAATTAGACATGTAGGTTCAAGGACTAAGATAGTATACACAGCAGTAAGCTGAGTTTCTGTTAGACTTGAAACATGTATTTCAATGCATTACTCAAGACTTCACGAAAGACTCCTTACAAACAAGTGGGATCATTGACAATGAATTCCCATAATCTTACTGATAAGTATTCAGCAATATATGTATTAATTCTTCCTTTATAACCAATATTTACGATGGCTGCTAAAGTAGTCGGATGTTTCCAAGAGCCCAAAGTGATAGGCCGCATCTCGAATATGTTTCCCATATGAGAAGTTTACAGTACTACCACTGAGTGTCCCCAGAGCTCTATTAGATGAAATCATAATTTTCCATATCGGAAACATAATAATATTAATAAAGATTATATTAATGAAAAAAACGAAACAAAAACTTATAAATGAAATTGTATTATCGTTCAGGGCACTGTACAGAAGGGCTTTAATGGAGAAGGGCAAAACTTGTTTAAAAAAATTAAACTTCCTAATGAGTTTCATTTCCCAGTCACTTGAATATATTTACAGGCGTATTTGCTGACTAAGCCCATTCTGATAACAAAGTATTGCCAGTTTATTTAAATAGTCTTGAAAACTGCTTGCTTAAGAGTGTTTTATTCTCTAAAGAGACATGATTAAGAAATTTCAATTTGAGATTCATTACAAAAGACTATGAACTGTTGTTAAGACATTAGACATATAATATTTACAATATGACTAATTAAAATAAAAGTTATGATGCATATAATATTTAATATTCTGAATACCTGTTTTAAATGATATTCAAACCAGCCTCAGATTAATTATTATTCCTGCAATTAGCCAGAAGAAACTTGTTAAATTTCTTCTATATCTTTGAATAACTATATTAGTGTATTATCTTAATTAATATACTAGTAGCCTGCCTAATATAATCGGGAAATTTATTTTTTAGTAGCAACAAAAAAAAATTATCGAGGGACTTCAGTCCAAAACCTAGTAGGGAAAAATTATAATAGAGATAAAAGTTAATATATTCTTTGTGATTCCTGGTCAATCATGTTCTTAAGTGTGTCTAGATTCATTTTATCAGGTCTCCCTTAGTAATAAATGACATGATGGGAGTTGAATCTGCAATATTACCCCACTGCAGACACAGAACTATAAGGCATTCTTCTTATAGGAAGTAGTTTTAATTAACAATGTTTCTTGTAGATTATTAGGTTTAAAAACTACTCAGTAAAATTAAAAACATTAGTAAATTAGATAAAACTTTAAGTGTTTTAGTAATTAGATTATATTCAATTCTTAAAAATAAACAAAAACAAAAATGGTTTTGTATCTTTCTTTAGCAAACTTTAGTAAGGTCTTTTATCTTACTTATACTATTTAAAAATGAAACAATAAAGAATAGGAAAAATGGTAAATTAATCAAAAGTGTTAAAAATTATATAGTCAGAACTTAAATCACTGACAGGGTGTAATGTTGAAGTAATTCCTCTTTTGTATATTATCTACATTGTTTATAAAGTATTGTATTCTAGACAAACAACACTGTAAAGTGACAGTTGAGATCATGTTAGCATATGTACTATGAGATGCAGATGTGTTCAGTCATTGTGAGTCAATTGGCGTCATTTGATCTGGCTGGATCGTTGTTGGTGTTCGAGGTATTTGTTTGTGTCTATATATGTTCATATAGTGCATGTATCCTATAAATCTGGGCTCGTATTGCTTTAACTTGTACTGTTGTTACAATCCTACACTTTTTCACCTTTTTACTCTCTATGTTAAAATGTAATACAATCATAGACATGTAATAGCAATCACCGGGCACATGCCCCCCCCCAGATGGCTTTTTGTGTACTGTGGAGAATCCATTACAGTGCATGCCTATAGGCAAATCATGTGATAATAGTTCATCATAACATCATGTGATACTAACCGAAATAAAATGAGCGAAACTATTGCTTAGATATTTTAATAAACCTTTCTATAAATACTACAAGTGTATTCCTAAGTTATTGTTGATTATTATGCCCATTGTGCTCCACCCAGAAAAAAACCCTGGATCCGCCGTTAAATACAATGAAGACATGATTCTTTTGATTCTTTTAATATAATTATAGTCCAATTCCAGTCCTTTATTATAACAATTTATTCCAATTTCGGTGTAGACCTCAATATTTTTTTCTTACTTTCCACATTAAAATATTAGCATCATCTTTATTACTAGAACTTCTAATTATTTTGAAAACACTATGATAGTGTATTTTGTCAACACTTTTCAAACTCTGACAATTGGTCTTTCTTTTATTCTTATAAATGATATAAGGGAAACTCACAATTTCTTTATTAGACACTCTTGACATGTCTACTGATTCACAGTGTACCAAACATTCCTTAAACAAACACATTCCCTTTTCTCCTGTTGATTTTAAACTTGACCAATTAAGTACAAGTAAATTATCTGCAACTGTGTCTTTCATCTTGTTAAATTTGTCCGAATTTACCTCTTCTTTCTGATTCCATACTTCTGAACTGTTCACTATTTCCTTAATATTTAACTCTTTCATCTTGTTTAATAAATCTGGTTGGTTTGCTTTGACTTCTTTATTAACTTCTTCCAGATAGTCTGTTCCATCTTGATGACTTATTTCTTCCAGATTTATACTTTCACTTAAGTTCATTTCTTCTAATCTGTCTATTTCTTCTACCTCTACTTCTTCACTATAGTTTGTTTCTTCCTTTGTATTATACGTTTCTTCTGTATAACTAATTTCTTCAAGATTTATCTCCTCACTATGGTTTATTTCTTCTATAAAACTAGCTTCTTCCATGTTTAAACAAACTTTAGAAATATTATCAATACTAATAACTTTTGCAGTGGCACCAGAGTCTATCATAAAACAAGCTATCTCTGATGAACAAGGGGCTTCAGCACTGTTATCCAAGTAGGAAGTGGCAGCAGAATTCTTATTTTTTAATTTCGGGCAAACACTTTTAACATGACCTCGACCTTTGCAGTAATAGCAAACAACATTTGATGTTTTTATGGGGTTAGTGACCTTTGAATTCCCATATTTCCAGAATTTATCTTTAGTTCTGTAGGTTGCAAATACATTCTGTGATAGATCATCCTCCCTTCTCATATTTCTCTCATACTCCGACAAAATACAGTTTTTCACATATTCCAAACTAAGTCCTGATTTGTCCTTATTGTACACAATGTCTAATACTGACACCACGGAATCAAACTCTGATGGCATTGCAACAAGTAACTGATTCACTATCTCTTCTTGTTCCAATTTTCCACCAGCCACTCTTACATCAGACGCCATGGATTCAAACTTCTGGAAAAAATCTAGTAGAGGTTGATCATTGTTGTACACCATGTTTCTCCAAGTTCTTTGCAGCATGACAAGAGACTTCATACCTCGTTTTTCATAGGTTGCTAAGAGGGCTTCCATTAATTCCTTTGCAGTCTCCTTCTCTTTAACAGTGGAATAAATATTGTTCGAAAGACTACTAGCAATAATAAGTTTGGCCTTTGCATCCTGATCTATAAAAATTTTAAGTTCCTCCTCCGTCGTGGGGGGCTCTTCATTTAAAAATCTAAGTAAGCCCCAAGCGGCCAACAATAATTTAATTCTTGAGTACCAGATACTAAAGTTGTATCCATCAAATAGTTCAACTGTAACATTCGGAACACATGAACTTGCCATTGTAACACGGACCGTAAGCGTCTAACTTAAACAAAATGGCGTAACACTGAAACTCAAATCAACAAACAACTATTGTTTTGTAAAACTGACTGACCAAAAACGTGTGTCCAAAAAGTTATTTCCAAACAAATAACTAACCACCAGTGTCTGTCCCAAAACTTATATCCAACCCAAAATTCGGCTCTACCGTCAACAAAACATAACAAGTACACATAATCCTACACTGGGCCCATAACCTGTTAAATAAAGAGTAAAAGGTAATAGAGTGCATGGAAACAACAGTACGAGTTATAACGATACAAGCACAGAATTTATTATGATATAAACACTTGACAAGACACTTCACACAAAATGGCTGATGCAGTCCACACAACAAACCGACGCTAACAGAGAGACTCTCAACACAACAAAGGCTGTTGGTGCCAAGACACTGTGGTGCACAGCCAACATGATCTCAACTGCCACTACAGTGTTATCTGTCTATATTACAATATATACATCAGAGGAATTACTTCAACACATGCCCCCCCCCAGATGGCTTTTTGTGTACTGTGGAGAATCCATTACAGTGCATGCCTATAGGCAAATCATGTGATAATAGTTCATCATAACATCATGTGATACTAACCGAAATAAAATGAGCGAAACTATTGCTTAGATATTTTAATAAACCTTTCTATAAATACTACAAGTGTATTCCTAAGTTATTGTTGATTATTATGCCCATTGTGCTCCACCCAGAAAAAAACCCTGGATCCGCCGTTAAATACAATGAAGACATGATTCTTTTGATTCTTTTAATATAATTATAACTTATCTCTACCTAAATTAAATTATTAAAATATTTAAAAATGTAATAAGTATCCTTGAAAACATTGAACAAGAAAGAAGCCATAGTCATTTCAAGATGTAAGTCATTATTTAGTTAAGCATTTGGAAAGAATGTTACCAATTTAAAAAACAACAAACAAATAGTTCTCTCTCAAAATAGAAATATTATAGTAGCATTAAGCTTAATAATATTCCCAAAGAAGCCTGATTAAGATTGTAAACCAATTAACTTATAATTTTATCAAGTCATTGTTGTTGCTATTATCATATCAAAAAATGAAGCAACCAAGGTGTAATAGCCTTTAAAACCAACAGAATTTAATATAGTCATTCATTCATCTGAAGAGTAGAAATTAGGAAATAGAAAAAAAGTGATAATTTCACCGTTTAATAGTTGACATGTACTTTTTTTCAGCTCATGATATAAGAATTCATTAGAAACAGAAAAATTAGTGAATGAGGAAATAAATCGGTTTCACATCAGGTAGATAAGATTAGAAAAAAAACTTTTAAAAATGAATCATAGAAGTCAATGTTAGGAAAAAAAAACTAGATACAGTTGTAGACCTATCTTTATTAAAACACAATGATTCTTATACAAATCTCCTTAAACTATATCAGACAAGCAAAAATAGAACATTTTAAATCTGCTTAAATATACTAGACTTATTTATTTAACATTAATATTGGGATATTTTAGAAACAATGGGTTTAATTGACACAGAAGATAAAATAGATGTATATAATGTTTAAACATTGTATAAATATCTTCTTTTTTTTGTTTAACTTACTAATTCATATCTTTTGTACTATACTTTGTTAGTTGTTATACTTAAATATCCTACATAAATAAAAAAACAATTGATATTAAATCAATTTGGGAATTGATAAATTTTGTTTCAATTATTTTTTTATAACATGAACATTAGCCAACTATAACTTTTGTTCATTGGATAAATTATTGAAAAATCGATCCATCTGTTAGTAAGTTTTCTTTATTTTAACAAGTTTTTACGATTCCTTTTCAATAGAAAATATTAAAGCTTTTTCAATTTTACAACATTGGCAAAATCTGCACAAAATATATATTGATAACTGTGTACAATATGTATTAACTTTCTTTCAAAAATGATTTCAATTTTATCAAACTAGTGCTGTCTGCAGATTTAACAGAAAATTATGAATATTTCACAATTTCATTATTATAGATACATTATAGAGTAACAAACGAACACACAAACACACATACACACACACACACAAATATTAGTTACAATATCAACTTAATATCAATGCCAATCTGCTAACAAAAAAAATAACAACTTCATCGAAATAATATTCAACTGCAATGAACTGCATAATTTATAAAAAGTGACATGGGTATTTTATTATAATATTTAATAATTTTATATAATATATAATTTGAGAATACCCTTTGGTTTCAGAAAGGAAAATACATCATAGCCATTCTCCATATCGTCCCTACCATTTCCAGCTATAGAACGTGAAAAAAACACAGTCTTCGTTTTCGACTAATAGCAGTTGCTGTAGGATTGATAATTGATATAAAATTCATATAGGGGCACCTATCAGTAACAAAAAAATGTAAAACGAATGTCATTGGTTTGATTATAGGTACTAATTTTTATTGAACCTTGAAACTGTTTTTTTTTTAATTCTCCTCAAAAGTACAGATTTTCACATTCGATAGTTTGAAATGGTAGGGATGATATATTCTTATATTCTTTTGTTTGGTTTTCAGGTCTAGACCTGGGAAGAAGGATGCATTTTGAATGCTAAAAAATAATGATCCCACTTATTTCATAATTATGAATTGAATAAGACTACTTAAAATCTAATCTAGGACTTAAATTAATCTTTAGTAATTTAGAGTAACATTAATTGAAGACTTTATTTGAAGTTTTTAATAGAGATGATGTCTTGAACTGAATCAGAACTACTAAGTATGTAACCGTGTCTGAAACAAACTGGAAAAGCATTTTAAGTAATGTTTCATTTATTTTAAACTATGTTAGACAGAAGACGTACCTTGACAAAAAGGTTTCTATCGATGACTATATAACCCAGGAAATGAATAATTGGTGGATTTGCCATCATCGTTTGAAGAAGAAAGGTCATCTGATAATAGAAGTTAAATATATGAATCAGATTTTCTAGACTTTATTAATCCTGGAATAAGGCCAGGAATACAGGTGTATACCAGTCTCGAATACTAGTTAAATTAAAATAGGACATTATCAAAACTAAAAGAGGTTTAGTCTGTCATCAGTTCCATGGCTCCATTATCCAATGTTTATGTGGTCTTTGACCAGCTTACATCCAACAACAGGCTAGTGCTCATTTAATTTTTCTAAGCTCTCAAGGTAACACCTCAATTCCACAGTATAGTTTTAGAGGCATCTTTCTTTCACCATTACAGTTTATAATTCAATTTACTTCAGTGTAAAGTTGATCAATACACTTTGGTGTCCGACAACATTAACTCAACACTCATGTGACTTTTTTCATTATAATATATTTATTTATAATGGTGTACAATTTATAAGCAATTGAATCATAAACATTTTTGTACAAATATGTCTTTGTGAGTCAAATGTAAAAATGCAATGATTATTTTTGCCGAATATCATTATGAAATTTGATCTTCCTATTAGAATTATTTTATGCTCTTCATGACAATGGTTAAAGTTTTTTATTCACATTACTATTAATACCCGCTTGACAAGTCTGGACTTCTACATTTAATCGACATACTTTGTTTCTTATATTTTTATCAGAAGATAATACAAGTAAAAAAAAAGTTGCATTTCTATTATACAATGAACTATTATTATAAACGTACTCCATAATAGATCTTGGTAATGGTTGAGCCCTCAAAAATAATGCAAATTATTATTGCATTGTAAATTGTTCATTTCAATTGTAATTAATCATTTTTAAAAACATAACTTTTCTGGTGAACTGTACTCCAAGGAATTTAACACAGGTTGAAAATGTAGTTCTCTTATTGAAAAACATTCACATTGTTCCAGGTTTACATTATATTTTTCAGTCTTACTTAATTAAGAAATATAGGTATATTAACAGTGTTACAGTGGATTATTGACACACTATTTTTTTTAACACTCGCTGTTATTGCTGGAAAACCTGGAACTATTATTATAATCACAATCCAGTTCTTAAATCATTGCCTGTTAAAAAGGTTCCTAGTTTGTCACTTTGGCAACTTTAGTTAATCTCACAGTGACATACAACGAATGTTATTAATAGTGAAGTTAACTTATTTGCCTATAATTATTAGGGAATGGCCTTTTTACTATTTACTAATTCAATTGGACTTTACATTTTAGCGAACTACAGTAAAGTATCAATTTTTATTCATTCCCTTTCTATTTTATAAGCAAACAGAAATATTCAAAATATGTGATTCTCTCTTTTCTTTTATTCCTCATTATTAAATAAAAGAAAATCATTAAAAGAAATGTTTATTGGCAGTAATTTGTGTTTTACCTCAAATCGGTCTCTTTCACTCAGTACAGATTTGCTTAGCTCAAGTAGTTTACTGCTAAATTTCTCACCAACCTGCACAAAATATAAATAAGTTAAGTCATGCTGAAAATTATAAGCAAAGGTTGTATTTTTGCTTATTGCATTAAAGCATTAATAGTTTATAAGAAAAATCAATAGAAAGTAGAAATATAATAATAATTCAATAATTTAGCCTATTTAATGAAGTTTGGATAGAAATCGGCTTTTACTTTTTTTAACAACTATAGAATGTTATTTTTAATGCTATAGACCTTACAAAGTTATTTCAAACCAGTAGGGTTCTACAGTAAATAACATGGTCAAATATAAAAAAAAAGGTGTTATTTTAAGTTTTCAGCCTAAGTTTTTATATATTGTTCAAACTGCATGAAAAATTAGATAAAATAAATTGCCAAGAATTTTGAGAAAAAAATGTATACTTCAATAGATTTCTTCAAGTATTCTTTCTGAAACTAAATTATGCTAAAATTCTTATTCGGACACCAAATGTGATTTCTGATTATTAGATTTTAGTTGGATCCTAATTATGATAGTAATATGTTAACAATTGGAAAACCTGTTTCTAGAGACTCGCCACAACTTAAAACATGTGGTTATCAGCACTAAAAAAATTAATCAACATCAAAGCCCTAAAAACAACTCACTTAACTTGCTATATTTACCATAAATTGTCTCTTATATCTATATCTAATAACATTTTATCTTATGATAACAATTAACTGTTATAATTAACAACAAAACAGAAATTTATATTTGACGTGATTCCACAGTGCTCAATTTTTTTTAATAAAAATGATTTATAATTGATTTTATTCTATTAAATTTAAATAAACAAAATTCATTAAACATTATTAATTAGTATCTCCCATGTGCTTTTAGTGATAAATTTTGTATTTAATAGTTTACTAAAAAGTCAAACATGGATAAGGATAGCAAAAAAAAAAACAAGACCTACTGCACGGGTAGTTCTATGAGCTGCATCACACATTATAAATTGAACAGACATACAGAAGAAGGATGTGCATAATAGCGCGTAGAAAGACTTATTGAAGGAATGGTCGAGGGCCAAAGAAAGAAGGCCGTAGGTAGTGAGGACAAATGTTGTGAAGAGGAGTATGCAGATGGCAAGCCCTGTGTGTCCTACACATTCACCGAGTGATGTCGTTAAATTTGACAGCTTTAGCCAAAGTATTCTGTATTGGTACATGTTACGGCAGCCAGCCTAATAAAAAAAAAATCAGTTAAAACATCTCATACAAAAGAAGATAAATGAAAATTCTTAACTTTAATTAAAGTAAGGTTACATTACTAATCACATAACATTAATAACATGTAGGATAATATAGTTATTACAATGATTATTGCCTCATATTAAATTTACAAATGAACAAAACTTCCTGTATCCACCTTTATCTCCTTCTCAAAATAAAAAAA
Organism: Arma custos; assembly: GCA_037127475.1. NCBI lineage: Eukaryota > Metazoa > Arthropoda > Insecta > Hemiptera > Pentatomidae > Arma > Arma custos. Next base: position 90,668,765 of record CM073760.1, on the reverse strand, counting down.
AATATAATAATTTGATTTGATTTTTCATCAATTTGCCTTTAATAGTTGATTTATTGAAAGTAGTGTGATGGTCAATTTTATATTTAAATTGAGCAATGGAAACAGGTGGTGTAGAGTTGAATGAAATGTAGTGGAATCAAGTTGATTGAAATCCAATAGAATAAAATGATGTGAATTAGAATGAATAGGAATGGAATGATATTTTTTTGGACTTAAGTGCATTGAAATGAAGCTGATAGAATAAAGTGTTGTACTATATAATAAAGAAAATTGGAATGGAGTTGAAAGTAATCAAGTGGAATTTCAGTACTATTATAAGGTGGATTTGACTAATTGGATGGATTAAAAAAAAATCTTGAAATATTTTTCATAATAAATCATCAATCTGTGCTTTCACAATTTCATGTTAATGAAAATACATAAAATTATCTAATGGAGAATTTCATGTCGTAGACTAATAGGAAATAATTTTTTGTTTGTAATATAACCAAATAATACAACTGAGTTTTGGTAGCATTATTGAAAAAATTAACTCAATGACAAATGCCAAATCCCATGAATAAAAATAATATTTAATATGAAATAAATGTGATCTAACAAATGAATTATTATATATAAACATTTGACCAAATTTCAAAATTAAAAGTATGAAGCTTAGGTTATCTATGTTTGGATAATATGTAGTTACATTGTAAGGTGGCTACACTGCTGTAACCTCCCTTCTATTGGTGATTATCAGTTGGTATTGTATCTGATCATGTGTGTTATTTTATAGTAAATAAATCATGCTTATAAAGTTATTAAGTGAGTTGTGCACATTCATTTAACAAACGAAACATGGCGCAGTCGGTAATTTGAATTTTGAAGTTCTCAACGTAATAATAATAGGAATTCAGGATGGAGTTTAACAAACCATGTGTGTTGAACCTGTCAACAGGAAATGTCTCTGCAAATTTCCAGTTATTCAAAGACGAAATTAATATATATTTGCTAGCAACGGAAACTGTCAACAAATCAAGAGAGGTCCAGGTCGCCAGACTCAAAAATTTGATGGGATCAGATGCATTAAAAATTTATTCAGCAATAACAACATCAAACAGTGACAAGGAAACTGTTGAATCAATACTTGCTGTCCTTGAAGATTATTGTATTCCGAAGAAAAATATTACAATGGAGGTGTTTAAATATTTAAACCGAAAACAAGGTGCAGAAGAGCCGTTTGAACATTTTTATGCTGAACTTAGGTCTCTCATCTCTTCATGCGAATTTGGGGACCAAGAAGATAAACTCCTCAAAGCTCAAATAGTTTTGGGCATTAGTTCTGCATCTACTCGGGAACGTTTGCTTCGGGAGGATCCTTCATTGAAAAAAACGATAGTGTTTTGCAAGTCAGTGGAAATGGCAGAGGACAATTTACGAGTCATCAAGGGACAGGAGGAACGTCATTTGGAAATCTGCAAGTTAGTGAGAGGTAATAATAGTAATCTAAATGTAAATAGGACCAATAATAATTACCTTTCTGTTAATAAAAGTAAATTCATTGGCTGTACGCGTTGTGGGCAGAAGCACTCAAGGAATCGCTGCCCTGCGTTTGGTCAAAAATGCTTTAAATGCAATAAAATTGGTCACTGGGCCACAATGTGCGGCAGGGATTTGAAAAAACTTGAAAATGTGGGTGTTTCTGATCACGATGGTTCAGGTGATTTTGATTTTGGCTTTAATATTGGTTCTATCAAAGTAAATCAATTAAATAAAAACAAAAATTGTCAATGGCTGGAAAATATAGAAATTAATGGCAAATTAATTTTATTTAAATTGGATACTGGTGCCGAAACAAATGTTTTATCTTTGAAACTGCTGATAGACAAAGTAGGCATGAACAACCCAGATGTCTCCAAAACTAGCACTGTGTTGGAAGCATTTGGAGGGTTCAAAATAAAACCTATTGGTACTGTTAAATTACAGATTAGTACTAAGGGTAAATATTGTACAGCAGAATTTGTGGTTATTGAACATGATGTGGGTTTTCCCATTCTGGGACTCCGAACATGTTTGGATTTAGATTTAATTAAAAAAGTAGAACCTGTTAAAACTAGGAAAGACTTATCAAGGTTTATAATGCAAAATGATGACATTTTTAAGGGTTTAGGTTGCTTTCCGGAGTTGTGTTCATTAAAATTAAAAGAGGGTGCCATTCCAAAATCAAGTCCTGCTCGCAGAGTTCCGTTTAAAATTAAAGATCGATTAGAACAAACCCTGGTCAATTTAGTAAATAATAAGGTAATTGCAAAGGTTGACAGCCCAAGGGAGTGGGTCAACAATATTGTTATAGTGGAAAAACAAGACTCATCATTGCGAATTTGTATAGACCCTCAGCAATTAAATAAATATCTTATTAGAGATTATTATGAAATCCCAACCATAGAGGATATTGCTGTCAAACTTGCAAATAAAAAAGTTTTTTGCCTTTTTGATTTAAAACAAGGTTTTCATCAATTGGTTTTGGATGAGGCCTCTAGTGATTTGTGCTCATTTAGTACACCTTTTGGTACTTATAAATATCTTCGAGCCCCATTTGGGTTATCTGTATTGCCTGAATTGTTTCAAAAATTAACTCAAAAGTATTTTGGCCATTTGCAGGGAGTGATAGTTTACTTTGATGATATTTTGTGTGCTGCGGACTCAGAGGAAGAATTACAGGGTATAGTGAATAATGTTGTGAGTGTAGCTCGAAAAAATAATATTAGATTCAACCCTGAAAAAGTTCAGTATTTTGTTAAAGAGGTTAAATTCTTGGGGTTTTTGTTCAATGAAAATGGGCATAAGCCGGATGCCGATCGTATCCGTGTTATCAATGAATTAAAAGCACCTAACAATGTCAAGGAATTGCAGAAAATGCTGGGAATGGTAAATTACTTGCGAAGCCACTTACCTAACCTATCACAGGTTTTATCCCCTTTCCGACTACTACTAAAAAAAGGATCAGAATGGTTATGGACTTCATATCATGATGAAAAATTTCTTGAACTGAAGGAGCTTATTGGAAATGCAACACTATTGAGGTCATTTGATCCTACCAAAAAAGTGGAAATCCAAGCTGATGCTAGTAAGGATGCCCTAGGTTGTGCTCTTTTACAGGAGGGTAGACCCATTCTTTTTGCTAGTAGGTCATTAACAGATTGTGAGTGCAACTATGCACAGATCGAAAAGGAAATGCTTGCTGTTGTATATGCATTCACAAAGTTTCACAAATATGTGTATGGTCATTCAGATGTTACTGTTTTTTCTGATCATTCGCCTCTGACATCTATTTTTATGAAGGATATAAATAAGATAGTTAATAATAGAATAAAAAGAATGAGGTTGAAGCTGATGCCTTATCAGTTTGAGTTAAAATATCTTCCGGGAAAATTCATGTACATAGCAGATTTTTTGTCCCGTAATTTTGTCAAATCTCACCCTGAAGATGACCCATCTATGTTAGAAAGAGTGCACTGTTTAGGAGCTATGGTCAATTTCACGGAAGAAAAATATTCTCAGTTTGTAGTCGAAACCAAAAAGGACCCATCTCTTTCACAGATCACTGAATTCTATCGTAATGGATGGCCACCAAAACTAAATTCAACTGCTCCCGAAGTGGTTCATTTTTATAAGCTTCGTAATAACATTTGTGAGGAAAACGGCTTATTGTATTTAGAGAATAGGTTAATTGTTCCAGTTGTGTTAAGGCGTTTTATCCTGAGTTTATTGCATGAGACCCATTTAGGTTTAAACAAAATAAAGAGTACAGTAAAAAGTTTTTTTTATTGGCCAGGAATAATGTCGGATATTGTTAATTTGGTCTCAGGCTGTTTAGTTTGCCAAACGTTTCAGCGGAGTAAGATAAAAGAAGAGTTGCTCCCTCATGATATTCCGAATATCCCATTTTATAAGGTCGGACTTGACATAGCTGAATTCGATAGACATTTTTTTTTAATCCTTGTTGATTACTACTCTAGATGGGTGGAGGTAATCCCTATAAAAGATAAATCGAGTGCTACCATCATAGCATCGCTCAAGCCACTTTTTGCGAGATTTGGCATTCCAAGAATCATAATTGCAGACAACAACCCTTTTGGCTCAGCAGAGTTTCGAAATTTTTCCCAACAATGGGCTACAGAAATTAAAACAGTAAGTCCTCATTATCCTCAGAGTAATGGTCTTGTGGAAAAGTATGTTGGTATTGTCAAATCCATGTTGAAAAAATGCCAGGCCAATGGCCAAGATTTTAATTTATATCTTCTGAACTACAGAAGCTCGCCAGTGGCAGGTTTGAATTGTTCTCCTTCTCAATTATTGATGTGTAGAAACCTAAGAACCAAATTACCAATTCGCAATAATGATCTTCTTCCAAAAGTTGTTGTAAATAATAATTGTAGTATGCAAAAAGATAAGCAAAAAACCGTATATGACAAAAGTTCTAAAACTCCAGATGATTTTGTTGCACAAGAACCTGTGCTGATTCAGAATAAATTTACTAAATTATGGTCTCCAGGATATATTGTAAAAAAGTTAGAGTTTCGATCTTACATAGTTGATATTAATGGAAAAAGGTACAGGAGAAATTCCAGGTTCATTAGAAAATTCAAAAAACCACTATTTTCGGCGGTAGATTTAAATAGGGATAGTATAAATTTTAAACCCCAGCTAGCTGAAACCAATTGTAATGACTTAGAGTTATCTGAAATGAACTATGATGATGATTTAGAAAGTAATGGAAATTGTAATATTAACCCAAATGAAATACCCGATGATTGCCTGACTAGTGAGGATGTTGGTAATAATTTTGTAAATAACCACGAAGGTTACCGTACCAGGTCAGGACGTGTAATAAGGCGACCTACAAGATTTCAAGATTGAAACTAATCAATGTCGGTTAAAATTGTATTTGTTATTTAAATTATGTTTATGATGTTTATTTCATGTATTGTATCTTTCCTTGTATGATTAGATGTAGTGTTTACTTCTTGTATTTTATATATTGTATGTTATTTTCTTTGATTTATGTTAATCATGTTTTCTGTAATAGCTATACATTTTGGTATTGGTAGTCTTAGAGGGGAGGATGTTTGGATAATATGTAGTTACATTGTAAGGTGGCTACACTGCTGTAACCTCCCTTCTATTGGTGATTATCAGTTGGTATTGTATCTGATCATGTGTGTTATTTTATAGTAAATAAATCATGCTTATAAAGTTATTAAGTGAGTTGTGCACATTCATTTAACAAACGAAACAATCTAAACATACATTTAAAAATCATAATTGTATAAAAATCCCCCTTCAATGATAGACACCAGTCTCTGCCCAGGCAGATTGAAGTTTCACTTATTATTGATGAATTGCTTTTGGAAATGGCTTTGAAATGCAATCATCTATCTTAAAAATTTATAATAAAAGACGACTTGTTCTAGACCATGTTGAAAATCTGTAAGTAACCATGCTTCAACATAAGTCAGTTGGTTCTGACTACACTATAGTTCTTCACACATTTTCTACATTACTGAAACAAACATTTATCGGTAGGAGAACAGATCACCAGTTACTGACAATTTTATCTGAATTAGTTTCAATTGGGAACGGCATGTCACAGAGGCGGATCCAGAGGGGCACGGAGGCACGGTCCCCAAGACGGTTTTTTTGTGTACCTACTGTGGAGATTCCATTACAGTATATGCTAAAGTTGTTAAAGTATATGAATAAAATAACAGAAAGAACATTAGTGAAACTCTTGTCCATTCCTAGCTGGAATTGTGAAATTTGTTCGTAGCGTCTCTTTCAAGCACTTGTAAATGAAAGAGATGATAGATAATAAGCGTTGATGGATAAGAGCGGTGCGCTGTCCCAGCGCTGAGCGCTATCAGAACGCGACAGGTCATGGTAAGTTTTTTATGCCCTTGTTATAATTAGGTACGCAAAATAAAACGAACTTTTCTTTGTAGCCCACTTTGTTTAGTGTAATTTTAACGAGTAGCAAGTAATATTACTGTATATAATGAGCGATAAAGACAGGAAAAGACAAAAGAGAATAAGTGCGTTTTTATTTACAAAAAACCGACCATGCAGTAGCAGATACAGGGAAGGAGATTGAATTTGGCGGTGTCCCATGTACATCCTCGGATGCGGCAACTACATCAATGCCAACAAATCCATCAGTAGAACCAAGGGCGGATTTAGGGGGAGGGGGCACGTGCCACCCAGACGGTTTTTTTGTGTAGTGTGGAGAACCCATTGCAGCACATACCTGTAGGCAAATCACATGATCAAAATTGTTAAAATATATGAATAAAATCACAGAAAGAACATGAGTGAATCTATTAGTTTGATATTTTAATAAACCTTTCTATAAATATTACAAATTTATTTATAAGTTATTGCTGATTTTTTACCCATCTGCTCCACCAGAAAAAAAAATCTGGATCCGCCATTGGCATGTCGTCCCAGAATCACAAATTTTGTTCATATGCATATACTTATGTAATTTTAAATTACATACTCCAATGATCCTCTTCAACAACTTATCAGAGGCAGCCCTCATCTCGTAGAGTGTGATGCTCCAAAACATCAAGGTAGAGCTGAATGAGCCCAATGCAGTAATACATGGTGAGAATATGACGAACCTTACGTCACTTAGGAGGTACGCTCCTCCGACCATCATCGACATAAATATGGGGACATGGATTATGCTCACTATCTTGATAGGCTTCGTCCAAGCAAAATCTAAACTGTGCTTGCCGAATTCCTCCTAAGGAATAAAGAAATATTTTGGTTTATTCGATACATGTGTTATAACTTACGTGGGGAGTATCCAACTCAGGGTAATAATCACGATTTAATTTCAACTAACTTTTATATTTGTGAAATAATATCGTTTAGTCATTGTTATTTAACAGGGAGTGCAATTTATTAATGTTTTAAAATCTTCCAAGCAAATCTCAAAGAAAATGAGTCAACTTTAAAAGGGCATGGGTGTACAAAGGCAAATCATTCGTGAGCTGTACTTGGTTAGTTTTCAAAGATCAGTTCAGCAAAATTAAAAAGTGAAAGTGTCCCTAAAAGGTTTTTCGGTTAAGATAACCACGCCCTTTTAAGGAATCCTTAAAAATTGGTTTTACTCCAGTTCATATTTCGGGATGATTCAACCTGGAGGATATTGCGAGCATAGTGTAGAAATGGATATCTAAGATAATACTACAGCTAAAAATATCACCAAATACATAAGGTATTTTAGGTTATCGAATGAAATTCTTGGAAACCTCCATTTGGTTGTAGGTAGAGGGTTATTTTTTATTAGGCTAATGTTGTAAATAATGGAAGTGGTCACTTCTACCTACATTGCACGTAAAATTTGTAACGGTACTCTACTAGGATGAATGTGCATTTAGGAGGCGTTCACTATAACACATACAAAAGAGATCAAAAGCTTTGTCTCCCAAGTGTGATACTCTCCTTGTTCTTAACACAAAATAAATTAACTAGTTTACCTGAAAATAATACCATTCGTAGTTGATATATCTAAGCAGGTATGATGACTCCCACCAATATGTTATCGGTATAGCTAAGCTCTGGAATAGCGATACTCCTAAAGCTACGCAGTAGAGCAAATCGTCAAAGTTTCCTCGGGAGGAAATTTGAACTACAGTAATTTTGAGAATATAGCACGTCCCAAGAAACTGGACCAACACTATGAACATCGTGTACCAAACGGGCCATGAAAGCGGTTTGAACACGACACGCTCTGAAAATAATACAGTAAACTTTTATAAAATGATAAACTAATACATATTCGATTTTTTAATCGGTTTTATTGCAAAACTATCATTATATTTTCAACTATTAATTAAAAAAAATAATATTTTTTTTTTTTTTAAGAAAACGGTTTACTGAAGAATAATCTTTCCATACATATTCTATTTAAGGTACATTAAGTTTCACTTATGTTAAGTCCTTAAAAAAATATTGATTTTAAATAGTTCTAGACCAATTTATTATTAACACATAATACCGTCTACTTAAATTTATGACAAATTTCGATTCAGCTCTTCAACTTCTAACTTCAACCCAAATTTCGATTCAGTTGACAGCTTCAACATTGTTTTATTAGATACGCAAAGTTTAGGACTACCACTGTAGTCCAATTATTCCTCCGATTACACAAAAAGACGGTAAACAAATACAAAATTTAATAATTTCGTCGACAATTTTTTTTTGGTTCGAAGTAGCTCAGCATTATACATCACAAAATTATTTTCCGATTTCATGTTTTGTGTACCATCTTCTGTGTATCAGTGGGAGAAATTTATAGGCTCTTAGAAAGAGGTCATGGCCTCATTTTTTCTTATTTCTTTAAATATAGTGATTGAAAAATATAATTTAAACTAGTTTATTTTCAAAAATATTTTTTCAAAGTATGTAGAAACTGATCAAAATATCACTTACAGCGACTGTATGTTATAAATTAAAAAAACCCATAAATTTCCGAATGCCGATTTCAACAATTTTCTTAAAATTTTATCTCTTCTTGCATTTTCTGAAAAATGCTCACTTTGTTTTTCAATGTGGTAAAGTCAATTCTAACGCCAGCTTTGAACTACATATTTATAGAAATATATTTGATTTAATATAATTTTTTATTTTTATGTTGCATCATAAATAGACTTTTAATAACTAATTGTTACATTTAAAACTTTAAACATATGGAGGCATACCATTCTCAAAGAGAAATGGAAATCTTCCAAATCCTCTTAAAATAATTAGCAATGGTTTCATTTCTTCCAAATATTTGTTTGTCCGCACCAGTTTTTCTTTTTGAGAGAAGCAGTGAAGAATCACATTCATCTTGAAATAAAATCAAAATGAAAAAATAAATGTATTACAATATAGTAGTGTCTGAATGAGCTTTATGGTAAAACATTAGTTACACACTCTTCGCATGTATTATGATTTGGAGAAGATTATAATATCTAATTAAAAGAATCGTTTTTCAAAATTCACTAGCCTAAATAAACCTAACTAATTGAATCTAATCAGAAGTTGTCTTTTCTAATCGAGGATTGAAGTCACAGAATATTTTACACAGTTCCAGGAAAAGTAGTTCTCGTAATATGCAATTGTCTCATTCCTGGTACTTGTTTATTTACCCGTTTTGTATCAGACATTTTGTTAAATGCATTTTTCCTGAGGGCATATTTGTATATTTATTGAGATTCCTAATAGTTTAAACAGAATGAAAAACCGTCCGAAGAATTAAAAATTGTTCTTAACAGTTTTATTACTTATGCTTAAATCTTAATTTAAGTGAAATAAATATATAAGTACAGTAGCTGTCCTTTTCATCTCTGAGTGCGTGAGAAATACTGAACTTATGAGTGCTGCCTCTCGTATAGATTTTTCTTATTTGACCAGTAAATTAAATTGAATCTTCGATCCCTTGCCAGTTCTAAAGAAACGGTCTTTAGTATTAATATCTTGAAGTTAAATGGTGCTATCATATTTCAGCATGTTAGATAAAAAGTTCTTTTTTTAATACTTTGTTGAATTATTACAATCTGCTACTTGTGGGCAATAAGTAGGTGTAGCAATAGTGCTAAGTAGGTATACAATTATTCCATAAAAACAAAAGAAATTAAAAATAAAATAAATAAATGTAATAAAAATATTTACATGCGGAAAAATGTATACATGCAGTATGAAAAAACATAATAAACGCGAAAATGTAATAAAAATAAAGTCTGAAAATAATTGCTTACATTCATACCATTCTTACACTATTTACAATTTACCTGGTGTCCCCGAACTAAGCTATTCCCAATCCTATCCCCAAGACTGAGGGCAAAGCAAGAGTCGGGGAGACCTCTGCCCCCTTTTCCAATCGCGTCACTGGCATTAAATGCCAATGGAAGCTTGTTAAGGGCGCATGACATCACACACACAAGTCGTGATTGGAGAATCTAGACAGTGCCAGTAATTCAAATAACATTATTACAACAGGTATCGGGACCATTGACTGTTTAGACGGCGGGGTGGGTTATATGGATATGTGGAATTGGATAATGACTGAGTCAGGGGATTGAGATGGCAGGCAAGGTTTTGGTGAAAGTTTGAAAATTTAGTAGGGATGAGGTCGAGGACGAAAGGAATGTTGAAATCATTACGGAGAGTTTACATGGAGAGACATAGTAAGGAGCATTGACAATAGTTCTCAGGACTTTGGTACAGACAAAAAGTTAAATAGAGAGTGAAAGAGATGGCGAGGGAGTGTGTGTGTGATAGAGCAGTATCAAATTGTATCTCCTACTGGTCTTAAATTAGAATAATTCGTTACTTAAGGAATTTATGTATTAAACTTTCTTCAGTTCCGTCGATCTAAGGCTTCTTAGTAAGTAACCTGTTGGGTTGGTATCTTGGTTGGTATCAGAATCGCATCGGAAATTTTATGAATTTAATTGAAAAAGTGACTGAAAATGAGATGTTTAGGTTCATGTGGTAGAATCATTTCATTATTTTTCTTACAACAGGTATGGTTATAGAAGGAGTACGAATTTCTGGGTTAACATGAAAGCGAATCTCATCTTTGAGTATGAAGCTGATGTCTCATAATTTGCCCCGAATATATTTCTGCAACTTTACCTTGTAAAAGTACCTAGGTAAACTAAATTCCTAGTCAATTACAACATTTGTATTATAATTTTTTCAGGGTTTATCAAAGAACACCACACAATGATATATTCTGTAATTATTCATCACTGTTATTGAACAACTTCGTTCTGAGGTTTGATAGGCGAAGAAGATTTGAACTGGATGAGAACTATCAGGTACGTAACAGAGTTTGATATCAACTGAAACAAAATGAATAAAAACATTAAATGACTAAGTATATTTAATGTTTATATAAAATATTTACACAAGACTTTTAAAAATAATAGCTACATGCAGTTATATATTAATATACTTTTTAAAAAAAGATGATTTTTTGAGGTTCTTGATGTAATGAGGGTTTAAGATTTTATGTTTTTTTTTTATTCATTTCACGCTCACATTCCATTTACGAAATTCCAGTAAATACCTAAATCTTTTTGAATGCTTATGTTGCTCATTGTACAGTGTTGATGTAGCAACCCTAATGTCGAAGTTAGGGTGATAGAATGAATTGGAAAACATCGAGCCGATTCCATATGACGGATGGGTAAGGGGTAAAGTAATTTGGGGCATGATGATTAGTTGAGTCAAAACATAACCAATGAACCACAAGGGATCTGCAATATTTCCTGACCAAATATGAGATAGGTTATTTAGTAAATAAAGAAGTGATCAGACCCATTTAAAAATCGATACTATTTTTTGAAATATAAATACGATTACGCTGGGAGTTGATTTGTACAAGATCACAATCTTAAGCTTTTCCCCGATTAATAATATTCAATCTATTGTGACTGGGTGAGCCCAAGGAGGGGCTGTAAACCTCGCAGGGTCATCCGTGGCTGTTAACGGATTGAATAATTTATGCTACAGCTGAATTCGATTCCTGGACCAGAATAACAGCGCAGCACTCTACAAACTGATCTAGCCCGCTCCAAAACATCCAAAAACCTTGGATGGGTTGAAATAATACTTTTTTATGTATTATTTATTAAGTATAAATTTTATATCGATAATGTTATTAATATGTTTAGTTTGTTTAATACACTTTTTTACTGTTTCATTTCACCGATTCATTTATTTATTCTCAATTTCCTATAATTCCCTGTAAAATTGATATTTTATGCTATATTGTTCTGCCAGTTTCTGGTATTCGGAGAGGCTATTTCGTGACTAATATTTCATAAATCTTCTGAATAGTCAGTTAAAGGTCTTCTCATTGACCCCGATTAGTATTAAATTTTAAACACTTCTATACCGCGGTAGTCTTTCTCAATAGAAAGATCCATTTGAATTATTAATTATAAGCCGTTCTGTTTAATCGGAATAAAGAAAGGCCTTAATAATAGGAAACGTTTATTGCCTACCGCTGTAGATCTGTTGACTCTTTCCAGTTTGAATTTTATATGCCATATTTATCTACATCTGTACATATAAAAATCTCATGTCACGATGTTTGTTCGGGCTAATCTCCGAAACAACTGGGCCGATTTTAATGAAATTTCGCACATATATCTAACATTGTCTAACTTCAAATATAGGATATATTTTATTTAGATTAATGACCGCAAAAGTTTTAACAAGTTGAACATTTTTTCTAACCTGCTGCATTTTTGATATGTTGTAAGGGCATGTTTGAATAGTGCAAGTCCAATTTTGCATCCTAAAAACGGATGGGAAAACTTTTGTTGTCCGAAAAACCTCAAAATTTACGGAGTTATTTCAGTTTTAGGCCTGTATCTCCTAACCGGTGCGTTTTTGGAAAACATACAGGTAACCATTTTTAACGTAGATAAGGTTGCTACAATTTGTATATTCGTTATAGATGCGTTTATTTACTTTTTTAAAATTTAATATTAATTCATTTTTCGTGGTGCTGTGAAATTAATAAATATTAATTAATTAATTTTAAAAGAATTATGAACGATTTGAACAACAATGACAGGCTATTCGGTGATCCTGTTTTATAACTATTTGGTGATTTCCGACAGACATTGCCAGTCATTCCTTTCTCTACTTTAGCCGTTTTCGTGGTGAAATAGATTTGCATCCAAATACACAATCTATCAAATTGCCTGAATATTTCAGCACTGTTGTTCAGACAAAATTAATTAATTAGGAGTGCCTCAGTAATCGTGTTATTTTGGCAGTGAAAAATGGTGATGTTGACGTTGTTACCAATAGATTTAATGTCCAATACTCAGTTATTACCAGGAGATTTAATGTCCTTTCAATCAATCAATACTATTGTTGATAAAAACCAAGCTTCAAATTATCCAACTGAATTTTTAAATTCTTTCGATATTCCAGGAATGTCACCACACAATCTTCGGTTGAATATCGGTTCACCTATTATTCTTTTCTGAGGGAGCGGAGTGACTCAGTGGTAGAGCACTGAGTTGCCATGCCGGAAATCCTAGTTCAAATTCAAACCGCTGCGGGCAAGACTTTTATTTAGTCTGTTTGCAGCCGGAGATGGATAATATAGGATCTAGGACCCTCCTGGGGCTTACCCAGCCTCTATAAAATATTATCAAAATAGGGTACCCAAAATAAGGGGTGAAATCTGGCGGTTACGCGTGACCTAGGACAATTCACCTTCTTGGAGAACCGTTGCCCATGAAACAGTACAGTCTCTACCATGAAATGAATCCCAGACCCGTTAACGGGATGTAGTGGTACAGGTTTATTATTCTACTTCGTATTTTGAATCCACCTAAATTATGCAATGGTACACGTTTGGTCCTCAAAAATATTACCGGAAATGTTATAGAAGTAGCCATGTTGACTGGAATCTTTAATGAAGAATTTGCCCTGCTGCCACGTATTCCGATCAGAATCCATAATACCGTTCAAGAGACTTCAATTTGATATACGTTTGGCTTTTACTATGACCCTCATCAAATATCAAGGCCAGACAATGTCCATTGCAGTTTGGAATTAAAAAATCCATGTATCTCCCATGGACAATTATACGTTGCATGCTCACGTGTTAGTAAAACATCTAATATATTTGTATTAGCAAAGGACAGATTAACAGAAAATATTGTGCATCGATTAGCGCTCAATGAATTTGAAATAATTAATTATAATTTTAAATAATAGTAGTGGCTAAAATTAAAAGTCAACCATTATATACCTCATTCATTAAACTAATGTTTATATTTAATCAATTTTGAATTTTGTATATTATTTATTTACTATATACTATAGTTATAGTTAGATATAACTATATATATATATATATATATATATATATATATATATATATATATATAGATAGATAGATAGATAGATAGATAGATAGATAGATAGATAGATAGATAGATATAGTTATAGTTAGATATAAGATGAATAAAATGTAAAATCAAAAATCTATTTAATTCATTTTTTCATTCATTCACTATTTATTTAAAATTCATATTTTAACTACTTTTTTTATAACTACAACAGCCACAGCAAAGCATGGCCGGGTCAGCTGGTATATTTGAATATTTATGAGGATCTTGTGGACAGTAATAAGGACATACATTAGACAAGATAAACCCTGAATTTAAATAACCATAGTGCAAGGGAGACATTATTTTTGTTTGGAGAATCACAAAATAAATAAAAATTCAGCCTTCTATCGTGCTTTTCTATTATATTGTATAAGATTTTAGGACTTTATAAATAACTTTTCTTACCGAAACAAACAAATTTCTGTTGATTGTCACGTATCCAAGGTATTCCACGATCGGTGGGTTAGACGATATTGTTTGCTGCAATAAATACATCTGAAATAAGGCAATATAAACAACACCGAATTCAGTATTAATTCCATACTTAGTTTGAAACTAAGAAAAAAGTCTTGTACCTCATTAATATCAACTTGGCTTAAATGTGTGAGGTCCATCTCAAGAATCTTGGAACTGAAGTCGGTACCAACCTGAAAAAAGTGAAAAGTTCTTTTAGTGGTTCTTATTCTTGAAAAGTTCTTATTCTAAAAAAAAAATAAACTCTCCTTTACAGTTCACTTAATCGGACTAGACAAATCTCATCCTCACAAAACTTATACAAGAATCAACCTGTTGAGTGAATATAAGGATTATCTCAGTTGACATTTTAATCACTACATAATCTTATGGATGAAATTTACCTCTTGAGTCGTAAGATGTGCTGCATTGCACATAAAGAGGTTGCACATCAGACTCATTACGGTATTGATGAAGATACCCCAAATGTGGTGGCAGGTGTTGGCCGAACCGAAGAGGGAGGACAGAAGAGCGTACGTGCTGAGAACGAAACATATGAAGAGGATGGTGCTGATCATGAGTGCAGTGTGCCCGAGGGAGTCACCAACTCCTGAAATCAGTTTGCTCAGTTGAAGCCAAGACCTTCTGTAGGTAGACATGTGGCCGCATCCATCCTGGAAACAGATAAAAATTTGATATTTGTGCTTTAGTATAGCAAAAGAAAATGTAATTATATGCAATGGGTAGATTTTGGTAATTTTTTCATCAAGAAATAAAAGTGTCAACCAAATTTCGAAATCTAGATGATATGTGTTAGTTGAAACGTTCATTTCTACATGAAATGATTACCAAAGTATACTTCGTATGTATACAAATTTCACACAGTTACATTCTCTTTTCCAAACTAAAGCTCATGATAACTCGTATGTTTGAAAAGTATTAAAAATGAAACGAATAAAAAGTTAAAACTTGCTGTATCGCAGCTCGAAGCGACAACCTGTGGAACAGATACCTGTGGAATAAATAGATTAAAGTGGAATAATTCGGCCGTGTAGTATGTTAATCCAGGACCGTAGAGCTCACCCAGCTTCTATAAAATGGATACCCAAAATTTAGCGGTTAAGCATGATCTAGGACAAATTACCTCCCTACACAATAGTTGTCCAAGAAACAGTACAGTCTCACCAAATACTGAACCCTCGAACCTCAAGGGCTGTAGTCGTATTAAACAAATATTTATTAAACAAATACCATAGCATTTTGGATTGTCATTTTTTTAGTAGGATGTTTTGTTTCTAAGTACGGGATTCATAGGTTCCTAAGTATATAAGTTTTAGAACAGTTCTGGAGGGATCGTCAATCGTAAAAGTAAAAATGGTCAACTAGTTATGAAAAAAAACAAACTGAAACTTGATAGTGCCTATAACATTCACAGATTTTTTTCTTTTTAGTTTATATAGTACGCTCATGATTAATCTCTTGTCCTGAAGAATCTATGCATAGTATTTTATATTACATTATAGTATTAGTATTTTATACCACATACATTATTAAAAATAAAGCATTGCTACCATTCGTTATCAAAATACTACATTCATGAAGCAGGTTATTTTATAGTTATATACTAACACTGATTATTTTTCTAAGTAACGTTCTCGAAGCAACTCGTAGCTCGTAGAGGACCGTGCTCCAGTACACGACTACGACCGCAGTTTCGACGACGGCGAAGATGTAAGGGACCATGACGAAGGACGAAAGGTCGGCCAAAAGATAGCTCTGGATGTAAACTAAGAAAGAACTCACTGGCAATATGAGGATTGAAAAGATCTTCAACAGCAACGACAATCTCGGCTTCAGTTCTGAATCGAGGTGATTGTCCTGTCAACAAAATTAAAAAAAAAATTCTCTACAAATATCAAAGGAAAACATACACCAAATTATGGGGACGAAAATATCTTTAGGCGCGTGGTTTTTCAATATGAGTAAAACTTGTTTGTGTGTTTTACTAATAAAATCAGCATAATAAAAACATAATAAAAAGCAGAAACTGTGGAAAGAAAGTGTGGGGTTATATAATTTTTTGGAGGGCAATAAATTTTACACAAAATAAGTACAGTTGCTCTTAGGCTTTAAATCCCTCTGTCCTAATGAAGGCGTAAAACTTAAGCCGAAACGTTGACATAAATAGAATATATATATGAACATCTATATTTCTCATTTTTCTCTTTGAACAAATTCTAGAAAAAAAGTTTGATTCATTTTTATGTAGAAAAAATACTATTTCTAGATATATTACTAATTGCAATATGCATTTTATTTGCTTTGCTTTTCCAAATTTCAAATTTGGAGTTTTAGAAAAGAAAAAGTTTTATTTTTATATTATATTTTTTTTTACATTTTCAAGTGTAATACATATAATAAATATATTATATGTATTAATACTATAAGGCTAGTTTAATAAAAAAACAATCTTCATTTACAGAACAAGCCAATGAATCAATAGAATATCCTTTAATATAAGTGGAAGGTTTAGGGTCTATTTTAATTTCACCGGAGATAAATGAACTTTATACTGTTTAAAGCTATTCGTTTTCCGCTCAAAACTCACTTTTAAGATTCAATATTTGAAATTTAGTTGAATTTTTCATATTAGTTGTGAAATATCTCATCTGCATTTTTTTACCGTAAAAGTTAAAGATATAATTTATAAATATTTATTATCTAATTATATTATTATCTAATTATAATAGTTATAATATATATATATAAATATATATATATATATATATATATATATATATATATATATATATATATATATATATAATTAATTAACAATAATTATTAATAATTAACTTTTAACAATATATAGTAAATAACCTGAAAATCTTGCCATCTGCTGACGTGTTGTACAAAGTTTTGGATATCTATCCATTTCGTGACTGGTGTTGTGAAATTCAACAGCAGGACTAGGCTAAATGATACCCAATATAGAGTAACGTCGTAACTTGGTGCCTTGCTAATTTTTTCATTTACGATTATGCTCAATGAATTAATTGTCCAGCCAGTGTGCACGATGATGAAGGCAATGGAGTAAAATACTGGAAAGGAGAAGAGCTTGAAGGGAGCGAATCCTAAAACAGAAAATATTTAATATCACAGGAGATAAGAAATTGTGTGACACATTACAAGCCATTGACTACAGACATTTAGGATCTAATAGACAGGATTTAGGTGAAGGCAATACCTTATTTATCACAGAACCGGAATGAGGCCTATTTAAATGTTACCAAAATACTTTGATAAAATATAGTATTGAAAATCATATTGAAACTATGAGACACGATTTAGCGGTAGTAAGTAGTTTTGTGTGAATTAAAGTTCTTTGTAAGAGTTCCTCGTAAAATGGGAACGAAGTTGTGGGCTAATGAAGTTTGAGGAAGAGGAACTGGGTTTATCTATCTAATTATCAAATGCGAAGAATGAGGGTATCCATATCTGCGGGCATTTGTAGAAGGCAGTATTGACACAAGTTTAAACTTTCATATGGAAGAGTCCAGATTGAAAGATGTAATTTCTCAACTCCTAGAGTATACCAAGAGATTAAGGACAATAGCTTATTACAAAGACGATTTTCTTGGATTGGCCATTATCACCTGGCACACGGACATAGAACATTACGCTCGAATTGAGGATAAACTTTCGGACATTTAACAGATTACATAGGAGCATGCTATAAAATAAACCTTCAGAATGCGTACATTTTTTAGAATAAGAAGGCTCTATGTGGAACATGGGACTATGTGACTCGGATTTTAAATCTTCACGACATACACCTTTGTATTTTTTGTCTTTGGATGGTACCCTGTTGCGATGTTTTGACGTTTTTTTAGATCTGTGTATAGTTTTCAACCCATAGAACCAATTGATATCAAAATCTCTTATTTTTCAATTTCTTAACGTATGTTAAGGTATATAAGATATACGTATGTAGGTGTATTTCCATGTTAAGGTAGCAATTAGTAGAAATGTTAAAGTTGTCTATCGGTACACTTGATAGATCAAAATATTAATGTTGCGAACACATTTTTTCCTTTATTAATGTCTAATGATTGTATATTCTAATCAGCCTGAACCTAGCCTTTGAGAGATAAGCAGTTTTTTCAATATATATATATTGAAAAATGATATTTTATATATATATATATATATATATATATATATATATATATAAATACACATTTATATATAGAGAAATATGTATATGTTTAAAAAATAATTAGTTTAAGTTCCTGAAGTTTGTTTTTTAGATAAAAGTTAAAAATTATGTATAAACAAATATAATACACAAAACTTGAATCACCATGATTCCTTTATTCTATAATTATAATATGATCAGCATGATGTAACAATGAAGCTCACTAACCACAGATCTTTAAAAAACAATATTTAATGTTAATAACTATTAGTTTTAAATTGAAATCTAATGCTTGTTGAAATATAAAACTGAAGCGCAGATACAAAATCAGCAATGATTTTTAAATCTGTTGAGAAATATTTTTGAAAGTGGAATCATAATTAAGGTTTTTTTGTTTAGTGAGGTGCATCATTGGGTCCTTTTTCGACTACAAAAATGTTTACTTTGGTTTACATTTTTGCCATATATATTTTTCTAGTTAAAGCGTTGACTTAACTATTACTATTTAAGAGCCCGAAAATTTCGTCGAATGTTTATCATATTCCTAATTATATATTAGGAACATTTTTTTTCGGCTTAAGGAGTTGGCGGCCCAATCGCCCAGTCATCTGACTGCAATATTCAGGATAAACATTAAATATACATTAATAAACCAGTTGTCCCGAGTTTATTGCGCCTCCATCGCTGGGCTAATAACCCACATGGCATTATATTCTATTCAAAGCAAACAATATAGTATCGCAAACAAAATGGAGGCTCCTCGACGCTAGCAGTGGCATAAGAGGAAGCCAAAGATTATTGTATAATTTCACAATTATCGCATAATTTATTTTTTTAGAATAGAATAATTTATTGATATTTACAACTGTATGTATGTACATCAAGTAAATCTGCTGTATGAACAAGGGCATGAAAAACAAAACACTTGTGGAGAAACTATCCATTGATAGGACTCCAATAAAGTTCTATAGTAGAAGGTTTCGAGGCCATCTTCTTTTCAGACACCTCGGAGGGTTATCAGGAATATTATGGGAAGCAAGTTGAGATTAAATCATATGGATTGGTAGCTTTTCATGGAAGGATAGTATCTAGTTTGGGCCAAACAGCAACATATGGGATATTAAGATCATGATGGATGAGTTTGTTTCTGACATAAAAAGGAGCATTGAGGATTTTACGAAGGATTTTGGATTGTAAATTCTTTTGTAATTAATTGGGAGGTTTGAACGTTTGTCCAGTAAATGTTGAAGTAGGCGAAAATGTCGAGCAGTTTCTTGTCTTTTCAGTCTGGTATGAGGATTCCAAGTGAGACGTTTGTCCAGATGGAGTCCTAGGTAAAGTATCTGTTCGACAGGGATCAGTGGAATGTTAATAAAGAATACAGTAGGGCAGGAATTCGTAGGTTTACGACGAAGAAAGAAGATAATGTGGTGGGATTTGTTAAAATTTATTTGAATTTCCCAATTTCGACACCATTATTGAAGGTTTGAGATTCACCAATGTAGTTATTTTGGCATTTTTTGAAAACACTTTTACTCCGAAGGCCTCATCAAGTACGCTGTTTGGGCGCCAACACATTTTTAAATAACTATATTAACGTTTAAATTGAAGTTAAGAAAAAAATAAGTTAAACATGGGATTGAAGAGATTGGGATGCAACAAATGGATCCTTATTTACTGATAACACACATGTGACATCAGCATACGTTCGTATAATTTTAAATGGTTTAAAAAAAATTGGTTTTTTTTTTTGTTTTTTCAGAACCTTGAGTAGATCATACTTTACCATCTTCGTTGAAGAAATATGGCAATTGTCCAAAAGCTCTTTGGAGAAATAACAATGGTTTAATTTCATTAAAATATTTCTTTTCCAGAACTCTTTTACATGGTTTAGTCTTCGGTTCGGTTGTGGCCACCCATGCCTGAAACAACAAGATTAAGAAACACATAAATAGCGGAAAAATCTGATTTAATTATATTACCAACGGAGGACATTTTTTTTATTATCTAATTATAATTGTTTTGCCTACATTGGTCTGTAAAGCAAACCAAAATTTTAATATTTTTTCTGATGTTAAATGCTTCAAACAGTTGTGAACATTTTTATCTGTTAAGAAAATTACTTGATTAAAAACGGATTATGTCCATTGTAATTGGGCTTCTAGGTTTTAACGTTTCTTTATTATTCATAAGTTCTCGAATTTCTCAACTGACGTATCTACACAGAAACAGTGCGGATGTCATAAAATGAAAAAAAATGTACTAAAGTTGTATTAAAATTTTTAATTTAAACTTTTAAAAAAAAGTTTTCACCAATGAATAAACATATTTGCTTATTATACGAATATTTTTTAGGGCCTTTGCTCATAAAATTTAAGTTAAAATCATAACGAGAAGGAGATCAAAAAAAGAGAATTGGTGTTGCTAAACAGATACTTATATAAAAAAAATATTAACAAATCAGAGCTATTCAGCGTTGGCCAGATAAAACACTTCTATTCCCTCGAATAGCTGTATAATTGATGGCATCGACTTCTGTATTTCTAACTAATAATTCATTAGAGAGGATTAAACATAAAAGTGGTTCAATAACTTTTTGTAAAATTTCTATTGTAGATTGAATGGAATATCTCTTGTTTTGAGCTGAATCGCCGTCTAAATATAATATCAACTATAACCAATCATATTATATCAATATATAAGCAATCGCTTTAGATAGGTTAATGATAATTATTTTGAAACTCTAATCGAAGTCTTATTTAGTTTTCATCTATTTATTTATTGTTGTAGTTATTTTGGCATTTTTTGAAAACACTTTTACTCCGAAGACCTCATCAAGTACGCTGTTTGGGCGCCAACACATTTTTAAATACCTATATTAACGTTTAAATTGAACCAATTGAGGTGTTTGGTTTCAAAACCGGTACCATACAGTTTCAAAAATTTATTAGTACTGATAAAAAAATTGTCGTTATTTTTTAACAATTCACTTCAAACTATAATTACTGACAATTTTTTATAATCTTCTCTTATTTCAAATCTTGTTTAATATTATATTATAATTACATATGTTGGATATATCTTGATCAGAAAATATCAATATCAGGTTAGTTTATGGTTGATGAAAAATAAAATAGACATTTTTAAAAACAAATCATTCTAATCAATATAATTAAACAATACATATACATAGTATTTTTCACACATCAAAAATTTTCATTTAATGTAATGGATTCCACTTTTGGAAGTAAATATCATTTTTTGGTATTGATTTTTGAAAATCTGATACCAATAAATAAGAAAGAAGAATAAAGATATATATCTGATTTGAAACAAATCGCCTCAATTATGAATAAATAAGGGTATATTTATTAATATCCTATGTTACAGTTTTTTCTTTATTTTTTAATTAAGTTTAGAAAAAGAAAGATTATAGAGGTACTTTGAATTTTGTTTAATTGTACCCCTTCCACCTGCACTATTTCCGAAGTACCAAAAAATCATGATTTGAATTTTGAGGAGCTAAGTTCAAGTTAAGAAAAAATAACTCAACTTAATATTTTTTGGGATAGTGATATCGTTTAGTGAGGTACTATTCATAAATTATTTTTTGTAGTAGAGATATAGTAAAGAGGTAGTAATAAAAAAATATTTTTTAGAGTAGATATTGTAGAGAGGGAGTAAGTATATCATCAGGGCCTTGTCAAATGAACGCTCAATTCGGAAACTAATTTGAAAGCGAAAAATTTCATTTACTTTACGTGACTAATTTTAGATGATAATAATCTAGCTATTACTAAAACTGTTATTACATGATGTGTTCGGGCCCTTCATCAAGATGGTGTATAAATTACCCCGTTCTGTATTGTCCACTCACGACCAAGGCAGATAAATTATTATTTGTTTCTTTTTACAAGAATTTAATTATTAAAAAGTTTACTAAGAATTACAAAAGTCTTTAGTGTAATATTTCATAATTAAGATCATGATAATAAAGATATATATATGAAAGATATATATGAAATATAGCATTCCCGATTTCGTTTTTAATAATTTAAAAAGAAGTTTCAATTATATATCATGACAAAAATTTTATAAAGGATTAAAAAAATTCTTGATAATATTCAGAACTTTAAATGAAAAATGTTTCTTATTTAATGTTTTGACCATTATATTCTTCAAATCAATATTATGCCCTACATTTTTCACCGATACCATCAATGATTAATATTTTGATAACTTTATATTTGTATTACGCAAGCATACTAAAATTAAAACAGGCTAAAATAGTCATTTATTAAAGCAAAGGCTGTGTTCATAATCGTGCTCATAAATTAAAATATATATAATTAGAGAAACTCTTAATTTATTTAATACTTCAATGTTTAATAATACATATAAGTATAATAATCGGCTTAACATTTTTCAAAACAAAAGTTTCTAAAGTTAAAATAATTATAACATTTCATTACAATATGAGCCAAACTGAAATGTATATCAACAGGTTAAAATGTATTTTTCTTAATACTACATTGAAAAACAGTGCATTTATAATAAATAACCCTTTTAACATGGAACTGATAAATTTCATTATGTATTATCGTATAGAAAAAAAAAATAGTTTTAAACATTACTTATCTGGTTAACCGTGAATTACAGATAATAGCTTTTTCTTTTTTTAAAACTATTTTTCCCCTATATTTTATTTATATTTATGAACTGTATACACAGTCATATCATCGCCTTGTGCTACCCAAAGGTTTTTTGAATAATGGAAAAAATATATATGATAATCACAAAAAACAATAAGGAATGTACTATAAGTTATTTACTTTATAAAAAAATCAACCTTGTTAATTTCAATAAAATTTAATCTAAATATGATTTTTCTTTCTTTATTTCGATATTAGAGTCCTTTAAGGTTATATTGTATTGTTTCAAAATTTATCATTCATAGTCACTGTCATTATCAATGTATTTTGCAAATTTTGGCAGATCATTTCCTTAATGTTTCAAAGAGTATCAATTCGAATAAAAAATCAAGCTAATATCACTAAGTTAATCTGTTCCTAATCCAAATTAAAATGTTTAATTTAACAGTATATTATAAATATTTATTTTTAACAGAAAAAACCTTTATAATCTCAGAAAAATATCCTTTCAACATTTTAATTTTTTTTAAATCTTAGATTTAAAAAAAATTAAATATAATTATTTTATTATTAATTATTATTATTATTATTAATAATTAAACTATATATAAAAGGGGAAAAATATGTGTCATAATTACCTTGCTCATTGAACTTTGCTTCATCCTGCGAAAGTGTTTGCCACCGACTGCCACTGACCGTATCAAC
Source organism: Arma custos (assembly GCA_037127475.1). Lineage (NCBI taxonomy): Eukaryota > Metazoa > Arthropoda > Insecta > Hemiptera > Pentatomidae > Arma > Arma custos. The sequence goes on along the minus strand of CM073760.1, from coordinate 90,644,799 downwards.
ATTCGGCTAATATCGATCTGTTACCAATCTTTGAACTCTACTAGATGCCGCAGCTTGTGATAAACATGGTTTAGAGATTTTATATTAGGCTTTTGATTAAACTATAGTCCCATAACTGACAATTTAAAAATATGATACTTTAATCAACAAATAAAAAAAAAAAGAGGGAGATAAGGCTGGTGACAGTGAAGATTCGATTTGATTTGACATTGAAAATTTGGTCAACATTCCTTTTTCCCACTTTAATTAATTTTAGTTCTTTTTCCGTAAACAGATTTTTCTGTACTACCTTTGAATCTTTCATCCCCCTCTCTTTTTCGGGACAAGGATCTACTGCAAGGTAGTGTATTAAGTATTATTATCTTTCCCTGATATCCTCAAGCACCCATGCACCATTATATTCCACAGCCATTTTTTCTTTCAACACAGATCCTACCCTCGCCTTGATAACCCTCTGAAACCCACTCAAAACTTGACTTGAAGAGAAGCTATTTTTTATTAAGAGAAAATCAAGACAATATCGAGTTCCCAGCAATTGAAAAGGACAATCAGCTTTATGTAATCTATAACTGTGTAAGTTATATCGGACTATCCTTGGAAAAATAATCATATACAACACCGGTATAATAAATTAATTTACAGGACTTGAAATGCAAGATAAATAATCTACTTATACTTAAATAGGTAGTAAGATTTACATGGCTTATAAAAAGATCTTCTATAAATTAGATACCTATAAAAATCTTGTGCTATAATAAAACCCGTGAAGGGTCTGGGGTTTAATACATGGTAGAGACTGTACTGTTTCATGGAAAACTGTTATGCAGGAAGGTGATTTGTCCTAGATCACGCTCAACCGTCCTGCTTTCCTTCTTGTTTTAGGAACCCACCTTATAGAGGCTGTGTGAGCCCCAAGAGAGTTCTAGATCCCATAGGATCCATCTCGGGCCACTAACAGATTAAATGGTATACGAAGTAGATAGCCTATTGACTATTGTAATCTCTCATACTGACTACTCTCTCTCTCTTTTAATTTATAATTTAGTTCATGGTCCATTCAACAATTGAAATTAGTAAAGTTTATTCTATTAATGGATCAATAAGTAATTATACAGCTTCTGGTTAAAAACTTTTAATAAATAATTAATTTAAAAATAAAAATAAAATAATTTTCCAGTAATAAAATCTTCTATCTAGTAATAGATTTTTTTCTGGATCTAAATTGTGGGGTTCTGATTATTTTTGTTTGCTTTTAATATTCTCAGTATGTAGTTTTTTTTTTTTTTTATATTATCCATATTTTCCCAAAATTGCTTATAGAAGTATTAAGAATAAGGGATATTCTTTGTATTTATATGAGCATTTCCGTGAAAACTCTTTAAGTTGATAATAGATAATAAATGAAGGAAACAAAAGAAAAAAGAAAAGTTTTCCAACGACATAGAAGCACCATTGTACTCGCTTCGGCGAATCTTATGATTAGCGATACTACCAAGAGAATTGCTTGCATTACATATGTCCACTTTCGTGTACATATTTCATACTTCTGTAAACATCTCTTTTGTTTCTTGGACCCCTGCTACTATTATATCTTCGTTTGCTTTTGTAAAGAGTTGTTTCCGTTGCAACTTTCGATTGCGTGTTCTTCAGTTTAGGCAGCATTAATTATTATTTACATTTTTAGAGGTTCGTTACTTCTAAGAAATAAAATTGAATATGTGGTTAGAAAGGCCATATCTTAGTAATCATTTCAATATTTTCCAGTTATGACCAAAAATTCAACTACTTTTTTCTCCTAATATCGCACATTTGTTGTATAAAATATTTTTTTTTTTTTTTTAATTTATTTATTGATATTTACAACTGTATTACAATTATACAACAAGTAAATAGTGCGTGTAAAATGCGTGTTACATAATGACATGAGAATGACAAGTAGAGAAACTATCCACTGGTAGTACTCAAATCAAAGTTCAAATAAGAAGGTCACGTGGCCATCTTCTTTTCAGACGCCTCGGAGGATTATCGGGAATTGAAGAGGAAGCTAGGTTTGAAACTAGAGGGTTTGAGTGGGAATGAAGAGTATAAAATCTAAAATAATTTCCATCAATTAAGAAAAGGTTTTTGTTTCACGGTGTTTAATATATTTTCTTCAAGGTCGGAAATGTTGCGAAAAGAAATCCCATGTCTTGCATTATTTGGAAAGTGGAGAAATGAGATAAGCGAAAGTAAAAAATAAAGTTTGATTGTTTCTAAAAAAAAAAAAAAAAAAAAAAAAAAAATTAAAAACTTGTTGATTTTGATCGACGTTTATTAAATGAATAATAAAATAAATAGAATAGAGAAATGTGATTATTATTATAGTTGCCTGTGATATGGAAATCAATGTCAATGCTTGTTGGAATTAAACTTAATTTCTATTTACTTTTAAGACATTTAATCGGGATATTGGGAAAAATTGTAAAAAGACAGAAAAACAAAAAAAGATCACACCTCTAATATGATTATTTTAGTTTCATATTTTTTATATTAACAGTCACCAAAGTGGCTATTGATGAGTAATGAATGTTTTTTTCTGATCTAGAGTGTTGAAACTGAGAACGTATTTGAAAATAAGGAAAAAAAAGCTTCCCAAAATCATTTTTTTTAGTTCATAATTATTCTATATTTGTAATATATCGTATTGCAGAAATTTTATTACAATATTAATTCCTATTTCACTAGATTTCAGTTGATATTTTGTAATTTACAATATTTGAAACTTGTATTCTGGAAATACTAACAATACAATTTTTATCTATCAGTGCTTCTAAACTAATTAACAATAATTATTTGTTTTTATATGTTATATTAATTATTTGTTTCTACTTCTAATGTGCTGACGTTTGATTCGTCATCTGTCGAAGAATTGTTTGTAAAGCATGAACCTGATGATATTTTGAACTGAATGAGAACTACCAAATATTTCACAGCGACTGAAAAGAACTGGAAAAAGATAAATTTCAATATTTAACCATTTATATAATTTAAATAAATTAAGCTATACATACCTTGACAAGTAGACTTCTATCGATAGTTATGAAGCCGATGAAGTGGATCAGCGGTGGGTTTTTCATGATTGTTTGAAGAAAAAGGGTAATCTAACAACATAAAAAAATACATACTTTTTTATATGTTATATGTATATGCATATGAATAGAAATTGCGAGAATAAAAGAGGTTGGGTGAATTAGAGAAGAAGAGATTAAGTATAAGTGACTATTCACCTCAAATTGGTCTTTAGAGCTCATAGTCGATGTATTGAGTTCGCTTAATTCGTTACTAAATTTTTCACCAATCTAAAAAAAATAAAACTAGATTAATATTAATTTAAAGTATATATAATATCCTTTACTACTGATAAAAATTTATTTAATTTGATGTATTCACTCCATCAGTTACGATCATATCACCCAGCGGATCCACCCACTTTAAAAAAACACAGTTAATGATGGAATTTTACTGCCATAATCATTAAACAGTAGATTCAAATAGGAAGGTTCAATCATAAGAGAAAATTTCAAACGGGTGATGTACACCATTGTCTCAATTAATGTTGTTATATTCAATTAATTCTATATAAAGTCAAACATCGTTTTGTAATCTTTGTCTATTTTTATAGCTTGGTGCATCAACTAGAGAAGATAGGCTGTATCTGCATGTGAATTTCAAAGTCATAAGATTTTTTACAACAGGCCAGAGATATAACAATTGGTTAAAAAAAAAAAGCTAGATATCAATGATTTCAAATTACCCTTGAGATCCAGATCCCCATTAGGAAATCTCTTAAAAAAAAAAAAAAAACACTCTTAAAAAAACTTATACACAATGTACCATAAATCGTGTATGATTGTGACTTTAACTGACATGAAGTCTTGAATATATTAATCATTCATGTAATCTAAAATAACTAAAACCAACAATTTTAAAATGTATAAATACTGTGCAGTATTGTGCAGACAATACTAACTATAACTATATAGATTTTGATGGCTTCCAACATTATCCAAACAAAATGTTTTTGAATCAATATGCTTTATGCTATAAATCGTATCGTATCGTATGCTATCGATATGCTATATATCAAGATAAATTACTAAGCCCAAAACATGAACAAGCTCACCAAACATTAATCTCATATGAAAAAACAGAAAAATTCGTAATGCTAGCATGTATCTAATTGAACTAGTTCTATTTGGCATTAGGACATGCAATATAAGTTGTGCTGACGAAATTGTTGATGTCCTAGTCCCCTATGTAAGTGAGTTACAATCACAATAACAATTATATATTTTAACGAAGATGGAAATAAAATGGAAGCCGAAAGCTACTTATTGGTCTATAAAATAAATAATTAATGTAATTTGGGGACACCTTCAGAAGTATAGTAATACTGAAAATTTGGATCTTCAGATTCGATCAGATGCATCAGTTTTGAACATCCCTGAATTCAGTTAGAGTCGAGGTAATTTTTTATTTTTATTTTATTTGTCACACTGCCATGCCCTTATTAACATACAATTTATATGCAATTGATTTGTAAGATTAGACTGATGACATGCATGCAGAACTTCTGCGTTTCTGTCCTACCTCAAAAACTGTATATGGAGGTCATTGTTACCCAAGTAAGATATTTCTTTGGTTTGAGTTTTCCCCCTCTTTTTCGAAAGCACTATATTTTTACACTAATGTATGATTGGTTATGTCGATTTATATGTTAATATGTAACTATGACAAATTTTATATGAGTAGTGAAATGACAGATACTGCATTAGTCGTCCTGTAAGCTGCGTCACACACGACGAAATGAGTTGAAATACACAACACGGACATGGCTAGAAGTGTACAGAAGGACTTGTTGAAGGCTTGGTCGATAGCCAATATAAGTATTCCATAAGTGACGAGGACGAATGCTGTGAACAGAAGAATCATGGCAATTAGTCCGATGTGACCAATTGTCTCGCCAAAGCTCGTTGTCAAGTTGGACAGCTTCAGCCACAAAATGCGGTTCTTGTAGATGTTTCGGCAGTCTGTCTAAAAAAAAAAAAAATTCCATATTACATTTATATGCCATACTTATTATTAAGAAATACACAATAAATTACATACCTGTATGTCATACTTAGTCATTGTAAAATAGTAATAGAAATATATATATATATATTTTTTTTTTTTTTTTATTTTAAAGAGAAGGATTTGTCCTTGCCGGGATTCGAACCCGGGCCCTCCGCATCTCTAGCACGCTACTCTACCAACGAAGCAACCAGGGCTCGTAACCAGACCAGATAAATCGATTCTCTTCACCGATCCCACCGATAATATATATATATATATATATATATATATATATATATATATATATATATATATATATATATATATATATATATGTATGCATTAGTACTTAAAAATAAATAAAATCAAAAAACTAATTTCTTGTCATAATTGATTGTGGACCATATTATAGGTACAATATTACATAAATATCTTCTTATCATATTTATTCTTGCTGTGATGATCATGTTGCTCCTCCTTAAAAAGTCTCATCTAATTTTAAAAGGCATACATTACATTAGGTTAAGACTTAGACTAAGTTAGACTAAGTTAGGTTAGGTTAAGGTTAATTTTAGAGCTGCCAATTTAATTATTACTAAATACAAATATTATTTTCTTGATAAGCCAATACAAAGATATCATTTTCTTGCGTCTTATGGAACAGCCTGCCTTTTAACAACTCTATGAACTAATATGCTTGCCAAAAACAAGACTAACACTATTTGTTAACGTTGACGTTTGTCAATTACACAATGAACAATACTTCCTTATTGCAGCTGCAGTTGAAAAGCCACTTTTCTCATTAACCAAAATATGAAACATTATTGCAATAAAACGAGTAAATATAAACTCTTGAATATAGTAAACCACAGCGAAAAAAATAATTTGTGAAAAATAGCCCTTAAATGTGATCAAGAAGAAAAAATAGTGAATACCTATTTATTTGATGCCAAAGTTCCAGTTTCTTACTTAATTATTAATTATTTTAATACTTAAAATAGGATCGAAATAAAGGGAGCTAATAAATAGTTAAATTTCCTTTTGTCTTCTTCGTGGCCTCCATCCTTATTATCTCCTTCTTGAAGTCTCTTGCATTCAACTACTTGTGCTCAAAAATATTGTCTGATTTATCAAGATAACAGTATTGCAACAATTATGAAATTATCGTGATTTATTTGATAGTCAATGTCTAAAGCTTGTTGTACCTGTGTAACGTATAGCATATAGCAACTTAGTGTGTTAATAGTAATCTAAAAACAGGACTCAGGTTGGATCACAAAATAGTAAAACAGGGCCTTACCGGAAGACCTCTAAAACAAAAAGGTTAGTATACATAATTACATACTGAATTGTGGAACCAAGAAAATCAACTTAGTAAATTAATTAAGATTAGTAAATTACTCACTGCAATCATCCTCTTCAATAATTTCTTAGATGCAGACCTCAGCTCATATAATGTCGTGCAAAAGATCAACATTGAGACACTGAGTGAACCCAAAGCCGTAATAACGGGAGAGAATATGATAACTCTTATGTCGTTGAAAATGTAGGCTCCAGTGAACATAAGAATGATCAAGATGGGTGCGTGCATTATGCCGACTATCTTAACTGGTTTCGTCAGAACAAAGTCAAGCTCATCACTGCCAAATTCCTTCTAGGAAGAAGAAATTACTGATTAAAAATAAAGAAATTGAAAATAATCAGCATGAAAAAACATGATTACTTGAAAATGATGCCAGTCGTTGATATATTTAATAGTTCTCAGCGATTCACGCCAGTACGTAAAAGGGATGGCTAAGCTCTGTACTACCGAAGCTGTCAAACATATAAAGTATAGTGTATCGTCAAAATTTCCTTGGCTTGAAAAGCCTAACGATACTAATATATCCATGATATAACATGTCCCAAATAAATGAACCATAACTATAAGTATACTGTACCAAACAGGCCAAGATGTCGGTTTGAATAGTATCCGACCTGAAAATTGAAATTATGAATGTTTATATTCACATACTTTAAATTTATTTAAACAGATATACTATATTTTATTGAAATTTAAAAACATTTGAATTTATAATCTAGTTATATAAAAATGAATGTATGTGTTTTGTCCCTTATGCATTACTACACCAATCATCCGATTGTCATGAAACTTTGGGAAGTTGTTCAGTACACTCTAGGGAAGGTTTCTACTAACTTTTTTTTCTTATTTTATTTTATTTTTTTTGGATTTGAAAAAAATTTCAAAAATTTCTAGAAAAAAAATAATTATTTGTATAAAAAACGTAATCGACCTTTTTTTAAAGAAGATTTAATTTTCTACAATTTGAGCCCAACCGCAGCTCTGTATGTCTAATAGAACCTGAGTTCAGTCCTATCATATCTATGTATATAAAAACGAATGTATGTGTGTTTGTCCTTTATGCATTACTACAGCAATCATCCGATTGTCATGAAACTATGGGAAGTAGTTTAGTACTCTCTAGGGAAGGTTTCTACCAACTTTTTTTTCTAATTATATATAATTCTGATTAAAAAGATGAATTAATTAGAAGTGTCTTCCTGGATGTACTAAATAATTACAGGAACCATAATTGGCTCAGTAATTGTGTTATTTTGACAGCGAAAAATGCTGATGTTGACGAAATTAATTTTTTAATACGACTGTTGTTACCAGGTGATCTAATGCCCTTTAAATCCATCAATAATATTGTTGATCAAAACCAAGCTGTAAATTATCCAACTGAATTTTTAAATTCTCTCGATATACCACACAATCTTCCATTGAATAATGGTTCACCTATTATTCTTCTGCGTTATTTGAATCCACCTAAATTATGCAATGGTACACGTTTGGTCATACAAAATGTTACTGGAATTGTTATTGAAGCAGCCATGTTGACTGGAATCTTAAAAGAAGAAATCGTCGTGTTGGGACGTATTTCAATAATACCATCAGAACCCATAATACCGTTCAAAAGACTTCAATTTGATATATGCTTGGGTTTTGCTATACCCATCAACAGGTCTCAATGCCAGGCAATGTCCATTTGCGGTTTGGACTTCAAATATCCATGTTTCTCCCATGGCAATGCTCACGTATTAGTAAATCATCTAATATATTTGTATTAGCAACGGACAGATTAACAAAAAATATTGTGCATCGATTAGCCATCAATTAAGTTGAAATAAATATTTATCCATAATTAATCCATAATTAAAAATGAAACATTATATACCCCATTCATTAAACTCATATTTATATTTTATCAGTTATGAGTGTTATATATTATAAATTTATTATATAATATATATATGTATATATATATATATATATATATATATATATATATATATATATATATATATATATATATATATGAGATGAATAAAATGTAAAATCAAAAATCTATTTAATTCGTGTTTTCATTAATTCATTATTTCTTTTAAATTCAAATTTTAACTTAAATTTTTTAATACTATTATAACAGGCACAGCAACGCGTGGCTGGGTCAGCTAGTTATGAATAAAAATACAAACAGTTAGCAGAAAAATTTTACTCAATAAAATTTCTCAGTCGAGCAAGGAAAGTTTATTTAAAATTTGGTCAATAATTAAGCGTGAATTTATGTGCAATACGTTTAAATACATACCATCTTCAAAAACGAATGGATATCTTCCAAATATCCTTAGGATAAGGAGAAGTGGTTTTATTTCTTGCAGATATTTGTTTACGTGTTTTGGTCTTAACTTCTGAGTGACGTGTGGATGAATCTCACGAACCTTGAAAATATTTTTAAAAAATTGTTTAATAAATTATTCATCGTAAGAGGTTTAAAAGCAAGAAATACCTTTTTCATGCATTGAAATATACTTTTAGAGCCTTTTAAAGTTAGGTTAATACTCAATTGCAACCTTAAAACTATCAAATTAAACATAAAAAAGTCACATGAACACTAAATTTAAACATATTTCCAATTTAGTACCTGATGATCAGACATGAAATGATTCTATACATTAGAAATTTATATCATCTATTGCGCTCATGAATATAAATAAAATTTTAGATTGGGAATTTACGTTTAAAATGATTAAACTTAGTTAATTATTCATAGAAACATAAAAAATATAACCACAAATATATTTTTCATTATATTCAGTGATTTTAAGGCAATTAAGCGCCTAAACCTCAAATAGGGGTAGGAAATAAAAATAATTTAAATACCACCAAGTAGTTGGTACCATTGATTTATAAAATTAGTTTACAGAAAATGTGATCTTATAAAAAAAATAATAATAATTAAATAATATACCGGAGCTATCCACTTCATCTTTCTCCTTGTCAAGAAAACTGACTACACGTTGAAATGTCTCTCTCACTAACACTTTATATTTGATCAGGGAATTGGATTGAATTATTGATCACTAGTTCGTCATATGTAAATTTATGCATTCTGGTTTCATCCTGTCCCCAGTAATGACTTTAAAAACTTATTCATTGGTTTATTTTGTATTTGTTGAATATAATAATAATGAATATTTATTTTAGGAATATCATGCAATAACCTGTAGGGATTCACTTGAAAGCGTGGATAGAGATACTTCCCATTGAAGGTACTCTAAGTGTTTGATCTCTCAGTAGTAAATCCCTACTCCAGAGATATTAATGTGGCAGACGCCGAATTATGCGTCTATGCTGGAAAGCAGGTACCCGTTAAGTTCAAATAATATATACTTTTTAAATATATATAAAAAAAATGGCGACATGATAAAATTAATAATATAATAGTTACCATAGCACTATTTGTAGTCATACTCTCAATTATAAATAGCATGAGTATTGACCTCTTGTAGGTTCAGAGGCTTCCTGACACTGAACGCCTCTAGATTTCAGGTAGCAGTGCTTGTCTGCCTATGATTTCAATATATTAGTGTTACATATTGTACATCCTAAAAATAATCCTAGACTGAGTTACTGTATTTTATTATGGCATTAGTTACTGTAGGAAATAGGTTTGAGAAAATAGTAATAGCAAAAGTTCAAATTAAAAAATTCTTCTTGTCTGTTCACTACTGATTAGAATATTTTTAAATAATTTACAAACTCGAAGTAATAATGGGTATTAACATGTTTAATACAGCATGAAAAAATGGTAATCAATTATAATAAAAAAGTTTGAGGCATCTGAAAATATGACGTATTACCAATCAAGAACTGATGATACATTAATGATAAGGGGGAATGAGAAGAGAAAGTATAAGCAAATAACATATAATGTAACATCAAACATAGAATTACAAAATGATTTATTATTTTGGAAAAAGATAAATGTACCCGTAGTTGATACAGCTTGAGTATTAAAATAAGGCAGTGAATCTTTTATTCAGATTCAAATTTAAAGTTTTAAGTTCAAGTAGTGGTTTCAATGCTTTCATAAATATAAGCTTTTAGTTTTTGAAGCACAACTTATAACTTAAAGCATCCGTTCTCATTCCTCCTGTAGTCTTTTTTCTTCCTTTATAAGAGATAACCTAAACATTGTATGTTTTATGACGAAAACAATTATTATAACTACATTACACACTACAATACATATATATATATATATATATATATATATATATATATATATATATATATATATGATATGTGATATATATACACACTAGCTGACCTGGCCTAGCGTTGCTGTGGCTATTGTAATAATTTTTAAAAAGTATTTGGATGCAGTTCTATTTCAGCGATTCCAATATCCAGTAGCAGTTTTGAAAAAAATTGTGCTGATGGATCATTTTGTAATTGTTCTCGCATGTTTATGTCCAATCGAAGTGTTTCGACATTTCGCCACAAAAATGATTGATTTAAACAAGCGTCAATCTCATCGACAAAAGTAGAGCGAGGAATGACTGGCTATGACTGTCGGAAATCACCAGATAGAACAGAAACACCGTAGCTTATCGTTGTTGTTTAAAATTATCATAATGTGCTTTTCGGCTACCAAAAATGTGTATTTTCGAATCGTAGACTGAGTTACTGATTAGGTCCCCTATCTCCTAGGTTAACTTTCAATCATAAATAGCATCTTAGACTTTAATTCAAGAAAGTGTTCTTAAAATATCTGTCTACCAATAATATAATCCCATAAGTTGATCTCAAATCCAGTTGTTTTGTAATTTTAATGGTACAAAATTGATGTTCAAGAAAAGGAAAAAATATATACCTACTAACAACTATTAATACATTTTTATTTGTAATTAATTTTAAAATCTTTTGATACTTTACTAAATTTTACTAACAAATACTGTTGGGTCAGAAAAAACAGTGAAAATTTCCTTAACTAAGTTATACGTTTGCATTATTGTACTACACTGGCACTAAATATGAGCATTATACACTAAGAGGAAGTATATGATGTAACGTTAATAAAAATAAATAATATATATATATATATATTGAAATACAGAAGAAGCTTCAATGTCTCTCGCTGGTACTTGAGCTGACATTGCTTACTAACTAGAACGGAACTAAAATGCCTTAGAGGAGGGACCCAGTAAACCAGAATAAACAGACTGTAAACGAGTGAGGTTGTTGACATGACTATTCTCCTCAGATTAAGTTCATGACCTGTACGTCATCCTAGCGGATCGTCCTCATCTTCTAAGAAGACTATTTCCATCGAATTGTATTTTTATTTCTTAGATGTATATTCTTTATTAATAGGCGAAGCAGGATAGATTTGGATACAGGGTATGTCAGTGGGCCAAAATTCAATGAAGCGTTGTAATTATCCGATTATTATGATTATGATCAATTTTATTTGTTCATTTTGTAGATCTTGCATACATTCAAAGTTACATGAAATAAATATTTTTTTGTACAAACTTAATTTACCTTTATCATTTAAGAAACTGAAAATTTATCTGCGTTTTGTTACTAATTCTATTTTCTAATTAAAATTTCAGAAAGAGAAAATAAACAACATGCAGACAACCACATTATTAATAGGACATAAATTTAATTATCTATTTTACAATTGTATTTACGATTAATAATTACGATTGTACAATAGATCGGTACCACAGATATAGTAAATACATTGATAATTACCTGTTAATAGTTATGTATCAATGAATAATAGTAAAGACTTAGAATAGTCCATAGTTTAAATACTGCTATTTATTTTTTGGTTTAAGATGAGCTTTCCCCGAAACATACACAGTAAGGAAGACCAGTGTTTTTTTTTCCATTATTTTTTAAATTTTAATTTAACCCGCTACAGACAAAAAGACTTTGTCAATACACAAATACGTGTATATGCAATACACGTATATGCATGTAATTTCTTTAATTATGATTTTAAAAAAAGTTAATAAGTATCATAAGCTACAAGACAAGATAATACTTGACTATCTTCTTTTTTGTATGCAATAATTTTTTGACATGATGTACATCTTCTTCAAAAAATTTAAAAACAAACTTAAAACAACTAAATTACACAATGAATTATTCTATATATTACATTCCAAGAAAATGGCTAACTTGCTTAGAGAGCATCTGTTTGGTAAGCTAGGAGATGTTGGAAAAACAAGGATTTAAATGACGGTAGTGAGGGATTATGACGGATGTTAGGAGGGATTGAGTTCCACACTGTAGTGGAGCGGGCGAGAAAAGAACGTTCGAATGCTTTAGTTTTGTGGGAATGTATATAAAGATCGGAAAGGCGGGACCTCATTTTATGGTGTTGAACTGAGGATTTGAATTGGAGGAGACTGTAAATATATGAAGGGTGTTGAGAGTAAATGGATTGGTATAAGAATGTACAGAGGAAATATTGCCTTCGGAAGGAAAGGAAGAGCCACTTTAACTCATCACAAAGATGGGACACGCGCGATCGCTTAGGAGTACCAAGCACAATTCTTAGAGAGCAATTCATTATTCTCTTTAGTCTGCCTTTGAACATTTTACAAAGGCCTCCATATGCCAAGCTACAATAGTCAAAGTGGGGGAAGATGAGAGAAAATACGAGAAGCTTACGGGAAGATTGTGTAAGGAGATGTCGAAAACGATGGAATAACTTCAGGGAACTAACTGACCGCCGGGATATATGGGCGATATGGGATTTCCAAGATAGGTTTTGGTCGATGGTAATGCTTAGGTTTTTCACAGAGGAGCAGAACGTGGTAGAGTGGTCGTTTAGGATTAATGTTGGGAGGGTGTGGATGGATGTAAGGAGGGAATTGGAACCTAAAACAATGGCCTAAGTTTTCATTGTGTTAAATTCTAGTTCGTTCAGCTTTTCCCAGGCACTGAACCTATCTAGATCTTCCTGAATACTGGCGAACGCAATTAATAGCTTAGAAGGAGGAAAGGACAAATAGATTTGGAAGTCGACAGGATATAGATGGTAGGGACAGTGGTGAACAGATTTAGGAAGATCATTGATATAGCAGTTGAAAAGAATAGGAGAAATGCTTGAGCCCTGTGCCACACCCGAGCACAGAGTGAGGAAAGTGGAAAGGGGTGACTGGGTATGGAAACTGCTTGAAATCTACCAGAGAGATTGGAACCATCGGATAGAACTGTTAGAAAAGGACAATGATTTGAGTTTACTGAAAAGGATAGAATGGTCCAAGGAATCAAAAGCTTTAGAAAAGTCAAGAAGGATAAGCCCTGTTAGTTTTTTGTCGTCCATGGCGGTATACATGTCGTTGGTGATGTTGGTAAGTGAAAATTGTGTGGAGAAACCGGGAAAGAAACCTGAGGTTGGACTGTTCGAGGAAATTTTACATTTGTGACTGGACTATTTTTTCTACAGACTTGGAAAGGTTGGAAAGAATTGATTGAAAAAGTTGGAGAGATTGGACGGTAGTCTTAGAGTGAAACAGTATTTAAGGATTTGTTGGTAGGATGGACTATAGTTTTTTTTCCAAGAGGTAGAGTGTACTAGGTTTTGCAGTGAAAAATTGTATGTGAAGAGTAGCACAGGTATAATATCGATAAGGCATGAGTTTAGCAGTTTGACAGGAATCCAATCAAAGCCTGCGGAGTTGGGGTGGGATTCCAGAACAGAGGAAATAACGTCGTTGGGTGAAATGCCAGCGAAGTAAAAGTTGTCGGGGTTGAAAGATGGCGTTAGGGATTAAAGATACAAGGTTTAATTTATGTTTAATAAATGCTTTCAAATACAACTTCAAAAAACGAGTAAACGAAAATGAATCTGTTAACCACAATACAGTAACGTTGGAACTTTAGATTGTGCCCTGTTTTTACAATTGTTCTTCTTCAAAAAAAAAATATATATATATATATCCGATTCACATATATTATATTCCATAATTTTACATCCCAATCACACCACTATTGTTCACTCAGTGGCGAAGACGCTTTGAATTGGACCAGAACCACCAGGTATGTTACAGCGTTTGCTATTGTCTGAAACAAAATAAATTAATATATTAATTAATTAATTTGTATTCGGATTTACTAAATTATCCATTGAAGATGGCAGTGGTGACCTTTAGAATTAGAAAGTGTCCATTTAAGTTTATAAATATATATTTTTTTATATATAAATTTATTTATTGATATTTACAACTGTATCACAATGATACAACAAGTAAATAGGATAATTGCTACATATTGACATGATAATGACAAGTAGAGAAACTACCCACTGGTAGTACTCAAATCAAAGTTCAACTAAGAAGGTCACGTGGCCATCTTCTTTTCAGACGCCTCGGAGGATTATAGGGAATGGAAGAGCAAGCTAGGTTTGAAACTAGAGGGTTGGAGTGGGAATGAAGTTTGTTATGAAAGGATAGATACCGGGTTCGGGCCAAATCAGCAGCAAAAGGGACATTAAGGTCGTTATGGATGACTTTATTCTTAACAGAATAAGGGGCATTGAGGATTTTACGAAGGATTTTGGATTGTAAGGATTGGATACGAGAGGAATTCGATGGCTTAGTGGAGCCCCAAAGCTCTACTCCGTAAGTCCAAATAGGTCGTATGATGGTCATGTAGATGAGTCTTCTGTAGTAAATTGGGAGCTTAGAGCGTTCGTCTATTAAGTGTTGAAGTAACCTGAAACGTCGAGCGGTTTCTTGTCTTTTCAGTCTTGTATGAGAATTCCAGGTCAATCATTCGTCAAGGTGCAACCCTAAGTATCGGATCTGTTCTACAGGTACAAGTGGGATATTATTAAAGGATACTGAAGGGCAGAAGTCATTGGTTTACGACGTAAGGTAAAAGTGATTTGATGCGATTTTTGAGAATTTATTTTAATCCTCCAGTTTTGACACCATTCTTCAAGATAAGTGATATGAGATTGGAGGCCTTGGGATGCAATAACTGGATTGGTGTTGACTGATAATACACATGTATCATCAGCATACGTGGTAAGAATAGTATTAGGATGAGTCGGGATGTCAGCTGTATAAACTGTATAAAGGATTGGACCACGGATACTACCTTGAGGAACACCGGCAGATTGGGAAAAGAGGGATGAATAGACATTGTTATGGTTTACTTGGAAAGTTCTATTTGTGAGATAGGATTGGAGAATAAGAAAATATGTAGGGGGTAAGAATTTGGATAGTAGGATGCCAGACTCGGTCTTATAAATATAAAAGATTGGTTTATTAGATATTGACGTTTAATTTTTCTAATGTTAAATTTAAAAATTGTAAAAATGACAAATTTCAAGGAGAATAAAAAGAATGAAGTCTTCAGTGTAAAGCGTGCATCTTTGACCATTTTATTATATCTCAACATATGTTATATTTTAATCAAATAATGGTTTTAGATTTGATAATCGGTAATATAGTAATATGTTAGCATTTCATTTCAGTCCTGAAGAAGTCTGCAGCATGGCTGGCGAAACGTTGGCGAAAAACAATTTAGCAACACGGTCTAAACCAGAAGAAACCAATAAAGTCTTTTGTAGTAACATTTTATTTGCCATTAGGTATCTAGATGTAAGGATATTGATTTAGGTATGAGATGAAAATGGTTGACTGGATGATCTTATGTAAAGGAGATGGTTGGGGGGTGCAGTCAATAAGAACACCGAATAAGTGAAGTACTTATATTATGTGCCGACGTTTCGACCTACAGTGTAGGTCATCTTCAGGGCGAATGATGGGAAGCGTGACCGTTACAGATCGCGGCTAGAGTGTACTGCAGACAGTTAAAGGAGTTATGGATATCGTATGGGTTATTACGGCTGAGGACTTGTAAGGATGAAAGTAAGAATTTGCTAAGTTTTGTAGATGGTGAATTGACGTTGGCTGTAATCGGACGGAGGGGGTTGTTGGGTTTGTGGATTTTGGGAAGACCATAAAAACGTGGGGCTAAGGAGTTATAGGAAATGAGGTTTCTGTAAACGGGATAAGTAATTAATTTAGAATTGACAAGGCTTTTTAAGTGGAGGTTGAATTGTTTTTGGAGAGATGTAGTAGGATCACGAGGTATGGGTTTATAGGTGGAAGTATCAGAAAGAAGGGAATTAATTTTGAGGGTATAATCAGAAAGGTCCATAATTACAGTAGAGTTACCTTTGTCAGCTTTGGTTATAATTAAGTCAGCATGAGATTGAAGAAAAGAACGAGTGGAAGCAAGGTCTTTGAAAAATTGCGGGGAGAAATTAGAAGGGGTGGAATGAGGGTGTTGAAGGAAGTTGGAAATAATATTAGCTACAGAGACGCGTGAAAGATCTGGTTGAACATGTGAATGGTTGAGGAGGGGGTCATTATGGATGTATTCTAAGTCAGTCAATAAGTCGGGTATAATTTTTTTGAAGGAGGAGGAGGGTGCAGAAAAATTTGGTCCTAAGGATAGAATATTGATAACATTATTAGGGATGGGGGTGGAAGAAATATTGTGAACCCAGAGGTCATCTCCTTTAGGATAGATTTTGGAGATGAGGGAATGTTGGTAAAGGGATTTAAATTTGGCGATAAGTTGGTGTTTTTTGCGTGACCTAGTTATGGAGAAAGTGGATGCAATAAGGATTGAAAGGTTGTTCATGTGATCAGGGGAAAGGTGACTGGATAAAAATTGGGTGAGGGAAGAAATACGATGGTTCAATGAGTGGATATGTAGAATATTCTCACGTATTTTAAGGTTGAGAAGAGATTTTTTAAATTTTAAAGAGAAAAAACATAATGATGAATTTAGGGACTTGGAAGTAGTAATGTGATTGAGAGCATTAGTTATAAAATTAGGAAAGATGGAGTTTGATCGGCATTTTAGGAGGAAAATCTAACGTAGGTGATCTTTTAACATCCCTCACCATCCCTGATCATTACATCCTCACTTCCTTCGATGTCGAAAGTCTTTTCACCAACATTCCCTTAGACTAAGCTCTTGACATAATAGATAAACACTGGCCACTAATAGAACCCCATACATCTCTTAACCGGTCCTCATTCCTTCAATCATTAAAACTTTGCTGTGAATCCGGCTACCTTACCTTCCATGGACAGTTCTATTCCCAAATTTCTGGACTTGCCATGGGAAATCCCCTTGCTCCTGACCTCTCTAATATTGTTCTTAATGACCTTCTAGACTCCATTCTTCCACAGTTCCGCGACGATATTTGTTTCATCAAAAAATATGTAGACGACCTCCTCCTTATCATCAATCCCAACATCATTACTGATTTATTATCTTCCTTCAATTCATACCATCCCCGCCTCCATTTCACCGTTGAAGTCGAATCCAATAAGTCACTACCTTTCCTTGACCTCCTTATCATTAAAAATTCTGACCACACCTTATCCACCGACTGGTATACAAAACCCACTTACTCTGGCCGACTTCTTAATTATTACTCCCAACATCCACACCACCTTAAAATTAACGTCGCTAAAAATATTATTCACCGTGGCCTATCCCTCTCTGACGCCTGCTTCCATACAACCAACACCCTCCGTATCAAAGAAATCCTTTTTAAAAACAATTTCCCTCCCTATATTGTTAATAAACTCATCCATGACTACCATAATCCCCCCACCCTCACCCGATCACCACATCCACCATCTACCCCTATATACAGATCCTTGCCATATATACCCACCCTCTCTAATAGCATTCAAAAATACTTACGTTCCGTTATCCCCAATTTACGTATTTCCTTCAAATCCCATAACAAACTTTCCCATACCTATACCCGTATCAAAGATCCTATTCCCTTCAAGCTTCGTTCCCATGTCGTTTATCGGATACCTTGTTCTTCTACTAATTGCAACTCTTCCTATATAGGTGAAACCAAAAACTTCCTTAAAGACCGTATTTCTCAACACAAATATGCCATTTCCTCCCATAACCTCACCTCCTCTAAACTTTCCGAACATGCCATTTCTTTAAACCACACCTTTGATTTTGAAAATACGTCTATCCTAGCTACAGCGCATAACCATGACAAACGCATCCTCTCTGAAACTATCCACATAAATTTAGATTCCTCCTCTATCAATCTTAAGTCTGACTCTCATCACCTTTCCTCTACCTACTCCCAAATTTTTAATTTACTCAAAAGACCTTAAATTCCGTTTCTTCGTCATTTATGTTTCTTTTGTTATCACTCGGTTTACATCTTTCATTGTTTCAATTTTTTTTTTTTTTTTTTTTTTTTTTTTTTTTTTTTTTTTTTTTTTTTTTTTTTTTTTTTTTTTTAGCAGTACACTCTAGCCGCGATCTGTAACGGTCACGCTTCCCATCATTCGCCCTGAAGGTCGAAACGTCGGCACATAATATAAGTACTTCACTTATTCGGTGTTCTTATTGACTGCACCCCCCAACCATCTCCTTTACATAAGATATTGATTTAGGTCTGTGAAAAGATGACTTTGATTTCATTTTCTCTTAAAATATAAATTTTTTGACTTGTTGGAAACTATTTATACAGTAATTGAATCATATACCTAATTAAGGTTCAAAGTGAGATTTATTTCTTGCTTTTATCTCAAATTCATAAGTGGTAAATAACTAGAATCTTTGTGCCAGTTAAAAGAATGTTAAAAGAATCCATTGCTCCATGAATAAATTATATATTAATGATACATATTTGAACCCGAAACCTTCTGCATATGAATTAATTTTAATTTAGGATCTTATTGACTTTCGTCATTAATGTTCAAAGAACTTCGTTCTAGTGTATTCATCGCAAAAATGGCGGGAGTACACTGGGGCTTTAGGATCTAAAAGAGAGAAGGTTAGTCCTCGACCGGGAGGGGCCTTGATAGCTCAATTGGCAGAGCGATGTCACGGTGAGACAAAGGTTCCGGGTTCAAATCCCGGTCGAGGGCCTATCTTTTCTCTTTAAAAAATAAAAATATTTATAACTCATAAAAAATGACCAATAATTATAAAAAAATATAAATAATAATATGACGAAAGTCAATAAGATCCTAAATTAAAATTAATGTTCAAAGAACTTCGTTCTAGTGTATTCATCGCAAAAATGGCGGGAGTACACTGGGGCTTTAGGATCTAAAAGAGAGAAGGTTAGTCCTCGACCGGGAGGGGCCTTGATAGCTCAATTGGCAGAGCGATGTCACGGTGAGACAAAGGTTCCGGGTTCAAATCCCGGTCGAGGGCCCATCTTTTCTCTTTAAAAAATAAAAATATTTATAACTCATAAAAAATGACCAATAATTATAAAAAAATATAAATAATAATATGACGAAAGTCAATAATATCCTAAATTAAAATTAATGTTCAAAGAACTTCGTTCTAGTGTATTCATCGCAAAAATGGCGGGAGTACACTGGGGCTTTAGGATCTAAAAGAAGAGAAGGTTAGTCCTCGACCGGGAGGGGCCTTGATAGCTCAATTGGCAGAGCGATGTCACGGTGAGACAAAGGTTCCGGGTTCAAATCCCGGTCGAGGGCCTATCTTTTCTCTTTAAAAAATAAAAATATTTATAACTCATAAAAAATGACCAATAATTATAAAAAAATATAAAATGTGTTGATATAGATTATAATATAATTATACCTAATATAAGAAGAATAAATCTGTTATACCATTCTTAAGTTATATGTTTATTTAAAATAATTACTCTACTTACTGAAAGAAATAAATGTCTGTTAATTGTAACGAAACCGTGATACTCAACCACTGGTGGGTGTGCTGACATAGTCTGTAGCAATAAACAGATCTGTAATTATAAAAGTTAATAAATCTTCGTTGTAATTCAAATTGTACATAATAAAGCTCATTAATAATAATATATTTTAAATTAATTGGTTAATTAATAATTAAATCAAAAAAGTTACTAGTAATATCTCTCTTACCTCGTTGATTTCGCCTTGGGTCAAATGCGTCATTTCCATCTCTAGTATTTTTGAGCTAAAATCTGGTCCAACCTGCAAACCGAGAAACATTTCTTTAAAAATAAACTTCCATTTTCGTATTAATTTTTTACTAAATTTTTATTAGTAACTTTGCTTTCCTGAATATTTAGGAAATTCGAGTTACCTCGTTTTTCCCTCTTCATTTAAAAACTAAATAAATATATGGCTTAGCAATTTCATATTTTGTTTGCTATTTAATAATAGTATAATTGTCAAATGTATTGAATTTAGTTTTAAATAACCATTTGTAATAAAAGAAAAATTAGTAAGCATTTTGATGGTAAATTTCAAACTTTTATTATTTTTCATATTAAACTAGGTTTTTATAACTTCCTACTATATTTTGTAGATAAACAAAGTCTAGGTTTTGTATACTATTTCTAAAAAAACACTACATTAAATATTAATTGTAGAATATTTAACAGTAGCAGACATGGTAACCTATTCTGTTAAATTTACTTTATATGTTGTATTCTGTTATACATATTATAACTACTGTCATTTGTAAAATCGTTTATTGTATATTTAGTAGAGTATTGATTTTTAATTATTACTTCTTAAGTAATTATAACATAACTATCTTCTACTTTTGACAGTTGTGTTCGATGTTTATATCTATTGTTTCACTGGAATTTCATGAAAAATTATATTTTGCTTTTGCTTGGAAACAGTGTTCGACCAAGCCACGTGCAGCTGACTATGTAAGAAGCATCCTCAGGAAATACATCTATTTATATTTTCAGTAAAACTGTAGTTTCATACCAACACTCTATTTTTAGTAGAATTAGCCTATTATTTAATTTCATAACTAAGGTAAAATCAGTAAATAAGTTTATGATTTAAATAATTCATGTATATTAAAAGAAAGAACAGGTAAGACAATTATTGAATGCTATGCTCTGATATAAATCTATACATGCGACATTTACAATCAAAAGCGGATAACTCCAAATTTCGAAAATTGACTTTTCAATATTACTCGTTCGTTTAGTCAAGCAATACTTTATGCTCTCGAAACTTCATATTCAGAACCGGATTAAAACTATAAGAAACAAAGCGGCAAAGAGGCGTGTTAGACGAAATCGATTGAATAAACCAGCTAAAAATGAAAAGTAAATTTTGGAGCTATACCCTTTTGTTCCTGTATACAAGCTCATTGTGTGAGTAGCAAAGTATACCCAGATGGAATACATGTAAGCTGCAGTGGAGGTTTTCAGGTAAAAACTTGTTCGTGCAAAGGGATCCAGAACAGCCTGGATTTCCCCATCGTTGCTTATTCACAAAAAACTGAGAACGATTCTCGATCGGTTACGATAGCGTTAATAGGGCATAACAAAGAATTACCTCTGAGTCTCCTTAATCTTAATATTTACCACTTGAGTCGTTTGATGGGCAGCATCGTACAGAATGAAGCTGCAAGAGAATCCCACAAAGGCTCCCCCAAGAAGGCCCCAGAAGACGTTGCCGGCCATCCCCACCTCGAAAAGGCAGGACAGGAGAGCGTACGTCGACAAGACTAAAGAGGTGAAGAAGACAACGGCCATCAGCATCCCGGTGTGGGCGTGGGACTCTCCCACCTCGGAGACCAGTTTACTCAGTTCCAGCCATGTCCGGCGATATGTCGACATTTGTCTGCAGCCGCTCTGTCAAAAATTGATAAATGTACAGTTATTTCTTGATTTTTTTAAATTAAAAAAAAATAGCGCTAGTAATGGATAAACTGAGTATTCCTTAATAAGCTTGTTAAAATGATAAATTACAACTTCAGTTATAGAAAAGATAGAGTTTCATTATTATAAATCCAAAGATAGCAACACATATAGACATAACACATATTTATTTTATTATTTTAGACATAAACAATGAATCCTCGATTCGCTAATACTGTTGATTGTCGAAGCTTATTTCGGTGCACGTAAATATTAATATTTCCTAAGCAATTAACAAGAAAAAAAAAAGTGCACCGCTACAACCGAGTCCCAGGAGGTTCAGCAGGTCCCATAAGGTCTATCCGTGGCTTTACATAATTTAATTTTAACTAAATATTCCTGACTAATTATTTTAAAAAATAGTGCACTATGTATACAAGCCATCTGGTTTTCCCTTTATGATTCAGTTTATGGATACTGATGTAAAAATTATCAAAAAATGTTTACTGAGCCATCTAACTTTTTTAATGCATGGAATAATTTCTTAATTCTATTATAGTATATAATAAACTCCTTACTCATATATTTTTTTTATGAAGTTGTATTCTTGTGTGTTCCTATTAACTTTTAAACCTTAGATGTCAAAAAAGTGTCAGGAAGGGAATTAGGGGGTGGATAGGAAATTCTTCCTGATCATGAATTGTTTCCTGACAATTAAGAAAACGACTTTTACGAACAGAATTCCCCGCCTGACTCGTCATGGACGCTAGGCCTAGCCATTACAGGCCAAATAAAACTACAAATCTGAAATAGAGTCAAGAAAAAGCCAAGGTAAAACACAATAACAATAACAGGTCATAACTGAAGTCTAAGGGTAGTAGGATAGAAAAAACAAACAAAAGAACAATCGGCCTTTCGGAGAGAATGAAAAGGTATTATTGCTTTAAGGCAAGCTAGGTCACGATATCACGGAAATATATTCTCTGGTTGTTGTTACTTCGGTATGTTGTGTTTGTTTACGTACGTTGTGGGTTGGAAGAATATCCTAGATAACGTACTCTTATGGGATATTATGCCTTCACCGTTATAGACTTATTTGATCATAATGTGGTTTGTTATTTATTTGTGAATAGTAGTACAATGTTAAAATTTAGTGAGGTCAATCCAGGATCGAACTTTGTTTGTTGCTAAAATCTTTGGATCGTCACCGTAGTCGCAGCGAATGTCTCGGAGTTGAGGAATGGGTTGTGCTAACTTGGAAATTCAAAATATATTTTTTTAAGTGCTTTAATATTATTGCATTAACCATGATAATGTTTCTGAGCAAGACTCTGGCTACTACGCGTAGTTCGTAGAGCGTCACACACCAATGCATTAATGTAGTTGTCGATGCACAAATAGCGATGATGTAAGGAACCATGATGAAGAAGGATGTTTCGGTCAGAAGGTAAGTCTCTAAAAAAGTGAAGATAGTTGATAACGGCAAGATGAGAACTGCGATGATCCTTATCGGCCTCGTCAGTTTCATCTCGAGTTCTATATTCATGTGATTGTCCTGTCAACAAAATCTGAATACTTAATTACTAAATAAAAACAGTTTGTATTATTCAATTACTTATCTAATACACCATGTTTGACTTCTCAGTTAATAGCAAAAATACTATTATGAGTCTCGATCCCAAATCTTACTAATATTATAAATGTGAAAGTTAGTATGTTTTTCTCTCTTTCACGCAAAAACTACTGGACGGATTTGGATGAAACTTTACAGTAACATAGGTTATACATCAGAATAACACATAGGCTATAGCAAGCGCGGATTTAAGGGGGAAGTGCACGGGGGCACTTGCCCCACCGACAGTTTTTAGGTACTGTGGAGAATCCATGATTGTACATAATTAAAGGCAAATCACCTGATCATAAATGTTAAAATAACAGAAATAACATGAGTGAAACTATTTGTTTTGATATCCAACTAATCTTACTATTATTATAAATGTAAAAGTTTGTATGTTTGCCTCTCTTTCACGCAAAAACTACTGGACGGATTTGGATGAAACTTATTGAGTAAAATAGGTTATACATCATAGGCTACAGCAAGGGCAGATTTATGTGGGGGCATGGGCCCCCCCCCCGTTATAGTACATAATTAAAGGCAAATCAGGAACTTAGCATCTTGAAATTTGTAGTTAGGTTCTTTGTATAGTTTAAGAAAGAAATTTGGATAATTCCACCCCAAGGGTTTCCCCTTTAATATAATAGGGATTCAAAGGTTGTATAGAATCCGTCAGTTTTGAAGTTAGACAGCTGATATTTTGGATGTATGAGTAACTTATATTTTTAAAAAATAATTATTTATTTAAAATGATCATTTACAAATCTTTATGTAGCAGAACGAATTCCACGCGAGCGAAGCTGCGGGCATAAGCTCGTATTCCAATAATCCTAAAATCTTTGAACGTTAATAACAAGATGATAAAAAGTACTAGCCTGAAAATCATGCCAACTTCTGACGAAACTTGCATGCTTAGGAGAATCCACCCACTTGGTAAAAGGAGTAGTCAAATTCAATAACAAGATTAGACCAATAGACATCCAAAGCAGGACCTCGTCGTAACTTGCTGCGTTGTAGATTTTGTCATTCGCGACCATACTCAATGAGTTAATTGTCCAAATTGATTGAACACTAATGAACATAACCGTGTAAAGCGTAGTGAATGAAAAGAGCTTGAAGGGAGCGAATCCTGAAACATAAAATAGATGATAATTACAATTGTAATCTTGTTGTTGTTTGTCCATTAAACGTCACTTTATGCTGCTATGGCTAATCGGACGATGCTACATTGGGATCTCTAAATTCTGCCTATCCATGTTTAATTAGGATAGGGATTTTTAACGAGTACCTGACATCGTAAAGACTCGGGAACCCTGTTTAACGTCCCTTCTGAAGGACGGCATAACTAAGGATTTTTTACTCACTTTAAAAAAATCCTAAGGCCAGTTATTTTATTAGACCTGAAGATTGCTATAATTTATATTTATTTTTAACTTAGTAATTATAATAAAAGTGCAATTATTAAAATATGATTTTAAAAAAATAATCGTCAATTTTAAAAATACATCAACTTCCTAAAATATAACTTTTTTTAAAGTTAAGTAAAATTCTGTAAAAAAACAATCATTGGAGTTTTACAATCCCAAAACAAAAAAACTTGTCCCTAAACAGTTAGCAAAACCAAGAATAGATACCACATAAAAAATGCGTAGTGATATATTTAAAAATTATTATTTCTCTCATTTTCCTGGGGATCCACTATTCTCCCATGGTCAATTATCTACTAATGGGTTAAACTTTGATACGTAACGTAATGGGAGTTTAATATGATTATATTATTTATACCTTACTGCTATTTAAAATCTTTATGTATTAAAATAGTTTTAATTTCTTTTTTTTTTTAAACAACAAAAAAAAATTAAATAACATAATATTTAAATTAATTTATTTTTTTATTTAAACAGTTTAATAACAATATGAAATTTACAAAATATTATATGGAAAAAAGTCAAAGATATAAGAAATATATTGGTAGGTTATTGAGTCAGGTTATAAGTATTCATTACTGGCCTTGCTTTCAAGTTAAATTCCTATTGTATATTATTGTTTTTTTAATTTTAAAATGACGGATGAATCCAGTATGAATACTGTATGAACGCCTATCGGACCGGTTTGAGATTCTTTTATTCTCAGGATGCTTATAGAATATGGATTTAGATATTATAAATAGAAAGATCTATGAAAATAAATAATAATGCAGGCAATAATAATAGGATCGAACTAATTCCTTAAAACTATTCCCCATAATCCAATTCTCCTTATAAATAATAATAACATCAATTTCTACCCAACCGTCAAAAACCTTGGAATTATTTTTGACCAAACCCTCCTGGAAAAACCATATTTCTGAAATCTCTCGTCGTATCTTTTTCACCTTAAAGCACCTGAATCACCTTCGTCACCTGTTACCATTTGAAACTGGTAGACTTCTAGTTACTTCCTTAATTTTCTCTCATTTGGACTATTGCTGTACAGTATATAGAGGTGTCACTGAAGATCCCAATGCAAAACTAAAAGAGTTGATCAACTGTTTCGTTCGTTTCATCTTTGGGATTCCGAGAGACACCCGTATCACCCGATATTACCTGATAAGAGTTGATGTGGCTTTACCCTTCCTATCGCCGTAAGTATTTCCTAGCATCCTTTCTTTACCAAGTTATCCAATCCCGCCGACCATCATACATCTCCGATCTCCTTAAATTAAAAACCTCGGTCCATTCCCGTAACTACCGTTCTCGGCTCTCAGACCTATATAGCATCCCACCGAACAACTGCTTTTGACAGAGCTTTCCTTATCCGATCCTCGTCCCTTTGGAACTCTATACCTTCTTCCATCCCTCGTTCCCATAATCTTCCAGCCTTCAAATCCCGTATATTCCATGACCTATTATCCTTACAATTCCCAAAAAATCGAAAATAGTAGGGAATCAGTTTTGACTTAATGTTCTCTTTATACGATGAATGAATGATGTTTTTTGATGTATTCATGTATGTTTTTGACAATTATATGTGTTATTATGTATTTATATAAATATATATAGTGTGGAATTTAAACCACGTACATATGTATTATTAATATCATACAGATAGATATTAAAAAAGGACAAAAACGCATGAAATGTAAATCTCTGATAATATTGTTTAATTTTTCTTCATTTTTTTTTGTTATTGTTTTTTTCTTGGCATAAATTTGATACATATGTAACCATAAATTTTTTCCTTTTTATAATTACTGTTAGGTTATTTTAAATTTATTTATTTATTTTAAATTTTGTTTTTCTTTCTTTTCTTCTAATCTGTTCTTACAATATTGTTGTGGTAGGTAATTCACATTTTTTTGTGTTCATTTATTTTATTCTTTCTCACTTGCTAAATTACTTGTAATAATTAATTAAATGTAATTATTTTACCCTCTAAGACAAAATACCTATATTGTTATTCTATAGGGACCCAGAATAAATAAAGACATTATTATTATTAAAATGCAAGGAACAGATAAAAACTAATGAAAGGCTTGAACTATTGTCTATTGAGGTAAAAAAAGAAGGAAGATATTTTTATCTTACCTTGCTTATTGAAGGAATATGGTAGCCTCCCACAAGCTCTTTGGATGATCATCAATGGCTTTATTTCCTGGAAATATTTATTTACTGATACTTTAGTGTAGGGCTTTACGGTTAGTACGGATGTTGTTATCCATGCCTGGAAAATAAACAAAACAATATTTGAAGCAATCAGGATCAAAAGCGGATAACTCAAAAACCACCAAAATTTACTTTTTTTTTCTTTTTTTCCTGGTTTGGTCAAGCAATGCTATATGCTCTCGGAACTTTCTGAGGTTCAGAAAAGGAATAAAATCATGAGAAATTAAAATAACAGCCAAGTGTCATGTTAATTAAGTAATTTTGTATTTTATTTAAATTACTATTTTACTTAAATATTTAAACTATCTTACTTAAATAGTTTAATTACTGAATTATCCGCTTTTGTTCATAAACGTCCCATGTGTTGCTAGAGTTTGAACATAATGGCATCATAATATCCATTTAAAACGAGCATTTGGCTTTATAGGAAAAGTTATAAGCAATTTCCTTCTAACCGTAGTTTCCTAACTAGCTTAGATTAAATAAGAACGAAATAAATTATTTAAAACTTGTGTGTGGTTAATTTCATCCAATCTTAAATAAAACTTTAGTACCAAGCAGGTAATCCTTTTCAAGAATTCATTATGATCTAGGAATAGACTTTTGGAAAACCAAAAATTATTCTGATTTGAATCCTTCCTTTATATTCCTTCTTTCCCTATTTGCAAAAGAAGAAATAGTAATTAATATCCGTCCTCCGCCTCAGTCTTAGACGCATCCTCCCTCCCACAAACTGGACATTAATTTTAATATCTAATTATTAAATTATTTAGAAAAAGTAATGAATCGATTGTTGTTTTGAAATTAGTAGAAGTTTTACAAATCTCATATTTTTCATAGAAATATTAGTTAAGATAGAACTCTTAAGGCTCGTGTACACCTAAACCGTTATCGGCTGAACTCGATCGATCAAATCAAATTTATCGTCCGATGACGCCCGTTCACGGCCGACCAGTCGACGAGTCCGAACTTAGGATTTCTCACCAGTCTGCTGGAATCTACAGCGCAAATAGAGTGTATTTATAGTTTAATTTCATAATTCTGTCGTGTTTGTGTGTTGTGATCTACGTAAACGATTATGGATGTTGAAAAATTAATTAGTTGAGTTTATAATAGACCAGCCCTGTGGGATGAACAGTTAAAAAATTATAATAATCGTGATGCTGCTAAACGTTTATGGACTGAAGTTGCATCGGGAATGGATAAAGCGGTTGCAGACATTAAAACATTAAGCCGCACTATCAACTACACAAAATCGACAACTACACAAGACCGGCAACAGTGTGAGCACATGCACGCCCGGAGTTACTTGTCCAAGTACAAGTAATTCTGTCCTCCTTCGGTCGACAAAATCTGTTTTGGTGTATGCTAAGCATTAGGCTTCATGGAATATTATATAATTCTGTTCCTTACCTATCAAATATTGTAATTATGTTTTTATATACCTTGAATATAGTTTGATATTATATGGGCTGTGCTTCAATACAACGAAGGCCTTGACATGTTTCAGCGAAGTATGGACAGTAAAAGTATGTTTGAGTGATTAATTCAGGTGTTATTGTGATAATTATATTTAATGTGGAAAAGGTCAAAGCGTTTAAAATGAGTTGACAATGCTGATACGTATCAAGATACTTGATATGCCGTCACATTGAACGGTTCAATAAAATTTGTTGATATCAAGCGATGTAGTGACAGACACGAGTGCACCCAAATATTATTGCATTACAACTGTTACCAGTGTTGTATTATGGCAGATAGTATTTCAGAGAATTTTTTTTTTTAAAAAGAGGTTAAAGCAGTATCAGTAATATAAATGACCAATAAAATGAATTTGTAGTTTTTTTGTTCTACGTTAAGGACTGAAGATATGTTAAATTCGTGTCAGGAAAAAAAAGTGCCCAGAAAACGTTTTTTCAGGTAAATAGGAGATCTGTTATTTTTTTCAATATTACGTTCTACTTGATAACTTCCAACTGTTTTTAGTATTTTAGGAAAATAGTAGATCCATAAAATTATCTGTTGGTTAACGTATAAAGGATCGCATTGTTGTTACACTAAGTTCTTATGCAGTCACCATATCTTTTTTTTTGTTATCTTTTACTCTTTGAAAAACAATAAATTAAAACATCGATGTAGAAAAAAGAGATTTTTGCATATTCTCGAACACCATCTTAATTCATTAACGAAATTTGATTCATGTTATGAGTCAAAACAGTAAAAAACTTTCTAATAGTAAAAAACTAAATAAATAAAATACAAATAGATAAATTTAAGCCTATTACGTTGTTTCTACAGAATTTAATGTACTAGGTATAATCAACACATACTTATTACTTCAGGATCGGAATTTCGTATTCATCAAGACCAATAGTACATTTATGAAATTCATTGAAAATCTCAATAATTTCCAAAGCCGTGTTCAAGTAGTTTTGAGACGATTTGATATATAGTCTTGTCCATCTCTAATGCCCATCAAAATAATAAAAAAAAAATTATTATTCGGTAAAATACGAAAAATTAATTGTAATAATTACTATTAAAAGTTCTTAAAAATTAATGACTACTTAATAATATTTCAATAAAAGTATATATTATGTTTAACCAGTACATATAATTTTCGAAAAGTGATAGCTTTACCTTCCTCACATATCCCCGCTTCATCCTACGAAAGAGTTCGCCACCCAACTGAACATAAAATCATTCCGGTATTATCGATCGGTTACTTGGAACATCATTAATCGGTAGATGCTACGTTCTTTGAAGGTATATAAATAATTTTGAAAGGGAAAATACAAGACAACATCAAAACATAAATAAAAAAAAAACACGTAAAATATGCATAAACAAAAATATGGAGGAAGTTAGTGTTTGAAAGTTAACTAATTACTTAACTAATTGAAAGTTAATACACCGTTTTCGTGCACCATCCTTTCATATATTTATCCATTAAAATTAAAGTCAATATCACTTTCTTACTAGAATGATACTGACATTAAGATCTGGTAATTAATTAAATTAATAATTAATGAAATAGTTAAACGAATATTAGAACTACCTTTACTTACTTATTTACCAAAACTTTGCATTTATGTTTATGCTCTAAAATGTATTTACTTTAAGACCATTGTACAAGTAGTTTGCTATTAATCAAGCCATATATTTTATATTTTAACAAATTGCCTTTCGTTTTATACCACTCAATTTTTATGATTTATACTAATTTTGTAGGATATTGTTTTTTTATAAATTTGCTTGAAAGGTGTAATAAACGCATTCTGTGATAAAGTTTAAATGCTTTATTAATAAATACAAATAAATAACTATTTACAGGCAATAACTCATAAACAAGGTTTCTGTTGGTATTGTAAGTGAAATCCTCTTCCTGTGTTTGTAGAACTGGATACGAAAGACATCATGAAAGGTCCGTTGCTTTTGTCTGGAAATGTTAAGTATGAATAGTTAATAGTTACAACTTTTTCATTATATATGAAGCTTTATTTGTTTAAGGGACTTGTCCCAGAATAGATAAAGAATTTATCATTATTATTATTATTACTAAAGCTTCATATATAATGAAAAATATAATATATAGTTAAATTTAGGTTAATTTATACGTGTTAAATCTCAAAATGAAATACTTAAAGTGATAAAATGTATTTCTAAATTTACTTCATTTATCATTAAACAAAAAATGTAAGTAGGCATAAAAATATGAGATTATAAACTGTGATCGGTTATTTTTATATAAAATAAAATCACGTACTAGAGACCTTCTTAATCAAAACTTTCAAAATTCTCCCTCTCCCCTCCAAAAAATTAATTACGTTATCAGCTTTATTATATTATAAAACTGAATCATATTAATGTATCCTCAAGGCAGGTTTCCTTGGCCCAATCCATAATACAGTTTATACAGCTGACATCCCAACTAATCCTAATACTATTCTTACCACATATGCTGATGGTACACGTGTATTATCAGTCAACATCAATCCAGTTATTGCATCCCAAATCCTCCAATCCCACATCACTGATCTTGAAAAATGGTGTCAAAACTGGAGAATTAATATAAATTCTCAAAAATCGCATCAAATCACTTTTACCTTACGTAGTAAACCAATGACTTCGAGCCCTTCAATATCCTTTAATAATATCCCACAGGTGCCAGTAGAACAGATCCGATACTTAGGGTTGCACCTCAACAAACGATTAACCTGGAATCCTAATACAAGACTGAAAAGACAAGAAACCGCTCGACGTTTCAGGCTACTTCAACACTTACTAGACAAACGCTCTAAGCTCCCAATTAACTACAAAAGACTCATATACATGACCATCATACGTATACGTAAAGTACTATACTTCGATTAATAATATGTGAACATATAATATATTTGTATTTTTATTACCGATTACTGGTGCATTCTGGGTGAAGTCTGCATTGGTAGTTGCATCGTTAAACTTCTGGCCACAAAGCCTAAGGCCAGCGATGGCAAGGTAGTCTTCCGGACAATTAAACACTTCAACACCGGCTTCTCCTTCAGGCACTGTCAGCTCTCCGTCTGTTTTTTTTTAGTTTTGGTAATTATAAAAAAATATTTATTAACTAATAATATTTCATTACACTGATGCATTTGTAATTTAATTTCATTTTACTATTATTAAAAATAAATTATAAATAATATATTGACGTAAGTCAACAAGATCCTGATTAAAGTAATGTTCAATGAACATTCTTCCCGGTGTATACATCGCAAAAATTGCAAGAACTTATATAGGATATAGGATCGGTGAAGAGAACGGATTTGCCTGACTTGGATACAACCCTTGGTAGCTCAGTGGTTTAGAGCTCTGCCCTGGAGATGCAAAGGTCCCGGATTCGAACCCCGGCGAGGACTTTCTCTTCAAAACAAATATAAGTACTAAAGGAGTTTGGTAGTTAGAAAGTAATGACGAAATAGCATTTGCTTTAGGTTTATTTAGGATTCAAGCGAAAAAACTACAGGAACCAGAAATTTGCCTTCTTCTTGGTAACCTCTATTTTTTTTTTCATTTATCAGCATTTTTTTTAATGAACTCAAATAATAACATAACTAAGACTAGATAAGTATAGCCATGAAAACAGACATGAATTACAGCCAAATAATTTTTTTTTTTTTTTTTTTTTTTTTTTTTTTTTTTTTTAAGGATTTTCTTCACAAATGAAGGTTTCCTCATCCAAATTCTTCTTTCAGCCTTCTCTTCCATTCGTCCCTGTCAAGCGCATCCTCCTCCATCATTCCATGCCTCCATCTATGGTATTCATAGATCTGGAAAAGGCGTATGACAGCATCCCTCGAAAACTATTATGGAGAGCTCTGGAAATGGCAGGCATAAATA
Source organism: Arma custos (assembly GCA_037127475.1). Lineage (NCBI taxonomy): Eukaryota > Metazoa > Arthropoda > Insecta > Hemiptera > Pentatomidae > Arma > Arma custos. Next base: position 90,612,055 of record CM073760.1, on the reverse strand, counting down.
ATGAACAGCCAAATAATAACTTTGAATAAAAGCTTTCAGTTCTACTATATCTGTGACCTTCGCATCCATTTGTCTATAGAGTGTGTTTTGAATTTTTAAAATATATTTACTGGTATATTCCACTGTCATAGCCAACATATGATCATCAAACAATAGGTTCTATGCATCTTGAACAATTTTTACATTTCTCGCGGCACCTTTCACCCCTGGCACATTTCTGAGAAACTCCGTCAGTTCAACCAATATAGTAATGAGTGTACAAAAAAACAAAACAGGTAACGCGAAATGGTAAAGCTAATATAATAATAGGCATGGAAAAAAAAAGTTGATCTTTATATGATGTAAGTTAATCTTACGATTTCTATCGTGGTATCTGTCAGATCTATTTATCAAATGGGCCGTCCAGAAGGGTTGCAAACTGGTGAGTAAGGCACTAAACTCATCCGGGGCATCCACGAAACAGCTCCATGAAAAAAAAGTTGCCAATGCAAAGGGAAGGAGAAAGAAAAATATACTGATATGATATGTTCAATCTGCCGTGACTAACCAAGGGTTAAAAAAAATCCTTTATTTATAACATACTAACATAATTATTCTAAAGTCCCGCTGCATATATTAATACTTAATAAATAAGCTAGAACGAAGTTCAAATTTATATGATAATTTCTAGTAAAAAAGCACCGCATGCCGCCATTTTTCACAACTAAAGGCTATTTTAATTTTTTAATTCATTAAACACGTTCACTTACTAAATAAAACCAGTTTGGCCATATGCATTACAAATTTATGGCATCGCTAAACAGACTCACTGAAAACGACTAAAAACTTTCCAATCAAAAGTAATCAGACTAGTCACAAAAGCACCCCGGTAAGTTAATAGCATAACTCTACATAGTGACTTAAAAATACTAACGGTTGACGAAGACGAACAAACTGCAAACGATTTCAAGGAAAACTACATGGGCACCCAAACCAATAGAACAAATGACCACGACTCTCATTCCTGAATGATAACACTAGAAGAATGTTAAAAATAACGTGGATGAGGGATCTTTTATCATTTCAGGAAATTGAATCAAGCCAAGGGGGAGATACAGCTGAGTACTGTTCTACTTCATGCCTCTCATGCCATTGTATTTTATTTTACCGTCAGTAAATCTGCTGATTGTCATTATTTTATTAGACAGGTTTGGATGTAAATATAAAGAGTAGAAGAAAAAATGTTGTAAGGATAGAGATAGTTGGGGGTGCAGCCAAATGAAACACCAAATAAGTGAACACTTATTTATTGGTGCCGAAATTTCGACCTACTTTGTAGGTCATCTTCAGGGTTAATATAAGGAGCGGCTGCAAGGAAAGGTAACTGGCAACTCAAAAAAAAAAAAATTATAATTGCAATTATTGTTTAGAAAATTAGAAAATATAAAAATAGTATTTTCGTAAAATTCTACCTGATTGATAGAAAATAAATTAAATAAGTTACGCCGAATATACGATAGATTTAAGATGTGTGGAACCAAATGTCTTTACCTAGATCGATATTGTTTATATCGAATGTGTACTCCTCGCCTGTTGACCTAGTGTTACTGTATTCCACTGAGCACATCCCTGGATTTTTCCTTATACACATCGCATAATTCAGATTGTTCTAAACAAGATAAACAATTAAATTAATGAATGGTTTAATAGTTCTTACGTTATTTGTGAACAAAACCATCTAAAAACAAAACAAATAAAAAATACTAATATATTCTAAGATACACCCAACAGCTGTCAATATTAATAATCATAGTAGTACAGGATTCTTGGTACATTTTTGCACTTGATTACTATCAAGCTGAATCTTCGTGAATAGCTTCGTTTTGAAGAGACGCCCAACAATTTCCTTTGCGAAAATTCTCGATTGTTGTAGCTAACAGACTTAGCAAGGATAAAATGTCTCGATTTGATGATTCTCCAAAATTTAAGGATAACGTACCACGCAATTTGTAGGACAATATGACTGTTAAATTATTTAAATATTAACAGTTATACTGTCCTACAAATTGCGTGGTACGTTATTCTTAAATTTTGGAGAATCATCAAATCGACATATTTTATCCTTGCTACCTCTGTTAGCTACCACAATCGAGAATTTTCGCAAAGGAAATTGTTGGGCGTCTCATCAAAACGAAGCTATTCACGAAGATTCAGCTTGATAGTAATCAAGTGCAAAAATGTACCAGGGATCCTGGACTATAATAGCACTAATAACAATAATAGCCACAATCTATTACTAGATTCACAAGCCCATGTGATTAGTGATAATGTCGTTCCAAAAAAAAAAAAAAAATGCCATAGTCTGCGCTCTAAGGAGCCATTAGACTAACTTCTTCCAATCGAGAATGAATATTTTTCTCAAAACGTGACAAAAGCTGTATGCTTCCTTCTCGATTACTTACTAGATTGTTTTCCTTAATAATACAATAAATCTTAATCTAAACATTATCATCTGAAATTAAATATTACTTTTCATTAATGACATTAGTTAAGATGGTTTATTAATTCATTAATTTGGAAATGTACATAACATATGATAGAATAATTAATAAAATTAAATCGAGAAAAATGGATGAGAGAAACTAAATTCTGAAATGGCAAAGTTCGTATATATATTTCTAACAGTTTTAAATTGTAAAAATAATTTATCAGCCATATTCACATCGAACATATTTATTTTAGCTTTTATCCCGTTAAATTCATTAATAATAAGAAGGTTAGTCATAAATCATAGAAACTTTAATTCTATGGTATGGTATGGTTTAGTAGAGTTTTTCTAAATATACTTTTTTTAAAACATGTTTCTATACATTTCTGTCTGAATACATGACAATAAATGAGGTAATTAGTAGGAAAAAATAATTCCGATATTCAGAAAAGCAAACAACTCAGTATGAAACTAAATGCTCGCCATGGTTTTCAGGAAAAACCAATGAAGATTGGAATCAAATTGACGGAAGCAACACGGGCGACAATTGAGGGGTTACAGGGAAAATATAAAGGCGACAAAAAAAAAAAAAAAAGGACAGTTGAAATTGCGTGGTCCTGAATAGACTAAAAAATAAGAAAAAATAAAATTTAGTGAAGTACATATTAAATAGAAATACTTCCTTTATTACAGCAAACTAGCAGTATGGCTAAAGAATTACCGTCCAAAAGCGAAATGTGTTAGATTTTTATCCTAAGGTACGGTTTGTCAACACTGTTCGAAACATACGTAATTTCTTTGAAAAATATAGCTATTGAGGTGTGTGTTTATTAATTTAAGAAAGGAATAATTATTTCAATACCAGTTAGTCTAATTCCAAATTTGTTACCTCCTCAGATCGAGCACAGCGCAGTGAGATTATTTTTTAGTTTATTGTTTATAGAGACGTAGGTTTATTTTTTTTTGACATAGCATTCACCAATCTGATAACATGAACAAATGATGGCAATGGTATGATATGGTGGCAATGAGAGATGCGACAATTAGTTTTAATTAGGCTTAAAACTACGGAGTACACATTTTTCTCCCTTGGACGCCAACATGGTAGAAGGTTTTATTCATGGTTTAATCATTTTTTTTTATGGATCTAACATTTTTTTCACATAAAAAATATAATTTTAATTAACTGATCATAAAGTAACAACATTGCTACTAGACCATACATATCTGTATCGTTTGATTTCTGTAAGAAAAAAAATACTAAACAGCTCACAATACAGTATTTTTGAAATTTAAATGAATAAGCATGATTAACTATAATACTTGAATGTATGTAATTTTCCAGTGTTTTGCTACAAAAAAAAGATTTAAATAGTCACGAGGACAGCCGACATAAGTGAAAACTCAAAGCTTCGGAATAACTGTGTTATTTTTTTAATTTTAAATAGTCTGAATTATTTTAATTTAAAATTCGTAAATCTAAATTATTAACATGAGTGTTATGATTAAGTAATTAACATAAAATGAAGTGAGCAATTAAATAGGCCGCGTCGAGTAAATAAAAAACAAATTAAGTGAAAACAATTTGAGTCACTCAGTTGCTAGTAACTACTGGTTGTAGAGCTTTATCCAGGGGTAGATCGAGAAAGCAATTTGGGTCCTAAATATAAGCTGCAATCAGTGTATAGACATATTATATACAGTTAGTGGGCCTCGAAGTTTTTCTTCAAAATTGATAGTCCGCAAAACTAAAACGGTTGGGAACCGCTAACTTAAGTTGTTAATATGTAGTTTGTAGTTCTAATTTTGTAATGTTATAATGCAATTTTGATTTTTTTTTCTATAACTAGTTAGATTTTATTCTCATTGTTTAATTACACAGGCCAACGATGAAAAAACTTTTTTAATGAAAATACCTTATTCTTATGTTGTTTAGGTTGCTGAATCCAAATATGATGCTTAAAAAGTTGTATCACCCACCATTTATTCACATTTTATAGTTAAATTCATGAAATAAAGAAATATTTTTAGAATTTAACAGCTTTTTCATAGTTAAGATAACATGAAAAAATAGGTCTAATGAACAAAGATGATGTTGGCAGCACTGCTGAAACACATGCTAAACAGCTGATGTTTTGTTTATTTTCAACATAACCTCACTTTTACGTTTCCTGTACATGTGCTCAGTGCAATGTCTCATCGCGGCTGTAAAAACTCTGCTGACAGTTTTTGTTATATTTGTGGTGAGTTTGTTATTAAAAAGCACCAAAGAAACATTACAGACTTTGTGAAAAAGGTTTATCTAGCATACTTTGGAACCAAACTTGGAGACCAGGATAAACCTTGGGCACCGCATAAGGTATGTTATGTATGTGTTGAAGACCTCAGGAAATGGTCAAAAAAAGAGAAAAAACACTTTAAATTTGCTGTTCCCATGATATGGAGGGAACCAAAAAATCATTCCGATGACTGTTACTTTTGCAGTGTAGATATTACTGGTCATAACTCTAAGAACAAGAAGGTAATAAGCTACCCTAACCTTCCGTCCGCCATCCGACCAGTAGGGCACGGTGTAGATTTGCCAATCCCGGAACCACCAGAGGACTTAAATTCTATTGAAACAGAAGTATTTTCTGATGTACAGTCGGAGTTAGATGAACACGATGAAGAATTCCAATGTGTTACAGAAAATGTAGAGCCTAAATTGTTCACTCAGGTCGAGCTTAATGACTTAGTTAGGGATCTGGGCTTAACAAAAGAAAAAGCTGAACTGCTTGGCTCTAGGCTAAAAGAAAAGAACTTGCTGGCGGCTGGAACCAGCATTCATGTGTATAGGAAGAGAGAACAACAATTTTCGAAGTATTTTGAACAAGAGGGTGATTTGGTGTACTGCTCAGACATTCATGGTTTAATGAATGAGTTTGGAATTGAATACAAAACAGAAGATTGGAGGTTGTTTATTGATTCATCCAAAAATAGTTTGAAGGCAGTTTTAGCACACAACGGTAACATGTATGCCTCTGTACCTGCCGGTCATTCTGTACATATGAAAGAGAGTTACGAAAATCTAGAAATAGTGTTAAATAAAATAGGTTATTCTGCACACGGTTGGATGATATGTGGTGATTTGAAAGTTACGTGCATGCTCCTTGGTCAGCAAGGGGGTTTTACCAAATTTCCATGTTTCTTGTGTGAATGGGACAGTAGAGCTCGGAATCAACATTGGTGCAGAAAGAACTGGCCTGCTAGGGAGTCTTTAAAGCCTGGCGAGAAGAACATTTTACGCAAAAACCTTGTAGATCCAAAAAACGTGCTCCTACCACCACTACATATTAAGTTAGGTCTCATGAAACAGTTTGTAAAGGCTTTGCCTAAAGATGGGCTTTGTTTCAAATATCTCTGTCAGAAGTTTCCACACCTTTCAGAAGCTAAACTGAAAGAAGGCGTCTTTACCGGGCCTGATATTAGAAAAATGATGTTTGACGTTAACTTTGAATCCACAATGACCTCAAATGAAAAGGAAGCATGGGTTTCATTCAAGCAAGTTGTCACCAAGTTTTTGGGAAATGAAAAAGACCCAGAATATAAGGCTATTGTTGCTAACATGTTAAAAAAATTTGAACAGTTAGGATGTTTGATGAGCCTGAAAGTTCACTTTTTGAGCAGCCACCTCGATTACTTCCCGGAAAATTTAGGAGATGTTAGTGAGGAGCAAGGTGAGCGTTTTCACCAGGACGTTAAAGTGATGGAAAAACGTTAACAGGGCCGCTGGAATACCAACATGATGGGGGATTACTGTTGGTCACTTCACCGGGAAGTTCAGCAAGCTATTCATCGCAGGAAAAGCTACACAAGAAGCTTCAAGGAAAAAAGGGAAAGAAAATATAAACCAATTCCAGTTGACAAGTGAACCTTGTATCATCACATAAAATTACTATTCCAAGTATTTTACTGTAAATACAAACCATTTTTACGATTCCACAGTGTTTCATTGATTTCCCTATATACTGTAAATGGGTATTAGACTATATAATAAAATACATTTTGCTTGGAAACTAAGGGTGATACATAAAAACTACGAGCAGATTTGGATTCAGCACATAAAAATCTATCAAGATCAGCTATTAAAATTAAAAAAGTTTTCAAAAAGGTTTTTTTTGTTGGCCTGTGTTATAATTGAGATGGTAAATTTTAGTATGCATTTTCCATTTTGTATTTTGAATTTATCAACAGTTCCTTTATAAAACATATTTAACTGACCAAGTAAGAGGATTCTGCAAGTTGGTCCTGGTAGTTAAAGGACTTGATCTCTCCGTAGGGCTCGGTGTAGTACTGCAAGCATCCCTTTGGGGCCAGCAGGGGGTCCCCGTCACAGAGCTGGGTCACTTTCATCTTGAAGTTTCTCTTGGAAGGTGAAATAACGGAAAGCATGATAGGACCTTCAACCTCGTCCACGTCTAAGTTCACTGAAAGAGTTTAAGCAGAAAATTACTTTAAAAAAAAAATTGCATGTGTTCTACAATACTATTTTAAATTAAGAGGTTATTTTTCTTTGTTATCATTGTTATATTTTGTTATTGCAATTTTTTAATATTAATGAATAGCAATGGTAAATTTTATGCGTGGTAGAAATAATTCGGTCAATTAAAACATCAATTATTTATATTCCTCAAAAATGTTATCAGATCAAAGTATAGCGGATTATAATTGATAATTGTTAAATGCGATTTTGCATCATTGTTAAAATTTGTCTAACGATTCATGCGAAAAAAATTTTAAGCAGAAATTATCCTAAATTAAATAAGATTATTTTAAATAAAATAATTAAAGCCATTTCCTCAAAGTTAGTATCTCGCAAAGTATGCAATGTACTTCATTATTTTCTATATTAATAATTATTTGTTAAAAATGTTTAGATTAATTATTTTCTCTATTTTTGTTTAGATTAATTATATTCTCTATTTTTGTTTAGAGTAATTATTTTCTCCATTTTTGTTTAGATTAATTATTTTCTCTCTTTTTCTTTGGATTAATTATCTTCAGTTACTGTAAACAAGTGTTGTTTAACTCAAAAATATCGTTTATTTTCACTATCGCTAGTAAAACAGCATGCCTAAATTTACCGATTTTATTTTGGAAACCTTTAAATTTTCGAAAATTCTTTTAAAATAGTCCTTTTTTTTAGAATCGAATTAAGGAGAAATAAACAGAAATTAGATCACAAAGTTCTCTAAATTGAAAGGAAAAGTCAAAAAAATTTATAACAGCGTTTATTCACCATATTTTTAGAGAGTATCCACGGTTAGGTAAACCATGTGATTAGTCACATTGCGTAAGGAAACTATACTCAGAGCCGTCCTCTTTTCACTAAGTAATTGTTTCTTTTGTTTTAGATTATTGCTAGTATTATCCACATTATACCTGTCATTTTTTAAGAAAACTTTCGAACATGACTTTCCCCGTAAAAATCATTGTTGGTTCATGAAATAAACCAAAAGTATTTTATTTTTTTCCGAATTGGACTCTGACAGAAACGCAACTTTCTTTAGAAGCTAAAGTTTTTTTCTTTTCTTAATAAAAAAACAAAACAAAATTGCTTCAAAGCAAAAAACAGTAATAATAACCTAATATACATTATGGTTTTGAACTTGGCATTAAGGAGGGCAAAGCCGATGATTAGAAAATTCCAGCTGGGACACAAAAACCTTCATCCCGTCAAATTTTCCTGGTTGGCCTTTACTGACGGCATCGATGAAAGAGACCTCTAACATAACATAAATGTACTAAATGAGGAATTATGGGCAATAAACTTGAAAATTAACCCGGGGAAGACTAAATGCATGAGAATAGGGAAGAATAATGAAAGTACTAAGGGTTGGAGGAAAGAGATTGGAACAAGTAGATAGTTTTAAATGTCTAGGCGCTCATCTCAACCGATACATTGATGAAGAATTGGTGCAAAGAATTGGAGCAGCGGTGAAAATGTTTAATATGGTCCGACGGGGGTTCCTGGGAAGAAGAGAGGTGACAGGACAGACCAAAATGACAAATCGACCTTCCTTCCTATCCTTTCTTACTCTTCGGAATCGTGGACCTTAAAGCACAGAAATCAAACACAAGCTATGGAAATGAGATACCTGCAAAAATTAGAAAGGAAAACTCGGAAATTTGAGATACGGAACACAACAATACGGGCTAATCTCGATATTAAACCAGCGGAGACTATCCTGGAGGAACACAAATTAAGGTGGTTCGGACATCTATTCAGGATGGAGCCAAATAGAATCGCCAGGAAGACCTAAGAGATCCGCACAGAAGGAAAAAGGCCCAAAGGAAGACCTCGCATATCCTGGGAAGACAGCGAAAGGAATGATTTCAGGAGGAGAGGAATGGACTGGAACCGAAGAAGAGAACTGGTCCAGTAAAAAGATACTTGGTCCAGGCTCTATAAGAAGGATCCTCACACTGCACAGCGGCAGAAGAGGAAAAGAGTATGATGATGACCTAATATATATCAATAATCATAATGTTCACCTGCGGTGTAGTGGTTAATATAACAAGCATCTACACCCAAGGGAGTAAAATATCCTTGGTTGTACTGTCGTTCGGAAGGGAAGTAAAATGTATGTACGATGTTCTTATTATACCTGGATACGTAAAACTTAAGACTACTAATGTAGCATCTATAGATTAGGCATAGTATCGTAAAGTGACGTCAATGAATAAAAAAAACGATAATCTTAATGAAGTTGGCCATTTCTTTTACTATTATATCCTTTTGTCCACATTAGATTTTTCATTGTACTATTATTAAATAATTAATTGAAATACTAATATTATATGCTAAATGTTTTTTCTAAATGCTCTATTTAAAATATCTTTCGTTAATATTTGATTTCCCTGTTCTTGGTGTTTTTTTTAAATCAATCTGAACGACTAAGACTTTTTGTCTTTTATTTATTTATAGAATAACAGCTAAGCAGTGTCCATTAACAGCAGAAATCCTTGTCTACACCATGGGTTTTCTTACTATAAAACAAACGATAAACTAGTAAATTATCGAATTATACTATAAAATTATACCATAGTGATTGCTATGTTTTATTAGCAGAATCATATTAAAAATGGGTAATATTTTTTTATTGACAGTTAACTATTTGACACAACAGATCATTTAAATAGTTCCTTAATTTTTATGGAACCAAACGGCATTTTTTTAATCATTTTTCAGGTAATAATGAATGTTTTTTGGTTTGTTTTTTCTCATCAAAATTCTCCTGTATGAAAAAAAAAAATGTTCCGTTAATCGATTTCAAAGTTAAACAATTTAATGAGGAAATAATAATAATGTGTATAAGGAAATAATTGATCATGCGTACTCACTGTGCTGACCCGAATTACTTCCACAAAGTAATGGCACTACGTTGTTGGAATTCTGTCCTGAAATCAGCAGTCGATCGACCATGCAAGTTCCATCCACGGGACCCTCCAACTGAAATGAGATAGAATTGATTGATCATTTCAATCCCCTGGATGAATATTGAATTAACTGAATTATCGATTGCATATTTACGTCTAATGAGAAGAAATCTAATCGAATCTGGCGGGAACAGTCCATCTTCTGGATCCCCAGAGTGCAGGCACCTTGTGAGCTCTGTCCCACGAATAGACTTACTGCCTTTTTGACAGTCTCTCCACATTGTGCTTCCACTTTTTTTTCGTTATATTAAAGCAAAAATCAAATTAGATATCTAATATAAGATAAGGATACAGTAATGGTAAAAAGGTAAAGCAGAATATTTTTGACTAGTACTTACCCATACAACAGACCCCAAAACCTCTAGCGCAAGGTCCTTGTGGTACTCCTCCAAGTTCATTGCATTCATATTCGTGATAACAAACTCCTCCTTCTCCACAATCATCGTTGTCGAATTTGACTATGGTAAAGAGGTTGAGGACTGAAAAGTCAAAAATCATTGGTTAGCAAATATATATTTTGCAATTCGTAATCATTGTTCATATATCCGAGTCATTAACATACTCCAATTAATTAAAACATATTATAATAATAATAAATTCTTTATTTATTCTGGGACAAGTCCCTTTAGAATAACATAACTGTACATTATTGTGGGCTTTAGAGCACAAAGAGAGTACAAAGAAAAAAAACAAGCAGAAAAGTCAATCAATAAAGCTGATTAAATGATAATAAATAAATAAATAGCTTCTTATGATAATGAAAAAATGAAGATTTCACATTACTTCACATTAAAAATAAAAATTTGAACTTTTCCATGAATGGTCCATTGTAAACATTAGTGGATTGTACTAATGTCCTTGATGTGGCTGGGTGGTTAACATGGTTTTTATCCACATCCTCTGACCAATCTTCGTGTCATAAATAACAATATAACCACCACTTGACTTGTGGGACTTGGGCGCCTTCTGGACTTCGGCCTGCCCCCTCGGGTCTGGGCGCGCCTCTCGCTTCGTTCTTTCTCGGGCCCAGATAGGTGGGTTACCATAACATAATAACCAACGGGCGTTGATGACCTAGATGTTTTACGCCCCTAAACCCAAGAAAACAAACAAACAAAAATAAAAATAATAATGAACAAACAAAATAAATAATATTCTATCGATAATTTTATGTATGCTCTTCGGGGAACTGGAGGGATAGAAGAAAGAAGGGATAGAAAGAAAAAAATAAGCGGGATTTGAAGGTAGAATCTTGGAACAGCGAAGGGTAGGGTCTTGGAACAGCGAATGGAAGAAGGGATGGAATTCCACAGGGAACAGGACCGAATCAGGAATATAAGTGAAGTTATATGAAATAATTCAGAAGCCAATAATTATAAATGACAACTGACTTTTTCCAGTATATGGTTAAGTATGGGGACAAAGAATTTTACTAAAGAACCTTCATAAAGTAAACACGATGCAAACTAAAGCTTTCAAGGTTTCACCAATATGATTTAAGGTGTGTTTTTGGTATCTCAACTTCCGAATATAATTATTTAAATTTTAGTGATAAGATCTACACCTTATGCTATTCCCTGATATTGATTTCACTACCTAAGAGCATAATTAATTTTATCTAGAGATTAGTACAGTAAAAAAATCGAGAGTTATAAATAAAAATTATGATTCTAATCATTATCATCACTGGCGCTCCAACCCACTTACAGGTCTTAGCCACATCAAATTGTCACCTCCATTCCTCTCTGTCCTGCGCCAAGGTTGACCAGGCTCTTGAATTGAGAAGAATGTTTGGCTTGTTTAAGGATAGTGATCAATATAGGCTTAGACAACAAGGAGCTCTATAAAATTACCAGAAGTTGGATTTGGCATGATTCATAGGAAGCATAAGGATTATTCATAGGATTTCGTTGGACAATATTGCGAGAGCTCGCAAAGCAAACAATTAATATTTGGGAACGTTGCTGGAAAGAGAAAGAGAGGGAGGCCACGACTGAAATGAACTGACAAAGTCGAAGTCGATGCCCAGAAACTTATTGAAATAACAGAAACCAAATTAAATCTATACATTAATAAGGATTTCATAAGAATTATTGAAGTGAATCAAATCCGATCTTATTAAGCAATGTTAGTTCAATGGCAATAATTATTTATTATTTATTATAATTATTTGGATGTAACAATATAGTAGTGGTGATAAAATCATTCTATTCAATGTGAATTATAGCGCATATGTTATTTTAAAATATTCGTATCAGAAAACCTCTTAGTGATTTTTAAAATAACGGGGCATTTATTTTTCTTGTATCAAAAACTACAAAATAAATTTGAATTTCATTCACAAGATTAAAAATTATTATTATTTTCTTTTTATGTGGCATTTGATATTATGAGATGTTATTAGAAAAATAATTATCATTTTTCTAGGTTTTTAATTTCAGTTCTAGGTTTTTAAACTACCTATTTTTATAAAAATAATAATTGAATATAGCTAGTAATAATATAAATTACAGTTTGTTTTAAAGCTTTTACAAAAATGAAAAATGCTTTTGTTTTTTATTTGTATATTTTTCATTGAAACATTGGTCCTATGTTGTAAAAGAAAGACTATTAAATTATTATACTTCCATTAATCAGGTATTATTTATTTATGATTAAATAATTGTTTTAGCTTAAATTATCATAAGGTTTAGAATAACATTTTAATATTAATGTAGGTACGAAAATAGACCTACATTTAGGGTCCTTGTAGTCAGTAATATTGTTGTCGACCTGATGGTTCACAGTAGGCTTCTTCTTCCGCCTCCTCCTTATCTTCCTCTTTTGCTCCGTCACTTTGTACTTGTTCTGCGAAGAGTCCGATATGAGGACGAACCTGTCGTCGTCGTCGTCCTGGAAGACCTTTGGTAAGTAGATGGTCCTCTCTAGGCTCCCGTTCTCCCCCTTGATCCTGAGCACTCTGTGCTCCCTGCCCTGCGGTAGAGCCAAGACATTGAAGACCTCCTTGGAGTACAGCAACAGCACGGCTAGAACGCGCAACATGACTGCCAGCCTACCCGCTCCCCTCCCGCTATATGAGCCTGCCGGTGAGCGAGTACTCTCTGCTCCAGTTGTCGTCCGTGTTGCCTCAGGCTTTACGCAGATTATCCTCCACATCTGCTTTCTATAGACACAACGTCTAGAAAGTAAGTTTATTTCACGGCTCTTTACTTGGGATGGCACTTTTCGTCCCTTATTACCCTTGACATTTCTATTATTGTGAAATTTGTTGAAAGCAGCATTTTGCATTACTTCCGTTCCTCGCATATTATTGCTTTCTCCAAAAACAAGTCAGCGAATTTCACTATTCGTGAATCTACTAACGTTATAGGCATTCAAAACTTTTTTTTCTTTGCGCATCAAAAAATCGCAAAACAAATATTTAGAATAATTTTCTATAAAATTAAACACCTATCAAATGTTTTTATATTTTTCGGTATATTTCTTACCTACACCTATATTTCTTCAGTATATATTTAACAGCTTATTAGTTTTATATGTCTATCGGACTAGAGAGACGTTCTCCCGTTCAAACATTTTAAATCCGAAAGTTATAAAAAAAATTAAATAAATTGTAATTATTTGAACTGTATTTAAGAAAATACGTGTAAAACAAATCGTCGTCTGTGGCCTGGTGGTTAGCCTAGCAACCTGCTATGCCCTAGAACGCGGGTTTGTAGCGCGGTAGGTGGCATTTAAAAAGGAAATGAAACATCCTTGGTTAAGCAGTCATTCATTCGGAAGGTGCGAGAAATGGGGCCCCGAGTCCGTACGATGATCACTATCCTAATTAAACCTGGAGGCAAAAATTTAGGCAAAATTTAGCACTGTAGCATCGTCCGATGGTTTATAGCAGCATAAATAAGATGTTTAATGAGTATACAAAAATCATTATAATACCTAATGACATCACATGCAAAATTATCAAAACTTGTCCTATCATTTACATGTGAGTATATCTGCACTATGAGCTTGATTGTGTTCAATATTAACTTAAAACTGTATTAATTAATCGCTAGAAAGAAAATACTCAAATAATTTTGATGAGAGGGTATATGTTTTTTAATAAAGAAAACACAAAGCAATTAATTTAAAAACATTATCAGTCAGATTAAATAGTGAATCTAAAGCGTTCTTGAACCCACTTAAATATATACAAAAAATATTATCAAAACTCAGTCCAATAGTTTTGGTAGGAGGAGCTCAGTGACCTGCACATGAACAGAGGAATTATAAATATAGTTATGATTCTAGCTGTCCTAGTTTCAGTTATCAAAGACGGGGTGGAGTGATTATAACTTATATTGCAACTTCATATTTCCATTTCTTAAGGATTTTACTCTTTACCTGCACAGTCTCTTCATACTAGTAAGTACCAACATGATATTTTAGAAACTGTTATTCTACATATTCTTTTGAAAACCTATGAAATAAATACAAGAAATCAATTCTAAGCAATCTGGCATTGCCAAAAAAACTTCCCAAAGATACTTAGGACCAAATGTCTTGCTTGTGTTTTAGTATACATTTTTTTCTTTTCATATTACTGCCAAACCAAATCTTCAAAAACTTGAGAATAGAAAATTTGAATATTGATAGATAAATTTGTTATTAATTTGTTTTGAGGGTGACTACCGAATCGGGTGGTGTATAATAGTTTTTTATTTCATTTAATAATAATAATTTAATAAAAATGTCCTACTCTTTTAGCAATCAGAACTGTTTGCTTAAAATTGAGGATAATAATATGGATTACTCCGAATTTTAAAAGTTGACTCTTTCACTTTTTCACCAGTTCAGTCAGATTCATTCAGAATCTGACTAAAACCATGAGAAATAAGGTGGCAAAGTGTCCTGTTAGGCAAAATTGCTAGTGTAAACTAGCAGAAAATGAAAATTAATCCTGAACCTCTCATAATGTAATATTTACCAGAGAAAAAAGTTTTTATAATAAAAGGTGTATGAACATATAATATAGCTTCAGTCCAACAGACTTGTTATTTATTTAATAATCATTTTCACATTAATAGTTAATTATTTACACTGCTTTTCATCATTGTGACATTTATGTACAATTTAAATTTTAAACATCTATTTTTATTCTTATTTTAATTTTGATTAAAATTAATAATAAATATATATTTAAGGTATTGTAACACCTAAACATTAATTTTCAAATTTTCCAATCAACTTACATATTCTCACTTACATTTTGTTAATCCAAAATTAATCTTTCACTTTAAATATTGAAAAATGGATTCTGAAAAATGGACTAATGAACTGTTGAAAGGAATCTAATATATTACAATTAGACAAATACTGACACAATTTATTATTATTTAACTTCCTGTTAGATATTTATTTTAAACAACAAATCATAAAAAATATGAATAATACTCAGACATATTCAAATCCAAAAAACATATTTTGTTACTTTTGAATTGTCTACTAAGTAAACCTCATATACTTCACTTCTTTGAGAGAAATATTTAGGACTTCTATAAATCGTTCTAATATTTCCATAGTTTTTTTTTTTTATTTCAGCAGTAGAAACCACATTAAAATTAATTAAAAGTATTTATTTTTTACAAACAATGAATTCATATTTACAACTTAATAGTTCATTGATTTGTGCTGTAAATTATCTCAATACTACAACAAAGTATCATTAAACATCCTGTTAAAATGTGTAATAATTCAAACCACATATTTTCAAAATTAGTGGTATAACCCTGGTCTCCGGTTAATAAAGTTGCTTAAATTTATTTAATTTAAACATTTATAAGACGCAAAATCATTTTTGTCATTAAAAAAAATCTATGAAATGAAAGTCTGTGCTACATGTAAGAATAACTGATCTGCCTTTTATGGGTTAATGATAAAAGCAGATTTTTATTTTTATATATTGAAAGTTAGCTAAAAAAATAATATTGTGAGAAAAGATATAAAATTTGGCCAGAAGAATTTGTTACTTATTGATTTTCTACCTACACATAACCCTTTAGAATCCCATATTAATCATTTTAAATAATGTGTTTAAATTTTAGCCTATTTACTCTAATCTAAATTGAGTGAAGTTTCTCTTTCAACAGTTCATAAAGATTCAAATGAAGTTCAGACAATATTTTTTACTAAAAGTTACATACATTTATTCTAACAACATTGGCTACCAATATTTATGCCATAACAATAATATTGAATATATATAAGAATATATAACATTATCACAATAATACAACATGAATTTTTTATTATATTTATGAAATATATTTTGTGTTACATTTAAATATTCCATTACATTTATTTTGGCTAAATAGCACATTTATTATTTAAAACATTCATATGTCATCATCTACATTTATTTTATTTTTTTTTTTTATACAGCAATCATAGTTCTCATATCATATGATATGCCACAAAGGGAGCAAAAATGCATTTAGGTGTATATGGGAATACACTATAAAGTGAATTCACATAAAAAAATACCTCAATGGCTTGTAAAAATCACTACAAAAATTTTTCATTATAACAAATAATAAAAGCACATACTTTTTTTTAAATATTTACAAGTACATATCCTAGCCTCACTATGTATATGCAAATACTGAAAAAAGGCTATGAGGATGAGCAATCAAAAGAGGTAGCATTGATCGAATGGTATGAAATTAATGAACTTTTTATGTACCTAATGATCAATTTTTCTGTTGTATAATTTAAACCTTTGATATTAATAAGGGAGAAATAATACTCCTATTTTTAAAATTAAGGAACTGAAGTGATTGTGACCCTCACAGACTATTTCCTGTATTTCACACAGATGTGTGATAAATGAATTTTAATGATCGGGTACAGTTGTGCAGCTTTGAAATAACACATTAAACAACACCGCTGTAAAATAAGACAGGGAAAAAAGCAAATTATCGATAATTTAATCTCATCAAAGTTGAGCAAAATTAAAATATTTTTAATAAAAATACAAAAATCTATTATTTTTCTAAACTTAATTATTTACATGTGAGTTAAAAAATGCATTATTACTTAAACAAATTTAATAAGTAAATAAAATCCAATACCTAATTCGAAATAAGTTTGAAATGAACTATAATATTACTAAAATATTTATTATAGCCACTACAAAAATATTTTGGCCAATAAATTCAACCATACGTCCATATAATATATTTTCATTTATATATATAAATGTATTAGCTTCTCAACTACTAGTTCTTCAATATCGCATTAGTAATTCAGATTATTATCGTAAATAGATTTAACAAAAATTTTAAACATTATGAATTTTTATAAATTTAACTACTTGAGCACATATATACAAATCAATTTTAACATAAGAAATAAAGCATTCTTTTGACCTAGAGTTAACTGGACAAGAAACCATTAATATTTCATTTTAAAAACAATCGATAATCTAATGCATAATTTAATAATATATGTACATTTGGTGCACATTAGAGAGGTAATTAGATAGTTGATACGTAATTGTTACAAGATATCTTAATTTGTAATAAATAAACATTTTCAACTCCACAACATATAAAAATACATATAATATATATACATATAATATATATATATATATATATATATATATATATATATATATATATATATATATATTTTAAAGTAACTAACAGAACTAAAACAAACAACAAGATATAATGATTTGAAATGTTCTCCATACATCACCGCACTAATAAAATTTTATAAAGTTCAATAAAGAAAAATATATTTTATATTTATTTGTAATATTATATTTTATTTATATTTAATATTTTATATCAGTAAAATGTTGCTAATTATTCATTTTCGTTTCCAGAACATTAACATTTCTATTTCAATAAATTTGATATGTCACATTTAATCTGTGATGTGACATATCAAAAATAAAATTCAATCTGTTTTTTCAATTTTTAAATTTGGATTCAACCAGATAATTATAAATAATTGATAATTATTCTGCACAAATAGCCAATTTGAAAAACATAGCTTTGTATTTGAATCCTATTAGTTAAATAGTTCAAACAGAACACTGTAATAACGAATGATTGTTATGTTCCTCTTAATACTTTTTATTTAATTGTATTTATATGAAATAATCTATCATATTATTTTTTTTATTACATGATATTTTCTGGCCTATAAAATGTGAACATGTAGTTAGGAACATCATTAAGCTACTGAAATTATTTGTATACTATTATTTGTAAGTAGATAATTGAGAATCAGAAAAAAAAAATGTTGGATTATTTAATTTCATACTGAATCATCCAGATGTTAGAATTTTTCTCTAAATAATTCTAATGATTATAAAATTAATATTTCAAAGAAAAAGTTGTAAATTTGCATGCAGACCTTCCCGGTCCGATTACTGTTTAAGAACTGAAAAGTAATAATGTTTTAGCGATTTTCAACGGTTAATTTTTTTATGCTTAAAACACTTGTTTAGCAGTAATTGTAAAATATCAAAAGAAATTCATTACAAATAAATTTTAAGAAAATAAATTGGATAAATTACATTTGCTGAAATAAAAATGCAATTTACCTATCTTATGTTCTTCATCATTTAAGCCAATATTCATTACTAAATAATAAATGTAAATATATTTCAGTACAAAAAGAAAAATACATTTCCTCTACTATCTCAGAACATTTCATATGCCAGAGTTACATTTCATTTTTGATTATTTGTGATGATAAAATAACTTCAATAATTGTTAGATAGTCATATTTTTGATGAAAAAAGATATTGACTTCTTACCTCTTCATATCTAAATATCATTGGCAAAAATCTATACCAACAGTAAATCATTTAGATAAAATAAGATTTAGTTAAGTAGTTGTAAGGTTTATTCAATAAATAACTAATTATTTATAAATATATTTATATCTGACTAGTTTACACTTCTTTACCAATCACTTTACTTGACAGCTAGCCACAGTTTCATACATCTTACCATTATTTAGGAATTTCGACTTATTTTCTCATTGATCGGAATTTCAAACAAAAAAAAGATCAAATTTGATACATTTTAGATTTTGTGTGGAAGAAAATGGTCCGGAGGGATGTCAATAAATTTCTCTTAGATATGGAGAAATGTTTATTTAGTAGGCAATGTTTCGACCTACATTGCAGGTCTTCTTCAGGGTTGTCATGAGGGGGGATGAGGGGGTGCCCGATATAAGTCCGTCACAAGTTCTAATCACATTGCAATCTGATTTTAGATTTTGATATTTACTAACAGCTGAGCTGACTTTTCTTTATTACTGAATAATCCTCATTATCCAAACAAAATAAAAAATTTGATAAAACTACTTTATTCATAGATAATTTTATTTTTAATTTTTATCATACAGGCACATATATAGATTTTCATAAGTATATAATATAAATATGTTCACAATATTTGAGCGATATCTATAAGCTAACTACTTTAATAACTAAAAATTTAACAATAAGAAATGAAAAAGATGTTTTCCTGACTCTGTGTTCTTTCAGCTAAATTAAAAATTAAAAAGCTATAAAATACTTTTAAAATTAAAACAACCATTTAAAGCTTAAAATCCTGGTTGATTCCTTTTCTACGCCAGGACATTTATTTTATTAAAGCGTTTATATTCAACAACCGTAATCAGAGGTTTTAGAAACAAACATAAAATTACAGAAACCTCTTTAACTAGTTTATAAATGTTAATGTTAAGATATATTTATTTACATAACAACAAATGTAACAAAGGTAATTTACAGGTTTTATTTTACATTGCACCAGATCCACAGATCACAATTTTTCCCTAAAATATATTAGTTATTATGATAAATTTAAGTTCAAGTGTTTTAGTTCTTAATATATAATTAAATTAGTAAAGGGCTTTCTATCAGATTGTAAAAAAACACATTAAGACTGATGATTATGGGTAAGTCTTACATTACATATGCTGTATAAATTAATTTCATTGTTTAATTTGCTGAAAATCTACTGGCCAGATATAACATTAATAAATTATTTTTAAAATGGTATTCATGATTTCTAATTAATTTTAAGAAAATTCAAAGTGATACTAAAAAATAAATGTATTCATTAGTTGAAAGTATGGACAATATTTTAGATAAATATTAATTCAATAAAACATGAATTTTCTAAAGTATCAATATCAAAATTAGTTCTTGGCCCCAATCAATCTTATAACTCTTGTTTAATATTTTTTTCAGGACCTTTTTAATGTATATATGTGCATTTAATCATTGAAAATAAGAAATGTATTTAAATTACTAAAGATAAAGCATATACAAGCAGTTAGAGTAATGTGTTCATAAATTTAGAATTGAATGAATTATTTCACAGACAGTAGGTTGACTATTTTTTAAAAATTATTTATTAAGCAACAAATATTTAGAAAAAAATTAGAAAAAAACAAGTATTTAGGAAAAAGCTTGATAGTATAAAGAAACAAAGAACTAAATGTTATTATTTCATATACATTTATATATGTGTGTGTGAAATAAGAGATAGACTAAATAGCTAAAAACTAAAAAAGCCCTCTACTTTAAAATATGGAATTTAGTTTGTTGGAGTTTGTACAACATTAATTGTATAAGAAAATTAATGAAATTTGATTATTGGTGTATGTGAGGAAGATAGCTACCAGATGGCAAAGCGGTAGCTGAGACTGGGTTGTAGACCAGTCTCCTTTCTCTCTAGCTATCACAGAACAGTCTCCATTTCTGCTATCTCCGTCCTTCCGCTAAAATTCAAATCTAATTAGTTATGAAATATCTCATTTGTTAAAATTAAACAGTTATTAATAAATAAATGCCGACATAAAAAGTAATCAGTTAACAAAATTTAAAGTATTCATTTTGGAATTCTGTTGGTTACTTATTTTTATTTCAACAATAGCTTATTTAACCTTCTGCCAGGTGCTAAGGCTTTTGTAACACCATCAAGTACTAGCCGCATTTTGGATAACGTACAACTTTTGTTCTATTTCACTTCCCGAATGATGTTTAATGATGATTTTATTAGTTATAATCACAACACTGTTAATCTATAAGTGAAACAATGTATAAATAAAACTGAAACTATTTTTTTTTTATGAATTTATTTAAAATTCAAACAATCAATTAATTGAATTAATTTTATAGATTTAAGTGATTTATAGTTAATACTTCCATTTTCATTAAAGTATATTTTGAACACTTTCACCACACCCAATTTAAAAAAGATCTTATATTTGAATTTAAAACAATTAAATCATAAACGAAACTAATATTATTCCTATTGCTAATAAATTTTAGGTATGTATTACTAAACATTCAAAAAAACTATATTTTTAACAAATAAAACATAGTATTATTTACAATATTATCACTTATTCTTCTATATCACTTATTTTTATAATCACAATTTAAAATATTTTTTTAAACATTTGTATTTTATCAATAGCTATACAGGTAAATAATAATAAGTAAAAACCTAAGAGAAATAAATCAGATTTCCACTTAGATTTTGCTGACAATTCTGCTGCACCATCAGGTGCAGATAGAATAACTATAGCCAAATTTGTCATCGAAAATTTCCATTTCCCAGCAAAGAGTTAAAATATATATTTATGAGGCAACACTTGTTGATTTTGTATTTCACATCTTTGATTTCAGTTTAAATAAGGGTAAAATATTTCCTCATAACTAAACTAAATTCTACTCAACCATGCAAAAGTACTGATTCCAAACAGTACCAAGATTCCAACAAGTGTGCCATTAAATAAACATGTTATTAAAGTAAAAATAATGTTTACAGGTATGCTACTATTATAAATTATAATATAAACAATTATTTAAAATTGTTGATTTTTTTTTAAACTGTGTTACATTTTGAAAACAGAAAATAATAACAATTCACCATTCCAATGATTTTTAATGAATTAAGTTGGAATAGTGATCAGAAATCAAAATCTTTCAAAACAGTTTATTTTTTTTTTAGCAAAATTTTTAATTTTAAAATACTGACAAAACTCCAGTTATAAAATAATCATTAAAATAAAAAATATACATTTGTTTACACTGTTCAATACCTGTCCATTTATTAGCCAGCATGTTTTTAATTCTAAGCTGCAGAAATAAATATTATTCCTCTCATGAATTAAAGAACTCAATAATAATTGACCTGACAGTAAGCACATGAGCAGTTTTTATTAAATGTGATTCTAAATACAAATATAGTACTTTTATATAATGTAAGGATGGAGATAGTTGGGGGTGCAGTCAAATTAAACACCAAATAAGTGAATACTTATTTAATATTTATGCCTACATTTCTTGTTCAACTCATCATCTTGTCAACTCATACCATCCCCGCCTACATTTCACTGTTGAAAAAGAATATAATAAATCACTACCTTTCCTTGACCTCCGTATCATTAGAAATCCTGATCACACCTTATCCACAGATTGGTATACTAAACCTACCTATTCTGGCAGACTCCTTAATTATTACTCCCAACATCCGCACTATCAAATAATTAACGTTGCCAAAAATATCATCCACCATGGCCTATCTCTCGTTGACCCCTGCTTCCATAAAGCCAACACCCGCCGCATCAAAGAAATCCTTTTATAAAACAATGTTCCTCTCTACGTTATCAATAAACTCATCCATGACTTAAAATAAGTCACCCACCCCACCCGTCTTCACATCCGCCATCTATCCCTAAATAAAGATCTTTGCCATACATACCCTCCCTCTCAAATAACATTCAAAAATTCTTATGTTCCTCGATCCCCAATAAATCACAAATAAATCTAAGAAAAAGGTGCAATAAATCCCACAATCAACAGCCCAAACAGGCTTCCAGCCTGAGACAGCACCCCAACACCAAGACGTTCAACATACAACTCTTTGAGATGTGATTTATATAACCTTTTTTTGTGTCTTGATAATGCTTGAAGGGGCGAGACGTCGACCGGTAAGTGTTTGTTTTACTGGATAATTTTGAAACATAAGGCTTTGCATTTTGGTTTTTCTAATTGCATTCTAATAAAAAGGAGAGATATAAGGGAGAGACATAAAAGTATGGAGAACCTAGTTTAATACACATAAAATATAAAATGTATAATAATAGACTCCTAGAGAATTAACGTATGTAAAATGAAAGAAATTTGTAACAAAATATGATGCCAAAGAATAAATAACGGAAGAAATATGTAGAAAGTAAAGATGAGAAATATCATGAATGACAAGTAAAAAAGTAAAATATAAATACAATATAAGTATGGGATGTTATATAACTGTATACAATTAGAATGAAGTTGTATTAATATAAAATAAGATGTAAATATAGAAGAAACGAATAGAAATATAGGTATACAAATTCCAGTTAGAGAAAAATAAGGCTTTGCATTGTTGTTTTTCCAATTTCATTCTTATAAATATTAGTGTTTCTTTTTGAGTTTTTGGCTCTATTTTATTGATCACCTTTTTATGTTTATACTTTTTTCATTTTGCAACTTTACTTACCTTACTTACTTGTTTACCTTTTTTTTTCTCTTTGTATTTTGTTTGCATTATCACCTTTCTGCACATTTATTCTGTAATTTTTCTTATTCATATATATCCTTCACTAAATCGTTATATTTTGTTTGCATTATCTCCTTTCTGTACATTTATTCTGTATAATTTTTATTCATATAATTCCTTTACTATTTCATTCAACTTTTCTATTACTCCACAAAATATTATTATATTTTTGGTACTGTAATATATTTTTATACTTATTTTGTTTTGTCTGTTTTTCTTTCATAGCTGAAGATGACCTACAAATAATAAATAAGTATTCACTTATTTGGTGTTTAATTTGACTACATCCCAATTATCTCCATCCTTACATTTGATCTCCCAGTCAACTAATTTCCTCTCTGCACGAATCTATAGTACTTTTAAATAACCCATTTACGGCCACTGATGCGCAACATTAATTTAACAATTTTTTTAATTTTTATAAATTCAAATATTTTTCTATTTTGTTACATCAGCTTATTATTTAAGGTTTGTAATTATTAAAAATAATTGTTTAATAAATTTTGTGTTTTTTCAACCCATTGAAAAATAATAGTACAGTAGGTTATATTTCAACACTAATGAAAGACATTTGATCGTCAGGGACGAGACAAGGCAAATGTGTAGAGTGTGTAATAGCCAAACCATTTATAGGTCTGAAATATATAATGTTAAATTACACCCAGAATGTTTTAAATAATACCATGAATGAAAAATGAAAATTGTGTTTTTTTTTGTGAAAATAGTGTACAAATTGTAATTTTTTATTTCTTTTATTCAAACGATTGTAATAAAAGTTTTCATGAAGCAGTATTATTGTAAACATATCACCTTACCTTTCTCTAAAAACAAATAAATAAAAAATTATATATGAGTAGGTGAGGTGCAAAACTCGTTCGTTCCATTTTTTTGAAAAAACTTTCTCATTTCATACTTAGTAACTTTTTTTTTGTTATCATTAAATAAGTAATTTTTTTCATTCCAAGCTCACTTCCACAGGGAAGCTGTACCTTTTGAAAGCAAAAAAAAAAATTTTTATCTGGCCACTCTACGAGACGAGGTAAGTTTTTTGAGTTTCCTGAAAAACGTATTCCTGTGGAACAAACGAGTTTTGCAACTCACCTCCTCATATATATATATATATATATATATATATATATATATATATATATATTGATACATGACGCAGCTATCGTCTAATCAAGAAAACATAATCATTCCTATAAGAGCATTGAAGAGTTTAAATAAAATGCCGGTAGGGGCCGGCAGCTAAACCTATCCCCTCCATAGATAAAAGGGACTTCAGTTAAAAAATCCCCCCAAGTAACAGATCACTGGGGCCCTTCGACCTATCAACATTAGAAGCTACTTCCGTTCAACCCTTCCAGCAAGTAAGATAGGAGACTTCATTTTCAACCCTTACATCAAGACCTTAAGCTATAGAAGAAGATTGACCATCGCGGCTGGAAGTATCATATCGTCTGTAAATGCAAGTACTAATAGATCATTATTCTGCAGAATACATCGATAGCTACACAATTTTTAGAGCTCATAAAATTTAAATTAAATAATTTCAAAGCGCTATATTATATTATCTGTTTATTATATAATTTTTCTATTGAGATGGATTTGTCCATTATATTATTTTATATTAAAATCAATTTGTATATATTCTTGTTTTTAACTGTGGTTAATAATAAATTAATGTTAGTGAAATGTATTTTGCCTTATCTATTGATTGCCTGATGTTTATCCATATTTATATTCAAAGGGTTTATAAAGGGTTTATTAGTAGTTAACAAAAGTAATTAATCAATTCAAGGTAAGATTTTAAATTTAGCTTTAGTAATTTATTCCAGTTCTTATCAGTGAATATAGGTAATTAAAATAAGCCCATTTAAACCCGTTAATACCTTAGATAAGCGGAAGTAATGAGTATTAATTGACAAAATAAAAATTTTATCACTGGTAGGAATGGAGTAAAATGGGGGCCGCTCCGGGATATGATATTGATTTTAATGGGATTTTGATTTTTAATGGGTTTTTTAATTGTTCTTATAAGGATAAACAACAGACAATTAAAGGAAAAAATTATGACAATTTTATATGTTGCATGCTGTACTATCAATATTTATTTATTTATGGTAAACATTTTGGTAAACAAAACTGTATTCGCGATTTCAAAAAGTAAAACTGACTGACTTAAAATTAATATTTGCAATAACTTACTCATAATAATAATTAAAAATTCAATTAAATTTTAACAAAATGTCAGGTAGCGATTCAAGTACGGTCACCATCCAACCAATTCTCCTTACTCAAGAAACAGTTTCTGACGACACCAAGTGTCATGCGACGGGAACCGAACTCCCGTCAGGAGAGATCTCATCGTCAACGTTACTGGCGATGATGCAACAATTAAATGATACTATACGGACTAATAACGAAATCTTAAATAACAGAATAAGTGGCATTAGCGAAACCTTGAATAGATTGGTCCTAGGTCAAAATAGGATAAGTGAAGAACAAAACGAAATCCAAATATCGGTCGCGAAATTAGAAGGGACATTATATAACGAAATAACAGAAATAAATAACCAGAATCATTATTTTCATACCGACACTAGTAATAAAGTAATTTCGATGCAAGAAAAGATCTCGCAAATCCTTGCTAGACCCGAAAGGGCAGTTGATAAAATAGATGATAGGGGAGAAGTACAAGGGCCTTCTACCATGAGACAACCGTACTCAAGTCACAGTGAAAGACATATTTGTTCGCATGAAATAAGAAAGGAAATAGATGACAAATTCTATTTTGATAACAACCGGGATAATTTACCATTACAGTTTATAAAAAACTTAGATAAGGCATACGATATGTACGGTCAATATTGGGATTTCGAATCATTTATCATGAAATTCCTGAAAGGAGAAGCCCAAGAATGGTTTATTACACAGAAAAAAGACATTCACGGCTATCGAACTTTTAAACAGCAATTCCAAGAAGAATTTCACGGAATTCGTTATGATCATCTAATCGCAAGAGAATTAGACAATAAAAGATACTGCGATTATTTACACTTGACGCCTTCAGCGTACTTTACAAAATTAGTAGTACGAGCACAAGAATGTGTGAGACCGTATGACGAGTCGTACTTATGTGAAAGATTAAAATCACATTTCGGACCAACGATGGAACTCAGCGTCAGAGTCCAGCGAATTTCAACAACCGCGTCATTCCTGTACCAATTACGAAGTTTGGGAGAAGATTTTATAAAAAATGAAGTTTTACTAGATAAAAAAAATACAGACAAAAACAAAAATGTAAGTCCAACACAGACATATGACCGATCAGACGATGATGAATACTGAAGGAAGGTAATCCCCGGAAAAGAAAATCCACCCTACAGGAACAATGTTCAAAATAATTATAATCGTGGATACAATCGAGGATTTAATCCGAATAGGAATAGAGGTAATCAAAATCAAGATTATGATAGACGATATTACGACCCAGAATGTCCTAACCGATTTAAATATCCAAGATTCCCTGGAAATCAAGAAAGAAAACCTGATAGACAATTTGACCGAAGTAAAGAGTTCAATGCGCAGTCGATCGAATTAGTGAATGGATCAACCGGTTACACTAATCATAGAAACGATTATGACACGGGTGAGTTCGAAGAAGCCACCAAAGGTAGTCACGAGACAAAAAACTTGGAAATGAGCGGATAATTAAATCCGCTATACAAAATATTGTCCAGCTGACTCATCAAGTTAACAATGACATGAACCAATTTAATAAAGATCCCGAAATTATTTTAGAACAAAATAAAATTGCCTCCTTGCGTAAGGAATTCCCCGAACCACTGACTAATGAACCGATAAAGGAAACAGTGAATTTACCGGACGAAAAGGAAACAATTATTAGTTCGGCAGAATTAAGAAGAAATACTTATGAAAAGATAAAACAGAAGGCTGAAAAGGCTAAACAACACTATGACGATAACCACAAGCTAAACGAGTTAGAAGTTGGGGAGCGAGTTTTAATTGCCTCATTGAGAATACCACGGCACGAAAAAGAAATTTCAAAATTTCTACCATTTTGGGAAGGGCCGTATGAAGTAAGAGAAAAACTTAGCGCAACGACGTACGCTTTAATTAACCCAGACGATAACTCATGGAGAGGACGATTCCATATATCATCGTTGAAAAGATACCAAATTCCCAAAGGGGGAGAATAGCACAATACGCAGGGCAAGTATAGTTGAATACTTGTTGCAATTAACGACTGCACGTACCTTAGTTAATTCGGTCAACAATAGGTTACAACATGGAACGGATAAGGACAATCGCATGGACTAAACGGAACGTTCAGTATTAAAAGCGAAAAAAAAAAAATAGAGTTACAAATTAAAATAATTTAAATATAAGTAAGCAAATACTATTTTATATTTATAAGAGAAAAAGGGAATGAGTGTTGGGAACGTTTATTTTTTACTTAAGTTGAAGGGAGTTTGTGGAAAAAGGATATTTTGAAAAAGGAGAAGTAAATAGATATAATTTTTTTTTAAAAAAAAAAGGAATTCGTGGGAAAGATGTTTTGAATTTTGAAGTTTTGAAAAGGAGAAAAAATAAATAGGAGAAGTAAATAGATATATTTTTTAAGGGAATTTGTGAAAAAAAGAAGATATTTTGAAAAAAAGGAGAGATAGTAAGTAGAATAAGGGGAAAATAATAATTGAATGACTAGGTCGTTGAGAAAAACTAGTGATCTAATATATTCCTGCTTATTGAATAATGAAAGGGTAAGAATCCTTTTTTTTTTGTTAAGTATCAGATCCCAAGAAGTAAAAGAGAGGAAGATGAAGGTTTTGTACCAGTTTTTTTTTTTAAAGCGTGTTCCCAACCAATTCAGTCGAATTAGTCTCCTAATCCTATAACACTAACTCAGTAAATTCAATAGAATATCTCGTGAAGATAACAATAGAATAGGTAACTAAATTATTGGAAGAGTATAGAATTTTTTTTTGTTAGGTATCAGATCCCAAGAAGTAAAAAAGTGAGATAAAAGGTTTCATATAAATTTTTTTTTTTTTTTTTAATGCGTATTCCCAACAACACCATCGAACATCTCGAGAATATAACAAAAGAATAATCATTTCTATATAAATATATAAATGAATATAAAAGAAATGGCAAGGCCTAATAATTACAGCCTATACCGGGGGCATAAAATATTTTGCTTTCATATAACCCAATTCTGGCAAATTATATAACATGACATCAATAATATGACACAAATATGTTTTAATAAACATAACACACAAAATAAAACGTTAATTAAAATTGTAAATAAAAAATATGTCGAATAGGTATTGTTTATTTAAAAAAAAAAAAATATAATATAATTTCTTTGTCGTTATTACAAGACTTGTGTACTACTTATTTATTATTAGTATGTAACTATGATAGTTTGTAATATTGTTTAAATAGTAGGATAAATATATTAAAAAAAAAAATATATAGTATAATTTCTTTGTCGTTATTACAAGACTTGTGTACTACTTATTTATTATTAGTATGTAACTATAATAGTTTGTAATATTGTTTAAATAGTAGGATAAATATATTAAAAAAAAAAAAAAATTTTTGATTTTTTTTTTTTGAAACAAGTGAGGGCGATTGATACATGACTCATCTAATCAAGAAAACATAATCATTCCTATAAGAGCATTGAAGAGTTTAAATAAAATGCCGGTAGGGGCCGGCAGCTAAACCTATCCCCTCCATAGATAAAAGGGACTTCAGTTAAAAAATCCCCCCAAGTAACAGATCACTGGGGCCCTTCGACCTATCAACATTAGAAGCCACTTCCGTTCAACCCTTCCAGCAAGTAAGATAGGAGACTTCATTTTCAACCCTTACATCAAGACCTTAAGCTATAGAAGAAGATTGACCATCGCGGCTGGAAGTATCATATCGTCTGTAAATGCAAGTACTAATAGATCATTATTCTGCAGAATACATCGATAGCTACACAATTTTTAGAGCTCATAAAATTTAAATTAAATAATTTCAAAGCGCTATATTATATTATCTGTTTATTATATAATTTTTCTATTGAGATGGATTTGTCCATTATATTATTTTATATTAAAATCAATTTGTATATATTCTTGTTTTTAACTGTGGTTAATAATAAATTAATGTTAGTGAAATGTATTTTGCCTTATCTATTGATTGCCTGATGTTTATCCATATTTATATTCAAAGGGTTTATAAAGGGTTTATTAGTAGTTAACAAAAGTAATTAATCAATTCAAGGTAAGATTTTAAATTTAGCTTTAGTAATTTATTCCAGTTCTTATCAGTGAATATAGGTAATTAAAATAAGCCCATTTAAACCCGTTAATACCTTAGATAAGCGGAAGTAATGAGTATTAATTGACAAAATAAAAATTTTATCACTGGTAGGAATGGAGTAATATATATGTATATATATGTATATATATATATATATATATATATATATATATATATATATATATATATATATATATATAATTATCTACTGGCCAATATTGTGTGTGTGCAACATTTTATGCCGCCATTATGGCTAAACAAAAATAAATTATTTTTTTTTATTTTAATTTAACTACCCCAAAAATATTTCTTTGGAAAAAATCAAAACTTTGAACTTATTCTAGCCTTGGCCGTAAATGGGTTAAAAAGTTATATAAACAGAGTTTTTAAAATCTTGAAAATAAAGTTAAAAATGTCATCTCTTTAAAATGAAAAAGGATTCACCTGTAGAGCTGGGGTGTTGAGGCACAGAACCTTCCTTCAATTTCTGTTGAAGTGATATGATTTCTCGTCATATCTCTAGCTCTGAGCACGTCCCTGTTGTTCAGGAATCTCTCATAAGCTGGGCTGCAATTTATATATATAATTAACTCATTGCTGAAAATATAATTATCAAAAGCAAATTTTTGTCAGTTATTCATACACGCTGTATATACTGTTACAAAAAATATGGCACCTATTTACTGCAATGTCAGTTCTGAAAGATCTGGTTCTAAAATATGAATGAATAAAATTTTAATTAGCAATCTAAAACTTATTTTAGTGAATAACAACTATTAGATTATAGACATTTTGTTTTCAACTTTGTGGTCAATTTTCTAAAGATTAACATTTATCCATTATGAGATGGAACATGCAAAATCTCTAAGATTTACATATTTATGTTCAGAGCCCATGATACCAATTTGTGATTTATTACCTCTTTTCTGGTCAGTGATTAGTTAACTTTAAAATCAGAGTGGATGAGATTACAGCAGTGGATATTTTCCAATTCAAAATAATGACTATCATTGTTAATTCTACAATCTATTGACATTTCAAGAATTTTAAAGATTTATTTTAAGGAATGAATACAAGACTGCATTAATTTAGCTTATCCCTTAAAGATAGTAATTAACTACAAGAATCAATAAATAATGATCAGTTTTGAAAATTATATTTTGATGAAGGGTAATGCTTAGTACTAAAACATGTCATAACAAAAACAAATTTATTGACTTTGAAAGATTATTGATTTATTAAATAATTTTATTTTTTGAATATTCTGTCTATATAAAAGTTTTTGGTCTGATAATGTCGCTTGACACAGCTGGCATTTATTCAAACTAACATTATTTAAATAATGGTGAATTGTGTGAGGACTGTTTAAGTAAAACCCTCTTCAATACAAATAAAACAGAGCTATTGTTTATTTTACATGAAGATAATCTTGTAATTATTTAAAAAAAAAATTTAACTACTCTCACACACAATTGTGCAAGCCCGCACAATTATAGAAGCAAGCATGCAGCTATGCAAACACAATTTATTTTAGTATTATACATTAAAACATTAGTATTTGATGGATTAATGCTGTTACTTGAATCATTAAAAACCAGCTATTTGAGGTAATAAATTTATCAATTGGTTCCACAATTCATTGTCATCATAAAATATTGCATCTGTAATTGCAAAGCAAAAAAAACACTGCAAGAGTTTAAACATTGAGAAATGATTTCACTGTCAATTTATTTATTTGAATTTTATTTTATTTTTATTTAAGATTCCAAATATTTAAGGAAACCTAATGTATTGCTAGAACTACTATAGAATAGTTAGTCACTGAAAAGTAGTTTAAGTGATGAATTTCTGCATGTATTAAGCAGTCTGCTTCCCAATGCTTAGATACGGTAGTGGATGTTGGATCATGCTTAACATCAGCCATATTAAAGGAGTATAGATTAATTGTTTTCTCAGAATTATTAGTAAAACAAGGACGGACTGTGATAACAGATTTAAGAGTAATAACAGATCAGTTGCAAATGCCAAATGATAGACCTCAATTGAAAGATGGATAGGAGATGTCTACTTTATTGACAGGGAATGCCAATCTAGAAAGGTAAAAGAAGCAAATAACAGGGCAGAATGCCATACATATGGCATAGGGTTGTCCGAAAATCCTATAAGGGGAATATGTTACGAGAGTAGGAGACAGAACAGGAAAAATCCTTGTTGAAATGAAAAGGACCGGGGAGAAAGGCTCTGTTAAATTGCTCCTCAAGTAAATGACACTAATTGGCAGTAAAGAAAAAAATACTATTTCTTTGGTAATAGTTAATTAAACATCTTAAATTTGTTAATTAGGACTAAAATAAATATTAATCCTTTCACTATCATGAGTAAGTTATTATTATATTAACTGGTTAATGATTTTAAACGAGCAGAGCTCGTGTGCGGTCGGCATACTCTAACGCACCAACCCGAGTGCTGCTCACAGGTTTTGACAAATCAAAAATGACAAATAAAAAATAAAAACTTTTTAAATACTATATAAGAAGTTTTTTTACATTTTTGTGAAAAAAAAACCCGAGCGTAAATGGGTTAAATGCACAATTAGCCCTAGGTTTACTGATATCAATGTTGGGCTGGCAACTTTTGACAGCTTCTATTGGGACATAAAGGTCATGCTGTAAAAATGGATCAGCAGACCACAGCCTTTTAAATAAAAATATTAAGGTGAAGTATTCTAAAAAATGCTTATTATGAAATACTAATTGGCTATTTTTTTTATATTCCTCTTGGAAATGGGGTATCCCTAGTCTCGTTAATATATATCTTTTTCTGAATCTTTCATACATTTTTAATATACTATTATTATGCTGTTTATTTTTATTTTTTGTAGATCAAGACATTTAAAAAAATTTCCAGCTTGCAAAACTCAGTTTGTCAGACACTTGGAAAAACTGATCCACAAAATTGTTGAAACTCAACTCGCTGTTCTTTCTCTACTTAAAGATTAATCTGATTTCTGTGAAAGAGGATCTTAGGAATGTTCCAATGTTGAGGAAATGAACAAAAAAAAAATGACCAAACTAATGCCTTTCGCAACTTGTAATGGCAAGTTGATTAAGAATATTGTGATTAGTAATATTCAACAATAATCGTAAGAAATATTTTGAGCAATGGAAAGACTATGTGGACATTAGAAGGGAAACAAGATTATCACTTTGCCTGCATCTGAAAGTTCTACATTAAATAGCTAATTTAAGTTAAAATAAATAATAGTCATATACTTATAAGATACCTTATGTTTCTAACAGCATGGTAGATATTCGATTCATCTGTCCTTATGACATGTATAATATTAATGGAATAGTATCGTTTAAAATTGAATGTGAAATCAGTTTCCAGTGTTAAGTCTCAAATAATATTTACATAATTTATATTTATAGTTATTCTCTTATTAATATCCACTAGTTCTAGTTATGCTTATAGTTACAAGTAATAATAAAATTGAATATACAAAAGGTAAAATGCAATTTTGGACCTTCTAAACTAATATTCTAGCATTGGATGTATTAAAGTCAGTTGCAAAACATGAATGAAGATGAATATAGTACAAATGAAGAAATTGAGTAAATGATCATGGAATTTAACTGTAACTAGTGCAGTGTATCATAGTGCTAATCATTACCAAATTAGAAATATGTTCATGTTTTATATTTTGATTATTCCTTAATAAATAATTTGATTTAATTAAATAGATTCTTAATATTTTGTTTGAAGTTTCATTATGTGGATTTGAAATAATCTAACTTTACCATAAAAAAATTAAATCATCAAGTACAAAAATTAACATTTTAAGGCATTGGTCTCCATCTTCAGAACTGGGATTGATTCATTTCCACAGAAATGTAAGATACCTTATGTTGACAATGATAATCGACATTATAACTTGTTTGTATTAGTTTACATTACATTGTTAGTATTCTTGAAGATTTTAATGATGAGTAAAGAGTGCAAAAATATGAGTAAATTGATAAAAATTTTAATATATGTGAATATCATTTTTGACTCACGTTATTTTTACATTCCCTAGTAAAAAAATTATTTAATTTCTAAAGATGGGAATTTATGCCTCAATTTTTTTTAGTTTTGGGACTATATCTTAACTTATTTTGGAAGTTGAATTGACAATTTTTAAAACACATTTTTAGATAATTTATACTGTTAAGCTGTTATGGTCATTAGTTCACCATTTATCTTCGAATTATTAAAGTACATTAGAACTAAACTGCAACACTGGTGTACCATATTTTAACTCTTTAGTTTTGGTGAAAAAAAGATCATATCTTGGTCTTATGTATTTTTTTTTTCTGATCATGACAGAAATTTTTTCAAGCTGAAGATTTTAAAATTAATTTCCATATATTTTTGTACGTCATTAATTAGAATAAAAGTATTCAATTCATGCTAGCCAAACTACTGGTAGGAAACTACAGTTCTTGTTACAATATAGAATGAATAACAAGCACCAACATTTAAAATATAAACACTTATAAACATGCAGCCTTGCAAAAAACTGTCAAATTTACTAAGCTATGATCACTGGCAATTTTTCAATCTAAAAGCCAATTAGCCATTTATATATGAAACTTAAGAAGAACATTGTTGATTTAAAAACACAAGAAAGTCATTTTCGACTCCTTTATCAGCCTGCATCAGATTAAAAAAAATAGATTTATTTTCTTTTAGTATGCAGTATGTAGTAGAAGACATCATGATTTATTAACACTAATAAGTCATTAGTTGTTTATTAGATAATATATTTATTTTTAATGATTTCCAGGGCATGCTCATGCTCGATCCTTTTATGAGGAAAGGCATTCATTGCACCAAATAAGTAAAGGAAGCATGCTAGGCCTGGCAGGTTTGGACCTAAGCTACATAAAACTAGTTTATTCTATTGATCCAAAACTAAAAGAGATTAAAAGTTTTCATCAATTGTATGTACTAAGTGAATGTATATGGAAACATAAATAAACAAAACACCTATTAAAGAGCAGATTCAATGGCAAAAAATAGGTTATCCTAAGACCATAGGTACATACTTCAATAAATATTTAAAATGTATTTAAGAAATTATGTTAAGGAAACAAAAAAAAATATTTAACTTTTAGACCAGTAAAAAAAGTTTAGTAACAAGGATAATACTAAAAATAACTAAATCCATGTATAAAGATTTAAATTGAATGATAATAGTTGACCTTGATAATATATGTGGAAGAAAGTGGTCCGGGTGGAGATCAATGAATTTCTCTACCAATCTTTTGACCTTTAGCCAATGCTTTGACCTACTTTGTTGGTCTTCTTCAGGGCTGTCGTGAGGGAGGGTGGGGGGGGGTCGGGAGATTGATAGGTCCTACACAAGCTTAATTCATATACTGAATCAATTGCATACTGATTATGTGAATTAAGCTTGTGTAGGATCTATCAAGGCCCCGACCGCCCCACCCGCCCCCGGGACAGCCCTGAAAAGACCAACTAAGTAGGTCGAAACGCTGGCTACTTAATAAAATTTTCTCCAATTCTAAGAGAAATTCATTGACCTCTACCCGGACCAATTTCTTTCAAATATAAAGATTTAAATTTTAACTAACTAATGATCACCAATAATGAAATGTTCTAATTGAGTTTATTTCTAACCTTATATGCTTTGCTTGAATCACATAAAAAAAATTTTCTTTAGAGAAAGAAAATATCTGTATGAATAAAACTGAGGAAGGGTCTTGGGTTCATTACAGATAGAGACTGTTTCTTAGAAAACAGGTAAGGTGATTTGTCCTAGGTCATACTCAACCACCAGGTTAAGGTACCCATTTTTTAGAGGCTGGGTGGGCCCATGAAGGTCTCCAGATTCAAAGGCTGGGGACTATCCGCAGCTATTAACCCGAGACCTTCGGCGCAAAAGCTCAGTGCTCTACCCACTGAGCTACCCGGCTCCCTATATATATTGAAGAGGAAAATAGGTGACTTAATTTCTTGCCTATAATGAAATTTATTATAGTTTCAGACAGATCCCATATGATGGTCAGGTAAAACAAAAAGAAATTATGAAAAAGGTATTAAAGTATGAATAGGCATTCCGCACCAGGGTAAGGATGGTTTTGGAAGAAAAACAACCAGGAAATTTTCAGTGCTTGATTTCTGAATTTAAAAAATTGTTCTCTTCTCTCTTATTTTCAGAAAAATTGTTTCTCTACCTATACAAATTATTGTAGCTCTTCATGAATGATTCTAAAAAAATATTTCAATTTATTGAGTTATCCTGCAATTTAAAGGCTTATTGTCATTCTTCCTCAAAAGCTTATCTAATGTCTTTAATTTAAGTGAGACTGGAGTTAACTTTTGGAGTGGAATGCTGAATAGCTGCTTGTAATTTTCATCTTATACTGTCGTTTGTTCATAATTGAATCTGACATAATTTTGTATAAATATTCCAGTATATATACCATTATAATTTCTTCTGCTATCAAGAAAAAATTCTCTGAATCCTTCAAGAAATTGGACTTTAATTTTCATTTCTTTTGAAATGATTGTCAAAGAACAGGAACATGATGGGTGAAATGTTTTTTTTTAGTTCTACTCATGTATGGCTTATACAAGGCACTTTTTTAGGCCAATAACTGATTTCTGGATATATAATTAGTGTGTTTTTATTCTATGGTTTCATTTATTATTATATCATATTAATGATATTATTATCATATTCTACGAAATTGCCAGAAGTTAAAAATATTACCTCGACCAAGGGAATCTGTTTGCTGAATCATTTTAACATATGTGAATACTTTTTAAAAAATGAACGAAGTTTAATTAAGTGAGTAGGTTGATTTAAAAAAAATAATGATGCCTGTCTAAAAAAATAAATAAAACAAACTATTCATAATTGTTATAATGTTTTGCCAGTGATCAAAAGTCTTTCTACTTACTGAGGTTCTCCAATGGAAAGAATATCATCTTCTGGCGGTGAGCACTGGACCCAGCAGCAACTGCTTCCTTTCGATTTCTCCTTCTTCCTCCTTAAGGAAAACCCAAAACAATACTCACCTCAAAAACCCCATAAAACTGTTCATAACCCTTTCACGTTAAATTTATATATTGTTTAAATTTAAATTTGAGATATTTCACAACTAAAAAGTTGTATTAAAATACTAAGATTACTACATTTTAATAATTTAAACCCCAATTTATTATGAAAATAATGAAATAAAATAAAAAAAATTCTAGAATAAAAAAAATATATATTTTTCATGAAATAACAGAAGCTTAATTTAATAATGTGTGTGTATTTTTTTAAAGCAGTAATAGAAATCCATGCCAATATTTGAATATGTGAATAAAATCATGCATTGGTGTTAGTACTCACTAAGGTGTTATTTTAAAATATTAATATGTTTTTAGCATTCTACTGTTATATAAAGGAGAAAAAAAAGAAGTTTTATATAAGTGGTAATCTGTACTATAAAATTAAATAAGGCCTTAATTTAAAGTATAAAGTCATCTTATAGTACAAAGAGAAAAATAATCAACTTGCATAATTTTTTTCATGATTAAGTGAAAATTCTTTTGGATACAAAATCAGTAGTTATATAAAAATGAAAAGTTTAAATGAAACTTTATGGCATTTAGGAAAAAATGATTTTCATTATGGTCCTGTCCCTAGCAACGGATCTGCAAGAAATGAAACTAAACATCTTTTAGGTTTTTTAAAAGTTTATAATTTTAGAAGTTGTTTTATATTTTAGCCGTTGTGCCAGTTCGTGACATAACTGGATGAGTATATTGATCATTTCTGAAGCTGCAATGAAATAAAAAAAAATTACCAGAAAACTTAAGTGCCTATGTAAATCATGATCAAATACTTAAGAAAACCTGGTAAAAACAAGAAACATATCTTTGGGCAATGGAAAAAAAACATTATAACTCCCTCTAGAACTTTGGGAAAATTGGGGGGGGAGGAATCAATATATGATTTAGAATGGCATGATCCTTAAAGTATAGAAAAAGCCAACTTATAATTAACAATAATAAAGTTCCTTGCATAAATGTGCATACAGGTCAAGTATACTTTAGAAGTAAAGATTTCAGAAGTTTCCTAAGCAATATAGCGAGAGACATATGACATTCTGAAGAAATTTTCACTGAATACAACAAGATCCATTATGTCCAATAAAAAAATAGTGCATAATGTGCTAAACTGTAATAATGACCATAATATAATATGTTTGTTTGTTTGTTCATTTAACGTCACTTTTTGCTGCTATGGCTAATCGGACGATGCTACATTGGGAGCTCTAAATTTTGCCTATCCAGGTTTTAGGATAGGGATTTTTAACGAGTACCTGACATCGTACAGGCTCGGGACCCCCGTTTTACGTCCCTTCCGAAGGACGGCGTAACTAAGGATTTTTTACTCCCTTTAAAAAATCCTAGGGCCACCTGCCGGGCTACGAACCCGCGATCTTTGGATCAGTAGTTTGTTACGCTAACCACTAGACCACATGTGACCCCTAATAATATGTTATCCCTAATAATATAATATGTTATCATGAGCCTATAAAGTGTTTTTAAGGACACTTAAACTAAGGTGCTTCACTTTGACGAATGAGAAATTGGGTTGTATCAGATAGACTTCATGAGAGAGAGAGAGAGAGAGAGAGAGAGAGAGAGAGAGAGTTCAGCTATATACAAGGCAGGAAACACAATTTAAATACGATATTACTCATTGATTTCCAAAAAAACAAAGATAACATCACCCGAGCAGTCGATAGTATGTATTAGAGACTTAGTGAAGACTTTTGGCTTCCTCTTTTAAATAAACATTTAAAAACCATAGTAATTACTCAATCCACAGGGCTTCTATCTATGACTAACTTTAGATTCAGAAGTTGGATATAAAATAGAGCACAAGGATGCCTTCTTCTGTGATCACTGAGTTAGGCAAAATGCACAAGAGTCCTAATATTGATAGAGTTATGGAGGTTGCTCGCCTCTTGTGGGCTCCACAAGAGATCAGATATCTTGAAAGATCCTTGATGAAATAATATATACCACATGACTTAGTTATGATGGATGGACTGTGTGTCAACAGACAATATATCAATGCTGGATATCAATATCTTTAGGGCATCCATCGCATCTGGCGGACAGAATTGTGGGAAGACTGAAAATCCAAAAGTTGTACCGCCATGGATATTTGTTAATTTGTTAGCAATGACATCTGTTGATAAGTTCCTCACTAATTACAGCAAAAGAAAAGATAGTAAAAGTTTAAATTCTGCACTTGGGTTTGGAGTAACATCTGTGCATTATTGTGACATAAGATCCGGGAATGATAATGCACTTGAATGTTGTATTTTATTATTAAAAACTTATTAAACATTTATATAATGAAAATTTCTTTGTATTTATTATTTGAGACTAATAGTATAATAGAATAAAAGATTTTTTTTTTTGTTTCTCAGTATGACTAACGAAAAATGAAACTTTACCTTATGAGATTTACCTAATGACAGACTAGGCAAAAAAAAAAAAAAATGATTGAATTAATTTAAAATTTGGAACTAAAGAATTTCATGGGGAAAATACATTAAATTATGGTTCCAAGCAGTAAACTAGACATTGTACTTTTTTCTACAATAAATGTCAATCAAATTTTGGGTGAACAATATTTTTTTATATAAATTAATTCTTTAATTTTTTTTTATATACAGGGAAATATATATTGCAACTTTAAACAGCTTTTTATCTCTCATCCACTATAAGGGAGTACAGGAATCATGTTAAAAATCAGTGTTTTTTTTTTTTTTAAATCTAAATGTCATTTAAGCAGAATCTAGAGAAATTAAAGAAGAAAATTTATGACTCTGATTTCTAACCCTAGAAGTAGATTATTTAAACTAAGCATTTGTTTTTTTTTCCAGCCTATAGTAGGTTTTACCGAATTGAGGAAAAAATAAATCAAAATAGAATCATCCTCTACATATATTATGAGACTATATGGTAAAAGCGTTTGGTTAAGTAATAATAATCAAAGGAATTATTGATCTAAAAGATTTTCAAGATTTAAAATAAAAAATTAATTAATAGTACAGATTTATAAATAATAATTTCTCAAAACAATTTGTGAGAAAAGAAAGAACAAAAAAACTAAACTTGGAGTTGTAATACAGTTCAAATTAAAATATGGACAGGATTAATAAGAATAAAAAGCAATGTTTACTTAAAACACACAAAAAAGCAATTCAATTTCAGAGTCAAATACTGAAAGTGTGGAGCATTTTAAGTATACCTTAAGCATTTCTAATTTACTTATACACAGAGGCTATTTAATTTTAAAACTAATATGTATATGTAGATAGTGGTTATTTTTGCAATTGAAAAAAATGTATGTTTTCATAGATTTTCAGTATTATTAAAGAAAATTAATCTATTAAACAATTTTAAACAAATATTTGTGCAATTAAAATGTATGAAATCACTACAGACGTGTATTATGCAAATATATAAAATCATATAATTCTGATTTATTTCCAATATTTTTTAACATATATCAATATTTTTACAGTTATCCATACTTGACTTTTGAAAAGACAATAATAATAATCAAATAAACTTAACTTCAATGATGAAATAAAATGTCTATTTGTATTATGGCAAATGATAAAAGATAAAAAGAAAAAGAAGGAAAAATGACTAACATGAAAAATTCACATTTAATAAACTTAAGTGACTTTCAATTTACCTCCTGCTTGGCTTGATGCCATGAGATTCCATTTCTTTTTCAAGTTGCCTTATCCTGATTCTGGCAAGATCCAATTCATGCCTCACCTTCCACAAGTGGGTATCACAGATAGGATCGTTGCACCTGTGATGACGGAGTATGTCCTGTGCTTCATAGACAGCACCTCTAAATGTCAAGGATTTTCCCATACTCTACAAAAATAGATATATTCTGCTGT
This sequence comes from Arma custos, assembly GCA_037127475.1. Lineage (NCBI taxonomy): Eukaryota > Metazoa > Arthropoda > Insecta > Hemiptera > Pentatomidae > Arma > Arma custos. The sequence continues at coordinate 90,571,133 of CM073760.1, read as the reverse complement.
CAATAGATCATTAGTTAACACCCAAACAGTACTTGAACATTTATTTCACAAAAATTGGTGGTACTTGAAAGCTATTAAATGCTCTTAAAATACTGAAACAATAATTAAAAAATTAAAATGCAAAAGGAATTTCTGAAAAAAATAAAACGTTTACTTTAACAATACCATCTAAATTATATAGTTTAATAACATTGGTAATTTCACAACAAATTTCTATATAATTACTTACTTAGTGGATACTTCTATATAGAAAGTATAAGATTAGTGGAAAAAATCCAAACAAAAAGCCTCTAAACTAAAAACAGGAAACAAAAATATCTACTTATTTACTGCGGTAAAATGAATAGGGATGTTGCTAATTTTGTATTATATACTTTACCTAGCATTTATAATATTATGGAAATTTTTTCACTTTACAATATTTAATGTAGTATAATTTTTAATAAATATTAATGTTTTTTATAATAAAAATAATGTTAAAATGCTAGGCAATGTAAATATAACAAAATTAGTGGTATCTCTATTCAATTTACGCAGTTTATTTTGCCTATTCAGGCTTCTTCAGGACAGAAAGAGAGTATCAACAAATAAAGAACACCCTAACCTCAAAATACAGGACACAAACCAGAAGAAACATCCCACCAAATCCAAGGCTCAAACAGGAATACTGAATCATAAGGAAGGTTGCCAGACAACAACTGGAAAACGTTAGATAAAAACAGCTGATAAATATCCTAATAGAAAATACAAATTAAACTCCCCAAGCATCATAAAGCACAAAGAGAAAAATAATTAAAAAAAAATAATAATAGTTATAATAATAAACAACACAATAACGGAAGACAAGAAACCAAATAAAAAGGAAAGTAAAAGTACAATAGAAAAAAGAAATTATATGAACCCAGTGTCTCTTTTGAGCTTTAGCTTTTCTATATAAATACCTATATCGTAGATATAGTATGTGTTTATATAGAAGATATTTTTATATAAGTATAGATTTTACTCTAAATCTGTCAAGTAGTAATCTCAACATACAAAAATCATTACAATTAAATTTTAAAAAAATATGTAATATGAATTTTGTACACAGTTTAGAAGTTATTTATTTAACTAAAAAGAGAAACCTAATCAGCAATAATAAACTGGACTGGTTGAACATCATTAACCCTCTGCTACCAGATTGTCAGGAACTCTACCCCACTCTGTGATGGAGTATGGAATTTCGTATGTTGTCTTGTCTACGTAGTGCAATACTAGGTTATAAGTACTCACTTGGATACAGAAAGCGAATAATAGAAATATCTAATTTTTACTCCCTTGTATCTTAATGGAAATTGAGGATTACTTGAATATTTTGAACATCATTGCACTATCCACTTATTAAACAACAACAAAACAAAAAGAATCTGGAAGATTCATCACTTCCATTTGATTTAATTTTCTAAAGCTTCATAATCATAAACTGAGAAAGATGTATATGAGAGGGCAACACTGAATTCAATTTGAAAATTACATGGATAACTTTGAATTATGGACAGTCAATATTACACAATGCAACCCGTAAGGGTTAAAATTTTTATTATAATTGTTTGCACCATCGAGAGATAAATGCCTGCCTAAAAAGAAGTCTGGAATGATACACAAATTGAAGCTTCCTCTAGATTATCTTTACAAATATATGGAGGGTGTTTGTAAAATATTGGTGTAATATAATTGTGATTTAAATTAACATTGTTTGGACTGGGTACAGTAAAGCAATATTTAGAATAGAGCTTGCAATAATTATTACTGTAGTTTGTTATTGTACACTAGCACAAATGTATAACTTGCAGCAACTTTGGCTATTGCTGCCATTACTATTAGATTGGGAGAAAAATATAACTTGTTTTCCAAAAGTTTTTTAAAATTTAAATGAAGGAAAATAACTTAATGTAATCATCACAATACATAATCAAAATGTCTGTAAAGTTTACATTAACACAGTGAATACTTTAAATTCTAGTTACTTACAAGACTGACTAAGGCACAGCATCCTCCACGGTCTGTTTTGGCTAGATGCTTCCTGACGTAGCGAAAATATAGGTACTCTAAGAGTAGGAGTGCTGCTGCCAGAAGGATTCCAGCCATCAAGAGCAGGAAGGCCGACAAGAACTGTTCCAGGGCTAGGGGATCACTGCTCTTCACTTCCTGTTTTCCAGGCTTGCATGTACCGGTCATCCAATATCGACGCAGACGCTCCAAGTCACCTAAAAATATAGGATGAAGGATGTATAAAAAAAAAAATGTTTCAGTGCCAAACTGATGAAAAATAACTATCAATACTAATCTTTGTAAACTATTGTTAAAGGGTTTATTTTTTTTAATCTGTTGTAATCTGTTATCTGTTGTAAGTCATCACAATTATGAGAATCATGAAAGAAAATAAATTTAGAAAATTTTCCTCCCCCACCTTCAATATTGAGCTGCTTGTTTGGCCACGTCTAAATATTCCGTGCATAATCTTATCAAGAAAGTTTCCTAAGAACGTTATATCAGATGTAGAATATTTCAAATCTTTAGAAATGCATGTTATTATAAATGATATTCATATACATCATAAACAAATAGAAACACTTAAATAAAAATATTACAAATATTTTTCCCATTGGCCTACTAAGGACCACCTTATTTCAACTGTCCCCTCTTAGTCTTTATCTTTGCCCAGTGTCTTCCTTCGGATGTAGGCGATATTGCACCTTTCTTTTCTTAGTCCATTTCTTTCCCGTTTTCAACTTTGGTTTTTCCTGAAAACCCAGCTGGGCAATTAGTTTCATACTATAACGGTTGCATTCTAAAATATAGTAAGTAATCTCCATCTCCTGTTAAGTCCTTTTTTAACTCTTCGAACCAGGCTAGTTTAGTTTTCTTTCTTTAAAATAAGTATAAACCCGGTTCTGTAATCTTATGAGTTTCATTTTTAGCAAGTAACCATAAAATGAAATGATTTTTATCTGTAATTAATATTAAATGATTTGAGAGTCTTTACACATAATTTAATTTAACCATCATTTAATCATTTATTGGAACATAAATGAAATCAATTAAAAATAAATTATGTTTTTAAATATGGTGATTATGGATAGAATCTATATGAAGTTCCATTGAGACAAGAATAGACAGAATGCAATGTCAAATGAAATTTTAATCACCATATATTTAATTTCGTAGACTGGACAGTATAGCAGTATTGCAATGACCAATAACATACATGGTAAATAATCGCAATTTTATTCCAAATTTCATTTTGCCCAACACTGATCGAGACCAATAAGCTGCTCTTTTCCATCTCATAGGGCTTAGGTACCCTGACAATGTATTTAAAAACCAACTCACACATTGGAACAAATGAAATGGAAGAGGAAATGAAAGCGATAGAATTCATCGGTAAATTGATCTTCTCAAGCCATAAGCAGTTATGGCTTTAGGATGAATCCTGACAACCTACAGCCATTCATTGTAAGAGGAGTGTTCTCATCTAATGCGTTCAATATCACCATTGACTGCTTTTAAATAATAGCAGCTTAGTTAGAGTATAGTAGTTCTCACGATCAGATTTGATATGAAATTAAGAGTACTATATAAGTTTTTCGGTGTGAAATCTTTTGCTGATTTCGATAATGAATCGTAACCTAGAATATGTTCACTTTTAATGATATAGACAATTTTATAATATATATATATAAAAAGGAAAATGATAGAATCAGGGGACGAGCTCCATTAAAACACCGTATTAAAACTAGGAAAAATTATTTCTTTATTCTTATAAATTTTGTTTATTTTTTTATACTGGATTTAATTCTTCTTCTTCTTTTAAAGGAATTTTTTAAAAGATGCAGAAAAAAAGATTGAAAATGACACCATAGTGTCGAAACGTCTCGAATAGAGTGAAAATTGAGAATAAGCAATGACTGGAAAATGGTTTTTATTTCTCTTACCTTAAAAAATTATTTCTTTTTAAAAATATACATATTAAAACAAAGATCTTATATACTCTAGATCGTGGCTTCGCAGCTCAGAAGGTATTAGTAATCGCAGCTCTAGTAATCTTTAAAAGAGAGTAAAACATTCTTGGTTATACCGCGGATCCCGAGCCTGAGCGGTGTGAGGTACTCGTTAAAGATCCCAGGGTAGGAAAAATGTAGTGCTCCCACCGAGAGATCGTCCGAATATCCATCATAAAATGACGTCTTAAAATTTTAACATATAAAATTTTATATGTTAACAAACATATAAAAATGACGACAAATATTTCCGGTCCTCCAGTCTTATTTTTTTACTTATTACAAATGTTTTCAGGTAATAAAAGTTAAGTTAATATCATTATTAAATACACAGAAAGTACAAATAATGATCCTTGGAGATGCCATCAATATTTAACACGATCAGCCCTTTAAATTGTGAGTAGTAGCGTAGGTTATAGTAGTTATAGTAGTTCCTAAAGTAATTTTTGAACTAAATACGTTATAATCATCGTTACTAAAGCAAATATATGACATTACTAACGTTTTACCCTGAATACTAGAGTTGCTTCGGATAATACATTTTACCGGGGTCCCTCACTAGAGTGTTTATTTGATATAAGTAAGTATATTTTCATCTGTTTGAATAAAAGAAAAAAAAACTGAACCCTAAATATTCTTCCACAGAAGTTTATAAAGATTAACATAAAGATTGTAAAATGAAACAAGGGTGCTAGGCACAACCCTATTCATGGGTTGTAGTGGTACAGTTTTTTTTCTCAATAAAACCGAAGTTTCTATTTCAAGATATCGATGAAAAGATTTCTAGAAATCACTTAGGAGCGACTCACTTCTCCTGTTACAATTATATGATAAACTTAAAGCATATAATTTACCATAGAAATGATAGTATTATGCTTTTAAATGCATCATATATTTATTTATGTCAACCAAACATTTCACCCTACCTCCATTTATTAACGGACCGTGTGTTTTATTAATTTTATGAAAATCACTGGCATTTGAATTACTTCCATGAGCACTAAAATTACCAAAAATTTATAAACCATTTAATGATAATTGAAGACGTTTCTTTACCTTAATATTATTTAAGATTCAAGTTATATCGACCGAAATCTTTTTTGTTTGTTAACTTTTACTAACAAAATTATATTAAATTAAATTACTTAGGTTTAATTAGTCGTAACTCTCTATAACATCAACATTTTTATTTGATAATGATTGTAAGTTCGATTTATTAATGTATCCTAAGGTTATTATTTATGTCTATAGACTTCTAAGAAGTTTGTTTCATTTGTTCACATTTTTTGTGTGTAGATAGCATATACGGTAGATGACATATTCGGTTGAACGAAAAAAAACTAATACTCAGTTCTAGCTTTGGCCAGCCCACGCGGCAGACCCAATACCAGCACGTGGAATAATATGAAAATATTGCCATAATGGAAAATAGAGACCGTACAAAAACCAATACAAGGTAGATAGTTCTTTAGCATGGTCCAGAATTTACGATGGAAAATAGCGGTATCAAATAACTCTCGATTCTGTTTTGTCCGCAAGCAATTTTTCTGTTCATTCGCAAGTTGTTCACTCACTCAGATCAATATTCGAATAATATGGAATAATATTACTTACTTTTTCTATATACCATTAAGATGTCTTTAGATTATTCTTAATAAAAGCATGATTATACATGCCTGTGTATAATTATAAATATATATTTATATGTACGTGTGTACAACAATATTGTTAGTTATTCTATGTGTCTTCTTGAATATATATTTATTTGTATTTGTCGTTCTTTAAATAATTGAGCATCCCGATCAATAAGTTGTGAAATATTTTTTTAATAACAGATTAAAATTTTTAATTGATTTTTTTTATGATTTGCAAATAGTGTGATAGTTATTTATAACAATAGAATTTTATTGCAATTGTAACTAAATTTTAGTTTGAGAATCTATATTTCCGAGGCACTGATGCAAAAGATTTCCAGCAATTTAGATATTAGCGACTTGCTAGTTTCTATTTTATCAGAAGCAAAATGAACTCTTGCTCCGAGCGGCAGAGAAATTATAGGGTTGGAAATTTATAGTTCAGCTTAATATTTCATTGTAGTAAAGAAATGTCTGTTAATCCTTTTTGGTAGTTTTGGTATTAATGCCCGTCAATAAAACGATTTACGTAAAAAGATGATAATATTTAAGTTATTTCTAATTACATTAATATAAGTATTACCTATTGTACTTTTTTCATACAATTAACTTTTATCGTGAAATAAGAGGCAAAGTTGAGCTTGTTTTTCAGACGAAAATTCTTGTTCCAGCACTGCTGCTCCCTTACACAATTCCAGGTTATCTGCTTTTAGGGAAATATGATATTGACAAAATATCGATACTGGCACTCATACTCAAAACGGATATTGAAAAATACTTAGTATGGAAAATATTTATACTTTAAAGGATGTATCAGTATCATATATTCCTATCTTTTATATGTATATATAAATAAATGGCACTTAACTTATATATATATATATATATATATATATATATATATATAAGTTAAGTGCCATAGCCGGGTAATAATGGAGCTTAATCCTACTGAGAATATAAATAACTCCCAGATGTTATATAAGAAGGATTAAGTTATCAATGAAGTCAGTTATAACCGATCTCTCTGTGTGTTATCATTCTAAACCTTTCCTTTTTTTTTAGTTAAAGTGTCTCGAACTCGTTAAGTGGTGCCGAAACCCGAGACACGGATTAGAACATAGAAAAGAAATTTTTTTCCGTTGTTCTATTTTGGTTTGTGGCGTTATTTTCTCGTTTGTGGTGAATAGTACTAAAGTGCGCCAACATGAATGACCAGGCTTCGAGCATCCTGAGGCCGGCGACCTTGACGCTAGATCCTCCACAGGCGGAACAGATGATCCCTGAACTTCAACCTCAGGTAACGTCCTGCTTAGCATTAGCGCGGGCGGACCTGGCGAGACAGGAAGCTAACCGAATTGCTCAAGAAACCAATGAACTCGAAAAAATGAAATTGCGGAAGGCCAACGCGCAAGACATCAGGAGGGAAATTTCTGATTTGGATAAGTTCAACGGCGATGTCGGGGAACTCAACCATTTTATCAAAGGTGGAGACGGAATCATGGCAGGCATTCAATCACAGGTGGCAGTGGATTTTCTGGAAGAACTGGATGCCAAAAGGTTACGAGTAGCCCTGGCACGGCGTGTCCGCCGAAGCGTGTTGAATTATATTAGGCCGACGAGGAGACCGAATGGGCTGTGATTAAAGAAAGGTTGAAGAAGGCGTATGGAGGAGGGAGATGGACGATCGAGGAGGACATTTTCCAAATGTTCTGTGAACGGAGGCAGAGCCGGCAGACGCCGGGCCAATACGCTGCAGTCATGTTGGAGCGGTATCAGAAACTCAACGCGAAAATGCGAGAGATCGTCTCAGCAGAAGAGGCAGACGCACGAATGCTATTTCTGTCCACGATCTGGAAGGTGCAGTTGGCAAGGCAGTTGGGGAAAAAGGAAGGATTCCCTGCCGAGAAAACGTTCCTAGAATGCGCCCAGAACCTTGTGGATATAGGGGCCCGAGAAGAGGAGAGTTACAGGATGGAGGTAGATGAGCCTGAGTGGACAAGGGTCTCAGTGAATCGACCAAGAATCTCCGCGACTCCAAAAAGAATAACAAGCGCCAGAGAAAAACCGTTCACGGCCGAAAAAAGAAATTGGCAGCCGAAGTCAAGGAATGGGCCCAGGAAGGATGAAAGGAAGTGCCACGGGTGTGGCAAGGCGGGCCATCTGATAGCAAAATGCCCACGGTCTAGATGTTACGAGTGCGGGATGGAAGGACATTTTGCCAGGCAATGCCCGTACATCTTTCGCAGGAAGGAAGGACAGCAAGTAGAACCGATGGAGGTGAATGCACAAGAGGTACGGAAAAGGAGGTACGCGGCCAGACGAGGCGGGTTCCCAAGGGACACATCTAGTGTCTCGGGATCATCAGAGACGGAGGAGGAACCAGGCAGCAGTGGCGAGGGCAGCGTGAGCAGTGGCTGGAATCGGCAACAAAAGGCGGGTCAGCGGCGGATGGCAACGAGACGGAAGCAGGCGGCCCTATGAGGAGGGTGCTCGCAGAGTGGCGACCGGGCTTGCGTGATAAACAACTTAGAAGGTAAGCTGAAAAATTGGTTGCCTATTATTAAGACGTACGGTGAAGTGAAGTGCCTTGTTGGCACAGGGAGTTCGAGTACCTTGTCAAAACAAGCAGCGGAGAAGTTGTGTGGTAAAGGGGAGGCACTTCAGATCAAGAGATGCAAATGTAGGCTGTTAACCTTGGGAGGGCCATGTAGAGTGATGGGCGAAACGGATATGGGATTGAGCGAGTGGGGGCCCCTGCAAGTACATGTAGTAGAGAGTTTGCCCAGGGAGTACCAGGCCATAGTAGGGTGCGACCTGTTGGAGAGGGTGGGAGCGAAGGTGGAAAATAAACGAGGTAGGTGGTTCGTTACGTTAGGGGGTAAGTCATACACGGGGCATCGGGCGGTGCGAGGTTCTCGGGTGGGAGCTGTGACTAGGGTAGTTGAGTGGAGGAGTTTATTACTGAAAGAATTCCGGGACATCTTTTATAAGGAAGGGGGAGTATTAGGTGTCACGGGAAGGACGGTCCACAAAATTCCTCTAAAACAGGAGAAGACCACGTACGTGAAAGAGAAGCGGTATCCCCAGGGGCTGAGACAGCACATCCGGGCAGAATTAGAGGAGTTAAAACGTCAGGAGATCATTGTCGACAGCTCGTCCCCGTTCAATAGCCTTCTGTGGGCGGTAAGGAAGAAAAGTGCGGCAGGGGAAGTGAAATATAGGGTGGTCGTGGACTTCCGTCAGCTGAACGAGAATACAAAGGACGAAGTTTATCCAATTCCCCGATTTGACGATATCATAGATCGACTAAGCGGTGCGGTAATATTTAGCACATTAGATTTGAAAGCAGGGTATCACCAAATCAGACTGCATCTCCGGGATCAGGCGAAAACAGCCTTCACATTCGAACGGGGACATTATGAATTCACGAGAATGCCATTTGGACTTAAGAATGCGCCCCTCACGTTCCAGCGGCTGATGGACGAATTTCTCAGGGGGGTAGATGAGGGGATTTGCCATGTTTATATGGATGACCTTCTAGTGTTTAGCAAATCGGAGGACGAACACGTGCAACACCTTCGGCAGGTCTTCAAGAGGGTTCGCGAATTCGGGCTGAAACTGTCTCCAGAGAAGTCCGTGTTGGGTCGAACTGAGATCAATTTTTTAGGGCACACGGTGTCTCGGGAAGGAGTTAGGCCGAACAAGTCCAAGGTGGAAGCGATCACCAAGATGGCGATACCCCGTGACGTGAAAGGCATCAGAAGGCTTCTGGGGGCCCTTAATTATTATAGGCGTTTTGTTCCGGGCATGGCGCGGTACCTGGTGCCCATCAATAACTTGTTGAAAAAGGGAGCGCGAGTATTTGTCACGCCGGTCATGGAGGACAACCTGCAGAAATGTCTGGAGCATCTGACGGGGGAACCGGTGCTAGCGTTCCCAGATTTTGCTAAACAGTTCATTGTGACTACCGATGCCAGCGAGTACGCCTTAGGGGCGGTGTTGTCTCAGGGACATGACCAGGGGGACCGGCCTATAGCATACGCGAGCAGGAGATTGTCCGAGGCCGATGCCAGATATAGTGCGTTGGAGAGGGAGCTACTTGTTTGGCAGAAGATTCCGGGTCCAGACGGATCACCGGCCGTTACAGTGGGTGGGCCAGCTAAAGGAGTCATCCGCTCGATTGGCTCGCTGGAAAGAGAAGCTCAGCCAGTACTCCATGGATGTCGTCTACAAACCGGGGAAGGAAAATGTAGTCGCCGATTGGCTGTCTCGGGCACTCATGGTGAATGCTATCGAAGAGGATGTCGCAGGTCCATCAGGAGATATCCGGCAGTTTCTGCAGGACTGGTCGCCGGGGAGCGAAGGAGAACAGTCCATCACGGAAGCGGGAAGAGATGAGGTATCGTCGGACAGAGAGAGCTCTACGGACGAGAGACCGGGGGATTTAGAAGAAATTGATGAAATCGTGAACGACAAACCGAGGCAGATCATCGGGAAGACAAAGACGTCAGGCATGCTGTCCATAGAGTATCTGCGTTACGGGCGGTCGCGCATCAATGTCATCTCGTCGCAACCAGGGGTACGATTGGACCTCGTCTGTAAAGCCCTCAAGGACGCTTCTAAGCCGGGACACACACACCATCTTTACGTGGGTAACGCGGTAATCTGGGACAAAATCCGACAGGTGTGGAAAAATCCAAATCCCGGATCGCGTTTTCATCCGGTGCAGGATCATGGTCGAGACTATCAGGGACGGCGGCCGACAGAAGGAAGTGACCGGGGCCTACCACGTGGGCAAAACCAATCATAGGGGGGTTAATGAGACGCTACAGGCGCTGAGGAGGCGATATTATTGGTCGGGAATGCGGCGGACAATCCAGGAAGTTATAGGGGCATGCGAGGTCTGCTTGGTTACGAAGTATGACCGCCATCCACCGCAGGCCGTACAGGAAGAAACACCCACGGGGGATCGACCACTCCGAGATCTGCAAGTGGACACGTTCACCTGGAAGGGTTTTACGTGGCTCACGACCATCGACGTTTTCAGCAAGATCGCCATGGCTCACCTGATCCACTCCAAGGAAGCAGAGTCGGTGCTATCAGCCCTCCGGACATGGTTTATGTTTTATGGGGTACCTGATACCATAACGTCCGATAAAGGGAGGGAGTTCAACAACGCGGTGGTGAGCGAGGAAGCGCGTAAGTTGAAGGTCGCGTGGCGGTTCAACACTCCGGGACACCCTAAGGGTAGGGGAGGGGTAGAGCGGTTGCATAGCACGCTTAGCGACCACCTCAGGGTCTACCATGTCGAGCAGGGGTTGACGCCGGACGTAGCAATGCGGAAAGCGGTTGCGTCGTACAACCATTCTGTCCATTCTGTAACGGGGTTCTCTCCGTTTGAAGTGTTGTTTGGTGTTCGCGGGCCTAGTCGGGATCCCGAGAGTACGGTTGGAAGTAACGCCGCAGCGCGCGACATCGTCGCGAACCACGTGCGGGTTCGAGAGGCGTGGGAAAAGGCGCGAAGACTGATCGTGAGGGAAAAACGGGCCAGAGTTGCTAGGGAAAACGCGAGAGTCCGAGACTGCTCGGGAGAACTCAAAATTGGGGTTATCGTCTACAGGCGAATTGGGTCTAATAGGGGCAAGGAGCCACGGCGATACGAGGGGCCATTCCGTGTTGTAGTCATTCGGGAACACAACACAGTCACTATCGAAAGTGTAGGGGACCCCAGGAGGCGGCGAACGGTCCATTTTGAACAGCTGAAATTTCCTCTGGGGTCTGGAGTGCCTTCGCCTACTCCAGTGGAGTGTTAAATTGTGAGGAACAAGAAAGTGTTTGTATTTCTATCAGTGTAAAATTTTGTTTTGTATTATTATTAGTAGCTATTTTTGTTTTTCCTTTTTCTCCTATCTGTTGTGGAGGACATCAATCAGTAGGGAGTAGTTCTGGTTGTTTTATTATTCCTTGTTGCTGTATCTTACTTTTGTTTATTGTACAATTGTATGGTGTTTATTTGTATATACTGAAATTGTGTGTGTCTGGGAGCTGTAGTGTGTACAGGAGCCAGCTCTGCTACTCACCTGGACTAGTCCTTCCTTTAGTTTCCAAAAGTGTCTGGAAACTGGAGGGGGGGGGGAGTTAAGTGCCATAGCCGGGTAATAATGGAGCTTAATCCTACTGAGAATATAAACAACTCCCAGATCTTATATAAGAAGGATTAAGTTATCAATAAAGTCAGTTATAACCGATCTCTCTGTGCGTTATCATTCTAAACCTTTCCTTTTTTTTTAGTTAAAGTGTCTCGAACTCGTTAAGTTATATATATATATATATATATATATATATATATATATATATATAATACATAGTTATGAAAATATAATTGATTACCCCCCATTCAATTTGGAAGGTTAAACCCTTCAGAATTCTGTAGGCCATGATTGAAATAGCTCATTAAAATAATGAAAAAGAAAATCCTGTAAGTCCTTTGAAAACTCAATGAAGTAGAAAGAACAAGCTCTGACATATATATTTTTGTATTTTTTTAAAACGGTAAACAACTTAATTGAGACAGTTATAACCGTGCGCGTGGAGGTTATGTCTTTTGTTGCTTAACAATATTTTTTTGGATACGTTTGAAATTGATTTTTTTTTTAACAATTTTATAATAGAGTAAAGAATATCCTCGGAACGCCAGCGTGACTATGGAGAATGGAAGAAACTATCTGTATAGTGGCGTTAAAAGTGCATCCTTATTCCCTTAATTTGTCTTATGCTAAGTTCTTCATGAACTCAGCTAACACTTACTAAAATACAGTTCTCACCCTGAAAAATTAGCTACCAATTTATCACAACGAGAAATTTTGTACATTCCTGGGTTTGAATTTGAACCATTTAGCGTAAAAAGAGCTCCGTAATGTCCGACTTTTAATAAGTGAATATGGCAAGTTTAGATATTTTCTTAGTCAGATCAACCGTTCACTAAACAAAACAATTTAGGTTTATTATTGTAGATTAGGATTTTGTCATTATAATAAAAATAAATAGATACCATTTTCCCTAAAGTCCAGAAGCCTTTTGTTGAACATCGGCAAATACTTGGAGTTTCTTGTGAAAGCAAGTCCATATCCAGTCTTGGCGTACCATGATCCGACGGTGAGAAGGCGGCAGTCTTCGTCTTGCGCTACAAGGTAGTCCAGCACCGTTCCGTCATATATGAAAGCATCTAAGTCACTGAAAACGGAATTAATTAGTTGTATTAAACATTACATTATTACATTATACATATTATTATTTAACAACAAAAATATAATGATAATAAAAATGCAGATTATAATTTTATTCCTATTACGTAAGGGCTAAAAAAAAAAAAATATTACTAATATGGACGTATGTGGACATAATAGAAGAGTACTTCATTTATTTAATAAATATGAAAATGTGATATAAATGAAATGAAAACAAATATATATATAGAGAGAGTGATTTATTACATAAAAAGGCTTTCCGTTTCAAACACGTGAATCATTGTTAGATTGCACCAAAGAAACAATCTTTTCAGTAAATTATAAATGCAAAAATTTGAGGAAATATAAAAGGATCCTGAATTATCAAAAATTACTGATGTTTCGCCAATTCTGGCATTTTTAAAACTAAAGGGAACCAATAAATTGAAGATATCCATAAAGAATGAAATGCAGCATATTCATAACCTGCAGTACAAAAATAATATAGTTTTGGGTCTATATAAATTAATATCAAAGTATTGTAATAACTAAGGCACTAAGAAAGGATTTTTGAAAATTCGTCCCCTAAGAGGATGAAATGGGTGAACAACTTTTAGAACTAAAAAAAAAAAAAACCGTCATTTTTAAAGCTAGCACGATGCATTTTTTTTATCTTCTATATTAAAAATAAAGAAATATGTGTTTTTTTATTTATTGAAAATCGATCCGTAAAAATGGAAAATACGAGAAATCGTATTATGTTATATATATATATATATATATATATATATATATATATATATATATATATATATATATATATATATGACTGCGTGAACATTGAACGTGGACTTCTTACCCTAGCCTCTTAATCAGGTTCCGGCTTCGAAACTGTGCACATTACGGATATATTAAATTTAACTATAAAAACTAAAGTTAAACAATATATACAGACAAAATAAAGTATTCAACTATAATATAAGGCAATGAACGAAGTTTTACTACTTCATATTAGAAATGAGTTTATTTCAAAATAATTTTATAAATTGTATGCCTGATAAATTAACCATTCATTAATTTACTTATACTTTACTATTTAAAATACTTTCTCAAAACGTTAATATAATCCTAATAGTTAAAGTATAGACAAATCAAATAATTTATTTGACTATAAGTTGATAACCGGATTTTCGCTATTGCAAATTAAAAATGCGGTTGTTTTGAAATACTTTAATAATTCCGATATCTGTTAATTTAACTTCTTCTTCTTCTTCTTTCGCATCACCCTTATGGTGCCTCTCAGCGTAGGGGAGCGTTTAACCAGGACTGCCACTCTTTCCTATTCTTAGCTAGGTTCCTCGCCTGGCGGATATTTTTGCCTCTTTTCCTGCACAACCGCTCGACATATTCCAGATAGGACATTCTAGGGCGTCCTCCTGGTCTTCTGCCTTCAGGGATGTTGTCCATCGTCTTCAATGGGTCCCTGCAGTCCTCCATCCTCAGAACATGCCCAAACCATTTTAATTGGCGGGCCTCGAGCATTTCCTTCATTGCCACGATCCTGAGTTCCTCCCTGATCGTTTCATTGCGGATACAATCTCTTCTTGTTTTTCCTGAGATTCTTCGAAGAAATTTCATCTCTGCAGCCGTGATTCTACTCTCCAGCCTGTCCGTTAATATCCAACTTTCGGCACCATACAGGAGCACAGGTAGATATACCGACTTGAAGATGTTGAGCTTCACTTTTCTGCCTACTTCTCGCTTCCCAACAACAGCATTACAGATCTGGTAGTAGACCGAGTTTGCTTTTTCTATCCTATTTGAGATTTCAAAGTCTAATTTATATTACCGTTCATTACTGCTCCGAGGTAGGTGAAGTCCGTGACCGCTTCCATCTCTCCTCCGTTGCAGTATATATGGATTTCTTCCTGCACCCTTCCTACTTGCAAGATCTTGCTCTTGCCGGTATTGATCTGCATGCCTTTCCTACGGAGCTCTTCATCCCATTCATTCACGGCTTGCTGTAACTTTTCTGGGGAGTCTGCAATGAGGACAATGTCATCTGCATAAAGCAGAAGCTGAATCACTACAGGCAGGAGGTTTCTTCGGCCCAGGAACGTCCTTTCAGTTCGTCTTTTGCATATTGCTGCTATTTCATCCATATAAAGTATAAATAGCAACGGGCTTAAGCTGTCACCCTGCTTTACTCCTTTTGCCATATCAAAGTGCCCAGACTCCTACCCGTTCAGTCTAATGATACCTTTTGGGTTTTGATATATAGACTTTACAGCATCCACCAGGCTTTTTGGGATGTTCTTAGCTCTGAGTGATTCCCATATTTCGTTTCTTGGGACAGAGTCAAATGCTGCTTTAAGATCGAGAAAGGAGAAGTACATGTTCTTGTCTCGTTCCCAGGATTTTTGTATGACATTTTTTAGAGAGAATATATGGTCTTGAGTTTGTCTTCCTGGCCTGAAGCCGGCCTGTTCCTCTCCGATGTGCGGCTCCACTATATTTCTTAATCTACTTTCTAAAATGGACGTATATAGTTTGTAGATAACTGGAGAGAGACATATGGGTCTATAATTGGAGCACTCAGTCTGGCTACCCTTTTTGTGTATGGGGATTATAATATTGTATTCCCATTCTTTTGGTATCCTCTTCTTCTCCCAAGCTTTTTGAAAAAGCATTTGAAGAGACCTGACTAGTTCCATGCCTCCGTACTTTACAAACTCTCCGGCTATGTTATCCCGTCCTGGAGCTTTCCCCAGTTAATTTAACCATTCTTTTATTTACTTAGATTTTACTACATAAAATACGTTTTGGCAAAATATGGGAAAACAAACAACGTTGTTAAATAAAAATGTACTTAAATAACCTATTTACAGTAAAACACTTATTTTAATGTATGTATGTATTTTATATGCAAAGTAATTAGCCTAAAAAATTAAAAATGCTGCCCAAAGTCAATATTCCACGCGGACGAAGTCGCGGACAGAGGTAGTTTATAATATATTAGTGTAATGTGGGGTTATTTTATTTATATTTAATGTACTTCCGATTTTTTAAACTGTTAAAAATCTTTGCACATCTAGGTGTTATTAGGATCGAGATCTTTAACGATTTCCTGACATCGGACAGGCTCGGACCCACATTTCAAATCTATTCTAGTAATAAGATGGCATTCTACCTTAAAACACATAAGACACTTTTAGAGCCCTCAACACATGGGTATTCATCGGCATATTATGTCCAAATAGTTTGGGCTGAATTCGAACATTAATAATATTATATTTAGCTTAATTTATCAACAATATTCAATGTAGTATCCATGAATATATCCCTATATTCATAGCCAAGTTCATTGAATCAATAAATTCAGGACAAGTTTGAGATCTATTCATTCTCAGTGAAGTGAGGGAAGACCATAACTTTATACAAAGGATCTAAATGACCAGCACCCGAAGACAGGTCATTGTCGGGTACTGGCCGAATGACATCGTTCCCGGAGAATAGACTAGTCGTAGAAACCGTTTGTCAGGAGAGCGATTGTGGCTATTACAGTAGAGCATCCTCCAGTGAATGGAATGTCCTAGGGCGTTACTTGGGAGATTGTTCAGAAGGTAATGGAATTTTATTTATTCCATCACTGTATATGGCATTTTGGTCTAAGAAAGAGTTATTTTGACTGATAAAATATACTTGATAATAAAAATACAAAACAAAACAAACTAGCAACAAGAAGGTAGGCTGGAAAGAAGGGGCAAATACTCATAGATAAAAGCAGCCCGTGACAATATGAATTGCTAATTGTGTTAAACTTGAATTTGGTAATTGATTTCAAATGTAAATACCGTAATCTTTGCAAATAACATGGGGGGGGGGGGAGGAGGATACGTGCATGCAAAAAAAGAATGAAAACAGTTACATAGCTGGTCGCGTGGATGACAAATAAACAAATATCACTCAAAAAGTTGTGTAAATAATAATTTACATATAGAATATTAAAAATAAACCTATAATTTGTAAATTATAATATTATTATTATTTAATTTTCATTTGCACCTGCGCAATGGTGCATCCAGCAAATTTGATCGAAGTGTCTTTCTCTTCGCTTTTCTACATGATCATCGAGTTTTGGAATAGAAAAAAGAAAAAAAAATATATCAATAGTAGGGTAAGCCCCTAAGCCAATGTCTTTTTAACCTTTTTTTATCAAGTCCAGGTAACAGGGAGTAGGAAAGCAGAAGAACGAGCGGGTTTTGGTGATATTGTGTCGATGAGTGGAATGTTATGATTTGTTATGAATATATGATTTTATAGTGGGAATGTTCATGTCGTTGTGTATAGTGTGATTCGAAATATACCATGGTGTGTTAATAATTTTTCTGAGAATTTTGGACTGTATTGTTTGTATCTTGTGTATGTGAACTTTTTTTGCTGAACCACAAAGTTCTGCTCCATATGTCCAAATAGGTTTTAGTATACTGTTATGGATAAGTCGTTTGTTGCTCAAGTTAAGGTAAGATCTGTAGTCCAGAAGATGTGATAGTTGTTTGTACCGTCTAGTCAGTTCTTGTCTTTTTAATTTTGTATGTACGTTCCAGGTAAGTCTTTTGTCCAAGTATAGTCCGAGATAACGTACATAATTTTTGGAAGGTACTTTGTCGTTGTCAATTTTGACTGCTGAACTTTGCATAGAGAGAAGCTTACATGCCTCGATTTTGCGGCGTTTATTCTTATTTGCCAGTAAATTATAATATAGTTAAGAAAAGAGAAAAATACTAAAACACTAACATGAATAGTCGCGTGGAGGACAACTGTCATCCATAAAAAAAAATAAACAGCACCTCTCTTCTCCGAAGGTAAACACCTAGTATCTGTTTGGTCTAGTCTTCTCCCAACTCCTCCCGCGAAGACTCCTGGTGCCCCACCCTCGTCATTTCCGAAACATATACGCAGGAGCAGATCATAAGGGTGTGGATGACCATTGTCATCCACGCGACCACTTGAAGGTTAATTAAAGAAAGTTCCTGGATTGATTATGTGATGCTATCTTGAAATAATGCAAGGAAGTTACACAAATTAATTTGGAAAAAACATTATTAATAGTGAACTTTTACAATAAAAATTACGATAACCATATCTGATCATAAATATATTTTTTTATGAGTCGTAATTATATGAATCATATCAATTTATTAACTTTTTGTTAAAGTTCGATCTTCATTTATATATGGAAAGTAATTAATTTTTTTTGCTGCTAATAAATAAAATGAAAATTATTTAATCCATAATCACTGCATTCTGTTAAGGGGATATTTCATATATTTTACACATATATGGACACCGGGGGTCCCCATTCATCTTTTCATGACTTTTGGTCTTAAAAAATGTTTATTTGATAGAAGAAGAATAATTTCGCATTCGAGATATGAAAGAATTACAGTTCTGAAACATAAACATATAAAATGGAATTTTATGGCGGGACTAAAGCCAAATAGACCACCCTCTTGAAATAGCAATAGCAAAAAATCTTTTATAAATCATAAAACATTCTTCAGTAATTTTAGTTTTCTTCACATCCTACGATCTACGGGAGAATTATAACAATGGATAAGTTTTCAGTTAATATCAATAAAAAAAAAATCGTTGGAGAATTTCTAATACTCGATGTATTATAAATGCGTTGTTGGTTGTTAAGTTCATTATTTCTCAAAATTAATAATTCATTTATATTGCTAAAATTGCTTTATATTGCTTTACAAACATTAACTAGATTGGGTATACATGTCCTTTCAATTTCCGAACACATTTTACCCTCATTCAACGACATAGGGATATGTCATACATATATTCAGTCTTTGATGACCTGGTAGTTTAGGCTGAAGTTTAAAACAATTAATATTAAATTAAGATGAATTTGTCTGCTATATTAAGGATATTCTGAAAATAAATCCATAATATGTTTGAGAATCATTCATTAGGAAGTAAGAGGTATTTTCTGTTAGCTTGTACACATAGAGATCTGCAAATATGAACAATCTATACAAGAGAAATAACTAAATACTAAAAATGTATGATATAATATCGATTAAAGCATTTGTGACACAAAATTGTAGCGAGTGAAGGTTTGTAAATACCTCCCAAACAAAACGTTGTGGTGGCAACCGCTGTTCTAGATCGATCATCAATCACTAACTTCTGATTGGAAGGTTAGCCACAGCTGTGGGTAAAGAATGGACGCTTTTATTAATATCAGAAAACTACACCGGACGCGGAGTAATAATGAACCGAGAATGGAACGATTCCGTACCCAACATTGATTTAAAGTTTAGGCTAAGTATTTTGAAACTAACTATATCATTGATCTATTTCTTGATTTTTATAAAAGCTGAAAGTTTGAGACCAAGGGAAAACGTGGGACGAAGATGCTTTAGAATTTTTTTATTGTGCGAATAAAGCTTCTCCGAAATGGAGAATAAAGAGTTCTGAAAGGAAATATTGTAGATTAATAGGGAAATAATCTAAAGGGCTTTAGGGACTCATAAGTTAACTTATTTTACGGGATGCCACCTAGACCAGTGGGAATTGATTCTAATTTCACCCGTCCTAATAATAGGCCAGTAGGATAAGTATATTAAAATCAAAAGAAATGTAGTAGATTTACAAGGTATCCCAAGGAAAAAATATCAAAGTAGAGAGATGATAGAGAAGAAGCCCCGGAGAATAATGAGGGTGATAAGAGCGAGTGGAGAAAGATTTGAGCAGGTTGATAATTTCAAATATCTAGGTGCTCATCTTAACGAAAACGGCTACATTGATGAGGAAGTTTCTCAGAGAATAGGGCAGCTGGCAGGTATTTAGTTTATTTTGAAGGGGTTTCCTGGGTAAAAGGAAAGTGACGAGAAAATTTCTATCCTTAATTCCCTTCAGAGAAGTCGGTCGTTTTTCGGTTGGTATTCTTTAAAGTTTTCCTCGAGCTTCCGGCCAAAATCTTTCCATGATTTCTTTTTGGCGTCCAGCATTTTTATCTTGGATTCATTCCTCCGATCCTTGTACACTTGATAAGCAGATAACTTCTTTACTTGGATCACTCTTTTAACATCTTCTGTCCAGAGACCAATTTCGAGGTATCAATGAGGATCCTCCTAAAACCTGCCCAGCTTATAATGTATTATATCAACCAATTTTATTTCTTACGATCCATCTCTACTTTAATCGTTAGGCACGACATTCCCATGCAGGACTCACGCAGTACTTCCTTCTCAGTCTAGGCCGAGATATAAACCAAAGAATATCGAAATAATTTTATAGCTATAAGCTGTATAATAAATCAACTTTTGGTAGACACTAGAGCATGTATTATAATTTTAAACATTTTAATAGAAGGGTGACTAGAATGCTGTACCCAGTTCTTTGGAACACAGTCATCTCAACGGACAACAAAAGCGTATTTTCAGAAGCATTGTCGAGCCCTCCCTCAGCTACGCCTCAGAGACCTGGACACTTAACCCGGGACTCTACTCCAGATTACAAGCTGCAGAGATGGACTTTTGGAGGAGATGCCTGAGGATCACCCGCCTGGATAGAGTCAGAAATGTTAGAGGCAGGCTGCGCTTGACCGAAGGAGTTCCGGAGATGATTGGAAGGAACAGGCCGCGTTGGTACTGTCACGGCCAGCGGATGCCAGAACGTATGAGGCCGAAGAGACTTTTGCTGTGAGAACAGCCAGGCAGACGAAGAAGAGGAAGGCTCCGAACCCGTTAGAAGGACTGCGTGGAGGAGGTGATGGCCGGCAGGGGACTTGAGGAGGATGACTGGAGGAATAGAGAAAAGTGGAAGGACGCTCTGATTTAACCAGGCAACCCATTGAGGGAAATAAAAACTTGCAAAAGTAAACAAAACAAAAACATTTTAATACATAATATGAATTTAAATGAATACAACTTATTATGAATCCTCGGTTACTCTTCATCTTTAGATTATCCTCAAGTTGAGTGCCTTGTTATTGAAGTTTCAGTTCATTATGCCCCTATTGGGGTGTAGTACATCCTATGAATCTGCACTATTGAATTTAATTACTAATAAAATAATAATCTCTGATGGCTTGAACATTTGTTTTATCTTTGATTTCAAAGATAAATCCTATCGGAAAAACCTATTTTTATCTCTCAACCTATATTCTTCATCAATCTTTTTTATTTCCTTCTCACCATCAGCGCACGTCCGAAACTTATTTGGCCTATTTATTATGGACTCCGCACTCTTTTCTGGCCTCATCTCCTTCGCTTAGTTCCCTTCCATTCTTTTCTTTCTTGCTCTAGTTCAAATATCATATATTATCCTGGTTCCGAAACGAAATGGCCACTCCTTCTGAAACGTTTTATTTATGAATCTTCCTCATTAGTTTACTCTGCTCCACTTAATGAATTAATTTATCATTTTATACCTGTTTCTTCTATCACTTCATCATCTCTCCCCTTTGATTTTTGTATAGTTCGAGCTACACTAAGAATGAATGTTTGTTAAAATGGATAGAGTTAAGATATTTTAATTTGTTTTATAAATAGGGACTTTATATAATTGTATAACATTTCTAGTTTATAAAGTTTAAAGGAACTAAAAAAAAAAAAGTTTTTATAAATTTCCTTTATGCCCTCATTTGAGTTTATTAAGAAATGATTAATTAAATTACCATTTATTAGTCTAATAAATTAATGATAATAAAAATAAAATAATTGCTCACATTCATACCATAATTATAATATTTAAAACTTGCCTGGGATCCCCGAACTAAACTTCTTCCCCAGAAATGAGGGCAAAACAGGAGTCCGGGAGGCCCCTGCGCCCTTTTCCAGCAGCGTCACTGGCATTAAACGCCAATGGAAGTTGGTTAAGGGTGTAGGTCCAAATAGGTCTTGTATTGCAAGTTTATTGTCTATTGAAAGATGGGATGTCCTAAATAGTAATCTTTGTAGTTGGCTGAATTGTCTGTCAAGTTATTGTCTTTTAAGTATGGCATCTTCGTATGGGTTCCATATAAGCCTTTTGTCTATGAGGAAGCCAAAGTATTATTAGATAATCGTACTGGACCGTCAAATGCCTGGGACGGAATCCAAACTGGCGTGTAAGAGGAATTTGACCTTAGAGGGGTTTACAGCTTTAGGAGTTAAGGATGGAGGAATGGGTGAAGAGAGGAATTTGTTAATGTTGCAAGCATGCGTAGGGTGGATTTCAGGATGTGGTGTAATTGTATTAGAGAGGTGTTTGGCAAATTCCTTTGCTTTGCCCTTTGTCTTCACGTCGGAGAGAATCAGATATAGAGTGGTATTTAAGGATCTTTTTGGTAGCATTCCAGGGGGAATTATAAGAAGCGGATTGTGTGGAAAAATAAGATTTTTAGGATTCGGGTCTATATGTTGTCAAGCTCTTTTTAACTAGTTTGGTGAAGTAGTCATACAGTCTCCGTGAGTGAAATAGTTATGCAGTTCAAACTGCTTGCTGGATCTAATTGGTAAAGGAACCGACGGCATCATCTTTAAGTGAATTTTTAAGTTTTTTATACTCATACTAGGTACGAAAAGTGGAGGTGGCCTATGCACTTTAGGGGCCGATATGGACTCCATTGCTTCACAAGGAAGATTTGTCAGAGGCTGAAATCTGCAGGGTGAATGTGAACGGTGAGTCTTCAACCAACTCGGTAAATGACCCTAACAGGGTACTTTGATTCCATGTCCCGGCCTTGGGTTCTATATTTTCATTGGGAGTCTTAGGAGGTGAATCAACTTTAAGCCTTCTATTAGGTTTAGGTTTTGTGGGACTATTTCTTGAGGTTGATTCTAGGGATCGGCTTCTCTTGGCATTTCCTTTTTTATCGGCTCTGCTAGACAATACTTGGTAGTGGAATTTCATATTTGCTATTTTATATTAATGGGAGCTGTAAGGAATAAAGGAAACACAGTAAAACATACAGAGGAAAAAAATAAAAAGATTTCAACAGAACTGATGTGGCTAGAGTTCAACCTCAAGCTGTCCGTTAGTCACGCTGAAACTGGAGAATGGCTGCACTTTTGTATTTGGATAATTTTGAACTTGAAATATTTGGGGAAGTTCAGGGAAAGTTTAAACGGCGAGAAACATAAATAATTAGTAACGGAAAATGCTAAAAACGACAATTTAATTTTCCAATATAAAATGTTCCCAGCTGTGAAACATATCATGCCTTTTGTGTTTTTAGAAATAAAACATTGTCACTTGGTTGTCAAACATTTATAGGTTCGTTTAATATTGAAATGTAACATATTTATCATAATACTAAAAAAAATATTGCTCTTAAGCACACGAACAACACTCTGAGAAGCCTACTTAGCAAGTGAAAGGGATCTCTACAGAAGCTAATTTGATTTTTGGAGTGACCACTGAGATCAAAAATGTGTCTGAAAAAAACCCTTGACTGGAGAGAAAAGTTAAAAGATCTTCGTGACAACCAAAACATATTTGGTGGAGCCATGATTTTGTTGTCAGGTGATTTTCGTCAGACTCGTTCAATTATTCCTGGATCAATCGTCGCTGACGAACTAAACGCATGCTTAAAATCATCTAATTTGTGACGGCATGTAAAGACACTCCAATTAACAACTAACATGGGAGTGTTTTCTACATGTATATATTACAGTCATATTTTGAGTAGAAACATAGTATTAACAAAGAACAAACATTGTTCAATCCATTTATCATTATTTAATACTACAAAGTACAAGAATATGTTGAAAATTTATTATTTTAAACCTTTAAAGACGTGCTAAAGACGATATATACCGGCGCAAGAGAACGAGCCCCCTTTGCTAAAGACGATATATGCCGTCCTGCATCACATACGCCCTCAGTGCTAAAGACGATATATGCAGTCGCACTATATTTCTATTTGCTAAAAATATAGACGACGCGAAATTGTAATGCTGTCCTTTGAAGAGACAAATGCTTTGAATATTTTCATACAAAATTAAATTATCAAGCAATAAATTTTAGTATTAAAAAAAAAGTTTTACTCTGCCAGTGTCGGTCCATAGCCCGAATCAAAAAGGAGGATGGAAACAATAAAATACGTTAACAAATAGTAGTAAAGGGGCGTAATGAAGGATAGAATGCAGGTAAAAATTATGTAGCAGAGGCCGGTAGACGGGTAGCCGGCCCACTTAGTGATGTGATAGACGTAAAGCTCTTCCCTCGTAGCAGTTAAAGGGTTAGCAATTATACACTATCCGGGGGCTCAAGTGTTTCGGAAACTTATCAAGCATCTATACAAAATTTTAATCTAGTATGCAAACTTATTAGTGGAACTCAAAACTATAAAAACAACCGAAGTATCGTGATATGTTACTAATCCTGCGAGATGAAATTATTTCAAAATTTCTTTGCCACATTATAAGATTTTAGACAGTTATTTTATTTTATTTCCATAAGAGATGCAATCTAGAGCATCAGAGAAAAATCTTTTGAGAAGTAATTTCTAAGATAAGGTCATCTGCAAACTTTTACAGGAGGGAAAGGTGTTCTTTGGCAAGTTAAGAAGCAGGTGCTGGTAACGAGGTTATTTTTATTTTGTAAGGTGTTTGTTAATAAAGTGTTTGGACTTTCCTGAATCAAGAAAATTAGTTTCTCAAGCATTAAAGTTTAACAATTTTTTTTCTATCTTGAAATTAGGAGCTAAATCACTTAGAACACTCTTTTAAAAAGAAATTATGTACATCTGTTTATAGAGATTAAATTATCCTTCTTATATAAAATATATCATACAATTTTTAGGGTTCATCCATAATTGTTTCAACATTTTCTTTTTTTTGTATTTTTTAATGTATGTCCTTTATCTCTTAGGTTAGGTAGTTGTAGATTGTTGAGGTGGAATATCCTATGTCTACCAATGTTTTTAGATTTGGTCTGTAGTACTGATCATGACCGACCTGATATAATGTTGTTTGAGAGATTAATGTCTATTTCTGGAATCTTTCGGAATATAATAGAAAAAATAAATAATAGTCTGAGTGAACCTAGAACATAGACATTGATAATAGCTAAAGTCTGGGTCAAAGAATCTTCCTGCACTGGTGAAGATCAAAATATAATTCCACAAGTCAAGGCTCTATACAGTACTCCCATTTATGTTTCGGTCGTTTCCATGAGCATTTAATTCTATCCGAAATTATCTTATTACTGAGTCATTTGATCCATATCTTGCTAAGAAAATCATAATTCCAACATTATTATTCTAAAATCTTATAAAACATCATTATAAGATAATGCATAGGTAATGTAAGAAGATATGTTTGCGTTTCATCCTTGTCGGAATAACTTCTTTGAAAATATATTTGGCGAATAGATTTCCAGTGATAAAATACACAATCTAAATTATTTTTTTGCCTAGAGTTCAGTGAAGTAATATCATCAATAATGGCTAGAGAAGGAAGAGAAAGAAGAAAAAGCATATTGAAATACCTTGTTACCGTACATTATTCTTCTACACGAACGCCCCCTCCCCGGAACGCAATGAACAAACATTAGTCTTGGCCACCCTCAGAATTATTGTGGATAAATGAGAGGTTGGATACCAAGCAAATCATTATAACTAAGTTTGTATCGGATTAAAAAGAAGTATCTAGATCTAAATCAGCCCTCACAAATGGTTGTTGCTATGATATGTCATTTATTAATCCAAGAAACTCGACAAAACCAGAAATTGTTTAATAATTTTTTTATGACAATGGTGAAGAAATCACATTTTTTTCCATAGAAGAAAACAGCCTTCATCTTAGCCTAATATTTTAAGACTGGCTTTTTTATAAGGCTTTCTTCCCTAAATTTGAGTTTTTACTGAAGTTTTCACTTTTCATCATCTATGTTTCCGCAATTTCTGGAAAAGTTACTTTTTTTCTTAGTCCTTTAGCAGTTTAGTAAGTATTGATGTTCAGTTGTTTGAAGGTCTTCTCTTTCTTTTCCTAAATCTGATATGTTTGCTTTGTATTTTTTTTTTTTTTTTTACAAGAGCTATGTTTCAGCTGTATCTTTTATCTATTGCTGTTATATAAATAAAGTTCTATCTGTATCTTTTATCTATTGTTGTTATATAAATAAAATATTATATAAAGTTCTAACCTATACTTGTATTTGTCACGTATAATTTATTTTAACTTTTGCTCAATCTGTATTTTTTTTGATATTTTTTTTTAACGTAGAGAATAATTAGATAATTAGTAGCTGAATAGATTAAATACAATAATAATAAAGATAATTACAAATCACATTTTTAACCCAATAAAGTTTCACTGACCTATTTTTTATTTTGATTTATTTTGGTATTAATTGTTATAATTTTAAATATTTTTATTTTGAAGAGAAAAGATATGCCAAGGGCCGTGATAAAAATATTTAAAATTATAAAAATCAATAAGAAAATATAGTAAAATAATTATAATAATATGTAATGACTTAAGTCAACAAGATCCTAATCAAAAGTAATGTTCTATGAACATTCTTCCCCTTTTATACATCGCAAATTGCGATGTCACGATGATATGGGATCAGTGAAGAGAATGGATATGCCTGACCGAGATACGAACCAGGATAGCTCAGTAGGTAGAGCACCACAACGGAATTGTGGGAGACCCTGGTTCGAATCCCGGCCTTGGGAATACTATTTCTCTTCAAAATAAAATTATTTTTTATTTTATTTTGAAATAAAATGCGATTTTTATTTCCGTCAAAGCCGATTATTTATATTTTAATTCGAAGCAAAACAACGGGCCACATAAAAATGACTGTTGGAGATGAATATTATTACTCTCACATCATTAAAGAATAATTAACCATGACGTTATGGAGTTATCAGGTACCAGATTGTACACGTTCGCAAAGAATTTACAAAACTTTAAAAATATATTTATAATTACTGGTATAAGCTCGTGGTTGTTTTTAAATAAATACAAATAAAAATTGCTCTGATAAGAGTTACGAAGTTTTTATGTTTATTATCCAAAGACACTTAAAAAAGAAATCTGTCCAGGAAAATTTTAGATATCCACTTTAAGGTCATATTAACTGTTTATTATACAATTGAAGGTTAGAAAACCACTTTAGAATTTGGGATAAATCTAGAACTACTTGGAGCACACTCGATATATAACAGTTTAGAACTAAATTACCGTTGTCTATTTTGAAACGATTTTGATTAGCCTACGAAATTCGTAAATATATTGTCGATACAAATATAAAGGTATCGAAATGAAAAATACCACTTTTCATGGGAGCGAAAAAGCTGTTTCAAGATTTATTCAAAATATTGCATATGGCCAACGTCACGCCCACGTCATTATACATTGTTTTTGTGTCTTAAATATGACTCTGTATTAATTCTATTTCGATCACTTATCAGCCTAGAAGCAAACGCTGTTGATCAAAAGCGAAATATGTGAATTTTTCACATTCGATACTTTACATTTGTATTTACGATATATACTGAGTTTTATTGAGATGATAAAAAAGTAATAATCTAACACAACATATTCGTCACTTGAGAGCACCACTTGTCTCTCAGTATTATCCTCGACTATAAACTAAATGATATTTGTGTTACGGAAGTCTGAGTATTAACTGTTGTGAAGTTGTCCTTAGTCTCTGAACCCCGTCTAATTTGGTTAGTAAGCAGGGATGAGGCAGTTAACAGGTTCAATCCCGTAGTGCGTAGAGATAATAACTTGGGCACACTATAGGAAACTCCGGTGCATAAATCCGTTTAACTCGGTTGCATAATGATGCACTTAACCATACTCAGCTTATTATTTATAAGCGCCTTAGGCCACGTTCCGGCAATTTTACCTCTTAAATGACTACCATCATTTATCCTGAAGTATGATTTAGTACAGCTTCGCAAGAACATGTCCTAGAAATTATGCGGAGCCTGCACCCACTATTATACTGGAATGCTCATAAGATTTAGTCGGAAAAGCACAGGAATTTCAACACTCAAAGAAGTTTACCTCCATAAAATATAATTTATTATGTGAATATGTCTTATATTACCATTTTAGTTTATATAAAATTTTTCAAAATATTAAAATGATGTTCCGGCGGAGAACCTTGGAACTCAAACAGGGAGGAGTTATGATGAGACAAATAGATAGGATTAGGAGTTTAGAATTTTACTCTGTTCTTATTAATATTAATTTGTTTATCTTTAGGCTAGAGTTATAAAGTATAGCCTTATCATATTGCAAATCTGTCCTTATCATTATTAAGTTATTTATATTTTAGCGAGTATATAAAGCCTTCCAAAAATACGAGTACACTGATCGCAGTCCATTCTTAATCAAGTTCCAATCTGTCACTATGCCCGTTTAAGTATTGTTTTATGCACTGTTGTGTTCTTTTGAAATAAATCGTTTTAAAGAAGTAAACTCTCTGTCGAAATACATAACTTATGTCTACAGTACTTAAGTAATATTTTTTAAACATAAGATATCATTTAAATTATAGATTTCACAATTAAAGAATCTTCAAAACGCAATTAAGGTTCTTAACCAGTCGGTGTCAATCCTTAACCAGGTATCAATTTCATTCACACAAGATATTTCATATTGACAGTTCAAACAGAAATTCGATTGGAGACTGTACCTCACGCTAAGACAGCACATGAATGCTGAAGAAAAATTGATCTAAAAAGGAAGTATTAATAAAAAAAAAATAATAGGCCTATAAAAAAAATAAAATAACGTTTATGTACACCTATGTAATAGCTGGATACTATACTGTATTAGGCCTTTACTACAGATAATTTTAATAACTAGCTTATTTATATTCTTGCTACATTCACACTGAAAGTTCAATCCTTGCAAATATATCGAATACTTCGGGGTGTACAAACAACAACTTGCTTTAAGTGGAGTCGAGTTCGAAAATCTTTGCATATTAAGTTCACTGCGTTATTAATTTGTTAATGCTAGCCTAATGAGTATTTTTAACGGATTTTTTTTCAAACTATGTGCTCTCATCATACCATGAACTGTATAAATTTCAACTTGAACAAAAACATGTGTTACAAAAAACGTTTTCCGGATTTTTTTCATGTATTATTATTTATTACAGACAGTTCAATGGTTAAATAGAGGAAATTTCTATTTATAGCCCAAAAGTATAACTATTATTTTTGTTTCGGCTTGTTTAATCTGCTGAAGGATTACAAACGGGGATTAGTAAAAATAAAAATAAAGTATTTATTTATCCAGGGAGTCCCTTTAAAATAATAATAATAAAAAAAATATGAGATTAAACAATATGTGGCATCTGAGTATTTGATCAAGGCTCTTATTTTGCTATGTTGCATAACAATCATTGTCCTATGGGTTGTTTGAAATATAATATAAATAGATGATCTTAATGCCTGGCAAATATTTTTTTTCAAGACTATAATATAATATTATTTTCATAATTTTAGTAAAATTAAGAACTATTGAGTTTAAAACTTAGAATTATTTAGTTCATAAAGTGTATACGAATAAAGGAGCGTGATTTGATCTTGGAACGGCCGCTATTCCACGCAATTACCCATAGGATTTTTCCATTCCAAACCAAGCCATTGCGTCAGGGTCCACAGAATCCTCTTACCGACCGCCCACTTCTTAAGGATCTTGACTGATATCGCACTCCTTTCTCTTTCAAAATGACCCAATGGGTAAAGTAATCTGACGAACTGTAATAACATTCTTAAATATAATGATTAATATGATGGATGTAATGTTCCTTGTTGTCATGCTATTAAACAAAATTAAATCCTCAACAATTCGTTTAAGACGAACAAAACATTACAATAAAGTGTAAAGTTCTGATATGTGTTACATAAAATTTATTTACTTCTTTATTTTATAATTTATTGTTTTTATGATGGTGATTATTTTTAAGACCGTTGGAAGGGCTTTTCGTTGGAATTTTTCCAGGGTCTTAACATTTATGTAAGGTCTCTTTTTACCTTCCCCTTTTCAATATTAATGTGATTATTTTTATTTTATCTATACATGAACATAATTATATATTCCAATACTCAGAGTGTAGCCAGCAGAAAATACAGTTGTAACCAAAGCTGGCAGCATTGGAGTATTGATAGGGATAGGGAAGCATGCCTATTTAAATGTATATAGATTAATTTCTTTAAGCTTCATTTTAATTTAAAACTTAAGAACGCTTCCTCCCTCCACTGAGCAAGCCGAGGAGGAGAAATATGATGAACATACCGGGCACCTTCTGAGTTCTACTTTTTTTTATTTTATTTCATTTTTTATTTACATAAATTGCAATCATGGATTGCTTAGTTTATTTTAATTTGTTTTATCTTAATGACTTGGCCAAAGGCCTGGCGCCCTGTGCATATTTACATAGTTATTTTCCCTTATAATATAGTCATACAGTCTAAGATGGTTTGATAATGGAAAGAATGGAAAACAGCAGATAGGTTAAGATAACATCCGAGCCTAAGGTTGATTGGAACAGATCCAGAGGAAGACCTCGACATACTTGGTAAGAAGGTTTCGCGAAGAGAAATCTGGAATTAAAAGAAGAGAAATAGTAGAAGACACGTAATGTAAATAATAACGCTTACGGTGTGGTCCGGGATGTACAGAAGAAAAATTCACACTGCATGAGTAGCATAGAGGATGGACTATGGTGATGATGATAAATAAAGTTGTGTAATCATCCGCTAAAAAATGATATGGTGAGAAAAGGATATGATTTTATTGAATGTGCCTCTAACAAGTTAGAGCTCTATTATCTGTATGTTTTTTTTCATTGATTCAGCTTCCATTACTCATTTAGTTTTCAACGCGGAAGAACAGCTCATCTTTCATATATATCCGTGGATTTTTTAATTAATCCACTTATTTATTTATTTATTATTTTTTGAAAGGTGTCCCCATAATGAACCCCAATATCATAGTTACCAATCATATAATGAAATAATTTACTGTTTTTTTGCAAGAAAATCATATTTAAAAATAATTTATTTATTTAGGTTCGTTTTCATCCGAGTGACCAAAACTAAAAGTTCTGCAGTAGATTTTTATTGTGTTTCGAAACGTCAGTTTCTAATAAATAGTTTTTCAATATTTTGGGAATTAATTAATTAATTAAGGACTTCAAATAATCTTTTAATTGGAGTTCAAATATCTAAAGTAACGATGAATAAGTGGTTAAGTCAATTTTGGCACAAAATGAGTCAATGCTACTGAGGGATGTGGGATCATGTTATCCTTGTAGTGTATAAGTGGCAAAGTCAGTGGGTGGCTAGAAACGGAGTTATTGAGACGTGCATTTTTATCCATCTTATGATTTGAAGACCTTAGATGGTTAAGTCGGGTTAACTGAATATGCACAGATGTTTCAATTTGTGAACAATTACCTAAGTAAAGTTAACCAATTATTCACGTCAAATTCAACGTGTTCAAGTCTAGTTAACCATTTATGTACGAACAATTTATCAAACATATAAACCTGGAATGTCTTTAACACTAGTTTACTACAAAATTATGCCTTTGAGAACAGTTGGTTAAACCTTGATTACTACTTACATATAGACAATTCTCGGTTGCGGTGGAGAATTTCTCATAATGTTTTAGAAGCTTTTAATAAACATCACCAATATTCAATTACCAGAACATGAGTAATGATTTCTGACTTTTCTCTGCCTGAGTTCATTTCTATAATTTTCTATTTAAACGAATCCATAGAACAGTATGAATTTCATGCTAAATCGTGATAGTTTCAGTATAGTTCTCATCTCTGGTGTGGAAACTGCAAAATTTCTTCACGACGTAAGTTATTAGAGGTCTTAAAACAAAAAGGGTTTTCAAAAAGCGATAATGATTCGTTTTGGCTCTAAAGCCGTATACCACAGGAATAACTAAGAGAGAAATGTTCCTGGATACAAGCTTCACTCTTTCTTAGATGTATGAATTAGACAAAGACAAACATTAAATTCCTGTTCATGTAACAATGTATGTATGCCCAATGATTACTAGGGTTATATCTATGATTTAAACAACCTTAACGACAAGCAACATGAACAAAATGTTTCATAAATGCGGCCTCTTTGATGCCAAATCGAAGGATATGAAGTAACGAAATTGAATTTTCGGCTGAAAGAGAAGCACAACACGCAATTACAAAAGCTGCTTTTGAGCAAAAGAAAAAAGATAAAATTTTCGCATAAGATCAGATCAAAGCAGCATTTGTTTTTGATCTACAGCAATGCCCTCCAACCCTTCTTGCTAAGCTACCAGTTTCCTTAAATAAGCATCGACTTTGGAATTTTCAATTGGTGCAAAATTTGAAATGTGATACCATTCCAAAAAAAATAATACAAAATGACTTGGAAGGCATGAAGAAGAACAGTACCCAGCGGTACCTCTCCATTGGCTTGCTTTAATTTCCTACTGCAATAGATCCCTCATCCACGTTCTTTTTAGTCTCCTCCTAGTGTTCTCAGGCATGAGAGTTGTGGCCATTTTTTGTACTTTATATTTGTATAATTAGATAGAGATTAGATAGAGTCCACTCTTATACGATATCCCGTCTGGGAATACCACCTTCTAACTTAAACATCGGCAATAAGAATCTCCATGTTCTCCAGTAAGGTTCAATTCTGCACTGGAAGAGAATCACCGAAGTTGAAGTTTCAAAGCTTTTATTTTATTCCCGAACTCACTCCTGTTTCCTGGCTACAATTCAACAATGGGAAAAGTTTCATGGGAGATAGTGGTAATCTCGAGGATTACGCTACTAACCAATTCCAATAGTCGTACAGACGTTTAAAATAGAAATAATACTTTCATTATAATTTAAGGTAACGTGAAAATCATTTTAAGTAGGGAGTATGTTGCTTTATCCCCGATTAATAAAGTTACTGACTGACAAAAATACAATCTCTCGCCATCAATTCGGTTTTCGAAAATCACACTCGACTACTCAACAATTACACAGAGTAACTGACTACATATCGACAGCACTAGAGCAGAAGCTATATGCAACCGGGGTGTTTCTGGATGTCGCCCAAGCATTCGACAAAGTCTGGCACAAGGGGCTTCTCTTTAAGCTCAAGACTATACTACCACACACTTATTATCTGATTCTTCTCTAATTCCTTGCAAGCAGATTTTTTTCAGTCCAACAGGGCTCAGAGCTATCTTCAGTAAGACCCTCTTAGCCGGTTTGCCTCAGGGATCAATACTTGCACCGCTATTGTACATAACATATACATACGATATTCCACAAAGTCTTAACACACTGATCGCAACCTACGCTGTACTGATGACACTGCCATGATCACCAAACATCCAAGACGCGACATAGGCCTCACAAAACTTACAACACAACATACAAAAGGTGAATGAGCGGTGCCATCTGTGGAAAATCAGACTGAACCACGAAAAGTCACAACACATCACTTTTACTCTTAGACGCGAAGCATGCCCTCCCATTTTCCTCAATAACGCACCCATCTCACAGAGAGACAAAGTAAAATACCTAGGGCTAACATTTGATAGGAGAATGACATGGGGTCCTCACGTTAAGATGAAACGCCAATCACTAAATCAAAAACTCAAATTAATGTACTCCCTATTCAGGAAAAACTCCAAATTAGATTTAAGACAGAAATTAAATGCATACACATACTTACTAAAACCAGTTTGGACATATGCTTTACAAATTTACTGCATCACTAAACAGACTCACAGAAAATGGATGCAAACTTTTCAGTCAAAGGTACTTAGTCTTATCATTAATGCATCATGGTACGCCAATAATAAAACTCTGCATACTGACTTAAAAATACAAACGGTTGACGAGCACCTACGAACGTACTCCAAACGCTTTCAAGATAAACTATATGGACACCCAAACTCATTGGTACAAAAAATGGCCACAACTCTCAGGAGACTAAAAAGGACGTGGATGAGGAATCTATTGCAGTAGGAAATTAAAGCAAGTCAATGGAGATGTACCGCTGGGTACTGTTCTTCGTCATGCCTTCCATGTCATTTTGCATTATTTTTTTGGAATGGTATCACATTTCAAATTTTGCACCAATTGAAAATTCCAAAGTCGATGCTTATTTGAGGAAACTGGTGGCTTAGTAAGAAGGGTTGGAGGGCATTGCTGTATATCAAAAGCAAATGTGGCTTTGCTGGATGATCTTATGCGAAAAACTTATCTTTTTTCTTTTGCTCATAGGCAGGTTTTGTAATTGCGTGTTGTGCTTCTCTTTCAGCCAAAAATTCAATTTCGTTACTTCATATCCTTCGATTTGGCATCAAAGAGGCCGCATTTATGAAACATTTTGTTCTTGTTGTTTGTCATTAAGGTTGTTTAAATGATAGACATAACCATAGTAATCATTGGGCATACATACATTGTTACATGAACAGGATTTTAATGTTTCTCTTTGTATAATTCATACGTCTAAGAAAGAATGAAGCTTGTATCCAGGAACATTTCTTTCTTGGTTATTCCTGTGGTATATGGCTTTAGAGCCACAACGAATCATTATCGCTTTTTGAAAACCCTTTTTGTTTTAAGACCTCTAAAAACTAACGTCATGAAGGAATTTTGCAGTTTCCAAACCAAAGATGAGAACTATACTTAAACTATCGTGATTTAGAATGAAATTCATATTGTTCTATGGATTCGTTCAAATAGAAAATTATATGATTATGTCTTATATCTGCAAATCAAGTTAGAAAGAGTCCAAATAAAATTTCTATCTCTGCCACCATGCAATCGATTCATCTGTGAAGTTTTAATTTGCATCCAGTCAGTCGGCAATCATAAGCGAAACTTGTGCTGATGTATCGTTCTATCCCAGAAAATCCACCCGGCTTTTTGTTATACGCGCTTGGTGGAAATATCAAAAGGGTGAATGTGGGGAGAGAAGCGGATCTGGCCGACAGGTGATATCCCTAGGGCAGCTCTCATCATGTCAACGACCAATCGTCCGAGCGTACATTTCAGGTGACCCATACAAACAAATAAATGAATCGTTTTAATATCAAAGCTTTCATTTGATGTATTTACAACGGATCATTCACTAATAATATGAGAGATATGCATTCAGAGTATTTTTTCCCACATAATTGAAGAAAAAAATACATTTGATATTATAGAACTTATTAATTATCATTCTATCATTTAATAGATTTTCGTCTTTAATATACCATGGGAAAATAATTGTACCATACAAAAAACTATTACAGCCAGAAACAAACACATTGAAATAAACACATGATGAATATAAGATAATAAGAAGGATTATAATAATAAGGCTTGGTGAACCCGAAGGATCAATGCTGATAACAACTGCTTATATACTTCTGTCCACGGACTTCCCAAACCCAAATCCGCAAGATCTGTCTTAGAGATCTCTCACTACGCCTCGGTGTACCCCTCAGAAGCATCCTAGTCGGCACAGTGCTTATTAATATCTTATGAATTCGTTTGTAAGCCCAGCAACATTACAGAACCACATAAACTTCGAGACGCTATCACATGAATAATATTTCTGGATGCATGCTTTGCAATTCCGTATTATGTAATCTCCCATATTTCCCAGTGGTCTCATCCTTTTTTGGACCGAATATTCTACGTAAAATCTTACTTTCGAATACCTGAAGTCGTAGTTCATGCTTCAGCGTTAGCGGCCAAGTTTCGCACCCGTAAAGAAGAGTTGGAACGATGATGGTTTTATAAATTCTGATTTTTATATTTCGTGACAAAAGACGCGTGTTTAGTAATGTCTAGACCTAATAATAACAAGCATTTCGCGCCTTTATTTCTTCGTGAATTTTATTTGTTCTGGTTAGCATAGACCTTCTAAACATATCTAAACAACATATCTTAAACTTCTCCACATGTTCGAGCTTATTCCCTCCAACAACAATATCACCAAAATTTCTTCCTTTTCCATTGAAAATAATAAAAGATAAGTAAAAAAAAGAAACATGAAAACAATTCTTGTGAAATATTTTTATAGAGTTACTCAATATAAAAAAGGAGGATAAGTAAAAAAGCCTCAAGAAAAAACCTAGTCGTTAATATAAATATATAAACCACAATAAGAGCGTAAAGCGTAAAGAGAAAGAATAAAATAAGCATCTTAAATCATGATCAGTAATGCTATTGGGAGTCGTAATAAGAAATAAAAACACAGGCAATATGCTTCTTTCATAGTAATTGAGTTATGAGCGCCTTAATTAACAAACACTAAAATAAAAAAAAAAAAAAAAGAGTACACTGGGAATAAGAAATATGTACCAGGCCTGTTTAACCATTTCCTAATTGGAAAATGAACAGGAATCGGAATAGGAGAGTTCTAAATATTGGTAAGGAGCACGCATGTCGGATATTAGTAGGAAGGGAGTTCCTTGAATAGAAGAACGTACAAAAAAGAAAAGTTGGAAAAAAACTGTACGTATCGGCAGAGATACTAGAAAATTTATACTCCCACAATCAAATAAACACATTTGTCAATACCTATTTTAATTTTTAATTTTTAAATTTTAAATAAACAATATTATTAAGCTATATAAAAAAAAAAGATCACTAAATACAATCAGTTTCCTTAAAAATTAGGTCATTGCTTCGCTTACTATAACATTTTTAAAATAAAACCATCATTGAATTTTCGCAGAACTCAGAATTTCACGAAATAACAGTTTCTCGAAATTTAAGAAGTGGATATATATGCACGCATTGTTTTCTTTTTATCTATAGAAATAAAATTATCTAGTGATCCTTTTTTTTTAGTTTTACCTATTTCATTTATTTGGAGCCTTCAGTTCTTTTGTTGTAGTTTTCTTTAGAATTATTCAATTCTAAACCATTTTTGTTATGTTATTCTGTTTATATAACTGGTGCAGATATTAAGAGCTGTTTTACAAAAATGGGAAAGTAGAAATAGTCATAGGTAAAAAAAAGTGTTCGAAAGGAAGTTAAAGAACTATATATAAAAATAAAATGGATGGCATAATGAAGAACTTAAGAAAATGAGTTCAGGTAGTACTCGTATATAAATGTAGTATGGCTACAAAAAGTATTAATAATTATATTAATAATAGAACTGATGACGATGCGTATTTGTTTGTATATAATAAAATAAGGTTTTATGAAGAATGGTTAATATTAATCGCTTGAAAAATTAAATATACATACATATAAATATTCATGAAAATTAAAACTGGTTTATGCAGTATACAAGGCCGGTTTTAAAGATTGATAGATAATTTTCGAACAATAAAAATGAATATCATTCCCTGCTGCAATTATAGGAGGGAAAAATATTTCAAAATCACTCATACGGAAAATCATTTTCGTTTTTTAATAAATTTTAAACCTTCTTTATAACACTCTTATATTTCATTATAAGTGGTGGGAAAGGGGAAGCCGTCTATTGTATATCAGGACATATTTAACCAGAAAATAATGGAGACATTGGCGGTGTCGTGTGGTTTTGCTGAGCCATTGAAAAGCTCATTTCCATAGAAATGGCCTGGATAATGCAAGCTGGTATTAGGAGACTTATGGTCTCTATGGAATAGTTTGAGGTCATTATGATGGGCTATGATTAAGTGTTCTAGTTGGGAGAACGGAACCACTTGAAGTCCCTATCAATTTTTGTGACTGCTCTGTGAAATATTTTTGAATATTAATTATTACAATATGAGTTATAAAATTTATAATCATATTCAATTCATTGGGCTTTGTTTGGCAATAATAAAACTTATTAATGCCTGACTTATCTCTTTATCATTATCTCAATCATATTTTTTAAAAGCACACATTAAGATTTATTTTTTTATTTTACTTTTGATTCTGCAAGTATTAACACAATTCACTCCTGAAACGGTTATGAAAAATAAGTCGGTAAATTGAAAAGTTGTCTTTAGTCTGATTGCAGTCAGATGACTAGGCGTAGGGACCGCCAACTCCCTACTCCAAAACATCTACTACTCCCAAGATGGTGGGTTTGAAGCCCGGCATAAGACCTAGGATTTTTTAAATAAAGTAAAAAATCCGTAGTTACGGCATCGTTCGGAAGATATTTCCAGGCTATCCAGTACTTAGTACTAGATACATAAATGTACATAGTACTCGAGCCTATGCTATGTCAGGTACTCCTTAAAAATCACAATTCTAATTAAACTTGGATAGGTACAATTTAGTCACACACTGAAGCATCACCCGATTAGCCATTTTTCTCTTTATGTTTGAATCATATCTGTCACATAAAAACAATAATAAACAGCAAATATGCTGTCATAAAATAGAACAAAATGGCATGAGAGGGATGAAGAACAACAGCACTGCTTGTTTTAATTTCCTTTGTTTGATAACAAATTCCTCATCCACTTTCTGTTTCGTCTCCTCTTTGTGTTCTCAGGTATGAGAGTAGTTGCCATTTGTTTTATGAATGGGTTTGAGTGTCCGTGTGGTTTTTGTTGAAAGCGTTTATAGGTATGTTCGCATTTGTGGGCCGACTGTTGGTATTTTTAAGTATGCAGAGTTTTGTTATTGACATAACACGGTCCTTCCAATTAGTCATAAAAGTGACGTTAAATGAATAAACAAACAAAATACTCATATTATTAAATTTATAGTCTGGCATATATGGTTATCCATTCCAATTTATATTATGTACATAATTAATATTTTAAAAAATGGTAAATGATATTCCCTTCTATCTTAAAACTATATACCTAGAAAATAGTTAATGGATGAAAAATAAAACAAAAAAGTACTTAAACTTTCATGATTTATATTTCATTAATATGGGGATCATTTCGAACTTTTGCCTCTATTGCACATTATATATACTTTTAACATTTTAGCTTGTTGTTGATCATAAGATTTAATAAAGCTTTGATGAAACCCTTGAGGTATCGGTATATTAATATTCACCTACCAGAAATTATGTAATTTTACTTCATGATCTCAGATTTCTGCTCTCGATCAGTTCTTCGATAAAAGAGAAACAATCATAAAAAATAAATTGAATTCAGAATGATCAATTTTAATAATGAATCATAACTGTGAGATTAATCTACTAGCTCCACAAGTCCATTCCCTTGAGAACTGTTGTTCATCCCAAGCAGCCGAATTAACCGAGGGAGAGATTTCTCTTTCCCTAACTGCATCTCATTATACACTTGCTAATTGCCGACAGTTCTGGCACAAACTTCCCGCCTAGTTGTTGAAGTCGTTCGAAAGGTCTTACCTCGTTGGGGAGGTTTTATGGCCTTTCATCCTTGAGTGAGGTTCAAAATTAAATGTAATAATGAAACTCTCTTTGGATTGACCAGATTCAGCTATCCCGAGGGTTTTTTCTATTAATTTCCTAATTTCCTTTTCCTAGTTTCATTCTATGAAGCTCATATTGGCGTTCTCATATTGGAAACGATATGATATTTGAGTATTTGAGTTCAAATACTAGTGCATTCCATTTTTTGTGAAGTTTTCAATGATTCCGAAAAATGTTGCGTGTTTTAGAGGAAAATCTGATGTTCTACTGATCTTGTAACTGGCGCATAAATATATCTTTTCATACACAGAATTAAAAAAAAAATATATATTTATTGAAATTTACACTGTTTACAGAATACATCAAGCAAACATAATGAAAGATAAATCATGCCCAGAGACAAAGGCAAGTAGAGAAACTAGCCAGTGGTAGTATTCAAATAAAAAGTTCAGCTTAGAATGTCACGAGGCCATCTTTTTTTACAGACGCCTCGGAGGATTATCAGGAATTGAAGAGGTTGCGAGGTTTGAAACTAGTGGGTTTTAGTGGAAATGAAGTTTGTCATGAAAAGATTGATATCCGATTCGGGCCAAATCAGCAATAAACGGGACATCGATGGTACTTCGTTGATCTATTTGATCTCCTTGAATAGTTGACCTACGAATATTTGATGTTCTCTTGATCTCCATTTACTTCCTCTTCATACCCTCTGGGTTTGATTTGATTCCTCTACTATAGTAGTAGGAAAAGTATGCACAGTTCGGAACTCGTTGAATTCTCTCCGATATTGAACTTTATATAATTCTTAGGGAGCATTAGCTTTATCAAAAGGAAAAAACCTACGAATGTCAAAGGAAAAATGTCAAATGGATTAAGGCATTTTGAAAGGAAACTCTACATTAAAAACATAATTGTATATGTATTAAATTATGTAATCATATGTATTGTAAAATTGTATTTACAACTAATTCGAAGCTGAATGCTAGCTGAAAGAAAAGAATCGGTTATTCAATACGATTCTTTTATAAATTAAATATTTATCTCTACAACCACAATATCCATTAAACCTTTTCAATGTTACTGTCAGATTATAAAGGATCTTTTTTATAATTATAATTTTCTTCATTCATTCACACAATGAAGAAAGGTACATATACTTCTGAACTCGTTAAATTCTTTACCCCTATTGGCCTGCCTGCAATTCTGAGATGGTTCAGAGATAAATTGATAAATTGATAAATGAATTAATAAATTTATAAATAAATTGATAAATCAGGTTGTAAAGAATCTTTTTCGTAATTGTTAGCTTATTCTTTCGCTCATAGTTTTAAGAAATGTGCGCTCAGTTCTGAACTCATTGAATTGAATTGAATTGGGATGGTTTAGAGATTGCAGGACACGATTATGTCCACTGTTTTGATATTTAATAAATTAAAAGCAATATTGCTATATTTATGAATAATATATCAATCAATCAACACTGGTTCTACAACCCAGTCAGAGTCCTGGCCGCATCAAGGCGTTGCCTCCACTTTTCTCTGTCCTGCGCTAAGGTCCTCCAAGCTCTGGATCCAATGATGCTGCCTGAATCACTCTCGACTTCATCTGCCCATCTAAGTCGTGGACGCCCATATTTTCTTTTTCCGTCAACGAACCCAAACAGGAGTCTTTTCAGGATAGCGTCGTCCTCCATTCTGGCAACATGTCAAGCCCCTCTCAGTCTAGCTATTCTTATGTGCTTTACCACGTCAGTATCCTGATACAAAAGATACAGCTCTGCATTTTGTCTGAGTCTAAATTGATCGTCAACTCTTACAGCTCCAAACATCCGTCTTAATATTTTTCTTTCGAAGAGCAGTAAACTGTTGGCATCTGCCCTGGACAGAGGCCAGGTTTCCAATCCATAAATTAAAACAGACCTGATGACTGTTTTGTACAGCATGATCTTGGTTCTTCTTGATATCAGACGACTTCATACAATTTTCGCCATCCCAAAATAACATCTAGTTGCGGCTAAAATTCTTCTTTGAACTTCTGGGCTGGTTGAGCTATCTGCTTTGACCAAAGAACTGATGCGGACAAAACTGTCGACACTTTCGAATGTTTAGGCACCAAACGTGATGGTGGAATCCGATTTTCTTGAAGGGTTAGCCACCATATACATTGTCTTTACTTGGTTTACCTCTCCAAAGCAAGAAAAGCCTGTTCTAGATCCCTTGGTGTTCCCACTGAGTCTATGTCATCTGCGTAGGCCAGTATTTGGATGGACCTTTTCAGAATCGTACCAGTCACTTGTACCACTGAGTCCCTTATGACCTTTTCTAGGGCATAATTAAATAACAGACACGAGAATCCATCCCCTT
Source organism: Arma custos (assembly GCA_037127475.1). Lineage (NCBI taxonomy): Eukaryota > Metazoa > Arthropoda > Insecta > Hemiptera > Pentatomidae > Arma > Arma custos. The sequence goes on along the minus strand of CM073760.1, from coordinate 90,529,538 downwards.
GTCTCAGACCCCTAGTTGTCTTGAATTCTTCAGACAAGTCATTCTGGATCTAGGCCTGGCTTCTTGACTCCCTCATCAGCAATTCCACAAGGCTTATCAACACTCTGGGGACATTCATTTTTTCCATACTTTGATATAGTTTTCCCCTGACGATACAGTCATAGACATTGCTGAAATTCACAAAAAGGTGGTGGGTCGTTATATTGTGCTATCTAGTCCTTTCAATAAGAGTTCTCAGGGAGAATATTTGATCAATACAAGATCTACCACCAAGATGTACCGCACTGGTACATTCCTATCTCTCTCTGGGCATGGGGGGAGTAGTCTTTGGTATGCCACATTCGAAAGTAATTTGCAGCTAAGGAGTGTTATGCCACGGTATAACCTAAAACAACAAAGCAGCATTTGATCTCCTTTCTTGTGAAGAGAGAGGATAAGGCCAATGCACCAGTGGTGCGGAAGAGTTTTGCTTATCCAAACAATGTTTAGCAGATCTCGGATCACCTTTAGCATTTCATTTCCACCAGCCTTCAGAAGTTCAGCTGGTATGCCACCACATCCTGGTGCTCGGTTATTTCTAACGTTCTGAATTGTAGCCGCAATTTCCTCATCATCTGGTAGGCCAAGAAGTTTACACTATTTTTATGATGAATAATATATTGATTGTTTAAATAAATAGTAAATTGGTAAACACACAACAGACCTCTGGACTAAAGTTAGAATTAATAATTGAGTAATTATCTTAAATGATTACTCTAGCATGCCCAAAGCAATTACAATATTTTAAATATATTGAATAATATACAACGTAGCAGTATATGTATTTTAAATATGTAATGATATATATTGTGAATAAGTTTAAAACTAGATACGTGATTGATGAATCGGCCTTTGTTCTACAGGTTGTTTATTATATTGTGACAGGATTTAATATTAAATTAATTATTTTTCTCAATACCCACTATTTCCATTAAATCCTTTGTATGTTACTAAGGGATTATTCGAGGGATTTTAAAGGGCTCTTTTTTACAATTATTATTTTCCCTTCAAATCCTACGCCTTCTGGACTAATTTCTAATTTCCCGTCCTATCATGGAGACCTGTTCAACTGAAACGTCAGCTGTTCGTTACAAGATGTCCAATAGGACTCCATCGATGCGGGCCTTGGTCCCCTATTATTATACCCCCCCCCTCCGTTCCCCGGCATTTATTACATTCCCTGACATATCTCATTTTCCACCAGCGCCCGGTCGATCCTAAATAAATTGATACCCCTTTTCGCATTATGTCGATTTAGTAATCAGAGAATCTTAAATACCTTATTTTGTACAAAAAGTGCATGAATAAAAAAGAAAATAAATAATATTAGTTTAAAAAACTGACAAACCAAACTTAAGTAGAAAACTAAATTTAAAAGTAGAAAATAATTTTCAATATTTTTAAAATACAAATAGAGTGATGAACGAAAGTTTATTTTATTGAAAAAAAATAATTTTTGTAAATATTTTATTGAATCGTATCGGTAAAATCTGAGTCATCATACAAAATATCTTAAAAAGAAACCACATTTTTTACGATAATATGATTTTTTTTTAGTTCATCGTTCTATTGTTAATTTTATACTTACTGAAAACCATTTTTTACTTTTTAATTCTGTTTCTATTAAAGCATGTTCTTTAGTTTTTAAAAACTAATATTCATTTTCTAAATTATTTTTTGTTGCAAAAATATACGAAATTTCCCAGTTGATCTAGCGGTAATCTTATGCTTGTCTCAACGATTAAGCCATCTATGCTTTAGTTTCAATTTAATTTGATGTTTTTAAGTGACCGAAAATTGGTTTCAAACATTCCATGTATACAGGTGAAGCTAACAAAAGCGTTAAAAATGGATAAAAGTATGTAAAATAAGGAATATTTTTAGGTTTAAAATTTTGATATTTTTTTTTAATTCGTATTGTAACTGAGTACTAAGTCATATATATTTTTTAAAGGTAAATGTTCTAAATTTTTTTTTAAATTTTGTAATTTTTTTCAGAATTTTTAGACTTATGACTGATGTAAAGATATTTAAAAGAGTTAACGATGCAGAGAGAAGAAAATAAAAAAAGATTGAAAATGACACCATGATATCGAAACGTTTTGAATGATTGTGGGAATCAGGAATATGCATTGACCGGAAAATGTTTTTTTAAATTTTTTTTCTCTTTCCCTAATATATTAAGTCAATATTTCTTAAAAATATTCTCTTGCAGATGATCATTCCTGAAACATGAAATACTTTCTTCATTTAATAAGATAAATCAAACTGACACGTTAAATATTTTAAATTAATTAAAATTAATGACTGTAAGCTACACAGCACTATTACTTATTGCCCATAAGTGGCAGATTGTAATATTACAATAAAGTGTTAATATATAAAAAAAAAAAAATTAAAATTAAAACCACATAGTAGTTTGTAGGATATTTAATCATTTCAAAACGTTGCTTATTACAAGTTGAGCTCTATCGGATAGTGTATGATTATTTACATAGAGGTACAGGGAGACATACCATTTTCAATTAGTTAACAGTATATATATATATATATATATATATATATATATATATATATATATATATATATATATATATATATATATATATATATATATATTTACTGTTATCTTACAATATATAACTAACTACTTACAATATATATTGATATATACATTTATTATGAAATGTGAACTAACCCATTGACGACTGCTTCGACACCACTCGTGACAGTAGTTCTGTTGAACGGTCGCATGTAAGAGTGCATCTCAGTGAAGTATTTTTTGAGCGTTGAATCTGAGTGGGACCAGGGAATCGTGCCGAATTTGAAAGTTGGTTTGTGACTGTAAGGGTGGGATAGCTGTAAAAAAAACACAAAAAAAAAACTGGATTTATAACTTAATATCTTATAGTTTATCATCGTATTGTTAAATAAATACTAAGCTGCCAATTGGTAATCATCAAAGATTATAAGTATATTAACAATTACAGTTATTTATGTTAATTCATAAGCTTTATACTCTATAAGTTCTTAATTGAATTTCTTTCCAAATGTGTATGATAGTTTTAAAATTTAATAATTAATAAAGATAAATACCATAATTATCTTGTTATAGCATATTATTTTGTTAATAATATCATGAATGGAACAGAACTGAGAGAAACCGTTAGCATATGAATTAAGATAAAGTACTTACTCCAGTTCAATAGAATGAAAAATAGGAGTTGTGTTCTTGAAAAAAAAGAGAGGCCGCAAGGACATTGTAAATATAAAGAAACGGAGGAAGAAATGGCTGGGAGTGGTCTCCGAAGACTGAAAAGATAGGAAACTGTAGAAATAATTGACTTAACGGAAACTCTTGACTCCGGAGAATAGCCGGATAAGAAGATGAGAAATACAAATAAAAATACCTACAAGGACGAAAATTTCTAGGTTTATTCCTTATGTACAAGGGGCTTGTACTAAAGTAATTAAGATTAATAGTTTGGCTAAAATATATTTATCATTTATAATCACAGTATGGCCAATTCTATACTAAGCAACAGAATAAATTTTTTGGAAGTATGAGACGACCAGATGACCTTGTAGTCTTTATTTAATATTGCACTTTCCGATCCCTTGTGTGTGTCTCCCTGTGCCTCTAGTCCTCGTTTTAGTTCTAGGCTCTTAGGAAACTCGTCTCCTACTGCTAAGCCTTCGGCTTTCTTTCTCTATTTCTTCATATCACTTTCCAAACAGGCTAGGAGTACATTTAACGAGGTTTCTCTCTACATGTTTCCACAATAACCCCTGAGGAGAAGTTTTCAAAATAAGTTACAATACGTGCCAAATTGCGTTTGTATAAAATTCTCAAATAAATATTTATTATTAAATTAAATACAAATTTTATCTATAATTAAGAACAGACAGAAACTCCTCATCTTGTTGTAAGTAGCAATTTGGGAGAGTTCAGAAAATCACTAAAGTTTCATTGGGTACTCTATTAATTTGAGTTTTGCTATTGCTTATTTGAAACCTAATTATATTTGCTTAGGGATAGTGGTTGCCTTTAGGCGCTTTGAGCTCAGAGAGCTGCCACTGTTTTTTCTTTTAGTCTTACATAGATATTCTTCTTAAAAGGTTACTGGAAGACTATTAGATTTATCCCACCACACAAACAGTGTAATAAACATTTTTAGCTTCCTGTCTCTGTGGTACATTTATCTTTATTATATTTACTTAACAACGAGCAATGTAGTTGATAGTCGGCTTTTTGGCAATTTGAATCGAAAATGGGATAAGAATTGCCTTGGAAAGGTTGGGAAGAAGAATAGTGTTAGATATTGATACTAACCTACAGTTTTTTTTTTCATATATAAGTATTACTTAATTTACAGTAACTTCCCTATTTCATTTATAAATCATTAAATATTTATCTAAACTTAGCATAACACTTCTAGGACTTTAAAAATGAAAATATACATACAACTATTTTTAAACTTAGTATTTAATGGACTAAAATGGAGTATTTAAATTTAGTAAAATGGAATAATTATTTTTAAAATTACGAAGCTTTAACCGATTTAAAAATATTTCTAAAGAATGCTAGTCGGCATGTTGTTATCAATAATTTAAAAAAAAATTCGGATATTACCAACTACTGAATAAAAATTATACAATCCTCTCCTTGCCTTGTCACTATCCACTGCTGTATTAGCAATACTTCATTAATATTATAACATATTTTACATACACCTGACCACCAAGAATATAATTGCTACTTGTGTACCTGGATGTAACGTTTGATGTAATATTAAAATTAAATTTTAATGAAACCATTATAATAATTTCAGTCATCTTTTTATAATAGTATGAGAATATGAATAGGTGTATGACTTGACCTTTTAATAATCAAATTGGCAAATCCATTAAATTTAAATAAGTTTACAGTTTTTTCGATTATAACATTGACACAATAGCAATTAATGTCGCTTCTCAAATTATATAAACTAATAAGCAATACATAAGCTTACATAGCAACTGAAGTAGTTCTTTAGCTTACCCTTTGGTCGTCGATACCACTGAATTCGTGATATTCTTCTCGGGTTATCATGAAGGCTGCCAGGTTAGCAGTGTATATGGCGAGAAATACAACAGCGAACATAGCCCACATGTTTGTCATAAATCTGGAAAAAAGAAACAAAATTTTTTTAATGAAAATATTAATAACATTCTTGCCAGTAATTATAACAGCTAAGTAGCATTGACCAGATGAATTGTTATTATTAACATGCCCAATGTGTTCAATATTTTTTTAATAGATGTATAAGTTGATATTATAATAATTTCGAAAATTATGCTCATTAAATTTTGTCATCTTATTGATCACTCTGAGAGCGCCTGTTGTACGGGGTATCTTGAAATTAATTTCTTTCCAGGTAGGGATATTTTAATGATATCTAATGAAAGCTGAAGTATGACATAAAGAGTGTGACTATCTCAACGAAAAATTCTAATTTATAAATCAGTAAGTTTTTTTATGTGAGCTCACATCAATTTAGCCTACATACGGTCAGTTCGATGTGAACACACCAAACTAATACACCGAAATGACCGTTTGTAACGGCCTTAAGACATCACTTACTGGATTCTTATTTTTTTAGTTAGTGTGATATCGCGACTATTTGGTATCGCTACTGAGGTGATCAGAAATTCTCTGGTTGCATCTAAATTTCTAATGATAAGCGCGAAACAAGGAATTTATATTTTATAGAAAAATATCCATGCACCCTTTTCTAATGATACATTTTCCCATCAAGTAAGACAACCTAAAACCTTTTTGATTTATGAGAGAATAATCTAAATATAAATTTTAATCCTTCAATAAAGACGTGATGGAAGTAAAAATTTAGTGATAGATAAGTGAAAGATAATTATCACAGAGTTACCTAGTTATTATGCAAAGTTAAGAGAACCTTGGTAGGATATGTATCACAAACGATCGAAAGACCATCGTGGTTAATTCACAATATTATGTAAAAAAAGCAATGATGTATGATGTAAAAATGTATACTATATAACAGAGGCGGCCAAGCTCCTTGATAGTCCAAGCCATTTTTCAGAATTTGAAATTTTTCGCGAGCCCCAATTAAATACGTATTTAAAAAGCATTAAAAACATTTTTTCTTATAGAAATTATATTTATATTAAAACGTTGTATCTAGATAACAATCTAACGATGCAAAATAAATTAATGTCATTTGGAAGTTCTTCGTCCTTTAATTCTTCAAGAAAAGTTTTGAACTGTCGAAGATTTTTTGCATTGGCGCGAATATAATTTACAATGGGTAACACTGTTTTCATAACTTCAGGATATTTTAAATTGTTTGTAACGAGATATTCTTGGTGATCGTTACATACTTCGAAACAAATTTAGTTAACTTACCAAAAATTCCAGATTATATCCGTAGCAAGAGTGATACAAATTGTTTCCTCCAGAGCACGTCAACTGTCCGTTGCAATGAATGTTTACAAATTCAAAATTACGTTTGTGTACGTTACGTTCGTACGCCACTGTTTATGTTCGTTCGCGCAGTTTTCGATGAGTTAAGAATAGTATGTCTTAACTTGGACGGAAATGAAATTTGTTACAATGTTGCACTTAATCTTTCATATTTCTTGTCAGTAATTTTGACATTTTGAAACACATACGGTATGATAATACTTTTTTAAAATATAATACAACAACAATGAAAAGGGAACTCGGGTACATTTATCGAGAGCCACAAATAATTCTTCAAAGAGCCGCATATGGCTGGCGAGCCGCAGGCCACCCCTGCTATAAAATATACCACATACTTCTAATGAACGGTTAAGAATAATTATATTATTTTGTTAAATAATTAATAAAGATACACACATTACGTATATAATCGCTATGCTAATAGTAGTAAGGGATACATATAAATAAAATAAAGATAAGTTCAATATCCTAAAAACTCCGCACCGTATTCAATCATCAATCGCCAATTTTCTGAAATGAATTAAGTGCTTGTTGCGGCTTACGCTGTCATCGACATTTTGAAAACTTTTTGCTTTATAATGAATTAAAAGCCGGTAAGGATAAAATGTATAAATACCTTTATAAAATTAGAGGAAAGAAAATAAAATCCAATTGAAAGACAGGCCGGATGGAAAAGTTTTTCATTAGAGCCCCGTTGAAGGAGGAGGTTCCAAACTTTCATAATTTAACTTAGACTTAATTGCTTACTTTTTTAGGAACTTTAGCGACCCGGGTTTCCTCAACAAGGGCCACCCATTGACAGATCTTCTTTTATTGCTTTCTCTGACCCAACAAGGAACTGTCTTCCCTAATCAACGATCGCTCCCCAATTGGATTACTGCCCGAATTTCTTCAATTGTCTCCTGTTTTCCATCAATTGAAGGGTTCCCACGATGTGGAGTGAAATAGTTTAAAATATTTTTTTAATTAATCTTTGGTTCCAACGCTTCAATAGTTGTCTTAAAACTTACAGATTTTAATAAAATTACACTTTGAGTTTAGGTCTAGATCAGTACAAATAACACTCTTGCCTAGTTCAATGTAGTTGCTGATATATTATTTACATTATTAACTGTTGTGGAACAAACTCTATGGAATCTGGAAACTCATGGGGCTCACTCGGTCCTAACAAGTAGGTACTATAATAGGGGAGAAAATCTGGGTGTTTGGGCGTATCCTCAGTCAAAACTTTTTCTAGCAAGAAAAAGGTGCAATACATCCCAACGATCAACAGCCCAAAAAGGCTCCAACCATGAGACAGCACCCCACCACCAAGACGTTCAACTTAGTATGTACAAGTTGATGTATGTAGAGTTTTATGTTTTATGTTGAAAGAGTTATGTGTTGTTTTATGTTATGGTTGGAGGCTGTTTGGACTGTTGATCGTTGGGATGTATTGCACCTTTTTCTTCGAGATGTGATTCACATAACTCTTTTTTTGTTTTTGTGTCTTGATAATGCCTGAATAGGCGAAACGTCGACCGGTAAGTGGGTGTATTACTGGATTTGAAACATAAGGCTTTCCATTGTGGTTTTTCCCAATTGCATTATAAGAAAAAAACAACTACAAATCTTTTCCGATTAACTCAGCCTACATTATAAAACGTTAATGTAGTCAGTATTTTGTTTATGAAATAAATATGAATAAAATAACATTTCACTTTGCTTTAGATATGCGAATTGCTACTCTCAGGTGAACCAATAATAGATTTTCTATGTTTTATCCTGACTATACACAGGACATGGATACGTTACGTGTATTTTGGTCATTAAAACTGGGCCTTTTGAAGGTATCAACCTGTCAAGAAATGTTAAAGAAAATAAATAAATTATGCAAAGAAGTAAAATACAGAATTATTTTACAATTTTTATAATATAAAAGGTTTATGTAACAGTTGAGGGTATCGAAAATAAGAGACTATAGTAAAGTTTTTTCTGATCTACAATATTAATTAAATACATTTTTAATAGATTAATTTTATAAATGTTATCAAGGTAGTTAAGCTAAAATAAAAAAAAAACAGGAAATTCCCAAACCGACCTGGCTCCATAAATCAGATTTTGGCCTCATTTCTCATTTTTTGTATTACTAATTATTTTAAATTTAATTTAAACTAATATTTTTTTAAATTCACAACAAATATCTAATATATATCTATAAATATAATTATATATCAATGAAATAGAATGAAAGATATACAATGGCATGAGATAAAGGGACGTAGAGAAACTACCCGATTGCAGCTCTGGAATAACGAATTCACGAGGCCATCTTCTTAAAGTAATAAATTTCAACTTAAAGTGTATACACAGTAGCTATAAAGGACATTATTATAGATAAATTATAAGAGAGCAAAAAATTGAAATGAAAGGTGATAATGTTACTTGCTTTGATGTGAAGCCTCTGGGAGAATCGACATGGACGGCGGCTTGGAACAGAACTGCCCAAACAAGCCAATATGTTCTGAAGAGCGAGAACCTATGACCGGCTCCCGCCACTGTGGACTGCTGTTGGAAGCACTGAAATACAAAAATAATTTTTTTTTTTTAAATCTAGAATATTTTATTTTAATGATGCTTATTACTTCGTTTAGCCTATTTTCGCTTATATTATAAGGCGTTCCTGAGGCTCTCTCAGCCTCTATAAAGTGCTCACCATCAATTTTGATAGTGATATCGGATAAATTATCTCCTTACACAACCGTTTTACAAGAACAGCAGTCTCCACCACGTACTGAACCCAATACCTCCTGTGGGTTGTAGCGGTAGAGGTTTTTTATCTATTTTTTTATATTGATTTAGCATCCGCCATCGTCGCAAGAACCCAGTTATTGAGCCAGGTCTTCCTCAGTTTGTTGACTTGTACAAAAGTTTGTTAAAAAGCAAATATCCTGTTCTGGGAGAACGCTATGAATAGTTAAACTACAAAGAAGATGAATCACCAGACTGGGAGATACTGCTATCGAGCTAATGCTGGTGGAACATCGTTCTCAACACTTTTCGGAACAGAGGGACTAACCTTATCTAGAATTATTATTATATAATAAAAATAATCGTGATACTAATAGTAATATGTAGTTATGTGCCCAAATATACTACGATTGGTAACAATTTTTAGTTTCTACATTGAACTTTAAACAATTTGGTATTCATAGAAATAATACGAAATCACAATAAGCTCATAAAGAAACTAAAGAGCATGTAATAATTGAGGCGTTTAGTATCAAAACCAGTTCGATCCCATTTTTTTCAAAAACATTTCTTTAATTTATTTTGAAAGTTTAAAAGGTATTCTAAAAGTGTGTTTAACCGTATGGATCTAAAGCGGTTCCATCCCATACAAAATTGGCTACAAAGTAGGTGTGCAACAAAATCAGTTCGATCCAAGCTTACTCAGTTTGCAACTGCGAGCGTTAATTAAAAAAGGACAACCAATGGCAACCCACTGTTGAAAATTCTAATGTAAGCGAAAATGAAGACATTTTAACTAAAAATAATTTTACTTAACAATTTTATTTTTCTTGCTATTATATAATTTTATAAAATAGCAATTCAATTGATTTTTATTTTAATAATAAATACCTACTATTTTGTTATCCTTGTCTTATAATATTTTTTTTTATGATAATTAATAATTACGTTAATAATAATTTTTAAGAAGATGAATTTTTTCACTAAAGCATGTGCTATTATTTTCATAGTCACCTTACTTTGGGAAACTGATTTAAATTCGCAGTTTGAAAAAAGTCTGTTATTTCAATCAATAATAATTAAATTAATTATTATTTTTAAAAACGGTTTTAAATATTGCATATTGGAGAATCCCCAATATTTATTTTTCATCTTAAAAAATAATTTCATCCAAAATACTCCAAATTTATGTCATTAGTTGACTAAGCATTCAATTTGGTTATTAATTTATTAAAATTTTTAATACATTTAGAACCCCGCGAATCGACTAAAATAGTTCTACTGCTCTAATGACAACCTACTTTTGACATGTCTGAAGCAAAAATTTGTATAAAATGTTCCAAAAGATGGTTATGAATTTTTAAAACGTTTTTTTGGCTCTGCTCAAAAATTTTATGAAATTGATCGAACTGGTTTTGATACTAAACGCCTGAATTAATTGAATTATAAGTTTTAACGCAAATTATTAGAAACGAATCCCGAAAAATTCTTGTCTACGAAATCTTACAATAATACGAATTAAAATAATTCTAGAACTTTGTCAAAAACAAAATAACAACAACGAAAGATTAAACAACTCTTCATAAAAATGAAAAGTTAAGGGATAAATCTTACAATAAAATTAAAACATATATTTTTCATGATAACATCCGATGGTTTTTATCAGCTCAAGTAACATAAGTACAAAATATACAAATATTTTTGATTAAAAAAAACAAAACAATAAGAATCATTTTTTCCAAATTTAGTATATTTCTATAAGAGCAAGAATTAAGTTTAAAATTATGGCGTGTATGTTATCTTGGTTAAAATCATTCTATTTCCTTAACTCCTAACCGTTATATATTTTTTTATTAGTTTATAGAATATTTTCTAAAATAATTGGTTAAATAAATTTAATTTAATCAATTTTGGAAATGCTTTTAAAAGAATTTTGTTTAGTCGCGAACCTGAACTGCCCGCCAGATGGAACGGACAGATCATTGCCTCTAAAATCGGAAATTTACTGTACCGCCAAAATCAAGAAGAGGGGGGATTGACGCTCAGAGTGCTCTTCACTTGCTATCAGATCGCTGAGGGGAGCAGTTCTATCAGCCATTCGCAGCTACGACCATCGCACACTCCACTTTCAAGCCGCTCTTCATAGGAGATTGTCCAGAGGTCTTGAAGTTTGTTACTCGCCAGAAGCTATGCTGAGGTGATGATAATTGAGTATACATCACACAAATTGTAAGTCACCTTTCATTACCATAAGGCCTCAAATTGTCAACTAATTTTTCTCCGGATGATTAACGTATTACATGGTACCAACCGGACAGTTCAAGTTAATTCATGATATCATACTCATTGCTCCTTCATGCCGTGATCACTGGCGAAGATAATAGTAATTCGCACATCTTCCCGCCTTATTGAAAACTTCGTTCGTTAGTTTATTTTGTAGTTATCATATCTTTGGCCATTATGCTAGCATGGACCATTTCTGTTATTGTTAATTATCGCTCCCATTCATATTAATCATTTTTCTTCTTTTGTTTGTATTAAATTACTTTGTTCATTAGATCGCTAAGTTGCATGTGTAGTTTTAAGTTATTCTTGTAGAAGCTATTATTAATTTGTATTTTCTCTTATATGTATATTTCAAAGTATTTAAGAAAAGATATCTCGCATGTTATTAAAATTAATAAATCGAACGCTTTGTTAATATCTGAGATTTCATTCAAATTCCCGTGGTACTTCAATTTGCTTCCTATTAAATTATTCAGTCTAATCACGCCTAAACATTTTGGTGCCGTAAAACCCGGGAATAATTACGATCTCAGATATTAACATAGCTCAAAAAGACATTGCGCAACAATAGGTAGGTTTGTATCCTAGTATTGGGGATAAGCCGCATCCGTCTAACTTATGTGAATCACACAGGAAATATAGCGTCTTTTCAGCCTTGTTAAAAGCAAATATTAATGTATGCATGCAGACTTTAATTATTAATTTACAATATTACATTCCAACGTATAATTATTAGTGATAATTAAGCATTTAAATCATATCATCACCTGAAAATTCATTTATTGTGCATAATTTAATTGTTAATTTGCAATATCATTTTTTAACGCATGACTATTATAGATAATTAAGTATTCAAATAATATTATCTCTTGTAAATTATTAATTTTCTTTCAGCTTTCTAGTAAATTGTAAAAAATCAAAATGGCTAATCGTCGCCAAGCTAGAGTTAAAAATGTGTCCCAAACAATATTATTAGGATTGTTTACTCAATTTCAAATTTTCGCCGATGAATGTAAAGGGGCAATGGTCGCCAATGAAGAGGCAGTAGTTAAAACGCGAATTGACAAATTAAAGCAATTAATAGACGAAATGAGAAAAACCCATAATGCCGTAATCACCGAATCCATTAATGATGAGATACCTGTTCCTTCCGATCTTATGGATCAATTCATTCGAGCACAGACCGAGGCTATGAACTTAGAAGTTCAATCATTGGACCGCTCAGTGACCGCACGTGTCGCACCTCGGGTACCGGAAGTCCGGCTGCCCCCCCTTGATTTACCGAAATTTAACGGAGATATCACGCAATTCCAGAATTTTAAAACCACTTATATTCCGCTTATACACCGCAATAAGGACATCGATGACGGACTTCAGCTAACATATCTAAAGAGTTGCCTTTCAGGCGAAGCCTTAGCCGTCATAAGCCATTTGGATACTCTGGGCTCAAACTATTCTATCGCCTGGGCCGCCCTAATTGCTCGGTTCTCGGTCATCGGTCAAGCGGCGCTCGCGTTTCGGATACTTCATGAAATGTTAAATTTCCAACCCATCGCGAATCCATCGCAAAAGGCCCTGGAATCCGTTCTTAAATTATTTTCTGAACTGGGTCCCCAATTAACCGCGACTAACATCCCTGACCTGGGAGACTATTTTTTATTTTTCTTAACCTTCCGGAGTTTAGACCCCGTTACTCAAAAGGAATTCAATTTACAATATCCGGAGGACTTCCCTACGTTTTCTGAGCTGCTCAATTACATCACGCGACTTCAAATTGCTACCGCATCCGTGTCGGAATTACCACCGTCAGATAATCGCCGTCGATCGTCACCTAAGAGGAAAGAGCACCCCCCCCCCTATGCAGCGGCAACCGCAATCTGTCAATCGCTCTGCTCGTGTATTCGCAGCTGCGCTGCGGTGTACTTACTGTCAAGAAGCCCATAACCTTTATCATTGCCGAGAATTTAAAACCTTATCCGGTCGGGATCGCCTGGGGTTTGTTCGTAAAGAGGGCTTGTGCATCAATTGCCTCGGACAACACCCACCGGATAAATGTCAATCCACCCAGCGTTGTCATTTTTGTCAAGGTTTCCACCACACCTTGCTCCATCGGGGCATCACCGGATCACCATCGCGTTCGGAGCCATCCATTAGCTCCCCCCTGGGTTCCCCTCGGTCAAATTCGCCAAGTATTAGAACTGCTCAAAGCCGCTACTCTGCTCAACGTCAAATATACAATAACCAGAGTCACCGATCCTCCCCGGCAGTTCAGACGTTACACGCGTCATCACCACAACCCATGCACGGGTCGCCTGTCCTAGCCACTACACGGGATACGTCCTCTCGCAACTATTTGACAAGCCAAGCATCGCATGAACCCATTTCCTTCGACGCACCGTTATGTTACCAGAACCCACCGCCATCCTTTCGTCCGTATCAACCGACCCCAAATCGAGATCGCCACTTGTCCGAAGAAATCACCGTGCGCTCAGCTTCGCCCCCGGACAAATTAAAAATTTCTCAATGACCCAATTCTTCCGCCGTATCGCCGCCTTCCTCTCGCGCCCGACCTCAATGCTCGCCTATCGTGGTTGAAAAGGATGCTTCCTTGTTACACCGCCGCTATCAATTACCACGCAACAGTGCCGCCGATAATTTTATACCGCTAACTACCGTCTCGCATCGATCGCCATTAACTATGCTAGGGTCCTCGGGGGGCATGACACCGTTACTGTTGCCCACCGCGCAGGTCTCAATATCGCGTTCTGATCACCAAGCTCAATCATTCCGAGCCTTGTTAGATTCTGGAAGCCAGGTGAGCTTCATCACCATCAGGGCCGTGTCTCACCTGGGCCTCCCCGTATCACCATCCCCAGTCGGAGTAAGTGTCCTGGGGGGATCGTCGAACCTATCCTGCCCCGGGTATACCACCACAACCATTCAGGTTCCGGACTCTGATACGTTAAGATTTCAGTTGTTCGTTATCGAAAACATAACCCATTCACTTCCGGCCATGCCTGTGGACTTATCACCCTGGCCGTACATACGGGAACTCCCGCTCGCCGATCCATCGCTATGCCATCCTGGCCCTATAGATCTCCTCTTCGGAGTCGACGCCCTGCCACGAATCCTCCTCGGAATCGAACCATCGCCTAAGGGTGGACCCACGGCCTTGAATACCATATTTGGATGGTGTTTCATGGGGGAATGTCGTCCTCGTCGGACAAAGCGCCATATTACCTGGGCCAAAGAAGTAAAAGATAATGAAGGCAGACTTTTCGCCCCCCGCTTCGTCCCCGTCGTGCTCACTCTTCCGCAGATCTAACACCCCATTCCCCTTCACCTATCGCTAATACTGTCGCTCCCGAGCGTCACGAATTATCAGTATTTAACGCCCTCACCAATGTCCAATTAAACCTTGACCTCAAACGCTTTTGGAACCTCGAGGAGGTCACAGCCACTTCACCGCGTTTCTCCTCCGAAGAACAACGTTGTGAGGAATTATTCAGAACATCCGTCTCCCGCGATGCCCATGGTCGATACATAACTCCGTTACCTCTGAAATCGCTCGACTTGGGGGAATCTCGTTACCGAGCAGTGAAACAGTTTCACCGACTCGAAGCCCGCCTTCATCGGGAGCCCGCGTTACGTGAAGCCTATCTCGCCTTCATGCGAGAATACTTGGAGTTAGGCCATATGTC
Organism: Arma custos; assembly: GCA_037127475.1. Taxonomy (NCBI): domain Eukaryota; kingdom Metazoa; phylum Arthropoda; class Insecta; order Hemiptera; family Pentatomidae; genus Arma; species Arma custos. Next base: position 90,514,280 of record CM073760.1, on the reverse strand, counting down.
TGCCGTTCCTGAGCCTGATGACGCTTCCGGTATCACATACTACCTCCCTCATCATCCTGTACACCGCCCTAACGATCCGCCCTCTAAAATAAGAGTGGTGTTCAACGCTTCGGCGCAATCCTCAAATGGAAAATCACTAAATGATATTTCTTTTACCGGGCCAAAGTTACAATCAGATATTGTCACTTTGATTACTCGCGCTCGAACGCACCGATACATTTTCACTGCCGACATTCGGCAGATGTATCGTCAGATACTAGTGCCTCCTAAACATCGAGATTTACAAAGAATCGTATGGCGATTCTCACCCGATGAGCCGATCCGCTCTTATCGCCTCCACACGGTCACGTACGGTGTCAGCTCCTCCCCGTTCCTTGCTATTCGAACTCTTCAGCAATTAAGTCATGATGAAGAGGCTCGTTTTCCTAACGCCGCCTCCGTTCTTCGCAAGGACACGTGCGTAGATGATATTATTACTGGAGCATCTACGTTGCCAGAAACCGTTCAATTAAGGGACGAACTCATCGCTCTATTGCAATCCGGAGGTTTTGAACTCCGCAAATGGGCTGCGAATCAACCTCAAATTCTATCCAATCTCGCAGCCGAGCATTGTCGTGTGGGGACTCATTCATTCGAATTCTCTTCCGAAGATGACTCTACCATTAAGATCCTCGGTCTCGTATGGTCAGCTGACACAGACACCTTTTCTTATCGCGTGTCTTCTGACAAACTTCCCGCTACCAAACGGCTTATTCTTTCCAAATTAGCTCGCATTTATGACCCTCCTGGATGGTTAGTTCCCGTGACATTCACCGCAAAATTATTAATCCAACGTTTATGGATCGGACACTCTGATTGGGATGAACCCGCTCCCCCTGATATCAGCCGGGATTGGAACTCCTTTCAAGAAGAACTGGAAACAGTATCTCACCTTTCTATCCCTCGCCGCTTTCCTTATTATCAAGAGTCGCGCTGTTGCCAACGCCTAGTTGCCTTTTGTGACGCTTCCGAGCTGGGTTACGCCGCCGCTATATATTTGCATTCCACCTCCTCTTCCGGGGAAATCGCCATCAGCCTCTTAATGGCCAAATCCCGGGTCGCCCCCTTGAAAAGAGTATCACTCCCGCGATTGGAACTATGTGGCGCTCACCTCCTTGCTAAGTTAACCGCCAAAATTACAGAAATGTTTTCCCAGCCATTCGAAGACCTGATATCCTTTTCAGACTCCGCTGTAGCTCTCGCCTGGATCCGTGGTGAACCCCACCGTTAGAAAACTTTCGTAGCAAACCGAGTAACGGAAATTCAAGAAAGCATACCCCCTTCTCAATGGCGCCATATTGACGGCAAGGACAACCCTGCCGACTGCGCTTCTCGCGGGATTTCTCCTAAGGAATTAGCCAATCATGCCTTATGGTGGAAAGGTCCGTCCTGGCTCTCTCAATCGCCATCTTCATGGCCTACCTCGCGCATCGACGTACCTCCTGGTCTCGTTGATTCTGAACGGCGAACCACTCACAAAATTATCTCATTCACCGCCCTTACCACTCTTAATTTAGAGAGCCGCTATTCGTCTCTTTCTCGGCTGCAACGCGTCACTGCGTGGTGTCTCCGCTTCGCACATAACGTCAGAAACCCCGCGTGCCGCTCTACCGGGTTTCTCTCCGCCGCTGAGCTATCTGCCGCTCTAGACATATTAGTTAAGGCCATTCAACAAGTCGCTCTCACAAATGAATATCAAGCAGCCGATAACCCTACATCAAAATTGCATCTTAAACGTACTCTGCAATTATTCATCGATCCGCGGGGGGTCCTCCGCGTAGGTGGACGACTCCATCATGGCCCACAACCGTTTTCCGCTAAACATCCGGCCTTGCTTCCTAAAGATCATCCCTTTACCAACTTAGTCATTGATCAAGCCCATTGTCAAAATCTGCACGCTGGTCCCTCTGCTACGCATTCCTTTATTCGTCAGCGATTCTGGATATTGGACGGGAGAAACGTAGTTCGGCATCGCCTCGCTAAATGCAACAAATGTTTCCACGTTAAGCCTCAACCACTCATCCCCACCATGGGACGCTTGCCCCGTGATCGTATCACACCCACATACCCATTTTCAAAGGTAGGAATTGATTACGCAGGTCCTTTTTCCGTATCTTCTGCTCGCATCCGAGGATGCCGCGTAACCAAGGCATATTATCTGTGCATTTGTTTGTTTCACCACTAAAGCCATTCACCTAGAACTTACATCCGAACTATCCGTCGCAGCCTTTCTAGCCGCCTTTGCTCGTTTTTGTGGTAGACGGGGACGTACTTCAGATGTCTACAGCGATAACGGAACCAACTTTGTAGGAGCTAGCCGTCAAATCAGCGAAGTCGGTCGTTTCTTCCGAGACGTAAATACTCAACAAACTATTGTTCAACATTCCTCGCGCGTGGGCATTCAATGGTATTTTATTCCTCCCAGGGCTCCCCATTTCGGGGGTCTTTGGGAAGCCGCGATTAAATCTACTAAACGCCATCTCCGTACCGTAATGGGTATTCAGGTTTTATCATTCGAAGAATTCTCATCCCTACTTACTAAGATTGAAGCCGTACTCAATAGCAGACCTTTATGTGCGCTTTCATCCGACCCTGATGATCTCGAAGCCTTAACTCCCGGACACTTTCTTGTCTGTCGACCGATAACCGCTCCCCCCATTCAGGACCTATCTGATGTGCCCATCAATCGCGTGGCGCGCTGGAAACTTACTGACAAGATCCATCAGTCCTTTTGGAAGCGATGGACCATCGAATATCTTCAAACACTCCAGCAGCGATCCCGCTGAACGGAATCCGCCCCCGAACTAACTATCGGTGCTCTCGTGCTGATCCAAACCGATAACTCGCCTCCTCTGCGTTGGCCATTAGCACGGGTTACCGAATTGCATCCCGGAGCGGACGGTATCACCCGAGTCGCTAGCCTCCGAACCGCTTCCGGCATCATAAAGCGCCCAATCACCCGCATATGCCCTTTACCATCTCAATAATGCCACTTTCGTGCCATGGGCGGGGAAATGTTTAGTCGCGAACCTGGACTGCCCGCCAGATGGAACGGACAGATCATTGCCTCTAAAATCGGAAATTTACTGTACCGCCAAAATCAAGAAGAGGGGAGATTGACGCTCAGAGTGCCCTTCACTTGCTATCAGATCGCTGAGCGGAGCAGTTCTATCAGCCATTCGCAGCTACGACCATCGTACACTCCACTTTCAAGCCGCTCTTCATAGGAGATTGTCCAGAGGTCTTGAAGTTTGTTATTCGCCAGAAGCTATGCTGAGGTGATGATAATTGAGTATACATCACACAAATTGTAAGTCACCTTTCATTACCATAAGGCCTCAAATTGTCAACTAATTTTTCTCCGGATGATTAACGTATTACATGGTACCAATCGGACAGTTCAAGTTAATTCATGATATCATACTCATTGCTCCTTCATGCCGTGATCACTGGCGAAGATAATAGTAATTCGCACATCTTCGCGCCTTATTGAAAACTTCGTTACAACGTTCAAGTTTATTTTGTAGTTATCATATCTTTGGCCATTATGCTAGCATGGACCATTTCTGTTATTGTTAATTATCGCTCCCATTCATATTAATCATTTTTCTTTTTTTGTTTGTATTAAATTACTTTGTTCATTAGATCGCTAAGTTGCATGTGTAGTTTTAAGTTATTCTTGTAGAAGCTATTATTAATTTGTATTTTCTCTTACATGTATATTTCATAGTATTTAAGAAAATATATCTCGCATGTTATTAAAATTAATAAATCGAACGCTTTGTTAATATCTGAGATTTCATTCAAATTCCCGTGGTACTTCAATTTGCTTCCTATTAAATTATTCAGTCTTATCACGCCTAAACAAATTTCGTAGCATAAAGATTTTTAATTTTTTTTCATTTAAAATATAAGAGTTTTGTAATTTCCGATATTTTAAACTATTTACGTTGACGTAGGGAGTTGGCGGCTCTATCGCCCAGTCAACTGACTGTAATGAGCCACTGGTCCTCCAGGTTGGGGTAAACCCAGCACCGGGGCGTATAGCGCGGTCACCCTTTCACCTGAGGGGACATAAATATTCAAGAGAATAATTGTCCCGATGATGCAGGGCCTCCATCGCAGGACTAATAACCTATCCTAATAATATTTACTGCCTTAATAATAATTAATAACTAATAACAATTCTGTACTGCTAATAATATTGTAATATAAGCTATTTTACACAAAAGTTCGACTTATGTAAGGAAACCTTTTCCAATAAATTTCTATTTTTTTCCCCGCACAGTATATTGGGTCTCGGCCGTTTGATTTGTCTTCCCTTCATGCGGCAGAATTGATATCGGCTCATCCGACCCTCTTTAATTCGGATATTTGACCCCAGAGCCCCTAAGGCCTAAAAAAAAACATTCCTGCGGTTCGTTGGCTATTTCAAGAAAACTAATTTTCCTTCAACCAACGAAATAATAATTTAAAAATATATGAAACTATTTTCAATGGAAAACTAGCTAGAGTACAGAAGATAGCGGAAGGCCATTTATACCGGGAAGGCTTAAATACATGTGTAATATTGATAAGAGTAGGAAATAGCGTCTTAACTCGAAGATAAGAGGCTCAGTTCTTAGCCATCATGGTTCTTCTTATCTCGGCCAAGAGCTCTTTCCAAGTCCGGGTATTCTGGTGAGCATGATATGTTCAGGAACTTACTGCTGCTTTCAAAATTGGTTACAGAACTTTATCCAAAAACTGAATAAACAAAACCGTATATAGCGCACGGATGGGCTTATTATTCCAATCTAGGAACATTAGCAAGATATCATAAATTCAAAATGTTCATTGAATATGAAATGAAGAGAAAATCTGATTACTACATACTAATCATTCAATCATTCAAACCTTTTATTCTACAGCAGCCAAGTAAATAAAATAATAAAAATTTCATTACTTCAACCATTGCCTAAAATAGACTGATAGTTTTATCAGGTATTGAAATGAAATGAAAATAGCCTATAAAATATGACAGATATTTATACATGATTCAATATTTATATAAATTATTTATGTTGAGACCATGGAAAAAATTAAGCTGTTTTTATCTAACCTTATCCTGCCGGGGTAGAGTAACCTTACTTATGATTCATTAGTTGCATTTGAGCCTTGGAGGTTGTGAGATGTTTCTTGGCTGCATTATTCATGTTTTGTTTTGCTGTTATTCTCTTTCTACCCTGAGGATGCCTGAATAGGCGAAATTGGACAGAAAATTTCAATTTCTATTTTAGTTTGGAGACTTAAGGGCTTTTCGTTGGATTTTTTTCCACGGTCTTAACAATTATACCTGGATCTTCCTCTCTTGAGCTCTTTGTAAGTTACCACGCTTCCATAGTTATCCACGCTGGGCTAATGCAGCTATCGAAGACCTGTCTTTTAAGCTCCATGTTTAAATTGCTTTCCATTATATGTTTGAGAGAACAAAACTTGTTCCAGCCTAGTGCCATTCTCCTCTGGACTTCCTTTGATCCTCGGTCTGCTAGGGATACTATCTGACCCAAATAGGTATATTCTTTTACATATTCTAAATTGTGGTTGTTTAATTGGCGTTCTTCTTCTTCCCTATTTTTCATTAGCTTCGTCTTTTGGTAGCTAGTAGGTGAAGACCAATTTCATCGCACAATTTTATCAGATGCTTGAGCATTACTCGTAAATTTTGCATATCTTTGACAAACGGTATGATGCCATCTGCAAAACGTAAGTCACTTAGCATTTTCCATTCACTTTCATTCCCAAGCAAGATGCCAGAATACCATCTTCAGCACGAGAACAAACAAAAGAGGGGATAATGGATCTCCTTGCCGCACATCCTTCTCAACCCAAAAGCTTTTTTGTCATGACCAATTCCTACATTTCTTAATAAAGTTCAGTAATTATCTTTATAAGCTTTTAGGTATTCTGATTTACCGTCTGGATGTAGTCCACTTTCGAACTGTCGAAAAACCTTTTCTAAATCCTGCTTGTTACTGGTGAAAACTTTTACTATAGTTTAACAAAACCTATAATTTATCAGGTATTAATCTATCTAAACTGATCATAAAATTAGAGATTTTAGCAAATCGAAAAAGAGCTTAAACAACTTTTATTATTTCCTTTATTATGTTACTTCGGAAGATTATTATCATGTAGATTATACGATTATATATTTATTTCTTGTTTGTGCAGCACATAACGCTGGTGATTTCATCACCTCCATCATTTACTGAAGTAAGTCAAATCACAACATAAATTTAGTAACAGCCCTTTTAAATAGAGATATTCTAAATTAAATAGATTTACTTATTTTTCTAAATTAATTTTGGTTTTATGAAATCCTCAATGAAATAAATTTTGGTTTAAAAATATGATTTGACTAATGATATACCAAACAAACATTTTAAGCAGAATAAAAGGCTTGTCTTGATACCCTCAGCATTTTCCAGAAAAAGTTATCCTCTCACCTAGAATTTTCCTCCTTGTTTTTAATATTAGCAAGTGGATAGTATAATGAAATGAAATAATTAAGTTTTCTCTTGCAAGTATCGGATTTGAGATATGATTACAAACTGGAATGTTTCCCGGAATTCATTACTATCTTAGTTTTTCGAATGTTAAATTCGACTTTAGTTAGTTAATTTAGAACTAAATTTGAGTCAAGATCAAAATCTTAATACTTTTTTTCATTCTATTAACTTAAACTCACATAAATCGGACGTTTGAAGCGACCTCTCTTTACCGAATGACGAAATATTTTTTGTATTAATTTATCGCCTATTCCTAGGCACTAACTAAATGTTCAAAATTTACAACTTCCTAAAATTTTAAGAAGACAAATAAACTGTTCTTAAAAGATCTATTTAGAAACAAATACCTTCATGTTGAACCCTGAAGGACTGAGCCACTCGAATATAAAAATAGTGAAGGTTGCAGCATGGATGGCAACGACTCCTACCAACATCCACGATGCTGTATCGAAGGGTTCTGGAAAAAAAAATATGAAACTAGATAAAAAAATATAATACTAGATAGCTTAAATAATAGCATTGAATGGTAAAGACCTCACAAAAAAGTGCAAACATAGTTATTCTCGAAAAGTTCTCAAGAACTATACGGTATATCTAAGTGAAATACGATTTTTTTTTTTTTGAAAAATAATAATCAATGCGGTTTTAATATTTTTTGGAGATAACAGCCACAAGAATACTTAAATGCTTTTTCCTTTCATTTTATTGTAAAAATAAGTATTATTTATTTTTTTATTTAATTAAGATGCAGATTTTATTTTGTAATTTTCTATATTTTCATGATTGTGAACATCATAAAAATACAAGTATTTGAATATCGTCTCGCGAAATAAAGACTATTGTATTATAATTTTTTAATGAATAAGAGATGTGAAAAAGATATTCAGTACGAACCGAAGAGGTTTCCTCAATCGAAGAAAGGCTAAAAAGTAAACAAACATAGCTATCTACAAGTCGTTGTTACTTCCGATTCCCTCTAATTCTTATGGATTCTCTGGGTCAAGAGTCAGATTTAACTTAACGCACGTTACGTTGGCAGCTAGATAATAAAGAAGAAGAAGCAGGATTCAGGTTACTATCTGACAGAGTTCATGGACATTCTTTTGGATAGGAACTAGGTCAGATGAATGTAAAATGGCGTGCAGGTTAGAAAACCGAAACGAGCTGAATCCCCTGGGCACACTACGTACGTGTTGTGTTCCAGAAGCGAGGATTGGACAGAGGCAAGGAGCAAAATCTGGGATAGCAGAGGTCAACTCACAAGAGTCTGAATGTTACTCTTTAAAGACCTAATAGTAGGACTCACACAGGGAAGAGATGTTGGACTATTTTGGTGATGTAGCTAAGTCATGCGATTTATTCTGTTTATCAACTTTTATCCTCACCGTGCTTTAAAAATTAAACACCATCAACTGGGGAACACTAATACAGTTTGAGAGTCTCAAAATTTATACAAGCGAGAACAAGAAGGACTTTTATGGGTTTTCCCATGCATATATTTTTTATAATTTATTTTATTGTTATATGACATAATTTTTCAAACAGAACATATATTTTTTGTTTAGAGTGTCACGAAAAACACTCAATTCTATATAAAATTCATTCCAGTTCAACGACAGTTAGTATAATATGGAGATTATAATCTACATAATAGAGATCTACCAGAAAAAAGAGATAAAAATAAATACGAAAACACTGTTATGTTAAGCAATACGACAGTTAAAGAAAGAATTAAAATAAAAAGGGAACTGAAACATGGCCTATGGGTTAATATTACAATGATTTTTTAATCGCATATCTCGTCCGTCCACTGCTGCTACTTATCGGGGCAGGCCGCAGGGACTTCAACCCCACTGTGTGAGCTCATTTTGTGGTGATCTGTCGTTACAAGCGGATTTATACCAAACATCAATTAATTGATTCATTTGGCTAAGAAATAGCCAACATTTTAGTCCGTGGTCATAAAACCAACAAACCTAATCACAATATGATTAAAAAAAAAATATAATTTGTCAAATAAAAATGCTTATATACAGCTCAGTATTATATACAGCGGGATCATCGAATGAATCTATCCAACACAGTATGATAGATTCATCACATTGTATATAGATTTACAATTAAGGTTGTTATATCCAGTATCTGGTATCCAGGATCTAGTTGCCTATAGAATAATTGAGTGAGGATGTAACTCAGTATATAGGTGCGATTGGTCATTAGCGATTGCAGTGTCATCTGGAGAGCTCCCGACCCAGTAATGAGAAATAATAGTATTACTTTGATATTACTCGTTATTGCTATGGGCAACTCAATTTCTGCATAACTATCTCATTAGCGACTTCAAAGCCGGTTTCCGTAATCAAACCGACTCTTGAAAAACACATTTGTGTACTGATCCTTTTCAATTACTGCTCATCTATCAAATATAAATTGGAAATAGCCGTAACGAGGTAATAACATTTGTACGAACCCAAATGCGGATTTATAAGTGAAATCAAATCTGAAGTTGTGAGGAGGTTTACAAAGACAGCATTCACCTAACTCTCCGAAACAATTATTTTCTTTTTACTAATAATAAATCATATAATTGTAAATATACTTTCCATAAACACTATCTACACAAAGCCTTTCCAGCAAGTTTTTTAGTATAAGTTTCTTCAATTTTTTTTTTTATTTATTAAAGCAAAAGAAAGTAACTGCTTCAACAATTTCTTGAAGGCCATTTGTGCACTCCATATTTTAAATATACTATAATATAATATAAAATAAATAATTGTTCTATCTCTTACCGACAAATACCAAGTACAGATTTTGCATATTTCAAACCAGCAATTTCTTTAATCACCAAATACTTTCTTCTTTATCTAATAAGTTTACTTACCATATTCCATTATATGTAGGTGAAAGTAACGCTCATATGTAATAATAATAAATATTGATTTGAGGAATATTATACAAATGCCATTTGATACATGTTGTATAAATCGTAGATAGCACAACAGATTATATTTGGGGTCACTTGTTTTATAATGGTTAGCATAATACCCTTGGCAGCCCAGGAGATCACCTGATGGTTTTTTAAAGAAGAGAAAAATCCTTGGTTATGCCGTCCTTCGTAGGGGAATCTTCAGGAATAGCAAGAATCTTATATTTCTTCAATGAAACATAGCTGGGTACTAATGCCTTTCCCAATGAGGTTTACCAGAGAATAATATTATTAGAGATGAAAAACCAACAATACTTTTATGCTAGTTTTAATGTTAGTTTTTTCAGTTTGTAATGAACCTGGAACAAGATGACGGTCCGTATTGTCGACTTCTATCCAAAAACTTATCTGGCTTAGGTGATTTATTCGACCCAATCAACAAATCAACTGTGATTGATACTGACTTCAGTTGCCATGTCAACTTCCATTCTCTTCGTTCAACTCAACTCAACCCCATTCCGGTTTAATGCACTCAGCAACCAGTAGTGTAAGATTCAGCTAATCATTAACTTGCATATTCAAATACCGAGTAAAATGTTAAATCCAAATCTCCCGAGTGGTGTTTGATAAATTTGAAATACCAATAAGTGCCAATTTATTGCACATAAATTGGCACTTACGTATTATTTAAAATAGTGGTCCAATTTAAATATTAGTTATTTGTTCTTTGCAATAATTTATTATCCTTCATTTACAATTATTCTACACTACATTACTAATTATTACTGTTATATTTAAAAATATCTCCAACCTCAAAGTATAATTAAAGTATTTTTTTTTTTTCGGATCAATTACATCATTGGAGTACGTTAACTCAATTACTTTTATGTCAATGTGTAGACTCTTCCTTGTCCTTTCTTCGATATTATGTCCCATGTTGCCTTTTTCCTCTCTTTCCAGATTAATATTTTTCTTATAATCTCGAATCTCTCTTAGAATCATTTATTCTCATCATTTAACAACTCTCTTAAAATTACTTTATTTTTATTTGGTTGTACACTCTAAAATTTTCAAATCATTTGAACCAATTACATTTGTATATCCTATTTTTAAATGAATCGGAGTGTTATTTTGTGATTCGATGTTTAGGCATTCTTAATTTTTAGTTTATAATACTTATCTATACAAAAAATAAACTTTTTATCAAATTAATTTAATAATTTTGATTGAGGAAATAATCGCTTAATGAATCTGGTCATATAAAATTGTAATGAATATCGTCCTAAATCGATAGTTTATAATTCAGAATTTATGCTCTGAATCATTTTTGTTATAACTGATATGAATCGATGTTTCAGTGTCTAAGTGTATACCAGATTTGAATATCAATTTTCATTAATAAAGAAAAAACATATAGTTAAATAGGTATAAAGCTGAATTCGGGCCATTGGGTTGTGATTGGTCATGCCTTTTCCTAACTTGTTTGATGATAACAAGGTCGGACAGGGTTCTTTGATCTTCAGAGTCCAAACTTCCGTAAGCAATATAATTCAGGAGTCCAATGTTGACCGGCCAAGCAAAGGAAAACGAAGGAAAGCTAAATAGAGACGCTTGTAGTTCAAAGAAGACAACGGGAATAGACTTTTAAAGAGAAATGTAATTCTTTGTTCGAGTATGTAGAATGCATATTTGTAATTTCTAAAATTACAATATAATTATAATTTCAATTGTGTTTTCCGATTAATGTATTAGAGCACATAATTAACTGCTGTATCTTATTTGATATATTTTCTTTTGGAATTACATTCCTCATATATTGGCGGGCACATGAATGTAAGCTTTACCTTACATTCCAATGCAGCTCCCCTTCTTAATAATTTTGATGTAACAAAATATATCATGAAGATTTAACATATAGCTATTTAAATAACATTTAAATCCTGATAGTATTAATATTCATTTAATAATAATAACCAAGTGGCAATATGTATTATTTACGGACCAATTTCTGACTATATATATATATATATATATATATATATATATATGTATATCTGAAACTCTGAAACCTCAGTTGTTATTATTATAATATATATATATATATATATATATATATATATATATATGTATATATAACTTAAGTACTTTGGCTCGCGAAACATAAAAAAAAAAGAGTAAATTGGGAAAGAAACTACACACTAGCAAGCTGGTAAAACACTGACTTTATTTATCAAGTAATCCTTCTTATATAGTATCTGGGAGTTGTTTACACTCTTAGTAGGATTAAGCTCCACTATTGCCAGGGCCTGACCCTTAACTCCCCCCCTCCAGTTTCCAGACACCTTTAGGAAACTAAAAGAAGTGACTAGGCTGGGCAATTAGTAGAGCTTGCTCCAGTAGAACTCAATAATAAGGAAATAACAAAGCAAAAAAAAAAAAAAAAACTGTAGCGTCCTGAAATGAAGAAAAATAACCACATACAATAAGAATATTAAAAAAACAATCATTGTCTTCACACACAAAAAAAACTTCGGTTGACATACAAAACTGAATATATACAATTAACACGGTGACACCTTTATATGACATGACGTTCTTATATAGAGAAAAGAAAAAAAAAAGAAAATTTAAGACATCTCTTGGTTTTTTACATGTTTTCCGTTTGCACAGGCGAAGGCACCCCAGATTCCAAAGGAAACTTTAATTGCTCAATATGAACGGTTCGTCGTCTTCTTGGGTCCCCAACGCTCTCGATGGTGACTACGTTGTGTTCTCTCAAGACAACGACACGGAATGGCCCCTCGTATCTCCTCGGTTCTTTACTCCTATTGGACCCAATCCACCGGTATACAATCATCCCAAGTTTCAACGCCCCGGGCAGTCTCGTAACCTCGCGTTCTCTCTCGTCACCCTGGTTCGTTTTTCCTTCCAGATTTTTCTCCTCACCTTCTCCCAGGCCCCGCGAATTTGCACGTGGTTTACCACAATATCGCGAGCAAACGTATTGTCCCCGATTGTCTCACCGAAATCCCTACTAGGCCCCCGAACTCCGAACAGCACCTCAAACGGAGAAAACCCTGTTACGGCATGAATCGAGTGGTTATACGCCGCAACCGCTTTCCGCATCGCTACATCTGGAGTCAGCCCCTGGTCGACGTGATAAACTCTGAGATGGTCGCTGAGTGTACCATGCAAACGTTCCACTCCTCCCCTACCCTTCGGGTGTCTCGGAGTGTTGAAGTGCCACGTGACCTCCAACTTCTCCCGAATGTGTTGTCGTAACGCTTGAGGATAACGCCTCTCTTTCACGTAAGTAACTTTTTCCTGTTTTAACGGGATTTCATGTAATGTTTTACCCGTAACTCCTAATACTTCCCCTTCCTGAAAAAAAATGTCTCGGAACTCATGCAATAAATTTGCTCTCCACTCACCTCCCCTACTTACGGCCCCTACTCGCGCGCCCCTAACTACACGATGACATGCGAATGACCTACCGGCTAATCTCACGAACCACCTGCCCTGCATATTTTTTACTTCAACGCCCACTTTTTTTAAAAGATCACACCCAACTATGACCTGTTATACCCTGGGCATACTCTCTACCACATGCACCCGCAACCGCACCCCCGTTTTACCCCACTCGTCCAACCCAATGGTTGTCTCGCCCATTACTTTACACGGCCCTCCCAAAGTAATTAATTTGCAATCGCATTTCTGAATCTGAAGTGCCTTCCCCCTAAAACATAGACTCTCTATCGCTATTTTCGACAACAGGGTGCTCGAGCTCCCTGTGTCCACTAGGCACTTCACTCCACACTTAGTTTTGATAATAGGCAACCAATTCTTAAGCTTCCCTTCTAAATTGTTGATGGTGAAAGCTCGGTCGCCACTCTCGACGCACCCTCCTCATACTGACGTCTGCTTCCGTCTCACCGTCAGCACCTGGCGCCGTCCTTGATCCTGAGCTGCTTTCCTTTGCCGGTTCCGACCGCTACTCCAGCTACCCTCGCCGCCACTGCTCCCCAACTCCTCCTCCGTCTCTGAAGATCCAGATCCACTGGTCGAGTCCTTGGAAGCCTCACTTCGCCTGGCCGAGTATCTTCTTTTGCGCATCTCCTGCGCATTTGTTTCCATCGGCTCTCCGTGGTATGTATCTTTCCTGCGGAACATGTATGGGCATTGCCTGGCTAGGTGCCCTTCCATTCCACACTCGTAACATCTGGTGCGAGGGCATTGTGCTACCAGATATCCTGCCTTGCCACATTCAGGGCACTTCCTTTCCTCCTTTCTAACATTCTTCTTATCTATGAACGGCCTTCTGTCTCTGGGTAGCGTTTCTCTTCTACCCACTTCTCCATCTCTCTTCTTTCCTAGGTCTTGTCTTCCCCTATACTTCCTTACTTCATTCCTGCGGTAGGATACTCTACTCCACCCTGGTTCAAAAACCTCCCGTTCCTCCTCATCACGAGCACTTGCATCTACCATTTCCTGGGCCCACTCTACGAGCCCTTGTCCCTAGGAAGACCATCCTTCTTGCCAGTATCCCTGGCCAGCTGTACCTTGAGCACAGTGGTCATAAAGAGCATCCAGGCTTCAACGGAGCTCGTGTCCATTACCTCTCGCAGCTTCTCATTGATCTCATTCAACTTTGCGAGGAGTCCTGCAGAGTGCTGGCCGTTCGACTGATTGGCCCTCTTGGTCTCCCAAAATAACTGGAGCATGTCTTCTTCTGAAGCCCATCGCCCCCCTCCATAAGCCTTCTTCAGCCTTTCCTTGATTACTGGCCACGCAGTATCTTCGTCGGCTTGAATCAGGTTCAGAACGCTCCTCCTTACTCGACGCGCCAGGGCAACTCGTAATCTCTGCGCGTCTGCTCCTTCCAACAGATCTGCTGCTATCTGGGACTGAATACTGGCCATGATACCATCTCCGCCCTTAATAAAGTGGTTAAGTTCACCCACGTCACCATTGAACCTTTCCAGGTCCGATATCTCCCTCCTGATATCTTGTGCATTGGCCTTTTTTATTTTCATCCTCTCTAGCTCATTTGTTTCTTGTGCGATCCTGTTCGCTTCTTGAGCTGCTAAGTCTGCTCTCGCCATTGCTAGTGTGGTAGATGGATATGGAGGAAAGTCTGGATTCACCTGTTCTGGCTGCGGTGGCTCTAAGGTTAACGTTGCCGGTCTGAGAATGCTTTGTTCTTGTTGTTCATTCATATTGAAATTTGTTTTCCCGGTTTCTTGAGAAGAAAGTGACAAAACAACAGAAAAAACAAAACAAAAAAAAATTAAATACCTCACGAAAACAAACAAAAAAAAAATTATTCTCGTCACTTCAAATAATTCTCCCGAGTTTCGGCACCACTTAAATACTTTGGCTCGCGAAACATAAAAAAAAGAGTAAATTGGGAAAGAAACTACACACTAGCAAGCTGGTAAAACACTGACTTTATTCATCAAGTAATCCTTCTTATATAGTATCTGGGAGTTGTTTACACTCTTAGTAGGATTAAGCTCCACTATTACCAGGGCCTGACCCTTAACTTATATATATATATATATATATATATATATATATATATATATATATATATATATATATATCAGGAAGATATAAATTTTTGTATATAAATTTTCATCCACCTCAACTATCACATTATCGCCTTCTATTTCCAATCTCCATTTTGTTTCAATACAATATTACAACTATCTCAAACACTTTTCTCACCCTGTGAACGCATTTTTCGAAATCTCATGTTCATCTGAACAAAAATATTGCATGTTTCATTTCCTTGTACCTGGTATAAATGAATTTCACGGCATTAACAGATGACAGCCTAGTCAACTTAAACCAGGTTCCAATTCTTAAACCGTTCCAATATATACAGCTTACTTCTGTAACTCCTCATATGGCACCGCCAATTCATCCTTTTTAAGCCTAATTTCACATTGTGACCTTCTTTCGAGGTGAAATAATTTCTCTTGGATGATGATACCGTATCTATCTCTGCATTTATACGTTTTATAAATAAAAAAATAAAAATGGCGGTCAAAAGAAAACATTCATAAACACTAACAGACATCAAAAGGTTACAATATTGCTGTTTTCACTTCCCTTGTCAGATGATGTTTTCACTTGATGCTTGTATCAGAGAAGTGTACTACTAACTCTTAGCTTAAATATTTTCCTCGAATATTCTGGAAAAGATTCTGTGTGATTCTCGAAAAGAAAGAAAAAAGGAAAGAGAAAAGATTCCTGTTTTTGTACATGGACGATGGTGCTAAACGATAATTCATGTGACATAAGCCATATCATTTTTCTTTACATCTATGATTTATTTTCTGTTATTTTTTACATACCCAAGAAAGCAGTAGGAGATATGATTCCAGTCCTCTTCGCCACTACGATAGCGATCCCTGTCTCCATGAAAGGGACCGAGAAGTCAACCACAGCCTCTCGCTCGCTGTTGATCATCAAGGATGTCATCACCATGTCAGTCTTCCGGTTCGCCAGCTCGGCGATCAGCCCGTTCCACTTTCCGTTCTAGAAAATCATCATTAATAAATATATTAAGATGGTCGATTTAGGGAAAGTATAATTGGTAAGCCGATTATACATTTCTAAGATTACATCAAATCAAACAATTAGCAACCAATCTATATAATTTAATAAAGTTTAATAGCTCATTTTTTACTCTAAAGGAGCAGACTGGTTCAGCGGTTGTCGTGCCAAAAGCCCCATATTTAAATCCGGCTGTAGCATAATTTATTTAATCCATTTACAGCCTGGGATGGATCTTTAGGGATCTAAGAACCTTCTGGTTCTTTATAGAGCTCACCCAGTCTCAATAACACGTAGTGTGTACCCAAAAAAGGAGGAAAAATCTTGCGGTTGAGCGTGATCTAGGACAAATCAATTCCCCATACAACAGTAGGCTTAGAACCAGTACAGTCACTATTAGATATTAAACCCATGAGTCTTCATGGGCTGAAGTGGTATATGTTTTTTTTATGTTATTACTCTAACATCAGCCGTAGGTAACCAACAACGTTTGGGCAGGAAGGTAATTTGTCACGATCAAACACTAGATTTTCTCCCTGTTTTAGGTGCTAACCATATAGGGGCTCGATGAGCCCCAGGATAGTCCTATAGGATAATAAAATTTAAATAATCTACAATAATTCAGCGGCGGAATTCGATCCCAGGGCCTTCGGCACGGTAACATCGCACGCTTATTCACTACTTAGTTCTTCCAAACATTTATTGGTCGATGAAGGTAAAGTGATAAAGGTAAATTAAAATAAAGGCAAATGCCCATAGAACGTTGTATGTATCAGATGTCATCTCCTTGACTCTACAACCCAAAAACAATTATGTTTTATATTGTTAGCAGAAGAACTGGAATGCTTGGTTCGGGTTGACTGACTTTGAAACATTTTTTTTTCACATTAGTACAAATAAATATCTATATAACGAACTATTGTTACAAAATCATTAAAACAATAGAGCGCAGGATACAAAAATAAATTAAACAAGAATTAAGGGGAATATCGTTAGAAGGATTATTAATAGTAATTAAGGACGAAGTTGCTAATTGGAACAACTTGTTTAGAGACATTATCTCAATAAGCTTACCTCAAGCGTGCCCCACTTGCCATCTTCCACGCGAACAAGTTCATAAGTGAAGCCAAGTTCCTCGGCGAATTTCTCCAAGAGATCTACGCAGAAGCCAGAGCAGCATTGGTAGTAGCTACCGTTTCTGTGAGCCATAGGTATGTCCACTCTAGAGAAAATGAAGCAAAAATAAAATTCAAGTTAAATAAGTCAATAATTGTTTTAAATCACTCGCTTTAATTTAAAAACAAAACTAAAAAGTAGAACACCATTTTTAATATCGTCTCTTCGGATATGAAAAATCGCTAATCGTGAAGATCCTGTTCAGGATAATGAGACAATATATAAATCATTGTATTGTCTATGATCCTTGAGCAGTGTACAAATAGATACTTTGAAGTGGCTGAAAATCTAGTTGAAATATTCTGATACATACATACGTAAAGGAGAAAAAAAAGAGATTAGTTTCTTCCTAGGAAAAATACGTAATTTATTGGTAGATATATTTAACTACGTCGTTCAAATTATCTAAATCTGAACCATTTCGGTAATATTCCTTATATTATTTTAAAAATACAAGTTCGAAAAACATGTTTGTAAACGAAGTTACATTGCAAATGGCAATTACAGTACCTTTAAAAACCATTTTAGGCACACAAATAATAATGGATTATATAATATAAACGGTTACTTATATGTTTTGTTATTATTAGTTTTTTTTTTCTAAAAAATGCAATTATTCTACTAAAATCTGATTTGATGCGTTAAATGAAAATTGTTAAGAATTTTTCATACAGCTCAGAAAACAGTTTATGCGAGGATGTGGAAAGACATTATTTTAATATTAATATTATTAAATTGTACCAATACAACTTAACAATAAATTGGTCCAGGCTTCAATACATTGTAGAGACTGTACTGTTTCATGGACAACGGTTGTGCAGTGAGGTGATTTGTCCTCAACCGTCAGACTTCCCCCCCTTGTTTTAGGTACCCACTTTATAGAGGCTGTATGAGCACCAGGAGGGTCCCATATGATACATCTCTGGCTGCTAACAGACTAAATAAAATTAATGCCGGCAGTGGAATTTGAACCAGGATTTTCGACATTACAACTCAGTGCTCTACCACTGGGGCACTCCGCGCCCATTGATTTAATTTATAATTTTTTTTATACCTTGGGGTAGAAAAAGTATTATAATTATGTTCTGTATATATATGTGTATATATATATATATATATATATATATATATATATATATATATATATATATATTTATGTATGGTATATTTTTATGTATTGTATATTTATATTGTAAATATTGTTTAATTTGAATAAATGGAGGTTTAAAAAAAAAAAAAAAAAACTGAACATAACGTATCAGTTTTATTGCATTGAGCTATTAAAACTGTTTACATTTACGGGACATTGTAGGAAAAATCGATACTCCGTCGATTACGAGGGAATAAAGCCCCAGGCCACGACGGGATACAAACAATACTAAAACAATTACCAAGAATAGGCATAGCACACCTCAGTTTAGTTATTTATTTCAAAGAAGAAAAATTACAGTGTCCTACGAAATTCTCGTAATTTTAAGGCAATGCTGGAAAAAAAAATTCACAGCTGCTGAAGTAACTCGTGAAATTATTAAATATGAAGGGGAAGGTGTCCTTGAGTCACTGCGTGGCGTTGGTTTGATAATTTAGCGGTAGAGATACGACGTTGAATAGGAAGAAGGGCTCCGGGCGACCATTAATGTATATTGATAAAGTTCCGAAGGAAGCTGTTGAGTAAAATCCATCCATACATATTCGCGAACTTGTCAGGGTGTGTGGTGTGTCAACACGCCCTATTATCATAAGGTCCTTTTTAACACAACGTTCAATTGCGTGTGTTGTTCCACAAGGATCTGTGCTATCACTGGTACTATTCTTTGTATATGCGGTTGAAATCGTTGGTGCCAAATACAAAAAAAGCTACTATAGGGGCGTATGCCGATGACTTAGCCATCAACAGTAGCTCATTGAATGCAGAGAGAGCTCTAAGCAGGTGGAGGCGGCCTGTGAGGTTAAAACTAACAAATTGGGTGTATTAAATATTGCAGTTAATCCTAAAAAGACCGATTATATTATTTTCTCTTTTCAGATGAATAAGCGCCCTCTACCTAAAACGTATAGAGTAGCGAGCACAGAAAACAAACCAGCCAATAGGATAACGTATCTCGGTGTTACCCTCGACTGGCACTTAATGTTATCCCTACATTGTAACAAAAAGATCAAGTCGTTCAGAAACAACTTGACAGACTTAATTACCTTTTAACCTCAGCGAACTTATCACTCCGCCTCAAACTAAAGCAGGTAATAGACCGAAACTCCTTTATGGGGCGCCTATGTTGAATAATATTTTGCCTACAACTACAAAAAGGCTCTAACAATTTCAAAACCGCATTCTGAGGAGTATAGTATGGCACATCTCTCTACAAAGGACGAAGTCAGATTTAATACACGAGAGCCTCGGACTGCCGACGGTAACGGACTTCATCACACGGAGGCATATCAAATACTTTGATAGCCTCTAACACTGCACGAATCCACTATTCAACACACTTACACTGACAGGTCGACCTCAGAGATGACAAACACATGTTTAGACATTCCACATGGATTGAGTAAACTACTAACTAACTCTTAGGGGACAAATTTTCCAAAATCCTTTCTTAGTCCGACCAAAATCCTTATCGGCGTGAAAGTGAGTTGTCATTAAAAAACTTCAATCATTTAATGTTGTCTAAATTGATTTGAAGGACCTACTGAGAATGAATAAAAAATACATTTATTCTTTAGATTGCTAAAAACGTAGTTTAAATATTATAAAAGTTGGAAATTATAAAGTTTAAACTGAATCTAATAGATGGGTTATAGTACATAAGATATTTTCTCCGAGTAACGATAATATGGTATTTATACGATTCCAGCTATCTGAAAGCAGTTAACTCTCTCTAGACAAAATCTGAATTAACCACTTATTCACCGGGGATGTAGGTAAAATAGCAAAGGCTACAGGAAGAGAAATAGAAGGAAGAAAGGTCGCCAGGAAGACACATAACGAAAAACAATGTGTGGACGAATTGCTTTTAAGCCAAGCTAAACACAAAAAGGATAAATAAGTTTTAAAATAATAAAAATGATAGGCAGCACAAAGGCTCAATCCCAATACCACTATTTTCCTTTTGCAAACCTCTATTTATGGCCAACATCCAAACCCAAATCTGTAAGATGAGTATTAACCAGTCCTTCCACAGATGTTGTTCTTCCCCTCGCCCATTTAACAGTTGCCTCAGGACTAGTTTACAAGCCCATCTCAATCTTTGCAACACTATTACTTTACTAATTTTAACCCAGTGCAATCTCTTAAATTCTCAAGTAGACTCATATTTTTCTGACCGTATATTCTAAACAATAGCTTATTTTCTAACACCCTAAGACATTTATTTTTCACTATTAACAGTCACGTTTCATACCCACAAACCATAGATGGAAGTATGATGTTTTATACCTTCTAATTTTTGAATTTCAGGAAAAAAGATACGAGCTTAATAATGCTCAGACCGAAAAATAACAAGTATTTCCTGCCTTTATTTCCTCTTGAATTTAGTTTTTTCATGCCAATATAAACCCATTGGCCAACGCTCCCTTATAAAATGTACCTACTGTCCGAATCTCAAGACTGTAACTTATGCCGTTTTGGTTTTGCGAAGATCTTTTCAGTCACTAACTCATATATTTACTCTTATATTTATGTTTAAAAATGAAGTCCTTTTTTTTGTATTTTTAAACATTTTTCACTCTTTTCACCCTCTTAGGGGACGAATTTTCCAAAATCTTTTCTTAGCGCGTTTACCTTATAAAATTTACCTACTGTCCGAATTTCAAGTCTGTAGCTTATGCCGTTTTAGCTCTGCGATGGTCTTTTCAGTCAGAACGAACTCTTTTATAAATATATACATATATATATATATATATATATATATATATATATATATATATATATATATAAGTTATCAGTGTATAGACTCTCAATGTTAACAATTATATAACCTCCATTACTTTGTAAATTGTATAGATCATAATTTTTTCCCATCTGTTAAGTAAGTGGTAATTCTAAAATAAAAAGTGTGTTGTTGTAATAATTATTTAAAGAAAGTTCTGACTCAAAAGTACCTGAAATAAGAGAAAATTCAGTCTAATTATAACTGGTGCCGAAACCAAACAATTGTTTTGCAGTTACGTAAGTAATTCCTAAAATAATTACTATTATTTTTTTTTTTAAAAGAGTTGGCAAGTTTCTACTCGTAAAAATGACTGATTCAGATGAACTCGCCGAACTTAAACATCAGTTGACTCAAGCGGGGATAGAAATGGCAAAACTTGAGTTGAAAAAGGCGACTGAAACGACACAGATGGAGCTCTTGAAGGTTAGAACTCAAAACTCTGCCTTCATTCATGAAGTTATCGGCCAACTCGAGCCCTTCACTGGTGTTGTTGGAGACCTAGACCACTTTTTGAAAGGGGGAGATCAGATAGTGTGGCTCACACAATCCCGGCAAGAGAATGGGACACTGTTAGAGTCAGACGTAGTACTATTGGAGGCATCTTTGGTGGGTCGCATCTCAAGGAGGGTCCTGAATGCGATACAAGGAGACACTTCGATTGCCTGGGAGACGCTGAAGGCAAGGTTGAAGAAGTTTTACGGCGGAGGTCGGTGGACTCCTGAAGAGGAGTTTTCTCCTTCTATTTATTCAAAGAACGCAGAAAACCAGGCCAGTCCGAAGGCGAATTCGCTGAAAAATTATTAGTATTACACAATAAACTCGTCGAAAAGTCAGTGGAGACATATGGCCAGGCTGGAGGAGCCCAACGTATGGAATTCATAAGGGGGATTCTAAAGGTTCAATTGAACCACTACGTCGACAGTCCTGGTTCACTTTCGCGGGATAAGGATTTCCTTAACTGTGTACATGAACTATCGATGCACGAGAACGAAAGCAATCCCGTTTCGAGAACTCTGAGGAACAGTGGATAGAGGTCAAGAACCCGAGGAAGAACTACCGAAGCCCGCCCAGGCGCAGTGGTGGAGAAAGATTCTTCGAGAAACGATCTAGTAGGGAACCCGACTACCGGCGATAGAAGCAGGAAAGAAGATGCTACGAGTGCAACCAACCTGGCCACCTGGCAGCGCAGTGTAACCTCACCAGGTGCTATGAGTGCGGCAGGCAGGGACACATGGCAAGAGATTGTCCAAGGCGCATTTCTCGTTCAAAAAGAAGAGGCCAGCCACCAGAACGAATGGAAGTAAATAACCAAAAATGGAACAGGAAGCGGACTCTCGGGAGCAGCAGAGGAGAACCTTCTAGCGGAGAATCTTCGGGAGAGGAGAGTATACCATCTGAGCACAGCAATCCGTCTCCGAGAGGATATGAGGTAAGGAGTGGGAATACCTGTAGGGGGGTCCTTCCGGATCCGAGGAAGTGGCGCGGCAACCGAGGTCAGATTGAGGGGGCGGTAATAGGAGGGGCAACTTTTCACGCGAATTACTGATAAATAGTAACCTTTTTTTTTTTTTTTTTTTTTTTTTTTTTTTTTTTTTTTTTTTTTTTTTTACCACCTTTCCTGCCAACGGCATACAGGTTTTTTGCCATGAATGGGGGTTCACCACTCATGGCAACTTCTTACCAATATTTTTTTTTTTTTTTAAATCTTTATTAAACCGGAACTATGGTGTAGCCCGGTGCACGGTTGTACACCTTAGGGCTACACCTTATCCTTTCCTCGTCTTCTTCCTCTCTTTTAACCCTCGTCCTCGGAGTCCTCCATAGGTTGGTCCGGCGGTCTTCCCGGTGGCCTTCCTCTCCTCGTAATCATGAAGTGGGCCGATCCTACGGCCTCTTTCCATCCGTATACGAACTCCCTGAAGCTTGTGTAGTTCTCCTCCTCCACTAGCTCAGGGAACACGTCTTCGGTTATCGCGTATATACCGGTCTTTGTGGACAACCTCGTCCTCAGGGCATCGTATGCGATGCAGGATGCTACCACGTGCTCGGCAGTCTCCGGGACTCCGCAGCTGGGGCAATGGGGGTCCAGGTCATATCCATGTTGTGCTAGTTTCCATCTGAAACCCCCATGCCCCGTGAGGATCTGTGACATCCAATAATCGGGAAGGACCCACTTGGCCTTTAATCTTGATTCGACGGTGGGGAAGTATTTCCTAAGGGTGCTTCCTTTTTCGGATATCACCCACCGTCCATTCCATTCCGTCAGTGAGTCCTTCCTTACCTCATCTTTCCATTTGTTGGGGTTCGCCTGGATCCTCACTTGTAGTGTCTCCGGGAGAGCTGCCAAGCCTCTTCTCTTGACTTCAAACTTGATAGCATCTTCTCTCAGCAGAAGGTCAAGGGGTATACCTCCCGCTAAGATCTGCACCGCCTCGTGTGATGTCGTCCGATACGCCCTGGTCACTCTTAGCAGAGCCGTTCTCTGAGCCGTTGCCAACTTGTTCTTCTGTCTCTGCGAGAGGTTCCTGCTCCAAAAGGGGGATGCGTACCTCATGATACCCAGTACGACTCCCTTGTATATTATCATACTCACTGGGTATCTGAGGCCCCAGAAAGCACCGCCAATTCGACTGAGACCGTTCAGTGTTTGGCTCACCCTCGTTGCTAGGTGGTTCAAGTGAGGTGTCACATCCAAATGTTTTCCAATTCTTATTCCTAGGTAAGTGACCTCCTCACTTGCCCTTATCCTGTTGCCTTGCACGCTGATGTTGATAGGGTGAGCCCTATCTGTTCTGCCTTTCAAAAGAACGGCCTGTGTCTTAGCGGCGGCCATCCTCATCATCTTCCTCTCGCACCAAGCTCCTACCAAGTTGGCACATCTCTCTGCCTCTGCCGAGATCCCGGCCCTGCTATTCGAGTACACTATTGCCGCGAGGTCGTCCACATATGCTGTGGCAGGGAACCGCTCTTCCTCCAATACACCGAGCAATTCGTCGAATACCAACTTCCACAGGGCCGGTCCCAAGACCGAGCCCTGTGGGCATCCACGTTCCACCCTGTCCACGTGCTTGTGGTAGCTACCCCGGACCGTGACTCGTCTGTCCTCAAGGTAGCTCTTTACCAGGGCGTAAATATTGCTCGGTGCTTCATATCTCTGGAGCTGCTGAAGGACGCTCGGCCACCACACACTGTCGAAGGCGGATGATATGTCAAATAGGACTAGCATGACATACTTCTCCGCCCTCGCCTCAGCGTCATTGCGTACTTGCAGCAGTGCGTCTGCGGTTCCCCGGCCTTTTGTCGATCCGTACTGCCGTGGGTGACTGGCCCGGCTGAGTGTGGGTCGCAGGCTGGTCACCATGAGGCCCTCCAGGACTTTGCTCATCACAGGGAGAAGACAGATAGGCCTGTAGGAGCTAGGTAGCTCCTTATCTTTGCCCCCTCCCTTGTACAGCAATCTCAAATCTGCGATCCTCCATTGCCTCGGGAAGCATCCCCTGTCCAAGCAGGCGTTATATAGTTTCAACATCCGTTCCTCGATGTAAGGGATAGCTTCCTTCAGCATGGAGGCGTCCACCTTGTCCAGTCCTGGAGCGCGTCCCGTGTGCTGCTTGCCCACGGCTGTACGGATGTCCCAGATGTCCCATGGTGGGCACATGTCAGTACCAGGCGGGCATTCAGTGGTCCGTCGGATTATCTCCTGCTCCTGGGAGTCCTGGTTCGGGTCATCCCTGGGGTATGTGCTTCGGATGAATATCTGTGCAGACTCCTCCATGGAGACCGCTCTTTCATCTCCAATCCTTAGGGCCGCTATAGTCTGCATGGGCGAGAGCTTTCCCAATGCGACCCTGTACGGTATACCCCAGGGGTTTTTCCCGGCTTCTTCCGTTACGAACTCCTCCCAGGACTTCCTTTTTTCCGCGCGGACCACGTTGCGGTAGGCAGCTAACCTGCGCTTGTACTCTTCCCGAAATGCAGTGCGTCGCTCTTCACACCTGCACTTCTGGTACAACCGCCGAGCCCTGTAGATCTGTCTCTTGAGGGTGGTTAGGCCCGGCGTCCACCATGGGACCGGTCTTCTCACCGCTGTCTTCTTCTGAAGGGATTGCTCCGCTGCGTCCCGGATGATGTCTGTGAGACGACCGACTTCGGCATCAATAGAATCATCCTGGTCCGACATCATCCGCTTCCAGTCATCATCCACCAGCAATCCCTCGAGGTGACTCCTAAAGGCGGTCCAGTTCGCCCTTCTAGTTACATAGCCCTTTTCCCCACCGTAGTACGATGGTTCGTCGGCCCCATCTCTAGTGAGGCCGAAGGCTATGGCCGTGTGGTCTGAACTCGTCTCTGGTCTGAGGGTCCACCTCTTAACATATCTCGCCATGGCGGGCGACGCGATCGTGACATCAATCCAGCTGTGTCCCCTGGGCCCCTCGAACGTTGGTGTGCTAGAGAGCTCATTGATGACCACCAGCTGTTGACTATTAATAAACCCGCCAAGGCTCTCTCCTCTTCTATCTGTTCTCGTGGAACCCCAGACCGTGTTCCAGGCGTTGGTGTCGGAGCAGATGATTACCTTCCTGTATGCGGCAACTATACCCTGCATGGCCCCGATTCCTTCCTCTATATTTATCCTGTCAGAGAGGTATGCCGACATTAGCGCGAAGGTCACACCTCTCCACTTTATCAGGCATGAGGCCATGTCTGCAGTGATATGCTGCCGCAGCTCCATCACATCAAGGGTCTGGTTGGTGATGACCACCGCAGCCCTGGGCCTCCTCTCTGCACTACCCAGCGCTATCACCCTCGATGTCAGACTAAAGCCCGTGACCACATTTCTCCGGCAGCACGGCTCCTGGACCGCCATAATGTCATATCGGTGGGAGAGGGCCCTCAACTCCTCCACCACCATGCGTCTCCGCCCCATGTTTATCTGGAGAACTCTCAGTTCCTCAATCATATCGCGTTCTCTTCGCGAGGTTCTGGGACTCCTTACAATGAACCGGACAGTCCCGGCTACCTGCCTGGTGCCTTATGCTCTTTAAGTTTCCTTTCTTGCAGTTACTGCAGGTGGGTTTCTCACCTGCGGTCCTGTTGGGGCATTCCTTTGCTAAGTGCCCCAATCCCGCACACCACCTGCATGTTACTCCCTCCTGTTTGCAGGTTGCCTTGGAATGTCCGTATCCCTGACACTGCAGGCATCTCGGGGCGTCGAGGGTGTCTAGGAAGGTGAGGGTCCACCATCCTCCGACTATCACCTCCTCGCTGTGTAGGGCGTATCTTATCTGGGGATCCAATTCGATCACCCAGGTTTTGGTAAACCCCATTCTGGCCTGTCTCCCATACAGGATCCTCAATTGTTGGTCCTGTACATCTATTCCTTTGCTCCTCACTCTTTCTTTTATCGTTTCCATAAGCTTTTCTTCGTTCCATCCGTTGGGAACTCCTCGCACCTCCATCTTTGGCCATCTTCTACTGGCAGCTTTGGCCTGAAGGCCAGCATCCTTCAGCTTCTGCCAGGCCACCACCTTATCTCCCGCTTCTCTGTCCTCTACCCTGACCAATACACCATCGGCCTTAGTGGCTCTTATAAGCTTCACTCCGACTCCCAGCTCCGTCGGGGACGGGAGTTGATCCAACACTTCTGCCGATGTTTTCCCTACGGCGCCAATAGTAATATAAACCGGCGCCTTTACGTTGCTCGGTTTTGTTGGTAGAGATTTCACAATCTCTGCCATAGTTTTTGGTTTCGGCGTACAAGGTTCCAGGTTTGGTTTTGGGTTTCCTTTTTCACCTTTCCTCTTCTTCTTCTTATTCTCCACCGTCGTGTATGGCTCTTCCTCAGTCTCATCCTCCGTAGCCGTAGCCATGTTCCTGCCCCTACATATCTGGCCTGTCTTGCAGGTTCTTTGAGGCATCGGCGCTGGTACCGCCCCGGCGTATTTGCTTTCCGTCCTTGACGTCCCAGGTTCTGGCTCTGTCTGCCTGGGGGTCATATTCTCTCTTTTCGGCTTCTGCACTCTCTCTCTTCCTATTTTCGGGGCTATTATTTCTTTAACTTTCGTTGCTACCATCTGGTGAAGCTCTTCTGTACAGAGGACCTCCCTCACAACATGCTTTACCAACGCAGGGATTACCGACCTCTCAGTCTCCAGTTCAAGGATGATATCACGAAGGCTGGAGACACTCGCGTTGATATATTCTTGTTTTTCCTTGGATATGGTGTTTCTTGCCCTTTCCAAGTAGTGCCTCATTTTCTCCTGAATTATTCTTGCCCTATCACTTGGGCTATCCTCGTAGGAGAGTAGGGGAGGAGTTACCTCCCTCAGTCTCTTCTTTTTCTTCGAGCTGGGGCTGGAAATTATTTTTTCCCTTTCAGTATCTATACCATCGTTCATGTCACTACAACTGGTGAACTGCATGACCATTTTGCTGGTCCCTTCACCAGTGACCTGTTCCACGAACTTCGTCATCGGGCTCGGTTCCTCTTCGCCCATTGTGTTTCTTTCCGTCTCTAGGTATTCCATTTTGCCACTTTCCTCGGCCGCCATCTTGTTTTCTTCCGTTACTTTTGGGTTTTTTTCCTTTCCCAATATTACTTTTTTAACCTCTTCTTTAACGTCCGTTAATTTTTTTTCCGTTTTTTTGCCTCCTGTAAGATCTTTTTTATTTTTATCCATTACGTAATTTCTTACGTAATTTTATGATTTTTATAAAAACTTTTTTATTGTTTGTTTGTTTTCCTTCTGCTTTGGGGTTTATATTACCCACCTTAAATAACTAAGGAGGCATAAGAAAAAAATTGTCTAACTACACTAATCACTTCACTATAAGCTATTTAAAATTCAAAATATGCAATGGTCCACTCCAGTCCGACTAATTAATATTTTATTAATTAGGCAGGCTCAAACGATCCCTGGGAGTCCCGATTTGCAATATTGTCCCTCGGGTCTCAACCAGTCAAACACTCCCCCTCCAGGTCGCGATAAACTCGGACAAGGGGAAAAACTGGACTTACCTCTCTGGCAGCTGGAAGCACACTGACCATAGATTTCCAACAACGAAGTGGGGATAATCTCCAGGAGCGCATCAGTCGTAGGTCCTTCCTCGTCAACGGCTGGAACGCTACTCCTGATAAATAGTAACCGAGAGAAGAGAGGAGAGAAGAGGCCCGTGGCGAAGTTGAGGAGGGCGGGTGTGAAATTTTTGATTGACACAGGGAGCACAAACTCCCTAATAAGCAAGAAGGGGGCAGAAAGGTTAGGAATGTGGAGGGCGCATAAACAATGCGATTGTGAAATATCCACAGTTAGTGGGCGATGCAAGACGTTAGGCGAAATTTATTTTAATTTTAAGAGATTGGTTTGGAGGGATGTGCGTATTATGCTGCATATTACAGAAAATTTAATGCCGGGGTATGACCTGATAGTTGGGTGTGACCTTTTGCAACAAGCAGGGTTAAGAATGTGGTTTGAGCGAGGATACTGTAAATTTTGGCTAGGGAAACGGGAACACGAAGCCACTATTTCGGGAACGGGTCGCGTTGTAGAGATCGGAGCTGTAGAGTGCATTAGGGAGGCCATTGAAGGTGTTATAAGCCAGCACACGGATTTATTTTATCGAGAGGAAGAAATATTGCCGACAACGGGAAAAACGGTGCACCGGATCACGCTCAAGTTGGATATGCCCGTGTACGTCGAAGACCGGAGGTACCCCCAAGCGATGAGGGATATTATTACAAAACAATTAAGAGAACTTTTAAAACAAGGAATTATACGCCATAATAATTCGCCTTTTAACAGCCCCCTATGGGTTGTAGAGAAAAGACAGGATTTGCCTGGGGCGGGGAAACAATATCGTGTCGTAGTAGACTATAGGAAGCTAAACGAGGCAACACAAGACGAGCGGTACCCATTGCCTCGCGTTGAAGACATTCTCGATCGGTTAGCTGGGGCCAGCATTTTTAGCACGCTAGACCTCAAGAGCGGGTACCACCAGGTCCAAATGGCCGAGGAGGATATAGGGAAAACCGCTTTTTCCTGGGAACGAGCGCATTACGAGTTTGTGAGGATGCCGTTTGGGCTGAAGGGGGCCCCGTTGACTTTTCAGCGCCTTATGGATGAATTCCAGAGAGGGTTGGGGGAAGATTTCGCTCAGGTCTATATGGATGACCTGATAGTATTTAGCCGATCCGAACTCGAGCATTTGAAACATTTAAAAAATGTGTTCAATAGAGTCAGAGAGTTCGGTCTGAAGCTTTCGCACGAAAAATCCAAGTTCGGTCTAAAAGAGATAAAATTCCTTGGGCATGTGGTCTCACGAATGGGGGTGCGACCTGATCAGGTACGCGTAAGAGCGATTCAGGAGGCCCCATTGCCAAGTAATGTTCGTGGAGTTCGGCGATTTTTAGGAATGGTCAATTATTACCGCAGGTTCATTCCGGGTGTTGCAGAATTGACGCAGCCACTGACCGAAGTACTGAAGAAGGGGAGGCGATTCGCTCTAGGCCCAGCTCAGCTGGAAAGTATTAAGAAATGCCGAGAGGCCCTAACCTCACAGCCTATATTAGCCTTTCCCGATTTTCGTTTAACATTCCGAGTTACCACAGATGCGAGTGAGTTCGCGATCGGGGCTGTCCTCTCTCAAAATTTTTCGGAAGGGGAAAAACCTATTGCGTACGCCAGCCGGAAATTAAATGCCGCAGAAAGGCGATACAGCGCTATAGAACGTGAGCTCCTAGCGGTAGTATGGGCAGTTGAATACTTTCGACCCTACGTTTATGGGAGGTCAATCGAGCTATTCACGGACCACAAGCCGTTATTTTATTTAAACACACTTAAGGAGTCATCGGCACGCGTATCGCGGTGGAAGGAGCGCCTAGCGGTCTACACATTTCAGGTCGTCCACAAGAAGGGAGCGGATAATGTGGTGGCTGACTGGCTCTCACGTGACCTCGTGATAAACGCGATTAATGAGGAAAGCTCTCCCGCCGAATTATCGTTGGTTCACCAGTTTTCTGAGGACAGTTCAGATGTTTCGGATCGACCTCGTGACTTACCTGAGGTTGACGAAATTATTAACGATAAACGTATACAGACCATTATCCGGTCGAAGCAAGGATCGGGAGTCAAGACTAAGGCATATACTTCAGAAGGGTTGTCAGTGGTGGTCGTGCGCACTCCGGCTACGGTGGATGATGATTCCATGGAACGTGTGTTTTCAAAATTCGCCTGTCCTGGGCGTAGATGCCACATTTTTGTCGGAAATAATCTCCTCATCGACAAACTACGGAGATTATGGCGACAAGAGCGGATAGGAATGGGATACCCGATAGTTAGGTGCTTACGGGAGGTTGAAACGGTATCTGATCAGTCGAGACAACGCCAAATCGTTTTAGACCATCACGAAGGAAAGTCAATCATCGCGGGGTCGAGGAAACATTACGGGCTCTAAAACGTTTGTATTTCTGGAAGTCCATGGGGAATACGGTACGGGAGTGTATTGAACGATGTGCGGTGTTTCAACGGGCCAAGTATTATAGACAACCCCCAATGGCAGAACAGATTGTCTCTCCTACGGCATCGGAACCCCTGCGATTAATTCAGATAGATATTTACTCCAACGAGGGCCAATCCTGGCTCACTGCCATCGATTCTTTTAGTAAACTCGCAATGGCATACCCCATCGAAGAGAAGACTCATGTGGCAGTGTGGGAGGGCGTTCACAATTGGTGCGCAACTTACGGCGTGCCAGAGGAAGTTGTTTCGGATTGTGGCCGTGAATTTAATAATGCATTGATTAGGGAAGAAAGTAGGATTTTGGGGATCGCCTGGCGATTAAATACTCCTCATCATTTAACAGGCAGGGGCGCGATTGAACGCCTCCATAACACCCTCGGGGAGCATATCCGACTTCTTAAGTTGGGGCGAAATTTTGACCCCTATGAAGCTATCCATTCTATAACCATGAAGCTATCCATGATGCTATAACCATACTATCCATTCGGTGACTGGACTATCTCCAGTCGAGATTGTGTTTGGCCAGAATCGCCGAGATCGCGGGGATCTTATAACGGTCAATAATGATATATTGCGGCAACATCTTTTGCAGGCACGTGCGGCCCATAGAGCTTCGTGGCATACTGTACGGGAGAAGTTAATTCGTGAGAAATCGGTTAGAGTGGCCAAAGCCAACGAGAGATTGGGAGTTTCTACGAGAGGACCGCTTCCGTTGGGAACGATCGTATACCGACGATTAAGAACTGCGCGTAATAAAACAGCCGCACGGTACGATGGTCCCTATAAAATCATCACCATACGGGAGCACAATCTCTATACCATCCGTGACGTAAATCATCCCTCACGAGTCCGGACAGTTCATCTCGAAGAGCTCCGAGTTCCTCGTAAAGTGTCCCAGCTCGGACCGGAGGCTGTGCTTCAGAAATGAGGACAATATTTTGTGTTTTAATTTTTATATTTTGTGTTTTGTTGTTCAGTTTATTATTATAGTTCTTTATTTTAGGGTAACATTAGTCATTGTATTTTTTTTTTTATGTAACTATTAGGTTGTAATTTATTTTTTGTTTCGATTTACTTTTTATTTTTTAAGAGTTCCTCCAAGAGAAGGAACTGGAGGGGGGGAGTTATCAGTGTATAGACTCCCAATGTTAACAATTATATAACCTCCATTACTTTGTAAATTGTATAGATCATATGTTTTTTCCCATCTGTTAAGTAAGTGGTAATTCTAAAATAAAAAGTGTGTTGTTGTAATAATTATTTAAAGATAGTTCTGACTCAAAAGTACCTGAAATAAGAGAAAATTCAGTCTAATTATAACTTATATATATATATATATATATATATATATATATATATATATATATATATATATAATGTACTGTACTGGATTTTCTCAGTCACGAGTAGTTTGTTGAGATCTTTGTGCAATGATAAATAAAGTATTGAAAATGAGAAAAAATAAGGTCAGAATCATTTCTATATTATTATATCATGGAATCAGTTTGAAAGTTTTCATTCGCAAAATTGTTTTTCATAATCTCGATAGTCTTTTTTTTAAATAAAAACTTGATACTCTTTTAAAAATATTTTTGTTTTTCGAAAAATTTAATAAAAGCTATAAGTCATTTATAAAATGCTTTATAAATAAACGTATAATATCAAGTTATTTGTTTATTAAATAAAATGTTTGATTGAGGCATTTATTAATTAAGCTCAGCAGGATAAACATGGATTGTTTCCACTGCACTCAATGATCAGCTTTGACGAACGTTTATTTATGAGGTGCTGGCAATTCCAATAAAAAAAATTTGTTGAAGTTATAATCAACATTTGTTCAAATTATGGCAATTTCAGCTTAACAGGAATTATCCACGAATTTAGATGAATTTCTTAAACGAAATTCGATTTTATGTTTCCAGCTATATGCTATTACCACAGTATTGACAAGGTTTCATCATTGATAAAAAAATTAATTATTTTATATGTTCTTAAATATAGATTAGTTATATCCGACTTGAATAATTTTAGTGTACTTTTTACTTATTAGTGAATCATTTCTAAAACTGTATACGAAATTGCCTTCGATTGGGTACTAAAATTGACTTACTAATGTAAGATGTTTGTCCATGTATACCCTTGTCTTGTACAACCGACATCTTGTCTTCTACATAAAGACCTTGGTTCCCTTTGAAGTCAACCAAGAACGATACTGAAGCTCATTACAATGTTGCAGCTTTGTCATTTTTTGTTTGAATTAAGCGAGTCAGAAAATTATCTTTAAAAATTGGGTAACTATAATTTAAAAAATAATAAAACTGCATTGCTGAAGCTATTATTTGTTTTCTGAACTCAAAAGAAAGATTAAAAGCGAAATAATAGGTGATAATCGCAAAAAATGAAAATTTAATTTCTAGTGATTTTGCTTTGTCTGTCTCGAACCTAAATAAAAAATATATATATTATATATATATAATAATGATCGATTTTGGTGTAGCTGTATTTATAATTGGATTTTTCGAGAAGAAAATGTTCCATTTCTGGGCAATCCCCCTCAGTTAATCCGATCGAACGGCCATTAGAAAGGGCGTACTCAAATCCTGCTTAGTGTTGCCAATTTTAGAATAAGGATTAACTGGAAACCTCACTTTATTTCCATGGTCGAATTACTCTCGACAAATTCGTGAAAATCACTGAATACACAATATTTCCACTTTAATGCACGTGTTCACTTGTGGGTTATTCCAATCCTTAAAGCTGCATTCGCTGATATGCAGTGAGTTCGCCAGATACTCTCTCATTCGCACGTATACATATTTATATGCGAGCGGGTTGGCTCTGTGGTTTGGCACTGTACGACCAATGTTAGGATCCCGGTTTAGAAACCAGCTATTGCAGAAAAATTATTAATCCTGTTATCAGACTGATGATTCTGTAGGTATAGAATGCATACGTTTTAATGTGTTTGAGGTTTGTTCATTAAATAAAAATCTACCGTTTTGAAACGTTTTGAGAATTCACACCCTAGCCCATTACCATATATAATTAACAAACGGTGGACGATTTGCAAGAAAAATATATAGCTATTGAGATACTAGACATTCAGATGTAATTATTCATGAGATGTCAAGGAGGCATTTCTTATGAACTAACTAAGTGACTTATTGACTATATTACATCTAACTTAGAGATTACTCTCTTACATACAATAGCTAAAAACCTAAAACAATTACAGTTATTTTTTTTTATTTGTTTATCTTTATGAATTGTACGTTTATCTGGTTTGTATTTCCTTTATTTTCTTGTATATGAATAAAAAGAAAAAAAAAAGTAAAAAACAATTAATAATTGTACTGTAGTTTTTAAGTATGCATTTTAAACAAACAAATTTTAATGTACATTATGTCCGATTGGATTGATCAGTATGATGTGTCTGTGTATTAAGGCAATCCAATATAATGGGACAGCACTGCTGAAAATAAAACATTTCTCTCTCCTGCTACCTTCTACTTAAACACACGGAAGCGTTGATGAACCTTCCTTTTTACAAATCTATTTTATCAAACAATTTGCTTAAAGCCATTGACCGTTAACTTATTATAATTGCTAATTATTAAATATTTTACTATAAACAGTTGAGTTAAATACATACCTACATGTGGGTGTGTGGGTTTAGGTGTGTGTGTTCATAAAGATACAATAAATTTCAGTTCCTTCTCCTTCGTTATCAGAACATCATTGGCAAGGTACCACGCCAGTGTATTCCAGCTCAGCTGATATCTTTATGGCTCATTTGATCTTTCTATTTATCTGATTTATGGGCAGCTAGTATAAAATTATCTGTTCCGATAAGTACTTTATAGGAACGGATGATTCATCATATATTTTTGTTTATTTTCATAGAGCAAAAATGTGTTTTGAATACAAGCTACAATTACTAATTAAAAGAAACAAATTTTATATTCTGTCGTTATCAATAAAATATAACCAAATAACTAGATACTGATCGAACGCAAGTTAATAAACAATTAAAGGATATTTAGGTAAAATAAATGTAAAAATATATTACCTAGTACAAAGTAATATTCTTAAAATTGCTGAAAACAATGAACCACAATTTAATGATCTATAAGTGACAAAAATTGTTATTGTTACCTTTGGGAATGACATAAATTAAATTAAAACGAATTGGTACTGAGAAGAACGAATACTTGTGAAGAGGAGTTTTCTCTAATACTTATTTGTTCATTCACTCCTCTTTTTCTCTGTTTCTGTGATTTACGTCTTGATCTTAGTATTGGACGATTTATGACTTTCAGTGAGTTTTCACACTGCACAGTCGTTAGTGGGTAATTTTAAACGAATACAATACAATAAAAATTTAATATATCACCTGGATAAATTTCGATTCACGAATAATTAGTCAATATTTTACTAACCATTGATAATTAATTCAGTGGGTAAACATTAGCTGTAAAAAAATTGTTTTGTTTTGTTGTAATCTTACTAATATTATAAATGTGAAAGTTTGTATGTTTGTCTCTCTTTCACGCAAAAACTACTAAACGGATTTGGATGAAACTTTACAGTAATATAGGTTATACATCAGAATAACACATAGGCTATAGCAAGCGCGGATATATGAGGGGGCACGTGCCCCCCCGACATTTTTTTAGGTACTGTGGAGAACCCATTATAGCACATAATTAAAGCCAAATCAGGAATTTAGCATCTTGAAATTTGTATGATTTAAGAAAGAAGTTTGGATAATTCCACCCTTATTATAATAAGGGTTCAAAGGTTGTATGGAATCCGTCAGTTTTGAATTTAGGCATCTGAAATTTTGTACGAGTAGCCTATAGTGAAAAAAATTAAATTATTTAAATAATTAAATTATTTATTATTTTAAATTATTGTTAAAAAGCACTGTCAAGAAACTTTATGCGGTTGTCCAAATTCTTTGCGACCGAAGCCGCGGGAAAAAGCTAGGCAAAATCTTACTAATATTATAAATGTGAAAGTTTGTATGTTTGTCTCTCTTTCACGCAAAAACTACTGAACGGATTTATATGAAACTTTACAGTAATATAGGTTATACATCAGAATAACACATAGGCTATAGCAAGCGCGGATATATGAGGGGGCACGTGCTCCCCCCCCCCGATATTTTTTAGGTACTGTGGAGAACCCATTATAGTACATAATTAAAGGCAAATTACATGATCACAGTTGTTAAAATAACAGAAAGAACCTGAGTGAAACTATTTGTTTTGATATCCTACTATTCTTACTAATATTATAAATGTGAAAGTTTGTATGTTTGTCTCTGTATCACGCAAAACCTACTGGACGGATTTAAATAAAACTTTACAGTAATATAGGTTTACCAGAATAGAACATAGGCTATAGCAAGCGCGGATTTGTGGGGGGAGCACGTGCGCCCCGCCCCGCCTGAGAGTTTTTTAGCTACTGTGGAGAATCTATTATAGTACATAATTAAAGGCAAACTTAGCATCTTGAAATTTGCAGATAGGTTCTTTGTATAATTTATGAAAGAAATTCGGCTAATTCCCCCCCAAAGGGTTTCTCCTTTAATTAATGATTAATAATAGTAGGAGTTCAACGATTGTATAGAATCCGTCAGTTTTGAAGTTAGACGTCTGAAATTTTAGATGTAGAGTAACTTATTGTTAAAAAAAAAAATTAAATTATTTATTTAAAATGTTCTTTCACGAAACTTTATGTGGCAGACCAAATTCCATGCGAGCGAAGCCGCGGGCAAAAGCTAGTATTTGTATATATTAATATTTAAATTTAATATTTGTATATATTTTATTGTAACTTTATTTTTTTTTGTAATTTCTTACTGTTGATTATAATCCAGTAACAAATTGTATAGAACAGACAATGTGGATTGTTCAAACATGATTCTATTTTGTATAAGATACACATATTATAAAAAAAAAAAAAAGGATACAATTTATATTTTTTGCGTTTTTAAGCATATAATCCAGAAATTCAATTTCTATCAGCCTATATTTAACCCGGGCTAAGGAATAAGTAATGTGAAGTCGTGAGTGATGTGTAGGTATATATTTTATTGTAACTTTATTTTTTTTTGTAATTTCTTACTGTTGATTATAATCCAGTAACAAATTGTATAGAACAGACAATGTGGATTGTTCAAACATGATTCTATTTTGTATAAGATACACATATTATAAAAAAAAAAAAAAAGAATACAATTTATATTTTTTTGCGTTTTAAATTAGATAATCTAGAAATTCAATTTCTATCAGCATATATTTAACCCGGGCTAAGGAATAAGTAATGTGAAGCCGTGAGTTGGAGGAGACCAAAACTTGGGAGTATTGGAAATGGAAAAGTTGGTAAATCTGTTCCCACAACTACCAACATCTAGAGATAACTGCTTGGCTCAATTTTTTCATTCCTATGGTGTTTGTTTTTTTTACCTGCTTTTGAGCCTAAAAAATATACTTTTCTTTTCCACCAACTGAAAAAACAAACAAAAAAAAACCAAGAATCTATAGTGCTATCTAGAACAAAACATAAAAAAATATTAAATTGGTGTCGAAAGCAGCATTTCAGTTCAAGAATTGAACACACTTTTTTATTTTAACTGGAACAGTTGCATGGGAAGAGTAGCACTTATTAAGAATATATTTATTACTAATTTACATTTATTTTTTTTATAACAAACATCTGGCTACAAAGTCGAGTCAACACATGTACCTACAAGCATTATATGCTCAATGTATTCATATTGTTTTGCAAGAGGGTGGTACTGTAGAAGAAAATAAGACTCGCTTGTTGTTATTTTTTCCGTTATGAAGATTTACTTATTTATATTATTATATTTAAGCCAGAACTTATAAAATTTGGAGTTCTACAATTACATAAAGCTTTGCAAGACCTGTTTCGGAATATCTTCTCTTTTAAATCTATGCCTGAGGAGTGGGAATGTAACATCATCATACCAATTTACAAGAAGGGTAGCTCTCGTGAATGCCAAAACCATAGACCTATATGTCTCTCCCCTGTAGTCTATAAATTTTACTCCTCTATACTAGAAAGGAAACTTAGATCTATCGTTCAAGACAAATATGAGAAGGAAAAAAACAGCTTTTAGACCCCACCGACAAACACAGGACCACATATTCTCGCTGAAGACGATTATTGAGAAGACATGGGATAGAGATGAGAGCTTGGCCTAGCATTCCTGGACATTAAGGCAGCATTTACTCAGCTCCTAGGGATGAAATATGGAAAGTTCTACCCGCTAAAAATGTGCCCTCAGCATTAATACTATAAATGCTATAAAAAGCACGTATCATGACTCCTAAGCTCTAGTCAGAATTAATAGAAGAATGTCTGAGGCTCCCGCCGCGAGAAGAGGTGTTAGACAGGGAGACAGCCTTAGTCCTCTTCTTTTCATCACTTTTATGGACGAAATATTGAAAATCTGCCAGTGGAGGGCAACACGGATGGTCGTGGGATAGTGGAACATGAGAACCATCCTAGCGCAAGTAATGGTTTTGGAGCAAGGAAAATCTACAGCAGGCGGTTACGGAGTGGGCTCCGGAGCTGGAAAGGAAGGGCATGACATCGAATGTTGGAAAAAACAATGTGATGCACAAGAAGAGGAGGTTTTGATTCACTTCAGAGGAGAAAACTTGGAGACAGCGAAGGAGTATACCTACCTAGTAGTGCTCATCAGATATGGTAACATGGACCAAGAGCTCTCAAACAGGATTAAGAAAGCTACACGTAATATCATATGCAACTCAGTGGTGGGGAAAAGGGAATCGGAAAATGGTGTAAAATTACACATCTTTCCATAGTCCATACCCTACCTACCTACCCTTATCTATGGAAGTGAGAGCTGGGTCCGACGGACAAGCACTGGAGTAGGGTCACCGCTGCAATGAAATCAAATACCACCGGAGAATGGCAGGCAAACCAATTAGGGACACAGTTAGGAATGAGAGGATAAGGGGATATCTGAGAGTGCCTGCACTGAGGGAAACAGTGGAGAGGAGACAGTTGGGATGGATTCGTCATATGTGTCCTCGAGGTAGAGCTAGGCAACAATGGATGGACCACATCTCAAAGATTGGTGAAAGGAAGGGGAGAAACATGAATGAGATAAAAGCGCTGGCTGGACATCGAGGGGCTTGGCTGTCTTGGATTGGGGCACCTCCACGCTGAGAGGCACTAAGGAGGAAGATAAAGAAGAGATTAAGACAAATTGTAATAAATATTATAAAAATATTTATGTTTAATCGAAATTGGTGATTTCCTTTTTCGTCTCATAATTAAGCTAACATGGGAATTTTATTGTTCTTTGTTAGTGGGATTCCTAAATTTTGTCTCTCTTGATATAATAAGGGTCTGGTTAACGAGTACCTGGTTGGAGGTCCAGCTTACGTCCAGCTTACGTCTGCTGCAAAATACGACATAACCAAAGATGTTTTACTCCCATTAAATATTCTTAAGGCCTCCCTGCTTGACTGTGAAACCTCGACCACGGGAAAAGAATAATGTGATACCAACTAAAACACCACAGGTGACTCCCCATACTTCCCTTAACCGACTAGAATACTGATGGTCCTATATTATTGTTTCTCCTATTAAATAAGGAGTTAATGAGCGTATGAATGTTGTTTTTTGTAGTTAAATAGTATTGCAATTGAAAACGTATTATGAATAAAGGCCACAATACCGCTAATTGTATTATATTGTTACTTCACAGTTTTATAAGCTTGTTGGCGCCTCCAATAATTATACTACGCCCGTCTGGAAATTATTGGTCAGCTTCCAGCAGAAATCTAATTGTTACCTATTTATTAGTTATACATTTATACCTAAATAGATAAAGATTTGAGAGAAATATTAAGTTGTATTGGCACTATAAAAAAACGTACTACATATAACTTAAAGCAAAAGAGCATATACAACAATACTTTTTGTAGAAAAAAATAGGATAGCATCAATACGTATAATATGAATGCGATATATTAGTTATAAGCTCTAATATTTATTTAATTTAACTGCAGCAGATTTTATGACATAAACCAAAAAGTTTATTTTGAAAGTTATTATTAGTAAATTTTCAAAAGCACAGGGCGAGATTCTAAATCTAATTTAGTTACTCTACGCCGAATAAAGTGAAACTGATCCCACTGCAATTTCTTCCTTACTTACATTAACCAAAAGAAAAAGGCAAATCTCGAAGTAACATCTTTACGTCAAAGCATCAAAAGTATTATTCAACGCCTGTTGGTTATGATAAAAACATGACTTAAAAAAAGGGGGGAAAAAGACGACCCTTCTACCAATACACTGGTTGTACACGGAATAATCTTCTTTGAACAAGGCACAAAAAGAAATATTTAGTATTTTTGTGGATATTTTCTTATATATGCCCTTTCTTATCCCTGCTTTGTAGCGACAGTATATGTTTTCTGTAAATTGAGCGCAAATTTATGTATTTATAATTTTATATATATATATATATATATATATACATATATATATAAAACATATATAGTTACGGAGCAAAATATGTAAAAAAAAGGAAAATAAGGATGAATCAATTCGCCCGGAAACTGATTTAATTCTGACTTTATTGCAATCTTGAACCTCTACTTATAGAATCTAACAGCTGTTAACAATGCCAGCTTGATATTAGCGACTTAGCGATCATCAGTCTTGTCTTACCTTATATATATATATATATATATATATATATATATATATATATTCCTACAGAATTTGAGCATGATAATCACTCTCATATCGGCTTAGAACTGAGTAGTTAGCTTTCTGAGTGGTTGACTTTTTTCTTTGAAAAATGACACATAACACGTACGTTCAGATGTTTTTATTGTTGGAATGTCTTTATAAATGTACAAGCTAAGATGCAGACTAGCTTTTATTTGTTGTTTTGAAAATATTCGTTTCTCTGGTATGAAATCGAACTAAGTGTACCAGTAGGTGCTTATTGGTTCACTTCAGCGCCTTATATATCCAATGGATTTTGAATGGTATTTCAGGTACTTCCATGATTATAAGTGTTTCCTATAACTAAAATTTAAAATATTGTTACTAAATTTAAAATATTGTTACTAAATTTAAAATATTGTTTTAACAAAATTAAGGAAGATTTTAATTGTGATATTTTAAAATTAACAATATTGTAAATAATGGCATGGAAATATAGCCCTTCCTTGGGCGTTTTTTTTTTCTTATTTTTTCTATTCTTTCCGCAGAGTCCCACTTCATGAAGTGCTTCATGTAAGCTGGTGAAGCATAAGAAGCTATTGAAATTGTACTTTTCCCACCGGACGATGGAAATTTGACAGGAGAAGAAAGTGGCGATGAAATTGATTCAGATCTGAACCAATTTCAAACCAAAGTAGACCGGATTGGAACTGTTGAGGAGAAGAAAATGAAGATTCAAGTTGATTGTCCGAACGTCCTAAAAACATACAAATTTTTATGGGCAGAGTAGACAGATTTGATGAGAACCTGGACTCGCAATGTGTTGAATATCGTGGACGAAAATGGTTGTTCCCACTATTTGTATTTGGTCTTGATGCGGCATGCCAAAACACTTGGTATCTCAAACGCCATTCAGGGCCTGAGAGCAAAACAACATATGTGGAATTCAGAAAAAACATTGTTCAGATAATGGGTTCATTACTGAAGAACCCATGGTTAGCCACCAGATATAACGCATATAGTGAATCATGTAACACATAAAAACAGGAACGAGAGTCACCAGCAACGCAGCAAAAGGCACAATGACCAGCAGACAATGCAGAAAGAGAACGAGAAAATTATGCCAACAGTGCAATGCACCAATCCACGTTATTTGCTTTTACGACTTTCATTCATCCATGCAATAATAATAATAATTTTTTATTATTATTATTTAAATTTTTTATAATAATAAGAATTAGAGAACATTTTCAACCTCAAACCCCTGCCAAACTTGGATGCCCATAAGCACCTAGAGGTGCATACTCATGATTTTAGAAAGTATGGCCAAAATTTGCAGGTAAACCATATAAGACACTTAAATTGAGCTTAGAAAATATGAATATATATATATTTTTAAATCAGTACCGAAGACCTTATGGGAACTGACAGGTTAAAAAAACAACGGGGCTAGAGAGGACCATACCGTAATGTAGGATGGTCGCGCTGGTTAATCTATCCATCAAGGATAACGGCGTTGGAGATATTTACTATATATATTACCTTACAGGGATGTTTGCATTTATTTATTATTGTAAATATAATTTATCGAATTCAGAAATTATAAAGGAATAAAGACTTTTTCTTGTCCATCGGTTTTATATGGAGACGGGAAGGGATTAAAACAGCACCGAACTTCATTTTAGAAATGAAGCTGATAAAATGTATTATAAGGATTCGACATAAAAATGTTCAGGGAATCAGATCAAGCTTGAAAATATTTATTGCAAAAACCATACGTATTATAAGGAGGATCTCCGTCAAGAAAAAAAAAGTTTGAATCGTTTATATAAAATATGTAAACTGCAAATTTTAATTAAGCTTTTAAAATAAAATATGTAGTTCTTGTTGATGAATACTAAAAAACGATATATATATATATATATATATATATATATATATATATATATATATATATATATAACTTAACAAGTATTGAGAGGAAAAAGTAAAAAAAAAAAGAAAGGTTAGAAATAAACACATATATACCTTTGGTTTGTTTACATGTAAGCACTGTAGGGTTAAGGTGAATATTGTTGGTCTCCAGGACTTAACTTATATATATATATATATATATATATATATATATATATATATATATATATATGTATTATATGTACATGTAATTATATAATATATAATATATTATTATGTAATTATATATATATATATATATATATATATATATATATATATGTATTATATGTACATGTAATTATATAATATATTATTATGTAATTATATATATATATATATATATATATATATATATATATATTACGTGGAACGTTATATTTATATCTGTGTGTGTCTATTACAAATAATGTTAAATTAAGCTCTGAATAGTTTAATGAAAATAAAATCTTATCGGAAATATACATTTATTATTTACTGCACGTACTACTTACATGTTAAAGTATAGGAAACTTATAAAATTAATCATACCATCATTAATCGAGATTAATATTAATAAACATCTCGTTGATCATACTGCCTTCTGCGGTTTCCGACAACTTGTTCTAGGAGAAAAGCCATTAGTAAAGGGCCGTGGCAAAGTTGGCAATGATTAATACTATTTGTCAAACTTTGTTATTTGTCATTTGTTTTTATCAGGTTATTTAGGTGATTTAGTATCTATAACACATGTGTATAAACTAAACGTTATTGTTACTATTTTTCTTGAAGTATTAAATCTTTATGAGTACTGTCCACTTAATGGTTCAGAGGGCTCCTACTGATTTGATGTAGGAAGCTCTCACAATAGATTTCCTGAATCTTCACTGAGTGATACTGCGGGTGATAGAGATGAAAAAGCACCGGGAAATGAAGAGAAGTAAACAGAAATTGTCAAGTAGGGAGTTTTACAGGAAGAAGAGCAGACAGTGCTATTTGTCCGAATTCGAAATATAAATTCGGCTTGATGTGCGGAAAATATTGGGGAATTTCCTGATACTTCCAGCATAGTATTATCTACGGTTCTCCTCAGGAGTATCTTGTAGAGTTTTAAACTGGATTCTCTCACCACTAAACGAATATTTTTACTCAAACATTTAATTTCTAAATGTTGAATAAATGTAAAGCGAAGCATAATTGTTTTGTTTGGAGTTTCATTATGAGAAAGAAACGTCTGGGAGTTTTAATTTTCAAGACGATTCTGCTCCATGCTATAGTGCTAAATCAAGTTATTTATTAATTTAAAAAATGTATTAGCTGTAAGATACATTTTTTTACTGCCTTTACCATTCTTTTTTTTGATAGATAAATCAGTTTCAAACAGAAAACGAAATCTTCATGCTGCCAAGGTTGGGCAATAGCCCTGATTTAAATCCTATAGAAAACTTGTGAATCATCTTGAAAAACAAATTGATATTGCAAAGTTCAAGCTAAAACAGGCACTCGGCAAGGTTTGAGGTCTCCTCATTAATCCTCGTGACGAAATCATACAAAATTTCCTCTTTGACAAACAGAATCGGCTCAGTTAACTACTAGCTAATGACGGTTCAACGAAATACTAGTTTATATTAATATTTCAATAATTATACTTTTAATGTTTATTCAATTTTTCCAAATAAATTATTATTATTACATAATCAAAGAAAAAGTTCTCTTTATCATTACCATACTAAACATAATCAGGTTATTTATGTTACTATCATGATGGCATAATGAAAATGAAGGTGTTTATTTTAGAAGAAGAAGCACAACAAAAATTTGGTCGAAATCTATGATCCATTAACTGTGACCTCTCCTTGTAATAACAATTTTCCGAGATTACCCTTTATAAATAATCCATTTCATAATGATTGAAGATAAGAACGCGACCTTCGGACGGAACTAATAGAGTTAACCTTAGCTAAACGAATTAGCTAGCCGGGGAAGGGTTAATTTTAGGGACTATATTTAACACAAAGGCCATGTTTAATTATTTATAAGCGACGCTGCCACAATTAATCCCTTCTACACCTTGCCTCGAAGGGCCTTTATAATTCAGTGACTATTGTAGCCTCCCTTTTGTCAATGCTAATTCGACTTAGTCGCAAAACGAAAATGCCATTCATCAGAGGTGTGGCGCTATTTGGCAGCCGCCTCCATCCCGTTGGCTCGGCTGCTCCTGACAGCTCAACTCGGGGTTATACAACGGTTGTACAACTCTGACAATCAGGTATTAGATAACTAGAGGAGTGATTGATGGGTATGCACATTTCATACTCTAATTAACTTTGACATTAATGATAAGATAATAAAATTTAACGATACTTAAAAAAACGGAAGTCCTCGTATTGGGCTTAGCGATGGTCCAGATGATA
This sequence comes from Arma custos, assembly GCA_037127475.1. Taxonomy (NCBI): domain Eukaryota; kingdom Metazoa; phylum Arthropoda; class Insecta; order Hemiptera; family Pentatomidae; genus Arma; species Arma custos. The sequence goes on along the minus strand of CM073760.1, from coordinate 90,469,487 downwards.
CTTTCAGTTACAATAAAACTATTTATCAATAACGAGGAATTAAAACTTTAATAATTAAATTAATTAGGAAATTGGTACCAATATTCTTCTCATTACTAATGGTTTAAAACATTTTTTAATCCATTTAATGCCCTTTCATGCCCCTTAGGCTAACCGGATGATGCCACAGTGGGATTCCTAAATTTTTCCCATCCGATTAATTAGGATAGGGTCGGTAACGAGTACTTACAACGTAAAGGCCCAGGACCTCCATTTTAAGCTCTTCCAAAGGGCGGCATAAAGATTTTTTATTTCGTTTAGAAAATATGAGGATCACCAGCATACAGCATACAGCAGTTTTTGAATAAGAAAAATTTAAGAAATGCATTATAATTATAAATGTCTCAATTGTGAAGGGAGTAGCCCTCCAAAGAAAAACATTAAACGCCACTTGAGTTAGAAGCTGAAAAAAAGGTTCATCAAATTCATGTAAGAAAATAAAAATATTCAGCTTTTCAGGCTGTTTGTATTGAAAAGATATATTTTTCGACAGTTTTCGGCAATTTGAGAAAAAATAACTCATTTTGACACTCACAATAACGGGATAATGTTAATTAAAATTAGAATTGGCATTGGGTATGGACAATGAAATTTTAGACTGACCAAACTTCCTTTTCTACACAAATGTTGAATACAAGAAATGTTTCTTTTATTAAGACCGATACCTGAATTTCGGGTTATTTTTAAGTCCTCTTGAATTTAAGATACAAGTCAAGAAAGCGAATTTTGGAAATTATTTATTTTGGCGCATGTTCAGTTTTATATCATTAAAAAATAACTTTGATTGAAATTTCAAAAGGAAGTATATTATTTGTCATTATACTTTGAAAGATAAAATTATTTAAATAGTTAGTGGATGTGGAATAGATTAAATTGTGAAATAATTAATTTTCTTTTACATTTTATAAGACGAATTTAAAGGCATGGTATTAAAGATTTTTATTTTTATTTTTTTTTGGTCGCTAAATTTGGTAAATGAGTGATATACCTTCATGTGAAATGATAATGGGTTAAATCATGCTTAGGAAGTTCCCTTGACAAGCCTCATCTCCAGTAGTTGAGACTTCACTGGTGACATTAAACCTCTTTGTCTGTTAATGTCCCAAGAAAACCTTTCAATTTCGTCGATGCTACAACAGAGCATATAGCTAATGCCTTTAATGAAAAGGTTCCTGGTTTCACTCAATTAACCTTAGAAGTGTTAATTATTCCAGTCTACTGTAAATTACTCTCTAGGGACTTGACGACATGTCTTATCTCCATTGTTGTTTCAGGACTGAATTTCCTGATTTTGCGTACTTTTCAACATAGATATATAAATACACGATATATAAATACACAATACATAGATATATAAATACACGACGTCCTTGAGCTTCAGACAGAAGATGAAGCCGTCAAATCATCAACAATTTGAGGAAGGTCCTGAGAGCGCTAATACCTGATGGTATCTCTGTCGAGTTCTGAGAAATAAATATTGGTACTCCTCACAATGGCTAGTACTGATTGAAACATGTACATTCTGATGAAAAAATACTAAAAATAACTAGATGTGAGTTAGAAGCCCTCGATTAGCCGCAACCTTATTTCTTGGCCCTTGATATGTTCTTTCAGATGCACTATTCATTTGGTGCATAATTTAGGTCTATGTGGCTATCTGTATGGCCGGTTGTAAATTGAAGACATCATTTTCTTTATTACAGTCGATTGCTAATTTTTTATGGTGGGACGATAATGGTGGTAGCTTAGTCCTGATTCGATATAGTGAGTTAGTGATGGACTAACTAGTAATTAAAAGTTCCAGTTTTCTTTCGTATTCCAGTACGGTTTACTTTTTCGATTAAAATCCTCCTGCTTAGAGAAATATTAATATTACATAAAATAATTTTTATTTTAATTATCTTTACATTATCGTATCTATTCAATAAACATCGTGATACACTATGGATACTAACTCTGCTATGTCGACTTCCCTGGCCACTCTGCATATAACTCCCCTGTTCATGTTACACTTGCCAGTGACTGGATCAGGAGGTGCCAAAGAGATGTAAGGGGGCTCTTCGAGGAAGGTGATCTTGAGATGAAACTTCTCGGGAACTCCCTGGGGCGGAGTGTGCGAATTTCCTGGCCACACGATGTCCTTGATGTCAAGGCCCTCCTTCTCCCATGACTTCCAAACTCCGATCTGAAACACGGAAAGATGTTATGAACATTATTATGCCTTGTTTGAAAGAGATATAGAGTCAGGTTAGTAGTGAAAAACAAGTTTTTAGCCTGTAGAATTTATATTCTTCTATATTTATTATTAAATTTAATGTAAAATTTATATTCTGTAGTCTCATTCGTGCTGAATTCGGGGTCATACTTCATATATATTTATATGTTTTGAAAATAAACTGATTGATGAATTTAAATGTATTAAGAGAATGTTTTTCCTTAAATATTAAATAATCCTAGATATTATAGTTCTTTTTTATGAATGGGTGATTTATAGTTTAATAGCTCTTAACACAAGGTCCGCTCTTCAATACCTATCAGGAGAACAGATAAATCCGTTTATATAGGACAAAATTTGATGCGCTGACTCACAACATGTCATTTGAAGCAATACCTTAAGGTAAATAGGCGTGATTCACTATATTCAATTTAAATATACTGAAATTTACATGTTTTATGTTGTTCAAATTATATTTTTTTAATATAGTCCAAGTCCGAAAAATTATTTTTTTTTGGTTTAGCATTTTAATTCAATTTAGCACCTTTTTAAAAACAACGTTCGAAATCAGTTTTTCCTCTAATTATCTCAGACATTTTATTTGATTTAAATTGAATTGAAATTATGTGTTCTATTAGCTGTCGGACTCGAAAATTGTTTATCTTTTCAGGTGTTATATATTTAATTCTAGCCCTATTTTGCTTTATTTATTTATTTATTTTTTTGTTCAGGAAGTAAAATTTCAACTAGACTCTTCTTTAATGATTCTTCTTTCATATACCTGTATCATTTGTCTATTTTTTTTTTCATAAAAAAAAGTTCTTCGTTCGTTAAATCAATTTTTACGACCCAATTTTATTATTCCACTTTATATATAATACAATAACATAGAGTGATATAAATATAAGGCAATGGAAAATTATAGATCGATTTTGCTTACATTATTTTTGGAAATTTGTGCTCAATCAGTATACTTATTTTTCAATTTTTCTACTTTAACTGATTATCTATCATCATTCCCGACGTAATTTTTTAACCCGACATTTAATCACTATTCGTTAAAATAAAATATTAAATACGGTTAATTATTCCAAACGAAAAATTAAAGTACTTCAGAGGAATTTTTGTTTCGAATCTCCATTTATTTATATAAACAAATATTTACAATATATATATATATATATATATATATATATATATATATATATATATATACAATACATAAATATATATATACGGAAATAATTATAGTACTTTTTCTACCCGGAGGTATTTTAAGCAATACATAGAATGAGTCCGCTGAAGGCGGGTTCTCTAAACCGGCCAAGGCCGCTGATTCTATACATTCAAAGCAGGGAGAGACCGCTTTAAGGGATTAGGTGATAGGAAGAAGAAAGGGGGGAGAGGAAGGAAGAAAGGAAGAAAGGCTTGGACAAGGGAGTCCTCACCCCATCCCTAGGCCAATGAGAGCACGTCGACCAAGGGGACACTGCCTTGCCACCTCCCAGGTCTGGGAGGGGGAACTATGTCTCTAAAGATTGGGTTGCTACACGCCTTCAGCCCATCAAAAAATTTGATGTGCCTCCGGCTAATGTAGTTCGGTATAGACGGGAGTTTCAGCTCCTCATAGATTTTAGTATTACGCGCCCTTTGGAGCGACGTGCCTTTAACTATACGCCTAAGGATGGAGTTCTGGAACTGCTGTAGACTTTTTAGTGTGGTTTTGTAAATATGTTTAAGGAGCGGCGCACCATGGAGCAGCGTTGGTCTAATAATCGACTTATAAATTTGGCATTTAAGCCGTAACGACAGTTGGGGCGAAGTGAGGAGGTGGTAGAGCCTATTGGACTTTTGTCGGGCCAGTTTCAGCCTCCCCCTGACGTGACTCGAGAAGGTAAAATGCCTATCAAGAGTGACGCCAAGGTAGAGGATAGAGTTAGATACACGACGATCTTCATCTTCAATTGTGAAGGTCGTCGGGAGGCGCTTTTTGCCTTCCTGAAATGACATCACGATGGCATCCGTCTTAGACGGATTCACCCTGATGCCATTCATCTTTAAATCATCAATAATTGACACCGACGCCTTTTGTGCCTTTTTAAGGGCATGACGGGCGTTGGCACTTGAAGCATAAATCCCTATGTCGTCCGCATAGGCCGCTACTACCGCTCCTTCATGCTTAACCGAGACCACGGGTGCTGTGAATATCACAAACAACAGTGGCCCCAGTACAGACCCTTGTGGTACTCCACAGGTGGTGTTGCTAGAAGTCGAGTAGCTTTCCCCGACTCGCACGACGAAGGATCTTCGGCTAAGATAGCTTCGGATTAAACGGCATAACGAGCCTGGGAAGTTAAACTCTTCCAAGCGTCGGAGTAACAGTGTGTGAGACACACTGTCAAAGGCTTGAGTGCAATCAAGGGATATAAAGGCCGTGGCTTTGTTCATGTTCATCTGCTCTATGGTGTGCGCTTGGAGCTTTGCCAGGTGATGGTCACAGGAAACACCTCTAAGGAAACCAGTCTGTTCTGGGGGGATAATGTTTTCCTCTCTACAGTGGGTCAGCAAATGGTGGTGGACAAGTCTCTCGAAAATTTTACTCATATGAGAGAGCAAGCTGATCGGCCGGTAGTGATCAGGTAGTTTACCAGACTTCCCCGGCTTAAGTAGTGGTACTACAACGGCTTTTTTCCATGCTTCAGGAAAGTATGAGATTCTCATACAGGTGTTGAAGATGTTCAATAGGAAGGCTTTACCTTTTCTAGGGAGCATCTTCAACATGACATAAGGGATGTTGTCTAGCCCAGAGGATTTTTTACCTTTTGTGCGCCGTAGTACCGATTCAAGACCTTTGAAGGTGGAAAAAATGGGTTTCTCATTGGGGCAGGGAAGTGGTCCCTCAGGGATTGGTGGAGCATTTACCAGCCGAGCAGCATCACTCGCCTCGTATGCCTTCGCCAAACGTTCAGCCTGTTCCCCCGGCGTCATCAGTTCGTCTCCGGAAGTCAGGTGCACTGTTCTTTTTTTAGTTACGTAGGTTTTGACGAGTCGCCAGAACTTGCGGTGGTCATCATGAGTCCTAAGTAACTGTTCGTGCCAGAGGGAAGTTTTCCAGACTCGCATGAGGCTGGCTATCTGCCGGGTCATCGCATTGATGGCCGGTTTTAACTCATAGTCATGAGAGCGCTGGAAAATGTTCCTCAGATGATTACGTTGGCCAATGAGGGCAAGAATGTGCTTTGGAGGTTTCCTGATGGCGTTGGGTTGCGGACTAAACTTCGGGATATGCTGGTTTGCTGAGTCCAGTATGGTAGTGGTGATGACTTGCACCGCCCTATCCACCTCTGCCTCTGTACTCAGACGATCGATCACGGGGAGATTTTCCTCAATGCTAGCCCTGAATCCTTTCCAGTCGGCCTTGTTTAAGAGGTACTTGCTAGCAGTCGGGGCTGCGGGGTTACCTCCGAAAATATATGCAATCGGCCGATGATCTGACGGACCGAATGGGAGCGCTATACAGCCCGTTATGGTGTGCAGATCCCTGGTTAGGAGGAGGTCTAGAGTTGAGGTATATCCGGGTAGAGAATCATGCCGGAAGGTATGAACCCCGGGGTGGTAGGCGACTAGTCCAGTCTTGGTAATGTACGTCCCTAGTGGGTCATGGTTGATACATAGCCAGGCAGGGTGTTTGGCATTGAAGTCACCAAGGACTATATAGCGACTGACTGACTGGGCGTGTTGCAACAACGATCTCACAGCTTTATGAACAGCTCTCGGCCTCCTATAGACGCAGCTGAACGTGAAACGGGTCTTGAACCGCACGTCAACAGTGACTATATGAGTGCCAGCAGTTGAACACACTGGACTAGAAACCCTTCAGAGGAAATATGCTTGAAGTGTAGGAATTTAATCCCAGTCATGCTATATTACTGAGAATGAAACGCAGTCGATATAATGCTTTTAAACTGTGCCTTGATTTAAAGAAATTAATTAAAATTGTTACATATTTTTTATAGTTTTTATTAAAGGTGGTATATATATTATGTGTTACACCTGGTTTGATACAAGGTATACAGGAAAAATCTGACAGACTTGGTCATCTTATTTATAAAGGATTTTTCTTCTTATGCCTTTTATTATTTATAAAACGTAAAATAATTTTTAAAAAATAGTAATAGGTACTAAGCAATTGAATTATTGGTAAAGGCAGATTCTTCTCTTAGTTCTTAACCTGATAAGGGTCTTGAATCCACACCGAATCCGAACTGACTCAGGAAAACAATTTCATTCCAGGCAAACATTACTTTGGCCGATAAATAAAATCTCTTCATGTTCCCGGCAATCAGTTTAAGTTGGATTTATTTACTGAAGTTAAGTAAAATATCGTGGGATCCGCGTTGTTCGTAAGTTAATAAAAAATATAGAGCAATATCTCATAACCTGCTCTGAGAGTAAGCCAGCACTCTTGGGATGAAAACACCATGAATAACGCATGAGCGAGCTTCGTCAAGATTTCCAAAGATCCACACCAAAGTTCAAGCGTCCGCATGTAATCAATTTATCCCCAACATCGTCAAACACAGGAAATCAACTTTAGGATTTTTTTTCTTTTGGCTTACATGGCGAGATTCATGATCGATTTTTCTTGATTTAATAAAAAAATATATATTTTCAAATCATCGGGCGATTTAATCAAATTAAGATATTTGAGGTCGGGCGTTTTTTGCTGGCCCATAATGGCCGGAGCGGGCAATTTATTGAAAAAATGAGCCTTAATTTTATTGTTAAAAGAATCACCATTTATTTAAGAAGGACTTGATTTTTTTTTTTTTATTATCTTAACGTAGAAAGTACTTTAAGAGCGGAGTGGCTCAGTGGTAGAGCACTGAGTTGCCAGGCCGATAATCTTGATCCTATTCCCGCTGCCGGCAAGACTTCTATTTAGCGTGTTAGCATCCGGAGATGGACCTGACGGGATCTAGGGCCCTTCTGGAGCTCACCCACCCTCTATAATATGAGTACCTAGTATAAGGGGGAAAATCTTGATCGCGGTTGAGCACAAACGTCGTCCATGAAACAGTATAGTTTTTACCATGTACTGAACCCCCAGAACCGTTCACGGATTTTAGTGGTACAGATTAAAAAGAAAGTATTATTCATCGTTATTATTAAAAATTAAAGGAACTTTACCAATAAACTATTGTTTAGTGTATGTTTTTGCTTCGTAATGCTATGTTTGAGAAAGGGCAACTGAGAAGAATTGTGAAATCAAGTCGTCCGGGAGAATCCACGTTGCAGCTAGACGTGGCCGAATGGTACATAGCTAATAGACAAACTAATTAGTTCATCTCAGAAAGTTCTTTGTATATCTAATATATTTTAGTATCACCTACCAGTCAAGTCTACTGATTATTAATTTCATGTAATAAATAAAATATCTTAAGATTTAAAATTGAATATTTGTATATAATGTATACCAAGTTCTATGGATACTAAAATAATTCCAATCAGAGTTAGTATCTAAATCACGGTAAAGGAAGAAAAAAAATAGACTGATAAGTTTACATACACTTTTTCTTTTAACAGCGTAATTGAAAGGGGTTCGTTATTGAGGCAGAGATTGAAGAAAGTATTTCCAATAGATCCGACGGGAGCCGATGGGAAGGAAAAAAAACAATCTGGATACGTAAGGCAGAACGGAGAGGGCGGATTATATTTGACTAAGGTTGAGAGGTTGAAAGCTCCGCCTTCCTGTTTGCGCTCTCCAATCTCTGTTTGCATGCACAAATTGATTTAAAGGCGCCCATGTTAACAGATAACTGTGGAGCATCGGAATAATTCATTTTCGGGAATAGGACATTTATACTTTTATCTTTTTAATCATATTTTGAGAAATGTTTGAGGAAAATCGGAAATCTGGATGATTCCAAGCAATGGAGTGATTTGTTCATCCAGGTACGTGAGTTTAAAACTTACGATATCAATGTCTCCTGACATCTTTTTAGCCACACTAAATAAAAATTAATTCATAAAATCATTTACTCAATTAGTTTGGTCAGATCTATAAATGTATTTTGTAAAGGTGTTCATATTTTAAGTGCAAGAAAACATTTAAGGAACAGTATAACTGAAGACTATGAAAGAAAATGAATTACAATTTTAAATATTTTTTAAAAAGAAGAGGATGTAACATAGATTTTTATATTTTTTATTGTTTTAGGTTCAACTTGTTAAGGAATTCAGTGTGTATTTTATTATTAAATCGGTATAAATTTCTACATCTTTCATTTCTTTTATAAATCGGTATACATTTCTAATTCTTTCATTTTAGACTATATGTTCACTCACTGACGATTGGGCGCTGCAGTTCAAGCAGGGGCCCTGGCTTTGCCATCATTCCTCGTTGTCTGTAGCGAAACTCCTCCAATTTCTTGCCCCAACCCTTCTCAAATCTTGTTCCAATCATCCATCCTCAGACGCCTGAGTCTGCCCCTTTTTCTTTCTCTCCCGGTACACCATTTAACATCATTTTAGGCATCCTGTAGGGCTCCATTCTTTCCACGTGCCCTAACCATCTTAGGTATCTGACCGGCTTAATAGAGGATACACACTAACTAATATACACTAAACAAAAGATACCTGGCTCATCATACAGTTCCATGAAGTCTCATTATTTGCATGGGCTCTTCTTTGACAGGTCCAAAGATTTTTCTCAGGACTCCTCTCACCCAAACCAGAAGAGATTCTCTATTTTCCATGGTCTGAGTCTGTGTTCCACTGCCGTAAATTACTACTGGCAGAACTATTATTTTATTTAACAAAGCTATATGTTAAAATATTAAATACAAATGAATTCATCTCCTAATCAAAAACAACCATTCAGCTTGCGCCTGCCTTGCTCTATCTTTTTGTTCTGGAGGTGGATTTTTTGGAGCCATCTATAATCACCTAGGGCTAGAATTAGTACAAAATGGCCTACTACTATTGAGCTGAGATCAGACATGTGCTCAACGTATATCTAAGTTGATTTCCACAACGCCATGGAGTAGAAAACACAGCAGAAAGCCAGCTGAGTAAGGAGACACCCAGCAACAACAAAGAATATAGCAATACCAACATTTCATTCACAGGTGTCTCAAAATCAGTAATTACTATTAACATTTTACTATCTTTATAAGCTTAATTTTCATTAATAGTATTTGTGATGATTACACTAGTATATAGTCCATTATACTAGAGCGGTAATGTACCACATCCCATAAAAAGGGATGGCATATTTCTATTTTGAACACATTCATATTAAACAATTCCAAGGACCATTCTACATATTTGTTTTTATTCTTAAAAAGGACTATCGCGACAGCCAAAATTAAGGCGTAAAGTTGGGTAAATGAAAATCAGAATATTCAATATCATATAATACAAATAAGATGTAGATTTCTTCACAGTATAACGTCCGAACTTGGACATTAGAGATTTGATGGAGCTCAATGAATATGGTAATCTTGATTAGAAATATTGGAGAGATTGTCGTCGAAACTTAAAATGCATCGACTTTTTATTTATTTTATTAAATTATATTTATTATTTGTATTTTTGTTTACAGTTTGGGAAGGATCCTATCGAATCTGGAGACTTTTCTTGAGTTCACTTAGCCTCTTTAAAGTGATATTGACCAAATTTACACTATCCCGTTACAATAGATATTTTTAGAAATTGTCTCTAACGTGTACTGGACCCTAGAACCTGTATGGGTTAAAGTGACAGAGTTTTTTTTTAATTTAATGTAGGTATTATTCATAGGTTTATTTTTAATAATTCGATTTTTATTCAGGTGAGAAAATAAAGAAACATGCGTGAGTCGAAGATAATTTTTTTTTATCAGAAGTTTGCTTCTAGGAATCCTAACAGATGTTTAAATAAAATACCAATAGCGGAGCAAGGGGATAACAGAAGTTCCGTTGGGAGTGAAATATACATATATATGGGAAGCGAGGGGTTGGGGTGTTGGGTGGGGGTGTCGGGGAGTACAGCACTCAACGGCCAGCCGTCACACACAGGCGCCCCATCAACACTCCCTTATATCTCCCATTCTTAGCTCCTGTCTCTTCTTATTTACATACAACACTCCAATATAAACTTCCTGTATTCTGATTGACAATATACCAGAATTAACTGGAGATTATAAAAGTTAATATAAATATATAATAGTTTGTAACGTAGATTATGATTAAAGTAAGAAAAAAAAATATTAAGATATGGTCTAAAAAAGTGAAGACTATCTAAGAAAATCGAAAGATTTTGAAAATTTATTATGACTTCCTGTCCTTCTGTATAGTTTGGTAACATGCCACTTATACCTGTATAACTACACCTTGGCAAACGTTTAGCTTGGAATCTTCATACTAGACTGTAACGACAAGAAACAGCTCGCCATTTCAGGCTACTTCAACATTTACTAGATAAATGCTCTAAACTCCCAATTAATTACAAAAGACTCATATACATGACAATCATTAGACCCATCTGGACTTACGGAGTAGAGCTTTGGGGCCCCACTAAGCCATCGAATTGATCACATATTTAATCCTTACAGCCCGAAAGGAATTAATACTAATACTAAACGAATTAATACCCTAGTTTGTTACGAAAAAATTAATTCATAAAGACCTTAATGTCTCATTTGTTACTGATTTGTCTCGAATCCGATATCAATCTTTTCATGACAAACGTTATTCCCACTCGTTTCACACCTAGCAAGCTATTCATTTCCTGATAAGCCTCCAAGGCGTCTGAAAAGAAGATGACTTCGTGAACTTCTAAGTTGAATTTGTTATTCGAGTACTATCTTTATCCATGCCACTGTGCATCATTCCTGTCATTTACATGTTGTATTATTGCTGTAATATAGTTGTAAATTTCAATGAATAAAATAATTTTTTTTTAGATTAGTTTATTGATATTTACAACTGTAATAATATTACAACTAGTAAATCTGCTAACATGAACAAATGACATGAAAAAAAAACACTTGTGGAGAAACTACCCATCGGTAGTACTCCAATAAAGTTCTATAGTAGAAGGTCTCGAGGCTATTTTCTTTTGGGCCAGGGTTCTCTCCCTTCTTAGTCCTACTCTTAGTATGTGTTCTTGATCCAAGATTGGGCGGCCTCAGGGCATTCTGCCCAGTTGTCGAACTATCATTACCTTCCTTGGTTGCTGTTCATCGTCCATGCAACTAGTATGCCCTAAACAGTTCTATTTTCAATGGAATTCCTTAGTTTGGGTACTAATTGTATGCTTTTATTGTTATTCCAAACACAGTTCATCATCCATCTTTTACTGACTACTCTGCCAAGATACTTTATTTCTATACTTCTAATCCAGCACTTGTTAGTGGAGCATGGAATTTACCCATGGAATCTCCTCCTGTCGTATAAGGCGATTAAAGGTCTGTTTTCCCGAAAGGGTCTCTCCAGTCGGGTTAATAACCCCGCCGGAATAAAACTGATTCAAAGAAATCAAAATATCCTCGTAAGCGGACTGTCTCAAAATTCATAAGCAGGAAATAATAATTAAATGAATGAGATTGAATGTAAAAATAGTTGAAAAAGTAAGGATACAAGAGATACCATAGTATTTATTAATTTACAAGTAAAGTAATATTATGATAATTAATTTTGTTTCAAATGAAAAAAAATCTTATGAACGAAATAGTTGAATTAAAAAAAAAAATTGAGTTGGTACTTCTAATGTGTACAATCGTTAAAAATTAATTATTGCCTTTGGGAACGAGATGTTTAATAAAGAAATAATGACAGAAATTACGCATAATTGTAATTTTGAAAGATCCAATTTCAGCCCCGACAAAGGAAGATAACTCATGTGTCTGAAGAGCTTAAGATAAAGAGGAAGGAACAATTCATGAGCCTCTTTAGTTTGGATTTTGACACAAAAGAGACACAGCCAAACAACCTGTGTCAAAGCGAGAGGAAATGAGAGATGTTAAAAGCCCTAGTGTAAGAACAAGGGACGAATTTAAAGAACAATTCCTTTTTTGCGAATATTAATCTGCCATTGTTTTGAACCAGGAATCATATCTCCATTATATAAATAAAGATAATAAATAAACTATTTTAGGTGCTAAAGATATGATTGGCTATATTTTAAAATCCATAACTTATATTTCGAGGATTGACTGAGACGAAAGAACTATGCATCTACTCGCGTTTTATGTAAATAAAAATTTGTTGAGATGCATGATTTGTTTGTTCTAAAATATTTTCGGCAATAATGGAATAATGGAAAATGTTTCTCACTTTTAAAAATATTCTTTACAAAAAGTATTTTAAAAAAATGTTTTTAAAGATTAAAAATAACAGGTAATTTTATAAATTCATTTACCGTTGGAAGTTAAGTTGTAAGACAGATTATGATTTATTTAGTAATCGGGTGAAATCGGCAAATTTAGACGTGATTTGATAGAATAATGTCACTTTCCTTGAATTGTAGTAATAATTAAGCATACGTAATAGCAATAATCAATACATAAGGGTATTAAACAAAACTGGTCAATTAACTTATAATTTCTGATAATTCAAAAGGACTACTAATGACAACGTCTTTTCAACTGTCTTCTCATTGTCTTTGCTCAGTGCTTCTTTGTACTTAGCCTGAGTTGCTCCTATCTTTTCTCCCCCATTTCTATCCCTGCGCGAGGTTTGGTTTTTCCTGGAAAGTCCGGTAGATTTAATCTTGGGCCGGCTGCATTCATTAGAATCTTCACAAGTAATTTCGATCGCCTGTAAGTATTTTTCTACCTCTTCACACCAGACTGGTTTGGTCAAATTTTCTAAAACTTCGTTCATACAATGAAATTCTGTTTTTCCACGTTGGATTATTAAATAAGTCAATAATCGTGAATACCACTTTGAATATTTGCACCTATTTTAATAAATTCAGGTATTCATGAACTTAGGAAGATTTTTTGGTACTTGTGTCTTAACGCAACCCTGGTTATTTTTGCCTACTTCTTCGCATGCGCGAGCAGTTACATTTTGTAACAGTTACATTTCTAACAGTTACCTTCTATTTATTGGGGTTAAAAAATTATCAACAATTAGAAATCAAAAGAATTTATCGAAAAATGGAATATAATAATAATAAATAATTAATTTAACTAATTATTAAATAAGATAATTTATTGAAAATGGAATATAATAATAATAAATAATTAATTTAACTAATTATTAAATAAGATAATTTATTGAAAATGGAATATAATAATAATAATGAATAATTAATTTAACAACAGTGAACAATTAAGAAATAAAAGCAATGAAAAATCACAATAATGACAAATTATTTTCAAAAAAATTAAAAATGTAATATATCATGAACAATTAATTAAATTCCAATAATTCAAAAATTCATGGCAATTGCTACATTTTCTTGATTTTAATAAAATATTTCGCTCCTGCAAAAAAATAATAGCTTGTTTTTCTGTTGTCGGCAAATCCCAAAATATGCATTTTACACTAAATAAATAAATAATTAAAATAATAACAAAGAAAAATCTATAACAAACTAGCAAACAAACAATAAACAACAAATAACAAACAATCAGCAATAATCAAAACTCAGTGAGCAAGAAGAAACATAGAACAAATCAGCTGTTAGAAATATAACTGTTTCAAAATGTAACTGTTCGCGCATGCGAAGAAGTAGGCAAACATAACCAGGGCTGCGTTAAGACACAAGTACGGATTTTTTTTTTATAGCTTTAAATTCGTCAAACAATAATTATGTTTTGTTCACAAGATTTCTTAATATATATTATTATTATTTAATTTTCATTTGCGCCTGCGCAATTGCGCATCCTGCAAATTTGATTGAAGAGTCTTTCTCCTTCGCTTTTCTCTATGATCATCCAGTTATTTTGGAAAAAAAAAAATATGTCAATTGTTGTGTAGGTCTCGTGGCCAATGTCTTTTTAATATTTTTTTATCAAGTCCAGGTAACAGGGAGTAGGAAAGCGGAAGAACGAGTGGGTTTGGGTGATATTGTGTCGATGAGTGGAAAGTTATATATTTGTTATGAATATATGATTTTATAGTGGGAATGTTCATGTCGTTGTGTATAGTGGGATTCGAAACATACCATGGTGCATTAATAATTTTTCAGAGAATTTTGGATTGTGTTGTTTGTATCTTGTGTATGTGAACTTTTTTTGCTGAACCCCAAAGTTCTGCTCCATATGTCCAAATAGGTTTTAGTATACCGTTATAGATAAGTCGTTTATTCCTCAAGTCAAGTGAAGATCTGTAGTCCAGAAGATGTGATAGTTGTTTGTACCGTCTAGTCAGTTCTTGTCTTTTTAATTTTGTATGTACGTTCCATGTAAGTCTTCCAAGTATAGTCCAAGGTAACGTACATAATTTTTGGAAGGAACTTCGTCGTTGTCAATTTTGACTGCTGGACACGAAGCTTTGCCTAGAGAGAAGCTTACATGGCTCAATTTTGAGGCGTTTATTTTGATTTTCCATTTATAGAACCACTTTTCCAAATTAAAATAGATTTTGAAGAGCTATAGATGCTAAAATATGCTAGCTTTGGGTCTGTGTGAGAACAAATAATGGCTGTATCGTCTGCGAAGGTATAGATGTTGGTACAAGAGTGCTCTGGAATATCAGAGGTGTATACAGAATAGAGAATGGGGCTTAAAACACTGCCTTGCGGTACACCCCTGTATTGAGGGATGAAGAAGGAAATTGGAGAGTCAACGGAAGTACAGAAGAATCTGTCTTGGAAATTAGATTGAAGAATTAAAAAGTAAGTAGGAGGTAAGTGAGGTTTTATTTTCCAGAGAAGACCATTGTGCCAGACACTATCAAATGCTTTTTCAATGTCAAGAAAAATCGCAGAGCAATATTCTTCTTTCTCAAAAGCGATAGATATTGCATCCATGATACAATGACACTGTTGTACAGTGGAGTGATAAGAACGAAAGCCAAATTGGTGGTTCGGTATCACTCCGCTATTTTCGAGGATAGGCTTTATGCGATTAAGGAAGAGTTTTTCAAATAATTTAGACATTATAGGGAGGAGTGCAAACGGACGATAAGATGAAGGATTACTGACAGGTTTAGAAGGCTTAGGTATCATTTTAATTGTGGAAAGTTTCCAAAGGATTTCTTAATCAGATTAAGAATATAAATGATGATCTATGTTCATTTCTTGTTTCATGTTTATATATTTCCTGTTTAAAACCGTAACTCCAAAGGAAGGTTCTGTTCTAACTAGTTCATTTCCAAATGAACGCTGTTTGCGAAAAGTATGAAAAATCAGCTTCTAAAAAATACAACAAAAAAAAAAAGGAAATACCTCAATATCCAGAATAATTTGTTTGTTGCAATAAATGCAGCAAACTAGAGTAAAACGGTTTATGAAGCTTTTAATAAAGATGAGACAGATCAGTAATTACAGACTACACTCCAGTGGTGGGAGTCAGTGGGGTTAAATGAGGAAAATAAACTTTTGAAACTGCCTAGGAGCAATTTATTCCTTTTGTCCGATGAAAAAGTTTCGATGTTCCATTGAAAAGAGCTAAAAGGATCTCTTTTTAAAAGGGACGATTGACAGAGGAGACTCGGAGAAGACCACTTACCCAGGCCGCCGAGGGGAGAAGATCCCGATCTCTTAACTTATGCCCTGTTGAATGCTTTACAGATTGACTTCACTAAATCAGACTTCTTTTTAGGTAGGTTCTTTGGTCAATATAAATAAGAACAAGGCAATCATTCATCCTTCATATCTCTGACATTCAAAAATTTCAACTTGAGTCATCCAACGAGGACTTTGGAAAGCATTACTGATGTGAGCCGCATTTCACCAGGATGGTTGATGGGTTAGTATCATTTATGGTAGTGGCAATAAACGATTTTTTTAATTCCCAAAAATTAATTAAATCAATTTTCAATAAATCGGCATGAATTTAATAAGACATCTGTTTAGGCGTGATTAGACTGAATAAATTTTGATAGAAGCAAATAGAAGTACTGTGATATATCAAATAGAATGTGTGTGATATATCAAAAAGTGGTATTTCCGATTTTTTAAAAATATTGTTTTTTCATATTGAGGGTTACTCCTAGTCCACTTAACGTTAGCATACTAACCCTAATTGTAGATATATGACTATCCATTTAATTTTACAACTTGTTGTTTGAATTTATTTATTCTGTGGTCCACAGTTTATTTTTTTTTCCAGCATAGCGTTAGCAAGAAAAACAATAAATTTCATGTCTTTATACCAGCATTTTAAATAGTACTTCGATTCAGTATCTCTTTTTCACAATAATACAATATATGTATTATAAAATAATTTAATATCTTCGGCACTGGTCCGAGTTTTTTTCATTGAACACCCAAGAGGTCAAAGGGCAGGGGGATAATTCTAAGAATACTAAAGGTGGTGTCTCCGTTACGGTCCGTACCGCTTTACAGAGGCAAATGAAACATTCCATTACCAAAACAAATCCAGCTAGTGAGCACCATCATTAGTACTTTGATCCAAATATACCCCATAACCCTTAATATCCTCAAAACCCTCTTAAAATGTACCCTGTTCAGTAAAAGAGATGTATATATGTACGTATATAAATTTTCACTAATACACATTACAGTTTTAAGTTAGTTTCAGGTGAATCTACGTTTTCTAGAGGCTTGGGGAAAAAATTACCAAAAATGTTATCTACAATAGAGATTATTACAATTAATAGAGTTCATACCAAGACATACATTTTGTCGAAAGTGATGCTACATAAATTGAAGTGTATGTATTGGAAGAATGAGATAGATTTGATTGAAAATGTTACGACTAAATTCATATTGAATATGAATATAATTTGAATTGACGATCTTGAGCATCGTCTTATGTTGTAACTTTGAACGGGCTTTATCCTGATCCTTCTTGTCTGATTACTGGCAAACAATGCTAATCCACTAACGATCATCTGTCAGGACCGTAGTCAAACTCTTCGACTCAGGGCGGCAACTGACTTAAACTGGATTGAATCGCCCCTCTGTCAATGAAGCGGATATGGTCCAAGTTAAATTGAATTCCCTCAACGACTGCGACTATTGACTGTTCTGGAAGAGGGTGTGTCACTCCTCTTCGGCTGACTTAGTTGAGGAAGCCGTGTACTCTGTCTTCCTGCATCTCGCAAGGGTTTTAATACGGAAGCCATTGGAGCACATCCACAGCAATAGTCAATAGGCGTGGAACTGGTTTGTTAGAAATATCTGGGATGACTTAATCAAAATTTTGTAAGATCGATTACTTGTAGAAGTGAGGGGCGGTACAGTTATAACTACAAAATGAAATCGATTTCCATTTTTCCAAACAAATATGGACTAAGATAATTAAAGACCAAAGGTAAAAATCGCACCATAAACGGTTTCTAAATGGCAGGGAACATCATAATCTCAACAAAATTTATATCTCTATAAATTTCGCAAAGAAACATATTCATACGGTATAGTCATATTGAGCAATGCACTGGAACTTATTTTTTCATCAATTATGGTATGCATGAGTATGAGAGAAATAAAACCTCTAAATTTCGCCACTATTTATTTTAATATTTATTAACTGAAACTCAATTTATTCTATCGATGCTCCTTATTCCTGACGTCCTTCCAGAAGTATGCCTTTTTTTAAAAAAAAAACAGCAATATTTTGAGGACTGAAAATGAGTTTTTTATGTTATTCTGAAAATATTTATGCATATAAAAGGCAATTTTGGGAAAGTAAAAGAAAAAAAATCTGGACTATCTGGGTTAACTGAAACTCAAGACCCTGAAAACTTATGAAAATATTAATGTCATCCGCAAACTACGGTCATTCCAAAACGAAAGAATACACCACGATTCGAAATTAGCTTGACTGTATTTACATAATAAATTCATGAATTTACGAAAATAGTACTCGCGTTGGGGTATTTAACTAAATCACGACAAATCACAACACACAACTTTCCCATCTCGACGAGACATGTGTACATACCAGCCTATATTAACGTGCGAACACCAAATTACTCAGAAACAGAGCGTGACCTGGGACTGATATTCGACCAAGAAAGATCTGCGGACTAAATTGCAACATAAAAAGAAAACGGTCCGGGTAGAGGTCACTGAATGAAATTCTCAAGTAATTTCAGAAGATATTACTACCCGGACCAATTTCTTCAACATAAATTATCATAGGTCAACAATTATTATCAATATAAATAAAAAGAAAACCTTAAACGAACTACTGAAATTACTCTACGTCTTTATACTTAATCGTGATAACAGATCTACAGATATTTGACCAATTCGAACAAACGTCTCAATCGATTTATTGCAACCTATAAAAAGACCTATGCAAATCCTAAAATCTTTTCCATCTAAAATTTTAAGCGTAGTAGCAGAAGCTCGCTGGTACCTAATGGCATATATATATATATGTTCCATAAATTCCCGTTTTCATAGACATTACATTGGACTGATATATGACTTCAACTAATAACTTCATTAGGATAAGACTAAATAGAATTACATTAGATCACAATAGTAGAGTGCCTGTTTGGGTTCTATCGTTGTGGATGCCTAAAATGTCATGAATGCCCTTTAATGTCTCAATTGAGTACTAATACTCTTCTCACACGTGCTATAAGCATTTGATTACAATATACAAATATAACTTTTTCAGGTCTTTGAGGTTCAGTCAATTAATATAAAACTATATTTTTTCAAAATTATCAGATTTTATTGTTCTCGGATTTATGCCAAATCGGAAGAAAAAATAAGTTGCACTACATCTTTCGATTTACCTGTACCAAATAAACCCGTTTCTCGCAAATATTACTCTTTCCTTTGTAAATAAAATCTGAAGGTACTTATTTGCGAACAGTTTTGTATGAACGTCACTTAATCCTGTAAATATGTTTAGATAAATGTTTGCGGGAACTAAAAGTCACCACTTATAGAAATGAATTTTCGTAAGTAATAATGGATACATTATTATTATTAACATTATTTTTAAAATATTCTTTGAGTCAAATTAGTGAGCTACGCCTGGTATTTATTTATAATGTTAGTTTTTAATAAATATTTCATAGTATAAGACCAAAAACGTTGATATATTTTGAAAGAGAACTGAACGAAAGACCTTATGATGTGGAAGCATATCTGCGCTTGATAGATAATCATGGATGGATGAAATATGAAGCTGAGAGAAACGAGTGGATAAGGGTAATATAAGAAAAATCTTTTTGTTATTTCCATAAAACTAAGAACAGTCTCAATAGGAATATTTAAATAAAGAAAATATATATGTATATATATTTTCTAAATTTATAAACAATGAAAAGCTGTTATTATTGTACATGGCCGTTTTTTAAAACAATAAACAATAATACTACGCAAATTTTAAGACTTTTAAGACTGAACCAGAGTGGCTCCTATATAAAGCCGAGGGTTAGCTGGTCACCTTCAGTCTCAATTAAGCCTTGAGGAAGTCAGCAGCATGCCTGGCGAAACGTTGGCAGAAAATTTACCGACACGGTCTAAACCAAATTAAACAACTGAAATTGTTAGTATAATTTTGTAATTGTTGTAATTCATTCCAAAGTTTATAACTATACGGCAGTATCAGATATATACATCAAATAAAGTAAAAGCGATATTAATTTATAATTTGTTATTTAAATTCAATCAGTAAAACTTTAATGGTTACAGAAAATCTACATTATGAACAATAATTGAATGTTAAGATTGAAAGGAGATGGTTTCTTCGATGTAACTTACTGTCATATTAAATAACAGAAAGAACTGAAGAGAAAAAGGGGAAAAGAAATGGGCTCCAATCTCAGCAGAAGGTCTGTAAATTTTCTTAAGATTTCTCTTGGTAGGAGTTGGTCCCAATCCCCCAAAAGAGCATCTAGTCTCACTAAAGTGAGTGCTATCGTGGAATTGATGGAAATAAGGTTTCAACAGCTTCAGTTTCTCAGTTTCCTTTTTACTATATGTTTCGACAATACACCCTGCTCCAATACTAGAGAATATTAAATAATATTTAGTAAAGAATAATATTTTTATAAAAATCTCTAACTAATTCTTAATTAAGGAAATTGGATCTTAATCATTCATCTTGTGGTCGTAGTTTACTTTTAATTAAAATAGCAGATAGGAAAATTGTTCCTATATCATATCAAGCAATTCTCAAAAATAGAGGAGTTATTTCAATCCACCAATTTTGTTTTACACAGTACAATATGACACTCTTGCGTTTGAGAAAAAATTATACTGTTCTGTGATTTTCCTATACAGTGAAATAATAAAATTAAATTATTATTATAAATATGTCATGCTATATATCGTACCGTATGTATCGTATAAAAATAAAGATATATTTGCATAAAGAGCAAATGACCGTTCGTAAGAATTAGGTAATTCAGGTAGAAAGTTCTGTATGTATTTAATGGTAATCCTCTATTAAATCTGAATCATTAAGTGTACTCCTCAATGTATATATTGAATGATTAAAGATACTTCAATGTGTATTAATAAAGTATATTCATTATAATTCTTACTTAACCCGTAAGCACTATATATTTTTGTATAATATGTTGATGATTTAAATAATTTATAACTTGGTAAACACAAAACCAACCTCTGGAAAAGGATCGAATTAAGAATAAAGTTAGTCAATAATTTTAGTAATCATCCTTAATGATTACTCTGGCTTCCCAAAATCATTAGAATATTTTAAATATATTTAAGAATATAAAACATAGCAGACAGTTTCTGGCTCAAGCATCGGCACTAGAAAATAAAAACAAACTTATCTTCAATTTATTTATAAGTTCTTCCATTTTATTTTCCTGGGCTATGTCCTTTTGTACTACCATTGATTCTGAAAATGCCAACCCCATTTCATCAAAAATGTTTCAAAAAGTAGTGTTTTAAGTCCTATACTATATTCAATTTACAACGCTGACCAACGTTTATACCAAGCTTCTCTGATTGGTACAGCCATTCTTCATCCAGAAAAGATCCTATCCTATCAGTCTTAGAGTATCCCTCGTTGAGTGCAGTGCTTCTAGTGTTTCCTCTATAATTTTTCGTCTCAATTTCCTTTTATAAACTTATTAGTGAAAAAGTATCAATCCGTAGTTAATTTATTAATAGCAAGTAACGTGTTAAAGAATTATTAGTGACATTAAATTTCATAAACAATTAAGGAATTCAACAACATTGAAGTAGTGAGAGTTGTTACGGGTGCTAATCCTACTAGTCTCCCAGTAAGTAAACAATCAGATTGGAATTATTCCCAGCCTTTTAAATTTACTTGATTATATATATATTTTTTTCTTCATCTCTTCGTTTTTTAAGATGGTTACTTGCAAAATTTGTAACAAATCAGCAGGCCGTGATGAGAAGGCAAGAGTAGCTTGCGTTACGTGCCTTCAGTCGTATCATATCAAGTGTGCGAAAATTGATTCTATGGACTCAGAAATTGCTAAATTATGGAAGTGCCCTGAGTGTTTATTAGCGACCAATACAATGCCGGTATCCGAACCTAATCTAATGTTGAATTAGCTAAGATCACTCACACAGGAGTTCAAAGAGATGAAAGCTAAAATGAAATCCTTAGAAGAGCTGAAAGAGATAAAAGAAACAATTCAAAAACAGTCTGAGCTATCTTTTGAAAATAGTGACAGACTTCATAAAATTGAAAACCTGCTTGAAGAGCAGAACAAACAACTGGAAAGAGTAATGCTAGAGAACAAATTTTTAAAAGAAAAAGTATCAGTACTAGAGGGTCGCCTTAACCACGCCGAACAGTACCAATTAAAAAACAGTATTGAAATTAGGGGCATCCCTGAAAAGCAAGGAGAGACCACTGAAGGTCTAATACTAAGCGCCGGAGCAGCCCTGGGCGTTAAACTGTGCCCCGAAAATCTGGACCACGCCGTACGGCTCAGGGCAAGACAAGAAGGAACTCCTGGCCCCATCATCGCCAGATTCGTGCGACAAGCCCTAAGGGACGAATTGGTTCGTCAGAGGAAAATAAAAAGGGACTTTTCCACTCGACACCTAGGCTGGGGAGATAATGAGGCGCACCGCGTCTACGTCAGTGAAGCAATGACTCCTACCAACAAGCATCTTTACTGGCTAGCCAGGCAGAAGCAGCTATCTGCAAAAATTAAGTATGTTTGGTTCAGTGGAGGCCGAGTCAGATGTAGACAGTCGGACGGTTACCCAGCAGTGACAATTAGCAAGCCTAGTGATCTGGACGTTTTCAGCTGAGTGTCGTCCAATAGTCACCTTAACTTTTCACTTTTATTTTTTTATATAGATTTGTACTCTTTTATAGTTATTTTTCATTTCCTTTTTCATTCAGGTAGAGAAGAAGTGCTTCTATATTTGAAACTTATTTTTTATTTAAGCAGTTTCCTTTTTTTTTACAACAGTTATTTATTTTTACTAATTTCTTTATTTTCATTTTTCTCAGAAAAGACAATTTTCATATCACTCAAAACTATCTTCGCATCATTCACTCATTATGATCATCGTTTAATTTATTCTGTGCCCGAAAAGTTTTCATTTTCTATCCCTCAATCCGTATTCCGTTTACCTGTCATTTCTCTCTCTCGTCCTTAGTTATGACTAATTTACTGAACTGTTGTCACATTAACGCACAATCCCTTATTGCACATATTGATGAGTTTCAGAAATATTTCCAAGATAACTTTTACCATGTCATAGCGGTCTCCGAAACTTGGCTCAAACCTATCATTCTTTCCTCTCAATTGTCCCTTCCTAACTATTCTCTCATACGTCATGACAGATCTGACCGCAGGGGAGGTGGAGTTGGTATATATATTCATGAAAGCCTTAAAGCTAAAATCCTTCTTCAATCTCCCGCCTCAACCTTTCCTCACCTAGAATATATATTTGTTGAAATCTCAACTTCCTCCTCTCCTCTTCTATATGCCGTAGTATACCGACCTCCTCATGTTCCATTCGACAACCACTTCGAATCCTCTCTTCTTCAACTAGTCTCTACCTACACCAATATAATTATATGTGGTGACTTCTATATTAATATGCTTTCGAATTCAAGCAATCAATCCTTTTTCTCAAATCTAATATTCTCTCTCAATCTTTACCTAGTTCCCTACTCTCCAACCCATCACACCCAATTTTCGGATACCTGGTTGGACCTGTTTATCTCTGATTCACCTCTTAAAATTCTTTCCTCGTCCCAACATCCTGTTCCGTTTCTTTCATCACACGATCTCATTCAAATTTCATATGACCTACCAGTCAAATCCTTTACTCCCAGAACGGTGTCCTATCGCAATTTGGATCTCCTTTCCTTCGAATCACTTCAATCCGATTTAAGTTCCATCAACTGGGACGTCATTTACTCCTATAGTTCCATCGATCAGATGGTTTCCACCTTGACTTCCAATCTGCAATCCATATTAGACATCCATGCTCCTTTAAAAACCCTTACCTTACGCCGTCCAACGGCACCTTGGCTAACCCCGGAAATAAAAGAAATGATGAAGAAAAGAGAAGCAGCAAGGAGAAAATTTCGTCGCACACGTCTATCAGTAGACTATGCAGGTTTCAAACAACTTCGCAATGAAACACAATCTGCAATACGTCGAGCAAAATCAAACCACATCCAATTCATCCTCACCAATGCAACCGATCCCTAATCCAAATGGAAAATACTCCGACAATTATCGCCAACAGTATCCGGTAAACTCTGTTCCTCTTCAATCACGCCAGACAATCTCAATAACCACTTCGTACCCATCACATCTCCTAAATCCTCATCCGCTACCGACATTGATCATATAAACTTTAACCCTGATAATTTCTTTTTCTCCCATGTATCATATGACGAACTATTAAACGCCATTCTGAAATCGCGCACCAGTGACTATGGCCCCGACAATATTCCTTTAAAGCTACTAAAATCCTGCCTTCCTGTCTTAATGCCCGTATTACATCATATTTATAATTTCTCGTTACAAAACTCCATATTTCCCACGCCTTGGAAAACCGCGTTAGTGCGCCCGCTAAATAAAGTTGAAAATCCCTCCTCTCCAAATGACTTCCGCCCTATCTCCCTTCTCTCTAACCTCTCAAAACCATTAGAACGCCTAGCCCAAAACCAAATTTCAAATTTTCTAGAAGAACGTTCCCTCATTAACCCTCTCCAATCCGGCTTTCGTCCAGGCTATTCAACTCAATCCGCTCTCCTCAAAATCACCCATGATCTCCATACTGCAATTGAACAGCAAAAATTAACCATTCTGATCCTTTTAGATTTTTCCAAAGCCTTCGACTCAGTAGACCACAATATCCTTCTCGCCAAGCTACGAAACTTACCTATATCCAACAGTGCTCTAGGATGGTTCAAGTCTTTCCTCTCAGATCGCTCCCAATATGTTTTGGTCCCCGGTCAACCTCCCTCCATAACCCTTCCGCTATCCTTTGGTGTCCCACAGGGTTCATCACTATCCCCCACCCTATTTGCCATTTACATAAACGACCTTCCACTTCTTATCCGACATTCCCAGTATCATCTCTATGCCGATGACTTTCAGGTGTACCTATCCTTTTCCCCTTCCGATCTAATATTAGCCACCGAAAAACTCCAAGATGACCTGAATCGAATAAATCGATGGGCAATGGATAACAAGCTAAAGTTGAACGTGGACAAAACCAAGGCAATAATAATAGGGTCAAACTACTTCCTTAAAACTATTCCACATAATCCAATCCTCCTTCTAAACAATAATCCTATCAAATTCTACCCAACTGTCAAAAACCTTGGAATTACTTTTGATCAGACCCTTTCCTGGAAAAACCATATCTCTGAAATTTCTCTTCGTACCTTCTCCACCTTAAAGCGTCTCAATTACCTTCGTCACCTGTTCCCTTTTGAAATCCGTAAACTCCTAGTTTCTTCCTTAATTTTCCCCCATTTTGACTATTGTTGTTCGGTGTATGGGGGTATCTCTGGGGATCTCGAAGCAAAATTAAAGCGGTTGCTTAATTGCTTCGTTCGATTCATCTTTGGGATCCCTAGAGATGCCTCGGTGACCCGATATTACGAAGAATTGAAATGGCTGTACCCTTCCTACCGCCGTAAGTACGTCCTAGCATCTTTCCTTTACCAAGTTATCCAATCCCGTCGACCATCTTACATTTTCGATCTCCTTCAATTCAAAACCACAGTCCTCTCCCGCAACACCCGTTCTCGGCTCTCTGATCTATATACAGCATCCCACCGAACTGCAGCTTTTGACAGAGCTTTCCTGATCCGATCCTCCTCCCTTTGGAACTCTATACCTTCTTCCATTCGTCGTTCCAATAATCTTCCACCCTTCAAATCCCGTATATTCCAGCACCTATTATCCCTACAATTCCCAAAAAATCGAAAACAGTAGGGGATCAGTATCGACTTAATGCTCTCTTTATTCGATGAATGAATGATGTTTTTAGATGTACATTTGTGTGTGTTATTTTGTATTCATATATTTGAGTGTGTGGAATTTAAACCACGTACATATGTATTATTAATGTCATATAGATAGATATTAAAAAGGACAAAAAGGGATGAAAGGTAAATCTCGGATAATCTTGTTTAATCTTTCTTTTTTGTTTTTTTTCTTGGCATAAATTTGATATATGTGACCATAAATTTTTTTCTCTTATATAATTATTGTAAACTTATTTTAATTTTTTTTTTGTTTTTGAAATACTGTTATTGTAGGTAATTCACATTTTTTATTTGTTCATTTTTTTTATTCGTTCTCACTAATTAAATTAATTGTAATAATTAATTAAAAGTAATTATTTAACACTCTAAGATTTAATAGCTTACAATGCCTGTATTGTTATTCTATAGGGACTCGTCCCAGAATAAATAAAGACATTATTATTATTATTATTATTATTATTATTATATAGCTTTTCAAAAATACCTATTTGAAAAGTGGTTCTATAAATGGAAAATTAAAATCCACTCTAAAAAATATTGAGCCGCATCACTACTTTTCAAGGACAGCTTAGTGAACAAATCTTCACTAGATTTAAAAAAAAACACTAATCGGCACTTGGCAAAATATTATTCACAGCTGCGTGTAGATTCCACCTACAAACTCATTTTAATAATCAAATCATATACCAAAAGACCTGCAGTCCAACGCAGTATATTCAGTAACCCCTATGTTTTGCCAATATTTAAAATTAAATCATTATCATAAATATTCGAAATGACATATTTTTTCGTAGAAACTCCAAATCGATACAAATAACCAAACGGCTCCTTTTCATATAACGTATATTTTTTTATGTAAGTAATTTTCTATTTTAACAAGTCCTGCGGGACAGTGAAGTTAGAAATTCTTGCCAACAAAGTTACTTTCCCTCATCAAGTAAAAAGAGTTATACAACAGAGTGAATTAAAAAAAAAAAGACAGTCGTTGTGAAAGGCCGATTTAAAGATTACACTGTAACTAAGTTTTGACAGATGTTGAATAATTCATAAGCTTCCATTTTATGAAATAAAAAAAACATTTATTCGAAGCTTTTCATCATTTTCGCACGTCAGGTGGCCGATAAGAAAGTAACTATTCAACCTTGACCATGCTTTACAAAATAATTTAAAAATATTATTACAAAAGTATATTTTACTTTTACTTATTTATTTATAATGTTTTCAGAGAGAAACATATATTTTCCCTTTAAAAGAGTCGATAACATTTTTTTAATGAAACCAATTAGTCGTGTATAAAGCCTACCACTCATTATTTTCGCTGGCGTCCACTGATTTCATTTTAAATGTCTAACAAGCCAGGGCATTGACGGCATAAATCATTTCTCGTTCATCTAATTCTGATCTCATACATGTCCGGCCTGGAATGATTTGGATTAATCAGTTTGATTAATTATTGCAATCGTTCGATGCCTAGATTTAGAAACGAACAAATAACAGATAATTTTACGTCGAAAATATCCCCAATTATCACTATTTTCCGGTTTATATTTTTAATGTAGGGAACCTATTTTTAGTTTATAGTTTTTTGTTATCCGTACTGATCCACTATGGAGCGCGGATTAAGAATCAATATCGTTTTCCGTGCTTGGATCTCATTCTTCAACCAGCTTTTTATGTATTGACTATATGACAAGAGTATCTCTTGAGCACCTCGTTTAGTCCTATCTTCCATTCTTCTGACACTGGTCCCATTTATCTTTTGAGTTCCTCTCTCAGCATAAAACCCTTGCAGTTTTTCCATTCATCATGTATGATTGTAACTATGTTTTATTATATTAATATAAATTTGTTCCAAAAATCAACCCGTCTTCTAAATTGGCTAATCTCTAACGACGTAAGTAAACAAATTTGCTTAACACCACTAATGTCAGTCCACCACCACAATTATATACGTCCTATCGGTTTATTTTCATTTTTAATATGAAAACAACCTAATATAAAACTACAATATGAATTTACGAATATATCATATTGGTATTCCATAGTCAAAATACTTTTTCGTGGGAATTTATTTGTAGTCCATGTGTGGATCAAACTAAACATGTTCTAATGGCTTTACATTTTTCTATTATTATAGTTCAGATGAGATAAACCAGCCTATAATTTATTGTATGTACGCACACAAAATAATATGTTTAATTGTATTTTCTGAAGTATATAAAAATAAACTTTTGTCCCTAAAGGTAAAGTATTTCTAACCTGCGGGAGTCAGTACACTGTACACTTTGTTATGTTAATGTTTGGTTGTTTTTTTTATAAAAAGACTGTTATAAAAGAACCATAACAAAAGAAGGTATGAAAAGGTTATTAAAACTTTATCGAATTAGGAGTTATTTTCAATGCATTAAATATTAAATTTTGTTTATGAAAGTATTATTGACCACTATTTCGTTTATATTATTTTACATAAAATAAATGAAATGGATAATTAAGAATTATTTTTTTAGTTCGTTATTTTTTTGTATTAAAAACTAATAAAAAAAAATAAGCGTTAAATAAACTTAGTCTGGCTGGGCACATCAATTTGTTCAGGTAGTTCCGTAATCGTATTACAATGACTGATGTATTTTTCTGTTAAAGTATGTAATAATAAATTTCTTTGATTGCTGATGAGATAAAAATTATTTTCTAAGTCAAGTTATATAATAAGTTATTGTGTAGCAAATCAAGATATTTGACTATGTTAAATCAAAATATTTCTGAAAAAAAATTTCTATTTGTTGACTTACTGATTACAAGAACTCTTTTAGGATAAGCATTACATTTCTGTTGTTTTATCATATATATATATATATATATATACATACATACATACATACATATATATACATATATATTTTATATGTTAAAAACCTACAAAAATTCATTTTATTCCAACTTTTATTAATATTGGTAATTATAGACATTTTTCATCACCTCTTCCCAGACCAGCTGCCTGCTAACTCCAGGGCGAAGGTTCATGATTTTGAGCTCTGCTGCTTTGAGAGCACCATCTGCCGTGAATTCGATATTGGGTTTTCCAGGCTCTCCTTCAACTGAAACGTTCTTGAGGTACCTGTGAAAATAATTTAAAATGTTAGTAGTACCAGAAGACAAAAAATAAATAAAAAAAACAAAAAATTGTTTTCTGTTTTAATAAGCTATACGGAAATATCAGTTAAAAACACTCGCTTTTAAATAAAACTTTTTTTTAAATAACCATTATAAATAAAAATAAACGTATAAATTGCTTCATATATTTTTTTAAAGTAATCTATGTTATTCGTACACCATTATTATTCTTACATACGTATAATATATGATGACTGCAAGTACCATTTTTAGTAAATCCTATTTAATATAATATTTATTATAATTAAAGAGCATCGGTTGTTGGTTAGTTATGGTGGAAATAATACTATCAGCAGCTTTTTCCCTTTAGAAACATATAATAACTATAGCAAAATAAAAATAGTCCCCATGAGTTAATTTGTTTTGAAAAATGAAAGCGTGCAATAATCTAAAATCAGTTAAGTAAGATTACAAAATCTCAAAGAAAAATATAGTAAAATGTAAATTTGCAGGTACTTTTATAATGCCTTCCCTACTAAACCTTTTCTCTATATATAGGTCAATAGTAAAACAAAAATTGAATCACTAACATGAAGTATTGCTGTTCTGGGCATGGTTGAGAGACTTCTTTTTTTCATGGTTTTTAGAATAATGATTATGCAGGATTTGTCCATTGTTTTGTGATTTGTCCGATTATCACGCTCAACTTCCAGGTTTCCTTCTTATTCATTGTTAATTAATGCTACCCACTGTATATTACCATCCATGGTTGCCAACAGATTAAATTATCTATATGCTAGAGCATGAGCTCATGAGCGGAATCCTCAGCTTAGGAACTCAGCACTCCACACTGAGCTAGGGCAGTTTCTTTTTAAATATTATTTTTTATAATGCAATTGGGAAAAACCACAATGCAAAGCCTTATGTTTCAAAAATACACCCACTTACCAGTCGACGTTTCGCCTATTCAGGCATTATCAAGACACCAAAAACAAAAAGGGGGTTATGTGAATCACATCTCGAAGAAAAAGGTGCAATACATCCCAACGATCAACAGCCCAAACAGGCTCCAAACATGAGACAGTACCCCACAACCAAAGCGTTCAACATACAACTGTATAGCAGCTATACAGTTGTATGTTGAACGCCTTGGTAAAATGAGTTTTATTTTTTAATTGTTATAATAATAAACAAAATTTCTTCTTTGAAAGTTTTTGATAAATTGTTCGCTGGCTGATCTTTCCTGATATTCCATAAAGTGAACCATGGCTTCCATAAAGTTCCTTAAAACCGGCTAAGTGCTTGTTTCAGTTAATCTGTTGACCCGTGGTAGTCTGTTGATAAGATTAGGGCTAGTTTAATAACCAAGTCTAACATCAACTCGATTCCACTCTCAGCTATTTAAAATTTGTCACTTTAGAAATTAGATGAGGGCTAAGTCTTTCAGCGATCATTAACAATTCCTAATTTATGATGGACCGATTTTCTTACAAGGATTAAAAGCTAAAGTAATTAATAGAACAAATTAAATTGTTAACATTTAATGGAAAAATATGGGAATACTCCATATTCATATTTATCTACAGGATAAGTAAGAATGATATTTGGATGTTAAATAGAAATCACTTAACAAAGACGCTATCAATTTCACGTTATTTCTTATACATCTAAAGATAATAATTTAATTTACATTTAGTTTAGAAGCAGAATAACTACAATTCAAATAGGACCAGTTGGTGCCTCCCAATCCCCACTTGTCCTGAGCCACACATCCGGGTGACGTTACTACCTCCGTGATAAATGTACGCAGTCAAGTAGAGAGAAAATGGGACGGCTAGAGAATGCCGTCCTAGATACAAGTTGCTTCAAAGGAAATCCTGGGTTTCTTTTCGTACTCTTGTACTAATTAGTATCCCACCTTTCCTTCTTCATGTGTGTTTCGATTCATCTTTGAGTGGTTTGGCGATGTAATATAATCAACTTCATGTATTTAGAAAATCATTTAAGACATTCAGCAGAAAAACAAACAAGAAAATGTGTTACTTAGTTATTTCAAATTCGCATTTTGTTTGTTCATTTAATGGAAATTTGTGTTGCAATGGCTAACTAGACTATCTGGTAGTGGGATTTATAAATATTGCATATTCAAATATAATGAGGATAAGAATCTTTAACGAATGTCAGACACCGCACATGCTCTGGAACACCAGTTTACGTCTCCTCTAAAGTACTACACAATCAAGGTTTTTTCTCCAATTAAAAAATCCAAAGGTTAACTGCTGGGCTCCAGATTCGGGACCTAGTCCATAGAAAGTTTTCCTACAGGTGATCCCATCATTTGCTTAATATTTATATTGTTTAAAATCTTTTTATACCCATTTGTTTGGATACCTGTCCATCTTTGTTTAATTTTCTTGTAAATCAATAATTAGGAATCTTCTGTAGGATTCTAGATGCACTGAATCTGATGCTGTCCTGAAGGACGTCGTGATCAAGGATTTTTTTCTTCCGTTAAAACCATTGGTAGTTGTTATTGAAAGGAAAAAAATAATGAATCCATACCGTTATTTATGCCCGAACAATATGTATACAAGCAACTAAACTTTTATACACAGAGATAATAATAATTTTAGTAAATGTATATATAATATACAAGGTAGTAATCATCATTAATGATTTCTCATTTCTAGAATTATTCATTATTTAAAAATGCTGTGCCACTACAACTCATGAACGGTCTAGGGTTCAGTATGTGGTAAAGACTGTTCTTTTTCATGGACAACGATTGTGCAGAGAGGTGATTTGTCAGAGATAATACTGAACAAATATGTTTTCCTTCTACTGAGATTACCCACTTTACAGAGAGTGGGTGATCTACAGACCCATGTAATATGTGTCTGTAGATCCCACAGGAACCATCTTAGACTGTTAACAGGTTAAATAAATTATCTGCTACAGACGGAATTTTTGACACGGCAACTCACCGCTCTTCTCCTAGCTAACCTACTCCCTATCCTTTATGAATGAATAGAAATTCCGTTCATAACGATAATAAAGCAACGTATTAGATGCTGTGAAAAGTGCTACTTGTTATGCGGGTGGAGCCGTGTGCGACCGGTGTAGGAAATCCTTGATATCGCTCCATCATATCATTTTGACATGCTCCTTCCCTTGTCATGAATAATAAGCCTCTTTTTGAAGGAAAAATAATTCTGATGTCCGGGAGTAACTCCATAATTCCGATGTGTATCAGGCATCATTAAATTTATGAATGAAAGATCTTCATGTTGAACTGAAAACACGAAAACATAATAAAGCCCCGTGTATTTGTTTCCAAATTTCTATATTTTTTATTAATATTTCAGTATTTGTAATCTAAGCAAAAATTTACTCAATATCGGACTTTATTGCTGAAGTGAGGAAATCTGGCCCGAAGGTGATAGACCATAATGAGTAACAGTCTAGGAGAAAATGGCACATTTATTTAACGGCCGAACGTAAGCACCTTCAAGCTTTATGTGTGTGTGAAATAACTCGTAGAAGGTATAATGGATATAAAGGGTGTCATTAGCACTAATGGGGGACGATTGAGATAAACAGGTATTTTATCTGGGATTAAAAAAATTATTATTGAATATTCATGCATTTTATGAATGATCATAATTAATTTTAGATTGATAATTTTAATAGGGTATAAAAAAATGACCGTTATTACTTTACCTAGCATTTATATTATTATGGATTTTTTTTTTATTTTCCAATATTTAAAGTAATAATAAAAATAGTATTAAAATTGAAAACACTGATAAAACGGATAAAACTGATAAAAATTGATGAAACGGTCATTATTTATATACCCTATTATAATGAACAATATAATTATAATTTCCATAAAATATTTGAGACCTTTGGGATCAAAAGTCGATTATCAGTAATAATATCTCTAGAACATTGTAATTATCATTATCACTGGTTCTACAACCCAGCACGGGTCCTGGCCGCATCAAGGCGTCGCCTCCACTCTTCTCTGTCCTGGGCCAAGGTCTTCCAAGCTCTGGATCCAATGATGCTGCCTGCATCACTCTCGACTTCATCTGACCATCTAAGTCGTGGACGCCCACGTTTTCTTTTTTCGTCAACGAATCCAAACAGAAGTCTTTTTAAGATAGCGTCGTCCTCCATTCTGGACACATGTCCAGCCCATCTCAATCTAGCTATTCTTATGTGCTTCACCACGTCAGGCTCCTGATACAAAAGATACAGCTCTTCATTTTGTCTGAGTCTAAATTGATCGCCAACTCTTACAGCTCCAAACATTCTTCTTAATATTTTTCTTTTGAAGAGCAGCAAACTGTTGGCATCTGCCCTGGACAGAGGGCAGGTTTCCGATCCATAAGTCAAAACAGGCCTGATGATTGTTTTGTACAGCATGACCTTGGCTCTTCTTGATATCAGACGACTTCGTAAAATTTTCGCCATCCCAAAATAACATCTATTAGCGGCCAATATTCTTCTTTGAACTTCTGGGCTGGTTGAGTTATCTGCTTTGACCAAAGAACCGAGGTAGACAAAACTGTCGACACTTTCAAACGTGTAGGGACCAAACGTGATGGTGGGATCCGATTGTCTTGAAGGGTTAGCCACCATATACTTAGTCTTTACTTGGTTTACCTGAAGACCTATACGCCGTCCAGCATTCTCCAATGCAAGAAAAGCCTGTTGTAGATCTCTCGGTGTTCTTCCCACTATGTCTATGTCATCTGCATAGGCCAGTATTTGGATGGACTCAGTCAGAATCGTACCAGTGACTTGTAACCCTGCGTCTCTTATGACCTTTTCTAGAGCAAAATTAAATAACAGGCACGAGAGTCCATCCCCTTGTCTCAGACCCCTAGTTGTCTTGAATTCTTCAGACAAGTCATTCTGGATCTTCACCTGGCTTCTCGACTCGCTCATCAGCAATTCCACGAGGCTTATCAATTGTCTGGGGACATTCATTTCTTCCATACTTTGAAACAGTTTTCCCCTGATGATACAGTCATAGGCATTGCTGAAATCCACGAAAAGGTGGTGGGTAGTTATGTTGTACTCTCTAGTCCTTTCCATAAGAGTTCTCAGGGAGAATATTTGATCAATACAAGATCTACCATTAATAAATCCGCACTGGTACATTCCAATCTCTCTCTGGGCATGAGGAAGTAGTCTTTGGAATGCCACATTCGAAAGTACTTTGTGGGCAGAGCTCAGGAGTGTTATACCACGGTAGTTATCACAAAGCATCTGGTCTCCTTTCTTGTGAAGAGGGAGGATAAGGCCAATGCACCAGTCATGCGGGAGAGTTTTGCTTATCCATACACTGTGTAGCAGATCTCGAATTACCTTTATCATTTCATTTCCACCAGCCTTCAGAAGTTCAGCTGGTATGCCATCACATCCGGGTGCTCGATTATTTCTAAGCTTCTG
The DNA here is from genome assembly GCA_037127475.1 of Arma custos. NCBI lineage: Eukaryota > Metazoa > Arthropoda > Insecta > Hemiptera > Pentatomidae > Arma > Arma custos. The sequence goes on along the minus strand of CM073760.1, from coordinate 90,435,087 downwards.
GATTGCAGCCTCAATTTCCTCATCATCTGGCGGGTCAAGAAGCTCACACTCTTTGTAATTTTGGATAGTATCAGAGCCATAACTATCTTCTAGGGCAGGGTTCCGAACACTCCCCAGCAGACTACCGAAATGGTAGGACCATCTTTCCAGGATCCCTTCTTTATCTGTGATCAATTGACCGTCCTTACCTCTACAAGTATTGGATCTTGGATTAAATCCTTTTCGCTGGGCATTGATTGTCTTGTAGAAAGCTCTAGTATTAGCTTGTCTACCTGTTTAGTCGCGAACCTGGACTACCTGCCAGATGGAACCAACCAATCCTTGCCTCTTGAATCGGAAATACTGTACCGCCAAAATCAAGGAGAGGGGGGATTGACGCTCAGAGCGCCCTTCACTTATCATCAGATCACCGAGCGGAGCAGTTATACCACCATCGCATTCGCACCATTCGCAGCTACGACCATCACACACTCTACTTTCAAGCCGCTCTTCATATGAGAACGTCCAAAGGTCTTGAAGTTTGTTACTCGCCAGAAGCTATGCTGCGATGATGATAATTGAGTATACATCACACAAATTGTAAGTCACCTTTCATTACCATAAGGCCTCAAATTGTCAACTAATTTTTCTCCGGATGATTAACGTATTACATGGTACCAACCGGACAGTTCAAGTTAATTCATGATATCATACTCATTGCTCCTTCATGCCGTGATCACTGGCGAAGATAATAATAATTCGCACATCTTCGCGCCTTATTGAACTCTTCAGTATAACGTTCATTTTGTTGTTTATACCTTTGGCCATTATGCTAGCATGGAGCATTTCTGTTATTCTTAATTATCGCTCCCATTCATGTTAATCATTTTTTTTCTTCTTTTTTTTGTCTAAGATTTATTTGTTCATTAGATCGCTAAGTTGCATATTTAGTTTTAAGTTATTTTGTAGACGCTATTATTAATTTGTATCTTTTACATGTATATTAATAGTATTTAAGAAAATCTCGCATGTTATTTAAATTAATAAATCAAACGCTTTGTTAATATCTGAGCTTTCATTCAATTCCCGTGGTACTTCCATTTGCTTCTATCAAATTTTATTCAGTCTAATCACGCCTTAACATTTTGGTGCCGTAAAAGCCGGGAATAATTACGATTTCAGATATTAACATAGCTAAAAAAGACATTGCGCAACAATAGGTAGGTTTTCTTTGTAGAGGGGATATCCGGATCCGCTGTAACTTATGTGAATCACACAGCGTCTTTTCAGCCTTGTCAAAAGCAAAATATTAACGTATGCATGCAGACTTTAATTATTAATTATAATATTATATTCCAACGTATAATTATTAGTGATAATTAAGCATTTAAATCATATCATCTCTTGTAAATTCATTTATTTTGCATAATCTAATTGCTAATTTGCAATATCATTTTTTAACGCATGACTATTATAGATAATTAAGTATTCAAATAATATTATCTCTTATAAATTATTAATTTTCTTTCAGCTTTCCAATAAATTGTATAAAATCAAAATGGTTAATCGTTGCCAAGCTAGAGTTAAAAATGTGTCCCAAACAATATTGTTAGGATTGTTTTCCCAATTTCGAATTTTCGCCGATGAATGTAAAAGGGCAATGATTGCGAATGACGAGGCAGTAGTTAAAACGCGAATTGACAAATTAAAGCAATTAATAGACGAAATGAGAAAAACCCATGATGCCGTAATCACCGAATCCATTAATGATGAGATACCAGTTCCTTCCGATCTTATGGATCAATTCATTCGAGCACAGACCGAGGCTATGGACTTAGAAGTCCAATCATTGGACCGCTCAGTGACCGCACGTGTCACACCCCGGGTACCGGAAGTCCGGCTGCCCCCCCTTGATTTACCGAAATTTAACGGAGATATCACGCAATTTCAAAATTTTAAAACCACTTATATTCCGCTTATACACCGCAATAAGGACATCGATGACGGACTTAAGCTAACATATCTAAAGAGTTGCCTTTCAGGCGAAGCCTTAGCCGTCATAAGCCATTTGGATACTCTGGGCTCAAACTATGCTATCGCCTGGGCCGCCCTAATTGCTCGGTATAACAACCAAGCGGCGCTCGCGTCTCGGATACTCCATGAAATGTTAAATTTCCAACCCATCGCGCATCCATCGCAAAAGGCCCTGGAATCCGTTCTTAAATTATTTTCTGAACTGGGTCACCAATTAACCGCGACTAACATCCCTGATCTGGGAGACTATTTTTTATTTTTCTTAACCTTCCGGAGTTTATACCCCGTTACTCAAAAGGAATTTAAGTTACAATATCCTGAGGACTTCCCTACGTTTTCTGAGCTGCTCAATTACATCATACGACTTCAAATTGCTACCCGGTGTACTTATTGTCAAGAAGCCCATAACCTTTATCATTGCTGAGAATTTAAGACCTTATCCGGTCGGGATCGCCTAGGGTTTGTTCGTAAAAAGGGTTTGTGCATCAATTGCCTCGGACAACACCCACCGGATAAATGTCAATCCACCCAGCGTTGTCATTTTTGCCAAGATTTCTACCACACCTTGCTCCATCGGGGCATCACCGGATCACCATCGCGTCCGGAGCCATCCATTAGCTCCCCCCTGGGTTACCCTCGGTCAAATTCGCCAAATATTAGAACGCTTCCACCACGCCGCTACTCTGCTCAACGTCAATAACAATAACCAGAGACACCGATCCTCCCCGACGGTTCAGACGTTACACGCGTCATCACCACAACCCATGCACGGGTCGCCTGTCCTAGCCACTACACGGGATACGTCCTCTCGCAACTATATGACAAGCCAAGCATCGCATGAACCCATTTCCTTCGACGCACCGTTATGTTACCAGAACCCGCCGCCATCCTTTCGTCCGTATCAACCGACCCCACATCGAGATCGCCGCTTGTCCGAAGAAATCACTATGCGCTCAGCTTCGCCCCCGGACAAATTAAAAATTTCTCAATGACCCAATTCTTCCGCCGTATCGCCGCCTTCCTCTCGCGCCCGACCTCAATGCTCGCCTATCGTGGTTAAAAAGGATGCTTCCTTGTTACACCGCCGCTATCAATTACCACGCAACCGTGCCGCCGATAATTCTATACCGCTAACTACCGTCTCGCATAGATCGCCATTAACTATGCTAGGGTCCTCGGGGGGCATGACACCGTCACTGTTGCCCACCGCGCAGGTCTCAATATCGCGTTCTGATCACCAAGCTCAATCATTCCGAGCCTTGTTAGATTCTGGAAGCCAGGTGAGCTTCATCACCATCAGGGCCGTGTCTCATCTGGGCCTCCCCGTATCATCATCCCCAGTCGGGGTAAGTGTCCTGGGGGGATCGTCGAACCTATCCTGCCCCGGGTATACCACCGCAACCATTCAGGTTCCGGACTCTGATCCGTTAAGCTTTCAGTTATTCGTTATCGAAAACATAACCCATTCACTTCCGGCCATGCCTGTGGACTTATCACCCTGGCCGTACATACGGGAACTCCCGCTCGCCGATCCATCGCTATGCCATCCTGGTCCTATAGATCTCCTCTTCGGAGTCAACGCCCTGCCACGAATCCTCCTCGGAATCGAACCATCGCCTTAGGGTGGACCCACGGCCTTGAATACCATATTTGGATGGTGTTTCATGGGGGAATGTCGTCCTCGTCGGACAAAGCGCCATATTACCTGGGCCAAAGAAGTAAAAGATAATGAAGGCAAGACTTTTCGCCCCCCGCTTCGTTCCCGTCGTGCTCAATCTTCCGCAGATCTAATACCCAATTCCCCTTCACCTATCGCTAATACTGTCGCTCCCGAGCGTCACGAATTATCAGTATTTAACGCCCTCACCAATGTCCAATTAAACCTCGACCTCCAACGCTTTTGGAACCTCGAGGAGGTCACAGCCACTTCACCCCGTTTCTCCTCCGAAGAACAACGTTGTGAGGAATTATTTAGAACATCCGTCTCCCGCGATGCCCATGGTCGATACACAACTCCGTTACCTCTGAAATCGCTCGACTTGGGGGAATCTCGTTACAGAGCAGTGAAACAGTTTCACCGACTCGAAGCCCGCCTTCATCGGGAGCCCGCGTTACGTGAAGCCTATCTCGCCTTCATGCGAGAATACTTGGAGTTAGGCCATATGTCTGCCGTTCCTGTGCCTGATGATGCTTCCGGCATCACATACTACCTCCCTCATCATCCTGTACACCGCCCTGACGATCCGCCCTCTAAAATTAGAGTGGTGTTCAACGCTTCGGCGCAATCCTCAAATGGAAAATCACTAAATGATATTTCTTTCACCGGGCCAAAGTTACAATCAGATATTGTCACTTTGATTACTCGCGCTTGAACGCACCGATACATTTTCACTGCCGACATTCGGCAGATGTATCGTCAGATACTAGTGCCTCCCAAACATCAAGATTTACAAAGAATCGTATGGCGATTCTCACCCGATGAGCCGATCCGCTCTTATCGCCTCCACACGGTCACGTACGGTGTCAGCTCCTCACCTTTCCTTGCTATTCGAACTCTTCAGCAATTAAGTCATGATGAAGAGGCACGTTTTCCTCACGCCGCCTCCGTTCTTCGCAAGGACACGTACGTAGATGATATTATTACTGGAGCCTCTACGTTGCCAGAAGCCGTTCAATTAAGGGACGATCTCATCGCTCTATTGCAATCCGGATGTTTTGAACTCCACAAATGGGCTGCGAATCATCCTCAAATTCTATCCAATCTAGCAGCTGAGCATTGTCGTGTGGGGACTCATTCATTCGAGTTCTCTTCCGAAGATGACTCTACCATTAAGATCCTCGGTCTCGTATGGTCAGCTGGCACAGACACTTTTTCTTATCGCGTGTCTTCTGAAACACTTCCCGCTACAAAGAGGCTTATTCTTTCCAAGTTAGCTCGCATTTATGACCCTCCTGGATGGTTAGTTCCCGTGACATTCACCGCTAAGTTATTAATCCAACGTTTATGGGTCGGACACTCTGATTGGGATGAACCGGCTCCCCTTGATATCAGCCAGGATTGGAACTCCTTTTAAGAAGAACTGGAAACAGTATCTCACGTTTCTATCCCTCGCCGCTTTCCTTATTATCAAGGGTCGCGCAGTTGCCAACGCCTTGTTGCCTTTTGTGACGCTTCCGAGCTGGGTTACGCCGCCGCTATATATTTGCATTCCACCTCCTCTTCCGGGGAAATCGCCGTCAGCCTCTTAATGGCCAAATCCAGGGTCGCCCCCTTGAAAAAAGTATCACTCCCGCGATTGGAACTATGTGGCGCTCACCTCCTTGCTAAGTTAACCGCCAAAATTACAGAAATGTTTTCCCAGCCATTCGAAGAGCTGGGAATTTTTAGACTCCGCTGTAGCTCTCGCCTGGATCCGTGGCGAACCCCACCGTTGGAAAACTTTCGTAGCAAACCGAGTAACGGAAATTCAAGAAAGCATACCCCCTTCTCAATGGCGCCATATTGACGGCAAGGACAACCCTGCCGACTGCGCTTCTCGCGGGATTTTTCCTAAGGAATTAGCCAATCATGCCTTATGGTGGAAAGGTCCGTCCTGGCTCTCTCAACCGCCATCTTCATGGCCTACCTCGCGCATCGACGTACCTCCTGGTCTCGTTGATTCTGAACGGCGAACCACTCATAAAATTATCTCATGCACCGCCCTTACCACTCTTAATTTAGAGAGCCGCTATTCTTCTCTTTCCCGGCTGCAACGCGTCACTGCGTGGTGTCTCCGCTTCGCACGTAAGGTCAGGAACCCCGCGTGCCGCACTACCGGGTTTCTCTCCGCCGCTGAGCTATCTGCTGCTCTAGACATATTAGTTAAGGCCATTCAACAAGTCGCTCTCACAAATGAGTATCAAGCAGCCGATGACCCTACATCAAAATTGCATCTTAAACGTACTCTGCAATTATTCATCGATCCGCGGGGGGTCCTACGCGTAGGTGGACGACTCCATCATGGTCCTCAACCGTTTTCCGCTAAACATCCGGCCTTGCTTCCTAAAGATCATCCCTTTACCAACTTAGTCATTGATCAAGCTCATTGTCAAAATTTGCACGCTGGTCCCTCTGCTACGCATTCCTTTATTCGTCAGCGATTCTGGATATTGGAGGGAGAAACGTAGTTCGCCATCGCCTCGCTAAATGCAACAAATGTTTCCACGTTAAGCCTCAACCACTCATCCCCACCATGGGACGCCTGCCCCGTGATAGTATCACACCCACATACCCATTTTCAAAGGTATCAATTGATTACGCAGGCCCTTTTTCCGTATCTTCTGCTCGCATCCGAGGATGCCGCGTTACCAAGGCATATATCTGTGCATTTGTTTGTTTCACCACTAAAGCCATTCACCTAGAACTTACATCCGAACTATCCGTCGCAGCCTTTCTAGCCGCCTTTGCTCGTTTTTGTGGTAGACGAGGACGTCCTTCAGATGTCTACAGCGATAACGGAACCAACTTTGTAGGAGCTAGCCGTCAAATCAGCGAAGTCGGTCGTTTCTTCCGAAACGTAAATACTCAGGAAACTATTGTTCAACATTCCTCGCGCGAGGGCATTCAATGGCATTTTATTCCTCCCAGGGCTCCCCATTTCGGGGGTCTTTGGGAAGCCGCGATTAAATCTACTAAACGCCATCTCCGTACCGTAATGGGTATTCAGGTTTTATCTTTCGAGGAATTCTCAACATTACTTACTCAGATTGAAGCCGTGCTCAATAGCAGACCTTTATGTGCGCTTTCATCCGACCCTCATGATCTCGAAGCCTTAACTCCCAGACACTTTCTTATCTGTCGACCGATAACCGCTCCCCCCACTCAGGACCTATCTGATGTGCCCATCAATCGCGTGGCGCGCTGGAAACTTACTGACAAGATCCATCAGTCCTTTTGGAAGCGATGGACCATCGAATATCGTCACACACTCCAGCAGCGATCCCGCTGGACGGAATCCGCCCCCGAACTAACTATCGGTGCTCTCGTGCTGATCCAAACCGATAACTCGCCTCCTCTGCGTTGGCCATTAGCACGGGTTACCGAATTGCATTCCGGAGCGGACGGTATCGCCCGAGTCGCTAGCCTCCAAACCGCTTCCGGCATCATAAAGCGCCCAATCACCCTCATATGCCCTTTACCATCTCAATAATGCCACTTTCGTGCCATGGGCGGGGGAATGTTTAGTCGCGAACCTGGACTACCTGCCAGATGGAACCAACCAATCCTTGCCTCTTGAATCGGAAATACTGTACCGCCAAAATCAAGGAGAGGGGGGATTGACGCTCAGAGCGCCCTTCACTTATCATCAGATCACCGAGCGGAGTAGTTATACCACCATCGCATTCGCACCATTCGCAGCTACGACCATCACACACTCTACTTTCAAGCCGCTCTTCATATGAGAACGTCCAAAGGTCTTGAAGTCGCCAGAAGCTATGCTGCGATGATGATAATTGAGTATACATCACACAAATTGTAAGTCACCTTTCATTACCATAAGGCCTCAAATTGTCAACTAATTTTTCTCCGGATGATTAACGTATTACATGGTATCAACCGGACAGTTCAAGTTAATTCATGATATCATACTCATTGCTCCTTCATGCCGTGATCACTGGCGAAGATAATAATAATTCGCACATCTTCGCGCCTTATTGAACTCTTCAGTATAACGTTCATTTTGTTGTTTATACCTTTGGCCATTATGCTAGCATGGAGCATTTCTGTTATTCTTAATTATCGCTCCCATTCATGTTAATCATTTTTTTTCTTCTTTTTTTGTCTAAGATTTATTTGTTCATTAGATCGCTAAGTTGCATATTTAGTTATAAGTTATTTTGTAGACGCTATTATTAATTTGTATCTTTTACATGTATATTAATAGTATTTAAGAAAATCTCGCATGTTATTTAAATTAGTAAATCAAACGCTTTGTTATTATCTGAGCTTTCATTCAATTCCCGTGGTACTTCCATTTGCTTCTATCAAATTTTATTCAGTCTAATCACGCCTTAACACTACCCAAGACCTCAATCTCTCTTATTCTTTCTTCTTCTTTCTCCCTCTTTTTTCTCCTATGCAGGTGTTTCTCCTCCAATCTTAACACGAACATTGCAATTAGACAAGATAATTTTATGACAATCGAAAGCTCGTTCCTTGGTAGCAACAAGCTTGAGAAATTTGTCACAAAATTATGAGGCATTTGTCAATGTCCGATAGATATTCGGCGGAAAATGTTTTGACAAAAAATTTATAACTCAACACATTTATCAGTGTAATCTTTTAATATCAACGCCAATTCTTCCAAGCTTCAATGTTCACTTAATTCATATTCATCAGCAAAATTCAATAAATATTCCCCAAATATATTTGTCACTGTAAGTTGTATTTCCGGGAATTTTTTCTTTGATCAGGGCATTTATACTTTGACCATTTGAATTGCCAAAACATGGCATTTTGAAATTTATTTGGAAATAAGTTGTCAAATTCAACACATGTCTTAGTAATTGATAATTGCACTGAATGCAATTATCTGTGTAACGTTCACTTGATTGGGTGAAATTGTTTCATATGACACAAAATGAGAACATTTGATTGGTTGTAACAACTGTCGAAAAATTGTTTTTATAAATAAAAATGAATGTGTTGCTAAGCGCAAAACTCGACAGCGGCTCCACCAATTCGGCTATTTTTTTTCTTCTTATTTTTGTTAAGGCGCAAAGAAGGTTCTCATGGAAAGAACATGCATAAAAATGATGAGGGAAATATTAAAAATACCAGTTCTTTTCCCATATAAACCACTATCTTCCCGGCTGTCAATCTTTTTAAGTCAATCAACGCAAAACAAAGGGGCGTTAGTTGTTAGTAAAAGTTTATTATAAAATAAAAAAGGGTTTGCGTGTCACTAAATAACAAGTTTAAACGGTTAAAATAATATAACAAGTTCCCTCAAATTTGTTTTCGCTCTTTAATTTTCAAACACTGTTTATAGTGATTTTTATTATGTGTGACAAATTGTGTTATTTTACTTAATGAAGATCAGTAACCGTAAGTATATAATATAATAAGTGATATAATAATGTATAATTAGTGAAAGGAATGTAAGCGATATCTTATCGCTTATCTTTCGTGTGTCTCAAGTATGTTTCATCTTTTCTCTTTAGTCTAGTTGAAGCAATTAATTTTATCCACAATGAATCGTTTAAGCCGCGATGATTCGGTCAGAATCATCACTCTCTCTGAAGAAGGCAAATCATTGCGTTACATCGCTAATCGCCTTGGGGTTCACTATTCTTCGGTTTCAGGGACCATAAGAAGGTACAGGAAGACTGGTAGTCAATCTAGACGACCAACGTCAGGGCGTCCAGGATTACTAATCCCATAGATGGCCGCTTCATTAAAATGCAAGCTCTTCGGAAGCCTAATTCTACAGCTTCTTCCATCAAAAACTTGATCGCTGGTGTTTGAGGGATATCAATCTCGGATTCAATAGTCATTAGAAGAATGAGGGAGTCAAACGTCAGCTCAAGAAGGCCAGTGAAATGTCCTCTTCTCACCGCAGAACGCCGCGTAAAGAGATTGAGATTTGCAAGACAACACCAATCTTGGACTGTGGAGGAGTGGAAAAAAGTTGTATTCACTGATGAGACGAGAGTGGCCCTTAACAGACAAGATGGACGTGAAGAAGTTTGGAGAAGGCCTGGAGAACGGTTTAGTCAATGCTGCACGATAAAAACAGAGCCATTCGGAGGAGGATCTATCATGTTCTGGGGCGGCATATTTTAGGAGGTATGTACCGAGTTAGTGCCAATCCAAGGAGGGGCCTTGAATGCTTTGAGGTATGTAGAAATGATTCTTCAAGATCATGTAGTGCCTTTTATGCCGTTCATAGGCTCTGAATCGTTGTTCATGCATGATAATGCCCGCCCACATAAGGCAAGTTGTGTTTCTGAGTACCTGAACACCACAAATATCCACACCATTGATTGGACAGCAAGAAATCCTGACCTTAAACCAATCGAGCACGTTTGGTATTATCTCAAAAGATCGGTTCGGTCACGAGATTCACCTCCTACTAGGAGTGGGACAATATACCCCAGGATTTTCTTCAAAAACTTTTTACAAGTAGGCCAAGACAAGTGGAAGCAGTCATTCATGCCAGAGGTGGTAATACGTCTTATTAAATGTAAATTAAAAATTTAAATTGTGATTTAAAAGTTAAAATTATCAGAAATTAAAAGTTTAGAAAGTAAGTTTTCTAACTTTTTTGTTTATCGGAAGAAATATTGTAATTTATTTTAACAAAATTTTTTTTTTTTTTTTAACAAAATGTCCAGTATAAAAATGCTTAATACAGACTTCAGAACCTTTCTTTATTATGAAAAGACAGACGTTTCTGTAAAATTCAAATATTTCAAAGTGTTGCGATACTATTGACGGGGAGTGTATATAACTGAAGTACTTGCGTATAATCAATGCTTCCTTGGTGCGTAACATTTTCTTGGTTTTTATTAAATATTCGCTTCTCTCGAAAACCAATTGTGTATTTATTTGTTGAGTGTATTTACATTTAGACCCATGCATCCTATTAGACGCGGACCCAGCAATTTGGGTCGAAGAACTCGAAACGCTACAAATCAAGCTAATTTTCAATCTGATCGGACCGCACAGCAACGAGAAGAGCGACGTGAAATTACAATCACGTGCAAATTTCATGTGTTTTTTCAAACTGCTTTCAATGTTTCACGAGCGGCTTTCAGTTACGATGTTTCAATTGTCTAATACGTTGCTATTGGATCTGCGAACTCAGCTGCCCCACATTGAAATACAAAAATGAAGCGTGCCATTCTTCCGTCACCGGAGCCAATGTACTCATTGGTTTCAGAAACTCGAAGGGATTCTATACATTTCCTTACAAACATACAAAAATATAACAACTGCTTCCAAATGTCTTCTTTTGGTTCAACAAATATAATGTGACAATTTCATGTTAGCTTCTAAGGTAACAAGACTTACTTAGCTTATTCCTTTTTAAGTTGTGTAAAAATAGAACTTTTAGGTTAAATTTGTAGATACAAGGCCATATATATCATAAAGCAGGTTCGCTGTTGTCGGTTGCAGATGGCGACGATAAATTCCTGCAGATTTATTTCATGGGCAATACAACGGAAGAAATTGACAATAACAGTTCATAGAGGAGTTCTATTGTAGAACAATAACAAACTTTGTTTCATCAATACAATAAATTGAATACATTGTTTAAAACCGCACTAGAAGGGGGTAGAATTTTATGCCATCTGGTAATCATAAAATTGTGATCAGAGCTGCTAAAACTCATGTTGGAGAACATGCGAGATGTTTCAATGCACCAACAATCGATGAAGTTGCCATTATAATGATTGGAGAAAATTTGGAAGTCCTTTGTTTTGGGGAAATGATGCAGAGCAACGTCTGCCGCGACAGCTAGTCTGAAATAAAAAAAAGGGCATTTTCACATTTTTCGCTAGTTTAGTCAAGCGATTTTGTCTAACATGACACAGTGCCACCTTATTTCTTATGATTTAGTTCGGTCTTGATCATGAATTTGTGTGGTCATAGAATTCTTGAACAAACGAGCGATAAAGGTGAAAAAGTCAACATTTGAAATTTCGGAGGTATCCGCTTTTGTTCCTGAACGCTTTATAAAATCAAAAATAAAGACAAGAGATTAATGATTATATGAGAGGTTTTGTTTCGAAACCAGTTTCATCTATTATCAAAAATTTGTCAGTACTGATCAAAGAAGATTTGATTTTCAAAAATAATCAATTTAACAATTTTTTAAAAATTATTTTTGATTACTTTGCTGACAATGCACTTAAAAAAAAAGTTAATAATAATTTTTTAAGGCCTTCACTTATTTGAAATCTGATTTAATATAAAAACACATGTGGGATATACCTTGATCAGAAAATATCGATTTTCTGGTTCATTTCTAGTTGATAACAAAAAATAAAATAAACATTTTAAAAAAACAAAGCACTTCATTCAATCTAATTATACAATAGGCATGCACAGTTTAATTGTTTCTAGTTGAAATAGTTTTTAAATATACCATAACCACATTTGGTATGAAATGGAATTCTCTGGATTGAATTTTGAAGGATATAGACGGTTTTGAAACAAACACCATACATCATTTCTGACATTAAGAGCTTATAAAAAAAATTATAAAAAAACATTTTTGAAAAAAAAAAGATGCACCTGATTTTGAAACCGAACGCCTCATATATTATGATTTAGTCGTTTATTATTATCTTTTTCTACTCAACAACGATCGGCCAAATATCATAATAATTGTTTCAGATTTTACTTTACAAACATTTGTTTAAACTTTAAACATAAGAAAATTTCAATTTTTAATTTAAAATAATGTCCTACAAAATAAAAAAAATTATGCAATATTCATTATTCATACGTATTATATAGTACAGTCTTTAATGATCTGATTTTTTTTTTACGACTTTCAATCAAAACAGTGACTTGGCGTTTTTAGATCCCGTCAATTTATTTAACTGAGTATAACCACAAAGGGTTATAAACATTAAAAAGAAGCTAAATGTTTACACAATAGTAGCGTCCTTCTAAGTAAAACTACTCCGATTTACTGCAGCATAATCCACTGAATCAGGCAATGTTTATCTATTTGGCTACGAAAAAAAAGTATATATGGTTTGGTAAAAAAGGTAATGTTGAAGAAGTAGAAGGCCATAATTGGTTCAATAAATTTTTAAAATAGGGGCGCTTGGAAATTACTCTGGGCGGGGACCATGAACTAAATTGAGTATAGCTCGTTCCCAGTCCTACCAATGAATTTATTTTATAGCTGTTTTGTACGCATAAGAAACTAATGAAAAACTGAGAAATAGGAAATTAAATTGAATAAAACAGCAGCGCATATATCTAAAAAAGTATGATGAAAGATTAATAAAAAATAAGGTTCTCTTACTTTTAACGTTCAATTGTTCAGTTGTTTACGAAGTGAAAATTTCAAATCATTGACCCAATTTAATTTGTATAATAAAGTATGATTCCTATTTCGAATTTAATGTGAAACATAATCATTATATCGAATGTGTTTACTCATTTGATTTAGCCCTATTAAGTATTAAATTAAATGCAAATATAAAAGGTAAAATATTTTAGGAAGAGTACAACTAATTACACTGTATAATTCATTAATTATTAAACACATCACGTAATAAATTCATATACTGCGTCAACAAGTAAAAATACAATATCAATATTTAACACCTGTAAAAAACAATAAAATGAATAGATTTGTTTAGTCGCGGACCTGGACTGCCCGCCAGATGGAACTTTGCCTCTAAAATCGGAAATTTACTGTACCGCCCAAATCAAGGAGAGGGGGGATTGACGCTCAGAGCACCCTTCACTTGCTATCAGATCGCCGAGCGTACTTGTTCTACCAGAACTTCAAAGCTACTACCATCGCACACTCCGCTCTCAAGCCGTTATTCCTCTGAGAACGTCAAGAGGTCTTAAAGTTTATTACTCGCCAGAAGCTATGCTGAGATGATGAAAATTGAGTATACATCACACAAATTATAAGTCACATTTCACTATCATAAGGCCTCAACTTGTCAACTAATTTTTCTCCTCATGATCAACGTATTTCATGGTACCAACCGGACAGTTCAAGTTAATTCATGATATCATACTCATTGCTCCTTCATGCCGTGATCACTGGCGAAGATAATAATAATTCGCACATCTTCGCACCTTATTGAAATCTTCAGTATAACGTTCAAGTTCATTTCGTTGTTTATACCTTTGGCCATTATGCTAGCATGGAGCATTATTGTTAAATATCGCTCCCATTCATGTTAACCATTTCTTCTCTTTCTTTTTTTTGTCTTAAATTAATTTGTTCATTAGATCGCTAAGTTACATGTTTAGTTTTAAGTTATTTTTGTAGACGCTATTATTAATTTGTATCTTCTTTTACATGTCTATTTAATAGTATTTAAGAAATCTCGCATGTTATTTAAATTAATAAATCAAACGCTTTGTTAATATCTGAGATTTCATTTAAATTCCCGTGGTACTTCCATTTGCTTCCTATTAAATTATTCAGTCTAATCACGCTTTAACAAGATTCCTATGCTTTATTATGATAATATAATTTAAAATTAGTAAAATTATATAAAATAAATTTTAAGAATCATAGAAATAAATAATTGAGCTGTTATTTTTGTAAAGCGATTTTAGTTCATATCTTCATATTCGCGATATCCAAAGGTTTCCATTTTAATTACTTTAAATATAGGGCAAACGGCCAAATTTTTTTTTCATTTAGCACTTCGAAATAGTGAAGTTTGAAACTATATATACCTTTTGAATTTAATTTTGAAATAATAATCATTAAATCTACATAAAATAGTAAATGATTTTTTTAGATCCAAATAGATTTCTACTATTTTCAATCATAAGAGCTCAATTGTATTAAAAAAAAGTAATGTTATATTTATTTTTGTTGTGCTAAAGTAGAATTTTCTTTTCTTTTGGATTTATTTAACTGCCGGGACCATTAGCGACTAATGCTCTACATAATTACATCAATTAACGTTTTGGCTTTTAATTACACCAATATTTCATTCTGAATTATATTGTTTTATTTATGGGCTGAACGATTTATTAGATATTTATTCTTTCTATTTGATTTTTTTTTACTATCAAATGGATGAATTTGATCACCACATTGTAGTGAAATTTATACTATTGTGGTGATTTGTATGAATTATTATTATATTATTAAAGAATTATGGTGAACTTATAACTTATAAGAATTATTAGAGATTTAAGCATTAACAATTGTAACATTGACCTGCGATGTTTTTAATGTTGGATCTACGACTGTTGATTAAATAACAAAATGTCATTGGTCGGACGAAGCCAAGGAGAAGAGAGGTGGTAATTTTGGCATATAACAGCGCTTTTTAATTCGCTCACTTTGGTCTCAGCCCTCAGCCCTGAAGTGCCCTCTATCTCTCTCCAGTCTATTGTTTCAGGCTTGTATCAGAATTTATATAATTGTTTGATGTATGAATATTATTTGCATGTGTATGTATATATATATATATATATATTATTTGAAAATATATTTTATTTTGGGTCCCTTATTTTTTGTAACTGGCTTATTGCTTCTCCTATTTTTCGGTCCACGAACCTTTTTGAGCCCATTTAATATATTCAGGGAGAAGGGCCATTACACTATCATAACAGCCATTTTAGTGGATCTCTCTCTCTCTCTCTCTCTCTCTCATTCTCTCTCTTTTGCATTTTCAGTGATGAACATTGACAGACCGTGATTGACGTCCGGACACACATACGATAGGTGGAATTCTGAACGAGTGGTCTTAGGGAGCTAAGGTTGCAGCTAAAATATTATCGATTCTCTGGAGTAAAGGAGGTTTTACCGCCTTGGTCCAAGAAGCTCTGGAGTCGAGGCTAAAACCCATACCGTGTAAACACATCTTTACGAGGCCCAGACAACAGTTCTTTGTGGGGTCTCCACTCTGCCCTCATTCAATCAATCAATATAGATCCCAGTCCTAAAAGCTATACCACAGCTTAATACATGTTGGCTATGTTGTAAGATATTGAACAGTTTTAAACAACTTTGTATAATTAATTAACAAATATAATTAATTAAATAAAATTTAGTAACTTTCTTTGAAAAATTCCAGGCTTTTTAAAATACAAATAATTAATGAATTAAAAAAAAAACATTATTAAATACAATAAACATCTATAATTGACTGCCACAAACTCGGTAAAATCTTCTTCTGTATGAATAGAAGCATAGATACCTATTGTGCAAACGTTAAGTATTATACATGACCAAGTATGTACGTGTATAATAGGGTGGGCCGAAAAAACACTTTTTTTTATTTCGAAGTTGTAATAGCGCGGAAAACTTGCGAATTATATAGACAAAAAATAAGAAAAAAAAGTATCAAAATCGGTTGACATCTTCCGGTCGCTCATAGGCCCTAAACTTTCACAAAATATGAAAAAAAACTTCATTTTTTCCAATATTTATTTAAATGTTTTAATTAGATGTTTTCGTAATGTAATAGTTTGTAGCGTCTTAAAAATGAGGTTAAAAGGATTGTGTTTTAATTTGTATCAAATCAATTGATATCTTCCGGTCGCGCATAAGCTCCAAAATTTGCCAAAATATTGAAAATTTCACATTTTTACGATTTATTTTTTATATCTTTAATATACTTTTAAGCGTAATAGTTACAGTATTTTTATTTTGGAACATAAGGACATTGTGTTTTATTGTGGTGTGAATAAATGAACAATACATACATTACAATAAATACATTGTATAATGCTATTAACATTTAGAAATTAATTTGCTAACTATGTCATAATAGCAGATGTAATATATATTTAAATCTAAATCTAAAATAATAATAGACAATATGCGTTATTATTACTATTATTCTATTTATATATTATTAACTTAGTTATAAATTATAAATGATTTCGTACTGTACGAAATATAGGGTTTATTGTGAATTTTCTAGGAGAACATCTCATTAACTCTTCGAATCAATCGAAAATATAATTTAGAAATGAATATCCACACATCTTGTTAGTTCTAAAGAGGCACTTCTCCTTTTAAAATAGAGATTCAATAAAAAACTACGCGACCTTTAGGCCCTAAGTTGTATGATTTATGTTTTTTTATTAGTCAAATCTAATTTATTAAAAGCATTTTACATTATTTTCCAGGCAACGCTGTTTATATATACAGCGATTTTTCACTTGCATGGCTTGTCAGGTACTCTTACACTCCTAACGCAAGCCATTTATCTGGGTCAGATTTAATCTGAGAAAAACATCATAAATTGATATCAAATATCACGACGAACATTTATTTAGAATTTCAGTGTATGCTTAAAGCATGAAATATGCTTCCGAAATTAAATTTTTATTTTTTTCATTTGGTTATATGCATCCTGAGTGTGCACGGGGTAAGAGTACGCAGGGTGGGAATTTTTACTTTTCACTTGAGCTAGTTTGTACCACTGAGTGTCAGCCGATGCTAGGAAGTGTTTAGGTCATTATCACCTTGTTTGGTGTTTTCAATGTGATTTAACAACTAATAATGGCGTAAGAGCTTATTTTAGCTCGTTTGATATAATATATAATTATTAATATTTAAGGAAGTAGTGTAAGCTATAACAACTGATAATTCAACCATTTCAATTCTAAAATGTTTTTAAAGGCCATTCAGTGCTCGACTTAAAAATGGGAACGTTTAGTTCCATTGATGCAGATAGAGAGCAACAGCTCCTAAAATGTAAAAATACTGTCCGTGGGGAAAGAGTAAGCACACATTTTGTTTTAGTTTTACTCTGTTAACCAATATTTATTATTTACACCACAAGGTATATTCAGATTAAAGGTGTTTAAGATGCAACCCTAAAACCTGAATAAGGTTAAAAGTGGCGATATCTGTCTTAAATAATACCGTGTTCTTCGTAATTATTTACTTACAGTACATTATGTTTTAAGAACTTATAAAAGGAAGACTGATCAAACGTTTGTGTGGATAAGATGCTCAAGACCGCTTAATTGGTACTGAACGCTGGGTTGTCGAAGAGAAAAGCTTCCAGTAGAATAGAAATAGTTGGGAATCTATGAAGTTACTCTAATGAAAAAGGTGTTAAGGGTAATTATCCTTACTCGAGGTCATTTTTTTTCTAACATAACAATTGTGTTAATACAACTTCAGTAAACCACCGGAAGAGGACTGGATCCAATGAAGTAAATGCAAAGAATGGTTGCATGAATCTTGTTCCAATTATGAGGATAGGGTGAATTTCATAAGCGATTATTGCTGAAAACAGCTGTTATTAACTTTTAAAAAACTAGAGTAAGTTTTTTTTTGTAATATTTGATTGAATATATACTCTTAATAATAAAATTGTGTGTAGTATATATTGCTTACATTTATTCCAAGTGGAGGATAGATAAAACTTAATCTAGTTTTTTAAAAGTTAATAACAGGGATTTCAGCAATAATCGCTTATGAAATTCACCCTACCCTCATAATTGAAACAAGATTCATACGACCATTCTTTGCATTTACTTCATTGAATCCAGTCCTCTTCTGGTTGTTTACTGAAGTTCTATTAACACAATTTTATGTTAGAAAAATAATGACCTCGAGCAAGGATAATTACCCTTAGGACTCATGATGACCACCACCAGTCCCGCCAGTTCTGGAGACTCGTCAAAACCTACGTAACTAAAAAGAGGACAGTGCACCTGACTTCCGGAGACGAACTGATGACGCCAGGGAATAGGCTGAACGTTTGGCGAAGGCATAATTGGCGAGCGATGCTGCTCGGCTGGCAAATGCTCCACCAATCCCTGAGGGACCACTTCCCTGCCCCAATGAGAAATCCATTTTTTCCACCTTCAAAGGTCTTGAATCGGTACTACGGCGCACTAAAGGTAAAAAATCCTCTGGGCTAGACAACATCCCTTATGCCATGTTGAAGATGCTCCCTAGAAAAGATAAAGCCTTCCTATTGATCATCTTCAACACCTGTATGAGAATCTCATACTTTCCTGAAGCATGGAAAAAAGCCGTTGTAGTACCGCTACTTGAGCCGGGGAAGTCTGGTAAAATATCTGATCACTAACGGCCGATCAGCTTGCTCTCTCATATGAGTAAAATTTTCGAGAGGCTGGTCCACCACCATTTGCTGATCAACTGTAGAGAGTAAAACAGTATCCTTGGTCCTTGGTCGACGTGCTCTCATTGGCCTAGGGATGGGGTGAAGACTACCTTGTCCAAGCCTTTCTTCTTTTCTTCCTTCCTCTCCCCCCTTTCTTCTTCTTCCTATCACCTAATCCCGTAAAGCGGTCTCTCCCTGCTTTGTATGTACAGTATCAGCGGCCTTGTGCCGGTTTAGAGAACCCGCCTTCAGCGGACTCATACTATGTATTGCTTAAAATACCTCCGGGTAAGAAAAGTATTATAATTATTCCTATATATATATATATATATATATATATATATATATAATTCCGTATATATATACATATTGTAAATATTGTTTTATATAAATAAATGGAGATTTGAAAAAAAAAGTGGAGGATAAAAGATTATCCACTTCAATTTTCTACCTTGGCGTTACCTTTGATAGACATTTCATCTTCACAAAGCACGTTCAGGCAAGATTGAAGTTGTCACGACAGAAATCCCACAGGCTATACCATCTGCTCTTGTCGCCGCAGCTCTCACTGAGATTGAAATTACTAATCTACAAGTACATCATAAGACCTACGTTGCTCTATGGTGCACCACTACTGAGACACTTCTACAAAACAACGCTGCAGCGCCTGCAGCATTACAAGAACTCTATCCTTAGAAATAGAGCTCGTGGGAGCACTTAACACTACCATCCGGGAGGAGCTTCAAATTCCCTCGATGCCCTAGTACATAGGTCGGAGGCACATCAAAGTTTTTGATGGGCTGAAGACCTGTGCGAACCCCCTATTTAGGAACTTAAAACCATCCCCCAGACCTGGGAGATGGCAGGGCAGTGTTCCCTTGGTCGATGTGCTTACATTTGATCTAGGGATGGGGTAAGTACTCCATTGTCCTTATCCTCCTTCTTCCTTCCTGCACTTTCTTCTTTCTACAACTGTTCTTCATCCCGCTAAACGGCCCCTCCCTGTTTTGTATTGTATAAAGTCAGCGGCTTTGAGCAGGTTCGAGTAAAAACCGCCTTCAGCGGACTCAGCCCATTGTAACGCCTTAAAATACCGAAAGGTAACAGAAGGCTTTTGGTTTATATTGAAGCATTTTCAGGTGTTTCTTGTAAATTTGTATTATATTGTAAATACAATTTTGGAGGATGAGAAAAAAAAAATTGCTTACCTTTAGACCAAGATGTACGAACTCTTGCCCCACCCACGGGTCGAGAGTTTGCATGTGTAACTTTTTAGTTAATAATTTTTCTATGCCTGTTCTACGGAAGATTATTACAACAATAAAACGCAATTTTGATGCCGAATACACAAAGATTATTTTGAATTAGTTTCTGTTCAATTGAGTATCACTAAACTTATATGTTAGATGATCATACTTTAATTTCGTACTCTTCCCCCGACCTACCAAATATTGTCAGCATATTGTTTAGTTTATTTTCATAAGCGCAGCAATATTGTAAAGCATTATGCTTTTAAATAAAAGCAAACAAAACTAAGCAACTCACCAATCTCTGTGAATGAAAACAGAAGTTCCTAAGACGACGTCCGTTGAATAGTTGAATAAATTTATTCAAAGATTGTGTCGGCTTTGACCTACTTGAAGTTTAATGTTTTACTTATTAAAGTTTTTTTTTCTAAAAAAACTTTTATAAACTTTTAAGTATTATACTGAACGAGGCGGACTTTCAGGAGAATTCAAAACAGTCATATAAAGAGCTACAATGGCCAGGATGAAGGAAAAACTTTCCACTCTCAACACGACCGCTATTGGATTTAGTGTTCCAAGAAAACTACCCTTTTTCCCAAAATACAATGGAAGGCCCTAAGCCGGAAAGAAGTGGCGCTCTCTTGTGAAAATAAGAGGAAAACCGTTTATTAAATCATTCTGTGTGCGATAGCAATAGCATTACTTCTTTGGAACATATCTGTTTGATATTTAATTTCCATCACAGTATCAAAAATACACGTAATTGATCATTGAGTAAACATTCCTAATTTAGATACTTATGTAGTTCAAGCTGATAAATTAAAAAAAAAAAAACCAAACCTCTTTTACAACAGTGTTGTGGCAACAAATGTGTGTTCAATTTGTAAGCTTGTACTTTCGGTTTACCTAATAAACGATAAAAATTAGAGGTTTAATAAGAAATTAACGGCTGAACAAAAAATGCAACAAAAGAAGTATTATCCCGTCCACAGCTAAAATAGATTTTAAAATTGTTTCAAACTTTTTTTGTCAATTAACATCAAAACAAATTATTGCAGTAATTATGAAAGGGACAGAAACCAGACCATGGATAATAATTAGCCTAGAAGAAGACCAATCATCATTCTGAATTGATAGATACAAAAAAATGAAGTTGATGTATTTCAACCCAACTCCTTAATTTTTGAAAAATTAGTATTATTCTGTGTTGGATGATTTAACAAAAAAATAGAAATGAGATATAATTGTTCACATTTCTATAAATTGTATCTGGTTTAAGTTACATTCTGAGATTGAAGTAGCATGAGACTGTAGTATAGAGAGCTGAGATGTGCGATCTGAAGACACTTCTGGGGTTTACCCAGCCCTACTATCTCGGTTAGCATAAAGAGGAAAAAACCTGGAGCTTAAGCGTAATTTTGACCAAATTGCCTTTATGTCTATCGGGATGTTATCGCGTAGAAACAGTACAGTTTCTACCATGTATATTTTATTTTATGTGAATATTTTTTCAGCATTCAACTGCTTATGTACGGTATTGAAATTTAGCCCTCAGTTTTTTTTTATCATATTCTAGGTAGTTAAAATTCACTTCATTGAACATTATTACCGCTACAAAGGCGGTGATGAAAGTTTAAAGTTGCATTAAATCATTTCGGTGTTGTCTTTAGACTTTGATTTATTCTATAAACAATGCATGTTCATTTCAGGTTGTGGAAATTTATTGTACCTTTATTAAAAGGCAAATGGATTTCCTAAACTACAAGGGATTGCTCTCAAACTTCAGTCAAGACAGCATTCAATCGATGCAGCTGCACTATAAAAGTGGTTACTGAGCATCACAAATGTTCTTCGGTCAAAAGCCAAGATATGGTTTCATCTGTAAGTGTACTTTAGAAACTTTTTGAACGTCATTATTTTTTCAAATAACTCTAAGGAAAATTAAAATGTTTAAATGTACACAAAAATGTTTCTATCCTTTAAATAGATCTTTGCTTACCCGATCATCTTCTTGGTGGAATTCTATCTCTTCTTCCATTCGTAACTCCAATAATCTTTCGACCTTCCAAAATTGAACCTATCCCTTATATTTAATCGATATTGATAAAATTCCCAAAAAGGTCTGTAATAATGTTTTAAAATGGAAATTTGTTAATAGATAGATGAAAGTAGCATTTTAAGTTTAGTTTAACCTTTCGTTCGACTAATGAATGTTTCATTCTTTTTATCTTTATACATTTTATGTATAAGCATATATTTATTATGTTTTCCTTATGAATAATTATGTTGAGTTTTTCTTTTTTTTTTTGAAATTTGTTATTAAGAGTTAACTTATAATTTATTTTCATTATGTTGATGAATTAAATCATATTTTAATTTTGTCATAGAATTAATTTGATATAAAATATTATACTAAACGTGAAAATTATCTATTGTGATTCCAATGGCTTTGTGTTTGTATTTTACACTAGGAAACTAATGCTCATAATCTCATTTCCTTAAAGGTTGTTTTAAAGGGAATCGATCCAGAAATAATAAAGGTTTTTAGGTTATTATATAGAAATAACCTAAACATTTGTCCAAAATTATTAAAAACGTATTACTCTGCCAATGAATCTGTACAACGAGTTTATGCGCTTATCCATGCTTTCTTTACTTACTTTGTATCAAGAGACCTTTAGGAAAAACTTTTCAAAATGTTTTACAAATTTTTTAGATACTAATATAAAAAAAATTACATTTTCAGTTCAGATGAGAAATGTTCCTGTATTTCGAGATTGGAGTAAAACATCTTTACTGTTCCACTTTAATGGTAAATTTTCTGAGGTTAAAAACAATAAATATATAAATCCATAAATACACTACAAACTAAGAGGCTTGGGTTTTACAACTTTAAAGCGGCTAGGTTTCATGCAGGAAGATTTCTTGGCCTCAGACAAGAACCATGGTTGACAACACAATAAATAATACATCTGCCACCGACGGTTTCAATTCTGGGATATATAGATTAAAAACACAGCTCATTTATACATTGTCCTAATCCGGTTCTATTTTTCAGAGGTGTAGAGTTACAGTAGACATTTTGTAAAAAATAAATAAAAAAAATACATGTAAACTGGCAACTGAGTAATAAATTCAAGAACACCCATCCTGAATCTCCTAACTAATATTTCTTAGGATTATGTATGCAGTGGATGTTAGTGAATCATCCTCATTAAGAGATTTCAGAGTATTTGTAGTCAGCAACGGTCGAACATTTGCATATCTATATAG
Source organism: Arma custos (assembly GCA_037127475.1). Lineage (NCBI taxonomy): Eukaryota > Metazoa > Arthropoda > Insecta > Hemiptera > Pentatomidae > Arma > Arma custos. Next base: position 90,411,748 of record CM073760.1, on the reverse strand, counting down.
AGCTTAATGGCTCAATGATAGGGCATTGAACAGTAGGATTAATTTATAATTAATAAATCAATATAATTTGTAACTGGATCGAAGAAATATGGCCTAATATAATTGGTATAGATGAATTAGTGATTGGCTATAGATTAATAATTAATATGATTCACTAATGACCCCAATTTGTTATAGATAATATTGTCCATAATATAGGAGCCTGATATAGATAAAATTTCATATTCCTTAAAAAAAAAGTGAGATAGGCTTGTTAAAACTCCATTTGTTTTCGCTACAAACGATTATAAAATGTTATTAATTATTATAAAAGGTTAATTGATAGTATAAATTAACGAAGTGGTTTTTGGCAAATGTTTTGTATTTCATTGTCTTAAAATACATTTTTTTTATTCTAGACTATTTCCAATTACCATAACAATATAAATAGTTGAGTTATGCCCCAAATTAAATTAATTTTTTTTTTCATTCCTGGGAGATACGTGCTACGCCTTTTTGATTATTGCACAATTATTCTACCCTAATAAAGCTACTAAATTTCTGCATGGTAGTTGAAAGTTTGTTATTCCCTTTATTTGTATGTATTCCCTTTATTTTGATATGCATATATATTTTATTATATTTCGATAGTATTGTACAAAGTATTGGTATTATGTGTTGACATATATGAGTAGTATTATGTGATAATTGTTGTTGTATAGATTTAGATGTCCTTTATTTTCTGATTAGGAGTATTATTTAATTATTTATGCAGTTCATTTTTTAATGTACCTTTTACTCTGGAATATTTTGAATTAAATGCTTCTTCTTATTCGTCCTGTTTTTATCGTTTTGACTGTCTCTTAAAGAAGGAATAGAATTACTTAATTTCTTTTCAACAGTACTTACTTTTCCGCCTATTTTACTGCATTTCACCAAAAACGTTTCTTTTTTCACAAAACTGTAGAATGAAGTACTTTAAGAAATCATATATCATTGCTTTATTTATAAAAAATTGAAATCATTAAAAAATTCAATGAAAGATTTCAGCAAACTTCCCTAAACGAGGCTTAAGATCTGTTTCTCAGGTAAGAGATTTTAAAAATAAATGAGTAAGGTAATAAAAAATGGCTAAATAAGTGAATTTCCTTTGAGACCCTGAAGAATGAACTCAGAATAAATGCATATATTATAAGATGAGAATTAAGATTTTCTTCCAAAATATAAACATAATTAAAATAAGCTCAAATCCAAACAGGAAGCTGCGGTTCAACACTATTTGTTAAATCATTGCTTTTTAACAACTATAATTAGAATCATATAAATAACCATCACTAATTATAAATATAAGAATCAACCATATTTACGTACACCATAATATTGTTATTTTTTTTTCCACACGCTAAGTCTATATAAATGATATAAAAGTAAACTTACAAAAACCTTTTCTGGAGAGTGAAAAAACTGCTGCAAGGTTCACTTAAGATAAGTGCGTATCGTCACACGTAGGTTACTATCATGACTTTTCTATCAATTATCAATCCTGAATTCAATCACTATAGATCGAAAACAAAAAATTTTTATTTTTAATATTTGATACTTTGCATTTGTATCGTCAATCTGATTTTTTTCAACAACACTGAAATGGTTACTCATTTGGAAATTTCCATCATAAAAAATGCTGTTGAAAAAACAGCAAAACACAGCTACATGTAGTATATAGTAAAACCTCGTAGGAACTGTATATATCAATTTAAAATGATACAAGTATGTATTCATCAGTAATTAGTAAAAATTGAACTACTAAATTTCTAGTTGGCTAAAAAAATATATTAATTGTGTCAAAAATTTTATGAATATTTATAAAACAAAAAAAAAAATTTCTTTTGATCATTGCTAAGTCCATATAATTTCACCGCTAATTTATTTTGACTACGATGTATAGACCGATTTTGTGGAACATTTATGATCGTTACAATCAGTACTATTACATCCAGACTGTGAGAATCACTGACAGTACATTAGATTATTTCTGTGGATTGTTGCTCGGAAAAGGGAATCCCTGAAACTTGTCAAATGTATCCTTCACATCCCCTTTAACTTAACAAATCCAGATATGGCTCTCCCATCAATGAAGATAAAATATTAAAATGAAATTACACACGTGGATAACTCAGTTACATTTGATCTTTTACTTATTATTTCAATCAGAAATCTTAAAAAAATATTTAAGATAAAATGGCTAAATAGGAGAAATGGTGTGAACATGTGGTATTGACCTTTATCTTAATTAAAATTGCAAACATTTTCAATCATAATGATATTTTAATGACGAAAATACAGTAAAAAAATCTGGTGAAAAACCGACTGCTCGGTTTTGAATTATTGGACTAAATCATAAGTGAAGCTAGTAGTTATATATTATATAATTAACCAAGAGATTTGGGCGGAGATAACATGAGAACATGTAGAACAGTAAGGCTGTAACAGGATCCCTGACCACAGAACAGGCCTCAGTTGGTCAGAGATGCGGGTAGCACGGAGGTGTGGGTTAGACAGTATCGTCAGGACCACCTGGGTCTTTCCGCTTAATGAAAACAAGGATCCCATACAATGATATACCTTGAAACCATATTCTCCATGATTCACATCAGGAACTAAACAGACACATTAACAGAATTATAGTTGCAGCGGGAGATGGGATCATATGGGATCTATGAACCACCCAGCCTCTATAAAGTATTATAAAAATAGGGTACCCAAAATAAGAGGGAAAAATCTGACGGCTGAGCGTGACCTAGGACAAGTCACCTCCTTGCAGAACCGTTGTTCATGAAACAGTACAGTCTCTACCATGTACTGAACCCCAGAGCCTTCATGGGTTGTAGTGGTACAGGTTTTTAACAGAATTGTAGATAATCATACATAGTCATATTGGAGAGGAAAATAGTTGGCTGGATGATATCATGGACAATAGAGATAGTTGGGAGTTGCTAATAAGTCGACTTATTTGGTGTTTTATTACTGCACCCCCCAACTATCTTCATTCTCCATACATAGTTATATTGGGTGAGCTGTAAAAAGCAATGAACATTGATCATTGAATAGATACATAGAACTCACTTTTAGTTATTGCAACTAATATTTATGGCTTTTTTAAACTAGATAGGTATTCTCCCGTAGGGACTAGACTAAGTGCCAGTGTAGTGGGAAATAACTGAGTTTCTGAGTTCAGTACAATCACACGACAGAACAATACACTCTACAACTATTCAAACACAATATTAAATTAAATACCCACTTCAAGAAGACCTTCTCTTAGACTAAATTTATGAATATGAGCTTTATTGGGCTGTGAAAGATAAATTTTACAGAAGAACAATGCGTTTCATGAAAGAAAGCGGAATAAGCGTGGTTGGATTCGTCGCTATGCGCGTTCGCTTAGCATCCGCATATAAATATACATATATACAATAAATAGAGTTACTGGATAACCATCTTGAAACAACTAAAAATCATTCATGCCTAGCAAACTATTAACTCATAAGGACAATAGATTTAACAACAAAACCCGGTAGGTAGGTTTTTTTTTATCTTAGCTCTGAATTGTAAAATTAAAAGAAATAATTGAAAAAAATATTTTATCGGGGATTTATTATTATTCATCGTCGATGTCCATCGGTTTATAAGGTTCATACATCATGCTTTCACGTGTAATTAATAATTTACTGGACTAATTATATCTCATTATTTACCAATTTATCAAAATATTTATTTATTTGTGGAGGGGAATACAATACCCTCAGAAAGTAATCCCAATAATAATAATATATACTAACGAAATATTTGTGTTAATACTAATTATTCAAGCTTTCGTTTAAAAAATAAAATAAAATGTTACTAACTAATAAATAAAAGTTATAGTTATATCATAAACACATTTATGATAAAACGCAATTTTATAATCTACGTTCTAAATTTTAATATAAAATTAAAAATAATACTATTAATAAAGAATGATTATTTACTTATTTTTTCATATTATTTTTAAATACTATGTATTGACATTGTATTTATTAGAGCTTAAAAATTGTAAACATACACCTTAAAATTTTTATGTAAGCACTTATAAATTAGTATGCCTCAATACACGCATTTTAATATGCACAATATTAACATACTGTGTTAATTAAAAATTCAAAGTTAGTCAGAGGAATTCACTCTTTGAACACATATATAATTAAAAGAGAAAAAAAAATCATAAAAAATCTTAGCATTTACAAATAAATGTAAGATAAACCACAATTTTGTATTCTTTGTTATAAATCATAATGTAAAATTTTTAGATATTATAATTAGTATAATTTTTAGATAAGCTATTTTTAAATATTCTTATTTTGAAGAGAAAAGATATGTCTTGGCCCGAATTCGATCCCGTATCGGGGTGCGGAGCTCTAACCATCTGAGCTACCAAGGCTCATAATCAAGCCAGAAAAATCCATTCTCCTCACCGATCCTATATTCCTAAGATCCTAATTAAAGTAATGTTCAATGAACATTCTTCCCCTTATATAGATCGCAAAAATTGCGAGAACACGGGGATATAGGATCGGTGAAGAGAATGGATTTGTCTGGTTTGGTTTGGTATCTCAGATGGTTAGAGCACAACACTAGAGATGCGGACGGCCCGGGTTCAAATCCCGGACAGGACAAATCTTTTCTCTTCAAAATAAAAATATTTTTGAAAAATCACCAATTAAAGAAGAATAAATACAAATTAATTATAAAATAAGTAAATAACAACTACGTAAATAAGTATTATATATAATTATACCTATTTTACATTAACAATTTAATTAAATAAATTTAAGATAAACAATAATTGTGCATTCTTCGTTATAAATAGTAATCTAAAATTAAAAATTATACTATCATTAAATAAACGGTATGATTATTAGCTTGGTGGGTAATTTGTGTTTTATAAAAATGTAGTCGACTGCTTCAAAGAGAATCAACGAGCACTTACATAAAAGTAGGTAAATTAAATAATTATTTTTAAAAGGCCTTTCAAAGCATACAGATTACTAGAGAAAAAAATGTTTTTGAAGAAAATCGGAAGGAATGATGAAGATAATACAGATATGCGCAGTATTTTTTTTTTATTAAATATTTTATTATATACGTTATTGTTTTACTTCTGTTGGTTGATATTGTAATTAAACAATAGAAAAAATAATAAATCACAGAATAATTGAACTGTCACTTTGATGATTGGATACTTCTCGTTCTTTTTTTTTTATTGTTTTGTTTAGAGGCTCTGTAGTATTGTATTTTTTTTAATCATACCTGAATACTTTGTTTTAAAAATTAATCTAAATGTGCGTAAAGCAATAGACAATATAAACAAAAAATAGTTCAAAAAGAAGATGAGAGGCGAACAGACACGAGTGCTGGCCAGCAGCTGGGCGTTGCCAGATCGTTGTTGCCATGGGAGCGGTGGCTAACGCCCTCCGTGTCCTCATTTCGGTGGGCCGTCTTCGGGTGTCGTCTTGGCGGGAGTCAAAGGGACGAGGAAGCTGGACGAAGGAAGGGACAGTTGGAGTGCTGAATCCCGGCCTAGTAGCGGGCGACCTGTCTATCACTCAGCCTATGTCTCATAATTCAATTTGTAAACGGTCCGGATAAAAACAATAAGTAAAAACAAGTCTAATAGTAAAAAAACACTACAACAAAGTAGGACCTGTGCTTACCTACAACTCATTTGGAATGACAAAGTTCCTACTAACGATTATGTGATATGATGCCTAGATTGGGTAACTGGCTATTCCGATAATTCTCCTATCTCCCGATTTTTTTATTTTATCACATTTAACTGTACGAGACAATAGTATTTTAATAATATTACAACATATCAACAGAAAAAATACAACAAAACATATAGGCGCCATTCTATAAAGTCTGTTTCTGTGAATATTACATGATAGTGATATATATACTTGCACCCTGGTGGTTTCGTTAACTAGTTATTCAGATATTTCACCTACTAAATAATTGATTTTTTGATGAGATACTGACAATTCTTGTCCCAATAACCTTAAATGAGAGGATGTAAAAAAATTCAAGATATTTGTCCCTTCCTTTCTCCAATATTCATTTTTAAAAACAGATCTTTCAAATAACCAGTAAAAATAATAGCAAATCGACTGGCACACCACTGTATATAGCCGAGTGGCCAGGTACCAAAAAAGGGCTTTAGGTCGCAATAAATTGAAGATTTTCATAAGTTTAAGTGCATGTCTTAGTAGTGTAAAATCAATTTTGCAGATAAAATAAAAGGGATGGGAATAATAGGTTTTGGTGGCCGAAAAACCTCGAAATTTTCGGAGTTATTTCAGTTGTTGGCCTTCTCCAATCAGTGCGTTTTTAATGAAAATAAAACATAGTGGATCATTTTTAATGTACATTAAATTTGCTACAATTTAAATCCAGCCGCGGCTCTGTAGCTCTAATAGATTTTGTTCATTTAAAATTTGTTCCTTTGAAATTTGTTCATTTTTTCCAAAATTTCCAAATTTTAAGTTTTGGCGCAATTTCATGAGGAACTCCGGCCGAAGGAGTGATCGTACGATGAAAGTCATGATAAATTAAGCTGTACTAAATTTAAATTAAAAAAAAATGTTAAAAAAATTTAAATTAGCTTAAACGTAAGCTCAGACTGTAGGTGTAAGAGATTCTGAGTTACGCCCCTTGGTCATTTTTTCCAAATATAGACCAACGGCCAGATGTTTGAGGGTCACAAAAAATTGAGTTGAATTTTGAAAAAAGATAGTTGCATTTTTGATATGTTGTTAGGGCATGTCAGAGTAGTGTAAATCCAAGTTTTCAACTGAAAAACGGATGGGAAAACTCTTGGTGGCCAAAAAACATCGGGGAGACTGGGTGGCTCCCCCCACCCTGCATAGTAGTGCTTACTAGAACTACCATTTTTTTTTTATAGGTAATTTACAAGTAAATACATATACTTTACACTAAACAAGCTGTTTTATATCAATTCGTGGCATACATGGTCAATTTCTTAAAAAACCCACTTTCCCCGATTTTCCTTTTTTTAATTAACAAGAGAAGTATAACATCTATAGGCCTCGCCATGTGCTTAAATTAAACCTAATTAAATTTAATACAACTCCATTTCAGTTTATTTTCATCTTAGGATCACTCCTTTGGTCATCCCTCTCGAAAGTCGGCCAAAACTTAATATTTGGACTTTTTGAAAAAAATTACCAAATTTTTTAAGAGGCTTAACTCAGAATCTGTGACGCCTAAAAGCATTGGTTTGTGCTTAAATTAAAAGTTTTAATTTACTAATTTAAATTTAAAATTTACCTACTATTTAAATTTACTACCTTGGTTTTTATCGTAGAAACATTCCTACAGCCGGTGTTCCTCACGAAAGTCGGCTAAAACTTAAAATTTGGAATTTTTGGAAAGAAATACTAATTTTCAAAGGGGCGTAACTCAGAATCTATTAGACCTACAGAGCTTCGGTTGAATTCAAGTTGTAGAAAATTGCATCTACTTTAAAAATGGTTACCGGTTACAAAAAAGGTACTGATTAGGAGATATAGGCCTAAAAATGAAATAACTCCCAAAATTTCGAGGTATTTCGGCCACTAAAAGTTTTTCCATCCGTTTCTTTCGGTTGCAAACTTGGATTTACACTACTCAGACATGCCTTGACAACATAACAAAAATGCAGCTCTCTTCAATTTATTGCAACCTTGAAAACCTGGCCGCTGGCCTAATAACGTTTGTGAAACATGTGATTCAAGGAAGGAATCAAAAGCAACAGCACTACTGATCAATGCTATTATATTCTTGTTTTTTCTATAGATATTAATTATGAATTCACATTATCTTATTCAAGGTAAATGTGTTTATTTATGTAAATTATAGTGGATTAAAACAGGCAATAAGTGATTAAAGTTATACAGAATTAGATTCAAAATGGTTATTAAATATTTTCTGTCAAGATTATACTGTAATTATTGAAACAACATATCTGGTAAAATCAGTATTAGGCATGACCATATGAGTTAATTTTTAAAAAAGCTTTTAAGATAATTATTTACTTGTCAATAGATAACATAGAAAAAAATAATGACACTACATCAACTACTCCACCTCTGTAAATTGTACAAGACAAAAAAGGGATCTTGTCATGAACTAGTTCTCTATCAACAGTGAACTAAATATTCATGGCGTTGTAAAGATTCTACTGTCAAGCGGTGAAGTGTAAACATTAAGTTCAGTCTCTGGTAAAAGGTTAAGTTTTTAATAACGAAAATCTTAGAAGTTGGACTTGTCACTTTTTAATGGACTTCTTTTTTAAGTTACCACAAAAGAATACATGTGGAAGGAAATGGTCTGGGTTAAGGTCCGAAAAAAATGGGGTAAACAATAATAATAGTTTATTACTATTACCGGAACCTTTTCTTCTACATCTATTTAAGGTCAACTAACATTATTCAAGCTAGAGGAACAACATAGGAAGGAGATATATATGTTAATGGTAATATTTTTGACTCTAAATGAAAAATGTAAACAAATATTTAAAAAAAAGATTACTTTATTCAACTTTATATTTGTAATAAACTTTGTTTGTATATCTAAAATGTACGATTGGAAAGTTCAAATAGTAAGAGTAGAGAATTGGTGTGTGGTGGTGAGAGCTCGGGGAGGCAGGGGTGAGTTTCTGCTCTTTAAACTGGATGTGTCCCTCCAATTCACATTGCCATACCCCGGGGCTGTTAAATATACTACGATGTTCCACACGTACTATAAGCATTTGCATGTATTTATTTGTAAATTGTATATATATATATATATATATATATATATATATATATATATATATATATATATATATATATATATATATATATATATTGTAAATAAAATCTTAGAGGAGAAAAAAAAAGAAATACGTTTTATATGAGTTTTTTTCTGTTCATGATTTTGATCGTACCTAATTAATATAAAAAACCTACATTTTTATTCATATAAGAAATATTTTCTTGTTAAAAGAATCTTATCATACATGCATAGAACAGAATAAAAAAGAAAAAACATCATTCTGGGTCAAGGTTCCTTAAGGATGATAGAAATATATAGAAAAATAAGGATTATCTATATCTAAAAGACGTATTACGGTTATTAAATAAAAGTACAACCCCTAGAGTGTACGATAATTATCGAAAAATATTTAAAATTGAAACTACACGAGGCAGAACGGGAAACGATATACGTTATATCCTTGGGTCGCGTGTTTTAGCATAACAACCTAATATGCCTAAGATATCCAGTTCGCAGCCTGGCAAGTGCCCCTAGGACTTAAAGTGAGTTTCCGTCCTACGCAGGATGTAAAATGGGAGTCTTGAGCTTGTGAGGTGTCGGGTATTCATTCAGATCCTCTACGTAGATAGGAAATATTCTCACTGTTGCATCGTCCGATAAGGCATTGCAGCATCAAGTTACGTTGAACGAAACAAACGATCCTTAGCGTCATATCGAAAAACAAATAATACAGAAACTAGATGAGAAAACGAAAATGATGTATATCATTGGTCCTCCTGTGGTTAACTCTTTTTGGACCCATGAATTTTTCAAAGGATGGAAAAATCCTCGGTTATGCCGTCCTCAGGAAGAGACGAAAAATAGGGGTCCTGAACCTGTGTGGTTTCAGCTACTCGTTCAGATAGACAAAATTTAGGGTTCCCATTATTCCATCGTCTTACAAGCCAGCACAACGCGGTGTTAATCGAATATACATACGATAAATTTCCTAAAAGAAATAGAAATAGAATGAAAATTTAATATTATAACTGAATTGCTAAATTTAATATGTTAGATGAATCAGTCATATAAAACTATCTTTACTATTAATCATCTGAGAGGAGTGCGTTCACATGGATTTAGGTGTGCTTTTATATGCTTTTATATGCCATTATAATTTTTCAAGATTTCATGTTTCGAATAATTTAAGTAAAAATAGGTTTGGTACTTATATTATGTTTAATATATTTCTTCCTTCTGTCTAAATAAACTCCTAGGTAGTATTATAATAGTCAAATTGTGAATTAATGTGATTATTAGGGAGATCGGCTGGTATGAGCTATTTAATCAAAGGATAATAACTAATGTGACGCGATTTCCCAAAATTAAGTCACAGTTAGCTTTGATGATCTGATTCCATATTGCGAATGTACATAAGTAATAGTAGTGATCAAAATACAAATTTGATATTTCAAGCAGCATAATATTTCAAATGCAGTCGAAAAATAATTGGAATATAAATTAATTTTGGCATTAGTATTTATAATATATTTGACTAATGTTGGTTTTCACAGTTCAATTCCCTATTTTGAGTTATGAACTCTACATGAATAATTTCCATCAAATAAAATAGCGTTTTGATTGCTGTATTTATTTTAAAAGATTTTTTTTTCGGGACATCTATTAGCGTTAGACTGTTTATTGAAGGATTAGTCAACAGTTGAAGTGCATCATAATATATTTATAGCTAACCAATAAGGAATTCTTTTTAATTTTTTCCAGTAAAAAAGAGCCGCGTGCAGAACCATCATCCTCCATTTCCCACAAACAGTCTTCCTCACTATTTTCTTGATGGTTCAATTTGGAGAATATTACTATCCCATCCTAGTTGCTTCGCTGTGGCGCATCTTATAAATCATGGCTGTGTAGATGATGAGTTTCTGTCTGGTTTCCCTAATCGAGTTTTCTAGCTTTCCTAGAATTTCTTCTACTATCTTGCAAATCGTTTTCTTCTGCTGCATTGCTTTCTTGGCATTAAAACTGCTATATCATCAGCACATGCTATTATTGGAGTATTCTTATATGCAGTTACTTGAGAAAGTGTTGTTAGAAATGAAAAAATGAACGATTTTGTTGGAATATTTCCACCATAAAATAAAATCTGTGGGTCAAACTATTTTAATCATCTAATGTAATAGTGAAATAAAACTGCGTCTTTTTACGATTGTCTTATGCTGAGTTTTCCATCTCAATGCATATCTTTTCCAATTTATTCTACGATTGTATGATATTGGAGCATCATAAGCTAGTGCGTTTCATTATCTTTAAATTCACGATATTCTTTAGTTTAACATTAGTTAATTTTATGTTCTACGACTGTCTCCAGGAGAAGACTGTCTCCCTAACCCGAGTCATGGGATGGTCTGAAAAGAAATGAATGCTCTTGTGCTCCTAATGACCCTGAAATGCCGTAATTCATAAATCTAGACTGATTGGCTTATTTAGTTAAATCCTATTGTAAATTTGCCCCAAGTTGAGACTTATTGAGAAAGTATGAGTAATGGTAGGGTGATCCTCTTCAGACTTTTTTGTCTATCGCAAGCAATGTTTATTACAGCAGCAAGACAACATTGTAATTTTAAATATCATCATATCAACCGAAAATCAAATTACACACACACATAAATATATATATATATATATATATATATATATATATATATATATATATATATATATATGTGTGTGTGTGTGTGTGTGTGTGTGTGTTTGAACAGTTGAATTAATTATCATATCTACACCTCCTAAATATTTAAAAATGTTTGTTGCATTTGGTTATGGGGGCGATGTTTTCAGTCTAAACGCTACCATTTAGAATTACTTCTTCTTAGCTATTTCACAGGCTAGTGGAGACTTGGTACGTGAGCATTCAATCACTGTCTAAGTTTCAATCCCGTTCCTCCTATAAGAAGTGCTTGTTCTTGCAGGCTCAGAGTTTTTGTTCCACAAGTGAGCTTTAGGTCATTATTCTTTCCAACGACTGACACATGTGTTACCATGCGTTATTAACATGTACTTACACGCACATTTGTTACTATGTGCTTGAAAAGTTTAATTTATAACTAAACAATTCAATCATCTTTAAAATGCTGTAAGTCAAGTTTATAATCACGGTATTTGTATTATGTTTGTTGTTTATATTAAGCGTTTTAAGTCATAGAAATAATTATATTGAGAAATAATAGATCATTCATATAAAATAGATCTTCATAAAATTAATACTTCTTTAACACTGGTATTTTTAAAAAAGCAATCGCAAGTTTATATGAAACTAGAACCAAACATAATACTGAATATATTCTTATATTAAAAATTGTTGGGTAAAAATATTTATACAGGAACACAAAAGTACTATAAACCAGCTAATGCGTGAGCTTAGTAAACCCCAGAATTAATGAATTAAGGAAAGATTAAAGGTTTAGCCAAAAAGAGGAATTTCCGCCTAAAATCCATCAAGTTAAACTTATACCGTTAGTCTCACTCACAACACCATCATCGAATAATTTCCCAGCTGTCAGTGCGAAAGTGTCTGCGAATCCTCCCAGATAAAAGTTGGAGTTTAAGTGTAAGTTGTTTCAGGGATAAATGTACTTTTATGCGTTAATGATAAATTAAATGATACTCCGTCTTAAATCAGATACAGCTAAATGCTGACTCATCGGGTACTAACTTTATTCTGTTTAGATAAACAGATATTGATATGTTGTTATTTTTGTCTAACTAAGATATAATAATGGCGAAGAATTATTGAGAAGGCCGAGACCTATCCATGGGTTGCCACAATAATAATAATAATAATTACATATATATATATATATATATATATATATATATATATATATATATATATATATATATATATATATATATATTATCATATTATTATTATTATTATTATTATTATTATTATTATTATTATATTATTATATTATTATCGCCTTATTTTTTCATTTTTAGGTTTTGTGGCTAAAATTAAATTAGGTTTAATTTGGAGTAATACAATTATAACTCGAATTGATCCTTTATCTTATATGATCTCTATTTATTTGTTTATCCAAGTTTATATGAAATTGGCTTGGTTTACTAAAATCTCAATAATATTATAGACTTACATTATCATTATAATAAAATAATTCCTAAAAATATTGTGACAACGTGTTTTTAGGAAATAGTCTTTGTGAGGAAAGACTTTCCTGGAAACTTCAGTATTCAATAATAGTAATACAATACTAATTTACTTAGGAACTTTAAAAACATCGATTAAATGAAATTAACCCTGGAATACTAAAGCTCTTAGAGTGGTCTTTTAATACTAATCTACGTATTGGTGACGTATACAAGATTTTTTTTCATTTAAGGTAAAATAAAAAAGCCATTTTTTAAAAAAACTAACATTTTTTTATTTCACGATGCTCATTACAAACACAATCATCACAAAAAGTGAGACAGAAGGTCAATAAACAATAAAACTAGAAAAAAAATATTAAAAAAGTTGAGTTGTCAATTTTTAAATTTTTTAAAAAGTAACAGAACTTTCATTTCACATAGCATCGCCATAATTATTTTTAAAAAAATGAAACAAAAATATCATTAAATAAAATAATGCATCTAGATAATATATTTAAAACGTTGAAAAATCTCTTTCCATTGTTCGCACATTAGGACATATTTTATGAGTATGCTCGCGCATACTGCGTTGTGGCAGGTGCCACAATAGGACTGTTTCCAAATTTGTCCCCCTCTTCTACCTGTTGTGGTGTTGAGCGATCGACCTCAATTTCTAAAGTTTGTCTGATAACCAATCTCGGCTCATTTAAAATTGTTGGTAACGATAATCTTTGGTACTTCCAAGGTTTCGCTAGTAGATCATGTAAGTTAAGCATTAATTCAATTCTTGTCGAAGGTTTTTCATTAAATTTTCTTTGGCGATAAAAGCTATGAGCGATATTCAACATATCGTAAAAATAACACAATGACCATCGTCTCGTATTTCTTCCACAATTCATATTTTGGCACATTTAATCAAATGTGTCAACTGCGCCCATTGTTTCATTGTAAGTGTGTATAATTTCCGTTTTAGCACTACTTCCTCTAAATGAAGCTCAATGGTACATTGTCGATACCATGGTAACTAGCTTGTTTGCTTTCGGTTTGTAAGAGACGATTGTTATGTTGTCAGAGCTTAGAAAAAAAAAGGAAGAATTGACACCCCTTTTTTCAAATTTTAAATCGACAAATTCTTCTCTTATTTTTTCTTATGGTCTCAACTACAGTTAATTACTAATACTAACATACGTCTCGGCGACGTGTACAATGATACAGTATTACTAATGTACGTAAAAAATATTGTACACCAACGAATGTACGTATTAAAGAAGTAGTGACTTGCCTTATTCATTGTGGATAGCACTAAATATGGCGCAATACCAATATTTTCGTAACGGCAACCTGTGGCTAACTAAACACTAGAGGCTTACATTTGAGAGGGAACTTGGAACTACGAAAAACAAAATGGTGGCAACCGATTTTCCTTTGAAGGACGCGTAGCGCAGACATACATTAGTATTCTAGGGTTAATGGACCATATTAATTAATAACCAATGTTTATAAATTGAAAATGAATAGCTATAAAGCTTAACAATTACAAGTAAACAGCTTATCAACTGTCGATGGAAACCTGAAGAAGGATACCAAAAACTTAGGGTGAGATATTACTCATTTCTCAAGAAATGATCCTGTGAATTTTTCAAAAATGTAAATCCTCATTTGATAACTTTGGTAACATGTGCATTAACCTAAACACCTACAAAAAGATTTTCGTTTTTTTAGGCAAGAATGTATCGATAATAATCGACAACTCACTCTTATAACCTACAATTATTTATATGTTTTCTATCGTAAATTAATTGAGATTTAACTGGTGGGTTACGTTAAGTATTTGTAATTATGCTGTATATATTTACCTGTTTATTTTATATATTTATATTATAATGTATTACATTCATATTGTATTGTAAACATTTTTTTAAAATAAATAGAGTTTTGAAAAAAAAAATTTACAAATCAAGTGGGATGGAAGAATTAAATAAATTTTTATTTTCTCGTTTTTGGAAAATTTTTATGCATATTGTGTGAAAATTCTCCATCCAAAGATTTGTTGTCTTTATCTTGAGCACAGTAAATTTCATTGGCATAGAGTGCTTTTCATTGATAGCAGAGTGCTTTTCACTGATAATAGAGTGCTTGATATGTAATTAAATTATATCAAGAGGTGTTTCATTAATGTGAGTTTCTGCTTCATTGTAAACTCGTGAGGGAGAGACCGAGGGAGCTGTAATGCTTTCCACAATATTGGGAGCGCTTGCTTTTAACTTGTACATTCACTATTTACTAATCAATTCAAAATTCTTAATAAATTATGCTGTAAATTGATACGGGTCCGAATTTTGTTTTAAAATCAAACTGTGAATCTCTGTCAAATAATATTATAATTGACAAATATTTAATGAATTATACAAGCATTTATGGAAGACATAAAATACCCTATATATTTGGAGATATACTTTATGTTATTACGGCCATTAATACTATTTTAAACATTTTAAAATATTATATTAATTATTGAGTGGAAAATAGTAGACTGGATAATTCTAATGATGGATTGCATTGTTTAGTGGGTGCAGTCAAAGATAACACGTATAAAATAAGTGAAACTTGTTTTATAATTGTGCCAACGTTTCGGGGGGCTAAGTTACATCAGGGGTAAGAAAGAAACAGAAAATAGATCTGTAAATATTTTTTCTATTTCTTTCTTGCACTGCACCTCCTGACCAATTTAATCCATCGTCATATTAATTAATTCACCTAATTAAAAGTAAAATTAAAATATGATATATAAAATTATAGAACGGCTTATATGTAACATAAGTGAGGTCATATATCGTATAGAGGTGGTATATCGTTTATATAACAACCTACAATGCCCAGGAATGGGGGTTTGCAGCCCGGCAGGCGATCTCAGGAGTTTTAAGGAAGAAGACAAATTGTTGTGCCCCATTCAGAACGGACGTAAAATGAGTGAAGTAGGCATAACTATGTATATTAAAAAATGAATAATTTGGATGGGTCATGTGCATCGAATGGATCAGGAAAGAATACCAGGGAAGATTATGGAGGGAGACTGGAAAGTAGAAGAGGAAGAGGTAGGTCCAGGCTAAGCTGGTTGGAAGATGTCGGGGCTGACCTATAGCTTCTGGAAGTGAGAAGATGGACAAGAGCTTCAGAGGATCGCTGTGAGTGAAGGAGAATTGCTGAGGAGGCCAGGGTCCTTCATGGACCATAGCGCCGTTAGAAATAGATAGGCAAAATTTGGAACTACTACTATATCATCGTCCGATTAGACATAACACCATCATGTGACGTTAAATGAATTAACAAACGTAAGTAGGTACGCATTAAATATTTTTAAAAGTTAGCTCTTTAAAAAGTTAATTCCAAGGAGAAAAAACAGATTTTTTTTACTGTTATAGGGAGAATGTCAATTTGACGTTTTGTTTCTTTCCGTAAACAATCAAAGTCATAAATTACTAATAAACCATATTAAAATATTCTTATGATTTTTGTACGCAAAATTTTCTGGCATAACAAATATATATTCTGTCATACACGATGAACAAGATGTATTCCCTAAATCTCCACAGATAAAAGAAAATCGAGAACTCGACAGACTTGAATATGTTTGTGGAAAAATTCAATAGGAAAAGCTCCTGGCTGATGAAACTTTTTAACTGACCTCGGGAATATAACAATAGCGTCTTAAGCAATTAAGTTCACTTCCACAGAATTAAATTACGGTCATATTAAATTCAGGCAAAAGTTCTTGGCAGTTTACAGCCATTTATCTCGTGATAGAGTTCTATACTAACTCCTTTGATCCTTCAGGTAAACCATATAAAAAAAACTAATATAACTATATAAAACGGATAATAATATTTTATGAAAGGGTAAGGTTAACCCCTTCTTTTTATCCTTAAGTATAGGTCATTACTGTCTTAACCCGTAAAGATATGTTGCTTTATAAGAGCTAGTTACTACTTCTACATACGTTGAAATAATTATTTAAGAAAGAATAGGAGTATCGGAGAACTTTAATATTTGACTTTTCATATAGTACTGCAAAAACATTGGCCATAAGGTAGAAGGCTCAAACCTCCAACGATTCATTTATCACATTCCATTGTTCCCTGAAGAGCCAGTGATCAATACCTGGACGAAGAAGCATTCAGCACAAAAAATTACGCATGGAAGCTTGAAGTATGTATGTATTCCAAATTTTTATAAAGGAAAAAAATTCTACAGTGATTTCCAGAACGGAAAAATTAAATAATTTGCTGAGTAATTTAAATGTAATAACAAAGTTGTTATTATTTTTGTTTTTATTTTTCGTAACGGTCGCAGGATACAGCAATACTTTATTAAAAGGTATACAATTTCTTTAGTTGTTAGAACTGCTATCATCGTTAGTTTAGTTTTGCCCTAAATTCCCATTAATTTTCTCTCAGTAACATTATATTCCCTATTTAGAAGAGATTTTATGATTTTTTTTATCATATCACACATTTAAAGACATCTACAACCTACAAACACACATACCAAGGGATGTGATCTATCCAATAACGCGCTCGAACTTCAGGTTTTTCTCCAATTAAGGGAATTTAAAGAGGCTGGATTAACCCCAAGAGGGTCTGCAGGTCCCAAAAGGCATGGTAAAAAATTATAGTAACATAAATAAATTAAAAGATGGGGTTATTAAAAGGTCTCTAAGGAGCATCATAAAAACACCGATAAAAGACAATGTAAAAAGAACCTGAGTTCTAAGTTTATTTTAAAATTTATGAAGGATTATTCTGTTAAATATATAATATATAATTAATAAATATATAATAAAATATATCGTCCCAGCAACAGTTGTTTTCTGTGTTTACGTAATCTGTTCTAGTTGAATTAAAATACGTTTTAAGCAGAAATACATTTTTGGCATAGGAGCCTTTGCTTCCCTCGGTGCCCGAATACATAGGTCGGAGGCACATCAAATTTTTTGATAGGCTGAAGACCTGTGCGAACCCCCAATTTAGAGACTTAAAACTACCCCCCAGACCTGGGAGATGGCAGGGCAGTGTTCCCTTGGTCGATGTGCTTACATTTGATCTAGTGATGGGGTAAGTACTCCCTTGTCCTTATCCTTCCTTCGTTTTCCTTCTTCCTGCCTTTACTTTCTTCTTTCTACCACTATTCTTGATCCCGCTAAACGGTCCCTCCCTGTTTTGTATTAGCATTGTATAAAGTCAACGGCTCTGAGCCGGTTCGAGTAAAAACCGCCTTCAGCGAACTCACATTGTAACGCCTTAAAATACCGAAAGGTAACAGAAGGCCTTTATTTATATAAGCATTTGCATGTATTCATTGTGAATTTGTAATATATTGTAAATAAAAGTTTGGAGGATGTGAAAAAAAAAAAAAAAAAAAAAAAAAAGAGAGCCTTTGTAAAGACACTTATTCCTTCAACCACAAGTGGACCTTACCTAGATTTGCACCTTAGGCTGCTTGACTCCACACTCCTCCAGTGGACAAATAGTCAACAGCTAAACGGGTAGCGTTGTTCTGGCAAGAGCCACCACCCTTGTGTTTGCCATGAACAATAAGTGCGGTGACTTTAATACGGCGATGACTGCCCCTCTGCCACTAGAAAATGAGAGCGCTTACATGGAGTGCAGTGAAGATAATAGAGGGGAGAAGAGGACAGGAGGGCCCCCGGAAGTTGAATTCCCATTTTTGCCAGTGCCGAAGAAGTTTAGCTCAAGGCCGACGGTGAAGAAGGGACCTTCTACTACTGCCCAGAATAAGAAGAATAGCAGTTTTGGGATGAGACCAGAGGTTTTCAAGGGTGAAAAGGCTCCTACAATAGTGAGCAACAAATTTGCGGCTCTCACGAATAAGAACAGTGAAGATACCGCTCCAGCATCTCGGCCATCAAACACCAGGAGGCCCCCACCGATCATAGTAACACCACCTTGTGGACAGAAAAAACTAAGGGCCGCTCTCTTAGCTGAGGGGATCACCCAGTTTGCTATGAATTCCACTGAAATGGAATTAAGATTATATCTGAATAATGAAAAGGACCATGACGCAGCCATAGCCATACTCCGTACTGACAAAGAAACTGAGTTTCACACTTATGCACCCCGCGGAACGAAGAGGAGCAAGAAGTTCGTTCTATATGGGTACGATAGTGACGTGACATCTTAGAACTCGCCATTGACTTGCGAGAAGGACTTCCAGGATTCAAATCTGCCAAACAAATGATGAGAAAAGACAGGAAAGGACAGCTCCGGCCCACAGAAGGAGTACTTATTATAACTGACAGCACGGTGAATCTGGATAAATTGAAGAAGTTACGAGTCGCTGGACGGGTGTTATTTCGCCCGGTAATTTTCAAAGAGCAACGGGAGCCGACCCAATGCTATCAATGTCAGGGGCTCGGGCACACCGCCGCTTATTGTGGCCACACAGCGTACTGCGCATGGTGCTGTAATCAACATGTTCTCAGTGAATGTCCTCTGGGTAAGGAACAGAAACCAGCTAAGTGCCAGAACTGTAAGGGTGACCACCCGGCGTTCTCCAAAGAGTGTCCAGTGAGTAAAGGATGAAGATGCCTGCTACCCGTGTGAACCAGGAAACGAGCTACTCGTCACTCCTAGGAGGAAGCCCAGCTCAGCCGAAAAGACAATCAGATAAGGGACCGTCACCCCATTCCTCCCATGCCTCCCACCCTACCCCTCACCACCATCCTACTTCTACCCCCCACTCCATACCTCATCCCAACTATAGTATACCCCCTGGAACACAGACTGCTCAGAGCTCATTTCAGCCTCATCCATCTCAGGGAACAGACCTCCCAGCTTTCCAGCCACAGCAGTCAGCCTCTACAACTGACGTCCTACTGACGTCCGCATGAACCAGATTATGCACATGATGTTGAAGATGTTCAACAGAGCCTTTGAGACCAACAGACGAAATGACTAAACACCACGTCATCAACTATAATATCAGAGGTCTGCTCTCCAAGCTGGCTGAGGTTGAGATACTCCTGCAGCAACACCGGCCATCGGTAGTGGCGCTGACTATAGGAGGCCACAAGCTGTACATACAGCTATGAAGTTGTTGTTGAAGCACGCCCAGGCAGTGAGCCGATACATAGTCCTAGGAGACTTCAATGCTAACCACCTGGCTATGCTCCAACATTGACAAACTGGGAACCACCATCACCAAGACTAGGATGTGCGTCTATCACCCGGGGGTGCATACCTTCAGGCATGCAGCCCGACATGGATCGACCTCAACGCTGGACCTTCTCCTTACCAGGGATTCGCATACCGTTACGGATTGCACTGCACTCCCGTACGGACCATCGGATCACCAGCCCGTGCTCTATACTTTCGAAGGCAACCCCGCAGCTCCGCCTGCGAGTAAGTACCTTTTGCACAAAGCAGACTGGAAAGGTTACAGAGCCAGCATTGTGGACGATCTCCCCACGATCACCCATATCAGTACAGTGGACGAGGTGGACAGGGCGGTGGGTGTCAACACTACTACCATACCTGCCGCGGCAGACCAGCACATCCCAAAGTTCAGTCCTTTACCCAACGCCATCAGGAAACCTCCGAAACACATATTTGCTCTCATAAGTCAGTGGAATAACCTGAGGAATATTTTCCAGCGCTCTCGTGACTACGGGCTAAAACCGGCCATCAATGCGATGACCCGGAAATCATGCGAGTGTTTCTTTCATCTGGAGGCAATCTGCTGATGCCTGCGGAACAGGCTGAACTTTTGGTGAAGGTTTATGAGGAGAGAGAAGCTGCTCGGCTGTTAGATGCTCCACCAATCCCGGAAGGACCACTACCGTGCCCCAACGGGAAGCCCACATTCTCCACCTTTGGTCAGCTTGAGTCAGTACTATGACGCACGAAAGGTAACAGAGCATCAGGACAGGATGATATCCCCTATGTGATGTTGAAGATGCGTCCTAGGAAGGGTAAAGCCTTTCTATTGAACATATTCAACACTTGCATGAGGATCTCGTACTTTCCTGATGTGTGGAAACAAGCCGCCGTAGTGCCACTACTCAAGCTTGGAAAGAGTGGGGGACTACCTGAGCTCTATAGGCCGATCAGCTTTCTCCCTCACATGAGCAAAATCTTTGAGAGACTGGTTCACCATCACATGTCGAAGCACTGCAGAGAAAACAACATCCTGAGCAGACTGGTTTCCTAAGAGGAGTTGCCTGTAACCGCCACCTGGCTAAGCTGCAGGCGCACACCATAGAGCACATGCAGATGAACAGATCTACGGCGTTCATTTCACTGGACTGCACCCAGGCCTTTGACTGTGTGTCTCATGAGTTGTTACTCCGACGCTTAGAAGAGTTTAGCTTTCCCGCCACTCTATGTCGTCTGATCCAAAGCTATCTCAGCGGAAGATCTTTCGTCGTACGAGTCGGTAACAGTTACTCGACTTCTAGCACCACCACCTGTGGAGTACCTACAGGCTCTGTATTGGGGCCACTTATGTTTGTGATTTTCATAGCACCCGTAGTCCTTATGAAGCATCCAGGAGCAATGGTAGCAGCATATGTTGATAGATATTGGGATTTACGCCACCACCATCAACACCCCACATGCCCTTAACAAGGCAAAAATGGCGACTGAAACCGTAGTGAACGAGCTGAAACTGATTGGCATTAGGGTGAATCCGTCTAAGACGGATGCCATCGTAATGTCATTTCAGAGTGTGAATAGGAAACCTCTACCGAAAACTTTTACCGTGGACTGCGAGGATAGAAGATTATATCCACTTCAATCCTCTGCCTTGGCGTTACCTTTGATTGACATCTCACCTTCTCAAAGCACGTTCAGGCAAGATTGAAGTTGGCACGACAGAAATGCCACAGGCTATACCATCTGCTCTTGTCGCCGCAGCTCTCACTGAGGTTGAAATTACTAATCTACAAGTACATCATAAGACCTACGTTGCTCTATGGTGCACCACTACTGAGACAGTTCTACAAAACAATGCTGCAGCGCCTGCAGCATTACCAGAACTCTATCCTTAGAAAGATCGTAAGTGGCACATCGCTCGAGGGAGCCCTTAACACCACCATCCGGGAGGAGCTTCGGCTTCTCCCGGTACCCGAATACATAGGTCGGATGCACATCAATTTTTTTTGTGGGCTGCAGACCTGTGCGAACCCCCTATTTAGGGACTTAAGACCACCTCCCAGACCTGGGAGATGGCAGGGCAGTGTTCCCTTGGTCGATGTGCTTACATTTGATCTAGGGATGGGGTCAGTACTCTATCGTCCTTATCCTCCTTACTTTTCCTTCTTCCTTCCTGCACTTTCTTCTTTCTACAACTGTTCTTGATCCCGCTAAACGGCCCCTCCCTGTTTTGTAGTGTATAAAGTCAGCGGATTTGAGCCGGTTCGAGTAAAAACCGCCTTCAGCGGACTCACATTGTAACGCCTTAAAATACCGAAAGGTAACAGAAAGCCTTCATATATATAAGCATTTGCACGTATTCATTGTAAATTTGTAATTATTGTAATTAAAAGTTTGGAGGATGTGAAAATATATATATATATATATATATATATATATATATATATATATATATAATGTATTTATTAAATTTAAGCCGTATTAGAAGTTACATACACACAATTCTAACACTCAAACTGGGCTATCAGATACTAACTTACTAACCCACGTTTCTCCAGCATATTTCCATCTTCCACTTTCCCTTACAACGCATTTAGTGCAGTACAAGAGATTTTTCATTCCTATATAGATATATCGATAATAATATTTTAAAAATAAATAAACCAAGGTGCTGAGAATGAAAAAAATTAGCGGATTTCTTATTATATTTATTTAAAAAATGTATATGAAGTTATGAATGTTATATATATATACATATATATATATATATATATATATATATATATATATATATATATATATAACAAACCTACCGCAGTCAAGGGCTTTCAATTAACTAACTAATTCGAATTTAATTAAGAATAAATTAAGGCCGAGCATGAACAAAAGGAGCGAAAAAAGCCAATAAAAAGACCTCTCGGGCAAATGGTTCAGAAAAAAACTGTGCCTGCTATCTTCAAGTCATTGAGCCTCCCTACTTGAAATGTGTGATCGGTCTCGCGGTGCGCTATACTTCTATTGGAATTTTTTTTAATTATAAATACTCGTCGCTAATAATAACCAACACAATTTAAAATAAAAAGAAGAACATTGTTTACGAATCTAACAAATTTCACTTATTCAGACCTTATGGTAATTTTCGCCAATCAGGTGGTTATTTTAGGACAGGAGGTGATTATTTTTCATTTCCTGGTTATATGTAGTATTACATAGATATAGTTTATCTTTTGCATATTTATTGTTGGTCTTATTAATTCTGCTGCCTGTAAATTGGTTTTACTTGACAGGAATAATGGAATAATGCTTGTTTGTTCATTTGACGTCATTTTATGTTTCTATGGCTAATCGGGCGATGCTAAATTCACAGCTCTAACTTTTTCCTATATTTGGACCACATGCCGCCCCAATTAACTCCACACACACAAAAAAAGCAACTATATCTGTGTCACTTTAGAAATACCAGTCAGTGTCTAATAACTCCCATTATTTATCATAATTTTCTTCATAATTTTCTTTATAATTTATTAAAAAAACACCATAGAACCAGCACGGTCGGTGATAAATTTTATATACCTGGCAATGATTTTTTAAAAATATTTTACATCGATATGGATTGATGGTTATGGTTAATTATGGCAAAACTATGGGTTTACACTATGTGATATCTTTATCTATGTTTTTGAAGCCTTGGAGCAGAAATAGACCGACGAGTAAAGCTTCTAAGAGCTAAATTGAAACGAGAATTTTGTATACAATGATCATACAGTCTCGTAGGAAGGAAGAAAGATGAAAGTAAACCGCCTGAGCGAGTTTGTCTTTCTTCTGAACCCTTCTTACAGGTTAAGTAAGTTCCTCAGCGCTTAAAAAGGAAGGCTCTTTCTGCACCTCGACTTCTCAATCGTCAAGTCAAATTCCTAAAAATGAACAAAATTTCATGTTTTCATATATTCTCAACAATAGTTTCTTAGATAAGATGATAGGAATAGTGAAGGTGAGCTTAAATAAATGATGAATTATTAAGAAATGTCATTACAAAAAATAATTATTTAACGCCATAATCAATAATAAGGATGTGGGGAAGAAGAAATGAAAGATAATCAGCCTGTAATTTTACCCAGAGCCAACCTTTTCAACGTCCAAAAGCCAGCCGTCCATCTGGTCTTCTTACTTGGGAAAAAGCCATTAATCCATGCTCATTTATTCTTCTCGGAGGAGTACGTTCAGAAATTTGCACACCTTGAACTTCTTCGAGCTGATGAATCGCCTTACTCGAAAAGTAAGGTGCCAGTTTTGTAAAATTCTTAAAGTCGAAAACCGGTCATCCTGTGGTTCTCGAAAAGTTTCACCGGGAACTCCGATGGTATAAACTGCATATCTCATGGAACCGTCATCAATAAGTTCCACAAAACGCGCAACATCCTCAGCACGAAGAGGCATTATTAAACTTAAAACTGAAAAAAATTAAAAGCCGGAAACTAAGAAATGTTCTGCAAGAAATGGCACTGAACAAATGAGACTGAATAAACATTTAAATTCCATAACATTGGAATATACAGTCGTTTCATTGAATGAAGGATTAAGGGTTATTATCCTATATATTGACATTTCTAACTAAAAACAAATAAATAAAATAAATATTTATTCATTAAGAAATAACCAATCCAAAGCAGAAATATTTTTTGGAAGAAAACATGAAAAAAATCAAGTGGGTTTAATTTTTTGCCGGTCAATGTAGAGAGTAAAAAACATGGCATTTGTTAATGCTTAAATTAACGAATTGATAAATAGTTCATAACGTTGTATCTATCAATTGTAAAGTATTCTTATCATTTTAATTATCTCTGAGATCTCTTTTTTCCTATCCCATCAGTTCTTTTCAATGAGTGTATAAAAAATAGATGGCAATCAATGTGGGATGAAAGTCCATCCAATAAATTAAAATGTATTAAGAAATGAGTAAACCCATGGACTACCTCCAACCATAGTAAACACCGTGAAGAAGTGGTAATCATCCACCTCAGAATAAGCCATAGTCGACTCACCCATGAGACTCACTAATGACAAGAGAACCCCCTCCGAAATGTCCAGCAACGGTATCCTGGCCATTACTACATATTCCAAGAATGTCATTACAATCGTATTGTGTTACACCAATTCGGGAACCTTCTAATATCTCAATGGCCCTGAGAGATGACAAATTCACAATAGAGGCGGTCATTAAATTTATTACTAAGTCTAAACTGATGACCAGCATTCGATATGAGATGTGTAAGTTTTTTTATATGTGTATGTGTATATATCTATGTGTGTTTATATGCGTATATATATGTATATCTTTGTGTATGCTTATATTTGCATGAATACGTGGGTGTGTATATATATTACAAACGTTGCTCTAAAATAATTTTTGGCAAATAACTAAGTGTTGTTGTTATCACTTATCATCTATGACAGTGAAGTAGGCATATAACCTATACTCAAACTAAAACGAAGCTCACTGGTGCGGGCAGGCCTGGTAATGGGGGGGGGGATGAGTGTCCTGGGCTCCTGGGGGCTGATGCTGGAGGCTGTATAGGCGCCACTTGTCCCAGATAGCATATTAGCTCCGAGGATCTGAAAGGATTTGGACTTTTCATGAATAGTCGATTGCAAGCAATAGTGTATTGTACTAATGTCGTTAGTATAGTTGAGTGGTTTACCTGGTCTTTATCCACACCCTCTGACCAATCCTCGTGTCCTAAATAACAATATAAAACGCCTTGACTTGTGGGACTTGGGACCTTCTGGACATCGGCCGGCCCCTTCGGGGCTGGGCTTCCTCTCGCTTCGTCCTTTTTTGGGCTCGGATAGGTGGGCTACCAAAGCAAGACCTAAAGCTTCATAACCAACGGGTGTTGATGACCTAGATGTTCTACGCCCTCTAAACCTCTGAAAACAAACAAACAGTTCCTTTCAGCGCGGATTCCCATTATCATTCCTTCGTTTCCTTTTATGTCTTTGCTAGGCAATATTTTTCATTAGGGCTATTGATGTTTCTCTCTTTCATCTTAGTCCCACCAGACTCGTACCTTCTATTAGCATCCATGAACAATTTCTATTTCAGTTCTTGGATAGCCGGAACAGCTTTTCAAACCTGCGCCGTTGCTATTCTTCATAACCCCCCCTTAATTTAGACCATTCTTAAATCCTCACTGACAATATCCTTCCTTAGGAACTCCTACTTGTTTTCTTGTTATCCTTTGCTCGGATTTCATTTCTGAAGCCACCATTAAAATTATTGCGCTACTGTTTACCGCAGTTCAGTGTTATGTTAACATAGAAAGGTTGGGAGAAAATTGGATTTACAGAACTAATGTGATTGCACTATTGCACTCTTTTTTATTTAACTATGTGACCGTCTTGGTGGTAGGGAGGGCTAACCCTTATAATGTCTGTGGTTTCTATTTTACCCTTCATTCACTCATTCTTCTTCAATTTTCATATCATTTTTTTTTAATATAAAAACCTCTCCATAAATCTCTGAGTTTATGTAAGGGTCTGTCCCCCGAGCGCAGTTTTTAGATGAGGGAACAAAAAGAAGTCGCTTGGTGAGTAAGGCGGATGGTCAAGCAGTTCAAACCATAGTTCGTGGATTTTCGCCATGGCAACAGCTGAGGTGTGAGACGGTGCGTTCTTTTGGCGAAACAGTATTTTATTTGTCTGCAAATGTGGCCGTTTCCCCGCAAGTTCTGCCTTCATCTTATCAAGTAATGACGCGTAGTATGATCATGTAATGTTTTTTCCTTTTTGAAGATAAACGAGATAATAACTCCATTACTATCCCAAAAAACAGTCGACATCGCTTTCCCAGCCGAGAAAACAGTTTTTGCTTTTTTTGGAGCCGGTTCCCCCTTGGTAGTCCACTGTTTGGACTGTATTTTTGTTTCGGGCGTATAAAAGTGTATCCAAGTTTCATCTACAGTAATAAAAACTCCTGAACTGCATCAACAGAGCTTTGGAAATGTTCATTCGAGCAAACGTAGCACCCAACGTACCAACAGCTTTCTCATACCTAAATGTTGATTTAATATGTAACAAACACGTGCTTTAATTTGGCAGTCGTCTATCACCGTTTGGTGAACTTTGGCAATGTTTGGCGCAAACTTTTCTGACCACCATCGTATATGGTATCGATCAACCAATAACAATAATTATAGGCAAGGTACGTCATTAATTGTTTTTATAACTATACGAGAAATAAATTACTACACGAACAAATATTCGATGAGTGAAAACAAAAATATTAATATGATTAATGATGGGTTGAGTTGGTCAGGGGGTGCAATGATAAAGCAAAATAATCAGAACTTAATTTTTATTTGTGCCAAAGTGGTGGCCTACGGTGTAGGCCATCTTCAGGGCAAACCCCGGGTGTGGTGGATTGTCAAACTAACACTTGTTAACTCATTTATTTTGACAAGTCAGTTCAATTAGGTTGACAAGCCACCACATCTTCAAAATTTGTAATAACTTTTTTCTCTGAATTGAAATGTATTTTTATCTAATTTAAATTGAACTAAAGTTAAATTTTTGCTGTCTGGTTCGTAGGTTTTATCATTTTTGAGGCTTTAAATTTTGAAAATTATCCTTGCTTCTTTTTTTTTAAACAGTTCTGAATGGAAGTTTTCAACTATTCTCTACTTTAAGAATTCGTTTATTTCATACACCGTTTTAATTTGTATTTTTTTTTTTTTATATTCCTCCTTCTTCGGGTTAACTCAATTCTTTACGATTCATTTATATTATCCCATCTATTATGTAAAATAAAATAATACATGTAATTATTAATATTAGCCACATTATATTATACCATATATTATATTAAATGGTTTCCTATTAATATGCACCACACCATATGATTCGCTATTAATATAGTTCACTAATAGTATGATCCGTTATTGTAATTAAAATCAAAATAAAATGTAATTATGATCAAAATCAAAAATATGACATTTTAAATTAGTAGTTTAAAGGATATACATTTTAATTAATTCTGTGTGCTAACGGGACTCATAGATGTGCACAATGCCTCTTGAACTGAACGGGCCGATTTATTTTGTGTAAGGGTGTCTTGATTGCCAACACTTAGCCTTGCCATCCATCCAGGTTTCCCTTTATTAGGCAAATCGTATCCAGCGGAACTTGATGGTGGCAGTTTTCCATTCCGCTGCCTCGTAGCGTCCTTTACGTTAGGGAAATCAAATGAAACCGTACCCGTGGAAATTACACCCTAAATTAAATACGATCAAGGGGCCCAGATTCGTAAAGTTTATTTTTCCAGTTAACGCTTTGGGTTTCATTCAAAGCATTGAAGTTAACAGGTCATTTACCATTGTTTTATATATTATTTGTTAATGATATTCGATTTAATACTCAACTTAATACTACCATTGTTTTATTTGTTATTTGTTAATGATGTTCGATTTTATACTATGAATGATAGATTTAAAACTAGATGATAGGGACATTAAATCCAATAAAAGTGCACTGTGGTATAAAACTGATTACAATTAAAATTATGCAGCCACGAAAATCGACAAATTTTGATTAATAAACAATACTTATTTTGTTATTTATGTTAGTTTTGTTTTCGTAGTTATGAATTAACTTGTTATATCAATTTTATTTTATAATAAAGTGGCATAGGTGGTATATTTTGATTTTTATAGACCGTAAAATATAACTTTGAGAGTGGCTTGTGAGAAGGTCAACCTTCATATTTGAAACACTTCGTTACTATATAGTACACTAATATTATATTACATATGATAATATATTTATAATTATCTCAACAAAAGGTTCATGTAAGTAAAACGTGGTGGTATGTATATATAATTTGATATTTATTTTTTATTTTAAGGAAATGAAAACTTAAAAAAAAAACCTGTACTGCTAAAAGCCATGAAGGGTCATGGATTAAGTACGTGGTAGAGCCATTAATGTTTCTTGGACAAAAGTAATGCAGAGAGGTGATTATTCTTAGATTTTTCAACCGCTAGATAGGGGGGTATCTCTTTGGGACATTTCTGGCACCCGCTTTATAGATGCTGGGTGTGCCACATGAACCTTTCACATCTCATAGCATCCATCACCGGACACTGAAAGATAAAATAAGAGTCTGGAGCAGCGAGATTCAAAACCACTCCGCTCTCTAAAATGAAATCTTAATCTACCTATTTCAACAGTTCGTAAATGTTCACTAATATCACTGTAAAAGCAAAAAGAAATGAAGCCTCTATTTTGAAACATAAAAGCAGATAATAATGACGATATTTGAGGTTTGCCCCGAGGCAAGCTGTAACTTTGGTGCCTAATGTTAATATAACGGACTCGGAGAAAAGTCGGGGACGGCCTGCGCCTGTTACCAGCTAACATATCTATTGTTAGTATCTATATGTATCGACCATAATAATATCATATTCTATTATATTAAACTATAGTAAGTAAATAGTTGCTCAACGCTTCTAAACAAACTTCAGACCAACCCTGGTCCAGACCAATATTCAACATCTTTTAGGATATAGTTTCCTTTAGTCGTTCAAAAGGATGTAGCTTTCGAGATGCTAATAAACAAATCCTATCTATAGAAAATTTATTTTATTTGTCAATCACCATGTTTAGTTACATTGCGTGCGCCTTGATTCGTGCTCTTCTATATTCTTTCCGCCTTCCTATCCACCTTACCTAACTTATATGCCTAGATAAACTGAGTAGCACTATAGTAGTAGTTTGAAGAAGTATTAATGATATAAGGGCGGTGTTCAATGTAAAATAACCTTTCTACTTTCCCCAGGTTGGTGTGTACAATGTGCTGGTTTTATCTTTTCCCTATGGAAGCGGAGACATCTATAATCCCTATGATTAACGCCAAGTAAAATGGCCTACTTTTATTACAAGGGAAGAGCGAGATGAAGACCACTCTATGGACTAGAATACTTCAGCAGGTAAGGTGAACAATCAACCACTAAGAAGAATGCACTAGCGATTCACAGATCACGCAAAGTAGTGATTAAAATTAATTTATTTGTTATCATTGAAGAGAATAAGTGATTATATCGAATATGGTTCAGACAAAGTTATATGTATTGAGAAAAGGGGTATCGTGCCATTCTTTGAGTTTTTGGTTTGAAATAGAGCTGTCGTAAAAGCAATAACTCTTTTTCAAGCCAATACCTTTGTTATCCTCTTATTAATGAGGAAAATAACACTATTTTGCTTGCTTAAGTACAAGAAACTCATTTTGAACAACTCATTCACCAAGGCTGTACATATATGATAATATCCATGCAATGGATGCCCACGTTGATTGCTTTATACTAGATTTATTTTTTATTTATATATGTATGTAATCTATGGCAGAGCTCTGCCTACACTACACCATATAAAATTCCACATTCTACAAAAATCTTGTATATATAAATTTATTTTAAAATAACGATAATATACCTGAATAAATAAAACAAAATGTAAGACATATAATTGGAATTATATACCTTTAACTCTTAAACCAATCGATTGCCTGCAATGAGTCAGTACGTATTTAGCAGTCAAAACGTAACATTATATACAAATTGGTCTAGATGTTGCAGTCAGCAAATACTGATGAGTTAAACGTGAGGACTATATTCGCAGTTTTAAAAGTATATTCATACTAGATTGAACTAGATTGAAACGACAAGAAACAGCTCCCAGTTAGTTACAAAAGGCTCATATACGTGAAAGTCATTAGACTCCTCTGTACTTACGTATTAGAGACTCCACTAAATTCAAAATTCCTGTCGTATTCAATCTTTACAATCCAAACTCCTTCGTGTTATGGAAAAAGTAATCCATAATGACCTTTATGTCCTATTTGTTGCTGATATGGCCCGAATCTGATATAATTTTTTTCATGACAAACTCAAACCCACTAGTTCCAAACCTAGCAACCTTTTCAATTCCTGATTATCCTCCGAGGCGTCTGAAAAGAAGATGGCCGCATGACCTTCTAAGTTGAATTTTTTATTTGAGTACCTATTACCTCTTGCCAACAGCCATAACAAGTTGAACACACCGGTTCCCGTTGATCACGGAAGTTAAGCAACGTTGGGCGTGGTTAGCACTTGGATGGGTGACCACCTGGGAAAAACTGGCGGTAACCATCTGGGAAAAACCGCGTGTTGTTGGCAACTAACTTAACAGTTAACCAAGTAAATACATAGCTGGGTGTATGGATGGAAATATCCAGAGCTATAAATAAATAAAATAAAAAAATACTACCTCTGGGTAGTTTCTCTACTTGTTGCATTAGTATAATATAGTCTAAATTTCATTGAAGATTAAAAAGAATTTAAAAGTTGTATGTTTAGCCTCTCTGAGTTGATCGTATGTTGTGCTGTTCGTTGCATTTAACGCCATTTTATGCTATAGCTAATCCAACGATGATACAGTGGGATACCTAAATTTTGCGATAATTATTATAGGGATCTTCAAGAAGTATCTTAAATCGCACAGGCTCGGGACCCTTAATTTACGTCCGTTCCGAAGGTCGGCATACTAAGTATTTTTTACTCCCTTTAAAAAACCTAGGGCCACTTACCGGGTTGTACACCCACGATCTAGGTTGCCACGTTAACTATTAGACCACAGGTGACCCACTTGGATATACGTTTTGTTGATCCAGTATATTTAAGCTGTATAATAAGAGCTGTGTTTGATGGCGACGTCTCCATATCAATACAATAATTTTCATGTAGTATACAACCATTGATCAACCCAGACTGATTAGCAAAACAGTGACCAAATCATAAATAAATAATTCATAAGCGTATGACCTGCATTTATCTTCTTTTTTTTTAATGCATTAACCTGATCATACACTTAAAAACGTATATGATCTACTTTAGGTTCAAGTCTATTGCGGCTTTGTATATTTTTACATACTCCACTTATTTACGTTGTCTTATATATCTAGCAGCAACCCCAACAATAAACAAGGATGACAGTCACATACCCGACGAAACGCAGTAAAGAAGAACGCCGTCTATGTTTTCATTCCCGACGATCTAAGGTTTCTTCAGAAATTGGAGAGGAAGGAATTTTTCAACTAAGTGCTTTCCTTTCAAATCCGTTTTATTCTTGTAATGCCTCTTAGGTTGCCCTTAGATGATATCGTTCAAAGAAAAATATTAAAAATAAATTATTTATTTAATTTCTTTCCATGAGAAACTTTATTCCTACTTGAACTCGCCAATTTCAGACCTAGCTACTTCAATTTCTACTTCAATCCAGTTACTGGATATTAATATAGTTCTCTTTCGAAACAATATAACAAAAACATCTTTAAGTGCATGTTTTGTTTCAAAAGTCTTGTAGTAAAGTTTTACTCTTAAAAGTATTGTCTTTCCAGATTATGATAATGTAAATGCTCTCCACCTAATTACATAAAAGGAACCTTAGCTAAATAAACAAAAAACACATTAATTTTAATCAACGCTAAGCTCTACCAGAGCAGCCTGCTGAACCAGGTATCCTTTTCTTTTCCTGTTTAACATAAAAACAATAACCTCCTCTTGTTCCAAAAAGCTACTATTCCAGGAATAACCGTCATGCTGTCTTCAGATATAAATGGATCCTACTTACCCGGGATTGTTACTCTTTCCTTGTATCCTGCCATTTGTAACCCTTTCTTTCGCAGAACACTTGGCCTCTTTCAACCAGCCTCAGGAATCGATGTGGCTGCCAACACTCAGCAGGATTAGGGATTACTTCTACAGAGCTAGCTTAGCAACAATGTATTTCTCCCTATCCTTCTTATATCCGACCTTCGGCTATTCGAAAAAAAAAACCGAACCCTACATCGTAAACGTTATATTCTTGAACTCAATTTTGTATGAATCTCTTGAGAAATTTCATACTCGTTTGGTGAAAAAAGGCACTTAAATTAATAATTACAAGTATTTAGTTTAGTTTTCAAAAAATTCACTCATAAACGATTCCAGAAATTCTAAAAAAAAAAACTAAGTTAACAGTTCTTTTTGTAAGAAACTCAATTATTTCACAAAGTGGAAAATATTTAGCTAAATAAAATATATGGTTAAAACGCATTTTTAGAACTTCCCAACCGAACAAATCAAATCATGTAATGTGTACCTAAATTTTTAAAATAAATGATAAAAAGTCTTGATTCTGATTTATTTTTAAATCGTAAAATATAAAATAAAAAAAAACATAAAAAAATCCTTTTTGTTGCAATAAATTTTCCTATCTTTTGAATTTCAACTAAAGTAGCCGGAAATAAGGCAGATTATGACTAAGCACAAAAAATATCCCATTAAAAAAAAATTGAAACGATACTGATTACTGAATACGAGTCTGCATATTATAGGTGAGTCCTAAAAGAAAAATTAATAAACTTTGTAAAGCGTCAAATGATGTATTTATTGGACGTGAAATATAAATAGGATTCTGTCAACAACACCTCTGTCAGTCTCCAGCAATCGGCAATTAATCATCACATCAATTTCATTTGAGTTTAAAAAAATGGAGTAATGTTGATTTTCGCGAACATCGTGGCGATTGTTCCTCTTTTGAAAATTACATGTACTAAGTTATCGGATGTTTTTCGAAAAATATTTTTTCGAGGCCCAGGAGACATGAATACTTATTTACATCTCAACAATAGTAAGAGTTAGTAAAACCGGAATAAATACATAATAACACGATGTGAGCATTGTAATCAAATTTTGTAATAATAAGTTACAACTCACTTATAAAACTTGTCACCAGTACTCCACCTGGAG
The DNA here is from genome assembly GCA_037127475.1 of Arma custos. NCBI lineage: Eukaryota > Metazoa > Arthropoda > Insecta > Hemiptera > Pentatomidae > Arma > Arma custos. The sequence continues at coordinate 90,377,781 of CM073760.1, read as the reverse complement.
TCACCAACTCCTTCGCAAGACAGCTGAGTATTGAGGGAATAATCCTTGTTGTTGTAGTCGCTGACAAAATCTTCAACACCATGAGCGTAGACTTTAATCGCCGTCGAAATCTCGTTCAGCAACCTGTCGGAGGATGTGTCGAAGTGAACTCCTACAAATCAGAAAAATACAATTTTATTACAACTTATATATTATATTACAAATGTGTGTGTATAACTATGAATTTATGTATATTATTACACTTTACTTATCAAATGTAGTTTCAGGTGCTTATCTTATACCATTTATAGCCCATGAATAATCAGGAATTTTTTTCAAAAATTGTCAATATAATGCCTTCATCCCTGATGTAATCCATAGTCATATTAAATTAATTAAATATGAATTCATGGTTTCATGTCATACCCACAGATAGATATTCTATTAAAAAATTCACTGGTTTCTACTTTTTCCGCCGAAAGCATCTTGTGTACAAGTTATTGGAGCTAATACTTATTCAATATAAAACTTTCATTTAACGTCATTTTATTGTATTATCGTATATAGAATAGGAGACCTAAATTTTGCTTACCTAGCAATAATGAGGATAGAGATCTTTAACGAGTACATTAGCACTTACCAGATATCGCTAATTTACGTCCCTACTGAAGGTTTTTTTACAGTAGCTGCTTTATACTGAAAACTGGATCCATTCCTTTATTATGAACAAAAATCTTTTTTTTATTCAATTTATAGGATTTAACAAACTTGTCATATCTTTTTAAAAATTGCAGTGATGAATCACTGTCTCATAATCATATTTTTTTTTAAATTTATTAGAAAGCTAATAATTATAGATTAATCAAATTAAATTTGTTATCGCCAATAACACCCAATGTCGTTGAAGCATAAGGATAACAAGACAAACTGGATCGTAACTTATTTATTCTTAAATGGAATGCCCATAGAGAATACGTGATGTGCATACTTGTACATAATGTATGCGGATATTACATTTATTATCCTCTTTTCATGACATAACAAGTTTACTCAATTCACTTCATCAAAGGTTTATTTATAACTTTATAACTTAAAACTTAAGGGACGTAGTAATCAAATGAAATTTACATCTTATAGTTACAAACTTAATACTTATTTTATCTAAATACTATAATATGTAATATGATGTCGAAGAAAATCATTAAAATTTATTAAAGATCGAAAAATCATTACAAGAGTTATTTTTAACTTAGTTAGTCAATCATTTATGCTTTCCTAAGCTTAATGGGAATTTAAAAAAATGTTTTAGATGATAGAATTTTAAAAGATGTTTTAAGTTGCTGAGCTGCACATCAGTTTGATCATTGGGATTTATTTTCATTTGCTTGTATATTTAGCATGGGAAAAATACTGACACTATCATATGCCCATACTCATTCATCAACGTTACGTTCGCAAATTTCTGTTTTGCCTTTTCGTTTTTTAGAATCGCATTACTGATTCGTATATTTGGTGTGATTTTGAAGCTGAAATCATATACATTTTCCATGATACTTCTTTTGAAGGGATAAATTTTACTGGACCTCCAAGAAGACAGATATTTAGATGTAAAATAAAACTGCTTATTACAATTGAATTGGAAAATAAAATTTATTTTTAAGATATTCCAATAAAGAATTATGAGTATATTTCACTCGAAAACAGACCTGTAAATAACCTTATGTACAATTTTTGTAATAACCTCTGTAAAAAAAGATTTCTATTGTTCAGAAAAAAAAAAACTTTGCAAAAAAGTAAATGATTAGGGATGTTTTGTGTTATTTAATTGGAACAAGAAAATGTACCTCCAATAACACAGGCCAACAAAAACTGTTTTAACTTTAATAGTTGATCTTTATAGATTTTTTATGTGCTGGATCTAAATCTGGCCTTAGTTTTTTTTGTATCAGCTATAGTTTTCCAGCAATATGATTTGTAATACAATGTATAATATAAAACCCTACCTAAACCCCTATACGGTATACGGGGGAATCAATGTAACACTATGTTACATCATAAGCATGGTTGATATTTACACGCTACTTAAAATAGTGATATAATGTGCTAATATAGGTTTCACTTGTCAACTGGAAATGGCCTATACTTTCTTTCTCTTTTTTCTTTGAAGCTTCTTGTGTAGCTTTTTATACGATGAGTGGCTTGTTGAACTTCTCGGTGAAGTAGTCCCCATCATGTTGTTCCAGCGGCCCTGGTAGCGTTTTTCCGTCACTTTAATGTCCTGGTGAAAACGCTCACCTTGCTCCTTACTAATATCTTCAGGGTGTAATCAAAGCTGCTGTTCAAAAAGTGAACTTTCAGGCTCATCAAACATCATAACTTTTTAAACTTCTGTAACATGTTAGCTACAATAGAAATATACTCTGGGTCTTTTTCATTTCCCAAGATCTTTGTGACGACTTGCTTTAATACCCATGTTTCTTTCTCATTTAAGGTCGTTGTGGATTCAAAGTTAACTTCAAACATCATTTTTGTAATGTCAGGTCCGAAAAAGACACCTTTCAGTTTAGCTTCTGAAAGGCGTGGATTCTTTTCTGTGGCAATGATACTTGAAACATGGTCCATCTTTAAGGATAGCCTTTACAGATTGTTTCGTGAGGCCTAGTTTTATATGTAGAGGTGGTAGAAGTACGTTTTTGGATTTAAGAAGATATTTGCGTAGAATGTTCTTCTCACCAAGACTTCCTCACAGGCCAGTTCGTTCTGCACCAATGTTGATCTCTAGACCTACTGTTCCATTCACACAAGAAACATGTAAATTTGGTACACCTTGCTGACCAAGGAGTATGCGTGTTATTTTTAAATCACCACATATCATCCAAAAATGAGGAGAATAGCCTATTCGATTTAACACTGTTTCTAGGTTTTCATAGTTTTCATTCATATTTACAGAAAGACCAACAGGAATAGATGCGTAAATGTTACCATTGTGTAATAAAACAACCTTTAAACTAGTTTTCGATGAATCAATAAACAAGACCCAGTCTTCCTTTTTATATTCAATACCAAACTCATTCATCACATCGGGAATGTCTGAGCCGTACACTAAATCACCTTCTTAATCAAATAACTTGGTAAATTACTGCTCTTTCTTCCTGTACAAATAAATGCTGGTTCCAACCGCCAACAAGTTCTTTTCTTTTAGTCTAGAGCCTCTAGCTTTTTCATTCGTTAAGACAATATCCCTTAGCAAGTCGTTAAGCTCGATTTGAGTAAACAGTTTAGGTTCTACATCTTCTGTAAAAAATTGAAATTCTTCATCATCTTGTTCATCTAGCTCCGATTGTAAATCAGAAAATACTTCCGTTGGAATATATATATATATATATATATATATATATATATATATACGTGTATATACATACAGTAAATAAAACATCATCTGATAACAGAAAAAAGAATCAACCTTTTTTGACCAAATTGAAATGTGTTTCAGCAGTGCTACGAACTTCATCCACACCAATAGACTCATGGATCAGTTTTTCAGTTATTTATTTTAAATATTAAAGCTGTTCAATTCTTCAAAAATCGCTTAATTTAATAAATTGAACTATAAAATGTGAAGAAATTGTGGATGATTTTTAATATCATATTTGGATTCAGCACCCTAAAAACTATAGCAATAAGTTATTTTCAGTACAAAAGTTTTTTCATCGTTGGCCAGTGTAATCATAAAAACTCGTTAGTATTTTTCATATGAAATAACTTTTGAGAATTTTTGAAAAGAAATTTCATTTGGGAAAAATGAAAAGAGCTCAAGGGCGTATTGTCCATTTTAGCCAGAAAGCTATTTAATCCGGGCAACTGTCTGTCCTTTTAGACATTCTTTCGGACATATTATCTCTCTGCTGAAAGGAGTTATGTCCGTAATATGAACACACAGCGTTCCTTGGTTAAATTTTACGTTACACGCTAGTTAAAAGTTTATTTCACTCCAAGAGCATAATATTATTTACACTCTATTTTCTATGTGAAGATACGAGATAAATATATATATAAATATATATATTATATATTATATGTATATATTTTTTATGTTTATTTGTGGAAATATTTAAACCTTTTCAGAATGAACGTCCAACTAATTATTCGTTTTATAAGATATATTGGCCAAAACCAACCAATAATTTCTAACTAATTGAGTATAAATAATAATAGAGGTTAAGTAGAATTCTTTAAAATTTCTTTCTGAAAAAGTTAGATTTTAAAGATATTGCATATGCAACTTCTAAATTTGAAGTAAAAATAAATAAAATCAATATTTTTCTAAGTATTACTAATGATTTAACCATTTCTCCTATTTTAAACCCAATTAAAATATTTAGGTGAGACAAATCACTGAAATACTTGTAGCGAAATAATAGGGCCCTGTAATAATTTTATTTTATTTATTGATCTAACTTTTTTTAAACGAGAGAAATACAGAGCTCATATCATTACGACAATAAATTGACATATTATATTAAGGACTTTGAGAAAAAAAAAACTGTTAACTAAAGTAAAATTATTACAAAGCTGTTATTTTGTAGCTGCTAATGAAAGTCAAGCGAGAACTGCTATTTAAGTAACAACTTAAATATGACTGATATCCATAATATAATAACGTAATATAGATAGGTTAACTGATAATTAAGTATGCGTTAACTGACATAATTCAAAATGATCGCATAGTCAGTTACGTGGTTAGAGTGATTAAGAAAAATTGGTTGCCTTAAAGAGATAGTATAATCTACCCAGTTACTTGACCACTTATGATTATTTATGGTTAATAACTGTATTTTAGAAGGTCACCTGTGGCCTAGTGGTTAGCGTAACAAACTATTAAATCCAAGATCGCGGGTTCGTAGCCCGGCAGGTGGCCCTAGGATTTTTTTAAGGGAGTGAGAAATCCTTAGTTACGCCGTCCTTCGGTAGGGACGTTAAACGGGAGTCCCGAGCTTGTACGATGTCAGGTACTCGTTAAAAATCCATATCCTAATTAAACCTGGATAGGCAAAATTTAGAGCTCCCACTGTATCATCGTCCGATTAGCCATAGCAGCATAAAGTGACGTTAAATGAACAAGCAAACAACAACTGTATTTTATTTTCCCGAATTATACTCCATCAATGAATGTGAGAGAATCGGAAATTATTATTACATAAATATAATCCGCGGTAACGTTCCGACTTTATTTTGGTTAAAATGTCTTTAAAACGAGCTAGTGCAATCCGAAAGAAGCGATTAAATTAAGCAGTAATAATATTAATAATCCGGTCGAATACGAATTCTTTTAAATATCTTTGAATCATTACATTAAACTCTGTAAAAGGGATCATAGTAAAGAATTATGTTTAAGTTGAATTTATAATGCCGTAACATAAATTCTGAGGAGTAGAGACTGAATTTTTCAAAACTTGCCACATTACTTAACAATAAACTATATAAAAAAACTTCAGAAGGAGAGGAAGCGGTATTAAAATATTTTTGAACGGTAAAAATATGTTCAGGATAGATTTAAAGCAACATTATTTTCATTAACCTCATGAGCGCTGAATAAAAACTGTGCCCATAATTCATTTTTCATTTTATTCAGTTGGTGGGTGAACTTTTACTTCCACCCTCTTTCTCTCTCTACGTGATATGAGAATATAAAATTATTTGAGCATTTAAATTACCAAATTATTCCGTGAAAATTACGAAAAAATTGTGGTTCCCTTACAGCTTGCAGTGCATGTTTCCTGATCTTTTGATGGTTCTTGGGTTTATGTTCTATTTATTATTATTTTTGTTGTTTTTTATGTGTATCAATAAATATTAATGTAATTGAAATTGTATTTACTATTTGAATAAATAAGGCTAATATAAGTATGTTGTTTCTTATATTCAGGAGAAATGGTTCAAATTTTTGAGATTGAGTGTTCAACTAAATTTCCGTTTTCCACAATATTTTGACATTTATTCAGTATTAATATATAATGTATAATGTATTTATTTCTACTCATCAGCAAACTTTAAACAACTTTCAACTTTAGACTCAGTCCACAACTCGAGAATCCGTCTTGCAACTGGTGCATTCAGCCCTGTAAACAGTCTATGGGTGGATAGAAGCCGGTCTAGCTCCGCTAGCTGTCAGAAGGCACCAACTTGCATTCGGATAAATCGGAAAATTAAAATTCAATGATAATAATCCTGCAAAGAAGCATGTTTTTCAAATAAATACTACAAAATATACAGAAAATCCAAGACTGCAAGCCCCACTTGGAATACTAGCAAGAAGCTTTATTGAAGAAATCAAGAATTTCAAACATGCAGAGATGAAAACAGCCTTGGATCTTAAAACTACCATCCATAGATTTAAGGCTCAAAAACACAATAAGAATAGTGTTTAGTCGCGGACCTGGACTGCCCCTCAGATGGAACGGACCGATCCTTGCCTCTAAAATCGGGAATATTGTACCGCCAAAACCAAGGAGAGGGAAGAGCGACGCTATTGAGTCACTCACTTGCTATTAGATCGCCGAGCGGACTTGTTCTAACAGACCTTCGCAGCTACGACCATCGCACACTCCGCTCTCAAGCCGTTATTCCTCTGAGAACGTCAAGAGGTCTTAAAGTTTGTTACTCACCAGAAGCTATGCTGAGATGATGATAATTGAGTATACATCACACAAATTGTAAGTCACATTTCACTATCATAAGGCCTCAAATTGTCAACTAATTTTTCTACTGATGATCAACGTATTACATGGTACCAATCGGACAGTTCAAGTTAATTCATGATATCATACTCATTGCTCCTTCATGCCGTGATCACTGGCGAAGATAATAATAATTCGCACATCTTCGCGCCTTATTGAAATCTTCGTTACAACGTTCAAGTTCATTTTGTAGTTATTATATATTTGGCCATTATGCTAGCATGGAGCATTTCTGTTATTGTTAATTATCGCTCCCATTCATGTTAATCATTTTTTTCTCCTTTTTTTTGTCTAAGATTAATTTTGTTCATTAGATCGCTAAGTTGCATGTTTAGTTTTAAGTTATTTTTGTAGACGCTATTATTAATTTGTATCTTCTTTTACATGTATATTTAATAGTATTTAAGAAAATCTCGCATGTTATTTAAATTAATAAATCAAACGCTTTGTTAATATCTGAGATTTCATTCAAATTCCCGTGGTACTTCCATTTGCTTCCGATTAAATTTATTCAGTCTAATCACGCCTTAACAAATAGCCTATCAGAACACACATATCTTTTAGATTTAAAACAAAAATCGTTGATAAATACAGAAATTACCAGCAAATTTATATATATAGGTCCAAACCAAACAATAACGTCAGATGTTCTATAATTTTCGGTTCTAATATAATCAAATACAGACTTCCACACACAATCAGTAATTTCACCGCAGAAAGTTACACAATCAAAGCAGCCCTATATGATATTATGCAACGTCAAGAAAGGAATTTCGTTATTTTCACGGACTCCCTATCTGCAATAACGGCTTTCGCTAATATATACGAGAGACAACGTAATCAAAAAAGCCAACATATTCAACAATGATCCAAAGCATGGACAAGTAGTTAGTATTTGTCTGGATACCATCTCATGTGGGAATAAAAGGCAATGAAGTGGCAGACTTGGCTATGTAGCCAAGAAAGCAGCATCATCGCTGGCTATAACAAATGCTTTTATCATATCAGACATTTCACAATATCTGATGCCGTGGATACAGCTGTGGGGAGCAACTGAGGACACTAATAAATATGTATAAATCAAATGTTTTTTCAAAGAATTTAAACTCTCTGAAAGATTAGGTATACTAGCAAAAGTCTTAAAAATTGAAAATGTAAAGTGACATGATTAAATAAATAATATTAAATCTCGACAATTTACATATTATTTTTTTTAAATACCTAAGTGTTAAAAGTAAAAATATACTGTTCTGTATTTATATCTTAGCAACAGTGAAAACTGGACTTACTCCAATATTTAAGCATTGAATGAGAAATTATTCAAGGCATTACCAGATGCTACACATAAAGCAGCGACAGACAAAGCATTTACCCCCAAACTGGGAGCTTAAGAGCAGAATCAATATGGGAATTGAAACGTTGGCTGTTATTCAACGGAGCACTAGTGCTGGTCAGTGTTGATTGCTTCACAGAAAATTCGGGACTTTCACCCAATACCAAGGCCTTAACAAGGTAAATAACAACATATAAAAATATTACTTCTAACCAAAAGTTAGCAAACATTATACTTTTTATAAACTGTATTAATGTTAAGATAGTTAAAATTGTAATATTAAATAATACAAACAAAATGTTTGAAGCGAAATACTTAGATTATATACAAGCACGGTTACCAAGTGATAATATATGTTTTTATTATCATAATATTTATATTAGTGGAGTAAACTTTAAATATTTAACATTAATTTATCGTTATTTTACAATGTAAATATATTTTGATTAAAGTTAATTTTAAAGAAATCTGAAGGGATCATTGGATTAAATTTATTGAAAGCACAATTCGCCTGCTATATGAGGCCCATTAACAGAGTTTTTTTTTTTTTTTAATTCAAAACTCACTTCAGTTCTGATTCAGAACATTCCAGGATACTTATAATTATAGTTTTAAAAAAAAATCTAATTTAAATGTGATTTTCAATGATTCAAAACTAATGTGGTGTTTCTATTATAACTTTATGGAACTTTAATAACCAATGTTATCCCTTGTTGATTTTATTTTTTAATTAATATTTTTACACATTAATATTAACATTTACACATTAAGTAATCCTATGATATTGTAGTATGATCCTATGATATTGTCACCTATCTGTAGAAACGTAGAGATAACCTCAATCAGTAACGACACCGTCAGTTTATTATGTAGTTAACATAAAATTTAACAGTTTAATTTAAACAAAAAAGAAAAAGAAATAATTAAAGATTTTTCTCATCGACATCCATTTCCGGGAAATTTCAGGAATGAATAAAAATCAAATTAGAAATTAATTTTTTTTAAAGATCATGCAAAAAAAATGCGGTGCACAATTAACTTCTTTATACACTGCCGCTAATAGTTTTAACTTTTTAAATATCAAAAGTTGTAGAACAAAACTAGGCATCAATTTCCACATTTTTTATCTGTGAGTCATTTTCTCAATACCCATACGCGAAATGAAATCTTTTAAGCCGTCACTCAAGTCATGGAAGCTATTTTATGTGTTATTACGATTTTTTAAAGTAAACGAACTTGTGTGTTATCAAATATATCTGTTATTCCAATAAGGATTTTTTTTTTCATTTCTTGCTTTAATTTTTAGAAAACTACATTATTGTTTTAGGTTTATTGATTATACCTTAAGGGCTCATATTAACCGATATATCAATAATTATAAAAATGTAAATATAACTACTGCCTTGAATTGCTTACATCAGCTCCTACACAGATTATGTTGATTATGATTATTTCGGTCCTCTTATGTTCCTCTCATGGTCTCCCTTTTCTTAGAGAGCACTTCATTCACAAGAGAACCGAGCTCAACAATATTGTTTACCTCCTTATTATATTCAGCATTGATCCTCATTTAAAGGTAATTCAGGGGCAGACTTGGCGCCCTATTGAAATACGATCTTGCCAGCTGACAACAAAGGCAACCTGGCGATGATGAAGCGGTTTCAAAGGATCGCGTAGGTCATGTCAGCAATCTCCTGGAGGAGATTCAGATGTTCCAGGATCTGGTAATACTTGCAACTTCAAAAGAATTTTCCTAGCTTTCGATATTACATATACTAATAAATTAATGTGAAGTACCTAAATACCAATTAATTAATAAATTTGAAATAATGAAAAAGTGTTGAAATGTTTAAACAATCACTGATAATTCATCTTGATTAGTCATAGAAGATTACATTGGGTAAGATGGCAAAAGTATACACCAATGATTTTCCACAAAAAGTTGAGTCTTCTTTTCTTTTTTTTTTTTGCATGTCTGGACATAACAGACCAAAGTTACAAGAGAGATTATCTAGACCCCTATGCAGAATATATAACGATCTATATTTGCAGTGCTGAATATGGTATATATATACTGTCTCGATTCTGAACATGTACGACAGCCCATTCTAACTTATTACTGCAATTTAGCTCCTACAGCAAAGGGAAACCGGGCTCCATTAACGTCAGTAATTAAGGTAAGCAAATGGTCCCTAGTTCTGATAGCAAAGAGCTTTATCGAATTCATGGAAGAAGTGTATCATTGTTTTTCTATCGTTTATTATTATTGTTATAATACACTGAGATCATACTTCATCTCCCTTCCCCAAAGTCCAGAAGCTGCCAGAAAAAGCAAAAAGCATAGTATGATGAAAGTTACTTAATCGCAATAGATGTTTTTATATTCACAATTCAAATCGTGGGATATTGCTGAGGAATTTTCTGTTTAAAGGTAATATACCTGCAGCCTCGGTGAATTAGTTTATTATTATTTATTATCAGAGTATAATATAAGAAGCTGCATAGCATTATCAAGTGATTATCAAAACATAAAAATTTTAACCAATTAAGATTCAACAATATTTTACATAGGCGGAGAGAGAGAGAGACCAAACCTAAACATAAAAGTCGATTTCATATAATTGTCTGCGGTAGTAAGGTTTTTTCATCTTATACAAGGTACCAAAGAATCATTTGAGGTTGTGCAGGCGAGAAATATAGACCAAGTTATTGCTTGGTAGAATAATTATCTTTGAATCGGAAACTATTTCTATACCAGGAAGTTCTGCCTTAATTTCTTAATTAGAAGCAGAGACCTTTTAATAAAACCATCCATATAGCTATGAATCCATTAATTATCTATTTTTCAATTCTCTAATTAGCCGATAGATATGAGGTTCCTTTCCTTTATATGACGAAGTGAATGATAATAACGTTTCATGCAAAGCGAGCTTCAAATAATGTAATTTCCTACATATTGGTTTATTTATTGGTTCCAAAAATTAATAATATTTTTCTCTGAGAAATTCTATTGCTATCACCTCGCGTTTCCTCTTTTCACTAAGTTATCAAACATCAATTGTTTGTCTAGTTATATAATGACTGGATGTTAAGATATTAGTCATCACATTATAATGTTTTCTCTAATTTCATGTCAAAATAAATTTTAATCTCTCTTATGCCATCTACTGTTTATTAATTACTATATTCATAAATGACAGAGATATGTGTGCAGTTAATACTCTATCCCTCGGGATTTTTAAAATATTTTATTCTAAGTTGTTTCAAAAATTATTACAATATATTCATAAATCCTACAGAACAAACAGTTCTTCATCACAAAAAAGAATGCTTCAATACTATACATTAACATAGAAAAGAACTTAATTAATAAAATAAAAATGCAAGTTCGTCAAGTTAGCCTCATGCAGAATACCTTATAAGTTTTGGAGAAAAAGCTCAGATTGCACGACTCATCAGTGACAACTGATACCCAGAAGAGATATCCTATATCTAAAGCAAACTTATCGATCCTAATCCTGACCGATCTAGACTCAGGTTGTATGATTAATATATTTCTAAACGTACATATATAAAGAAGTGTATAATAATATACGCAACTGGAACAAGTATTCTATAAAAAAAGAGAACATTGTTTAATACGTTTTATAAATGTTGATTAACATCATCGCTTTCATAGAAGGGATGGTCGGGAATATCAAAGGTTCACCTTAAAGTAGTTTCAACGAAGGTTCCGGCGTAAGTAGCTAAATTTATTTCATGGTTGATCCACAGAATGAATCTCATTCTTTCCAGCTCTCACTCAAATAGGTATATAACATTCGAAATAAGTCGGCATTATTAACTTTAATAAGATTGTGAAGGGAACTTAATAATCAACAAAAAATAAATTAATTGAAATTTCAAACTGGAATTAGTTTACTGTTAGATATGCGTTTGCCATAGAAATCAGAATACATTGTGAACGACAAGAGTAATCACAACTCAACATTTAGTCATAAGAAATGTGTTCAATTTTAACAGTATTATCTATTCCAAAACAACAAGTCAGTGCATATGCTCAGATTAAAACACCTTTAGTGGGTGATAAATGCATAGTTAAATTTTTAAGACAAAAAAACCAGCAATTGTTTCAATAAAGTCAGCGAGCAGAATTAAATAATAGCATTCAGAGACACTGTTTGAGCATAAACAACGATAAGTAACAGAAACAATAAGTTTGTTAACAAATGAAAAACGAATTTTAAATGTACTGTACTGATCATGTAGAAATATTTTAGTGAAAGATACGTTCTGAATTATTGTTATAGACTCAACAGATAGACTTCTTAAAATAATATATAGTAAGATACCTGACACCGGGTTAAACCGTAAGAAATTGAAGTTAAAAACAGACTGAGTATTTAACTATCTCTAGGCAAATATGTAATATTTCAAACATAATTTGGGGTGTAATAACAGTATAATGCTGAACATATGTGATTATAATTTTCAATAAATTTAAACTTATCAATGGAGAAAGACTCATTGTGAATTAAATTAAGTGTACATGGTTCCCTCGAAAATACATTAGTAAAAATGTCCTTAAAAGACCATACTGTAGAATTAATGTGAGTCCGAATAGAATGAAGGATAAACAGTCACTGCAACGGGCATGCATTTAAGATCGACAGTTGATTATGAACTGTTGAATGATCATTTATTCTCATATAATTAAACCTGAAAACTTATGAGTATAAGCTAGCAACATGTTTATGCAGTAAAGCTGTATTGTTTAGTACTTTTGTACTGTACGTATGTATATATCTATAGATAATAACTGTCTATCCTGCAGAGGCCTGAATATGGATGGAATGAACCTGTGCCACTGAAGAGCTTACACTACATTACTCAAGCCTAGCGTGACCATTACTCGTACATGTCTCTCCCAGTTCACAACTATGTCTTACAGATTGTTAAAGCGCTATAATATTTATTTCTTCACGAGTGAGGCTGATATATTGGTTCTTTCTTCATACAATAGTAATAATAATATTAACATATGATATTTTTATATTTACAAAGAAGAAAGTAAGTATATTGCTGATATACCATTACAAAAAGTACAATGTAATTGAATTATTCTAAAAAGGTAAAAAAAAAATAGTCGTAATATTGAACGTACGATTGCAGAATTATTGTAAAGGCAGAACAATACTCGACTAAGTATTTCAAGGAGAAGGTCTAAAAATAGATATTTAGGAAGCCTGAAGCTTCAGATATCGATGATTTGTATTTAAATATAACGCCATGGGCACTATAAAAGTTAAAAGAAGTATTTTTTAAAGATTAATTTATTGATATTTACAATTGTTATAATATTACAAGTAAATTTGCTAATATGAACAAATGACATGAAAAAAAACACTTGTGGAGAAACTACCCACCGGTAGCACTCCAATAAAGTTCTATAGGAGGAGGTCTCGAGGCCATCTTCTTTTCAGTCGCCTCGGAGGATTATTAGGAATAGTATGGTAAGGAAGTTGAGAGACTAGCGTGTGTAGAGTTTGTCATGGAAGGATAGGTATCTATTTTGGGCCAAATCAGCAACATATATGATACTAAGAACATGACATAATAAGGAGCATTGAGGATTTTATGATGGATTTTGGATCGTAAGGATTGGATACGAGTTGAATTGGATGGTTTGGTAGAGCCCCAAAGCTCAACTCTGTATGTCCAAATAGGTCTGATAACTGTCATGTAAATGAGTCTATTGCCATTAATTGGGAGCTTAGAGCGTTTGTCCAGTGGATGGGGAAGTAGGCGAAAGCGTTCAGCAGTTTCTTATCTTTTCAGTCTTGTATGAGGATTCCAAGTTTGTCGACAGGGATCAGTGGAACATTATTGAAGAATACAGTATGGCAGGAATTCGTAGGTTTACGACGAAGAGTGAAGGAAATTTGATGTGTTAGGATTTATTTTCATTCTCCAATTTTGACACCATTCTTATTTGCGATTATTTGGTTGGATTCTGTGATAGGAAGAAGACGTTTCAGAATGAGTTTTTCAAGTGTTTTGCCCATTATGGGCAGGAGAGATATAGGACGGTAAGAAGATAGGAGTTCTGGTGTTTTTTAGGTTTTGTTATCATCTTAACTATGGATAATGTCCAGGAATGAGGGAAGTATATGGTGCGGAGTACAAAAGAAGTATACAGACTAACAAATGTGACATCTTGTTTACTTAAAAGAATGGGGTATCAATAAAATGCTAAATCAACAGTATTCTTTCTAAAGTTAAAAAATAAATGTTTCTGGGTTAATTAAGAAAGTATTCAGGATTGAGATTCATCTCCACCTAAACACGTACAACCAAGTCGGCCAAAAATATTTCCAGCCCAATTATCTTCGTCTTCCACCATTTTTTGTTCAATAGCCACCAACTTAACAAAATTTTAATAGCGAAACAATGAACTAGTCTCAGCGTTAAAGAAGACCAAAATTATAGGACTGATAAAGTGTTATACTACACTGTGATAAAGCGTTATACTCGACAGATTATATACAATCCTTTACAAAAAAAAAATCTGTTCCCTTCCTGTATCTTCCATTTATATAAATATTTTTTATAGCAATATCTAGATCTTGGATTGATTGTTATTTGAAGTACAATGTTTTAGGTACCTGAAACAACCTAATAGCGTAATATTGTGTTATTGATACGATACGAAAGAGCCAAGAAATAATAATATGATAATATGATTGAATTGTAAATATAATTGCGATGGCCCAGTCCGAAATAGATCCTGAACATAGTGAGTGTCGACCCTTATCTAGCTATTTCAGTGGGTTGTGTAAGCCTGTCTAATTCCCAAATGCCATTAGTTTTCTTCTCGTAAAACTGTTATTAATTAATGTATTAAAAGCTTCAGTGACACTATTGTCATATATATTGTAGTTTCTTTCGTTTGCTTCATGTTTCATTTTATATTGTTCCATAATCTCCTTAATTAATATAGAGAATTTTTTGCGTAATTTGTATGCTCTGAAATACCTAATATCTGCTCTAGTAACACTCTCATTCCGTCCTTTCTTACTTACTTATTTTATAAGCATGAATAAAAATAAAACAGCAAACATATCATATTGAACATATTTCTTTGCATTTTACCTAAAACCCCATAAGTTTCAATATTACATCATTTCAATTATTGCTAACTTTTTAACGCATTTAGAACCTAATCCCACAATTTTACAATTTCAATATAATGACTTTACTTACCTGGGAACAACAACAATGGTGTACATGTCGGGAAGGATAGACCAAGAAATATCAACAGATATATAAAAGCTAACTAGGTCTATTATCAGATTTGCAACAAAATTAAAGTAAAACTCCAAATTTATAAAGCGGTATTTCTTTACCTTGATGTACGAATGTGAGAGTTGGGTCACAACGGAGAAGCATATAAGCCGAATTACCGCAGTAGAAATGAAATAACTCCGCAGAGTCGCTGGCAGTACAAGAAGAAACCGTGTTAGAAATCTAAGAATAAGGGAAGAATTGGGAATCCCTGCATTAAAAGATTCATTGCAGAAACGGCAGCTGAGGTGGTTTGGACACACATGCCGAAGGTTTTCGAAGCTAAAACTATAGGCACGAGATCACGAGGAAGACCGTGAACTTCGTATAGATAATATGTTCGCAAGTTGGGAGAGGAAAAAGATAAAACCCTAGAGCAGATGATGATGTTGGCATGAGACGACAGGACTGGCACATTTGGAGAGAGGCTCATCCACACTTAAAGGTATTTAGAGGAAGGGAAAGAAGAAGAAGAATAAAATAGGAGCGGAGTGGCTCAGTGGTAGAGCGCTTTGTTGCCGTTCCTAAAGTCCAGGGTTCAAATCCCGCTCACAGACAGACTTTTATTTAATCTGTTAGCGGCCGGAGATGAATCATATGAGATCTTGAACCCTCCTGGGGCTCACTCAGTCTGTGTGTACCCAAAACATGAGACATACATTGTGGTTGATCGTGATCTAGGACAATTCAGCTCCCTTCACAACCAATTTGCAAGAAACATGAACCACTTAATGAACACCTGACCCTACACGGGTTGTAGTAATACAGGTTTGATATAATGATTATAAAATTGATCCAATGTTAAAATAAATATAAATTATGCAAATAAATAATAAAATACGTATTATATATTATATTATATGTTTATCTAATTTGTTAATATAATATACTAAATGAAACGGATTTTACGTAGATCTTCAACCAACTCAAATTGAGTCTGGAGCTAAAATTATCCAATTATAAATATCACTGAAATTAATCGGAATATATACCTTTTATTTATAAAGGCATATACAAATTGTGGAAACGGAAGCCTGCGTTTTTCTACGATTAACTTTGTATCTATTTAAAAATTTTAGAATACAGACCAAGGAGTATAGATGAATCGTGGTGCAGCAGTTATTCATATTGCTCATATCATATTGTATATTTACAGGATCTCTTCTCTTAATCTTAATATATATAAATTACGTGTCACGTTGTTTGTCCGCGACGGACTCCTAAACTACTAAACCGATTTTAATGAAATTTGGCACGGATACGTAACATTGTCCAACTTCGGATATAGGCTATGTGGTATTTCGATTAACGACTGAAAACCATGAAAATTTCGGAGTTATTTCGGTTATTGGCCTGTATCTCCTAATTGGCGCGGTTTTGGAAAAAACGCTCTACTTTCGCCGATGATATTAACGCATGTTTAAAACAATTATTTTCATGGTGAAATAGAACTGCATCCAAATACAAAATCCATCAAATTACCAGAATAATTTCAGCGCTGTTGTTTAGACAAAATATGAATTAATTAGGAGTGTCTTCCAGGATGTACTAAATAATTACATGAACCATAATTGGCTCAGCAATCGTGTTATTTTGACAGCGAAAAATGCTAATTTTGACGAAATTAACTTTTTAATACAACTGTTGTTACCAGATGATCTAATCCCCTTTAAATCCATCAATAATATTGTTAATTAAAACCAAGCTGTAAATTATCCAACTCAATTTTTATATTCTCTCGATATTCCAGGAATACCACTACACAATCTTGGGATGAATATTGGTTCGACTATCATTCTTCTGGGTAATTTGAATCAACCTAAATTATGCAATGGTACACGTTTGGTAATAAAAAATACTACCGGAAATGTTATTGAAGCAGCCATTTTGACTGGAATATTTAAAGAAGAAATCGTCCTGTTGGAACGTATTTGAATAATACCATCAGAACCCATAATACCGTTCAAAAGACTTCAATTTGATATATGCTTTGGTTTTGCTATGCCCATCAACAGGTCTCAAGGCCAGACAATGTCCATTTGCGGTTTGGACTTAAAAATCCATGTTTCTCCCATGGGGAATTATATGTTGTATGCTCAAGTATTAGTAAATCGTCTAATATATTTGTATTAGCAACGGACAAATTAACAAAAAATATTGTGCATCAATTAGCGCTCAATTAAATTTAAGTAAATATTTATAATTTTATATAATATTACTAGCCATAATTAAAAATCAAACATTATATACCTCATTCATTAAACTCAAGTTTATATTTTATCAGTTATGAGTGTTGTATATTATATAATATAGTTAGATATAAGATGAATAAAATGTAAAATCAAAAATCTATTTAATTCATGTTTTCATAAATTCATTGTTTCTTTTAAATTAAAATTTTAACTAATATTTGTTTAAACTATTATAACAGCCACAGCAACGCGTGGCTGGGTCAGCTAGTATCTTATATGATCATATATTCATTATTTTTTTTATAAAAAACTGTAACATATATCAACATCGGTAAAAAGAAAAACATCCATTTAAGTACATGAGTGCCCACGTGTATTCCCTTGAAGGGGGATTGGATTCCTTCCGTCAATGCTCAAGAAGACTGGCTGCTATATATTCCAATACTGAATTGCATGAATATATTCGGTAGGGGAAATAGAAATAGATTGCCCGGGGGGAGACACAGAAGACAAATTTTCTCGCAGCCGTCTCTTGGGATGACGTATTTGAGTATTGATAAGGCCAAGGTAAGAAAATACACGTCAAAGAGTGCTTTTTCTTTATTTTTTCTGAATATCTAACATTTAAAATTTAGTTATCGTATCAAGCAAATTATTTCCAGTGACATGGTACAGTAAGAATAAAATGTTGATAACACTTTACTGCATTTGTTATGTCAATCCACTTGGCAATATACTCGTAAAGGGATACCCTCAATAAAGGGACGGGTTTTATTTCTTTACAAATTGAAAATGATTTCAAACATGACGACCTCTGCCTTTTTATGCTTAGCCATAAAAGGCTATTAACTTGCTACTAAATTTTGTCATCCATCTGAGTATAGGCAGAAAAAAAACCGTAGTAATAGAATATTACTAGTAATACGTATTCCAGTATGTATTTACATTACTAAAAGTCCTTACTGGAACTATGAATTCAGGAAAAATCTGAGAGGAAGTAAAAATTAGTGTCTATGCTTTGAAGATATTCACAGATTTGAATTATTTAGGTTATAACAAATAATTAATATGTGTTACCCAAAAGATAGAGGAGCATATCAGTCTGTTGCTGTTTTTAATTATTATTTAATCTGCATCCGTAGAGAATCTTGGGGTTTACCTAACCTCTGTAAAGTGTGGGAAAAAAAAAAAAACGGTTGAAGGTGATTTCGGACAAATCACCTTTCTGCTCAACCGTTGTCCCAAAAATAGAAACATTGTCTCTACCCTATTCTGAATCCAAGATCCACCATGAGGTATAGAGGTACAGGCTTTATTTATTTCTTCATGATTGCTTTATTATTGAAATGTAAACATGTAAAAATAATATTTAATGTAGTTTTTAAAATATTTGCTTTAGAAATTAGGGCCGCTCAGCATATTTATTTCTCAACAGTAATGCCCGATCAGCACTTAAAGTTAATTTTTGGCAAGTTTCCATTATCCTTCTTAATAAACTAATTGAGTGAAATTGGGTCACTGTTTACTTTAGATCATTAAAAAACCGATGATGGTAGATCAAGAGAGCTTTCAGGCCAAGCCACAAGCCCTCCACGTTGTCTCCATCGATTGGGATAATTAACATTTAGCCACTGTCTTGAACCTCTTCCGTAATGTTCACGACAGCCTTCTAATTCGAACCCTTGTTCCTCCCAGTTGTAGAGGAAGCCACAGAGGACGAGGTCATTGAGGCGTATACCAGAGCAACTTAACCAAAACAACTGCGGTGCCGGTTTGAATCTCGCATCGCCAGTTTAAATGTATTTATTTATTTTGCGTAACCTTTATTTAATACTCGCCCCGTTTAAGCCACAATAAACAATAAAATATAATAAGGCATTGCAGTGCTTCCGACTAGATCATAGCATCCATTAGTAATCAGTAGTATGTCCACATAAAGATTCCCGAGTTAAGACATACGTGCCTATTAAAGTATTATATACTATCTCCCACACTATTATATACATATTGTACCAAAACTCATTCTGAAAATCATGCTCACGAATTGTGAGAGATTTTCTGTACAAATAAAGGTGATTATTATTGAAATACTGGGTTGTTATAGGCTTGATTTAAAATCTGAAAATGTCTTATTTGCCAAAACATTTGCGGCAGTAATTTTTAATCAGTTAAAGTGTGACTAAAATCTGCAACGAATGTTACTGGCGTATTTATTTGTCGGGACCACATTAGAAATATGTATTCTCATCATAATCTGGATATGACTTTACTCCTTTCTCCATGACGTGAACTGATATTAAAAAATTCTGCAGGGGCCAACATCAGCATAGCTAATGTTAACTTCGAAACAGGATCCATATCAGCCAATATTATTACAACTGCATGGGGTAATGATGATTAATGATGGGATAGTCTGTATAACCGTAAAAAAACAACAGACAAATAGTATTGAAAGGTAACAGTGCCAACTCTCAATAGTATTTATTCTTATATTATCAATATTTTAAAATAAAAAAAGGGATTTCAATAATCTGTCGAAGCTAAGCCGGCAAAAAAAAAAAAACCGGTTTTTGAAATTTCGACACGACCATTAAAAGTTCTGAAAGAGATTAAAAAATGTTTCTATTAAGAAAGTTCTGCGTTAAGCTCCGATATTTACATTTAGGTAAAATATGTCCAACAATATTGTAAAATGTTGTAAAGGATCTGAAAGAGTGACCTCATGAATGACTTAAACATGGCTGAAGATCTACCACTGATTATCTCCCTCAAGCCTTTGGTGCTCGTTTATTATAAATGGTTTATTTTAATCAAAACCACAAGTTGTCCAAATGAATGTTTGAAACATTTCTATACTAACGATGTATATCACTGTATATTGTCAACATAGGAATGTATTTATAAGTAATCAAGTTTTAATTATAAAAATGGTGATCATTTTAATTATTTTGATATATCTATGTGATATCCCAAGAATTTGAAACCAGACCATATTTAACAATTTATTTCTGATTATCAGAACAAATAAAGTGACGGTCGCAAATTCCAAAATGATTTGATTTTAGTTTAAATTTTACTTTTGGCATTATTTAATGATTAAACATGGAAACAACTAAAAATAATGTTCTACTAAACATATAGAAGAGCTATATATCATATTAATTAAATATTAAATAGTTAATGATGTCATTGAAAAAATGTTAAAACATACAGGTTAAAATAAATCATGTGATCTATTAGATATAAAATAGTTTCAAATATTCTGGTAGTTGGTTTATTCATTTTAATGATAACTGATTTAGCCACTAAAATATTTTAATCTGAAATAAAGATTAGAAAAGTTACTGGCCAATAAATTATGATTCGATCAGGAAATAATTTCTCTGTAATATTATAAAATAAAAATTAATTTATTTAAGAGAGGGATAGTTCTAAACTTCAATAAGCAATAAGTGTTCAGTAATAATAATCCGGTCCCTATGTATTTGTTTAGTCTTTATTTACATAATACGTATATCTCAAATATAGTGGAGGAATGAGATTTTTTTTACAGCCGGTCCTAAAGGACCAATATTGTAAAGAATAAACCGAGATCATTAATGTTACATTTCTTAATATTTGGGTTTACTGATTATGAAACAGATTTATGAACAATATAATAGTCTTGTTAAATATTTTCTCTATTCCCATTATGCAAGGTGGGACAAATGGTAATGCCGAGTGTCAAAGAACATTCTGTTATGTTGGCCTTTGACTTTGGGGTCGAATCTTAAAAAAAATTGTTCTGTAATTTCAGAAAAGAGTCGTGTTCAAAGAGTCACCTGTGGTGAAGTGGTTAGCAATACAATACCCAGGATAGCGGGTTGGCAGCCCTATAGATGGTCTTAGGATTTGTCCCCCCCTCCCGTACGGAGGAGACATAAAATACCTGTCCGGAGGTGTCAGGTACTCGCTATAGATAGATCTGGATAGGCAAAATTTAGAACTCCCACTGTAGCATCGTTCGATTAGCCATAGCAGTTTAAAAGTGGTGTTTAATAAAAGAGCCGTGGAAAGCAAGGTACTTTTTTAAAAATCAGAATATTGAAAGAGAATTAAACATAAAAATATGAGGATAGTTGGAATGTCTTCAATGCTTATTTTACTGTTTGTCAATTTATTCCCATCATATGATCGATAAAGCTTTCGATTCAGGCTCTGAACTGGTATTTTTATTTTTATTTTTACAAGACAGATAAACGAATGATAAAACCATACAAATGTTTCTATTAATATTAAATTGTGAAAGCATAGTAGTCACTGCTCAGATGTAAGCACAATATCTTCTCAACACCTGTTTCTGTTACGGACATTTTGGATTCCAAATGAACTTAGTGGCTAGGTTACATTACAGAAGAAGAACATTGTAGTTCTTTCCAATGGACTCGTTGAAAATATGTCAATCTATCACCGAAGAGTTGTTGGCAAGGGCGTATTTCGTAGGTAAGCCAAGGAGGTGCACTGTCGATTGGCTGATTAATAGATGAAAGGCTATAATTGATTGCCTTATCTGGGGTTGACAACCAATTTCTCAGTGCATCCATCAATTTCTATAATAGATGAGGATATATTATCGATGCTTATTTTGATCAAGTTTTATAATAAACAATGCTCTTTCCCCTTCTCATTTTCTTCTTATTTAGAATTTGTGGAAAAAATAAAAGATTTTTACTACTCCACTTATCTAAGGAGAAATATCACTTACCAAAACAATTGAGGTTTGACTTGTAAAAACATTTATTTATTTTTGAATGGACTGATATTACATTGATATACAAAGAATAATTTCTTAATACAAACAAGATTAAAGACTAATACAAAAGAAGATATAGGTTAACATCAATTTTGAAACCTACTCATACTGTACTTTCTTATTCCTCTATTCTCGCTTTCTTATCAGGTGACTACTAGATTGATAACATACAAGTTTTCTGTCTTAATGTTCATACGGTTTAGGAACAGATAAGTATACATACCTTACCGTGTTAATTAGATGCCATTTACTTGTTTCAAAATTCAGTAACTTTAATCAGCTTCGGTAACAAAACTAATACTTTTCCGTTAGCCGGGTGCAAGCGAAAAATCACCAAATAATATAGAATTCCGCCCAATTTCTTGGAATGTTGGTTAAGACCATGTGCTTGAGAAGGAATAAATACCTCTTGAAAGGTTTTATTGAACACAATATCACATATATAAACTACATTGCATGGCTGTAAACAACTAATGAAAGATAACCATAAACTGAGAAGGTTATATAGATAACAAGTGATATAAATATAACATAATGATTTACTACATTCACCCCCACTCTAGTATGTGGTATAATCATTCAAATAAGAGGGTGGCCGACGGGACTACGGAGTAGAGTTGGAGTTTGCTGGATAGGAGGTCTCGCTGGAGAACCTGAAACTGGAAGGTCCACCGCTGGAGGAGAAAGATCTTGACTGGAATGATTCTGTTCCAAGTCCTGAGAACCATGTACAGAGTCTGGTGAATGAAGAATGGAGTCTGGAGTCGGTTCTGTTGAGTCCTCAGGCATAAGGTGCCTGTCAACTTCACTACCAAACGGTGCCAGGTGTCGGGTTGAGGTAGTGGTCTCTCGTCCATCAGGGAGGCGAACATGGGCATATTCCGAGTTCCCCTCCAGTAAGGTTACTTCATCTACTAAAGGGTCGTACTTTGAATGCCTTACCAGACGCTGCATTAGGACGGGTCCTGGAGTCATGAGCCATGTGGGAGTTGATTTTCCATGTGAGTGGCGAACATGATTGAACATACGCCCGTGTGGTGTGGTATTTGTTGCTGTACATAGCAAGGAGCGTATCGAGTTCAACGCATCGTTCAGAACCGTCTCCCAGCATCTTATGTCCATCCGGTGATTTCTTAAAGCAAGCTGGATTGTCTTCCAAATGATCCCTACGTACCTTTCTGCTTGACCATTACCCATAGGATTGTATGGGGTTGTCCGGCTACTAGCAATACCAAGAGTATCAAGAAAATTTCGAAGTTCTTGAGATGCAAATGAGGTCCCCCTATCCGAATGTATGTATGCCGGGGTTCCAAACACTGAGAATATTTCTTTCAGTTTAGCAATGACTGTAGTTGAGGAGTCTTGACTCTTGACAAGGGTACGCAAAGGGAAACCGAGAAAATTCATCCACGACAATTAGAAGATATCTATTTCTTGAATTTGAAGGATGTGGTCCCTTGAAATCTAAATTCAAGCGTTCAAAGGGCTGAGGCGCCTTGATTAGCTGGCCTTGGTGTTTGAAAAAGCGCGGCTTCACTTCTGAGCAGATTCTACATGACGAAATAACCTTTCTGATTACGTCTAAGGAGTAAGCTAAGTTTTTACTTCTCACCCAGTAGTAAAAGCGAGTCTCTTCGGGGTGACACAGCATCTCGTGTAGTTCTGTGAGTTTCCTCAATGATGCATCCAGCACGGCAAAGCAAGTCCGAGAAAAAGCATCGGCGGCTTCATTCAGCTTTACAGGCCTGTAGATAATTTCATAGGAAAAGCAGGACAGTTCTAGCCTCCACCTTTGGATCTTTTCATTCTTCACCTTGCTTGTTAAGTGGGTATCAAACATAAAGGAGACAGATCTCTGGTCCGTTATTAGCCTGAAATGATTGCTCTGGAGGTAATGCCTTCACTTCCTTACGGCTTCGATAATAGCATGAGCTTCTTTCTCCACAGCAGAATGACGTTCCTCTGAAGGTGAGAGTGTTCTGGAGAAAAAGGCGACAGGGCGGCCGTTCTGAGATAAAGTTGAAGCGAGTGCGTGATCCGATGCATCAGTTTCCACTGTGAACATGGCTGATTGATCAATTGTGGGTACCGTAGCGTTTTCAATATCCACCTTTATTGATTCGAAGAATTTGGCAACATCAGATCTAAGTGGAAATTTTGGATCCTTAAAGACTCGAATTTTATCTGAGAACTTGGGGATAAAATGTGAGTAGTGTGAGAACATCCCTAAGACCCGACGTAGGGAAGGCACGTCTTTGGGGATCGCTAGATCTCGTAGAGGTCTAAGACGCTGAGAATCCGGGCGCAAGGTTCCATTCCCAATAACATATCCAAGGTAATGGATTTCACGGTTGGAAAATGTTGATTTTTCCTCTTTAATGGTTAAATTGTACTTCTGGAGAACCTGTGTTTATTGTTTGGGAGTAGTCGATACACATACGCCTTTTATGGTTTTCGCCGGAAACAACTAAAACCTGGGTTCGCCATGGCGAATGACTTTCTTCAATGATGCCCTCCCTGAGTAGCTTCTGTATCTCACAATCTATGAATTTAGCATCTGATTCTGTCTGGCGTCGGGATCTGACACAGATTGGACGAATGTTAGGTTTAAGATTAGTAAACAATCAAGCAGGTTCTACAAAAGCTGCTGCAAGAGCACAGATATCAAGGGCCTCCTGCGGGCCACCAAACTTAATATTAACATTGGAATGCCGGGTAAGTATATCATGGCCGATGATTAGATCAGCACAAAGATCCGAAAGGATATTTAAAGTCACAGATTTATAATTATGACCACTGAGCTCTAAATCTAGAATACATTCCCCGCTGGTGGATGTGCGTAACTGGGTGTTAGCCATAGTGATCTCCATACCCTTTCCTTTGCGTACTGGAATTCGGAGCTGATTAATCAGCTTTTGACTTATAAAACTGGAAGAACTTCCCGTGTCAACTAATGCTAGCGCTTTTGACCCATTAACCAAAACAGTAACTAACGCCTTAGAAAGGCATGAAGCAAGGCTAGCGGTGCAATTAGGGCTACATGACTTAATAAATGAAGTTATAACTCTTTTTGGAGACTTCTTATAGTAGCTGGATTGGATCTGGGCTAACTCTAGTGATCTAGCCTGTGTAAAGGCGTCGTTCAGTGTGAGGTTGTGATTCTCAAGGAGCCGCTGCCTGATGTGAGGATCGATCAGCCCGGCAATGAAAGAGTCACGGATGCGATCATCACGATTAGTTTCCAAAGTTACAGCTTTGAAGTTGCAGTCTTTTCCCAGTAATTTCAGTCCTTCTAGATAACGGCTGATTGATTCGCCCGATTCCTGCTTTCTGGTGGCCAACTTATGTCGAGCAAAGACTTCATTCACAGGCTTGATAAAGATATTGTTCAATGTATTGATGGCGTCGTTATAAGTCCCACATTCACTGATATAATCGTATAGATTCGCCGATAGGTGGTTAATCAGTAGCCGCAGTCTGTCTGCTTCATCCGCCCCAGTTGTGAGTAAGAAGTTCTGGAAGGTCCATCCAGTGGTTCCATTCTTTGCTAGCTGATAATGACTCGGGGTCGATGTCTAATCTTTCAGGGCGAAGTAGACGATCCATCAGAATGATTTATAATTCACTGTTATTCATAAACTGTTAATACCTACTGATAAATTAGAATCAATTACGAGAAATTAATTCAGTATAAAACACACTTGCACATATCGCACTCAAAAACCACTTAAACGTTTTTATTTTTTTTTTTCACTAGTTCATTATCTACTAATTGTAAAAGTTATCTCAATTGTGTTCAATAAATTGAGAAGAAATAAATACCTCTTGAAAGGTTTTATTAAACACAATAACACATATATAAACTACATTGCATGGCTGTAAACAACTAATGAAAGATAACCATAAACTAAGAAGGTTATATAGATAACAAGTGATACAAATATAATATAATGATTTACTACAGTGCTCTATTCCCTGAATTCACTGAAAACCAAAAACGTTTCCCCTTTTTTCTTTAGTCTTCAATTTTGTAAAAAAAAATATGAAAATTTGGGATTTGGGCAGTGCCTTTTTTCTAGAGAAAGCTATTGCTATGTTTCTACTTTTAAATATATTTTGAATATGTTAGTTGATATTTTGGGATGCCAGAGTCTCAATTAGGATGAGTACTCAAATTATTATTTATATGCCTTAATCTTAATTGGGTTCCTTTCCAAAGGTCTGTTCTTGTGTTTACCAATTTACTTATCTATTATACCTTAAGTATATTATTTATAAATAATTAGTGTATCTGGGGTATGTAAGCGCCAAAAGAATTACAATTAGGATTGTTTATTTATTCAGTTTTAAACAAGGTTAATGATTCAGATTTTAATAGATAAAAAGGATTGCCATAAAATGCCTTACAGGAAATAAATTTAACTTATCTGTGAACAGGGGTAGATTGGGTTACTGGTCGTTCTTCGCCTTACCGCCTCCGGGACTCTCTATCTTCTGCCGCGATCTGTGTAGCCAGTCCTCCTTGCTGCTCTGCCCTCGTCTCAAGAGTCCTCCTTCCTTCTCCGTGTCTATCTCCAAAGTCCTCTCTCCTCCTAGTTTTGCTTGTCCCCCTTTTCTTCTTTCTCCACCATCTTGGACCATAAAAACTCCATAAGGGGACCAAAAGCTCTGTTCTTTGTCCAAAACATATTCCCTTTCATGTTTGCCGCCCGCATCAGTGCCGACAATATATAGCAGTATATTGGCAAAGAATACAACATACGATCAGAATCATGAAATGATACTGTCTTTTATGTGACGGAGTACGATGGCGGTGCTGCCTTTCATGCAGCACGAAGAAGAGCACTCCATATTGTGTATTCTTACATCTTTGAGGTTTTTTTATGGTTGGAGCGAAGAGATGACATCAGTCAAATGGTGTAAAAAACAACTGGATATGAATCATAATACTGTAGAAGTATTAGCGGAATGTAAGAAAAAAAAATCGGTGGTCCAGAAAAAATAGTTGAGAAAGACGAGAGCTTACATTTTATGATTCTGATCGCATGTTGCTTTATTTGCCAACATAATTTTCTCTTGATAACAAGAGACTGCATCTTTTTCAGTTCTAGCTGAATCCAGACATCCATCATTTTTTTACAAAATTTAAGTCTGAAGAAAAAAAAGAAAAACGTGGTCTTTTTTTAATTAATTCAGGGAATAGAGCACATTGTCCTAAACCAACATTCCAAGAAATTTGGCGGAATTCTAAATAATTTGGAAATATTTAGAACACATGGCCAGAAATATTTGCCCCCGGCTAACGGAAAAGTACCAATATTGCTATAATGGCTCTGAAAATAATATAAAACGACAGAAAGAATGAGATGTATTATAGTGAATAAAAGAAAAAAAATACCATGTAAATTGGCAGTTTGTATGTATCTTATACCTACATGGGAATTTTAAATGTTTTTTCCGGTTTAGGAAGATGTTATCTATATCCTATATTTTCGAAGACTTAAGTAGATATGATATCTTGAAAATATCAAACTTTTAAACATAGTTGTTTACAGCTGATGTCTTACTCAAATCCGCCAAAGGAAAGCTTCAACAATCTGACAATGAATCGGAAAACGAGAATGAGATGTTGGAAGAGATGGGACGGGTCGTAGGGTTGGACAAAGAGATCAGAAAATATGTATCGAATAGATCTGATTCCTCGGGGACCAGTTCTGAAGAAAGAATATGCACTATTACTCAAAAGGCAGACTGTCAAACGCTATATATCGTAAGTAAATAGCAAATCAAAATAATATAAGTGTATTTATTATTTATTGGAAAGAAATTCGTTTCTTTTTTATGGTTTGATGTTCCTCGTAAAATCCACGAAACGGTCGTAAAGTTAGAGAGAATTTATTACCCAGTTATTTAAAATTTTGATACATCCACTTTGGGGATGATCAAAAATGTGATAATATAATATTCCAAAAATGTGATAATATTCCTTAATTATAATGTTATGTAAATGGTAATCACAGTTAAATTTTATGTAATTTATCCGTTAAAAACCTGTCATTGATCTAAGGCCTACAATATAGTAAAAAAAGCGATGATATTTTTCTCATATATTACTCCGTAAAAACTAATGACCCTCAATTCCTTTTATATGGCTTGTTAAAAATAACTTGATAAATTTGTATCCAATTGTGGTAGGTAGTTAAAGAAAAAATAAATGTTAAAGGAAATTGTCTAGGCAGTAACATACCATATTCATTCAAACCAAAAACACAAACTCCATTTATTTATATTTTTGTTTCTTATAAAAATTCTGATTCAGTAAATAAGGCGTTTTACTGAATCATTGCTGACTTCAAACAATTTTAATTTTAAATAAATTAACTTTAAATTGTTTACCATTTTCGGAACTGATGACTTTCGCTTAAAAGATCCAAATATGCTCGCTGCCAAAAAAGTGTTTTTTTTTTTTTTAATATTCTATCAATATGGCGTGTAAACAAACCTAATGTAAATGATACTTCATAACCTACTAGAGTTTTTTCATCTTTGATCTCAAATAATTTATGGGTTCATTTTCAACGTTATAAATTTCTAAAAATAGCTCTAGTTGAAATAGAACGAATATTTTTTTCTATCATGACTGAAAAAAATCCAAACTTGAATATGAAGAAATAAATAAAAACATATTTTGTAATCATTAAGATTTATTTGTATCGCGACTTTCAATTATAAACACTATAAGTAAGTTGTATGTAACAATGCATGTTTTGAAAGACATTACATTGCCTATACATTTTTTTCATCCCACATGTAAATTTTCTTTTTTATCAGTGAATTCAGTAATAAATTACATATAGAGTAGTTCAGAGATTTTATTATTTTATAAATAAGCTGATACAAAGAAACGGTGGACGATACCCCACGATACAATATGCCCAACATAGCAAAACTATTAATCAACATCATACGTATTAACATAATTAAGCCCTGCTATCTCAATAAGTCACCGGAAGATAGGGAAGTAAACGTTTTTGATTAAAGATCTCTAAGTTCGTTAATTTACTCCACAGATTGAAGTAATTATAGGTAATCTTCTTCCGGTTTAGGTAGATGGTAATCATTGTAGTTTTTTGAAATTTTAGAGTTCAGTTCGGAACACAACAAAATAAAAAATAAATTATTCGATTATCCTCTGATATCTATCTTTAATTAACATACATGCTCAATGTCTTCAAAACTGTTCCCATCATGACAAATATAACTGACTGCTGTCTAGAACAGTCCTGAGAGCAGTATGGAATCCATTGCTCTGCACAGCCCGCGGTTCTGCCAAGGAGACGTAACTCCCAGTGAGTTGGCCGATCCTGATCCGATCTGCTACATGTCCAACCTGGGGTTGGTGAGAGACGAGAAAATCAACAGCATCTACAGCACGGATGACGACTATCTTCGGCTCCCGAGGCCTTCCGATCAGTCCTTCAAGAGGGAAGAACTGTACAAGAAGTAAATCTATACTGATTATTTATTAGCTTATGACGGCTAAAATATCGGTTTGTCCTAGTTCCAATTTTACGTGACGAAAAATAGTTTTTTGTTGATAATAACTAGATCATACTGGAATTATTATAATATATACAATTTTCAAATTAAAAACTTTAAGAACTATAAATATAACAATAATGGTTGTGTCACCTGGAATAGCACAAAAATCAAAGCCTGTGATTATGGGTACGTACCTGGATAGGCAGTTTTTGGACTCCTACCGTAGCGTCCTAACACAAAGTGACGTTATTTAATTATTTATTAATTTACATTAGATAAACAGACATTTCTTTGATTTTCATAACCATTACAGAGCAATTGCTTAACATTTAGTCAGAAGAATAAAAAAAAAATCAAAATATATAAAAACCATCAACATTTAATGCGCCATATATCTAAAAATCACCCGACATAGCATACAATTGATATATCTAATCAAAACAAAAAAAAATCATTGTCCTTAGCATTCTTGCTAGTTAAATTGTTGCTTTATACGCTTTGTTTATTTAAAACTTAACATATAGAAAAGCGAAACAATTCTCAGGTTTAATATTTTATTTTTACATACAATATGCCCTTGACATTATTGACATTGTCCTGTTTCATGTAAGGGTATAGTATATAGAGGACGGAATAATGAATAAAGGCGACATTAATATTCATATTTTGGAAATCTCCGATGATATCCAATAATATATCCTTTTCTTTTACCTATATGCTATGATTTCATTTTAGGACCGTTACAACCAATGGGTTTGAATTTATAAAATAGAAATTTCAGGATGAATGAGGTTTTTACGATGGATAAACAGTCTTCCTAAATGAAATATATTGTTTTCTAAACAAGTATAAGTCGTTTGTTACAATAATACGTGTTAACCTTTGAACTCAAATGATATTACTATAAAAAATTTGTGGAAGAAACGAATCTCATATTTCGTTTGTACGTCTAGTACTTTAAAAAAAATATATTGATAATTATTTGAATAACCAATTTTCAATAATTAATATGATAATAACTAACAAAATTATGATGTTTTCTTTTAAAGTTGCAGAAAAAGTGGAGGCGTGTCTGCAAAGTATATAACTCACAACGAAGATAACGAAAGAGATCTTCCACGTTTTCAGGATAGAAAAAAAACAAAGCCAGTATCAAAATTCTACAGGTGCATGTCGTACATTAGCGAGTACTTTTTTAGAAGAAAATTGGAAGCAGAACGCGACTCTGATAAATAAAATAAAGTATAAGTAAACGTATTTATTTATTTTACTCTTGCCCTCTTTTTATAAAGTGAGAACTTTAAATACAATTGAGATCTTTCACCCTAAACTACTTTACTTCAGTCTGTATCGGTTCCTCTGAGCTGAAAGGCTTCTGTTCAAGATTCCACTAACTATTATCTAATATAGTTATCTATATATCTATATCTAATAATATACGCCCCCTATCACTTTATTATTTATGGACAGTAAATGTTAAGATATTCTGAAGAATTTCTTCATTTTCATCCTCATTTATATTAGTCCTCGCCAGATTGGTTATGATTTTCTGGTCGGACAAATCTATGTTTTAGATTATTTTTTCAAGTATTTATTATACATGGAATACCAATGGTTTAACTATGTAGACATATCGTCGATACGAAAGCAATAAATAAAGTGTAAAAAGAAACAACACATTTTTTCGTTTTAGATCTACGATTAATAATTGATATAAAATCCGATTAGAGTGATCTATAAGGCATATGGTCACGTCTTAGATATATTAGAAAAAAGTAATACATCACATCGTTCATAAAAATGCTAAGTATCGAAAGTGAAATACACCACTTATCAGATACGTGATATAACTGTTTTAAGGTTCATTCAAAATTATACGTGTCTTCAAATATATTTTATCTGTCATTACTTTATGGTATTTCATCATACAGTTGGCTCTATATGGATTTTTGTTATCAATTATCAATCGAAGAGCAATCGATATAGATCGAATCGCCATGTGTGTGTTTCATTCACATTAGATAATGCATTATTAATTATTTTCAATTTATAAATTAGTAAAAAAAAAAGTTATAATATGTAAAACCACTATCAACATATAATGATAAATATCAACTAAATGAATTTCAGGCCAGTTTTTAAACATAATTTGATAACGCTATTGTCGATATAAATGTCCCTTTTTGTTTGTTTTTTTTACACCAAATTCTAAGTAATGTCTCTCCTACACCATATTAGATCATTCACGTGTTGTACGAGCAAAGATTTCCTCTGATTGAATCGGGCATACCAAGATAGCCCAAAAACCTGAAGAGGGTAGTTTATACCTACATCTTGATTCCAAGGAGCACGTTTGATCATGATTTGCATTAGCTCAAGTGCACGCATACCGATTGGATATTTAATCATGTAACAGTGGTATCAGTACGAAGCAATCCATCATTTATCAGAAATTATCTAGTGATTTATTTATTAGTAGTATAAATTATATAAAGTAAACATTCATTAATAGTTTTAAAACAAATTATTAAAAACACATTTCGCGGACTTGTCCCGATGGGTTTTTCTCAGAATACTAATTATTGTACGCCACGGATCAATGTTGCAATATGAATATTTAATTAATTACAGCATAAATATTCGGAATTTTGATTCATTTTCATCGCAAGCCACAATTATATCTACATTTACATTAGAGGATAAGTATAGTTTTATCAAAAGAGGGATAATTGCATTGAAGGAAACGGGATCTTGACATTCTCGGAGTTTTTAGCTTGAGACGGAATTGCAATATAAGTAATAATTTATTTTCAATCCAGCGCACGATTTATCCCCTCATTTACTTCTCAAAACAAAAAAAAACATAATTAGGAACTTAGGGCAACTGCCTAAGGAAAAGAAACACATTTTGGAGAAAATTCGTCTTAACTATTCATTCACTGGGGATGTAGATATAAACTCGATTTCGAACACATAAATTTAAGAAAAAACGATAATAATTATTTTTATTTAAAAATTACTGCGTTAGAACTGCAGGGTTATTATTTTTATAATTTAGTCATTGTCCCAACTATTTTATCTAGACGGGCCAGGTTATCTAGATTTTATTTAGCAATAAAATGTATTGCTATTATAGATCGTTGTTATTTTTTAAGGGAATTTCATTAGCTTTCAAGCAGCCATTTCCGTTATAGTACTTTATTTACAACAGAATATGAGTTTTATAATTCTAAAATTGCCACCTGTGGTAAAAATGTTCCTCTCCAATTTCCTCCAAAATTACATAATAACCTGCTGATGTATTAGACAGATATATAGTATATGATGGACTACTTTTTAACTTCTTGGATTATTATTCTCATTATGCTTAGAACGAAAGGCAAGGAAGCAGACAAAATACAATATTAGAGGCTATAAATTAATAAACGGTATAGTCATATAATAATTAGCTGGGCAGTAATGCACCTTGTAACGGAATAACTTCGTACACTTTGTGTCTCTGATGGCCAAGAGAAGCAGTCTAGGAAGCTTTTATCTAATTGTATCAACCAACCGAGGGATTATTCCGAGAACCATTCGGTTTAAGCTTTTATTATTAATAGGTACTATGGTTAATTAAAAAATGTTTTTTTTTAAATCGTCTGTAAATAATTTAATAATATATCCATTAGCAACACAATGTTTGTTGTATGTAAACAATTTAAATATACCTTTTTACAACTTTGGCATCATAATTATTTTAAAAAATTCATTCTCCTGAGACACATAGATGTATGTGGCGAGAAGTGTTTTACCTCTATAAAAAATCATATATATATATATGTTGGCCCCAAAAATGCAGTATTATATGTTTTTCAATACTAAAACATTTAACTACAATAATGAATTATCATTACTTTGCATATTTTCGACACTTCTTGGTAATTATTATGTTTTGATGTTTAATCGCTGATCAACAGCGCCACGGCAGAAGAAACGCATGATCTTGGATGGAGCCAAACCACTAACTAGTTAATGCAAAGTTGGTTATAGGATCTTTAAAAAAACAATAAACATATGTTAAAATACCACATGTATGGAATAAAATGCTTTCAGTCAACTAAAATGAATTAGGAATTGCGACAAGAAAATACGACTTGATTGTAAAAAATATATAATCTTGGAATATCGCCAAAGATGTTGTGTCCGAATAAGTTACCATGGGTCTCATACATTATGATTTCAAGATAAATACCATGGACCAAATTGGTGAAGACAGAAGGTGGACATTTTAGAAACAAATTCAAGCCATAAATAAGTACATATTCTCAACGAGAATACTAGTAGTGTTAGAGAGAAACTTTTTTTGTTTTCACGACTTATGCCTCGTATCGGATAAAGTGTTTCCAACCGAACATGCTAATGGAGTGTGCCGCCCTCTTGGCAATAATACGCAATGATTGATGGTCTTCTGTTCCCTCCATTACCACCCACATAACTTCTTTAACAACTTATTTACTCGTTTTTAATATTTTTCATGTAAACTAATATGCATATGAGTTTCCATATTATTTTATGGAGTAGATATAAGTGATCAATCAAGGATGTTTAGAAGCTGTACAGTCTATCGGCAGTTGCTGTTCAAGCTCCAAGAGTAGTAGTTTTTATGAGTTGTAGGCAAATATATTGGAATGCTGAAACTTATTTATGAAAATCCGGCATGAAAACTTGTTTTCCAACATGATGATTGGAATTTCTCATGTAACCAAGGACAACGTGCTCTACTATGGATCCGGGAAGATTAATTTTAATTATCCCCTGTGGGTCCTAAGGTTATCAATACTAGTCTTAATAAATACAAGAATATCCTTAAGCAAGTATTTATTTCTTTAACAAAATACCAAAAACAGACATAATAACATTATGTATATTTATCTAGAGGGCTAAAAACCAAACTCTAATGGTGGATGTCCGTTGGTAAAAGAATCCTGTTTAGTTTATTAGTCCCCAACTTTAATCAAAAAGCTTTAAGGCAAATTTCGGTAAGGCATTTATTATTGTATCGCCAGCATCAAACCGGATTTTATATGTAAGTAAATGGTAAACACTGATGAAAGGAGTGGAAGAAGACAGAGTTCGACGGGTACAAAGGTCGGATGAAGAAGGCAATGCCATTCGACTAGGTGTTATATCCAGATCCGAGAACCGATGAAGGGTCGAAGGAGAGAATTAGTCGAAGAAGAACCGAAGGTCGATATTCCTAATATTATATAGTTAGGAATAAAAAGTATGTGAGGAAGTTTTTGCAACGGTAAAGCCACTTCATATCTCCAATGACCTGTGGTTTAGTAGTTATAACTTAGCAGTCACCACAACAAACTATTATGACCAAGACCACGGGTTCTAGCCCTGCAGGTGGCCTAATTTTTTTTAAAGGTGGTCAAAGATCCTTTGATAAGTTTAATGGGACCTCGTGCCTGTGCGGTGTCAGCTACTCGTTAAAGATCCTTATCCTAGTTATACTTGTATGGGTAAAATTTAGGGCTCCCACAGCAGTATTGTTCGATTAGCTGTAGTAGTATAAAGGGATGATTCATGAATAAACAAACTCTTTGTCAAATTTGGTGGCATGGTTGTCTCTCGTGATCCAAAATAAAAACGTACAAAGATGTTTGATCAAAAGTTTTGGTTTGCCTATGGAATAGGTTATGACCTAGTGTAAAGAGTGCCTATTAGTGTTTTTGTCAGAAAAATGAAACCTTCCGACAGCCAAACTACAAAGAGGATAATCATCATAATCCATTCTCTCTACCGCTCATGCAGCGTGATGTACAATGAAGAAAATACATTGTACGCTAAGTAATAGTAAAATATCAAGCCAAATCTTTGTATATATTATAATATAAATACTATTATTAATGACAACTACATAGATTGATTGAATTACAGTAGTTGACCTTATATATAGGGGAAAAGAGAGAATTTCTTAAATGAACAGTAGAATTTATTGGAAACCTACAGCTAATCAGTTTCGAACGACGGTACAGGTCACCTTTGCAATCTTTATAACTAACTAGCGACCCGCTCCGGCTTTGCACGATTGGTAATGCATATTATGGCTACATGTGTTGTCTGTCTAATGCATATTATTATGAAGATATTATAAACATAAAAACAAAATATATATTTCTTTATATACGAATTTATTTGCATGCGCTTTAATTTTTTGCAATAACCTATAAGATACTCATTTTAATAATATAGTATAAAATATTATAATAATCTGCATGAAATTCTTAAGGTAACTATATAAGTAAATAAGGTACTCCTCTAAATAGCTTTCTAAGTACCGCATTGTACGTTACCAATTTTTTGGAAGATCAAATAGGGATAGTAAGCTATCGTTATAAGATAGATTTATGCTATCTCTGGTTTTTTTGTAGATATACAAAAGAGGAATATACCGCTATGCATTGTTTCCTTATATCTCAAAGGGGTTAGGTAGCATCTTCGATGAAACCTCACAGACAGCTATATTTTTTTCCACCACTTTCAACAATTATCGTTATATTACAGCCAATTTACACAAAACCTTGACAAATTATATACCAAAATATTTCTCGTGTATCGCTCCATCTACATGTGAAAACCGCATGAATATCCGTGCAGTAGTTAAATAGTTTACCGCGAACAGACATATACGGCGGAGGACTTTTTATAATGCATATAATCCTATTCACATTATAAATGCGAAAGTTTGTATGTTTGTGTCTCTTTCACGCAAAAACTACTGAACGGATTTGTATGAAAATTTACAGTAATATAGCTTATACCTCAGGATAACACATAGGTTACAACAGGGGCGGATTTAGGGGGGAGGTCACTGGGAACATGCCCCCCAGACAGTTTTTTGTGTGCTGTGGAGAATCCATTAGAGTACATAATAAAAGGAAAATAACAAGATAATAGTTGTTAAAATGACAAAAAGAACATGAATGAAACTATTGTTTCCATATCCTACTAATTATAAATGCGAAAGTTTGTATGTTTGTCTCTCTTTCAGGCAAAAACTACTGAACGGATTTAGATGAAACTTTACAGTAATATATGTTATACATCAAAATTCGCAGGTAGGTTCTTTGTATAGCTTAAATAATCACTAAGAAAAGAATTTGGATAATTCCACCCCCAAGGATTTCCCCCTTAATATAACAGGGGTTCAAAGAATGTATGGAATCCGTCAGTTTTGAAGCTAGACATATGAAATTTTGGATGTACGATTAACTTATAGTTAAAAAAAATTAAATTATTTATTTAAAATTATCTGTCACGAAACTTTGTGTGGCAGACCAAATTCCACTCGAGCGAAACCGTGGGCAAAAGCTAGTGTAGATATAGTTATATAATATGTGCAGATATTTATTTAGTCTATTTTATTCTTTACAATTTTTTTCTATTTTATTTTAATACATCTCGTCTAATTAGCCCTGAAAAAGACCTGCAATGTTGGTAGAAACATCGGTTTCATTTCTTTCTAAGAAATTCTTTCTTTGAACTCCACACGGACTGATTTCTTCCCCTGTATAAATTCTCAAACGTTCCGATTGTCCACAGGAAGTAGAAATTCCAGTAATTGGGCATCCCTATTGGTGGACATCCTACAGGGGCATTAGAGCAACCAGCTTAGGTAGCCATCCCATCGACCCCGGGTATTCAGGTAGTTTACGTTATTGTGAATGAATCCTCTAAGGACATAGAAATATCCCCGCCATAAGAGCTAATTGCGATTTCGGTCCAACAGCAAGGGATCTCTAAATCATGTTGAATCAGAGGACGTCAGATGAAGATCACTGAAGAAGTACCTAATTTTTGGACGACTCAGTAGCAACATGGTTGTTACGATCGGAATTAGTTTGCCTCTTGAAAAGAAATAATTTTACTGGAGCGAACGAGTATATAAAAATTGAATAGGAAAGAAAATTGATGGAAAATAGAGATGAGTACTAGGTAAGTATCTCACTTTGTCCTAAATGATGAGGATAAAAAATTTAAGATGTAATCGTTATCATTATTTTTATTGAAATCTACGCGGAACGCTGGTGCTGTCAATCTGGCAATGGAGAGGACTTTTGAGGGGCTTAAGCCCATCTCATGGAAGTCACCTTACCTCTTTTTTCCCCAAGCACACTTCGGATAAACTATTTTTTCCCATTTACGGACTTACTTGTTGAGACGTTTTAGATGTTTGAACTCTTTTTTTTTCTTTTTTAGACCTTATCGTGTTCGCCATCGAAAGGTCTATCAGAAACCACTGCTACTAAATTTATTTAAAATTAAGTTTTTTTTTAGTACTACCAGTGGGTAGTTTCTCTACGTGTCATTCTCATGTCATTATGTAACACGCATTCTATTTACTTGTTGTATAATTGTAATACAGTTGTAAATATCAATAAATAAATTAAAAAAAAAAAAAAATTAAGTTTTACTTAAAAACTTAGGTAACCTCGTATTTCCCCTGTAATTTCTATATATAGTTAGCATACCACATAATAATAGAAGGATAATACAAACAATTAATAGTAACTATAAATAAGATTAAATTGGTTATAAGCTAAATAAATTAGCATACATTTACATTCTGAACTCAACGCCGACAGCTTCAACCCTATATTTCTTTCTGGGAAGTTTATAGTCCGACCCTCAGAATCAGATAATGCGCTAAGGAATGATCAACATAATATTCTTATAAGGTATGATTCGTTGGGATTGAAGTAGTACGATTGAAGGGATATATAGGAACCGAACATTAAAAATATCAAACCAATAATGGGATTCGATATTTTTTGTAATCTCGGGAGTATTAATACGTAAATGCTAATTAGTGGGATGTTTGACCTATGAATAAATATACCAATCAACCTATGAAGGCAACAAATATTTAGTAGTAGACAACTACACGATATGCAATTAAGTTCTATTCAAGCAGAGCAAAAGCCTATCAAGGTTGATCATTAGTAACAACTGGATTCACAACAATCTATTCTTTATGAAAACCAGACTAAAACTCATTTCATCAGTTTTAATTTTATATATTTAGTCCACTTCTGTAAATATTATTACAAGAATTCTTTAAATAGACTACTAACTACAAATCTTTGATTTTGTAGCATTATTGTTGAGTAACCATACTATTATTATATTTAGTAATATATAGCTATTATAATTGAAATTAACTAATGCCAGGCCAAGCCATGAAAAAGTTAGAAACTATTGCTTCTGATTAATCATTAATAACATAACATTTAACATATCATTCACATTCACAATAACATTAACATAACATTCAATATTTGAGCTGTTATTTTTGAAAGTGCTATAGGTAGAATTTTTCATATTCGAGATATTTAAAGGTTTGGATTTGAATTAATTTAAAAACATGGGCAAACACTTGTAAATTAGCAAATAGTGGTGATTTTAACATTAAACGCCTTAAAAATTTTATTATGAATTAATAATGATTACAACTAGTCAAAAGAATAAATGATCTTTTAAGACCCAAATGGGCTTAAAAATGGGATGATATGGTCAAAGGCGTAAGAAAAAGAAATACGTGATGAATGGATTATGAATATAACTAATTTTAAAAATGAGACAAAACTTTATAGTTAGTTTTAAACGTTTTTACATGAAGAAGTATTACCAAATTTTTCATTACTTTTTTTTAAGATTAGAAATCATGACTTCAATAAGCATTGCAAATGGAAATCTACGGGTTTTAAATTATTGAAACAATAACTTATAAAGTACGAGTGAAGATAC
This sequence comes from Arma custos, assembly GCA_037127475.1. Classification (NCBI taxonomy): domain Eukaryota; kingdom Metazoa; phylum Arthropoda; class Insecta; order Hemiptera; family Pentatomidae; genus Arma; species Arma custos. The sequence continues at coordinate 90,338,064 of CM073760.1, read as the reverse complement.
AGCAGAAATCATATTAATATCTGTGGTGTAGAAGGCGTCATATTTATTTCCGCCTTGGCCATAAATAAGATGACAAGATTGAACTTCTCCCAAGAGACGTTCATTCAGTTATCTAAGTTATGGCCCGGCTTTATGTTACTAACCCCGAAATGGGGACAATTATCCTGAAAAACTACCCAGATGGTCGGCAATATGGAATAAATCGCAGAGAGGACAAAGATTTTCCCGACTTGTGAACCCACAACTTTATGAACTACACCCCGCTTCCCAGGAGAGCCACCATCACACTTCACCCTTTCAGTACCTTCTGAAAATGATATTTATCTAACCTATTTCAAATAATATAATTTATTAAATCGTTCTACAGGGTTGTATAGTTTTATCATTAGTATATATTATATTTAATAAGATTAATTATTCGTGACTATGACATAATTATCCGAAGTAGAAAATTATACCAAGTAGGAAATAGGAGTGGTATCTGGGACCATCAAGGGGCTCACCTGGCCTCTATAAAGTGTGTACCTATAATAGGAGGGTAAACTCGGCGGTTGAGCATGAACTAGAACAAATCAATTCCCTGCAAAACCGATGTTCAAGAAACAATACAATCTCTGCCAGATACACTTTTAATTTTTATGATAAGGAATAAATTTTAGTTAGGTATTATTTACCAATACCAATAAAAAACGACATAATTCCTTAAACTCACTCCCAAAATAAAAACATAAAACTTGCTCAGCAGCTATTAGTTTTTAACTAATAATTATATTTTAATTTAATTGAAACAATAATGTTTATATTATAGTGTTTAGATATATGTAGGAACTTTAACATTTTTGATACAATGTTCATAAGCATAAGCGTAGTTAGTAAGCAGTAATTTATTTGTAAGAACATAGATATTTATTCTGACTACAACATCAAATCATTCACTTCACCGAGGTGATCTGTTACTCTTTGATCGTCTTATTGTCGGTATGATCGCTCATTGTTTTTGACCCAATCCTTCGAAGAAATTTGATCTCTGTAGCGGTCACAGCTCTTCAATCAGTTTGTTAGTATCCAACATTCAGCACCATATAGGTAAGTATTCTAATTTGAATTGATTGAGCTTCATTTCTACTAAATCTCGGTTTATACCATGTTTACTTTTCTTGTTCTGTTTATAATTTCCAAGTCTACTTTCGCAGTCCTTTCCGAAACTGCACCATAGTCGATGAGGCCATTAGAAATTAATTGCTAAAATTACATAGATTTATCTGTTTGTCGTCTTCAATTTTTAAATTTGAGAGTCTTTTGCCTATTAAACTTTAACTTTTCAATAGAATATGATATAAATTATTATTCCCATATAACCAGGATTGTTTATAAGGAAATTACTTCTCCTTTATTTCGAAATTCTATAATATAAGATTTTCCTGAAAATTATATTTTCCAAAATGTATTACTTCTAACAATGAGAGTTGATTGGTTATATCAAAAAACCAAATGAGCCATACTCTAATATATGAAATTTAAAAATTCGGTATTGAAACTATGCTCCATACTTTCAATATGTATTGGAAAACTTTTTGCTATACCTGGGATCAATATTAAGTTTTATTTTTTTTTATAATTATTGGTCATTTTTTATGAGTTATAAATATTTTTATTTTTTAAAGAGAAAAGATAGGCCCTCGACCGGGATTTGAACCCGAAACCTTTGTCTCACCGTGACATATGACATTAAGTTTTATTTGTTTCACAGGTCGAATAACTACTCTCAAAGCCATTTTTCATTTTCATGAAAGGTAGATTTTAATTTCAGAACATTTTCGGACATATTAAAAAACTAATTTCGAAATTCTTTCCTCGCCATGAACTAAATAAAAGGTTTTTTTTTTTACTAAAATATTTCTAATATCCAAAAGGTCAGCTTATCCATCTATAGCAGCAGTTAATTTAAGATATTAAAGTCTGCAGGGAACGAAGCTCTCAATATTGATTCAGTCCAAGGTAAAAGGTATGCTTTGCAAACAATCTACGATATTAGCTGTTATAAAATTTTTGAAAATATATTGAAGCATATGTTAAGCTTTTGAACTTAAAGTTAAATTTAATTACTTAGTAGGATAAAAGATCATTATTAGAAATATTATAGCACATTATGATGAATCGTCATCAAACATTACAGCCAATTATTCCTTATTACTGCTTACAGTTCTTCGGCAATCTCAAATTCGTAGTCAGAAGCCCTGATTGGGTTCTTTATATTATTCTATGGTGATTAAACTAATTAGATCATTAGCACATTTCGAATGGAGGAAACTCTCATTTCCTGATCAGTAATGTTTTAATTCATTTCAGGCCTGCACGTTATTAATTACAAAATATTAATTATAATGTTTATCTTATGTTATTTCATGTCTCCTACTTTTCATGTCCTCTACTAAATAGATTTCCCCCAACCTTGAGGACCAGTGGCTAATTGCAGATGACAGCGATGGGCCGCCAACTCTCTACCCCAACTTTTCAAATTTTCAATTATATATAATAATAAGGCTTAGAGAACCCAAAGGTTCGATGGCGATAACATCACTCTTTCCTTACCAACTTCCGTCCACGAATTATTACCCGAACCCAAATCCGTCAGATCAATCCTAACACAATCCTCCTACCTACGCCTCGGTCTACCCCTCAGACGCTTCGCTGTCGGTACTTTTATATACATTTATATAATATATAATAATAAAAAAGTTAATAAAACTACTGTGTACTGCATTGGTGCGTTTTATTAATAGTCCAACTGCGTTATAATGCTTAAAGAAATTTCTTTCCTTTCTTTATATCTTTAGGTTTAATTTTTGTTTTATTATAAAGTAATTTTTATTATGAATTATAACTTTATAATAATTTTTATTCAGCATTATTAAACTAATAATACGTAATAGGTAGGAACATAATCAAGCTGTACACGTATTTTACTATTTTTTAAAAAAAAAGAGGAAGATGAAGCCTCAGTAACGGATATTGCCTCTTCTTGATTGAACGACTGCCTCCAGCCTTCTAATAAAGTTGCTCACAAACTCCTGCGTGACTTCCTCTATCTTCTCAATCAATGCCATTCCTTGCTAATCTATATATAGAAGCTTCGGGGTTGACGATATAACTATAGTGTCTTCTAAGGCTTATTTTTAATCATATCTAACGAATGATGGCACAGTATTGACAATATAAAGACTTTTTTTCTCAGTTTTAATTATTTCAATTCTCTATTGCATATATTATTTAAATGATTTATGTTTTTTCGTTGTTCTTTTAACCTTATTTCGTTCGGAAATTGAATATCCAATATCTTTACTGAATTTTAGAAATTACTATTATGAAACAAACATCATTAAATTCTTAAACAGGTTTTTTTTTACTTATTTATTCGCTACGTTATATTTAATAATATTTGATAATTACTCTGAATTAAATTTTCAATCCTAATTTTAATATATTTTTTAAATGTTTCTCAAAAATATATTTCAAAAAAAAATTAACGCGTAGGTAATAAATTGATAAGAGTATTGCTATTACCAGTATATTACGTGTTATGGTACCAAGTCCTAACTTAGAATATGTATATTGTACCGAGACACATAAACAGCAAAATAGTGACTTAGAAATTCAAAGAATGAGCAGAATAAAAATTAGAGTAAAAAAATAAATATGTTCCGTTTAAAAAAAAAAAAAAAAGCTGAAAAATTGTGTAGGAAAATATAATATTGAATTTGACAGAATGAAACTCAAATAACGCGTTTGAGGAAAAAAAATATACAAAAAACAATTTGATAATTATACAACTACGAGAGTTCGAGTGATTTGAACAAATATAGAATTTAAACAATGGGGGCTAGTCAGTGATTGGAGGAAAGGGGGTATTCTCGTAGATTTATTAATATTTTATATTAATATAGATTTAGGAATAATACCCTAGGGAAAAAGAATACCTCAGTTATAAGTTTTAAATGTTTGATATAAGTTTGTATTTTTTGTATTGTAAATAAATAAATAAGGAGGGTAAGAAAAAATAATAATAATATAGGCTTATTTATATAAATTAATACTTAAATGTAGTTAATAATCTTATCCCAAGAGAGAAGAACAAACAGGTAAAAAAAAATCATGTTTTATGTTTATTTATTACTAAAAATTATTTCGTCAGGCAACCGATTTATTTTTTAATAAATTAATAGGTAAAAATAAAATTATTAGGTTTTAAAATCGTTTTGCCAGCTAAGATGGCTTTTTGTTATTGAAATAAAAGTGAAATCTCCAAATTAGATATTTTAATAGCATGGCTTGCATTCATTTTATGTATTCATGCCATAAACCTTCATGTATACCATTGTATAGTAGATCCTGCAATGTGACTATGACAAAATTATTTTTCGTAAAATAAATGAAATCAAGAGTTTATTAATTTAAATAATCTAAAAAATAGGCAGAATGTTGGAAATAAATCATAGAATAAGGAACTTATAAATACATATGTCAAGGAGGATACTTGCATATATATATATATATATATATATATATATATATATATATATATATATATATATATATATATATACAATAAGAATGCCTATTTAAAAGGAATGCAGTTGACTGGATACTTCTATTAATAGCGTAAAATGACAAGAGGGTGCAGCCAATAATTACACAGGATAAAAATGATTGAATTAATTGTGCCTAAGTTTCGATCTAGCTCGAGGCCATCTTCAAGGCAGAGAGATGAAGAGTCCAACAGCAATTGTTTATTTCTTTTTTACAAGGCTACAAACATATACCATGAAGTACTTATTAAAAATTAACCTTTCAGGCAGGCATAAATACAATAAAAAGAACCTCTCCTCCAATTCAAAGTTTAAGCATTACAACATAAAGCCTGTTATTTTACATGGGATGGAGATCACATGCCTACCCGACTTTGAAAAACTGCTAAGAATAGAAAGGAGGATCTTAAGAAAAATCTATGGGCCCAAGAAAACACAGCAAGGTTGCAAAGGTTCGACGAATGAAGAGATCTACAGAAAAATCAAAGACCTGGAAACCGAGATAAGAATCAGAAGGCTGTTGTTCTATGGGCACATGAAAAGGATGACGGAAGAAAGATTGATAAAAAAGATCTTTAACAAACGCTACAAAAGCGTGGGAGGATACACGAAGCAAATAAGAAAAGAATTAAAGAACCGTAAACTGTCAGATGCCAGGAACATACATTCAGGAAAACACTGTAAAATCTCACCAATATTAGAAGAAAAAAAAAGGTGGGGTATAAATTGGTCCGAAGAAAGGGCAGTTCACCCTATACGCATATCATGAAAGCTTTAATGGGTTTTAAGTCCTACGTGGATAACATTGAAACGTCAACATACCTAACATGCCGACAGGAAACTGGGACGGGTTCATCTGGTTCTCGATGACGCTCTGGGTGACGACCCACACGTAGTTCTCACCAGTTATTCCATAGTCCCTGGCCCAGGCGAGGATCAGGATGGCTTCCTCTCTGGTGGCGTAGAGAAGCATCACCCTGGACTCCGAGTTCACAAGCTCGAGGAGATCTGAAGCCTTAGTCACAAGGACAGCGTTTAAAATGGTAAACCTAGAACAGTTAATTATGCTTTGAAAATGACTGACATGAGAGCATTAGTAGAAATGTATATACAGTAAAATATATAAAATACTCCATTAGAGGTATCAAACAAGGATATTTTTTTAGAGCTATTGGAAAAGGTTGTATTCACAAGGAAAGAAACAAAATAAATATTACATATAAAAGAAAAAAATTGTTTTTGACATGAATACGTCTTTAAAATTGCTTATGTAGTAGGAGACAATCCAAAAAAATGAATGATAAAATCGAGGGATACAGTTTGATGTAGCTACTGCTATATTAGCTTTACTTATTATTATACTAATTATTAAGAATAATTATAGAATAACATGGTTACATACTTAATAAAACTTATACGCTACTTACAATGAAAAGCGGAAACTATAGGTGACTTAGGTGATACATGTGGCTTCATTCTTCATTCTCCTCCTAACATATTGACTTTACTGCTACGTACCGACTACTGCCCCCTTTTTTGAAAGTAAAGTAATGAACCCTAAAGATCATTTTACTCTACCTGGGCTATGCCCCTTATTGTCACCTATAGCACTACTTATATATATCATCTCCATCCAAAATTCAATTATACCATTGGGTAGCTAAAGAATCAAAGAAGTCACTACTATCCTATTTATGGCTGTATAGTTTATAATATGAACAACGAACGATTTGGTGTAAGAAATTGTACCAGAAATTTAGTGTAGGAATTGCATTCCAAAACTATACAGAACAACAAATCCTTGTATATTTGAACCTCTTTTTCTCTCCTATATTTAATATGAATAAATAAAAATAACATAGGTGAAAAGTCATAAATACTAAAAAAAAAAAAAAGCACAAAAATACATGTGAAATAGTAAAATTTTGGCATCTTTAACTGTAAGAACTAAAAAAAGTATAAATGTTTTTGTGTCTGTGAAATGCATGTATGAAGACAATTAAGTAGCAAAGCCACGAGCTGATACGGGGGCTAAAGCAGCTGCAAAAAGGAATAATGTTCCCTTGTTGAGATCAATATTTTTATCGGAATGGAGACGAAAGTTGGCATTTTGCAAAACCATACCTCTCAAATAAAATATTAAAACACTGCTTCTATCCCTCCAAATGTCCTAACGCAAAAAGAAGCAATACGCAGGTTAAGGATCGATCATACAAAGCTGACACATCTATACTTATAGGAACGTATGAACCACCCTGCCATGCCAAAGCTGGGATAATATAGAAATTACTGTGAAGCATATATTTGAATGCAAGAAGAATCAAATAGAATGAATAACTTTGGATATTGATACGTACCAACCGTTCGAAGATAATAATAAACTACAGAGGACTCTGATGTACTTACATCACACAAAGTTAATTCAATAAATTTAAGAAGAGCAGTCGTCACTTATGGTTTCAGCATTCGAAGCGGCGTTAAAGAAAACCAAATAAAACAAAATTGGAAAGTAGTCATAAAGATAGAACAAAAAAGGATACATCATGTTAATTACCTGAAGTATATTCTTCTTCTTCCTCTGTCTTATCCGTTTCGGGCGTTGGATATCAATGAGGCGTTCTTAATTTCTTTGCGGAACTTTTAAATAATTGCACAGTTGCTAGACCAAACTATTGCCTTAAATTGAGCAAGCAGTAGTGCCTCCTCCATCTTGGTCTCATCTTATAATCTATCTTTCATAACGTTGGGTCATTTCTCATGATGTGGCCAAGGTATTTTAATTTCCGGTTTTTGATAGTATATGATATTTCTGGACCTTTTCCGAACCGAATTGGGACTCTTGGTTATGTGGGAGGTCTAATCTGAGAATATGGTGGCACACTCACATCAAAAGTGCTTCTAGTTCTTCTATAGCGTTTCCATCACTGTCCACGCTTCCGTCCCTTATAACAGTACAAGGAATACCATAGGAATAGTATTTTACCTGTCTTACTTTCAGAGGCATTTTCATTTTCGTAAATTATTTTTTCTATAACCGATTATGATATATGTTTGAAAAATCTCAGCTTAATTTACATAATTATGTCTCTTTATAAGGCGGTCAATTAAAGCGACCACTGAATTTAAAATGGAATACGTGGAAAAGTTTTAAAAATCATGTTTAGTTCTTTAGATACATTTTATTACGCACAATTAGGAAAACGTAAAGTGATTATGTTCTATATTTCAAATAAGAAAAGGAATCTAAAAGTGTACTAATTCGGTTTCCTGCGAATCATCAATATAATATTGAAGCAATTTTTTTAATTTTTAATCAAGAAAAAAGTGAGAGAGTGCTCAATGGCGTTAAGTTTCTTATACAGAATACTAATCATATATAAATGTAAGAGAGATGTCCGTGGGAAAGTTCACAGCATGTGCATGTAAATACACAAACAATCATAAAATTGGTCAAACAAAGCAGATAATACATGATAAGGCTAATTATCATTGAGTCAGAATAATGTTTTCAGCCATGCATAGGCATTGATTCATTTCAACACCACAGAACTCCAAAAAAAGCACCTGTTGCAAGTGGAAGCGGGAAGGACCACTCAAGTCCAAATCAAAGCTCTTTGGCTAAAAAATATCATTCGTAGGATTCTCAAGTACACATTTCTTGCAGGCAGAAGATACTTCTTATAATAATATTCTCTAATTTTAACCCTCATCTTCCGCTTTAAACCTAACTATAGGGTATAATATTAATATTTTAATTCTAGATGAGCCTTTAATCGATTGTAACTATTGATTTTGATTTGATTAATTTGGTAATCATGATTTTTTTATATGAGCTAAAGACTACTAAGTAAATTAGTATTCATTTGAATGGATAGTTGTTTACCGATTTTCAGAGCTTCAAGGATTTGTGTTTGAACATTTCGATAATAATATTATAATTAACTTTTTGAAATTTAGCAACTATTTACTAATAATCATTGTTATGTACTAAACCAAATCATATGGCTTACCTAAACTTAACAAATTAATTAAACCTACTATCTATCTCAGATACAAAGATAAGTTGAATTTATTTAGAATCTATCGCAATTTCTTGCATCGGTGAACCACATGGTCGATAAAATTGATAATTTCACAGGCTGTGGAAGAGAGGAACTGATAAGGGAAAATGGAGCGAGAGGGAACCGACTGAGAAAGATCCTATTGTCATGATAGATATTACAGTCGATATTTCTCCAACTGCCTAAAGGTCTCAATTGTTTATTGTAATAACTTTTAATTATATATAGTAAAACTATATTATATATAAAGTAAAATAACTAAAGAAACCTTTTTAAGAAAAAATCTGTATTTCTTACGTTGGGGCAAGTTCGTAAAATATTTAATCAAACCTGAATTTATTTGTTTCCTTTTAGATCTTTACTTCCCTACTTTTAAAGATGATTATTTTTTCTTTTAAAAGTCCAATAATGCGCTTTGACATTACTTGACCCATTATGTATATTGTTATATTAATAGTCAAGTTTTTATTAAATTTTGTGTTTTACTATTTTTTTCCAATTGGACGCCATTATCCTTAGTTGGATATTGCGTGCAACTTTTTTATCTCCAGCAAAGATATTTCTCTGCAAATCCAAACGCCACTATCTCGCCAAATAAATCTTGGCGTTAATTAATTAACAGATATGGTTGGCAACACGCCCCATGTCATTACAGTAACTGGGAGCAGATATCGAGCCCCAGAGTGAGTTAACTGCAGTAATTACCCGTCACAGGCAGCCTTGCTGGGGTCATCCAGATTGTCTTGTCTGTCCTGGCATTAATATCTACTTATAGGCGTGATTGCATTACTTTTTTTTGTTTTTCGATTGGTGTATTAATAAAAAAAAATCATATAGAACTATTTCTAAGCAGACTTTATATTTAAAAAGTAAAATACACTCATTGTCTCTCTTTAGGAAACTTCAACATTTACTAGAAAAGATTTTAAGCTCCTGATTATTTACAAAAGACTAATATAAATGACTAAGGAGGCCTAAGGAGTAAAGCTTTGTGGCGCACCAAGCCATCGAATAAAACTCGTATCCAAACTTTACAACCCAAAATCCTTAATGCTCCTCACGTTGTTAAGAATAATCTTCCATAATGACCTGAATGTACTATTTGTTAAGACTGAAAGACATTTTTCTTAAAATATTCTTAACAGGTTCATATTATAAATTGAGGTACCCTGAATTTATAATATTAACATGTAAAACTGGTGCTTGTAAACCTGGTATCAGGGAGAATAACTGCACAAAACAATGTGATTAAAATATTCGAATCGTTATAAAAAAAAGAGGGAGCGTAGCTCATAGGCAGAGCTCTGAGTTACCTTGCCGAAGGTCCTTGATTCAATATCCGGGGCACCCTCCGATATATGGAGAATCACCCTTGGCTCATGATGAGGGGATGAGCGTGATCTAGGACTAATCTCCTCACGTACCGACCCTTTTCCTACAAACATTACAGTCTCTACCTCATACTGAACCCATGTTCCTTCTTGAGTATTAGTAGTACAGTTTTTTTTTTTTTTTGTAAAAAAAAAGAACTCATATTTCTTATTTCGTTGTAATATAGAAAGTCTATTTTAAAATAATTGTTCCTAAAATTAAAAAAAATCAGAACAGAAAATAGCCAATGACTGGTATCTCATCGTTTCTCTTACGTTTATAAATTAACGTTTCGTGTATTATGCTGTAATTTACTTTTTAATTTCTCAAGCAAGACTGAAAAGAACTCTCCAAGTTCCCAATTAATTACAAAAGACAAATTTAAATGACCATCATCATTATACGACCGATTTGGATTAACGGAGTACAGCTTTGGGGCTCACATAAGCCATCGAATTCCATTCGTATCTAATCTTACAATACAATCCTTAATCCTTCGTAAAATCATTATGCTCCTTATTTGTTAAGAATAAAGTCATGCATAATGACCTTAATGTCCCATTTGTTGCTGATTTGGCCCGAATCCGATACCAATCCTTTCATTACAGACTTTATTCCAACTAGTTTCAAACCTGGCTACTTCTTCAATTCCCGATAATCCTCCGAGGCGTCTGGAAAGAAGACGGCCACGTAACCTTCTTAGTTGAACTTGCGATTCTAGTACTACCAGTGGGTAGTTTCTCTGCTTGTGATTATGTATCTCTTAGCCTATTTACTTGTTGTATTATATTTTAATACAGTTGTAAATATCAATAAATAAATAATAATACACGTAATAAAAAAAGCTTTTTAAATTTTTTAATACCACTATATTTTCATAAGAAATGCAATACAATGCTAAATGAATTTTGTTGTTGGTTGCTGGTATTTAAAGGCGTAAAAAAACTTTATCAACGCCTAGCTAAATAAATCATTTATTTTTTACCTATGATTGCAGTGCATCAATACTGTAATCCCTAGCACTATAAGATGATGCTCTAACACATTAAGCCGAAGTTATTGACAGGGTTCCAACAGGGTGTTGTTTCGGGGCCAATGGCGTACACTATTGTAGCCCTTTTCCGGGCTAGGCAGAATTTCCCTGCTCCAGTTCACTTCTACCTCTAACTCCTCTTCTTTATTTATATCGGTCCCAACTGTTCCTTTGTATGCCGCATTGCGTCTCTTACGTTGAATGTCTTTCTACTTACATATAGCTTTAAGCATTTAACTAGTAATTGTTATCTGTTTGGCATTTCCTGAATTTGATGTTTTTAATCACCCCAATTAACAGAAGTGAAAACTTCTTAGTCGCTTTTTACAAATTCTGGTAGGGAGAAAAGTTATAGGTTTGCGTCACCGACGTGTTCCATATCCTCGTGACGTATTACACGACACTGGTGACGGCTAATGGCCTGAGCATGAGAAATGAAATTTCTTTTAATCAACTTCAGCATAAAGGTTAGAATTACTCGTACATTGACATACAAATAATTATATTTATCTAAAAAGTCATTTAATAGTTTGCAAATAATACTAATAACTTAAAACATCAATAACTAGTTTAAATTTTCGTTTCCCTTTGAAGATTTTATTCATCACAGTTAAACGTCTTGTGTTATGAAATTATAGAAAATACAAATGATCTAATTACTTTTGAACATAGTGATTATGATAATGCTAAAAACGAAAGTAAAATCTACGTAAATACGAATACAAGGCATAAATATGTACTAATAATTACTTCAATTAAATTATTTATATTTTGTATTAAGCTTTTGCAGCCCATCATATGCATTGATTAATACATAAACTAATTTTAAATGTATATAATTTTGATCAGAGTGTCAATATATGTGGAAAACAGACTAATGTTAATAATTAAAATTTAAAAAATTGAAATTTAATTCAATTCAAATTTAAATTACTCGCGGGTCACAGCAGTCACAATCGGCAACTCCTAATCTAGTAGGCTTTGAGAGTGGAGGGGATGTCTCCCAACCAGCTAGGCCACTCTGCTGTTAGGCTACGATCAAGACGTATCGAGGAGCCGTTATATTTCTATTAGACGTCACGAGGAGCTGTTACTTCCGCCAAGAAAATAAAAGGAGAGAGGGGTGTTTATTGTTCAACTGCATGCTGTCAGGTGAATGCGTGAAGGTAAAGAGTCTCATGAGGAAAAAGCGGCCAAACTGTCAGTTCCTTCTCATTATATCATTATGACTCTACTGACCAGTGATCGCCATAGTTGAGCATACCAAGTGTCACATCTTTAGAAATCAAAGATAATAGAATTAATTCGCTGTGTCGCCTATTTGTCCAGTGTTTTTATGTCATCTTAGGTTGATATATAATTTTAAGATTCAAAACTGTTCTTTTCTCTTACATGACTATTCCTTTATTTTCTTTAATTTTAAGATTCAATGTTCTTTTCCTTTTGTATCAAAGTTATTCTTTTTCTTTTAACGTTGAGTTAGTATTTTTATATTTTATTGTGCATTAGTTCAAATAAACCCATATTTCAGCTACTGGAAAATCATGAAAATTTCCCTACACTGCTCATAAAACATTTTTTCTTTATTACTCTAATGAAGGTATGAACAGACAGTAAAGGAATTTAATAGACAGTAAAGAAATTCAAATAGACAATAAACAAAACCAATAAAAAAATACGGAGTAACTGATTAGAAGAACTGATCAGGTAATTGATAACTGATAAGAAGTTACCTTCAATGACGACCTGATAAATAACAACTACCAAGTTCTGTATTGTAAAATTTTGAAAAAGTGTAAAAAATAAGGGTTTTAATGAAATAAGAAATTTCATTGTCTAATTTTATTGTCACAGTCTTATGTATTTATCCACCCTAATATCTTGAAGTGGCATTTCTTCAATTGATTCTGAAGTTTTCATAAACTCGAAAACAAAATTAAAAGTTACGGTAAAGAAGGTTGTTTGTCTGAAAGAAAATTGCTTCGTTACCTAGCATTTCGAAGGAACTCAGAGCTGTTCACGAATGAAAAACAAATCGTAATCGCTTTTAGAAGCACTGGAATTAAAGGTGTTGAGAGCAGCTCTTGCTTCCTGAGACAGTCCAATCAAGAACACTGAACTAATTCCCAGCGTTTCGATTACCTTCGGCTACAGCTAAACGCCTATTTAACTTTAGGTTTTTAGAAAAAAGTTATTACTGGTCAAAAATTACTATTTTTTAAGCAGGTAGTTAAAAAATACAATGAAGTATAGCATTACTATTTCAGATATATAAAATAATTCTTCAATTTCTAAATAATATTACATAAAATCTATATTTCATCAATAAAATATAAATTATAGCTTTGATTATTTTAATTATTATTATTTCTAAAAAATATTAGAACTTGTTTTTGAGTAGATTTTGGATTAACAAGATATATTTTAACTCTTCTCTAGCTGATTATTAAACTTATTGTAGATTTTTTTTGTTATGCTTTATGAAAAATTTTATGATTACGAATATTCAGATAAATCAGACCTTGAACATGATGAACAGTGGAAAATATTAAAATAATTTGTCAGTGACTAACTGATAATGACTATGAATGGTGGTAATATTTAGAAAAAAACATTTTATTATATAATCACCTTGTCGTATGTTGAACCTTTGAGCTTAACAAAAATGAATTAATTACTTATTTATTTACATTAATACATTTTTTATTTGCAGTAACATCGCTCACGAAAATGGTTTTGTTTATTTTGAGCCAATAAGATAAGTTAAAACGATTTCGTATTTTATGAAACCGGCTAACTAGTAGAAACATTGCATTTATGTTAATTAGTATATCACTAAGATATAGAAGCTTAATTTAACATCTCAGTTTTTTATGTTATGCACATCACTTTTTTTTCTTGAACTGTGCCAGCACTTTTTAAGTTAGACTAAACCAATACCTGATTTCCAATTAAAATTATTATTCAAAGGCGGTTACTAGCAAAACATCCGTCAATATTTTCAATAACTTTTATTTACTTATATTTATGACAAAATGTTTAAATGACATCGCAATGTACAAATAAATTCAACAAATATTTTTATTGTTACGAGGAATGATGGATTACAGAAGAGCAATGATTCCTTCATCAGCCACGCCTGACTGCTTGTCTAATCAGGCGATGCATGGAACATAGTAATTTAGATCCGACGTTGCTCGTATATCTGCGGTCATGATATCACCTGTACCTACATTAGGATTATGCGGTTGTTGCCATTAAGTTACGGATGGATTAATCGCACATTTATAAGACCATTATGCGTTCTTAGTGCTAATAGGAAACATTTAATTATATTAGTTGTTAGCATTTTATTATATTTTATAAATATCTGGTCATAGGAAAAAAAAAAAAAAACACGTACTTCTACAACTCGTGAACTGGCTTGAGTTTACAACCTGTTAGAGACCACTCACTCCGTCAACTACCAGATTTTTCCCACCTTTATGGGTATAAAAATAGTTTCGAAAATAAATCTTTTTTTTTTTAAATATTTTGTGGTGTCACCCTATTTTACATATTGATAAAAAAAATCCTATCAAAATAGTTAAAATATATGATACAAATAATAAATCAATAATAAACTTACCGAATCCGACTTGTATTTAATGAAAATGAAACAATAAAACCACAAAAATTTCAAACACAAATTATGCACGCCGACACTCGTAAAACAAATGGCTGTATTAAAACCAATGCTGCCATTACTAAAAAAAAAATACTTTAAAAAACTTATAACAGTATTGCCATTAATAAAAACAGCAATTTATTAAGACACGCCAACGTATAAAAAAAACATTAGGAAAAACAAAAAGAAAATAATCTTCCTTGGTGGTCACATTAATATGGCCAGGGACTGTATATATATATATATATATAAAGAAAGAAGGCACGCTTAACGTTAGGAGCTCATAACTGTTATTTATTAAATTACTCAAAAATAAATAGAACATAAAATCTTATAAATAATGGATCTTTTAAAGAACATTGATAAAAAGAAAGGTGTAAGATGTGATATGCTGCGGAAGGACGACCATTCCTCAGGTATCTCACCTGTTGGAATCAGATCCACCTCACTCACACCTGTAGGCCTTTTCCCATCCGCTAATATGTAGCTAGTTGATCTATTTTCACAAATAAACTCAAGATTAAATTATGACTTATTAATATATTTTTGATATTTATGTTTAAATATATTTACTGAAGGATGCTGGTTGATAGAAATAATTTAAAATTGCATAATTTTAATAATATGCCAATAATAAATGTAACTGGTTTTTCAGATAGACATCAGGTCATATCATGGAGACGTATAGGTACTACTATATTATTATGGACATTGTCATTGCTGTATAAATTACCAATCTATAGGTACAAAGGAAAAACCTTGATAATGTGTATTTTAAAAACTCCACATGACTTTTTTGTGTTATTTATATCACAACTTTTGGAGCTTATTTTTTTTTTTTATATCATAAGGAATGCAATGTTGTATGGGACATTTCGGTTTGATTAACAATTAAAACATTTTGTATTATAATAAAGTACAGTGATAGTACAGTTAAATATTTACAATTATAAAACATTATACAAAACAGTCCAATAAAATTAAAAGAAGAAAAGTTATTTCATATGCTATTTTTGAATGTTTAATAAGTCCATTTTTTTATACACGATATCTGAAGTCAGGCGCTCCATTGACAATAACCACAGTCTCTACGAAATATTGAATCGAATAAACATTACACTGGGAATTATTGTATGGGATTCTTTTTAAATCAATCTGAATAACTTCAAATTATGTTTATAACATTTGTTTAGAAAAAAAATTCTTAATACACATTAGATGTATCGTATAGTAATCTCAGGAACTCAGAGAAGTTTTCTAGTATGCATATAACTAACGTAAAGACACGTGGTTCAACTGTCCTATCCCATGTATATATCTAGAGGAAAAAATTGTCACAAATATCCGGTGAAAGCATGCTGTTTCTATTATATTTTTGTATGAAATGTATAAATTGTTTTATCTTCCATTTGATAATGCAGATTAAAATGTTATAAATATTTATTTTTAAATATTGACAGTTAAAACTGTCGACTCAGTTCCGAGTCGAGGATTTCTCACTTCACTGCATCAATGAGCAACCGAATTCCACTTTACAGAAATTTCAGCTCTTATTACGTTCACAACCCCCTCGGCTTCTCATATTTATTATTTAATTTTTTACTTTAACAATGTGAAAGATCCGGAGATAAAACATTTACATTAAAACATAACTAAATTGCACTGAATAATCAAAAGAATATAAACAAAAACTATAATGATAAAGTACTTTTAAGTTTGTTGAAGCAATCAATATGCATTTAAAACATTATAAATAAAGAAAACTATAATTTCCTAAACTACATTTTTAAATTCTATGCCATATTTTCTAATTAGTTTTTTGGAAATTTTTAAAGACATTGTATTTTACGGCTTTGGTTCATACAAATGATTCACTGCGCCACGATTAAAATACGACTGAGTGACTCCAAAAAACTAGAAACACGTTGAAATCAAAGACAAAGTCAATTGGATCGAGTTTCTACTTGGTTGTTTCTGGTAAAGGAGGATATTGGAAACTGCCTATACGACTTAACCCGAGACCTCGCCCTGAAAAAAAACTCACAGTTTAATTTAATCAAAGAGCTTCCTAAACAATAACTGTAGCGTTTAGCTTTAAAAAACAAAACAAATAAAATGCCATAAATGTTACTTCAATGACTTTTGGTTTGAGAACTTCATTACAGCATTAAAGGATTTGACTCTGTTCCAAGAAACAAAATATTGGAAACACTCAGAGTTAAGAACATTCCAAAAAGCCTGGTGGATGCTGTAAAGTCTGTATATGAAAACCCAAAGGTATCATAAGACTGAATGGGAAGGAGTCTGGGCACTTTAATATGGAAAAAGGAGTAAAAAAAGTGACAGTTGCTATTTATACTTTACTCGTATATGGACAAAACAGCAGCAATATGCAAAAGGCGAACTGAAAGGACGTTCCTGGGACGAAGAAACCTCCTGCCTGCAGTGATTCAGCTTCTGCTTAATGCGGATGATATTGTTCTCGTTGCGGACTCCACAGAAAAGTTGCAGCAAGCAGTGACTGCATGGGATGAAGAGCTCCGTAGGAAAGGTATGCAGTTCAGCACCGGCAATAGGAAGATTCTGGAAGTAGGAAGGGTACAGGAAGAAATCCATATATAATGCAACGGAGGAGAGATAGAAGCAGTCACGGACTTCCCCTACCTCGGACCAGTAACCATGAACGGTACTAGGAAATTAGACTTCGAAATCTCAAGTTGGATAAATAAAGCAAACTTGGTCTACTACCAGATCTGTAATGCTGTTGTTGGGAAGCGAGAAGTAAGCAGAAAAGTGAAGCTCAACATCTTCAAGTCAGTATATCTACCTGTGCTCCTGTGTGGTGGCGAAAGTTGGATACTACCGGACAGGCTGGAGAGTAGACTCAAGGCTGCAGAAATGAAATTTCTTCGAAGGATCACAGGAAATAGACTACGTCCCTGAAGGTAGAAGACCACGAGGCCGCCCTAGAATGACATATCTGGAATATATTTAGGCGAGGAACCTAGCTAGGAACAGGGGAGAGTGGCAGTCTTGGTTAAACGCTCCCCTCCGATGAAAGACACCACAAGGGTGATGCGAAAGAAGAAGAAAAAGAACTTCGTTACAGCTGTTTTAATAATTTTTTTATGGATTACTTTCGTTTAAGAAAATACTTCAACAAAATAAAACTCAATGATATAGATTTCCATTCAAAAGATTATTTTTAAATTCATGGAACGGTATGAGCTTATTGTTTTTTTAATTGAGGTATTGCTTTTTTAATTCAAGTATCTAGTAGCATTTGAAATGATTTCATGAATCGTTAGAATAAGTCACTTTTTATATTTTTTTATAACTCTTTAAAACTTTAGAGTTAAAAATCTGACATTTTTATTAAGCTACGCTAGTCTATACCACGCTAAATGTTTCTAGTCATGATAAGAGTTCGTTTTATTATTTTTTTTTATTGTTACTTGAAAAAGTAATTAATAATTTGAAAAATACTTTTTGAAACCTTGTAATACGTCTAAAGGTTGAAAGACACCTTTCGAAAACCGCGCCATCTAGACCAAGTACGGTGGGGCTTATCTCACAAATACCACATGTTTGTAATAATTTACATTTTTAATCGTCATATCTATATTATGTACGTATTTAGAAATACAGATATGCTTATTGATATAGTTTATTTGAGTTCATTAAAAAAAATTATAATACATATAGGTTTATTTAAAAATAAACTTGATATGTTAAATCGCACATTTTTTGGTTATTATAGCTTCTCAAGGAACTTTGATAAAAACACATATTTACATTTTAAAAAGTATACAAAATTATACTTAAAAACTAATGAAAGCTGTTCAATTAGCACAGCCATATCCATTAGCCATTAGTAAGCCATATCCAAATTAAAAATACTTTAAATAATACAGTGACTGAAATATATATATTTATAAGAAATAAAAAAGTAATAAATGAACTTAATTAAATGAAATTAAAGGTCGCCTACATTACATATAAATACCCATCTAATTTAAGTGATAGTTTCAATCTAGTGTAAATTTTATTTGTTTGCTAGTTTAAACTAACAATGATTTCCTAATTTTACAATAAATAATTTTAAATAAAATATTTAAACATCTTACTTGGATGCACGCGCTCATTACTATGGTATAAACCGTATTTTACAATATTACTATTTATTGTAGGAATTTTCAGTCATTGCTGTGGTAAGTTTGGATAGAAAGAAAAGAGGGTACAAAAAGGGAAATATCATGAACGGCGAGGATCAACGTCTTTGGAAAACTTAATGTTACCATTCATAAAAACACGTTTTATTTAATAGACTTGATGACCAAATGGTTTACTCCTTTGAACACCAACAAAGAATGTTTTATTTTGTTTATCCATAATTATTAATAAACAGAACAGAGAGAGAGAGAGAGAGAGAGAGAGAGAGAGAGAGAGAGAGAGAGAGAGAGAGAGAGAGAGAGAGAGAGAGAGAGAGAGAGAGAGAGAGAGAGAGAGAGAGAGAGAGAGAGAGAGAGAGAGAGGATAGAGAGAGTAAGAGAGAGTGAGAGTGAAGATGTGCTTGAGAGGGTTCGCTTCGAAATAGAGCCTATGCCCTGAACCCAATTCCAAGCTTATATTCCTTCCACTCTCCAATTTAGCCGGGCTATCTCTCGTTCCATTATAGTCTTACTTTCGTTATGGCTGAGTGTTAACATGGCTTGTCTCAAGTTTTACTTCCTCTTTCATCATTCGGAATTCAAATAAGGGTGACAGCTGGGAGTTGAATGGGGAAATAAAATTGACAGCTGAATACCTTATATAACTTCTTTTTTTCTTATATAACATTATTTTTTATTGGGATAATATGTATACACTTGATCTGTCTGTGTCATGTACAGTTTTCGGTGAGCTTAAATACAAATCACAAAGTTTCTACACTACTTTTCCAGCGCATTTTCAGTTTAGCACGGCTTACTTTACAATAGATTTCAATCAGAAATCACACTACAAATTAAATATTGTAAAGGTAACAATATTGGTCTGATGTTTCGAAACTGTGGCCATAGAAAAATATTGGGTAAGTGTTTTACTGTGACTCCCTAGCATGCTGTTTGATCACATTTTTTTTTTGTTAGAAATATTAATAAGCTATAAAATTTTGTGTGACGATGCCTCGAGGTATTAATGAAGCTCTTCTTTATTTCCTTCTGATATTGATCATTTCCACCAAATACTTACTTACCGTTTCAATAATTTATCAATTTAAAACTTAGGTAAAATAAAATCGTGTAGTGGATGCAGTCTCCTCTGCATTAGAACTTGGATCATATTTTTCGAGAGGCTTTGACCGAGTCTCTTGCTCGGGCCTGCTCTACAAACTCCGTAATTTCCTACCCCCTACATACTTTCACAAATAGAACTTTCCAAGTAAACCATAACAATGTCTATTCATCCCTCTTTTCCCAATCTGCTGGTGTTCCTCAAGGTAGTATCCTTGGTCCAATCCTTTATACAGTTTATACAGCTGACATCCCGACTCATCCTGATACTATCCTTACCACGTATGCTGATGATACATGTGTATTATCAGTCAACACCAATCCAGTTCTTGCATCCCAAAGCCTCCAATCCCATATCACTGATCTTGAAGAATGGTGTAAAAACTGGAGAATTAAAATAAATTCCCAAAAATAGCATCAAATCACTTTTACCTTACGTCGTAAACCAATGACTTCCTGCCCTCCAGTATCCTATAATAATATCCCACTGGTGCCTTTAGAACAGATCCGATACTTAGGGTTGCACCTTGACAAATGATTAACCTGGAATCCTCATACAAGACTGAAAATACAAGTAACCGCTCGACGTTTCAGGATACTTCAAAACTTACTAGTCAAACACTCTAAGCTCCCTATTAACTACAAAAGACTCATCTACATGACCATCATACGACCTATTTGGACTTACGGAGTAGAGCTTTGGGACTCCACTCGATGCCATCGAATTCCTTTCGCATCCAATCCCTACAATCCAAAATCCTTCGTAAAATCCTCAATGCTCCTTATTTTGTTAAGAATAAAGTCATCCATAACGACCTTAATGTCCCTATTGTTGCTGATTTGGCCCGAACCCGGTATCTATCCTTTCATAACAAACTTCATTACCACTCAAGCCCTCTAGTTTGAAACCTAGCTTCCTCTTCAATTACCGACAATCCTCCGAGGCGTCTGAAAAGAAGATGGCCACGTGACCTTCTTAGTTGAACATTGATTTGAGTACTTCCAGTGGGTAGTTTCTCTACTTGTCATTATCATATCATTATGTATCACTTATCCTATTTACTTGGTGTATTATTGTAATACAGTAAAAAATAAATAACTTTAAAAAAGTAAAATAAAGCGTTATTTTAGTAAAACGGCCTATATTAAAGTATTTTTCTAATTGAATTCGTATTTCAAACCAATTACGTTCACAATAATTATTCACTGTTTGACATGTTTCATGGTTTGATAGATTTAACAGTATATATTACGACAATACTACCAATCTGGTCATATTTAAATGAATAAATAATAAAGTCTTGAGAATTGACATTACATGAAATAGGTATTTTATTTTATTATCATTTTATATAATGTATTAAAATGAGATAATTATGATGAGCAATCAAGAATCACTTGCGGCTGTATATAACTTAAAGCAAAAATCCGCCGTAACATTCACTATTTTATTTATTAAAAATTAATATTACCTGTGAACTAGTTTATATTCTAATAAATGTTTTATTAACACTATGGGAAATCCTTATCCATTTATAATAACTAACCTCGAAAATTGACTTATACCCCTTTGATTGCTGACTTAAATCGAAATGAGCTAATCATTTTGGATATACTAACAGTTATGCGCAATTACCACGATATTTCTATTTAATTATACAACCTTCAAAGAGAATAAAAGTGTGATTACACATTTACCGGTTTCGCTTTATCAGTTTTTTCAACAGAAAATACATTTAGTACAGCGCAATATTTTAATAAAAATTATACATATAAGGGAGGGGAATAAGCACTGAAGAGGAAGTGACAAGTCCGGAAATTAGGACCATTCATTCGCTAGGGAAAACTTCTTGATGGGCTTGAAACCGTATAGTCATAGGAAAAGAGCTTGTAAACAGTTCATGAACTTAATGTGGAAAACAGATTGTAGGGTATAACAACACTTGAGAGTTATTTCTGAATAATAACCAACTGTATATTCCCACAATGCATATGAATTATTATCATATTATTCATAAGTGATGTCTTACCAACATGATCATATGATGATACTAACGATAATATTTTGTAGTAATAAAACGAAAATGTCAATAAATCATAAATCAATTCAAGGAAAAGGTACATTTCATGAATGAATCATTTTGAAACATATATCTGACTTTTTTTAAATATTTATATTTTTAAAAATTTTTTTTACACAAACATAATATAAAAACATTATAAACGTTCTTGACCAACTCAACAATTTATGTAAGACTTAGTTTTAGATACTTTTGAACTATTTTTTTAACATGCTATATCTCAATAGTATAAAAATAAATGTTTCCGATGTTTATTAAATTTATAAATATACAAGGTGAAATAGGAATGGGCACAAACAATTTTAAGTTGACTGATGAATAAAGCCTAGAACACGTCTTGAGAGAGGAAAAACAGACGAAAAAGCATAAGAGATTTAAAAATAAGAATAGATCGAATTTAATATTTTAATAATTAGAATAATAGCATTATAGAGAAAGATTTGAAAAATAAAAACATAGAGAGAGAGAGAGAGAGAGTCAGATAGAAAATAAAATGGACATTGGTCAGCCACTTACAGTATTAAATCCAAGGATTAAGCTTTAGAGGAAAACAACTATTTGCTTTAGAATTACATTTGGTTAGGTGGTTAAATATTAGAAGGAATATTTTCCAGATTATGTTTTGATATTCTAAAGTCTTATTTATCGAGGTTTAGAAGGTGACCAAAACTCATGTTTTTTTATGAGAACCCGAATAAAACAGACTTTTTTCTTACTAAAGTATCAGAATTCTCTGCCTCAGGACTTTTACGGAACGCCGTAGAACTAACGTTGGGTGGAAATAGGATAGTTTGTATATTTATCTATAACCCTGGAGAATTATGGTATGTTTAAAAATAAATCCAATTATCAACTATGCCTTGAATTTTTCAAACGTATGGACCGTAAAATCATTTTTATATATAAAAAAAAAAAAAGGAACTTAAATGGAAAAAAGTGAGTGAAACTAAAATGGTTACGTTGTGTGCGTTAGGCATAACCTTAGATAAAATAGTCTTTTAAGCTGCTATAACCAGATACTAAGATCGCTATTGTAGTATAAAGTATAAACCAAGAATAAAACCTACAATAAACGCTCTATTTAACGTTCACTGCCCATTAACCCATAAAAACGTCAAGTCAATTAATTCCTTAGTTAGTTAATAAAGACTTTATTAGTTATTATTTAATTTTCGTAAAAGTAGTTGGAGAATTAACAGAACCGAAAATAATGTTATATTGATTTTTTTTTAATTTATCATGATCAAATAGTTGCACGTTCATAATATATTATTAAAATATATGAAAATGCAAATATAAAAAAAAAAAAAAAATAGTAGCTAAATTTCTAAGTAGACCAGGAAGTAAGCTATTATAAATAAGATTTTAGGGATCTGTAAGTATAAACAAGCGATTTAAAAAAAAATTGAAAACGGGTTTACTCCCTTAAAAAAGTTCTTAATTCATTGTTTTGTCAGATGTTTGGTTTTGCAATCTTCGTTTTGGTAAATTAGTGAGCGGCTTAGCTCAGTATTCAGTGCACTGAGCTCCTGTGTGAGAATACTGAGTTATAATCCAGAAGTAAGAGATAACTTATTTATTCTTTTAATATCCACGAATGAAACCTGTGAGTCCTAAAAGTAAGTCCTTGGTGCTCGCCCAGTGTCGGCACCATTAATGGGTAGAAATATTTAATGGGTGGATGGTACCACAAATTAGAAATAGTCTAAGAAACAGTAGTCTCTAACATTTACTGAATACAAGAGAATTTTAAGGTTTATTGTAGTGGTACAGTTTTTTTCTTATTTTCATATCGGTAAATTATTCAATACCTAATTAAAAATTTAGACATATGACCACTGATTATAACGTATTACTTTTCATCACTAAAAAGGATTTTTAATTTTTATATAAAAAAGGGATAACACCTCTTTTATTATTCAGAATTTAGAGCTGAATGGCTTGGAAATATGAATTTTAGCCAGTCCCTTTCACAGGTTTCACTGTTCTTTTTTTCTATTGTTTGGAGGCAAGGAGGGCGGTTGAGCGCATTATTTTTTTTAATCAATAATAAATTGAGGAAAATAATTGACAATGCTTAAGGTTGTAAATCAATCATGATGAAATGGGTGGTGACCCATTTTAAGTCATTTCCTCTATTTTAAGGAGAAATTTCACAATTAAAATCGAATTTCGTTGTTAATTGTTCTGTTTTTGTTTTTTTTAGCACATATGGATATTATACCGATTCAAGGTGTATGAAGTTAGTATTTCTTCTGCTGCAGTTCTGTGAGGCCTGCCTCCTTTCCTGGTTCTATGCTCTATTAGGATCCTCTTTGGTACTTTATGTTCATCCATGATGGTCTGTCCATTCAGTTCGAATCATTTTAAAATCTTTACTATGACAGGCTCTGTAAATATCTGGTTTTACAGTTATTATATGAAGCTATTGAATAATATGATTGAAGGAATGGAAATAGTTAGCATAGTTGTTTCATCGGATGAAACCATCAATTGGATAAAACCATTGTTGTACTTATGATGTGATCATACTTAAACCAATTCTTAATGTGAGATGTTTTATTTTTTTTATTATGTTGTAGATTTTTGTAAATAGTCTGTATAAGAAAATAAGGGGCTTCAATCCGAAAGCTCTCATATAGATTCCGCCATTGGTTAAGTAATATTGTTTAACCGCATGGCTTCCAGTCCAGGCATGTATGCTTGGCCATTCAACTTTTATTGGATAGGGATATGAAACAATTTGATTGCGATTCCCATTTGATTCGTTTTTAGATATGTTTTATCTTCGTGGATTATTCTTTCGAATTGCTGATTATTTTCCAAAATTATTGATCCATAATTATATGATGATCACTTAAAACGATATTTTAAACAAAAATAATTATACATTCTTTTAGGCTTCCAAAATAATTATGTTCCGGAAGAATGTGTCTTTCATTTCACAGTTAGAATGAGGAAGATCCGTTATATTTACCCTATAACCTTATCATTATTATGCTTTAAAATAACTACTCAATTTACACCTTTCTGTTTAAATGAAATGAATCTACTAAAATGTTGTTACATTATTACATGTTATGTAACTAAAGAGAGGTAGATCAGAGGTAGAGCGCTGAATATCTGGGGCTCCGATACGGCTGCGGCAGATAAATAATTAAGTCTGTTTACGGCAAAATATGGAATCTGAGGGATTTTCAGAGCATCTTGGAGCCCACCCAGCCCCATGTAATGTGGGTACACTTAATTGAGGACAAAATAGGCAGTTGAGTGTGATCTTGGACGTCACCTTCAAGAGCAACTGTTGTCTTATAAACAATCTAACTAAATACTAAACCCAATACACTCATGGTTTTTAGATGTTTAGGTCTATGTTACTAAAAATTGAAAAAAAAAGTAGTTATATATCAGGTATGAAGTTCGTGCATACACTCAATGGCATTTAAAAAAAACATTGTACGCTTTATTTCTGGTTGGAGTTTATTTGCACTAAGCAAGCCCGTAATGATTTTTAAATAATAGTTTTTTCAAATATGTTAAATAAAATTGAATTATCATAAACTTGACTTTATCTTTATTAGCTCTATGCAATAATAGCTAAATATTTTTATTATATTGGAGAGTTGTGTATGGAATATTACCAAAGTTTTTAAAAATTATTATTTAATGATTAGAGCATGTTGCACAACTTACCCAACTTTATCTTTCGTGGCCTTATCTCTTGGGTATTACCAAAAAATACAGATAATTTCCTTATGGTGAGATTAAAATTAATATTTAATAGTTTACTATTAATAGTTTTATTGTCTGATAAATTACAACATATTTAGTTTTTTAGATTGCATATAATATATTAGAGGCACTCATGATCAACGATGGATAACTCAAAAAATTGACTTTTTCACATTTTATTTTCTAGTTTCGAAAAGCAATCCTCTAAGCTCCCAAAATTTCAGATTTAGAGTTGGCTAAAACGATGAGAAATAAGGCTGAAATATGTCGTGTTAGACAAAATCACTTGATTAAACTAGCGAAAAACGTGAAAAAGTAAGTTTTTGGATTTTAGGAGTTTTGCTTTTGATCCTGGGCGCCACCATAAGTACATATGAAAATTTATATAACTATTAGATACTGAACTGACTTAAATATTTTGTTTTTTTGTTTAGAGGAAATTTCTTGTGAAATATAAGGTCCGTTATTTCTGTAAGATAATAAAGCGAAAAAATCACTTGCCATCTCGTGGGTTAATATCGCCGGCTTCAGAAGCGAATGGGTTGAGGCGTAACATAAGTCCTCAATACAATATTAGCCCTCTAAGATATCTACTTACACAACGGCCAACTTGGAGCAATTTACCGCGCCACATTTCGGCTCCCTCGAATAATGAGCTCATAACTCATCTGTCTTGTTAGCCCGCAGTCTCGGGTTTGGTCGACTTCTTGTCTCAGCGTCTTGTCCTTTACCTCTTGCAATCGACTCTTCGAACCTTGGTGCCTTGAAGTTTTGTTAACTGGTTCGCTAGAAATCTGGTTTCAAGGTGATGAATTGACCCAAGTACTTTAGAAGATGCAATGATTTCCCTAACTGTCAAAAAGCCATCGATAACACATGCTTCCTTGAGAGTTAATACTGAATCGGTTTTGAAGGGATCCTCTATGCTGAAAACTGACTTTTTTTTAAAATAATAAATCTATACATAATCTGAACATGT
Source organism: Arma custos (assembly GCA_037127475.1). NCBI lineage: Eukaryota > Metazoa > Arthropoda > Insecta > Hemiptera > Pentatomidae > Arma > Arma custos. The sequence goes on along the minus strand of CM073760.1, from coordinate 90,311,281 downwards.
AGCTCATTATGCAGAGTGCTATGCTGAAAGGTTAGCTAAGGTGTTCTAGACTAGCTGTGGCAGATAAATTATTTAATCTATTCATAACCATAGATGAATCCTGTAGAATCTACAGACCCAAGTAGGGATCAAACAGTACAAGGACGCTTATTCCATATCAAATATCGTACCGATCATAGCGCTAGCACTTTTTAATTACCTTTTGTTGTTAAAAGTGAGTGGTATAGCTCAATGGTAGAGCGATTAGTCGCCGTGGCGCAGTTGCCGGGTTTGAGTCCGGCTGCGGCAGCTAATATATTTAAATCTCTAATTAGCCAAAGATGGGTCGAGTGTGATCTACAGAACCTTCTAGCGCTCACTCATCCTTTATAAATTGGGTATTCTTTAAACATGAGGTCTAGATTGGTCTCCGGAAAACCACCTCTAAGCACAGTCGTTCTCCTAGAAATGGTACGTTTCTACCATATACCGAACCCCATTAAGGCTGTATCGGTTAGGTTTCTTTTTCTTGTTCCTCAATATTGTCAAGATCATAAAGAGTTGCCTGCGACGATTAGTAATATATATGTATATTGCGTATTAATAAGCTGTGATCGCTTACAACAAATCCACTCTTAGATCCATCACATCCGATTGTTGTAAGTTGACCTTAGTTTTATTGTTTTTAATTCAATTTAATAAAAAAATTAAATCTTGTCTTCCATTTCCGTTTGAATCAATTCATGTGTAAGTATTCCTTCTGGTTACGATCGTTTCGTCAAATTCTTTGCCAACTTTTTCCTAGACATACTGTTAGTTTCCTCCGGGCTTAATCTGAGACTGAATTGTCTCTCTATATTTCGGTATTTATATTTTTTCAGATCCGAAGGCGGAGCCCATTCTTCCAGTGATCTAATTGGCTGGGCTCCGACTAGGGTATCTCGCATAGGGTGGGCCTTCTTGAGTGACTGGCTTCTGATTATTCACTTATGAACAATGAAAATTTGAAAAGTTGAAGTAAAACCTAACATATCCAACTCAACATAAGGTTTGTCTTTTCCCTATGCGATATTTTTTGTTACTATTTTATAGATATATCACAATGCCTAAGGATATGTATATTACTGAAATAAGTAATATCAGAGACATATATAATTTAGAATAATATATGATAGTTTGAAATAATTATTAAAAGAACTTTTAAAAAAAAATTATAAGAAAAAGCTCCAAACTAAATTAAAGAATCTTAAGGGACGAGAAACATCGATCAACTGACCTAATTAGACCTTTAGATAGATGAGTTCAATTTCATTTAGAACCGCTTAGTCGAATCATCAACGTCTCCGATTAAAACGTTGAGTAAATTAAGGTGAAAGAAAGAACCATTTAAATGTCATTGGAATGAGAAAAAAATATGTCATTGTAAACGGATTTAACTGGTTCGTGGGGTATTTATAGACAATTTTTTCTTGTTACATTACTTTACTTGGTTTCGGTGAGACAACAAAAGTGGAGTTCTCTGAAGAAAATATTACTGTTTTGATTTTTTAAAAAATACCGGATCCCTAAGCGGATTTACAGTTCGAAACTTCATCCGTTATTTTGAATATTTAATTCTATATGTGTTTATTTATGTTTCAATAATACTCGTTTTTCATATGTACAGTTTAAACATCGTTTAATTTTTGATCCGTTGCGAAAGCTTATATTACAATTTTTAAACCTATTAAATATTCATGTAATAGACCTAGGTTTTTATTATAATTTCCCGAAGACACTAAAAAGCTTTAAAAAAGTATTCAATGCCGATAAAATCAATGATCATGCAAAACTCTCTCTAATGAAAATCTAAAACAACCGAATCATCCCATCTACGTCTGAGTATACTTCTCGGATTTTAGCCGGATGAAGGACAGCCCTTCAATTGCAAGTATTTTTAAGCCGTCCAAATTTTCCTCTTAGCTTTTCCCCTTGTGAAAATATTCTAATTAAAACATAATTTCTTAACAGCTGAAGTACATTAAAGTATTTTTGTAACATCAGTCTTTATTTTTAGCATTTCTTAGGTCTGTAGGAAATGTTTAAAACTTTTAAATTTCAGAAATGAAGGAGAAAATTGAGTAATTTAGCAAATGGGAAATTAAAACTTACTTCCTTTTCAGCTTTTTCCGGAATGAATTGTATAATAAATAACGTTTCCTTGTGTTAAATTAATCCAAATCGGAATGAGAAAGCCCATTTCCCACATATATTTGAATAGTGGGCACATATACTCTCTACAATATCTTAATTAAAAAACAGTACATCTTTTTATTGCATTCAATCAGGATGTCAAGCCCAAATAAAAAATAGGGACTTAAACGATTTAGAGCAGCCGAGGTACGCATATTTCCCTTATATTGATTGATAAAGAAATTCTGAAATGCTAGGGAAAGAGCTGGCGAAAAAAGCAGTTATGGCAAGAGACATTGGGGTTCAAAAGCTAATTATATTAAAATGTTATTATAATATATAATAGTATCCGAATAAATATATATTGAATAACATTAGATTAGGTTGTATATATATATATATATATATATATATATATATATATATATATATATATATATACAGAACCAGAAAATGTTCAAGAAACATTTACATTTACATACAGTCAAGAAAATGTTCTGATATAGGGAGAACTTTTTATTGGTAAGCCAACTTGTATATTTAGCCCACATTGCAGGTCTTCTTCAGGGTTAAATATACAACATACAAATAAATACAAATAATGCATAACACAGAGTAACACTATATTTTAGTATATTGAAAGATTGTTTGTTAAACTCTAGATATTGATAGACTCTTTGTTAATATATAATTCAATCCCCTCTGGTTTTATTTCTACTACTTACTACATATAACATTATTCTATCAATACACTACATATAGTGTTATTCTGTGCCATGTATTATTTTGATTTATTTGAATCTTGTATATTTAGCCCTGAAAAAGACCAGCAAAGAGAGTCGAAACGTTGGCTAACCAATAAAAAGTTGATTTAAGTGGATTTTCTTGACCTCTGCCCGGACAATTTTCTTCTTGAAAAAAATATGATTCACTCAATGCATAGCAATTATTCCCAAAACAGATTCTGTCAACATTCCAAAATAACAAAATTTATAAAATACCACGATTTCAGTAAACTTTTAACATTATAAAATTTCGCTATTAGAGTTCGATAAAATAATGGAAACTGGAATAGTCAACATTAATGGAGAGAGAGAGAGAGAGAGAGTGAGAGAGAGAGAGAGAGAGAGAGTGAGAGAGAGAGAGAGAAAGAGAGAGAGTGAGAGTGAGAGAGGGAGAGAGAGAGTGAGAGTGAGAGTGAGAGAGAGAGAGAGAGAGTGAGAGTGAGAGTGAGAGAGTGAGAGAGTGAGTGTGAGAGTGAGAGTGAGAGTGAGAGAGAGAGATATCTTTATTAAATATTGAAAATCAGAGCAATCAAGAAAATATGATTTAACCAGTTTGCCAGGGTATTTATAATTCTTTGGTTCTGAGGATGTACAAGCATAGTCTCAATACAACATTCAGCTGAAACGTGAGCTATATTAATAATTTTTCTAACTTAATTAATTTATTTACACTTATTATTATTCTAAAAACAATAATCATTTTGAAATAACTGATCTAAATATTGAATTCAGTATTTCAAAAAGTTTTATTGTTATTTCCGGTAGTGATTTTTAAGCAATCACATGAATAAATTTAACAATGGCAACATTAGTTAAAAATAAATATTTTCTGAAGGATACGGAGTTCATTATAAATAAGTTGTTTGTTGATTTAACATCACTTTTGGGGAGCTCTAAATTTTGTCTATCCATGTTTAAGTAGGATAGGGATTTTTAACGAATACCTGAAATCGTGCTGGCTCGGGACCCAGTTTAACGTCCCTTCCATGGCATAACCAAGTATTTTTTCCACCTTTAAAAAATCCTAGATCCACCTGCCGGGTGACGAACCCGCGATCTTGGGCTCAGTAGCTTCATATGTTAACCACTAGGCCATAGATGGCCCCATTATAAATAAGTACATATTGAGAAACAACCAATAGTATTTCCATTGGAATTCCATGGAAAAATGTTAAAATTATTTTTGATATTCAAGAAAATATTATTAATTATATGAATTTAATTTATTTATCTAAAATAATTGTTTTACATTCAAAACAATAGGATAAGTATCGTTTATTGAAAGTATCGTTTATCAGAGTGAATAAAACAAGTAAATGATTATGTCGTAATACATTATGATTGAATTAAAAAATTAATGGACCAGTCGTTGCACTCTGATAACCCAGTTTTAGTCTTTATTAATCGAAGTGTTTCACTGAGCACAAAATAATTTGCAATGATTTATCAGAAATGTGAGTTTGGAATAAAAAATCAATACTAATCTAATTATTACTAATACTAATCTAAGAATCAATACTAATTTAATTAATCTAGCCAGTACAAATTCAACTCTACGCCAGATCTATTAGACAAACGTTAACTTAATCATATAGCGAAGAACGTAATCCTCCTTGGGGAGATAGAACATGGAACATATTCAGTTCCCGGTGGGGGGCTCGGATGTTTTGGAAGATTAATAAATTAATTGATGAGACGGGAGAACAGCTCGTATTCTCTGACAATACGCGCCACTACCAACTGCATTAGCCTAGAACACAGCCCCAGAGCAGGGTGAGGAGCTCTTCGAGTTCTAATGAGGTAGGGTTTAACACTCTCCTGCATATAGAAAGCCTTAGCTTCGAAACCACTTTCTTAGGTATCCGGCTAAAGGTTCTAATGATCTTAGATTACTCGGAAAATTGTATCATAGTTTTGGGCCGTGATGGTCGGGCGCGTTATAAAAAAGTACAGTAGTGCATGGTCCGCATTCTCATATTGGTGCTGAGAAATGAATCTTACCAACCCTATATTGCCAGCAAGGACAGGAAAAAGTACCATTCTACTGACAGGTCTAGTACCCTCTACCAATACAAGTCAATACCACCCTGCAAAATGCAAGTTCAGTAATGCAGAAGCAATTGACAAAATTAAAACACTACCTAACTAACAAATGAATAATCGAGGGAAATTTAATAATATAAACTTTGCAGGAGTGTGATAAACATCACGTCGATATTGAATCATCAAAGAACACGTGATAACCTGTTTCGTAACGTAGACAATAACTATACAATCATGTATTCCGTTCCTAAAATTCTAAAGTACTGCAGTTCCTAATTATTTTAAAATAATGATAATTACTATGAATATAGCTTTGACGGGAGTGTGGTAAAGGTTGTAAACAGCTGGCTAGAGAAAAGATGTATGCACTAAAGTGATTTTCCTCTACCTCAATCAATTTTTTTTCATATCTATTCATAATACATTCATAAGTAATTATTTATTTTTTATTACAGTTCTCATTGATTTATATTTCAGTGTTAAATCCAAGGGTACCACTATAGCAACCAATTCTAGCTGTTGCAGAATTGTGTCTGGAGTTATTTTCTTCTTCTTTTTCCGTTAAAAGTTCTATTGTTTTTTGACCTGGAGTTCGTAAATGGCCATTACCGTTATCTAACTGATACAATAATTAATCTTTAAACAGTTGAATAAAGTTATGTTCCCATTATTTACACGAACCTCACACCTTCATTTCCATTGAGGCGATCAGAATCAAAAGCGGATTTACGAAATATTAAAAATTAACTCATTAGTTCAGCGAAGAAATTTCATCTAACAAACTTTACTGCCTTATTTCTGATGGTTTTATTGCTGTTCTGAACTTGATGTTTCCGGTGCGTTGCATGGCTAAACTAGCGAACAATTTGTGGAAAATGTGAGAACATCAATATCCACTTTCGATCCTGAAATACTTGATTTATATATTTTAAAACAGTTTTATTGCTATTGTACATAGTAATTTTGAAGCAGTTATAAGAATGCAAAATATGGTGAAATCATTAGTTGCAAATAAATATTTTATGACAGATACGGAATGTATTCAAAATAAATAAGTAAAATAAGCAAATCAAAATTGTCAAAGTAAAAATTAAATAGTAGTTTTTCTATTCAGAACTATTAATAGAAACATGTTACTAATGGGCTAATTAAATAAACTTTTTGTTGCTGCTATTAAACTCCCGGCGTTTTATGCTATCAAGTTTTTTTTAACTGATGACCATCAGGACTTTTTTAATTCATGATCAATCATCAAGAATGGAAAATAATAGGCAGTGAAAAACTTTTTAATTATTTAGTAAACGGCAAGAGGCCCCTTGAGAAAGCTAAAGGGAAGCGAATCGAAGGCTACAGACAAGTTCAGTTCTTAATGATGGACGATAAATTCTCAATGGTACCATCTATCTTTTCTAATAGAGCGTTAACTCACTTCTTGTTTGTCTCACAAGTCTAAGACCTATCTACACTTTTCATGGGTTTGTATTAGTTAGATCTTACATAAATACTTTGCATAAATCAATTATATATGCAATAAGTATGTAATAATACAAAGATATATAGACGTAGATACTTTATAAATTTTAATACAATACTGTATAATAATATCAATTATAAAACCTATACATATTATATAATCAAATAGAATAATTTGTAAGTAGCTAAGTTTTTTTTGCTATTTAATTGATTCACTAATTACATCTAGCTTATAAAACGCTTATATAATTGTGACGATTGTTGTTATATCTCGTTTATACTTTTTTTTTAACATTCTATTTAGTAGTACTTATGAAATTTTTACTACCTAAATTGAAAAATCATACGCACTGCGCGACGGACGGACATCTATCCCACCGTATTTCCTTTTCCACATTATCATCACTGATTTAAAAAAAAACTTTGTACAAATAAAACATATATTTGTTGTATCAAACGTTTGTTTGTAATAAAACTGAAAAGCGAAAGCTTAACAAATATATAATACTAGCTTATGCATTCGCTCGCGTGGAATTTGGTCTGCCACATAAAGTTTCGTGAAAGATCATTTTAAATAAATAATTTAATTATTAATAGTTACTCGTACATCCAAAATTTCGAATGTCTACCTTCAAAAATTGACGGATTCTATACAACCTTTAAACCCCTATTATATTAAACGGGAAACCCTTGGGGTGGAATTATACAAATTTTTTTTTTTAAACTATACAAAGAACCTATCTACAAATTTCAAGATGCTAAGTTCCTGATTTGCCTTTAATTATGTACTATAACGGGGAGGGCACCTGCCCCCGTGCCACCACATAAATTTGCCCTTACTTTAGCCTATGATGTATAATATATTTTACCCAATAAGTTTCATCCAAATCCGTTCCGTAGTTTTTGCGTGAAAGAGAGACAAGCATACAATCTTTCGCATTTATAATATTAGTAGGATTTAAAAATGATATTGTTTTCAATTTCGGAAATTTTCGTATATAATTACATTGTAGATTAAAATATTTTAAAGAGTATTTTTTAAAAGGAAATTTTTAGAAGAGATGTAATTCATAAATATCTCAGTGAACTTTACAACCAATAAATTTGTCAGAATGAATTACAAAGGACATTTATATGTCACGAACATATATTATATATATATGTATGAATATATCTTTTCGGTTGTAAAATTATAATTGATTTATTGTATTATTCGTTATTTCAAAAATAGCGTATCTAGATTTTTAAAAAATCAATGCTCTCCGACCAAAAAAAAAACAGAGTAAATTGAAAATAAAAAGGGGCACATACTGTAAGTATTAATCCCCTTTTTTACGCTCCCGACGACAGATAGGATGAGCGATGGTTCGAGAAAATGTCGAACACTTAGGAAAACGCGGCGGAGCCCTTTTGAATAGAAATTGGATTAGAGTAGATCTGACGGCGGCTTTCCCTTGCCCTTTTTAAACGCAGGGCTTCTCATTCCTTTCGTAGGGCTACGATTTGTTCTTGTCCTGATCCTTTATTCTCCATGTCCCACACTGTCCTTTATTCCAACAACACAGGCCTGTTATTTTTTGCACAGCATTGCAGCACACTTTTAGAGTTTCTCCAATGGAATACTAAGAAAGGAACCAATTTTAGCAATCTTTGAAATATTAATCTAAAATACCCCAAAATTAATCATTGGTAATAAGACTGTATTGTATAACATATATAATGCATGGTTCAATAAAGAAGACAATAAAGAATAGACATGTACCATAAAGTAGAAGAAATAGTGTTTCAGTACAATTTATATATTAAAATAAATTCTACTAAATTAAAAGCACAATAGGATCTATAGATTAAATTAATAACCATGTTCGAAAAGAAAAATAGCATTGACTGATGTTCGCCTACTTTATGCTATTTATAATATGCAAAATACGTTTACATTGTCTTCAGATAAATCTAGTAACACGTAAGTGACTAAACTTTAACTAAATTTCAAAATTTCGATACAAAACACACTGAAGTTAAATCATGATAAAACCATTCATTAATAAATGATTAATGTGCATTACAGATGTAATTTCAATCATTGAGTGATGTGTTTTTGAAAGAAAACATTTCATATGTTTTAACTACGGATAACTTCACATGAAAAACGAATAACACCTGAATTGGATTCCCACGCCTCCAATCGTAAAAACAATAATCAAAAATATTGTTAGCAACAACTGAAATTAGGTAGATTGCGGGGTAGAAGAATACCCTACCCACAATGTGCTTCAGTTGTGCGTAATAGTCTACCTAGGAAGAGTACGGCGTCAATGAAAAGTTCTTACATAGTTCACTATGCATCCTTTCAATTTACTTTACTATGTACCCTGGTAAAATTACAGGATTTTTTATATGTTACGACAAGTAAGTTGATTTCAATTGCTAATTAAACTAAGCTATAACTTAGTCAAATTAAAAAGTCATTTGCCTTTGATTCAAATGATGGATTATTATGAACATGCATAGATCTATTTTCATATAGATATGTATATATATTTCTTTCATGTTTTATTTATTATTATTATATTTTTCTATTATATATATATATATATATATATATATATATATATATATATATATATATATTTTATTTTTTTTTTACTTTATTTTGTATATATTTTTTTTCGCTTGTATATATTTATTTATGCATTTCTTTCGTTTATATCATTGATTTTTTATGGAATGATTGTAAGCTACATAGCACCATTACTTATTGCGCACAACAGGCAGATTGTAATGCTTCAATAAAGTGTTTTCTTCTCTCTCAATAGATATGTATATACAATTGATCTCAGATTCCAATCTAGTTGACTAATGTAAACAATATGAATATTAATCGCAATTTAAGAGCAGAGCTCAACTCCGAAAATACCGATCCGTGGTATGAATGTTTAAACCGAATTTGTGATTTTTTTTAGTTAAAAGACAAAATAAATGATTTCCTGTATTTTTATAATATTTTGAATCTATTATTCCATTTTTAATTTTTACAAATGGCGAAAAGTGAATACTAAAAATGCGCATCTTAAGATTAGTAGATCATTTTAATAGCAAAAAATAGGTTAATGCAAATTTTACAGGCATAATACGTGTATAATATTTGGGTACCTTGGATGGAAATTTAGCTATAATGCATTTCACATGAAATTTTTAGTCCTAACTTTTTTTTAATCTAAAACAATAATAAAAAAACAAGATGTGGGGATTTCCCTACGTGTTTGTTGTGGGGAGCCTCACAAACCATACTTTTAATTCGGGGATATGAAATCACTGACTTATTTTTTTATTATAATAATTCTGGGGATATTTTAACACTTGTACGAAAGTATCACCTATGCTTTTAATATATTAGGAAGAATTATTCTTAATTATTCTATATATATGAATGATATATAAATATCATTGCTGATTCGGATATTAATAAGAATAATACAGTGTCTTAAAATAAACTGATTTAGACTGTCCCAAATTCATTCATTTCATTTAATATAAATAAAATTAGTTATACGTAATAATAACTATGATATTTTAAGTGGAAGAAAATGGTCCGGGTAGAGGTCAATGAATTTATCTTAGAATTTAAGAAATATTTATCAAGTGACCAACGTTTCGACCTACTTTGCAGGTCTTCTTCAGGACTGACGCGGGAAGGAGTGCGGTGGGGCGGGGTGCCCGATATAGGTCCTTTACAAGCTCAATTCACATCAATATCTGAACTAATTCAAATCGCTATAAAATAGTATAATATTCAAGACTATAGTAGAATATTCAAGACTATAATCGAATAGTAAATTAAACTTACATAACAATGTGAAGCTATACAAGCTCCCAACCTTAAAACTTATTAATTTCCAACGAAAAATGGTATTTCTAAATGCATATATCTAAGCATAACGAATAGTATTTCTAAATGCAAATGCCAGTTCCCATATCAAGAATTATGATTTTAATTTTTTGTCCAGATACTTTTTTATGATAAAAAATATATGTACGGTTTATTTAAATGTTAGATGTTAAGCGCTCCGTACACCATCAGTTGAGGGAAGTTTTTTGTGTTACTGGCATTTCATTTTTACCAAATACATCATTCAAGTTTTTTGTCAGACCACTTGACACTCACCTAACTGGTCAGGTTTATCATTTTTAAGCGATAGCTAATTCTACTGCGCAGAAGTTTCATTTTTTTAATATTAATAATTTTAAAATGTAGCACGGGTTTTGATTTATCATCATATGTGTTGAAAAAATAGTATAAAGATCTTAGTTTCATTTCCTGCTTTATTTATTTTTATTATTATTTTAATAATTATATAAAATGTTCAAATAAATGATATGGAAGATAGATTTGTGTCTTCTATTATCCTTGAAAAATCCTTTTTTTTCTTAAAAATGTTTTACGACCTACTTATTAAGCTAGATTTTATTATAGCTTGAGATATTTGTAAAATAAATACTAAACATTCTTAAAAATTTTAATATAAGAAGCAAATAATTGATAAAAAACTGAACATTAGAATGTAGTGAAGCTATCAATATTCTAGTAGGTAAAATAAAAATAAAGGTTCAGCACATTAATCGGAAATCAATTAGGCAAATATAATAATATAAGATTTTCTTCAGAATATCTTATGAAGAATTAAAATAAAATCTATGGCTTCAGCTGATTCAATATAACCATTCTTTTTATTTATATAAAAGGATTACTTTTCTGTGACTGAAGAAAAATTGTTTCTTTCGACCTTGCAGTTCTGACACTGAATCCTTGTGCAACTTTCATGGATTTTTTCTGAATTTAATAGTAGTTTGAAAATAAAATTCAAGCAAATTATTTAATTTTTCAGGACATGAAGATTTTACCTCTAGGGGTCTTAAAACTTCTTTTTTATCAATAATATCCTCTTACAAATAATTAGATGCAGTCATATGATGTATATTGCATTAAACTTCATTTGCCACACAGAAAGAGTAAAAACGAAGAATAAATAATTCATATTAACTTCAATAGTTAAGTACGACCGACATTTCAAAATAAATTTTATTTATGAACTATTTAAATCTATTTTATCCCTTTTTACTATTCTATTTTTGAAATTAGACTAATTATCAGTTATTAGTAAAATAGGGCACAAGGCGTCTTACTTGAACCTGTCCTGGACCTCTGTTATCCTCTCCCTGATGGCTTGGATGAAGTCATCGTGGCCAGCTATCTGCGAGGTCACTACGGAAAATCTATGCCACTTGTACCGTTCCAGAATTGACAGCATTGCAGCCGTCTGATGTTCCAGTGATGGTGCCAGCTGGAGCTGCAGGCTACTCTGTGATGCCCTCTAAAAACATTTAAAAAGTTATTATTAGACTAATTAATATTTAGTAATTTTGCTGAGAGTACCTACATGTCTATCCATATATCTTATCTTAATATATAAAAGTCTCATGTCACGATGTTTGTCCAGGATAATCTCCGAGACTACTAAACCGATTTTGATGAAATTCGTTGTCGGATCAGCTAGTGTATTCGATAATTCAAAAATACATAACATCAATTTCATGATACGTTCAGGAAGTCAACTTAAAAATATCTTTTATACACACACAGATATATATATATATATATATATATATATATATATATATATATATATATATGAGTGTGTGTGTGTGTCGAAAAACATTCTAAAAATAAAGAACTGAGGTAATGAACGCTCACACGTTGTCTACCGTATCTCCTATTCTACTCCCAATTGCAACTCTTCCCACTTCGGCGGAACAAAAAACTTCCTTAAACATTGAATTACCCAACACAAGTACGCCATTTCCTCCCATAACCAAACCGCTTCTAAACTTTCCGAACATGCCCTATCTTTAAACCACATTTTCGACTTTGAAATTACTTTAATCCTAGTTTCAGTTCGCAACTATGATAAACGCATCCTCTCTGAAGCCATACATATTAATTTAGAACTAATCTTAAAACTGAAAAGCAAAATTTATCCCTATCCTTATTATTGGTGTAACCTACTCCTGATAGTGAAGTATAATCATTTATATATTCTTTCTTTTTAGACATTTTGACACATAGACATGTTTTATTTTTTGTTATTTCGCTACTACATCATATTTCTCTATAATTACTCTTTTATGTCACCTTATCTTTATCATTTTCTTAATATTTGTCTACATTATTTTATGTGTCATTATATCTCCTATTTATTTAAGTGTCCTTATAATTCATATACCCGCCTCCACTTCGTTATATTTTTGGCCAATAGAATTCTCCCGTATGTAGCGGTGGAAGACGAGACTTCCGATGTTTCTAACGTACTTTTGAATCAGTTGACCAGAAATAGTTGACAGTTCACTCAGCTGCTTCTCCTTTTTTTTGTTCGTACCCATTTTAATGTTTATATCTTTCCTTAAACCTTCTCCTTTTTCTTTCTTCACACCTATTTCTCCCTTCACCTCATGGCATCCATCGCATGTCGTTATAGAAACCGTTATTATTATTTATTTATAATTTATCATAATTTAAATACTAGTATTTTTATCTTTACTTCTTAAACATTTCATCTACATAAAAATCATAATTTTGTATTCATATTTATTACTTCCCACACCAAAACTATCTAACAACATGTACCTGCTATTTAACGTGATTTTGCATACATTACTTTCTATTAATTTCTTCTGTATGTATACATTTAGAATTATATTAAATTAAATAATAGAATTTAATTAAATTACATCATTTTTTATTTTATAACTTTCTTTATGCATGTATTTTCATACATTTTATACCATTACCTGTATTAATAAATTTTTCCATACTTGTATGACTCGTTTTACATTTTCTAATTTTTCTGTATTTTTCATCTTGTATCTTACTTGTTACTTTCTCAATTATATTACTTATCCTTATATATCTTATATAAACTATCCTATGCTATATTTCTTCACTTGTCTATACTCTTAGTACTGCAATGTGCTTTTAGTTATTTTTCTGTTTTTCCTTCTTAGCCCTGAAGATGGCCTACATTGTAGGCCGAAAAGTTGGCACTTATAATAAGTAAGTTAACCTTATTCAGTATTATTAATGACTGCACCCCCAGACAAATTGAATCCTTCATTCTAATTTAAATAGTCTCAGTTCATTACCTCAGTTCTTTATTTTAAGAATTTTTTCGACTACGCCACGTCGTAAAAGAATTATGCTCAGGTACTCATTTCAAACAATCGTTTAATGTTATTTTAATTCGCACCATAACTTTATTCGACTGAATGCACCATTTAGGAATTCAGGAAGTTTCAGCCATGTTTTCGCTTCTAGGGTACGGTGAGAAATTCCGTGGATGCGGAAAATCTAGGATAATAATACTTAACTAAATATTATACAACAACAAAATATTAATATTGAAATATTTCCTGTTGGATTCCCAGAAACTGTCTTCAAAACCAAAATTATTATTATATTAATTTAATGTATTATTGTCTATTGTTTCCTTTTCCAATTTAATATTCGACATACTCGTATGTGGGGGTATGTAGTTCTATTGTAAGGGTAATGGTGTAATGTACATAGAGCAATGTGCCTTTTATCTTGCACATATAATCTATTGAATACTGCGCACTTTATTTTCAGTAAAAAAGGATAGAAGCAGTAGCATTTTTTATTACTGTAGAATGTCCTATAAACTTTATCCATTTAATCATTAACTTTAATGTTAATAAAACACGTTTAGATACTGTTATAAAAAATGAAAACATACTGTTTATGTAACTGCTCTTAAAAATCTATCAATGTTTGGGTATCTATTCATGCAATATCTGCACAACAAAAAAAAAAAAGAATAGTTTTTGGTCAGGATTAATAACAAAACAAAAAAACTCTGCGAACATAATAGTTTTATCTCACGGTGTCAATCGCGCAGATCCATAACAAGGTGTAGTTCCAGGGTTAATATCCTTACTGCTTAATGTTAATTCCAAAAAAAATACTCCATGACAAATTGAATGCAATCTTGTGAATTCACGGTTAAATAATATCAGAATAAGGAGCGAAAACACTACCATTGTTACGGGTATGGGAATGTTGGGTTTTTTCTCACATAAAATTAAAATTCAATAAAAAAACTCGATTTTATGCTATTGTGTAAATTTACATTTAGAAAAAAGTGCGATATATAAAGGTAAGCCAGAATCCATAAGAATCTATGTAAATATATGCAATAATAATTTAAGCGTGCAAAATATTATTTTGTATTTCCGCCCCAAATGTATTGATTCGTAAGAAGGTTACAAGACTTAAACCAAACCGAAAAAAACATTATATTAATGTACTAAAAAAAATATTTAACTTGTTATAAGAAATAGCATAATCATCTCGGTAACGTGTTTTTTAATAAAATATACAAAATCCTCTTCTATATTTTGTAAATTGCACACTTAGTCCAAATTTTTTCTTTGAAAAAAATGAACAATGTTTTTTTCGTATCTGACTTGCTTCTCGTCAAAATGACGATCGTTCAAATATTCAACGACCACCATCAGGACGATATTGTCAGTTCTTTATAATCCATTTTTAGCAATTCCTTCGTGTTTGGATCAACGGCCAGATGGGTTGTGTCAATGTTTAGCTTAGAGTAGAATGGCAACCCCAACATGCCCAATATTTGCTTTCGGGAACCCCTCTCTCTCACACACGCACTCTCTCTCTCTTTCTCTCTCTCTCTCTCTCTCTCTCTCCCTCTCTCTCTCTCTCTCTCTCCCTCCCCGAATCATAAACAAACAATGAAGTGAATTGTTCGAGTCTCCAACGTTGCAAAGTCGTCAAAAACCCCATTTATCATACTAAGAGGCTTTTCAGCTTTAAGTTTTTAATAAATGATGATTTTTTTTTTTAAATTACAGTTGCTGATTGTAGCCAAATAGTCAGCGTCGTTTTAAGAGTTGTTTTGTTCAAGGAGGATGTTAAGGATTAACGACCATTTTCCAGTATAAGACTTTATTCCTTTAATTTCTACAGAACTTTATTAATAAACAAAATTTATTTTGGCTAATCTTAATTCAGTTCGACTGATTTCACTAATCATGTAAGACGGGATGGTGGAAGAATCGCTCGGACGAAGCCAAGTCCTGGGACGGACTGCATTGGTGATTTAAGAAGAAGAAGAATTTTGCATTTTGTGCTCGAAAATTCAATATGATATTTATCTTAACCCCGTTTCTACATTTTCATTTTTTTTTAAAGGAGAGTTGTAAAGGAGTAATTAAAAAAAAAAAAAAGAGTTCAGCGTTAATCGTACACACTTCTAGGAATTTAGGACAGATGAAAGAGTGGAAAATAATTCTAATGATCAATTAAATTGGTCAGGTGCTGCAGTCAAAGATAAAGCGAAATAAACAAAACTCATTTTTTAAATGTGCCAACGTTTATTTTGTGTTATCTGTTTGAGTAACTTGGAAATAGTTATTAGACCTTTCGATGAGAGCTCCGAAATGGATAATGAGAAAATAAATACTGATTCAACTGCACCAGACCGCATGCCGTTTGAATGTAACCACTTATTAAAACCAACAACATAAATCACTTTTATAACTTAAACAACTAATATTTTTGATAATTGAAAATAAAAAAATGATTGAATTAAAGAACAATTTAGACGTTTTAATAATGAGAAAATGAAGTTACAAATACTATCCAAATTATAAACAACTAGTTAATATCAAAAGAAAACAATTATTATTCAATCCTACGATAATAAATTTAACTCATTAATTACAAATAAAATAAATGTTCAAACAAAGTCTATTACAAAATAATTAATGTATATCTGTTTTTGTAGCTGAGGCGATGTAAACAAAAAAAGACTCTTGTCTGTCTGTCACAGTAGATTCCCGTAGATAGCAGATTCTCGGCAGGGCGAGCTGGATGGTCGAGACGACAGAGGATTTTCATCGGCGAGGCGATCTGAAATGTACAGGAAAGACCCTCACTACGGCAGGGCGAGCGAGGTTTCCAGACAAAATACCGCGTCGATTCGATGTGGTCATATACACTATTGTACTTGAACTAATTCCCAACTGCAGTAGGACAGCGAATTAGTCTAGATCCAGGCCACCATAACAACTGCACTATTGTGTATAATATGCGCTGTCTAGGGCTAATACTGTCTGAATTGATATAGACGAAGTAAACAATAGCCGATTGTATCCACCACCTGCGTGTGTCTTTTTTATTTTAAACTTATAATAAAATTTACTTATTCTAATTATTTTAAACAATAATAAAACACATAATAATAATAACAATATGAAAATAAATGTTTATATTATTATATTTACAAAAAAGAGGTGATAATTAAATAAAATGAAAATGTTCTTTTCTTTTTTAAAATATTTGTTTTGTTTATGATTAATAATACTCTTTTATAAATCCAGTGAAACCATCCCGCTTTAACATTATCTTGACTGCACCCTCTGACCAATTCAATTCATCATTAAAAATATTATAGCCTGGTACGGAAACAATAGTGATCGTTAACGACAACTCCGCTTAAAACAATGGTGGATTTTAAATTGATTGAGAAATGAATGTGAGTTTTTTTTACCCTTTTGAGTTTTTTGAAGTTCTGCGGAGCCGCTGGAATTTCACGGCTAATGAACTTCAGACAACACTGAAAGTCGGCTAATTGAACCAAGCGTGCTTCTGGGAGACTGATGATATGAATAATAACTTCATAATGTAGCACGGGTTTTGCATTATCATCATAATTGTTAATTTATGAAAAAGTTACAAATTATATATTTAAACCCATAAGATTTGACAAAATGTGTTTCGAAAATATTGATATAAAGATCTTGGTTTCAGTTTTCAGTTTTAGTTATTTGTATTATTATCTTAATAATCGTATAGCTTTATTAAAAGAAAAAATATTTATTTATATCTTCTATTATACTTAAAAATACTCTGTATTTTAAATTTTTTTAAAAATTAAAATGAAATTATTAAACTAGAGATATTTATAAAATCAAAACACTCTTTATAATTTTGATATAAGCAGCAAATTATCGATGAAAACGGAACATAAGTATGGAGTGAAGTTATTTACATTCCAAACAACTAGGTTCGCTATAATATATCGTTTCGGTTCATTTAGAATAATAGTGAGGAGCCACATTAAGAATAAAATTTATAAATCAATACTACAATCTTAAAAAAAAATTATAAAAATAATCATAAGAATCAAAAGAGAGAAAAAATAACTGAGCAAGCATTTCAAAAATTATTTTATTACAACATTTAATCAATTCAGTTTATGCCAAGGGTTTCAAAACTATGGTAAATAAGAATTAAGACGATAAGAAGTCTGAGAGGTGAAACATTAATGATGAATAAACACCCATTTTGATGTTAATATATTTAAATAAAACCTTAAATAATTAAGTATTCTACACTAAATCCCCTAAATATTGCATTTGAAAATCATTTTATAATCGCTAGGGAGCGGAGTGGCTGAGTTGTAGAGCACTGAGTTGCCATGCCAGAAATCCTGGTTCAAATCCCGCTGCAGGAAGGAGTTTTATTTAGTCTATTTGCAGCCGGAGATGAATAATAAGGGATCTAGGACCCTCCTGGGACTCACCCAGCATCTATAAATCGTTATAGAAACAGTTATAAAATCTGGCGGTCGAGCGTGGCTTAGGAGAAATCCCCTCCCTGCATAACCGTTCTCCATGAAACAGTACAGTCTCTACCATGTACTGAATCCCAGACCCGTTCAATCATCAACTACATCAACGATCATTGACCGTTCACGGGTTGTAGTGGTACAGATTTTTTTTTATAATCATCTAGGGGCATAGTAACAGACTGTTGTAACAACGTTATCTGTGACAAAAAATACTATGCTTCTTACACATTTGATATTTTTATATATATTGATACGTACTACTCGTACGTAAACATATAGTGACTTGTTTGTTAAATAAGTTTTTGTGAATCAGATTGTATTTATTTTATTTGTTTGACTAATATTTAGTAATCTAACATAAAGTTAGATAGTTGTAACTTCGGTTCACTTTTATTATTATATTATATTATTATTATTAGGAATCGATTCACTTTTTGTTAATTATATAAATAATTTAATGGATTAGCGTTGATGATAAGTCTATAAAAATTAATACAACTAAACGAAAATTATAAATAGAATCTAATATCGCATGGTTATTGATTAAAATGTTCAGTACTAAATAATCTCCTCTGATATGCATAAAATTTTAAGAAAGGTAGATATTTTTTTCCGTATTCAAGTACTGCTCACTCTCAGACCTGAGTTTTAAATGGTTGATTTAATCAATTTTAATCAGTCACAACACCAAACCCTGGTCGGAATAAAAAGTAGGGGACCCAATACATCTCCATTGTGAACCTGTCGCAGGTTTAAATAACTAATGACCAGAATGAAACTGTTTCGAAGTTGGGCTCTGTCGTTTCGGTCAATTCCCTTTGTTTATCGCTTTTTATACTGAATTGCAAAAGCCTAACATTTTTTATTTATATAATAAAACGTTTAAAATACTTTTGTGAAATAAGAATACTCTTATTTTACAACAAATTGCTAAGTAATGGTTTGTATGCTTAAATATATTTTAAATATTTTGCATGATATTTCTTTTTAAACCAAACATTACTCATTGTGTAAAAACATATTTATTTTTATTATGCTGCCCGGTACAATACATAACAAAATGTTATTAAAGTTAACTTACGATACAGCTATGCTAAACCTTTTAACCGTGAAACAAAATTTTGTTCAACTCGTTTCACAATGGAGACTTTTTTATTAATAACTATAAGTAATATTATCACACCACAATAAATAAATAACTAAGTAATAATTTGTAATAACTTTGGCTTATTAATTTTATTTATTTCGGTAAAATAATTTATTTCAATATATATACACAGTGAAATAGAAATATTTCGTCATACCCGTTTAAAAGTTTATAGCTTTCATGTTAGAAATCAGTAATAATGGGTTTTTTAAACAAATCCATTTTCTTTAAACGTTGTTTACTTTAATAATGTATATAAAAACATTCAAATAAATGAACCAAATGATAAACTTAACTCAAAGCTATAGAGAACACAATCTTCAGAGGACGATAACAGGTACCTGAAAGGTTAGTGAGAAGATGATCCCAAAGGACCTCTTCAACGGATCAGAAAAAGGAGATGGGGATTTCTTGACCTTACTCTTTCACACGGCACCCCCATTCAAGTAGAAAAGAGAAAAAGCTGGCATGGCAAATATCAATGGTATATGTAAGTAATCAACAGATTGTGTTATAAAAGTATAATTTTAAATATTTGTTTATTAAGTTTGTTAAGTAATTAAGTTTGATTAACTCCAAACTTATATTAGTCAAAACCAGCAAAAAACTGAAATTAAAGAAATAAAAAAGTTAAGAATTAAATATTATTATTTGTAATTAATAACAATGAATAGAGGATGTACTGGATTTGAATGGAGCTCAAGATTCTATTAAAATATATTTTATAAACAGTCGAAATTAATTTAAAAATCAGTATTTATTGACGTTCTTGGACCAGTTTGCCCGTACTGAGTAATAGTGTCTCATCTATATTCAGATAATTCCTCTTCTAAATGCTAAATGTTACTTTACATATTATGATACACAGATATTATAGGATGGTATATATGAAAAAAATGACTTCCTACTTTTTCGTTAATCCGATGTTATAAATCCAAGAAAGGCCTTATTAAGATCAGTAAATCAAGAAAATAAAAACACAACCTCAAATTTTTTACAATTCTTTTTAATACGACCGTAATAATTGAAGTTAGGGCAATAAATTGGTGTAAGGGCCAAGCCATTAGTCAGAACGAGCGTTTAACTTTTAAAACAATTTAGAATTCAACGTGGATCAGAATAATGAAGAAGAACCAAATTTAGTGTCCGATTTATAAAATATTAAATCGTAGAAAAATAGTTTTGTCGTTGATTATCGACGTTTAGTATCACTTGATTTTTCAAAAATATTTACAAAATCATATCATAAAATTTTATTGAAATGCTGAGGGTATGAAACTTATTTCTGTGAATTTATGATTCCGTTATGAGAAAAAAACATTCCGTAGAACATGATAGATGATGAAGGAATTAAATTCAATTAATTAATAATATGTTAAGAAAATGTTTCGAGCGTGTAAAGGGACTTTTCTGTGGGTTCAGCGTTTACTTCAAGGGAGTAGGACATTCCTACAATTCACGATTGTAATTGTAAGATATTCCTACAATTCACTATCTTACTATACAATCTTTGTTAAAATCCATGAGTGCCAGAAAATTTAATTTTTAGTTCAAGAATAAAAAAAAGAAAAACTGTACCACTACAACCCATGGAGGATCATGGGCTCAGTACATACTAGAGACTGTAATGTTTCTTGGACATCGGTTGTGCAGGGAGGTGGTTTGAAGTGGTTTGTTCCAGATCAGTCATAAATATGCTCAACTGCCAGATTTCCCTCCTTATTTTGAGGAACCACTTTAGAGATGCTAGGTGGGCCCAGGATGGCCCTAGATCCCAATGGATCCATGTCCGGCCGCTAACAGATTAAATGACAGTCTGCCAGCGAGCAGGATTTGAACAAAGGAGACTTAGGTATGGAAATTAAGCGCTCTACCGCTGAGTCACTCCGCTCCTGAACTGAAACTGAGAGAAAAAAGGAACTGTGTAGTAGGATCTAAAAATATAACTGGTAGTTTCCATCTAAATATTTATTCTATATATTTCCATAAATATATTCCATATATTTAGTTCAACCAGTTTTTTCTAAGAAAATAACGATCAGATGATAACTTTATAAAAAATAGTGGAAGTATCAGATGAGTATTAAGATTATCGGGTTGTTAATGGCGGACGGCAGGCTGACAGGAGCTGCGAGAGGAACAACATCGGATACAGGAGACGAACCGGCGGAGCGGAAAATGAGATATTTCCTAAGCTAATTATTGCGGAGCGGGAGGGGGGCTAGGCGATAATATCTGCGCTGCATTTGCGGTCCCCTTAGCGAATTTAGCAGGTCAAACGGATATCGACCTGCCGGTGTACCGCAGGGGCGTCCTCAAGCCCCATCATTCTTGTGCTCTTAGCCTACATCAGGCATCCTGTCACTCCAGGAATTCAGATAATGTTACCCTCGCATAGTTCGTCATCCTCCTGCAAAGCGGATTTGTTAGGATAACTAAGGCCAAGATTTTCCAGGTAATAAGTTCAGCGAGTGATATTAATTAATACAAAATAATTTTATAAGATTTTAATTTTCAATAATAGCTGGTTAGTAATTGAACTATGCAATCTTCATCTTTATTATATAACTGCATATTTGTTTTTGTAATATTTTAAATTTAGAAATACTAACGGAAATGTTTTAACATATTTCATGATTTTTTTGTATTCATGGTTTTTAATTGTTCCATCGTTGATTCGGATATTAATAATAATAATACACTGACTTTAAAGAAACTGATTTATACTGTCCCAGATTCATTCATTTCATTTGGAAGAAAATTGTCCGGGTAGAGGTCAATGAATTTATCTTAGAATTGGAGAAATGCTTATTAAGTAGCCAACGTTTCGACCTACTTTGCAGGTGTTCTTCAGAGCTGACGCGGGGAGGAGTGCGGTGGGGCGGGGTGTCCGATATTCTTCACAAGCTCAATTAACATCAATATCTGAAGTAATTCAAATCACTATCAGATAGTGATGTGAATTGAGCTTGTGGAGGACCTATATCGTGACCTATTATACTTCTGAAAAAAGTCGTTTTAAAAGCGTGGTTTTACTTATCCCAATAACTGTTTTTTGATATTAGTCAAATAAGTTCGAATTTAATGCACTAAAACAATTCCTCATAACGAAATGTTAAAATATACTGCTAAACAAAATTTAATCGTAACAGAATCCATTAATTCGTAAAAAATGACTGCATTTTTTCATTACCATTAGAGCAGACATTTTTCACCGATCATAGTAACAGAGTTAGTCATACATTCGGCGGTTTTCGAATACAACTCACAATTATAAATCATCATAAGCTAGCTGTCAGGGAGCTTATATTTGCCCACTTTTCTTTCAGATCAGAATTTAAATCCTCTTTCAATGGTGAACTATGATATATAATAGACTTTCTTCTATTATTTTTTTTAGCACTTAAAAAATATAAGGCTTATAGGTCTGTTAATTTTTGAAAACTAAAAAAAAATGAACCAACTACAAATGGGAGGATTTTTATATTCACAGCCCTTTTTGTAATTCTTAAACGATATGTTCTGATTTTTTTTAAATTATTATGATTTATTTATATTTATAATTTCAATGTTTATAAAAATAGCAACAAACTTGTATATAAAATTTATGGAGCTAAATCCAGTAACACATGGATGGAGCAAGAGTATAAGAAATATACGTCGTAAAGTTAGTCTTTATTAAAGCTAGAATCAATAGAGGCCACTTCTATATATCTGCTGAATCGTACAATTTTCAATTTATTGTTAGTACTAAAGGTTGTAAAATCATATTACTATCATAAAATATAAAAGTTTCTATGTCGCTTAACAAAAATTGAAAATAATTGAAAAAAATGTATTAATATTTTCTCTACAACAATTTCAATGTTATTTTTCTTTCAAATTTCTACTTTAAAATATCATATTGAATGATAATTGTTGACCTTGATAATATATGTGGAAGAAAGTGGTCCGGGTAAAGGTCACAATGAATTTCTCGTAGAATTTGAGAAAAACTTTATTGATTAGCCAACGTTTCGACCTACTTTGTATGTCTTCTTCAGGGCTGTGGGGGAGGGGCTTTTAAAAGTTTAATTTAATAACTGATTTAAATCAGTCTGTGTTTCAAGCCAGTGAGGACCTACCCCCTCCCCTCAGCCCTAAAGAAGACCTACAAAGTAGGTCGGAACGTTGGTTAATCAATAAAGTTTTTCTCAAATTCTACGAGAAATTCACTGTGACCTCTACCCGGACCATTTTCTTCCACTTAAAATATCATAGTTATTATTACCTATAACTAATTTTATTTATTATTTATTTTACTTCTTGTGAATTTCTATTGATTGTTCATTTATTCATCAAAATCATGATTTTTGTTATGAAACCTTAACGATACCATATTATATAGAAACCAAAACTATAACAATTAAGTGAGTATAAAATGGAACTGAACAAGTTAAGAGAATAGGGTGTGTATGAGACCATCAAAAATGTCCATGTTACTGAATATTTCGTACTATTGTGTAAGTATACTAGTGCATATGTGCCCAAGAAACAAGACAGCCTTCACCACGTACTGAACCCAAGACCCTTCATGGGTTGTAGTGGCACAGTTGTTTTTTTTAATATATATGTATTATGCTATACTACTATGTAATATAGCATAGCATAGTATGTAGTATGTATTATGTAATACAAGCACTATATGTTGCATGTATTCAATAGTGGTTTATACTCAAACTAAATAAGAGCTATTTAGAGTAAAAAAATGCAGCATACAACACACATTTATCATTCACTTTTACGTTACTTTCTTATCCGGAGCCAACAAACAAAAAGAGTGTCATCTCTGGACTCGCCTGTGGAGTGATGTTTGCATAACACACTTCTATGCCCAAGTTCTCTAAATCTCAACCGGTACTTGGCAGTAGGATTTTCCAAATAGAATAGTAATCATCAGTCATGATGCCTTCGAAGCAGGGGTAAAATGACGATCTCGTGCTTGTGCGGTGTTAAGTTCCCGTTAAAGATCATTCTCCTAATTAAGCCTGGTTGTGCAAAATGTTGTACTCCCACTATAGCAACGTCCAATTAGCCACATTAGCTTAAAAGTGACGTTAAATAAAGAAAGAAAAAAACAATTATCTTTTTTCCATGTATTCGGAAACTCAAAATAATAGCTCATAATTATAAATAATAGTTCATAAATATTAAATATGACCCGGAATGTCATTCATATGATCTATCCGTGGAAAGACTCACTCAGGTTTGAGAGAAAAAAATTCCTTAAATCACAGAGTGAATACAGAGGTGATTCCACCTGCTTAACCCTCCATTGTCCGCTATCCTTAATTATGATTTTGTAATTTAAGTTCCTCTCATCTCATTTTAATAAATAAGTAGCATTTCATTCCCATCTCTTTTGTTTCGGCCATTTTCCAAAATTGGTGAGATGTAGTTACCAAGTTTATGGAATTAAGTAAAATGTTTTAATGTTTTAAGTTTTTGTACGATTAGTAAATGAACATGAAACGCTCCTTTACAATTTTATTAATCCTTAATAATAACATAGTTTTTGTGAGATTTATATAAAAAATGATCTTTTTTTTTTAATTATTCTAGAGTGTGATTCATAAAATATTAGAGTTTTTTTTAATTTTATTTTTATAGTTTTATATGTAAATGTGAACGAAAATTACTCATCTGTTCCACCACTGACATATATTTTATAACTGTATTCTGTTTTGCTAGAATTGCACTTTCCCTTATTTGTTGAATAAATATTACTTATATCTCTGATTTAAATTCTATTTTAAAGATGGCTCACGTTTTTGGACAGAAATAACGGCTTTAGCCATTAAAATTAATACCGACTAGCTTCCATAACTAAGAATGGAATAATATAAGAAACAATTATTATCGAATAAAATTAATTATTTAGTAATAAATGAAATTGTTAAAAATTTCTTTATTCAATTTAATTATCAGTAAGCTAATTAAATTCAGACACACCAAAATAATTATACTGGTTATAATACCATATATAGAACAGCAAGTCCCGCTTGTGTACATACGAGGCGTTCAGGAAGAGTATAAGTCCTTAATTCCAAAAATTTACTTTTTGGCATATTTTGTTAGTTCATTCAAGCAATTTTAAGATCTAGAATCGTCAGATTCAGAACCGTATTAAAACCTTGAAAAATAAGACTGATAAGCGTAGTATTAGTCAAAATTGCTGGACTAAACTAGCGAAAATTGTAAAAAAAAAAATTCGAATTTTTGGATTTATCCGCTTTTGATATATCATAGTTGCCATAAAGCAATTCTATTATTGAACTACTTTTATAGAAATAATAATAAATAAATTTGATTCTGCCTTTAAAATTCACGCTTCATCCAAGTTCAATAGAATTTACAGTCTGCCAGTGTCCGGAAGTTAATCAGTGACCGGGCACTAGACACATATTTCTCTAAGCCTCGATTGAATTGAAAGATACCTTGTTCGCACCGGTGGGCTTTATGTATCGTCCTAAAATAATTGATTCGAGTGGGATTAAGTACACAAACTGTATAAATAATACTGAATCGATAAGAAAATATATACTGAATAGTTATGCAATCGTTTCTTTAACCTGATATAATATAATTTACTTTACCAAATGCAAAATAAAATTAATTTCAATTATTCAGTGTCTAATTTTGGATCATTGATTACTTAAATTCGTCAAAATTATTTCCAAATATTTTCAATATCAAAAAGTATAAGAACAATTGAGGCATGGATCAAACGCATAACTCCAAAATTTCAATGACTGAATTTTTCACATTTTCGGTATTTTATTCAAACCATTTAGTCAAACTCGACACTTTACCATGTTATTTATCATGTTTTTAGTCCAAACCTAAACTTTCCGGAGCATAAAAAATTGCTTTACTAAACTATTGAGAGTTTTTAAAATGTTAATATTTGAAATTTGGAGTTATCCACTTTTATTCCTGAACCCCTCAATACATCATTCAAGGAGTTTCAGTTTTATAAGTGTTATTATAAGGGCTAATTGTAGTTATGGAATTAAAAAAACTTTAACGTACTACAGTTGTCGATAGAATAAAATATTCAAAGAATTTTTTCAGCATTAGTTCAACATATATACATATATAACATATACCCACCACTTAGATACATTTTTCTTGAATGAGATAAGTTTAAACAAATATTTTCCATGAAAAAATGGAATTTGGCTTAAAAAAGTGCTTTTGATAGTTATTCCACTTTTCTCGAGTCTGCCAATATACGCAGACGTGTTTAGTGATGTTTGTTCGAAATAAAATATAGCCTTTATTTTAAGTTAGACAAAGTTACTTATCTGGGCCAAATTTCATTAAAATCGGTCCAGTAGTTTCGGAGCTTTGCCCCGGACAAACATCGTGACAGGAGATTTTTGCACATATCCATAAGATTCCGGTCATTTTCTACATAATACGACTTAACTCTGATTCTATTAGACCTACAGAGCTGCGGTTGGGCTCAAATTGTATCAAATTAAATCTCCTTTAACAAAGGTATATCACGTTTAAAGATAAAGTTAAAAACTAAAACAATTTCGAAAATTTCATGGTTTTAGGTAGTTAATCGAAATAAAATATAGCCTATATATAGTTAATATAGTTGGACAATGTTACGTATCTGGGCCAAATTTCATTAATATCGGTCCAGTAGTTGCGGAGATTTGCCCGGACCAACATCGTGACAGAAGATTTTTGTACATATCGATAAGATTCCGGTCATTTTATACATAATAGGATTTTACTGTGATTCTATTAGACCAACAAAGCTGCGGTTGTGCTCAAATTGTAGCAAATTAAGTCTTCTTTAACAAAGGTCTATTATGTTTAAAGATAAAGTTAAAAAACTAAAAAAAATTCGAAAATTTCATGGTTTTCGGTCGATAATCGAAATAAAATATAGCCTAATTATAAGTTAGACAAAGTTACGTATCTGGGCCAAGTTTAATTAAAATCGGTCCAGTAGTTTCGGAGATTTGCCCGGACAAACATCGTGACAGGAGATTTTTGTAAATATCCATAAGATTCCGGTCATTTTATACATAATAGGACTAAACTCTGGTTCTATTAGGCCTACAGAGCTGCAGTTGGGCTAAAATTGTAGTAATATACGTATCTAACAATATGATTTTTATTCACACACTTTCTTTTAATAATTTTTTCTATTATAGTACTTCAAAGGTAACTAACACACTTGAAGATGGGGTGACAAGATAGAGAATGAATAAAAAAGATATTTAGTACATATTCCTTCTGATTTCTCTAAAATGAGAATATTTACATTGCATATAAAACCAGAATATAAAAATAGGTCACTTCTATAGTGATTATCTTTCAATATACATAGGTAACTTCTAGAGAAGCTATATGATCTACTTAATATCTTGATTACTAAACAGATCAGGAAGGGATTCGAAATTATCACATAGTAAGAGATTGAAATAAAATTAAGTAGCGTAAATAATAACCCAATTAAGATTATACTCTCTCGTCTTTGTTTTGTTGTGTTAAAATAAATAAGCATGGAACTCACCAACCAATGTGCATACAATCTACTATTTACACTCCCTAGAGTCCATTTTCAACTGATTTTTAGGATAAAATAAGAAATTTTGTTTAACAAAATTTTAAGTACGATGTCCATAAATGAGTGGAACGAAAATGTAGAGCTCATACTATTTGTTAGTACAAAATAGTTACTACATACATATACAGGTTGAACATACTTGGAATGGTATATTTTTTTAACTTTTAAATCATAATATTATTTGAAAGCTACTTTCAAATAATATTTATGAATATTTAAGATTGCTGTTGATGTTAACTCGTAGTAAAGTTGACGTGAGAGTCTCGTAGTCTGGTATCTATACCTGCAGTAAGTGTTTAACTAATCCGTAAATACAGTGCACTGTACACGGATTGGTCAAGGTGTTCCAGACAGCAAATATTGATGGTTGAAAGGTGTATTACCGATTCGGAGTCTCGTCAATAGGATTGAGTGTCGCCTACTATTCTGGTTTGACGTTATCCTGAATAGCATTGTGCTATACTGATTAACACTGAGAGGTCAAGTATAGGACAACTCATAACAGGAGATTTTTAGAATTGACTTGTTAATTATGATCACTCATTAATGGAACTTTTCTTCAACTAAATAATAATCCATTATGTCTCAATTTTGTTTTTAAATGGTAAAGAGCAGAGCGAGAAAAGGAAAAATATTATGTTTATTTAAATTAATTTTACCAAACTTTATTATAGTGCCTGAGTTGCTGAGCTGAAAGATCCCGGCACAAATCCAGCTTTGGCAGATAAAATATTTAATCTAATAAAAGCGACTGTTGGACTCTGGGATCTAAGGACTCTTCCGGGGCTCATCCATCAGCTATAAAGTGGGTACCATTAATTGGGGAAAAACCTGGTGGTTGAGCGTGATCTCGGACAATTCAGCTCCCTCCATAACCATTGTCCTAGAAACAATACAGTCTCTTTCATGTACTGAACCCAAGACACTTCATGGATTGTGGTGCATTTTTTTTGTTTATTATGTTACTACTAGTTATTCTTTTATTAAAAAAGATCCGACCTATTCTATTTCCCTGAAATCATTAAATCAAGGAAGTTCTCTTCATTAGAAGAATGGTTCAAATAACAGTATATACTAAAATAACGATTTAAAAACCATTATGTAGGTACATGTTAGTGAAGAATTGGTTGACTGTAACTTCTAATATAAAGAAGAAATAGTTGGGGGTGCAGTCAATAAAAACACCTTAATAAGTGTAACTGTAAGTGCCGACGTTTCGGCCTACAATGTAGGCCATCTTCAGGGCTATGCGAGAGAGAAAAACATATAAAAAAGTATATAAAAAACGTTGCAGTAACAATAACACGGTGACAAGTAATGTAGTAATGTGGTACAAGAGTGGAAATTAAAATAGTGACTAGATATGATGAAATAGTGAATAGATATGATAATTAAAGATAATGAATATAAAAGTGGTTACATAATATAATAAAATTAAAATAGTGACAGATAATAATAAAATTATAGGTGATGAACAGAAATTAAAATAGTGACAGATATAATAATTAAAGAATACGAATATAAAATACAGAAAATAAATGTACAGAAAGGATAAAATGTAAACATAATATACAGCGAAAGAAAATGACGAGGTAAACGGAAAGATACAAAATGAGAAGATTAAAATATAGAAAAAGGGCTGGAATATGAAGGATATAGAAAAAAATAGTTAAATTATAGATGTAAATGGTATGATACCAGACTTCTAGAGGTTCCATAAGTAAAATGTAATAATACAAGCATATGTAGAAAGAGAAAGAAAAGATTGATGAATTTCAAAAATTAAAAATTTTAAAATAATGTTTATAAATATGAACTCTAAAGTATGAAAAGAAAATAAAAATTTTAAGTAAGGGAAGTTAATATTATAACTGTATACAGTTAGGAAGAAGTTGTATAAATATAAAATATGATGTGAATTTAACATAAACACCGAAAATAGGTATAGAAATACAGTAGATGTAAAATATGAGGCTAAATAATAATGAACTCTATGCTATATATTAACATGTGATGGATATAAGTGGCACGTAATTGAAGTAAAAAGCGTAAAAAATTGTAAAAAACATTAAAAACAAGGTGAAGAAAGAAAACCAAGAGAAATAAGGACTAAATTAATGGGAAATGGTGGAAAGATAAAAAATAAAATAAAAGTCAATGGTCAAAATGGGTATATATAGGTGAGATGATAGGAGAACAATATGGTAATAGATAATGGAAAATAAAATATGAATATAGATAATATGATAATGGAAAAAAGGTGATAAATGTGTATATGGGAGATGATATATAGACATGTAAGAATTCTAGAATAAAAAAAGAATTTAAGGATATTTTAGTAAATTAAAAATTTCGGAGTAGTTCGAGGATGTGTGATGGGGAGTCGGTCTTGACATTAACAGCGGAGGAATCTAAATTGATGTGGATGGTTTCGGAGAAGATGCGTTTATTATAATTAGGAACTGAAGCTAGGATAGATGTGGTTAAAAGATAGGGTGGGCTAGGAGAGTTTTGAAGCGGTTGGGTTATGGGAGGAAATGGAGTATTTTTGTTGGGTAATGCGGTCTTTAAGGAGGTTTTTGGTTTCGCCGATGTAGGAAGAGCTGCAGTTAGGAGTAGAGCAAGGGATACGATAGACGACCTGAGAACGTTCTTTTAGGGGAATGGGATCTTTTACTCAGGTATAAATATTGGAGAGTTTGTTATGGGATTTGAAGGCGATACGTAAATTGGAGATCGAGGAACGTAAGGATTTTTGAATGTTATTAGAGTGGGAGGGTATGTATGGCAAGGATCTGTATATAGGGATAGATGGCGGATGTGGAGACCGGGTGTGGGTGGGTGGGTTATAATGGTGATGAATGAGTTTATTGATAACGTGGGGAGGAAAATTGTTTTTTAACAGGATTTCTTTGAAGCGGTGGGTGTTGGTTTTTTGGAAGGAGGAGTCGGAGAAGGATAGGCCGCGGTGGATGTTATTTTTGGCGACATTAATAATTTGGTGGTGCGGATGTTGGGAGTAATAATTGAGGAGTCTGCCAGAATAGGTGGGATTCGTGTACCAATCTGTGGATACGGTGTGGTCGGAGTTTCTAATGATACAGAGGTCAAGGAAAGGTAGTGATTTCTTATGTTCTAGTTCAACGGTGAAATGTAGGCGGTACGGGTATGGTATGCGTTGAAGGATGATAATAAACCTGGAATAATGTTAGGATTTAGGATAAGGAGGAGGTCGTCCACATATTTTTTAATGAAAATGACATCGTCACGGAACTGGGGTAGGATGGAGTCAAGAAGGTCATTTAGGACAATATTGGAGAGGTCAGGAGCGAGGGTATTTCCCATGGCCAGTCCAGAAATTTGGTTAAAGAACTGTCCATGGAAGGTAAGGTAGCCAGATTCGCAAGAGTTATTGTTTGTCTATTACCATATTGTTCTCAACAGAGTTATTGTCTATTACCATATTGTTCTTCTATCATCTCACCTATATATACCCATTTTGACCATTAACTTCTATTTTATTTTTTATCTTTCCACCATTTCCCATTAATTTAGTCCTTGTTTCTCTTGGTTTTCTTTCTTCACCTTGTTTTTAATTTTTTTAAAATTTTTTACGCTTTTTACTTCATTTACGTGTCACTTATATTCACTGTATCATACATTTCCCCTTCCCCCTTCTTAGTTATTTTTTTGGCCGTCAGAGATCGCGGTTAGCGCTTCCGACAGTCCTAACGCATTTTTCCATTGGGGCCGCTGATCGTCCTCGCGTCCGCGTGGTATATTCGGTTAGTACACATCTTAATCTTTATCTTATCTAATTCCTTTCCACCTTCACCTTTCTTCGCACCTGCTTCTCACACCAATTTTTGTCATTCATCATATGTTAATAGCATAGAGTTCATTATTATTTAGCCTCATATTTTACATCTAGTGTATTTCGATTTTCGATATATTTATGTTATACTCACATCATATTTTATATTTATGCAACTTCTTTCTAACTGTATACAGTTATAATATTAACTTCCCTTTCTTATATTTTCTATTTTCTTTTCATACTTTAGAGTTCATATTTATAAACTTTATTTTCAATTTTTAATTTTTGAAATTTATCAATCTTTTCTTTCTACATATGCTTGTATTATTACATTTTACTTATGGAACCTCTAGAAGTCTGGTATCATACCATTTATATCTATAATTAAACTAGTTTTTTCTAAATCCTTCATATTCCACCCCTTTTTCTTTTTTTTTAATCTTCTCATTTTGTATCTTTCCGTTTCTTTCCCTGTATATTATGTTTACATTTTATCCTAACTGTACATTTATTTTCTGTATTTTATATTCGTATTCTTTAATTATTATATCTGTCACTATTTTCATTTCTGTTCATCACCTATAATTTTATTATTATCTGTCACTATTTTAATTTTATTATATTATGTAACCACTTTTATATTCAATATCTTTAATTATCATATCTATTCACTATTTCATAATATCTAGTCACTATTTTAATTTCCACTCTTGTACCACATTACTACATTACTTGTCACCGTATTCTTGTTACTGCAACGTTTTTTATATATTTTTTTATATGTTTTTCTGTTTGTTTATCTCTCTTAGCCCTGAAGATGGCCTACATTGTAGGCCGAAACATCGGCACACAATAAATAAGTTACACTTATTAAGGTGTTTTTACTGACTGCACCCTCAACTATTTCTTCCTTACATTATGTAGGTAGGTCTTTGCCCTACACCATTCCACTTCCACAAGATTGAACCTCTTTATTTCTTAATTAAAAGGTCTTTAATCAGACTATCTACTATTGGTTCTATGTTTCCTTATCGTACACTAGTTCTAACGCCTTTGCAGAAAAAGATCGCAGAGCCCTAAGTACTAACCATTAGGAGGTACTGAGAAAGGCTAGCTCGGAGAAGACCACAGGAGCCTTTATTACCTCTTCCGCTAACTGGACCCTGGCCATCAAAGGACGCGCTAATTAGAGCTCACATCCTTCGCATACAAACTCGCTCGTCCAGATTAAATTGTTGCTCACCGTATTTTTATTTATTATTAAATAGTAATATTATTATTTTACTGCACTGGTCATTTCAGTTATAAAAACGAATTGGTTTATTTGCCGTGTTTTTATAAGTCATTTTATTGCGAAACATAGAAATGCTCTTATGCTGTTATAATAAAAGAATAGAAGGAAAAATTGAATTGCATTTATAATATCTAGAGCCTGGCTGTGTAGTTAAGTTCAATTTCTTCCATTATGTATTGCTGGTACTTGATTGGATCTGGATATTATAATTAATTAATTTTAGAGAACTTATTTTTTACCTTTTTTTAAATTTATTTATTGATATTTACAACCGTATCACAATAATAAAACAAGTAAATAGGATAAGTGATACAAAATGACATGAGAATGACAAGTAGAGAAACTAACCACTGGTACTATTGAAATCACAAGTTCAACTAAGAAGGTCACGTGGCCATCTTCTTTTCAGACGTATAATGCAGAGAAGATTACATCCACCACACAATGACATTGCTGAATATGGAGAGGAATGCTCGGAATCCAAACTGTCGATCTGGTGTTATGTGATTTGCATTGAGGATGGGGTACAATCGTTTAAGGATGAGCTTTTCTAGTATTTTACCCATGCAAGGTAAAAGAGAGATACGACGATAAGAGGATGGGTATTCTGGTTTTTTTTTAGGTTTGGGTGCCATTTTTACAATGGATAATTTCCAGAGATCAGGAAAATATGTGGAGTGGAGTACAGCATTATATACTATATATAAGTAAGGAATAGAATGAATTTTCTTGGAAAGTGTTTATGAATATGAATTGTGATGAGGTCGTGCCCAGGAGCTTTGTGGGAAGGTAATCTGTGAATAATGTTGGATATTTCTGTAGGATGGAATGTTTTGGGTGGAAGGAATATTTTGAGGGGAACATCTAACGCTTTTTTTATATATTCAATGTGAGTTGGTTTAATGATATCAGGAAAGATTTTGGAAAGGTATTGACCAAATAATTGTGATTTTTCTCCGTCAGATCTGGTCCAGTTATTTGATAACTTTGATCGATGATTGATAACTGGTCCAGTTATTTGATTTAGTAAGTAGTGGATGATTAAATTCGTTGAACTTAAGGAGTTTTTTGGCGGGCATCTATAATGTTTTGTCGGTGGTTGATTTTTAGTCCAGGTAATCAAAGTTTGAAATGTTAACTTCTTGATTTCTACTTTTAGTTTATTAGTTAATTTTGTATAGATAGTTTTATCTGCTTACACTTATTCAGTGTAATTATTCCGATACATAAGAAGGGTAACACTACAGAATGTAAAAACTATAGGCCGATTAGTCTACTCTCTGTCGTATATAAGATATACACATGCATTCTCGAAAAGAGACTACGGCGAATCGTGGAGAAACAGCTCGAACCGGAGCAAGCTGGATTTAGACCTGGAAGACAGACGCAGGACCATATTTTTGTTCTTAGAAAAGAGCATGGGACCGAGACAAAAACATTTTCCTAGCCTTTCTTGACTTGAAGGCTGCTTTCGACTCTGTTCTACACCAGGAGATATGGAATGCTTCGGTAAATAAAAACGTCCCAGGGGATCTTATCAATGCAATCAAAGCAATTTATAAAAATGCAAAAGGGGTAGTTCGGATCAATGGGAGAGAGACCGATGCATTCCACATGGATAAAGGAGTTAGGCCCCCTACTATTCATAGTTTTTATGGATGAGATCCATAAAATATGTAAGAGGAGAACATCACCAACTCTAATTGGTAGATGGAATATGCGTCCTGTCGTCGTCCAGAGCCTTCTCTACGCTGATGACATCGTTCTTCTGGAGGACTCTAAGGAGAAGCTGCAGCAAGCCCTTGTGGAATGGAAAGAGGAGCTCCAACGTAAGGGAATGGCAATAAATATTGCCAAAAGCAAAGTTCTTGTTATATCTAGGCAGGAACAGGAAGATGTGCGTTTGCAATGCAACGGTGAAGTTCTCGAAGTGGTGGACCACTTTCCCTACTTAGGAACCATCATTAGCAGGTCTGGTAAAGTTGACCAAGAAGTAAGTAATAGAATCAATAAAGCGAATCAGATATATTACCAGAACTGTAATAGCATAGTTGGCCACCGAAATGTAGGGAAGGCGACGAAACTACATATATTTAAAGCAATATACCTCCCAACATTTACATATGGGAGTGAAAGTTGGGTCATGCTTGACAAGCACATCAGCCGGACAACAGGAGCTGAAATGAGGTACCTTCGCAGAATGATTGGTAAAACAAGGAGGGACCGAGTGCGGAATACAAACACAAGGGATCAGCTGCAGGTAACAGAACTGAAGACCTCCATTGAAAAAAGACAGCTCAAATGGTTCGGCCATGTCTGCCGCATGGACGAAGAATGGCTTCCTAGAAAGGTTATGGAAGCCCGCCCGATAGGCAAAAGACCACGTGGACGCCCGAGAAAATCCTCCATGAGGATTATGTCCAAAGAATAGGAGGAAAAAGAGGTAAAACCGTGGCTCAGATGAAGAGGAGTTGTCGGGACCGGGAGGAATGGCTCCATTAGATTGAGGCCCCTCTACGCTGAATGGCACAAAAGAGGTAGCGAAAGAAGAAGAAGAAGTATTATCTGCTGGATATTGAGTTTTATGCCATTTCGATCTTGCTCTGCGTTTTTCTCTTAATAAGATACGAATATGCTGTGGCAAATCAGTCTGTTGATAGTTCATTTCTTGTTTTGTCTTAAGTAAAAATTTTAACTTGTTTGTCCTCCTAACAAAAGTCGTCCCAGTTGACTCGTCCTATAATCAATGTGGGAGGGAAAGGCTTGGGAGCGAAACTTGAGTGCCAGAAAAGCAGGACTAGACTATGATCTGATGAAAGATCTTCCAAGGATTTAATATTGGTTTTTGTGGAGGAAATCTGGGATGTAAAAACTTTGCCAAGGATGTCGGGACGTGTTTTGAGGGATGTAGGCCAATAGGTAGGATTTTTTGGGGCAAGGATAGAGTAGCCCTTTGAGGATGAGAGATAAGATAGAATATTTCGACGGGAATTGAATTTTTGACAACCCCATCGTTGGTGTTTAGCATTGTAGTCTCCTCAAGCAATGAAACGCAGTCCAAAAGATCGGAATAGGGAATCTAAAAGGTTATAAGAGATATAAACTACTGGGAGAACAGTATACAGCTGAAAGTGTGATATGGAAAGGGCATGATGTTATGAATACTGATTTTGATTGAATAGCATCATTTTTCGGGGCAAGGATAGAGTAGCTCTTTGAGGATGAGAGAGAAGATAGAATATTTTGACGGGAATTGAATGTTCGACAACCCCATCGTTAGTGTTTAGCATTGTAGTCTCCTCAAGCAATGAACCGCGTTCCAAAAGATCGGAATAGGGAATCTACACGTAAAAGGTTATAAGAGATATAAACTACTGGGAGAACAGTATACAGCTAAAAGTGTGATATGGAAAGGGCATGATGTTATGAATACTGATGTTGATTGAATAGCATCAGGTGGAGTGGAATGAACGAGGGAATGAGATAGAGTTTTGTGAATGAGAATGCACGATCCGGCATGTGATGTGTTGTCTGGGTGAGGTAGTCCCGTATATAGAAATGTGTACGTTGAGTGAAGTGAGTTTCAGTCAGCAAAGCTATATCTATTTGTTTGTCATGAAGAAATATGTCTAGTTCGTCACGGTGATTGAATAGGCCATTTGCATTCCACAAAAGGATAGTTATGGGCTTTATGCTCATCATGGGAGATTAAGTGGATCTTCGGTAAGAAGTCTTGTGAGTAGGACTATGAGTGATTTTACGGCGTCCTGAAGATCTCTCATCTTAAGATACCTCAGGAAGGAAGATAGGATAAAGTTTATGTCTGTTGGATGGCGGACTGGATATACATCTGGAGGTTGGAGTGGTAATTTATCTGGAAAGGAGGGTTGGCTGGGAGTGGAATCTGTGGAGCTGGATTTACTTTTGATCTATTTTGATTTAGGGAATTTGTTTGAAGGTTCTAACTGGATGGGACCGGATTTGTTGCGGTGGCAATTTGACCCGTAAGTGTAGATGATAGGGGGGAATTTGCTGACGTGGAGGTTCAGCTGTAGAATGGGATGTCTGGAATTGAGGTTGGAATTCCCGGAGCTTGGCTTGGGAGGTTTGAGGTTACCGACTCCGAGGCTGTTGCAGATTAGTTGAAGTGCTGTTGTCCTTTCGTTTCTCTGTGAATGTTGTGTTAGTAGGTTGTTGAAGTTGCAACTAAGTTTTTGGTAATTCAGAGAAGATAGTAAGTTATCTACCTCAGGGGCCTAAGTAGTAGTCTTCTGTAATCTGTCTTTTACTTTAAAAGTTCTCTGGCAATGGAAGTTTTTATAGACCGCACATCCTCTATAGTTGTAGATGTTTTCCGCCTCAGAGGGCATATTTTACAGGTTCGGCATTAGATTTTTGGCAAGTGTCAGTTGGGTGTGGGCTGCACACTTCACGAACCTGTCTTCGTGGGGCAATATCTCTTAGTATGGCCCAAGTGTTGTCATTTAGTGCATTGTACTAATGTTGTTCTTTGTTTGGGCTGTTTGAATTGAACGGTAGAATATAAGACTTGAAAAAATACCTCATTATTCTGTGCTGGTTCCAAATCCACGAAGAATAATGGTAGCGGATATTTCTACGTGGGATGTAATACGCATGAGAAATTTCTCACGTTGTGGCCTTTTTCTTCTAGGTCTTTCTTAATTGCTGGTGTGGGGTGGATGAGTGCAAACCTCTCAACAACACTCTGTGTGATTTCTCCTGTCTCAGTTGATAAGAGTGAAAATCATATTTTGTCATAGTCAGGTGATCTATTAGTTTTTTGTAAATTTCTTTGGTTTGAGGGTTTATTTTGATGTCATTCACTCTGGAAAAACAACTAATGTTTGTCTGGCCAATCAATTCAGTAATTTCTTGGCTGAAGGCATAGAAATTATTTATTCTTGATGTAGATTGGTGGTGGCTTTGGATCAACGAATCACTGATTTATGGTTCCTGTTTAGGAGCTGGATTATTTGAAGTAGAATTGCCGCTAGTACGAGAACTGTACACCCCACCAGTCTACCTATAATAAAATAAAATACAATAAAGAAAGAAAGGCGTTTACACCTGTAATATATAGTACACAGCGTGAACGCAATCATTGCAATACAAAATAGCCAGAAAAAAAAAAATCTTAACTCTGCTATTATCATAATTACAAACTGAGATACAGCTCATAGATGTCTCTGTATCCGTGTGAACGGGAGGATACTCCAGTAACTACCCAACCGACGGTTCACGTGCCGGGATCTTCAATTGTTCGATATGGACCGTCCGTCTCCGATGTGGGGCATTCAAGCTCTCGATGGTAACCACATTGTGTCCCGGCGTTTTGATGTGCCATTTGACGTCTAAAACGCGCATCTCCTCCCGAATTGCTGCGTTGTCGAACTCTCGACCATTATCTGATGCGATCTGTTCTGGAACCCCGTAAAACTGAAACCAGCGTCCTAATGCCGCTAACACCGCATCCGCCGATCGTTCCTGTACTGGATAGGCCATGGCTACCTTACTAAATAGATCCACCATCGTCACCCATTTATACCCTCTTTAGGTAAATGTGTCGATTTGGATATCCATGAGCGGCGCCTCCGCTGTGGCTGTCTCGTCTTGTGTGACCTTCGGCGGATGGCGATCGTATTTCGTGCGGAGACAAACTTCACAAGTCCCAATGATGTCACTCACCGTCTTCTTCATATTTATCCAGAAATATCTCCGCCGCAATGCCATCAGAGTCTCGGAAATCCCCCGGTGATTGGTTTTCACTTGGTGATGAGCTATGGTCACTTCTTTATGTCGCTCCTCGTCTCTGATGGTTCCACCATACGTTTACAGCGAATGAAGCTGCGGTCTAGCCCAATGCGTTCTGATCTCCATACCCTCTGAATTTTGTCCCAGATAGAAGCGTTTCCCACGTAAATGTGGTGCACTTTCCCCTGTTTCGATACATCTTTTAGGACTCTACAAAGCTGGTCATCTCCCACCCCAGGCTGGGACCATACTGTAATGACGCTGCTCGTCCCATATTTTGCAAAATCGATCTTCAGTAGACCGGATGTCCGGGTTTTCCAAATTACTTGACGCCTCTTGTCATTAATAATGTCATCTCGTTCTTCCATACTATCCGGTCTGTCGTCTGTGGAACTATCCTCGGATGGTAGTTCTTGACCTCCAGTTGCCTCACCTCCTTCCCTCTCTGGTGTCCATTTACTCAGGAATTGCCGTACGTCTCGTGATGATTCCCCAACTTCTTCCACCGCGTTCGTTGTAATAGCCCGAGACAGCCAGTCCGCTACAACGTTCTCCTTTCCAGGTTTGTAGACCACGTCCATGTTATATTGAGCCAGGAACTCCTTCCACCTGGCCACTCTCGCCGATGTCTCTTTCAGTCTTCCGATCCATTGGAGTGGCCTATGATCGGTGTGTACTCGGAACTTCCTTCCGAAGATGTACGGCCGGAAATGCTCCACTGCCCATACAATAGCAAGCAAATCTCTTTCCAATGCGCTATATCTCGTCTCCACGTCTGTCAGCCGTCTACTTGCATAAGCTATCGGACGCTCGCCCTCAGCCTCTCCTTGCGATAATACTGCCCCCAATGCATACTCACTCGCATCCGTCGTTAACGCGAAGGGTCTCTGAAAATCCGGAAACGCTAGCAAAGGTTTTTCTTGCAGCATCTCCATGCATTTCCGAATGTTGTTCTCCATGATAGGCGTGACGACTATCCTCGACCCTTTTCTGAGCAGCTTGTTCAGAGGGACGAGATATGCTGCCATGTCCATATGAACATATGAATCGTCTGTAATAGTTGAGGGTTCCCAACAGGCGACGAATACCCTTAACATCATGTGGCACCACCATCTTGCGAATCGCCTCCACTTTAGTTGTGTCAGGTTTGATCCCTTCTCTGGAAATAGTATGGCCTAAGATAGTGATTTGTTCTCGCCCCATAATCTATTTCTCCTGGGACAGCTTGAGGCCAAACTCTCTTATCTTCGCGAAAACCCTGCGCATATGTTCCAGATGGTCCGTCTCCGTCTTACTGAAGATAAAGAGGTCGTCCATGGCTCTCCTAGGCCTCTGAGGAACTCATCCATCAAGCGCTGGAAGGTGATTGGGGCGTTCTTTAGGCCGAACGGCATGCGCGTGAATTCGTAATGTCCCCTCTCGAAGCTAAACGCGGTTTTATGTTGATCGCGCGGGTGCATCTTAATCAGATGGTATCCCGCTTTAAGGTCGAGCGTACTGAACATGGTCACCCCGCTCAGCCTATCGAGAATATCCTCGAACCGCGGAATCGGATATCTCTCGTCAACAGTGTTATCGTTAAGCTTCCGATAGTCTACCACCACTCTGTACCGGCCTTTCCCATCCCCCGGTAAACTCTTCTTCTTAACCGCCCATAGAGGACGATTATACGGCGACGTACTGTTGACGATGATCTCCTGTTCCTTGAGAGAATTGAGTTCTTCACGTATATGGGACCGAAGTGCCTGAGGATAGGTTAGGTTAGGTTTTGTGGTTTTTGGACACTCAACTACAGAGGTCATTCGTGTCCTTTAGGTGATGTTTGTTTTGGCTTATTTTTTAATTTTAAATTTTGCTATATAGGTTATATTTTTTTAGAAAGTCAATTACTTTGTTTACGCTCAAAACATTATTTTGCAACATCCAGTGGAGTCTTCTTTCTATTTTGCAGTTTTCAAAGTAAGCTGAGTAACGCGGGCAATCTACTAGAATGTGAGCGATGGATAGCTGTACTTTGCAGGATGTGCATTTAGGTGGAGCTTCTTTATCTATGAGGTATCCGTGGGTTAATCGGGTGTGACCTATTCTCAATCTTGCTAGGACAACTTCCTCTCTTCTGTTGGTACGGTTAGAACTTTCTCAGGATGAGGTTTCTTTTTTGATGCCTTTTAATTTGTTGCCGTCCTCTACACTTTCCCAGAGCTGGTCCCAGGTCTTCTTTGCTAGGGATTTCAGGCTGTTTCCGAGATCTGATGGAGTGTAGACTCTTATTTCATCTAGATTTGACATGGCTGCTTCCTTTGCTGCTAGATCTGCTGCCTCGTTGCATTTAATTCCAACATGGGATGGTATCCATGCTATTATTACATTCTGGCCCTGACTTTTTATCATTGTTGAATAGCTCTGCGCTTTCTTAAGTATTTAATTGTCTGTATGTATGTTGCTTAGTTCTGATATTGCGGAAAGTGAATCGGTGAACATTAAAAAGTTTTCTTCTTTACACTGCATGATAGAGTGCTGCACTGATAGCATAGCATTCCGCTGTAAAGTTGCTCGATATGGAAGGGAGCTTATGTTTAATTGTCTTTGAGTCTATGGTAAAGGAACATCCTACATTGGAGTGTGTTTTTGAACCGTCTGTATACAAATATTTGCTATTTCTGTATTTGTCTTTTATGCTTAGATATTCTGATATATATGCAAAATCTGGGGTGTTAGATTTTTTAAATTTGGAAAGAGTTAGATCTATTGTAGGTAGTTTGAGGGTCCATGGAGGGTAATAATGTTCATTGACTGAGGTTTGCAAGGATCTGATTTCTTCTATGTGTCTTCCTGCTCTTATTCCGAGTGGGGTGGGTAATCTTCGGACATCGTTAAATCTCCTGCTTCTAGGTTGAAAAACTGGTTTCCATGCTGGATTTTCTTCATTAAATTTTAGTTTAGCGATATATCCGCAGGCCAGTTGATGTCTCCTAACAGCCAGCGGAGCTATACCTGCTTCTACACAAAGACTGCTCACCGGGCTAGTTCTGAAGGCACCAGTAGCCAGACGGATGCCCGCGTGGTGGACTGAATCTAAAGCAGTCAGCAATTTGGGACTGGCTGAAGCATATATAAAACTGCCATAATCCAGTTTCGATCTGACTATCTGAGAGTGTATACTCTCAGCATGCTTTTTCTGTCTGCTCCCCATGAGCTTCCTGCCAGGACTTTGAGCACGTTTAGCCGTTTTCCACATTCTTCCTTCAGCCATTTAATGTGTTCCTTCCAGTCTAGTTTGCAGTTAAGTAATAATCCCAGGAACTTGACTTTGGATTCGAAATTTAAGTTTGCGCCTCTATAAACTAAGTCTGGGGGAGATGTTGGTGTTCTCCGTCTTGAGAAGAGCATGCATTTTGTTTTATCAACTGAGAAATATAATCCAGATTGTCTTGACCATGATTATAAATTTGTTAAACACTTCTGTAAAGATTTCGTGACCTGATTTCGATTGCTGAACGGAAGTAGTAAGGCTAGGTCGTCTACGAATAGATACGATTTTATGGGTTTTGGAATAACACTAGTGATTTTGTTGATGGCAATAGCAAATAAGGCGCAACTTAATACGCTACCCTGAGGTATTCCGTTTGACATTGTTTTAACCGAGGATAAATAATTCCCTATCCTGACTTGGAACGTGCGGTGCCGTAGAAAGTTTCCTATCAGGGTGAGAATGCGACCCTCGAATCCCCATTCCTTCAGCTGATGCAGTACAAGCGTCGGATTTAAATTATCGTAAGCTTTTTCAATGTCGAAAAAAATGCCTATGCATTCTTTTTTTTAACGAAGCATTTCATTATTTCATATTCCATGGTAACATGATGGTCTAAGGTAGAGCGTCCTTTTTTGAACCCACATTGTTCCTTCGATAGTAATTTATTTTCTTCCAAGATCCATATCAGCCGTTTGTACACCATTTTTTCAAGCAGTTTCGACATACAACTTATCAGTGAAATAGGCCTGTAACTTGGTGGAAATAGCTTATTTTTTCCATTTTTGGGGATTGGAATAATTACAGATCTTCTCCAGACGTTCGGAAAGTCCCCCGAGCGCCATATGTGGTTATATAGGGTCAGAAGAGTGTCCAGAACCTGTGTTGGTAAATGTTTTAACATCTCGTTGTGAATGTCATCTATTCCCGGTGCGGAAGGTTTTAGATCCTTTATGGAGGCTCGCAATTCGGTTTTGGTGAAAGGAAGGTTATACTCTTTTTCTGCTTGATTCGCGTTTGTATTTTGTTCGGAGTTATCGAGTGGATGATCTGTTTTCGAGGAGTATAGTTCTGAATAAAATTCCGCAAAACGCTCAGCTAACAATTCCTCCTTTTGTTCTACTTGTCCACCGATTAGGAGTGCTACCTGATTTTCTTTATATATTCCTGTAATACCCTGTATCTTTTTCCAGAATGTGCTTGGGGGAGTATTAGTTGTGATATTATCTAAAAAATTTTCCCAGGATGCTTTCTTTTTACTCTTGATTATTCTTCTGGAGAGTGAACGGCTCTTCTTATATTCTATTAGGTTGTTAGAAGTGGGTTCCTTTTGAAATATTTTCAGGGCTTTTCTTCTTCTTTTAATAACGGCCTTACATTCTTCATCATACCACGGTACATTTTTGCGTGATCTCGTTTTGTTGGAGGTCTTTGGGATTGAAAGGCCTGCTGCTTCCAGAATCGCTGTTGTTATCAAATGGGTTTTCTCGTCGCTGCCGCTAGCTGATAGTAGTTCTGATTCATTTATGTTTAGGTTTTTTTGAAACGCAAACCAGTCAGATTTTGCCATGATCCATCTAGAATGTTTAGATTTGATGGGGTTATCGTTAGGGAGAGAGATTACTATCGGAAAGTGGTCACTAGAGTACTGGTCTTGTGCAACCTGCCAACATAAATGCGGAAAGATGCTTGAAGAGCACCAGGTTATATCGATGGAGGAAAAGGTGTTGTAAGCCGGGCTTAAATAAGTTGACTCTCCCGTATCTAGGACGACTGAGTCGGTGGTATCGATGATTCTCCTAATGTGATTTCCCCGAGTTGTGCAATGAGAGGAGCCCC
The DNA here is from genome assembly GCA_037127475.1 of Arma custos. Lineage (NCBI taxonomy): Eukaryota > Metazoa > Arthropoda > Insecta > Hemiptera > Pentatomidae > Arma > Arma custos. The sequence goes on along the minus strand of CM073760.1, from coordinate 90,267,346 downwards.
AGGAAGTGTGGTGGGCGTTGACGTCGCTTACACAAATGTACGGAGATGGTAAATTTTTGAAAAGATTTAATAAACTATTTTCTGAAAAATTATCTGGAGGTAGGTATATGTTACACAAGTAGACAGGGAATTTGAGGAAGACCTTAACCACTACCGCCTGGAGGGAAGTTTCTACTTGGCCAGCTCGGATACAACATTTTTGTGAACCGCGGTCAGTACACCACCACAAGCTATATTACTGTTTTCAAAATCCCTTCTATAAATATTATATTCCTTGAGATTAAATTTTTTGTGAGGAAGCAACTTACTTTCTTGTAGGCATACGGCTACTGGTTGGTATTTTTTAATGATTAATTTCAACTCTTCATTTTTACCAGTTATACCACTGCAATTCCATTGAATGATATTTGTTGTGAGTGGCATGTTTTGAGTATGAATGTAAATAAATATATTGGAATCAATAATGAAATAAGAATAGGTAACAGGTAGAGATGAAATTAAGTTGTTAAAATGGTTAAGATATGAAAACAAAAATACTAAAGAAAGAAAAAATAAATAAATAAACAGATATAAAAATAAACAAATAATATATGGTCAATACTAATTATTTTATTTTATTTGTTTCCATTTTTTCCTTACTAAGCGCTCGGTTTTGTGACTTATTACGCGATCTGCTTCTTGGTCGTCTGTCTTTTACTAGTGTCCAATCACCTTGCATGTCGTCGAAGTTCCTGCGACATGAGGTGGTTCCGTCACTAGATAAAACTGAGAGTTCCGTCACTAGATCATCCGAAGATAAAACTGGGAGTTCCGCGGGAGATTTAGGGATAGTGGACTCAGCTTCCGTAATTTTGGCCGGTTCCGGAGCCAGGGAAGGAGTCGGTTTGGTGTGTAGGGAAGGAAGGTTATGGTCAGCTGGAGGAGAAGTTGATGTGAAAGGAGTTGGAAGAGGAATGGAGCCAGCTGATGGCCCAGCTGACGTAGGGAGGTGGTGGGGAAGGGAATGGGAGTGGGGGCCCGGTCCGGTTTAATCGTTTCCGAACGGGCAATAGATAAAGAGGTTTTATTGCATTCAGGCACTAACGGCTTCTTAAAGATGTTAACATTGTCATTTATATTATCTGTTTGAACACTAACACTTTTAGTATTTTTAACTATATTAGAAAAGGTCATACGTGTTGACAAGGGATGTAACGGATTCGAATTTATTTTTAGCTGCGAAGTATGTTATCTTTTCGGCCTCCTGAATGCCTTTAATTTCTTTTTCTTTTTGAAACACTGGACATTTTTTGGACAAAGAGTCATGCTGCTCGTTACAATTAACACACTTTAGAGGGCTAACACATTCTGATCCTTCATGCTTATTTTGGCCACAGAGTCTACAAAGCGGCTCTTTTTTGCATACATTTTTAGTATGACCGAATTTCAAACAAATATAACAGCGGGTAGGGTTTGGAATGAACTGTCTCACATTTATGTTATAGAAACCTACTTTAATTTCGTTGGGTATGGTGGGGCTGTTAAAGGTTAACAGGTAGTTATTACTTTTTTGTTGCTCATTATTTTTGTAAAACGTCAATCTTTTAACATCTACTACATTCTGAGTTTTTAGTTCGTCTTTTATTTCGTCAATCGAACAATTGTGAAGGTCTGCACACCATATTATTCCTTTACTGGTGTTCAATTTAGCATGTGGCTCGACAATAACGGGGAGGTTTAATAGGGTTTTAGATTTTATAAGTTTTCCCGTTTGAATTGCTGACATAGTTTCGACTAAAAGAGTCCCATCTCTCAATTTTTTGACTGTTTTAGCTTCACCGATTATAGATTTTAGGCTCTTACTAATAAAAAACGGTGATACTTTTTTGAAGTCTAGAGAATTTCCCTCATCATCCGCTTCATTTCTTTTAATAATTAAGAATTTGACACTATTTTTTAAAGAGTTTCCTTCATTATTAGAAATAACATTTCTATATCTCACTTTTTTCTTTTTTACAGGCGGAGATTCCGCCATTTCGTTAGAAAAAATGAAATAAAATAAAAAATAAAAAACCTTCTATTTAGAGATAAAACAAATACTTTAAGGAAAGAAAAATAATTTAAAACGGAAAAAATAAACTAAATGTGACTTATCGCTTGTAGTTAATCACCAGGAGCACCGAACGTAGATCTTCACTCTTCGAAGTATAAACACAAACTCTGCCTGAGGATATCTCCGTTCCTTAACATATGTGATCCTGTCCTGTTTCAGGGGAACCTCGTGCACCGTCCGGCCCGTGACCCCCAAAACATCCCCCTCGTGAAAAAAAAAAAAAATGTCCCGAAACTCTCTCCGAATGTCCCCCCTCCAGTCATCGATTTTGGTTACAGCCCCGATTTGCGTTTCCCTACCTCTTTCGATCCTTCTACCGCTGTACGAGCGCGTCCCGATCCTAATATCCCAGTTCCCATGATTGATCCTCACTCTCGATCCTACCTGATCCAACAGGTCGCACCCTATAATCATCTGGTACTGCCGAGTCATTCCTCCCACTACATGGACGTTCAAATTTCCCTGTTTCCCTGTCCACCGATTAATCTCAATGTTTATTTCTCCCCCCACTTTACATGGCCCGCCCAGAATAATTAATTGGCATTTACACTCGCGTACCTGGAGTACCCTCTCGTTCCCGTACAGCTTTTCCAACGCCCCTTTTGTCACAATAGTGTTGGAACTCCCCGTATCCACCAAACACTGCACTCCCCCTCTTATCCTAATAATTGGCAACCAGCAAGACTCACCTCTAATGTTATTGCAGGTCTCAGCGCGGTCACCTCTCCGCAGACACCCTCCTCAGATTGCTGCGTGCTTCCTGCTCCTCGCCCCTACTAGTCGCTGTTCCTTCCGCTGTTCTCGTCCACTGCTACCTGGTTCTTCCTCCTCCGTTTCCGATACACCCGATGACTCTGTTGTCACATCCGCTGATTCAACTCTACGGCTCCGACCAGTGTCCCTCCGCAACCTCTGCATGTTCACCTCCATCGGTTCACCCCGGTCTACTTCTCTTCGCTTTATATAGGGGCATTGTCGTGCCATGTGCCCATCGCTGTTGCACTCGAAGCACCTTGTGCGAGGGCATTGGGCCACCAGATGACCCGTCTTGCCGCACTCGTGGCACCTTCTATCTTCCCTTCTTCCACTCCTCTTATCTGTCCCCGGTCGCCTTTCTCTCGCGAACGACCTCTCCTTCCTATACTTCTCGGGTTCTCTTCTTCTTCCAGCTTCTAATCTTGGCCGATTTCGATGTATCTCGGGTCTACGATACGTAACCCTACTCCATCCTGCTTCTACCTATTCGGTGTGTCTGGCTTCCTCTTCTCTTGCGCTTGAGTCAACCATCTCCTGGGCACATTCTAGAAATGATTTGTCTCGCGGTAACCCTTCTTTTCTGCCAGTATCTCTAGCGAGCTGGACCTTCAGGATTCTGGACAGAAAATCCATTCTGGCCTCTACCTGCTCCGTTTCCATCACTTCACGTAGTTTCTCTGTTATTTTATTGTACCGCGCTAGCAGCACTGCTGCGTATTGTCCCTGTGTTTGTCCAGGTTTCCGATACTCCCTGAACATCTGGAGCATGTCTTCCTCGGGAGCTCATCATCCTCCACCAAATGCTTTCTTTAACCTTTCCTTAACTACGTGCCACGGCGTTTCTTCATCGGCCTGGATTAGGTTGAGTATGCTCCTCCTGACACGACATACCAGAGCTGCCCTTAGTCTTATGGCATCCAATTCCTCTATGTCCTTTGTGTCGGTCTGAATGTGAATATAATACATGATTCGGTCTCCTCCTTTCAGGAAATGATTAAGCTACCCGACTTCACCATCAAACCTCTCGAGCTCGCTTATCTCTCTTCTCAGATCCCGCGCGTTGTTCTTCCTAAGCTTCATGCGTTTTAACTCATTCGCTTCTCTTGCAGCTAAGTCCGCACGCGCTAATGACAACGTAGATGGCGGCAACAACGGGAAATTAGGGTTTATATCTAAAACTGATTCCTGTGCTTCTAGCGGAGGTTGTGTTGCGGGTTGTGGTTGAGGTTGTGCGTCCATCGTGAGCACGGCTGGTCTCAGGATATTGTTTCCTTCAGGCATTATTACCTTTCTCGTGATCACAATAAAGGTGCTGAACAGAGATCAAGAGAGAGAGAAAAAAAATTCTTTAACCTGGTTTTCTTTTCAAACACGGACAGTAATAAAAAAAAGATTAAAAGGAACGAAATAACACACACTGTTAGACTTCTGAAACGATACTAATTTATTCTGTCTCATAATCCTGCTTTTATATGTTTTACATTCTTTATATTTACAATTATGGTATTAACAATAATACTGTCCTAGTTACACTTGTAACTTATATATATATATATATATATATATATATATATATATATATATATATATATATAAAATTAAAAATAAGATCTTAACCCTAAATCATGTGTTATTGAGTACAAAATACTCAATATCTCAAAACAATACTAAGTGGATACTTATATTTTAATCGGATAATAAGGTGATTACAAAATAAATACTGAACTGAACTTCAATTATTAGAATAATATCGGGGCGCTCGTTATAAAACTTACTGCAGTACTATTAAATGAAATGTTTTATAATTAGTAAAAGGAGGGTCCCCCGTTTTGATGGACAAACGGTACCTCCCTAGTTAAAGAAATACATGACATAAATAAAACAATATTGTATTTAGGATTGAAGTTTGGCTAATGATAAATGTAACAGAACCGTGGCGGGACTGGCCGTAAATAAGTTTAATTAAATCATTTAGTCGAGCGATCGTGGGGCTGAGACCGTCAAGGATGCTGAGGTGGCGTCTAGACGGTGGCCAGCGTGGGAGAGGGAGATCGCGATGGCTGAGAAGTGAGTCAGTCTGTCCCGTGTGCAAAGAGGTGTAACGTCGCAGTGTGAGAGGTTGGAGACAATTGGTGTTGGTTACTGCGGAACCGATCAGATGGGAGGATCGCTACACGTTATACAAGGTACATGTGAACAATTTAATTTCTGGGGATAGACTCATTGATTACCGTGGAGTATCAGGCTATAATTTTTGTTCTGAGACTTATAATATTCCCTTATTGTTTTTTTTGATTTTCTTGTCCTAGCAAATAAGTGGGGGAACTGGTTGTACCAGTAGTGTAGTAATTACAGAATTTTTAACCATTCTAATATTTTTTAACAGTTTGGTTTTATTATTAATTGATTAAACATTTTTTTTTATATTTGTCAATAATTTGGTTTTATTATTAAATAAAAATAAATATAGTCATTTTATTTATATTGCTTAGTTCTTAGTAAGAGTACGTTCTCCTAATTTTCTTTATTCTTCTTATGTGTTACTATTCTTCCCTTCCTTTCACAACCCCTTCCAAATAAGCCGGGGGTGTTACAGTGGTGTCAGGTGTGGTTGCAAAAATACCACAAACTAAATTCACGTTTTGAAAATGACGGCTGAGAGTCAATTAAGGGCTAAATTGGATGAGGTGTTAAAACTAACCGAGGAGTTTCAAAAGCGGGAGGGGGAACTCAAGCAGCAGATTGTAGAGCTAGAGACAAATCAACCAGATGCTAAACTGGTTGTTAAACCACCTCGCAGAGATCTATCGTTACAGTCACTAGTGAAGCCATGGGGAGGGGAAGCGACTGCGCGGCCAGTGGAGGAGTTTTTACCTGGAGGAGGTAGGGGGGGGGAGGTAGCGGCTTGTGGGGCTTGGGATGACGGAGATAGAGTGAGGATATGTCGGTTAAAACTTCAGGGACAAGCGGCGACGTTCGTAAGGGGCGCTGAAGAGCTTAGGGGTGAGGTTACGTTCCAGCGACTTTCGGAGGTATTGAAGGAGCGGTTTGGCGATCCAAACACCTTCGAATATTACGGCAGAGTGCTGCAGGACATGAGCCAACAGTCTAAGGAGAAGATACAAGAGTTTGCCGACCGATGTATTACGGTGGGTGGAAAGATGGCCAGGCCAACCTTAGCCGGAGACGAGGGAACGTGGTGGGCGAGGGAGGTAGAAAGGAAGGTGTTAGAGGCGTTCACTAGGGGTTTGACTGGGGAGGTAGGTAAGCAAGTATTGTTCGGCCGCCCACAGACCTTAAGGGAAGCCCAGAAAATGGCGTTGGAGCTGGAACAGGCCCTACAGGAGCATCAACGGGGAAAAAACATATATGTAGTAAGAGAACCACAGGTAGAGCCGATGACGGGCGCACAAGAGGTGCAACCACCCGTATGTGTTTGCGCAAACTACCGGCAGCCCGGAAGGAACGAGGGGCGGGTAAACGCTCGGCCACCACTTTCGGAGGTCCAATGTTTTAACTGTGCTAAGAGGGGGCATTTGTCGAGAAATTGCCCTAACAGAGTTGGCCAGACCCCACAGCGAACCAGGAGACGACCAGACTACCCTGGAGCTTGTTTCAGATGTGGAAGAATAGGACACTTCGCTTCCCATTGTACCACCGCCGCTCAAAATGGGAGTGACCCAAAAGCCTAAGGCCGCCCTTTTGCCCCCAAGGGAGGCCCCAGGAGAACAAAAGGGGTAAGCTTGGTTTAATTCCCTGTATATCTGGCCAGGAGAACGACGGGTTAAGTCTTGAGGTTGTGATAGCCGGGCAAAAGAAAATTCTGCTGGTGGATACGGGGGCTCAGATCTCCTTGTTAAGGGAACCGGTCCAAGGTCATAAGGTGAGATGGTCAAACCTGAAGGCCAGGGGAGTAACGGGAAGGGCCCTGCGTATAAGAGGGGAACAGGAGGTTGAATGCCAAATAAAAGGGAGAAAAGTAAGCCATCGGTTTACAGTCGCGGACATTGAAATGGCGTACGACGGGATATTGGGGCTGGACCTTATGAAGAAGGTCGATATAGAAATTCACGCTCGGTCTAACACTGTACTGGTTAGAGGGGTGACGGCTGAGGCAGTCAAGCGTCAGACAGGGAAGAAGTGTCATCGGGGGAAGCCAAGTCCTAGTGAGTCAGAACCGCTTCAGAAGCCACAGCAGGAATACACTGTACGGGCCGTTGCGAGGTCTATAATCCCAAAGTACGCTGAAGCCATAATAGCTGGGGAGCTGGCAATGATGGACGGCAAAGTGGTCATGGTAGAACCTGAAATCCAGCCGCAGAAGGGGTTGAGAACGGGGAGGGGCGTTGGCAGAGTGGAAAAGGGGATGGTGAACGTCCGGGTGGTCAACTTGACCGGAGAACCGATCGTGGTTGACCGCAGACAAACCTTGGGGAGGGCGGTTGAGGCGGACGTCTGGGACGGGGAGGAGACCGTGATAGGAGTAGTGGGACTACACCAGTCTAAGGAGAAAGTGGACCAGCGGAATTGGGACGCTGAGCTTGGTCATTTATCACCGAACGATAGATCGACTATTGAAGAGGTGTTAGAGCGGTATGGGATGTTGTTCGACCCACCAGATGAGAGGGGTTGCACCCTAGGCGTCGAGCACTCCATTGAAACAGGCGGCGCGTCACCAGTAGCAAAACGACCGTATCCAGTACCCTTCCATCAGAGACCTATTGTTAAACAACACATCCAGGAAATGCTGGATAATGGGATCATCCAGCCATCATCGAGTCCCTGGTCGGCCCCCATTGTATTGGTTAGAAAGAAGTCGTACCATGGGGAAACCAAGTTTCGGTTCTGTACTGATTTTCGTGGTCTCAATGCGGTTACAAAAGTGGATGTTTATCCACTGCCATTGATAAATGAAACGTTGGAGCAATTGGGGAGAAGCCGGTACTTTACGACGCTAGACCTGGCAAGCGGTTACCATCAAATATCCGTCGCGGAAAAAGATCGGGAAAAGACGGCGTTCACCACAGAAGGTGGCCACTACGAGTACCGTAGGATGGCTTTCGGGTTGGCTGGGGCTCCTGCAACATTCCAAAAATTGATGGATTGCCTATTAAGTAGGCTGAAAGGGGTAGAATGCTACGTGTACCTGGATGACGTCATTGTTTACAGTGCGACTATTGAGGAGCAAGCACGTAGATTAGGGAATGTATTCAGTAAGTTGCAAGAGGCTAACCTCAAGGTCAACAGGGAGAAGTGCCGCTTTGTGCGGAAGGAAGTTGCCTATCTTGGACATGTGGTAAGTGAGCATGGGGTAAGAACAGATCCCACAAAGATAGAGGCAGTGAGAGCCTACCCTCGGCCAAGGAGCGTGAGAGAAGTAAGGTCCTTCCTGGGGTTAGCAGGGTATTATCGCCGGTTTGTAGCGGGATTCGCGGGAATCGCTCAACCAATGACTGAGCTCACGAAAAAGAATGCCACTTTTAGATGGACGTCAGAGGCAGAGGATGCTTTCAATGAGCTAAAAAAGCATTTGGTGTCTGACCGGGTTCTAGTTTATCCCGATTTCCATGACCCGTTCATCTTAGCAACCGACGCCTCCTCGATGGCATTAGGAGCAGTGTTGTCTCAGGTGCGCGATGGGGAAGAAAGACCCATATGCTACGCCAGCCGGCAATTACGAGGCCCAGAAAAAAATTACTCGGCCACCGAATTGGAACTGCTAGCGGTCATCTGGGCAACCCGCCAGTTTAGGTGCTACTTACTTGGGAGGGAATTCAAGCTTGTTACTGATCATTCGGCTTTAAGATGGATGCTAAGCTTAAAGGAGCCTTCTTCTCGGTTAATGAGGTGGACACTAAGGCTCCAGGAGTTCAATTATGAAGTAGAGCACAAGGCGGGGAGGAGGCATACGAATGCTGATGCCTTGAGCAGGGCGGTGCGGGGAGTACAAGTGAAGACACCGGGGTTTAATGAGAGCGAGCTACAGATAGCCCAGCGGGATGATTCGTGGTGCCAAGATCTAGCACAACAATCAGGATCAGGAGGAAAGGATGCACGGGGCGTATTGTATTGGAAAAACGGTAGTGACAGCATGGGGGACTGGAAGTTGGCAGTACCAACAGTTTTAAGAGGGGCCATTTTACAGCAGTGCCATGAAGCCAAATAGGCTGGACACCCGGGTATAGAACGTACGACGTCGGTAGTACAGCAGGGGTATTACTGGCCCACACTGGGTCCAGACGTAAGGGAATACGTCGCGAGGTGTGATAGCTGTCAGAGAAGGAAATCCCCACCAGGTTTGAAGGCCCCTTTGGAAGCCCCTTTCTTCCCGACCAGACCGTTTGAGCAAATTTCAATGGACATCGTCGGTACGCTTCCCAGGAGCGGGCGAGGTTATAAGTACCTGCTCACCATGATCGACAATTTCACGAGGTACGCCGAAGCAATACCCTTGAAGGAAATCACAGCGGACGAGACGGCAAGGGCCTTAGTAGAGGCAATAGTAACCCGGCACGGAGCCCCCGATCGATTGCTGACTGACCAGGGGAGAAATTTCGTTTCCTCCCTATTGAAAAATACATGTCGGCTGCTGGGGACACAGAAAATTCAGACAACCCCCTACCATCCAGAGGGCAATGGAATGGTGGAAAGATTACACCGAACTCTGGCTGAGTCGGTGGCTCATTATGTACGACGGGACGGTCGTGACTGGGATCAATGGGTACCCTATGCCCTGATGGCTTATAGGGCCATCCCGCACTCGTCCACGGGATACTCGCCAAACTACCTTCTGTATGGACGAGAAGTGCAGATGCCTGTGGGCTTCAATATCATGCCACTGGACGGTGAAACGCCAGCAGAAGAGTTCGTGGAACGGCTGCAGGAGAGATTAAGTCAGGCTTATGAGGAGGCATCGAAGAGGATGGAATTGGCATGGACCCGTCGGACGAGGCAATGGAACAAGGGGCGAAAACACAGAGAACTCGAAGTGGGGGAGTGTGTGTTCCTGCATGTCCCCATTACAAAGCTGGGACATTGCAAGAAATTTCATCGTCCTTGGACGGGACCGTATGAGGTAATCAGGAAGATCTCCCCAGTCACGTATGAGTTACAGTTGGGATCGGGCCGAAAAGTAGTGGTACACATCAATCGGTTGAAACCAGCTATAGGTGATAGGCCTACTGAGTTAGGAAGGGAGGAGGAGGAGAGTGGAGACGAGAGTGACTGGGAGGAACATGAACATCGGGACGAAAATGAGAGTGAGGAGGAATGTCCCCCACACTGGAACGAGGACAGCGAGGATGAAATGGAAGAAGTCAAGGACGACAACCAAGAGGAGAGTCAAGCCGACGGAGCTTACTCAACTGTCCGCAGGGAGTCCCCGGTAACGGAGCGAAGGACGCCAGAAAAATTGTCAACCCCCCGGGGCATAGTCGATCACGTTACTCCTCATTGGATGAGGAATGACCCGAGTTCACCAGAGGACACCCAAGAAACAACCTGGGCCCGCACAGAAGATGACCCAGGTACACCTGAGGACCCACGTGACACCTCGTGGGCCCCGGAGGAGGATGATTCCCTTGCCACCCCCCGATCCCCCATACTGCTGAGGCCAAGAAAGTAATCTAATGTTAAACGACAGTGTTCACAGGATGGCTGGTGCTGCAGTTGGCCCTGGGACACAGCGGTGTGAGGTTTTTGGATGAAAGGGACGTAGTAGTGAGCAGTGAGCGATGGCGGGTAATAGTGGAAGTGAACGTGACTCGCTTGTGTGGTGAAGCACTACGGATGAGGGAAGTAATAGAGGAAATAGAAGCTAAGTACCGACGGACACTGAACCATATCCCTGAACTTAGGGGGTACTGGGACGAGGTGGAGAGGACCAAGGAGATGGTCGCAGAAGTGGATGAAGCTGTTTTGTCCATCAGGAATCTGCTACCGGTTCAACGAGGGAGTAGAGGGCTGCTAAACATTGGAGGGAAGGTGATTAAAGCGGTGTTTGGTAATCCGGATGCTGACGACTTAGAAGGGATAAGGGACGATCTGGGGAAGCTAACAATGCAACAAGGGCGATTGGTCCACTTGGCCACGGAGCACCTCACAGTCACACGGAATTTGGGACAACGAACCGAGGAAAATACGAGGAACCTAGTACGCTTCGCAGGAATGTTGAAGAAGGAAATGGAAGCTACCCACCGGCGGATGTTAACCCTAGAGACACAAGTAGACCGGCTTTCCCTTTATACTAACCTATCCTTAACCTTGATATCCAACCTCCGAAATATGGAGGTGACGGCTCTGAAAGCCAGTGGTGATTTGAGGGAATTGTATTTGGGATTAGAGAGGGTATCATGGGGGGCAGTGAGTCAGGCCCTTCTGTCTCCCCACTCCTTGAGTGAGATTCTCCAAACGGTGGTCAATGTACTGCCCTCAGGAATTGGTTTGTTCACAGGTACTCGTCCCGAGGATGCCCACCATTATTACCAGGCCGCTGCAGTCCATGGAGTGGCCACATCCACTTCGGTGCATGTTGTTATAGATCTCCCTTTGATTAGGCCAGGTCAAGCCTTCAAGCTCTATAGGGTACAACCTATGCCGATACGGAGTGTGGATGTGCCGCACAAGGTGGTATTAGAGACGTCTGTGGACAGTTTTCTTGTGTCAGTGGATAGACAATATTATGCACTTCTGCAGAAAGGGGACCTGTCACGGTGCCGGACATCCCAGCCGTGGGTGTGCCCCGCGCTGTTTCCGTTGATGGTGCGGAGACGAGTGACCTGCTTAAGCACTCTCTTCTTTGGGGATGAGCAGAGTGGTCAACCGCTGTGTAAATGGAGGGCACTACGTGACCCGCAACTGGATACTTGGATTTGGGACGAGGCAAGAGAGAAATGGCTCTTTAGTATCAACGAGCCAACCAAGGCAACGATAAATTGCAGAAATCAGCAACCCAGAGAGATTATTTTGGACGGTGATGGAGAATGGGAGGCAACAGAGTCTTGTACACTGAAAACAGCAGATTACTGGCTGCTCCCCCGCTCCAGAGGGACGACGTACACGACGTTGGAGAAGGAAATACAGATCGTGGACCCTATATCTCTACACATAGGGTCAGAAAAACGACAATTAGGAGGGAAGACCTACCAGAGGCTTGGAAGTCCTTGGAACATGGGGCCTACGCAAGTGGCTGGGAAACAGACAGTCCAAGGCTACTCAACGAATACAAGATGCCAGAGCTCTGGAAGAATTCACAACCAGGACCATACATCGACCCGGTGGGCGCACAGAAGCCAGCACCAACTGACAGGAGTGTATATAGTGGCAGTGTATACAGTGTAGTGTAGGATTAAGGTTCAGCCACCATTGGTACTCCACGGCGTATTGTATGAGTGGACCCCGTGGTTCCACTCTTTTGTAAAGGGGAGGGTGATGTAACAGAACCGTGGCGGGACTGGCCGTAAATAAGTTTAATTAAATCATTTAGTCGAGCGATCGTGGGGCTGAGACCGTCAAGGATGCTGAGGTGGCGTCTAGACGGTGGCCAGCGTGGGAGAGGGAGATCGCGATGGCTGAGAAGTGAGTCAGTCTGTCCCGTGTGCAAAGAGGTGTAACGTCGCAGTGTGAGAGGTTGGAGACAATTGGTGTTGGTTACTGCGGAACCGATCAGATGGGAGGATCGCTACACGTTATACAAGGTACATGTGAACAATTTAATTTCTGGGGATAGACTCATTGATTACCGTTGAGTATCAGGCTATAATTTTTGTTCTGAGACTTATAATATTCCCTTATTGTTTTTTTTGATTTTCTTGTCCTAGCAAATAAGTGGGGGAACTGGTTGTACCAGTAGTGTAGTAATTACAGAATTTTTAACCATTCTAATATTTTTCAACAGTTTGGTTTTATTATTAATTGATTAAACATTTTTTTTTATATTTGTCAATAATTTGGTTTTATTATTAAATAAAAATAAATATAGTCATTTTATTTATATTGCTTAGTTCTTAGTAAGAGTACGTTCTCCTAATTTTCTTTATTCTTCTTATGTGTTACTATTCTTCCCTTCCTTTCACAACCCCATTCCCTTCCAAATAAGCCGGGGGTGTTACAATAAATTATATTATTTACTATTTTAGGAAAATTTATAGATCTAATTACTTATGCTTTTACGGAACAAAATATTATTGGATGGCTAACCTTGAATATGGGCTCCAATGCCATTAAGATTATCTGTCAGAGTATAAACGTGTATTTTGTAATATTATAAAAAGAGAAGAAATTAATGGATGTTGAGGGTTCTGTGGGCAGCATAAAGCAGTTATTAATGGCTTTTCGATACATCAAACGCAATTTAATGTGCAAGTCGCTTAAGCGGTGGACATACTTCCCAATTAATTTTAACATCAAATAATATTGCAACGAAGCCTAAATAAATACTTCATAATTGTAATTCTGAGAACTAAAAATACACAAAATTTAAATTTATCAAGGGAGAAAGGTAGCTCTGTAGTAGAGCGCTGATTATTGATACTATTGCAATATTGAAAATTGTATTTAAATTTATGTATTGTTTTTATACACCTATTATTACATATGTATTTTACACATTGATATATGCAAGGTGTTGTTGTAAGACCAGGTAGTGGAGTAACTCGCAGTGGATAGATTGCTAGTGGCTGTGGCCAAAGACCCGGATTGAAATTATGCTTGGCAATAAGTTATTTAATCTTTGAAAACACGGGGATGGATCCTGTGGGGTATAGATACCCTCCCACGGCTCACCCACACTCTGTAAAGAGGATTTCATAAATTATGGAAAATGTGTGTGATTTAGGACAAATCACCTCCCAATACAACCGTTGTTCCCGAAAAAATACAGTCTCTACCACATACTGAACCCAAGACCCTTCATGGATTGTTCTGGTACAGGTTTTTTTAAAATGTTTTTACTTCAGTAAATTCCATGTTCATGGCTTATGATGAATGAACGTTGTATGAAGCCCACAGTGTACCCTGATTTTAATAAAATACAGTGGCACAAAGTTTATCTGCTTATTATATCTTTGAAGTAGATTTTTTTTATCTTTTACCCTTTACAAGTTAAAATAAAAATCCAAAAATAATAAAACAGCCAGTTTGTTTAAGTAAAATATATACAAACGCATGTAAACTTTCAATATCAAGTTGGTTGATATGTCTATTTTTTAGAGAACTTTACTTAGTGATATGCAAAAAAGTACCTTTTTGCTTACAAAAGCATCGAATAGCGATAAATTAATGATAAAGATTTCTTTAATTCACCAATAGAGCTGTTATTTATTTATTGAAAAATTATTTAATAAAGATTTCCTTGTATATGCTCCAGGAAATGAAATTGACAAAGTAAATCAGGGAAAGTATGTTTAGTTAAAGACATAACGGGATTGGGCAAACAAAGACGGCAAACACAAGGCTCTCCTCAAAATAGAAGCCGTGTTTAATCAGTGTTAGTCAAATAGTCCACTTATTGCTAGCCCCAGGGGGCGAAACACATTATTTAAGAAATAAGGTTCCTCAAACAGAATGATTAACTACAGCACTACACAAAAGGGTTTAGTTTAAAGGGGGTATGAAATTTTAATAAATTTAATAATTTATAATATCGATTCCACTGGACTATATTATATAATATTTATTTTATTTTAAATATGGGTTTTTGGACAATTGGGAAAAACCACAATGCAAAGCCTTATGTTTCAAAAAATACACCTACTTACCAGTCGACGTTTCGCCTATTCAGGCATTATCAAGACACTAAAATCAAAAAGGGGTTATGTGAATCGCATCTCGAAGAAAAAGGTGCAATACATCCCAACGATCAACAGCCCAAACAGGCTCCAAACATGAGACAGCACCCCACCACCAAGACGTTCAACATACAACCTCTTCTTGTTGTATGTTGCGTTTCAGTCTAGTATGAGGGTTCCAAGTTAAACGTTTATCAATGTGCAGTCCTGAGTACAAAATCTGTCCATCAGGAATCAGTGGGGTGTTATTAAACGATACAGGAAGAGGGGAAATCATTGATCATTGATTGATTGATTGGCTCACGACAGAGGTGGTGTGATAGGATTTGTGAGCATTTATTTTAATCCCCCCAGTTTTGACTCCATTGTTCAAGGTAAATGACATGGTATTGAAGAGTATGGAATTCAAATAATTGCATAAATGTTGACTGATTATACACATGCATCATTAGAATGTTGAAATTATGTTACAAAAGTGGAATGGAATGTATTCATTTGCATTTGATGAATGTTTTGAGGATGAAAATCCCTGAATTAGCTGAAAAATTTCCTTGTTATCACATTACTTTATACTATCTAAGGGATAGCAAAGGAAAGATTAATGTGTATATATATATATATATATATATATATATATATATATATATATATATATATATATATATATATATATATATATAAATTGGACGAATAGGTTCGTGCGTTGGATAGCAAAGGAAAGATTAATGTGAATATATATATATATATATATATATATATATATATATATATATATATATATATATATATATATATAAATTGGACGAATAGGTTCGTGCGTTGTGCGTAGCATACAATTTAAATATAGTTTTCCAGATAGTGTAATGGAGTTTCAACTGAGTATAAAGTACATTATTAGGTATTCACATGAAAAATATACGGACTTGTACATGAAAAATAATGTTTCAGCACGTTGGCAAAAGTTTGAGATGTAACAAAAGTTCCCCTCTTTGTTTTCGTTAGGATGTGAGGAATGGCTTTGTTTGGCTTGTTCTCTGGGAGTAGTTCTTGGGAGGGTACTGCCGCCATGAGTCACGTTGCTAGGCGTGGAGCCAAATGGTGACTGAAATCTGGGCGAAGCAGGATGAAGAATAACTAATATTCCGCTATCAGTAAAAATTGCCATGCAATTAAGTTATAAAATGCTTATAACTCTGGGCAAAGCTGATTTTTATGCTTCTAATTTTTTTAAGATTTATACAATATTAGAAATCAAGAGGTGAGATAAATACTATCATATTTGAATTATTAATAACGAACAAAAATAAAGAAAACAAAAAAATATTATATCAATTATACTGTTAAGACGGTTCAGTCAAAACCCGAAAAACGGGGAATTAAGTGTAGTTGCATATAAAGGCTGTAAGGAAAAACGAGGTAATTCACTTTTTCTTAAATGCCTAGTACACCAAATTTACTTGGTGGAATTGGTGTAACCGTTTTATTTATAATTATTTGTGGTAGGCTGGTCCTGTCATTTGACAATGAAGAGGATGTTTGAGGCGTTCAATGCCCAAATAGGAGAATCTTATTCTTCTGAAGGTAAGAATGAACAAAAGTGTGCAAAAATAAATAGGGATGCAACTAATTTTGTTGTATTTACTTTGCCTAGCATTTTAATATTCTTTTTATTATGAAAAGCATAACTATTTATTAGAAATTATATTCCATTAAATATTCTTCTAGTTATAAAATATATTATACAACTCAGTCCTCCGCCGCGTCTGTCTGTCTCTTAGCGGTAAACTCAATAACTACTGCACGGATTTTCACCAATGGATAGAGCGATTCAACAGAAAGGTTTCGGAATATAATTTGTCAAGGTTTGTTTCAATTGGCTTGAATATAACGATATTTGTTGGAAGTGTAGGAAAAAAGTATTAGCCTCCAGGGAGTTTTCATCGATAACCTTGCCTAATCCCTTTGTCATATAAGGAAACAATGCATGGCGGTATTTTCCTCTTTTATTGATCAACAAAAAAATCGAAGCTAGCAGATATCTATCTTATAAGGATAGTTTACTATATATATTTTATCTTCTAGCGAATTGATAACGTACAATGCGGTATTTTAAAGGTGTTTAGACGAGTGCAGTGTTAATCTTTATCAACTTATATACTATAGTTACCTTAAACATTTCATGGGCCTTATAAGAATATTTTATACCATATAATTTAAATACGTATCTTATCGGTTATCAAAAAATGATAATGCGCTTTAAAATAAATTCGTATATAAAGAGATATTTTGTTTGTTTTTATGTTTATAATATCTACATAATAATAAACATTATACAGAAAAAAACATGTAGGCATAATATGCCTTACTAACCGTGCGAATCCGGGGCGTTAGATAATGATTAAAAAATTAGTCCAATCTGTTAATAGCTCATATAATATTAAATAGTTATAGTGGTCAGTTACTCATTTCACCCAGCCGCCTCTCCTATTAGCCCTGAAGATGACCTAGAAAGAAGGTCGAAACGTCGGAAAGAATATAAATTAGTCTTGGTTTATTTGGTGTTTTCTTGACTGCAACCCCCCCCCCCCACCACTATCTCCATTCTCCATTAAACAGTTATATTTGAAAAAATGAAAAATGATTTTACAAAGTATTCCTGGGTATAACTAAAGACATTTTAGGAATACTAGATAAATACATAAAACAGCTGAATTTTGAATTAAAACACTGTTACATTCTCAAAGAGTTTAATCAATTTTTGAAAGTAAATTCAATAGTGGTGACTTAAAAAAATTAGAAATCATTGCATGAATAAATATTCAGCTATATGTTTTTTTTGGAATATCAAACAATTAATATACTAATGGGATCAAAAAATAAGGTGAATTTGTTTATAAAATGTAAATTTTTAATTTATTCTTCCAAATCAATTTCACTCCCTTCAAAGTAATCACCGTCCGATAAAACGCACTTTTTCCAGTCCTCGAAACATTTTTTTTTTTTACTCCTACCTGCCATTTCTGTAATACGGGGTTCGGCAGTGGCGGGTTAATGCGTTGGGTTTACACAAGCCCGCCACAGCCAATTATCAACACTCATTATTGAAATTCTTATTATACATCAAATTGGGGATACCTTTTAATTTTTGGGTACAATAAAATAAAATTATTCTGTGGTGATGACAGATGTGCACCTTACTAATAGAGCAGCACCTTTTAAGCCTCTTGGCTGGTCTGCATCCATCCGGGCGCCGTCCAGCTCTCCTGTTCCGCCGCATCCATCCGGTCAGCATCCCGCCAATCCGCGTTCGTCCGGTCTCCGTCCTATGCATCTCTCTCCTCCCGGTGGGGCTCATCCTCTGGTGGCTGGTTTGTTGGCTCGCCGGGTGGTCACATCCTGCTAATGGTGAAGTGTGCAGGACCAACCACCTCCTTCCACCCGTAGACAAATTTACAGTAATAGGGATAAATGTCCTCCTCCATAAGACGGGGTAAGTCTTCTTCGGCTAGGGCGAAGATCCCGGTTTTCCTCGACATCCTGGCACGGTGTCCTACCATCGCGGTGCAGGTGAGCACCACGTGCTCTGCCGTCTCAGGCCTGTGGCAGGACACTCGGGGTCGATTTCTCTCCTATGCTCACTGAGTTTTCCCCTAACACGCCGTGTCCTGTCAGGACCTATGAGACCCAGTAGTCCGGGAGGACACAAGTGGCTGCTAATCTCGTCTGGACGGTGGGAAAGAACTTCCTCAAGGTCGAGCGGTGCTGGCTGTCCATCCACCGTCTGTTCCACTCCTCTATGGAGTCCTCCCTAACTATCTTCTTCCACCTGTTCGGGGTCTCGCTGATCCTCTGTCGGAGTCCCTCCGGGAGCGCCCCTAGCCCCTGCCTCTTCACCTCGTATTTCAGAGTGTCCTTCTTCAAGACGAGGTCCAGGGGCATCGCTCTCGTCAACACCTGCACCGCCTCATGCGACACCGTCCAATAGGCCTTCGAGACTCTCAGCTGAGCCAGTCTCTGAATGGTCACCAGTCTCCTCTTCTGCTCCTGCGTGATGTTACGGCTCCACGTCGGGGATGCATACCTCAGGATGCCCAATACCACGCCTTTATAAATGGTCCTAGTTGCCGGGTACCTGAGGCCCCAGAATGCACCCCCTATTCTTCCGAGTCCGAAAAGCAATTAAATTTCAGTAGCAATTGTATTGGTTTAATAAGTTATACTTTGCTTTGTATCATGTTTGGATCTTGATGTTTTATGATAATTATAAAATATATGAAAATCCAAAAAGCTACAAGTTTTAAAAATTTTCTTAAAATTAATAAAACAATTTCAATACTATAATTATAGGAAAACCCATATTTTTAATATTGTAGCTCACTTAAAACTTTAAACTAGCTCTACTGAAAAATTAGGTTTTTAGGCATTCTAAATATCGCTCCTTCAATAGATCCATGCCGAAACACACACACACACACATATATATATATATATATATATATATATATATATATATATATATATATATATATATATATATATCCTAAAAGGATTTTGATTTTTTTTTTCAAATTATTGTTTATTTATTTTAGTTCTTTTCTGATAGAATAATCCAAATCATTCGAAAATAATCAACATCAGATTCAAAATGCTTTTAAAAAACATTGAAATGATATATATATATATATATATATATATATATATATATATATATATATATATATATCAATCAATATATATAAATATCATTATATATATATATATATATATATATATATATATATATATATATAATGATATTTTTATTGTTTTTATGTCTTTGTATAATTAATTTAAGTCAGAATTGTTTCTCTGAAAAAAACAAAGATTTATTTACAATATATTAATACTTACATGCTTTAAATTATTACATTAACTTTCACCTAAACATCCCCTCACCTGAAAAAACAGAGAAACAGCAGTCAATGTCTTTAATTCGTGTTTCTTTCAGTTCAAATTAAATTTATCTTGATACACTGTAACGGTAACAAAACTATTCCCTCTCATCTTTTATTTACAACAGCTGTTGGGTCACGAAGGTTTTGACGCTCTCGCAGCAAATACAAAATTAAGAAAACTTCCGTATATTAAAGAGACAGTTATCTTTACATATATATACTTAGTAAGATGTTATAATGGGCAAGAAAGAAAAAAAACCCTGTATCATAGTCGCGTAGTCTTTCATTGCTGTTTCGCGTCAAATAAATAAATATATATGAATAAATAATGAAGATATATGAATTATGAAGGTAAATTTAAAACTACTCGAATCAAGAAAACCTGAATATCCTTAAAAAAAATCGGATGAGGTGTAGATACTTGTAATATCAATCGATGACAATGCTGCTTCCTTAGCAGCCCGATCTGCTACTTCGTTACCTTTAATTCTTTTTAAAATATGAAGTAAAACTAGCTTGGGCCCAGCTTTGGGAAAATACTGGGGAACTAAATAAGCTTAAATCTGTAAAAAATGAATTAAAAATATGGAAAAGTTCCAACCGCAGTAACAGAAGGGAAGAGGTGGTTGCAACAAGACTCAGAATAGGCCACACCCGACTTACCCATGGTTACCTTATAACAAAGGAAGGTCCACCGAAGTGCACAACGTGTAATAACACACAATTAACAATTAAACACATTCTGGAGTACTGCCTCCTCTGGGATAGTTATTTTCAGGAAGCTCAATTACAAAGATACCTCCCAAATATTCTTGGTGATAATAACAAAAATTTAGACACAGTCATCAAATTTCTAAAAAAATATAATATTTTCAACAAAATTTAAAAAAATGGTCAAGAATATAAAGAATAAAGAAATAATACAGATTGAAGTACGGACACTGAAGACTGAAGACCCTTGATGTTGAGGGTCCATAAGCAGTTCTACCTAACCTGACCTTAAAAAAAATCCACTGTTGCACGGGATTTGAACGAGATAGTTTGCATATTACGGCTCAAGGTTGTGAGCTGCAACTACGCTACAAACAGATGCTAAACCTCCCTCATTACATTCATGATTATTCTAGAATGCTAATTCCGTATCAAAATTAGCAATTCAGACGTCGGGGATTAGATTGTTAAATGTATGCATGTACTCGCACATTTTTTAATATCGAGAAATCCTTGGATATACTTTTAAATTTAGTTTAGTTAAATCATCTCTAAAAGACATGGTCTTTTATATACATGTTTCCATTTGAATATTTAAAAATAAAAATTATGAATCATTCTCAAGAAC
Organism: Arma custos; assembly: GCA_037127475.1. Taxonomy (NCBI): domain Eukaryota; kingdom Metazoa; phylum Arthropoda; class Insecta; order Hemiptera; family Pentatomidae; genus Arma; species Arma custos. Next base: position 90,246,439 of record CM073760.1, on the reverse strand, counting down.
CACGAGGAATCTTAGGGTCCGCGATGAATAGTTGAGTAATTTTGATGATAAGGGTAATAGGATAAAGCGAGTAAAATATTTGTGAATATTCCACAAACTGTCAAGATATTAGATTACAGTAAAGGAATCTGACCAAATATTTTCGAAACTTCAGGGGTCGATACAGCTCCCAATAACAAGCTACTACGGCCTTTGTTGTTTCAAGGACTATAATTAGTTCCTTTTATTTAACAATAATTATTGATTAATATATATGTTTCCAAATTTTTTACACAATTTCGTTAGCCACAACACTATGAAAATGAATCATATTAAGACATATTTTGCCATGTAATGAAGGTATTAAGTCAATATCATATTTACTATTGAGTTTCCGACTCACCTTTGTTATTTTAGTATTCTATTATATCTTGCATTAATTTAAAAAAATAACAACACGAAAAGTTAAAAACAGTACCAACATAGAAAGCGAAGAACCTATTTGCATTGAGTATATATTTTTCTGTCTTGCATTGATAAAAAATGAGTCTTAATGCTTATCTATGTAACTCTGTACATGAATTATGTTTTGTTTCATCTTATTTTTCATGACTGTATTCATTTACTGCTTACAATAAGCTATAGTTTATAATATTCATTATAGATAAGTCTTAATAAAATTAAAAAAAAAAAAACTATAAATATTATCCACCATACTTAATAAACCTCAGTGTGTACAGCTTTTGAGTTGCTATGACGAATATTCCGCGTCCTTAAATTAATTGATCTGTTCAGATTGGTGGATTAACGTATGGAATACATTTTATACTAAGGGGGTACCCTTATTTGGAGTAAAACCTTGCGATTGAGTGAAATATTGAGCAAATCACCTCGGGCAGCAATGACAGAGGTTTTTTCAGACTTTTTGATATTTTTTAACGATATTTTATTCTGAAACAATATATTTTAGAAATTATTTTTTTGTATAATAATTTAAATTTTATCTTTTTTTATGGATTTATATCAACATATTTTATCAAAGGTAAATTTTACTAGAATTTCCAATGTAGGCCTCCCCCTGGGAGCGAACAATATTGACAGAACCAGCACTTAACTAATGAAATCAACTTTCGGGACCCCCGCACTTAGGAGAGACCCAATGGCAGTGGTCCATACGATGAAAGGCTCTGAGTTATAAATTGAAACCCACAGTAAGAAGGCTTCGGGCTATAGAAAGCCACAATTTTTTTTTAAATCAGTGACGATGCAAGAAGGCGGTGGTTTCCAGGGTTTCCAAGGAAGAGGAATAAGAACAGGGATGTTCTCAAGAAACTAATTTTCCACAATACCTTTTGGCTAAAGATGGAGCTAAAACGTGAGAAAGAGTATTTTAATTTTTTTCAGTGATAAAAATTGTTTTTATTTTATGTTATATTATGTTTTTTGTGATGCTAATTACTTTCGCTTGTCTAGAGTATTTACGGGTATAAATGGACAGATTTTAATTATCTATATTCACTGATAAGATCTGGAATAAATTATTTAAGTTAAATCGAAAATCTTACCTTGAGTGGATTAATTACTTTTATTAACTATAAATAAACCTTTAATCATTTATCTAAATTTAAATATGGATCAACATCAGGAAATCAATAGATAAGGCAAAATACATTTTACTAACATTGATTTATTACTAACCCCAATTAAAAACAATAAAATAAACAAATTGATTTCAATTTAAAAATAATATAATGAACAAATAAAAGAAATTGATCTGCAAATTCACATGTATCAAATATTGAATATATTTACCAATTTGTTACTATTAAATCTCCATATAATTAAAATATAACCAACTAACATATTATATCTATATAGTGCTTTTAAATTTATTTTATTTAACTTTAATGAGCTCTAAACAAATAATGCATTTATCTACGTTATTCTGCAGAATATTGAAATCTAGTACTTGCATTTAATAGAAGAGATGATCCTATATGAAGGTCTGAGATAGAGAGCGATGGTTATTCTTGTTCTTATGTTTGAAATGGAGTGACTTGATCCTTTATCTGGAAGGGATAGGTGAAAATGCCGACCTCTAGTGGTAATATACCTAAACTCTTCAATGACGCAAGATTTCGACATTGAATTCTCCTTATTTTCTAGGAAAGATTATATCCTCCGGTATTTGTATCCAGGTTTATTTAGTCATGACTGTATTCTTTTTAGAAAAGTGATTCATTTATTAGACGATAGTTGCGTCTAATATATACAGATATATATATATATATATATATATATATATATATATATATATATATATATATATATATATATATATATATATGTATATATGTGTATATATATATATGTATATATATGTATATATATATATACACACAGAAAAATAATTACAATACTTTTAATATTATATATAACAGTGGCCCAAGTACAGACCCTTTGGTACTCTACAGGTGGTGTTAGAAGTCGAGTACGAGTAACTTTCCCCGACTCGCACAAAGTTCATAAAGTTTTATTGTGAAGCTTTTTTGGAGTGCTTTGTACAGTCTATAGTTTGCTAAAGTTATTTTCCTAGTTGTAAGTCATTTTCATAGGGCAAGTTTTGATTAGTAAACCTATATAGTAAGTATAGTTTCGAATAGCTCATTGCTTTTCAAATGCATTTTTTTATAGTTTTCAGAGTTTCTTGAGAAGCTGTGATGATAAAAGGAAAATTCATAAATAATATAAAGATAAAATCCTGTTTATTTTTTAAATATATTTTGGATAAATCGGATCTCTTTTTTGGATAAATTTTTAGCATATCTGCCGTTTTGAACGTATTGTTCAAGTCGTACATATTACAGACACGGTAAAAAGGGAGATATGTTTATTAAATGGAGTTACCGGTCAATGGCATTAAACCAATTGTTTAATAAAATCGTTTATCTTCAAAATAAAATGATTTAAAAATAATCACCATCAAAAGTTTTGCAACAAGGAAGTTTCAAAATCATCCTGTTTTCAGCTTTGTAAACTTCCTTGTCCTGGTCTCTTATTTTACTTGTATACATAATAGCTCTAAAATTAGGAAAGAAGAAAGAAGGTAGGAGGTAGGGTAGTAGACAGTAAGAATGTAGTTGATATGTTAAAGTATGTAAGAACATAGTCTCTAAGTTAGATGTAGTCCATAGCCCATAAGTTCTAATGTTTATCAATAGTCAATATGTCTACAAGTTAGTTCATAAGAATGCCTTTTTTATATATCTTGAATATCACATTATATTTGTTCTATGTCACAATAAATATATATTTCTCTTACAAGTCGTCCACCGTTTTATAACTATGGTATCTGTGAGAATCCTTGCTAGTCTAAAAGCTGTGCCTATCAGAAGGTTAATAAATAAAAAAAAATAATTTTGAGACTTAATAATTAAATTAAAACATCATAAAGTTAATTTATAAAGTAAAAGTAAAAAAAATTGTTCATATTGGCTTATTACGGAAATATTGCCTCATGATATTATCTAAATTATTACAAAAATTAAATTATTATTCATAACGATCCAGATAAACACTATAAACTAGGATAACAGCGTTCTAAAGAAATACTTAAAGAACATTCTTCCTTAAAAGGGAAATGACAGAGGGATTGTACCTTGTCCCCGGAAACAAAAGAGAAACAACGTTAAAAGTTTGGGCTAATGAACGACATGGCAGAGCAGAGATACAAAAACTTTCTGGAGGTTGGCAGCTGACACAGTTTCCAACATTTCTATTGATAATCAGTTCAACAAGATCCGATAATTACCAAACCGCTATCGTAGATGTTCTTCCATCGCCCGCTTTTATTTTGTTAGGACCTTCCTCTACAAGGGAACTTGAACAATGAGGCAATTTTAAAAATGGGCGAATATCGAGATCGTTATTAATGGATTCGTCGTCAATATTCAAAAAGCTATTTTAAATTTCTATTCTACTGGGCTGCTTCTCTGAGACAACATAAAAAATTATTATGTTTGACACTTGATAATAAAAATTTAATAACAATGACGTCTTAATTCTACGACAACATAATGAGGCTTCCCGATCACAGACTTACGAAAAGAATTACTTGAGAAAGACTTGCCACTAGCCAAAATTAGAAATGAAGACATGGAAACAAGAAACAATTTTAAAGTTGAAAACAGGAGGTTGAGCCAAAGACAAAAGCCCCGGAACTGAAGTGAATAAAGAAAAATTTTATTCTCATAAAGAATGAAAACCAGGTAGGCAAATAAGAAGAAAAAGAAGCCCCAAATGTGAACCGCCTTTAAATAGCGCTTTCCACTTTGGGAGCTTTACGACTAATAATAATAAGGCGTAGTGCCTAACAACCAATCTTTGCTTACAAAGCACGGAGCACTACCCAAACTCATCCCTTCTTGGACCATAAGTTTTACGCAACACCCTATTATCGAATACCTTAAGATGGTGTTCATCCTTCAGCGTTAGATCCGTAAAGAAGAGCGTTGGTAGGAAGAGGGTTTTATAAATTCTAACTTTTAGTTTTCAGGAGAAAAGACACGATCTTAGTAATGTCAAGATCTAATATAAAGATTTCCCTGCCTTTAATTGCGCATTTATTTCCTCTTTTTGTTTCTCCTAGTTACCATAGACCTTAAGTATTAAATTTCCAGACAAGTTCAAACTTATTCTCTCCTATAATGATATCACCCCCCCCCCTCCCCATTTCTGCTACTAACCATATACTTAATCTTTAATTTACTTCCCTTATCCACACAATTTCCTTACCGGCACTGATAAATGTTTTTGTATTTAGTTTCCGTGTCTTTACCCAACCGTACCAAGTCGACTCTAAACCGAAGCACATATACATTATTATGCATATTCAAATTTAAATCTATTTAAGTGTGTAACACCGACAGGAAAAATTCAATAAAAAAATGTTATATTACAAATGTTGAATTATCTGATTGTCAAATGTTTTAGACTATTGAAAATTAACATATTTAGCAATCTATCGACCTATCTATCTAACGGCGCTATGGTGCTTGCAGGACCTTGGCCTCCTCAGTAATCCTCCTGCATTCCGAACTGTCATCGGCTACCCTTCTTCATCTGCCGACACCCAGCGTCCGAAGCTCCTCCTCCACATCCTGCAGCCAACGAAGCTCTCCCTCTGACTCTCCTTCCACCAGGGTGTCCCTCCATCATCATTATGGGTAATCTACTTCTTTCCATTCTTTTTACGGGCCCCAGCCATCTTATCCTGGTACTCTTAATCGTGGCAACGGTATCTCGTGTACCATATAGATTTCTTAGTACCTCGTTTGTCTTCATCCGCCAGCGATCTCCTTCTTTTGTTGGGCCAAAGATCTTCCTGAGGATTTTTCTTTCCCGCATTTTTAAAAGCCTTTCATCGTTGCGTGTCAGCGTCCAATACTCACTTCCATACATGACCACCGGTTGAAGTACAGTCTGATAGACTCTTATTTTGAGAGCTCTGGATATATTTCGGTTTCGAAATATTTTCATTAGAGACCAGCAGCATCGATTGTCCGCAGTTATCCTTGCCTTAATTTCTTCTCTAACCTTATTATCTTCAGTGATAACCGCGCCCAAATACTCAAACTGCTGTACTCTTTCGAAACGATATCCAGACCCTTCGATATGCATGTTCCATTCTTCATCCTTTCTGGGCCTCATATATTTCGTTTTTTCCGTAAATATTTAGCAATACTCAGATTAATTTATGATTAAAGTTATTTTATAAAACGATAGTGAAAGATAAAACCAATTAAAGGAAACTTAAGAGTTTCTGCATGGTAATTTCCCAATTCCAATAGCTATTTAGTGTGTTAAACTTCAGGTCACCTTTTCCTCCAGATTTAAATTTAAATGTCAAGGGGTTAATTTCAAAACTCACCCCTCTTATTTATTCGTTTGTAAATAACTAAACTTAAAAGTTATTATCATTTATACTTAGAAACTCAAATTACTTTTGGCGGATTTCAATATTTTATTTTTTTATCTGTACAGTTTAAGTTCAAGAAGTAAAACCATAACCAAACAAATTTTCCCTTCTTTCATATTTCTATTTACTAATTATAAAATGAAAATTATTCTATTGTTATCTGTTTAATACATTCAGTAAATTAAATGTGCTAAAAAGCAAATAACAAAAAAACCTAGAATTTTCACTACTGTTTCATTCAGTGTTTAATGTCTTGAACAGCAGTGCGAAAACCTTGGCAAATTTAATTGAATTTGCTAAAATTTGAGTTACGATTAGATAATTTCAAAGTCCATGATTATAGAAGAATATAAACCATCATTTTTAAAATTAATTTTTATTTTTATATTAATATTTTTATTTTTATTTATCTGATTTTTTCACGAAGTTAGGAAAAATAAAAAATCTAAATAAGGACTAGAGGGTCATTCCATGTGAAATCACCCAGGTCATGTCACCCACGATTTGCATGAAACTTTGCACATTTGCTTATACTTATGCCCTAAGAAGACCTGTGAAGTTTTATTATTCTAGCATGTATAAGTTTTTTACCCATACCATTTAACAACGTTCGCGTCAACAAGAAATGTCAAAAAATTTCCTGAGCCAAAAGATGATTTAAAAGATTTGATATTGCTTAGGTCAAGGATAACCCTTATTTGGTATGCTCTACATTAAAGCTTCATGCGCTTCCTAGTCACAGTAAGGCACCATATGGCAAAAGAAAATTGGAAAAAGTAAATCGCGTTTTGAAAGAAAAAGTATACCATGCATTAGATTACGGTAAAGTTGAAGATTTCGATATTGCTGAGGGAAATACTAATATGGATGCAGAAATGATAAAGAAGGCACAAGATTTGAATGCCATGATAATATTAATAAAAGACATTGTAAAAATTGTTATTTATTTTTATCAACATGCCAAGTTCAGTCGCATGTTACCAGGAGCAAAAGACAAAGTTAGTATAAAAAAAATGTTCATATGCAAAAAATACTTATCATTTGTAACCGAAAGGAAGTGTACTCTTGTTTTAAATGGGAACATCCTAACATTAAGAAAGGGTTTTCTAAATTTTTGAACGATTTGAGCAAAGTGGTGTATTCTTGTTGATTCTGCAGGAACTCATTCAGTGTGCGTTTAATAATATTATATATAATATTAGGGCTTACGATACTTGTTAAACTTACATGTACATGTTTTTAATATATTTTCTGCAAAAGTGTAATATGTAATATACCGACATCTATATGTTCTTCTTTTTTCTTTATTGGCGTACAACGCATCTCTAGGTCACAGCCTCCCGGATCAGCCTCCCCCAGCTGTCCCTATCCTGTGCAGCAGCCACCCAGTTTCGAACGGCAAGTAGCATCATGGGCAATCCATCCTTCCATCGAAGCTTCGGTCTCCAGCGCCTTCTGGTTCCATGCAGTTTTTCTTCCATGATCTTCCTTGGTATATCCGTATGGCTCTTACGAGCTATATGACCAGTCCAAATCAGTCTTCCCAAACGGATGAAGTGGGCAATATTTGATTCCTTGAATGAATCTCATACAACCTACAATCTTATTCAATTCCCGGTTGGCTCTTCTCCACACCTGGCCGATACAGACTTCCCCTAGTATGAATCGTAATATTTTCTCTCGTAACTTGAGAGGGCCAGTTCATCCAATATGGAGATAGTTCATGTTTCCGATCCATATGTCAAGACTGACCGTATGAGGGTTTTCTATATTAAGATATTGTTGACCTATCAATCATCCAACTCCTGAGAAGACCCCCAAGTCCGCAGAAGCAGCGATTGGATTTCATGATTCTTGCATTAATTTCAGCTGTAATCTAATATTATACTTTTATAAAGCGGTAACAAAGTTGGCATTATTTAAAAATGTACGCACAAAAATGCCTATTGGTGTTTTATATTAATAAAAAGCTCATAATCTTAGGTTTTATTTGGAACCTTCTCCAGCTTCCCAGCTGTTTGGAGACAGAAGTTACAAGCGTTTCTGTAAACCCTTGTTTTAGTTTCGGAAAGCACAATAATGTCATGAAATAAGAATTTTATATATTTTTTAATACTACAGCTACATAAATGAATGCATTTTTGTAAACTTTTTGCTTCTACTAATCTGTAGAAAAATTTACAGATCAAAATCTGTATTAATACCTAAAATGTTATAGTTTTTGTATATATTACTAATTTACCGCAAGCGATTCCGTTGTACCAAATTATCGCAAATATTCATATTTTAAAAATTCTATTTAAAAACAAGTATACATCCTAAAACAATAAAACGTCGCAGGTCTTTTCAGGGCGTAAGTATAAGCAAATGTGAAAAGGTTGTGCATATAAAGAACAAACTAATTTAATTAACCGACTCAAACTATACTTGATTATCAGTGAAAACAAACACGGACTCTTTAATTAACAATGAGGATAGATTACTTTAATATTCCAGTTAGCCGTATTGGCTGATGTAGACTGTAGGCAGTTCTGATATAAATCCAGTTTGTTTAGATCCAGGTTTAGGCTTCGAGTTACTGGGAGGCCACTGAGTTTAAGTAAACTTCTTAATCCGAGCAACATAAATACGCCGGTTTATCAGAGAGCCAACTGTACTAGAGGCGTTTCTGAATATTAATTATTAATCTGCGGTTTTAATTCTTAAGCAGTAAATTACTTCGAAGGTCGAGAAGTGATACAAATTTTAATAATTGAAAATGACTTACAAGAAATGGATTCACAAGAACATTTTCTTCCCAATCATAAGATTCGTGCGGCAAACTCTTAGGGACGAATCAGTTCGGCAGAAGAAAATCTAAAGGGACTTTTCAGCACGACACCTAGGCTGGGGAGACAACAAAGCGCACCGCGTCTATGCCAGCGAAGCGACGACGCCCACCAACAAGCTCCTCTACTCGCTAGCCAGGCAGAAACATATTTCCTCAAAAATCAAGTACGGGAGGTAGAGTAAAGTTACCCGGCAGTAACAATTAGCTAGCCTAGTGACCTAGACGTGTTCAGCTGAATATCATGTAATAGTTACCTGAATATTTCGCTTGTATTTTCTCATATTTTATTTCTTTCATTTATATTTCTTTTATATTTATATTTTTATTATCCTTTAGGCACAGAAGTTGTACCTTCAGAATAAGCAGTTTCCTTTATTTAACAGCATCTATTTATTTTTACTCATTTTATTCTCTAATTCATTTTTAACTTATCTCATCGTTCATTAAGAGTTTAAGTTCCATTTCATTCGAAACCATATTTGTATCATCATTTACTCATGATCATCATCATTTATTTTCATTTATTCACTCAATCCCTTATTGCACAGTTTGATGAATTTTAGAAATATTTTCTAAATAATTTTTACTGTATCCGAAACCTTACTCAAACCTATCATTCCTTCTATTCAAGTATCCCCGCCCAATTATTCTTTCATACGTCATGACAGATCTGACCGGAGGATAGGTGGCGTTGGATTATATCTCAATGAATGTCTTAAACCTAAATTCCTTCTCCAATCTTGTAACCCTAGCTGTCCTCACCTAGAATACATATTTGTTGAATTCTCAACTTAATCCTCTCCTCATCTATATGCCGTTGTGTACCGACCTTATACATCCACTTCGAACACTTCTCCAATATCGTTATGTCTGATGACTTTAACATGAAGACGCTTCGAATTCCAGCAATAAATATTTTTTTACAAAACTAATATTTTTCCTTAATCTTTACGTCGTTCCCTACTCCCATACTCATCACACCCAATTTTCAGATACCTGGTTGGACCACTATATCTCTGATTCGCCTCTAAAAATCCTCTCGTCGTCCCAACATCCTGTTCCATTTCTTTCTTCATACGATCTCATATATTTGTAGATTTGTAAAGAGTCAGTGGCCTTGTGCAGGTTTTGCAGAACCCGCCTTCAGCGGACTCAGATAATGTAATTTCTTGGGTAACAGAAGGCTGTAGATTTTGCATGTACATATTGTATTGTTCTCTATGTTGTAATTGTAATTTAATAAAATAAAGGAGGTTCAGAAAAAAGGAAAAAAATAGAATGGCATTGAGATTTTATGTTCGTTCTCGTGTGAAATTGAAATGATGGAAAATTATTCTGTTCGCGTGGTTATTAAAACTATTGGAATGCTGTCTACATACTAATATTGAAGATACTTGTAATAAAACCCAATGCCGCATTACTTATTCGTAACGTAATAATGTTTTAGGGAAACCTAATGAACACTTTCCAATGAAATTAAATGAGATTTAAAAGAAAGTAGCGCGAAAATGGCATTAGAAGCGATTTATAAAGGGGTTTATTTAGAGTGGGCTGTTGGAGGCTCAAAAGGATTTAAAGGACTGTAAAGTCTTTATAAAGTTACTTTATTACAGGTTTGTGTTAACAGCTATTACGAGCTATTGGCCGGAAAATTTAAGAAGCTCAAGAGGGATATCTTATTTTTCTGTAAAGACTCTCCCGCCGGAGCTCGTATTGTTTTGAAATTTCTAGCACATTTTCCTTTTTATCTTAGTAAGTGTGTATTTTACACTGGTTTTTAAAAAATAATACAGCTTTTTCTCTTTTGCATAAACAAATCTCATCGTTTTCATCCTCAACCCAGGCGTTACAGACACTTTTATGTATTTCATTACTTGAAGCATTTTGTTCAGAATAAGGGACTCGCGAAAGTATACCATCTGATATACCAAAATGCTGTAATTAAGAATCTTAGGGCTCCAGAGGCTAATAAATAGTAATTCAAATAGCTTCTGTTAAATAGAGTGCTTAGAGGAAAACACAGGTCGCCCTCCGTCAATGAACGAACTTGGGAAATAATCCAAAATTTCGTCGCCCATGAATTATATATCACATAGCAAAGTGGGAAATGCGGAAGAACTAAACAAGTAAAAGGAAAAGAAATAATAAAAAATTGAGGCTATGTGGGCTATTATAATTGTTAATAGGTTTAGACTGATTGGACAACAAATATCTTTGATGATAAGTAGCCTGTATAGCAGCAGTAGCTTCAGTAGTGGTCCATAAGCTTAGACTCGGAGGAGTCCGATAGGTCTAGGACTGGACTAGGATGACAAGCTAAAGAACAGCAAAAAGTCCTATAAACTGCTAGAAAGTTATTGGGGGAGGGTCCGTATTAAAGGGCTCTCAGCGTATAGAGTTTACTTGTAGCTGTTCCGATACACCTTCCGATCGGTTACAGGTAAGGCAAGAAGAAAGAGCTAGGATTCGCTAAGATAAAAAAAAATCAATGAAATTTTTTGTATTTTATTGGCCGAATATATTTTACTTACTAGAATCTATATTGGTCGTTGCCGTTGATTTCTTCAAAAAACAAACAGGGGATTAATGTGTTGGAATTAAAGAACTACGATGCAATCATAACATTCTATTATAGTGAAGATCGCAGGTTCGTAGCCCGGCTTGTGGCCTCAGTAATTTTCAAAAGGAGAAAAAATCCTTAATTCGCGGTCGTTCGAATAGGACGTAAACCCGCAGTCCCGTTGTTAGATGTCAGATACTCCTTAATGATCGCAATCCTAGTTATATATGGGTAGGAAGAATCTAAGGACTCCGCTGTAGCATCGGCCGAATTAACATATCAACATAAAGTGAAGTTAAACAAACACTAAAAAGCAAATAGCAAAATTTAGTTAAATAATTGTACGGTGAAAGGAGAAACGTCGTTCATGAATTATGTATCTTACTTGTTATACCATTTTGGGAATATCAAACTATGTAATCATCTACTAACGTACAATGGAAACCCAATTTGCAAGATTGGCATATGTTTTCTCAAGTCCATCCTTTTTCCCTCTGTGTGACGGTGAGGTCAGTATATCCGCTTATCCAAAAGAGATCAATTATGACTCAAAGGGATATTAGTTTATCCTGAAAATCCTTTCCCTTGAACAAATAAAATTGTAATCCTCCTCAAACAGTAATGTGTTTGCATATAATAAAACGGAGGGACAGTTTTAGCAAAGGAGGCTAGAAAACGGAGTTGACATTAGGAGTTCGCCCTTGCATGCTAAGCGCTTTCATTAAACAGTTGGCATCCGAAGCCGGGGAGACTAATGCAACCTCTTAATCTTCTTCCCTAGAATTAGGCGAACCTCCTTAGGATCTAATCAGACTTTTAGGGGATTTTAATATTATTTGGGTTCAGCATTATCAAAACACTTCCAAATATTTAATATTATAGGGAGTTGGTGTCATTGCGATTGAATTTCTGAAACTGAAATATCCATTCTTTTATCTACTGCTATTACAACGCATAATATAATGGAGAAACTGTTTAATGAGATAAAGTTATAAATAATGAAATGAATCAATATGAAACATCCTAGAGATTTCTGCCAGAAAAAACTTCTCACACAAAGTCCAGATCGGCAGTAAAATAATCTTGCTCTCGGGTATTCCATTGCGTGGAACATGAAACACATTCTTAATCCTCAATTTCATTGTTATTTGAAGCTCAAAAGGGTATAACGCCAAAAAAACACAAAATGCATTATTATATATTATATCTGCAGCCTCGGTGAATTTGTGGTCAAGGCAGCAGAGATAACTAACTGTAATGAGGGTAGCGGAATCGTGTCATTCTGGTAGTTTATGGCATTAAATAGAGTTGGAATATAAGCAATAACTTTTTTCAATTTTCAAAACCATTCCTGACTTAGGCCCTTATTCACTACAGAAATACACACGATTCTTTTTTGCTTTTTTGTGACAACCACTAATTCACGGAGGGTAGATACTAATGTAGATACAACATCGTGTACATTATTATATAATTTATATTGCGTTTGAATGTGTTGTTATATTTTACATCACCTGATACATATAAATCAACTGCCATTTAATGAAACCAATAAGAATGCACTTAGAAGAAATCTGGAATAGTTTTCGTATATATTTAAATAAACGTTCCCCAAATGTGACTCATTTGGTTCAGTTCATGTTGAGAGCTTTGCTATTAACAAGGATTGTGAAAAGAGATGAAAACTGCCAAGTTTTCCTCTAACTAAGGGAATTCAATTTATTGAGGCTAACTGAGTCACAGAATGGTCCTCAGGTCCCACAGGGCTGATTCACGCCTGTTAACAGAATAAATAATTTATGCGACTCAACCTCTCCGGAACTTGGAAGCACATTTGTAACTCTGCATCCTACATGCTGAACTACTCCACTCCAAACTTATTTGTTAATGAACAATAAATTACTTATAATTGTATACGTACCAAGTTCGAAATTTAAAACTGTCACTGGAATACGGAACCGAATTTAATGGAATTTAATAATGATTAACAATGCTATGGAGCACAACCCCATACAATGGTCCCCCAGAGCGAACTATATACAGTGCTAAATCCGTAAACAATGCTAAGATACAAACGACAAGATAACGATATAGATTTTTAATACTACACCGATATAATTAAAACAAATTTATTTTTCAACACATTATAATAATATAAACAAACGATAATAATACGAAAATAAAAATTAATTGATAAAAAAATTGATGAAATCGACATGATGTTTTTGGGAATCAGCGTGGAACTTCAATTATAAAGTAAATGTTGTTCAGTTTTTAGAAACTATAAAAATTAATAGATACAATGGTTTCAATATTCTTTGTGAACATGGTTTTTATATTTATTACAAAGGGTCCTTATCGTAAATTATAAGAATTTTGTTCAATTATTACTTCTAACAATTGACTCCAATAAATGTTTATCTAAGATAAATACGATAAATAAGATAAGATAAAGGCTAGGAACTACAAGGAATTATAATAAAGTAAAATTTAGGAAAAATATTAATACACATTATACGGAGTTAATAGATTTTCAAAATTTTCCAAATTTATAATTAACGAACAAAGTAAATTAATATTTGAATGTGGATATAAGATTTTTTTCATGCTGATGTGTATTACGAGTCGAGATTGAATATAAACCTTGTGATTGTAGTTAAATGCTCAAACTACTTAAATTAACTGAATATAAATTCGTTTGCCAAGGTAGGTGATTTTTAAAGTTCGCTTCTTTTTATAACCTTTCTAATAAGCTGCTTAAAAATAATAATTGAATGGTATCGATAGTATTGTAATGATGTAAAAATGAATTCTATAATTTAAGGATATCATGATACGTTTCAATATAAAGGAAAAATCTTGTCAGTGATCGAGCTTGCTTTCCAATTTTTTCCCATGTGTTATTTTAGTAAACTTTGTAGACATGTTTAAAGGAAAGAAACGATTTATGTAATGTTCCGAGAAAGATCTTTACTTCATCGAAAGAAGTCAGTCCAATGGTTCCTATAGCATCAGCGGACCGAGGAGAGTCTGAATAATTTATACAGTGAAGAGTTGAATTTTTTCCAATAAGAAAAAGTTTGGAGACTGGTACACCGGGTGAGAAGGGTTCCGATCTGAGATGAAGAATGGTAAATTTGATTTATTTAGTTTCATTATAGAGACTAATACCAATGTGTTACTAGTGTTATTAAGATCATTACTATTGGCATTAGTTGGGTCTGTATGTCATTTGAATACATTTGTTTTTTATTTTATTTGATGATATTTTTGGTTTCTTTCTATTCCATTTGTACCATGTGTGCCCTTGACTGTACCTTGTTCCCCTCTTAACTCTTTCAAAGTATCCATGAGGTCTAAGATAGGAGCCACAGATACCAGTACGCTATGATAGAATCTTATATTCTTATTATTTTGTTTACACTCATTATTTTATTTATAATGTATAATTAAAAGAATAAAACACTCAAAACTCACCCTTTCAAGTCCGGAGTTGTCTGCATTCCAGGCGATGACGGGTATGCCCAGGTAGCCGGCCAGCTGGAGGAAGTACTGTGCGGAGGCAGTGCTTCGACCATACTTCTCGTAGTTCATCAGGTAGAGTATAGCGGAGACATTAGCAGATAGAAATTCGTTGCACAAAGACCTCAGGATAGCTGGAAAAAGGAAAAAAATTGAATATTTAATTGACGGCAATGCAATTGAAAAAAATATGAATCACTAAACTTGTAACCAAAGGAATCATTTTTGTTTCATAAATAATAATGGTTGGCCTTAAATATATACAGGGTGACCCGAATATAAATGGCAAAACTTCAGGAACTTATAGGAGACCGAAAAACTAAGACAAACAGTGCTTTAGAGATTTGCTCGTTTTGCTTAGTTTTAGAGAAAATCGAAAAAAAAGAAACAAAACAAGTTTTCATTTTTAAATGTAAATATTGCTAAAAATGTTGTCCTCTAGCACCAATGCAAGCATTACATCTAGCCCTCACTTGATAAATTGCAGCTAAACATTGTTCTGATGATATTTGGTGCACTGCATCTATGATTCGGTCTCTTAATAACTCTATTGAGTTGATTGACACCGAATAAACTTTCTGCTTCAAGGTTCCCCATACGAAAAAATCCATGGGTGTCATATCATCTGGGTAGCCAAGGTACTACTCCTCCACGTCCAATCCATCGTTGTGGATAATTTATATACAGCCAAGCCCGAACAACTCTGCTATAATGAGCTGGACATCCTTCGAGCTATTAGAGAGAATAGGAAACATTTTGAGCAATATTTACATTAAAAAGAACATAATATAAATATAAATGTAAATAAATAAGTATAAAAATGAAAACTTGTTTTGTTTCTTTTTTTGTTATTTTCTCTAAAACTAAGCAAAAACGAGCAAATCTCTAAAGGACTTTTTGTCTTAGTTTTTCGGTCTCCTATAAGTTCCTGAAGTTTTGCCATTTAAATTCGGGACACCCTAATTTAATATATTTATTTATTTATATTTGAAGAAGAAAAATGTCTGCGTGGAGATGAAAACAATTGTCTTAATCTGTATATTGTAAAGTTCTTATTATTGTAATGTTAATAGAACTATAATGTTTACTTGAAAATAGTAAGAGTATTTCGACCCACCATCTTTTTAACAATTATTCCTTTTGCTATGTATATTTATCTAAGGGTTTGTATATTATATACCTTGATTATTATAAAATTCACCATGTGTAATTTTAATCTAATCTATTATATACACGTATTATATAATGCTTTGTTCGTACGTGAAGACACAGTTTTCTCTATTACGACCAACCCCAATCAACTTCCCTTTGGGGTGGTAAATACCCCTTGGTCTCCAGGTGATAGTAAGGGAGTTTGGTCGCTGTGGGTGGATTTATAGGGGGGGTACGGGGGCAAGAGCCCCCCGACAGTTTTTTAGGTACTGTTGAGAAGCCATTATAGTACATAATTAAAGGCAAATCATATGATAATAGTTGTTAAAATAACAAAAAGAAGATGAGTGAATCTATTGATTTGATATCCTAATTAATATTATAAATGCGAAAGTTTGAATGTTTCTCTCTCTTTCAGGCAAAAACTACTGAACGGATTTGGATGGAACTTTACAGTAATATAGGTTACACATCAGAATACCACATAGGCTACAGCAAGAGCAGATTTAAGGGGGGGAGCACGGGGGCCTGCGCTCCCCTAAATACGCCCCCAGACAGTTTTTTTAGGTATTGTGGAGAATCCATTATAGTATATAATTAAAGGCAAATCTAATCTACTTTTCCTACTAATATTACATATGCGAAAGATTAAGGGAGGAGCACGGGGGTACGTGCCAGATAGTTTTTTGTGTACTGTGGAGAATCCATTATAGTACATAATTAAAGGCAAATCAGGAACTTAGCATTTTGAAATTTGCAAATAGGTTCTTTTTATAATTTAATTTGGATAATTTCGGAAATTTAATAATTGGATAATTTTGGAAATTTGGATAATTCCACCCTCAAGGGTTTCCCCTTTAATATAATAGGGGTTCAAAAATTGTGTGGAATCGGTCATTTTTGAAGTTAGACATCTGAAATTTAGGATGTACGAGTAATTTATAGTTAACAAAAAATTAAATTATTTACTAAAAATGATCTGTCACGAAACTTCATGTGGCAGACCAAATTCCACGCGAGTAAAGCCGCGGGAAAAAAGCTAGTTTATCTATATTTTTATATAGAATACCCAAAAAGAAGACCTGCAATTTGGGTCAAATTGTTGGCTTTCCAATAAATAGCTCTCCCTACTTTAGGGAATTTTTTATACCCTTCACCCAGACCATTTTCCACCTCAAAGGAATTATTCTTGGTTGTCATTTTTTTTAATTAAAGAAAATATAATATCCATGTCAAGTGACAACTTTGTAAAATGAAATTGATGGCAAGGGATTCTAGACTCTTGTTTCCGTTATTATAAGATTATAAAATAACAACTTTTTTTTATTATAGAATGAAAACAACTTGTTTTCTGTTGAAACGTGTTGTTTATATTTAAATATCAAAATTAAAATCCATCAGGGTAGGAATATTCGTTATCTTCTATGAACTCATATAAACTGACTACAAATTACTGGGTCACCTGTGGTGTAATGGTTATCATAATAACCTACTATATCATAGTCCTACAGGTATCCTTGGAATTGTTTAAAAGGAGTTGAAAATCCTTAGTTATTGGAGGCACCGAGTCAGTGCGATACCAGGTATTGATTAAAGATCACTAATCTAATTATACCTGGAAAGGCTAAATGTATGACTTCAACTGTACTAACATCCGTATAGCCATATCGGCCTAATGGCAAACCATATACATATCACAGGTATAATAATCGAGGTTGCACCATCGACAATCATTTAGTGTTTTGCACAAATCATTACAAAGGATTTCAGACAAATACAAATGTCATAACCCTACTGGTTTAGATTGTTTAAAAATTAACATTTCAGAAGTATTTGTAATGTTTACATTTCAGTAGAATATTTACAATACAGTATTTCTTATATTTGTTGGAAAACTAAAATATAGATATTGTTCTTGTTCATTTAATTTGAATTAACTAAAAAATAAATATTAATTTTATTGAAAGGGAAGTTAGAATTCAGAGTTCAAGGTAAGTAAATAATAGTTTAAATGAAAATATGCCAATTCAGCTATGAATAATTATTACTATTCAGTAAAAATTATACTTGGCATATTTCTAGTTCTAAGATACAATTTATATCTCCATAACGATTACTGTAATAATAATTAATAAATATAATGAATGAATGAATATGAAAACTAAATTAATATGAAAGAAGAAGAAAAAGGTCCGAGTGAAGTTAAAAAAAGATCTTTTAAATAGGGAGAACTGTATATAGGAAAACCAACGTTCCGAGCCACATTGTACATATTCTTCAGGGCTAAATATACATTTTGTATATAAATCACAATGCTAGATACATTTTTATGTATAAAATTTTGTATTTTGCATGTGCCCTGAGGAAGACCTGTTATGTAAATCGAAACCTTGGCTTTCCAATAAACAGTTCTCCCTATTTAAGGGATTTTTTTTACTTCCACCCGGACCATTTTCTTCCTCATATATATATATATATATATATATATATATATATATATATATATATATATATATATATATATATATATAAGGTCAACTAATATTATTCAACATATATTAATATGAAGATATAGTTCGTTTTAATATACGGTTAATTGGTCGGTCATTTTGTAGTATTACCATTATCGTTATTTTGCAGATTCTATCATCGTTTAACCATTCAATGTTCTGTAATGCTATTTTCCCACGGCTTGTCAAAGGATCTCAATGGATCTCATTGAGTT
Source organism: Arma custos (assembly GCA_037127475.1). NCBI lineage: Eukaryota > Metazoa > Arthropoda > Insecta > Hemiptera > Pentatomidae > Arma > Arma custos. Next base: position 90,227,694 of record CM073760.1, on the reverse strand, counting down.
ATCTGTGATTAACTCCAACCTATTTTTTCAACCCTGCTGAGAATTATTTTCAAATATATACTGTAGCTAAGGAATATTAATGAAGAAATACAATCAAAACTATAGTGTATAAACCGGATCGATTACTACTTGCTCACAATAGGATCCCGAACGTTTTGAACCCTCCAGTAAACTAATACAAAACCTGTTTGGAAAGGATCAGGAAGTTGGGTGAGCTCTGGGCAATTGTTAATTACTTTCCGTTAACTTCTATAACTTGAGCTCATATCGGATTCAGCTCGTCTTCGTTTAAAGCCCACAGTCGGAGAGTCGGAACAACTTTATAACTATGGATTAACTGAATAAATGAGCTAAGACTAAGTTTAAATAATAAACGTACAACTATTATAAAAACTGTATACATAAAGCACAATACCTCATAAGAGTACTTACATGAGCTTTTATCAAAATAAACATTATAGAAAAATGAGAAAACGGGATTACCGGTGGCCCTGTGATTAGCCTAACAACCTACTATGCCGATGATTGCGGGTTCACATCCCAGAATTTAGGATTAGTGACCCTATGATTTTTTTGAAGGGAGTAAAAACCCTCGGTTATGCCGTCCTTCTGAAGTGACGCGAAACTGGAATTCCGAGCCTTTCCGATGTCGGGTATTCGTTAAGGATCTCTGTCGTAGATATACCTATACAGGAAAAAATTATTAGTCACACTGTAGAATCATTCGATTATCCATAGTACCATAAAGTGACGTGAGCTCCGCAAAATGTATGGAAAAACAAACCAGGTATCTTTTTTAGAGAAAATCCAACTCAGATGGCTGGGACACATGAAACGGATGCCATAAACAAGGATGTCAAGACGACTGCTAAAATGAAGAATTGGAGGGAAACGATGTAGAGGAAGACCAAGATGGTTAGATGGTGAAGAAGATCTCGAGTTGCTTTGAGTAAGGCTATGGAGTGAGGGACCAAAGGAACTGACTTAAGGCGCTTGAAGAGCCCCAGGTCCTCGCAGGACCGTAGCGACCATCAGTTAGTAAGTTGGCATAAAGTGAATGGAATGAATAAATTAATGAAAAAAGGTAAAATAAAACCTCAAAGTAAAAAATTGTTGTTTATTTATATTGGGACGAACTTTACTTTATCATGGATTTATAATCCATTTTGTCTGTTATCATATAAAAGCTCATATATAATGTTTTCTTCTTCTGCCTCCTTCTACCGGAATGTAGTTTGAGGGCTCCATCTATAGAGCTTTATCCACAATAGAGTGGGCCGAAAAAATACTTTTTTTTATTTCGAAGTTGTAATAGCGAGGAAAAAATGCGAATTATATAGACAAAAAATTAGCAAACAAAAATATCAAAGTCAGTGGACATCTTCCGGTCGCGCATAGGCATTAAACTTTCACAAAAAAACTTCATTTTTGTGATTATTTTTTTACTTTTTTAATTAGATGTTTTCGTAATGTAATATTTTGTAAGGTCTTCAAATAGAGCTTAAAAATATTGTTTTATTTTGGTTTAGATCAGTAGATATCTTCCGGTCACGCATGAGCCCTAAAATTTGCCAAAATATTGAAAATTTCACACTTTTACAATTTATTTTTTATATCTTTAATATACTTTTTTTAAACGTGATAGTGACAGTATTTTTATTTTTGAACATAAGAACATGCGTTTTATTATCTTGTGAATAAATGAACAACTCCCGGTCGTGCAAAGACCCCAATGGGTAACAAACAGTAACGACGTGCATACTATATTTACGACTTGCTCTATATTTAAAAAGCTAAAATATTTAAGATACAGTATAGTTTTTAATAAAAAACTTAATTTTATAAAAAAGAAAAATAGAGTTCTTCTGTCCATTAGTACTGTTCTCTATTTTGTAATTTGCTGGTGTACCCGACAGAAAGACAGAAACGTGCTATATCTACTTAAACTAAAAGGCAATAAAACCTGGAGCCTGTAAAGAAAATTTGGCTGTACGGGATCCTGGGCACTTATCACATTCTAGGTGGTTGACAAAAGCAAATAGAACCCTAAGATTGTACATAAGTGAATAACACCTCACCTGAACTTCAAGAACTAGTTTTGTTTATATTGAAATCATACATGCCAATGTTTTTTAGTATCAAAACCAGTAAACACGTTACAGAAGGCCCGAACTTATTTACCAAGCAATACAATCTACCAGGTATTTGTCAAAACCTTTGCTTGATGTTATCAACTCAGATCGAACGGAATGGCTTTTTCGCCCATCCAGAACACTTACTGTTAGCCATGACTCAGGATGAAAAGAAAAACATAAGAGAGCTCAGAGTTCGAAGAATTCTGAAGGCAAGGCAGATAGATGCAAGGAGGAAAACAGTAAGAACATTCACGCCACAAAAATCTACTTTAATGCTCAAGAATACTCAGAAATGGATGGACTCTGAATTATCTTCTCACCCATTGCTGGCAGAAATCAGTGACGACGAGATCAAATCGCACACCGGCAGTGAATCAATCCCTGACTGGAACATTACTTTCAAGCAATTCCCACTTCACACGCAGGATGAACGCTGTGTAAAACTAGTCAGGGAAGCCTTGATTTATAAGAGCCACTCTGCTGTTCAGATCATCCATGCCTAACATTAACCAGCAAATTAGTCTTCAAAGTACCTTCCGCTAAAAAATAGAGAACCGTACTAATGGAAAGAATAACTCTGTTTTTCTTTTTTATAAAATTAAGTTTATTGTTAAAAGCTATACTGTAACTTAAATATTTAAGTTTTTTAAATATAGAGCAGGTCGAAAAGTACTGTGACCGTTGTTACTGTTATCACCCATCATGCCATAGGCCTATCTATCTTTTTTCTTGTACTGTTTTTCTGTTGCACTGTGGTCTTTGAGCAACCGGAAGTTGTTCATTTCTTCACACCATAATAAACCACATTGGTCTTATGTTCAAAAATAAAATACGGTAACTATTACGTTTTAAAAAAGTATATGAAAGATATAAAAAATAAATCGTAAAAATGTGAAATTTTCAATATTTTGGGGCTTATGCGCGACCGTAAGATATCAACTGATGTAAACCAAATTAAAACAAAACATTCTTGTCTTCAGCTCTATTTGAAGACGTTACAAACTACTACATTACGAAATCATCAAATTAAAAAAAATAATCACAAAAATGAAGTTTTTTTACATATTTTGTGAAAGTTTAGGGCCTATGCGGGACCGGAAGATGTCAACCGATTTTGATATTTTTTTGCTTATTTTTTGTTTATATTTGCCTCAAGTTTTCCGCGCTATTACAACTTCCAAAATAAAAAAAAGTGTTTTTTTGCCCCCCCCCCCCTAATCGACAAGTCTCAATCCTCAGCCAGCTGTCTATTCCTTCTCCAATTCATTCCTCTCCTGTCGTAGGATTCCCTTATTCCACTTCCTCATGTCTACCCAGGCCACCCTAATGGTCTTTATTTACCTCCCACCTGCGTCTCATAGGCATTCCTTGTCTGCATTCTGGCATTTTCGAAACATACTCGAATCTCCTTAGCTGATAAACTAAAACGAAAATGATTTTACCTTAAAATATTAAAAGCAGTGACATGGAAAAACTATCAGCATAATTATGGATTGAATTAGTCAGGGGTCGCAGTCAATTATAACACAAAAAATTGTAACTTATTTTATTGTGCCACATGAGGTTATAGAATATTGTAAGTGCGAGTGAATTCTGCTATCCTAATGAGAGTAATCCCAAAGAACAAATGTCTTATTGAGGATTTCATCGCAGGCTTGAACATCATCGATCATCGGCTCATTAGGCCACAACTTCGCTTTCGTAGAATTTATCGTTGATTTTTACATCTATTTTCCTTTAAATCATCCTTTTGCCTAATTGACACAGTGAGGATCCTTATTATATAGCCGAAGGCAAAAAAAAAATCTTTAAACATTATAGAAAAAAAGGATATTAAAGATATAAAAAATAAATCGTAAAAATGTGAAATTTTCTTTCAGTTTTTTTATGTTAACTCTCTAGGAGTCTATTATTATACATGTTATATTTTATTCGTATTAAACTAGGTTTTACATACTTGTATATCTCTCTCTTATATCTCACCTTGTTATGTCTATATTTTTTCATTTTGTATTTCATTTTTCATCCTGTTTACCAATTTTTCTTATTTTGTTTTTGTTTTTCTCTTTGTATTTTATTTGCATTATCACCTTTATGTACATTTATTCTTAGATAATTTTTATTCATATTATTCCTTCACTATTTTGTTCAATTTTTCTGTTACCCCACTATATTATATCATCATTTTCTTGGTACTGTAATGTAATTTTATAGATATTTTGTTTTGTCTGTTTTCTCTCACAGCCCGGAAGATGAAACGTCGGGACACAGTAAATAAGTATGCACTTACTATGGTGTTTTAATTGACTGCACCCCCAACTATCTCTCTCCTTACATATAGAAAAAAATAAGTAAATAAAATAAGTAGTTTTAGGATACATATATGAGTTTCCACGCATGAAGTGTTTACAACTCTTTGGAGCAATCTAAAAGGAACACTGTTTCTCATCAGCGTTACATTCTTTATCAATGTTTATATACAACGTATAGGAAATAATATATATAGGATGATAAATAGGAATTAAAAACGTAATATAATGATTAGATTCAAAAATGAAGAGCGAATTCTAATTTTAAGTTTAAAAAAAATTAATGTGAGCGGAATAGCTGAACTGTAGGGTTTTGTGTTGCCGTGCACAACATTTCCGGGTTTAAATTCGGCTGTGACGGATAATGTACTTATTATGTCTACTCCAGGATGGATCCTCCTGAAGCTCACCTAGTCTCTAAATAGTAAGTACCCTAACAACCGTACACTAGCACAACCGTAGTCCAAGAAACAGTAGAGTCTCTACCACGAACCGAACTAAATACCCTTCATGGACTGCACTGATATAGGTTTTTTTAAATACAAATACTAACAAACGAGTTGTTCAGGCTAACACGTAATCGACGGCACAGATTGAATCAATCAAATTCCATTCCCAATTATAATTTCTATTAACGACATAAATCCTACCGCAGTCGAAGCATTATTGGCTCAGAGTTTTCAAGAACATCATAAAATGAATCAACAGCACAGATAAGGAAAAGGAACAGTTTCATTTCGCCAAATGTAATCGAAAGCCTAAGCAAATGGCCGGGTAGCTATCAGACGGTCGCCACCCAGTTCTGTCCCGATCCAGAAGCCACTCCAAGAATCTCATTTCCTCCTTCCAGAACTCCCTCCACCAAATGATACTCGCCCTCATCGGCTAACTCAAACCGGTTTAGGGTTCGGTTTTATCTCAATTATATACGACAAACTCTAACTTCGGTAAAATTGGGTTCCGGCTACTTTGAAATTGGTCTCAAGTTTATTTAACAGATACAAGTCATCAAGATCGCTTTCGATCTAAATCGATATTGACTTTTGAAAGGCGAAAGGAAAGATGGAACATCTGAAGGAGCAACCGAAGAACAAGAAAAAGGAGGAAAGCTATTGGCATGCTCAATTCCGTATTGTGGAGCAATACCATACTTTAACCACAGAAGAATGATTTTCCACATTATTATGATGACTCTAAAATAATTTGTCTGCGAAACTTGAAAATTGGGTAAGTGAAGCAAAAAGAAATTTCAACTCGTGGAAATGGACTTCTGGGAAGAGCAGCCGGAATATCTAGGTTGATGAGATCAATTCAGTGGTCCGAGAGATAATGGGCACTCAAAAAGTCACCATTAAGCGATTTGAATGGTTTGGACTCTTACTGAGAATGAAAAGTAATAAAATACCCAAAAAATGAGCATGGAAGAAGAAGATGACCAACAATTTCATGGATAAGCTTAGGATAAAGTCTCAACGAAGTAGATGCACTTGACAGAAAGACCTACAAGAAATGTTATCCTAAAATTTGATTGGAGAAAACCTCAACTTTGGGAAACACTTAATAATTTAAAAAATATAAAAATCGAAAGGACCACGGTAGTAACAATATTTCCAATATTATAGGCGAAAATTTATAGATACTATCCAGGTATATAAAGAAATTTAACGGACTCATATATAAAACATTAAAGGAAGTGGGGTTACCGTTTTGAAGGTTCTGGGTTCAAATCCGGCACTGGCAGATGACTTATTTGATCATTATTATTTGATATTATTTGATTGTGGGCACTGTGATGGATCTAGAGACCCTCTTAAGGCTGGCGCAGCCTCTAAAAAATGGACATTATATAGTTGAGCACGACCTCTGACAAATCCGTTAACAATGATGTCTTTACCACATGCTGGACTGAAAACCCTTCATGTCAAAAACCAATATCATATGCTATTGTGGAATAGGTTATATTAATGGAAAACCTTTATTGTTACCGTATATCTCTAGGTGGTTATTAACAACGAATAGAAAAAAATATGGATTTATTTTCTTAACATGTAATTCTATTTCTAAAAGAAATTTGTTAACGAACATATTTTTCATTTAAATATTGACTCTATTTTTACAATACTAATGCAGTAATTCTTATAAATAATAATTCAATGATACTGGTATGATCTAATGTTGTTTTTGTATCTTAGACCCTTGGTGTTTATTTATTTTTTTATGATGACATATTAACATGATATATGAGATCTGTTTTACTGCACCAGGTGCATTTTAAGAGAAGAATGTGGATATGGTTTTCTAGTTTTCAATTCCATGATACGAGTGCGCGGTCTAGTGTTGTGATCTAATATAGCACGGGAGTGAACATATTATCAACGTTTCAAGGATTTATTTATGGGAACAAGTTTTAAACAAATAATAAAATAAGAAATTACTATTCCTCGACAAATACATTTTGTTGAGTCAGGATATAACAGTTCTCCGGTACTCTATCGCCAAGGAAAAATTAATATTAAAGGAATTATATTTTTTGTAGCATCTAACGATATAAATAACAAAAAACAAATTTGCACTATACTGAATTCTGTGAATGCATGAGTTCAGCAATGAAACAGAAGGGTCGGTAACGAACAGCTTGGCCAAAGCCTGAATATCATAAGTAATCTTCGTTAATTTTAATATTATTCTAATATATAATAATTGATTGATTTTATTTGTATCGGCCGTCTCATTTCGAATAAAATCACAGGGTTGGAAGATGATTTCAAATCTGCTAGATTACTTGAGAGATATATACTTATAATTTTTTTTTTCTTTTTTTAAACTGGATTTATTATTTATTGACCATGGAGGACTAGTGATCTCCTAAGAATTTTTAAAAGTATGACTTTCCAGTTAAAAAATGCAGGAGAAGAAAGGATTGAGAATGACACCATAGTGTCGAAACGTCTCTAAGTAGTGAAAATAACTGAATAAACAACAACTGGAAAATGGTTTTTATTTTCTCTTACCCAAAATAAATTGAGAGATATATTGCGAAGAGTTTTTTTTTCGTTTACAAGAATGTTCCAGTTGTTCAAAATGGCAATTGTTTAGAATTAGCCTTATGATTTAAAGACTTGTTACTTTTAACCCTCAAAAGGTACGGTGGGGTTAGGGCTGACCCCAGGATGCTTTGATATGTACCGGCATGCCCCAAAATTATCTCCAAGGGTTAAAACTTTGAGTACCTGTCCTGTCAGTCGTATTCCAGCTGTGGACAAGAGGATTTCGCTACACAAGGTGAGTCAAATGTCTTTGTTACCCGAATTCCGCGAAAATTTATGTTTGGGGTTGACGAAAACCTACCGTACCATCATGTACTCCATCTCGTTTTGTAATAGATGTTCCTTTATTTAGTAATTCTGTTATACATTACTATTAATTCGACTATAAATTTCCATCAGGTAATATAGGGGAAATGACTAGTCGTGGACACTCCCACCAGTAATGAGCACCCTTAATTTAAAATGCCAACAATAAGAAACAAATGCTCCTGGAACAGAAGTTTCTTGTTGATTGTTGTCCCTCATTCTGAACCACCTCAGAAGATCAGAAGGTGCAATATTTGTCCTCGTAGTGCAGGTAAGAAAAAATCTTGTACTACTTGCAAATATCTATTTGTTCGAGTCATCTGAAAGCTGTTCATTAATGCATATCTTGCTATGATAATTGAGAATGTTTTATTCATTTCATTATTCATGAGACTGGTTTTCGTCTACATTTTGCTTAGAAAATTTAATGTGTTTTATTTTAATTTCTTTTATGGTGAAAGTTACCTACTTTTACTGCCTATATTATGTTTATTATAACAATTAAAATTAGACATTTTTCATTTACTTGAAGTTATATTGCGTTTTAATGAAAAGTTTGATTTGAAAATGTATTTTTATGAAGAAAAAAGTCATGTTACAGTATTAGAATTATGTTCTGATTGATGTGTAGAGAGGCTATGATACCAGAGCACCTCCAACCTTAAAACATAAGGGTATGTGAGGACCCCACCGTACCATTTATGTCCTCCCAGCTCACCGTATCATTGGAAGGTTAACAAAGAAGGAAGATCTCCAGAACTTGTGTCTATTCACCCCTGTTTCCACATTTCAAAAAGGAATATTAGTAGTGGAATTTTTAACAGTTTATATAATGTTTTTCTTACAGATAAAAGGCTTCTTGAGTAAGATTATAATTATAAGAATTATTATATATATTCATTATAAGAATTAAATTTTAAAAATTTAATTTTTAATTTTGTCACTTATCATATGATAATATGATAATAAATGAAATATTCTATGAACGCTGTAGAACAGTTTTAAAAATAAATAAATAAAAAATAATATAATAAGCCTATTGAATCATCAAAAAAGTTCATTAGAAAGACATATAATCAACAATAAATTAAATTTTTACACTAACAAAATTTAATTTATTACCTCAAATTCAGCTATGATAGATTTTTTATATATTCTTTATTTTCCAGATCGGCTATTCCTAGCCTTACATGGTTTTTTTAAATAATTAATTTTAAACTTTAACAAAAGGTTAACTGTACATTATCAGATTATTTGCAAGAGATGATATAGATATATAATCGTTTTTTTCGTATAAATTAATTATAATGTAATTACAAACAGAACTATAGTACTATAAAACGGAAAACTATAAGGAAACAGGAATATATTACAATTTGTTAAAGCAATTGGTGAGAAAGGTAATAGAGTTCACATCAGAATATCTTTCAAGCGTCTCGGTTTTAGTCTTGCGGATGAAATAGGTTCGCCAATGTTGAATACTACAGCTCCTTTGACTGCTGGTAATCCAGTCTTAAATCAGGTGTAACGCTTATTAATGAATTCTTAAATCGTCTCTTGTTTTAGCTCTCGGTGGAGTTGACTGTTTCGTACAAACCAAGGCGCGTTTACTGCGATTCATAGGATTTTATTTAGGAAAGTTTGCAATTTGTTTCGCTTAGTTCTTGACACTGCACTCCACACTTCACAACCATACATTAGTAGTGGTCTAAAAATGGTTTTATAAATTTATAAGGCTGTTTCTGGTTTTAATCTAAATTTTCTATTAATTATCGGATAAAGTAGAGCTAACCGTGCGTAGACCTGTGTTAATTTGGTGTTGATATGCTGGTTCCAGGTAAGACGACGATCTAAATAAATTCCGAGATATTTTGTTGCTTCTTTATTCCACGGGAGGTTGCTGCCATTGAGCACTAGCTCAGGTGGATCTGAAGGGCGTTTAAGGGTGAAAAGTTTTGCGCAACGTTTTTCAACGTATAGCTATGACAGATAAATTATTTAATCTGTTGAAAGCTACAGATGGCCGTGTGAGATCTACGGACCCTCCTAGGACTTCCTAAGTGATCATGATATCAGACAAATCACATCCCTGCATAACTGTTATCCTAGAAACATTATAGTCTCTACCGCGTACTGAACACAAGACCCTTCATGTGATGTAATGGTAGGTGAATAAATATAATAAAGCTCAAATTAAAAAGTAAGCACATCGGTTTTATCTTACAATACATTTTGAATGGATAAGTGGATGAATAACCACATTTTTCCTTATTTAAAAAAATAAATTTAGCATTTTTGAATAATATTCATTGTTATTTATGCGTATAATATAAATATAATATAATAAGGACATTTTTGAACAGTCGAACTTCCTAAATTGTACTAAAAAGTCCCAAACTTTAACCAACGAGGAAATCCTTAGAAAAGGAGAAATGCAATAATAAAGGAAAAAAAGCAATAATATGAATTTGACTTTTTTTTTTTTTGATCTGCGGAAATGTTTAGTTTCTTAATTAACTTTACTTTTAATTTGCTTACTGCTAATATTTTCTTCCAAAATGTATAAAATTTCTAAGAACTATAGTAAACAGTAACTTTACATAATTCATTATTGGAAAAGAAACTTGTGATACAGTAAGTGACATATTTGCGTTCGTAAGCGAATGTCGGACATTCCATAAATTATTTATAGGATGTTTGTTATCAATATATTGTATTTATTTATTTGTTTAGATTTATGTTTTCGTATGGCTAAAAACCATTTAAAGTGTGAGTAATGTTTTATTACACCTGAGGAGAGGGGTGTAAGAACGTTACAAGTTGACTGCAAGCAAGTAATCGGGTGTTGATAATTCAAGAGCAGTGACCTGGTTCTTCACAGCAGAGGGCCTTCACCTGAGGGAAGAACATTGTCTAGGTCCCTGTAGCGTTGTTGTTAACCACAAAAACCCTGTTGTTATTTTTGTTTCCTTTTTTTTCCAAATAAAATTACACATTAAATGTTAATTTGTTGGATAGTGTAGAGTAGTTAATAAACCAAAGAAAGGTTGTATTAAATCGAAATATAACTGTTCCAAATATTTCATCGAAGATGATATATATAATATCGTAAAACTCAGTAAGAATCAAAGAAAAAAAACACCTATGATACAATATTTATTAAAATATGGCTACAAAAAAACCATCTAAATCAAGAGACTACGATAGTTTTGCATTTGGAAAGGATGGAGCCAACAAGAATTCCAAGAAGGGTGATGTACGGGATACCGAATGATGGTCTGAGATTGAGAGGATGGTCCCGTCTCAGGAGGCTCGGCGATGGGTATAAACGCAGGAGGCGGCGAGCAGAGGCGAATAGCGGAAGAAATTAGCTAAGGCCATGGTTCTTAAAGGGTTGTAGAGCCAAATAATAAATAAATAAATGTAATTAAGTTTTATTTTTATCTATTAATCTTTAACAGCAATATGGTTCTTGTAGGACCTTGGCGTCCTCAACAAATTTCTTCGACACACATCCACAGTTGGTAGACAGTTAGTGTCCCTTTTCCTCAAAACCCAACGATCGAAGGTCTTCTTCAACGGCTTGCAGCCTACGAAGTCTAGCTCTACTACATCTGCTTCTTCTTCCATCTGGATGTCCCTTTATCGTCATTTTTGGAGATCTACCAACCCCCATTGTTTTTTCATGTCCCAGCTAACTTATACTGGATATTTTTATAGTGGAAACAAGATCTATTGTGACATTCTAATACGATTTTGAATCATTAGAAATTGAGGAAGGTTTTTGATATCCATACAGTTTATGAGCACTTAAAGAGGTGGTATACGTAAAATAAAAGGTTAGATATCCAAATGTTGAATTATTTAAAAAAAAATGGAATAAAAACACCGACACATATCTGAAAAGGTAAGTGAACAGTTGTTACTCATGAATTAAAAACTGCTTTCTTTGTCAAATTTCTAATAAAGTAAAAATGTTATAGTAAATGAAAATTACGAGAGTACTAAAACATTCGAAAATTCGAACTTATGACGTGTTTTCCTATTTCCTCCCTAAAAAATATCCCCAGTGTAGGTGCGGCAGATTGCTACAAGCCCTATTTGGCAATGGAGTTAATCTGGCAGTGTTAATTGGGAGCTAGTGTTTCGGCTTTCGCTTTGATTACGTCTGATTCGTCGAAATACCCTTCAGGGTGTTTGTTGGATCGTATAGCCCCAGCTTTTGAATAATATGTAGAAAATAACAAGGTCAGGCGTTGCTATAATCAATAGTTTTAACAAATTAAAAGGATATATGGGCAAAAAAATATTTAAAAAATGAATTGATAAGCAATATAAATGCTTATATAATTCACTATAGAAGAATTATATATTTAAAATATATCAAGTAGAGAACATCTGACTACCCAGTGAGCCTCCTACAGCTTAAAGTAATCGCTTAAAGTGTTATCCCAAATCAATTTATAAACTGTATATAATGCTAAATTATTGCTTATTACGTATTACAACCTACTTACTGTAAAAATAAAATGTAAAATTACAAAGAAGAAAAAAAAAAGAAACTGCACAACAAAGTAGATACTATAGGAGTAGAAAAGATATTTTTTTCGTAATAACTACTTAGGATCACGTAACAAGCTTATTTTTCTCTGTCTCCAATATTCCTTCATACGTTCACTGGCATGTTTCCTTTGATGTTCTGTCCAGCTTCGTCCAATCTTAGCAGCCCTTTATTCATCTTGAAACCCTTTCAAAGATTTGCTCTTAATTCGCCTTCTTTCCAATATGTGATATGTTCAACTTTTTTTAATATTTCCTTACTGTTTGTGCACGTGGTGGTGGTCTTCTCTTTCTGGAAATGTTCCACTATTTCCGCATAGTTTCCGAGATTCTTTCTGGCTACTTTTCAACTCTACTTTTGGGGTAACTTTCTCGGTTAGTTTGCAGTTTTCATCAGTCTTCAGTCTTGAGAATTCATCTTTCCAAGATCTCCAGTTTCTTGAGAATATAATTAATCGAGAATTATTCACAGTCAATGAGGCATTTCAATTTTATAGTTATAACACCTTATTTTAGAATTCCAGGATATGTATTTTTGTTGTATTTTGTTTTTTGAAAATAAACCATATTATTAATAATCAAATGATTTTACCAGCTCAGATGAAAAACAAGTGATGTATACATTATTATTATTTATAATAATATTATGAAACAACTCATTTTCTTCTTCGAATAGGTCCCTTTTTTCGTGATTTCATTCAAACGCTTCAACAGCAATATGTATTAGTCCCTGTTGTTGGTCTGGCCCTTTTCAAGGTAATCAATGAATATTATACCTTGTGTATTCTAGAATACTGATGCCATAACCTTGTCAGCCGACCGTTGCGTCTTTCCACATACTGGACTCGGTTTATCGCGGGCAGTCCACTCGGCTGAGTGTTGATTGGACTCTGGAATGTAGTTACGAAGCCATTGTCACATATCAACGGTAAATGTTTTTTGTTATTATGGTTGAATATCGCTGATCCGAGCCAATGACAGATTGAAATTTTTGCGGCAGGAACTTTGCACACAGCTTTAGTATGACAAAATATTCATGCATGATATGTTCAAAACGCTCTTTTGATATCTTCAGAGCTAGTTTTTAATGACCTTAATTAATCAAGTAAATTAGTTGGTTTTGAGTGAATTCATTTATTTTATTCTGTTATTTCTCATTTGTTTTCGTTCGTGGCTTACTTATTTCTAATTTTTTTCCCCGAAACTGCCAAAAAAGGGTCACACAAATATCATGTGGTTACACACTATTTTTTCTAATAGTATTCTACTTTATTCTTTGAATAAATACAATAAATAAGCCAATACATAGGACATTAAAAGTAAACGCAAAATACTAGCCGATACAAACAATAATTGAATACAATTTATCGTGGAATAAATAATAAATAAACCACTGCTAAAGCAACTGTTTGTCAGAACTGACAGGAAACGGAAATGAAGCTAGAGACCTCAACCCCTCACGGTCCACAACCATCTGAATATATATGAATATTGTATGAATTTTCCTTTAAAGCTAGACTGTCGCCAGCCATTTTGTTTATTCAGAGCTGGAATAAATAAGTGTTCTGAGCATCTTTACGCCTAAAATAATCCAAATGAATATTTTATTCAAATAGTCCAATCCTTTATGTTTTTCATTGGCAGTTATGTGATTGGGATGAAGTACTTTTTGTCTTTGGTTCCAGTTAAGTTACTGTACAATTGTAAATTTACTCTAAATTAAATAAATTTATTTTTCGTTATTGACATTTGAGATGAAAATTAAAAATTTTGAAGCAGAATGAAGTTTTACTGGGTGTTTCTTGAAAAAAAAAACAGTAATACGGAAAAGATTATTGTAACAACTATATGGTAAGTACTGGAACTGGTGAGATATTAATTGTTGAAATCTTTTTAGCTTATCTTTCTGGTCACATTTTTATAAAAAATAGTTTAACTGTATTAAGAAAGTAGCGATCCTGAAAAGAAAGGATCACTGACTTCAGTAGGAAGAAAAATTTTATCGTCACAAAAATATATTAAAAAAATGGCTTTATGAAAAACTTTATGTAATATCCGTGAATAACAGAATGAAAGCATTATTTGTTCATCACATGTATGTATATCAAATGTAGCTGGTGGGTTTTTCAGAACATGGACCATTGGAGCATACAAACACTGTTCAAGAAGAAATAATTAATTTCAGAATCAGACCATCTAGTCGTAAATAATCGAGGAACCAAGAAAGTTTAAATTAAGTTAAAGTGAATTATTTGGAAAAATATCCGCTTATTCCAGGTTCAACTGAACTTAAAAACTTTCTTCGTGCTTCTTTATAAGTTATTGGACAGCTAGAAAAAAATTATCCTTTCCTACAATGATGTGCTACTGAAGAAACTTCACTTTGTTGTTGAGGCTACTTCACTTTTCGTTATCACGCTCCCTCTTAATTAAGGGCATTTATAGATATTTAAATTAAATAAATTTTATATTTTCATTAACTATAATTGATTGTTGTCTGGCAGGGTTTGTTTGTTTATTTCTATAGCGTCACTGTATGATTTTATTACTATTGAATTCTAAATATTTACGAGTTTCAGTTATAATTAGGATCTTTGACGAGCACCTGACATCGCACACACTCGCTGCTGCCATCTCATGTCCCCTCTAAAGGACAGATAACCGAGGATTTTTACTACCTTCAAAAAATATTACGGGCACAAAATCTCGACCTTTGCCATAGAAGTTTGTTACGATAACCACTACATCATAGTTGAGGGAGTAAAATGTAAACACCAATCGAGTTATGCCCAAACAATCGAATTTTCTAAAATTACTGGGAGAGTACCAGAGCGGCTTTCGCCCAGGAAGATCAACTATTGACCACCTATTCTATCAGGCAGATGCTGGAGAAGGCATACGAATACAATATAGATCTACACGATCTTTTCATTGACTTTCGGCAGGCGTATGATAGCCTAAACAGGGGAATGCTATTGGAGGTGATGCGGTTACTTGGGATACCTGGTAAGGTTATAAGATTGACAAGGATGAAACTGGAAGGGACAAGTCATCAGGTCAAAACCAGAGTGTGTAAGCTTTGACGCTAACATTGGCTTAAGACAGGAGGACCCATTATCGCCGCTACTGTTTAACCTTGCCTTATATGTGGTAATTAGAAAAATAAAGACGAATCTTGGAGGCACTATCTATAATAGGCTCACACAATACATGGCCTATGCGGATGATGTCATCACTGGCAGTTCCAAGGCAGCACTAGCAGGCGCAGTTGAAGAGTTCAAGAATGCCGCATATGATTTATGACTCATAATCAGTTATGAAAAGACTAGATATATGAAAACATCTCGGCAGATCAGAGAGAGGGTAGAAACTGTTGTATTGGAAGAAGAGGCATACCGGAGCTGCGATACATTTAACTACCTGGGGGAGTATTGACGGCGAATAACAGTGTGTAAGTCGAAATAAAAGGCAGGATGGTTGCAGGGAAGAGGTGTTTCTACGCCCTGCAAAAGGCACTCCGATACAAAAGTCTTTCCAGGAAAGCAAAGATATTAATATACAAAACGGTGATTAGACCAGTTGTTGTTGTTGTGTATGGCGGGACGTGGACTCTAACCAAGGAAAACAGGTAAGCCCTGTTGGTTGGGAAGAGAGAAGAGTCCTGAGAAGAATTTTCGGAGCGGTCTGAGAACATCATATATGGAGAATTAGAAGCAATGCCAAGTTAGAGGAACTATATGGTGAGCCAGATATCGTCACGGTAATTAAGAAGAGCAGAATCAGATAGCTAGGTAGTTCCGAGAGAAGGAGTCCCAGCAGATTGCCAAAAATTATGCTGAGTGGTACACCAGGAGGTAAAAGAAAGAGAGGGAGACCCAGGGACCGATGGGTCTGTGATTTGGAGGTGGACTTGAGAATAATGGGGATCAGAAATTGGAAGAACCTGACAGTGGACCGCGAGGGGTGGAGAAGAGTGGTGGCAGAGGCCCAGGTCCTACAAGGACTGAAGCTCCCATTAGTAAAAGCAGTAAAGCTTAATCATAAATTTATTTATGAAAAGTAATATTGTGTTTATTGTTTTATTTTATGTATTATTACCACAAACGTGTAATAATATCCATTGAAAGTGGTAATTAATGTATTTTTTATTAGCTAAAAGGTTTCATCTTGTAAAAGGAACCATACAGAAAGAAGATATGGGATGCGAACACGGTTCCCTGAGAAACCAATATTATTCTGACAGTCATTTCTTTAGATGAAGATACGTCAAAGAACCACCGAACGTGACCGATCTCAATCGAATACGGTTGCGTCTCGTCTTATTCATCGCCGTTCCATGCATAACGTAATGAAATGAAACGTATATGTTCAGACATAACTTACTGAATCATATACAAAAATTTGTTATGCAATGAAACTTCGGCACAAATGGAAATAATTTGTTTGGTTTTTTGGTGTTTTTTTTTTACTGCACCCCCAACTATCTCCATTCTCCATCATTTACAAAAAAAAATTGGAATTAGGTTTAGTTACTCGTAATATATTATGCTCTACTTCAATAACAGTAAGGGAATGCTTCAAATAAAAAAGAAATAGTAACAATAATAAAATCCGACGCAACAACTCGTCACAGAGTTGTGACACACAGTAAGGGAATGCTTCAAATAAAAAAGAAATAGTAACAATAATAAAATCCGACGCAACAACTCGTCACAGAGTTGTTAATATTACAGAGTTGGAGCTGGGCCACCTCCAGCATTCTCCGCCAATCAGCTCAATCCTGCGCAGCATCCCTCCAGTCTAGCGTTAAGAAGGGTACGAGCATCCTCCGCAACAGCTTCCGCCCACCACACATTTGGTCTCCCTACTATCCGTGTGCCATGGATTCCCTCTGTGAGAATCTTCTTGGGAATCCGAGTGTTCTCCCTCCGTGCCACGTGACCTGCCCATCGCAGTCTGCCATGTTTGATTGTTTTGACAACATCTTATGTCTTATAAAGGTCATATATCTCTCTCTATTGTATCGCCTTCTCCGTATTCTGCCCACTTTTATTGGACCGAAAATCTTCCTCACGATTGTCCTCTCGAAGATTAAGAACCTTTTCTCGTTTGCCTTCGTTAGAGCCCAGGCCTCTGAGCCATATGTGAGTACCGGTCGAATCAGGGGTTTGTAGTTTTTCCAAACTTTATAACAAACATCTCTTTAGTTTGCATCGGCAACAAAAGAACTTTTCAGATGAGAACAAACTCTTTAAATCGACATAAGCATAGATGAGAGCTCTCATGTGAAACCGTAAGACTTTTAAACTAGGCTAAAAAGAGAGAACGGCTATATTGTTGTTTGATTTGAAGGACAATTAACTGCTAATGGTATTATTGCCCCCATAGCTAGACGAAAACTATACACATTTAAAAGTTATTTATTAATAATTTTTTTTAAACATAGTTATATTGTAGTAAAAAGTTATAAATATTATACATATCTATTCTTATAGATAGCCACTATATTCGTATTTTCGTATAAAAATGTTTATACTCATATTTCAACTATTTATTATTTTATTCAACATTCATACTTAGCTCATAAACATTACAAAAATTAGCTCAGATATTAACATGTTAAAATCAACTGCAATACTTGGATAATTTTAACAAATTTGATGTAACCATTGAAACATTATTCATTATCGGACTGCCTCAACAATTGCCGGAGCGCATCTATCCATCTCACTACTGTACCGAGGATCATCTTTAAGATATGACGCACTGTAACTATTACTTTACTTAGTGGCTATGTTATTTAATTGAATTTCCAAACCCGTGAAGGCTCTTGGGTAAGTACATGGTAGAGACTGTACAGTTTCAAGTACATCGGTTACGTAGAGTGGTAATTTGCCATTGATCAACTGGTGATTGGTCTTATGCAATCACCTCCGGTACTAGGCAACTCAGCGCTCTACCAGTGAGCTACTCCGCTCCCTAGATATTTAATACATTTATACAATTGATCCACATATAAATAACGAAAAGAAATATATGTTGAAGAAATTGGTCCGGGTAGAGGTCACTGAATGAAATTCTCAAGTAATTTCAGAAGATATTTATTGTTAGCCAACAACATTGTACAACGTTGTAGGTCTTCTTCAGGGCTATAAGCAAAATACAGACAATTTAAGAAAGCGGTATGAATATATTAAAACATTTTAGATATAGATAAACTAAAAGAAGGTGAATACAGTCAAAAAATTGATAATTATGTGTAATAATGATGATAAAAATTGATAAAGGTGTACAGTAAAGTAATTATGAAGGTTAAAATGTAGAAAATAATAATAAAACTTGAAGAAAATAATAATAAAACAGAAAGTGTTGACAGTTAAAAAATTAAGGTATTACAGATAAATAAAAACTGAATATACAATAGGAATGTGAAATGATATGGGTAAATTAGAAAGTGATAAGAATTACGCACTAAAATTATAGGTAATAAAAAAGAAGAAATAAAAATTGTAAAATTATAAAAATCTAGAAACGAATTATATAAAATAGAATAAAATTGAAAATAAAAATTATTTTAGAAAATACAGTATTAATATTAATAGGTAGAAACTACTTTATACTAGTGTAAAGAATATTAATTGCATAAGAGAATGTAATAGATATAGATGTAGAGAATAAAAGTAGGTATGTTTTAAGTAAAGTACGTGATAATACAATCAGGCTATATTGGACTAATTAACAGGCTATACAGTAAAACCTCTACTAACGGATACCCCTAAATAGCAGTCACTCCCCATTACCGGACGATTTTTTTTGCACCAACATTTTAATACAATTTTTAAGGCATTTGAACCTCTATTTAACGAAACCTCTCATTAACGGTCACGGACAGGCTGTGTTGGTTAGAAATCGATTAAAAAAACCTCTAAAAGACGGACAGTATGACTTTATCCCTTTCCCGTTTCTCGGAAACAATTAGTTGTTTCCGGTCTAAGGAGACAGGGACAGCTGTGTTAACTTTTGAGTAAAGGGTTTCCACATAAATACTTTTTTTTCTATTCTCGAACTTGCTTTATTAAAATTTAGTTCTGTTCTAACACTCGTGGCAGGCGGCTGAAAATGTCTCCCTTACGTAAGAGACTCACTTTAGAACAAAGAATAAATGTAATCGACTTTTATGACCTTGAAAAGTTAAGGGTACGTGCTCTAGCGGAAAGACTCAATATCGGTTTCGGGAACACTCAAAAACCGTGCGATGTTTTTTTTTTATTCTACTTACCTTTTAAACACATGGGAAATTGAATAAGAGAGAATTAATTAGTACAAAAACATATTTATAAAAAAATAAAACCTCCCTTTAAAGGACACCTTTAAATAACGGACAAAAATATTTGCACCAGGGCTGTCCGTTAGTTCGAGGTTTTACTGTATTGGAATTATGATATACATTGATGAATATTTAGGGTGGTATATAGATAACTAAAACAAATAAACGCCTTACAGTAATTCATCAATGTATATCATAATTCCAATATAGCCTGTTATTAGCCTGTTAATTAGTCCAATATAGCCTGATTGTATTATCACGTACTTTACTTAAAACATACCTACTTTTATACAATTGATATTTTACACTTTTATAAACTGTCTTCTTACATTCTCTTATGCAATTAATATTCTTTACACTAGTATAAAGTATTTTCTACCTATTAATATTAATACTGTATTTTCTAAAATAATTTTTATTTTCAATTTTATTCTATTTTATATAATTCGTTTCTAGATTTTTATAATTTTACAATTTTTATTTCTTCTTTTTTATTGCCTATAATTTTAGTGCGTAATTCTTATCACTTTCTAATTTACCCATATCATTTCACATTCCTATTGTATATTCAGTTTTTATTTATCTGTAATACCTTAATTTTTTAACTGTCAACACTTTCTGTTTTATTATTATTTTCTTCAAGTTTTATTATTATTTTCTACATTTTAACCTTCATAATTACTTTACTGTACACCTTTATCAATTTTTATCATCATTATTACACATAATTATCAATTTTTTGCCTGTATTCACCTTCTTTTAGTTTATGTATATTTAAAATGTTTTAATATATTCATACCGCTTTCTTAAATTGTCTGTATTTTGCTTATAGCCCTGAAGAAGACCTACAACGTAGGTCGAAACGTTGGCTAACAATAAATATCTTCTTCTGAAATTACTTGAGAATTTCATTCAGTGACCTCTACCCGGACCAATTTCTTCAACATAAATTATCATAGGTCAACAATTATTATCAATATGAAAAGAAATATAGTATAAAAAAAACGTAAATTTTCCTCTTAATGGTATTAGGACTCTTAAAAAATAAAAGCAGTTTCGGAAGCGATGTACATGACTCAGCAAAGCGACTTACACCTGCCGAGTCATAAGAAGAGAGAAAGCGATATCTGGGTTGGATACATATGATTCAATAATCATCTGTTGGGCACCAGCGGGCTAATGCAGGAAAATTGGGATGTTTGGTTGTTCCAATGAGACTTAAAAGCTACTTAATCATGATCGAAAAAACAAATGATTACCTTTTATGGTGAATTGATATTTGTCATTTAATTAATTACAAACAGAAAAAAATCATGTTTTCGTTATAAATAAAACCCGTAGCTCCTACGCCAAATAACAAACTCTTGTTTGTACAACACCTTCCTTCTAAGGCCGCCCAACCGTCTTAATCCATTGAAGCGCACTTAACGAAATTCTCCCACGTTCATTTTGATCTCCTCCTCAGAACTTTATCAGCCAATTCAGTCATTAACTGTGAGAGATTCATTTCTCAGTAAGTCCTGCAACATTACAGATACGTTTCAAATTGCAAATGAATTAATTTCCTCTGAATTTATCTTCATGATAGCATCATCATCACGTATAGCTCTACAACTCGTGAAAAGTCAAAGCCTCCAGTAGTTTCGAATAGATTTCTAAGTAGTGCTGCTTACCAGTTGTGGACACCAAGAATAATTCGGGCATCGGCGTCCACTCCGACAATCAATCTGAGACTCCGCCTTCTTACCCTCCTGGTTGTGAAGATTCGTTCTTCGGGTAATTTTATTGATACATGGTCCTCAGGCATCCGAAGAATATGCCCATCTTAATCTTCCAATCCTCATTAACCTCACGACGTCATTATCATTATATAACTCGTGCAACTCATTTTTCGTTCGTTCGTTTTACACAAATCTATATGTGTGTGTGTCACAAAAGTATACTTAACTATAAGTATATACTCTTGATTGTTTTTGTTTGAACCTTATTTGTTGAGCTAAGTGAATGGGTAATCACCCACCTGTAGATGGAGTGGTAAATACTAAAAACCCCCTAACTGATTACTTCGTTAATTGCATGATCCAAGCACTCAGGTAACTCCCTCAAGAACTCAATCACTACTTAGTAGGCCTTTCTTAATTTTAGTGACGCTAGAATCCCGGGATTTGCTGGAATGATGCGATCAGAGGTGATATTCAGAAAGCACCCTTCCCTAGTCTATTAGCACCACTTGAGGATGATCTCATTTCCCTAATGGAATATCCTCAAATAATCTACTTAGCTGTTCTAAGTGTGCCGGATTTAATGGTGCCGCTTAAGGCATCACCTTGGCTATAAAGCGATTTTCTAACAAGTCGCAGGTATCAAAATGGCAATCATACAGCCATAGTTCGCTTAAAGTAGTTCAATCTTTTTCGGAATACTATATTTTAGAATTGGTTGGAAATTAAATCAACTTTACTAAATTCATCTATTCCATGTAATAAACAATAACATTATGCTAAAACAAGTAATTATGTTCGAACTGAAACCTAATTAAATTGGTATATGCATGTTGTATACAAAAAATTTTAATAAAATAAACAATTACATCACCTTTCATTGAAAAGGTAAATTACAAATCTGGGAGCAGGGTAGCTCAGTGGTAGAGTACTAAGTTGCTGTACCGAAGGTCCGGGGTTCAATTGGCTGATAAATTATTTAATGTGTTAGCAGCTAAGGAAGGGTTCTGTAAAGCTACGTCCACACAACTAGACCATTGCTTAGACCTGGTCTCAGAGACTCGGGCTAGCTGGTCTAGGCGGTTGCGGAGCCGATGCTGAGACTAATCCCCATAGCTGAGTCCGTCTCTGAGACCAAAATCGCTGGCCTAAGGTCTCCCGATCCGAATGGGAGATCATAGACCAGCGGGATGACACACGGCCAAAGTAGCAACATTATTATTGTCATAATAAATTGCGATTATACATTTTAATAATAATTATTTTAATTATAGATCGTAACTATTGTGTGTATACTTAAAATTATAATAATAATTTAATTATGTTAATTTTAATGATCTGTCTTCATTTATTTAACATTACGACAGGCGAGTGTATCTATTAGATATGCAGTGGAAATGTTCATTTAACTTTATTGATCCTTGTTGGTTTTAATATTTCCCTCTTCTCACGACCAAACCAAAACACATTCTTGGCCAAAAATTCCAACAATAAATAGTTAGGTGTTGTGTATCTGATGAGGAATATGTAAATTGAAGTAGTTTTCTATACCACATTTTTAATTATGCAATGTAAAGTTTTTAATCCATTGATAATTTAAACAAGCAAATAAATTGAATTTTCACCTGATCCAAACTATTACAGACTATCCTATTACTATTAGTTTTTTTTCAGATCAGCGCGACATTTAATCATTGCATCTGTATTTACTTTTATATTTCTTGAACATATTCATTTCATTGGAGTGCGCAGTCTTATTTCATGCCATTATAGCCAAAAAATATTTTTTTTAATTTAATAATGCTTTGGACGTGAAAAGCTAAATGCAATTATCTGTGATACCGATTATGATACTGTTCCAAATAAACCGGGATTCCTAGAAATAATTTGTAAGTATAATTTTATGTATCTTGTAACTTTTAAAATGTTATTCTGTATTTTTCCTGAATTCCTTAAGTAGTTGTATATTAAAAAAAACGTTCCATATAACATTATTTTAAAATCAACATTTATTGTACTTTTTTATTTTATAATTTTTTTTTGTGAGAAACGCGAGTAATCTGCACTAATTCTTCATGAATACACAAGATTTAAAATAGGTTCTTTTGATTTTCATTATTTCCTTCATTTATCGCATTTGTTTATTTTTACTGAAATTTGAAAAAAAAAGTCAGTGTAATAGCGTAATGGAAACTATCTCAGTACTTGTTGATTAATAACGTATTGCCATATTTTATTTTATTTTATTAATAACGTTTACATTTTTGTGTTCTTTCATTCAGCAAGACCTCATTCCGCACCAAGAAATGCTGTTCATGGTGTATTGACTAAGATTGGTCTAGAAACTGAAATAGTGTGGACGCTAGACGAGACTAATCTGCTCCTTGACTTAGCTGAGACTGCTTGACGGTTTGTCTCGCCTATTGCCTAGCAAATGTCTCATAGTGTAGACGTTGCTTAAGATCTTGAGACCACCCGGGGCTTACCCAGCCGCTTATTTGGTGGTAAGCCTTGCGGTTGGGTGTGATCTCTGAAAAATTACCTCCCTGCTGAACCTTTGGCCAATAAATAGTGAAGTATCTGCCTCGTACTGAACCTAACACCCTTCATGGGTTGTAGTGTTATTATAAAAAAAATATATATACAATATGCTTGGATTAAAATTAGATTTATAATAAGGATCGAGCCAATAATAATAAATATTGTTATTGCGTGTTGTATTATTTACAGTCAGGCTATAGGAATTATCGAAAAACAATAAGTTACGCATTACCTGAAGAATGATATCCTTCGCAAAGTTGTCTCCAAAGTTATTTTGACGGTTCCTATCAGATAGGAAGGAACTCACAGGCATGTATGGTCGGTTCAAACGGGACTTCAATATCCAGCATCCGATCCGATACCTATCAAGATGAACTCAGGTTATCGCGATTCCTCGATTCCTGATAACTGTAAAATCTACATGGACGAAGTTTTTTTATTTCCATGAAAATGACCAACCAATAACGTACCTTCTGCCCCTTACACCCATGCAGTAATAGTTTAACTTAGCTAGGTATTATGTTCAAGTAAATACCACAGCTTTATTTTTCTGACTCTCCTTCAGGTCAGCAGCCGTACGAAGACCTATAATCGTATTTCCAATAGAGACCTTTCATGGACATAACCTCCGTGCGGCGTTGACGTCTAGGAAAACAACACGATTTCTGACAGTAGTACGCGGGTTTGGCGATCACTCTCACGTACGGTCATTGTCTTCGGTCTACATTAGGCTGAATAGCCTCATATACCCGAGGAATGCTCAAGACTACTTCTAGGTATCGAACATGAATTTAGGTTTGTAAGATGGTGAGATTTTGCTAATGCGTTAACTCGCTCTGTATCACCAATTATAAATCTTAGATTATGAATGAATCGAATTGTATGAAATTGTATTTTTTAAATAAAAAATAGTTGACTGGATAATTGTAGGAGTGGTGTAAAATGGCCTGGAGTGTAGTCAACGATTGCAAAAAATAAGCACTTATTTCATTTTGCCTAAGTTTCGGACCCAGATTTAGGACATCTCCAGGGCAGTTGGATGAAAAGTCCAACTCCAACTGACAACCGAACTTAAATCTTAATAAAATTGTTCTTGCAGATATAAATGTATGTAAGTATTATTTAACTTTTTGGCATAGGTATTAAATCATTTTTAATTAAGAAAAGCAGAATTATCAAAGTTGTACCTTGTGTGATTAACATTGTGAGTATGATATTGTTAGTCGTTCT
Organism: Arma custos; assembly: GCA_037127475.1. Lineage (NCBI taxonomy): Eukaryota > Metazoa > Arthropoda > Insecta > Hemiptera > Pentatomidae > Arma > Arma custos. Next base: position 90,202,518 of record CM073760.1, on the reverse strand, counting down.
CTTCATACGGGAGCGCCCTAAACCTCTTAAGAGTTTGCCCGAATGAGGATATAAATCGGTAAGGAAAGAGGTAAATTAATATTCTTATCCTTAATTAAAATGGTAATTACTAGTAATTAAAATTAATTTACATTTTCCTCGTGTATACATCGCAAATTGCAAGACCACGGTGATGTAGAATCACTGACCGAGAACCGACCCAGGATGGCTAAGGTGGCTAAGTATTGTGACGGATACGGGGGTCTCCCCGACCCCGGGTTCGAGTCCCGGTCCTGGTCATATCTTTTCTTTTCAAATAAAATATTTAAAACAAATAAAATAATATATATAAATATTCCTATCATTTCAAAAATATGTCTTGTTTTCACATTTTGAAAATATGAACACGCAACCATACTTCCAGCACCGACTTTACTTACTCTTGGATGTATGGTATTATTAGTCGTAACAATAATTAATTCTAAGAACTTGATTCAAAGCAATAGCATTTTCGTATTTTAAAAATTTTCCGTTTTTGTTGACACAAAATATATATTTAAATTCTTTGATAACATTAAATTTATAATATCTGAATAAACATATCGCTTAAGTATAGAGAGATATGAAATAACCTTCCGTACCTCAAAGTTACTTCTTCCCATCGCTCTCTTCACCAGCTCCCTGCTATATTAAAATATTCGGTTGACGTGGGATTGATTAAGTCGCACGAGTGCATTTTTACTGTCTCCACGATAAAATAAATAAACTGTTCTAAAGTATATATTTTTGAATAAATAGAATAAATTTGAATATTTTTGAATAAAATATTTATATAATCAAATTTTCTATTAACTTAGGTGTTCAGAAATAGCTGAGGTCAAGTAAAAAAAAACGCTATTCTGAAGTGTGTTAAATGGATTCCAATATAATACAGTTTTGACGATTTTCCAACACTTTTAATGATTGACCTTATTTATAAAATAAAGACACAAGAAATTGCCTTTTCATTGAATAACAGAATGAATCAGTTAGGCTGTTTTCTGATTTGTAAATTAATTTTCACAACTTTGATATATAGTGTCAGAAATTCGTTCCGAGCACACATACCCTCGATTTATAAAATGCAGACTTATGTATATTATAGATCTTTAATATATAGTTTGCATGTCCTAGTGTAATACAAAGTTAATTAGACACCCTAATTTTGATTATTGTAGAAGCATTTATGTCTAATATTATTAAGAATATCTATCTTAATGGGGTAAGAAAAAATATGGTTATTTTTTGTATTCTTATGGTTATAAGAAATCATTTCTTTATTTATCAATAAATTATGTTCTATTTTTAATGAAAATTTAGTAATCAAGGTTTTAATTCATATTTTTGTTTAAAGGATTGTAATTCATATAGATAGCCTAGAAAAAAATTTCTCTAACAGCACCAATACAACCCATGAAGGGTCGTTCAGTACATGATAAAGAAAGTACTGTTTCTTGGACAACGGTTATTTAGGGAGGTGATTTGTCCTAGATGACGCTCAATAGCCAGATTTTCACACTATTTTGGGTAACCGCTTTTTAGAGGCTGATTGAGACCCAGAAGTATCCTTGATCCCTTAGGGTCCGTATCGGGCCTTAATAATAGGAATCAGGGGTAATCTAGAATCACAAATAAATAAGATAATTACCTAAATAATAGATAAATAAAAATTGTTATTAATGGGAGAAACATTTTTGTTATGACAGTTACTGCCTTCCTCCCTCCCAATCTGTCAGGTGCAGGAGTATCCATCTGTGGGAGCGTTAGTTGATGAAATATAAGCTGTTATCGGACCAATCAGGAGAATCCTGTAATCAACAACCCCCCAGCAGGGCCAATTATCAAAACCATATTGTAGGTGAGCCATCGGTCTGCGAGTCCATTGGTTACCGGAATGACCTCTCATTTGTTTCGCAGCGGTCCTGATTGCAACTCGAAATATATTGCAGGGAGAAGCTAGATGACGAATTAGTTGTAAATTGAGGAAGACTAAATATGATGTTATGGTTATTAATGACTCCTTAAATAATTAATTACTACAAAACATATATTGGCAAATTTGAGTGTCGTATTATTATTGTTTATGGAAATGATTAATCTGCTTAGAAAGCATCTGTTTGAGAAGAAGAAGCATGACGGATAATAGGAAGAATTGAGTTCCAAATGGTGGAAGAACGGTCGAGAAAGGAACGCTCTAATGTTTTGGTTCTGTAGGTATGAGTACGGAGATCGGAAAGGCGAGATCTTGTTATTTAGTGCAAAGCTGAGGATTTTTACAATATAATATAATTAAGGTGTTGTATAAGTAATTCCCCTCTCTACTCCAAAACAAATAATTTCTAAAGAAGGTACAACATAATCATAGTAATCCACAAGATTGGAAGCCTAAAAGTTAAGTCATTAAGACTATGTATCTCTTACATTAGGCAATCATAGGCAAGATACTTGTACATAGTACATTTCCCGCCCAATGAATCAATGGTTAAGTGAATTATGTCAAAAATTAGTTAATTTTATTGAGGAAAGCTGAGGCGAAGTTTTAGGTTTAAAAAGTAATTGTAACATAATCAATAACTCTATTTCAAGCCAATGTTTGACATAGCCACTTATGCATAACGAAAACAACACGATTCTGCTTCAAGTACAACAAATTCATTTTGGAGAAAATTAGAATTATCCGCTCATTGCCCGGGTCTGTAGATATATAAATCTTTTTTTAAATAGAATTCTGCTAGCAGTCTCAGGAGACTTATACCTTCTAGTTTCTTCCTATTTTTTAATGAAAATTCGGAAAACGAGAAAACAGCATTTCGCGTAGGATGTTAATAGTATCATAACTTGATTTCTGTAAATGCATTATAAAGCAATATAGGCATATTCCTTATATATATTTGCTTTTGGCATAGAAAATCTCTTTCGGTAGCTGCATACTTTCCTCTCATTTCGATTCATAACAAATGTCCGTTGGTTTATGGTAAACAAAACTTTATATACTGAAGAAAATAAACCAACAGTCTTAATAAACTTAATAGTCTCTTATCAAGATTTATTTATAAGATTTATGTGTTACATATTTGGATTTACATAAATACTGATCAGAGATACGGCTGCAAACGAAATGTATTTTACTCCTCGGGTGAGATTAAAGAAGATAAGCTGGACAAGATAAGACTATAAAAGACCATAATAATAGCTATGGTCATACCTTATACGTTAGTCCAGTCAAGATTGAACCAATTGATATGATTCGAGTTATTGTTGACAGGTACAAATTGATTCTTAAAAAAAATGTCTTATAAATCAGAAGGCCTTGGGTAAAAAAAAATAGCACAACATAGTTCCTTGATATAAAAACCGCTTGAGTGATTGTTTGACTCTGAGCCAAAAGAAAAATGATACAACTTTCCTTTAATTCAGGGAATAAGGAAAGCCGTTAGAAATACATTTCCAGCAATAATAACAGTACTATTTTAAAACATTCGCTGTTGTAGTATTTTTGAGTAACTTTAATATACTTAAAGTTAAATAGAAAAATAAATATTTTCACCCTTGCTGTAGCCTGTTTGTTCAAGTTGAATGGGTAAAACGAACAGTAAATACCGATTTGGAGCTGCAATTTCATGGCACATGGTAGTATCGACTCGATTACAAAATTAAAGCGCAGATTTGGGATAACAATGCATCCGAGTGAATGACACAATTTGACCTATTTGCCGGAAATCGATGCGAGCATTTGTGGAATGAAGATTTTTCACTTCTACAGGCGCCTGTCTCTCTACTCTCATTTACATCTGCTTCGAGACGAGACAACAGCACAAGGGCAACAGAGGTGCTTATTTTGATGGTGCACTTAAGCAAAAATGAAAATTTCAACAGAAACATATCTTTTATTTACTTTTTTTACATGGAATGGATGTTTTGAACCGAATTTCATAATTTATACATGCCGTAATTTATATGGCATGATAGTACTCTTGATGGTCATTCAATTTTATATTAACACTTTACTGGATGCACGTCTACGCAGTCAGTAAGAGGGTTTTAGAATAATTAATTTAAAAAAATCTTAATGCAAATTTATGATATAATTAAACATGTACAAGTAATCTCTTTGAACAACAAATTTACAACAAGAACAACACGTTTACCTATTTGTATCGGTATTTCTAAATGTACATTTTCTAATCGTATTCACATAACAAACACGATAATCCCTTCGTATATTCTTTTTTATTTCCGAATACGATCGAAATTTAGTTGTTCATATACAAGAAACGGTTTAATTGTAGCACAATTTATTAATTAAAAATAAAGTTTATTTGTCTGTTTTTCGTTTTTTTAAACTCGTTCATTCTATACTTTAATGTAAATACTGTGTTCATTGAAGTAAAGTAAATTTTGTAAATTTTTATTAACAGACTCATACCTCCCAAGGGAGAGGCATTTTTGTTCTGTAAACGATGCATCAATAAAAGCTGTCATTATTATTATTATTATGAGGAATACTCTTCGTTAACTCTATAAAGTACCACCTTTACTGACCCGGATAGCATATCATTAATTTAAAAAAAATTATAAACAGACAGTAAAATAATAATTATCTAAAATCAAACATAGTATCCAAATATGTTTGCAATCATGAATGAATGAATGAATATGATGAAATATCGCCAAAAACTTCCGGCGGTTTTATTTAAACTAGTATTTATGTTGAATAAATTTACCTAATATAAGAAATTCCAATGCTGTTGAAATAATTAATCATTACAAAACATTATTATTAATTTACTTGGGAGTACCTCTGTTCACCTAGTGGAGGAACAACCCATATTTTTCGAAATTTATAATTATTCATATCACTGGAAATCCCAATATTGTAAGTATAATTGTTTTTTTGTATATTTACTTATAAATTTATTCCATGTCGGAAGCTTATTTCGTATATTGGATGGATCGATTTTTATAAAAAAAACTTTTCCGGTTTATCCACCATTATTTGAAGTTACTTCGTTTACTATAGTAATTTATATAAAAATTTAAATATTATATATCAAAATGATTCGTTTTTCAAGAAGGATAATAAAATATTTTACAGTGACTATGATCATAAAAAATATTTTTTGTAGTCGAAATGTATTTTAAAAATATAACATTTGGGCACGTTTATTATTAATACTCATTACATCCCATGGTGGCTTTCAATGATTTTTAATATATGCAGTTTTTAATAAATAAACAGTTTAATCTTAAACTAAAAAACACTCATGTGTAATATATACTTTACATTTTTTTTAAAATTTATTTATTGATATTTACAACTGTATTACAATATTACAAGTAAATAGGCTGAGTGATACATAATGACATGAGAATGAAAAGTAGATAAACTACCCACTGATAGTACTCAAATCACAAGTTCAACTAAGAAGGTCACATGGCCATCTTCTTTTCAGACGCCTCGGAGGTTTATCGGGAATTGAAGAGGAAGCTAGGTTTGAAACTAGAGGGTTTGAGTGGGAATGAAGTTTGTTATGAAGGAAAGATACCGGGCTCGGTCCAAATCAGCAACAAACGGGACATTAAGGTCGTTATGGATAACTTTATTCTTAACAAAATAACGAGCATTGAGGATTTTACGAAGGATTTTGGATTGTTGGGATTGGATACGAGAGGAATTCGGTGGCTTAGTGGAGCCCCAAAGCTCTACTCCGTAAGTCCAAATAGGTCGTATGATGTTCATGTAGGTGAGTTTTTTGTAGTTAATTGGGAGCTTAGAGCGTTTGTCTAGTAAGTGTTGAAGTAGCCTGAAACGTCGAGCGGTTTATAATCTTTTCAGTCTTGTATGAGGATTCCAGGTTATTCGTTTGTCGAGATGCAACCCAAAGTATCGGATCTGTTCTACAGGCACCAGTGGGATATTATTAAAGGATACTGAAGGGCAGGAAGTCATTGGCTTACGACGTAAGGTAAAAGTGATTTGATGCAATTTTTGAGAATTTATTTTAATTCTCCAGTTTTGACTCCATTCTTCAAGATCAGTGGTATGGGATTGGAGGATTTGGGATGCAATAACTGGATTGGTGTTGACTGATAATGCGCATGTATCAGTATAAGTGGTAAGGACAATATTAGGATGAGTTGGGACGTCAACTGTATGAACTGTATAAAGGATTGGGCCTAGGATACTAACTAGAGGAACACCAGCAGATTGGGATATACTTTACTAAATACATTTATCTTTTTTTATTTATAGATAGCAAAGTTTGCTTTATATCACATGATACATTTGTATTACTGTAATTGAGAAATAATTAAAATTACATTTTATTTTCATTAGCTATATATTTAAATGAGATCCAGAATTCTAAGCAAATCCGAATGATTAATTCCTAATTACTAACTGTTGTAAATATTTCTTCGTTCGCACTAATGAAACTGATTTTACTCATTGTTTAATCTAAATTTAGTACTAATATGAGGATTCGATGGTTATGCTAAAACCTCCACAAATTATGATCTCACGAGTCACCATGCATTCATTAACTTTATCTGTTATCCTTAGTTTCATTTTCATGATGCTACGAGAAATCATCAGCGCTTAAATAATGGTTAATATTTTATTGTAATTTGTAATTTTTTCAAATTTTGTCATTAAAATAGATACATTTTTATCCGAAACTCAAATAATATGGATGATGTTCCACGGGACCACGACTACTACTGCTGTGTTAAGCGAATCTTGAAACCATACTTAGATTGTGCTTTGTAGGAATCGAATACAAATTTATCTTATGAGTGTGTTAATGGTCCAACATAAAGTTAGATGAGGCAATCGTTAGCAACAAAGTTTCCCCGTCGAACGTCAAGCCACTGACGGCACGATATCCTGCTCACTGATAAGGAAATCCCTAGTTTATCACCGGGAAAACTCTTAAATCTCATTCCTTATCACTAAATCTTGAGTAAGATTTTCCTCAGGAATGATTGCTTACCCTTACAAGCGTATCGCCTTATCTCCCTTCAGGAATAAATACTATATTTTGTATTGATATCAAACAGTTATTTTTCTATTTTCGATTCTTTCTGTGCTCGAATGATCATGAGTTATCATGTACTACCAGAAAAACAAAACAAAAAAATCCACTAACTACTGAAGTTTAATTATATTATAAAAGGAAATAGTCCTGAAGCGATGTATAGGAGTGAAATATATGCGGTGAAGCTTACTTTAATGGAATAGCTCTGAGAATGTTTTTGATAGGGTAGTTAAGAAGTTGTGAACGAATCTCGGACAATTTTCTCCATACGTTGATCCTGACAGATGAAATTTAAGTAATGATGCAAGCACATTTTTCCAAATATAAATGTTCTTAAAAATTGTTTTCTTTTTATTTATGTATCCACACTTATCAAGAAGCAAAAATTGACAATCAAGCGATTGGATATTAGTGTAATTAAATCAAAATGACTTAAGATGTATGAAGAATAACAGTACCCAGCGATACCTCTCTCATGGTTTGATATAATAATTATGTTAACAGATTCCTCATCCACGTTCTTTTTAGTCTCCTTGTTTCTGCAGACAAGAGTGTCTCATGAGAGACCCATTTCTTCTATCCATGGGTTTGAATGGCTGTGGAATTTTACTTAAATGTACTGAATGTCAACCTTAGTATTTTTAAGTATACAAAACTTTTTTATTAGCTGACACATTGGTGTTTTAGTGTTTGAATAGGTTTTAGTCATTTATGTAAATCTGTTTAGCCATAAATTTGTAATGCATAGGTCCAAACAGCTTTTAGTAAGTAACTGTGCATGTGTTTTCATACAAACGGTAGAATTAACATGTAAATAAGACACATTGTTTTGTTATTTTTTATTGTTCATCATAGCTTCTACCGGAGAATACACCCACCGGGACATAGACGAGGATGAGATTCATTACTTTTCTTACGATACTCGCAGTTCCGAGTAACACTGCTTTCTTCATTTGGTCTTGAATATTATACGGTTCCGAGTAACACTGCTTTCTTCACTGGTCTTGAATATTATAACTTAGGTCCAACTCATTTATGCTGTTCATCGTCATTACCGGAATCAGTCCATTCGTGGATATGACCAATGGTAAAACTTTTGCTTTATCATAGCTGCTTCAGCTTTTCTGCCAGGTCGACCATTTTTTTTCGGCGACCACCTTGTGGAGGTAATCGTCTGCCGGTACTCCTTTCGACTATATTCACATATTTTTCTTCTTTATGGATTAGCAAAATATCAAGCTTCTTGTAAGGAACTGTATGATCAGTTATAATGGTTGTGGGTCGTACACAAATACGGGGCTTATAGGTCTTATTAGCAATCACTTGATCCGGAATTGCTAATAATAATAATAATAACAATGTCTTTATTGATTCTACGACAAGTCCGTTTAAAAACAATACCGGTGTTGTAAGCTATTATAGCTTAGAGTGTAAAACAATTACATTTAATTAATTATTACTAGTGATTCGGTAAGTGAGAAAGAATAAAAAAAAAAATGAACAAAATAGTAAGTGGGAAAGTATAATAAAAAAAATTAGCGAATTACCTCCAATAACTATATTTAAAAACTGATTAGAAGAGAAATAAACAAAAATTACATAAATTAACCATAATTATATAAGAGAAACAATTTATGGCTATATATGTATATATAAAATTATGCCAAAAAAAAATAATAATGAACAAGAATTAAACAATACTGTCAGTGATTTAAATTTAATCCTTTTGTCTATTTTTTTAATATCTAACTAGATGATATTAATCCATATGTACGTGGAATTAATTAATACTAATTAGCTCAGAAAATAGTGTCCCTCTATGTAGTCACAATAATGAAGCCTCCATGTCAACCCCTGCTGCCGCCGACTATGATCAAATCTTCCATGGAGCTCTTTGGAGTTCCATTTCTTAAAAAGACTTTCTTGATTTATAGGTGAGGAAAAGTTTTCACTTCGTAATTTTAGAGCAGTGTATTTGTGGTGCAGTTTCACAATTGTTGAAATGACTTTTGGAGAGTCATATTATAGCACTACAACCCGCAAGCGAGTCCTGGCATACATTCATATATGGCATCATCTAACACCAATCGCCATGCTCTTCTATCGCTGGTTGTTTTGATTCAGATGTTACCTCCACCTTTCTCCGCATCATTCGCTGCGCAATCTACCCATCTTAAGCTATGTCCACACTATGAGACATTTGCTTGCCTATGGACGAGACAAATCTTAGTCCGTCTAAGCAACGGTCACAGCAAGAGCAGCTGGATTAGTCTCGTCTAGCGTCCACACTACTATTTGGCTCTACTATTGTCTAGACCGGTCTTAGTCAATACAACATGGAGAGCATTTCTTTGTGCGGAATGAGTTCTATATGCTTATTAAAAATGAAAGAACGCTGAAGTGATACGGATTCCTTCGGCAATATGTTACTAACCCTCGAGTACTGACATAGTGTTCCTTAAGCTAGTACTGACATCTGGTCACACGATGATTTAAGAATTCATTAATAAATATAAAATAAAATATTTAAACATTTTATTGCCTGTTATTACTTAAATCAGCCTTCTTGTATTTCCCAGAATCAACAAATATATGATATTTTTTTCAGATTTCAGTAAAAAAATAAGAAATGCGATGAATGAAGGAAATAGTGAAAATCAAAAACAACCTATTTTAAATCGTGGCTATTCATGAAGAATTAGTGCAATTTACTAACGTTTCTGAAAAAAATATTAAAAAACTACAATAAAAGCTGATTTTAAAATACCTAAACATATTACATAGAACGGCTTTTTTTTATACACAGCTTCTCGAGAAACTCTAAAAAAAAATACGGAATTGCATTTAAAAAATGGCAAGATACATAAAATTATACTTAGAAAATTATTTCTAGGAAAGCCGTGATATGCTAATCAATTTCATCGTATTCTTAAGATGCACTGTAGGAATTTTGGGCCAAGATTGTGGTATGGTTGGATCGTGAGAAGAGGGAAATATTAAAACCGACAAGGATCAAAGAAAGTTAAATGAACATTTCCACTGCATATCTGACAGACATCCGCGCCTATCTTAATATTAAACAAAGTAAGACCAGGAATTTTAATTAACATATTTGAATTATAATTTTTTTTAAGTATACCCATGATAGTTATGATCTATAATTACAATAATTATTATTGGAATGTATGATCGCAATTTATAATGACAACAATAATTTGTGTGAACATGGTTTTAATCTTGACCTACCGAGAAAGATCGACGGCCCAGCGGCTTTCATGTCAACACAATCATTGGAGCAGTATTTGCTTCCTAGCGACATGGCCTACCCACTGAAGACGGTTTAATTTTATTACTGTAGTGATAAAATTGTTTAATTAGATTAAAAAGATATTTTTTAAATATTTTATTTGAAAAGAAAAGCTATAGCCAGGACCCCTGACTCGAACCCGGGATTTTCACCTCTCCGGGGTGATATCCCCTCTTTTCTCTTGATCCTAATAGAGGGGATATGGCTGGCCGTGAAGCGAGCCAGGATGGCCGAAATGGTTGAGGCGTCACCACGGAGAGGTGAAAATCCTGGGTTCGAGTCCCGGTCCTGGCCATAGCTTTTCTTTTCAAATAAAATATTTAAAAATTATATCACATAAAAATAAAATAAATTATAACAATTTTTAAATATTTTGATAAATTGTAATTTTAAGGATTAACTATTGCTATGTGGCACCATGAAAGGGATGCTGAGCGGGGAAAATGTGTCATGTCGGGACACATGAAAGGGAATATGTTTGGGACAAAGAACAGACCTTTTGGGTCCCTTATGGAGTTTTATGGTCCAAGATGGTGGAGAAGGAAGGAGAGGGGGAGAGAAAAAACTCTTGAAATACGAGGCTGAAGAAAGCACTCCGGAGATAGACGGCTGAGAAGCAAGGGAACTCTGGAGATAGACGCGGAGGAAGAAGGTGCTCGGGAGACGAGGCCGGAGAGAAGAAGGACGGGTGCCCCGAGAGAGAAGAGCGGCCGAACGAAGTGGGCGGAGATGTCAAGGAAGAAGACCGACCTGTAACCCAATCTACCCCTGTCCGCAGATAAGTTTAATTTATTTCCTGTAATGTATTTTATGGCAATCCTTTTTATATATTTAAAATCTGAATCATTAACTCTTGTTGAAATTGAATTAATAAATGATCCTTATTGGAATTCTATGATGCTCACATACCCTCATAGCACTATATATTAGTTGCACGATTTTATTTTTCGAATATTTTTTAAAGAAAAAGAAACTACTTTACTTACTTTACGTTTGCAGGTTTTTCCCCTCAATGGTTTGCCTGGTTAAGTCAGAGCGTCCCTCCACTTTTCTCTATTCCACCAGTCATCCTCCTCAAGTCCCCTGCCAGCCATCTCCTCCACTCAGTTCTTCCAAAGGGTTCGGGATCTTCCTATTCTTCGTCTGCCTGACAGTTCCCACAGCAAAAGTCTCTTCGGCCACCTAAGTTCTGGCATCCGCTGGCAGTGTCCGTACCATCGCAGCCTATTCCTTCCAATCCTCTCGGGAACTCCTTCGGTCACGACCAGCCTGTCTCTAACATCTTCATGCCTGACTCTATCTAGGTTGGTGATCCTCAAGCATCTCCTCCAAAAGTCTATCTCTGCAGCTTGTAATCTGGAGTAGAGTCCCGGGTTAAGTGTCCAGGTCTCTGAGACGTAGCTGAGGGAGGGTTCAACAATGCAAAAAAAAGAAAAAAAGAAACTAAAAAACTGATATTTTGTTATCCCTTTGCCTTTTGTTTTTTACTTGTATATTCTTTTGTAAAGAGTATTATATTTTGATTCTTTTTCGGTTCATAACACAAAAAAAAAATCAACGAATAATCTATTTTATTTTATTATTACTTTTATTAGGTGTATATTAATGTACTAAAGTATTGAAGTATATGAATGAAGGTATGTGTGCTATAAAATATATTTTTTATTTTATAAAACGGACATTTTTTATACATTTGATTAATAAAGAAGAAATAATTGAATACTGATTGCATTAACTATTAGAGAGATACCATACAAGTTATCAGACGAGACCTCAGCTGCAAGAAGGGCTGTAAGGAAAATGCTAATCGCAGCCTAAGAAATTAACTTCCTAACGAGGTTTCCAGGAAACTTCTACCTCAGATTTCCCGGAGGCTTCGATCTGAATTATAGCACTTTCTTTCGAATTAAACTGCTTCTGAGCGTGGATCAGCAAATTTATTCATTTTAAAAAATACAATTAAAGTAAATTTTTCGTATCTCTAAAGTTAAAGATTATTAAAATAAAATCAGCTGAATCATGTAAGTTATAATTTCCATATTGCTCTCGAACCGACTGTAATGTTGTATATATTCCCTGCTCCCTCGGGTTTTCTACATCATTCATACCGACACACTCTCCCTATTGGTTGTAAACGCCAAAGGAAGTTTTATGTCCGAATGGAGAAAAGTAAATACGTGGTATGGTTCTTGATCGAGTTTATGGTTTACCTTCTAAACCTAAACTTCTAAGGATAGAAAAAGTATTTGGGAGGTAGAATTTAAAAAATACTATACAAAGATTAGAACCATATATTAGCAATGTTGTGTTTACGATTTAGGAATTATCGCCTACTATTTTTTTTTTTATGTTTCGGTTTCTTAAGGATAAAAATCAATTATACGCTGCTTTCTCTAAGAATGAAAATAAAATTGGGGACTGCTGCCTAACTTTTCTAATAACTTATTCTTAAATTAGTTAAAACTTCTCATCGTAGGCAGGCTCTCCAATGTTTAGGCTCGTGAAAACACTTCTATATTTTTTTCTTTTTCCAAATATGTTTAATACTCATAGAGATATTTTAAAAAATTGATGTAATGGCCAATATAACACGTCATACGTAATAAATTTCGACCCGATTTCAAAATAGTCATAAACAGCATAGATTTTTAAAAGTTGATTATGAATTGAAAACGTATTGTGCTTTAGTAATTAAAAATTATTTAATTGGTATAGGTATAGACATAGGTAGTACACAAGAAAAATAAATACATAATGAAAAAATATCAATATCATTGTCTTTTGTACGAAACCCTTGTGTTCTTAACTAATAAAACTTGCTTGATGTAAGAAGTAATTAAATCATACTCATATCTTTACAAAAAATATACAAAGTATTAATTATTACATATAATATGTTTTATATTATTATTAAAAAAAAGCTGAGCCACTACAATGAGTGAACGGGTCTGGGGTTCAAGGTAGAGATTGTAATCTTTCATGGAAAACGGTTGTGCAGGGAGGTGATTTGTCCTTGATCACGCTCAACCGCCATATTTTGGTTACCCACTTAGATACCATAAGATCCATCTCCGGCCCCAAGAGACTAAATAAACGTCTTGCCGGCAGCGGCTTTTGAACCAGGATTTTCGGCATGGCAACTCAGTGTTCTACCACTGTGCCACTTCGCTCCGTTTTATATTATAGATAGTTAATTATAAGGTATATATTATACAATGTGTAGGTAAATTAAGGATTCTTTCAGAACAAAAGAACATTGGACACGGAATTAAAATAAATAACTAAAATATGAAAGATATAAATCAATAAGGGGGAGGTACCACCCCCATTATTCCAACTTTATAATTGTTCGTATCACTGGAACTCTCATAGTTGTATAGTTGTAATATTGTACATTTTTCTGTTCATTCAAATAATAAACAAAAAACTCTTTCTTCCTTATCAATTGAATGCTAGTTAGTATTTTATCACAGTGTATATGTAAAAGAAAAATCCTCCACGGTGATCTCCAACATCTTTTACAAATAATAGAGGGAATATAAATTGAAAGATTAAAAAAAAATCTAGTCCAGGGCATGTCTTCACATAGGCATATTTAAGATGTGCCGATTATATAAAATATTATAATAAAATAATGAAACAAAAAAGGTTTCTTTTTTTCATACTTAAAGGTAAAAAGAAATTTAATAAATAGATGATAAATACGCTTCTAACCTGACGAATCGGACATGAGTACTCAACGTTTTTCTATATAAATTCCTCTTGCACGTTGAGGGTAATCCATATAATTTAGTCAATGAGAATTTCATCACTGTTATATTTGTATGAATTGAGCATATTGTTACAATAATTTCACGGAAACGTAATCACCATAAACATTCAGAGAAGCTTAAAAGTTTAAATTTTCCTAAAATAGAAGTCATTCTTGGATAAATGAATATGAATCAATGTTTTAGTTTAATGCTTTGATTAAAAGTCACATTTAGAGCTCTTTTGGAATATTTTTTTAGATGTTTAATGAAAGGAAAATGTTTTCAGTCGAGGTATTTTCCAACAGAGATATTATATAGGAAAACATTCCTCACAGGTGGAAAATTAAAGACTCTGTTTTATGGATTAATATTAATTGACACTCTGATACTTTCGTGTTTAGACTTATTGCAAAAAATAATTTTTCCATCTGTTTTTTTCTTTTAATAAATGATGCAAAAATATTTGGAATCAAAAAAGTAGCCAGAGTTTTTATCCACTTCCAAAATATCCATTTGGAATAATAATTTACCTATTTCCGACACAGTACAATACCTTGGATTCATCCTAAACAAAAGACTTACATGGAATCCTCATACCAGACTCAAAAGACAAGAACTTAACAGACGATTCAGCTAACTATACAGATTACTATGTACGACCTCCCTTCTTTCAATAGACAATAACCTTATAATATACAAGACCATCATCAAACCTATTTTGGACCTACGGACTGGAACTGTGAGGGACTGCAAAAAAATCGAATATCAGACGTATTCAATCCTTTCAATCCTGAGAACTATTGTCAATGCTCCTTACTATGTCTCCAACATGTTTTTATGGAATGATTGTACCTTGCATAGCACTATTACTTATTTCCAACAAGTGTCAGATTGTAATATCCAATAAAGTATATCTATCTAAAAAATATATATAGGTATATATATAAAAGATGAATAAAATCCTGAACTTGAAAAATGACTGGGACCGTGAAGAATGATGTATTTAGAATGACATAAGAATTGGATTGTTATCTGAAACATAATACCCATTTTTAGCTCATCTCTTTCAATTACATTATACTTTGATTGAGGAAAAGATAACTTATCTGTTTTTATCTTTAGACTAAGAGAGTAGCCCGCCTAACGAATCATTCTACAAATTAAACTGTCCGTTTAATATAGTACTGGTAGTTTAAATCGTATGGTTTGTAATATAGTAAAGAGGGCGCAGAAAAACTCACGTCATTAAACAGGTTTACGGAAAATAGGAGTTTAAAGATATAAATCTAAAGGAGAAATAATTCTGGGGGTAATAAAAACGATGTCTCTTTAAACTGTAAAATTTAAAAGAAAAAAGTTATAATCGATAGATAAAACTTCTCTAAAACTAGAATATACAAGACGCTTCTCAGACCTGTGCTTACGTATGGTGCGGAATGCTGGACGATGACGAAAGCCCAGGAAGAAGCCCTTTTGAGATTTGAAAGGAAAGTGCTCCGCAGGATATATGGAGGTGTGTGTGAGCATAGTTCCTGGAGAAGGCGAACAAATACCGTAATAAGTATGATGTATAAAGACGTCTATGTTGTCACCTTCATCAAATTCGCCCGACTCCACTAAGCTGGTCATGTCATGAGTATAGGGCGATATCCCATTAAAAATTATGTCCGATCAAGTGTATGGTAAAAGGCGAGTAGGACGTCCCAAGCTTCGTTGGGAGGATTGTGTGGCTGCGGACTCCAGAATGCTACTTGGACTAAGAAATTGGAAGGCAGTTGAACGCGATAGAGGGGACTGGCAATTCTTGATGGAGCAGGCTTTGACTCATGATGTGGGTCGTGATGCCAAGTATAGAGATGGGTTAAAATTATGTTTGTTCCATTGCCTAGTAACACAATATCTTATATTGCTAATAAAAAAAAATAGATCGTCATAAAAAGATATTCCTTCTTACAAAATAAGTCATATCCACTTACCCCTATCCGTTAAAATATTTTTTTTTCCCTCACCTGAAACAATAACGGAAAATCATTAGTACAAAAAGTAAAATTTAATATTATATGTATTAATGGCATTTGTATGATTTCCTAAATAAATATTTTTTATTATTATTATAAATATAAAAAGTAAGGATCTTATTTTACTCCAGGTTTCATTGCTTAACTGTGCCTTATGAATATCACTATGGAAATGGAAATACTACGTGCTATATTTAAACGCTATTCTGTTGAATGAGGAACGTTACAATCTGGTGCTACAAAAAAATAATTTTTATTTCGTATTGACACAGTTATATTTTCTTCGTTCTTTTTCGTTCTATAGTCCGACTGCATCTCTGCTACAAATATATATTCTTTCCTTGTGCTGGGCAGTGCACTTCTGTATAAATCTTCCACCTTTATACAAAGCCCTTACAGGAAAGGCAGTTCAAATGTCACAACTGGGCCAGAGGTTATCTATATTTTATCGCGGACGAGCTCCGAAGGAAGGAAAATACTCTGGGTAGTTATAATAACCCTTTATACTAACATCATGACGTGTTTGAGATTATATGTAAAAATGGAATTTTCACAATTTATTTTCCTATTCCTTATCAATTCTTCCTCGACTTCCATAAATTACATTTATACTAGCAGTGTGTTTAGCAACGGAGCCTAAAATAAATGGCAATTTTCTGAATTGCTGCTTTGAAAATTATTCTCATATCATGATGTGAGGTAACGCTTTCCTCGACATGTTGGCCCTCCGTTGTTTCTTAAGCAGGACTGTTTTTTATTAGCAGCTTTTTGCCAACAGCAAAAGATGAAACCTTCTATTGTGCATACTAGTATTGCATTATTAACTAGATAAATTATCTATCCCTTACTATATGACTGTTCCAATAATAATAATAATTCTGGAACAAGTCCCTTTTGAATAACAATACAGGCCTTGTAAGCTATTATGCCCTAGAGTGTAAAATAATTAATTATTACAAATAATTTAGAAAGAATAATAAAAAAACTATTAAAAAATGGCGAACTAGCTCCAATAAAAATATTTTAAAAACAGATTAGAAGAGAAAAAAAATAAAATAAATTAACAATAATTATATAAGATGAACAATTTATAGTCAAATTTATGCCAAGCAAAAAAGAAAAAATAATGAAGAATAATTCAAACAATACTGTCAGTGATTTACACTTATTTCTCTCTTTTTTTAAATATCTAACTAGATGATATTAATACATATGTACGTGGTTTATATCACACACACTCATATGTATATATGCATGTAGGTGATTTCTGTTGTGAACGAATCACAATCAACAAGCCTTAAATACAATTGTAAAAAAGAATTGAGAAGGGATTTTCAATTTTATTTAGCGGTTTTCTAAGGAGTGGGAAATACGGAGTTTTGTAACGAGAAATTATAAATGTGATGTAATACGGGTAATATGAAAGAAGACAGGATTTTAGTAGCTTTAAAGGAATATTGTCGGGACCGTAAAGATTGGTGCGGGATTTCAGAATGTTGTTTAATAGTTCATCACATGATGCATGGGAGAAAAATAAGTTATCAGGGTTAAAGTTTATTTGATTAATGAGTGGATGAGTATTTGGGTACGAAGTGGTGATTGAGATAGTCTGGCGTGATTATAAAGGAACTGAGTTTACCGGATAATGTTGGTGATAATTGCCGGAATATTTTTTATTTGGATTTAGAATCGATTGCATTGGAGAGGATGAAATGGATGTGATTTGATTTTGCACGACGTATTGTAGATTGGGTTTCATTGCGAAGTAATTTGAAACATGTATAGTCTAGTGATAGATGTGTGCGACGAAATTTTCTCCTTGCTGCTTCTCTTTTCTTTCAAGGGTTAGCCAAGGTGCAGCTGGACGGCGTAAGTTTCGGGTTTTTAAAGGATCATGGATGTCTACTATGGATTGTCAAGGTGAAAACTATCTGATCGATGAAACTGTGTGAGTAAATCGTCCCAGTTAATGGAACTTAAATCGGATTAAAGAGATCCAAATTGCGATAGAACACCAATTGGGGAGTAAAGATTTGACTGGTAGGTCATCGAAAATTCGGATGATATCGTGTTATGAAAGAAAGGGAACAAGATGTTGGGACGACGAGAGGATTTTTCCTCCTCCCTAGAGGTGAATCGGAGATATAGTGGTCCAACCAGGTATGTGAAAATTGGGTGTGATGGGTAAGGAGAATAGGGAACAAGGTAAAGATTGGGAGAGATTATTAGGTTTGTGAAAAACGATTTATTGCTGGAATTCGAATGCATATTCGTGTTAAAGTCACCACATATAAAATACATTAAATTATATTGGTGTACGTACAGATTAGTTAGAAAAGGGAGGATTCGAAGGGGCTGTCGAATATAAAAGAGGCATATAAAAAGGAAAGGATACAGTTGAGATTTCAACAAATATGTATTCTAGGTGAAGAAACCTAGGAGTAGGAGATTGGAGAAGGATATTAGCATTAAGTTTTTCATGGATATGTATACCAACTCCATCTCCTCTGCGGCCAGATCTGTCATGTCGTATGAAAACTATTTAGGAAGGGACACTTGGTTAGGATTATATGAAAGGTTAGAGGAAAGAAAGATAGAGTTGAGCCAAGTTTTGGAAACAGCTATGACATGTTAAAAATTATCTTGGAAATATTTCTGAAACTCATCAAAATGTGCAATAAGGGATTGTGCGTTAATGTGATAACAGTTTAGTATCTTATTCATTACTGAGGACGAGAGAAAGAATGACAGGAAAATGGAATTCGGATTGAGGAATAGAAAATGGAAACTTTTCGGGTAAAGAATAAATTAAATAATGATCATAATGAGTGAATGATGCGTTGATAGTTTTGACTAATATGAAAATTGAATTTTCGGGGAAAAATGAAATTAAAGAAATTTTTAAAAATAAACAACTGTTGTAAAAATCTACTTTCAATGGATTGCCGATTGAATATTGGCAATGAAACTGCGGCCTGGCCTTAATTACCAAGTTCTCCCTTGGTTGAGGATGGGAGAGGAGAGGACACCCTCCGAGCCGACGATAAAACACAGACTTGGAGTCGGTCCCAGAGTTCTTGTTGTTGCTCTCATAATGATAAATGGATCAGGAGTATATACGTCCATTACGGAGTAGAACAAAAAAAAAAGTAAATAGCTTATAAAGATATTGTTTCACTACTAGTAAACTTCGATACATTCTATACTAAAGAAAACAGAAGAATATTTGTAGCAATTAAACAGTATGTGTCAATGACAAGTTCTTTGAATACTTCCAAAGAAAATATTTTAAGAATATTCTTTAAAGTTTCGTATTTAAAAAATAACGTATGAGAAGTAGAAAGTAAAAGCGACCATATTATAAGTTTTTATTTTTATTTTTAGTCAATTATTGGTTTGTATTTAATGCATATTCTGTAGTTAGAGGGAAACTTTGAAGTTGATGCATCCAGTAATTACTTTACAAAATTAAAAGAATAAGTGAATTCGAACTTCTAAACTGAAACATATTAAAATGCGCTCGAACGGATGAAGTTAGAAAGGGCTTCGGAGAATGTAAGAAGAGAGATCTCGGATCTGGAAAAATTCAATGGCGGTATGGAGGAGCTGAACCATATCCTCAAAGGTGGTGATGGTATTATGTTCAGTATCAGTACGCACGAGAACAGCATAAGACAGCCTTAACCTTTGAGCGAGGTCATTTATAATTTACACGGATGCCCTCCGGTCTGAAAACGCGCCGATCACCTTCCAAAAACTCATAGATGAGTTTTTGCGTGGACTGGACGAATCGTTCTTCCAGGATAATTTACTCGTGTTATCCAAATCAGAAGAACGCCACATTGAAGATCTTCTTAAGGTGTTTACGAGGTTGCTCCAGTTCGGATTAAAATTATCCGGAGAGAAATCTGGTAGGGGTCAGTGTCAGCTCAATTTTTTGGGGCATAATATGTACAAGGGGGGAGTGAGATCAGATATGCGGAAGGTCGAGGCGATAAGACAAATGGCGATTCCGACTGATGTCAAAGGATTCAGGAGGTTACTAGGAACATTCAACTATTATCGCCGATTTTTGCTGGAAATGGTATCTTATACCGCTCAACAACATGCTGAAGAAAGGGCGGAGCTTCGTTATCACTCCTGAAATCGGTGCTCAGTCAATATAACATGGAAGTAGGGAAATTATTGTAGCGGATTGGCTATCGCAAACTCTTCAAATTAACGCAATCGAGTCGAGTACAGGGGAACATTCCAGAGATATCCAAACATTCGAGCGCGATTGGACACTGGACGAAGAAGGAGAAGGCGGTGCAGATCACCAAGACGACGGGGCCCACGGCGTTGAAACGAAAATATTATCGGATAGAAATGCGAAAATCTATTTAAGACTTAACAAGTGGATGTCACATTTGTAATACCACGAAGTATGTTTGTCACCCCCCAGTAGGGATACAAACAAAGACATATACACCTACGGTACTTTTAGCCGAGCTCCAGATCAACACTTTGACGTGACGGGGATTCAAATGGGTGACAGTGTTGGACACTTTCAGCAAGATAGCCATGGCCCACCCGGTGAAGGAGAAATCAGTGGCGGCGGTCAGTAGTGCCCTCCAAACGTGGTTCCAGTTTTATGGAGTGCCTGATAAGGTCTCCTCAGATGGGGGGAGGGAATTTGACAATGCGCAGCTTAGGAAGAGATAAAAGTGTCGCTTGGCATTGGAATACGCCGGGAAATCCCAGGAGGGAGGGTCGAAAGTCTTCACAATACTCTGGGGGAACATCTGAGAGTATTTCATGCGGACAAGGGATTGGAGGCAGATACGGCAATGTCCCGGGCAATAGTGGCATAAAACCACTCCATCCACATGGCTACTTCCCTTTCCAGACCCTTTTTGGTCTACATGCACGACGGAGAGATGGGGGCGGTTCGGCCTTGGAGGGCATGGCAGAACGATTGATCGCCATTAGAATAGAGCTCGAGAGAATATTGGGAAAATATGGCCGCGGAAAAGCGCAAGAGAGTCGCGCGGGAAAACCTGGGAGTATAGGATATTACTTCAAGATCAGGATAGGTACCATCGTGTACAAGAAAATTCTATCGAATCGTGCAAAGGAGGTTTCGCGTTATGAGGGGCCATTGAGAGTGATTGCTATTTGAGAGTATAACTTAGTCACTGTTCAGAGTATGGCTGAGCCGGAGAAAACGGAGGACAGTTCATATCGAACAGCTCAAAATTCCAGCATGAGGAGCTAGCCCATAACCGTGCACTTTATTTGGGTATTTAATGTTATTGCTAAGGAAGCATTTTTTTTATATTCTTAAATTATTTATTTACTATTTTATCTGAAGTACTGTTGGATCTTGTTTTAGAGGTGCAGTGGAACAGTGTATTTTCATTTCTCTTAGGTATAGTTTTTGTAAAGTTACTCATTTCTATAGAAATAACTTTTGTTAATTACGAATGATATTTATGTAGATTAGCTAGTAGTAAGGTCTTTTGTTTTTATTTTTATGTAAGGAGAAAAAGATTTAATTAATTTGTAATTGTTGTGTTCTATCTCTGCATTTTTTTTTGTTTTGAGTTTACGAGGGTGTTCGTAAACTGGCAGGGGGGAGTTAAGACAAGACTAATGATCGCATAGTCGCTAAGATCAAGATGGCCATTGTAACTGGTAAGTAAAGACTATATGTAGACGTTCAAGATGGCAATACAGTCAGTGTTACCCCAATAATCGTGCGAGTCATTTCATCCTAACTTTTCCTTTTTTTTTTATGTTTTGTGGAAGTATATAACATATTATATATATATATATATATATATATATATATATATATATATATATATATATATATATATATATATATATATATAAATATATATATAAATAAACTCATCAGCATCTCAGTAACAATTAATTGCATATTATTAATCCATATAGCTCCTGAATAGGTGATGACAAGAGGTATAGTATTTTAACATCCATATTGGCTAAAGCTTTCAGCAAACGAATTAAATGTTGATTAACGGGTTTAGCAAAGTTTTATTGTTATATGATTCCCCCCATGAAAATTAACAATTCTTTGTTTACCGATCCGAGTTTAAAACCTCTCTTTTTTCCTCAGTCTCACTTCAACTCCCCTTTTGTAATGGAATCGGGATCGATTAATTCAACCACTTTACTGCCATTTCTGAATGTTTACCGTTGAAATTAAAATTTTGTAAGGTATGGTTTGTGACTTATAAGTAATTGTATCTGTTGAGGTGAAAGTTGATTTTATTTAAAAAATCACTATAATATTATCCTTGGTTATATAATTCCAGTTCGTCACGGTTATAGTTCAGAAAAAAGGACGATATCAATACATAAAAATTTGTATCAACTCGGACATAGCAAATTGGTTTCAAATTATTTTCAATATTGTTGTTTTCGTTTTATTTAATTAATAACCATTTCAACCACACCGTAGCTGTATCTTACTACCGACCTTGTCAAATAAATGTTTTCAATTTCAATAACCATTTTTAACTACCGAAATGGTTTTATACTATAATCATTCTCTTAGCATATTGTTCAATATTAGTAAAATTAATGTTTTGTCTTCGTTACAAAAACCGTAAATGGGCAGATTTTCACTTTTCGACATACTTTTTTTTATTTTTTGTTATGACACAGCCAAATTCTGATTTTCACTCCTTAAATTCTTCTAATAAACACTGCAAAGTCTTTCTAAAAGGTAAAGGAGACATTATTAAAATAAATTTCTTAATTCATGCTATGATAACAGCGATTCTTATTACATTCTTAGCTCTATTCATGTGAACATAAATTTTGTTAGTGAGTTAAATCTAATTATAATTAAAAAAATGCAGAAAATCTGTAATTTTAGAATAACTATTCATTGCACGGTTGGAAAGCATGTCATGGAAGTTTGAACTCCTACCCAAAAAATTTGAATTCAGCTCAGACTTGTCCTAAATATCATCGATTAATCTCTTCAGTTCACTGATAATTTGCTTTCAGATTTAATGGGAACAGTCACCAAATCTATTTCTGGAGGCTTATGTGAATAAAAATAATCACCCTTATATCAGGTTTATCTTCGCAATAAAATTGGTCCATCGTTGCTTGAAATTCGGAAGTGATATTTCAGTTTAAATTATGGCCCAGCTTTTTGATCCTTTACTAATTCATATTGTCATTAGCCGAAAAGACAATGACGATATTCACAACTTGATGGAATGAACCATATATTATTTAAATGTGACCTCAGCTTTCATACATATATGAATATAATCATTTTAAGAAATAAAGATGAAAAAAAATTAGTGAGGTAAAATCACATATTCGTAACCATCACAAAATTGCTGATATCAAATATTATTCTGATCACTTTCCATTACATTTAGAGATTTACCTCCCCCACTTGTAGTATTTTTTTTAGTCTCTGATTCCTCTTAAATGCATAACAATAAAGAACCGTATTAGAACAACAGTTGATAATTCATTAGATCTGAAATTAATCAGAAGAATTGTTGAGGATTCTGTGTTATTTGGAACAGTGATAATTGTAGAGTGCACAAGAAATACCTTCCTCAATAACTAAATTGCCACTAATGATGTTTTTATCTATCCTCTACAAAGGTCTAAACATCCTCCTTCTTCTACTTCTTCTTCTTCTTGAATACGAAATCATCCAGTAAAGAAGTAGAGGATCAAGAAGCTTTGAAAGCAATTCGTCTTAGCCAATCAAAAGAGGTTCGCCAACAAAAGTTTTAGGGCCCACCGACTGTAGACCGCCTCTACCACTCCGCATCGTAACTAGTTTACAACTTGGAGCTGTAGCTGACTGGCCCATGTCCTACTTTTATTATAATCTGCTATAAAACATATAAACATTATTCTTATTTACTTTTACCCTGGAAATTTCGGCAGAAAGCTATAAAAAAAGTAATAGCTTTTTTATAAGGGAAAACCTCTCTAAATTCACTATTTCTTTTATGAAGCAAGGAAAAATGTTCAATTTTACAGCAATTATCATATTAAAAATTCTCTAACTAATAAATATGAATGTTCGAAAAACCAAAAATGTTACATTTGGTAAATAAAAATATTCTATTATTTTTTATTTAACTTATTTAATAATTGAATTTAATATTGTTTAGATTTAAATAGGTTTCAACTCAATTATTGACTGCACAAAGGAGATTTTTTAAGACAGAAAGTATTATCCGGAAATCGCGGGTTGAACTATACTAAATAGTTTAACAATATAGATTATACATACACTGAAGATCAAGTGATATTTACATTTAAGATTCATTATAAAAACATGACGCAGGATAACTATAGAGCTAAGCACACCTTGGTGATTATTTGTAGCTTAGAAAATAGATAAAAGCCATGCGGGAAGTAGTAATTGAGGATACAAATATCTGAAATAAAATTATTTAATATGTTTATTATTTACACGGTCAATCCGTCCCTTCTCGAGTCCCCAAAAGATGTATAATCTTCTATTTAATAGCAAACCTATTAAAAAAAATCTGTTCAAGCCCGGGTGTTAATTGGACAGTCATATATCGATGTCTTAGTTCACAAATGTGTTAAGTGCAAAATTTTCAAAAATGGGTTTTGTTATATAAATAATATACCAGGAAAGCCACCTCAAGAAGTAACCTCGTACCGCCCAATATCGTTATTACCAGCAATGTCAAAACTCTTTGAGAAGTTGCTCCTCAACAGATTAATGCCCCATCGGATAAAGAAAATTGATACCTGATCATCAGTTTGATTTTCGGCAGAAACATTCAACCATTGATCAAGTTCATAGAATTACCTACCAAATTGAGAAACCACTGGAAGAAGGAAAGGTCTGCTCAGCTGTATTTCTAGACTTAACGCATACATTTGACAAAGTTTGGCATCAAGGGTTACTAGAAAAGCTTAACGAAATTCTCCCTGGACGATATGTTCTTATATTAAAGTCCTACTTGTCTGATAGGTACTTCAGAATAAGACAGGAAGATGCATATTCTGGGCTACATGAAATAAGTGCCGGTGTTCCGCAGGGTAGCATACTAGGCCCCATGCTCCCAAGATATCCCAAAAATTGAAGAAGGTGTCATGGCCACCTTTGCCGATGATACAGCTGTTCTTTCCATCGGAAATGACAACCAGGAAACCATACGAAAATTAAACATAGCAATAGATAGTATACTAAAATGGACCACAGAATGGAAAATTAAATTAAACGAATCAAAATCTGTGCATGATGATTTTACGAACAAAAAAATCAACTACCAACCGATAATCATAAACAACAAAGTGATCCCGTATTCAAATCAGGCTAAATATTTTGGGATGACTCTGGATGCAAAATTCCGATGGAAAGAACACGTTAAAAAAAAACTAATACAATTAAATTTGAATTATCAAAAGTTATAATGACTCCTAGGCAGACAATCCACACTGTCTGTAAAAAATAAAATATTAATTTATAATCACGTTCTGAAGCCAATATGGACATATGGAATCCAGCTGTGGGGAGGCACAAGGGACTCCAACAGAAAAACAATTCAAAGATTCCAAAATAAAGTGTTAAGGGGCATCGTAAATACACCTTGGTACATCAGGAATGATGATCTCCACAGCGATCTGCGTGTGCCGACCCGGAGGAGGTAATCCAAAAATTCGCCCAGACACATCAGGGTCGCCTGAAAGACCACGTCAACGCCGAGGCCGCCCATCTCCTCGACTTCAATGCACTAGTAAGAAGGCTAAAGAGAAGGAAGCCCTATGAACTAATATAAAATTGTGATTTACGTTCAGAGCTAAAGACATTTGAAGCTCCCTGGTTGTGAGAAATAAAATTATATTATGTATATATGTTTTAAGTGTCTTATTATCATTATTATTATTATTTTCCGAAAAAATTGCTAATACACCCATAAAGAGCTTCATTGTAATATAAATAAATAAATTAAAAGAAATATATATAAATAATAATGTAAAGTTGTGATCGTGAAGTCATGGATCATATGTTGATATAAAACTCATAGAGAATCCGTGACGGTTACAAAAATATATTGTGTGATTAAACTTGAACTGTATTTGTGTGTTAAATCATTATTCTAAGTCGACTACTGTAAAATCTTGTTTTCGGCACTTAACACATATGGGAACTAAGGTTTTTTTAAAAAAAAAAAAGCCACATCTACTAATAGTGTAGATATAAAGATTCCAAGAATATATTTTGTCTAACCATTTTTTTTCTTCATAGAATTTGGTAGGAAATGGTGGTTCAATCGGCCGGTTTTGCAGTTTAGTGCCTCTTCTGGCGTTTAGAAAAACAAATTCATCAAAGCTTACAACTTTGTCATGATTTAATATTACATGCAAAGTTGGTAGGTTCTTTTCTATCAGGTTTTTGTGATTTATTATTGTGATTTTTAGTGATGGCAGTCTAAACCCGTATGTATATTGACAGTTAAAGGTAATCAACAACATTTTTTTTCTCTATCCCTCCATGGTGACCCCATGAAGAGACTGTTTATTAATAGTAGGGCATGCACCATATTTAAGTCAGCATAATTACTAGTCATTATATGTTCTTTTAATATGTATAGATCAGTTTATAGAATTATATTAAAATACATTTAAGTATTAGTTAACTATATAAGAAATTAAAAATTTAGAGTTTGATTAAATGGCTAATCTACGTGTTAGAGTAAAATTAGAATTAAATTTGCTATCATAAATTATATTATAAAATTATTAAAAAATTGTAAAATTTAACAAAAATAAAAATAATTAAAATTTATATTGTAAGCACAGCAAGAAGTTTTTATAAAATAATTTATGCAACTAAAACATTAATGAATAAATTATAAACATATGATATTGTGTTTAAAGACTGAAATTGGTAAAAAAAAAATTTTATACACAAAAAGTTAGATTAAATATTTTTTATAATGCAATTGGGAAAAACCACAATGCAAAGCCTTATGTTTCAAAAATACACCCACTTACCAGTCGACGTTTCGCCTATTCAGGCATTATCAAGACACCAAAAACAAAAAAGGGGGTTATGTGAATCACACGTAGGGCCACCTGCCGGGCTAGATTAAATATTTAAACCTATGTAACCAGTCTATTCTTAGCCCCCCCCCCTTCATTGGTCGTAGAGTTTATCAAAATCAATGCCTTTTACAAATGATAGTAAGTCTGTTTTAAATTTAGAGAAAATTAAGTGTTCTTTCTCAGGCCAACTCCCTCGTTTGAGTATTATGTTATTTATCAATTCAATTCGTTGTATGTCGTGTCGTGAAAAGTCACACAGTATATGTCTGAAAGTGTGAGTCTGTTTATCTTCATCACACGCCTCTGTTATTATAATGTTTAAACCGTTTCAGATACTGTTTTGTGTTTCCGTGTTCTGTTATTTTATATATATTATATATATAAAATTGTGTTAATTTAAAGTCTGAACTGTGTAATTGTTTGTAATTTCTCAGTGTTATGCGAGGAATGTATCTGTTGTGTAGGATGTATGATTCTATCAACGAAGTCCAGTTTGTGATCCATTTTTTTCATTGTTTTTCTGTTAGAATTTTCTTAAGGTAAAACATTGGGAACATACTGTAAAAGGGTAAGAGATCGCTGCTTGCTGCCTCTTTAGGTAAAAGATCTGCTCTTTCAGTGCCCTTATCCAATGCATGTGCTTTAACACATTCTATCATGACGCTCTTTCCTATCGTCGTCAATTTTATCAAAATTAATCTAGTCTCTAATAGTTACTAGTACAGCATCAATATGTAAGAAAGCAGCCTAGTAGAATTTTTTTCCTGTAGCGCTTTTGGGATTGGTTCCAATCGTATTTCTGAAGCAGTTACAGCGGAAAGCAGTTCTGTGATATACTTGCGTTAGTTGACTGGTTAAACTGCACCTTTCACCTATGAGCAGACGGAGCAACTTCGACTCTTATTATGGTTCTACAATTACATCTATTGTTATTAGGGGAAGGAACTACCCTCTTTCTTTACAATAAGGAAGGGAACTCTCATATTTACTTACAAATTTCACACTTCTGCACCATTGAAGTACCATTTGGGTGATTTTTGGTGTGAGTGTGTGTGTTTTTTTTTTGTTCGATCTCTCTCTCTTACGCCTTATCATTCTCGAATCTAGCCTGACCCGATAAAATAATATATTTTCCAGAGCGTGTTTCCCCGAAGAGGAGAGCGAGTCACGTATGAACCCTTGATTTGGAAGCAAACCCGCCTCGTTACTGCTTTAACGGATCTCCCGCTCGTATTTACGAAAGACTCGCTGATAGAAGCAAGAGAGATTCCTTCAAACATCCTCGTGCACAAATCTCTCTAGTGATTTCAAATATTCCAATATATACTGCGACTAAATATTATTTCCCTATATTTTTTTTTTCCTTATTTACAATCTACCTGATCTAAGGTAAGGAGACATTATGGTAAATGGGACCTCACAAACCATGACTAAAGATAAAAAATATAATGGCACATGAGCTGTGAAAAGTTCTATAAAATTAAAAAGAATAAAACAATAAATTAAAAAACAGAACACAAAAATCCCTGTACCCCTACAACCCATGAACGGTTCTGGGATTCAGTATATGGCAGAAATTAATGTTTCGTGGACAGCGGTTGTGCAGGGAGGCTATTTGTCCTAGATCACCCTCAACCGTCAGATTCCTCCCCCTTATTTTAGGTACCCACATAAAAGATGCTGTGTGAGCTCCAGAAGGGTCCAAGGTCACATATGATCCATCCCCGGCACCTAACAGACTAAATAAAAGTCTTTCCAACAGCGGAGTTTGAACCAGAAATTTCGGTATGATAACTCAGCCATTCCGCCCCCCCCCAGTAAATTAATAGAATGGAAAAATAATGTTATTCAGGTTCCAGGCCCATTAGAATAACATATGCGTACAAAGTTTAATGGATACATATATGGAATAAAAATCTAAAGTAACAAGAATTAAGCTTAAATAATAAAATCACCTAACATTAAAAAAAAATATCCTTATAAATGAAGAACATTTACAGTAATTCATCAATCACTTTTGATGGATATTTAAAAAAAATGTATTTATTGAAATTTACAACTCTATCTTTGAATACATAAAGTAAATTTAATGAAAGATAAACAATATCCCGAGATAAAGGCAAGTAGAGAAATTACGCAATAGTTATACTCGAATAAGAAATTCAACTTAAAAGTTCACGAGACCATCTTCTTCTGAGACGCCTCGGAGGAATATCAGGAAATGAAGAGGTTGTCAGGTTTGAAACTAGTGGGTTTGAGTAGGATAACAGTTTTTCACGAAAAGATTGATATCGGATTCGGGCCAAACCAGAAGAAAATGGGACATTAATATTTCATTATATTTCATATAGAAAAAGCAAATTAATACGATGAGGGAAAAAGAAAATTTCTCAATATAATTAATTACTGACAGTAGACCTTCAACCTTTTAAGGTTTTCCCAAAGGTTTAAAACTGAATTAGAATTTCGCCTAATTTGTATCTCATGTTTTTTTTAAAAGCATAATTTTATAAACATTTATATTTAATAACTACATACAGAATTTGTATGCTAGGCAACGCAAATGGTCAAGAAAAATATTGATAAAAAGAACTCGTGTTTAAAAATTAAACTGGGTTTATTACAAATTCTTTCTTTATTAATTTTTAAAATTTCATAAAAATGATACAAAAATATCTTTAGTAAAATACCAACATTACATCAGTTGGGTTCATAATAAAACTACTTACTTATTCGATTATTAATGATTCGACAATTAATTCATTCTTTATGTATTATATCCATAGTAATTTTATTTATTTAAAACAAAAAGAGAGGAATGGTTATGTTAAAAATGTCATTGTACAACTTTTATTGAAAAATCATTAGGTATTAAAATTTACTACTGTATTACAATAATACAGAAATTAAATAGAATGAATAATATATACGGTCATGAGATGATAAGTAGAGAATCTACCAATTTTTAGTACCTAAATAACAAATGCCACTCTTAAGGTCGCGATGCCATCTACTAATCAAAATCCTGAGAATTACTGGGATTTCAAGAAGTAGCTAGATTGGAAACTAGTGGGTTTGAATGGGAATAATATTATCCATGAAGGGATTGATATCGGGTTTTGGCAAAATTAGCAACGAATGGGACATTAAGGTCAATATGGATCGATTTATTAACAACACAGGAAGATAATAAGTACACAGGAGCATTGCGGATTTTAAGAAGGACTTCGGATTGGGTAAAAGAGAAATTTGATGGCTTTGTGGAGCCCCAATCTCTAATCAGTAAATACGAATATGCCTTATAACAGTCATGTACATGACTGTTTAGTAATCAATTGAGAGCTCAGAGCGTTTGTCTAGTAAGTGTTGAAGAAGGTGGGAAATTATATAACACACAACATAAAAACAAAATTTATCACTACTACCCATATTGGGCGATGTGTACAGTACCTAGTAGAGACTGTACCGTTTCTTGGACAACGGTCGTGCAGGGAGGTATTTTGTTCTATATCACGCTCAACCGGTTGATTCCCCTCTATCCGGGGTATCCACTTTATAGAGACCAGGTGTACCCCAGGAGGGACCTAGATACCAAAGGATCCTTCCCCAGCTATTGATACATTAAAAAAATCTACCAGAAGTTGGATTTGAAGCAGGGAACTTCGGCACGGCAACTCAGTGCTCTACCATTGAGCCATTCCGCTCCTATATTAACAAAAAATAAGAAGCAATAATTTCAATTTGTTCTTAAAAGTAGTCGTACTTCATCGTCCGAAAGAGTGAAAACGTGGATAAGTCATAGAATATGAAGGGAAAGTATTGAGATTTTTTTCTGAACCTCATGCATTAGCTTAATGCTGCTATAAATGTCAACTTAAGGGCTGGCTAACCTAATATCAGGTACTTCCGGCTATAAGAAGTTTTGCGCACCCTCTGAATAAATAAAAAATGTCTTAAACATGAATGTTCGTCATCGAAAAGTCAAAATTGAGTTAGGCCAAGTCGAATGCTTTAAGAATTAACCGCTCTCCCAAAGTAACTTCCTGAGGGAGCTATGTCTTACTTGGTAGGATCATTTATCAGGTTTCGTCCCATCTCGATTAGTTTTGTTCCAACTAAACAAGATTTTAGGAAGCCTACTTTAAATTCTTATGATGGCACTGAAAGGACCCTCTATAATAGGGTTATTTAAATAAATTATGAAATAATCTATCAACTGATAATATCTATATTAGAGAAGAATTGGACGACTGTATCTTCTAATGTAAGGAAGAAATAGTGTAACTTATTTATTATGTGCCGACGTTTCGGCCTACAATGTAGGCCATCTTCAGGGCTAAGAGAGAGAAACAAACAGAAATATATAAAAACATTGCAGTAACAAGAATATATAAAGTGGTACAAGAGTGGAAATTAAAATAGTGACTAGATATGATGAAATAGTGAATAGATATATGATAAATAAAGAATGAATATAAGAGTGGTTACAGAATATAATAAACTTAAAATAGTGATGGATAAAAATAAAATTGTAGATGATGAACAGAAATTCTAATAGTGACAGATATCATAATAAAAGAATACGAATAGAAAATAGAAAAAATACATATCAAGAAAGGATAAAATGTAAAATATAATATAAAGGGAAAGAAAAATGAGGTGGTAAACGGAAAGATACAAAATGAGAAGATTAAAATATAGAAAAAGAGGGGTTGAGTATGAAGGATTAGAAAAAACTAGTTTAATTATAGATATGGATATGATACCAGACATGAGGGGTTACCTAGGTAAAATGTAATAATAAAAGCATATATAGAAAGAAAATATTGTTAAATTTAAAAAATTAAACATTGAAAATAGTGTTATTTATAACTATGAACTATGAAGTATGAAAAGAAAATAGAAAATATAAGTAAGGGAAGTTAATATATAACTGTATACAGTTAGAAAGAAGTGGCATTAATGCAAAATAAGATGTGAATATAACATAAACATATAGAAAATAGGTAAAGAAATACAATAGATGAAAAATATGAGGCTAAATAATAATGAACTCTATGCTATTAACATATGATGGATGCCAAAAGTAGGTGTGAGAACAGGTGCGAAGAAAGGTGAATGTGAAAAGGATGAAGATAAGATAAATACTAAGATATGTACTAACCGAATAAAACACGCGGCAGCTAGGCGAGCTCAGACCCAAGTGAAAAATACGTTAGACCGGCCGGAAGCGATAAACGCGATCTCTGACGGCCAAAAAAATAATGACAAAGAAGGGGGAAGGGGAAATGCAGATACAGTGGATATAAGTGGCACGTAAATAATGTAAATTGCGTGAAAAATTAAAAGTCAATGGTCAAAATGTAATTAATTAAAGAATGGCATAATAAATTAAGAATGTAAGGTTATTTTAGTAAATTAAAAATTTGGGAGTAGGTTAGGGATAGGTGATGGGAGTCGGTCTTGGCATTAACGGTAGAGGAATATAAATTGATGTGAATGGTTTCTGAGAGGATGCGTTTATTATAATTAGGAACGGAGGCTAGGATCGACGTATTTTCGAAGTCAAAAATGTGGTTAAAGGATAGGGCGTGTTCGGAGAGTTTAGAAGCGGTTGGGTTGTGGGAGGAAATGGAGTATTTGTGTTGGGTAATGCGGTCTTTAAGGAGGTTTTTGGTTTCGCCGATATAGGAAGAGTTGCAGTTGGGAGTAGAACAAGGAATACGATAGACGATGTTGTTTTTTACGATAGATGTTTTAGGGGAATGGGATCTTTAACTCGGGTATAAATATTGGAGAGTTTGTTGTGGGATTTAAAGGCGATGCGTAAATTGGGGATCGAGGAACGTAGGGATTTTTGAATGTTATTAGAGAGGGAGGGTATATATGGCAAGGATCTGTATATAGGGATAGAAGGCGGATGTGGAGATCGGGTGTGGGTGGGTGGGTTATAATAGTGATGGATGAGTTTATTGATAACATGGGGAGGAAAATTGTTTTTTAATAGGATTTCTTTGATGCGGTGGGTGTTGGTGTTATGGAAGCAAGAGTCGGAGGGGGATAGGCCACGGTGGATGATATTTTTGGCGACATTGATTATTTGGTGGTGCGGATGTTGGGAGTAATAATTGAGGAGTCTGCCAGAATAGGTGGGTTTCGTATACCAATCAGTGGATAAGGTGTGATCGGGATTTCTAATGATACGGAGGTCAAGGAAAGGTAGTGATTTGTTATGTTCTAGTTCAGCAGTGAAATGTAGGCGGGGATGGTATGCATTGAAGGATGATAATAAACCTGGAATGATGTTAGGATTTAGGATAAGGAGGAGGTCGTCCACATATTTTTTAATGAAAATGACATCGTCACGGAACTGGGGTAGGATGGAGTCTAGAAGGTCATTTAGGACAATATTGGAGAGGTCAGGAGCGAGGGGATTTCCCAAGGCCAGTCCAGAAATTTGGTTAAAGAACTGTCCATGGAAAGTGAGATAGCCAGATTCGCAGCAGAGTTTAAGGGATTGGAGATATGAGGACCGGTTGAGAGAGGTATGGGGTTTTCTTTCCCTTTATATTATTGTTTACATTTTATCCTTTCTTGACATATATTTTTTTTTATTTTATATTCGTATTCTTTTATTATTATATCTGTCACTATTAGAATTTCTGTTCATCATCTACAATTCTATTTTTATCTATCACTATTTTAAGTTTATTATATTCTGTAACCACTCTTATGTTCATTCTTTATTTGTCATATATCTATTCACTATTTCATCATATCTAGTCACTATTTTAATTTCCACTCTTGTACCACTTTATATATTCTTGTTACTGCAACGTTTTTATATATTTCTGTTTGTTTCTCTCTCTTAGCCCTGAAGATGGCCTACATTGTAGGCCGAAACGTCGGCACATAATAAATAAGTTACACATATTTAGGTGTTTTGATTGACTGTACCCCCAACTATTTCTTCCTTACATTACAGATAATATCTATAAATGTTGTGAGTTTTAAATTGGTAAAATCGAGAAGTTTTCTACAAAAAGTTAGTTACTTTGCGGGCGTCTCGAGAAATAAGATTATATTTTTATTGAGCATATTCAATATTTGAATACCTCTTGATAATATAAGTTATATATATTATATGATTTTATACCTCAATATCCGAATCCATTAATTCCCAACTATCGACGTCGTATTTGTCAACATTCCTTTAATTGTCTGCATTATTTTTAACAAGTTCCGAGTTGACAAAGGTCGAAAGACAAGGCTAACAGAGTTAGTAGGTCTTACTAAATCAGACAAAAAACAAGGAGTTTTATGTTGATTATAAGAAAACAATTCTTAGTTATGCCTTCCTTCGAAAAGGAAGTAAAATGTGGATCCCGAGTCCAGTTACACTTGGATAGGCAAAATTTAGGATTCCCCCAGTCCTATCGACCGATCAGCCCTAGCAGTATAAAGTGACTTTCACTGAATAAACAAACACATATAATCATTGGAACTACCTAAATTTATTTATCCGTTCACTAAATATCGTCACGGACAAAATCAGAAATAATATTTGATGAACGGAAAAATTGTTGACAAAGTTACAAACCAATTACTCTGTTTTGGGGAATTAGAAGAAAAAGCTTATGCTACTCATTCGGATACTTCATTGAGAATACAAAAATTTTGAAAAATGATTCAGTATGCACTGAATGAGCACTAACCGTATGTTTTATCCCTTATTTGACTTTTCGGATCTATTCCTAATTTAGAATTCAATAACCGGCGTATTCTTAAGCAAATATATTGTAAAAATAGGATTCAGCAACGTTACAACTAACTTAAGGATATATTTAACTAGTAACCAAAATAGTATTACTAAGGTATTATTTACATAGCACCAAAAATAGTATTACTGATTTATTATTTAACTAGTTAAAAATAATATTTCTGGTGTTATTATTATAACTCCTTGATTCTCTAAGAAGCCGAGGTCTGGAGGCGAGGGGTGTTCTAAAATGGCGCTAAGCCTCCTACACACAGCCTCTGAAAGGAACCAATTAACCCAGAGTTCCTGATTTACTCGGTTTAATTTCGCGGCGGCGCTCTCAGTTTTGCATATGCAGGCAATAGGCCCCTTCCCGATGCTAATCATAAAAGTTGTATGTCTTATGT
Source organism: Arma custos (assembly GCA_037127475.1). Taxonomy (NCBI): domain Eukaryota; kingdom Metazoa; phylum Arthropoda; class Insecta; order Hemiptera; family Pentatomidae; genus Arma; species Arma custos. The sequence goes on along the minus strand of CM073760.1, from coordinate 90,167,135 downwards.
GATAATATCTCCTGCTTAGCGGGAATGGTGAATATTAAAATGATACATTAACTTAGTATAAATACATTAGAATAATAGACGAAGGTTGTCTTTGAAGAAATAAAATAAGAATATTGAGTAAATATAGATTTCTTTTGAAGCCTAGTACTGTGCCGTCAAGTTATAGTGTTGATGTCCTATTTTTGGCCCCGATAGTAGCGGGCCGCTACAATGATTCACATTCATATCATGAGGAGATGGTTGACTGGATATATCTTTGAAGACTGTAAAAGGGTCAGGGGGTGCAGTCAATAAATTAGCTACAATAAGTTAGTCTTAGTTTATCCATGCCTTTGTTTCGGCCTTAGTTTTAGAACATAATCAAGGCATAGCCATTAAGAATAGCAACTCGGAAGGACTATTGATCCCTCAACTTGCAACTCTTGAGCTTAATCAATTTTGTGCACAATTTATTGACTGTACTGCCTGACGATTTTACACTCTTCTACGTCAATATGAATCAAAGTAAACGGGACCAAAAAGCAGGATATCAAGCTAATATCTTTATGGGAAGGGCAGTTTATTAAAAATGTAGTTCATATCCTTCCCTCACTCCTCCTTAACAATGTATGTATCCTAACTCTCATTTTTTTTAACGAGGTTTCCTAAAACATGATTATACATAATACATAATTAATACAATCATTTAGATGATAAACGCATATTAAAAAGTAAGAGCAATATTTATTTAAATCTGCGATTTAGATATTGTATCTCGACTCATGCCTTGATTAGAACTGGCGCGCAATTTTAGCCGCTTGCATTTCTGATCATATCAGCGGCATATTTCCGCATGTAGTCGCTTTCGATGCAGAATTTTTTCTGTAACAATATTTTCGGATATAAGTTTGCCAGTTTGAACAATAAACGTATTAAATCCAACACTCGACGACATCTGTCGGTAGTCTACTAATTTTTTCCGGCGGCTCAGAGTGTAGTTCAGCTTGTGAAGATGCAGTCCTAAATAAAATTAAATATATTGAATGAGCCGAATTTTTTTTCACATCCTCTAAGATTTTATTTACAACATACATACAATATACAAATAAATACCTGCATATGCTTCTATATAAACAAAAGCCTTCTGTTACCTTTCGGTATTTTAAGGGCTGTGTCCGCTGAAGGCGGTTTTTACTCGAACCGACTCGAGGCCGCTGACGTTGTACAATACAAAACAGGGAGGGACTGTTTAGCGGGATCAAGAAATAGAAAATTATGAGAAAATTACGGAATTCATAAATTCCGGTTATTAATGAATCGGATTATTTCGCATCCTCCAAGATTTTATTTACAATGTGATACAAATTTACAATAAATACCTGAAAATGCTTCTATATAAACCAAAAGCCTCCTGTTACCTTTCGGTATTTTAAGGTGTTACATTAAACCAGATTTTTTTTTCTTAGCCCCTTAGGTTTGAAGATTGTTAAGTAGGAATTTTTAGATAATGGAAAGGATCTCTTGTCCGTACGATGTACATTTTAAGAGGAGGGTGAGAAAAAGGAGAAGTTCTAATTTCTTTATTTGTATTCACCAACTATATATTTTTCCGGTGACGGGGCTCACCGTGTCCTTTTATTTTTATTTGTTTATTTAATTATTTTCTTAGTCTAGGCTGAGATTACGTACTTGATCTTGCCACGTTTCTGGCTGTCCTGCTGGGGTGAGAGTCGTGAAAAGTGGGTTTGTACAGTATTTCAGGCTGCCAAAAAATTTAAAATGACTACGTTTAATGAAGTCTGTTACTGTCGGTATGTCGAGAGTAGAGTGTAGGAGGTTTCGTTTTGGTTTCATGTAAATTCGTGTGTTTTGATATGCGTTGCAGTACACCATTCTGGAACTGTTGGAGCTTTTTCGCCGTTGCAGGCGTAATGTTGCCAAACAATGGTGCTCCGTTGAGGAGCGCTGGTCTTAGGATGCTCTTATAGATTGTCAGCTTGAGGCGGAGGGATAAGTTAGGAGATGTAAGCAGGTGGGTAAGTCTGTAAGACTTGGTCCTAACCGACCAGTTTCTTCCTGCAGTGGTAGGCTAGTTTCAGGTTTCGGTCAAGGGTTACACCTAAGTAGACTATGCTGCCCGCTGGTTTGTTCTCTTGTCCCGCTACTCAATAGACTTTAGGGAGAGAGCGGCGCTTTTTTCCCCGAAAGGAGAAAATTATGCAGTCAGTCTTTTTAGGATTTACTGAGTTGTTGAGTCGTTCTAGCTTCTGTGTGATTTTCTCACAGACCGCCTGCCGTAGAGCTCTCTCTGCGCTGATCGAGCTGCTGTAGATCGCTATGTCTTTGGCGATTTTTTTGTAGTTGCCTCCAACAGTTTTAGCTGTATATAATGAGAAAAGTACTGGAGATAGCACAGACCCCTGAGGTACTCCGCAGGTGAATGCGATGGCTTCCGATGATGTTTCGCTGATACGGACTGCTATCGTTCGCTGTTAAAGAAACGATCGTAGCACCAAGTAGAGTTGTTTCGGAAATTCGTTGTCCTGCATTATCTTGAATAGTAGGCTATGGGACACTGAGGTCATAGCTGTCACTTCGTTCTTGGCGGTGCACTGGCTCACTTCCACATGTATCTTCGCCATGTGATGATCCGGACAGAGGCCGGTCTGGTAGGCGTTTGCTCCGGTGGGATGAGTGCTATTTCTGAGCAATATATCTTGAGATAATTGAGTACAATTTTCTCAAAGACTGCGGAAGCAAGCGGATGGGCCTGTAGTCTGCTGGTTGTGAACCGGAT